>OZ007587.1:321887427-324494427 GCA_963931845.1 Maratus michaelseni
TAAAGTACATTGTGAAGATAATGAATATAATTCTTCATTTTTGTGATAATAAAAAATTGAACAAGATATATATGACTATTTAGATACAGGTATACAAATACGTAGAAGATATTTTCATCATTTAGCAACACGAATACCTCGCTTAATAGCTTTATTGCTCAGATCAATAGCATTGATAATACTCTCCCTATTTTGATGTGCTGTTAATCAAAATCAACCATGGAATAGAACGTGTATATAGAAAACCGTTATAGCTAATCAATCTACTATTCCAAAGAATGCTCAAGCCTCTTTTTCCTATAAAGTTTTTGCTTTTAGACATTTTATTAGAAGAGCCTTTACTGTCTGTACCCCTAATAAATTAACCAATGAAATAAATAAAACACCTGACACCACAAGAAATAACAGATACCAAGACAGCACTAATAATAAATTAATTACGAACATGGATAATAAAAATAAGAAAAGTTTTAATGAACAAAACTCAAATTTATCAACTTTACAATATTTTCCTGGATTCTTTGTAATGTTAAAATACAAACACATCAATTTCAATATCTGTCTTATCGCAAAACCCTCCAAAAAATTTAAAAAAACATAGTATGTAGACAAATAAATCCAATAGAATCTGACAACTTTCCGGTGATTATGAAATCTCATTCACCAGGGCAGATGGAACATTACAATACTATATAGGTATTACAAGCAGAACATTTAAAACGAGAAAAAAGAACATATGGCAGATATGAAATATGCAGAAGAAATACTGCCTTAGCTAGATTACATAGAATAGAGCCTTTGCAGATTGGTTTCACGAATAGTAAAATATTTTTCCATCAAGAGTTTATTTCCCATCCAATATCCGACAATCAATAGGAATATATTTGCGAAACGAGAATCCGCTTCTTTTGAGTTACCTAAAATTTGGCACGCGATGTTTTGAAAATTAAAAATGCAATAAAAAGTAAAATAAAAATAATAATTTTCACGTTTCCCAGTTTGACCAATTTAAGTACATGCTAACATTTAGTGCCTGAGTGGGACAGATCGGTCCAGAAGAGCCGGACCGTGGACCTTTAACGTCCCAACCAGGATGTTGGACATGTGATCTCGTGATTTATTTTTATCATTTTCATAAACTTTGCGAGAATATTTTATTTATCATTTTGATCTGAAAAAGTCGCCGTTTGAGCGCATGAAAAATATGTCATCTATTTTAAAAGGTGTTTTTATGCCTTTTGTGTTACGTTATTTATCGCTTTAAGCAGTAATTACACTTTAATTTAAAGTTAACAAGTCACTTTATTATATTATTTGCAAGATATGTATGATTAAAAAATATTGATAGAAGTTTAAGTTGTACTGGATCTAAACACCAAACAATCTCCAAAAATGTGTTATTATGTCTTATATTTATAATTATTTTGATTTATGTGTTTGTAAAAGTAATTAATATATTTTTTTGAAATAATGTTTGTATAAATTTTATATAAATTCTTGTATTTTATAATAAATCTTTTCTGAACACATATGTATATATTTTTCAGATATTTATAATATTATTTTTAGAAAATTCAGAAATTTTCTCAAAATTTTCTCATTTCAGAAAATTTAGAAATTTCCTATTACGGAATTTACTTAATTACTGTTTATAATCAATCGCTTATATAACAATCACTGCTTATATGGCTATGTCTTGTGTTTGACATAACGACGTAATAAATCGAAAAGTAGAGCTTTATATCATTGACATAAGCTCTAATCTGAGCCACTTCCCTTCGTTATGAGCGGAAACATTTGAACACTTGGCTAAATGTGTTGTTTTTTCCTCACTACGAGACGAAGGATTACCGTTTTAGGATGTTGTCGCTAAACATGAAAAATAATTTGGTTTTGGTATTTCTTCTAAATATTCTGAGTTTATTTTCAAATACGCTTTAAAACATTTGAAATGTGGATATATTATCAAATGCAATAATGTATTTTAATAAATGTGAAAATGTCGTTGTATAAACATGCCTTAAGAAAAGCAAGATATTATTTTCAATTATTTTCTACAAGTTTAAGAGACGGATTCTTATGTGTGTAAAAAAAAACCCTTTCTTCAGAATACATTACAGTCCTATAAATAAAATTGTAACCCTATAACTCTGACGAAAATTTATGATATAAAACTTCTGGTACCAATGGATTAATAATAATATCTACTAATTAACGGTATACTTAAATTTTGCTTAGAATGTCGTTTACAATCAGAAATTGCAACAAACGTTAAAACTGGCACCTTTGATACAATTTTTTTCATTCCTCAGTACATTTTACCTGCGTTTACTAATAAGAAAGTTATTAGATAAAGTAGTAGGATTTATGTGGGATTAAAACTTGAAACTCCGAATGTTAAATTCATTTTTAGTAGTTGCAAAGCAGATTGCAATTTGGGTAGCTTTTTACGAATAACTCCAAAACTACTTGTAGGAATGAGCTGTAAATTTGAATTCGCATATTTGAAGCTGCGAAATCAATTTTTGTTTGAAACATTATAGGTTACAATTCCTATTTTTTCTAAATTAATTTCGAAAAGTATATTATTTTAAACCATTTTTAGGTAGCTTTCAATACAAAAAAGTATAAAGCTACCTATTGCAGCCGTTCGAAGGAAAGCAGTTCCGGAAAATTTCGATATATTTTCACCGATCATGACCCCCAGACCCCAAAACCCCCCTCCGTTCAAATGTTGATTTATATATATAGATATATCCATATATATATATATATATATATATATATATATATATATATATATATATATATATATATATATATATATATATATATATATATATATATATATATATATATATATATATATATATATATATATCTGACCTATGTCATACGATAACGCTCGTATTTATAAATCAATTTTGATGAAACTAATTGTGTGTATTAAGCTAACCAATGTCTCGACCGAGTTCGTTGGCCAGCTTGGTCCGCCATTTTGTTTCAAGATGGCGGCCATTTAAAAATTTAAAACTAAAATAAATATACAAAAAAGTTAAAAATTCAAATTTATTTTTTAATTACGTGTTAGGCCTTGATACAAGGATTCCAGAGTAATTTTTGGTTTACCTCTATCTTAAAAAATGGCTGAGATAGAGCAGTTTGAAATTCTAGGGTGGCTGACATTTTGAAACAAAACAGCACATTAACGCGATTAATCGCAAATTATTTTCTTTCATTGTTGTAATAATTTTCCCAATCATACGCATAAAACTATATATTCATATCCGTTAGTACCAAAATTGGCGACATTGGCGACAAAATTGGCGACATTGGCGACAAAATTGGCAAAATTGGCAACATATCGCCAAATTTCGCGACCAAAATAAGTCTTTATATATGAAGCCAATTTGGCTATTTCTCAATAATTTGGCGAATTTCTTATTCAAATTCAGTATTAACGAATCTTTTGTAAACGTTTCTTTGCATTTTAACTTGCTGTTTTCATGTAACATTAGCTAAAATTTTAAAACGAAGATATAGGAAAGCTACCTTTTCCTCCCGGTACAGACCGGAAGGACTTTTTTAAATACGACTTGTAACCGATGCATTTTTTTACAGAAATTGATTTCTAAAAGCTTCAAATAAACGAATCCAAAATTACAGCCGTTTCCACGAAGTAGTTGTTTTGAGTTATGCTTAAAAAAACTACCCACATTTCAATCTGTTTTGCAACAATTACAAATTAATTTAACATTTAGAATCAAATTGTTTTCACATTTTTCGGCACTTACAATATTTATATATTTTCTAATTTACTGCAGCACGTTAAAAAGCAAAATTTAAAAAGATATTCAGTTATTTAACACTGTAAATGAAACAATATATGTACGTTATATATTGCAAAAACTTCTGTATAGTATTTTCAATTAGAAAAAAAAAATGGTTAATGTATATTACACTCAAATCTATATTCTAAAGTAAAAACATATCCGTGAGTACTGAGGTCATATTGATGGTGGCAACACCTGGCCAATAACTTTCCCTCAATGTTTTTTTAACTTCTAAGCATGATACAATTTCAAGTAGAATACATTATACAAGTGGAATATGAAAACAAAATGTTATTTCAAATGCAGTTTTTAAAACTGTATCTCATTTCACTGATTTTCTATGGTTTTTAAAATAATTTTCAATGAAAATTTTTTTGTAAATCTAATCTTTATTGCTTGCTGCCAGATTACTAAAAATAAACCCATTTACACTTAAAACAATCTAAATAGTTCAACATTTTATTCCAGCTTTTATCCCATAAGGAAATTAAAATTTCATGAATGAATAAATAAAAAAATATAAATAAAACACTTATTTGGCAGAGATGTAATCGATCTATGCTCTTGAACCACTGAAATTATTAGAATAAAAAAGATTGTCGTAAGTAGTGAAACTCTGGAATGCGAAAGTATCGATTTTAAAACATTTCAAAACTTTATTTGAATATATTATCGATATATTTCATATCATTCTTTTTCTTGTTGTAAGTGGGGTATCTAAAAATATATATTAAATATAAAAAATCCCTTAGAGTTTTCAAATAAAAAACAGTGATTTTCGTCTTTGTTCTGAAGCCCGGGTTGGTTTCCCTAGTGTCGGCATTTCACAATATTTTATTTTGAATCACATAAGGAAGCAGTTAAAAGAAAACAAATTGCCAGATATAATGGAATTTACACACCGTTACTTAAAAAATGTACTTTCAAACAGAATTTACACACATACACACACACACACACACACACACACACATATATATATATATATATATATATTAGCTGTTACCCGTGACTTCGTTCACGTAACATAAAAAATAAAATAAATGCTTTAATTAAGCAAAACATTTCACTCCCAATAACTAAAAACGTATATAAATAACCAAATCTTTATCACATTTTATAGGATGAGGTACGGTATTTCTCTGCTATAGGAGCCTTGACATAACTCGGTCTTAAAAAAGAACGAAAAATCATGCGTCAAGCACAGATTATGTAACACATTCCAACACTTTTTTTTTTTTTTTTACAAATCCATACCGTCTAATAAGGTGAAAGATGATATATATGTAAACGATTTGGAAAAAGTATAAAATATTTAAAACGCAATTTTAGGAATTACCAGCAATATTCCGAAAATTATTCGAATTATTTTGTGCAGCCATGTAGATGATCTATAGGTTTGTACTTATACTAACCTAAAATGCTAAATTTTATTTCAGTTAGGAAACGCGTAGCACAGTTTAAAATGTACCTTTGGAATTTCCGACAGTAAACGAGAATGTACTCGAGAACTTTTGTGCTGTCCTGCATATGATAAATATAATTTATACAAACCAAAATATAGTCAAAAAATGAGGTAAATAAAATAAAAAGTTCAGCAACTGAAAACACACTTTCATTAATTATTCTTATTAGAGAGTACCGAATTCTTTTGTGTGTCCCTGTAAATGAACGATGACTGCTACACACATAATATTGTATAGTACGCTTCTTGCAATGCACCTTAGTGATATGTATCAATTTCAGTATGTTTGAAATAGTGAAACATTATTCAAATATACGGCAAACGATTTTTCTCCATAGGCCGTAATGTAACAGAATTCTTTTGAATGTCCCTGTAAAAGAACCATAAGTGCTATGCCCATCATATTCTATAGAAAGTCTTTTCTAGTGCACCTCAGTAATATATATCAATTTCAATATATTTGAAATTGTGTAACATCGTAAAATAAACCGCTAATGATTTTCTCCTATAGACCCTAATGTAACAGAACTTATTTGAGTGTTCATATAAACAGGGATGAGAGCGCTCCGACCCGAATCTCCGATTTTTACCACTAAATTTTAATAGTTTTTTTCGCTGTAATGAATTTCAGAAATTCTGTCCTTGAATAAGTGGACAAATACTATTAAAATTTAGTGGGGACAATCGGGTATTCCAGTCGGAGCGCTCTCATCCCTGATAAAAGAATACTATAAGTGCTACACACTTCATTTTAAATACTAAACATGCCAAAGTAAACCTCAATAACATATATCAATAACATGACAATCCTAATATATTTATGCGAGTTAGAGCACAGACAGACAGACAGACAAACCTACTTCTTAAACACTTTTCAACTCTCAGAAAGTGTTAAAAATTGAAATTTCATGCCAGATAATATAAACAATCCCGAAAATGAAACTGCAATTAATGGAAAAAGAAGAGCCAAGTAAAACCATGCAAATTGACGAATTCATCTTCGTAAAATGAAAAAACATTGCTGAGAGAATTCTTAATTGCTTTTTAGGGGAATTCGGTGTGAAATTTGTATATGTATGCATTTCTAAATGGGCATTGTTATATTGTTTATTTGCATAGACACATTATGTTATATATATTTCATATTACATTATTATTTGATGTGTTTTTTATGTATATATTAAATAAAGTGCTTCTCACTAAGTGGTGCAACTAGCAAACAAAACTAGCAAACTTGTAAATTTAATACATTGATAGTTATTTCATAAAAATATGACAATATGGTGCGATACAAAATTGTAAATAAAGGTTGCCAGAAAACATTTTAAATTCAGCCGAATTTAACCTCGATATTTTTTCTATAGCGTAGAGGACACTATAAACAAATAAATACCGACAATACCAATCTGATGATGTCAAATTGCTTTATTTATGTTATTATATATAAAATTATTTAAATTTATTTCATGAGCTTGAAATTCCATACTCTTCCTCTAGCATTAAGTGTCGAATTAATGTACTTTTTTGTTGTTTTATTTTGTCTTTTCTATTTATTCTATTTTCCATTCGTTCCATTTATGTATATTGATTTACTTTATATATACTCGTGTCATAGAATATTGTTTAAAGTGATTAAGATCAGGATTAGGTTAGTATACGATTAGGGTTAGAATTATGAATACAAATTGGACGATGGTGGTATGACCGATACAGGTTTAAAAGCTGAACCAGGATGTATGTTTCTATCAGGCATATTATTGACACTTGCTATCCAATTTCTTTTCATTTTTTATTTACTTTTTAAAATTTAAATTAAACATATGGTATATTAAGTTAGCCGTGCGCAGAGGAAAAACCGCCAAGTATGTCCATCATTCATAATGGTTTCATTTCATTTAAAATACAGAACTTTAATTTACAACACATATATTTAACAAAGTTATCAGCTTATATTTTTAATATGTTTTGCAGTCATAGTTTGCATCAAAGGTAAGCGTAGAAATGTACATCTAAAATGCCATTAACTGTTTACCAAGCTAAAAACAAATATGGTTACAACAATGAATTCATTTTTGCGCCAAATTTTGGTCGAGAAAAAAAATCAAGTTGGCTATGTTGGCTATGGACCCGATTATAGAACCTAACCTTCCTATTATTCTCGGCAATTTTCTACCTATTTGTGAAAAAATGTCTTCTATATATAACGCGCTTTCACATTCCTAATATTAGGAAGTGGCAAGGTCAGCTGTTTCAACTTTACGCAATTAGTCTTGACGAAAAGTTTCATTACTTTTGATTTTTTCTTTGCTTTTGCATTACGCGATTTTTTTTTCGTTTCAATAATGTTGTTTTTTAAGTTATAAAAAATATTGTAAATTTACTTAAACATAGCTTTAAAAGCCATGTCATTTTTCTTACCCTACCTTTGGTGCATATTATTGACATTTGCCATCCAATTTCTTTTAATTTTTTTGTTTACTTTTAAAATTTAAATTAAACATATGGCATCTTTATGTTAGCGTGCGCAGAGGAAAAACCGCCAAGTATTATTCCTATATCCATCATTCTTAATGGTTTCATTTCATTTAAAATACAGAACTTTAATTTACAACATATCTTTTAAAGCACAACTGATTTATTTTCTATATATGACGTCATATTCGTTTACTTTTCATACTTACTAGTATTCTTGCACCTTGTATTATTATCAAATACTTCATACTTAGGACCGTCAAAAAAAAAAAAAAAAAAAAAAAAAAAAAAAAAAAAAAAAAAAAAAAAAAATCCGGCAATCGGGTTAATTTTTTTTTAGTTTTTTAGAATGTAACTATTTCCCGCTAACCATGACGTCATTTTCGACATGGATAATTTTGCGGTGCCTATTATTGACTTTTTCTTTTAAAACTTTTTTAAACTTTAAAATAAAATTACGGTATATTTATATTTTCCGTGCGCAGACGATAAAACGCCAAGTATTGTTCCCATACAAAAGAAAAAAAAAAGAATGTAAAGAAAAAATCCGAGATCATTTTATTTCAACATCAAAGCATACCGCTTTTTTTATGCATGACGTCATATTTGCCTGCTTCCCGCATATTGATGAATCTTGTATTTTTATCAAAAACTTAAAAAACTACGTTTTATTTCTAATAATGTTATTTCATCATCTTTTTAATTCTTTAAATTTTTATTTCATATACATTTTTTACGTGGAATTTTTTTTATTGAAAATAAATTGTTCAGTACAAAATATTATTCCGGGTTTTGATTTAGTAATGTTAAAGATAAATTAAATTCAACCATTTTAAAATTTTATACGAAAAAAATGTCCATTTATTCTCTATAAATATAATGAAATTTTTAGTTGTTATGAAATATATTTGAATTAATAATCAAAATACAGCCTATGTTCATGTCCGGTTTATAATCTGTCTAAATGCAAAGATACAGGGCCAATAAATCCACCGTTTTGACGTTTACTTTAGCCAAACATTCACACACACAAATGCATTTATAATATTTTTAAGATTATATTTGTGTAAGATTCAATTTTTAAAAAATGCAGAAAAAATGCCATTTTATTAATTATGTTTTTCGTAAAACATAATTAAGCTAATAACCCACTTTTAAGATTGTAACAAATCTAATGCGATATAAATGAGTTAAATAAGTTAAAATGTTGTGAGTTTTTATTGCTTAGATTCATTTAACAACGTGATTTATTTTAATCAGTTGGAGAGTTTTTTCTTTGTTGTAAATATCAAATAATGTTCAAGACTTCCAATTATACAATTACGGAAATCGACAGAGTTTGTTTTAATATGCAAATTTTATACTGATATCCCGAACGACGTATGACTGAGAAAATAGGGTAAAATAAGTTTACATTATCTACTGCATGACTTTAGTGGAATTAGAGCTTATAAAGAATACATTCAAGTGAGTATTTCAAGACTTCACTAATTTGATAAATTTCTTACTGTAGTGTTACTTACGTGTAGTTTTACATACTCTTGTGAAATTAAAGCTTATGTGGAATACACTCTAGTGAATAATTCAAGAAATCACTAATTTGATAAGGTTTTTAATGTAATGGAACTAACGAAAAATGGAACTTCACATTTAAAAAAATATATATGTTCAGAGCATTGAATAACTCATCTTATTGTCAACGGGGTAATTCTCGGAATATCTGATAACGGTAATCTGAAAATTACTAAAACTGAGGAATAAAAATTAAACTGGAATATCTCGTTGGTAAACTTACATTAGTGCATGTAGGAAAATCCATGCAATGTAACCAAAAATAAAAGTTTCTATGTCGTTTTTCACTTTTGATATAATAAACTCTTCTATATATTTTTTATATGCTCACTATAGTAGGTGCTTCAATAATTCGTTTAGAAATTATGAATCGATGTCAAAAAATCTCTTTCACTATTAAATTCATTACAATGGATATTATTTCAAGCATCTGGTTAAGCGAGCTTCTCTCAGTATAAATTTAAAAAAAAAAACTCAGTGGTTTTCCTCAGAAATATTTTCGTAATCTGCTCCAAAACTAATTGCCACATTTGATACCATTATCACAATTTGTTTTTGTTTTTAGCCAACTCTGCCAACGGATCCGATTACGCAACGTTAGATATTATATCAGAGAGAGTTATAATAAATTGCTTAATTTACTAATTTAATTGCATACTACTTACTATTTCCAATATATTTATGTTTAATTTTAATAAATGAAATAGTGGTAAAATGCACAAACATTGCTAAATGATGTAAAAAATATACAAAATTTTATGTAAAAATGATATAAAAGTTATAAAATTACATTAAAAACAAATATCTACAAATTTTGACCTACATCCGAGACCATCATCAGGATAACAGTCAATCACCATATTTTTCTGACTGCCCTGTCGTTCAGAAGTCCAAGAACCGAACAGTTGACCAACGAACTTTAAACCAAACTGTATACTGGACAGCGAACGCCATCTATTAACTTAAACTACTTCTAAATGCTAAATGAAAGGAATAATCCGAGAAATCCAACTGACCATACAAATCCAGAAAAACAAAACTATTGAAATAGTAAGAACCCCCCCCCCCCTTCCCATACACACTTTTTAAAGTGAAAAAACCCGCTACTTAAATCTAACCAAATCTAACAAAATTCTTGAAAAACTATACGATACATCATTGTTGCACATCCCCCTTTCCCTCTTTAATATTTCGATGGATTCCCGTTTTCGATGGAGAGAGTGGTGTGTATACAATAATGTATCATTCAGTATTTCACGAATTTATTTAGATTTGTTAAAGATTTAATAAGCAGGTATTTTTAATTTAAAAAGTGTGTATCTGGTGGGATGGGGGGGGGGATTGTTGCTGTGTCTATAGTTTCGTTTATCAGGGGTTTTATGGTCACTTGAATTTTTCGGATTATTACTTCAATTTAACAATTAGAATTTCTTTAAGATAATAGATGGCGTTAGCTGTCTGGTATACTGTTTGGTTATGTTGAAGCTGATTGGTCAAGTATTGGGGTCTTGGATTTCTCAACTACAGTGCAGTCAGAAACATCTTTTGATTGACTTTTACCCTGCTGATATCCTCAGATATAGGTCGAAACTGTAGATATTTGTCTTTAATGTAATTTTATGTATTTTAAAGTAATGCATCATTTAGCAATGTGTGTGTATTTTACCACTGTTTCATTTATTAAAGCTTTCTATGGAGTAAACGTCCAAGACTTTTTGACCTTTATGTTTCATTTCAATTTTTGACAGCTTTTATACACTCTTTATGCTTAGCATAGAGATTTTCAATTGTGTGAAGAGGTGGTATAGCGTAAAAACGATTTTTGTCGCAAATCACACACAGAGAAATTCATTTCTATTCATTCGTTTTCATGAAAATCAATAGAGCCGTTTTCGAAAACCCAAAGATGTGTAAATGAATGTATATACAAGATTTGCTCAATAGAATAAAATATACAAAACTAAATGAATTACTTTATTTAAGTAAATGATTTTATTTTCATATAAAAGACATGTGAAAACATTATTTTTTTTTTCGTGAAATAAATATAGTATAAGTAATGTTGATCTGTAAGGAAAACAAATATTCAGTAAAAATGGAATCACGAAAAGGGTTTATGTAATTTAATTCATATATTAGCTCTTTTGGCGAAAAATGGTTTTGAATTATTGAATAAAAGTGGTTTAGACATATATATTTTGCGAAAGGCTTACGGATAGAATTTCGTCATTCAATTTATGTAAATGATGTAAAATATAGCGAAATCAAATTTATTCCTTTGAAATCATGTAAAATTGTGCTTAGGAATTCAGAATACATAAAGTTAGAGGTTTAATGTAAGTTTTGCAAGTACAAATGTGGTGTACATCAATGAAAATGATATACGAAAAGAATTCTAAAAATGCTGTTTCTTTCCTTGCAGAGTTAAAAAAAAAAAAAATCAAATATTCTCACATCTCATGAAATACAATACATTCAGTTCTTTTTCTCTTTTTAGCATTAGTACTAATCTATCTTATGAATTTATCTATCTTTTTATAACTAAAATTAATAGCAGTGAGGATATTTCAACAAGAATTAAATAGACGATAGCACATAACATGAACATTAGTGAAGAATTCAAATGTGTAATTAATTCAATTAAGGTAACTAATTGAAAGGTATAATTAACTCAATTTGAAAATAACTATTTTTAATTACATTGTAAATAAAAAATAAAATAAATAACATTTTAAAATACGTGTAAAATATATATATATGCAATTTATTCGAATATAGCATTACAATTTCGCGTGTTATGCGTGCATCTCAACATTATAAATATTTTTAAGAATTTATTTGTATTATTAAAATGTGTCAAAAGTAAGGAGGTAGTTTTGTTTTTAGTTACCATGGAAAGAAGGGAATTTCACTGTTATAGATATATGCATACAGAAAACTTTAAACTATTTAAATGGCATAAAATATATATTATACAAATTAGTAAGAAAAACAGATAATTTTATATGACATTCACTGTATTAAGAATAATTAAATAGTCACCTTAAATTTCGTATGGAAAGCATATACATTAAATGTATTTTGCAACTGCCGTTTATTTTTCTTTTGGGAACATGTGTATCCTTCTTAAATATTCCCTAATAACTCTGGAGTTCAATAAAAAAACAGATTCAGGTATTATTGTATTTTTTTCACCCCGCTAGCCAGAAAAAATGCATATTATTGAAAACAAATATTTTGTCTCCTGTAATTCCATTACAGACACTGTGATTTGGCAACTGTTACTGCTTTCGAAGAGAGAGTGTTTTTCTTCGTTGGTATTATATAACATTTTGAATCCTGGTTCATTAACTTAGGACATAAACTGAATTTTTCTTTTAAATATGATAATTTTCAATAAGGAAATTTTAGTATTACCCTAGAAATTTGAATATCTGTTTCTAAATAGAAAACATTTTTAAAACCTAATAAATCTAATAATACCATTATTCATTCAAAATAACAGAATTTTTTCAGTACGTCACTTAAAAAAAAACAATATAAGAAAATTCGTTAGTTAAGATAGCAAAATTTCTTGATAGTTACAAAAAATAAGGCAATAACGAAAACTAATAAATTAAAATTTTAGAAATCGAACACTAATCAAAACCAAATACTTAATCTGTAATAGTAAAAATTATGATGGCTCCATTAACAAGCTATTACTTAGTAAGAAATGTAACTATGTGAAGAATGCGATCTAAAAACTATATATTGTCAAACAAATTTAATAATTTTTTTAGCTTACAAGTATTTAGGGCATATTTTGTTTAATATAACACTGGACAACAATGATTCTGCCATAGGGCTGAAAATAGTTGATGCTAGATATGTTTCTTGCGCTGAATCCGAATATACTTTTGTTTTTCTCCAGACAGACCAGCTTTTGAGAAATTTGCATATTTATATTTGTGCGATTTTAAGCTTTTTTGTGTCCTTTGCCATTTATAGCATATTTCGGTTAATATAACACTGGACAACAATGATTCTGCCATAGGGCAGAAAATAGTTGATGCTAGATAGGTTTCTTGCGCTGAATCCGAATATACTTTTTGTTTTTCTCTAGATATACCAGATTTTGAGAAATTTGAATATTTATATTTGTGCAATTTTAACTTTTTTGTGTCCTTTGCCATTTTATGCAAATTTCAGGTACAATAAATATCAGATTGAATTGCCTTTTCTAGATTAAAACTACTAAACTATTTGCTTTATATAAATGTTGCAGTCTCATATTCTTAACACTTATATGTCAGTTATAAGGCCTAATTTGCATATTTTTCAAAGGTGTAATGTTTACATTACTTTCAACTTTTAAGTACTGGACAAAGAATTGACGTAATATTTTTCCAGACTAAATTTTTATGGTGATTTCGAATACACAATTTATTTCCTTCTATCACGTCTAGTTATTGAGTAAAATGAATTTGTACTTTTGTATGGTATTGGCTCACATTTGATATAAATGGTATCTTTAGGGCTCCGTATCTCACTGTCGAAACGATGAACAGTGTCAGATTCCTATCTCGGGCATAATCGTTAATGGGTATAATCGTAAAATAATTGAAAAAGTAGTAAAATCGATTGCAGATAGATGAAGTACATCACAAAGTAGCATACAAAGCTTTTCTGACTTTTTTAACCAATTAATAAAATTTCCTTTTTTTTTCAAACCTAGACGTGATAGAAGAAAATGGACACCATATTTGAAGCTAGTAGACCAACGTTGCGTGAAAGACTAGTTCAGAAACTTATTAGAAACTTATACTCATGTACAAGAAATATTTTCACAGCAAAAAACGTTATTAAAAAAATGAAAAATATGCAAATTAGGCACAATATTTCATAGTCACATGTCAGTATATTCTGAGACCAAAGATTCTTGTAAAATAAACGGATCAGTAATCATAACTTAAAAGCTTCTAAGCGTTTTGCTCGTATTTTTCCGTTTCCCAGATACATACTAAATTGGCTGTAGACAAAAATATTTTTAACGGAATTGTATTTTAAGATATTATGTATAATAAAGAGATATGAAGTGTATTTTAGAAACAAACTGTGAATGAAAATCTTAATTAATAATAGTTTTATGATAGTTTATGTGAAAATGCAGGAAAGCCCTCAGACGCTCAGAGAGTTAAAACAAAAAAGCCAGTCTGATAATGCTTTATGCTTTAAAATTGCATATAATTGTACAAAAATACAAATTTTTGCAAAACTTGAAATATACGAACATCTTAAAAACTAGACTTGCTGGAGAAAATCTAAAAGTAGATTCGAAATTAGCACAAAAAATGCAACGAAATAACTAATTTTGGTTTTATGGCTTAGCAAAAGCTCAAATTATTCTCCAGTGTAGTCAATAGTTTCGCCCCACCAGTGGCTGAGAGGTTCTGCTCTCGAAGCTGGTAGACGGGAGGTGCTGGGTTCGATCCCAATCGCTCCCGTCGGCCTAATCGTTCGGAGTTTTCGTGGTTTTCTTCGAGCCGTGGATTTATCCACGCGTAAATACGGGTTAGAAGAGCCCTTAGAAAGACCCCCACGAAGGGCACTTCCCCCGGGCCTATATCCCAAGTGTAGATAATTGGCCGTCAATAATCAACCCAACCCAACCCTAGTCAATCGTTTCTCTGACTGCCCTTTTGCATTAGCTATAGTATAAATGAACAGATATTTAGACACGACGTGAAAGCGTATTATTGTAAATAGCAGTACACATAAATATTTTATAATAGCTAAAATTTGATTGGAAAGTGAATTAGTAGGCCACACGTTCGTTGTTAGAGTCATATATCTACTTTTCATAATAACCAAATATTACCTACGAAGCATTTTCTAAGACAATAAGTGAATACCATTTTTTACGAATTTTTACAGTTTAACATTAACTGCATAGTAGATCATTCCATTAACAAAAAATAAATCCCTTAACAAACACACACACACACACACATACATATATATAACAAACACTATATATAACGAATATAACATAAC
The DNA here is from genome assembly GCA_963931845.1 of Maratus michaelseni. Classification (NCBI taxonomy): domain Eukaryota; kingdom Metazoa; phylum Arthropoda; class Arachnida; order Araneae; family Salticidae; genus Maratus; species Maratus michaelseni. Next base: position 321,902,806 of record OZ007587.1, read on the forward strand.
AATATATATATATATATAAGACAAGCTCAAACCACCGTAAAATGCATTGTCATAACTCAATCAGTAAAGCTCTATAGAGCGCTTTCTGATTGTGGAGTGAACCATATGTTTTCTATGCAATGTCTAACAAATCATTGCTTATTTTATTTATGTAGAATAGTGTTTGCTTATTTTATTTATGCGGAAGTGTTACTTCAGATAAGATGAGGGTGAGTCAGAAATTTAAAAGCTGGTAGAACATATCTAACAAGCTATTTTCGCCATAAAATGCATTTGAAAGCGAATTACTAAATAGCGCTGCCAGTAAACACACAAAGCTCTGGTTTTTCACACACATCGTCGTTTCTACATTAGATTACAAAAGGATGCTGTTTTTACTAATGAAGGAAAGGCGGATATGCACTTTATGCATATGGTGCCGTGGTTGCGAATGATCTGGAAGTCCTAATTATGTAGCAAACAATTCCTCCACAATTGGTGTTTTGGTCTTGTCTAGGAGTGTTCTATCGCGACCTACGTTATACACGGCCGGTTCATGACGTTTAAAACGTCACACGGATTGGATCATCTTTACACGATATATATATATATATATATATAATAAGGCTGGTCAGATTATTGAAGAGTCTTTTGTAAAAAACTATACTATTTTAATCTCTGGAGTAAAACACAGTTATATATACAGACTAAATACAGGTTATATACAGGGTTAAGGGAAATAGGGGCTAATTCTGCCGCAGTTAAAGGCATTTAACGCGTCCTTCCAGACCGGAGCTAGGCCATCTGCCTAAAGCCAACCGGACCAGTCAATCTCCAATGTAAATCTGACGAAAATCTTAATATTCTGTTCCCAGGCCAGAGAGGCGAAACTCTTTAGTCATCATCTTTATTGTGTATCGTTATTGCTGGCCTAATGAGTTTCCGTGGGATCGGGCCGCACCTCTACTCGCTGCGGTCGACATGTTATGAGAACTACAAAACCACATCCATCCCATTCACACTCGGCTATCCGACATGTGTGCGCCCACGCACACGTCCGAGCAAGATTAACAACGAGAGGGTAAAAGAAAATTTAACAACAAAAAAAAAAGAAATTTTTCGTAAATCTGAAAGCCAAAAAGAAAATTTTTCTATAAATGAGAAACGGGGGGAAAAATTAAATTTAGACTTTTCCGTTATGAATGCTTAGCCTGGACTGCACTGCACTATAAAAAGATAAACACGTCTTAAGAAGAAAGAAAAAAAAATAATAAAAATAGAAAACGTCGTTCATGTCTGACATGCAAAACATATTTCGTCTTTTGTAATCGTCTTTTAAAATGTCGTCTTTAAATCGTCTTTTCGTCTTTAAAATGTAACATACGTTCCATTTATTCGTTTTAAGTAGAAAGTAGATAAGATACTTTACGCAAAAAAAGAAAAAAATCGTCTTAAATAGTGCAGTAGTCAACTAAATTAAAAAAATAACTTTCGGTTATCAGGGAAGAGGGGGGGGGGGTACACAACAGATATTTTAAATATCAGTTGAATCAAACATTTTAAAATATATAATCGGCCCGATTCACACACACACACACACATATATATATATATATATATATATATATATATATATATATATATATATATATATATATATAGAATATTTCGAAATAAAATAATAAAATAACCTCCTTTCATGAAATAAATTTTAAATGCTAATACTATATAATAAATGCATTAGGAAAGTAAAAAAAAATAATAATAATGTATTTAAAATATTTTGCAATGTTACATTTGTTAAAATTATCAAAAATACTCTCTAAATTGTTTCATCTACCTTAATATGTAATTTGTTTTAGATTTCTGATATGATATATTACACAGTTTAATCTAACATGAAGAAATTGTACAAGAATAAAATTGCAAATTTTAAGTAATAAAAATAACATAATTGCATGGAAATCTTAGTTGTAATAAATTTCTGTAATCGTTGTTAAATACCAAAAAATAATTGCTTCAAAATACTTCAATATACTTCAAATTACATTAATAAATGTTTTTAATCCATTGTTTATATTTTAGAAATATTTTTAATAATACGTAAAGACATCGAACTATCTTACAATACCCAATAAAATAAATTTAAAAGTCATCTAATTTTCTAGTTTTAAATCATCTCTAAACAGATGTTCTCAATAGAATAAAGCTGGCAGATACAATTGATATTGAAGGAAATGATATTTTTTCAGACACCTATGTTAGTTGATAAAATCCTGTGCGAAGAGGAAATAAAAGTGCCCTTGGAACACGTAGCATAAAGATATTGATAATTTTTAAATTCATTTAGAGAAGGTGTTGTAATAGGCTAATAAATTGGATAATCAGTTTACCAAATATGATTCTAAGCGGGAACGATTGAGAAAGTTTTAATGTCATCTGAAATCGTTAACGACTTAGTGCAGATAAATATACAATGAGCTACCAAAATGTTTAATGCACAAATTAACTGAATTAATTTGAAAATCAGTGAAAAGATTTCAACGAAAGAATTTCCGCAATCTAAGAACAATCAATAACAATAGATATATATAAATATATAAGATAACTATTTAATCCAAATACATGTGGTTACTGTCAGAATATGACAAGAAATAAAATACTTTCATTCAAATTTATTATATATATATATATTTTTTCGCTTTCTGTATAAAAATTATTTTTATATGTTTAATAAATATACCATCTTTATATAATTAAAAATGCTGCGCACCCAAAAAAAATTGAAATTTTCATACGGTGTATGAATGTTTAATTCCATCTGATTGTTTACATACAGTAATGTATTTTTAAAGCGAATATTTTTACCAGCACTTTTTAGGACATATGTAGCGTGTAAAAACAGAATTAGGTGTATTTTCAAAATAAAAATGTATGTTAACACGTTTTTGTAGGACAGTATAGTGAAATCTATTTACAAATTTTACTATAACAAATAATATTATTTTTATAGCTACACTTCGAACGAACAAAGACAAAAAAATGCATTCTTACAATTTCACTTGGATTTTTTTTCATAAGTGAAGATTTTTATTTCTTTTAATGATAAGATCGTTCAGAACAACATATTTTTCAACTTATTCATTAGAGGAAAAATAGAAAAAAGGTGCAAACAGTTCATTTCCCAAATTAAATTTCTTTAGACAAAAAAAAATAAATAAAATAAAAAAATAAATAAACAGCATTTCTTCATGATCTTTCGCTTAATTTCATTACACATCGAGTCCACTTCTGAAATTAGTAAAAAAACAAATTTTTGAATTTCAACTAAAGCGGTAGTTTCATAGGTGAAATTTTTGCTTTTTAAATATTATATTTTTGTTCCAAATTAACAGTACACTTCTAAAATTGTTATAAAAGAAAGTCTAGCGAGAATGGATTATGAAATGAAAAAGTTCTTTGGTGTTTTAAAATTATAAATAAAAATTAGATGGAACCCGTGAAAAATTGACGGAAAAAATACTATAATAATATCATTAAAATAAGCTTCTTTATTATATACGAAGGGGTGCGTATAAAACAGGCTTTCAAATATTTTATTTTAAAAGTTTTTCCCTCAGTCAAATACAGAACTATTTCCGATGCAAACTTTAAACAAACAATCCGTAAACAACTGTGGAAGGCAAATCAGTTTGACATTACCCCCATATTCCCCACGGCAAGAAAGAAAATTTCATGGACCTATGAAATATCATACAAATAGTGTATCCCTACTGTCATCTCATAAAGAACATAGTAAATAAAGCACACACACACCCTGTGATAATGCAACCGAATGAGCTCTTATGCGCATGTGCATTGCATCTGCCCAAAGACACTGTCGAAATTCGACGTTAAAAAAGTTTTAAAAAGTTTAAATTAAATGTTTTAAAATGTCCTCTTTAACTATTGTTCGTTTCAAATCCATATTTTCTAAAACGCATCCATTGTTTTAAGCTAATCAATTTTTATGTAAAGATGAAGATTTTTTTTTTTTACAGAAATAAATCAATCTGCAGATGAGGGGGATTCTTAATGTTTTCAAGTGTAATTTATTTGTATGGTTTCTTCGGTCCCTTTACATAATTCGAATGATTATTCCTTTTCCATTACATGGGGGATCTTTTCCCTCTTATACAGTTAAATATCCAATGGATCTTAAAAAAAATAATAAAATACAGTTCTTAGCACATTCTAATGCAACATATACATCAACGAATTGAACATATTAATTTTATGTTAATCATAAACTAAAAATACAGTAAAACCTCCAAAGTTGACCACCTCTGTATGTTTACCGAAATTTATTAGTTTGAATGGTCACAACGCATTTTTAATGGAGATTTACCTCTCTATGTTGACCACCTCCGTAAGTTGTATGTTGACCACTTTTTAATAGGTTTTACTCTCTGTAACTTGACCACTGATGTTTTCTTGTATTTGTTTTTTCCTCCATTTGTTCTCCATCTGGTTTCCAGGAATTTCTTTATCAGCCATTTGGCTTATCTGAGCAACACTCGGTCCTCTTGTGGTGCTCCATTCGTTGTTCACTTCCAGTATGATACAATGAGAGGAAAATGCCAGAATTCCCAGAATCTATCAAAAATTGTCGCGGGAGTGGGGGAAGTACGTAGCGGTGTAGCTATACGCGGAATTGAAAAACAAAGTGTATCGCTCACATGTGAAACACATTCCGTTCTTTTTCTCTGGATGTCGCTTCGTGACGGGACCGGTCGTTTATTTGCGAATTGTAATTAAATATGACGCAAAGAAAAGCTCTAAAGGAACTTAAATTGAAGGAGAAAGTGGATTGTCTTAATTTTCTGGAAAGCAGCAGCCAAAGAAAGACAGCGTAAAAGTTTGGTGTGAGCAAGACAACTGTAACATTTTAAAACGCAATGAAGAATATCTGGAAAAATATTCTTCTGAAAACGGGGGACACCAAAGAAAACGCTGGAAAACGTGTCTCGACGCTGTGAACGAAGCCACGTTTTGTTGGTTTAAAGAGATGAGATCAATCAATGCAAGAATATCGAGATCTATGCTTCACGCAGTAGCAAAAAAAGTTGCAAAATAATTCGTAAACGAGGACTTCCAAGCGTCAGCAGGTTGGCTTGAAAAATTCAAACTACGATACGAGATTTCTCAAAAAGTTTTGTGTGGGTAATCGAATAAGGTTTCAGCTGAAGTGGTGGAGAATTTTTTTGAAAAATTCCCAGAGTTTGCTAAAGGTTTTAAAGATGAGGACATCTTTAATGCTGATGCATGCGGTCTCTTTGTTAAAGCAATCCCTGATAGAAGTCTAGTAATGGAAGGTGACACTTGCAAAAGAGGAAAATTTTCAAAGCAGAGTTTTACTGTTCTTCTATGTGCTAGTATGACTGGGGGAAAATTTGAAGCCTACAGTGATCGGCAAATCCGCAAAACCTCGTGAATTTTAAAATCTAAAACCTGAAGACCTTCCTGTTTTTGGAAAGCAAATAGATCCGCTTTGATAACCAATGCTTTCTTCGAAGAGTGGTTTAGAGGAATTGACGCATAAATGAGGAAAAAGAAGCGGTCTATTCTACTTACCGTGGACAAGTGCCCCAGCCACCGAAAGTGAATAATCTCACAAATGTGAAGCTAAAATTTTTGCCTCCAAACACAACTTCGAAAACCCAACCTTTAGATCAAGACATTATTCAGTCCTTCAAAGTGCACTACATAGCTCAACTTCAGGAATGGGTGATCATGAAAGCATGAACCTGTGGTCCTTCTGCATTGGCATCGTCGACAGCTGCGTCAGTAAATGCTTTGAATGCTGTTCATTGGATTAATTCTGCTTAGAATAAAGTTACGCAAACCACAATTAAAAACTGCTTCAAGAAATCTGGACTTGTTACATCTACAACATCGGTACAAGAGGATGAGCTTCCTCTATCTCCCTTTCCAGTCTTTTATGAAGTTGCTTTTGCAGATTATGTTACATGGACGATGGACCATGGAGGATGATTTAGTAACATGCGTTGAATCAGACTCAGAGGCAATCTTCAATGTGATACACTCTGCAACTGAGCACAGCGAGGACTCTAAGGTACAAGAAATGGACGGCGAAGAGGATGATGATCCAAGTGACGATGAAACTGAAAAGTACCTAACTTTGAAGGAAGACAATGTAAAGCGCATGATGGAGCAACTAAAAGATTTCGCTGCAGAAAAATGTCCAAGCATGCTTAATGGACTTGCAAAATGTGAAAGTGCTTTTAGCAGTTACCTAATGAACAAAAAGAGGACTCAAACAAAAATTGAATTATTCTTTCAAAAATTGTAAAAATGTGTTGTACCTTCAGAAAAATAAAAATGAGTAAGTGCTATTTATTTTTCTAAATTTTTCCTTAAAAAATACTAAAAAGTTTACTAATTTTTTTCTAATATTGTACTAAATATTTTCTGGTTGACCACCTCCGTATGTTGACCACTTAGTTACAGTCCCAGACTTATGGAGGTTCTACTGTAGTTTTTTTTTTTTTTTTTTTGACAGATTTTAGTTTATCGCCAAAATGGTCTGTCTTATGGATAATCTGATCTTATGATTTATCAGGGTTTTTTTCCACTTTTCATGATGGATAGGGAAATCTATTTTCAATTGTGGCAACTTTCCCAGTGTCTAATTTACCTTATTAAAGCAAACTGGTGGTCATTGTTGAGATCGAATTAAAAATATTTTAAGCTTGAAAATTATTTAAAAAGTTGTTGAATTAAGCGGCAGTTTTCAAATAAATTTCACTCGAAAACTTTTTTTTTCTAATTGATGATGTAAGAATTGAAATTGTAAAATGTAGTAAAGTATAGTAAAAATTTGAAATTTGTAGTATTTATAAGTGATGTAAGCGCGATGACAGCTAAAGCGATAACGCCGTTTGTTGTCACAACCGTTATACATTTCTAAAAATTGCCACTGTGTTTTGGCTGGCACCCAAAAGTAGACTGCCATTTTTTGACATCGAAAGAGAAATTCACAGTGAAAGAAATATGATTTTGCCGCTAATAAGGAACTGTTAAATGAACTTATAACAAACCTACCAAAATAATTCCTATAAAATATTATCCTTACATTGTTTATTCTAGCTAAAAGTACAATCATTATTTCAAGTTTTTTGTATTATTATGATTACCATAACACTATTTTAAATAATTTTAATTTTCCTGAAATCCTTAACTTTTGTGGGGTTTTTAATAAAAAAATGAAATCGTATAATTTAAAAAAAAAGTAATTGGTAACATGTAATCGAGGTATGCAATCAATATGAATCAACCAATAAAGGCTCCAGTTCTAAACTTTAAAATTAAGATTGAAAAATCAGTTAAAATTACGTCAAGTTGATACAATCATATTAATTTTTCTTTTAAGTTTTATCAATGTTAAAATGCTTTTGAAGCTAAGCATAACATTTCCACCGGCGCAGACTTTTCACACGTACTTTGTATGCGTTACTTTTATGCTTAAGCACCATGTATACAAATAACAATGTATTTTGTATTTAATTGTAGCGAAAAAATGGCATCAACAAAGTTATAATGCATAATGATAAAATAAACCCAATGGACAATATACCCGTGACATCACAATAAATATCATTTATATTATTTCTCCTTTCAATTTCCCTTTTTCTAAGAATATACGAAACGTAGAAAGACGAATGAGGTAGCATATGAAAGGATTTTGAACAGGCTTCTGACATAGCACACTTAACATTTCGTTAAAACATGTTTTTTGATTAAAAACTGCAGTTAATTAAAAAATAAATCGTCATTGTTTTCATAAAGGAAATGATAGGTTTTCCTCAATCAGTGTTGACACAAAAATAAAATACTGCATTATCAGATGACGTCATCCTATAATGCAATTAAAATACGATTGCTAATTTATTTCTTGCGCATACTTTTTGCAAAAATATCAAGCTTTTAATCAGGTTTTTAATTAATTTTTACGCGTGCGTCACCTATTATTTATTTGTTTACTTTGTTTAATCATGGCTGTGTATATGCGTACTGTATCGGAGCACCAGTAGATTACGTAATTTAAGGATTATATTCCATTTAGATATACAGTTCATTAGGATTCACAAAAAGTGTAAGTAATTATTTTTTCATATTTCATTAAGCTGTTAATATTTCTGACGTCACTTAAATGACAGCTGGACCACAAAGTTTGAACATTCCATATTTAAATTCCCCATAGGCTTGCAAAAAAGTGGTGTACCAAATACTGATTTATGTATTTAACACATTTCTGGAATAGTTTTGCAAAATATGAGGAAATGCTTTCATATGAATTCTCTAAACGTCTGATTCAGTGTTTCAATTTTTTTTATAATTCGTTTTTTTTTCAGTATAGGGGTCTTGACAACCTAGAGAAATGACCGAATGGCGAGAATGGCGAGAGAAGAAAATTTGGCAAAACTTTTTCTGGCAATCTATTCCTATTTTCTTATACACAATCAATCGTCATATATATTATTTCTGTTGTCAATATCCTTTTTTCTATGCACATACAAAACATACAACGATGAATGAGGTAACATACGAAAAGTATTTGAAGAAATTTCTGAGATAGTACACCCACATTTGGTTAAAACGCAATGTTTGATTTAAAAAAATAATTTAATTAAAATTAAGTGTTAAAACGTACCAGGAAATAATCTGACAGATTGCAGTGCGAAAGCTTCGTACGGGTCCTTCTGGTCTATATATATATATATTTCTCTTACGTGGTGCGGAAATAAGGCTGAATTTCTATCTTATAATTTGGCAACAACCGTAGTTTCCAGAATAACCAATATGGCGGCCAGTGTAACAGCAGTGAAACTCAAACTAGCAATTATTAAAAATAAAATAAAATGTGCGTAATACAACGCGTTTGAGATGATTTCTCATTTAATTTATGAGTAATATCGTTAATTTTAATTGAATTTTCAACTCTTATTTAGAATTTATTTACTAATTTCCCTCACACGGAAGTCAGAAAAAATAAAAATATCAACTGTCTAGATTGCACCTGCCGCCATCTGTTGCTGTCTTGATGAAGTAAAAAATAACTTCCGTAGCCTACGATGATGCGCGACGCAGCGGAACGTCGCGGATCATCGTACGCTACGTAATTTCTTTTGCAAAAATCTATAATCAATTAGAACAGTAAAATGTTGAACGAAATTTAAACAATTATTGATGATATATATAAACTATTTTCCTATCACGTAGTGTTTTTTTTTTATGAATTTAAGCCGTACTGTACAACAGATTTGTATAATATATACGCACACCGTGGATGGAAAATTTTCTGCAAAATTCGAACTTTGCAGAAAAATAATATATAAAAAAACATAATTTTTGTTTCCGTATTTTTTTTTTTTTTTTAAAGATACTCCCCAAAAAATATTCCCCAATTTTATGTACAATTTAAATGTACAATTATTTGCGCATAATTCAAAATTTAAAGATGCAAAACTTTGTTGCGACAGATTACATACGCTTACGGAAATGTTAAGCATTGGGCTGTTTCTAAATGCATTGACAAAATATTTGATAAGAATTCAGCTATTGCTATCATGGATTTTTACATTTATTATTTTTTTAACCGAAATAATTATTCTCTAATCAATATTAATTTTAAATTTAAATGGTAATTATTTTAAACTACTGTCTATAGTTCATATCGTCAAAATAATATAACGCGTAATTTTATTAAACATTAAATTAATTTGCAGAAAGATTTTTACCCAATATTTATGTGCGCAGAAAGTTTTTGGTTTTACACAAGTCTGCTGTACAATATTATAGGTGCAATGAGTTTTAAACTAATTGTGTTTCCAAGATACTTTTTTCATAGTATTTAAATGATTTATGCCCATTGGTAGCACCAACTAAATGCATTTTTAATTGTGTTTTAAAAGAAGTTTTCAATTATTTTTTTACATAAAACATGTGTCAATTTCATATATTAAAATGATTTCTGATAGTACTTATTCCGAATAGAATTGCTGCAAAAATAAAAAGGGGTGAGCGAGCGAAGCGAAAGGGGACCGCGTAGCAGTCTCAATGTGAATTGCTTCGCAATTCACGGGAATTGGCGAGCGTTAGTGAGTAAAAGGGTGAGCCTCCTAGCATTTTCATATTTCTACGTGTGGTAGATTTGGCTAGCCATTGCACAGAACACAGACACACAAACAAATTTCTTTTATTAGTATAGATGAAATAAATCAAAAAACTTTTAAAACCAAAATATCATGCGATGATTAGTTCAATCAGAATAAAAAAAAAGTTTTTTTCTATGTTTACATCTCTCAATACCCTTTTTACTGTCTAATTCTTTCAAATGTAAGGAGGGGGGGGGGGACTCTTGTTAGTTTTTATTCGCTTATAAAACACGCGTATAAATATTTTTACCGAAATTTACCTTTCAAATTAAAAATTTGGCCTAAAAGGCACGTGTCTTTAATAATCCGAATATTTCTTTAAGTTGTCCGATTGCCGACTTTATGACGTCATACGCAGAAGTAAAAGTTTAATTTAAAATTACGGCTAATTAATTAAATGTTCGAACGAACGAATGTACGATAACAAATCTGTTTCCGAATATCTTTCATTTAAAAAAAGAATGATGTAATTTGATGCAGTAATTTGTCCTCACAGACTGTCGAAAGAAAATGCTTAGCGTTTTAAATATATAGATTTTCTTATAAAATAAAGTATATTTAAACCTTATATTTAATATACTTAAACATATTTAAACCTTAAAAATTTTAAATTCTATTTAAAATGACTTATTTAAAATTTATAACTACAATTTTTCAATTTTAATTCTTTGAAAGATAAATTTTACGTTTTTAAGAAAAAGAAAATAGAAACAGTACTCATTTTTTAAAAGCATATTTACTAAACTTTAAAACTTTTTCAGTTAAATGAAATATTAGGAGCTAATTATATCCTAACGTCCGTAATGATTGATTTTAATATTTCTCTATTATATCATAGCGGAAAAACATGTTTCATTTTTTTTTATTTAAATGTGTGCGCAATAAAAATCGCATATATATGTTTGATTAAATAACATTTTTTTTTTTAAATTAGCAAATAAAAAATAGATTTATAAATATAAAAATATCACACACTTCAGTTTTTTTAAAATGTATATGTAACAACTAAATACCACATATATAAATTTTAAATGTATGAAGGATCAATTCCGAATTATATTGCTGTTTTTTGCTTTTAATAACGCAGTATGAAAAAAAAACACTGTTAATAAAGGCTTAAAAGATAATATTAAGATTGAATAACCTTTATAAAAAATTAATATGTAATTAAAGAAAGTGTATTCTTCATAGTCTTACATAATCCACATATAAAACTTTGTACAGAATATATTTTATTCCATATCGTTGTGTTTATTTAAAAAATATATTTTTTTTCTATTTTAGTTAAAATACTAAAGATCAATTTGTAATGATAAATTAATGTTGATAACAAAAATAAATTCGTTTCTGTTACCTTTCTAAAACTATAAATCATATCACTGTATTTAATGCAGAAATTAAGGAAACAATATATAATTAAAAAAATAATTGAGTGTTTAGTTAAATTTTCTTAATAAAAGGAATTAGAAGACATATTTTTAAAGCTGTGTTTGTAATCAGTTGTGCGTAGTGTGTTTGTAAAAAAAAATGTATTTAAAAATGCACGAATTAAATTTTATTGTCTTAACAAATTAAAATAATCATTTCGTATGCATAATGGCATACACGCACATCATTCATAACTTATTTATATAGCCAAACAGAAAATTTCAGATTTGTCGTTTTGTATGGTTTTAACTCCTTCAGCATTTCACAGGGTTTACGTGCTGGAGTTAGTTTCGTTGGTACTGCTATGTACTGAACACTGTAAAAAAAGACAAATGTCTCTTAATATGGGATATTTTCGGAATCATGGGTAACTCGGAAAAGGTTGTTGAATATTTTCGTTTATGGTTATATTATATTTTCCTAGATTAAAAATATATGTCTTTATTTTTTAATATTTTTTTATGTTCTTTGAAACAGCATTGCTTTATTGGATTTGACTTTTTTTATTCAACAGGAGATTGTTACCTATGGTTTACTTTAGTTAACTTTTAAATAATTACTAGATGAAACCAGTCAAAACTTGGCGGTAAACAGTTTTATATGAATTACAATTTTTATATAAATACTTTACCAGCCGTCATTGTTCGGTCTTGTGACAAAAACTTTAGATATGTATAAAATCAGTTTGATTTCCGAAAAGTGTCTCAGTGCAGGATTTCTGCACCTTTATGTAAGAAATCTAATTCATAAAGTGTGAAAATAAAAACTATCACTTGTAGACCGAGAGGCGGCAGCACAGACAATGACCTCATGGAGTTCACGGCTGAAATTCCAGAATTAGTTAAAACTCGATTCGCATATTAAAACGCAGTCGGTCTGCCAAGTCATATCTTGGTGGAAAACACGTGAAAACCCTATTTTAGCGGTTGACTTGCAGGTTTATCATTGTATTTTCCTGCACCCAAAAGTATGAAAACATGGAGAACTGGGTGCAGGAAAACACAATGGTAAACCTACGAGTCAACCGGTAAAATCGGGTTTTCACGTGTTTTCCACCAAGATATGACTTGGCAGACCGATTGCGTTTTAATATGCGAATCGAGTTTTAACTAATTCTGGAATTTCAGCCTTGAACTCGATGAGGTGATTGTCTGTGCTGCCGCCTCCCGGTCTATTGCGGTACACCCAAGAGGTGGAGTGCTTTCACCATCTAACTGTTTATAAACATTTCAGTGTGTATGCTGTTGAAAAGTTTTAGACAAACATGGTTTTTCAAAATATTTCCTCTTACAAACAGTATTGAAAATGAATTTTTTTCTACTGACATATATAAAAGTGCATATTTTTAACTGACGATTTTTTCTTACAAATTATTCGATAACTGTAAAATTGCCTGAAATTTCGAAGTGGTGGGATGAATTTTTTTTTTCTGTAAAAATTGGACATTTTGAATATATAAGACAATTTTTAACTAATAAATATTTTTCTTGCAATAATTTTTCAAAATTTCAAGTTGGGCTGTTATGGGCAAACTCTGTTAGTTGATCATTTACAGTAGGATTTGGTGAAGAACGACAAAACGATATGCTATATACTATAACCATCCTTGAAAACTCATCTAACTAACAGTAAATGTTCTGTCAAAATGTATTCGGAAGAATATTTTTAAAAGGTTAAGCTTTCATAACCGGGTTCATCTGACTATAAAACTTTCCCCCATAATTACATAACTAAGAAAAGTAGAACAATACGCGAAATGGTAAAACCATCTCTGATAAATTATATAATTAACAGTGCAAGTCCTGCCAAAATCCATTTCGCAAGGTTAGTAAACATTTTCTTTATGAATCAGCGAAAAATGTAAGTTATAACTTTATAAAAGGTATTTACGGTTCAAAAAATAGTAAATTAGAATGTTTTGCATACTTATAATTAAATAATAATTTTAAAAAAAAGAGATTCGCGTTCATTAAATACGTCACAGTGCTTGGCACGGTTTGAAATAAAAATTATTTGACGATTCAGGGTTGAAATAAATGGCGCATTAGCATACATTTTGGCATGATATTAGTATAACGGTACCTAAAATAAGTACTAAAAGGTTTCCAAAAAACTTTGTTCCAAATTAGGCCAATTGTTTGTAGACTCTATTATGGAATAGGTCAGCTTAAAAAAAAAAAAAATTATAATTGTGTTACATTATGGTGTCTTTGGTTGAAAAATAATTTCCGTTGGATTTTAATGAAGTTACAATACTTCAAATATAATGAAATTGATATGCCTCATTGAGGTGGACTAAAATATACTATTTGTCGAGAATTAAATAAAAATCATGCACTCGTGACATAATAATTCACTTTTATATTTTAACAGGATAATAAGTCTACTATAATTTGTTACTCATACTATAGCCAGTATACACGATACACGTCGGGACACATTGCCGTTATCATTATATTTTTACGCGTGAAGGTTTCGCCGTGGAACTCCATTGTAAAATTTGGTAATTTCCGAATTCAATATTTGAAAAACGGCATAATCATTAGATTTGAAATTTATATCAAGAAAAATACAATTTTTTACCTATCTAACGCAGTTTGTCTAACAATTTTCTGACAAATACTTTTCGATCTATTTATTTTTCCAGCAACTTCAAATGTTTCATTTTCCGAGATTTAATATGTGGCAACGATTAGCGAAAAACCCAGTCGTCAGGAACACATTGCTTTTTAGTAAAGTAGATAGCGTGTATTAAAAGCAGTGCTTTTAATATTTATAATGAAACTTTAAAACACCATAGTTGTATATCATACGATTAAATCAATTCTGCATATCATTGACCTAAATACCTTTATTTGTCAGCATACACAAACATTATGTAATTGATACATGCCAGATTTTCTGATACTTTGACTAATAGCATGATGGCTATAATCTAAGTAAAAAAAATCTGTTCGCGTATGGAGTTGTTACTCAAAAAAATTCATTTTCAGATTTCATGTCCTATTCTTTTAGAGATTTTATACATTGTCAGAAAAAACGGTAAAAATTCCAGCATAATTTGCTGTAAATTTATGCACTCAAATTCCCAGCATTTTTTGCTGTAAAATTTAATATGATTATAGTCGTATTTGCAGTAAAATTAGAATGGTTGAAGCACATTTTGCTGTAAAATTCCAAACATAATATAATTTAAGGCATATTTTGCTGTCAATTTATAGCAAAATATGCTGGAAATTTGGGTGAATAAATTTACAGCAAATTTTACTGTAATTTCTGCCGTTTATTCTTACAGTGTAGTCTTTTACATTACTTTACAGTCGAATCTTTTCTACTTTGAATTTATCAATGCATTCAAAATAAATTGTTGAAAGCAATATTCTGGTGACTGATAGCGTATGGCAGAAGCCTATATTTTTTGCAGACCTTCAAATATATTTTAAACAATACTTAAGAAGAATATTAACGTCTAAAAATAAAAATATTTTTTACATAGAAAAGTTTTATTATTTTTTTATAAAGATACAATGTCGATAAAATTTAAATCTGGGAAAACGGAATATAAATTGCTCGCGCATTTTTGTGCCACGTATTCACATTTATTTTTAAAGTAAAGGGGAAAAATTAACAAATAAATCGATTTGCAGATGTAATCGATTATAAGTAAAATAATCAGAATATCATATTATTTTTATTGGGTTAACATTTCTCATACATTATTTTCTGAACTTAAAGAAAAACTAAATTTGTTTTACAAAAATAAACTTCAAAATTGAAAGTATCGCAGAAAAATTTCTAGTTAATATATATATATATATATATATATATATATATGCATACATATATAAGTGCATTTAAAATTTTGAATTAATAGCAAAAATGTGTTTAAACATAAATAAGTGGAAGTACTAAAAATCAGAATATTTTATAAGATAAGCAGCTTATGTTTAGGACATATAATCAGAGGTGCCAAGCTCTCACTAATCTTCCGTAACACTTAGGTTAATTTAAACCAGGTTTAATATGTTTCGCACAAAAATTTTTAAAAAAAATGAAATTAATAATTAATATCTAAATAAAGATTCCTCAAATAATGTTTCTGTTTCGAAATGTTGTTAAACTGGGTCAAATTAATCCACATATTACGGACGATTAGTGCAAACTTTGCACCTCTGCATACAATTAGTCACTAATCCATGTACATAAATATGCACGGATATGATTAATTAACGAAGAGTTAACTACTCATGCATCGCTGAATTTATTTATTACTTATTCTGTTTTTCAGTGGAACGAGCCAACAATTTTTGAAGATGCTGTCTATAACGGTTGACAAATACGATATTACAAAATGATTTCAATATTTATTATTTGTGAAAATCAATATACCGTGCATTCGCAAATTTACTGCATTTAAATTATTATATTTTTTAGTTTTTAGGGATGTCTAATAACAAAAAATTATAATACTAACTACAATTATTAACAGTAAGAGAAACACACGAATATTTTAATATAATGCTAAGTACAGCAAATTTCTCTCTTTATCCATTAAAGCGACATAACATACAAAATAAAAAATAATAATATCTCTTATAATAATTTAAGATTACTTAGCAATACCTTTATGAAAAAAATCAATTCCATTAGAACAAAATATTGTTATAGGAAATAAATTGTGGTGTTCCAGGGATTTCGTTGTAAAGGATCTCGACAAAACATATAATGTCTGCAATGAGGCCGGTGGAGTAATTTCAATGTCTTGCCCCTGAAGTAGAAGATCTAAAAAGTTATTTTTAAATATTTGAAAGTAATTATTTTATGAAAAAATGTTGCTATACCGAAATTCAAATTCCTAAATGTAATTTTAAATGAAAATTTAAATTTATGCATTGTGTAATGCTTTGAGATGTCATAATTTTGATAAATAGGAGTACATAAATTCAACGACAGTGTAAAAAAATGATTTTACTTCGTGTATCAAAAGCAATGATTGTACTAGTGTACATTTTTGCACATATGACGCGAGTAAACATTGTATAGAGTATACATATAAAAGCTAGAAATTTTGAAAAAAAATATATTGAAGTCCAGCTTTAGCTATGTGTAAAGAATGAATGTAATGAAACGCCAGGATAGTTTTAGATTATACAAGATAAATTACGAGGGTTATTCGGGTTCCGGAATGTAATAATGTCCGCACCCGACAGATGGTGCTAATGTGCGTATGCGGTATCGTGTCCTCAATGACTGAAGAATGCATCATTACAAAAAAAGTTCATGTGGTGAAACACTGACACTTGTAAATTTTGTACTAAAGATGTTTAAAATTATAGAAGGTCTCGTCAACTGTGTTAGTCGTTGTGTAATGTTGTTGTTTTTTGAATATATAGAAGATATATCAGCTTCGCCGACACGGCGAAAGTTCAAATATGCATCATTTCCAGACACAAAAACATGTGCACCGTTTTCTGTGTCTGAATAAGTCTTATATTGGTGGATTTCATATTCAGAAACAAAACCTTTGATACCGCTGCTGACGGCGCAACATTGAAAAAGCTGCGATGTGCCTTCCAAAACAAGAGACAGAGCATGCTTAATAATTTTTCATTTTATTACAATGCCGACAATGCCTGGACACATGCCGTTCAAGTCATGTGACTCAAGATATCATGCCGCAAGTCATATGACGCAAGATTAACACGTATGAGCGTTTCATCATACAAACTTTTTTGTTATGACACTTCAGTCAAAAAGGACGCGATAACAATCGCACACATTAGTATTAAAAAATTATTACATTCTGGGAAATTACTTTCCGAATAACCCTCGTATTCCACCTCATGAAGAAAAAATTGAGGGGGTTGGGGCAAAAAAGTGTCAAGCCCCATTTTTGGCGAAATAAATCTAACACTGTATTATGTTGCTTAATATTTTAAATTATAATATTCAACAAGAAATTTGTTTCTAATGTCACTTGGTAGGATCATATATGACAGGTTTCGTTTTTGTCCCAGATGTTTATGCCCCTAATGTAGATAGCTAATTTGCAAAACACGTAATAGTAATATCATTAAAGTAATGTCATATTGTAATTCAGAATATCTCAAACGTTACTAAAACATTGGCGAAAAAACTTTAGGTTATATATCTTGATTTGTGTATTTGACCAAATTTTCAAATTGAAATATCCCAGAAGTTCAAAAATATGGCTTTTCACTCTCTTGCCCCGACCCTCTCAATTGGTTTAGGAAAAAAAAATTATTTAAAAGAAATAAAGAGAATGGTGAGTTGTTCAAAAGTATGATAATTTGCTACTGGTTGATATTAGGATTTGCTGAGTTATGTTGTTAAAAAAAGAAAAAAACGGACATTTTCACAAAATATAGTTTTTGAAAATGTGATGTATTGTTATTTTTTTAAAAATATTATATTAAATATTATTCAAATATTATTTAAAATATTATATGCAAATATTATATAGATTTTTAATAACACACACATTATTTAATAAAGTGATATTATTTAATGAAAGTTTTGTTTTGCTATTTATTAATAGCTAATTAATTTGTATTTTTACCGTGTATTAAACAAAATACTGATACTAACATTTGGAGACAACTGTGAAGTCACCAAGAATACTTTGACAAATCAGTAAATGACTCCATTTTACTGTCACTCGAGAAGTAATCACAAAACAACTATCATGATTATATTATCAATAATCATCAAATGACGGTCAAGTGAAAATAATAAAGTAACTTCACTGTAACGTTACCCTGGTAACTCGTCACAAAGCAACAGTCATTGAGATTTCTCAATGGAGTCATCGAATACCAGTCATTTGAGAGTAATAAGGAGACAAATGAAATATATTCAATTTGGATTCACCGTAGTGACAGTGACACGTGTGACAATTTGTGACGCAAAGTCACGTCACATCGACTGTTTCTACTATTATAATAATATTTATTTGTTACATCTGCCGTTTATATAATTTTCTTTTGAGTTGTGTGACAATTAAATTTTATATTCGAAAGTTAACTTTTTTTTGTTTTTGACCTTTTGGACAACAGTCTACATTAGAAAAAAACATGAATATTTAAGATTTTGATAATTTGTAACAATCATTGCTTTTAAGTGATTGCTTTTAGGAATCTTTAAAATTTTCTCATAATTATATGATATTTTCCCTGACACGCTTGGGTATAAGAAATAAAACTTGAATCACGAAATGTATGTAATGTAATGAAATATAGAATAAAAAATGTAGATGTGTAATATAGTGTAATATATGTATTATAGAAATGAAATGTATATTTTATTAACACATTCACCTACATGCCGCCCGCTGCGTATGGCATGAGTTCAGATAAAAAATCTGGAAGTGAAAGGAGGATTCATCGGCAAAATATTATAAAAATATTATTTCAGAGGTATACAATGATTTAAATGACTATCATCGATACGTATACAGGATTTGTTTTTCTGAAGAGCGGTTTATTAGAAGTTTTCATAAAATATTGATTTGAAACAATTTATAGTTTACGGTGCATGATATCTACTAATCTGCTCTTTAAAATATAAGAAACTTGAGCTAGAAATTAAAACAATTAAGAAGTCTTTGACATAATCTGTGCTGAGATCTCATGTATCAGTTTTATACTTCGATGGGTAATTTGCATCGTATTTATATGTCTATAAATTGACATAATATTTTACTTTTATTTTTTAAAATAAATTTTGTTAATGATATGTACTAATGCAAATTTTACGTACACATGACATGTATTGTTTAGAACTTAAATGTCAACTTTCTAAGAAAAAATTATTATAAAATAAATTTTCTAAAACCATTACGCTAGGAGCTACATGTTCAAACTCAAATGTTCATATAAATTATCTTATTAATATTTATTACAATATATAAGTATTTTGTGATATTACAATATATAAACTGCATAATATCTTATTAAAGAGATATAAAAAAGAAGTAGGTGTGTGGAGGTGGAGATAAAGAAACTAATAAAAGAATAAAAGTATTGAATTTTAAATTTCAATAGCAAAAAAACAAAATATTTTTTTATGATTCATTAGAAGCTAATTTATTGTTTGATCAGAGAGTTTTTCTTTTAATTTAAAAGTGAATGACGTCCATATAATTTTCTTTATAATCAGTTTATTGTTTTTATAACGAATAAGTAAAAAATTTTTTTTTTGCTATAGATGTGTGTAATTGGAGTTTATTAAAGAAGACAAAAGTTGTTTTGTTATTACTCCAATACATTTAATTAAGCTTTAGATTACTCAAATAATTAATGGTGAAATAAAGAACTTTTGTTTTGTTGAAAAACAATGTGAAAGTGCATAAATAAAACCACTCGTTATTGTTTAAAAATAATGCAAATTCCTTTTTAAAATAATGTAAATAAAAAAGTTAATCAACTTCAGAAAATTTATCCTCATTATTTTGCAAAGTTCTAAATATAAACTATGGATGAAACTAAAAATTCAAAATTAAAATGGAATATTTATGGAAAATAATTTAATAAATAACATCTAAGATTTTAGAACATGAAGTAACAAATATACAATATCAAAAACAGATATAATAGGTAAACAAATTGAAGTTGTTTTTGTATATATTGCAATTTGAAATTGCATTTTATTTACAGTTTTAATTCCATAGAAATTTAAAAAGGAAATAATGAAATTTCGTTTTTTTGCATTATCGTTAAATTTATAAATAATTAAACTCAGAAGATTCGGTTTACGATTTGCGTAAATTAATATTACGAAACGTTTGTTATAAGTTAAAATAAAAAAATTTAAAGAAGAAAATATTTATACATGAAACTCCAAAATAGATTACTTTAGTGTCTTTGGATGTTTATATTTATTTCAAATCAGAAAATTTAATGTTTATTATTTTTGTAGAAATATTAATAACACTCCTATATTTATAAAAGTGAATTTTGACTAGGAAAATATTCACTGCAAAATACAATTATTCATGTTTTACAATTTAATTTCTTTTTATAGAGTAATTTAAAAAATGAATATTTTCTAACACACTGCGATTTCTTTGCCTGAATCCACTTTTCTACCAAATTTGCGTTAATAAAAGATATCATTAATTATCATCCTTTTCATTTATATCACCGTGAGGTTCAATATATTTCAGGAAAGCTATTATTACGTCGAAATGTTTTTTGAAAACGTGTTTTAAAAACTCAAAATGTATGCCCCAAAATGCTGTCTTTCTGCACAATTAAGCTAAAAAAATTATAGCATAAAGGACTGTTTAAACAATTATTGTCTAGTTGGATATTCAGATTGTCATAATAGAATTCCCTTAATATGATATAATAATTTTGAAACAAAATATGAATTCAAAATTCGCGCAAAAGTATATTTGACTAAAATACTTCAAATAATCATAGACAATACTTAAAAATCGATAACATGAACCGAAACTTTATATAATCGGTTCAAAGCAGTCCCTTATTCAGTAAAATTTATATCTTTTCAATCAGTTTTTCTAAAATATGATATATTAAATTCTATTCTCTTGCGTCTTTATCGATCTTCATAAATACTATATGCTTTTATGCTAATGCATAGCTATAAAAGCAGCACTAACATAATTTCCAATAGATCATTTAGAGTTCATAAAGTGATAAACCTTTCTTTTGGACCAATCAATTTTCAGAAAATTACCCTAATAAAGTATGGGACACAGATACCAAAGGTTAAAATAGACGAAAACATGTAGCTTAAACAAGATGTAGCACTTTTTAATATTTTATTTCGTTTTTTTTTCTTTAATAATGGCAATAATAATTTTGTGATAAATGATATTAATCCAATCTATTTGTGATTAAAAACTCTGTAGTAAGTTGCAAGTTTTCAGGAGTGATGACTTTGAAAAAACAAATCATCCGTATCACACTACTCTCAATTGTAGCAACCACTGATTCTTCAAAGATACAGCAATGCTCATAGTATATACCAACACCGTATAGCACACAAGACTATCCTGGTCGAGCCCGTTAACAGTTCCTCAGAATTTGAGAACGGCTGTTGACGTGCCTGACGGGCGCCCGTAGGCGCCGAGCGGCACAGCCTGCATTTTTATACCATGCCATGAAATATTTTATAAATCTGGTGAAGTGCAGGTGAAAGGTTTTTCATATTTTTTCGGTATAAGCCTATACCGAATATTGCAATTCTCTTTAAAATGCTGAACGGCCTGTTTATAAATGAGCATTTTTCAGAATTTTTTCGTTTAATAAGAGAAATAACAAGTTGGAAATTGTACGTCAAACGTGACAAATGAGGTGCGTTCGTACTAAGCTAGTTATATAAGTATTCAGATCTTGATGATTTTTTATTCTGTGAAATGAATTAAATGGTCTGCAAATTAATTTCTGTAATAAAATAAGTATCTCGGTTGCTTGACCATTAAACCTCGGAAGCTCCTATAACAAAAAAGCACCGATTTTTAAGAAACATTCAAATTTCTTAATAAATATTTTTATTAATATCTCCTAAAGTTTTGATTCGATTTTTATAAAATTTGAAATGTCTCGACAAAATTCTGCAAAGATAATATATCTTAAATTTCAATCCATTCGGTTGGGTAGTTTTTGCGTTGTTATATGCGGACGGACGGACCAAGCGACGACAATAGGTGCTACGTATTTATATAATTACGAACGCATCTAAAAACTGAGTACTGCTCTTTGCATTTAAAAGTTTCACTATAAAGTCTCAAGTTTTATATTTTTCTCATTGCTGTTCGAAAAAGAGTTTTCTCTTAATGTAATATTCATTGTAGAATTTCATCTAATTTTGTTTCTACACAATAGATACGTTCTTAAAAATGCATGAAAAAATTTATGTAACAAATATATTGCATCTACAGAAAAAAAAAATTTAAACCTTACAAAAATCCATCAGCAATAATACAATAATTTTTGGAAAGTTTTTGCTGTAACACTTTCCCTAACTAATGTAAACTAATGTGTAAACTAATGTGTTAACTTGAGGTTTACGCAGCCCCCCCTCTTTTTTTAGGGGGGGGGCTGCACTTTAACATATAAAGGTTGCTGAGGGGGGTATTCTATACACAAAGAAAATTGTTGATGTCAGTATGTGAGAGTGTGTCGATGTGTTATTTATGAGTAAAATAATTATACAAAATAAGATAGATAAGCAATGCCAAATAAGATTTTATATATTGTCCAATTTTGCAATAAACACATGCACTTGAATCAAAACTGTAATATTACTGCTGTTAAAGGAAAAAATTATTCAATATTTTGTTCTTTCAATTAGTAAAATTCTATTCGGAATCTTTTGAAGAAAATTAGAATTTTTTTCTTGTGACACTCATGTTTTAGCTTTTTTAATAATGAATTCAGTTGTTAATCGTTATGTTTATATTATGTCCAGGCTTTTATATATATAATCTTTGTATAAAATCATTAATGGTTTCAGATCACATTGAAATTGTCTGCATCGTACCTCATTAGGATCATCTTTTAGAAAACGATTACGAATTTTTTGGGCTGTTCAAGTTTTTTCTTCATTTAGAGCAGTAGTCTCTTGATCATTATTAGCATCTTTGTGCTCAGAAGTCTCAAATTCCCTCGTTTAAAAATTAAATAATCCATGTACAATTCTTTAAAAAGTGGAGTTAAATCAAAATAACTCGTGTAAAATGATAATTAGAGAGCATAACAAAAAGTTGCATGCGAAAATTTTATATAAACAAATAATTGGGTGAATTGATAAAATAAATAACAAAACATCTTCTGGTAGTTTGTAAATGTAAGATCATTATCGTAGGTATTATTTTTAAATAATATTAACATATCACAAATGTAAATTTTATCTCGATATAATTAATAAGCGCTACTCTTATAGCAGTTTTATGATACAGGAAAGAAATTGAGATTTTTGATACACTCCATACGTACGACTAAATAATTAGGAAGATAGTTTTGAAACAACATTTTATGTTTCCCTTAACTGATGCAGGTTGAAATTTGTTGATTATCTCAATAACGATGGTGAAATTTTAAATGTAAATACATTGCAGTTATTATAAGAGCAGAAAACTTACATTTTGTCTGAGTTTATTAGTCATGCACATTAAAAAAATAGACATAATATTATGATACATCCAAATTCACCTGGTTAAGCATAGTTACTATTTTTTTTTAATTTTACACCCAGAAAAAAGTTTTGTTGAATCAACAAAAATTTGGTTGATCAAACAAAACTTTTTGTTTAAATATAGGTGAATGGAAATTTTGTTTAAATCAACATTTTTTTTTTTTTTTGCAATTCCCAAAAACATTTTTATATCGTCATCAAAATATGTTTTATTAATTCAAGTAAAATGGTTCAATTTTACTTGAATTTTGCTAAAACAACCAAAATGTACTCAACAAAACATGTTTTGTAGTATTAATCAATTCCTTTTTCTGGGTGTACATTTATAACTCAAGAGTTGGAAGAAAATAATTATAATATGTTATAATAGCATCTTTCATATTTTCAAACGTAAATAGGAGTAATAAATATCTGTTTTAAATGATAAACGTATTTGGTATGCAACCGATTATTATTTTTTTTGTATGGTATTGTTTTATTGTATAGTGATTTTATGATTTCACCATTGTCTGAGTCAATAATTATTTATTTTAAGTAAAATCATTGGTACAAGAAAGTAAATTATATTTATTATTTGCTGGCAGTACTTCATTACTAATGATTAAGATATATTTGAAAATTAATTAAATTAGATTGATTTCGAAAATAAAAAATAAAGTAAAATTATACGTTTCATGTAACATTTTAAAAGAACGGGTACATAATTTTTAGTAAGTGAAATGATGGTTGAAAGAAATCATGTTCGATCTCACTAGAAAAGCTCCTTAGTTTGAAAACATACTTCAAAATAACATTATACTGATTTTATTTTATCTCTCATGCACAGAAATAGGAAAATACTTTTGGTAAACACAAAACTAAAATTAGTCAAGGCGTAATATAATAAAAAAAGATTAAAAATTTAACCAGGCAAGTTAATGGAGACATTCTACGAAGAAAACGAGATGTCACTGGAATCTCTAAAATCGGCGACAATGATTTGCCGCTTCGCTAAATGCAATTCTTTCGCACGAAATTTGTAGTATCCTTATTTTTAGCAAAAGAAATTGTGACGTTAGCCAATGTAAAATAAAACATTTTTGAAAATACATCTATAACCAACAAATAAACGTCATTTTCTAAATATTCCACTTATTTTATTTTGAGTGAAATTACATAAAAATTTCGAATCGTGAATGACATTGAGTGACCGAATGATATTTTTGAAAAAATAAAACTATTTCCCCATTATGACTGTAATTAAAATCTGTACCAGGCTGAATGATATTAACAGATCAACGATATCGTCATCAATATCAAACTTTTACTGGTGACACATTATAATCCGTTTTCATAATTGCTTGTAAAACTACACTTGCAGTAGAAAAATAGTGCGCGTGATTTGAAGCAGATTTTTAACAAAAATAAAGCTTCAATTAATTTAACGACATATAATACTGCTGCAAAATATTTGTAGCATTCGGCACAGAGATAGTAATATATTCGGATTTTATGTGCCGTGTCATATTGAAACCAGAGATCGCACAAAACATTCTGCAACTTTGATAGAATATGTGATAACATTGAAAAACTATTTATGAAAAACATTCTCTAAATACGATAAAAATCCTAAAGTTCTATGATATCCTGCATAAGGACTCCAGACATTGCATTGTTAGGAGATATTATATAATATATGTCATAAATATTCATAACTATTCATGATTTGGAAATGTATAACATCAAGATGAATTATTTAAACAATTATTTACCATAATTGGTAATGTAGCCTGTTTCTTTTGTGCGTGACGGCAAATGAATTAATTATAAATCGAACATTCTCATTTTTAAACAAGGAACACGTTGTTAGAAATGTCGATGCTCACGTGTCTTTTTTTCTTCATAAAATATCTTACTCTACTTATATTTACCTATACACAGTGATCTAGCTGAATTGTTTTTTGTTGCTCAAAATTCTATGCACACAGTTTTTTGCAAAGAACGTATACTGCTAAGTCAAAATTACACAGCTCATTTTCATTTTCTACTTTTTAAAATTAAAGGTAATATATTGCCTCCTAATATTATGTGTTCATCATCTTTATAAAACTTTCGATTTTAAGTAAAAAATACACATAAACAGTTTTAATAATACCAACGTACAATATATCAAAAAATAATTAAAAGAATGAATTGCATTTGCACACATTTAACACATCATGATGCAAAACTATTCATATTGTTTCAATGTGGTAGTTTTTCTACAGGTAGACTGAGTAAATATATATGATGCGATATCAATGGGAAAAAATTCTCACTCAGATTCTAAGAGCTTATGTATATTTTTGTTTCTGAATAAAAAAAAAAGATATGAGAGAATACAGAAAATAAAAACAAATTAAGCAAAATACTTGAAATACTTATATTATTCCTCAATTAAAATATCTAGATCTAAATGTATTTTCGACACCTCAATTACAGTAATTTAAAACGCAAAGCCTATTTACAAAAGTTTTTAATCTCTCTGAGATAAATCGGGCATAATTGAAACATTTCTGTTTAAATTTTAGATAATCACATAAAGTTTCTTACTTCAGAAAACAAATCTGACAGATGTTTTTTTCTGTTTAAACGTCACGTTGAACTAACTGATGATTTAAAAGTCAATTGGAAAATTAACGTGGGATTACATGTGAAAGTATTTATAATTAGTTGCTTAAAATTTAACAATGATCTCCTGTTAGAAATTTTAATGAGTCAATTTGCGAAGTTAAATTATCCCAAAATAAAACATGTACAAATATCCTTTTGCAATGGAATTTTCCAATATATCCCTGGAATTTTACTGCGATGTCATAATGAATTTATGTAACTAGCAGCTTTTGATGACCAGATCGATCTTTCTTAAATGTATAATATGCATTACAACACTTTTATCATTAAATCACTTTACTGTCTTAATACTTCGCCAAATTGGGAGTTCCCTATAAAGCTAGCATAAGCATTTTGCAATTATGGAAGCATTTCGTATATTTTTTGTTGTTATGTAATTCATATTTCTGTTATAGATCTTGTCAAAAACTGCATAAGGCACTCACTTCAGTATTTATATTTTATGTCCTTTTTCATTTTAGTGTCAATACGCAAATATGATTTGACGAAAATAGTGAATATGATTGGACACAATACAGTGTTTCTTGCGAACTCTCTTTAATGGTATCCATATTTACACAAAATCATATTGTTGTTAACATATTTTATGTTTGGCTGTGAATCCCATTACAGAATATTTAAAAAATCTGTTTTTGTTCTTACGTAAGCATTGTAGTTAGTATTCCATAATAGAGCTTTACTGATATATTTTAGCGAGTATAATTTTCTGAAAAGAGGAACTTTTTGAAGCCATTTAATGATAAACACATTCACTTTAAATAACATTTTCTGCCACCATCGTTAACTCTTGCTCACGTCGGTCCATTGGTGTGCAATCTTAGTAAAATTCTCTCTTCTCTCCTTTCTTGATAGTGTACAGGAGTTTCCACAATTCATTAATCCCTGACTTTGGCATTTATAATTCACGTCCACTTACTTCTGTTGTAATACGTTCACATGTGTGATAACTTTTAAGCCTATCAAGTAATCTTCTATAGTTGAATCCACTGCGAATTGGCGCATTGTAACAAACATAAATTGCACACTACAGTAGGTTACGTGACAACCCTGTTTTGTGGAAGAGAGAACTTTTAAAAGTATTTTTTTACAACCAAATTCAGTTTCAATGACATTCAGAGGCAATATCGTCCACTTCTGAACTTTTTTATGTATGCCATACACAAAATATTCCATAGTAAGCTTCTTGCAATGCACACGAGTGATATATATCAACTTCAATATGTTTGAAACAGTGAAACATTATTAAAATAAACCTCAAACGATTTTTCCCCATAGACAACCCATGTAACGATAGTCGTTTGAGTTTCCCTGTAATGGAACTATATGTTCTATGAAATAGTGAAAAAGTATTCAAATAAACCTCAAACGATTTTTCTCTATAAACCGTAATGTAACGGAATTATTTTGAAAGTCCCTGTAAAGGAACTATAAGTGCTATGCACATCATATTCCATAGTAAATCTCTTGTAGTGCACCTCAGTGATATATATCAATTTCGATATGTTTGAAATGGTTTGCCATCATTACAATAAACCGCAAACGAATTTTCCTCATAGACCGTAATATATAGACCGTTTTTGAGTGTCCCTGTAAATGAAACTAAGTACTACACACTCCATTTTTAACACCGAACATGCCATAATAAAATTCAAGAACGTATATCAATTGCATGACAGTCCGAGAATATATACTCGAGTTAAAGCAAGGACAGACAGGTAGGCAAACCAAATTCATAAACACTTTCCAACTGTTAAAAATGTGAGTTTTTAAATGAGAAGGAAATTTCTATACCGAAACAATGCTTGAAGTTTGCTTCTGTAGTAATCTGGTCCCGTTCATAATTTTTGAGGGAGGTTAAGGAAAAATGTAAATTAAGGGGAAACATCAATTTCGGGAAATTAATATATATACAGCTGGAGAGAGACAAACGGGCAGACTTTTTTAAAGTCAACAATAAACGGAAGAATAAACCTATGCATGTAATTGTTTCTGTAACTTTAATTTAATTACAGCTATTTCCGGATACAGAATCTTTAATATTCGTATAGTACATGAAGCACATTTACATTTTACTTTGTTTCATAAAAATTACTTACCATAAGTTTGGCAGAACATTTATGGAAAACTATGATTAAACATGGAATAACTTTTCTATCCGAATTACTTACGCTTTGCTTCAATTTGATCTTCGTCGAATGTAAAATAAGAATTCTATAGTTTGATTAAACATCTTTCCTTCACTATTGTTTGTTTAAGAATGTGTATGTATTTTTATCGTTAAAGTTATCCTATTTCCCTTGTGATATAGGAAAAATTCTATTAAGTGATAGAATTACTCGTATTCTCTAACATAAATATTTGTAAGTTTTGACGATATATTTATGGGTTCAAAGTATTAGTATTTAAACAATAAGCGATTAGATATAAGTTTTACTTTTAGTTTTTATATTTACTTCAGAGTTATTTTTTAGTTATTTACTTCAGATACAGGACGTTAGTTATTTTATTGTGATAAAATAATGTTTGAACGAAATTAAACCACGTTCATTAAAAAAAAAATTCCACAAACTTAGTGTAAAATAAAGCCTGTTTTTTTAATCAATATTTAATTGATAGTTTATACTTAATATTTACACATAATAAAATATCCCACAATGTTTGACACTCATTTTTGAATTACCACCCACGAAAAAACGAATTTAATACTGGTTGTTTAATTAAATTTGTAAATAAAAATACAGCTTATTTATTAAATATATTATTTTGAGGAAATTTATTTTTAATTATTTCGCAAGATTTGATACTTATCAAATATGTCCTCCTAAAATATATTATAACGCTATAGTTTTTTTTTCATTACGAAGGGTTTTCGAAAAGTAAAAATAGAATAACACATTCTCATTCAAAAAATTTTAATTTATAAAATGTTCATTACAAATTACTTACTGGTATATATCTTATTTTTAGGCAAAGTTGCGGTCATTGCCCGAATATTTAAGTCTGGATCCAAACTTTTGTATTCCGCAGACATAGAAGTTTACCGCCTGTTTCGAAACCACATTTCAACTTTGATTTTGATCCCATCATCATCGTGGAAGTTTCGCCATGCAAGCTGTTTCTTCAGCTAAAGGAATAAGTGGTAGTCGTAGGTGTATTCATCATAGATCATAGCTGGCCTACTTGTTCTTGGTTCTTCTTGAACATTGGTTCTACCTCCAGAGAAAGTACAACACCATTTTGGTACATCTTGTCGATTTAAAATGTTCCCATAGACGTTAACAATTTCTTTGTGAATATCCACTAGACGCTAATCGTTTGCATGAAAATAAAAACGTATGACGAAACGTACTTCACATTTTGCGAGATTCACTCAGCCACTATAAATACATTCTACACGAAACAACTATTTACGCTAAAACGAAATCAGCTTCTATTTATGTCAAGGTCTAACAGAATCTGAAGTTTGATGAAATTCCGCGCATTAGTTCTTCAGATACAGCTATCGCAAAAATCATGAAAAAAGTAGTATAGCAGCACCACCTTTTGGGATATCTTCCCCAAAACGTGTTCAGCGTCTATTTATGTTAAGGTCTAATTGAAGTTTGATGCAAATAAGTGCATTAGTTCTTGAGATAGAGCTATTGCGGAAATCGCGAAAAATTCAGCACATCAGCGCTACTTATTGAGCGATTTTCGCCAAAATCTAATTAGCACTAACTTACTAACTGAATGTAAAGTTTCATTAAATTTCGTGCATTAGTTCTTGAGATAGAGCGCGCACAAATTTTTTTCACATTCAGAGAGACATCCAAACAGACTGACATACTCACAGACAGACATTTTCTAAAAACAGTCAAATCGTGTTCAGGACCTTCTAAAACAAACAAATTCGTCGAAAACCAGGAGTCGAAAATTTTCTTGAATACTATATTTTCTTCTTGTAAAGAAAATTTTAATATATATAAAGTAATAACAAGCTTATATTTTACATTCACTATCTTATGTATCACAATTACACTCACTGACTAAACTGACAGATGATTGGTTGGAACTTATCATTTTATTACTTGTCACTGAAGTTGATTGTAAGTGTGACATATAAGCTTGTTTCTTTTTTCTCAAAACAGCATTACAGCGACATTGTCCATTATTCATATGCTTACCTTATATTTATAGGCTATTTAATGCTAAAGAACAATAATACAAACTTTATTACATTTTTACTGTTTTGCTACAAACTAAACTAGTCGAAGACATTATCTTTGGAATACCGTGGTTTAGATATTAACTGGAGAAACATTACTTTTCGGATTACAATAAAATTATTGTTGTAATTGTAGTTATATGTATAATATAAAGAAAGAGTGCATTCGCTATAAAAAAATTATGACTGAAATTATGCTTTTAATGAATATATCAGTTATAAATTATTATCAAAAAATATATTGAACGAAAAGTGAATACGATATGCAGATTTGTCAAACGAAATGCTGTTGAATCTGGCAACTCAAATGAAGTAAAGTAAAAAATATAATCATAAACAAGAAATTATTTTACATAAAACCGGCTTATTGTATCATTAAAGCAGCTTTCATTGCATAAATAATGATAAAATGATACGTTTGTTTCACATAATTAGAAATATAATTTTTAGAAAAACTTAAATTTATTGAGTATTGTATTGCGGTAATGAACTTCCGTGCAAATGATATGAATGTATGTATGAGCAGATATCAGTAAAGTTTTGTTAATTGATAATTAGCCATATTTAATAATTAGAAAAGCATGAATTGGATATTTTTGGATATTTAATAAATACTGAATTAAGAATGGTCTTAATGAAAAGAAATTTCTGTTTTAATTACTTTATTTTCAAACATATGAGATATCAGCAAGTTATATTATGTGTTAGTATACATAAAATGGAAATTATTATTAACATATTATTATTTTCTTCTATTAGTAGAAATGAATTTTTACTGTAATAATTAACTATGTTTTTCATATATATAAAGGAATTATTAGGAATTGTATGGACATCCTATTATTCTTTAAAAATAACTAATGAATGTGATAAATTTACTGTAGACAGAAAAACTATGAATTCAATACAATATTTTGATAAATGGAAAAAAGTTGATTTATTTCAAGAGAAATAAAAGCTGTAATTATAAAAGAAAACGCAGTGTTTTAAAGTAGATTTGATTGAAAAATAATATAAATGTTCTTATCCGATATGTTTCGCTTGTTTTTTATATAAACTTTAAATATTTGTGAAAATTCGTCTACTTCTGAATTATCAACTTACTAACTTTAATTGGAAGTTTGATTGAAAAAAAAAACTTGCTGAAATTAACTTATGAAAACATTAAAGCATTTGAAGTGTTCGTATTGAATGAAAGATTTATATCTATAGGAAATGCATGTAATTAAAAAAAGGTTGTGTTTTCGTGAAAATTTAGGAAGAATCTTTATTATTCATACTTACCGAAAAATGTTTTCGAGAATAATACTTAAAAAATGTCTTTATGGCATAAAACATATCTTAAGCATGAAAGAAAATTTATTAGACTAAAAACTGAATTAAAAAATCCCTGACGGCTCGGCCTACAGGCACAGGTAGATATCGAAGACGCAGACCGTGGGGCGCCTGTTTGTCGGGAATTGCCGAAGAAATGACCTTTTTGCGATGATGCTGCAGTTGGAACCGCCTACTTCGAAACCAAACTTGTTTGCAGGCGGAGCCAGCAAGGATTTTTTTTTTTTTTTGCTATAAGAGTTGGTCCTATAAAAAACATGTCAATATAAAAGTTTTAGATAACATTAAGAGGATTTATAATAAATTAAAGCGGATTTGAAATCTTGGGAATTGACGAAGTTATGAATTTTTTCTTCTAAAACCCCCCTTCCCCCCCTTAAGGCAATTTTTAATTATATCACAAATCTGTCATACATAAATTTTCGGCCCTTCTCCTAGAAGTAATAATACCTTCAAACGGATTCGATACGTATCATAATTAAGAAATTATGGGTTTTTTCTGTTTTCACAAAAAGTCCCAACCATCCCCCCCCTGGTTCGACTTTGCCCATTAACGAACTTGACCGAGATTTTATACCCCTTGATTTTATGTATCAATTTCGAAAAGATGCGGGAGGTTGAACCGCCTACTTCGAAAAATAACTTGTTTGCAGGCGGAGCCGGCAGGGATTTTTTTGTTTTTAATTTTTTTGGCTATAACGGTTGGTCCTATAAAAAACTTGTCAATATAAAAGTTTTAGATAATATTAAGAGGATTTATAATAAATTTAAGCGGATTTGAAGTCTTGGGAATTGACGAAGTTATGAATTGTTTTCTTCTAAAACCCCCCTTCCCTCCCCCCCTTAAGGCAATTTTTAATTATACCAAAAATCTGTTATACATAAGTTTTTGGCCCTGTTCCTAGAAGTAATAATAACTTTAAACGGATTCGATACGTATCATAATTAAGAAATTACGTTTTTTTTTCTGTTTTCACAAAAAGCCCCCCCATCCCCCCCTTAGTTCGATTTTGTCCATTAACGAACTTGACCGAGATTTTATGCCCCTTGATTTTATGTATCAGTTTCGAAAAGATGCGGGAGGTTGAACCGCCTACTTCGAAAAATAACTTGTGTGCAGGCGGAGTCGGCAGGGATTTTTTTGTTTTTAATTTTTTTTCGCTATAACGGTTGGTCCTATAAAAAACTTGTCAATATAAAAGTTTTAGATAATATTAAGAGGATTTATAATAAATTTAAGCGGATTTGAAGTCTTGGGAATTGACGAAGTTATGAATTGTTTTCTTTTAAACCCCCCCTTCCCTCCCTCCCTTAAGGCAATTTTTAATTATATCAAAAATCTGTTATACATAAGTTTTTGGCCCTGTTCCTAGAAGTAATAATAACTTTAAACGGATTCGATACGTATCATAATTAAGAAATTACGTTTTTTTTCTGTTTTCACAAAAAGCCCCTCCATCCCCCCCTTGGTTCGATTTTGTCCATTAACGAACTTGACCGAGATTTTATGCCCCTTGATTTTATGTATCATTTTCGAAAAGATGCGGGAGGTTCAACCACCTACTTCGAAAAATAACTTGTTTGCAGGCGGAGCCGGCAGGGATTTTTTTGTTTTTAATTTTTTTTGCTATAACGGTTGGTCCTATAAAAAACTTGTCAATATAAAAGTTTTAGATAATACTAAGAGGATTAATAATAAATTTACGCGGATTTGATATCTTGTGAATTGACGAAGCTATGATTTTTTTTCTTCTAAAACCCCCCTTTTTCCCCCCCTTGGGGCCATTTTTAATTATATCAAAAATCTGTCATATATAAATTTTCGGCCCTTTTCCTAGAAGTAGTAATAACTTTAAACGGATTCGATACGTATAATAATAAAGAAATTATGAGGGTTTTTCTGTTTTCACAAAAAGCCCCCCCCCCCATTTCCCCCCCTTGGTTTGATTTTGTCCATTAACGAACTTGAACGAGATTTTATGACCCTTGATTTTATGTATCAGTTTGGAAGAGATTTATGCAGAATTTTTCCAGTTATCGTGGTCAGAAAAACGTGACATAGATAGATAGATAGATAGATAGATAGATAGATAGATAGATAAAGTTTTGAACTGGGGGGGGGGGGGGTTTGGGTTCTGGGAGTCATGATCGGCGTAGATCTGCAAAAAATTTTCAAAATTTCCAACTTAGGTGAGAATGTAATAGGTAGTATTTCTTACGAAATCTACCTAAAATTGAAACAGCAAGAATTAGTTTTTTTTTTTCGTAAATATTTATTCAATAGTGAAACTAGCATTAGCAGAAATACATTTTAGCACATATATACATAAACTTAGAAATTGTAAATAAACTTACTTTTTTTTTTTTTTTTTTTTTTTTTTTTTTTACGGTTACTTTACGTTTTTTTTATTTTCAAAAATATGGGAAAATAAATTTCTTTATTCATGTAAAATTTAAATGGATTTGATTGGAATAAAATAACGCATATATTAGAGTTGCCAATTTAGTGGATATTTTAATGCCACTAAATTTGCAGCAATGATATATAGTCTGCTTACCTATGCAACAAGTTTTAATTTATATAAAATATGAAGAACTCTAATAAAATCAGAATTGCTCTGTTAAAATCAGAATGTACAATTATTTTTCCCCGTCGACACTTATTAAGCTAATAAAATACACTAAATAAATGAAGATAGTGTTTTAGATCATTTTTAAATTAGTATTTAGGTGCTTTACAAATTTGCCTTTTAAATTTGCTTTTTAAATTTGCCTTTTAAATTTGCATTTATAAATTTGCATAAAAGTATCTAATCAGAAAAAAATATTAGTTCATTTTAAAATTAAAAAAAAGATAAAATATATCAGTTTATCTTTCATATATTATATTATGTATTAGATTTATCAATATCTATTTTACTGTTTGTTTTTTTATTGAAAATTTCCATATACGTCAGGTATGTAACTGTATCAGTGACATTGAAAATAGACTGGTGTGTACTTTTGAATATTCCACACATACTACTCTTTATTTAAAATCTATATTAGAATATTTAAAGATACACAAAATATATGTGGAATTCAATAATTATATTGGTATACTTGTTGTATTATTTTGGAAGCTCGTTCTTGTTGTATTTTTTATGGTTAGTTTTAAATGCTCCATTACATTTGTATGCTCGTAAAACTTTCTAATTGCTCTTTTAGGAAAAAATTCTAAGGTTGCTTTCTGATAACTATACCCATGATGTATTTTACATTATTATGTGTTCCGTTTGTCTGCATTTTTATTTAATTTAGGGAAAATTAATTGAATTCATCGAATATAATTTCAATTATTAAAAAGTTTAAAATAAATCCCTTTTTTAGGTATTCCTTGATCGGCCGAACTTAAACATGTTGTCAAAAGTCGGTGTTACTGTTTGAAAATGCAAAGTGATTGGAATTATTGAATAGTTAGACAACACATATATCCCAATTTGCATTTATATTCGGAAAGGAGACACAATTCCCTGTTGCATGGTATCACTGTCATCTCTTTGCTATAATTTGGTGACAAAATAGTAATGGAGTTTATTTTTTTCTGATACTGTAGAAATATTAGAGAACAGAATCTAGATAAATAATATCACGTGGAGAATAAAATTGTTTCTAGTTGCAATTTTTTCGGACAATAATTTTTTTTCTTAGTATTTCGTTCTCTTATTTTCATTGGTCACTCGTATCTCTCTGCGTTAATTCAGCACTAAAGGGGTATGAGAGACTAGCTGTTACCCGTGACTTCATTCACGTAACATTGAATGTAGAATAAATGCATTAATTAAGCAAAATATTTCATTCCCGATATTTAAGAACGTAACTAATTATCTAACCCTTTATCACATTTCATAGAATATAATACAATATTTGTCTGTTATAGTGGCCTTGACATAACTCAGTTTAAAATAAAATTAAATTTTGTACCAAATAATCTCGAAAATAAAACTGCAACCAATGGAAAAATGAGGGCCAAATAAAATCGTTGACATCAACGAATCGGGAAAAATCAAATGTCAATTTGATAAACCATTTTACTTTAAACGACTTTGTGAAATGTTTTAACAGCCATCATTCAAAAATAATTAATTGGAAATAGTATACGCTCTTACTTTAAATTCAATTCTTGTGAATAGAGGGCAATAATGTGTACACCTAAATGCAAGGAACTTAAATTTGCCTCTTTGGTTTAATCGATAGCTGGAACAAAACTTGATTTCTAAATGACAATAGGTTGTCAGGCGATTTTTGTTCTGCAGAATAACTTGATTCATAAAATCTGAATAGGTGAAAATATGCTTTTAATTTTCGAAAATTTTACTATAATCAAAATTCTGTTTTCACCATCTATTCAAATTGAAAATAAATTATTTTTTCAGTTTTACTGAGAAAATGGTGTGTAAAATATATTAATCCGTTTCATTTCTTCTTTTTATCCACAAAAATGGAGTAATTTAGCTGTCGTTTTTAGAGAAATTCCGTTAACATTTACAAAATAAGTAAATAAATAAATAAAATAAGAATAATAATATACTGGAATTTAATTCAAAATTTTAAATTCCGAAAGTTTATATGACATCCTCGGATCAATGATAACCAGTTGTTAACTAAATCGCGTTGCGTTCAATATTTAAAGAGGAGTAGTTGTGAAATACAAACAGACGATCATATTTTAATATAATATATTTGTGTTCATTTTTCTTTTCCTAATAATCATGATGAGAATTTTGGCAGAAAACTGTCATCTGTATGTAACTGATATTTTCATGCTTAATAATCAGTATAGTTAAACAAATATTTCAATTTTTCGTTTTAATATGGCTTGAAACTTATCTACTTTCTATACCTACTGATCCTTGTATTATAAATGTATAAAATTAATTCACGCAAACATATTTGAACCATAATTTAAACATATTTGAAAATTCTCGTTTCATTTCTAATATGACGTCACTTTGTTCTCAGATAAATATCTTTTAATGATATAATTCTTATTAATTTTCTTTTCTTGACAATCATAACGTGGATTTTGGCAGAAAACTCACATCTGTATCTAACTGACATTTAAACTTATTAATTAGTAGCGATAAAAAATATTTCAGTTTATAATTTTAAATATGACGTCATTATCCACTTACTTTCATTATATACTGATTTTCACGCTCCTCGTATTATTACAAATATTTGAAAATGCATGTTTTATTTCCAATATGACGTCATATTTGTCCAAGCCAATGAGGATCTTTTTCATAGTTCTATGGTCCAGAAATATTTTCTTAATAACATAATTATTGTTCACTTTTTCTTCTAATTCTAACGCAAGTTTTGCTAGGAAAACACTTCTCAACGTAACCGACATTCATATTTCATGTATAAAAACAAACACTTCATATTTTCGTTTCACATATTACGGCAATTCATCTTCTTTTCAATTCTTTTTAATTTTTATTTTTTATTTGGAAATCGTTAAATTGAAAATTAATTATTGGTGAAAATATAATTTCAGGCTTTGTTTTTATGGGCAACGATAATACTTAGCAACGTAAGATGGTTAATTAAATTTTACAGGAAAAATATTCATTGATTCTCTACGATAATATAGAAATTTTGAATTATAAAGAAAAATATTTGAAAATAATAAATAACACCTACCCTATGTTCATTTCTGGGTTATTATCCATCTATATGTAAAGATACAGGGTCATTAAATCCTCCGTTTTTACGTTTTTACATTCACACATACAATCGCATTTATAATATTATTAGGATTAGGATTCCTTTTTGTTATGGGCAATGTAGAATTAATATAGAACAAAATTTCAATAAATAGTAACACACTTTTCTGTTCAGAGTAAAATTGCTTCCTGTTGCATTGCTTTCGGACCACCAATTTTGTTTCTTATTCTAATCGTTTTTTATTTCATTGGATTAGTGAAAGTCAGATCGCCAAGTATATTGAACGTTGATTTTATGTGTCACCTGTACTTTTGGAATTGAAATGTCCGCAATATCTTTGTTTAGGATAAACGAGAAAGTCTAAATGTAGTAAGTATAAAGAATGTCGTATTATCAATTGTATTTTAAACTGCTTTTTACCATTTCTTAAGCAAGTATACAAAAGCTCCTGATGTTGTCAACAGAGATTCCAAATACTGCGCAGAAATTAATTTTATCTAATTTGCTATTGAATAAATGTTTTTAATATTATTTATACAGGAGATTAAAAGCAAAACTGGCTGTTATGTTTTATACTGTTTAAATGCGAGAAATTTGCGTCTTAGATTATATGATTTATTTTCGTTTTACTCAATATTCTTATTTCTTTTATCATTCCAAATATTTTCGTTTCTTTGATAGCATTATGTTAATATTTCGATGTGTATATCCCTTTTTCCATGCACATACAAAATACACATCGAGGAAAGATATCTCATACGAAAGATTTTTGAATAGTCTTTTCAATCACGTTAACTAAATATACCTCGTTTGATTAAAAATGCAGTCAAATAAAAATTAATATATTTAACGTATCAGCAGAAAAATGCAGGGCGAAAGATTTGCACGGTGTAGAGAAGATGGTATGGTTGACATCAAATGTAGAAAGAGGTTTATGCATACAAATATAAATCGGTGATTAGAATAAAATTGATCTTTTTAAACTTCATTTATAAATAATTAATTTATATACATTACTATTTTATGACAGTAATAGTGGAAAGATTTTAATGACATGAAAGAGTACAAATAACACAGGGCTTAATTTGCGCCGGAGCCCCCGGATCTCAGCTCCGGTACTTCTGTTTTTTTAGTAAACATTTAAATATTGGCCAGAATTCACCGGAGCTCATAAACACTGTGGTCGTACTGCACTGAGCCCAGTGCAGTAACGCTTCCGAAAAATGAATCCTAAATTACCCTTTCCTTCAGTGGCGCCAACTTATATGGGCCCATGGGGACCGAGCCCATCCAATAATTAATTTTCAAAGCCAGCGAGCCCAATTTTCATTGATTTTTTCGATATTTATTTCACTTTTATTTCATCATTTATTTTTCTACCTGGAACAAAATTTGTTTTACCATTTACCACAGTGAGTATGAGTCAATGAGCATCTGTTTTAAGATCCGATTGACATCCATAAGTCACTTAAAAGGTTTTGCTCGATGTTTAGCTTTTTGTTCTGTCCAATTGTAGTCTTATTTATAGTACTAGCAGACTACGCCCGCTACGCTGGTCAGTTTCTCCAATAGAAGCTTGAATCAAACGAAATATATCAGTGAATTTAACCTCGTATTTTAAAGTAATCTGTACCTTTACCTGGAATATCCTAAAATAACATAAAAACGGATACTTATTTCACTAAGTTATGTTTTTTTAATACGGTTTATTATTACGTTTACAATTTATTACCTACCGTTTTCCATTGATTTATATGTTTTATAGCTACATTTTTTAATAACGTGAATAAACCTATATTATTCGCAACTAAAAAGAAATGGCGTATCTAGTATTTGTCGAGAATTAAATAAAAATCATACACTCGTGACATCATAATTCACTTTTATATTTTAACAGAAAAATCGGTTAGTATAATTTGTGACTCGTGCAGACACATTGCTGTTATTATTATTTTTTTACGCGTGGAGTTTTCGCTATGCTACTCCATTGTGAAATTTGGTAATTTTTGAAATTCAATATTTGAAAAATGGCATAATCAGTGAATTTGAAATTTATATAAAAAAATACAATTTTTTACCTTTCTAACGCAGTTTGTCTAACAATTTTCTGACAAATACTTTGCGAGCAATTAATTTTTTCAGTAACTTCAAATGTTTCATTTTCCGAGATGAATCTGTGGCAACGATTAGCGAAAATCCCAGTCGTCAGCAACACATACCTTTTTATTAAAGAGAATGATGATATTATAGTAAATATTATTGTCTTTATAAGCAAGAACTTATGAGAATATAAATTAAGAAAATTATAATTTTATGTAAATTTATTATGCCGTGCAATTTTACCAAAAATGATCGGCTTATTGACATATGATATTTGCATAAATTGTATACAAATATCATATGTATTGCATAAAAATATGCCGTGCAATTTTACCAAAATATTTTTGAGGCCACCTAACATTTTTCAAAAGTTGGCGGCACTGCTTTCCTTTCCCTCCTATCTCCATCTTTTGCTTTCTTTTGTATCAAAACACTTATAAGTGATGGATGCTGCAATTAGCCTTTTTTGTGTTGGACAAGTTAGGCCATGTTTTATAGACATGTGCATCTCATTTAGTGATCTTTCATCCAATATTTATGATCAGCCATTTTGCTGATCACTATTTAATGATATGGTATTTATTATGATTAGAAAGTTGATCTTTCACCACTTGCTGAAAAACTACTCTAATTTGACACTTCAAAAGAAAGTTGGACTTCTGTTATCAAAAAGAATGTATAGAATATTCACTTGTTATCAAAGGTAGGTATCATGTTCAATTATTTATTGAAGATCAGCACCATTTTCCATGCGATTGGCGCAATTTTTAAAGACAATAGATGGCCAGTACCAAACTTGATATCCTTGCACAAATCGTGCAAATGGGGGACACATTCTATCTGGCTACGTAAGATGGCACACATGTATGAAATCCTAGAAATTCTGTTGAAAAACAGCACACTAGAAATCAAAGGAAATTTACTTCATTATTTTTAAAAGCAAGGTCTTCAGGCCAATACATCAGAAAAGTTTTTAACATAATTTTTTGCGCGTCCAACAACACACCTCTAGCTTCCCGCTCAAGATACGCGGTTAACTGGAGAGCGACTGTTGCCGTTCCCTGAGAAAGAATGGCAACAACTATGACTAGAGAATTCACATAAAAAATCGGGATTTAAAACTTGATTGAATTGGTTTCTCAATTTGTCGTTCGTTGACTCACGGGGAATTCAGGAGAATCAGAGGTTTTTGTGAACAGAGTGCTTGTATTAAAGGGATTTGAGTTACTGCAGTGTTGTTGATATTTTGAATAGGTGCTTCTAGACACTTGTTGGATGAATACAGAGATTTCAATTCTTAATACGGGTCCAGGTAATAAGTCCAGGTCCAGGGGTCGAGATATATGATCACTTTATTTTCAAAACTGTTATGTGTTCTTATTACGTTTAAGATTATTCGGTGAGTATTAAAATTAGTTATTCGTTAGTTCATATTTTAAAAGGTCTTTATTTTTTTCGTAATTATAATATCACTTACAGAATTTTTTAAACACTGTGGCTTAACTGGCTTAATTTGTGGCTAACTGGCTTGTGTGAAATTTCTGCATTTTTGCTTGAAAAACTATCTACTAATAATAAAATCCGAAGACATTTATTGAAAGTGTTGCTAACCATTCCAGTAACATCCAATTTCCTCTGTGAATTAACCGCAGTTAAATGCCATGTTAGGCTTAATTGCAAACCTATGCTAACATATGACAGCTAAATGATAAAATATTCTACTTGAAATCATGTCTGTTCAGCATATTTTCCTACAAAAATCTATATCAACATTTCTGTAATCAATTTTTTCTGTAAACACTTTTTTCAGAAATAGCGGTGACAGCTTTCGTAGGGATGCTTTGCGGTGATCGATCCAGTATTATATTACGCTTTAAAAATAATTGGCGCCATCTACCGGCAAATAATACAAATAAATTTTGAAATTTTGTTTCCATCGTAAATAAAACATTTTTTTTCTTTTGAAACATAATTAAAATATAAGGAATAAACAGTACCGAGTAATTTCCATTTAATTTTACTTATATAATCAAAAAATGAGCTATGTGGTGAGTCAAGCTCTTTAGAAACTCATTGATAACACTTTTTTACAAAAAATATCGCTCATGGATTATTTTTTAATATAAATTTGAATGTTTTGTCCAATCGTAGAACTATCTCAAAAATTTAATATTGAGCAAAAGAAATAAAAAATCCTTATTATCTGTATTTGTAGAAATCATTTCTCATTTTTAAAATGTACTTTTTAACTATACATACCTTTCAATAATAAATTCTCCATGCTGTTTGTTTGTATGAAGTCTAATGAAAATGCAGCACAGATCAACTATCTGTCATTTTTTACGGGGGTTATATATTATTAGATAAATTAATACGTGTTTTACGGAGAGTCTGTGGATTAACGCCAGCATTGTTATTTTGTATATCTTAGTTTTCATCAAAAGTGAATTGATATTAAAAGATGTCATACATCATGTTCCCAGAATTCCTCAATATGTTCTTATGACAGCATTATTAAAAGCAACAAAACACAGTTTACTAAAATATATAAAAATAAACTGTTTTGCAAGAATTTAGAATTTATTAGAAAATTAAGAATAAATTGAATACATTTGGAATAATCTATGAATAGAGAATTCACATAAAAAATCGGGATTTAAAACTTGATTGAATTGGGAACTAAAGTTACAAAACATATTTAGAAATTTAAAGATGGTTATTTACTCCAATCCCCCAAAAACTACACATGCAAGTATAAATAACAATCCTGTAAAAAGGCGTACACAACTTATTTAAAAACATCACAAACGAGAAAAAACGATTTTCATAGTAAATGGACAATGATGGCTATCACAAT
This sequence comes from Maratus michaelseni, assembly GCA_963931845.1. Taxonomy (NCBI): domain Eukaryota; kingdom Metazoa; phylum Arthropoda; class Arachnida; order Araneae; family Salticidae; genus Maratus; species Maratus michaelseni. The sequence goes on from OZ007587.1 coordinate 321,945,473, forward strand.
TAAGACTGTCACAATTAAATTATATTATTCACTAACTTGGACACTTTCGATTCAAATTAGTATATCTTAGAAGTGATCGAATGTGCACAACTTAACTGGTGGGTTTCAGATTTAATTATTATAATCAATTCACAAAAAACGAATTCTATAATAAGTGGTTTAGCGTGATCACATATCAAATAATTTTTAATAAATTTCTTAAGATATCTGCTTTATTAACCTGCATGCTACTTTCTGAATCAGGTGGATGTTTATACAATGTGCAAGCTTGACTTGGATTACATAGACTTCAAACTTAATAACGACGATTGAGAGTGAATAGAAAGAATAGATTAGGTCAACATCGTTGATTCCAGATATCAGAATGAATATTTTAATTCGTTCCGAATGGCTTCATATGTCTCTCTTGACACCACGCATTCTACGTCACGTCAGTTTTTCTGGGAGAAACAAAAAATAATTCTCTAGGAATTATTGCGAGATTTCAGGATTATATAAATTACATTATAAGTTTTCATATTTTTTCTTGAGATCATATTTAAATTTCTTTTAGATAAAAAAAACTGAACAGAAAAGTTTATTGCATATAAACAGTATTTTCTCCTTTCAAAAATATCATTTTTTATATTATTTATTTATATACTAATTTTTAATTTAGAATAGGGCTTATAACATTTTAATCAGCAATATCTAATATGGTACGTTTTCATGAATATATATAAATGGTTAAAATTTCAGAAAACAAATTTTCTTAAACAAATTGTTTGAAACATTGTAGTTAGAACCTTTGTAATATTTGTGAACGTTCTTTTTAAGAAATTATTAAAAATCAGCTCATGATTTTGAAAATTTTTTAAAGAATTACAAGGTATGGAAAATTTTAGTAGTTAACAGTACCATACTTATTTTACTCGACGACATAGAGCAAATTATTATAAAAATAATATCAAAAGTTTTTTTCCTACATTAATTATGATGTAACAGGTTTTGTCTCCTTCCTTATGAAAACTTTCTTTAATATTTTCAAAGTATAAAGCTAACTCCAATACATTTCTTTAAACTTCAAATTTTTGTGGCTGTATTCATGTTACATTTATGTATAGTGCATTTATTTCCTATTTGTAATGAACACTGTAAAGTAAAATATATTTATATATTTTCTATGAAATAATCCAAAATTTCAGTTATGAAATGATACCTTTCTAAGAGATATTGATGTTTAAAAATATATATTTGATATGAAAAGTCCTTGACTGTTTTCGTCTAAATTTGTTTTTCTCGGACAAACATGGACAATATCATCGGTTTCGAATATTTCTAAAAACCTTTTCTATGGCTTCATACTATTTCGATGTTTGTGTTATTGAACTTTCAAAAGGTTAAGAAGAATACGTTACTCCTATAAATTGATACACTTTTCTCTCGTGTTTTGCAACTGTAGTTTGCAATATTAATAAAATAATAAAAAAATAGAATATCTATCTATCTATCTACATATATATATAATTTCTTGAGTCTAAATGAGACGCGATTTCCCTCAGTGTTGTCACATTTAGGATATATTTTAAATTTTGTTAAATAAATACATACTTTGTTAAGCAGATAATATATTGAATACTCTTCCTTTTGTTCGAAATGAACTTACTGTGTATAAATTAAATCATTATCTGTATTATCTGTAATTTAAGCAAACAAATATGTGATTGTCACTTTTAGGTCAATTTTCTCACTTGCAAAATAGTTAAAACATAAATTAGATGCTTAAAGAATCTATATATAAAAATGCATTAAATTCATATCAGTTCATTTTAAATTATAAATTTAATTGCTATCAATTTTTGAAATATTTAATAAAAACCTAAAACTAAAATGCATAAAATCGAGAATTAAAATATGTAATTGAATATTTTATTGAATAATACTTTATTTAATTCTTTATTGAACTGTTTAAGATCCTGATAACTTAATTTAATCAAAAACTTTAAAATATAAAACATAACTTTGCGATACACAACATTGAATATAGTATATATAAAAAATAGATATTTCAATATATAAACTTTAAACACGTTTAACTTTGACTATGTAAAAAACAAGAAGTAACTACTGAATGACCGATGCAGGATACATTTTACCAGAGTACTATTTATTACTGAATACTTTAGGAAAATATTTTGCTTTTCAGTTTGTCTTAACTCATTTTTGTTTTTCATCATTCTTCGTTTCTTCCATGTAGGTCCCAATATTTCCTTTTTTAGTTTTTCTAAGATTTGAATCTAGAATTTTGAGGTTCAGGCTTCGTCTTACCTTCTGTCTCTTCTGTACGTTTACTTGTATGATCGTTTTAACGACTAATTTCGAGTTTTTGCTGAATCCGGTTTTTGAAACACTGTTTTTGCCTTTTTAAATTTTTAATTGTTATTTCTTTTCCTATTTTGTCTATTTTATATTTTTGCAATTTCAATTCATTGTCCTCTTTAATTAATTTTTTTCATATGTACTTCCGTTGATAAAAAATCTAGACATGTTGATCTTATTTTTGGCTTGATTTTGCTTTGTTGATGAATCTGTTTTCAACAAACATCTTTTAAAAACATCAGATGGATAAGCTTCAGGAAGCGATATTTGTGAGGGTGATTCTGCATGTATTTCAGACTGTTCTTGAATAGCAACGGGTCTCATTTTGCCCGTCAGGTTTAAAAATATGTATTCATTGTTTGCAAAAATTTTAAATCTTCATCACATATTTTTATTTTCAATATTAATTTTGTGTAGAGAGACACGTCCCATATTATTCGAGAAATTATTACTGCCTTTATAGTGCTCAGTTTGAAAAAATGTGCTGGCATAATAATCAGCATTAGTTGTTAAGTCCTCAATAACCACTGGAGAAACTTATAAAATTGTCAATAACGTTAAAATCAAAAGAAATATTGTCCTTCTTAGCAGTAAGAACATCATTAATAGTTGATTCTTTAACATGAAAATCATGGGTAAAAATCTTTCGCAGGAAGCATGCCAATGCACAAATCATCGCTAAAAGCTAAACTTTCATCAACGAATTTATTGGTGGGTATGACTAAAAGTATTTAATTCCTCTAATTCCTCTTTTTGGATTTGTAAATTATTATAGCTCTGAAGGGCATTGGGATCGTAGGATGATTCTGAAACAGCAGACAGATTGAATGGGAGTAAATGTCAGATTTATTAAATCCATTTTAAATTTAAGTGTTTTCAATCTACGCAAGAATTTTCAGAGCTTCAATCATATAAGAGTATTTAATAATCAAGAGATCATGTATCTTTATTCTGTGCTTAAATATACACCATATAATATATCAAAATATACCATCTCATATTTTTGTTCGAAAGGTTTACAGAGATGTATTCTTCTGTTTTTATCATTTAACGCACATATTTTACAACACACACACACACACACACATACACACACAAAGTAGTGATGAGCATATAAAAGTTCTTAATGTATTATTTCAACATCGATTACTTAATCACAATTTCTGCTTTAAATATAATTTCAATACAATATATGAAAATATCATATAAATTTAACAATTTGAATCTACTAAAAGCCTCCTCGAATTTAATGGATTCAATTTGTTGTTAATATATCTTAGAAGAAAAAATAAGTCACTAAGATCCGTATAAAATTATAGAACAACTCTAATTTTAAAACGTGTCGCCTTATTCCGATTTCACTTCAGGTAGTTGGAACAGATGTTCGATTTATCAGTTATCGGTGTTTATTATAGATTAGGTTTAACGATGGTTATCTTCAAAGTTAAAAGCTGAGGTGCACCACAAGGCACGTCAACCGCCGTGCACAAGGTTCTGTGGTCTTCATAACGCGCACGACCAGGAGAGTTTCTGTATGCGCTACGGCCACCTGCTGACCCTTCCCATTTTACCAAGTAAATGACGATAAAAGCAGTTGCGATAAGCAGTGGTGCCTACCTTCTTAGGTCACCACCACTTTGCACGTGGGGAGTATGCTGTAGCCCCAGAACAGCTTCGGAGCCGGACACAAAATACGAAACCGGGTACCAGGCCTTATGCTGAGCTTCCCCAACGACTCTTAATTTATCTTCACTTTTGATCATAGGAATCCGACAAAGAAAACTACTCGGCTCGTCGATGGCGACAAATGTGAAAGAGTCCCTCGATAGCCTGCTATGACGAGGAAAAGTATCCCTGAACGCATAGACACGTTCTAGCTTAGGTCGTTCCCGTGTGACTCCCGAGAGCTTTCCCTCTGACTTACACCGTTAGCAAAACATTGGATGCGGTTGACACAATAGAGGTCCATCTGGAACACATAATAAATATTACATAAAACAAGCCCAACAAATGTTAGTAAATGGGAGGTAATGTTAGATACCGCTACCGGAATCTGAAGGACTCCGAAATCTCCTTCATAAGCTCCAGATAGACGGTCTCGATCGAGATTAGTAGCTTCAAAGTTATATCTTAGATTACTGCTAATCCAGCCGGTGCACAGTGGGGCGTTTTGACGATCTAGGTGGACAAAATTATTACGTTGGAATTTAATTAGGTTTTGCTTATTTTTCGAATGTATCACAAATAAAATGCTCAAACAGTGATAAATATTTGGTTTATTTAATTATTTATATTATTATTACTATTATTTATAATATTATTATTATTATTTATACTATTATTATTATTATTTATATTATTATTATTATTATTTATATTTATATTATTATTATTATATATATTATTATTATTATTTAATAAAAGTGGTTTAAAATTGACTAGCACGATTTGAACAAAACATACATACTTACACTCTAAGTTAAACTTAATGATTTATTAATAATTAAAACAATAATAATAAGGTTTCACTGATCTACCAGGGTGGCTTTTATTTAAGACTTTTTCGTTGTCTATTGCTTGAATAATGCAATCTGGTATGTGAAAGCTTCCTTGAAACCAGGCGGAATTGTATTGATAAAAACGTTGTCTATTTCTTTCCGATTTAGACCATTTTTGTTGAATTTGAAAACAAAATGTCCGGACACGTGATTCCAGGTTCTTAAAAATGTTTTCAGTTAACTGAAAATTCCCCAGTTTTTCCAACAAAAAGGAAAAGACAGCTTCGAATTTTCCTTTCCGAATTTTCCTTCGGACTAACCTTTCGGTTGGAAACCCATAAGTCAACAACAGATTGTCGAGAAATTTGTGTAGTCATCCTGAAAAAATAAAAGTTTAAAAATAATAACATATTTTAAAAAATATGCTTTTATGTTTTGTTTCCTTTCGGTTGGAAACCCATAAGTCAACAACAGATTGTCGAGAAATTTGTGTAGTCATCCTGAAAAAATAAAAGTTTAAAAATAATAACATATTTTAAAAAATATGCTTTTATGTTTTGTGTGACTCTGTAAAATATATATATACTACGCAAATTATTTTCAGTTGAAAAAATGCTGTTGTGTAAATCCATAAACTATATAAATTTTATTGAATTTGAAATAAAATGTTTGCTTATAGACGGTGATGCATCCGAATTATTATTTGTGTGGCCCTTAAGAAAAATATAGCTACTGCTCACTTTATTTTCACTTTATAAGATGGTACTGTGCATCTCGATAATCTAGATTAATTTTGTTGAAATTGAATTAAAATTTGTGCTTATAAATAACAATCTTTCCACAATCTTTTGTGTGTCCCTGTAGAAAATGCATAATTTCTACGTTCCTCATATTATAATATAATTAAATTAGCATGTAAAATAGACATGTAGGCTAAGTTTCAGCTCAACCCGATAATTATAAGTGGATTAAAATCGATTTGCAATATTTAAACTAAACTTTTGTGTAGCCCTGTAGATACAGTATAACTTCTACTTTCTTAAATTAAAATAATATTGTATTGTGATTTAAACTACACATGTATTGAAAGTTTTCGATTAATCGAATTATTGGAAGTGGTTTAAAATTAACTTGCAAGATTTAAACTAAACTTTTGTGTAACACTGTAGAAACAGTATAACTTCTACGCTCATCAAATGATAATAATATTATATTATCATTAAAACTACACATGAATTCAAAGTTTCAGATTAATCGGATAATTAAAAATGTTTTAAAATTGACTTGCAAAATTTTCACTAAATATAATACATACACTGAAAGTTAATATAAAGCTGGTTTATTGATAAAAACTTTACGATTCGCAATCTTTCACAGGAGTTTTCTTAAATTTCAATTCTGTAGGAATGACACTTTTACTTAAAAAAATCTTATTGCTTAATAATGCTTAATAATGTATTAAAAGTCCAAATAAAGTTTGTAAACAACAACATGAATCATCCAAAAATACGATTTCTGGAAAAAGCACTTAAACTGGTTTAATGGCGCTTATTTTCAAACAACAGTAGATTAAATCTTACCTTGACAAATATGTAATATGTTTTCAGTAAACTCGTGCTTCCACATTAAATATAATAGTTAAGACATGCTTTCGAACTTGGGGAAATAAATGCAACCGTTAAAACACCCTCAAACCAATTCCGCAAATGTCTTCTTTATGGTCGTAATTAATCGACACCACGAATTTTTTCGACAAAAATCGTACGGATCTCGACAAAAGAGACATTCAGCTACCAGAATATGCGGTCTTGTTAAATTCCGAGAATATCCCAAAAATGAATTTTGTCCACCTAGATCATCAAAACGCCCCACTGTGCGGTGGGTGCAGAAAGCTCTAATTACGCATAGACACGCTGGATTGGTTTTCGACCCGGATTTCGAGTTTTGGTGTGATTGCCTCTGCTTTAGCTAACGAGCCTCCTGTCTGGTTCTTTGTGATTGGATAGTCCAGAGAAAGTAATTTTATGACCCCCTCCCATGATATGATACAAGCCACATTTGACTGAGGTTCCCTTGTGGTCACGTACCACACTTGGTGCGAACAGGCAATCCCCTTTCTAACCAACCTTGAGGTCGAATCACAGCTACTCCATCTGCAGTGGCATACGCGATGGATAGGTAAGTATCTGTATTCTGCCGCCTGCCAGTATCGAGGATCACTGCTTGCCACCTCGCGCACTAACTAGGCGTCACAACAGAGTCACCGCGCCCCTTGCTCTTCGGAGTTCGATCTCGCCTCCATCATCGGCCCGGATAAATTGTGTGGAAGTAGTCCTATCACCAATTGCTAGTCTGTTGCCCAACGTCACCAACAGACCCGTGAAGCCCCGATATGGCAACTGGGATTAGCCTATGGGGTGCCTTACACCACTTAGTGGGGTCTGTGACCGGCATCGGACACTCCACTACTACCTATGTGAAGTGGTGACTCATACACTTAACCTGCCCCCGTCGTGTTTTAGAACGTTTCGCAAGGCCGGGCCCCCGGGTCATCTTCCCCACTAAAGGAGCCGAGTCGGGATCACCCGGAGGGGTGCACCAGATAGTAAATAAAGCGAAATCATGATCTCAGTTTAGAGATTATTCGACACATTTAGGGAGTTATATGGGAGCTTGAGAATAAAATATGTGTATTTTAATGGGAAATTCTTTAAAAAAACACTTTAAATGTAGTAAAAAGTTTTGCGTTTTGTTCCCTAAGTTCAGATGTTTCATATATTTTTTTATTTATGTACGATTCTTGCATTAAGATTTTAGGTACAAGAACGTTATTACATTTATAGGTCGTGAAATTTAGGCATGATGACCTTTATATATATATTGCTGATACGGTGACTAGATACGTTATTTATAAGTTGTTTTAGTTTTCTAAATGTAAATAACATATTTTAATACAAGTTGTCCATGTTGTTACGTACATCAGAAATTTCAATAATGTAATTTATGATTAATAACAATTAAAAATGTAAATATAAGAGAGAATTAAAAAAAAAGTTTCATAAGTTTTTTCCCAATTGACAAGAAATCATAACAGAAAAAAAATAAATTTCGAAATCAAACACCAAATCTCCTACTACAAAGCGAAAAATGTTAGTCATATTTATTGTGAAATTATTATTTGCTAGTATTATTAATTTAATTAAAATTAGGTATTATAAAAAGTATACCTACTAGAATATTGAGTTGTAAAAAGAGTTAAGATCCTAAAGTACGTACATTCAACTCAGATTACCGCAAAATAATGTATTAATTTAAATAACGCTACAAAAAATAAACTAATTTTTTTTTAGCAACAAAGTCTTATTTCTTTCACTACTGATATTTCTGTCTCCGTCAAAATCGATGTTTACTTTTGTACTCTGTGACTTTTGTTATTTTTAGAGATATATAACAATTGAAACAACGACCAGCATTCTGTCATTCGCTTTTATTGCTCCTAAATTACTTTTACATTTCGTATATTTTTAATAAAATTGGAAAAAAATAGTCTTCCAAATGAAATTTATTTAAAACTGTAGCTCAGTTTAATGACGTTTATGATTTTTTAAGTAAGTTTCAAGCAAGACTTTCTAAAAATGAATCTCAGCAATGAACATGCGTTTTATACTCTATTGAAAAGTATCTAATACCAGGGTTACAACAACTGGCATTTGTTTGTCCAAAGCAAATTAAAAATAATAAGAAAAGTTTTAGATTGATCGGTTTCACACTGAACGAAAGTCCTGAGATACATTTCATCATTTAAACCATAAATCTTCAAACTTCAGTTTCTTTGAAAATATATAAATCAATCAAAAGTGATACAAGAGCTTTGAATCATTTATCGTTGTCGCTAAAGTGTTATAACTTTTTAAAAGCAAGTGTGCTTGATTAAACGAATAATGAAGGATTAGCTGATATACTTTTTCATTTTTTATATTCTATAAAAGGAAGAAGTAGTAATTTAAGGTTAAGGTATTTTATTATTTCCACAATCTATTTTCGATTCCAAAATATTATTTAACATGAATTTTGGAAAAACTTACATAATATGTATATTTATTTCATGTTTTATAATTACAATAATCCATCGTTTAAGAGAAGATGTAATAAATGTATATCAGATATTAGAAACCAACATATTTTTATGCTGCTCTTTTTTTTTTTTTAAATAAATAAAATCACAAATTTCACATTTGCACAAATGCCTAAAAATCTAGTACTATCATTAATATTTCAGAAATAATTTCGACAATGGATTTAGTCATCTGAAAATGCAAACATTTTTAGAATATGTTATTTTTGAAAACTATAGTTGAAAACTATTTTTGCTATAATTCATCGAGTTCATCTTACATTGAAATATATATATATATATATAAATTAGTTTCTCATATATGTACATTTCCAATATAACACACATTACAGTAATAACAATTAATTTATTTAACAAATAAAAAACTTGGAAAAATGAATTCAAAATCATTTTAAGTCCTGCTGGAAAGGTAAGCTTAATCATATCGATCAATCACAGTGAAAACTGAAATAAACAATAAAATAAGAATGACAACTATACCTTTTGATCTACCGAAAACCCAAGAATCTGTACAAAATTAAAAATACGAGAATATATTGCATGTTAAATTAATATTATTCTGTAAAATACTTGCACAAGAATGTGTGTGGGCGTATGTCATTAATATCTTACAAATAATTTCATATTCAAATAAATATATTTCCAAGCATGCTTACCGTTGCCGTAGAAAATATAATGAATATTTCAATTCTCTTTAAACAGCCTATATAAAATTGGCAATTTTAAAACATCCAATAACAGATCTTTTCATAATACTAGAGAGAAAGTTTCCTAAATTAAAATACAAAAATTGTGCAGTATAGGAGAAGAAATGCATTTTGATTCAGAATTTTGCTTTGTGAAGAACAGTATTGAAATTCCTCATTCATTTCTTTTCAAAATTGTTGCATTTTTAATCATTCAATATTTCTAATCAATAATAGAATTCAATGTTTTCGCTCTTAATGCAGGATTTTATATAGGAAAATATTTTTAAATATATTATATATCTAATTGAAACTTCTATTAGAAACAACAATTAAAACCATACTTTTTGTGATGCTTTGGTAAAACTAATTACGTCTCTCATACAGAGATTAACATCAAATTTTATGTCTTCAATTGCAATGACAGATTTATATCTGAAACAATGCACATCTACAATTATAAAATTTAATTATCTCTCAGAATTCACATGAATCGTCTTAAAATAGTTTCAATAGAATAGTTCATTAAGATAACATATTTTGAAGTAGAATAAACAGATATGCTTTTAAAATTCTTAAACAATTTATCTAATATTCTAAAAACAGTTTCTACCAAATATGTTCAAAAACTGATAGGTAAAATCCTATTTTAAAAAAGCGCAAATAGTTATAATTTAGCACTAATTATAAGATTTTAGTTAGTATATTAAGAGAGTGCACTTTATATATTAATGAAAAAATGGAGACATGTAAATGAAAGTTATCACCACATTTAGTAAAAGAGTACATGTAAAAATGTTTGTAATGTGCAAAGTTATCATGAGTTAATTATATCTAAACTGTCTAATTCAGTTTTAATATCTCTCATATAGAATTACGCAATGTTTTGTTTTCAGTCATTATTAAAATTGTTTGAAGAAGAATTTCTGATAATCCAATGTGAAGCCTATCTGATAATTAATCCTGAAATAAAGGTTGACATTTACAAATTAAAAAAACATTACTAAATTTAGGAATGCATCTAGAGAATGAATCTCAGGAAAGGAATACATTTTGAGCATTGAAAATAACATATTTCGTTGTTTAAGCAGAAAATACTTTTTTGATTTCCAACCGAATTATGCTAATTTATTCTATTCGTTTTAGTTTATATTTCTTTACCATTTAGTTACACATATTTGCATAGTTGGCAACTTTCCGAAATTTAATTATTTCTATTTTTGTACGATACAAGTATACACCATGCGTGAATACACCACGGCTTCAGCCAAGCGATCCCAGGTTCGAATCCTGGCCCGGACATTTTTCGTCCAGTTGGAAATTTACAACTTCTATGATTAATTTACCAATTTGAAATAATTGTGTTAAAAAAATAATCTAGTGTATTCACGCATCCAGCGTTTGCTGGAGTTCCATTACCTGCGATCTTTTCTGTTGAGCTGATTAAAATATCAGACCAGATGCTTTGATCAATAAGGTTAACTGGATGAATTATGCCCGCCAGATTCAACCGGGATAGCTCAGTGGTAGAGCGTGGCGGCTTCAGCCAAGCGATCCCAGGTTCGAATCCTGGCCCGGACATTTTTCGTCAAGTTGGAAATTTACAACTTGTATGATTAATTTACCAATTTGAAATAATTGTGTTAAAAATAATCTTGTGCAAAGATTTCAATCTACTGTTTTGAATGAGGTGGATCTACAGGTGGATCTGAGGTTCCGACTGATATATCTCACGGAAAAAAAGATATTTCAGGTCTAAAAATTAGAATATTAATAGTTTTGTTAAATAAAGATTTTGTTTCAAGTAATGGGTATTTCGTATTTCAGTAGGACATATAATATTAGAGATTGTTTTGTAGTGAGACTTTTTTGAAAAACAGATATCTTCTCAAAAATGTTTAATTGGGCATTGTACTTCATTTACTACTTTTTTGGCGCCAGTAGTCAGAGGAATACTTAAAAGTAGCAGCTAAGAAAACTGTTTAGTCACTGTACTTGAAAATATAAATTTTAGTATTACATAATTTTTTCTTTACAGTACGAAACTCAAATTTACATGTAAGGAAGAAAAAGTTACAAATATTTTTAAGACTGAAATCAATTAAATTATTTATGTTTTTTTTTTATTCTTAAGAACAGCATGAAAGAATTTGTTTGTGGATATAAAAAGTAACATCCTTAAAACATATATTTATTAATTATTTACGGCTTTCTTTGAATACATATGCATTGAGACAATCATATAAAAGAGCAAAAGAAAACAAAGAAATAAAAAAATGTTTTAAAAAAGTATCAAATAAAAAAACGTATATAATAAAAAAACATGAAATGAAAGTACAAACATGAATCAAATATGTAAAATACGAACCAATAAATGAACATCATTAAGAAATATTTCACCATTAAATGTTTTCAAATAAACATTTTTTCAAGAAGTATTTCACATTCTGTTCTTCAAAATAGAGCGTAAAAATTAAAATATATAAACATTCGCATTCTTAATACATGTATTAGAAACTCTTATCGGGGTTCGTATATGTTCAGTTAATATTTTCAGAGATTGATCTCACAAATTGTCATACTCAATATAAATTCCGAGCTCTTTCCGGAATTTCAGTACATTGCAGATACAGTTCAAAACATATAAAAAGATTAATTGTATGATTACAATTAAGGGTTGCAGAGTTTAATAATTTGTAAAAAACCTTGTTCTGTTTTTTTTTTTTTTTTTTTTTTTTTTTTTTCATTCATTCAAATTTTACGCAAATAAAAAACAAAAAAACAATAAACAATTGGAAAACTCATTCACTGAAGTTCATTTTTACTTTTAGAATCATTTTTATATTTTTAATAAATGTGTCTTTCTAGTTATGATGATCTCTTATTAAAGCAACCTTTTCTTGAATTATGTTTTTCTAAACATAAAAACTGCCATCTCTAGTTGTACACTGTTAAAAATTTGCAGCAAACTGTCCAGTCTTTCGACCATTTTTTATAGAAAACGGTTACATAACCGTAATTTAACGCTCTTCTTACCAAAATATGGCCAATAATATGGTCAAAATCGCGTTAAATTACGGTTCTGTAACTGTTTTCCATAAAAACGGTCGAGTGACTGGACAGTTTGCTGAAAATTTTTAACAGTGTAGTAATTTTTCCTAGCTCTAGAAATACTGCATCAAGTGGCGGAAACATGTAAGGTTTGTTCTTAATTTGCTTCAGAAATATACTATCGAATAACATTTCGTTAGTAAATTCATTACGCAAAAAAGTTTTAGTATACAGTGGTGTCCAAAAGTGTGGACATTTTTTGAAAGTTTCATGTTTTTCAACTTTGTGTGCTTGTAAAATATATTAATTTTCACTTAAATACAAACGTTTACATATCAAATTGAAGATAATTTAATGTAGAATTTAATACTAAAAACAGGATTACAATATCTGTATTACAAAAAAAACGTTATGCAACTAATAGTAAGATCTATCTTAGATTTGCATTTTTTAAAGTGATACTTGCACAATCAATACTTAGTAGGATAGCCCTTATTTTTTAAGACAGCTTCACAGCGTCTTTTCATCGAGTGAACGAGTGTTTGGAGTTCAACTTTCGTAATAACATGGTACCAAGAATCAATTATAGCTTCAATAATTTGTCTTTTATTAGATGGACGTGAATTTACGCCACAAATTTTCAATTGGATTGAGATGAGGGCTGTTTCTTGGCCATGGTAATATAAGGTAAAGCTAGGATAGTCTGCGCACAATTCAAAAGAATAGCAATAAAAAATCTAAATATTATTTTTTTGCTAAACTATCCATGAATAATTTTTACTTCATTTGTTTTTTATGCATTTCCATTGCTATTTTGTTGTTATGTTGCAATTTAATAGAACAGTTGTAATAAAACTAAGAAATTAATTTTGCGCAATCTCTCCTTACAGGGTTGGTGTGATTGCGCACATGGGTAGGAGAGATTGTTACTAATAATAACTACAATTAAACTGTTAACAATAATAATTACACGTAAATGACATTGCTGTGAGGTTTTTGTGAAGAAATTTTATTGTATTGGGAGTGAATATTTCAACCTAATGCTTAAAGAATCAGAAAAAGGAAATAATTTTAAAAACGAATAAAAAAATTTAATTAAAGGGAAAAAAATTTAAAGAATCGGAAAAAGCAAGTCCAGATAAAATTGCAAAATGAATTTATGTAACTTAATATCACGTTTAACTTAAAATTAGTCGATTTTCATTTTTCATTTTTTAATGCAAATTTACCAATAAGCTGCGTAATCTCTCTTAGCATAGAACCTAATGAAAACAATGCGTCATTTCTCCTAAGTAGCAGATGCGCAAACTCTCCAATTTCGGTAGGAAAGATTGCATGCCCTTTTATTTAAACATGGCCGCTACTAAAACGAACCGTCGATGTTCATATTGTTAGTCTAGATTACTAGCTTATGAGAAATCGTTTAAGTTTAAAATATTCTGTACTATTACATAGTATACAAATTCTGATGATTAGCTATGAAAATTCAAGCACTTACTTTGGGAAAACAAAACAAAATAGCAATATTTTATCTTAGACGCTCAAAGCAATCAACGTGCACTTTCAAGTAGACACTCCACTAGTGTTGTTTTACAACTACCTGGAGTCGCTGCGCTCTCACTCTACTCCTTCCCCCCGAACCTCTATCTGCGCAATCTCTCCGACTGCGTCATCTCTCCTGGCTTTACCTTATCTATGCCTTTATTTTAAAACCATGCTTTGCATACTTTTGCTGTGTGGCATGGAGCTGAATCCTGCTGAAAAATAAATGGTGCGTTGTTGGGGAAGAGATCCCTGATGGAAGGTATCAATTTTGGTTCCACGACAGTTTCGAGGTATTTTTTGGCATTCAGGATGCCATCAATCACTTGACCCCATACCATCTGCAGACATACACGCCCAAATCATGACATTTGTTGGGTTTTTTGTAGTTGCTTAAATGCAATCAGGAAGAAGTGCTTCTCCTACTGTACGTCTCACGTATTTTCTACCATCACTACCAAAGAGCGATATTTTACTCTCATCGCTCCAGATTTCTTGCTTCCATTGATTTTCAGACCATTTAATGTGTTCTTTTGCCCACTTAACTCTTTTTTTACGTTGCTTTTGATTTAAATATGTTTTTTTTCTCTTGGAATTCTAGTTTGTAGTCCAAATCCTGATAATCTTCTTCTTATTGTTCTTGAACTTACTGCAATACCCGCTGCATTCATTTCTCATCTAATGGCATCTGATGAAATTTTTCCATCTTGAAGGCATAGCCGTTTAATTTTTCTATCGGCAGTAGCACTTGTGCATTTTTTTCGGCCTGATTTGGCCTTATTTTCCACTGATTTCGTTTTTTCCTAACGTAAACAGAACTTTCTTACACCAGAACAAGTAACTGAACCACCAACTTGTCTTGCAATTTCAGCATAAGAGAGGCCATTTTCTCTCAATATGACAATTCGACTTCTTTTTGTAGATGTCCAATTAGTTCTTCTTGTTGATGACATTGTTTAAAATTAGTTTAATTAAAAAAAGCACTTTAATAAAGTATTTAATTGTAATAGTATGCATCATTCCGCAAAATATTTCCACAACAATAACTCTTTTACCATCCAAATAACCTAAACTATAGTTACAGACATTTGATTGGTCCTCAGAACAGTGTTTGTGATTAGCTAGTACGCTTTTATTACAAAACACGTCCATATTCAAAACGATTTGTGTTTGTTTGTTTTACTAAAATGAGCATAACGTTTTTTGTAATACTGATATTGTAATACTGTTTTTACTATTAAATTCTACATTAAATTATCTTCAATTTGATATATAAATGTTTGTATTTAAGTGAAAATTAATATATTCTACAAGCACACGTAGTTGAAAAACATGAAACTTTCAAAAAATGTCCAACCTTTTGGCCACCACTGTATATCATGGATATATAGTCCCGTTCTGCCCAATTTTATAATGCTGAATCTGACTGCATACACAATTAAAGATTATAAAAGGACATTATTAACTATTAATTGATTCTTTGCATTATTAGAAATAGCTATTAATTTATTATTGTTTTCTTATTATTACTGTATCTCTTTTATAACTTATCAAAGTGCAATGGCTAATATATAAAATAATGATTAAATAAGTAAATAAATACAAAATAAATTTTGTACGCTAGCAAATATCATTAATATCTTTACAAATCGTTACATATTTCATAGAAAATACAGGGTCTTTCATAATTCCCTCCGGGGTTTCGAAACGTTACAGTAAAAAAACGAAGACGAATATGAAAAAAAGAAACATATGAAATTATTCCGAAACTATTCAAGTTTTCCTTACATACATTACAGGTGTTCTATGTGTGAACCCTTGGTCACACGGCATACATCCATGCGATAGTCCAGTTCCTGCCATACTCCGTTTCTTTAAATCTGAATCAGTGGTGTCAGTTCAACGGGCCTTTCGTAATAAATATCGAAAACAGGGACCAACTGACAAAACAATTCATGTGTGGTACCGGAAATTTAAAGAAACGGAGTATGGCAGGAACTGGACTATCGCATGGATGTAGGCCGTGTGACCAAGGGTTCACACTTAGAACACCTGTAATGTATGTAAGTAAAACTTGAATAGTTTCGGAATAATTTCATATGTTTCTTTTTTTCATATTCGTCTTCGTTTTTTTACTATTACGTTTCGAAACCCCGGAGGGAATTATGAATGACCCTGTACAAACAATTACGTATAAACATAAAAATATTTAAATCAAATAGCACAAATTAACATTGTAGTTATTTTTCAATATTCTTATTATTCCAATCACATTTTTTCATCTGCAATTGCCGCTTTCTTAATGCTTAATTTTTGTAATGTACAGTGGCTGTCAAAAGTTTCCGTCCAATTAATTTCTTTGATTTGTTTGCCAGAACGTTTGAGAGAAGAAGAATTGCGATGACTCCAAAAGTTAGGAATATGCAAATGACATCTGGTCACGTGATCATTTTGATTGATACTAAAGACACTTTAAGCAAATGAGAGGAATTCAAAATTCGCGTGTGTAAAAGTTTCTGGCCATTCGTCATTCGTTAATTTTTGCTATCGGTAAAGTGTATTTTGGCCGTGTTTGTCAATTAATGAACGTGAATAACGTAGGTGAAATTAAAAGATGAAAAGTTGAACAATTATTATTCGTAAACGAGTGATTTGTTTGTCGCTAAAAGACCAATCCTGTCGTGAGATTGCGGCAAAGTTATCGACTGGAAAATCTGCTGTGAACGAATCATATTTAAAAAATATGTAAAGATGGCCATGTTCTTCAGGACTTGCCACTGTCTGGGAGACCCTGGACAACGACTATTCGTGTGGAAATAATTATCAGGAGCAAAGCAGTAGAGGACCCGCATAAAAATGCCGCTGCAATATCCCGCGAATTACGGAGTTAAAATATTGTTGAAATAAGTCGGTCTACCGTGTAAAGATGCTTACGTGATGTAGAACTTTGTGGAAGAGTGGGTGTTAAAAAAACTTTCATAAGTAAAAAAGAATCAGCGGGACCGTCTGGCGTTTGCCAAGGAACACAAAGACTGGTCAAGTGAAAACTCAAAAAATTACTATTTTCTGATGAATCCAAGTTCAACCTTTTTAGGAGTGTTGGCAGACACTACGTCCAATAGTTTATTAGTATTTCAGGATATTTTGATTTAATTGAAATTTTACGCATTCATTATGCACTCAAATGCATTAAAATGATGTTTTATGAACTTTTTTCGGATTCAGTTATTTTAGAAGAGAGCTTTTCTTTGCTTTATATTTCTCATCGGTTACGTCTCAATTAAAAACGTATTGACACTAAATGTTATGTTCACCAAATGTCAGATAAAAATTTACTTAAATTCATTTTAAAATTGCCGTATATTTTAAGTAATCGTTTTATATATTTCTCTCCAAGTATTTCAGAATGATATAAATGGCACACTCTTTCTTATATATCAAAGCAAGACAAACTTTGTTGAAATTAGAACTCTTTTTTAAGCTTATTTTTGTAAATGTTAAAATATTGTAAAATCCTTAATTAAAAGACATGAAGTGGCAGTAGCATTATATCATTTCAAATTTGAGGGGCCGGGGCAGCGCCAAGCCACATTTCTGAATTTCTGAGATATTTCAATTTGAAAATTTGATCAAATACTGAAATGAAGATATATAACCTAAAGTTTTTTCGCCAATGTCTTAGTAACATTTGAGATATTCTGAGTAATAATATGGCATTACTTTAATGATATTACCATTAAGTTTTTTGTAAATTAGCTATCTTCATTGGGGGCAGAAACGAAACCTGTCACATATGCTGCCACCAAGTGACATTAGAAACAAATTATATGTTCGGTATTATAATTTACAATATTAAGCAACACATTACAGTGTTAGATTTATTTCACCAAAAATATGGCTTACCACTTTCTTGCTCCGACTCCTCAATTATATTGAATAAACACACATTTTAAGCCCCTAATTGCGGACCTTCACAAACCATTTTCAGATTTCATGCAAACATTACTGGAATTACAGTAAATCCAATTTAATAACTTCTTTTGTTCTATTAATGTCAATTTTCTAAAAAATATATAACTTGTTAAGTGATAAAATGTTTTACATTTCCGTATAATATGTTGCAAAACACTTTATTAATCCGTATTTCAACAATCTGTCAAAAATTTATTTCCTTGTTCCTACTTTTCTTTGCTTGTTAAAGCTGAATCAAGGTCGTATAGGAATGAAAAAGCAGATTTAATTATTGTCATTCAGTTGTTAAACTTGTTAAATGCAAAAATATACAAATTGTATAAAAAAAATAATATTTTTTGTACCCATTATCCGAATTATATTATTTAGAGAGTATTTGGATTCGTATCTTAAAAACCGATATTGCAGTTTGAAAAAACTTATTAATACATTATAAAAACTACTAGGTTTTCGAAAATCTGTGGTAGCAACAGAATATTTTTTTTCATAAATGCTTCTTTAAATCTCGAAAATATATTGGTTTATCATGTTTCTAAAGATACAAAACGCTTTCCGGATTCGTGGGTAACTCAGAAGAGGTTATTGTATATTTTTGTTCGTGTTCATATCAGGACCTTGGAGGAGAAAGGGCGAATCCCTAAATTTGGGTGTTAAGAAATCAAGCTAAAAAATATGCAAGTAGTTCAAGATAGCAAGAGCAAATCTTTATTTTAATCACTGGTGATTCAAAAACCAGATTGAACGAAAAACATGCAGAGAGGGGATTTCAGACCCGGGGTTCACCCTTTCTCTTCTGGAAAAATCAGACCACGAGTTTATTATAGAAGATGGTGCTTCTCACTTTATCATGACACTGTGAGAATACTAAGGGTTAACCAAGGCAAAACAACTTACCTACTTGTTGCCTACATCTAACTGACGTGGAAAAAACAACAACAAAAAATCGAGTTTTGGAGTTCACCCTTTCTCTTCCAAGCTCCTGATATTATACTTTGGTACATTAAGAAACATTTGTCATTTTTTACAGTGCATGGTTGTGGGTGTTTTTATTGAATGTTGCATTATCCATCAAAACGACTTTTAAAATTCGTGTTTATATTAAAAATTAACACATTTAATTACGATAATGTGTGTATGCATCCCCGATTGTATAAACATTAATATTATGCATACTTATAGTTTTATTTTTTAAATATTTAACATTTCTGCTTTAAGACTAACCCTTAGGCAGAATTATAGGTTTCCAAATAATCTACTTTTGCATGAACAGCGCAAAATATCTACGTCTCTCTGTTTCTGAATAAACACGTTAATTCATTTCAAAAATCAGCTTTTATAAGTGCAGCATGTTATGTCTTTAAATACTAATATTGCATATATTACATACGTTACATAAAGTTATTCACAACGTTATATATAACACAGAAATTCTATTCAGTAGTAAGATCAAAGAAAACATGAAAGAACTTATTTTAACCCTGAACTACTTTACAAATTTTGAAACTATTTTTCGGTTAAATTTACATGCAAAAGTAGGTGAAGACATACACATATTTAAGGTCTTAGATAAACAACTTCGTTTGCTGTATTTGTACTTTGGTTAAAATCATTTGCAACACATTTTGGTTTCATTAAATAGTATATTTTCGGTTAGTTTTTGATGATTAAAATAGTTAATTTAGTTTTATCATACGAATTATTTGTATGTCTAAACTGAAATATTTTTTTTTAATTTTAAGAGTCCTCTAAAAGTTTTATTTTAATTATCTCATTAAGACTGTTTATAAACAAATATAACAAAATAACTCCAATCATTTAATTGTCATTCGTAATTTTAGCAGCAATGAAAACACTACTAACAAACGATATGCAAAGTAAGGGAAGTAGCTTCGGCACCAATACAGTATCATCAATTGAAGGAAACAATTACATTGTATCTTAAATTTCAATAGAATGCATATTTTTTTATAGAATTATCTTAAAGTTAATTGCGTTTTTAATCAGGGATTTCGATTTCATCCCTCAATAAACATGAGTTTCAAGATAATTAATTATTTTATTCAACAGGCTATTGGAGTTTCGAATTTAAAAGTGATGTTTAACAAACGAAACTTGTAAACACTCTAGCCTAACAACAGTAAGTAGCATTTGATAATGTTTTTTCAACTTAAAGTAATTAGGAATCTAGATAATACGAGTTACCAGTGACATTGTAATTGTAAATATTGTTTTTCATTTGAACTGAACGAGGAACTCTATCTAAAAAATAGATTCTGTCGTTGTTTATAAATATTATAGATGATCTGAAATTCCTACAAGAAGTGTAAGATTAATATATATACAATACCTGTTAATCAACTACAAAATTAGAATGAAAAAATATATACTTATTGAATAAATTACGACTTGCATATAATGACAAATCTGTTTAATGTACACAATCATTTCATATTTTGTACAAACAAAAAATAGTTCAAAGTGTCTTTGAACTCTTATTTTGTGACAAAATGTGACCATTTTACAAGCTTTATCGTGCAAAACTATATTATGGTAATTTGTTAAATGTTTTGTGAATTTATTAATTGTGAACTAATTTATGGAAATCTTTGAAATATTATTTATATTTTTTCTTCGAAAAATGCCATATTTCTTTCACAAGTCTCATGACGTAAAATGCATTTCGGCACGACATGACAGTATGATAAAAGTTTAAGAGCATTTTAAATCTGAACAATAGTTTAAGCTATTTTTATTTTTTTTATTTTCCTCAAAATATCGGCCTAATTATTTTGTTTTATCTGGTAACATTTAAATGCGACAGTTCACAAGACGCCACTCTTTTATGGAATAGTTGAAGAACAGAATTACAGAATGTTTTAATAATATTTCTACAGCCACATTTAAGGAAATTAGGAATTATTTAATTTCTGCTAAGAAATGACCGGATATCAAACAACTTTTTGCTTATGTTGGGTATAATACATTTAATGCTAATTTTAAACTAAGTGTTAAATATTTAATTAT
Organism: Maratus michaelseni; assembly: GCA_963931845.1. Lineage (NCBI taxonomy): Eukaryota > Metazoa > Arthropoda > Arachnida > Araneae > Salticidae > Maratus > Maratus michaelseni. The sequence goes on from OZ007587.1 coordinate 321,966,739, forward strand.
TTTTTACTTCCTTAAGAAACATCATAGGGCAAAATTTTCTTGGTGAGCGATATGCTACAAGACATCCTTTCCCATATGAAATTTCAAAGTTGAACCACAATACCCCAGAGATTCCCTCGTTTGCGCACAGTCCACAATTGTTTTCACCAGAGGAAGGTCCCTCGGATTGATTGAAAGTATATCTTACAGTTTTCTAGAACTGCAGCGCATTTCCAAGACACGGAAAATTGGGTATGACTTTTGGAGGACAGGTGTACATAATTAGAATGCTCATACATAATTTAAAAAATCATAATACTTTTTCGTATAGGACATCTTGCTTCGTTTATTTTCGTCATTTTTTCCTTTGTTTATTGTGGAAAAGAAAAATAAAGAGTTGTTTTTCGCCACAGACATTCAAATCATTTTTCTAGTTTTGTTGGGCTAACCAAACTTCGATACAACAATTTTAGATGAGTTTCGAAATGAGGAGAGACGTATGGGACTATTTCAAATACTATTTTTTTTTTTCAAAGAAAACTTACAGTTTCTGACATGTCTTATGGTGTAAACAGCACTCCAATACATTTTTTTTTTTTTTTTTTTTTTTTTTTTTTACAAATTTCGAAATGTGAACAAAATTATGGAACACCCTGTATTTAAATACATGTGCAGTTTTTCTAGATAAGTTTTCTTTATTGAGAATTTTTTGGAAAAATACGTAGTAATTTCTTCACACAATATCCAAAATCTTTCAGTCTATGATTATTTAATTTTAAGTTGTCTTACATATATGCAGACAATTCAACTCGAAAAAAATAAATAATTTTTCGTCGACGTCACCTCTTCCACTCTTCCACTGAGCATAAGAAAACTTCACGTTACTAAGCCATCGACGATAGCCAAAAAGACGCAGAAATAACTGTGCCCGTTTTTTGTACTCTAGATACCACAATTATCTACCATAATACTTTAAATTTCAGCTGTTTAAATAAGTATTTTTTGAAACAGAATTTTACACGCAATGATCATATATTTCTATTCTTACAAGTTGGGCTGATTTATAAGGAAATCTTAAAAGGTATTACTTTTATTTCTAATTTTCATTGAATTTCCATGAAAATAAAAAAAATAGAGTTGCAAAATACAGTTTCTTAGAAAATATTAAAGGATGGTTTGGGAAGAGATGCTTTTCAACAGATCAAATAAAAATTCAAAACATGATACTTTACGATTTTAAAAAAAAAAGTGGAAATTCCCTGAAGTGGTTTCAAAGTTCCGTTGCGTGGGAAAATGTGTTTAAAAAAAAACAGACTCGGATTGCGGAAAATTCGGCATATTCTAGGGAACAATAAAAGTAAAAGAAATCATGCATAAACGTCTAAAAATATCGACATCCTAGAAGAGGTAGATTTATTTTTTTTTAGTTATAAAAATAGAATTCTATTAATAGTCTTTTACCGTAGTATTTGCGATATAAAAAATACTTTTGAGAATTTTTTGTATTTTTTAAACCATAAAAAGAACAGAAACTTATAGAAAATGCCGTAATGTCTCATGGTTATGTTAAGGTATGCGTGGTAATTTTCTGAAAATAGAATTATACTCCCACATGTACAATTCATGCTTCAAAAAAGTATCATCGCTAGAAAACAAAATCTTTTATTCTGAAATTGCTTTTTAAAACAATTAGAGAGGTATTATTTTCGGAATATTTGCTTGGAAATTAGAATTTTCGATTATTTACAGTATTTACGAACATTTACATTTGAGGTAACTAATCGCATACCATGCATATAATATATTACAATATTTTAAATACCTATTGATTTCATTCTCATTATTACTTTTACAACATAATTAATATAATTTAAATATTACAGCCATTAGTTGGATTTCTGCAAATATTTGTTTTTCGAAATGATTTGTGTTATATTTTAAATAAATTACTCGCGTTGTTCTAAGTTAGCTATGCAGATCACAGGGTGCTTATTTCTGAGTCGTGAACTTCGATTTATTTAATCACAGAACTGTGCAATTAACTAAGCGAAAATATTTGTTTACCAAATAGACATATTCCTTTTGTATGGACTGTTGATTTTTAATTAGGATTAAGTAGCATTGAAGTTAGTTTAATGCTGTCATGAAAGATACACACTGAGGAGAAAATCTGACCTTCTCAACTAGAATCTAAATTGTGGCTCTAGAAAAAATAGTTCCATGTCATCCCTGTAAATTCTAGTTCCCTTTGCCAGAGAGTTCTAGTGTCTCCTATTAGAATTCAAGAGTGTGTTCCTATATCCTCGTGGTCAAACTTATTTAAAAATGTCTGCAAATATATGAGAAAACAAGACGCTAGTTTTAGTAACTATAATGCTAGTTCATAAATCCATTCCAGAAATAAAGTGATAATTTCTCGCAATTTACACTATTCATTATCGTTTCGTCACCTAGAAAACAAGAGACTAGAAATTCTCGATTATTTCGTCTATTCAGGTTAGTTGCTTACCGTATTCGCATAGCTCAGACTTCTATATTTCTAGTTTAGGGATTTAGAAACAGTCTAACTATTCATTCTAGTTGAAGGAGGTATATTTTTTTTCTCAGTGCAATTTCTAAAGGAAGATAGATGTCGCTCCTATTTAATGCTCACTGTTTTGTTTTAAATGTAATTTAAAAAGAATATATGCCAATTTTATGGTAATCGCCAACAATGCAGAAAATCTCGTTTTATGCAGAGCAGGATAGTATTTTTTGAAATATTTGTGGAACATTGCTGAGTTAAACAAAAAATTCTGTATGTTTACAGTTGCACATATACGTTTGTCAGAACATTTGATTTTGCTTCTCTCACATTCATTACTTCGTAATAAGAATTAATGCAATAATCGCTCTTTCGGAAGATAAAGTGATTTCATTAAAAATTCTTTCACAGGCACAACAGTAAAAATTTCATTTTAACAAATTTTAAGATAATCGATATATATATATATGTAACTAACATCTGTCGGCAGAAATAATCTAAAGGTGTACTTCTTTTTAATTGCTAAAGGGTGTAAAATAAAAAGGTTATAAATAGTAAAATGGGTTTTTTTAGGCTGTTGACATATGTTTCAGCTCAATCTGAGCCATTATCGAAACAAACAAAAATATTCTAGATATTCAAAAAAAATTCTGTATGTTTACAGTTGCACATATACGTTTGTCAGAACTTTTGATTATGCTTCTCTCACATTCATTACTTCGTGATAAGAATCAATGCAATAATCGCTCATTCGGAAGATAAAGTGATTTCATTAAAAATTCTATCACAGGCACAACAGTAAAAATTTCATTTTAGCAAATTTTAAGCTAATCGATATATATGTTACGGTCATTATTAATAATAACCGGTTACTATTAATAATGACTGGATATAATGGCCGGTTATTATTAATAATGACCGGATTAATCATATTGACCGTAACATATATATATAACTAACATCTATCGGCAGAAAAAATGAAAAGGTGTACTTATTTTTAATTGGTGTAAAATAAAAGGATTATAAACAGTAAAATGGGTTTTATTAGAATGTTGACATATGTTTCAGCTCAATCTGAGCCATTATCAAAACAAACAAAAATATTCTATATATGGATTGTCTACAAAGTTATTTGAAACGCAATCATTTAATTGTTCACGTACTTTTTAAAACATTACGCACGTTATTTTATATTTAATTTAATTTTATTTGGTATATATATATATATATATATTAATTTACAATAAGCTGATTTTTTCTCTTTATCTAAAAATGTAGTTTCTCAATTTCACGAAATGTAATAAATACAGATTTTTATAACCATTTAAAAATCAATAGAAATATCGTTATTTTTTTCTGATTATCATTATTGTTTTACTGATTTATCATTATTTATCATTATTCTAACTAGGGAATCGAACCCAGACAGCTCGGTTTTCAGAACATAACGAAAACTATTTTTTTCAAATTCTAATATATTTTTCATATTCAATATATTTTTCATATTCAATATATTTTTTTAACTGATGCATTAACAACGTCAGAAAGAATTTATATCAGAAAAATATAAATAATATAGTCAAATACAATTTTAAAATTTAATAAAAAGATTCTTTTGTATTAGCCGAATGCTGGAGTTAATGACCAAAGAAATCGTCCAAGATTTCGCTGCTTACTGCACGTTTCTTTATTCTGAAAACTTCAACTTCTTAAGCGCGTAATTCGAGAACATGTCTGTTAAATTTGCATTTTATTTACATCATATCATTATTTATATTAATATTTTGATGAAGTTTTAATTTATTTCTGAAATATTAACCGGAAAAAAATGCGGGACTATTTATATTATTTTAAATGCAAACAGATTAATCTTCCGTATTCGGGCTTAACGTAATAGAGATAGATTTTTAAATAATTCATGCTTGTAAATTATATTAAAAACCATAAAAAAATCATCAGTGTAATTCAGAAATTGTTCAAATATTCAATTGGAGACGGTATTGCTTGATTTTCTTTTACAACGGAATCAGCGCTATAATAAATTCTCTGCTGTCCAGGAAATTCTTCAGTTATCAAGTTGTTAATTATTTTAACTTCTTCGTTCAAAGGGGTTAAAATACACATTTATCTGTAATACTAAATTACTCATCATGGGTGCTTTATACCAGACGATTAACCTCGTTTTTCTTATTAATTCAGGAAGGTCAGAGTGCTTACTAATGGCACAAGTAGATGTTTCGTCCGAAGACAGCGGTATTTTGAATCTTGAATGTGGTGTTCAACCTTTGTCTGATAACAAAGCTGTGATCCCAGAAGATGTAACAGCTAGCGCAACAATATTATATGATCTCAACTTTTTTTTTAATTGCATTAAGTAAAAAAGTTTTACCAGTGTCTCATGGTGCGTCAATAAAACAGCGTCAAAACAACAAGCAAAACTTTATCATAAATTGAAATTTGATCGTGATTATCCTGGCGTAAACGATAAATAGACAAATAATGTTTGAGTCATACATGAAAGGAATATTTGTGATACTTAAAAGTTTTTTATTTTAAGTACCACAATCATTCCTTTCATGTGTAAGTTAAATAATTTCAATTTATAAAATTATCGCTCATCGTTTATTATTATTATTATTATTATTATTATTATTATCATTATTGTATTGTATATAAAATCAGTAACCGTTTTTTTTTTAACTTTTCGAGTCTGTATTATTTTTGAACTAATAATAGCCATTTCAATTATTTAACCAATGAATAACCAATACGTCGCCAAGATGAAATTAAATTACGAATGGCAAACTGAAAAAAGTGAAAAATACCAAATTTTCTTTTAAAGGCAAACAAATATATAAAATTAAGACATAAATACACTCTAAAAACGCCATTTTCACAACTGAGCAAAAAATACTCAAATCTGAGTATGTCGCATAATCAAACTGGCTCCGAATCAAAATTACTCAAGTTTGAAACATGTATGTACTCATTTCTGAAAACATGCACACACTCAAGAATAAAACATCATATGTTCATATTTGAGTATGTCCAGGTTTCAAAAATGAGTGTGAACTGATTTCTATGTGCTCATTTTTGATCATGTCCATGTTCCAAAAATGAGTTTGAACTGATTCTAATCATTTTTGAGTACGTCCATGTTTCAAAAATGAGTATGAACTGATATCTATGTGCTCAGTTTTGAGTATGTTCATGTTTTAATATACTGAGTATTTCCGGTATTTTAGAATTGAAAGCATTAGGTCGTCCTATTTGAATCAGAAAGTTTCATAACAAAATGAAAACATGGATTTACTCAGATTTCAAAGTGTCATTTTTCTCAGTGCATAATAAATCAGTCTATTAAGATACGGTGCTCTAACAAATTGTATTTGAAATTACATTTTTTCCCTATATAGCGGTGTAAAAATTAAAAATGTGCTATGTTTAGAAATTTAAAAAAAATGCAGTAGCAAAACTCGCAAAACGGAAATTTCATCGTCAAGTGTTGCCATTCGCAAAATGACGTCAGCGTTACGGACAGACACGTTTGTTCTTTATAATATAGATATTTAAAATTTATTTCTGCGATGTTAAGATTGTGTATGAAAAGAACTCTTATTTGCTGTTTATACTGATTTATTACTTTTAGTTAAAATGAAAAACTATTTCAGACTATTATGAAAATTGGATGACCAAAATTGCCTTTTTAAAGTATTATTAGCACAAAACAATGATAATTGCCATGTGGACATTGACCATTATATTATTCATTCATTCCTTGATAATAGGAAATCAGAATTATTTCTGAGACTTTTCTTATTTATGACTACAATAAAAGGAAGGTGCTTTTGATATGAAAGCAAATTTTCCATCTGTATCTGAAGTAGACTGAACCGTGAAATTGTTTCAGTAAAATGAAATAAACCTGAAAATAGCAGATAGTGAAAAACATTATTTATTTGCAAAGTTTACATTCGTCTCTTTGGAATACATAATTTTTTTTATGAAATATTCTTCATCAGCAAAGATGAGTATATCCATGAATTTCACAACTTTGAGGGTATATTATTTTGTGCTAATAATATGACAATCACTTTTTAGTAGACGATTTTTGAAATATTAAGATATTAAAAACATTAGAATTTTTTCATATGCTGTTTTAAGATTTTTTTATAAACTGTCCAAAATTAGTATATAACATAAAAGTCAAAAATTAAAAAAATAATAATAAATAAAAATTCCACACGGTTTCCTGCATATGACTGAAATTTTATATCATTTAAAATAATCTTTAAACAGTATTTTTGAATAAATTATTAAACCTTTATACAATTAGTATTCCTTTTTTGTGTATTTTCTTATTTTTCAGGAATTATGATAGTGTTTCATTGAAAACATTGAGTATTCAAACGAAAGAAGAAAAGTAAGTAATAAGCTATCTGGACTGAACGACATCCCAACCATCACAATATTTACTCAGAAAAACCATTTGGTCATGACATCTGGACTGTTATTTGAAACAGCACAACAAAATAAACGGCAGGTAAAAGAACTCCAATAAACTGTTGATTAGTAATTGCAGTTTAATTATTTTTAACACAATCAACTGATTGTTAAATAATTCATACGAATAGTAATTTTCCCATCTGAACAAAAATGGGTCTTGCACCCAGTTCGAAATGCTCTTAAAATTGGGCTATCTTGACGGCATCCCAATCAACACAATATTCGCTCAGAACAACTATTAGTTCATGACACCTTGGTTGTTATTTGAAACAGTATTAACAGTAATTACACATCCATAGTTTGTTTTAGTTCCTTACCTGCGGTTTATTCTGTTCCGCTGTTTCAAATAACATTCTAGATGCCATAACCAAGTGGTTGTTTTTAGCGAATACTGTGTTGCCTGGGATGTCATACAGATAGCTCAATTCTAAGAGAATTAGCAATTGAAGCTAAAGGTACTGAATTAGAGTCCCATCCTGGGCACATTTTCGCTTCACATTTCGCATTGTTTTCATTCACAATTTGAAAAAATTTGTGACTATAATGAACTAAAAGAAAACCCATAATGTTTTATTGCGTAATATTTAGAAATGAAATTACATTGTTAAAAAACTGTTAATTGTTGGATGTCTAAAAATGACTGGGGAATATCTACATATAATAAAAAAAAACTAATGTAATTTCGTCTTTCTGAAGAAAATTTAGTTAATTTTTAAATTTAAAAAGTAAACATGCTAATTAAAATAGAATAGTATTTCTATTTTTATGAGAGTTATACAGAAACTGCAGATTTATTTTTGATTTATTTTCCTTTAATAATAAAAGTAACCGTGTAGATATTTGTAATATGTGCACTGTAAAATAATGATAATAATAATTATTAAGATAACAATTTAACAAAATTTTATAAAATATGGATTTAAACAAAGCAGATAGAGAGTCGAATGCTACCTAACATGCTTTAACAATTTTTGTATTTACATAAGAATAATGTAAGATATTTTATTATTTTTAAAGAAAATGTGAAAAAATCTTAGTTTTCTCTAGAGAATATTTCGTAATCCAAAACTATAGTTTGTGCAAATAGTGAAATTTGTAGAGAAATGAAAACATACGTCTATTTAACATGAAATATTAATAAAAAACAAACTTTATAGTTTACCATAAAAAAAGAAACATAGTTATACAGTTCAACTTTAAATTTCATATATAATTTTAAAAAGTAAATATTTACTTCCATTTAGGAGAATAATTGGTGTTTGCATATAAAGAATTATATTTCTAAATCTTCGATAAAAATTAATATGATAATCATGGAAAGTTTAAAAAATAAATAAGGATATTTGTTAACTTTTTATTAAACATTAAAAATGTATTAAGTGAAAATTATAATGTTAGAATACAAAACACTGTTGGAACAAAAAAATCCGCCTGTTACCTCCGAGATATATCAAATAACACAAATTTATTTTTGAATTTTTCTTTTATTGAAACGTGCAAGATGATTTTTTATAAGCATCTGAAAAATGTTAAAAAATATGATAATTCTTACTTTGAGACGACAGCCACGCCGATACAGGTCTCAAAGCATCCGCTCTCCTTCAAAAGTTCAAAGGTTTGAACTTTGTAAATTGCAGAACTACAATAAGATTCTTTCTACTTTGGGTTCTCACAGTTGACTGTATTTTTTTAAATTATTTTATCTTCTACTATTTCCAACCAATAATCTTCATGGTAGATTTCTACTAAAAAATTTTCAGGAAGATTATTAATTGGATATTGTAACAGAAAAATAGTAGACTAGCTTTTTACCTAATATCATAACTAATGGTACGAACAGTGATCACTCTCGTTGACACTGTTTTACATAATCAGACTATGACCTTCATTACGTGATTTTAAAGGGTTATTATTGTTTTCTGAATTTGTACTAAATCTATATATTGATTATACAAAAATATATTAATTTGTGATATATCACAGCTTCATTAGGTATTCTCGGACTAAAATAATCATGCATAAGTGCATAAAGTGTATAAATATATAATAGAAAACACACACACGCGCGCGCGAACACACACACACACATATATTATATATATATATAGCATTTTGACGAGGTTGAGATATTACGATGAATAATATTCGATGAAAAAATGTCAGTCCTTCAACGATATAGCAAGTTGCAGTCGATATTAGCGAGTATGGCGAAGTAGAAGGCAATGAAATGAGTCCACCAAAGTTTTCCAATAAATCCAGCCAATCTCCAGACAAATAATTTTATGAGAAGACGAACAACACAGAGACAATTCCCAAAATTCTAAAACTTATAGCCCTCGGGCTAACGTTGCTTCACTTCATTGAATTAAGATGTTACTGGGCCAGATGAATATTCTACGGACATAAAAACACCAGATACATATTTGTTTATGCTTCCGAAAACGTCAAAAATCTAGTGCTCCGACCGATGCGACCTGGTTTTGTTCCTTCAGCGGAGACATACAGTAATTTACGTCACGAGCGTACAAACCAATGAGTGACAGGCTAGCTCCAGCCCAGCAAATGAGGTGCGAAGGAGGAGCTAAGACGGTAAAGAATTCCGAACTTGGTAGCGGATTAATTTTGGAGTGAAACTACCTCAGCGCGCGAAAAATTTAGCATAATAATAATAATAATAAAAAGAAAATGGCTTTTAAAAAACATTCGAAATGAGAACGCGTCTCAGAATTTTATAGATTGGGGAGTTGAGAAAAGCTACGAATGAACTTAAATTTTAGATTAAGATTTGGAATAAAATAATTATTAATATACGGATATTTACTTTTAAAAGGACTTTAAATAGGAATAGATATTATTAAGAATTAAGGAAATACTGACTATGACAGAAGTTAGATTAATTTAAAAATATTAATGCGAATAAAATGGAAGGATACGAAGGAAATAATTTTTTTATATAACATTACCCCCCCCCCCTAAAAATCCGAATGACGGGTAGATCCGATGATCTACAAGTTCATTAAGGCAAGCAAGTATTTGGATTACAAAATATTTATCTGGTAGTCTAGTTGATGCCAAAAATTCTTTGATTTTATTAAAGTTAATTCAATAGTTATTTTTGTAAACGCGAACCTGTGGGAGCTGTTTAAATACAGAAATACATACAATTACAATATAAATAAGTTAGTAACAAATATATTTTTTTTTCACTCTTCAAACATAAATAGTGAAAAGGATGAAAATGAAGTAAACAAAGCATTTTTGTCTAAGTAGTGAAAAGTATAATTGTCTAATAGTTCTCTTAATCAGTAGTCTGAGTTATAGACCTCTCATTTCCAAAAAAAAAGTTTCTTGGTATGGATATGAAGGCACAGATATGTCAAGTATTAGCCAGTAATACAGTGTATTGATTCTGTAGTAGGATAATTCCAGTTAATCATAAAATTCAAAAACATAAGAAAGTTTCATCCCCACTAAGTTCAATAAACAATTAAAGTACTGGTTTGTGATGCATGATAAGTTTTGTGCCTTGATAAGTAGGTATAACTTGATAAGTGCACTTATTAAGTGAAGTCCAGACAGTTAATAATGTTCCATCAATTAGATATGATTATTAGATGTTTTGCTAGTAAGATGTGACTTTTTATCATTAACTAATATACTATCAGTGGTTCTCTTTTATCACAATTCTCAAGAATATTCTCTTTTATAATCTTATCACATAATAAATAACAACAACAATTATAATAACACCATAATAATATCAACAATAACAAACAACTTCAAAATAATACTAAATCAGTAATTCATCTGTATATAATAATAATTCCTCATTCTATTTCAATATCAGTGAGGAATGAAAATATACTTAATAAAAGGAAACAAAATAAATAAATAGTAAACTAAGAAATATCTGTGAAAAATTATCAACAATTCTGTAAGATAATGTGCTCACTGTTTTCAGTCAAACAACAGAAATATAAGCTGCTCAATGAAAATAAGACCTTGAAGTGAACGGTGGATAATAAGTTTAATTATTACTATTAGTAGAGAATTTTATTCTATTATTATAATTTAATTTAATCCAGTGAATTTTTATTCAATTATTTTAGTTTAATGTAGTATTCTAATCTAATTTGCTATTCCAATTTACTTTATTGTTCTAATTCAATTCAATCCAATATAAGAACCTTTTAACTCAAATCAACTAATTTACGCCTGCATAAAAAGTTAACTCAAGCAAAAATATTGGTAGTAATATTCTTGGGAATTCCTATATTCAAGAACATACTGTTATACAGAAGAGAATTGATTAGTCAATTATAATTTGATTTAATTAAATTTAGTTAATTTTTGCTTTACTAAGTTTAATATTAAGCTATTGATTTAACATTAGTTTGTTGCTGCTCATGTGATAACTTTAATTTATCAGGAGGGTAATAAGGGAAAATTTTGATACATGGACTATTTCCGTAAATTTATTTTGAGTCTGTCTATTAATTTCAACATTTACATCAGATAATTTTTTAAGGATTTGATAGGGACCACTAAAAACATGTGAGAGCTTTCTGGTATTGGGATAATGGAATTCTTCATAGATAACAAGATCTCCTATCTCAAATTTTGGCTCCACATAATTTCTATCATAATATTTTTTACTTTTCCAGTAAAATTCATCCGTGCGTTTTTTAGCAATGTTGAGGGCTTCCTGGACAGGAGGGTAATAATTTTGCTTAAGAGGGGAATCATAGGGTAATTTGCCAAAAAATAAATAAGCAGGAGGGAATTTGGTTATGGAATGGGGTGTATTATTGTATTCATTAACTACTTCATTCAGAAGTTTGGTCCAAGGAATTTTGGAGGTAGTAGAATTAACTTTACACTTTAATCTTGTAACTATTGATTGATTCACTCTCTCACACTTGCCATTCGTTTGAGGGTGATGTGATGTGGTTAAACGTTGCTTAATATTGTGCTTCCGCAAAATTTTTTTAAATCTAGGTGAAGTAAAGGCTGCATTCCTATCACTTAATACCTTTTGAGGACCCTGTATATCGAAAATTTTGTTGAAACAGAATAATTGTTGAGGGAATTGAATATTGAAGACTTGTTTTAAGCAATTTGTGTATGTTTCTGTGGTAACACTTTTGGAAGGAAATGCCCAAACATATCTGGTTGAATGGTCGATGATGATGTGTAGATATTTTTTGGTGGAGTTATTATAATTGAATCCTCCCACAGTATCAATAGAAATACATTCAAAAGGTTGATCTGTGGTGGGCATAGCTTGTAATAAGCCAATTTTTTTCTGTCTGGGTTTTTTATTCTTTTGACAAATATCACAATGTTTTACAAAATTGGTTATATCTTGCGTCATGTCAGGCCAATAATAATTAGGGGAGATTAAATTTAACATTTTTTGGATACCAGGATGACCAAATTTTTCATGAGCAACATTTAGTAATTTTCTTCTTAAAGACATGGGGACTACTATTTTTCGAAATCCTTTCCTTTTAATAATCATAAGTCCATTTTCATTTAGATAATTTTTACCACACACATTGCCTCTCTATAATTTCTTTAACGTCCAGAAGAAAAGTAAGTGGTTGAATAAAATGTGAAACTGGGTTTCTCGACAACATGTCGGCTTCGACATTTGTGGATCCCTTTTCGTAAACTATATTATATTCAAACATGCTCAACTTCAAAGACCATCTAAATAACCTGCCTCCCAGATGTTTAGTATTTTTTAACCATACAAGAGATGCATGATCAGTTATGAATTTTTCAGTAAGAATATCAGTTATTTTGTCAAAAGCTTTACATTCTAAACATTCATTGATAAATACCTTCAGAGCCTCTCCTTTCAAATATTTTGAAATATTTTTAATCTTCCAATTTTCATCTTTCTTTTCAGAAAGGCATGTTTTGTCAAAATGGTTTAACCAAGATTGAATGTTCATTCCAGATTCGAAATCAAAAGGAATGATGTTCATTTCCTTTTCACTCATTTTGTGATCACCAGGGACTTTTACAAATCCAGATCGTAATAACATAAAAGAGGGGTACCTCATTAACATAAAAATTAAAGGAAATTAACACAACAAAATGTAAAATAAAATTTAAATTAAATAACAAATGTAAATACCTTCATCTCTAATAAATAATGATAATAATAATAATAATACAACAAATCAGAAAATCTGAGCGAAACTTAAATAACATAAAAATAAAATAATAAATAATACATACAATAATAACTTTTTTCAAACTTACGTAATTCCGTTCACAAGTTGTCTGCCTGTTTACTTTTTGAATTTTTGAGACCGATCAATTTATTTATTTTTTTGTATAATGATACTTTTTCATTTTTTTTTCCGTAAAGAAAATATTATTTGGATTATTCCGTCATTATTGAGATGTTGTTTTGTAGAACATTCACACTGGTCTGCATCTGGTGTTTCTAGGGATAAATTATTCCAACACTGTTTGAAAAATTCGATGCATATTTTGGTGAGAATCAGTTGCACACACCACAATGAAAAATGTACAGCATCCGCATTCAGCAACATATCACAGCTTCTCCGTTTATCAGACGATCAGAAGAACAACTAATCGACATACTCTTCGCGAGAACTAGACGCACATTCTTCGCTATGAAGATGTACAACAGTAGCCGGCAATACATTCGCAGCTCATCCGTCCATCAGAACATTGGCATAGCTCAGCGCAAGTTCATGGAATCCTAACGGACTTTTTGTTATCCCGCGCAATAACACAAATTATGACGTAGAACGCGCACTGAACCAATGAAGAATTAAAGAAGACGCGTCATGCTACGTCACGACCAATGAAAGATAATTAGTAAAAAAGTTCGGACAGAGAGCAGTGGATTAATTTTGTAGTAAAGTGACTTTAGAGCGGGAAATTAATATTCGGAATAAAAATGAAAATGGCTCTCAAAAAACATTCTAAAACCCAGAAATGATCGGGGATCATGATAGAAATTAAGAATAACTAAAAGCTTTATATTTAAGTAAATTTGGACAATTTAGAATTAAATAAAAGGGAATTTAATAGAGTTAACGATAGAGCTAAATTAAGAATAAGTATTTAATGAATATAGAGTAGTAAATCGGAATAAAACAGGGAAAAAAATTTGAATTGTAAGAATTTGGAATAATTTAACTAAGGAAAAATGACGAAATTTTTTATTATTACATATATATATATATATATATATATATATATATATTATTTTAAATAAGTTTTTGGTATCTATATTCAGTGTGTTGGGGAATACTTTCATTGTTAACTAATTATTACATACTTTATCATTATTTAATAGTTTAAGTTGGTGTTATGGTATTGTTTCATTTATGGTTATATATATATATATATATATATATATATATATATATATATTACCACGATGTTATACCTCACGGAGGAAGAAGCTAGTTGCTTGCTTACATAGCATGTCAACGTTCGACCTCTGTGGGAAAGCAAAAGTTGTCGCGGCAGCACGACGACCTGGGAACCGTTTCCCCAAGTGGCGTTTCGGCGACGGGGTCGGCGGGTGGTATTCGTCAATTTGCCACGGGTTCGTCCTGTGGGGAGTTTCCCCAGAATGGGGTTACTGTCCTAGCGACCTATGTCTTCGAACCGTGGGTACTAGGTTAGAGGGTCCGCAGTGAGGTGCGGCTCTCTGGCCGGCCGTAGCGCCGTAGCGAGACAAAGCTACTGGTGCAGTAAAAGTCTCTCAGGACTTGGGAACGGTGGTCGATTGTGTGCGGTGCGTCCCGCACCGGGACGCCTGCGGCGCATATTTCTTTTACCACGATGTTATTCCTTTTTTCATACTATATCATATTTGATGTTACTATATATCCATGAATATCCCTATATATAAATGAAAGGTAAACATAAAACTACTTCTGGATACAGCGATTCATATTTCATTGTTTGCTGTTCTTCAAAATTTAACCGAATAATCTCATTATTAAATTTTCTATTAAATCTTGAAGAGGTTATAAATAAATAATAGAAATAATGTATTACGAATTTATTGGATTTCAATTGCAATTAGATTGTTTAATCAAAAATTTATTTTTTCATTTATAATGTTTTATAAATAATTATTTTATTATAAATCTTAAATATAAAAGGTAGCTCATTTAAATATGTAATATAATTTATGAAATTGTTAGGATAAATTATTTTTATTCATTTTTGCGAATTTTATAAATCAAACTACGTTGAAAATTTTGGGACATTTTAAATCCCATTTATTAAAATTGCTTCAATTTGGTTAACATTATATCTCCCTGAATATTGAGAATATGAATGTTGAGAGTTTATTTTATCTTTTATTGTAAAAAAGTAGCTAATTCTAGTATTAATTACAGAAATTTTCATAACTTCGAAAAGAAAGCAATACTTACTTTAAAAATATCTAACGTAATTGCATTACCTTTTCATGAAACATTAATACAGCACTTTATCTGGCATTAAAAAATTCCGATTTCTTGATTTTAAAAAATATAAAAAGGAAGAAATTATTTCAAGTGCTATCCACTTTAAGAATATAAAGTTTCTATTTGAAAATGCATCTAACTTTAAACGGCTGATCAAAAAAATTAAATTAAATGCTATCGTTTTATTATTTTAAATATCACTTAGAAAAGTGTGTTTTTGAAAACAGAGACTGTATATTTCCCTTGGGCAAATTTTCCCTACTGTTTTTAAAATGTAATAATATGAAATTGGCATTTATTCTATGATATGACAAACATTTCTTCATACAACTGATAATCATACCTTATTATACATGTTTTTTTTTTCTTTTTTTAGATATTGGATAAATTTATATTTAATACTTTAAGAAATTTTTCTATAAAAAATTTTTCCCGCCTTGCATTAAATATTCAAATTGTAATTGCGTAAGAGGCGTTTAGCCAAAATAGTGAAAACGTACCCAACCCGGGACTCGAACCCGGGTGATCAGTGTAGCGCACTGACGTTCTACCAACTGAACCACCTGGGAACGATACTCAGCCTGGAACTTTCTCACTATAACATGTTGGTAACAAATTTCCATTTAAATTTTCTATGGAAAAATTTCCAAAAGTATTAAATACGGATTTATTCAATTATCGATGCTGGATTTTCTTTGATTTCGTGTTTGCCCAAGGGTTGGTGGCTCACGGAAAATATTCCATCTTGTGCTGCGTTTGTAGTCTTGCCAACATGTAATAGTGAGAAGTTCCAGGCTGAGTATCGTTCCCAGGTGATTCAGTTGGTAGAACGTCAGTGCGCTACACTGATCACCCGGGTTCGAGTCCCGTCTTGAGTTCTTTTTCTTTATGTTGGCTATACGTCTCTTAAAATTTGAATATAGATATTGGTTTTTAAAAACTTGAACACGAGCTAAATCTTTAATATATGTTAAATGCACATTCCAGAGATTCATGTTATTAAAAATAAAAAAAATGGCGTTTATTGTTTCAATCTGTAAAATATTTAGACAAATTCATTTAATGGTTTTATTTCTTATACGAAAATATGAAATTCTAAAAAAAAGCTTTAAAATTTATTTCTATAATTTGTAATTTATTGTAAAATTGAAGTATTTTAATTCAGTATTAAACCTTTTTATTTATTAAAAAAAACCATTCCTTTTAAAGAGAAGAAGAAGACTTTTTATAAGAAAAAATTTTTGTTTAACCAGTTAACAGTTTTGCCCGTATGGTGTACGGGCAAGAAAAGTTTGCTTACTCCGTCACTCAAACTCTTTGATACCACTAAATTTTAAATCTAAATTTCGCTTTATTTCATGACAGAAATATTTCAATCAAGTAAGGTAAAGCTAGGATAGTCTGCGCACAATTCAAAAGAATAGCAATAAAAAATCTAAATATTAAATTTTTGCTAAACTATTCATGAATAACTTTTACTTCATTTGTTTTTTATGCATTTCCATTGCTATTTTGTTGTTATGTTGCAATTTAATAGAACAATTGTAATAAAAACAAGAAAATTATTTTGCGCAATCTCTCCTTATAGGGTTGGTGTGATTGCGCACATGGGTAGGAGAGATTATTACTTATAATAACTACAATTAAATTGTTAACAGTATTAATTACACTTAAATGGCATTGCTGTAAGGTTTTTGTGAACAAATATTATTGTATTAGGAGTGAATATTTCAACCTAATAATTAAAGAATCAGAAAAAGGAAATAATTTTAAAAACGATTAAAAATTTTAATTAAAGGAAAAAAATTAAAGAATCAGAAAAAGCAAGTCCAGATAAGATTAAATAATAAAATAATGTTACTTAATAACACGTTTAACTTAAAATTAGTCCATTTTCTTTTTTCATTTTTTTATGCAAATTTACCAATAAGCTGCGTAATCTCTCCTACCATGGAAACGAATGGGAATACTGCGCCATCTCTCCTAAGTAGCAAATGCGCAAACTCTCCAATTTCGGTAGGAAAGATTGCGCGGCCTTTTATTTAAACATGACCTCTTCTAAAACGAACCGTTGATGTTCACATTGTTAGTCTAGATTAGTAGCTTATGAGAAATCGTTTAAGTTTAAAATATTTTTTACTATTGACATTGTATAGAAATTCTGATGAAGAGCTATGAAAATTCCAGTACTTACCGTGGGAAAACAAAACAAAATAGCAATACTTTATCTTAAACGCTCAAAGCAATCAACGTGCACTTTCAAGTAGACACTCCATTACTGTTGTTGTACAACTACCTGGAGTCGCTGCACGCTCACTCTACTCCTTCCCCCCAAACCTCTATGTGCGCAATCTCTCCGACTGCGTCATCTCTCCTGTCTTTACCTTAAGGCAAATTCTGTTGTTCAGAAAAAGCTATGTTTAACCTTCATTTTTATATTATTGAATAAAAAAAAAAGAAACTGTTAAGTGGTTAACGAATTTGCACTTATTTGGAATTGACATATATCTGTCGAACAGTTTTTATGTATAACTATTATCTTCTATCAGTGTTCTCAACCTATTTCTTTATAAAATATACTTATAAGGTTTATTAAATCTCCTGGAAACGTGAGTTTTTTTACAAATGTTTACATTATTTTTGTTTTTATTCTGAATCACGCTTAGATCAGCAAAGTAATTATAAAACAAATTTTGAGTTCGACGTTGATAATCCTTTATCATAATTACAGTGAATTTAATGTTATCTTAACACTGTATTTATAAAACATAAATCGAATTATTTCAAATGGTTTTTTCTGCGAAGTACATGCTTATGTGAAATGTTTTTGAAATGACGCTTTTAAGGGATTTTCTACACGAAATATACACTATTAATATATAATAATATTTGAGGAAAAAATAATAATAGCGAATGATAAATCTCATTGAATTTTTAATCACACTTATATTAAATGATATATTTTTCAGGATTTGGTCAATTTAAAAACAACTACAGTTAAAATTTTGACAGTAAGTATATGGTAGCTGACATGTTTATAAATACCCTTTCAAAAGCGCGTTACACAAAACCTCGTGTTTATCTTTAGATCATAGGAGAAGTTTTAGACTTATTTCACAATTTGAAGTCTTGAATATAAATGTTTCCCTAAATGTTTCACACTAAATTATTCATGCAGAGTTTATCAATGGATTTAAATAAGTTAAGATACGTTTGTGTACTGTCACATGCAATCAACGTATGAATTAAAAAATTATTTATCAAGTCTACTTGAGAAGGAAAAAAATATCTTGTCGTCGAAGCAGTCTACAATTTCATCATCGTTGTGCTATCATCTTAAAGACAGAGCACAATCGAAAAAATATATACCCCTACAACGGCTAAACGTGTTTTTGACTTGAAGGAAAATCACTTTAAATAATAATAATTGGTGTTTGGTGCCGTCGTAAGAAAGAATCATCGGTATGAATAATGAAGATCGCTTGTATGTAATTTTTTTTTTGTACAAATTCCATATATATTTTGAAAAGTATAACAACAGAAAAGTATTGTGAAATGCATATAACGTTTTAACTTTAAAAGTACTACAATAAGTACAGAATAAACAAAAACAAACAATTTATTGTTTTTAAATATCTATTCGAATTTATAAAATAAATCGCATTACTTTACGGAAATCTTGTATTATTATTTTTTAATTACCTTCCTGACCTTCTGAATATATTAAAAAGATATATTGTTAAATTTAATTATTTCAAAATACAAATGATATGTGCCATAGATATTTTGTTACCAATCAAAATTAATTTTGAAATTCTCTTATGTTATTCATTCAACGTAGAAATGATGTTACTAGTGCGTATTATAATTCCCTACTAAAAGTGTTGTAATAATTACTATGAAATGTAAAAATAATGATTTATATTTAATTTAGTAAAATTATTTGTTGAATAAACTGTTCTCTAATTCTGTAATAATGTTATTAACAATTTCAAACAATATGTAAATTTTATTCACAAATAATTTATTTTAATGAATACCAGCTTTCTTCAGGATTAGAAATTATATTCACTAATTAATATATTTTACGTATGACAAACATAAAATTTGCTTTCCTCTCAAAATTTCTCTCTAATAAGTCTATCGCACATGTGAAATTTCACTAAAAATAATCTGTATTCTAAATGTGATCCAGCGACTTTTAGAGAAGAATTGGATTTTTATTAATAATTAGTATGTTTGACTAAAACTAGCTGACCCGCCCGGCGTTGCTGGGGCAGACTGTCATTGAAAAATATATCGGACTGGAGTGGACTTCATAAAAAAAGACTGAATAATATTTATTTATACTAAAAGCTTGTAAAAAATTAAATGTATAACATTTACGTTTAAAAAATGAAACGGTCAGAGAAAATTATTACACCTACTTTTCCCTTTTTACAAAAATCCTTCTTTAAAAATCATTGCTTTGTTTGCATTTTAAATTTTATATTACTAATTGTATTTATAAATTATAAATATTAAATGCTTACAAAAAGCAATATTTCAAATGAAAATGCGTAAAAATATATCTATTTAATTGTTATTTTTGACAAATTATAAATAATCAGAAAACATTGTTTGTTTCGCTTTTATTCCTGTAGATGGCAGCACCAGCCAATAAGATGTGTTTCATTCGGGCGATGCCATTAAACAATTAACAAATAATCGCGATTTCTGTAAAACATATATATATATATATATATATATATATATATATATGTATATATATATATATATATATAGCGTAATATAAAAATAGATAATGTTCTATTTCTTATTAATAATGTTTAAAAAAGTCGATAACGATGTTCTGTCCATAGTCAGCACAAAAATATTTTTGCGTTAAATAAATATATATATATTTCTTTCGGCATAAAACGGGACAAGTGTAAGTACCCAGAAGGTACTGTTACGTCATATTACAAAACAAAATTATTACTTACTTAGTTTCTTTACAAATACACAAAAATAAGGATTGCCTATTTATACCTCGATAGGTCTTGTAATTGTTGTATCATAAAGCTGTATTTTATTTAATTACCTAATAAATTTTAACCAGATTTGTTTGTGATGACTGAAGAAAGAATGGATTACATCACATTGTACGTCAAAGTCAAAGTTAGAAAAACATCGTCTGTAACTGTATTGTTCCTAGTAGTACATTTACTTATTAATAACTGAATGCATATCAAAGAGAAATATAAACAAATTTCGTCTACAATACGTTTATTTGTCGTGGGTCTTGATTATGGAAAATGCAATTGTTGAAAAGCGCCCTTTTAAGGGCATAACTTTTTATTACATTGAGTTAGAAGTCTGAAAATTTTAGAAAACATCTTATTATTTGGTGGACGTTATTACCTGACGTTAATTTCAAATTTATTCCTTTAGACATTCCTGAAAAAAGAACGGTCCCGATAGACAGATGGTCAGACGGGTTTATCAAATAATAAATCGACACAGAATTATAAATTTATGATTTCCGGAATATCTCCTTTCTTTGTGTCAAATTTCAAGGCCAACGAGTAGTAACCAATAGGTTTTTAAAGTGAGGTTGTAGGAACATAAACGTTGTTTTAAGACCGTAAATTGCTATTTATTACATTGAGTTGGAAGCTCGGCATTTTTACAAAACACCCGTGGACCTTATTATTTGATGCTAATTTCAATTTGACACCTTCAGACTTTCCTGGGAAAAGGTCTTTAAAGACAGACGGATAACAAGGTTATCTATAAGTGTTCCATATTTTCCTCTTGAGATACGGAACCCTACCAAAAGCGGTTAGATGCGTTTTAACGCCGGAAAACGCTGAATTTTTATAAAATTCTGAGTGCTATATCTAGGTAGGTTTTAGTCATAAAATAATGGGATATTTTCTTTTTATAACAGCATGGAGAAAGTTTTTCTAACTATAACTTATAGGAACCTGAGGTCATATGAATAATTAATTTGCGCAATTTTCTTAAACAACTATTAAATGGCTGTTCACATGATATAGAATACCATTTGAATCACCTTTTTCTTTCAATTGGAACTACAATTCTAAATTAAACGGTTAAATGAATTAGCTGTTAGACAACAGTAGGAGCAATATCCTGTACATACTGTTTACTTTGGTGATAGATACAATTTCTTTTTAAAACTAAATCTCATAATAGTGACATTTGAAAAACACATGCAAATAATAGAAAAATAAGTAAAATAATAAATATCATTCAATATTATATTAAAATAAATGCTAAATTATTCATTATTGAAACCAATGCATTACGTTGCTTAAATTCCGTGAGGTTACATAAGATTTGTGAAAAATATATGGCTTTTGCAAATAATATGTTTCTTTTTTTATTAACTTACGAAAAGTATTTACATTTAATTATTCACTCTGATATATTGGGAGAACATGGCTATTCTTTAGTTTTGTAAAAACGATCATCTACTAATGTTTGAATGAATTATTTCGAAGTTTTATAGCTTTCATTAAACGTCAATTTCCTTGTTTATATTGAAATCCATCGCTGTGATGTTTCATTTGAATGTAATACGATGAATCACAGTCATTCCTAAATATATTTGTTTCAATTCATCTGAAAACGACAACGAAAATCTAATCTTTAAAATATGTAGTATTGAATATCTTTTCCTAATTAATATTTCGAAACATTTTGTAGAAAATCATTAAAGAATTCGTGATTTCCCTTTTAGAAGAATGTCTTCTGGAAAGTATTTCCAAAAAGAGTTTCAGAGATTACATAATTTACACCAAAGCATTCAATCCTTATTTTAACAGATTTCAGAAATCATCATGTATGGATTTAGCTTCGATTATGGATCATTTTAAATGAACACAAAAACTTTTTTTTCGTAGCACATTTTTTCGTGTTGAAGACAGTGTTTTAAAAGAATAAACAGACATGTGAAAATTTGTTATACTGTACATACAGTCGGTCTATAATAAAATACAGAATACCCCAAATATTGTAATCGCCAAAAGAAACAATAATAGCCATGTAATTTGGAATTATATTTTCTTTCAATTTATGCTAAAAAATAAATTTAGTACGCTATATCTGTATTGAAACAGTAATAAACTTTGTAATTTTAGATGCGAACATCTAAAATTAGGACTTTGACACCCTGATTGTTTTCTTCGGTAAATTTTACCTTCGGATACAAAATAGGAAATCATTCATTGAATAGGTTTAGGAATTATGCACGTGTAAGCTTTTTAACTCGAACTTTAATAGTTGCAAATCCAAATATACTTTAATGAACGTAGTTTATTATAATGAATGCAGTTTCTCATACAGTCTCTGCCTTGAAGATGCTATATATCCACAACTTTTTTTTTTTTAATGTTATGGCTTTGACCTTCAATATCACTTTTAGTCTGAGATGTAAAACTATGTTGTAAAAACAAATTAACTATTAAAAAATAGCTATAAAAGTAATGCTGCGTGAATAGTTATATCAGATTTTATCGATCGGTCGTTAGAATGAGATCGCCATAATGGACTGTCGTTGTATCAGACAAGCATTTCATATCATACGGTTAAAATCCGTAGCAGGCATTGGATAATAATCAAAGATAATACAAACAAGTGGGTAAGTGTGATCGAAGATCGCACAAAGGGCTTCGTTTAATATTCCTTTCACAACACTTTATCCTTTCTTTAATAAATCCAAATAAATTTCATTAAAAAAAAAAAGTCATGTTTTTTATAAAGTAAAAATTTACCGGTCTATTTTTCCCGTTTTTTCGAATATCTGAACCGGCTCGATAGCGGGCGAAGAACGCTATTATACTCTGTCATAATAATATCTGTCATGTGGACTAAATGCGATATTAATAAAAAATCAAATTCAAAATTTAACATGTTGCATAGAGACTTTCCAAATGTTAAAATGTGCCAATATTTCCATAATCGTGTTTTTATCATGATTCAATACGTTTCTCAAACTTATATATTTACTATTCTCTATTACTCATATTGATACTCGCTTTGTATTATTCTGAAACATTTGAAAAATCCGTTATGACGTCAGATTAGTTTTCTTTTTTATTATCTAATGACGTCATATTAAGCTGTATTATGTATTTACACATACTCATACTCCTTGTATTATTGAGGAATGTTTGAAAATTTCCGTTTTATTACCAATAGGACGTCATATTAATTTTTTTTTCATTTGGTGAAACTTTTTATTTAATTTTTATTTTTCACGTGGGAATCTTTCAATAGAAAATTAATTATTGTAGAGAGAATTTTATTGTGGATTTTTAATTGTTGGCAACTGCTATAACGAAAAATGTTTAAATTTAATAGGAAAAGGCTGTTAGATTTTTTATTTTTTATCTCTTTATATTAAAATAATACGATTTTTTCAAATTTTACAATTTTGAGCTTCATGACAGATATTCAGCTTTCGTACGCAAAATTTCAAAGTTAAATAGTTTCTGAGAACCGGCTTTGTGACGGACAGACAACGAAGTGGGAGTAATAGGATTTCATGAGGTGAACGAAACCCTAAAAATAGCTGTTATATGGAATGAAAAAGACAATTAAACATTAACATTTTCTGTTTTTATTTGTTGAGGATATTTTGAGCTACACGATAGAATAATGTTACTAAAAACATCAAAAATTGTCTCACAAAAACACTAGCTCATATTACCCCTGAATTTGATGGTTTGTAACACAAGCAACAATAAATTTAGTAATAATTTAAAAGCTAAAGAGACTCAATATTTCTTAGTAAATAAAGGCATATTAGAATAATGTACTTAGGTTTTTATTTAAGTTCTGCATGTCAAAATTTTGAAGTCTAACAGAAAAGCCTTTCTTCTTAAAAAAGTAAGTTATGTAACGAATACCTTTTTGGATTTTTCCTTTTTAAATTTCGAGTGTATTCGTAATGGATATTCAGAAAATGATGGATTTCTTCGCAAAGTCAATTTTATTACTACACATATTGATATATTAGGTAGCTTTCAATACAAAAAAGTATAAAGTTACCTATTGCAGCCGTTCGGAGCAAAGCAATTCCGGAAACTTCGATATATTTTTACTCACCGATCATGACCCCCAGACCCCAAAACCACTTTCCGTTCAAATATATATATATATATATATATATATATATACAATCATTAATCTTATTATTTATTTTTTTTCCTTTTATGGTTATTCAAGAGTACTTTATAAAAATAAAGACGTTTAAAAAAAATTATTATTTGATGTTATAATTATAATTTTTACTATGTATCTCTTGCAATTTTTATTGCTTTCAAACAATATGGTAGTTATGAGTAAAATGTTAGATACTGGCAATTTAGGCCTTGGTGGATCCAGGACTAATGCTCGGTACAGGAAGATTATTAGGGATCTTCCTGGATCGTTATCAGATAACCTATTCTATTGTCCCAAGCCTGTTCTATGTTTTCGAGAGTGTGAATCTAAGCGTTGCCTTACATGTCCTTTAGCTGATAAGTCTCAGATTTCAAATAATCACAATTTTAAAATGGTAAAATTTTGCAAAGCATACAATGTAATCTATTCATTGAAATGCAATTCGTGTAATATGGAATATATTGGACAGTCTTGTCAAAAATTACATAAGCGGCTAAATTTACATCGTTTTCATATTGATAAATTTAAAAAATCTAAATTTCAAACTACTCATAATATTGAATATACTCATTTCCAAAATCATGATTTTAAAAATATTACTATTAAAATACTTAAAATACAAAAAAAATTTACTGAAAGACTTTTTCTAGAATCTAAATATATAAGACATTTTAATACTACCTATCCTTATGGATTAAATCAATTAGTATACAAAAAATCACATCCTGTTTTTTCAGATTTAACTAAATATGAAAATTATAAAAATCTTTATTCAGGATTAAATTTTTCAAACATAAAAAAAACTTCAAGATCTGGTAGAGGTATACATAATAACAAAAAATACACTGATAATATTGTTATACAACAAGAGCTTGATGATCTTGAGGCACAATTTTGTAATGATTATTGTTGGTTAGCTATAAGAAAACATATTTTTAGTATTAAAACGAAATATTTGAACCAATATTTCAAAGTATTTAAAAATAATCAATATTCTCCACATTTTTGTGATATATTTTATGATATTCTTCATTATAGAGCAAACCTATTAAATACAAGTCTTTCTAATAAACCTAAATATAAAACTAATAATACACAACTAATCATAAATTTTTCCAATCATGTATTTAATAATATCAATTTACATAAAATCATAAACAACACTACTAATAATTTTCCATTAAACAATTTTACTATTCACAAGACATATAAATATAATCGCACACTTGGACGTAAAATTTTTAATTACAATTCTTTTGCAAAACAAATGGTCTCTTCAAATAATTACCCTTGTTATTGTAAGGACCCAAAATTTCAAAAGTACATAACTACAACACATGGTCATATTATTACTGGTGATCTTAATATTGTAGAACAACCTATTTTACAAAACTTAATGCACAATGGCACAAAATTTCGCCTTCCATACATGTGTAAAATCAAATCCATAATATTGCAGTTTATTCAAGATATTGATTTATTTATATACAAAATTGCTATTGATTACAATAAACCTATCGAGTATTTTAGTGAATGGAGATTTTCTGTAATAGATAAATTTAAAAATGAAATTATAAAAAATTATCAACATATTACACATGCAGCTTTCAAATATATAAATAAACATATATCAGAACTACAAAACAAATTTATAATTACTTATGTAGATAAATCTCCAAATAATTATGCTATTATTTGTAAAGAGTACTATAAAGTGTTAATTAACAATGCAATTAACACAAGTAATATTTTTAATAAAACTAAATTAAATATTGAAATTAATAATAGAAAATTATTAAATTATCACAAATTACTAAAAATCAAATGTAATAATTTAAATTATCCTTATCTTGTTATAATTCCAAAATTTCATAAAAATCCAATTAAATTTCGCACAGTTACCATCGGGTGTAACACATATAATAATAATGCAAGCAATTTACTTCTTAATATTTTAAAGCAGATATATGATATAACAATAAAACATAATAACCAACATTGCCTAAAAAACAGTTTTCAGCTTATTAATAAAATGCATAATATCAATCCGGTAAAATTCATAAAAACATTGGATTTTAATGATTTATTTAATAACATTGATAAAAAGACTTACATAAAACAATGTGTATATTATTTAAAGAATTTAAATCTCAATTAAAATTAAAAGATCATATTTCCATAAAATTTTTAAAAACTTTATTAAACTTTACATTGCATAATAATTACATCATATATGACAATATTATTTATAAACAATGCCAGGGAATACCGCAGGGTGGGACCGCTTCTAGTATTCTCTCTGACCTTTACTTATATTATTATGAAAGAAATATTGGTCCGAACAATGATTATGTATTTTATCGCTATATTGATGACATTATCATTTTTTATTTCAATGATAAAAATTGCACATCACAACTCAATTTTTACCCTAATCAGCTTACATTAAACGAAAATGATTTGATTAATAATAATATAAATTTTCTTGACTTAAAAATTAATATTAATGATAATTATAAATTAATATTTGATATTTATGGTAAAAGATTTGACTTTCCATTTAAAGTAAATATTTTTACCAATTTTGCTTCATGTTTACATAAATCACTTTATTAAAATATAATTATCAACTACCTTCATCGTATAAAATATCTATGGTCAGATATAAATAAAAACAAAAATATTAGATTTATACGAAATCAAGCAAAACTATATGGTTATCCTATTTTTTTGATAAATTCAATTATCAACTCTTTTAAATAACATTTATTACATTATATAAATATAAACGTGTTATGTAATAATTTTTTTTTGTTTTAGTGTGCGATAAAATATGGCAAATGATATAGCAAATAATACAATTAAAACATATATAAGGACTATTATTAAGCTGGTTGAACATTGTTTACAATTTATATAGTCATGGTGACTGTGCGTTTAGCCGATCACCTTTATATTAAGTGATACTAATGATCAGTTATAAAAAGTCTATAAAATGTCTTGTGATGTTCACAGAATTTTGGATAATTATTGTGAGTAAGATATTTTATCTATTCTTTACAAGTTTTTTATTTCCAATTTTACTATTTCCAATTGTTTTCTGGTAATAATACAGTATACCTGGATGAATATACTGATCTTAGCATAAATGCCAGTATATTTATGAAATACTGTATTATTTTTAAAACACGTGGATACATCCAGGCTGATGATTATATCTACACGTGTTTTTATATCCAATTCTAATTTAAATTTCTTGTTATCCAATTTTCCATTATATTTAGTTCATATTTCATTTCAAAATCCATTTGTATTCACTTGATATCAACTTCAAATTATTAACATTTTATGGTTTATTATATAATTTTATTTTTTTTTTCTCTCTCTCCCTTTTTAAATATTCTTCATATTTTCAGTAATTTTGGCCAATTACCATTGAAGCAAATGCTATGGTAAAATTATGATTGCACTTGTTGATTTATTAACTATGTGGTATTCTGTCTACACTTTATTACTAATTATCTCTTAGGAGATTTAATTAGAATTTTACAAGAACTTTATATGTTTTTTGAAATTCAAAGATATTATAATTATATATATATATATATATATATATATATATATATATATAATTATAATATCTATGAATTTCAAAAAACATATCAAGTTCTATTATTATTCTACTTAAATCTCCAAAGAGATAATTAATGATATTGTGTATACAGAATACCACATAGCTAATAATTAACATGTGCAAACATAATATTACCATAGCTTGTGCTTCAATGGTAATTGGCCAAATTTTACTCATACCTAAAGAATATTGAAAAAAGAAATAGAGAGAAAGGGAAAAAAATATATATATATAAATTGGAGTTGCAATTAAGTAAATACAAATGGATTAATAAATTAAATATGAACCATATACAATGGAAAATTGGACCACATGAGAATTAAATATGAATTGGATATGAAAAAACACATGCACATGTACTCATCAGCCTGGATGCACCCACATGTGTTTTAAATAATAATTCAGTGTTTCATAATTCTACTGGCATAATGCTGAGATCAGTAGAATCATCCAGGTACACTGAATTATTACCAGACAACAATTGGAAATATTAAAATTTGGAAATATTTAAATAGGAAATAAAAAACCATTAAGAATATACAATATATTTCACTCACATCGATTATCCCAAAAACTGTATTTAACACCTCACGAAATTACCACGAGATAACAGTTTTGAAATAATAAAATTGGAAATATGAACGCGTAAAGTGTAGATTATATATATATATATATATATATATATGTATCTGATCTATGTTATACGATAACGTTCGTATTTATAAACCAATCTGGATGAAACTAATTGTGTGTATTAAGCTCACCAATGCCTCGACCGAGTTCGTTGGCCAGCTTGGTCCGACATTTTATTTCAAGATGGCGGCCACTTAAAATTTTAAAACTAAAATAAATGTATAAAAAATTTAAAAATTCAAATTTATTTTTTAATTAAGTGTTAGGCCTTGATACAAGGATTCCGGAGCATGTTTTGTTTTACCCCTATCTTAAAAAATGGCTGAGATAGAGCAGTTTGAAATTCTGGGGTGGCTGACACTTTGAAACAAGACAGCACATTACAAAAAAACCAGATTAATTTATGAGTTTCAGTGAACGCGATTTCTGGCAAATTATTTTCTTTCATTGTTGTAATCCTTTTCCCAATCATACGCATAAAACTATATATTCATAACCGTTAGCGCCAAATTCTCGCCAAACTTAGCGACATTTGGCAAAAAATAAGTTTTCATAAATGAAGCCAATTTGGCTATAGCACAATAATTTGACGAATTTCTTATTCAATTTCAGCATTAACGAATCTTTTGTAAACGGTTTCTTTGCATTTTAGCTTGCTGTTTTCGAGTAACATTAGATAAAATTTTAAAATGAAGATATAGGAAAGCTGTCTTTTCCTCCCGGTACAGGCAAGAAGGACTTTTTTCCTGTGTCTCACATTACCCATTTTTTGCGGGGGTACCTTATATTAATCCCAAAATAACTAACTTATTCTGGTAAATTACTAACCCTTAATGTCATACACTTTTAAAGAAGTAATTCAAAAATACAACATTCTTAATGCAAGAACTATACGCATTTTCATATTAAGTAATATAATTTAACTTTGTTTGTGAATATTTCTCTATGAAAATATTTATAATGAAAAGCAAAGCATATTTTTTGTTAATGTAAGAGAAAAAAAAAGATCATTCTTGAAATTAAGGCTTTTGAAACTTGAATTATTTGATGCTACTAGTATGTTGAGCAAAAAAGTTTCAAATGTTTTTAAATGCAATACAATTTTTCTACAGTCAAAGTCTTCAAAAACTAAATATTTTATCACATAACTTTTAAATATTGTTTCTATTTTTCGTTAAAATCAATATTTTTGTAATTTCTCTGCAACACTTTTTAATGATCAAGCAACAAGATCTGTCATTTTCCATCTAATTTGTTAAGATTCTGTATGTCTCATTATTCTTAACTGCTCAGTCTTTTTCCAGATGTTTTAAACTACTTATACATTTGTAATCTTAAAAAGAATCCACAACAGCATAAAAATGCCTAAGTAAGTCATTACCGTTAAAACTAGTTTAATGGAGTAAACAAAAGAAGTTAAGTTTTCTAATTAAGAAACAAATTAACTTCAAATGAATCTTTAAGAAAAAAACCGTGCATTTTCTATTGAAAACCCAGATTGAAAACAAATAGTTTCTTCTATTCCAGTACAACAGTACAATGAATTTATTTTGGTCCCTTCTATCCTTTCTATAAAGGATACGTTATTATACTTTTTTTTGCTAATATTATGTAAGACAGATAATAAATTAGAACATATTAAAATATTTGTAGAGAATTTATAGTGATAAATAATTAAGCATTTTGATGTACATATACATTTATTTCAATTGTGATTGAAATATATTTATGAAAATTTTTGCTTTGAAATATAAGTTATTCAGCTATCTACTTTGAACTAAACGAACAAAAATCTTTCCAATTACTGCCTATGCTACTGATTTGTTTGACAATCGAATCAATTCATCCTATTGTAAACTGATATTTGAGCTTTCTATTCATTTTTCGAAAGACCTATCTGTGTGCGCTTCATGTTTTTCATATGCTTGTTCATTGACTATATTCTGTCAATATACAAAGGCTCAGTACATCCTCTGTTTTTGGTTTCGGATCTTTCCGTTGTAAAATAAATGTAAAAAACATAAAATTGACATAGAAAAAGCTCAAACATGATTTATAATCTAGTGGAAATTTGTGAATTAATGAAGTTTGGATAAAATAACCTGATTTTAATTAACTTCATTAAATCTTTATTAAAGCTTAACAAAACAACTACATGCATATTTTCTCTTTCTCATATTTCTCCTATTATGACAAATATCAATCATTTAATATTGTAAAACACAAATTAGAATTCATATTACAATTAATATAGAATAGGAATAGAAAATACATTTAAGAAGAGTATTTAGAATGCTTGAATATATTCCACATAAAATTCGTTTTTAAAAGATGAGCTTAATTACTCGTGACTTTTGAAATGTAAATTATTTATCTCATTTTGAAATTCATTAATGTAGAGTTTCTTTATGATAATTATCTTTAGAAATATCGAGTTGATTCTAAATAATAATCGGATTTAAGAAGCACATATATGCAGTTTCCAACACTATATATCTTGCTTTTCTTGAAATTTGACTACTTTCTTTGCCACTAATCACTAATGTAGTCCCGAAGCATAATTAGTTTCCGTAAAAACATCTAGAGCAAATATAGTTTACATTTTTACTGAAAGGAATATCAATTAGTCTCATGAATTACTTAAAAATTTATTTCTTCTTTTAGTGCTTATTCTGTGTGCTAGGAACGTAATGACATTTTTAATTTTATTATCGTAAAGAAAATCGACTCAACATGATTAAAAAATTATTTATGTTTTAAAAAATCTTTTACTGAAAAATGTATTCCTAAATGTACTTCATATTTCATTTCTTTGCGCAAATTGCTTTGGAAAAGTATTCTTAAATTTTCTGTAAATTACTATTTTATTATACGCTATTGTTAGAGATCATATTGTTATGTCAATACAAGTTTATTGTTGGAATAATGTATTCTATGCAATTTCTGCTGTACGTTGATCAATTAAAACATAATCACAATCTATATATGTTCACCTGAATGAGTTTTAAAGACATGGTTATAGAAAGTATTTTAATGTATTTAATCATCCTGTTATTGTATTATTTTGACATTATAACAAATCTGACTACATAAAAAAATTTAAAACGCTTGGCAGATTCGTACATGATAACGTAGTTTATAAGTCATATTTTAGTTTAATGAATCAACAAAAAACAGGTAACATTTCACTGATATTCCTTGATTTTAATATTTTAAATAAACACAAGGAATGTTTACTTATTGATATTCACTATTTTAGAAAAGCGGACTAAATCCAAGATAATCCCATAAATGTCAATCAAATAAAATCTGCCCTATTTTTCATTGCTGCCGGAGAATTGAAAATGTTTATATTTTTTTTAGTACTTTAAAATTATCTTGTTTAAATACAGGTATTGTGTAGTATAATACTTAGAATTCCGTATTCAGAATCTTTCATGTGGATTTATGTCACATTATGAGTTGAAAAAAAAATTCCAGTCTCTTAATTGAAAACTAACCATTTCAGTAATAAAATATTATTAGTATATAGTATTTAGTATTTTGTAAAACTATGTTCCGAAAGACCGGACGCAAAATAGCAGCAAAGGAAAGAACCTGATGTCCTGAGACGACAATCACTTATAACTCTAGGTTTAATTCATTTATCAGTAAATGAGATAATCTTATCGATTAGAAATTACTTCAGTAAACAATTCTGAAAGTATCATGTTTTTAATTTGAAAAATGGGTCCGAAAATGCGTCGAAAATTTTCGCGTTGTTAAGCGGCGAAAAATAATTTTTGAGAACCCATTAAGTTATTGAAATTTCGAAAGAGTGAAATAAGTAATTTCATATACAGCTATATTTAATCAATAAAGGTCACAATCAGTAAATTATATTAAAGCGACACTGGACATTCAAAATCATGAAATGTGACTGAAAAATTGTTTTTTTTGTATTTGAATAATTATGAAACTAGATGGTCAAATTTATCTGATGCAAAAATAATTTTTCAAATCTGCACAGATATGATCTTTTATTTTTGTTAAAACTCTACATAGTTATACAGTTTTTTTTTTTAATTAAAATGCTGTTTTATCAAAAGTGAAAATTTTGCACATTTCTAACTTTTGAAACGTTCCACGCGCATTCCTAATTATCAGATTCTTTTGAAATTTATTCTGTATATCCTCCATATATTAATGAATAAATGTTAGCAGAAAAAAAAAAGTATCTCAGAAGTATTTTAATGTTCAAATATGTGCGCATATGAAAAAATAGATACTTTTTTAGAAAAAAAACAAGGTATAATTATGAAAAAATATTTTTTCTGATTATACATTCAGCGAACATTCACAATTCATGCCAACTTAATTTCTAATATATAAAAAGTACCTCATAAATAAATATTGTCTTATTTTATGCAAAGGAAATGCGCATGGTGCATTTTAAAATACGATAATTTTTTGTTAATTTTAAATTTAAAAATTGAATAATTTAAAAAACTTTTTATTTTTTTTACACCAAATTTTGAATATGACTATTTGAGCTTGTCATTAACTAGTAGGCCAATTTTCAAATGAATCCATTCAAAATTCTAGGATTTGGTTTTTAATGTCCACTGTCCCCTTAAAATGACAAATATGTACACTAAGTTACTTAATCTAAGCACGAAATATAAGGATAAAGTACGCTTTCCTTTTTTGATCTGTACTTGCAATTTTTGTTCTTGTTTACTGTGTTTTTCAACCTTTAAAAAATAGGATATATGTATTCGCTCCATTGTTCTATTATAATACATTTATTATGTGTTGCAATACATCAGTTTATGTCGTAATAAGTGAAGCATTTAAAAAAACCCAATTGTTTCAATAAATTGTTCTTAATCTTTATTTATGCTTTTAAAAATTCACTCTACATTTCCAAAATTATTATGAACTGAAATAAATTAATGACGATAATATAATGTAGCATTAGAATTAAATACAGCATTAAAATTTAATTGAAAGATTAAAAACAAGTGTTCATTTGTTAATGTCTGTAAATTCACTATTTATTGTCCATTATACCAATTTTTTATTCAGACATTATTTAAAAAAACCTGGTAAAAAATTCCTCACTAAAAACGTGCCCCATTTAAAAAATGTAAAACCAGTTTCCAATAAAAAATCTTTACCACTTCACAAATGTGCTTTCGCCCCAGCTAGGGCATCATCAGTTGTGATCTTCAACTCTCTGCTCTCCGTTATATATATGGATGCTGGTTGAAGAGCTCCCTCTATAAGCATTCCATACTCTCTCTCTCTCTCTCCCCCTCTTCTAACATTTTTTTTTCAGCGGCAATCAAGCAATGAATGAACCATGTCATTGCATGCGTCCTTGGTCTCATTTCATTTCTTATTGATTTCCTTAAGAAATGAAATAGAAAAATATGAGGAAATACAAACAGCAGGAATATACAAAATAAATTGTCTAAACAGCAGAGATGGAAAGGTTACTTTTATAGGAATGACGAAGAAAAAAATAGAAGAAAGGATGAAAGAACATATCAGAGATATAAAACTAAATAAACAGTCAACAGCTCTTGCAAGACTAAACACTAAAACCCCAAAAAAAACTTGAAACCCTACAAATACAGAAAATAGCAAACTACGAAAATTTACATAACGCTTTATAAGAGAATCAATAGAAATCAATACGACGAAGGATGCATGCAATGACATGGTCCATTCATTGCTTGATTGCTGCTGGAAAAAAATGTTAGAAAAGGGGGAGAGAGAGAGAGAGTATGGAATGCCGATAGGGGAAGCTCTTCAACCAGCAGCCATATATATAACGGAGAGAAGAGAGTTGAAGATCACAACTGACGATGCCCTAGCTGGGGCGAAAGCGCTTTTGTTAAGTGGTAAGATATTTTATTGGAAACTGGTTTTACATTTTTTAAATGGGGGACGTTTTTAGTGAGGAATTTTTCACCAAGTTTTTTTAAATAATGTCTGAATAAAAAATTGGTAAAATGGACAATAAATTTAACGAAAGATTATATGATTATGTTAATTATATGTCATATTTCAGTTTGATGAATCAACAAAAAAATCTTTGATATTCATTTAAAAATTTCATTTTTATATTTTCATTATACACAGGGAAATTAATTTATTAATATTACAAATAAGGAAAGCTCACTTAATCCAAGATAATCCCGTAGACGTTAATCAAGTACAATCCACTATATTTTTCATTTTTGTCGGTGGTTTAATATATATATTTCTTTTCAAGCAACAAAATCTTTTTTCAATGCACGTGAAATAATATTTAGAATTTTGCATTCAGAAAGTTTCATATGTCTTTATATAATATGAGGGAAGAAAGTAATTTCCCATTCTTGTAACAGAAAATTCATCATTGTTGTAATAAAAAAAGTATCACTGTATTTTTTAGTATTTAGTACATTGGTTAAAATGGCAAATTCATGATTTATCATTTTACTTAGAATTTACTTTTAACGCATTCTAGAAATACATTTCTCAAACGTTAAAATAACAACAATGTTTTTTGTTACAGACCGATACAAAATTGCTGAATTCTATCTGGATCACTGCATTAAATTGCCTACCAAATAAAGAAAACTTTAAAAAAAAAATCGATATATAAAATGCTATTAGATGAAATTTAAAGGATACACATTGTTAATTTTTGAAATTTTTGAAAGAGCAAAATCATTTGGTGCAAAATTACTTTTAATCAATATAAGTCGTATCCAGTAAATAATCACAAAGCAAATCACATTCGTAATTTACCAAAGGTATTTAAGACAGAAATAAAAATAACTTTAAGTTATATAATTTTTCTTTTTGAATTCTAAGTATGTTTAAATTTATTTTCTCATGTTTAGTGCCTTTTAATGAATTAAATGAAAGAAAAAAAGAATAATTATGTAATCTCTAACATACTGTAACTTTTAAACTAATAATATACTAAAGTATGCGAATATCTCTTGTTGTAGATATAGCATTAAACAAATTAATTTAAAAAGAACTTAAAACGCACTTCCAGTAATCATTCTGTACTGTATTAATTAATGTAATACCAAATTGAATTGTATTGAATATTAAAAAACAACAACAAAAAAATCAAAGTATTGTGAGATGCTGCTTTGTGAATTTGGCTTACAGGCATTTCCAGAATAAATATCGTTTTAATTTTTAATTAATTTCATACAAAACGAATTCACAAATATTATAGTTCTGACAAATATTCTTTTGTGCTACTTTTAAAGGAAATTATTGTTATACCTATTTACAGTGTTCTAATTACGGTATTTTATGAAAAATATAAATTTTGACTTAAAAATATCATTGAGGATACAGTTTTATATTTCAGAAAAAATTAAAAATTACATTTTTCAAGTTTTTACAATAACAATACTACTTAATTTCAAGATCAATACATCAACCTAATATAATAAATGAAACAGCATCTCAACAAATTCAAAATATATCGTTTCATTTTTATCGATGTTTTGTCCACCAATCTCAGACAGTATTCGTAATTAACATTAAATAACATTAAATTATTAATGTTAACATTCTAACTTGAGAATATGGTCATAGAATGAAAAAAAATAGCACTATTTTTACCACTTCTAATATGCTGTCTTTCAAAAATCGATTGCGAAAAGTACCCCGATTAATGTCTGAATACCAGAAAATAATGACATAAAACATACCCCCCTAAAGAAAAAAAAAAGAGAGAAAATTGTCTGTCCTCTAATATTGAAAAATGTTTTGAGGTTATGAAACACAATAAAAATAATTAAGAAATCACTATTTAAAATGAACTATTTAAACTTCGAAAATATACAATACGACCACAATATGATTTGAAAAATACAATACGACATGCCAGAAAGCACATCCTATTGTGAATGCAGACGATTTCTATAAGAAAACTGTGAAATGTAACGAAATAAAAACAAGAACGAATAATCATGCGCCATGCATAGATTATGAAATACTTTCCAACACTCCCAGAATGCTTTGAAAAAACTTCCCCGTTTAATAAAATGAAACATGATGAGTAACTGAACAGTTTGGAAAACTTATAACACATTTGAAAACCCAATGCCAGCATTTACCAACAACAGACGGAAATGTATCCGAATTCTTTTGTGCAGCCCTGTATAGATTTGTATATATACTACAGAGTGTGCTATATTTTAGTTCAGTTAGGGAATGCATAGCGCAGTTGTAAATTCCCCTTCAGCAGTTTCCGTTAATAAACGGAAATGTATTCGAGATCTTTTGGGCTGCCAATAATGTTATCGAAAGAATTTGCGCACACCAAATAATAGACAAAAACTTAGTTTAATTTAAATACCCGTATCAGAAATTAAAACGCACTTCCAGTAATCATTCTTCTTAAACCGTACTGTAACCGAATTATTCTGTGTATCCCTGTATATATATATAATGAACCATAAAATATTTATATATATATATATACATTTTTAAAATGAAATTATTTGTCCGTCTCTGTCAATCTGTAAACCATGGCTATATTGTCTTTTAAAGTGCATGGGAATAATATTATTTGTTTTCGGAAGCACTCTTTACAAACCAGCTATCTCAAATACGCCCTCTGTATATACACGAAAAATGTGTCCGAAAAATTAACTTTAATCCGTCATGTCTTATTTTTTTATTGTTACTATTTTGTTTTGTTTTGTTTTGTTTTATAATAATGTTAATATCTAAAATGTTAATTGGAATCTATCGAAATTGAAATTACATATATTTTCGCCACCACACCTACACTTTGATTGTTAAAAAAGGTAACTCTTTCTGATTTGAATATTGAACGTTTTAAAACTAAATATTAATATATCCGCATATCTTCGGAGGGGATTGTTTGAAATTTTCTCTTTATGCCAATTTTTCTAATGACATTTAAATTAAAACTTTGAAAAATATATAAACATTTTAGAAATTACTCAGAAATAATTTTTTTAAAGTTAAAAATAACCAAAATTATGGTAAAAATTGACATTTGTGCAAAGCATGATAACTCAAAACCAAATCAATATATTCACATTTTGTAAATTGCATAAGAAAGAGAATAACTATTTCTAGGACATAGACTAGCCGCATTATAATAGCATCTCTATCGTAGAAACAACAGCACTAATGTAATGAAAAATTCTCAAAATTTCTTGCAACATTTTAACTTACACCAGTGTGAAACTAATTAATATATTATCATGATTATAGTCTATTCCCCCAATGAACATTTGTAAAATAAGTTTTAAAATTTTTTTTAGGCATTTCATGCATAATGTTTTGCTATAGGAGGTTTTGCGTAGAGTAAAAATCTGAAAAACTTCATATTGAGAAAAAGATAAAAATAAATTTTAAACGCGGTTCTTGCTACAAAAATAATTATTTTTCTTTAAAGGTTTAATTATATACTCCATGTATTTTCTTGTAGATTTAATCCAATTTAAATGCTATATCTCGAAAAAAAATGTAAACATACATATCAGCTTACTTCTGGTTTGCCTAACGATATTTCCGACTGTAAAATTCTTCGGAAAGCTGTAATAGATGTAACTTTCAACGGCTGTAACTCGGGTTCTAAATCAGATACAGACACAATTAAAGCGGAATTCGATAGATAAAACATCGTATTTTAAAATTATTGCAAAAATGAAAAATCGATATTTTCAAAAACAATGACGTTTCAAAGGTGTACGCATACCTTAAAGAGCGGTACACTTATTATTGAGTAACATGAAAAAAATGTATATTACAACAAATTTCATTTATAATATATATTCCCTGCTAAAAATTAACTACTGTTTTTCTACAGAAGTGAAGTGTTTTTGAAGTTTTTCTATATTCAACTGTGGATTTTCTGTAGTGCAATCTCAACTGTAAAACTACTTCAGTTATTTTGTAGCTAATGTGAAGTAATTTTGCAGTAATTTATTTCAAAAATACTCTGAGCTATTATCAGTAAAAAACTGTAGTTTATGTAAAATCATTTTACAACCATAAATTAGTAAAATGAGGCTTTACATTTCTAGTAATACTTCAGTAAAAATGAATTATTTTTACAGTCATTAATTCAGGAGTATATTTTCTGACGGGTAACAAACAAGTGGATTTTTCATTGTTAAACTGAGCGTTAAGCCGAAAGAGTGAAAAATGTCCCAAGCCGAGAATCGAACCCGGGACCCTAGAACAGCGCTCTGAGGCTCTAGCATTGAGCTACAAAGAACGATATTTCAACTCGGCATCTCTCAATAGTTTCCATCTTGTGCTGCGGTTGCAGCACAAGATGGAAACTGTAATCCAAAACACACAACCATGTGGCAAATTCTATACGACATATTTCACAACAAGTCCAGCATAGACAACACATAGAAGTAAATTCCAATTAATTATTCAATTAATTTTTTTATCAGAAAAATTCGCCTGCTCACTAATGAGTAATAAACAAGTGGTTTTTCATTGCCAAAATGAACGTTATTCCGACAGAGTGAAAAATTTCCAAAGCCAGGAATCGAACTCGGGACCCCAGAATAGCACTCTGAGTCTCTGACATGTCTGCAATATAACTGTGGTTACTGTGATTTAATTTTACAGAATATAATTTATTGAAAGATTCTGTGATATTTTCTGTAGTTTATCTATAGTTTTAAAAGTGATTAAAAGGTTTTCAGTTTTTGTTATTGTTGAATGACTCACTGTTTACTTTACTAATAATAATTAATATTGTTATCAAGACTTTTATTTTAAGGACCTAATTTGAGCACATGTGAAAGTTTTCCCTTCCCCCTTTCTTTAATTGAACAAATATTCAAAGATATTAAACTTTAAAATTGAAAACAAATATACATATAAAAATCAATCAGCGTTGTTTATCGTTAAAATGTCAGACCTAATCAGGGACAGACTTACATATTTCGTTGGACCTTTACACAAACATAATAGCGGCCCCCTATAACATTTTAAGTGCATTAAAACCATATTGTCCATAATACTAATTTGCTATTCATACAATATTATATCATTAACTTACACATTAATTTCAAACAGTCCTATAAACCATAGACGTATTATAAATCATATTACAAAATTCAATTAAAACATCTAATTATATAAAATAAATAAATATGTATGCTTTATCGCATATAAATTTAATCGTACAAAGAAAATAAAACTAGTTCGTAAATTAATTCAACTTATTTTATAAAATACCTATTCATTTACAAAGCAACAACTAATTTTCTTATTTTCTTTCAAAATTAATTAATTGTTAAAATTAAATTATAATTATTTTACAAGCTATAACATTATAAATATGTCCCTTCACACAAAAAAAGTTAATAAAACCGAAAAAAACTAATTGGGAAATTAATTGAACTCGTTTTTAAAAATTACGCATTAATTTAAAAAGGAACAACTATTTTTACTTATTTTATTTAAAAGTTATTAATTATTAAGATTAAATTAAAATTATTTCACAAGCTATAAAAATATAAACTGGACACTTCACAAAAAATTATGAATAACTTTATTAGTAGTCCCTTCATAAAATTGTGATTAATAAAATAGGCACCCTTCAGAAAATCTATTTTTAAAATAACATACTATCATTATTAATGCTTTTCATTTTCGAAGTTTTTTTTTCTAGTTAAAATATATAACACATTTGAAAAAATATATATCTTAAATTAATTCTGTATCTTAATAATATACATTAAGATATGTATTCCATACATTTAAATTATAAATTAATTTCGAAGTACACATGCACAAAGCATTTTTAAA
Organism: Maratus michaelseni; assembly: GCA_963931845.1. Classification (NCBI taxonomy): domain Eukaryota; kingdom Metazoa; phylum Arthropoda; class Arachnida; order Araneae; family Salticidae; genus Maratus; species Maratus michaelseni. Next base: position 322,007,480 of record OZ007587.1, read on the forward strand.
ATTCACCTCAAAATCCCATCTTTCACACCGTCAAATTACCTACCAACGAAACAAACTACTGCTTATCTGATCACCCTCCCCGTATGACCTCCTGCAATCCACATATCACTAAAACCCAGTTGCTGAATAAATAAGACACTCGACTTCCAAACTTGAGACCGTCACACAGTGAGGCGTTTTGGAGATCTAGGTGGACAAAACTATTGCGTTGAAAATTAATTAGGTTTTGCTGGGTTTTCGAATGCATCAGTAATAAAATAATCAAATAGTGATAAATATTTGGCTTATTTAATTATTTATATTATTATTAGTATTAGTTATATTATTAGTATTATTTATATTATTAGTATTATTTATATTATTAGTATTATTATTATTTATATTATTATTATTTATTTATATTATAATATTGTATTGTCATTGAAACTACACATGTATTAAAAGTTTCTGCTCAATCGGATAATTAAAAGTGGTTTAAAATTGACTTGCAAGATTTGAACTACACATACATACATACACTCAAGTTAATATAACTTAATGATTCGCAAACTTTCGTAGGAGCTTTCTTAAGTTTCCAATGCTTTAGGAATGGCACTTTGATTTAAAAAAAAAGTTTATTTCTTAATATTGCTTAATACTATATTAAAAGTTAAGATGAAGTTTGAAAACAGGATGGCGCTAATTTTCAAACAGCAATAGGGTAAATCTTGTGACAAACATGTGACATATGTACAGTAAATTCCTTGTTTAAAATAAAACAGAAAAGTCACGACTTGTTTTCGAACTTACAGAAAAATAGTGCTGTTGAAACTCCCTCAAACCAGCTGCCTTCTTTACAGTCGTAGTTAATCGACACATCAGATTTTTTCGACAAAACTCGTCCGGATCTCGACAAATGAGACATTCAGCTACCAGTATACGTGGTCTTGTTAAATTCCAAGATAATCGGAAAAAGGAATTTTGTCCACCTAGATCATCAAAACGCCCCAATGTGCGTCAGTTCGAATCTAATATCGGCAAACGGGGAAAAATAATTTTCTTAAATATCAACAAATAAATATGCTAAGATGGATCTCATACATGGCGCCACTAAAAAAAGAAAAGAAAAATGATTTTTTTTTTTTTTGCAAAATAACTGCAGTTTATAAACTGCCGTAATTTTGTAGTTGTAGCGACTTCAAAACTTCTGTAGCGGAATCGGCCAAATCCCCAAAGTTTTCTAACTGCATTTTTTTTTTATGCAGTTTATTTTTAGCTGGGGATTACTAAATTAAACAAAAAGTTGCTTTTTTAGCATTAAATTGATACTCTATTCAACTTCAGTCCAAATCTGAATTAAATGTATTAAAACTAACGCATTACTTTACATCATTCAGACATTTACATCGGTTAATGCGGACAGAAAACGGTGTCCCTTCAAGACCGCATGAAAGGAAGTTCCCTGTATATACTTTTAGAATTAAACAATATGTTTTTTCTTTTAAACAGCTTGCAAATCATACCGTATTTCGTGGTTGTTATCAAGCTGAATGATAAAATACATGAGGCCGGAAGTGTTTTTTTTTTATTAAATAAATGCTGTAAAGAAAAATAAACATTCCCAGGAACACAGCAGTAAGGGCCGAAGATTTATTTTCAGAATATATATTAATAAAAGTACAACATATTTTTACACACCGGCCATGCGCCAGGAGTTAAAAAATACGTACGATCTTAAAATACGCAGATATCGAGGCGAGGGTGATGCATAAAGCTTACAAAAAGGCAGGTGGTTAGCAAGCATATTCTGCAAAGTTTGATAAGAATAAGTTCAGTAAATCATCAACTCATTGCCATATTTTGAGGGTTTTTTGAAAAGACCATCTCAAATTTGAAAATACATTGTGCGAATAGCGCATTTTCGAAAACATATCACTAATAAATTCTAATACACTGCTGGTAATTAAAATTGCAGCACCGGGAAGGAATGCAAATAATAGAATGATATTTATTAGACAAATACATTATAATGGGAAGGACAAGTGATTATATTGTCAGAAAATTTGGAGGTATAGATCCTGAGAAAACACTAACCAGAGTAGTCACCCCTGGCCGCAATAGGAGCATTTATCTGCCTAGGCATGGAGTCGAACAGAGATTGGATTTCATGTATGGGTACAGCAGTTCATACACCTTCAACAGTATACCACAGTTCGTCAACCGTAGTGATTGGCCACGGGTAGTAACACATCAGAAATGTAACGACTGTTGTTGAAGTTGCCACCAATGCGAACAAGAGGTTACCGAAACGTGTATCCAATGGCACCTCATACCGTCACTTCAGGTGATATGCCAGTATGACGATACGATGTCGAATGCAAGCTGCCAATGTGCGTTTTCCACAATGCCGCCAAACACGGATGCGGGAGTATGACGCAGGAATGGCGTCTCATGTCGTCTTTTCAGATGAATCCAGGCTCTTATACAGCATCATGAAGGCCGCATCCATGTTTGGTGGCATCCTTGCGAATGCACATTGTCAGCTTGTATTCGACACCATCATACAGGCCCATAACTTGCGGTGATGGTGTGGGGTGTAATTGAATACACGTCTCGATAATTTCTTGTTCCCATTGCCGGCAAAATGAACAGCAGCCGTTACTACCCGTGGTTCTGCTCTATCTTCGAGGCTTCCGGAACTTTACTTTTCAGCAGTACAATGCACGACTGCATGTTGTTCGTACTACTCTGACATTCCTTGACACAGAACATATTCGACTGTTGCCCTGGCCGGCACGTTTTCCTGATTTCTCACCAATTGAAAATGTCCTGTCAATGGCTTCTGAGCGACTTGCACGCCACCACTCGCCCGTTACTATGGTTGATGAACTGTGGCATAGTTTTGAAGCTGCATGGACTGCTGTAACCGTACATGACATCCAATCTATGTTCGATTCCATGGCTAGGCAGATAAATGCTGTTATTTCGGATAGGGGTGGCTGCTCTAGGTAGTGTTTTCTCAGGATCTATACCCCCAAATTTTTTGAAAATGTAATCACTTGTCCTTCCCATTATAATGCTTTTGTCCAATAAATATCATTCTATTATTTGCGTTCCTTCCTAGTGTTGCAATTTTAATGGCCAGCAGTGTAGTAGCCAACAATGTCGGTGTGAAAGAAGGAATATCTACCGTAGAGCTTTTAGACATAATAATAAAAGGCGTTTGAATTTTGATAGGTGACTCAGTGATCTTATAAACAGATCGTTAAATATAATGGAAACTAATTGCTCAGTAACTTTTTGACAGTTAGGTGGGTGTGAATTTTCACAGCTGCACCGAGTTCGTTAAAAACTTCTGGGAAGTTTATACACTGGGGAATTAGTAATAAATTGGCGAGATTGGATTTTCTTAATGAATGTGGCCAAATAAGGAATCGACAAATAATGTTTCTGACCGTGAAGATGAATTTAGCGATCGTTTATTTCTTTCTTTTTTTTTTCAACAGAAAGTTTGAATGCAAGCGATGGAAGAGGCTGTTTTAAAAAGTAAATCGCTTTAAAAGAGGGACATTTGTGAAATGAAACTCTTTTTACTGAATATAATTTACAAGGAAATTATATATTGTTTGGTATAATATCCTTAAGATAAATTGAAAGGGATATGTTTGAATTAAAGGAAAGTGTAAAAACTATTATTATCTGATTTGACATCATACAAATACCAATTTGACGTGTTAATATTAAAAGCTTGGTAGATTTAGAAGTAGTTAGATTCAAGTTTAATATGCTATACCAAATTCGTTATTCGAAGAAGTACTATTTCTCACGAATCCCAGTATGTATGATGAAAAATGCATCGATGCATTTGATGAATTACCTATTGCGTTAGAAACATTTAAAAAGTATATGTATTTCCATAAAAAAATTAATAGATTCAATGGATGAGAAAAACACTTTATTATTTTCTTTTAATATTTATTCGAGAATTATCTAACTTTGGAATAAAATGTAAAATCCAATGTATTGATGTAATTTTTAGTAACGGAAAATATATAAAAGAAACAATTTTATAGACTATCTGTTGTTTCTTTAGATACATTTTATTTCTTTAATGATATGATTTTGATTTCTTTTAAAAATGTTCATAATGATTGCAAAACGTAAGAAAACACATTCCAAAACAAAAATGTCGTACAAAATTTTCTAATGTATATATAAATTTTTCTATAAGAGACAGGTAGGTTACTACTCTATAGCTTCATATTTATTCTCAATAAAACTTTAGAAATGAACAGAAGGACATGTATCTGAATTTCAAAATCATGTCTTCTTCAAATGTTTTTCATAAAAATATCATTAACTTTAAAGTATGCAATTTAAACAAAATCTGAAATCAATATAGAACCCACGGCGTAGTATTCGTTCAAAACAAGCACTTTTCGTGGCAAAGAATTTGTGGCAGTTATATGCAAAGAAATATTTCAGATAAATAATTTAAAAAAAATCCCTTAAAAAAAAAAAAAAAAAGATTCAGTGTTTAAAAGGAAACATGATATTATCATGCAGTAAAGTTTATTTAAAAATAAAAATGGCGATTATTTTTTTCACTTTTTAATGTGTATTTAAAATATCGCAACAAAGCAATATTTTTCAAAAAAAAAAGACACTCTTTTTCCAAATCCAATGAATCATCTCTATTTAAATTTAGAATTTTTTCAAAAAGAAAGTTTAGTAATATTAATATATTAAATAAAATTGATAAGAGCGTTTACAATACGCGTTAAACATAATTTAATAAATATCGCTTTTTAACTTCACATTTCATAAATTTTCAATCATTCTTTTTCATTCTTAAAAGTTCCAATGCACATGCTAGTGAAATTTTTTCATGAATGATTGCTCTTTTTACTATTTAAATTATAGATGTATTTTCGAATAATATTATTATTTTCTCATTTTATAAAGGCAATATGATTTAAATGGTAATATATATATTGTTATTTCACAATGCAATATTACATATAAGGCAATTGTTTCTTGAAATTGCCTTTTTAAAAAATATGATGAACCTGCAAAGTTTGAAGATGAATTATATGATGTGTCATCTTTAACATCATACATCGTTATCTATCTTTATTCACATTTGACAACATAATTTAAAACACTTTTTCATCTCTGACTATGACAAAAAGTATTTTCCTTTATACATAGTAATATTTCAGAATCTCATATTTTCCATTTTATGAAAAAAAGTATATATCTTATAGCGATTAATAATATCTGGTGATGAAGTCCTAATGCAAGCCATGGAATCGGAGTCAAAAAGTAATCTAGACAAAATGCCGGTAATAATTAAGATTAAGAAACATTTAGTGTAATATTGCAAACAATTTAACAAGATTTGAGTAAATTAAATTAATAAGTATAAATATCTCAGTGATTATAATGATTATATATTAAAGGTTTAAATGATGTAAATTCTTTTTGACGAAAGTTTTGAAGATATCTAAAGTAAGAATTCTATTAATTTTTTGTCGTAAATACATCATCAGAATCTATTTAAAAAGAAGAAAAAACATTTGACGTGTCCTTTTATTTAAAAATCTAAACTATCATTGTTACTTCTTGTAATTTCAGCTGTATTCATATATTTTAATGCATTACGGTTTTTTTTCCTCTACAGAATAAAACAGTGAATATTTGAATAACTAAACAGTAACCTGTATTAATCTAGAAAATTAAAAATATCTCATTTAAATTACTATATAGAATATCTGCCAAGTAATATATAAATTAACTCGAATAAACAATTGCACATTTTAATGTTTTCTGTCTTTGTTCATTTCTGGATTGTTCATTTCTTTTTATATCCGTTGTCATAATTATCTGCGTTTATATTTTTCTCTATCCACAAAAAGATATTATTCAAAACTGTAAATCAGTTGGGTGGGGGGGTCTTCAAATTTGAGTCTTAATTAAGGACATTTGTTATCTTTTAACTTTCCAGATTTTTTAAAAGTGTGTTATTTTTGTGAATATATTACACTTATAATAAATTTAATATTTTAAATGGTTTAGTTTGTACTTGTTCTTAATATTATACCGGGTGTATATGAAATTACGTTATCCTGAAATAACTCTTGAACAGATAATGCTAGAACTGTAAAACAAATGTTAATCTACAGAAAAAGGACTACGTGCTTTCATATGAAAGACAGCTCTAATAAAAAAAAAAGGCAGTTATCTACACTATCTTGTAAATTGTGACAGATAGCGAAAACAAGTTAATTACTGAAGTGCCTCACCGATTTGGTATGAAATGACGTTTTACATGTAAAAAGTCTTAAAACGTTAAATTTTCGATAACCAATAATTGGCTGTATTACGAGCTAGTGCGTGTGATACGTACGAGATAGTGTGTATGATATTGCAAGGTAGATGTATTTTTATTAACATAACTACACCTGTAAGCAAGATACAAATTATTTTAATAAGGAAATCAACTTTATGCTTAATGCGTTTAACATCTACAGCAATGTACATTCATGCATGCGATTTCATGTGTATCGCTGCCAATATTGGAAACATTGAGCATACTTAATTTGATTTTCTTCTTAAAATAAACTGAATCTTACTTACTTATGTTAGTACTATTAGCAAGAAAACATCAGCCTCATAATGCCACACTTCTACAAGAGATATATGAGACATCTTAGCCTATAATTGATTATTGAAAAATTAGCATTTGAGGATTCTTCTTTTATGTGTAAGACCTCATTTAATGCAAAATCGAAATTTTTGTTATTTTGAAATTGACGTATATCCACCATCTATAATAGTTTTCGCGATTAGATCGATAACTTCCAAATTTCGTCACCATGAGCGCTGCAGTCATATGATAACACATAGTCGTTTTATAATAGGTAGATAATTCTTCCACAGTAATAGATTTATCCGATCCACAGTTATTTTAGGATAAAAGGTCTTTCCAATACAATATGATATCTCTACTGTGTTTAAACTGGCAAATTTTGTACTTTTATATTTATAAATTGTATAAATTATAACGAGCACACACACATATTTAAAAACAAAATACTAGTATTTCTGCTTTTCTTGAAAACAGAAAAAAGAAATCAAACCTTTATTTCATAAATGAAATGAGCCAAAAATGAAAGCAAAAACGCTCGGGTTTTAAGGATATGTTCGTTTTTTTATAATATATACAGTTATGGTTTCGGCTACACAGGGTGTACCAAGAACATTGACCTCGGCTTTTATTCCTTAAATATTTATCATATAAATGTATTATAAAATGCAAAGTTATACAAAAAGAGAATATTATGAAATCGATTAATATTTTCAGAGGATTAAATTGTAAGAAATACAAAATTTAAATTTTTATACTGCCGTCGTATAAAACATTTCCCAATGAGTAAAATGTGCCCCATACATTAGGTCATGTATCAAATTTCAGCATTCTATCACAAAAAGTGGCAGATATATTAAAATACATAATCGTTGACATAAACGACTTTTCCGATGCCTGGATAAGAGTTCACAAAGGGTAAAAATCCTGTCGGATGATAGCGTTTCAGGGGTCGTGCACAAATTACAATATAAAATAATGATTGCATAAATAATTAATAACTGTGATATTTAATGGTACAAAAGTATCTAAACTGTCTAGGAATAATAACTTTACTCAAAGATTACAAAGCTTCTTGAAAATGTTTTGCATCCATGGAAATACGGAGCTGTATTCGTCTGATAACACTTCTTGTGCACTTCTGTGCCATTTCCAAATTTTAATCTGTAACTCATCATTTAAAGTTTTAAGGTATTTTTCAAGAAGCGTAGTTTTGTAAATTTGTAAACAAAACTAATGATAACAAAACTAGTGTAAAAAAAACTAAAACCTATATTTTATTTGCTTATGATTCATTTCTGCGTCTCGTCATCCGCACTCTAGCTGTAAACATATACATTTTATTTTATGATTAACCCCTCATGAACTTTGTTTAAACATATCTCTGCGACTTTTCTGATAAAATGCTGAAAATTTGTACATGACCTTATTGGGCACATTTTACTCATTGGTAAATTTTTATACGAGGTCCGTACAAAAATTTTAATTTTCTATTTTTTTCAAAATTAATCCCTTGAAAATTTTATACGATTTCATAAAAATCTGTTGCTTTTTATACGTAACCTTTCAATTTTAAATATATATCGAGGATGAATATTTAAGGAATAAAAGACGATTTAAATATTTTTGGGATACGCTATATACGAGGGTAAGTCATTAAGTAAGTCACAAAAGAGAATTAAATAAATAAACTTACAATGATATTCACTTCAAAACTATTTTTTTTCTCAGTATAGTCTCCACCAATGCTTATGCACTTATATTACCGTTTTATCAGAGCCCCAACACCAGCTGCAAACGATTCTTTGGTTTGCTGTGTCCACATTAGGACTTCATGTTGAACTTTTTCATCATCTATGAACATCATCTTACAAATTCTTCAATATCCACCATATAGCTTCGACCTTGCCCTAAGCGATTTTTATCTGTTTAGTCCACTAAAAAAACCATCTTGGAAGCACGATTGGTGGAGAATATGTTGAGAAATAAAAATAGTTTTGAAGTGAATATCATTGTAAGTTATTATTTAATTATCTTTTGTGACTTACTTAATGACTTACCCTCGTATTTTTGTATATTACTAAAGCAAGTTTGTTTATATTTCTTTCTACAAATTATCACTAAGGAAGTCAAATTAAACCTTGTTTTCTACATATTGCTCTCTTTATTTCTTTGCTAGCTGCTACGCCCTCTACGCTGGTCAATTTCCCTTAACGTACCTTTAATCAAACGAAATATCGACCTTGAATTTGACTTGACATCTCTTTTCGTTGATCATTTACAGTAGAATTTGGTAAAGAACGATAAACCATCTATAACCATCCTTAAAAACTCATCTAACTAACAGTGAAGGTTCCCTCACACTCCAGTCGGCAGAAACTTTTCCCCATAAATCTATAACTAAGCAAAGTAAACAATGTGCGAGATACTAAAACCATCTCTGATAAATTATATAACTAACAGTGCAAGTCCCGCCAAAATCCATTCCTTGAGGTTAATAAACATTTCATTTTTGAATCAGCGAAGAATGTAATTTATAACTTAAAAACAAGTATTTACGATTCAAAAAATACACTGCTCAAAACAATTAAAGGATATTGCAGTTTTAGGTGGATTTTGTATCTGGGAAACTTTTTAGCTGATTTATACATGGTCGACAGACATAGTAGGTTATATGAGAATAAATTACACATGTTAGGCAGAAAAAAATGCATTTTATTGCGCATTTGTGTACAAAAAGAAAAAAACACAATTTGTGCATATGAGAAAAAAAGAATAAGAAAAGGTGTTTTCTTCAAAGAAAATCATTTTCAGTAGGGGGTATGGTTTCCACGGGCGGCCAGCAACGTTGAACATCTTTGAGGCATGGACTCAATGAGGCTATTAATGACGAGTTGGGGTATTCTGCCCCACTCTTCCAGAAGAGCTCTTTCCAGTTCTTGGAGAGTTTGTGGGGGTTGTTGGCGGCCAGAAACTCGTCTTCCTAGAGCGTCCCAAACGTGCTCGATTGGATTCATGTCTGGAGAACACGCTGGCCATTCCATTCGAACGATTCCTTCCTCGAAAAGGAAATCCTCCACCAGGTTTGCACGATGTGGCCTGCAGTTATCGTCCATTAAAATGAAGTTATCTCCGATTGCTGCAGCGTAAGGGACTACAATAGGTCTGAGGATCTCATCCCTATATCGGCGACCAGTCAGAGCTCCATCTCGAATGATGTAGAGGTCAGTGCGCCCGTCAATGGAGATGCCACCATACACTAACACTCCTCCACCGCCAAATCTGACACTTTCGTGCACGAACGCAGGATTATTCCTACTGCCACGGTCCCTCCAGATGAAAATACGCCTATTATCCGGATGCACAGAAAAACGGGACTCGTCAGAAAACAGAATATTGCTCCATTCATTTCTCCTCCAGTTGACATGCTCGGTTGCCCACTCCCTGCGGTCGCGACGATGCCTTGATGTTAATCTAACACATACCATCGGTCGGCGAGCATACAGACCTACAGCATGGAGCCGGTTTCGGACAGTCTGAGTTGAAATCGTGGTGCCTGTAGCCGAGCGAAGGTGTTGTTGGCGAAGAGTAGCGTTCATGTTTCGGTGTCTCCGAGCTGTTAACGCTAAATACCGATCTTCATTGGGCGTTGTTGCCCGTCTACGACCTTGCCCTGGTCTTCGGCCTGCACATCCACTCTCCAAAAAACGGTTCCAGATCCTGGAAATGACACTTTGTGACACTCCAATGGCTTGCGCTACTTCGGCTTGAGTTTGGCCCCCTTTTAACCTACCAACAATTCTCCATCCTGTCAAATGACTTCGCTGAGACATCGTACTCATCGAAACAAAGCAATCACTGAATGCCGATCATCCTTGTCTTCATTCTCTTTTATCCAGTTGAAAGTCAAATTTCATTCGCTGCCGCTGAAGCGACGTTTTTGACGTCGAACTCAAAATTTGCATACTCCACAGTTTGAAAACCAGGAAAATTTGCATTTGTGATTCTCTTCTTCTATTTTCGGCAAAAAAAATTTCGTTTATATATTTATTTTATATAAAACTTCAAATATCCTTTAATTGTTTTGAGCAGTGTAGTAAATTAAAATGTTTTGCATGCTTACAATTAAATAATAATTTTCAAAAAAGGAGATTCGCGTTGAATAAATAGCGAGTCGAAGTTCTTGGCACAGTTTGAAATAAAAATCATTTGCACATTCAGGGTTGAAATAAATGGCGCATTAGCATACATTTTGGCTTGATGTTGGTATAATGGAAAAGTACCAAAAGGTATCCAAAAAACTTCGTTCCAAATTAGGCCAATTCTCTGTAGACTCTGTTATGGAACAGGTCAGCTTGAAAAAAAAATGAACAATTGTGTTAAATTATGGTGTCTGTGGGGTTTATATTATGGTGTCTATGGGAAAAATCATTTCCGTTGGATATTAATGAAATTACAATACTTCAAATATAATGAAATTGATATGCCTCACTGAGGTGGGCTAAAATATGCTATTTAGCGAGAATTAAATAAAAATCATGCACTCGTGACATCATAATTCACTTTTATATTTTAACAGAATAATAATGCTACTATAATTGTGACTACTGTTGTGACTCGTGCTATAGTCAGTATACATACGTCAGGACACATTGCCGTTATCATTATATTTTTAAGAGTAATGAAAGTTTCGCTATGGTACTCCATTGTAAAATTTGGTAATTTTTGAAATTCAATATTTGAAAAATGGCATAATCACTAGATTTGAAATTTATATCAAGAAAAATACAATTTTTTACATTTCTAGCGCAGTTTGTCTAACAATTTTCTGACAAATGTTTTTCGAGCTATTAATTTTTTTAAGTAACATCAAATGTTTCATTTTTCCGAGATTAATCTTTGGCAACGATTAGAAAAAACCCAACGCATAGCTTTTTATCAAAGAGGATTCTAATAACTGAATGCAAAGTTGAAGGATTAATAAATGATTGGAATGAAAAAAAATGGAATAATTAAATTTTACTGTAAGTATATTTAAAATCTTGAATTATTTTATAGTCTTTATTTAATTTATATTTTGCAGTTTGTGATAGCTAGTTTTAGTACAAAAAATGACTTAAAATCAGAAAGTTTAAACAAACACAGAAAATATTGAAAAAATATATTTTAATACATTCAAGGAAAAATTAAATCCAAAATGTCTTTAAATTAATAGTTTCATTGAATGTTCTATCTATTTTAAGTCCTTTGACATTAACTTTATTTATAGCCTTTTCCTCACAAAAGTCTTCATAATGATTCCTATAAAATGCACATATTCATGCTATGTAAAACGGTTTAATAGCTTTTCTTAATAAACATTTGCAGTTAATTTTATGGTTCACGTATTCACGCCTTTTCTAAAATATGAATAAATCTCTTTTAGGCAACTTTAAGAATGACCACGAAATGCGATTCACGATCATATTCTTCAGGGATGTGGGGTAAAAATAGTTTTATATACATAAAGGTTATATTTCATTTACGAATAAACATTTTTCTGAATTACCTATTAGAAATTACAAATTAAAGATTTACATGTACTTCAGCCAACGAAAATAGCAATGATGTTTCTAAAGCTTATAAATTAAATGTAAAATAAATTAGGCAAACAGATTTCCTACTTTGAAAATTTAAGAAAAATTCAATCATTCATATTAAAGAAAAATAAATGGAAATATAGTGTAAATATATGATTATTATAAAAACATGCTAGTATATTATATTGGAACTTATGTATTATTGTAAAAAGCTGAATCGTTAAGCTGCTTAAATTATATACCATATAGCCAAACGTCACCAGACACGTTCGTTTTTAGACATTTTGTCATCTATCTACTATATGTATAAAATACAAATAGGAATTTTGGTCCAGTTGTTTATAACTTGAATTCTGTGGAATGGATTTAGATGGAACTTGCAATGTTAGATATTTTTTCATGGAAGGTTTTAGTATATTGCAAATTGTTCTACGTTGCTTATTTATAGAATTATGGTGAAAAAATCTATAGTCAGGTGAAGCCGATTATGAAAGATTAGTGTTTTTAAAAAATTCTACTGGACAGATTTTTATGAGACTTACATTGTTAGTTTGATAATTTTAAAGGAATGAATTTAATATATTGCATATTTTTCTATCGTTCTTTTCGAAATCCTACTGCTGAAAATCAAATAAAATAAGTTGGTCCTTAGCAATCCAAAATTTGTCCGACACATTAAAAATTCTAATAGCTCAATAGCATTCGTATTGTTTTCAGTAAATCTCAAGGACATTCCAGGTAGAAGCGCATATTGCTATAAAACAGAAGGCGAAATTCACAGATATACAGGGTGTCCCAAAAGTCTCCGTATAAATTCAAAAATTTATTACAAAACAAATAATAGGCCTACAGCAAAAATAATTAAAACCGTACATAGAGTAACTTAAGAAGTTTTTTTTTCTACTACCTTAGTATTCTTGTACATGGGATCCTTTCGTTTCACGAAGAATATCAAGTGGATATTCCAATTCCATCCACGTGCGTTTCAGCATGCTAACATCAACAGTAGTTATAACTGTTTGACGAAATCCGAACAAAATTTAACAGTCTCATGGAATTGAAACAAAATATCCAAACAGCAGTAGCTACTGTTGATGTTAGCATGCTGAAACGTTCGTGGATTGAATTGGAATATCGTCTTAATATTCTTCGTGCTACGAAAGGATCTCATGTTGAAGTTTACTAAGACAGTAGAAAAAAACTTTTTAAGTTACTCTATGTACCGTTGTAATTATTTTTGCTGTAGGCCTATTATTTTTTTGTAATAAATTTTTGAATTGTACGGAGACTTTTGGGACACCCTATATTTCGTTTGATTTACGGTTCGTTTGGAATCACCGACAAGTTTAGCGAGCGCAGACTGCTAGTATATCTGAAGAGATACTTGGCCAATTCTTCTGAATATTCAGATAAGGGATAACAGTAAATTTCATTGCACCAACAGCAGCCTTAGTTTAGCAACCTTACTTTTTCAGTATAGAGAGATACTGAAAAAATGATAGTTTATTACAATTTGTTATTTCCCAACATCTATTGCAGAAAGTAAGCAGTGACTCGTAAATCCCATTTAATGTGTTTTCAATATTTTTGACATTATTTATCATTCAAGAAATAAAAAAATTAAATAGATTAGAATTTTTTAAAATAAATATAAAATAAATTGTATTGATATTAAAAAATGATTAAATATTCCATATTGCATTCATTATACACACTAAACTTCATGGAACAAAAAACAAGGAAATTTATTTTATTAACCATTTATCATATTGTCTGCTTCTCAATTAACTGGAAGAGTATATATATATATATATACTGATGTTTCGACTGCTAATAATTGTAAATAAAATGAAATGAAAAGTGAGAGTAAAATTGTAAATAATTTATTTAAATTTTTGCACTTAATAAAGAAGAAGCAGAGTTTAAATAAAATTTTTCAAGTAATTATAGAGGAGGGGTTCTGATACTATTCCAAATACCTGCTACGGTCCGAATACTTGCTACTACGGGTTCTGAGATCTGAGCGCAGCGCATCATACCTGCCGCAGGCAGAATTTGTATCTTTAATTGAGAGAAGAATTTCACAACAAGTACTTCGTTGAAGTCTATATAATTTACAAATAATAAGAGTAAAAGTGTTGAAACGATAAATATCAAACTTTTTAGGCATGTTCTTCTTATTTTTATAAAAATGTACTGACCGTATATTTGGCTGAAATGATGATAAATTGTTTTCTTAGACATATTTAGTCCCAAATGCCGCAAGCACGTTATTGTTATTTTAATCTATTAATGAATAATAGCGGTTTTAACTTTAACATACAAGTGATTCAAATACCGGCCACCCATAGTAGTCTACATACCGGCTAGCTGATTGTTGGTCTTCTCTAAGTTCCTCCGTAAGTAATACTTAGTTTATGGGAACACAGATACAATGTGGCTATAGTTACAATGTTGGCCAAAATCGTGCGCAATAAATGGGAATAGAAAGAAAGAAAGAAAAGAGGCATTAATTGGATTTTAAAAAGGTAGAAAATGAGGATATTAGACGGAGGAAGATGATACAGCTTGTGTTTTCTGCGATGATGCTTACTGTGTGGACAAGAAGGAAGATCTGTGGGTTCGACGCTTAGAATGCGATATGTGGGCCCAGAGTCACTGCACCGACGCAGAGAGTGATCACTAGATAAAGTAATCTACATTACAAGCAGCAAGAGTTTTTTTCTCTTTAACTCTTTAAAAATCAAAACTAGGAACAATAAAAATTGATTGACGTCATATTGGTAATAAAACGGAAAATGTCTAAGATTTCTCAATAATACAAGGAGTATGAGTATGTGTATGTACGCAAAGCAGATTAATATCACGTCATTAGAGAATTAAAAGGAAAATCTGACGTCATATTGGAAGTTTAACGAATTTTTCAGATGTTTGAGAATAATACAAAGCGAGCCAATGAGTAATAGAGAATAGTAAATATATGAGTTTGAGAAACACATTGAATCGTGATAAAAATCCGATTATGGAATTATTTGCATATTTTAACATTTTAAAGGTGTACAATTTGTTTAATTTTGAAATTATTTTTTTAAATATCGCATTTTGTCCGCATGACGGATATTATTATGACAGAATATAATAGCGGGCTGGTTTAGATATTCGAGAAAACGAAAAAATAGACCGGTAAATTTTTACTTTATAAAAAACATGATTTTTTTTTTTGCTAAATGAAATTTATTTGGATTTATTAAGGAAAGGATAAATTGTTTTGAAAGGAATATTAAACGAAACCCTTGGAGCGATCTTCGATCACACTTACGCACTTGTTATATATGTTATCTCCAATTAATTTTTGTTCAGATCTCCGTAAAAGTTTATCATACGTACAAAACAAAAGATATTTTGTAAATGACTATAAACAAAGACTATTGTATAAAAAATTAGGTAATCACAGTTGTGAGAAATCTTATACAATTTTCTCACAAGTTAAAAAATAATACAAAAATTACTCAAAAATGTCACAATCACTGTATAAATTATAGTTTTATCATTGAAAAAAAAATTATGAATAAAAAAAATATTTTCCTTTGTCGTTATGATTTCTGTTTTCTTCAGATATCTTTTGAAAGATATTTTAACCTCGTAATTAAAAATACACGATTTCGTGAATATAGATTCGAAAGGGAATGCATTTCTGGTCAAACGTGACACCATTTTCTCTAGAAAAGTGTTCTTGGTTTTTTTTGCTTGGGCCTCTACGCATTTTTTAGTAGAAAAATGAAAGAAAGGGGACGTATTTTCGGTGTTAAAGAATGCCAATTCTGTAAAATAACTCGACATCAATCTTATTTACTCATAATAATGCAATTTTAGTAGTATAAATGTAAATATTTGTTTTACTTTAATTTAACTTCACTTTCATCGATAAAAGTAGCCCCGATTATGTGTATTCAAAATAGCCCTAAACAATATTGGAACCTCTTTTTTTTTAAAAAAATCGAATATTTCATTGCGACCAAAAAATGTATTGAGTAGACTTTTATTTAAAGTAAATTATATAAGTAGATTTTTTGAAAAACAATCGTTTAAATCGTTGCAGATCGTAATAGCAATCACAAAACTGCATCAATTACTGCATTATTAAAAGATTCTCTTTCTATATCACTAAATATTAAAAAAATTTCTAATAATATTTTGTACTAGCATCAAAGTTTGACATTTTTTTTGAAAATTCATGTGAATATTTTTACGCGAAGAGCTGCATGTATTATTAATATTAGAATGCTAGAGTGCGCAAATATTTACATGTTTAGATTATTATTAAAGTTGGAATAAACAATACTCATATTTAATATTTTACTAACTGAAAACTTTTTTACTACTGAATGTCATTATTGACAGTTCTCACAACAAATATTTCCGCAAATATCCCAGATAAAAATAAATAAATAAATAAACAAGACCAACAATGTCAACTTCGCTCCTTATCAACAATGAGCGAACTCTTTCAATTTTGTCGTCCACATGAAAACGACTAAAACAAAGTTGGAAATGACACGTCAAATGTGACAAATGGGGTGTGTTCGTACTATAACTAGTTTCAGTGAAATGAATTATATTGTCTGTTATTATGATATAACTAATTTCCGTAATAAAATAAGTACATTTTAAATTAACAACATTTTATCTTTTGTTGACATTTATTATTTTTGTTGACAATTCCAGCTTTGAAAATTTCAGAACTTGAAATCCATATTTAGACTCTTTTTCCATTCAATATCTATTTTTCCGGAAACATATATCCTAAAAACTGTCGGTAGATTATATGATTGCTGCAATTAACACTTTTAGTATTCAAATTCGGTTTCTAAATTCAGTAATTAGGAAATCATATGACTCTATCTTAAATATGACGTATTCATCATGACAACCCAGAATCATTACCTATCATGGGATATCATTGAAGTAATTACGCATGATAGGATTTAATGGAATAAAGAATGTGACTATAACTTGGCCACAGGGGTTAAAAAATGTCATATACGCCATATATCACTATAACGTCATTCATGTCAGATAACTTGGCGATACATCTCGGTCGCTTGACGATTAATCGTCGGAAGCTGCTATAACAAGGAAGTACCGATTTTTAAAAAAAATTCAAATTACTTAATAAATATTTGAATTAATATCTTTTTAAGTTTTGATTCAATTTTCATAACATTTGAAATGACTCTACGAAATTTTGCAACGATTATATATATTAAATTTCAAACCATTCAGTTGGATAGCTTTTGCGCTGTTATTGCGGACAGACGTACGGACCTGACGGCGACTATAGGTGCTACGTATTTATATAATTACGAACTCACCAGACAACAAGAGCGCAAGAAATTAAAATTTTATTTGCAACTAAGTGAAGATTTTGGTAAGAAAACATTTTCTTTTCAAAATAACATTCTGAAAATTTCAATAATATAAAAGAGGCTGCAGTACGAAGCCATTCAAAAAATGATTCGCCATTTTTTTTTTTTTTTTTTTTTTTTTGCATTTTGTAATACATATAAAGCAAACTTTTTGTGAATTGCGTAAATCAAAAAATGGTCACGAAAAATATTTTATTTAGAAATAACTTTAACACTGGAAGAGTTCCATATACTGCAAATATTCAATAAATGTACTTTTGAAATATTCTATTGAAAACATA
Source organism: Maratus michaelseni (assembly GCA_963931845.1). Lineage (NCBI taxonomy): Eukaryota > Metazoa > Arthropoda > Arachnida > Araneae > Salticidae > Maratus > Maratus michaelseni. The sequence goes on from OZ007587.1 coordinate 322,025,394, forward strand.
TAAAAATACTTTTGCTGTGTAATACTTGAAAATACATTTTTTAAAGCATGTCGCAAAATATCCAATGATGACATTCGTGGTTTAAAAAATAAATTCTAGAATATTAACTGGTTTTTATTTATTTATTTATATATTTATTTACGTTAAGAACAAAGTGACAATGTGTGAATCAATGTTCGTATATTTTGTCTTATGGTAATGGTGTTTGTTTTCATGCAATAGTTTTATATGTATTAAATGCTAAAATTATGCACTAATAAAAATACACAAATTGCAATAGTTTGATAATGATACAACTGGCACAGCAAGAACCGTGTGTTAAACTTACGTTATTTTTATCATTTCACATGAAAAGTAAAAGTAAAATTAAAACAAAAAAGAACTGCAGAATAAAATATTAAAATTTTGATGAGAAATTTCGTAAATGTATCATTTATTTATGAATATCTAAAATACTGTATATAATCATACTTGAAAATTTTTGCACAACTCCAGATAACGTTAGGGTCCAACTCTTATAGCTATAAACAACTCATAAAATATATAAATAATACCTGTCAGAAAATATCGCAAAATAATTATGTTTCTATGTAAAAATTAAGTACATTGGACGAGTTAAAAACTGTAATTTCGTTACAATTTCTTGCTAAGAGGGAAAAAAAATGTTAAAGAAAAAAACATAAATAACTCTAAGCAATAACATTCAAAACATTAAAATGTCTGTTAGGTAAAGTGAAATTTAATGAGAATAAAATTTTTATGTTTGTACATTTTTTATTTCAATGCAGCTAAACGTAAATTAAGCCTTAATGAACGAATGCCATCTTATTCACGACAACCAACTCTTTTATTAACCAAATGTGTTGTTTCCAGTTATTAATTTTTTAACATTTTAAAACTATATTTTGCAGAAACTATTAATTGCTGAGATATTTAGATATGATAAGGCAAACTTTCTGTGCCAAATTACTGGTGTCCATTTAGAAACAACATATTTGGACAGTAAAAATTGATTGTCGCGAATATGGCGAAATTCGTTCTTTAAGTGTTAAAATGTATATATTTTGAAAAGAAGAAACCTGGAATGAAGAAAATATCAGAAGAACGGAATTACTCCAATAGAGAAAAATATAAAATTATTCCATACAGGTAGATATTTTGCATTTATACAAATAAATACATCATTAATATGAAGTTCATATTAATTATTCATTAAATGAGAACTATTAAAATTAAATCACATATCAAAATCTGTAACATTCGACAAAATGAGGTAAGCGTATGGTAAACCGTTTAAAACTTTTAGGTAGCTTCCATTACAAAAATCTACCTATTGCAGCCGTTCGGAGGAAAGCAGTTTAAAAAAATGTTGGTATATTTTCACCGATTATGACCGATCATGGTATATTTCACCGATCATGATATAAATTGAAAAAGTTGTTTCTTCCGTTATGTGTTAGATAGTGATTCAAATAGTCCGAAGCATTTTTTGTTTTGGCTTTATCTTAAAAAGTGACTGAGATATGGCAGTTTGAAATTCTAGAGTGGCTGACATTTTGAAACAATCTGATTTTGTTATGCTGTAACTCTCCTATTTATGAAGCGATGTTAATGTGACTGATCATGTGTACAGGACATACGAAGGTCTCGACCGAGTTCGTTAGCCAGCTTCATCCGCCATCTTCTTTTAAAATGGCGGCCGATGAAATATTTTTAAATTTTAAAAAATTCAAAAAGATCTACAAAAAAATATAAATTGAAAAAGTTGTTTCCATAAAGTGTTAGATCGTGATAGAAGGATTCCGGATCATTGTTTGTTTTGACTTTATCTTTTTTTTTAGACCGGCGACCAGGCCCCTACCTGCCAGGTTTCCCTAGCTTAAACGGGTTTAGTGCCTGGTACCGGGGTGAGTAGAGCCACTGAAGAGATGCCGCGTAGCGTCTGGCCGTTGCTGACAGGACGGCTATGTGGAGGACTTAGTTTTGTTCCCATTTTTGTTTTGCGGCTAATTGATGTTATTCTTTTTATATGGACCTGTCATCATTATGCGAGTTGGTCTCGTAATTTAGAGCCTTGATCAGGTGACGAGACCTTCACCTGATTAGGCACCCCCAGAGGTATAATTCACAGGGAACTTGGAGGACTTTACGCCCACGACGGATTTTACATGCACCAGGCGCCATTAGCGTACATGATGTTTTGGCTTTATCTTAAAAAATGGCTGAGACATGGAAGCTACCTTTTAGGTAGTTTTCAATACAAAAAAAATATAAAGCCACCTATTGCAGCCGTTCGGAGGAAAGCAATTCCGGAAAATTCCGATATATTTTTACCGATTATGACCCCCAGATCCCAAAACACTACCCTCCGTTCAAATGTTGATTTATATATATATACATATATATATATATATATATGATCTATGTCATACGATAACGCTCGTATTTATAAAATCGATTTGGATGAAACTAATTGTGTGTATTAAGCTCACCAATGTCGTTGAGCTCACCAATGACCGAAATCGTTGGCCAACTTGGTCCGCCATCGCGTTTCAAGATGGCAACCACTAAAAATTTTAAAACTAAAATAAATATACAAAAAAGTTAAAAATTCAAATTTATTTTCAATTAAGTGTTAAGCCATGATACAAAGATTCCAGAGCATTTTTTGTTTTACCTTTGTTTTAAAAAATAGCTGAGATAGAGTAGTTTGAAATTCTAGGGTGGCTGACATTTTGAAACAAGACAGCACATTACAAAAAACCAATGATTAATTTATGAGTTTTAGTGAAGGCGATTTCTCGCAAATTATTATCTTTCATTGTTGTAATCAATTTCCCTATCATACGCATAAAACTATATTTATGCGTATAGTTAACCATATCGAAACCATTGTAATGTGATTGTTATCTCAGTTCAAACAGCTCACTTTCAGGAACTATTTCAAAGAGACAGCTTTGTGATTGCAGCGCCCTCTCGTGTCCAATATTGGAACTCTTTTTTTAAATTGATGTATAAAAAATTCCAGACCTATCTGTCTAACATTCAACTTGTTTCACATTTCTATCTCTCACTGTTTCGAAGTTATGTCATATCCGTTATATTCAAGTTATAGTCAAGTTATATTCATATCCGTTAGCGCCAAATTCTCGCCAAACTTAGCGACATTTGGCGAAATATCGCCAAATTTGGCGACCAAATTAAGTCTTCATAAATGAAGCCAATTTGGCTGTAGCTCAATAATTTGGCGAATTTCTTATTCAAATTCAGTAATTACGAATCTTTTGTAAACGGTTTCGTTTCATTTTAGCTTGCTGTTTTTGAGTAACATGAGCTAAAATTTTAAAACGAAGATATAGGAAATCTACCTTTTCCTCCCGGTACAGGCCGGAAGGACTTTTTTTCAGTGTTTGCCACTGATACAGTTATTCATAAGAATCAAGATCAAAATGTAAATATAGGAATAAAAATTAATGTCAAATATTTGTAAATGCTGTCTGTTGGACAAATATGTCAAAACGAACAATGATATTTATTTCATATAGTTTTTGGTGACATTTTTATATTTAAAATGTCTAATTTGTTTAAAGATACCTCAAAGTGCGCTATAAAAAATCATTCTGAAGTTTTAACTAATGCTTTATGCATAAATATACACTCTAAATAAGGAAATAGCTTTATAGATTATTATTACAATTTACATACATATTTAAATTTATTCCTAAGCATATAATTTACAATTTGTATTCCATAATAAAGTTTTATACAAGCATCCATTTTTCAAATGAATGGTTTTAGGGTATAGATTATAATTTATCTGAGTTATGTAATAGTACCTAAATTTAAATATAATGGACTAAAGGGTTTAGAATCTGGTGAGCCAATTTTGTTTCTTCCCCGTAATGTCTTACAAATAGTTTAAATATAAATTTGAATAAAAATTTAGAATATATTTGAATGTTTTGAATATACATTTAGAAAATATAATATCTAATACTTCCTTGATAAGTTTTGTACATAAAAAAAAGAAATTAAAAGCATTTCAATTTTCTAAATAAAGTAACTTGAAATTTCATATGAATTTTCAATATAAAACGCTCGTTCAACATTCAGAAAAGCTCATCAAAATAACACTCTCATAAAAATAATGTTTATGTTTCCCTCTTTAATATGGATTATTATTGCACTATAAAAGTACACAGTTTGTGTGAAAGTAAATATAAATATCAACATTCTATCTGTGTCAAAAATGGGTTCAGATACACCTATATTTAGAGAAGGAACGGATGTTAAAACCACTAACTGAAACATTTAGCGGTTTTGTTTCTGTTTTCTTTCTATTTCTTGCTCACGTCTTGGTTCGCGTAACAATCAGCAAAAATGCAACAGAAATATAACTACATATTTTATATATTTTAAAAATACTGTATTTTATTTTTTCACTCGAAAAATATATTCATCTAATCCAATCCCTTTTAATATATTTTGAAAAAGAAATATAAGTTGTTTTTCTTATTGAATAATTTTTTAATGTTTATAAATTTACAAATAAAGAAATGTTGATGTTTCACAATATTATGATTTTTTTTTTATATTCATTTCTTTAATCTCAGATATATTGGCTTAAATGAATTTCTATCTATAAAATGAATTTCTATCTATAAAAGGCATCTATAAAATAGTTGAATAAGTCAAATAATTCTGATTTAATTACTTCAAAATTTACATTTAACGACCTCTCTTAGTTTTGCCAAATTAAAAATACAAGTTAATATTATTATTTTTTTGTGAATATAATTTCAAGTTTATTTCTTAATATTTTGAAACTTTGCAGCATATACATATAATGAGACATGTTAGAAGAAATTTAATTCACCATTGTGGTGTTCCCAAAATAACTCAACAGTTATTACGTAATATTATTTGCTAAAAAGAAAAGAAAACAAAAACATTTTCCTGCGCTCGATTACATAATTGAAATCAGCAACCGGCTGAGGTTTATTTTGATCCAACGATCTAAAATACGAATTTAAGAAAAAAAAAACTTGCCTTTCTGATGTGCAAGCAATGATTTTTTATTTCTATTTACTGCAGATAATAATCCAAACAATGTAATTATAAAATATTATTGAGTAACAACCCAGAACCAGACTCTTGTCGCCAAGACAGAGTGGCGACGAACTAATGCCCAAAGTGTGCGGTGCACACAGACGTGAGGCGCCAAGCATTTTAAGCCGAACAGAAATATTTAAAAAATACATATTTTTATTAAAATGAATTATTCTTGAAATTTTAATTAAGTTTTATAGATTTACTTCGAATGAATTACTTATAATCACTTATATGTTAATATTCTTTAAAATGAATGTGATAGCTTAATCAGTTTTAATTCTGAACACAAATATCTGATTTGAAACTTACAAAAAAGCGTAAGCCTTTTTTATCATTGCATCCAATTTTTATACGCCAAGTTGGATTGATAATACTTCTTATTGAAACTTCTCCCCTATCCCCACATTCTAATCACGTGACAGGCTAGCCAACTAGAGTGCAAAGAATGGCGTTTTATGTGCATGAAATGGAAAATGCCTTTTAAACTTGGCTTTAGACAAAATGTCGTTTGTGCTTTTTTTTAGTTCAATTTTTGTAAAATAAATAAATAAATAAATAAAACAAAAAAAGTCAGATTAAAAAACTTAGTCGCCAGATAAAAAAAGTTGGTCGCCAGTGGCGACCTGACGACTGCATTTGTCTAGCCCTGATCATTACAGACTTCTTTATTCTTCAATGAGTAAAGTTTCTCTCGTCCTCTAAAAAATGAGAAAAGAACTGTTTACAGAGGTGCCAATATCTTACTAATCTTACTAATCTTAATAACTTACTAATAATTTTTTTTAGAAATGAAAGTAAATGCATTCCGTGTAGGATATTTGCAACTAAATAAATAAAGTTTCATGAAATAAAATATCTGGTTCGAAATGCTGTTAAACTGGGTCAAATTAATCTACATATTACGGAAGATTAGTGGGAGTTTAGCACCTCTGTGTTTGTTTAATACTAAACCCCCGAAACATACTAATTAAATTGATCATAAAATCATTTATATTTTTTTTTCTTGAAGTATTTACAGTTACAATTCGTCTTAAAACATTTCGTGTTAACATATTAGCAAAAAATTACGTGATTTCTTGCCAGTTACACATAGCGCACATAATAATCATGGAAAAAAAGAAATTGTGAATACAAAAACATTACAAACCAGTTCTTTCTGTACATATATTAAAGCGTAAAACAGAAAATAACTACACAAAAATTCATCTATGTAATTCAAGTCTTTAAAACTATGGGCAGAAAATGTGAAACGATGTTAAGAGAAACTGAAAATCGCCAATTTATATATGGGTAAATGACAAATAAGATGTTGCTTGATAATGATTAAAGGTATTATAACATGGAATGTGGCTCTAACGTTTAAAGTTGTTTTCCACTTTTTTCCATGAATGAAATAGGATAATCGATGTTTTTTTTATGGAAATTATGTTCTGCTCTTCGGTTCATTAAGAGTGATAATATTTATGTCTTAATGGACATTTAAAGGAAATATCGATCTCAAAGCAATGTCTCATCTGAGTATAATGCCGACAACTTAAACCGAAAGAGGATGCAGGCCTCAAATCGAAATATTTTGTCCTTTACAAGAATGCTCACAATAAATCGAAATGAATAATGTCAAGTACGTGTGTATCAAATACGTGTGTATCAAATAAGGGAATACCCTATCACTGCAACTCAAGGTATGACATGACGCCTGTATACCTAGTCTGCATACCTTTGATCTCGAAGCTGCCGTTACAGGTAATATACATGATCACCAATGCTGATTACAACCATTTGTAACAATGTATCTGCTTTGAGATGATGCAATATTCATATGTTGACTGTCTTAAATAAATAGCCTATATTTATTCCTACAGTTTCTTACATTACAGTAATTAATAAAATAAAAGTGAGAATTTAAAGGTTAAAATATATGAAGAGCGTTTTGTAATAATGGAGAAAATTTCTCAATTTAAAGTCCTCGTTAGTTTTTCCTGTTTAAAAGTTAATGAAGATTCATAATCCACGTTCATGATTTAAATATTGAAATAAATGGATACGTAACGAAATCTTTGGATGAATAAATTATCCGAGTTTGAATTTTATTTTTAAAGAAGTTTCCATTTTTAAAAAAATTACACCAAATTTAATTTTTAAAAATGTTTTCTAAATGATGAATCAATTTAATCTTCTTCATATTAAAAGTTTTAAACACTCTGTGAGCTGAAATGCACGTATTTATCTTCAAGTTGCTTGTTTCCTTTCTTTAAAATAATACAAGTCATACATATTTAAACAATTTCGGTGTCCTGCAAAAATCAGCCGACATTTTCAAAATTAAAGGATTTAAAATCATTATGAATACATAGAATTGCGTATATGTCGATAATGACTGTTAAATTTGTATTTTAAAGGATACTGTATATATATTTTTTTAATGTCGCATTTTTTGTTTCAGTCAAAAAGGCTCCCCATAAAAGTAACTCAAAATACTAGATGTTAAATCTAAGTTAGGTAATTAATTATTTATTTGAATCATTGAATATGTATGGAGGTGTAAAAGGTTATGCATTTAAGGTACATTTTTAGTGTAAACTATGTACATTAATAGAAAATTTTTTAAGGGAGGTATCAAAATGATCTTGAAATTAGAAGGAATATATTACATTTATTTTAATACCATTAGGAAAATTCAAACATCCATTATGTTTTTTAAAATCATGTTTAAAATTATATCTGAATCGGTAAAATGTTTGCTAAAAATATACAGTTTTCATATACTTTTTTTAGCTCTATATTAAACATGAAATCATCATCTTATACAAACACTGATAATCATTAATAATTCAATTATTACTCTTATAATAAAATATGCAATCATCCGGGTTTCTTTAATTAAACAATTTTTCACAAGTAATTATTTATACATATATACATATTACTAACACGGATGTTCATTACGCTTAAATAATATACAATAAATTTAATTTCGACTAACACTAAACTTTTTTTTACTCTTTCGTTAAGTATTTTAAGTCTAAATTATATCTGAGGCGAAATAATGCTGATTCTTTGAAGAATAGCAAGCTGAAATTTTTATTAATATTTTTTTTTTTTTTTTTTTGCGAATTTGCTGATGTGCCTATTGGAATTATTAAATGCATTTCTTTAGAAAAATCAAAATTTAATTTCATTTGATGATGCTAATTCAATTCGTTTAGTTTCGATGCATTAATCGACAGTAAGTACTGCTGCAATAATTTTATTGTGATCAGGAAAGTAATTTCGCGAAAGTATTTTCGCCTAAAAACATTAACTATGATATTCCTACATTCACGTATGTAAATTAACATGCTTGTAGCATAATGAATTTAAAAAATTATTATTTTAAGTTATATTTTCCGTAAAAGAAAAAAAATGAGATTTATTGAAATTTTCTTTTAAATTAATTTTTTTCAAACTTAAGAAATTATGTTTTACAATATTTCAGATTTAAAGTGAAGCTTCATGCAACATATTTTCAAAAACACTTTTCTACCGTTTCTAATGTAAAATAAAAAATAAATGTTTAAAACAGATTCAATTTTCTACGTAAATTTATTTTTTACTTAGAATTCAGTGTATCTTGTCTATCTATGAATGTAGAAGAAATTGTGTAACAAGAAATCTATTGTGTTTTCTATAATAAATTGTACACAGAATGATCGCAGTTCTAGAAGATAAAGTAACACATGTAAACCAATTATTCGTCATTGTTCGTTAAAGGAGTATTTATATATATAAAAAATAGTAATTTATTTTTTGTCCATTTAATTTTTATTTCCAAACATGAATTTCAAAATAATTTTCACCGAGTAGTTTGTAGTAAATAGGTTAATATTGTAATCTTGGAAAATTGTGAGATTTTGTATAAAACTACATTTTTCATTTTTCCCTAGTAATAAAGTTTCACATGATATGACATAAATAAATTTAATAAAAAATTCTACTTTAAATTAATGTCCAATAATGCTTAAAGTGATAACACAGAATATTTTAAAATACCTTTTTCTTTAATGTAGATAACATATGTTTCATGCACAACTATCGGTGACATCTTCAGATCTTAATAATAAATACAAAATTCTCGCATATTTGAAAATAGTAAAACATCTACCACGAGATCGCATGTCAAAAGTTAGTAGGTGCTTAATTTGGCCAAAACTGGGAAACGTGAAAGAATTATTATTTATTTATATTTTTATTGCTTTTCCATTTACCGATCATCGCGTGCCAAATTTTAGCAAATTCAAAGGAAACGGTTTCGTTGCAAATGCAATCTTTTCGCAAATATATTTCTATAGATTCACGGATAATGGATGGGAAATAAGCTCTTGATTGAAAAATTATTTTACTATTATTGAAATCTATCTCCAACTGCTCCTTACTATATTGTCTAGCTAAAGCGGTGGTTCTTCTGTCATGTTTGATATCAGCCATATGTGTTCTTTTATTCTTGTTTTAAATTTTCTGTTCGTCATTCCTATATAGTACTGTATTTTTCCATCTGCCTTGGTGAATGGGATTTCATAAACACCGGAAATAAAAACACAATATAATAAACACAAATATTTTCCAGGATTTTTTGAAAGATTAAAATATAAACTTAGGAAATTTAATATCTGTCTTATTGCAAAACCTTCCACAAAATTAAGAAAACATAGTATGTAGAAAAACAGACCCACTAGAACCTAACCAACTTTCCGGTGTTTATGAAATCCCATTCACCAAGGCAGATGGAACAATACAGTACTATATAGGAATGACGAACAGAAAATTTAAAACAAGAATAAAAGAACACATGGCTGATATCAAACATGACAGAAGAACCACCGCTTTAGCTAAACAATATAGTAAGGAGCAGTTGCAGATAGATTTCAATAATAGTAAAATAAACGGATTTTAGAAAAATAGAGCGTTAATGTACTCATAAACTGGAGGATTCTTTGCATGAAAATCAGTATCGTAATCCATATATTGTGTCGTGTTTTACACTGTATTAAAAGGAAAATGTTTCTTAATCTATGAAAATATAATGTAACAACGAACGAAAATGTACAATAACCTCTTTCGAATTACCCACGATTCCGAAAGGCCTTTTTTATCCGTAACCAAATCTGCAACTGTAAAAAAACAGAATATTTTCGAGATTTAAAGAAGAAATTTTAAAATAAAGTATCTTTTACTGCCACTGATTTTCAGAAATGTTTCCGAGTCCGTTCCGAAAATATACTGTTTTTTCAGGTTTCTAAAGATAAAGAACGTTTTTTCGGAATGATAGGTAACTCGGATAATTTATATTTTCATTCGTAGTTATATTATATTTTTCACATTTAAGAAACATCTGTCTTTTTTTACAGTATGTGCTAATCCCGAAGATAATTTAACGACATAACGATTTTAAATAAACTAGATTTGGTTTGAGAGAAATGTACAACCCTCCCAAGAATTGCTATAAGTCCATTGTAACCCAGTCATGGTGTAATGTGAATCGGATTTGTAAACATAGCGCTTATAGTTCAGTACTACTTAGATAAGGATAATCACACTTTCACCACTTCTCTTGATATCGATACACTTTTATCGTTACAGAAAGATAAGTAAGTCATTTACAAATTTCTTTAAATTATCTTCATAATTGTTAAAGTTTTCAACAGAAATGTGTATTTGCTTGGTTGATTTGAGTATCTACACGAGAGATATAGGCCCAAGGGGGGGAGTGCCCTCCGTGGGGGTTTTTCTAAGGGATCCTAACCCGTATTTACGGCAAGGTTCGAAGAAAACCACGATAAACTTTGAACGGTTAGGTCGACGAGCGCGACAGGGGTTTGAACCCAGCACCTCCCATCTACCAGCTCTGAAAATGTGTGTTTTGATTGGAGTGCCATTATAATTGATTGTATCTTGGTTAAATAAATGGAATGCGACTCTGGTTTCCTATACAAAATTTGTTCTTCTAGATGCGTTCCTCTTTTAGTTTGCAGAAAGCGTTTAAGAACACCCTGTAATTTCCGTAGATCATAAAGTTTCATAAGTGATATTTTACCACTAAAAGGAAAACAAAATACTTTCATTTTCTTACACTGTAAAAAATACAATGTTTCTTAACTGGTACGCGCATGCACCTATTTTTGTAACTTTAGCACACGCATGGGATAATTCTCACTCTATTTTGTCTCAAATTATATTTTTGACCAAATACACTTTAAAAAAATCTACTGACGTCTATTGTAAAGATGCATAGATTCTGCTTCTTTTCAGCGAAAAATTGTTCTCTTTTATCTTTAATTACAGATTTTGTAGCAGCTTCCGTAAAATTCATATTGCTCTTATAAAATATGCTATACATTTTCAAATGATTTATTTTCCACCTTTAAACACGGAATTATTTTACAAAATTAATATTTATTACATGTAATAACATTTTATCAATATATACGAGTACTGTTTATGTCACTCTTTAAAATTTGAGTAAAACTTGAGTAAAAAATAAATTTATAAATTGTTAAATTACATATTTTTTTTTAGCATATTATTAATTATCATCTGCACAACATTACTGCAAAGTCTCTCTTACCTTGTCTTAAAATGTATGGGTAATAATTAATCCATTTTATTGTTATCACATTCTTTACATTTCATTATAGCACGATTTTTACATAATAAACGTTTACAGTTATAAAACGACAAAGAAGTTTTCTTATCTTCTTTTAGTGGGCGAATATCACATCGTTTTTGCGTCATTTTGAGAAATGTCTTCCTTTTCTACTTTTCTTGAACTCTAGACATACTTTTAATTTAGTTGTTTAGAAAGTGATGCATTATTTGAGAGAGCAGTAAGGTGCCCTTTCATCAATTCCATAGAAAACTTATTCAGAAATCTTCGTCGATCCCCTTTATTGTTTGAACAATATGCAATGTAAGCATTTATACCAGATCAATTCATCATCCAGAAAAAATAAAAAAGTGCAAATGTCCAACGTTTACATTTCCGCGAAATTGAGTATGTACCAGACAGCTTATCGGCTACGTCAACTCCACCTTTAGTTAAATTATAGAAATTCGTAAAAAAAATCTAAATGAAATAAAAGTTGAAAATATTAAACTCAGTTAAAAGGCACATTTACTAATCAGAGAAATAATAGTGTCATGTTATTATATATTATTAAGTATAAATATGTTTTCTTCTTCTTTTTTTATGGAATTCTAGCATTTAGATCAAATTACTGCACAGAACAGTACTTTCATGCAGCTTCCCATTGACAAAACAATGGCCAGGAAAATGTGCTATGAGAAAAAATTCTAGGCAGGAAAAGGTGCAGGAGAGCAATTGGCGGTAGAAGAGTAAGGCCCCTGTGTATAGGTCACAAAACAAAATACCTTGCAAAATCAAATGGGCACAGAAATGTGGAGTTCAATCAAAGTACAGTTCTGTTCAGAGTGCAGTATTTTAGTTTAAATACTAGAATGTCATGAAAAAAAATTATATATCAAACGAAAGTTGAAAATATTAGACTGAGCTAAAAGGCAGTTTACTGTACGAGAAGCGAGCTGCCAAGGTTTTTGAATTTGACTTGAGGATGATATGTCGCACAGCACCTGGTTATCAGACAGCAGATGAGGGTTTCGCGCCAGGAAGATGCTCTCTCGCAATAATGGGCGCTGTGGCGCCACCAAATGAACACTATTCGCGACAAGGAGCGGTGCCATACGACGAAATAGGAGTTGCTCTGGATACTAACTAGCTTGTCCGGTTGGAGTTGTGTGCTAGGTGTTGATGCATGTGTTTGAGTTGGTTCAGGAGTGTGGGTTTAGTAGGAATGTTTTGTAGTCATCCCTAGGTGGAATGGCTGAACGTTTAATGTTCCAGTGTGTGGTAAGCGTCGTGGCAGGCGTGGGTAGGAGATCCCACATTGCCGCACTCACATCCATTATATCCTGCACAACCAAATTTGTGGAGGTATGATTTAAACGGCCGTACTTGTTAGGAAAGTCGTAGTGTATGGTGTGAGGGGATACATGTTGAGTGAGACTATGGAGATCAGGTCAAACGTGTATCTACCTTTGTCAGTGAATTCCCAGTACTCCTGCCATTCCCAGATGATCCTGGATTTCTGGACCCTCTTGATGAACAGCTGGGGCACTGGGAGGTGGTTATCAATGGTTCAGTGACTGTTAATATGAAAATATATATGTTAAAAGTGATTACATTAAATATAACAGATTAAAAAACCTTTTAATAAACAAACGTACTAGATCTGCGCCACAACCGGGGACAATCTCAAGATCGGTAATGATAAGTATAATGGCCTAAAAAAAAACTCAATTTCTTATTTTTTTTTTTTTGTTTTATGGCGCGTTATAGTAGAAAATAGTAGGCTATGCCAATGGGAGAAGGTTATGGAAGGTTTATGAATTTAAATGGAAATTTCGAAAATTAGCCAGCTATCGCCAAGTTGGCTTCATATTTGTCAACTTATTTTTATCTCTAAATTTGGCGATATTTCGCCTAGTTGGCCAAAGTTCGCGCTATTGTGGAACTCGGTCATCAATACTTTTCAACAAACAGCCATTCTATTCATATGTATTAATAAATACGTACTCATTCATATATTATATTTCATATAAATGCTAACGTCGTAAAAATGCGGGCAACAATGTGATTAAAATAGATGAATGTTGCAACAATTAAGTTATTTTTTTTTCAATTAATATTAAACAATCGCAACGTTATTTCTGTGGAGAAAATACACGTTTTGTATCGACTTTGCCCCCCCCCCTAGAGATCGAATTTTAAAAAATCAATGTCCAATTCATGTATTTCCCTCAGAAATACATATATATTCCAAATTTCAAAGATCTATGTTAACAGGAAGTGGGTGAAAAATGAGTGAAAAGATATGACTGCCACATAATTACATAATTGTAAAGTCAAAGAAAGCATGTAATAAAATAAATTATATTCTCAAAAAATGTTGAACTCAAGTAAAGTGTCGAAAGTGTCGGCCCTACCATTTGGAAAATGAAAGTTATTACAATTTTTAAAATAGAACAGATAAACACGAGTTTAAAAATTGTAAAGAAGACATTAACTAATGACACATTAAATATGCCTAATGATATACATTATTTATGTTGCCAACACCTCTTTTTCTATGAATTTACGAAACGCACTAAAACAAATGAGGTATCATTCGAAAGGTCTTTGAAGCAGCTTCTGACATAGTACACTCACATTTCGTTAAAACATGTTTTTTCATTAAAAATTGCTGTTAATTAAAAATTAAATTGGCATTGTTTACATAAATGAAATGGGAATTTTTCCTCAAATTAGCCAAAAAAAATAAAATATTGCATTATAGGATGCTCATCAACGATTATAAAAAATTAATAGCACAAAAAACATAAAGTATGAATTATTTTATATTTATGGTTAAAAAGCAAAATTGAAATTGAAATGTTTAGAAAAAAACAGACATCATGGATTGATCAAAGCAGTGGCATTTCACATGTAGAATGTTATATTAAATTAAATTTTATTTTAAATACATTCAATTCATTTTTCTTTGTTTCTAGTTTTTCAAAAAATGGGATAACACCATCTTATAATGCAGTAAAAATACGATTGTTAATTTCTTTCTCGCACTTACCTTTGGTATCTTCAATCAGATTTCACTGTAACTTTGATGGAATAAATGAGACTATATTCTGACTTGACTAATGTTGTTTGCATCTATTTTTATCCTAATTTTTTCTTTAGAACATGGATCTAAAAAGTATTAGATATTGCTAAACATTATTAAACTCCAGTGTGAAATCGTCGCAAGAGTCCACTATCTATATTACAAAGTACAAACATGTCCGTGCGTAACGCTGACGTCATTTTGCGAATATAAAAAAATGACGACGAAATTTCGATTTTGAGATGTATGGTACTGCAATTTTTTTTAATTTCTAAACATCGAACATTTTTACTTTTTACATCGTTATGTAGAGAGAAAAAATCTACTTTTGAATGCAATTTTTTTGAAAACTGTATCGCAATTTACTCATTTATTATGGTGTTTAAATTAAAATTCAAGCAAGATTTTTTTTTAAATATATCTCTGTCGCTTGCATAAGATTACAAAATATTAATCTGTTTGCATTTTAATCAATATAAAAAGTTCAGCTTTTGTTTCCAGCTAATATTCAATAACAAAATTAAAACTTTATTAAGCAATAAATAAAATAGTACACATAAATCCCAAATTTAAAAGACATGTAATTGAAATAAGCGCTTAAAACCGCTGAAATTATCATAATAATAGTAATAATAAAAAAACTTGTGTAGATAACAAATTTTTTAGCGATTTCTTCCGCTATTAACTTCTGGCTCGAGGCCAATCCGAAATTTCCGTTTTTAATAAATTTCAAAATTTTATTTGAATGAATCATTGACATATTTCATACAAAAATGCTCTTTGGTGTTTTGCTAAGTGGCTATGTAAAAAAATATTAAATGTAAAAATCCTATTACCTTTTTCAATAAAAAAAAATATTGGCTTTCACATATATTCTCTTTCCCGGGAATCCCGGGTTAGATACCCTAGTTATTATAATGTTAAAATTTAAATTAATTTATCAGTTAAAATTACTTTTTGTATTTCTGGTTTACTTTCATAAAGTACTTGTTGTCACAGAATACTTTCTGTTCCATCTTGTTATTTATTTTTTTAGAATAATAAAAGAATCCCGAAAGATAGATTTTCCACATTCTATTACTTAAAATGTTTTTATATAATTATGAAAACAAAGCTGATTATATTATATTTACTTTAATTTACCAATACATACATATTTAATCTCATGATTAGAAAGAAACAATAGTTATAATACAATTACTTCTTTTCAAGGAATAACGCAATAATTAACCGTTGTAAAGTGCAATTAATATACCAAAAAATCAGCTTTCACTTCCCCTTCAAAATTAATGTTCTTTGAAAAGGTTCTTCAACAAAGAACTAAAATTTGCATAATTTATACAAAAGCAGTCAGTGTCTAATTTTAAAAGATTGTCGGTTGCATCATGCGAGGGCTTAACAATGGTTTTATTACATGGTTAATGAAAATAAATATTCTTCTTCTATGTTACTTATTTTTCATTGTAATATATTTCGTACAGTTGAAGAATGCACGTTAAAAGATAAATGAAAGGCAAAATTTCTTTTGTATTTTAGTTGTAGTTATTTTTAGTATTTAAGCCGAAAACGTAGATTAAAAGAAAAAATGCGCTATGTTCAGGATGATGTATTATAAACACAAAAAAATTAAGTTGATGAAACATTTCTGGATGCTCATAAAATGGATTTTTATGTGAAATTTCCTATTTTAAAATGTATGGAATACATGATATTATACCTACGTAGATGATGTAAATCCTGCTAATAATATCATTTTTGGTTTATTACTGTTATTGCACTATTATTATCATAAATATTGTGTTTTACTTTAATCGTGTTGCATTGTATTTTACTTCTGAAAATTCTTTCACCTGTGGAAAATTTGTTATATTTTAGTGTTTAAATATTATATTTTTGTGTTTGAATGTTATATTTTAGTGTTTACTTGTGAAAAGTTTTCCCTCAAAGATGATTGATGTTTGTTAACAGTGAACGATTTTCGAATTGATCATTTTTGTCTAGAGAAGTCGTATAAAAATTTAAAAAGTGTAATTTTTTGCAGGACAATTTTAACTGTGTACTCTTTTTACTACCCTTTTTTGAACATTTATTTTCAATTTACATTGACTACTAATAAAAAAATAAATATTCAAAACATACAAAATTAAATCGCGTTCCAATGGATAATCAAAATATCGGAGTATGTCCATTAATAGTTATTTTAATAGATTTTACATTTAAATGTAGATATCGTAAATAATTTGTACAAAAATTTAATTCAGTTTTATAAATCTAACTATTTGTTAAACTATCATTATCTATATATGTACTATCTATCTATCACTTTGTTTATTTATGTACCATCCTTCTTTTATATACAGGGTGGTTCAGAACTAATGTAATAAATGTAAAGGTAGGTAGAGAGGATCTAAATAAGCAGATTTCGTATAGGAATGTGGGTGCGGAAATGCAGCGTTGAGGCAGTAGAGGGCGCTGTTGAGTTCGGCGGATGAAAGTGTTTCGCTGGCTTGAATCGCCATTCCGCACATGGATTTCGAGCAACATGCATCGTTACACCAATGCGGAGCTCGCCGATATGCTTTTTATGTATGGGCTGCTCAAAGGATGCGCACGCTTAACGGCTCTCGATCTTGTCGTATGACTATCGTCTACTGTACGTAATACTTCTTCTTCTAACTTCAAGAATTCGGCGATATCTTCCAGTGCCCGTATCACGCCTGGAAGCATAAAGCTATCCAATTGTGCACAACTCCCGATGAAGACGCTCAAATGCTCGGCGATCCAGCAGATTCCTACCCGGGAATCGCTCTATGTACATCCTTTGCGCAGCCGCTCCATTTCATTGTGCAGCCCCATAAATGAAATGCATGTCGGCATGTTCCGCATAGGTGTAACGATGCATGTTGCTCGAAATTCGTGTGGAGAATGGCGATTCAAGCCAGCGAAAAGCTTTCATCCGCCGAACTCAGCAGCGCCCTCTATTGCCTCAACGCTGTATTTCCGCACCCACATTCCTATACGAAATCTGCTTACTTAGGCCTCCTCTACCTGCCTTTGCACTTTTGACATATAATTTTGAACCACCCTGTATATATAACAATATTACGGATTTCAAAAACTTAATTTATAATGACAATAAGATAAATTCGATTAGTACATTTGATTTCGAAAATTTCTTTGTAGTACCTAACATGATAACAATATTTCAGTTTGTAAAAATAGCTATGATCAATTTAGTGATATTTTAATTTTTGATTATTGGATAAGTTTATTTAAATTATAAACTTTTTAGAATGTTTTATTTAATGGTAAATATTAAGTTCAGACAGTTTCCCTAACTAAAGAATCCTGTGAAAAGCACTTATTGTAGTATTTTTCTGAAGCATTTTTTAATTTTTATGGCAGGTTTTGCTAAGTAAAATATTAAGTTTTTTTTAGATATATTGATGATTTAATTGCTTTTATGTGGCATAAATTTATGGATTTATCAAGTATTATTTTTCCGTAGTATTTAGTTTTTAAACGTACTAAACTTTTACATATTGTAATGTTTCTAGTTTTAAAACTAAACTGGATGGTTTGGAGATTATGCTCGGAGAAAATTGAGTAAGAATAAAATGTTATTTTCATTATTATTTAAAAACACTTGTTCAACTGACACTAAATTAGTAACTTTTTAATGCTGATGAATCAAGTTTGAATATTTAATTTTTTTGTATTATAATAACATCTAAAACAATTCTGCTCCATGCAACAATTTATCATTGGAAAAATAAAACCAGTGATATGCTATGTATGACTCTAGTTATGTTCTATTTTTTTCTAAATGCAGATGATTTTGAAAAAAAAAAAACAGTTGTTGAATATATTCAGAAATAGCAAAACGTACAAGAACAAACTAAATGTCTGAGATGTAACTGATTTTTTTTTACATAAAATAAAGACTTTTACATTTTCATACTATATGTATTGCAAAGGCATATGCTTCTATATTTTTGGTTCTATTTCTCTTAAGATAACAATAAGTGATTTAGAATATCCTGATTTTTTATATTATAAGGAATTCAAATCTGGATAAAGACCTTTAAATGGTACAAATAGAAATAGTTTAAAATTTTTTCGACTTCCATAAGAATATAATAACAGATTTTATACTATCAAAGGATAGGAAAAATATAACCCGTGTAAGTAAAAAATGATTTTTCAAAGAACTGTTATGTACTAATAGTTGCATTTTTATAAAATTCCGAATAGCTTCGCATAAAAAATAAAAAAAGGAAAAACACGAAATTAACACCAGAGAAATCGCTCACTGAGATTTCATGTATAATATAGCCTTGCACTGTTTTATCACTTCGATTTTTTTTATTTAAAAAAAAATTTCATTCAAGTTTGTCAAATTCATTATTTATCTGTAAAATTCAAAAAACAAGAATTTTAAAATATAAAATGAGTTTTTATATTATGATATATTTTTGACTTCAAATTCTTTTTGAATTAAACTAACACATAAATTATAAACATCTAAAAGTAAAATTTAAATGTCAGACATATATCTATTTTTTCAGAAAACATGGCCTTTTTCTGACTTTTTTCATAAAATTTTCATCGCAAACATATACTATATTTTGCTTGTACCTCACTTGCGATAACAATAAGATGTATAGAGCTTCCTAATTTTTTTTATTATAAAAAATCAGATATAAAAATGGGGATAAAAAGCTAAATGTGCTGTCTGACGTAGTTTTACAAATTTTTCAATTACGTGAGAATAATATAACAAATTTTACCCTCAAAATAGACTAAAAACTATAAGATATTCTTAGGCAAAAAATTTATTTTTCAGAAAAATGCTATATATTTAAAAATACACTATCGAATCATTTTTTAAATTCTGAGTTGTTTGTCATAAAAAATAAAATAAATAAACATGTTTAACATGAAATAGCAAATAAAAACTAAATTGTTAAAGCTATGACATTTAAAAGTAACATTTGAGGATTTTTTATTTCATCTTGCAGGTAAAATTTTCAAAAAAATATTTCTTTTGACATTAACAGTTAAAGTGGGATTAATTGGTTTTATGCAGCAAAATATCGTTACCTACATTTCATTAATATATACTAAACTAGTTTATAATGCAGGTATTCTTTCTCATATATATAGATTGTACGTTGTCTTTATTTTTATTCTTTATATTTTTGTAAGAGTTGATAAAATAAAATATATGATGTTTATTTTCCTCGTCATCTAAAAAAAAATAAAATACTTATTTTTAATAAAAGTAGAAAGATAACGTATGAGTTATCTGATATATCCGCTCTAAAGATTTTGCATACAAATTATATATTGCATAATGAAAAATGTTGTTTTTAAATATTACAAAATAACTTTTTCAAAAAAGCTTCATAGAATATCGTATCATAAAAGCATTTGTGTTTTCATGTTCATTTGTGTTATCGTAAATATTTGTTTTTTTACAGTGTACACTCTAAAAAAACACATATGTATTTTTAGAGTGTACACTTAATCTAGGAAAATACAATATAACCACAAACGAAAATAATCTCAATCCGAGTTACAAACGTTTCAGAAAAGCGTTATTTATCTGTATAAATCTTAGAAACCAACATATTTTCGAGATATAATGAAAAATTTATAAAAACAATGTTTTTTTTTTCTGCCACTCATTTTTGGAAATATTTCCGAGAAGTTTTTATAGACCATTAATCACTGCTCTCAACCTAGAATAAACGTGTTTCAGATGCTGTCAAATCTTTAATAAACATTTACATATTCAGCAAACGTATATTACACACAAACAAGATAAATTAACAACATTAACATTAACATTAATATTAATATTATTTTGTTACTATTCCACATATTATATCAACTATGCAGCTGAAAATATTTAATTTTGAATTAATATTATCCTAAAATCTAATATTCCACTTTGAGATAACTAATTAATAAACTATAAAAATTACACAGAATCGTTTCGGAAAATCACTGGCAGCAAAAAAAACTTTTTTTTAAGGTTTTTTTTTTTAATTTATTAATTTTTAATTTAATTTATTATTATTATTATCATTGTTTCGAAAATTTATTACTTTCTGACGTTTCCAAAGAGAACGAACGCCTTTCGGGAACGTGGATAATTTGAAAGAAGTTATTGTATATTTTCGTTTGCGATCATATTATATTTTCAAATTTAAGAAACATGTTTTTTTTTCTGTGTTCACTGCAAAAAATTAGATTTATTCTAATTTGCTAAAAATTAGATCTAATTTTCAGAGACATTTTCTAGAATTTTGTTTAGTGTATTTATTGATCAGTTTTCTCAACCTAGGATAGAGGTTTTTCGGACGCTATTAATTTTCAATTAAACATTTACATATTCAGCAAACATATTTTAGAGATAAAACATGATAATTTAGCAGCATTAACGGTAACATTAAAATTAATATTATTTTTTAATCTTGCATGTATAAAATCAACTATGCAGCTGAAAATTTGTTATTGACATCTAATAGCCGACATTCCGATATGAGAAAACTAAGTAATATACTATACAAACAACTCGGAAACCAGTATAGTTTCTGAATGGTATATTTTCGGAATTCGTTTTTATAAATTACTCTTTAAATCTCGAAAGTATATTGGTTTCGGGGGTTTCTAATTAGAAAAACATTCTTCAGAATCATGGGTAATTCCGAAAATGTTATTGTATAGTTCCGTACGTGGTTATATTACATTTCTGTATATTTTGAAACATTTGTATTTTTATAGTGTAGAAACCTGCAGTTCATGCTCCCAGTACTTTGTATCCACGATATTCTTGACGCATGCCCGATTCCATTAGTGTACGCTGTGATATGAGGCTGTCGTCGAGCTCTAACCCACATTCCTTCTATCACGAGTCTCATGCTTTTCTAACCGCTCTATTGTTTCCTCAATATAATAATTAAAATATAATTTGAAATCTAGACTAAATATCATATTTTATTTTAACTGAAATAAATTATCTCATTATGGTCTGGTTTTATGTAATATAAATAAAAAGCTTATTAAAAAAATTATAAATTGTCAACATAGTAAATTTTGATGAATACTAATATATTAATATGATATCGCTACGAAAAAATTTATGAGCAATTTTATTTATTAATTCATTTAAATGTACGTTAATCGCATTTTACGTGTTTTACAATCACGGATAAAATTTCTAAAAAAAAAAAGTCCCAAAATGAATTAAACAATTCTCAGAGACAGATAGTCTCAAGGAATTTTATAATGATTTAAAATATACTGCTTATTTTGCATATGTACAATTGTGGAATAAAAATATTCCCGCTCCATCTGTTATGTCTCCAGATAATCACAGGCGGATGCGAGAGCTATCAATCGACCAGAATTTCTGCGTGTATTCCAACTATTAATACGATTTGTGATTTGCAATTAGCTTACAAATAAAAAAATGTAGCAACTTTCATTTTTAAAAAGATAAAACCAATTTTTCACAATTGATATGAGTTTCTTGAATTAGAGCAGCTTTAAAAATGTATATAGTGTATGAACTTTTTATTACATACAATATTTTTTTTTCGGCAAATTTTCAGGCAGATGAAAGAAAATAGCCAGTCGATTGAACTCATGCCAGATTTAAATTAGTATAATGAAGTAAACTTGTGGTCGTCTAAATATTATTTTTAAAAAAAAATCGATACGAACACCTAATTTCTACAGCCGAAAATGAATCATGATAATCAACATGATCTCAAATGAACAAAAGGTAATAGTATTTGTGGTAATAGTATTAGTGGTAATAGTATTAGCAATAGTTTTAGTAGTAGAAACGTGCTAAGTAATCCGTTTAAATTTTTTAACAAATAATAGAGCCTACTGTTTCATTTACTAAAAGTCTTTTTTTTTCTTTAAAGTTCAATGATTGTATGATCCTTAAAACTATAATGCCGAAGGTTTTTATAGCAAAATTAATAAATACTTGCCTTACCCGACAGAAAATTTAGAAAGACTGAAAATTTAAAAGGGAATTTAATTTAAAATTAATATTTCATATATGAATATTTAACAAGAACGAAAAATCATGCGTCAAACATAGATTATGTAACACTTACCAATACTTCTGAAATAATTTTACATTTCTTTACAGTTCAATTTGGTGAAAGATGATGTCTCAGTAAAGAATTTCGAAAAACATAACACATTTAAAAATCAAATTTCAGGAATTATTAATAATATTCGAAAATATACCCAAATTCGTTTGTGCAACCCTGTATATGTTCTATAGATTTGTATATATACTACATAGATTGCTAAATTTTAGTTCACTTAGGAAACGCGTAGAACAGCTTAAAATTTCCCTTTTGGAATTTCCATCAATAAACGGAAATGTGCTCCAAGAAATTTTGACCTGCCCTGTATATGATCTATAAAATTTATACACGCAAAAGAATAGGGGGAAAATTGAGTTAAATTTAAATATTTGTTCAGCAACTGAAAACGCAGTTCCAGAAATTATTGTTAACAGACAGTACCGAATTCTTTTGTGTGTTCCTGTAAATGAACGATGAATGCTATACAAACAATATTGCATAGTTAGACTCTTGTAACGTACCTTACTAATATATATAAATTTCAATATGTTTCACATATTGAAACACATTATTAAAATCAACCCCAAACCTTTTTTTCTCCAAATATCGTAATGAAACGGAATTATTTTGAGTGTCCTGCGCAGAAACGATAAGTGCTATGCACACCATATTCTATATTAAGTCTCTTGAAGTGCACCTAAGTGATATATATATATATATATATATATATATATATGTGTGAATTTCAATATGTTTGAAATTGTGTAACATCATTAAAGAAAACCGCTAATGAGTTTTCTCCATAGATCGTAATGTAACGGAATTCTTTTGAGTGTCCCTGTAAAAACACTATACGTGTTACACACCTCATTTTCAATACAGAACATACCATATTAAACCTCAATGACATATATTAGTAGAAAGACAATAGGAGTCCATTTACGTGAGTTAGAGCACGGACAGACAGACAGACAAACCGAATTCATAAACACTTTTCAACTTTGTTGGAAAGTGTTAAAAATGAATGAAAATAACAATTTTATTTTTAGGGATTACTAAATACTAACATCACCAAAAATAATCAGTGTGGCATTCTCATACCAGAATTGTATTATTAGAAAAAACACATATTTTCCAATAACTTGTATTGTTTCTGGTAGTTTTTTTTTTTTTTCATATTTGTCATGTAGTTCTTTATGGATCTTCATTACTTCACTACAGTTCTGGATAATTAACTCTTGTTATTAATTGAAGTCGTTGAATAGATTTTTTTTCTACTTTTCTAGAATTTAAATTAATGGACACCGCAGATCAACCGCGAACAAAAAATATATAAAAACAATAAATGATTAAATCCTTTTTTCAACTTTTTTTTTTCAAATTAAATATTTTTACTTTATAAAAAAGCTTAATTGAATACAAAATTGATGCATTATTTAGAAGTAAAAAAGGCAATGGTAAATTTGCATGTACTACGCAATAAAAACTCTCTTTTTTTTAATGACGCGGTAATTAGCGATAAAAAAATATGCTGTGATTTTTCGAAAGGTAATGTTCAAAACAAAAGTAAATAAATTGTTTTTTTCAAAAGAAATAAAAGAAGATATGTCGTAGATAGTAGTTTTATCATATATCGGATACCAAATAATAATAATAAGAAGAAGAATTGAAATACTGTTATTTCAAAATAGTAGCATGTCCTTTAATTTGATAAAATCATAAATCTCATGTACGCTGTAAGTGGGATGTTGACATTACGTATTTATACGTAATGAAAAAAATTATCTTAATTACGTTTGACTTTCGAAATATTTTCGTTATTTTGTTTATAATACCTTATTTGATAGGAATACAAATTACATTCATAATAATTAAAAGTACAATTTCCTTCAATGAACCGATCATATAAAGAAATATTAACAACATATTTATTTGTAAAACGGAATTTTCGCAGATAAATTTGTATGAAAAATATGTGATTTTTTTTTCTTTTAATGACATTTTCTTTGTTAAGGTTTATCTATTTTTAAATATTCCGGTAAAAATTGTATTAAAAAATTCAAATTAATTCTATTACACAAAGCAAAAGCCTTTCTAGTATGAAGGTTAAAAAAATGTTTTAAATACTATAGAACAAAATTATTCTATTATATTTCCTAAAAAATGTATGTATAACGTTCTATATTAAATGTGGAATAAACATTTCCCCCCGATATTTTACTCTTTCCTGTATACGCAAAATCTTTACTACCACTATTATCTACAAAAATGTTGAAAGCTACGAAAAACACCATTAAACACAGATTTCGACTGCTGCAGAAAAATAGCATTTTCTGTCACAAGACACAGAAAAAATCACTTCAAGTGTTTTAAAATTCATCCTCAAGGCACATGATTCTATATTAATTATAGAATTTATCTTGAAACCTAACTAACTCCATTGTTCATTTTTGCCTATCTAGCTTTCGCTACCACAGTTACTAAACTTTCATTGACATTATTAAACTTTCATTTGAGCTTCTCTTTATCCAACAAGCACCTGATCTTGCAGATTTTGTTGTTCATGTAATTGAAGCTAATTCCTCTTTCTTCCACTGTAATATACACGGGGAAGACAAAAAGAATATACTGTAAATCGATTTGTAAACCTGCCTTGGTCATTCAGTACAATGTATTCTAGAATTTTTAAACGTCTGACACTTACTTTTTGACAAGCCCAAATTGTGATCAATAAACATATCTGCTTTCTTTAGAGAATGAGGTTAACATACTCTGTATACAAAGTGAAATTTTAAAATATTGTTCCAGATATTAGTGTGTATTTTGTACATACACATGTAGTAAAATTTCCATGCAACTGCTAACCATTGATTAACAAGTTACGACGCGTCAACAAACAGGATGAGAGGAAAAAATTTTACTGCGACATTTATGCGATCCTTGATCGTTTTCATCAGTTTTTTACTCGTCTATTCCTACAAATGTATTTTTCGTGTATTTTTTAAGTCAATATCTATCAATATCTATACATAAAATACTCCACCAAGCATTTACAATTTTCTATCAGAAATGTTTTGATTATGTTCCGACACATGGCAACTCATAGTTTCCTACACAGCTTTAAATGTTAAAAAAGCATCGTGTAAAAAAAAAATCATTGCATTATCTTGGATTACTTTTCTAGTGGTTTTTATGTCATTACGTATATGTGATAGTTTAGGATTAAAAAATTTAACAAAAGTAATAAAAAGTCAGCAACTTAAAAATTTATATGAAATACAAAATCTGCAAAAGGAAATTGAACAATGATGATCAAAGTTCGTAGCTCGAAAATCAGAGCAAACGAACTCCATGTTCCCCTTTTTAACAGCTGTCAAATCTACTTAGTTGTACAACTTATAATATGTTAATCGTTTAATACTGGTTGTAATCTGGTTATTTTAATATCTGAGAATTACAGAATAACATATTTTCCATTCATTCAAATGTCTATAATGTTTTATATTAATTATAAAAGTAATTGCATTTGTATTAAATATTATAATTGTAGAAAAAATTCGTTAAATATTTTCAAAAATCATTCCAGGTGTGTTAAAAATAATTCCATTCCTCGTAAAAAAGCGTTAGCATCAAATGTTAAACATGCGAAACAAAAATAGAAGTTTATCAAGAGTAGAAAGAAATTTGAAACAGTGTTAAATATGAACCAAACTATGGCAAAATGAATATTTATTAAAGTAATAATGCTTATTCTTCATGGCAAAATAAAAATATACAGAACAATAATATCTTTATAAAATTTCTTCCATCTTTTTTATCTGATATTAAAAAAGTAAGGCCCTCTTAACGGTTTGAGCACAGCGAAAATCATACAAAATCTAAGACAGTTAAATTTAAAAAACGCCATTAAAATTCCACTAGATTATCTAATATAATAAAATATAAACGGAGATACATCTTTATGTCTCCAATATGACACAAGTAATTTTTATACATAAGAAAACATTAAATAAGTATAGTTGTTCAGTCCAGGTAAGTTTAAAAAGATTAAATGAGAAGTAAAATTATATTTATTGATGCAATTGACCTACCGACAAATTTACAGTTAGGTACATCGAGAGAAAAATTTGAAGATACTACTAAGATATATAATTATTTTGAGTAAAAGTATAAAATAAAAATCTTTATATTTCAATATTACAAGTGAAATTTATTAGTACAGTTATAAAGGATATCTCGATAACCCTATAAAATATATCTCAGTTACAAAACACTTTTCTAAAACTACAGTATATCTCAGCGTTTTTTAAGACTTCTTCTAGGCTTAATAGAAATTACGTTTGTTTAAAGTGCCTTTATTTCAGAAAATTGAGTTTTATGTAGTATAAAAGAAAAAACATTCTTTATTTTCTGGATTGATAGATCATTATACCTTGAAATCATTATACCATTTATTACCGATTGTTTTTATGTATAAGATGAAAACCATTTTATTCGATAAATATAGCTCATTTTCTGAAAACGTTTGTAGAAAAAGAAAAAAAAACTTTTCTGAAAAGATCTTAAAATGTACCAAATATAAGGTATCAAAACTCCAGTATAAAAAAGAAAACTGGAGTTTTAACTATTTTACTTGTGAAAGAATATCTCATAAGATTGGGACACCATATAACACTTACATTTTGTAAATAAAAAATATATATATATATCTGAACGTTAATAGTTTTTAACCCATTTGATTACGAAGTACATACCGTGAACCGGGACATCTTTGCCATATTTTGTTTCTCCTATCCATCTTTTGATTACTCACAATGTTCAATAATGCTTTAAAATCATCTTAAAGCATTAGTCTGAAACTCTAGTTTAAGAATATGTGGTAACATGTTGACTAAAGTAAGCATTTCTATTTTTTTCGCATAAAATCGTATTAGAAACGTTACCTGGATAACGGTGCTATAAACTGTCTAAAAACCAGTGAAAAAAACCCAGAGAAATTGAATTTTATAATTCAAATAATGTATTTAAATAATGACATATACATTTCAATGAAAAGAAAATAAATTGAATATCAGTTAGAAAATAATTCGAACATTCTTCTCGGAAAACGAAAGTTTTTTTTTCTATGTAAGAAGGTTAAACAATATAGGATACACCGGCTACGTTGACGGACGCCTCATCCGGAACAGTAGGAAAATGCACACTCCACCATTGCCTTTCGTTCTAAGGTATGACACCTTAAATTCTTGATATCTGTGATAATGGGTGATTTTTACAGCATAATGTTCCACACTTTTTTTCGCCAAGAACTTAACAATCACAAACATCCTAACCTTGAATTGTATGAAGTTATTGACATTTTGAATAACTTGATGTCTACAGTCATTGATTATTGTTGATCTTCTTGAGGAACAATGTCCTGCACTAACTCTTCACTGGCTTCGTTAGGTTGCTTTTTTCTGCATCTTGTTTGGTTTCTGCTTCTTCCTCTGGTACAGCACCTTGCTCGGATTCTGTTTCAGATGTGTCATGTAAAAAACGCACAATCCGATTTATTAAAAATTATGAAAGAATCTAGGGAAATTACAAAATTCTAGGTTGGCAAAGTTGTCCTAATCTTTCCAAGATTCCTGGTGCAACTTTGCGAACTAATATTATCAAATATAAAAATAACATTAGATTAAGTTCCAAAAGCAATTCCGAAAGCTTAGTATATAATTTATCTGACAAAATAGGCAGTTTTTACTTACGTTTGGATTAAAATGCTGAAATGGAACACTTTTTTAGACGTCCAAAATGCCCTTTTTCTCAGTTACAAAATATTTTTACTGATAACGGCTATAAAATAACTAATAAGACAGAAAATGCACAGGAATAGTTCACAATGCCTTCTTTGTGAAGTGAAAACACTAGCGGCTATTTTAATTATATTTAAAACTTTTCAGAGCAAAAAGAAATACATTTTTAAAAAAGTGGCAAAGTTGTCCCGGTTTACGGTATATTTTAAGTGCATATATATACGGTATATTTCAGTGGTTTTATTTATTTTTATTCAGAAATTCCGAATTCATAGTGAAAATTTCGAAAGAAGAATTTTTACTTTATGTTACAGGAAACTTCTGTCATTAAATAAAAGAAAAATTATCATTCTGATTTTCTGGTATGAATTCGGAATTTACAAATAAAAAGAATTGCTGAAATGCACGCATCGGGTGCAAATTAATTAATATGATAAAGGTCAAACATTTGAATTATATTCGTAATTTGCATGAAACCTTTAAAAGTAACGGTTTAAGAATTAGCGTTTGGACAATGATACAGCAGACGCCCATTATTTATAGTATAACATTATATTCTAGTTTTGATAGTCAATTTTCACTTTTTTAACATTTTAAAAAGATTTACTAGTTCTTTTGAATAACGTAGCAATTACCTTAAAATGTATTATCACAAAAATAATAATAATTGATAGATTATTATGATTGATAGATTAGATGATTATTGATAGATTGGAGGATGATAGATATTGATAGATTAGATGATGATAGATGTCGATAGATTAGATGATAATTTGTTAATAATTATTTAACAGTCAAGTGATTTTATGTAGTATATCTTAATTTATAATATTTATTTTGGGAACACAGTTGGTTTCGTATGTAATTTCGAGAAATAAGTTGAATATAATTCTGTTTCCTTTTTAAAGAAAAGAAATGTGTATGTATTCAAAATATGTATTTTTTCTCTTCTGATTTCTTAAAAATTTTCGATGAACCTAACTTGTGTACAACTTCAGATCCATTATTTTGAGCAAACCACATTTTCTAATCTTAACCTGCAATTTTCTTCCGAAATAATGTAAATAACTACTGTGCCATTTTATTTCGAGCTTACATTTCTACTTTTAAAATCCTGTCTTGAACATTGTGTGAAATGTTGCAAGATAAAAGGTGTAACAAAACACACGAATATTTATTTTCATTAAGCATGTAATAAAACTACGCTTAAGTCCTAGTAAGATGTGTCCAACAATCTCTTAAAATTAGAATTGACTGCTTCAGCATAAATTATGCAAATTTTAGCTCGTTTCAGTTCAGCGCTACGTTAATTAAGATGGAATAGTGAGTTAGAAAGATAAGTCTTTTTTTTTTTAATAACATTATTTTTCTTTTGCAAATGCTTTAATAACGGCAATTGTATTTTCTTTTCGGTATTATTACGACACATTCTTTATTTCACAATATTTGTTGCAGTTGTAGAAAACCATTCTACAAGTTTCTATGCATTGGCAAAATATTTTCTTTATATATATATATATATATATATATATATATATTATGTATATATATCTTTATGTATGTATTTTTTGTAAATGAGGAATATTAATGCTAAGGAAAACGTGAAATTTTCTTCAGTTCCATAAAACCTTTTGGATTAAAAATCGGATTCAATTACAGACCGACAAGTTCCATATTCCCATATATATATATTTGTCTCTCTCTCTCTCTGTGTGTGTGTGTATCATTTTAAACATTCTTTAGTATAATCTAGTACGTCAAGTTATACAGTAGCTAGATGATTGATGGTTAGATATTAGGAACTGCTTGAGTTCGGTGAAAGTCAGCAGACAAAATTTTAACCGGCAGCATGGACTCGTCACTATATTGGTTTTTTATTGTGGAAAGTATTCATTCAAAGATGGAACAAATGAGGTTTATTATCAAACTTGTTCTAAAGCTGGTGGAGCTAATACTTCGTGGAACAGTTAGCGCATGTGCGGCCATTGAGGGCCGCCTTTCTTTTAACAGTAAGCGGAACACTGTAGTAGACCTGATCACGAAAGATGGCACCGGAAAAATTTAAGAACTCAGTTCAAAATGTTTACGACATCAATCAGCGGTGTCGGTAAGGCCGGGTCTTTGATGTGACAGAAGTCTGCGGTGGCTTCCAGATCATTATAGCTCTTATCAACAAAATGCAGTTCCATAAAGACTTTCACAAAGCTATCTAAAAGAATATTACATTTCTTAGAAATATTCAATGAAAAAATGCATAAAAAATTATAAATTATATTCAGTAGAAGTATTCCATGACAAAAGTGCATAAAAATATTGTATATTATATCCCGTGAAAATCAGTGGGTCGTGTGTCGCTGATGTCGTGCGATATTTTTAGACAGATGACAAAAACAAAACGAGTGTCTCCTCAGGTGGTACAGGATGCTTAACAGCAGTGCACAATAATACAAAATTCCCGAAAGAACTCATTGTGATAAAAGCTCTGAATCAATCAAGGGGGACGTCGGAGAACTCCACTGGTGTAATTTAGCGGTGTTTTGGCGGGAAGCGTTCACATAAATAAAAAAAAATAGGGTTATTGATCAAACGGAATGTTTTTAAATCGAATGAATTGAGATAAGGAGATACAAAAATTGCGAGACATTAACGACATTAGAATTGGAAAACGAAAGAAAAAAGGATTTTAAGACAGAAAATAATAAATTAAGTGTGCAAAAAATTTAAAATATTAAAATACATTATACATACACTGAAAAAAGGGGGCGTATTATTACGCTTAGTTTGGGTTTATGAAATTCAAAATAAGGTTTAAATCTGTACTAATTTTGGTGTCAACACTGAATTAAGTGTTATAATACACTTAAAATAGTTTATCTTTACTCTTTCAAAAAAAGTTGGTAGTATCATACATTCCGAATGACGATTTCAAATTAATTCGGTAAACCAACACTCCAATGTAGGTGTACATTTTTATCTCGCTATCCAGCATTCGGTGTTCGGATACACGATGACGTCAGAGTGTTGAGTCAGCAGACGACAACAGAGAACGATAATGGAACAATCGCATTTTTGCTTTCATTTTAAAACTTCAGATTTGCTGTTGAAAACTCAAGGTAAGCAAAGTAATTATTAACCATTTACGGTCGAGAATGGACCTCTTGACGTCGTTACTTTATTTTTTAAGCGTTTTAAAGCGTTTTTAACGAAATTCTGTAACTTTAGAAGAATTTTTCTTTGAGTAGGTAATAGAAATGCATAAAATCGTTACAAAAATATTAAGGTTACAAAAAAGATTGATGCAAATCATCAGATATGAGAAAAAAGCCGAATTCATAACTTAAGTTAGTGTTGGAAAGCGTTTCATTGTCTGACATAAGATACAATAACTGCGGTGATGGTTCAAACGAATATTTTTGCGAAGACAGAGAATGGAAAAATTTTATTTAATTAAAAGCTTATTTTTTTCTGTTTTTATTGATTATAAATTTGGTACTTTTGTGTTATAGCGGCCCCCCAAGTATGAATCACCAAGCGACCAAGATTTATCGCCAAATTATAAAGCATGTATGACATAATAATAATATATGATATATATATAACATTTCTTGACGTATGTGGCCAAGTTATAGTCATATATGATGTATATATATGACATGTGTATATGATGCATATACGACATATAAGACGTAAATAATATGTGTCTAATGACGTATATGGCACATATAGGAGTGTTTGGAATATATATATGCGTATATAGGATGCATTTATAAGCTGTGCGATGATCTATGCGAAATCATGACTGCAACCTTGGCATAATCATAATTGTGGGGGCCGCTATAACACGAAAGTATGTTTTTTTTTCTTTTTTTAAGCTTTCGGAACATTTTCCCAATGGATATTGTAATTCGCTAAATTATATTAAAATGCTGATTAAAAGGTGAAATTGTGAATAATTGAACTTAAAAAATTGAGTTGAATTAATTAATTTAAGAGTTTTCACATAGTGATATAGGGTACGGCAGGAATTTGAGAGCACACATTACAGATTAAATACTACCTTGTTTTCGTCATAGTTAAAAATTCTTTTCTGTTACATGTAAACATGGAAGAACTTAGATTAACTCAGGAAACGAATCGCATGCTGTCATCGTTTCCTTGGTTGCAGGGCACTCCGATTCAGAGATTGCTACTTTCTTTCCCGGTCATTTGTCTTTAACTTAAGGAGAGAATTGAAGGCTGTCACGTATAATATATCCCCTATTTTCAATAGAAAACAACATTGTTGGCGATCTGTCATTATTAGGACGACGGTATTCGTCAGTCATGTCGATGAAGATCCTAGGAAGTCGATGAGGGCACTTGTCAGGGATCTGCAAGATCACGAGGTCACCATTCAGCTCGTGTTTCATGAGAACTTACGTCAGAAGTCGTATGTGTTACCTAGACGATAGATATTGTCCTTGAGAACCAAGGAGAGCCGCATCACAAGACCCAAGTGCCTCCTGATAAAGCTGAATCATCCTGCGGAGCCAGGAATAGTATGGTTTTTCCCCCGATGAGAAAAACTTTGTAAAGTTCCAGAAGGTGTGCCGTAAAAAAAAGGTGGCTTTGTAAAATAACCCAAAAAGTTTCAACCGTCATGCAGAGAAAGCTTTCAGCTTCGTGGATGTTTCGGGGGTCGTGAGCGGCGAAGGCAACGTAATGTCTGCACATTTCTTTCTTTAAGGTGTCCGAGTTAA
Organism: Maratus michaelseni; assembly: GCA_963931845.1. Lineage (NCBI taxonomy): Eukaryota > Metazoa > Arthropoda > Arachnida > Araneae > Salticidae > Maratus > Maratus michaelseni. Next base: position 322,058,870 of record OZ007587.1, read on the forward strand.
TTAAGCTGCTTATATTGAGTTTCTAAAGCTCTGGATTACTTGTATAGAATGTGGGAGGCCGTATATTTTTCAAGAATCCAACAATGGATGGTCTAAAACGTTCATGATCATGTCATCCGCAACTTGTCGCTCCTAGCTCACCAGATTTTAACTTGATGAACTATTATGCATAGGACCTGGTTGAAAAGGACACTAATAACCATTCACACAACACTGTTGCGGTTCTGTAAGGAATGCAAACATTCCCAATACTTCACACAGAAAAAGGAATTGATTAAAACTACAAAACATGTTTTGTTGAGTACATTTTGGTTGTTTTAGCAAAATTCAAGTAAAATTGAACCATTTTACATCAATTAACAAAACATTTTTTGCTAACGATACAAAAAATCTTTTTGGAATTGCAAAAAAAAATTTTTTTGTTGATTCAATCAAAATTTCCATTGACCTATATTTAAACAAAAAGTTTTGTTGGGTCAACCAAATTTTTGTTGATTCAACAAAACTTTTTTCTGGGTGTAATCTTTTAACTGTCTTCAGCTGGTATCGACAGCATGCAGAGGCTGGTATTGCTCATGAAAGTGGTTTCAATGAATGATGTCATCCATTGCGTATGTAACCAAATGTACAGAATAAAAAAAGTTATTAATTCCGGTCTCCAGTGTTTGTTCCTGTCTGCCTGCAGACGTGTCATTTTTCTCATATATCTGCCCACCCTGTATTAATATTTTTTGGGATGAATTATTTATGTATTTCAAAAGATTAGAAAAGGTCAATTCATGTCTTTATCAAAATTTACTCAAAAAATTGACGTAATAATAGTGCTGTATATATTTAAGCACCTGATACAAAATATGATCAATGGATCAAGTTTTAAATTAAATGGGTAGAGGGAAAAGCAGAAACTGTTCTCTCACAATCTTTCAGAGAAAGATGGGCCCAAGAGAAACGATCAAAATTTTTATATTTATCTATTTTTTATTTATTTTTTAAAAGATATTTTTGTTATGGAATAAACATGAACTATATAATACTGATACATTACATTTTTCATTTTATGTCTCGGTTCTTGTTATAGCTAAGATGCTGTAGGGAGCTTTTAAAAAATCCTGGAAGTTAAACAAATTGTCAAAGCATACTTTTGCACCAAACAAATTAACAGATGGTGGATTGATACAATGAGAGACCCATCAGAAATATAATATTCACTCAAAATTACCTAGAAATTCCTGTTTTTTGTGATAAACTAATAAGTTTATAGGAAAATCAATCCCTAAAAATATGAAGAATACTTCCGTGAATATCAGAAAAAAATGCGCAAAAATATTATAAATTAAAAAGATTTAACTTTTAAACTTTTCATATTTAATTTTTTTAAGTCCGCCATGATATTATATTTTTGGTCTTAATTATTAATTTCTTTTTAGTTATTAATTAATTCAATTATTAATTATTTTATTTATTAATTATTTTAATTATTAATTATTTTAATTATGAGTTTTATTTTAAGATATGCAAAGAAAATAGTAGAATAAAAGGAATAAGTAAAAAGAATCTCTTACCAGCTTAAATGAACACTGTCCTTGCTTTACCGCCGTAAATTTTATTGTTGAGAAATTTTAATAAACACACTTGGAAACATGTCTTTAAAAATGCGAACACTATACTACTTTCTCGTCTTTAAAATTAATGTTAATCTAATTACTTCATAACAGCAACTTGAAACCTCTACATCTTGTTAACTCAAATTAGACCCTGTTAACAAAAAGTGTCTTGCTCTCTTAATTAAATTGAAGTGACGAGAAACTTGGAACAAAAAAAAAAAACTCATAATATATTTTTTGTTTTATTCTTACTTAAAAAAAATTGAAAATACATTTGGAACAAAAAAAATATAAAAAACTTTTTAAAAGTGAACTGTTGTGAAGTCGTTATATATATATATATTTTTTTTATTAAAAGAGCGTAGCCTTAAAAAAAATTGAGTATCTGCACTCATCCTAATAATTGAATAGGTAGAAAAAAATGCAACTGTTAATGTTTTTAGTAGTAAATTCTATTGATTTTGCGATAATGGTTTTTAACATGATACGGAATACTTTTTTTTTCGTGGAAAGCAATAAAACAATAAATTAAAATAAATGATTTAAAAAACAAATTATTCACTTTCTCAAAGAGAATCATATCCTACAGTTATGAAATTGGAACATTAATTCTTTAAAACTAAATGTCCCCTATGTTTTTTTAGCAAATATTTTTTGAAGAACTGTGACTATTATGTCTACAAACTATATTCCAAAAATTTCATTTCAGTTGCGGAATCGCTGAAGGACTACTTTCGCCAGTAGATGGCGCGAATTCTGCCATAAATAATGCTTAGTAAAGGTTACTTCTATACATAAAAATACAAAAATCTTTGCAATATATTCGTTATAAAAGGTATATATAACATATATATCTTTTGTTTCGGCGTTTTCTGTAATACAAACAGGAAAAACTTAAAGATTTAGAGATAAAATAAATAAATACAATAATTTAAGCAATTAAAAATAGTTTAAATAACACGCTACTGTAAAATGCAAAACTTACATTATAAGTAAATTTCTATATTTATAATTTAAATTCTTGATTACTTCAGACATTGATAATTTTGAGCGTAAAATACACAGCAAAAAAAAAAGTTTAAAAATATTTACTAGTTTCATAATAGTAAGAAAATTAAGCAAGTTTGCCAATATCCGGCAATGAACTCACATCGAATTTTTTTTCTCAAAACATGGATTATTTTTACCCGTTTCTTAATTATTTAAAATATGCATATATATATATATATATATATATATATATATATATGTATATATTCAACACAATTTTCAATAAATTTAATTATTATAGGTACTAATCTGAAATATATAAGCATTATATATAACATATGTAGCTTTTGCTTCGGCATTTTCTTTACTACAAACAGGCAAAACTAAAAGATTTAGAAATAAAATAAATACATGCAATACTTTAAGCAATTAAACATAGTTTAAATAACACCCTATTATAAAATGCAAAACAAATATTATAAGTAAATTTCTATATTTATATACATTTAAATTCTGGATTACTTGAAACATTGATAATTCTGAGTGTAAAATACACAGTAAAAAAATTATAATCTATTTACTAGTTTCGCAATAGTAAGAAAGTTAAGCAACTTCACCAACATCCGGCAATGAGCTCATATCGATTTTTTTCTCAAAAGATGGATTATTTTTACATGATTCTTAATTATTTAAAATATCTATATATGTGTCGTGTAAGCCAACACAATATACTGAAATTAATCGATATGAGCCTTTATAAATATTTTGTTTGCTGCCCTAACTTAAAACTATTTTTTGTTGAGTAAGTAACACCTACAAGTGACACATTTAAAATATACAGGGTGTCCCAGGAATATTGTTACAAACTTTAAGGGGAGGTAGAAGAAGTTATGGAAGCATTGGCACCACTCACGGGTCCAAAAAGACGTACCTTTACTCCCAGACGGACAGTTCCGGTCAGGCCTCAACCTAGGCGTGAATCCAGAAGCAGCGCCGTTCCGCAACGAAAGACAGATATATGGAGAACTACCAATAATGTACCCCTTTGTTACCATTGTGGACGTCCAGGGCACGTGCTAAGGTACTGTAGAGAAGGACGCAGGGTATTCGCGGATGCAAACACCTCTTGGACATCCAATCCCGGACGAGATATGGACACTGACTCCCTACGCAGCTCCGACGAGAATTATTCGCAGCCCATATCTTCTAGTTTCAGAAATAGTTCGCCTTATCCCCGTCGCTCTTCTAGCCGCCGACAGTCGCAGTCACCTATACGTCGCTCTAGCCGTTCTCCACGCCGAGCTAAAAAGGAAAACTAGCTCTAGCGACCTATGCAGGAGGTGAGGCCGCAATCAAAGAAAATCCTCCAGGGTACATTATAACCAAGTTAAAAAAAAATACTACCTATGTTACCGTAAATGGACAGTGTGTAAAAGCCCTCGTCGACTCTGGTGCCGATTATTCTGTTATATCTGAAGCATTTCGCAGGCAACTGAATGTACCTATGTTTAGTGAAAATGGACCTATATTGAAGACTGCATCTGGAAAGCCTGTAGCCGCCTCAGGACATTGTGTATTAAAAGTCAACTTGAATGGAATTGTGAAACCATTTGACTTTCTTGTGTTTCCACGATGTAGCCATAAAATGATACTTGGATGGGACTTTTTCCGTGCCACTGATGCTGTTATAGATTGTGGAAATGAAGAGCTTCAACTATCGGAAATTCTCCCAGACACCGTGGTATGTAAATTTGATTCTCCCTTAGTTGCTGCAACAGATTACGTAATTGAGGCAAATTCTGCGAAGCAAATATGTGCCGTTAGTCCGGAAATTCAAGAAGCAGATGAAGCTATGGCTATTGGCAACAAAACTCTCATGTGGGAAAGAGACCTATCCATACCAGCATCAATCATTACGGTAGAAAATAATTGTTGTAAAATATGGGTAACAAATTTCTCTGGACGAACTCAGATAATACCAAAGAGGATGAATATAGCTCGTTTAACAGTAATCGAAAATAACTCCATCTGTTCGCTGAATGATACTGATAAAGAACATAACAAAAGACATAGGTCCAGAAAGACACTGATTCGAGGAAAATTTGAAGAAATGTTAGATAATGAGCTAACTAGTCAAGAAGAAGACGCACTGTTAAATCTGCTGGAAGAGTATAGTGATGTTTTCGATATTAACAGAAAATCGAGAAAATCTAGATGCAATGGTGTAAAGCACAAGATTGACACAGGTAACAGCGCTCCAATTAAGCAGAGACCTTATCGTACATCAGCCACTGAGAAAAGAATAATTGAAAATGAAGTACAGCGGATGCTAAAAGAAGACGTGATACAGCCATCAAACAGTCCTTGGTCATCTCCCGTCGTGCTTGTGAAGAAGAAAAATTGTGAATGGCGCTTCTGTGTCGATTATAGAAGATTAAACAAAGTCACTAAAAAAGACGTCTATCCGCTGCCACGCATCGACGATGCTTTAGATTGTCTTGCCGGTGCGACAATTTTCTCTATGATGGACTTGAAGTCAGGCTACTGGCAAATAGAAGTTGATGAAAAAGATCGAGAAAAGACAGCTTTTGTGACGTCAGACAGCCTCTATGAGTTTAAAGTCATGCCTTTTGGACTATGCAATGCCCCCGCTACATTCGAACGAATGATGGATGCAGAACTGCGAGGACTCAAATGGAACATCTGTCTTTGCTATTTAGACGACATCATTGTGTATGCATCAAATTTTCAAGAGCACCAATTACGCCTGAGGAAAGTTTTGCAATGTATTCAAGAGGCAGGGTTGACGCTTAACTCTAACAAATGCTCTTTCGGCAAAAAGAAGCTGACCATATTGGGACACCTAGTAGATCAACATGGGATCTATCCCGATCCACAAAAGACAGCTGCTGTGACAAAGTTCCCTGTTCCAGAAAATGTTGCTGATGTTCGATGTTTTCTAGGCCTGTGCTCCTATTACAGACGTTTCATCAGGAATTTCGCCGATATCGCAAAGCCCTTGCATGAGTTATTAAAGAAAAATGCAAAGTTTTCTTGGGGCACATCGCAGAGGGAATCTTTCGCAACGCTCAAGAAGTTACTGGCCAGTGGCCCTGTTTTGGGACATTTCCTGCAAAACGCTGAAACAAAGATACATACAGACGCTAGTGGCTATGGCATTGGTGCAGTATTAGTACAGGATCAAGATGGTAAGGAAAGACCAATAGCCTACGCCTCCAGATCCCTAACCGTAGCTGAAAAGAACTATTCTACAACCGAAAAAGAATGCCTTGCTGTCATTTGGGCGATCAGTAAATTCAGACCATACATTTTTGGAAAACCCTTTACTGTAGTGACGGACCACCATTCTTTATGCTGGCTGGCTAATTTTAAAGATCCATCTGGAAGACTTGCCCGTTGGGCTTTGAGGTTACAAGAGTACGACATCAACGTCATCTATAAGAGTGGTCGAAAGCATTCCGACGCTGACTCACTGTCAAGAAAGCCCCTTGCTGAAACAGCAGTCGACGACGATGGCGAAATACCTTTCTTTGCTGTCATCGCGGACTACGGAAAAGAACAGCTAAAAGATAAGCAGTTGAAATCTATAATTAAAACTACCCAAAAAGGCGACGGATGCCGAGGTTACCAAATGAGAAGCGGAGTACTCTATAAAAGAAATTACGACCCTATGGGACAGCAATGGCTCTTGGTAGTCCCGAAACAACTCCGTCGCGACATACTAACGAGTCTTCATGATGCTCCAACTGCAGGTCATCTCGGATTCTCCAAAACGTATGATCGGATAAGGAGGAAATATTATTGGCCAGGACTATATGGCAGCATACGCCGTTATGTGGCACACTGTAGAGAGTGCCAAAGACGGAAATCTCCACCTGGACTTCCACCTGGGCAACTTCATCCAATAAAGCCCCCTGATGCACCATTCTCTAAAATTGGAATAGATTTACTTGGACGCTTCCCAATTACTCGGAACGGGAACCGATGGATTATTGTCTGCACGGATTACCTGACGAGATTCACAGTTACAAAGGCATTACCAACTGCTGAAGCTACTGAAATCACCCAATTTATAGTTGAAGAAATCATACTCAAGCACGGTGCTCCCAAAGAGATGATAAGTGATCGAGGACGCTCCTTTCTATCCAATATTGTGAAAGACATTAATCAACTATGCCAAACATCTCATCTTCTAACGACAGCCTATCATCCACAAACCAATGGACTGACCGAAAGATTTAACAAAACATTGGCCGACATGCTGTCTATGTATGTTGACGTTGAGCAAAGAAATTGGGATACAGTCTTGCCTTTTGTGACTTTCGCTTACAATTCAGCAAAACAAGATACCACCGGGTTCAGTCCCTTCTTTCTCGTACATGGTAGAGATATACAGACTCCTCTGGATGTGATCTTTCCTCACTTCGCAGAACCCTATAACGAAAGTTATGCACAACATCTAGTCACCAGGGCAGAGGAGGCTAGACAGCTAGCGAGACTTCACATCCTCGAGGCTCAAGCAAGTGACAAAAGAAGATATGACGAAAGACATCGACCAATCAGCTATAATGTCGGAGACTTAGTCTGGGTTTTTACTCCCATACGAAAAGTTGGGCTTTCGGAAAAACTTCTAAGGCGTTACTTCGGACCATACCGAATCACACGACGACTATCTGATGTGTCATACGAAGTAGAGAGCATGGAGAAGAATAAAAGGCGACGAAGTTTAAAGGACGTAGTCCATATTCTGAGACTGAAACCCTATTGTGATCCAAAAGAACAAATAGTTGATGAAGAGATACACAGGAATTCCAGGGGACCTGTCACGAGGAGTTAGACTAGATTGCAGCGGGACGCTGCTTCCTCCTAATGAAGGGGAAATGTAACGAAACTAGCATTATGTGCTCGGGAGAGCATTCTGGTTGATCAAGGCCGACCTCACTAAATATAGCTTAACTGGAATTATCTGTTGTGTGGACCTATGGCTCCGAGGTAAAGTGCTTGACTACAGACCAGAAGGTGGTGAGGTCAATCCCCGTCTAAGGCAAGTGTCCTAAAATTTGTTTTGATTTAAAGATTGCTTTGTATTTGTTTCTAGTTCCTTCGGAAATATGCTAATTGTTATTATGTTAATTCTTATGTTAATCGTTATTTAATTTCTAGAACTTTCCAAGCTTGGAATGTTCCATTCGAGAAAGCACCCCTCGAGTGTATTTAAGATGGTGTATGCTTGAGTTGGGAAAATAAAGCTTCGAGTTTGTTCATGCTTGTTGTCTTCATTCGTCCTCATTTAATACCTACGCGACAATATAACATATGTAGCTTTTGCTTCGGCATTTTCTTTACTACAAACAGGCAAAACTAAAAGATTTAGAAATAAAATAAATACATGCAATACTTTAAGCAATTAAACATAGTTTAAATAACACCCTATTATAAAATGCAAAACAAATATTATAAGTAAATTTCTATATTTATATACATTTAAATTCTGGATTACTTGAAACATTGATAATTCTGAGTGTAAAATACACAGTAAAAAAATTATAATCTATTTACTAGTTTCGCAATAGTAAGAAAGTTAAGCAACTTCACCAACATCCGGCAATGAGCTCATATCGATTTTTTTCTCAAAAGATGGATTATTTTTACATGATTCTGAATTATTTAAAATATCTATATATGTGTCGTGTAAGCCAACACAATATACTGAAATTAATCGATATGAGCCTTTATAAATATTTTGTTTGCTGCCCTAACTTAAAACTATTTTTTGTTGAGTAAGTAACACCTACAAGTGACACATTTAAAATATACAGGGTGCCCCAGGATTATTGTTACAAACTTTAAGGGGAGGTAGGGAACATCACAAGGATTCAGATTTAAATAGCAACCCATGGTCGGAAACGTCATGGGAAAGTAGTATGACAGGTATAAGAAACGAAGAGACATAAGGCTGAGATCATCTGAAATAATTAATTGGTCAAAGATATTACATGTGCTGTGGTAGATGATACGTGAAAATGTCACGAAAGATGTTCAAAGTTTCCACCATTGCTAGTGATGCCTGCATTACACCGTCTGACCATGAATTGGCGGACTCGCTCAAATACACCTGGATTTTGTTGAATATCCGCAGAAGCACATATGAGTCTTGCAACCAGATCCATATCGGAATCCACAGGCGTTGCGTGCAAAGCACTTTTCAGTGCACCCCAAAGAAAGAAGTCTATTCTGCTTAAATCCGGAGAGCGTGGACCAATCAATCGGTGACCAGACACCTGATTCAAATGTTCACGAACACATCTGCCATAATGGGGAGGTGCCCCATCATGTTGAAACCACATATGGCGTCTGAAATGTTTGGCATAGTGTCAAGTAAGCTTAGTAGTACTCTTGCAAAAAAATGAGATAATCCGCAGATGTTAGAGGTGATGGCAACAATTAAAGGTTCCTCAAGTGCTCTTGTGAACAACACCACCTAACGCCGAACAAAGGCGTTTCCGACCATGGGTTGCTATGCAAATCTGAATCCTTGTGATGGCCCCTACCTCCCTTTAAAGTTTGTCCCAATAATCCTGGGCCACCCTGTATATGTATATATATATATATATAAGGATAAACATATGTCACTATCATCTAACTTTGTATTTTTAACAGACACATTTTTCGTCGCTGAACTAAAATTTGGTGTGCAACGTACATAAATAAAATACGTATAATAAATATGCATTATTAAATGAAACGCACACAAAACTGTTTATTTTAAAATATAATAAACAATTATTTACCCTGCTATCATGAATTTAATTTAATTGAGAGAATCTGTAGTATTTTATGATATTTTACTTTATTAGGTGCGTTCGTAATTTTATAAATACGTAGTACGTATAGACGTCGTCTGGTCCGTCTGTCTGTCGGTCTGTCCGCATATAACAGCGCAAAAACTACTAAACTGAATGGTTTGAAATTTAATACATATAATCGTTGCAGAATTTTGCCGATTCATTTCAAATTTTATAAAAATAGAATCAAAACTTAAAAAGACATTAATAAAAATTTCTTCATACTATTAAATCGTACCATATGTAATTAATTCAATGATATCCCATGATATGCAATCATTCTACACTGTTAAAAATAAATCCGTTAATTCACGATAAAACTACTGGCAGCAAAGTTGCCGGACTTTTCCGTTCCGTTAGTAGATTTTCCGTTTTGAGATATGAAAGAAGGAAAAACTCCGTTTGAAGAAATGGTAACTTTCCGTTACGAATGACTTCGGTTTTTAAAAAATTGCATCTCTCTTTATGCTGCCATCTGTTGACTATTAAGGGAGTATTTGATATACTTCAAGAATATTTTCTGACTGACTTTGGGGATCGAAATAGGGACGTTAGGGCCTTGAGGCTAGTGTTTTACCGTAAGATCAGTGCGTCCTTGCTAGAATAAGAGTTTGAAACGATGATACAGAATTTCTTCAAATCGCGGCTTGGGACTTAAATAATTTGGGTTTAGAAACCTGGTAATTTTAAAATTAATAGCGGGGATATTCCATTATGAGATAGATGGTTGAAAACTTTAGTATTTATAGAGGATAAAAACATGAATTATATCTATTCTTACTTTGATTGTTAGATGTTGTTGGCGTGTCAGAGAAAGTACCAAGGCACTCCTCTGAAAGAAGGGGTGCCAGAGCCTCAAGAGACGTTGTACTTCTATAGATGGTCTCTCTAATTTTGAACCAATTCCAGATGAGAGACCTGCACCTGGATTGACAACCCCAGGGGAAACTCTTATACTAAACTTGGAGTACATTGGAGCCACGAACAGATTTTACGGGCACCAGCTCCCATTAACGTACACTGTCCCACAGCAGCGGCAGACGAGAAAGGTTGTCACCCTCCCAAATACTGACTGTGGTCGATACTGCTTCGCTTTCGGTGATATTACGGGAACCGAGCTTCACCGTCCACACCACTGCAGGACATGATTGTTAGATGTAAAATTTGAATATAATATTTTGAATTAAATTCGATAAAGTATATTTACTTTTTTGAGAAAATTATTTTTTTTTCAACTATTATATATTTTTTAAATGTATTTCTTTAGAATATATTTTCAGTGCGAGTTTTTTTTATAACTTTTAAAAATAAATTGCGAATAATTTTAAAGGAATAAGAAAATTATTTTTTATTTTTTTTAAATTTGAAAGCATTATTTTTAATTGTTGCTTTTTTGAGTAAAATTTTTTCACTTAATTTAACTATTGTATATATATATATATATATATTAAGCTATCTGTTTACAATATATTTTAAGTATGAATATTATTTTATAACTTGAAAAATAAATTGCAAATTATTTTAAACGAAGAGGAAAATTAATTGTTGCTTTTTTTAAATTCGAAAGAACTATTTTGTTGTTGTTTTAATTAAACTCGAAATTTTAATTTGTTGAATTTTTAGTTTCTCTATGCCCAACATGCCAGTTTTTTAAACATTGAAATTAAATATGCAGCCGATAACGGAATATCTCTGTTGGCCACTTTCTACTCCGTCTGTTCCTTTATTTTCAGGAAATATGAGGAAATTTTCTATTTTTAACTGAAACTGTCCTTTTGTCGTTATAAGGGACTTATTCTGTGAAATTCAGGAAAATAATACCCATGAATTTCAGATTAATTTTAACAGTGTCATACCCAATTTGTATAGTAAAATTGTTTACTTATAACAATCATATGAAGGGGGTCGGGGCAAGAAAGTGCCAAGCCACATTTTTGAACTTCTGATATATTTCAATTTGAAAATTTGATCAAATACTCAAATCAAGATATATAACCTAAAGTTTTTTTGCCAATGTCTTAGAAACATTTGAGATATTCTGAGTAACAATATGGCATTATTTTAATGATATTTCTATTATGTTTTTTGTAAAATAGCTTTCTTCATTGGGGGCATAAACGTCTGGGGAAAAAACGAAACCTGTCCCATATTCTGCCAACAAGTGACATTAGAAACAAATTATACATTGGATATTACAATTTACAATATTATGCAACAGATTACAGTGTTAGATTTATTTCACCAAACATGTGGTTTGGAATTTTCTAGCAACGAAACCCCTCATATAATCTACCGATAACTTTTTGTAAAGATGTTTCCCAAGAAATAGATATTAAGAGGAAAAAGAGTCTAAATATGGATTTCAAGTTCTGAAATTTTCAAAGCTGAGGCTTAAGTTTCCGATTGGAATTTTCTGTAAATGTAAGCAAAAGATAAAGTGTTGCCAACTTAAAATGTACTTATTTTACTGCGGAAATTAATCATATCATAATAAGAAATGATATAATTCATTTCACTGAAATAAGAATATTAATATAAACGCACCTCATACTTTTCTAAATTATTGAATCTACAAATATAATTTTCTTCGGCTATACTTATAAATCTCATTTGAATATATAAATTAGTTACTTCCATTAAATATTGTAAAATATATATATATATTCACGCTTCGTTGGTGTGTAATAAACAACGTTATATTTTAAATTAAAGTCTAATAATGCTTAAAGTGAAAAAAACATATACCGGAATATTTAAAATACCTTTTTAATGTAGATTACATATGTTTCGTTCACACTATCGGTGACATCTTCAGATCTAAATGATAAATATATATACGTTATATTTATTATAAATTATGCATTGTGTGAGCGTTAAACATTTAATTCAATTTCCTGTAAATTTATTTTAATGCGTCTGAAATTAAAGGCATATAAAATAATTTTAATTCTCCAATTATGACAAAAGATACGTCCTTATTTTACATATGTACTTATTGATTTTCTAATAGTAAGCTAAAAGTAATTGCAAACCTAACATAATGCTTTGCGTATTTATTATTTTAAATTTAAATTATCGTTATAAAAGGTTTAAGTATAATTTTTCAGTACTTTGATCTTTTTACGGATTTACATAGAAATACTTACAAAATGAAGCAATATAGGGAACTGTTAATATTAGCAATATCACTGTTCAGAATTGTGTTCTACAGAATCTTTGTGAATGTAATCGAAAATATAAGGAAAAAGAAACAAAAAATATTTCCTTCGCCCAATTATTGTTATTTTAAGACATTTTCTCTGTAGTTAGTTCTCACTGCAAAAAGAAGCGCATCAAATGCAAATTTGTTCACTAATTATTAATCATAAATTCCTTTATTCTCTCAAAATTTAAGAAAATCAGTACACAGCGCCATTGTTTGGTGTACAATACAGTAAATAACTTCTTTCATAGCAGACGTTTACTTAACTTTTTTAAGATTGTATATACATTACGTATTTCCAAGAATAAATAAGAAATATTTCCAATAGGCTATATATCCATGTATAAGAATTTTTATATGACTGAGATAAACCTGCTTAAAGTAGTAGTAAAAACGCATATAAAGTATTACCAATTTTAGTTATTCTAATTATATATATCGTACTAGTTTTCAAGTGCCGTAATTCATCGCTACCTGTCAAGCTGTCGGAAATATAAAACTGCATTTTTCATTACTTTTAAAATTGACCGATTGTCACTACTAAAGTTTAACAGTATTCTTCAACAAGGTTGTCAGTTTGGCCTCATTTTTAATTGAGAAATTCCGAACCCATACCAGAAAATTCCAATAGAAGTTTTCACTTTATTTAATGACAGACATTTCGTGATTTCTTCAAGTAAATTTTTTCTCAACATTTCTGGTAACAATTCGGCATCTCTGAAAAAAAAAAGAAGGCCAAACTGACAATCCTGTTCTACTCAAGATTTGTATTAATATTCTTACTAGGCGAAGAATTCTAATAAAATTTAGTGGTAACAATTGGCTAAATTTAATGGTAATTAAACTAGTCGTTGGGGGCCACTGTAATACTTACCCATCATGGATATGCATAGTATAAAATATGAAAATAAAACATGTGTAAACTATTTATAAAATGCATTGCAATTCCAATAAAATCGTGGCTTGATGACGTCATAAACATTGAATGCTCTATCACTGAATTCCAAAAAAGAAACATCCTTATAACTCCAAAATTGATCATCATATTAACTAACGGTTAAGTGCGTCGGATTAAACATCTCATTTCCAATAAAAATATATCTTTGATTTGAAATTTGGATGAAATACAGGATCATGAAAAATTGAAGAGTGTGGGATATATTATTACAAATATCTCGGCATCTCATAATCCGATCGACTTCATTCTTTATGCAAAATTTATGTTTTTTTATTGTCTTTTATATTCATTCCTTAAAATAAACAATTTCGAAAATTTTTATATATCTTGTATCAGAATGATTATTTCGAAAGTCCGAAAAAAATAGTTTCAGAAAATCGAGGTTACTGAAGTTCAATAAGCTTCTTACCATTATTACATACTAAGTACATACCAAATTTGAAGTCTCTATCTCAATTTTTTGGGGAGATAGAACGTTTAAGAACACACAGACACACAGACATACAGACACATAGAGACACAGACGGACGGCATTTTTTCCCCCTAAAATATGTGTTTTAGAATCTCCAGTGTCTGAAAAGTGTAAATCCGTCAAAAATATGTTTTCGAATTTTAAAACGATTACAAGACTTACCTTATACTACGTACACTGTTAAAAATTTGCAGCAAACTGTCCAGTCATTTGACCGTTTTTCTAGAAAACGGTTACATAACCGTAATTTAACTATATTCTGACCGTAAAACGAGCAATAATACGGTCAGAACATAGTTAATTACGGTTATGTAACCGTTTTCTAGAAAAACGGTCAAATGACTGGACAGTTTGCTGCAAATTTTTAACAGTGTATGATGGGTAAGTAAAATGCATTTTTTCACATTCGATAGTTTTATATGATATAGACGATATCTTAGTTAAGATTTTTGCGATAAAAGGTTAACTTAAATCCGTTTTAGTATGTCATTGTAAATAATAGCAAGCATACAACGCATTTTCACTACAAATAAAATTTTTAATGAAATCTTCTAAATTATTTGTTTTCTAAATGATTAATCCTGATATTGGGAAACATTGTTGCTTCACATTCAACCTGAATACGTGTGATAATGAATTCCAGTGAAATTAAATACCAATGTCGAAATTCTCTCCTATGGAATATCATACATTTTCAATTCATTCACGCACTTTCAGGGCTGTATAGTCTGTTTTTAATTACGTGAAGAAAATTAGAATTTTAGAAATATTTGATTATCTGAGTAATGTACTGAATCACTAAATTTAGCTGAATAAATATATTTAATAAATACATACATAGGTGTTTATGATTACAGATATTGAATACCACTATTTCAGAATTCTAATGCTATCTTTTTGAATTTCAGAATTCTGTGACTAAATACAGAAACCTATTCGTAAATACTGGTATTGAAATTCAGCAATCTTTGACACCTATGTACAAATATTACAAAATGCCATTTGTGATTATTCCCTCAAAACATTCAGTTTTATTGAACGTCCTTAGATACTGTATTTTAACGTAATAAAATTAGTATTATTGTTTATAAACTTTAAATATCCTTAAACCGAATATTAAAAAAAAAAAATCCCAAGGTTCTTTTCATAGTACTACATGTACAGAATCAAAACGAAAAGGATTTTAGCCGCAAGTGGCATAATTTTTGCACTAAACGTCACAGGTAAACGATAGTTGTACCAAAGTTTGTTATTTATGAGCTTCTGTATTAATATTACAGTTAATATCTTTCAGAGGACATCTCAATATCCATTTTTATACAAACTTTGATAACTTCAGTACCAATTTCCCATATATATCCTCTACAAATAAGTAGAAAACTTAAATTTTTTTAGTTACTATATTAAAAATGGCAACTTGACAGCTGATATATAGCCATTTTCTTTAAATTTGCATTTTTAGTGAAATAGCAATAATTCAATGTAAAATATATATTTTCAGCTCAAAATGTCTTTATTTAAAATTGCACAGAAAAACGAAATTTCAACATTTCGAAAAATTCCTACAAATTTCTTACTGGAAAAATATATGAAAAATATGTTAAAAAACCTCAAGGTGATTTATGGAAAATTTCAGAGCTGGGGTATGCATTTTGAAAATGCTATTATGAAAAGAAACGTGCCTTAAATTTTCGTTACTGCTTTCTGGCTTAAGAGTGTACTACATCTACAGCTGAAAAACTACACTTTTAACTTTCGCTATCGATTTATAACTAATAAAGTTTGTTTTTTCGGGTGTATACAGGGAACATTAAGCGACAAACAAAAATTCCGAAATTTTATATCAGTGAAAGTGGTGTTTCCGATTAAAGTGCCGACAATACCTTTTTGAAGATGACTTCACAATGAATGGGGAAAGAAGAAAGAAAATAATTATTTTAGATGATTTTCAATCATGCATCTTCTAAGAAAATAATTTGTTTATATAATAGTCATATTATTAATTATTAGTCAATATTTCAAAAACAGATTATTCCAAAGTATCCATGCACATTGTGTTTGGGCTTTTCAAGGTATTATGATACAAAACAAAAGTTTTTTTTTTTTTTTTTAATGCATAAAATATTATTTGTGCTATGCCAATATAATTGAGGTTTCTCTTTGACACGAAATATTATTTTCAACGATTTAAATATATCATTTAGGTTCTAGAACATGCCGAAAAATCTCTGATAAGATTATGTTGTTGGTTTTGCTAGTTTAAAAAGCAACAGCAAGTTGGATTTAATTTTATATGTACAGGTTTTTTTACAGCAAAATAAACCAGGAAAATTAGAAAAAAAAGACTTACAATAATTCTAATGATATTTTGAATAATATATAATGAAATCAAATTATAAAGACAGTTCCAATACAAATTTCGTGTACATTTTATAGCATATTAAAGGAATCTCATATTAAAGGCCTCATTTGATAGGAAATTGTTTCAAATTTTGAATAAAGGTAAATCTATTTTGGTTAGAAAATAAAAAGAAATCATTGTGGGAATCTCATTAATGTCCACGTCTTTTTATCTACCGATTCAAAAATTATCTTTATGAGAGAAAAATAAAGATACACTATCTCTAAAAACTATTAGATAAATAAAGATACAATAGCTCAAAAAAAAAAAAAGTAGTTTTAAGCTAATGGTAGATAAGCCGTACATTGCGTCCAATGATTTCATCAAAATAAAAAGTTTCTCTTTAAATGAGTAAACTTTTTTATAGCTGTATACATTATCTTTTTGCGGGTATAACATTTAAGAATAAAAATCAAAAGTAAAATGTAAAATGTAAACATAACCTTTTAAAGTTTGCCTCCTTTTTACATATTTTGAAGTTCGTTGTTTCGAATTTCTTTACGTTTTCAGTTAGAGGACTTTATGAAACAAATTAATCACCTCATATATAACAGGGCCTCATTTGATAGGAAATTGTTTCAAATTTTGAATAAAGGTAAATCTATTTTGGTTAGAAAATAAAAAGAAATCACTGTGGGAATCTCATTAATGTCCACGTCTTTTTATCTACCGATTCAAAAATTATCTTTATGAGAGAAAAATAAAGATACACTATCTCTAAAAACTATTAGATAAATAAAGATACATTAGCTCAAAAAAAAAAGAGTCGGCGCAACTGTTATAGCTTGTTGCACGCATGGCGTTACCAGATTGTAGTTTCGGGCTGATTGGCAACATTTTACAAAAAAAAAAAAAAAAAAAAAAAAAAAAATCATAAGAATTTCAAAATGTAGTAATATTATTGTCAACTATGTATTCATTAGGTAAATTTTCGATAAATACTTACTTAAAATTAATTTCTAATAATAAAAATATAATTCCAAATTATTTATTATTCTATAAAATCAAAAATACAGTAAATGGCCAAAAGTCACCGAACATTTATGATTTTAGATGTTTTCTTGAATATTTAGAATAAAACTTGACAAATTCTTTCAGATTTTCAGAAATCTAAAGATCATTTTTAGAGTCATAATTTTCAGCGAAGCTTTGACCACAGAGGTAATTAGCGGACCAACAACAAATTGAATAAAAAAGTAATATTTACAATAATCCTGCAACATAAAATACTCGAAATGATCTGTGAATTTTGTACATCATTTGTGTTCATTTGTATAAGCATTGTACATTAGGGTGGAACGAAAAAACTTTTTTTAAATTTCAAAATGCTATAGTTTTCAAAAGTTGCCTTTGATCAAAATAAAGACGGATATTAAATATTAGCGTAATTGGATTATGTTTTCAGGTGCCGCAAGAAGGGTAAACTTTAGGTTTTTATTAAAATTTTGACAATTTTCGCAGTTATGTAAATAATAATAATAATAATAATTTCAATATCCTATAGTTTTCAAAAGTTTCTTTTGGCCAAAATAAAGACGGAAATTAAATATCAGTGTAATTGGATTATGTTTAGAGGTGCCGGAAGAAGGGCAAACTTTAGGTTTTTATTAAAATTTTGACAAATTTCGCAATTATGCTTAATTTTTTTTTTTTCAATAGGCTATAGTTTTCATAAGTTAACTTTGATATCAGTTTTAATCAGTTTTAAAACTTTTTAATCAGAAAACATGGTAAACTTACGGCGTAATACATTTTAATTACAAAAATAATGAAACATAAATAGTATACAATGAGGTAGAAACAGAACAAAGTTCAGAATAGAACACTATACTATCCCCCTTTTTTTATTGCCTCTTACGCCCAGTGTCTCTGAAACCTGAAGTAATCAAAATCATAGTCAAATGTGCATGAAACTGCGATTTGTGCTTCTACTTGCGATCGAACTTGAGTATCAGACAAAATTGCTGGAATAATTCCAAGCGCCGCTCTGCAGGATATTGGTCGGATTAGTGATGAAGAAAGAAGTATGACAGAAATGTATTGACAGAATGAAAATTAGATGAGAACAAATAAAGAACCGAAAAAGATATGTAGAAAAACTGTAAAAATAGTTACAGAAAGAAATTGTTTTTTTATGTAAGAAAAGACAAGACAAGTGCAAGAGAAGAAAGGAACTAAGTATTACAAAATAACTGTTATCGAAGAACATATATCACTTGTTCTAGAATTTGGATTAAAATTTACAAGACATGTAAAACCGATTTCTGGCACTGGAAAAGGTATAAAAGACAACATAGTGACATTTTTAAATGGTAACAACCAATACTTAAACATTACTGCAATTGGATATGATGGAACTGCCTCGAACACTGGATTGAATAATGGTGCGAGTACTTTATTGGAAAAAGAATTATGAAAGCCACTGCAGTGCTTGATTTATCTGTTTCATGCAAATGAACTACCCGTTCGTCATCTATTTTCTTTCCTAGATGGAAAAACTAAAAATACAAATGAATTTGGAGTGAAAATAAGGAAACAACTGGAAAAGTGTTATGAACTTCCAGTGACTGAATTTTCACCTATTGAAAATAACATTTCATTGCTAAAATTTAAGGATAATTTAAGTATGGATCAAATATATTTCTTAGAAATGTGTAACACAATCTCCATTAGAAGTTGCTCTTCTGATTTGTCTATGAAGAAACCAGAAAAAAATTGTCATTCACCATGGTTTACCTTAGCAAACAGAATAATTCGCTTGTACGTGGGAACAGAATATCCATCACAAAATCTCCAAATACTGAATGAGTGCATTTTGAAAGTGTATGCAACTGTTTGGTTTAACATAAAGTTGAAACCATCTATCTATGGGCGAATCACTTGTGAAAACGTGTCAGCTATTTACGTTACCTCAATTACACTCCTAAAAATGTAATTGATCCAATCAGCCAAAGCAATGCATACTTTGCTGCACATGAAAATGTACTCCATTGTATGCTATCAGGTTATAGAAGTCATTAAGAATTTTGCATTACGCCGAATTGTAAAAGCAGCGACTGGAAATGAAGTTGGCATCAGAAATTTTTTAATTCCTATATGCATAAACTTTGATGTTACGGATTATATTGATTTGATTCAATGTCACGATGTGAAAGTAACATAACCTCCTATGACGATGTATATTGCTGATGACAAACTAAAGCAGTAAATAAAGCAAGCAGAAGAACCTGATCATGAGAGTCAACTTCAATTTTTCCCTATGTCGCACACAAGCAGTTAAAAAGATTGTTAAATTAGTTACCGAGTCATCCTTGTCAGTTTGCAGCACTTCTGCAAGAGTTGCATTGATAAAAACCAAAATAAATTTTCAAAAAATCATGCCAAGATTTGAAAAAAAAAATCCAATGTGTCAGTGTGATTATTATGGACCATGTGTGATTACTATGGACATTAGAGAAAAATTAATGTTTCTTAAAAATAACGTTTTGCCTTTAAAAACAATATAAATTAAAACCTCTTTTAGCGGACACCCTTATATACGGTCACCTTCTCTTACGGTCAAATTAAAATTTCTCCGCTAACATTAACCTCTCGTTATAACTAACAACCAATCTCCTGCAGTCACCTCATTTTTTCAGACCATTTTGTTTTTCACATAGGTGTCTGTTAATCAGAGGTTTCACTCTTTTAAAGTTTTTCTAAATTAGTGTGATTTGTTTTACTAAGATACGATAATTAAAGATTGCATTTCTTTCATTTTAATGTAGTACCATAAGAATATGTTACTGTAAAATTAATAAAAATTAATATGGTAAAAATCGCTAAATTCTACAAAATAATTCAAACCTCTTTTAACGGACATCTTTATATGCGGTCACCTTCTCTTACGGCCAAATTAAAATTTTTCCGCTAAAATTAACTTCTCGTTGTAACTAACAACCAATGTCCTGCAGTCACCTCATTTTTTCAGACCATTTTTTTTTCACATAGGTGTCTGTTAATCAGAGGTGTCACTCTTTTAAAGTTTTTCTAAATAAGTGTGATTTGTTTTACTAAGATACGATAATTAAAGATTGCATTTCTTTCATTTTAATGTAGTACTATAAGAATGTGTTACTGTAAAATTAATAAAAATTAATATGGTAAAAATCGCTAAATTCTACAAAATAATTATTTCTGTAATGGCATCTAAAATTCGTAATACATAGAATGTGCAAGTTTTCTGCAAAAGTAACATATTTTGAATATTCTGTTTACAAAATATATGTATACTATGTTAATAATCAAGAAAGGAACTTTTTTTAAAAAGACAATTTTTATCGTTTTTTCTAAGAAAAGTCATTTTTGAAGCTCTTTGCGGCGCCTGAAAATATTTTAGTACAGCAACAAAATTTTATATTCTTCATTCTAATCCCAAAAGGCAACTTTTGCCGATTTTAGCAAATTTCTAACTGAAAAAAAAAATAATTGACCATCATTTTCGTTCCACCCTATTGTACATACATTCATGGAGATGTAAAAGTAAAAAAAAAAAAAATCATGTTTTTGTTTAAACATGCAAGGTTTTGAATCAGATGTAACGCCATTTTCAGAAAACTTGAAAAAATAAAGTAGAAATTACATACTACAAATAGAATGTAAACATATTAAATATTTGATGAAATATAAGAACTTATATGAAGTAATTTTTAACTCCGCATGCGCTAATGAGAACGAAATTGTTTTTTCCATTATTTAGTTTATTATTATATATGGAAATGGATACAAAATAGCCAGTTGCATTTTATAAAAT
Source organism: Maratus michaelseni (assembly GCA_963931845.1). Lineage (NCBI taxonomy): Eukaryota > Metazoa > Arthropoda > Arachnida > Araneae > Salticidae > Maratus > Maratus michaelseni. Next base: position 322,080,155 of record OZ007587.1, read on the forward strand.
TTCAGTAAGATATCGATTACAGAGATAGTAAAATTTCAGTTGGTTTCTAAAAGTAGCTGTAAGTTATGATAAAATATTATAATAAACTAAGAAAAGATAAAATTTGTTAAAAAATATTTACAAATAAAAGTCGTAGTTTTCTGGCGGATGTATTGACCCATCTTAACAAACGTGTGCACCCGGCCTAATAATCATGCTAATTGGACGACAGACACAACGAAGGAGGAATATTTTGGGAGAAGAACTTCCCCCCCAAAAGTTTGAGAATCATATTGTGTATCTCTCAGATCAGGCTCGACTTTCTGAGTACTAAGATAAATAATGTAATGTGTCATGGCCGATTGGCGGCAAAAGGCCCTTCCTCAACTTTCTTCTTTAAATGTGGATTTTTTGCACCTAATATGTAGCATATTCCTTTTGTCAATACATTCCTCAAAAATTAATTTCACAAAACATTTGTATAAATAGGGAATCGACAAACATTTAAAAAATATTTTTAAAAAGCAAAATAAAAATATTGTGCTGTCCTCTAAAAAAACCCCACTTTTTGAATTTATCTTTATATAAAGTCCAATAAGGAATACAAAAGAATTAAACATAGCTATATTTTGACGGCTTGTTCTGACTAAGATTTTAATGCTGAGCATTTTTCATTCTATCAATATGTTACAAAATGACAGCCAATTAAGCAAGAAATTGAAAAAAAACCACTTTTTCCCCAAAAAAACCCATGTTACCTAAAAAAAAACCCACATGTAAAAATACTTGGAAATAAAATTATTTGACAGCAAAATATTTTTTTTTCATTATTATTTATTTTTAAACCACAATTCTGCAAAAAAATATTAAATATTTCATTATTTTGTAAATTGAAGGAATTTCAAATGCAAAATGCAAAATATAATTATTTGTAAATTCGCTGCAGACTTTTCATATTTCTTTGAATACATCTTCAGTAAATTTAAGAAGAAAATTATTAAATAGCATTTGTAAAATCTCCGAGAGTTTATTAATGGAGAAGCATTAGTAATAGCCATAATTTGGTTTCTTTTGTTCTGAATAATATAGTGATTAGATTAAAACTTGAGTACTCTTAATTTTTGTCGGCATTAAGCAATTTATTCGACGATCATCATTTACTTCTTTAGTAATAATAACATGGAACTTTAAATCATTTTATTTAATAATCACCTACTGGCCACATTGTAACTTCCCAGTTTCTTCTCAGCTTTTAAGGTTTTAACATAAAAACATTTCAAAATTGATGTACATCATTCTAACATAACGTATTATAACAAGCAAATATGTGAAAATGAAGCTCATGTTTTGCCAAAGTTCTGCATTATTAGATTAAATTCTTTTAAAACTAAATAAACACCCCTTATGCAATATCAAATGTTTTAACTGTTGCAAATGGTGTATAGAAACAGGGCAAAACCAAAAATTGACTTCGGTGAAATATTTGATAAAATACTAGGGTGGGTTTTTTTTTAGGAAACATTTCACACTGGGTTTTTTTTAGAGACAGCACAATATATCGTTATATAATTTTAAAAAACGCACTTCAAACTTATATAATTTGTACAATGTAAGCAGGTAGAAACAAATGTGATCTCTCTTACTATAGTAGAAAACAGTTATATATTTGCAGTTTATGATCCTTTAAAACACCTTAAATAATACTTTATGTGAATGTTTTTGTCTTCTTTTTCAACATTTTCTACTAATAAAAAAATGGCTTAAAAGCCGAAATCTTTAAAATCACCATCTTATTTTTTTTAAGCTTCGAAAATATCCTTTTGATGTATTTTACAGATCAGCTTACCGAGGGATTTGATAAAAAACTTTTCATGAAACTCTATCTTAATATTTACCGCAACTTTAGATTAAAATATATAATTGCTTAATACTTTAATTGCCATTATGCAATGTAATTATGGTAATTAACACATAAAGTGATACACCGTATAATCTAACGGACATTTTAGTTTACCATAACAAATTTTAAGAGTAAATATGTAGATTTACGTTCATCTACTGGATATATTTACATAATATCTAAAAGATTTTTTTTTCTTATGATTAGTCGCCTACTTTTAAAACACAAATTTCGGTCAAAATTATTTTTCTTTTCTGGATCCAATATCAAAATCTAATTTATTTCCTTTTATTACATATTTGAAGTCTGTTCCTGTTTTGTTATTTTTTTATTGTACTTGTGTAATAAATACAAATATGTGGTTGAATTATAATTTCAGTTTTTTCTATAAATTTTAACTTAATATTATTCTTTAATGTAAGTTATCCAAATACAAAATGTTATTCTTTAATTATTGTAAAATTTTGTTGGAATATAATTAACGGGCTGATTTAGTAAATTACACCAATAAAGCCGAAGTATTTTTTTTTTAATTTTGGATTTATCTATGAAATTTTTATAAATTTATTTTTCTGTGTAAGAAAAAAATAAACTGGCATATAATTTTTTATATAACACAGTTATATCAGTTATGATGTATATTATACAGTTATGAAATAGTAATTATTTACGTAAAGAAGGTTTTAGTCATTATAATAAAATTTACGACTAAAAATATCTTGATATGATTGTGTTTTTATAATTTGCTTAAATATATTTTTGTTGCTGTAACATTTAAACTACTAAATCAAGCATTTAATAATTTAACATGTTTTTAAGAGTTTGTTGCCACATTTACAATAATGCACTTTTGAAGTAAAATTTTTAATTATTTAAAAAAGTTCACTTGTATTATAGGGTAGCAAGCTAAAACGGTTAAAAAAAACTAAAAACAGCATTGATTTTATTACAAAATCGTAATCTGATTAACCCATATTTACTTTAATATGCAAAATATTTTCAAGAAATATGAGGTGTTTTAAATAGTAATCATTTATAAGAACAGCATTTTGTACCAATGGAAAACAGATGCTGTTTGTGATGTGTTCGTTTTGAGGATGACGAATTATCCCTTTTTCTTCAAGTTTCTTGGAGGTAACACGTTTAAATTGTATAATGTATTATCGCAGTATTAATTTATTAACATAAGAATTCTAAATTATTTGATGCATATTACACACATGGACACACAGACACACAAAACAAATCCAAACACTGCCTCAAACTTTATTTCTAATGGAGACCAGAAGAAATTGTACAGTTTTAATTCGTCAAACCCTAACTCATTTTAAGTTATATTTAGCGCATTTTTCGAAATTTCACCGTAAATATGTACTGTTCAAAAGTATATTTTACGAAAACTTAATATATTGAATATTACTAAATATATAATAGTATTTTATAGATAGTTAAGGTAAAGTTAGAATAAATTTAACTATAGTATGTTTTGGCCATTATAAAACTTTCCTCTATGTAAATCAAATCGTCTGCAATCAAATTAAATGGCAATCTATTTGTTTTTGAAATAGATATTGCGGAAATCGTGAAAAATCAAACATAGCAGCTCCACCTGTTGGGCGATTTACCTGTAGGGCAAAAAATGAATCTTCACCAATTCATATCTGCACTGGATCCATATATCCACCAATCCATATTTACATAATCTGCACCATTTATATCAAGGTCTAACTGAGTCTAATTTTTTATTAAATTCCGTGCATTAGTTCTTGATATATGAATATCGCTAAAATCCTGTAATTCCTGAAAATGCAGCATATCAGCGCCATCTGTTGGGAGATTTACACCAAAAACTAATCAGCAACAGCGTATGTCAACGTTTAACTGAATCTGAAGTTTCAAGAAATTCCGTGGATTAGTGGTTAGGATATAGCTGTCGCGGAAATCGTAATAAAAGCGTCATATCAGCGTCATTTTTTGGGATAGTTACACAAAAACCTAACCAGCGTCTATTTATATCAAGGTCTAACAGAATATGAAGTTTAATCAAATTCCGCGCATTAGTTCTTCAGATGGAGCACCCAAAAATTCGTGTCACAGACACACAGACAGACATTTTCTAAAAATAGTCAAATCGTGTTCAGGAATTTCAAAAAAGCATAAATCCGTCGACAATAAGAAGTCTAAATTTTTCATGAATCCAATACTTGTTCATGTAAAGATAGAAGAAAGTAAAAATATTTCTTTATAAATACTCTTTTATATACTTACGATGTTTATTTTAAAAGTCACGCCTAATTTCATGACTTCATTCCAAGTTGTTTCAAGAAAGTTTGGTTAGAATGCATTAATTTGGGATGGGCGTCAATTATGGAAATCTCACCGCTCTGTTTTACTTTTGGTAGTGTTTTGCTTTGTTTTACTTAGTGTATTTACTTAGTGTAACTAATATTAAACTATTATTTGATAAAAGTGTATTAAAAAAAATACCCTTTTTAATTATTTATTTATATTTCGTATTTATATCTCACAGGAATATTTCAGTGTGCGTGGTATAGCACATAACTGAATTGTTTTTCGTACTCTTATACAGTTGTAACCGTAAGAAATATTTGACAATTTATCATTTGTACCAATCTAACACAAATATATCTTAGAATTAATTTATTAATTTATAATTAAGTTCTAAAAGTATTGCCATTATAAACAAACCATTATTTTTAATTCTAGCATATAAGGAGAAAGGTGAAAAATCGATTATAAAATTCTATCTTTAAAACATGGACCAAGTTAAGTTAAAGAAAATAGGGCGAAAATTGTGTCCTGCATTTATACTGAATTTATTTGTTATTTTATGTGTTTCATGTGACAAAAATCCGTGAAACTATTTTTTTTACAATTTTTTATTTTTAAGTATGTTTCTAACTTTCTTTTAAAAATATTGAGGTAATAAAGAGATTTCTAGTTAGGGAAGACTATTTGAGAGAAGAACGGATAAAATTCTCGCTCGAATTATTTAGTTTAAATGATTAAATAGAAGTCAATAAAAATTTGTTTGCAACATAATTTTAAATTCTGCAAGAATTTATGCATAAATATCTCAATGAATTTTTAAAGATTGTATTATGAACCAAGTAAAAATTCTCTATTGAGGGTGATTCCAATAAAAAAAATGGGACAAACTTTAAGAGACACTGAGCACACTACAACGAACAATTTTTGTATAGGAAATGAGTGTCAGAAATCCATTTATTTATAGTAAAAAAAATACAGAGCGTCTCACTCCAATCCGAAGTCGCATTTTCGTTCATAACTTTAATAGAAGTGAAGATACTTTAACGAAATCCTTACAATATCATTATAATTCATACAAAGATGAGTCTGTTGTGAATTTTGTTGAAATATCTACAATACTGTTAAAGTATGAACGAAAACGATATTTCGAATTGGAGTGAGACGCTCTGTAATTTTGACTAAATTAATGGATTTCTGACAATGGTTTTCTATACAGAAAAGGTTTGTTATAATTTGCTCTACTACTTGTTAAAGTTTGCCCACCTTTTTTAAATCACCTTCTATAATAACGTTTGAAGATTTATAATAAAACTTTATATCGACAGATAATTTAGTCGGTAAGTGATCAAAATTAAAAAGAATAAATAAAACATGGCAACGCATTTACTTTTTCATCTCAGTTATCATATTTGAAGCATTTGAAACTTGAAATATTTCAAATATCAAATAAACATGATTTTAATATTAAAACAAGAAGGCAATTAATGTCCCATGCATAGATTATTAAACACTTTCCTACACTAATAAAACGTTGTTACTAAAATCCCTTTGTTTATTCGGATAAAGGTAATATCTATATACAAAATTCATAAATAGCATAAAACAGCATATATTTATACCAAGTACTACCTATATACGGCAATCTATTCAAAATATGTTGAACAGACATTTCTCTATGTAATGTGTAGTTTTATTTGTACAACGCGTAGTGAACTAAAATTCATTCAGCTGCACTGAAAAAAATGGCACTTTCAAATCTGAGTAAATCGATGTTTTCTTTTTGTTATGAAACTTTTTGTGACAACCCAAAGCTTTCAATTCTCAAAAAAAAAAAAAAAAAAAAAACAGAAATACTCAAAATATTGAAACATGGACATACTCAAAACTGATTAGAATCAGTTCAAACTCATATTTGGAACATGAGAAATACTCAAAAATGAGCACATAGAAGTCGGTTCATACTCATTTTTGAAACATGGACTTACTCAAATATGAGCACATGGGGATTTATTCTTGAGTGTGTGCATGTTTTCAGAAATTAGTATATACATGTTTCAAACTTGACTAATTTTGATTCGGAGCCATTTTGACTATGCGACATACTCATATTTCAGTACTTTTTGCTCGGTATTTAAAATGTAGTTTTCAGAGTATGGAAAACGTAGAACACAGATAAAAACCCACAAGAGAGAATCTCCACCCACTGGCGCAATGTAATTTGCGTGTGTTTGCAGCCTTTTATGTGACATGCACTTGCACAGCCATACATTTCTAAAATTGAGTTTAATTGAAAAACGTTTTTCAGAAATTCCCATGCAGAGACAGTACTTTTATTAAAAAATTTTTGAGAAGGATTATAGATGAACAATAGAATTTATCTACATAACATACTATACAAAAATTTTGTTTAAAACGGCATATCACAAATAAAAACCTCATTATGCAATTATTGCTCATATAGTATAATGCATCTGAATTATTTTTTGCGGTCCTTTAAAATAACACTAAATGCTGCATTCAACATTTTCTGTAAAGAGATGTCTTCGTGAATTTAAAAATAGTATAATATCGTTAAAATATACTGAAGAAAGCATTGCCAATATAAATTATGAATTATAACTAATTTGTTTGAGTCAGTACATAAACAATAACTTCTACTAACACCATTTTCTAAAGGAAACATATTTTAGTGTCTATGGACATCGCATATTATATTGGTAGTACTTGAAATGATCTAACTTTATTAAACTGTATTCAAACACTTTTCGTGATTAGCCATAAAAATTATCGGACATTTTTTAATGTCACTGTAACCGAGCTATAAATGACACACACTCCATTTTTAACAGGGAACATGCCATACTAAACCTCGTTATCATATATCAAATACCTGTAAATATAACCATATTTATGCTATTTAGAGTGAGGGTGTTCAGACGGACGGGCAAACAGAATAAATATTTTTCAACTCTGTTGGAAACGTGTTGAAACAAGTTTTATTTTCTTATTCTGATTGTAAAAAAAAAAACTTCGAATCTTAATGTGTGTGATTACTTAATCGATTACCTTGAACAAAATACAGTCGTGCTAATGTGTAATTCCAGGTGAAATGCTGAAGAAAAACATTAACTTCTCTGCAATGTCATTTCGGTCTTTCATTTATCCTTTTAAAATCCCACCTTGCACATTATAGAACTTGTAACAAGATAAAAAGAACAAAAGAATATTTATTTTCATTAGATGTATAAGAAAATCATGGGTAAGTCCTTGTGTAATGGGTAAGACAATCTTTAAAAATTAGAACGTACTGCTTTTGTATAAATTATTCAAATATCCGTTCTTATTCTCTGGGTACTTTATTGTTGAAGGTAAGGTCAGAAAGTTTTTGTTTTTCAATAGCCTACTTTTAAGATAGCAATTACTTTAGCTTTACGTTCCGACCAAATAATTTTCTTATAATAGATATCTTTCAGCTTTAAATTAAATGACTTATAAAACAGATAATGAAATTTGACAAGATTTTTTATTTATTACTTAAGTCATAAGTATAAATTACTCGTTACTTAATACTTATTACGTAAAATGAACAAATAAGTCTAAATTAGTAAATATCAAATTTATTAAATTACATAAAATTCGTAAAATATTTTTCTGAGAAGTAAAATATCAAGCAAGATCATTTTTTTTCCTTACAGGAAATTTTAGGATTTTCATGAGTGTATGTATATGAATCTGTCTCAAGTGCAGAAAAAAAATATCTTCACTTTACCATGGAAACGATACAATTTGTATTAAAAATCCACATGAAGTGATTATTTGTATTGTGAATTAAACACATGAAAAAAAAACTCCATTCCAGAAATTTTGCAATATTTATAATTTAAGAATGTTTCTTTCATTTAAAGAAGCAAAATCGCATTACAAATCATTCAAGATCTGGCAAATTTCCAAAAAAATATATAATTAAGAAAAAATCCAAAATATTTCTAAAATACTATTTCTGTAAATAAAAAACTACGGTACTTTATCTAGAGAATCTTTGTGCATTCCGAATTATTATTTTTTTTCATTAGAATATTTTAAATGAAACTAAATATTAAGAGATACAACGTGGACACGTTAAAAGAGCTTTTTAACATAAAATTCCAGTCAATCCAAATCCACAGAGAAATTTTTATTGTAAAGGATTTTTTACATGTATCAGAATTACTTTCCTGGAATACTTAAAATAATATTCATTTAGTAACTTGTTTTAGGAGAGGTAAATAATTAATAATAGAAAAATTATTCGCATAAGTTAATTTTTCATTTATTTAATACACTATAAAATAATAATGTGTTGAGTGTGTTCTTGTTACATGTGTGTATGTGTTTAGCTAGATAATTCTCTTATTTCTAATTGTAGATTTAAAAATATTTTATTACAAACAAATAAACATGTGAAGCTTGTAGGAAATTTAATCTCTTTAAAATATGATTAAAAATTTATAAGATAATATATACCTCATAGAAGGTATTATTATAATATATTTACATGCTTTATCTTATATTTTGGGTTTCGAAATATGTGTGACTACAGAGCGATACTACACTGCTCAAAACAATTAAAGGATATTTGAAGTTTTATATAAAATAAAGATATAAACGAAATTTTTTTTGCCGAAAATAGAAGAAGAGAATCACAAATGCAAATTTTTCTGGTTTTCAAACTGTGGAGTATGCAAATTTTGAGTTCGACGTCAAAAACGTCGCTTCAGCGGCAGCGAATGAAATTTGACTTTCAACTGGATAAAAGAGAATGAAGACAAGGATGCTCGGCATTCAGTGATTGATTTGTTTCGATGAGTACGATGTCTCAGCGAAGTCATTTGACAGATTCAGAAGCTTGGAGAATTGTTGATAGGTTAGAAGGGGGCCAAACTCAAGCCGAAGTAGCGCGAGTGTCACAAAGTGTCATTTCCAGGATCTGGAACCGTTTTTTGGAGAGTGGATGTGCAGGCCGAAGACCAGGGCAAGGTCGTAGACGGGCAACAACGCCCAATGAAGATAGGTATTTAGCGTTAACAGTTCGGAGACACCGAAACATGAACGCTACTCTTCTCCAACAACACCTTCGCTCGGCTACAGGCACCACGATTTCAACTCAGACTGTCCGAAACCGGCTCCATGCTGTAGGTCTGTATGCTCGCCGACCGATGGTATGTGTTAGATTAACATCAAGGCATCGTCGCGACCGCAGGGAGTGGGCAACCGAGCATGTCAACTGGAGGAGAAATGAATGGAGCAATATTCTGTTTTCTGACGAGTCCCGTTTTTCTGTGTATCCGGATAATAGGCGTATTTTCATCTGGAGGGACCGTGGCAGTAGGAATAATCCTGCGTTCGTGCACGAAAGTGTCAGATTTGGCGGTGGAGGAGTGTTGGTGTATGTTGGCATCTCCATTGACGGGCACACTGACCTCTACATCATTCGAGATGGAGCTCTGACTGGTCGCCGATATAGGGATGAGATCCTCAGACTTATTGTAGTCCCTTACGCTGCAGCAATCGGAGATAACTTCATTTTAATGAACGATAACTGCAGGCCACATCGTGCAAACCTGGTGGAGGATTTCCTTTTCGAGGAAGGAATCGTTCGAATGGAATGGCCAGCGTGTTCTCCAGACATGAATCCAATCGAGCACGTTTGGGACGCTCTAGGAAGACGAGTTTCTGGCCGCCAACAACCCCCACAAACTCTCCAAGAACTGGAAAGAGCTCTTCTGGAAGAGTGGGGCAGAATACCCCAACTCGTCATTAATAGCCTCATTGAGTCCATGCCTCAAAGGTGTTCAACGTTGCTGGCCGCCCGTGGAAACCATACCCCCTACTGAAAATGATTTTCTTTGAAGAAAACACCTTTTCTTATTCTTTTTTTCCCATATGCACAAATTGTGTTTTTTTCCTTTTGTACACAAATGCGCAATAAAATGCATTTTTTTCTGCCAAACATGTGTAATTTATTCTCATATAACCTACTATGTCTGTCCACCATGTATCAATCAGCTAAAAATTTTCCCAGATACAAAATCCACCTAAAACTGCAATATCCTTTAATTGTTTTGAGCAGTGTATTTTCATGAAAGAACACATCGAACAATAGTTCAAACAATCTGCATTATACATAACTCTGATAGATAACTAGAAAATGATGAAAACAATAAAGCATGTTTTTAAATCTTTTGTTTTGGATTTAAATATAAATTAACATAGTAGTAAAAGATAATTATAAAATATTTTTAACTTTTTTTGCCATAAAAAATTTAGTTTCTATTTATTCATTTTTCTAAAGATTTTCAAACAATATTTTAAGTTTTCATTCTACAATATAATTAAAAAATTCATTATAATTTCATTTTTAAGTTATATCTTTTATGTTAACATAGAAACACACATTTGCCCAATATCCAATAAAATACCGAACAAGTTCAACTTCCATTAGTTCGAAGTGCATGCAAGATTTATTCTGAAATCCAACTACTTTATAAACTTATTAATGAACTTTTAATTAAAATTTTGGATCTAATGTGGGAAAAATAATCTACAATCATGAAGAAAAATTTAATTCAATACCGTTAATTATCCGGAATTTTGCTTGCACAAAAAATAATATATATAATTTTTAGACATAGTCTTGCCAGTTTTTAATTGATTTATTTTCTAATATGCTATTTTGAGAATTACTTTGCTTTTACAATTTTTTATAGATTAAAAACTTCTTCATGCTTCAGATCTATTCACTGTAGTAAATTTATATAGGATCTCTTGTGTAGGAAGAGTACTAAACTTTATATAACGCTTGAGATTTCAGATTATTTTAAGTGGTCTTCACTTTTGTTAAATTTCCTTCGTTGATGTCGGAATGTACAAATCAAAATAATTTTACTGAGTTAGACTGAAAAACAAAGAGTTGTTTGTTTATATTAAAATAAATAATCAACGTAAAACTAGCACAAATAAAAAATATACAAAATAGCAAACAGCTGTTTCGGAGCCTCTAAAGCTCCATCATCGGTGCCAAATTTAAAAAGAGTAAAAACTGATTTAAAAGTTTAAATTACTTTAAGCTTTGATTCAATCTTGGTCGCATGCGGAGGCGCAAGGATACTTACATGGATTAAACTTTTAAATCAGTTTTTAATCTTTTTAAATTTGGCACTAATGATGGAGCTTTAGAGGTTCTGAAACAGCTGTTTGCAATTTTGTATATTTTTTATATTTCAATCCACCTATTTTAAATAAATTGTTTGTTTCTCAAAAGTTGAAAAGGTTATACTGTAAAAGTGATTCAATGTCTATTTATTTGTCAATTGATAGTACACTATTTTCCTTTTACAACTCTGTTCTGTGTTATAGAAGTTATTATTATAAGATTATTTTTCAATGTTAGTGTAAAACATGCTTCGTTAACAATAAGATAGTAAAATTAGGTTATTAAAATGCATTTGTATTGTACTAATTAACAATTGTAATTTTGGAGCGATGGAGCAAATTAAAATAATGGACGAACATTGTGTGTGTTTAAATTGTATCTACGTATCCATCGCTGAACGCAGTTCCATTACCCGAGGTACATTCTGTTGAGCTGTCTACATGGAAGACCAGATGCTTTTACCAATATGGTTGCTTAAGTGAATTGTGTCGGCCGGTTGTCGTCGAGGTAGCTCAATACGTAGAACGTTAGCAATTAATGGCAAAGTTCTTCGGTTTGACTCACAGATTGGAAACCTTTTTCACTCACATGAAAAAATTATATCGTATAATTTCCTTACCAATCAGTATGACTGGATTTTTAAAAAAAAGTAATACAAATAAACTTCCAAAAGTTTTAGTACTTTTTTTCTGAGTACAGGATATATATTGATTTTACAAATGAGAGCATTTAATTTGTAAATAAATTTTCCATTTTTTCAAATATTGTAATTATATTACTACAAATAAATTTTCTAATTTATATTTAAATTATAAATTTGTTTGTCTAACATGTTATTTTAATAAATAAATTACTATTGTATTGCAAAATACAGGTTCATTATAAATTACAGATATTCGATCCTCTAACGAACTTACCGTTCAAGGACACAGGATGCCATTTTGAATGTGGTTATATTATGCCATGGTCTCGAAAACAACGTATAGAACAACAGTCCATCTCTCACATTTACTGATACAATGGCAAACATTTCAAACGGCAACACATGTTTCTTTTCTTTAAAAAAGGATCTAACCAGTGAAAATCCATAAATAGCATTAAAAATTTATTTTAGATGTAGAAATGACGACATTAAACAAACGCCAAGAAGATAATTTCGTGTCTACGTGTGCTCTAGGAACAAACTGCTGACATTGTAATCTACCGCAATTTCGGATATTGCACATTTTTCGGAGTTTATATATACATACATTTCTTGTGTATGAACTGCTGAACAACTTTATTTTCAGTTTTAAGGCATAGAAATAATCTATAAATCCCTGAAGATTGCGTGTAAAATATTAAATAGTCCAACAGAAATCATGAGCGCAATTTTGAAAGAAGTACGATTTACATTGTGAATTAAACTACCTTATAGTATCCATTCAATGGCTTATTACTTGGAGAACATCTGACACATTTTTAGTTGTAATTAGCGTAATTATAGGATTTTTTTTAACTCTAGGATAACATTACTCTTTCATAAATATATATATTTTTCGAAAAGTATTTTTATTTAAGATTCAACAGTAGTATACCATTTCAAAATCTCATCCAACGACGTTCTTAATTCCACAAAAGGACTGAAAGTTACGCCCCATGTATTTTTGCAGAGTTTAGGACAAGATATAAATTCGATTGTTTCAAGTCAGGTAAATATTGTGCATACAATAGATCTTCCTGATTGAGCGTTCGTATAATAGATTGTCTCATTCTGGCTATGTAAGGACGCAGAACGTTGCGTTACAGAAGTCCTCTATAATGGTAATCATGTAACTTTTAATGAATTCGATAGATTTCGTGAACGTAGGCATTTACATCCATCGTCTTATATTCTGAAAAACTTTTATACTAGAAAACGATTTTTTAATTCCGGTACACACCAAACATGCAATTTCTAGGATAAAGCTCTTTTTTCAATCGTTGTAATGCTTTTCTTGTGGGATTAATTTTTCTCTGCTTCACGTCGACATAAACCGAGAATTTTCCATAGTAGGTAACGATGTAGTTCATGAACCTTTCATTATTGTCATATGTAGCCTTTTGCATCCCTTCTTCTATCTGATTGTAAAAACAGCAACGCATAACATACGTCCCCATTTTTTATTACTCGACACATCCTTCTAATTAATTTAAAGAAAGAAATATAAACATATAATGAAAAAATATCCAGCAACAAACATAAAGACAGTTATTTTTCATGTTTCTATGAACTCATTTCTATCTGTGTTGTTTCAACTTCTCATTTTTCAAAAATGTTTTGCGTACACACTTTACATTTCATAATTTATTTGTGTTTAGAAAAATTAGTATTGCCAGTTTCTTAAAATAAAATTTAATTCTTCTTAATATGCTTCTGTTAAAAAACTCCTTTCCCATGGAACATATCACTTGGAACTGGACCATCAGAGTGAGATTGTAGCTAGGTGGCTTCTGTATCTTGATCAATTACATTATGAGATAGATCACATTCCTGGTATTACTAATCCTGCTGGTTATTTGTCTAGAGCATTTGTCTAGATGAAACCTGAAATGTAAATAATATAAATATTTTTCAAAGTAATTATAGTTTAGATTATAATAATATTGTAAATAATCCACAAAATGATGAATTTATTAAGGAAATTATTCAAAAATTAAATGATAATGATGAGGAAACGGCAAATAACTATTATATTGATTCAGAAACTAAAATTGTAATGATAAAAATTTTCCACAAGAAACCGTTAAAGAAAAAATAGTATCTTAGTGGAATTTTAATTCCAAAATCTTTAATTAAGAATTGTTTGGAAGTTGCTCATACTCCTCATTTTGGAAACCAAAGAACTTACAATTTTGTACGTAAAAACTATTCTTGGAAAGGAATGTTTAAGGACACTAAGATTTTTTGTAGCCATTGTGAAAGATGTTTAAAAGTTAAACCTAAACCTAAAAATACTGTTACTAAAATGATTCCAAAAGCTGATTTAGCACCAGGTGAGATAATCGCTCTAAATATTGTAGGAAAACTTCCTAGATCTCATGACAACAATTTTTTTTATTTTAACAATAGTTGATCATTATTCCAGGTACCTTGCGGCTATTCCATTAAGCAATACCACTTCTAAAACTATAATTAATCAACTTAATGTATATTTTTCCATATTTGGAAATGCGAAGACTGTTTTGACTGATAATGGCCCATATTTTCGTTCAGATGAATTTGAAGATTATCTTTAAAATATGGATATTAAGCATAGAAATAGTTCAATCGATTATCCGCAGAGTAACGGTGTAATCGAAAAAAATCATCTATCTATGAAAAACAGCATAGCAGCACTTTCTCAATTTTCTCCAGCTGAACTATTCTTGGGTAGAGAATTTAATATACCTCTAAATATTTTTGAAAAAACAACAGTTGCTGAAGAATACAGTAAATATCTAACAAAATTACAAAGTCATTTTCAGGAAACTAGAAAATTAGTTAAGGAAAATAAAACTAGTTATTTTAATTATCACCAACAATATGTGAAGGGCAGACGTAAACCTTCTTTAAATACAGGTGATGAAGTTTTTCTTGTAGACTTTAAACATCATACTGCATTACAACCTCGATATAATGGACCACATGTAATTGATAAGAAACTGAGAAATGATAATTATTTGATAAAAATTAATGATGATGGTCATGAATATGTAAAAAAAGTTCATGTCAGTAAAATTCTCCCAAAAGTACCTTTAAATGTTGATATTTGTAACAAAACTGAGGAAAGTAAGAATTGTTTGGATACTTCAAAGTGTATTTATAGTATGCTCAAGTCAAAATTCATTTAATTTTTTTTTCTATTTCTTCTCTCTCAATGTTTGTTTTCAATATACTGGTACAATTGATCACTTTGCTAGTGAATAACATTTACTGATATATTTTTTTTTTACTTTATTTTTTTACTTTTGTATTTGAGTCAAACAGAAAAATATGTGAATGATTTCCTCATATGTATTTTCATAATCGTTTAGAATGTCTGTGAAATATTTTTAAAGTTACAAAGTAAATTTAAATTTCATTTAACTCAATTCAGGAAATTGAAGAGCATATGGTACAATAAATTATAATTTCAAAAAGGAAATTATTTAATTTGGCAAAACAACTAAATATATATATATATATATATATATATATATATATTGTAGAAAGTTAAAACAATTGAGGTAAAAATGTAGTTGGTGTTTATTGGTGTGTGTATATTTGTGTAAATATTTTCAATTCCTGCTGGTAAATATAGTTATTGATTTTTTATAATATAATGTGTAGTGTATAGAGTGTAAATGATGAACAGTAGCAGTGTGCATAACCAATTTGCATGAACATTTATTCATCAAGTCTGTGTGCATCTGTGCAACTTTCTGTGACTTTTTCGCTTACTCCAGGGCAAGCAAGAGAAGTATGGACTTTTCACATCAATTTTTTTCTGCTAAATTACGAAACTGTGTTCGCCTCTTTTGCTGTTGGTGATGGAAGATGTTAAAGAACTCTTTTCCCAACACAACACAAGTCGTTAAAATACTTTTACAATACAGCGCAAGATGTAAAAAGAACTATTTTTCCAGTTCAGCGCAGGTGTCTTCACAATTCAGTGAACGCACCCTGAATTATCTCGTAAATATTCTACAAAACTCGTAGCGGCAGGCGACACGTCTGAATACGTAATTTTTCCCTCGCTTGTTCTTCTTCAGCGAACCTGTGACGGAACGGTAGTTCTGGTAATTTTCACCAGTGTTTCTTCCCCCGAAGTGGCATCCAGCGTGAGATGACTTGTGTGCTTCTGAAACCGCGTATGAAACCAAATAGTGGCAGAAAATACGACAGCTTAGAAGGGTGGCGTTTTCGATCATTCGAGAACTTTTCTCGTCTGTGAGAGACGTTAGTCTAGTTTGTGAAAGTCTCCTAGTATGTGAAATCGTTTCGACGTCTCTTACTTTGTAAAAGTTCCTAGTGTGTGAAATTGTTTCGACGTCTCCTAGTTTGTGAAATTATTTTTGTGAAAATGTTCAGAGATTTATTAAAAATTCTCTTCTGCATCATCAAGTAGAGTAATAATTTTTTTAGTGAGTACTAAGTGATATTCACATAAAAACATGAATATGAATGAATAAAGAAAATAATCATCAAATGAACAAAGTATATATGTTTTCAATTAAGAATTAAAATGAATTGATGAATCTAGATTAAAACATAGAGTGTTAGATACATAGCTATGAGTACGGAATGTGAAAAGTGCAGCAAAGTTTTTTTTCTAACTTTATAATATTTTAGAAAGTGCATTCTTCTGATATAATTAAATATGATGAATTTCAATTAAAAATCATGTGCATTAATAATATATTTTCATCTGTTAAATAAATTAATCTAGAATAACCTCTATGCATTTATTATTTCTCATTTTCCTTGCATGAAGTGGTTTTTTTTATATGTTTTATATTTCACTTAATTTAAAATTTTTGTACTCAGGAAACTTTAAGGTGGGTTGTTTTTTGAGGCCAACTAAATTAAGGTACTAAAGGCATTTTTAAACATTTTTCCCCCTTTCAATCTTTAATCGTGTCCCCCCTTTCAATACATTCTGTGACTGTATTATTTTGCATCACAGTTTGTATCAGCTTCAGTGTTTTATGATACGCGAAAACCTAAAATGTTTTATCATCACTTTCATAAATGAAAATATTTATTGGTACTTTTTCATATTTTTGTAGTAATGACAGAAATCAAAACGTGCTGAATTTATGCTATTCATACCGTTGATGTATTCTTGTTTAGACATTAAGGATTGATTAGCAAGTAATGCGAATCTACTGACATGTTTAGTTAGCTGCCAATACTAAAAGTAAAAAGCTACCAATTGAAGCCGTCCGCAGGCAAGCAATTCCGAAAAGTTTCGGAATAATTTCATCGATTAAGATCCCCAGATTCAATATTCACACACAGTTCAAATGTTGATTTATAATTATATATATAATTCTTTTGGATGTGACTGAGCATGTTTACAGGATATACCAAGATCTCGAACAAGATTGGGGGTCAGCTTCATCCGCCATTTTTTTAACGGTTGCTACTTAAAAATTTGAAATTGGAAAAGATGTTCTAAAAATAATAGAAATTGAAAACGTGTTTCCTTTAACTGTTTAGCCTCGATACATGAATTCCGGAGAATGTTTTATTTTGTCTCTCTCCTACAAAATTGCTGAGATATAGCAGTTCTGGGGAAAAATTCTGGGGTGGCTGACATTTTGAAACAAGACAACCTTTGTATGTCCTCTGCACATGCTTAGTCATATCAAAATCTGTTCATAAGTGTTATTGCAGGACAAAAATCAATTATATATATATTCAACCATTTAAACTGAGGGTGGTTTGGTTGGGATTAAGAGTCATGATTGGTGAAAATTAAGACTTTTTTCTGGAATTGTGAAATGGCGCCAAATTGGCGACGAAAATAGGTCGATGTAAATAAAGTTAACTTCGCGATACATGACTATTTTTTTAATTCCCATACAAATTCAATAGTGACGAAAATTACGTTCTATAATTTGGTTATGTGCATTTTAGCTTCGTGTGTTTAGCTGAATTCGTAAAACAAAGAATAGGTAAGTTACCTTTTCCTCCCGGTACAGGACGGAAGTCTTTTTAGAAGGGTAGGCCAAAACATCACAGGTTGCTATTGTCACAGCTTCATTCTGAGCAAACACTTTTGTTCATAGAAAGTGACAGGCCACCTGAGCGAGAATCACAGAATTCTCTAATAATAATGTGTATGATACAATAACTTGTTAAAGCATTCCGTAGACTATACTATACCGTTTTTTATCCCAATTGTCAATCTTACGATTTTAAGCTAATTTCAAAATTTAAATATAAAGAAATGTTATTCATATAATATATGTCATACCAACAGTCAACTAAGAACTGTACATTGCAGCAATTTTCTATATAGTGTTATTTGTAGCTAAATGACGGGAAAATGTTTCCTAAACTATTTAAATGCTACATTACCTTCAATAAATAATAATAAGTATGTCTTTAACGGAACAGTACACCTTTAAAATGGTCAAAAAATCGATATTTAGATTATTAAATCTTTAGAAAGGTAATTTTATTCTGAATAACTTGATACCAATCTTTTAATTGAGCGATAAAAAATTACTGAGATATTAGAGACAATGTACACACCACTCCTTCAATTCCGATTTAAATGACCTGTGAAAACTGTCATGGCGGCTTGTTAACATTTTGTTATCACGCTTTCACGTTATCGCAACTTTGGAAATATGCTTAAATGCATTAATTGTTTTTAGTTGAATACCGTACATTAATAAGAAAGAATAAGAAGATAAATAATTATAATAAGAAAGCTTTAACATTAACTTCAACTTCCTCTTTCGCCAAGTTTGTTTACTTTTGTGTTTACCTTTGATTACTTACTTTTACTCTGAAACATGATCAAACTTCTGCTTACATTTTTACTTTTATTCGCTATTAAGCGTTTGATTTGAAACAAAACTGTTCTTTTCACAATAATATTTTCCGAATTTTGCAACATTTATTCACTTCTTAGTATTTATTATCCATTTCAAAATGAATAATAGCGCGAAAGAAAGCGTAAGTTTAATGGTAATCGCTATACAAAATGTTATTGTAAAAACTATGTCCTAAGGTGCTAATTTATCTTATGAAAACTAAAAAGTAATGAAATTGACAGTTAAGTTTTTCAATTAACAGTTTTGAATACTGACTTTTTGATATTAATATTATTTTTAGTAAACTATCGGAATTGATGTTCTGCAACGTATGTGAATCAGATATTAAAATATTAGAATCCCCCCAAAATGGCCTATATTTTGCGTCAAAGAATTTCATTTCATACAACGCGCATATTTCATTAACTTAGCAATCAATGCGAAACAAAATTGTAGCTTGTATGTTTAAAATTAATTTTTTTGCAAGATTAATCCCTACATTTTTACCATTACATTTATTTATTTTTGAAGCATATTCCTATACTCTGCAGCATTTTACATACTATTTTATATTTATCAATTTAAACTAGCATCTGATTTTAATTTTAATGCTGAATAAGTTATAAAATTAGTAGTTTTGTTTATTTTATTATGAATTTTATATTTTTAAAATACAATTAAAACTTTAAACAGCTTTTTCACAAAATGACTTTTTTTACTCTTGCGCGCATGATGTTTCCAAAACCATTTGAAGTATAGCTTCAAAATTTTTACCTTACCTAACTATTGATATAATCATGAAAATGAACAAGAATGGTGAAGCTGTGTTTAGTATAAAAAAAATTATTACGTTGAATGCACGTAAAATTTAGTGGTTTTTCTAATTTTTTTCTAATTAAAAGCTAATTACTTTTTGTGTAATTAACCGTTTACAAAAGTTTTAGTTCAATTTGTACTCCAGCGTATTATGTTTAATTTAAGATAACGTTTATGCAATTTCCATGAAATTTGCATGAGTTATCGTGAGCGCAGTGAAATGTTATCCAAATTAAAAAATTTAATTATCACTTTGAAACCCACCCCCTGAATTTTTCTTTATAATATTATATCAAAATTAAAACTTTTCAAACATAATTCAACATTACCTAAATAAACTGTAAAATTTTGCTGCTTCTAGAGTCGTTACCTTTTTTTTTTAAGAAAAGCTCAAACTCGTTACAAATTTCGAATGTTCTGAGAAAGTTAAAGGTGAACTGTTACCTTAAACAATAATTTTAGAAATCTGTAGCACTTTCTTTCAAAGCAATGATTTTACATAATTTTCTACTTTTTTGATTAATGACATACATTTATTGCCTAAGATGTTGTGTTCAAAATTGTTTTGATTATTGTCATCACTTTCTAATTGCTTTTAGTTACATTTGGAGTCTAACGGTTATATCAAAAGTTTCAAGAGTACGTATAAAAGTAAAACGCAATTACAAAATGCATAAGAGTCGGAAATGCGTGCGACTCTCAGATTAATATTCATTGTGATGCGGGTTTTTTATGGCATGAAGAAGCATAGTTCAATCCATATCTCCAGAGCAGTAGGCACTGAAAACAACGAAATATTACAGTTTTGAAATGATAAATGTTTTTCAAATTGATAGAGAGCGGGAAATTTTCGTATGCTTGCAACTACATTCTTGTACTGCATTCATTTGCAACGTTGTGTCTGGTACAGAATTAAAACAACGCATCTGGGAAAATGGCTGCTGTTTCCGGCCATATTTGGGTTTACAGGGATGAGTTCTCTCTGTATATATAAAATATTTTGATAAGCCTAACGACTCGAAATCATACGATGTTTTGGCGGGATCCTAATTTGGCTTTGTTCAAGCTATGCGCGGGTACTGCTCTTCCACATCATTATGTGAAACAGCAACCTCTACCATTGAGATTTTGATTTTGATTTTTTTTCATACAAAATACTTCATCACGGGGAATATTAATATATAAACAGCTTGACTCTTCGACCTTTTTTTTTTATTATTTTATCGCATCAATTTTTTCCAGAAAATACCCAGTATTTAAAAAAAAAAACCTATTTTCTACCAAAAATGATTGTTTGTAAAAATAATTTTGAAAAACCTAATATCAATATTGTTAATCTTAAACTAAAATCATTGTTCAGATGAGTAAAGTGCTTAGAAATTAAATAATGCGAATGGAAAAGTAAGTTTCTGTGGATGTGTTAGAGTAAATTGTAATCATAACTATGTAAGTTAGCATATGTTCAAAATTCTGCCTATACACTTTCCTTTTTGGAAAATGCTTGGTACTTACTATCTTTCTAAATTAACTATAACAGAGTTTACAGACATGGGAATTTTCCTGACTTTTGGTTAGATAAATACCACTGTTTACTTACTAGGGAACTGCACGAAGATTTAGTCGCCGATTTTAACGAGGGTGGTAACTTTCGAAAGATTTTGTCGAGGGGAGTAAAAAACTCAATGGAACAAACCGTCGGAAATGATCCGTATTCGATATATCCGATAATTTATTTATTTTTGCTGGTATTTAGGAGAAACAATGAAAGGAAGCAAGTCAGAAGTCGTTGGTCATATAGTATAATTGATAGAATGTCTGTAATGTCTGGAACTAACTCCTCGTCCGGTCCTATGGAATGAAAAGAGTCCATAGGCCACGAATAGACCCTCCTGCTTTTGAATCAGTTTGGATCAGACAAACAGGTATAGCAATCATGAAAGCAAAAAAAGGGAGTGTGGAGCCCATGTTCTTTCCTACAAGTACCTGCAGCCTCTCGATGTGCAAATATAATTTCAAAACATAAACAACATAATTAAGTTATCAGGAAGCTATTTAAGAGCAAAAATTGCAAATTTAACGACATAACACATTTTATCATAAATGCATTTTAATAAATAAATAAACAAATTGTGTGACAAATTGTTGGATATATCTTAAACAGTTCATTTCCAACGTGTAGTTCCATTGCATTTATTACTCCCACCCGACGAGACCTTTCTAATGATACCACTCTCGTCAAAATCGGCGACTAACATTTAATGCAGTTCCGTACAGAAAAACCCCTATTACGCAGTCTCACAATTACATAAGTCAACTTTTTCTATAAGAAAATACCAGTATTTTCCCTGAAACTGTAGAAACCCTGTATAATCTATTCTGATTCAAGGTATTTTAGTATTCTATTCAATTACTCAATACTTCTTTGTTTTGTATATCGTTTTTGAAATTTTATAAAATAAGAAAAGAATAAATATACGGTAACTACACCTATATATTCTAATATTTTTGCGAACTGAAATTTCGCACAGTATGTGTTTCAGTAGCAAATAAGGTAGAGAGTTAAGGATATATGAAAAATTATTTATTATTTTTGTATGTTTGCTACGTAGAATTCAGATTTAGAACTTACTGGTGTTTCATGAATTAATTAAATTAATACTGAAAGTATTTTTTTTTTTAATATCCTTCCTTAAATCTTATAAAATAATAAAGTCGCGATATATAGATAAACAAATTTGTCAGATTTTTAGCCAAGTTAGAGAATTTGCGGTACTTTTATGTTAGCTGTGTGCAAATCTCACCAATAGCATTTCTTTTTTTATCTAGCTTTCATTTTTCGCGTGTGTAAATTAAAAACAATACTTTGATGCTGAAATAAAAGTTTTGGCGTATCTTTTAATTATTATTATTATTATTATTAGTAGTAGTAGTAGTAGTATTATTGTTGTTTTATTATTATTATTATTATTAATTTATTGTTAATTATATTATTATTATTATTATTATTATTGTTTTATTATTATTATTATTATTAATTTATTGTTAATTATATTTTTATTATTATTATTATTATTATTAATTTATTGTTAATTATATTATTATTATTATTATTATTATTTTTATTATTATTATTATTATTATTAACTAGTATATAACCCCCGTCAAAATGGCGGATTGTTGATCTGCGTTCCATTTTCATAAGACTTCATACAAACAAACAGCATCAATATTTTATTATTGAAAGGTTTGTATTGTATAAAAGTACTTTTTAAAAATGACAAAGGATTTCTACACATAAAAATGATGAGGATATATATATATATATATATACATATAATATATATTTACTCAATATTAAATTTCTGAAATAGCTCAACGATTGGAGAAAACATTCAAATTAAATATTAAAAAATAATCTATGTGCGAAAGTTTTTGTAAAAAAATGTTATAAATGAGTTTCTAAACAGCTTAACTCACCACATAACTCATTGTTTCATTATATAAGCAAATTTAAATGCAAATTAAGCTGTACTATGTATTCCTTACATTTTAATTACGTTTCATAAGAAGAAAATCCCTAACGGCTCGGCCTACAGGCACAAGTAGATTTCGAAGCCGCAGACCGAGGGGCACCTGTTTATCGGGAATTGCAGAAGAAAGACCTATTTGCCATGATGTGGCAGTTGGGACCACCTACTTCGAAATTTACCTCTGCCTATAGGTGGAGCCAGCAGGGATTTTTTTTTTTTTTTTTTTTTTTTTTTTTTTTTTACCGTAACAGTTGGTCTTATAAAAAAACTTGTCAGTATAAAAGTTATATATAACATTAAGAAGATTTATAATAAATTTAAGCGGATTTGATATCTTGGGAGTGGATGAAGTTATGATTTTTTTTCTTTTGAAACCCCTATCCCCCCCCGCCCGCCCTTGGGGGAATTTTCAATGAAATCAAAAATCTGTCATATATAAATTTTTGGAACTTTTCCTAGAAGTAATAATAATTTTAAACGGATTCGATATGTATAAAAATTAAGAAGTTTTGGGTTTTTTTCTGTTTTCACCTCTGCCTGTAGGCGGAGCCAGTAGGGATTTATTTATTTATTTATTTATTTATTTATTTATTGCCGTAAGAGTTGGTCCTATAAAAATCTTGTGAATATAAAAGTTGTAGATAATTTTAAGAGATTTACAATAAATTTAAGCGGCAATTGATCCGATAAATTTTTGGCCCTTTTCCTAGAAGTAATAATAATTTTAAAGGAATTCGATGTGTGTAATAAAAAGAAGTTATGGGTTTTTTCTGTTTTCACAAAAAGCTCCCCCCCCCCCCCGTTCGATTTTGCCCATTAATGAACTTCACTAATATTTTATGCCGGTTGATTTTATGAATCAGCTTGGAAGATATTTGTTCATAATTATGGGAGTTATCGTGTCCATAAAAAAGTTGACTTAGATTAGATTGACAAGATTAGATAGATAAAATTGTAGCTTGTATGTTTAAAATTAATTTTTTTGCAAGATTAATCCCTACATTTTTACCATTACATTTATTTATTTTTGAAGCATATTCCTATACTCTGCAGCATTTTACATACTATTTTATATTTATCACTTGAAACTAGCATCTGATTTTAATTTTAATGCTGAATAAGTTATAAAATTAGTAGTTTTGTTTATTTTATTATGAATTTTATATTTTTAAAATACAATTAAAACTTTAAACAGCTTTTTCACAAAATGAAATTTTTTTACTCTTGCGCGCATGATGTTTCCAAAACCATTTGAAGTATAGCTTCAAAATTTTTACCTTACCTAACTATTGATATAATCATGAAAATGAACAAGAATGGTGAAGCTGTGTTTAGTATAAAAAAAAAAATTATGACGTTGAATGCACGTAAAATTTAGTGGTTTTTCTAATTTTTTTTCTAATTAAAAGCTAATTACTTTTTGTGTAATTAATCGTTTACAAAAGTTTTAGTTCAATTTGTACTCCAGCGTATTATGTTTAATTTAAGATAACGTTTATGCAATTTCCATTAAATTTGCATGAGTTATCGTGAGCGCAGTGAAATGTTATCCAAATTATAAATTTTAATTATCACTTTGAAACCCACCCCCTGAATTTTTCTTTATAATATTATATCAAAATTAAAACTTTTCAAACATAATTCAACATTACCTAAATAAACTCTAAAATTTTGTTTCTTCTAGAGTCGTTACCTTTTTTTAAAGAAAAGCACAAACTCGTGACAAATTTCGAATGTTCTGAGAAAGTTAAAGGTGTACTGTCCCCTTAAGCAATAATTTTAGAAATCTGTAGCACTTTCTTTCAAAGCAATGATTTTACATAGTTTTCTACTTTTTTTATTACTGACATACATTTATTGCCTAAGATGTTGTGTTCAAAATTGGTTTGATTATTGTCATCACTTTCTAATTGCTTTTTTTTACATTTGGAGTCTAACGGTTATATCAAAAGTTTCAAGAGTACGTATAAAAGTAAAACGCAATTACAAAATGCATAAGAGTCGGAAATGCGTGCGACTCTCAGATTAATATTCATTGTGATGCGGGTTTTTTATGGCATGAAGAAGCATAGTTCAATCCATATCTCCAGAGCAGTAGACACTGAAAACAACGAAATATTACAGTTTTGAAATGATAAATGTTTTTCAAATTGATAGAGAGCGGGAAATTTTCGTATGCTTGCAACTACATTCTTGTACTGCATTCATTTGCGACGTTATGTCTCGTACAGCATTAAAACAACGCATCTGGGAAATGGCTGCTGTTTCCGGCCATATTTGGGTTTACAGGGCTAAGTGTTCTCTGTATATATAAAATATTTTGATAAGCCTAACGACTCGAAATCATACGATGTTTTGGCGGGATCCTAATTTGGCTTTGTTCAAGCTATGCGCGGGTACTGCTCTTCCACATCATTATGTGCAACAGCAACCTCTACCATTGAGATTTTGATTTTGATTTTTTTTCATACAAAATACTTCGTCACGGTGAATATTAATATATAAACAGCTTGACTCTTCGACCTTTTTATTTTATTTTATTTTATTTTTTTTATCGAATCAATTTTTTCCAGGAAATACCCAGTATTTTTAAAAAAAAACCATATTTTCTAGCAAACATGATTGTTTGTAAAAATAATTTTGAAAAACCTAATATCAATATTGTTATCCTTAAACTAAAATCATTGTTCAGATGAGTAAAGTGCTTAGAAATTAAATAATGCGAATGGAAAAGTAAGTTTCTGTGGATGTGTTCGAGTAAATTGTAATCATAACTATGTAAGTTAACAAATGTTCAAAATTCTGCCTATACACTTTCCTTTTTGGAAAATGCTTGGTACTTACTATCTTTTTAAATTAACTATAACAGAGTTTACATACAAGGGAATTTTCCTGACTTATGGTTAGATAAATACCAGTGTTTACTTACTAGGGAACTGCACGAAGATCTAGTCGCCGATTTTAACAAGGGTGGTATCTTTCAAAAGATTTTGTCGAGGGGAGAAAAAAACTCAGTGGAACAAACCGTCGGAAATGAGCCGTATTCGATATATCCGATAATTTATTTATTTTTTCTGGTATATAGGAGTAACAATGAAAGGAAGCAAGTCAGAAGTCGTTGGTCATATAGTATAATTGATAGAATGTCTGTAATGTCTGGAACTAACTCCTCGTCCGTTCCTATGGAAAGAAAAGAGTCCATAGGCCACGAATAGACCCTCCTGCTTTTGAATCAGTTTGGATCAGACAAACAGGTATAGCAATCATGAAAGCAAAAAAAGGGAGTGTGGAGCCCATGTTCTTTCCTACAAGTACCTGCAGCCTCTCGATGTGCAAATATAATTTCAAAACATAAACAACATAATTAAGTTATCAGAAAGCTATTTAACAGCAAAAATTACAAATTTAACGCCATAACACATTTTATCATAAATGCATTTTAATAAATAAATAAACAAATTGTGTGACAAATTGTTGGATATCTCTTAAACAGTTCATTTCCAACGTGTAGTTCCATTGCATTTATTACTCCCACCCGACGAGACCTTTCTAATGATACCACTCTCGTCAAAATCGGCGACTAACATTTAATGCAGTTCCGTACCGAAAAACCCCTCTTACGCAGTCTCACAATTACATAAGTCAACTTTTTCTATAAGAAAATACCAGTATTTTCCCTGAAACTGTAGAAACCCTGTATAATCTATTCTGATTCAAGGTATTTTAGTATTCTATTCAATTACTCAATACTTATTTGTTTTGTATATCGTTTTTGAAATTTTATAAAATAAGAAAAGAATAACTATACGGTAACTACACCTATATATTCTAATATTTTTGCGAACTGAAATTTCGCACAGTATGTGTTTCAGTAGCAAATAAGGTAGAGAGTTAAGGATATATGAAAAATTATTTATTATTTTTGTATGTTTGCTACGTAGAATTCAGATTTAGAACTTACTGGTGTTTCATGAATTAATTAAATTAATACTGAAAGTATTTTTTTTTTCTAAATATACTTCCTTAAATCTTATAAAATAATAAAGTCGCGATATATAGATAAACAAATTTGTCAGATTTTTAGCCAAGTTAGAGAATTTGCGGTACTTTTATGTTAGCTGGGTGCAAATCTCACCAATAGCATTTCTTTTTTTATCTAGCTTTCATTTTTCGCGTGTGTAAATTAAAAACAATACTTTGATGCTGAAATAAAAGTTTTGGCGTATCTTTTAATTATTATTATTATTATTATTATTATTATTATTATTATTACTATTATTATTATTATTGTTTTATTATTATTATTATTATTATTATTAATTTATTGTTAATTATATTATTATTATTATTATTATTATTATTATTATTATTATTATTATTATTATTAATTTATTATTATTATTATTAACTAGTATATAACCCCCGTCAAAAATGACAGATTGTTGATCTGCGTTTCATTTTCATAAGACTTCATACAAACAAACAGCATCAATATTTTATTATTGAAAGGTTTGTATTGTAGAAAAGTACTTTTTAAAAATGACAAAGAATTTCTACACATAAAAATGATGAGGATATATATATATATATATATATATATATATATATATACATATAATATATATTTACTCAATATTAAATTTCTGAAATAGTTCAACGATTGGACAAAACATTCAAATTAAATATTAAAAAATAATCCATGTGCGAAAGTTTTTGTAAAAAAGTGTTATAAATGAGTTTCTAAACAGCTTGACTCACCACATAACTCATTGTTTCATTATATAAGCAAATTTAAATGCAAATTACGCTGTACTATGTATTCCTTACATTTTAATTACGTTTCATAAGAAGAAAATCCCTGACGGCTCGGCCTACAGGCACAAGTAGATTTCGAAGCCGCAGACCGAGGGGCACCTGTTTATCGGGAATTGCAGAAGAAAGACCTATTTGCCATGATGTGGCAGTTGGGACCACCTACTTCGAAATATACCTCTGCCTATAGGTGGAGCCAGCAGGGATTTTATTTATTTTTTTTTTTTACCGTAAAAGTTGGTCCTATAAAAAACTTGTCAGTATAAAAGTTGTATATAATATTAAGAAGATTTATAATAAATTTAAGCGGATTTGATATCTTGGGAATGGATGAAGTTATGATTTTTTTTTCTTTTGAAACCCCTATCCCTCCCCCCCCGCCCTTGGGGGCATTTTTAATGAAATCAAAAATCTGTCATATATAAATTTTTGACACTTTTCCTAGAAGTAATAATAACTTTAAACGGACTCGATATGAATAAAAATTAAGAAGTTATGGGTTTTTTCTGTTTTCACCTCAGCCTGTAGGCGGAATCAGCAGGGATTATAAAAAACTTATCAATATAGAAGTTGTAGATAATTTTAAGGAGATTTACAATAAATTTAAGCGGATTTGATATCATGGGAATTGATGAAGTTATGAAATTTTTGTCTTCTGAAACCCCTATTCCCCCTCCCCACCTTGTGGGCATTTTTAATGAAATCAAAAATCTGTCATACACGGATTCGATATGTATAAAAATTAAGAAGTTACGGGGTTTTTTTTCTGTTTTCACCTCTGCATGTAGGCGGAGCCAGCAGGGATTTATTTATTTATTTATTTATTTATTGCCGTAAGAGTTGGTCATATAAAAATCTTGTAAATATAAAAGTTGTAGATAATTTTAAGGAGATTTACAATAAATTTAAGCGGCAATTGATCCGATAAATTTTTGGCCCTTTTCCTAGAAGTAATAATAATTTTAAAGGAATTCGATGTCTGTAAAAAAAAGAAATTATGGTTTTTTTCTGTTTTCACAAAAAGCTTCCACCCCCCCCCCCCTGGTTCGATTTTGCCCATTAATGAACTTGACTAACATTTTATGCCGGTTGATTTTATGTATCAGCTTGGAAGATATTTGTTCATAATTATGGGAGTTATCGTGTCCATAAAAAAGTTGACATAGATTAGATTGACAAGATTAGATAGGTAAAATTGTAGCTTGTATGTTTAAAATTATTTTTTTTGCAAGATTAATCCCTACATTTTTACCATTACATTTATTTATTTTTGAAGCATATTCCTATACTCTGCAGCATTTTACATACTATTTTATATTTATCAATTTAAACTAGCATATGATTTTAATTTTATTGCTGAATAAGTTATAAAATTAGTAGTTTTGTTTATTTTATTATGAATTTTATATTTTTAAAATACAATTAAAACGTTAAACAGCTTTTTCACAAAATGACTTTTTTTACTCTTGCGCGCATGATGTTTCCAAAACCATTTGAAGTATAGATTCAAAATTTTTACCTTACCTAACTATTGATATAATCATGAAAATGAACAAGAATGGTGAAGCTGTGCTTAGTATAAAAAAATATATGACGTTGAATGCACGTAAAATTTAGTGGTTTTTATAATTTTTTTCTAATTAAAAGCTAATTACTTTTTGTGTAATTAACCGTTTACAAAAGTTTTAGTTCAATTTATACTCCAGCGTATTATGTTGAATTTAAGATAACGTTTATGCAATTTCCAGGAAATTTGCATGAGTTATCGTGAGCGCAGTGAAATGTTATCCAAATTAAAAATTTTAATTATCACATTGAAACCCACCCCCTGAATTTGTCTTTATAATATTATATCAAAATTAAAACTTTTCAAACATAATTCAACATTACCTAAATAAACTCTAAAATTTTGTTGCTTCTAGAGTCGTTACCCTTTTTTTAAAGAAAAGCTCAAACTCGTGACAAATTTCGAATGTTCTGAGAAAGTTAAAGGTGTACTGTCCCCTTAAGCAATAAATTTAGAAATCTGTAGCACTTTCTTTCAAAGCAATGATTTTACATAATTTTCTACTTTTTTTATTACTGACATACATTTATTGCCTAAGATGTTGTGTTCAAAATTGTTTTGATTATTGTCATCACTTTTTAATTTCTTTTCTGCAATTACAAAATGCATAAGAGTCGGAAATGCGTGCGACTCTCAGATTAATATTCATTGTGATGCGGGTTTTTTATGGCATGAAGAAGCATAGTTCAATCCATATCTCCAGAACAGTAGGCACTGAAAACAACGAAATATTACAGTTTTGAAATGATAAATGTTTTTCAAATTGAAAGAGAGCGGGAAATTTTCGTATGCTTGCAACTACATTCTTGTACTGCATTCATTTGCGACGTTATGCCTCGTACAGCATTAAAACAACGCATCTGGGAAACGGCTGCTGTTTCCGGCCATATTTGGGTTTACAGGGCTGAGTGCTCTCTGTATATATAAAATATTTTGATAAGCTTAACGACTCGAAATCATACGATGTGTTTTGGCGGGATCCTAATTTGGCTTTGTTCAAGCTATGCGCGCGTACTGCTCTTCCACATCATTATGTGCAACAGCAACCTCTACCATTGAGATTTTGATTTTGATTTTTTTTTTCATACAAAATACTTCATCACGGTGAATATTAATATATAAACGCTTGACTCTTCGACCTTTTTCTTTTTTTTAATTTTTTTAAAATTTTATCGCATCAATTTTTTCCAGGAAATACCCAGTATTTAAAAAAAAAACCTATTTTCTACCAAACATGATTGTTTGTAAAAATAATATTGAAAAAGCTAATATCAATATTGTTATCCTTAAACTAAAATCATTGTTCAGATGAGTAAAGTGCTTAGAAATTAAATAATGCGAATGGAAAAGTAAGTTTCTGTGGATGTGTTCGAGTAAATTGTAATCATAACTATGTCAGTTAACACATGTTCAAAATTCTGCCTATACACTTTCCTGTTTGGAAAATGCTTGGTACTTACTATCTTTCTAAATTATCTATAACAGAGTTTACAGACATGGGAATTTTCCTGACTTTTGGTTAGATAAATACCAGTGTTTACTTACTAGGGAACTGCACGAAGATTTAGTCGCCGATTTTAACGAGGGTGGTATCTTTCGAAAGATTTTGTCGAGGGGAGTAAAAAACTCAATGGAACAATATTCGATATATCCGATAATTTATTTATTTTTGCTGGTATTTAGGAGAAACAATGAAAGGAAGCAAGTCAGAAGTCGTTGGTCATATAGTATAATTGATAGAATGTCTGTAATGTCTGGAACTAACTCCTCGTCCGGTCCTATGGAATGAAAAGAGTCCATAGGCCACGAATAAACCGTCCTGCTTTTGAATCAGTTTGGATCAGACAAACAGGCATAGCAATCATGAAAGCAAAAAAAGGGAGTGTGGAGCCCATGTTCTTTCCTACAAGTACCTGCAGGCTCTCGATGTGCAAATATAATTTCAAAACATAAACAACATAATTAAGTTATCAGGAATCCATTTAACAGCAAAAATTGCAAATTTACGACATAACAATTTTTATCATAAATGCACTTTTATAAATAAATAAACAAATTGTGTGACAAATTGTTGGATATATCTTAAACAGTTCATTTCCAACGTGTAGTTCCATTGCATTTATTACTCCCACCCGACGAGACCTTTCTAATGATACCACTCTCGTCAAAATCGGCGACTAACACTTAATGCAGTTCCGTAAAGAAAAACCCTTCTTACGCTGTCACACAATTACATAAATCAACTTTTTCTATAAGAAAATACCCATATTTTCCCTGAAACTGTAGAAACCCTGTATAATCTATTCTGATTCAAGGTATTTTAGTATTCTATTCAATTACTCAATACTTATTTGTTTTGTATATCGTTTTTGAAATTTTATAAAATAAGAAAAGAATAAATATACGGTAACTATACCTATATATTCTAATATTTTTGCGAACTGAAATTTCGCACAGTATGTGTTTCAGTAGCAAATAAGGTAGAGAGTTAAGGATATATGAAAAATTATTTATTATTTTTGTATGTTTGCTACGTAGAATTCAGATTTAGAACTTACTGGTGTTTCATGAATTAATTAAATTAATACTGAAAGTATTTTTTTTCTAAATATACTTCCTTAAATCTTATAAAATAATAAAGTCGCGATATATAGATAAACAAATTTGTCAGATTTTTAGCCAAGTTAGAGAATTTGCGGTACTTTTATGTTAGCTGGGTGCAAATCTCACCAATAGCATTTCTTTTTTTATCTAGCTTTCATTTTTCGCGTGTGTAAATTAAAAACAATAGTTTGATGCTGAAATAAAAGTTTTGGCGTATCTTTTAATTATTATTATTCTAATTATTATTATTATTATTATTATTATTATTATTATTATTGTTGTTGTTGTTGTTTTATTATTATTATTATTATTATTATTAATTTATTGTTAATTATTATTATTATTATTATTATTATTATTATTATTATTATTATTATTATTAATTTATTATTATTATTATTATTAATAACTAGTATATAACCCCCGTCAAAATGACGGATTGTTGATCTGCGTTCCATTTTCATAAGACTTCATACAAACAAACAGCATCAATATTTTATTATTGAAAGGTTTGTATTGTAGAAAAGTACTTTTTAAAACTGACAAAGGATTTCTACACATAAAAATGATGAGGATATATATATATATACATATAATATAAATTTACTCAATATTAAATTTCTGAAATAGTTCAACGATTGGACAAAACATTCAAATTAAATATTAAAAAATAATCCATGTGCGAAAGTTTTTGTAAAAAAGTGTTATAAATGAGTTTCTAAACAGCTTGACTCACCACATAACTCATTGTTTCATTATATAAGCAAATTTAAATGCAAATTACGCTGTACTATGTATTCCTTACATTTCAATTACGTTTCATAAGAAGAAAATCCCTGACGGCTCGGCCTACAGGCACAAGTAAATTTCGAAGCCGCAGACCGAGGTGCACCTGTTTATCGGGAATTGCAGAAGAAAGACCTATTTGCCATGATGTGTTAGTTGGGACCACCTACTTCGAAATATACCTCTGCCTATAGGTGGAGCCAGCAGGGATTTTTTTTTAATTTTTTTTTTTTACCGTAAAAGTTGGTCCTATAAAAAACTTATAAATAATATATAACTTTCAGTATAAAAGTTGTATATAATATTAAGAAGATTTATAATAAATTTAAGCGGATTTGATATCTTGGGAATGGATGAAGTTATGATTTTTTTTTTCTTTTGAAACCCCTATCCCCCCCCCCCCCCGCCCTTGGGGGCATTTTTAATGAAATCAAAAATCTGTCATATATAAATTTTTGGCACTTTTCCTAGAAGTAATAATAATTTTAAAGGAATTCGATGTCTGTAAAAAAAAGAAATTATGGGTTTTTCTGTTTTCACAAAAAGCTTCCCCCACCCCCTGGTTCGATTTTGCCCATTAATGAACTTGACTAATATTTTATGCCGGTTGATTTTATGTATCAGCTTGGAAGATATTTGTTCATAATTACGGGAGTTATCGTGTCCATAAAAAAGTTGACATAGATTAGATTGACAAGATTAGATAGATAAAATTGTAGCTTGTATGTTTAAAATTATTTTTTTTGCAAGATTAATCCCTATATTTTTACCATTGCATTTATTTATTTTTGAAGCATATTCCTATACTCTGCAGCATTTTACATACTATTTTATATTTATCAATTTAAACTAGCATCTGATTTTAATTTTAATGCTGAATAAGTTATAAAATTAGTAGTTTTGTTTATTTTATTATGAATTTTATATTTTTAAAATACAATTAAAACTTTAAACAGCTTTTTCACAAAATGACTTTTTTTACTCTTGCGCGCATGATGTTTCCAAAACCATTTGAAGTATAGCTTCAAAATTTTTACCTTACCTAACTATTGATATAATCATGAAAATGAACAAGAATGGTGAAGCTGTGTTTAGTATAAAAAAAATTATTACGTTGAATGCACGTAAAACTTAGTGGTTTTTCTAATTTTTTTCTAATTAAAAGCTAATTACCTTTTGTGTAATTAACCGTTTACAAAAGTTTTAGTTCAATTTATTCTCCAGCGTATTATG
The DNA here is from genome assembly GCA_963931845.1 of Maratus michaelseni. Classification (NCBI taxonomy): domain Eukaryota; kingdom Metazoa; phylum Arthropoda; class Arachnida; order Araneae; family Salticidae; genus Maratus; species Maratus michaelseni. The sequence goes on from OZ007587.1 coordinate 322,114,396, forward strand.
TTTAATTTAAGATAACGTTTATGCAATTTCCATGAAATTTGCATGAGTTATCGTGAGCGCAGTGAAATGTTATCCAAATTAAAAATTTTAATTATCACTTTGAAACACACCCCCTGAATTTTTCTTTATAATATTATATCAAAATTAAAACTTTTCAAACATAATTCAACATTACCTAAATAAACTCTAAAATTTTGTTGCTTCTAGAGTCGTTACCTTTTTTTTAAAGAAAAGCTCAAACTCGTGACAAATTTCGAATGTTCTGAGAAAGTTAAAGATGTACTGTCCTCTTAAGCAATAATTTTAGAAATCTGTAGCACTTTCTTTCAAAGCAATGATTTTACATAATTTTCTACTTTTTTTATTACTGATATACATTTATTGCGTAAGATGTTGTGTTCAAAATTGTTCTGATTATTGTCATTACTTTATAATTGCTTTTAGTTACATTTGGAGTCTAACGGTTATATCAAAAGTTTCAAGAGTACGTATAAAAGTAAAACGCAATTACAAAATGCATAACAGTCGGAAATGCGTGCGACTCTCAGATTAATATTCATTGTGATGCGGGTTTTCTATGGCATGAAGAAGCATAGTTCAATCCATATCTCCAGAGCAGTAGGCACAGAAAACAACGAAATATTACAGTTTTGAAATGATAAATGTTTTTCAAATTGATAGAGAGCGGGAAATTTTCGTATGCTTGCAACTACATTCTTGTACTGCATTCATTTGCGACGGGATCCAGATAGATTGTGCGCTGTTTGCGAAACTGGGAACAGTTCGCAGTGGGCGGAGTTTCGCCAAGTTAAATCAAAGTTGAAGTCCAACCCATCCCAAAATAGCGAAAATAACTTGCGAAATCACGTGATTTGCAGCTTGAACCAATCATGTGCCAAGAAAGGGGATTTGATACAAGCAATAGACACTAAAGATGGCGACGAAAACAAAACATCTCAGTACTCATGCTAGAAGTGATATTAAACAAGCATAAATGCTTTTTAAATATAATAAATCATTCCTGTACGTAATCGACTGTTAAAAAAAATAACAGACTTAATTAATGAATACCTTTTACTTTAGCTAATTGATTGTATGTTTTTATCAGCACGTCGAAAGCTTCAAAGTCTGGAATGCTAAAGTAGTAAGTATTGCTTCTACATTTAAAAATATTAATACACTGATGTTTACACATGTTTTAATTTGTATAATAAAACTTAAATGTTGTAGTAATCGATCTGAAGCTTGATTTCGCTGTTTGTTGTATTTTGTGAAATAAGTCAGCATAGATATTTTTTTTGTATAAATATCCCCCTGTATTATTCATTTTTCGATTATATACAGTCAAAATATATTTAGCAGCTTCTTCGTTTTCTTTTTTTTTTTTTTTTTTTTTTTTTTTTTGGCGGTGCGAGGGAGCTTTTTGAGGTTTTTTTACTCTGGAGTATGAAAATACTGCTTGCCATTATTGTTATTATTTGTTTACTAAAAAGCTGTCGTCTAAATATAGTGTTAGAAAAATAAGCATAATTTAAATGTGCTTATAATTGTACACTTTAACTATTCCTTTAATTAACTTCATATATTGATCTGAAATCATGAATTGACTAGAGATGTTGATAAATTGCAAAGTCTATTTTGCAATTTTTTAAAATGTAGTTGCTTTTAAGCCTTATTGGTAAGTAGTTAATTTAATCTATGACTCTCTCATCCTGAAGTTTTTGTCACTTATAAATTACAAACAAAGGAGTCCCAATGACAGGGGTTTAAATTATAAAAACAGTAAATATTTGTTTTATAGTTTTTTTAATTTATAAATATGGATACATTAAAAAGTAATAAATCAATAATTCCTTATATTCTTATATAGGGTAGATGTGCCAGTAATGGACACCCTTCAATGTTTTTGGTTTATAAAAAAATTTATCTTTTATTATTTCTTTCATAGCTCTCTCTTGCATGTTTTATGATCTGGGTTATTGTTGACATTTTTAATTAAACCAGTCGGGAAGCAGAAAATAATGTTTCGAAGTTCCACTGTTTTTCAGTGAAAATCTTAATGAACATGCTAAATTTATATATTCTTTATTTTCTTGCAAAATTTGAAGCTTTTTGTTTTGGTAGTAATAGAAAACTTTGAATTTTATATACTAATACCAATTTATTAGATTTAATTTATTTTTAAGGTTTTAAGAGGGGTGACCATTACTGGGATGCTTAGTCATTTTCCAGCAATGGACACCCCACGTAGACATGCAATTTTCGTAATGTTTATAGTTTATAGTGGATACAATATTTTTACTTATTTGAAAACCTAAATAATCAAATTTAATTTTTAAATTACACTTACCAAAATGTAAAAACACCAAAACTTTGATAAATAACTTCTTTTAAGTTATTTTATGTGGTTAATAAAATTTCAATATTTGATTCTTTTTTTTTTTTTTTTTTTTTTTTTTTTTTTTTTTTTTTAATGTATGTAACTCTGCTTTGCACATTTTATAATCTGGCAATCAAACCAGTCAGGAAGCAGAAAATATTGTTTAAGGGCACAGTCAAAGAAGGGCTCATAGGGCTTAATCCCTCCCCATTTAAATAAAAACATTTAGTTACAGGAGTTGTTAAAAATCTATTTTCTGTCTTAAATGTTTGCTTATTCATCTCTTACAGAAAAAAAATTGTAATATTAATGAAAGTTATAGTAATCATGAAACAAGTAAATCTGCAGATCAGTGGCCTAACGAATCAGTTCTACAGTTTTATTTTGAAATAATTTTATTTAGTATTTAAAATATCCTACTCACAGTATAATTTTTTTTCATATTTGTAATATTAATTATTTCAAGTAATATATGAAGTAGTCTCTGGAAGTTTAATTGTTAAAAATAGTGAGACGAAACTATATACTAATACTCCAAAACTTTTTTTCTTCTAATTATTACCTTTTAAATCCCCCACTGTCTCAATAATTTGATAGCTGTCTGATATTTCGTATTTTAAACTATCCATCTATAATAATTAAAATATTGATCTTCTGATAATTACAATAATTGATGCAAACAGTGAATAATTATCACAAATATTTTATTAATTACTGGTATCCAGATTTGTTAAATTTATTTGAAAATAACTAGTTTGTTTCATTTGTATGCTTTCATTAAATTCTGGTTCATAAAAATAATTATATTTATTACTTTTTATGTGGTGTCCATTACTGACATTTTAGGTATATTTTGATATATTTCTGTTATTTACAATTAAATTTTGATTCATATTAGGAAATGAGACTATGAGAATGGTTAAATATTGTTGATAGATTAATATAATATTGAAAAAACTGGAATATAATAAATAAAACTATTAATTAAAAAACAAGTTTTAAAGAAATTCCTTAAGGGTGTCCATTACTGGCACATCTACCCTATATTGCATAAATCTGACTGTGCAATTCATATGTGTTAGTTAAAAAGTTAAATCATCAAGAAAGTGGTTCTTATAAAGGTATTAATATTTCTGAATGGCTTTGTTAAATGTGAATTACTAAAAGGATTTGTCCAGTTATGTAGTTAATTCAACAACATATCGAGGGAGAGGGTGTTAAATGCACGTGATCCGTACTCATTTCATCTTTAATATAGATATCGAGAAAAACATAATTTTGATCTTCATATAATGTCAAAGATATTCATGAGAATTTACTTTTAAAATTAATGCTTTGCTTGTTTGGATTGGGTTGTCGTTTGGCCATGGAGGAAGGAAGAGGATACCTCTCCTATTTAATGGCAGCTGTTTATAATGGTAAAGAATGAAGCTAATGTTAATGTTCTGTTTTAAAACTTTTTGCTCTCGCCCATAATTAAAATATTTTACACCAATGATAAAGTGATAGATTGTTTCCTCTTACTTGCATAGCTATGTGTCAGTGCCAGGGTTCGTAGATATCATGATTTTTTTTAAAAATATCTTGTAATTTTTATGTATCTGATATTTTTAAAATAGTCCAATTACTGCTAATTATAAATATTTTTAGTTTAGCATAAATTAGAAACTAAAACATACATAGTTTTAGTACATGACATGAAAACTTAATAAAACATTATTCTATTTTTTTTTTTTTTAAACCTACATAACAAAAATTGAAACAATTTGCTTCAATATATTCATCAAAACACAAGTGATTCAGTATCAAATATTAAGAAAATTTTTGTTTTTTATAGCAACAAAATTTTAAATGCAAAATACTTTTTTTTTTAATTGAAAAAATTTAATATAAATGTAAGCTTATCTGATTTTTCATTCACTAAAATTTTTCGGCACCTGTCTATTATCCCGTCGACCACTTTTCGTAACAAAAAACTATCGCCAAACTGTAAGATTAAACGCCAAAAATGCAGCCTCATTTAATTGATGTCAGAAGCATTATATGTTTTTATGTCATCCAGTGATTTTTAATTGGACATTTACATGTATTTTTCATTATGTTTTACTGATTTATTAGTTATTTCATTAATTAAAATAACGATTGTGTCCTTAAATTCTTTTATTTATTTATTTATTTTGATATTCCAATGGCAACGTTCTCCCATTTATTTGGCGTTACAGTTTGGCGATAGTTTTTTGTTATGAAAAGTGGTCGACGGGATAATAAAGAAGTACCAATTTTTCATAGTTTAAACTGAACAACAAACAAATCAGAAAATATTTTTTCTAATGAATTAGATAGTTTATATCTTTCAACAATTGTTCTAAGTTAATATTGTCACATATGATTATTGCTTCGGCATTTAAAAATCTAGGTTCAAACATAAAGCCTGGAAAAGTTTTTTAAGAGAGGAGGAGGGGGGAGGCAGAATTAAAAAGTCACTGCAAGAGAGGGGGGAGAGGCAAAAGTATTTGCCTCTTGCAAATATTTTCCTTTAAAACACAGATTCTTGATCAGCACTATAGAATTTAAGTAATACTGTTCTATTTTTGTAGTTTTATCTTTATATTCATTTGGCAAATTTTACAAAAATGTTAATATACTTACTTTTCAAGTGCTCTAATTAATTATATTTATAAAAAAGGCTATGATGTCTTACATTCATGCACCAATTTTTTCTTTTTTTTTTAATCCTTTATAAAAAAGGAAAAATATCGCCAAATTTCGAGGATTTTTTCCTTTAATGGTAACCTGGCTATTGTATTAAGTTATTTGTTTGGTGCGGATTTGGAAATCACGCCAATCAAAAAGTCGCCAAACATCTGTGTGTGAGTGTAACACTTCTGTTCCATAAAAAATCTAGTCTATCAATGTAAAGTATTGATTGTAAGTTAGTAATGTTACAAGACTAAAAAAAAAATTCTAAATTTCTCTCTCTTATACAAAGTTTATTTTGAAATTCTTAAAATAAATCATTTTTGAACAAATTTTATTTTTTTTTAGTGTCATTTACACTGAGTAAATTGTCAGCTATTTATGGTCAAAAAGGAGCTCAGATTTCTAATAAATCAAAATATTATATTGTATGTAAGCTTTTAAAATACTTTGTTTATTTAGATTTATTCTCTGTTTCATGAAATTCTTAAACAGATTGGGAAAGAAACACAAGGTATGTTTACATTTAGAGGAAATATTTATTAGAAAATTTGACTATTGCCTACAAAATGCTGAACAGTTATATAATTTTTATGTCACAAATTTGAATTATTAAACTTACTTCAACTCATTACTAGAAGTAAGGGAAGGAATTGTGTAATATTTTTAAATAAAAAAACAGGGACCGCATAATGCATTCTCCACCCTTCCAAATATCTGAAGAGTGACAATAAAGATTTCAATTTTGTCAGAATATGTGCCAAATGTTTTTTCTGGGGGGGGGGGGGTAAATAATCATTTTAGAAGTAAGAGCAAATGTTACCAATAGAATTAAAACTTAAAATTACTTAACCATCATTTAAAATTAGTAAACATGGGTTTAACGTGTCCTATGACATTAGCATATATTGAAAAGTGATTTTGCTAGTAAATTATCACTAAGACTAATGAGTCATTTAAAGGGAAAAAATCTAAATAAATTCCTATAATAGTGAACGAGAGATATAAAGATTTTTGCATCAATTGTGCTTTTGAATGTTGGAACACAATGAAAAATGCATATTTGTGTGCTATATAAAATATTTTTCATTAATGAAGCTCTTTGTTATACATTTACATTATTTTTGAGTACCGTAATTTCGGGAGTAAGCGCCGCGGCGCATACGTGTTTGAAAGTTCAAAATATCGGCGATGCGGCGTATACGCAAGGGCGGCGGGTACAATGATTTTTTTCCCTCAACATAGCAAAATCTGGATATTGTGAAAAACAAGCCTTCATTTCAGGTTTTTTTTTTTTAGTCTTACTGCCTCAAATACACTTGTAAACACATAGATTCATTAACATTCATTCCTATTTCACCTTTATTTACATTCATTTAATCTCAGTATAAAGTTCATAAACAGTACATAGTATCACAATATATCTTTATTATAAAAACATAATTACTATAGTCAAAATATATTTAACTCATCCATACTTCTCTATTTTCTGTTCAATATTAATAGCTTACTCTTTAAAAGTATTTATTGTATACTTTACAATAGTTGATAAATTATATTTATTTCATAAGCACACCGCGTACGGCGATATTCGATTAAAACGATAATCGAATAATCGATTGGCGTAGTACGTATTTTTTTTCCTATTGTATTTTAAGATAACCTGTGTTTCAATATTAATAGCTCACTCTTTAAAAGTATTTCTTGTATACTTTACAATAGTTGATAAATTATTTTTATTTCATAAGCACACCGCATACGGCGATATTCGATTAAAATGATAATCGATTGGCGTAGTACGTATTTTTTTTCCTATTGTATTTTAAGATAACCTGTGTTTTATTGTTAATTCATATATCTTGTAAGATTTTATCGCTATTCTTGTTACTTTTAATCCAATTTTGCCGATCGTTTTTTATTGTGACTATTTCATTTTTACCGATTTTTCAATGATGTGGCGCTTACGTGTTTGTTTTTTTTTACCGATTTTTCAATGATGCGGCGCATATTCCCGAAAATACGGTACTTTATTAAGCTGATTCTCTTTTTCCTTAGAATGTTGTTCTTACATTTTTTTTTTCTGTGATTAAAAATTTATATCCATTACAAGTGCATATTTATAATTATTGTATAAGTGCATAGTGATAATTATATAATGATTGCATTGTCTAGCAATTAAAATTCAATAAAAATTATGAATGACAAATGGGCATATTCTGTTGAGTGAAAGGACACTTTTCAATGGAGAGCCAAATCCGATCATGCGCATTATAGGTCCCTGAGGGCTCGGCGTGCTAGGTGCACCGGGCGGTGCAGCCTATCTCATTTATCATTTGTCAGTTCTGAGGAATGGGGATTTCAACTCTAAACCCTTAATAAGTATTAAATCTTAAAAAGTGCCAAATTAACATATTAATAGATTTTTTGGAGGACAAACCTATATTGCAACCACGAAATTAGGCATAATTATTAAGACAAACATTGGATGCTTATTAAAGAGTGTTTTTAAACAAACTATTTCTACTTTTATGCTTATTACATTCAAGCTAGAAATTCAGACAGGCTTTTTAAAAAAATTGCAGCACATGTTAGTTTATTGAGGAACTCCCAAAAATTTTTAAGAACTAAGAACAAAATCGTTTTTTAAAACATTGGTTTCTTTGGGTTTTATTTCTTTTTTTTTTTAAACCCTGATTTAAGATGATCTGAAATATCAATAATATCCAAAAGAGGGTCTGATGGCAATTAATTTTAGTTAAAAGAAATCTTCATTTTAAACTAATATTAGTGTCACTGTGTAATAATGCACATAAATTTTCTTATTATAGTTACATTTTTATTATTATTATAATTTGGTATATGTGTTCATGCTCATAAGTGATAATATAGGGAATTCTGTTTTTCAGTTTATTTTTTTCATTTAAAAAAAAATCAGTTTTTCTTTTAATTTTTTTTCTAGGTCGCATATTCTGATGCAGAAGAGAAAGCACATGTCGAGTAGGTTTTGTGGAGACATTGCTTGTACTGTAGATGACTTCTTTGATGAAATTGCTTTTTTGATGCAAGTTATGGCTGTTTACAATAGACTGCATACTATGTTTTATTTATTTTCTTATTTTCAACTTTTTCACCCTCTCATTTATGGATAGTACACATATTAATTCTACTTTCTTCTATTTGTGTTTTCTTGCTATACATTTGGAATAGAAAAGTACTATCCACTGTTTTTATATATATGCATGTTCTAATAATATAAATAAATATTTATCAAGATATATTGTGTTTTGTATATTTTGTAAGATTGGAGACTTGTTTTTTTTTTTTTTTTTTTTTTCAAGGTAACATAGGATATTTTTTTGGATATATATATATTTTTTTTTTCCTTGCTTAGCTGGCTGCCACTTTATAATAAAGTGATACAATGAAAAATGCTCAACTTTAAAATCTTAGAACAAGCTGTAAAAATTTAGCAATGTTTAATTTTTTTGCATTCTTTTTTAGATTGATATAGAGAAAATTCCAGAAAAGGTTTTTTTTAGAGGACAGCACAATATAGCCTATCAAACTTTTTAAAACTTTTATTTATTTTTTGCCTTCAAAATAACCATCAGTTTTAATGTTTTTGTTTCACCTAATATTTTCCTATATCATTTTTATTGCTGTTTACAACTGTTTTTTATCTAGAGTCATTCCATGTCAAATCAACCAGTGACTTAACTTGACCATTTTAGATTTTGATGAAACTTACAGGAATCGTTCTCCCTGATGATACAAATGAGAATATACTTTTATAACTTTTTATCTCAGTAAATTTTCATACAATTAATTTTTTTATTTCGAAAAGTCATCATTTTTTAGCTTGTATAAATGTTTTCAATTTTGAATTTCTCAAGTTCTATCAGGCGTAGAGAGTTGTTTGACCCCTCATTTTAAAGAGAATTTCATATGGTTTAATTTGATATGCAAGTTGACTGCGCTTGGTTTTAAATAAGTTAATTTAATTAAATTTAAAAAAAATTAAAATAGTGTTTTTTTTTTATTTGAAAAATTATGTTTTTTGTAATATTATAATCTTTAAATTCTGAAAGTTTTAGAATGGGATCTCAATGGGATCAGCAGTTATGTTAAAAAAAACTAAACACCAATTGGGGCTGATATTTAAAGTTGGCACCTCGCCAACTTTATGATTGTGCTAAAGAGATCATTGTTTTATTCATTTTAAACATTATATTTTTATATAACTGCTGATCCCATTGAGATCCCACTCTAAAACTTTCAGAATTTAAAGATTATAATATTACAAAAAACATATTTTTTCAAAAAAAAAAACACTTAATTTTTTTAATTAAATAAAATTAACTTTTTAAAAATCATGCACAGTCAACTTGCATATCAAATTAAACCTTATGAAATTCTCTTTAAAATGAGGTGTCAAACAACTCTCTACGCCTGATAGAACTTGAGAAATTTAAAATTGGTAATGTTTATACAAGCCAAAAAATCATGATTTTTTTTTTTAATTTAAAAAATTAATTGTATAAAAATTTACTGAGATGAAAAAATTATAAAAGTATATTCTCATTTCTATCATCAGGGAGAATGATTCCTGAAGGTTTCATTAAAATCTGAAATGGTCAGGTTGAATATTGAAAATTTTTGGTTGATTTGACCCCTATATTTTCAAAATTTCTCATACTGAAACCTGATCGATTGATTCTATTCACTTATGTTAAAAAGTGGCTAAATTAGAAAAATATTTCAACGTGTTACAGCGTTAGAAATTGAGAATTCTAAGTAAGGCGTCAAATGACACCTGCAATTTTTTTCGTAGGTGTCAAGTTGCATTTCATGGTTGCAATTTTATGTTATATCATATTTTCTCATTTCTTTTCGAACCCATGTTAACAATAATATTGTAATTATCTTTATGTGTTAAGGGCGAGGGAGCTCTACATATTAAACATTTTATCTCTGTGTTAATCACTAAAACAAAATAAAATCTGGCTTTCTATAAAATTGTAAAACAGCATTAAACTACAATATTTGGATTCTAGAAAAATGTTTAAATAATTCTTTTTATAAAGCTAATATGCATACAAAATAGATTATCAAGCAATTATATCCATAGAAAGAAAATTTGAACTTTTAGATACAACCAGGTATAAGCTTAATTAATATATATATGTATCCTATGACTGAAAGTACATCAGAAAATAATAAAAAAAAGCAAATAAATGAACTATTGGATACCAATTAATGTATATTTGTATGGCATTTAAAGATATTGATTTCTATATAAATACTTTTTTTTTTTAAGGGAAAACACTGAAATTTTAAAACATTTTTATACAGTATCTTATTTTAGGAGAAAATAAGGAAGGAGAAATATTAAATAATAAAAAAAATCATATATTAAATAACACGAAAATAGAATTTGCTAAAGTAGGAATAAAAACATCTGTTTAAAAAAAAAAAAAAAAAAAAAAAAAAAAAAAAAAAGGCTAGGAGTCTAATTTGACGACCAGGTATAATTTTGTGGTCGTCAAATGCAATAATTTAGTTGCATTTGGCGACTAACGACCACTAATTTCTAACCCTGACGTGTTATGATTTTAACGTAAAATGCATCTTGAGTATATTTAATGTAAAATATGGTCTGTGTGTGTGGTAGTATTAGAATTTTGACCTAAGTGCAAAGTTCTCTATGATAATTTTCTATCTATTATTTCTTCATTTCTTAATCTTTATTGGAGGAGAATTATTTCATTGTGCCTGCATTTTATGTGTGTTGTCTACAAAATTTATTTATAAATTTAATACAATATATTTAAATTTTATTTACTGATGTTTTTGTTTTATTTTACTTATGCATTTTGTATGTTTCGCCCTTTTCATCTACCATAGAAAAGAATCCCCCCTTCCCTTCCAAAAGAAAAAGTTTAGAAATAATTCGGTACTTCTCTATTATCCCGTCAACCACTTTTCATAACAAAAAACTATCGCCAAATTGCAAGATTAAACGCCAAAAATGCAATCCCATTTACTTGATGTCAGAAGCAAATTATGTGTTTGTTATGTCATCAAGTGGTTTCTAATTCGACATTTACGTGTATTTTTCATTATTTTTTACTGATTTATTAGTTATTTCATTAATTAAAATAACAATTGTGTCCTTAAATTTTTATATTTTATTTATTTTGATATTCCAGTGGCAACGTTCTCCCGTTTATTTGGCATTACAGTTTGGATAGTTTTTTGTTATGAAAAGTGGTCAGCGGGATAATAGAGAAGTACCAATCATTCTTTAATTTGGTAAAGAAGAAATCTCTGATTTAAAAATTTAGCAACTTCTTGACAAAACACTTTGTAAGTTTTATACTGAAACACTGTATAATCTTTAAGAGATGGTAGAGTACAATGAACCAAATAATTTTATTTATAGGAAACCAGCATCACAATCCACTCATTCAGTCAAAATTACATAGTGCTTTACTTCAATCTAAGTTCAGAATTTTTGCTCATAACTGTAACAATAATGAAAATATTTTAACTCTATTTACAACCGAATTAATTTGTTGTGTGCAAAATATGACAAAATCAGGAAGAATGGTATACATACACAGTAATTCGTTCAGTGCACATGTAATTTCAATTGTTTTCTGAAAAGTGATCATCTAATTTAACTCTCATTGGATGCAAAAGGTTGCCACTTCCACCACATGAAATGAGACAATATCACAAGATGAGCTGAAAGTGGCCACTCTTCAAACACAAGAAATAGCTCGACGCTTGGTGGACTGTACGAAACACTTTTTATTATTATTTACTTCTCATTAAACTCAAAAATGCAATCAACATTAAGAGCATGATCACCACGGCTCCTTTCTACACAAATTTTGGAGCAACACTGCCCACTCATTAACTCTTTTTTTTATAGGTGGCGCTGCTACAACAGCGGTTGCGTCTTGGTACGGAACAGCCACCATCTGCATCCAATCAGCATTATATTAGACAATCCACTTTTAGGAGTGAAGTTGACATTACAATGACGGAACTGATATATTGTGCACTTCTAGCACTTTTAATTATTATAGCATTTTGTACACAACAGGTTAATTTTGTTCGAAATAACATTAAAATATTTTCATTATTGTTAAAGTTATTACCAAAAATCCCAACTTAGATTGAAGTGAAACACCCTGTAGTTTTGACTGAATGAATCGATTGCGATCTTTGATTTCCTGTAAAAAAATTATCTGTTGTAGTGTGCTTTACCACCTCTTAAAGTTTATAATCATTATAATTATACTGAAATTCCTTATATAACATATAGGTTACATCTCTAGAGGAGAAATATAATGTTTAAATTTCAGTGCATGAAATATGGATTGTATGAAAACCATGAAGCTGGAAGAATAATTTTGTCTTTTGAAATATTTGAAGAGCACTGAAGAGCATTTTCTAAACTTCCTAAGACCTTTTTTAAACCCATACTCCCTGCGCTAATACCCCTCCTCTTCACAAACCTGCAGAAATGGAAAGTACTTATCTTCAGACCCCAAAAAGAAGTTAGTTCTGGCCCAGAGGAAAAAGTATTTAATTATATTTTCAAAAGAACATTGAAACATGCTGACATGGAATCGCAAGAGGCCGAAAGAAAATTGCATTTCAGACATGATTTCGTCTTTCCAAGTGCCCCACCATTTATAAATAATAGTATTCCTTTTTACTGGGACCAAACAATTTTTCCACTTAGGACGAGATTTCACTCTAGACAAATTCCATTTTCATTGACTTTACTGTATTACCTTATTTTGTCAAGTCCATTTGCACAAGGAGTTTTATTTCCCTCCAAAATAAGTGGGAAAATATCTAGAAGGATAGAATGGGCTCTATGTTCTGCTAGGGTTCCTGTTCTTCCAAATTCATATTCTTAAAAGCAGTGCTTAATTTGCACCAGAGTACAGCTCCAGTACTTCTTTATTTTTAGTGAATATTTAAATACTAGCCAGAATTCATGAGAGCTTATAAATATTGTGCACCAAAGGCCGCAGAAACATATAATTATATGTTATGTTTTACTGGTTTGATATTAAAAAAAATCCTTCACAAGAATGATTTTCTAAAAATTGCCCTTATAAATGTTTTTGCTATCGGTTCATTTATTAGATTTTATTATATATACATATATATATAATGCATAGCTACCAAACTATTTCCAAATGGTAATCTTCATCTTATTTAATAGCATATTTCTATGGTTAAATAAGGCAAAGATTACTATTCAGAAAAAAAAATTATAACAAAAAAAACAAACATAATAGTTACAACTATGCTCGTAAGCATAGACAATATATTCAAATAAATATTAAGACTTTTCTTTTGCTGAAGAAAAAAATGCTTTAAATTTGCAAATGAAGTATGACATACAAATATGCAGAAGAAGGGGCAGGAAGGGAGGGGTACACTACAGTTGTTGATATCAGAGAATATTAAAACTCCAGTATTTCTTTTTGTTAGAAATTAAGCCCTCTTAAAAGAAAGGGAATGTAGCTGAGAAAACTCAAAGACAGTAGAAAATTGGACACACAGTAGTTATGCTAAGTAGCATTAGTGAATGAGTGATTAAATAGTGAATGAAAAATTTAAAGTTGAAATAAAATGCTACATATTAGCAATTATTTTAATAAGGGCTTAAACTTGTAATGGTATAAAATAGAAACCTTTAAAATACTAAAACAATCAAATTGCAATCATGCAGTAATTAATTCAGTCACAAACAGCTTTTATATTTTTCTCTCAATACTTTTTTCAAGGATCTACAGCGGAGGAGGGTGAGTCTGCAGCCTTTTCTTGCGTATGTCCATGTAAATAGTTTGTGACATGTTTGTGAAAGTTATTACAAAGTGGAAAATTATTTCCGATCATTCCAGTTGTGCTACATATTAGCAAGTCAACAATGTGTGTATGAATTTACAATAAACACCTTTATTCCTGAGGGGAGAAAGATCATATCTTTTTTTTAAGGCTATATCAGCATTTCCAATTAGCCTTCTCTCATGTAAAAATAAATTGCAGAAGAACATAAATTATGGTAAATTTAGCATCAAGTTTTACCTTTTAACTCAAAAATGTTTGTAGGGGAAGAAGTCAAAAGTGTTAATGTCACCTGCTATTAAAATAAAAACCCTGCATTAGGCATTTATTTTAAGTTTTATAGATTATGAAACACTTTCCAGCACATCCAGAATTATAGGATGGGCCAAAGTTTATAGGTCTGATTTGTAGAATAAAAATTATTGGTCCGGCTCGGTTCGATATAAAAGTAAAATGTTCGGTCCGGGTCGACCGAATTTCTAGAAAATGTGCTGATATTTTTTAATCAATTTTATCCTACTATTACAATTATTCAAAAAGCACACTTACTTATGCATAGATTTTATTTTCAGATGATGTTCGAAATTCATGGAATACTGAATAACAACAATATGATTAAAGAAACACTGATTAAAAAAAAATGATTTAGACAATTACATTCAAATGAAGATTCAGTAAGAAAATCATAAATTTAAAGCTCTAGAGAGACAATAATAGATGTTTAAAAATATCTCTAATTTATTAAACCAAATTAAATGTATAATGATTTCGATAAACAAATATAGAACATCACATTAACTTTTACAAAAATAAATCAATAAAATGGCAACCCAACATGGACTCGGAGGAGAGTATGTAGAAGTCTGCACGGGTCAAGGCTGGAAAAAACATCTAGCCCGGACCAAGTCTGCAGAAAAAAAGTAAGATTCTCCATCCGAGCCTGTGCATATCTATATCCAGAATATCATTACAAAAAAAACTCTTCCGTCTAATAAAGTCAAAGAAAATATGTAAGTAGATATTTCAGAAAATGTAAAATAAATTTAAAAACCTGATTTCAGAATTTTCTGTCCATAATAGCAAAAAATAGTCAAATTCTTTTCTGCAGCTCTGTATATGATATGTAGATTTGTACATATACTATATTTTATGGGGGGGGGGGGGGAATTTCAGTTAGAAAATGCATTACACAGTTAAAAATTCACCTTAAGCAATCTCCAGTAATAAGCAGAAATGCACTTGAATTCTTTCGTACAGCCCTGTATATTATTTACAGATTTTTATATACATCACATATTAAGCTAAAATTTAATTCGGGTAAAAACATCATAATACAACTAAAAATGCAATTCCAGCAATTACTATCCATAGATGACAATGTATATAGTTCTTTGCGTGTCCTATATATGAATTTATTTACATTGTACAAACATCTCTTAGTATTCAAAAATGATTCAACAGGAAAATGCATAACACAAGTGAAAAACATCCTTAAAGCGGTATTAAAAAAAAATATTTTTCCACGCTCAACAACTCAAAATTTTGAGACACATTTACAGACTCATTTTTTAAAATAAAAACATCAAACATGGCGACGTGATTTATGAAGAGATTTATAAGGGCCCCATGTTTTTATTTTCAGATGATGTTCGAAATTCATGGAATACTGAATAACAACAATATGATTAAAGAAACACTGATTAAAAAAAAATGATTTAGACAATTACATTCAAATGAAGATTCAGTAAGAAAATCATAAATGTAAAGCTCTAGAGAGACAATAATAGATGTTTAAAAATATCTCTAATTTATTAAACCAAATTAAATGTATAATGATTTCGATAAACAAATATAGAACATCACATTAACTTTTACAAAAATAAATCAATAAAATGGCAACCCAACATGGACTCGGAGGAGAGTATGTAGAAGTCTGCACGGGTCAAGGCTGGAAAAAACATCTAGCCCGGACCAAGTCTGCAGAAAAAAAGTAAGGTTCTCCATCCGAGCCTGTGCATATCTATATCCAGAATATCATTACAAAAAAAACTCTTCCGTCTAATAAAGTCAAAGAAAATATGTAAGTAGATATTTCAGAAAATGTAAAATAAATTTAAAAACCTGATTTCAGATATTTCTGTCCATAATGGCAAAAAATAGTCAAATTCTTTTCTGCAGCTCTGTATATGATATGTAGATTTGTACATATACTATATTTTATGGGGGGGGGGGGAATTTCAGTTAGAAAATCCATTACACAGTTAAAAATTCACCTTAAGCAATCTCCAGTAATAAGCAGAAATGCACTTGAATTCTTTCGTACAGCCCTGTATATTATTTACAGATTTTTATATACATCACATATTAAGCTAAAATTTAATTCGGGTAAAAAAATCATAATACAACTAAAAATGCAATTCCAGCAATTACTATCCATAGATGACAATGTATATAGTTCTTTGCGTGTCCTATATATGAATTTATTTACATTGTACAAACATCTCTTAGTATTCAAAAATGATTCAACAGGAAAATGCATAACACAAGTGAAAAACATCCTTAAAGCGGTATTAAAAAAAAATATTTTTCCACGCTCAACAACTCAAAATTTTGAGACACATTTACAGACTCATTTTTTAAAATAAAAACATCAAACTTGGCGACGTGATTTATGAAGAGATTTATAAGGGCCCCATGTTTTTATTTTTCGTTCAGTTAATTAGAAATTGATTTGCAAACAATTATTTTCACAGTACGATAATTTTTTTTTTTGTTTCCAGCACTATCACTTCCGGAAATTCGGTTCAAAATGTCCACTTTGACAGCATTTTTTGAAATATATTCTACCTTTATCAAAAAATCGAGACAATACGGACATTATAAAGTTTCTGAATAAGAGAACCTGCAGTTGGATGCATTTTAGAGCAAAAATGAATTTAAGAATGTGTCTCAAAATAAGCATTTTCTATTTGAATACACCCTTAAGCAATTCCACACTAATAAACAGTAATATTTACAAGTTCTTTTTTGAAGCCGTGTATAGGGTACATAATATTTATACACATCACGTTACCTGTGTTATACACCTACCATGTAATATGCAGATAGTTAGTTGAACTTAAAAATGCATACCACAACTATTAGCATTTATTTTTCACTAGCTGACCCACCTGGCGTTACCTGGGACCGGGATAATAAATTAAAACAAACCTCAAATTTATATGATTTTATATCTTTAACCTTATTTTGTATGAAATAATTTTTTTAATGATTTTTAAAACAATAAGGCTCATTTATTCATCAACAAAGTAGTGTAATTATGATCCATATTATTACTCATTGATAAAATTAAAAAATTCATATTTATTTTTTAATAATTTATATTCCATTAAAATATCACTTAACAATTTTTTTTACATTTTTCATGCGTCTACTGGCAGAGGAAAGTGGAACTAAAATCTCTTAGGCGATCGAAATCAAGTCGAATGAGTCAAATCCCATTGTAATCGGGCGCATAGAATGCGAGATAAGAATGTGCCCCGTGACGGTGGAAGCTGGAGCTAATACTACGTTCAGATCGGATAGTTAAGATATCTTAGACCGCTGAACTCACTGAGTGAGTTCCAGAAACTCACTTAGTGAGTTCGAACTTTCCATTGCTAGATACAATCAGTACCGTTCACTCTGATTGGCTCTGGAGGCCGATTGGCTGTTGAGTTTGCTTTTAACATATGCGCATGCGCACTGGACACAGTGATGTTGAGTGAGTTATCTTAAATGCGTTTGGCGGTGTGGACAGGTATTCAATTCCGGGGAGGTACCACCTCAAAAATGGCTGTCTAAGATATCTTAAACGTCCGATGTGAACATGGTATAAAAAATGCAAGGCTATCAAATCAACATCAAGTTGAATGAGCCAAACCCACTCGTAATTGGGCTCATAGAACTCGAGATACTTTGAAATGAAATTAAAGAAAAATCTGAAATTATTATTTGGAAAGAGTAGTATATACATCTGATAAGTTTACTTTAATGCTATAGAGGGTGATTATCATAAGTTTATTTTAATGTTAAAAAGGGTGATTTTTAAGTTAATTATAATGTTTGGAATCAGTTGCGTTCAAATTAGAAAATTAGTTGCTGAGATACGGAAACTGGACACAGTTAGAGGAAAAAACATGAAGGGGGAGCAGATTTTTCAGTACCCTTTGTTAAATGACTAATTAGGAGGACCACTATACACTTTTAAAGATTGATTCATTTCGTTAAGCTAGGAACTTAATTTCCAATTTCGGTTAGATTATTATTAGAAAATTCTGGTAGCTCTTTTATAGAAATATACCCTGAAGCTGTGAGTGTTGATTATTATGCTAATTTGGCAAAATGAAACTAGTTTGGAACATTATAAAATAAGTTATGGATATAAGCCACAGTTAGAGAAAAAACGTTATGGTGAAGTACTCAACCACAAATCCCTAATTTTGATCCAATCCGAAGTTGCGTTTTCGTTCATAACTTTAACAGTAGTGAAGATATTTTAACGAAATCTTTACGATTCATACAAAGATGAGTCTTTTGCGAATTTTGTTAAAATATCTTCACAACTGTGAAAGGTATGAATGAAAATGCAATTTCGGATTGGCGTGAGATGCCCTGTAATTTTGACTAAATAAATGAATATTTGACCCTGGTTTCCTATACAATAAATGTTTTTTACAGTACTGTAACGATCCTATTTCTCTAAATCCTGATCTCATTTTTGCGATTTTGATGAGTTTTTAATTAATATCTATGCTAATTCTCAAAATATTACAATTATGATTCTCAGGTGCACCAGGACAGGTTTTGTACTATCCTCACCTAAATTTTTTTACTTCTAGCTGTGCTAGATTTTCCTTGCCATCGAACACACACATACAAAGCAAAACTTTCTTTTATTAGTATAGATTTACAGGGACACAAAAAGAATGAACTGTGTTTTTATTATTAGGTTTTTAATTGTGTAACATCATTAAAATACAATAAAAATGTTTTTTGTCCGTGGACTATTATGTAACAGGATTCTTTAGTATGATCCTGTAAAAGCGTGATAAATGCTTTCCACACTATATATTCTGTAGAAAGCATGTTTTGGTGCACCTCAGAAATACATATCAATTTCGTGTTGTTTGAAATGGTGTAGCATCATTAAAATACGCTGCAAGCTATTTTTCCCAATAGACTATAATATAATGGAATTATTTTGTGTCTATTTTTAGAGTCTTGCTTGGGTCGGGTTATATCCAGACCGAACCCAAAAATTCTATTTCAAGTTAACCCAAAACCTGAAATAAAAGATAATAAATCCATATTTTAAAATAATTAAGGAAAATACAGTTATAACTAATGTCAATTTTATCTTTTATGTGGAAAAATGAACATGTATATATATATATATATATATATGTACTCATTAATGTTCAAATATATAGTATTTTTCATTGGAAAAAATATTCTAGATTTTTTTGAAAAATTGAGTAAACTTAAACCCGACCACAAGAATCAATTCCTAAGCCGAAACCGAAACAATTACAGTAAAAATTAGCATCAACCCGACCTACGGATTGGGTCGAATAAAATCAGGTTACCCGATTTGATGCAGGACTCTAATCCCTATAAACGGACTTTAAATACGGCACACTTCATTTTCAAGAGAGATAATGCTACAGCAAAGCTCAATAACATGTATAAATTACATGGCAACTGGACTGTGTTTATGGGAATTAAAGTGTGGACAGGAAACCGAAGTTGTAAACATTTTTCAGCTATATTATGTTGACTATTATTGATGTTAGAAAGTCTTAAAAAGATATACAAATATTAATTATTTTAAAACAAAATAACTTTGAAAAATATACATTTTTTTAAAGCTAGTATTTGAAAATATTCTGAGAAGTACTAAAAAAGCCTTCAAAGGCCGTCATTTGGGTAGAGTACTGCATGGCTCGAGTTACTCAATTTTCCCTGAACCCGACCCGGGGTTCGGGTTTGCGCTATTTATTTCAGTGTGGGTCGGGTTCACTTAAAAAGTTCCTTGTATGGGTCTTTTTCAAATTTAGTTTAGATATTTTCGGGTCTGATTCAGGTGAAAGTTTTAAACAATGGATGTATTTCAAAAGAAAGTCCTGAATATTAGGTAGCTTTCAATACAAAAAAGTATAAAGCTACCTATTGCAGCCGTTCGGAGGAAAGCAGTTCCGGAAAATTTCGATATATTTTCACCGATCATGATCCCCAGACCCCAAAACCACCCTCCACTCAAATGTTGATTTATATATTATATATATATATATATATATATATATATATATATATATATATATATATATCTGACCTATGTCATACGATAACGACCGTATTTATGAATCGATTTTGATGAAACTAACTGTGTGTATTGAGGTCACTAATGTCTCGACCGAGTTCGTTGGCCAGCTTGGTCCGCCATTTTGTTTCAAGATGGCGGCCATTTAAAACTAAAATAAATATACAAAAAAATAATAATTCAAATTTATTTTTTAATTACGTGTTAGGCCTGAATACAAGGATTCCAGAGCATTTTTTGGTTTACCTCTATCTTAAAAAATGGCTGAGATAGAGCAGTTTGAAATTCTAGGGTGGCTGACATTCTGAAACAAAACAGCACATTAACGCAATTACTCGCAAATTGTTTTCTTTCATTGTTGTAATAATTTTCCCAATCATACGCATACAACTATATATTCATATCCGTTAGCGCCAAATTCTCGCCAAAATTGGCGACATTTGGCGAAATATTGCCAAATTTGGCGACCAAAATAAATCTTCATAAATGAAGGCAATTTGGCTATTGCTCAATAATTTGGCGAATTTCTTATTCAAATTCAGTATTAACGAATCTTTTGTAAACGTTTCTTTGCATTTTAGCTTGCTGTTTTCGTGTAACATTAGCTAAAATTTTAAAACGAAGATATAGGAGAGCTACCTTTTCCTCTCGGTACAGGCCGGAAGGACTTTTTTTAATAAGATGGATATTAATGAGTGTGTATGTGTTCATTTTTATTAAAAAATAAATAAAATTGATATTAGAGATATAATTATAAACTACATTTTTATAATTGTATTAAAATATAGATTCATTTTTTTCACTTTGGGTTTGGGGTTGACTTTAAGCAGAATTTCCGGGTTCGAGTCGTGCAGGACTCCACCTTCGGACCCTGCGTTGATAGTACTGCTGTACACGCATTAGAGTAAAATGACACAAATCACATTTAAATACGTTAATTAGGTCAAAATATATAACGGTCTTTATGTTGCACTGTCTATAGTTGCCACATCTTCTTTCACAATTTAAATGCATTTATCTAAAAAATAATTTATAAAAATCTATCATATTTTTTTAATTGATATTTCTATATTTTCATGAAGTATAAAGTTATGAAACTGCATAATATTTTCAATTATATACTCTTTAAACTGTTTTTGAAATTTTAAGACAAACTTTTGAAAACATGATTCTCATCGTAGTGACAGACAGTATACATAAAAATAAATCGATCAAGTGCGAGTATAACTCGCGCTCAAAGTGTTCCATACATTGAATTTATTAATTACACTCTTACAACCCCAATTTTTTTAAAGACAAGTAATTTAATTAATATCGGCTAATTACCAAATTTATTTATTTTTTGAAAATCATTATTAACTATCCTTGGATGATTCTGCATCGATAAGTACCTTAAGCGCAACTCCCTTGCGGGCCGCCCAAAAAGTAAAGTTTGTGTGTAACGGAAAAATGCGTTTTTCTCAAAAACTATCTGACCTAGGAAAATCGCTATAGTTTTCCTTAAAGATTTGAATAAACTCCTACTACCCCTATTTTTTTCAAAATTTTATTTTCACTAGATTCGGAAATAGGGGTGTGGGGGACATATTTTTGCAGTACATTTTCGACGATATCTCTGAAAATATAATACCTAAAATTAAAACAAATGTATTTTTGAGTTCGGAGTTACGAAGTCTTTCACACAATATTAAAAAAAAAAAAAAAAAAGTAATTTAATTACCTTCCCTAAAATTTTCCTAATTATATTTGTGAATGGCTAAGGCTAATAAGCAGTGTTGAATTCAGACACTTTTCTGCGGGAGGGATTTCTGTGGCTCCGAGGGGGGGGGGGGGAGTATTGTACTTTTTTAACCATTAAAAGCATAAGATCTCAAATCTTCCGGAAGGGGGGGGGTATTCCCCCCCGGGCCACCCTCTGAATTCAACACTGATCAATAGGCTTTATGACTTTTTCAAGTTTGAACTTTCCACATTCCCCAGTTTACCAGAAAAACTACTGTAACAAACAGACACACGAGTGATCTTATAATGGTTCCCTTTTTAATTGACCCTAAGACTCTTCTTAAGAAACCCTAATAACTATTTTCATCTAAATATTGATTGTTTATTTTTTTTAATAATAAATACTTATGTAAATCTCTAAGACACATTCACGTTTATTCTTTTCTTATTTAAAAATTAAAAAATCATGCAAAAAATGTTATTCTTTTCTAGAATAAATATCGAACGAGCTATGCTCGATCAAAATTAGCTTTGAGTTCAAATATCATGACCAAAATGACCCACTAATCGAATTTTCTTGAACATGTGACCAAGCCCAATTATCTTCTCGTACCCGAAACCCGTAGAATGTAAAATTTAGTCAAAATAGTCTGAGTCGTATTTTAGATAAAATTGGCCCACAGTGACCCAAAAATGACCCACAAATCGAATTTTCTCGGACGTATGATATAGCCCAATGATTTTCTCGTGCTCGCAACTCGTCAGGTGTCAGGTGCAAAATTTAATCAAAATCGCCAGAGCCGCTCTTTAGATAAAATTAATTTGACCCACTAATCGAAAGTTCTCGAACACGTGACCTAGCCCAACAGTCTTCTCGTGCCCGAAAACCATAGGACACAAAATTTAGTCTAAATAGTCTGAGCCGTTCTTTAGATAAAATTAGCTAGACCCACTAATTGAATTTTCTCGGACATGTGACCTAGCCCAAGGATTTTCTCGTGCCCGAAACTCGTAGGATACAAAATTTAATCAAAATCATTAGAGCCGTTTTTTAGATAAAATTAACTTGACCCGCGTTGACCAAAAAATGACCCACTAATCGAAAATTCTCGAACATGTGACCCAGCCCAATAGTTTTCTCGTGTCCAAAACTCGTCAGATACACAATTTAATCAAATTGTTAGAGCCGTACTTTAGATAAAATTAACTTGACCCGCATTGACCCAAAAATGACCCACTAATCTAAAGTTCTCGAACACGGGACCTACCCCAACAGTCTTCTCGTTCCCGAAAACCATAGGATGCAAACTTTCGTCTAAATAGTCTGAGCTGTTTTATAGTTAAAATTAGCTTGACCCATAGTGACCCACTAATCGAAATATCTCGAACATGTGACCTAGTCCAATGGTCTTCTCGTTCCCTAAAACTGCAGGATACTAAATTTAGTTCAAATACTCTGAGCCGTTTTTAAGATAAAATTAGCCTGACCACAGTCACCAAAAAATGACCCATTAATCGGATTTTCTCGAACATGTGACCTAGCCCAATGGTTTTCGCGTGCCCCACAACCGTAGGATACAAAAATTAGTTTTAAAAGTCTGTGCCATTTTTAAGATAAAAATAGCTTGACCCAAAATGACCCACTAATCGAAATTTTTCGACTATGTAACCTAGCCCAATAGTCTTCTCGTTCCCTAAAACTGTAGGATACTAAATTTAGTTCCAATCCTCTGAGCCGTTTTTAAGATAAAAATAGCTTGACCCATGACCAAAATGACCCACTAACCGAATTTTCTCGAACATGTGACTTAGCCCAACAGCCTTCTCCTGCCCGAAAACCACCATAGGATGCAAAATTTTGTTTAAGAGCCTACACTAGTCACGCGAAGAAACGCTCACGCTAATGTTAAGTCTATGGGAATGTTATTGCGCGATTTCTCGCTCGCATTTTAATATTTTTAAATGATTTTTTTTGCGTAGGATAGCTGACGTCGATCTCTATCGTTGTTAGTTTTTACTTTTTCGATTTTGGCTCCAGTTTTTTTTTATATAAGGGTACTTTCATTTTCAGAACCGGTTCCAACCGGTTCCAAAATTTAAAATGTCCGCTTATAAAAAAACTTTAACCAAACTAAAAAAAATAAAAACTAACAACGTTGCAGATCGACCTCAGCTATCCTACGCAAAAAAAAATCCTTTAAAAATATTAAAATGCGAGCGAGAAATCGCGGGATAACCTTCCCATAGACTTAACATTAGCGTGAGCGTTTTTTCGCGTGAATAGTGTAGGCTCTTAAATAGTCTGAGCTGTTTTTTAGATAAAATTAGCTTAACCCACAGTGACCCCAAAATGACCCACTAATCGAATTTTCTCGGACATGTGACCTAGCCCAATGATTTTCTCGTGCTCGAAACTCGTAGGATACAAAATTTAATCAAAATCGTTAGAGCCGTTTATTAGATAAATTTTACTTGATCCGCGATGACCCAAAAATGATCCACTAATCTAAAGTTCTCGAACATGTGACCCAGCTCAATAGTCTTCTCGTGCCCGAAAATTAGTCAAATTCGTTTGAACCGTTTTTTAGATACAAATAGCTTGACCATGACCCATGGTGACCCACTAATCGAATTTTCTGGAACATGTGACCTAGCCCAGTGGTTTTCTGGTGCCCCAAAACGGTAGGATACAAAATTTCGTCAAAATCGTTAGAGCCGTTTTTAAGATAAAATTTGTATATATATATATATAAAACCACACACATATACACGCAAGATTTGCTCGTATTAACAATCTGGTGTCCTCTAGATAGTCTGAAACGGTTTTTAAACTCTGCTACACTGAGATTAAAAAGTGAGGGCTAAAAAGGATTAGCCCGATCTCTTAAATGCCATAAAATGCGGGCTTTACATCGTTGTAATCGACGAATAATAAAATATTCTGCTATAGTTGTTACACTGAAACGCACAAATGCAACATCGATCAAATACAAACTCTTTCACAGTTTCATTCGAGATTGCGAAAATATCGCTGCGAACTTTGCGCATACGCCGAACTTTGCGCTTACGCTCTTTGCGGCACCTCTGAGTACTCGCAGATTTTCATGCGAGATAGCGAAAAACTAGCTGCGAAGTTTTCTCTATTTTACTGATCGAGAAAAGTTAATTGCGAAAATTAACTTTAAACTCCTCCTTCAACTGTCACTCAAGAAGAAAACTGCTGAGCTCAAATAAGTCTGGAGAGATGATACAATTTTCAGTTGCTTTAGGTTGGTGGCGCGTTACGTCTGGGAAATATTTCTACTAAGAAAGGTCATCATTTTTGAGAAATCATCAGTTTTGGATAGTAAATATTTTTATTTTTATCTGCTTTTTACTAGTTTGCTTCTGACAACAATTACACAGACTTGTAAAAAGAGAGTACATTTATAGAGAAAACATGCTAAACGATTACAAAAATGACCGTTTTATGCATTAAACTGTATATTTCAGTATTTAATCAAAAAATTGTAACTGCTTCAATGTGAAACAGTTATCAGCGCACTGACCTATCCGTAATAATTAAAATAAATTATTAAAAATCAAATATTACTTGAAAATTGAATCAGAAAAACTGAATACGGCAGTTTGACGTACTCGCCATGTCTATTTTTTAGCTTAGTGCGAAAGGCGGAGTTTATAACTTCACCTGGATAGCATTTTTGCGAAATTTTCGCAGTTACGGAAATAAGCCCCGCCTTGACACCTGTCAAAATTTGTTTACTAATAAACAGCGAATGTTTCGCAAAAATGCAGGCTTCTGATTGGTCAATTTCGTATCGCAAACAGCGCAAAATCTATCTGGATCCCGGCCTATGTCTCGTACAGCATTAAAACAACGCATCTGGGAAATGGCTGCTGTTTCCGGCCATATTTGGGTTTACAGGGCTGAGTGCTCTCTGTATATATAAAATATTTTGATAAGCCTAACGAATCGAAATGATACGATGTGTTTTGGCGGGATCCTAATTTGGCTTTGTTCAAGCTATGCGCGGGTACTGCTCTTCCACATCATTATGTGCAACAGCAACCTCTACCATTGAGATTTTGATTTTGATTTTTTTTTCATGCAAAATACTTCATCACGGTGAATATTAATATATAAACAGCTTGACTCTTCGACCTTTTTCTTTTTTTTAATTTTTTTTAAATTTTATCGCATCAATTTTTTCCAGGAAATACCCAGTATTTAAAAAAATAACCTATTTTCTACCAAACATGATTGTTTGTAAAAATAATTTTGAAAAAGCTAATATCAATATTGTTATCCTTAAACTAAAATCATTGTTCAGATGAGTAAAGTGCTTAAAAATTAAATAATGCGAATGGAAAAGTAAGTTTCTGTGGATGTGTTCCAGTAAATTGTAATCATAACTATGTAAGTTAACAAATGTTCAAAATTCTGCCTATACACATTCCTTTTTGGAAAATGCTTGGTACTTACTATCTTTCTAAATTATCTATAACAGAGTTTACAGACATGGGAATTTTCCTGACTTATGGTTAGATAAATACCAGTGTTTACTTACTAGGGAACTGCACGAAGATCTAGTCGCCGATTTTAACGAGGGTGGTATCTTTCAAAAGATTTTGTCGAGGGGAGAAAAAATCTCAGTGGAACAAACAGTCGGAAATAAGCCGTATTCGATATATCCGATAATTTATTTATTTTTGCTGGTATTTAGGAGAAACAATGAAAGGAAGCAAGTCAGAAGTCGTTGGTCATATAGTATAATTGATAGAATGTCTGTAATGTCTGGAACTAACTCCTCGTCCGGTCCTATGGAATGAAAAGAGTCCATAGGCCACGAATAAACCGTCCTGCTTTTGAATCAGTTTGGATCAGACAAACAGGTATAGCAATCATGAAAGCAAAAAAAGGGAGTGTGGAGCCCATGTTCTTTGCTACAAGTACCTGCAGCCTCTCGATGTGCAAATATAATTTCAAAACATAAACAACATAATTAAGTTATCAGGAAGCTATTTAACAGCAAAAATTACAAATTTAACGACATAACACATTTTATCATAAATGCATTTTAATAAATAAATAAACAAATTGTGTGACAAATTGTTGGATATCTCTTAAACAGTTGATTTCCAACGTGTAGTTCCATTGCATTTATTACTCCCACCCGACGAGACCTTTCTAATGATACCACTCTCGTCAAAATCGGCGACTAACATTTAATGCAGTTCCGTACAGAAAAACCCTTCTTACGCTGTCACACAATTACATAAGTCAACTTTTTCTATAAGAAAATACCCGTATTTTCCCTGAAACTGTAGAAATCCTGTATAATCTATTCTGATTTAAGGTATTTTAGTATTCTATTCAATTACTCAATACTTATTTGTTTTGTATATCGTTTTTGAAATTTTATAAAATAAGAAAAGAATAACTATACGGTAACTACACCTATATATTCTAATATTTTTGCGAACTGAAATTTCGCACAGTATGTGTTTCAGTAGCAAATAAGGTAGAGAGTTAAGGATATATGAAAAATTATTTATTATTTTTGTATGTTTGCTACGTAGAATTCAGATTTAGAACTTACTGGTGTTTCATGAATTAATTAAATTAATACTGAAAGTATTTTTTTTTCTAAATATACTTCCTTAATCTTATAAAATAATAAAGTCGCGATATATAGATAAACAAATTTGTCAGATTTTTATCCAAGTTAGAGAATTTGCGGTACTTTTATGTTAGCTGGGTGCAAATCTCACCAATAGCATTTCTTTTTTTATCTAGCTTTCATTTTTCGCGTGTGTAAATTAAAAACAATACTTTGATGCTGAAATAAAAGTTTTGGCGTATATTTTAATTATTATTATTATTATTATTATTATTATTATTATTACTATTATTATTATTATTGTTTTATTATTATTATTATTATTATTAATTTATTGTTAATTATATTATTATTATTATTATTATTATTATTATTATTATTATTATTATTAATTTATTATTATTATTATTAACTAGTATATAACCCCCGTCAAAAATGACAGATTGTTGATCTGCGTTCCATTTTCATAAGACTTCATACAAACAAACAGCGTCAATATTTTATTATTGAAAGGTTTGTATTGTAGAAAAGTACTTTTAAAAAATGACAAAGGATTTCTACGCATAAAAATGATGAGGATATATATATATATATATATATATATATATATATATATATATATATATATATATATATATATATATACATATAATATATATTTACTCAATATTAAATTTCTGAAATAGTTCAACGATTGGACAAAACATTCAAATTAAATATTAAAAATAATCCATGTGCGAAAGTTTTTGTAAAAAAGTGTTATAAATGAGTTTCTAAACAGCTTGACTCACCACATAACTCATTGTTTCATTATATAAGCAAATTTAAATGCAAATTAGGCTGTACTATGTATTCCTTACATTTGAATTACGTTTCATAAGAAGAAAATCCCTGACGGCTCGGCCTACAGGCACAAGTAGATTTCGAAGCCGCAGACCGAGGGGCACCTGTATATCGGGAATTGCAGAAGAAAGACCTATTTGCCATGATGTGGTAGTTGGGACCACCTACTTCGAAATATACCTCTGCCTATAGGTGGAGCCAGCAGGGATTTTTTTTTATTTATTTTTTTTTTACCGTAAAAGTTGGTCCTATAAAAAAACTTGTCAGTATAAAAGTTGTATATAATATTAAGAAGATTTATAATAAATTTAAGCGGATTTGATATCTTGGGAATGGATGAAGTTATGATGTTTTTTCTTTTGAAACCCCTATGCCGCCCCCCCCCCCCTTCGGGGCATTTTTAATGAAATCAAAAATCTGTCATATATAAATTTTTGGCACTTTTCCTAGAAGTAATAATAACTTTAAACGGACTCGATATGTATAAAAATTAAGAAGTTGTGTTTTTTTTTCTGTTTTCACATCAGCCTGTAGGCGGAACCAGCAGGGATTTTTTTTTTCTTTTTTTTTTCTGTAAGAGTAGGTCTTATAAAAAACTTATCAATATAGAAGTTGTAGATAATTTTAAGGAGATTTACAATAAATTTAAGCGGACTTGATACCTTGGGAATTAATGAAGTTATAAAATTTTTTCTTCTGAAACCCCTATTCCCCCCTCCCCACCTTGTGGGCATTTTTAATGAAATCAAAAATCTGTCATACATAAATTTTTGGCCCTTTTCCTAGAAGTAATAATAATTTTAAACGGATTCGATATGTATAAAAATTAAGAAGTTTTGGGTTTTTTTCTGTTTTCACCTCTGCCTGTAGGCGGAGCCAGTAGGGATTTATTTATTTATTTATTTATTTATTTATTTATTTATTTATTGCCGTAAGAGTTGGTTCTATAAAAATCTTGTGAATATAAAAGTTGTAGATAATTTTAAGAGATTTACAATAAATTTAAGCGGCAATTGATCCGATAAATTTTTGGCAATTTTCCTAGAAGTAATAATAATTTTAAAGGAATTCGATGTATGTAAAAAAAAGAAGTTATGGGTTTTTTCTGTTTTCACAAAAAGCTTCCCCCCCCCCTCCCTTGGTTCGATTTTGCCCATTAACGAACTTGACCAATATTTTATGCCTGTTGATTTTATGTATCAGCTTGGAAGATATTTGTTCATAATTATGGGAGTTATCGTGTCCATAAAAAATTTGACATAGATTAGATTGACAAGATTAGATAGATAAAATTGTAGCTTGTATGTTTAAAATTAATTTTTTTGCAAGATTAATCCCTACATTTTTACCATTACATTTATTTATTTTTGAAGCATATTCCTATACTCTGCAGCATTTTACATACTATTTTATATTTATCAATTTAAACTAGCATCTGATTTTAATTTTAATGCTGAATAAGTTATAAAATTGGTAGTTTTGTTTATTTTATTATGAATTTTATATCTTTAAAATACAATTAAAACTTTAAACAGCTTTTTCACAAAATGACTTTTTTTACTCTTGCGCGCATGATGTTTCCAAAACCATTTGAAGTATAGCTTCAAAATTTTTACCTTACCTAACTATTGATATCATCATGAAAATGAACAAGAATGGTGAAGCTGTGTTTAGTATAAAAAAAATTATTACGTTGAATGCACGTAAAATTTAGTGGTTTTTCTAATTTTTTTCTAATTAAAAGCTAATTACTTTTTGTGTAATTAACCGTTTACAAACGTTTTAGTTCAATTTATTCTCCAGCGTATTATGTTTAATTTAAGATAACGTTTATGCAATTTCCATGAAATTTGCATGAGTTATCGTGAGCGCAGTGAAATGTTATTCAAATTAAAAATTTTAATTATCACTTTGAAACCCACCCTCTGAATTTTTCTTTATAGTATTATATCAAAATTAAAACTTTTCAAACATAATTCAACATTACCTAAATAAACTCTAAAATTTTGTTGCTTCTAGAGTCGTTACCTTTTTTTTAAAGAAAAGCTCAAACTCGTGACAAATTTCGAATGTTCTGAGAAAGTTAAAGGTGAACTGTTCTCTTAAGCAATAATTTTAGAAATCTGTAGCACTTTCTTTCAAAGCAATGATTTTACATAATTTTCTACTATTTTGATTAATGACATACATTTATTGCCTAAGATGTTGTGTTCAAAATTGTTTTGATTATTGTCATCACTTTCTAATTGCTTTTAGTTACATTTGGAATCTAACGGTTATATCAAAAGTTTCAAGAGTACGTATAAAAGTAAAACGCAATTACAAAATGCATAAGAGTCGAAAATGCGTGCGACTCTCAGATTAATATTCATTGTGATGCGGGTTTTTTATGGCATGAAGAAGCATAGTTCAATCCATATCTCCAGAGCAGTAGGCACTGAAAACAACGAAATATTACAGTTTTGAAATGATAAATGTTTTTCAAATTCATAGAGAGCGGGAAATTTTCGTATGCTTGCAACTACATTCTTGTACTGCATTCATTTGCAACGTTATGTCTGGTACGGCATTAAAACAACGCATCTGGGAAAATGGCCGCTGTTTCCGGCCATATTTGGGTTTACAGGGCTGAGTTCTCTCTGTATATATAAAATATTTTGATAAGCCTAACGACTCGAAATCATACGATGTGTTTTGGCGGGATCCTAATTTGGCTTTGTTCAAGCTATTCGCGGGTACTGCTCTTCCACATCATTATGTGCAACAGCAACCTCTACCATTGAGATTTTGATTTTGATTTTTTTTTTCATACAAAATACTTCATCACGGTGAATATTAATATATAATCAGCTTGACTCTTCGACCTTTTTCTTTTTTTATTCCTTTTTTATTTTATCGCATCAATTTTTTTCAGGAAATACCCAGTATTTAAAAAAAAACCTATTTTCTACCAAACATGATTGTTTGAAAAATAATTTTGAAAAACCTAATATCAATATTGTTATCCTTAAAATAAAATCATTGTTCAGATGAGTAAAGTGTTTAGAAATTAAATAATGCGAATGGAAAAGTAAGTTTCTGTGGATGTGTTCCAGTAAATTGTAATCATAACTATGTAAGTTAACATATGTTCAAAATTCTGCCTATACACTTTCCTTTTTGGAAAATGCTTGGTACTTACTATCTTTCTAAATTAACTATAACAGAGTTTACAGACATGGGAATTTTTCTGACTTTTGGTTAGATAAATACCAGTGTTTACTTACTAGGGAACTGCACGAAGATTTAGTCGCCGATTTTAGTCCATAGGCCACGAATAGACCCTCTTGCTTTTGAATCAGTTTGGATCAGACAAACAGGTATAGCAATCATGAAAGCAAAAAAAGGGAGTGTGGAGCCCATGTTCTTTCCTACAAGTACCTGCAGCCTCTCGATGTGCAAATATAATTTCAAAACATAAACAACATAATTAAGTTATCATGAAGCTATTTAACAGCAAAAATTGCAAATTTAACGGCATAACACATTTTATCATAAATGCATTTTAATAAATAAATAAACAAATTGTGTGACAAATTGTTGGATATCTCTTAAACAGTTCATTTCCAACATGTAGTTCCATTGCATTTATTACTCCCACCCGACGAGATCTTTCTAATGATACCACTTTCGTCAAAATCGGCGACTAACATTTAATGCAGTTCCGTACAGAAAAACCCTTCTTACGCAGTCTCACAATTACATAAGTCAACTTTTTCTATAAGAAAATACCAGTATTTTCCCTGAAACTGTAGAAACCCTGTATAATCTATTCTGATTCAAGGTATTTTAGTATTCTATTCAATTACTCAATACTAAATTGTTTTGTATATCGTTTTTGAAATTTTATAAAATAAGAAAAGAATAAATATACGGTAACTACACCAATATATTCTAATATTTTTGCGAACTGAAATTTCGCACAGTATGTGTTTCAGTAGCAAATAAGGTAGAGAGTTAAGGATATATGAAAAATTATTTATTATTTTTGTATGTTTGCTACGTAGAATTCAGATTTAGAACTTACTGGTGTTTTATGAATTAATTAAATTAATACTGAAAGTATTTTTTTTTTCTAAATATCCTTCCTTAAATCTTATAAAATAATAAAGTCGCGATATATAGATAAACAAATTTGTCAGATTTTTAGCCAAGTTAGAGAATTTGCGGTACTTTTATGTTAGCTGGGTGCAAATCTCACCAATAGCATTTCTTTTTTTATCTAGCTTTCATTTTTCGTGTGTGTAAATTAAAAACAATACTTTGATGCTGAAATAAAAGTTTTGGCATATCTTTTAATTATTATTATTATTATTATTATTATTATTATTATTATTATATTATTATTACTATTGTTTTATTATTATTATTATTATTATTATTATTATTATATTATTATTACTATTGTTTTATTATTATTATTATTATTATTATTAATTTATTGTTAATTAAATTATTATTATTATTATTATTATTATTATTATTATTATTATTATTATTATTATTATTACTATTATTATTATTATTATTATTATTATTAACTAGTATATAACCTCCGTCAAAAATGACGGATTGTTGATCTGCGTTCCATTTTCATAAGACTTCATACAAACAAACAGCATCAATATTTTATTATTGAAAGGTTTGTATTGTAGAAAAGTAACGGTTATATCAAAAGTTTCAAGAGTACGTATAAAAGTAAAACGCAATTACAAAATGCATAAGAGTCGGAAATGCGTGCGACTCTCAGATTAATATTCATTGTGATGCGGGTTTTTTATGGCATGAAGAAGCATAGTTCAATCCATATCTCCAGAGCAGTAGGCGCAAAAAACAACGAAATATTACAGTTTTGAAATGATAAATGTTTTTCAAACTGATAGAGAGCGGGAAATTTTCGTATGCTTGCAACTACATTCTTGTACTGCATTCATTTGGCGAAGTTATGTCTCGTACAGCATTAAAACAACGCATCTGGGAAACGGCTGCTGTTTCCGGCCATATTTGGGTTTACAGGGCTGAGTGCTCTCTGTATATATAAAATATTTTGATAAGCTTAACGACTCGAAATCATACGATGTGTTTTGGCGGGATCCTAATTTGGCTTTGTTCAAGCTATGCGCGCGTACATCATTATGTGCAACAGCAACCTCTACCATTGAGATTTTGATTTTGATTTTTTTTTTCATACAAAATACTTCATCACGGTGAATATTAATATATAAACAGCTTGACTCTTCGACCTTTTTCTTTTTTCTTCTTTTTTTGTTATTTTATCGCATCAAGTTGTCCAGGAAATGCCCGGTATTAAAAAAAAAAAAAACTATTTTCTACCAAACGTGATTTTTTTGTAAAAATTATTTTGAAAAACCTAATATCAATATTGTTATCCTTAAACTAAAATCATTGTTCAGATGAGTAAAGTGCTTAGAAATTAAATAATGCGAATGAAAAAGTAAGTTTCTGTGGATGTGTTCGAGTAAATTGTAATCATAACTATGTAAGTTAACATATGTTCAAAATTCTGCCTATACACTTTCCTTTTTGGAAAATGCTTGGTACTTACTATCTTTCTAAATTAACTATAACAGAGTTTACAGACATGGGAATTTTCCTGACTTTTGGTTAGATAAATACCAGTGTTTACTTACTAGGGAACTGCACGAAGATTTAGTCGCCGATTTTAACGAGGGTGGTATCTTTCGAAAGATTTTGTCGAGGGGAGTAAAAAACTCAATGGAACAAACCGTCGGAAATGAGCCGTATTCGATATATCCGATAATTTATTTATTTTTGCTGGTATTTAGGAGAAACAATGAAAGGAAGCAAGTCAGAAGTCGTTGGTCATATATTATAATTGATAGAATGTCTGTAATGTCTGGAACTAACTCCTCGTCCGGTCCTTTGGAATGAAAAGAGTCCATAGG
Source organism: Maratus michaelseni (assembly GCA_963931845.1). Taxonomy (NCBI): domain Eukaryota; kingdom Metazoa; phylum Arthropoda; class Arachnida; order Araneae; family Salticidae; genus Maratus; species Maratus michaelseni. The sequence continues at coordinate 322,148,863 of OZ007587.1, forward strand.
CCACGAATAGACCCTCCTGCTTTTTAATCAGTTTGGATCAGACAAACAGGCATAGCAATCATGAAAGCAAAAAAAGGGAGTGTGGAGCCCATGTTCTTTCCTACAAGTACCTGCAGCCTCTCGATATGCAAATATAATTTCAAAACATAAACAACATAATTAAGTTATCAGGAAGCTATTTAACAGCAAAAATTGCAAATTTAACGACATAACAAATTTTATCATAAATGCATTTTTATAAATAAATAAACAAATTGTGTGACAAATTGTTGGATATCTCTTAAACAGTTCATTTCCAACGTGTAGTTCCATTGCATTTATTACTCCCACCCGACGGCACCTTTCTAATGATACCACTCTCGTCAAAATCGGCGACTAACACTTAATGCAGTTCCGTACAGAAAAACCCTTCTTACGCTGTCTCACAATTACATAAGTCAACTTTTTCTATAAGAAAATACCTGTATTTTCCCTGAAACTGTAGAAACCCTGTATAATCTATTCTGATTCAAGGTATTTTAGTATTCTATTGAATTACTCAATACTTACACCCAGAAAAAGGAATTGATTAAAACTACAAAACATGCTTTGTTGAGTACATTTTGGTTGTTTTAGCAAAATTCAAGTAAAATTGAACCATCTTACTTGAATTAACAAAGCATTTTTTGCTGACGATACAAAATTTTTTTTTGGAATTGCAAAAAAAAAAAAAAAATTCTGTTGATTCAAACAAATTTTCCTTTGACCTATATTTAAACAACAAGTTTTGTTGGGTCAACCAAATTTTTGTTGATTCAACAAAACTTTTTTCTGGGTGTATTTGTTTTGTATATCGTTTTTGAAATTTTATAAATTAAGAAAAGAATAAATATACGGTAACTATACCTATATATTCTAATATTTTTGCGAACTGAAATTTCGCACAGTATGTGTTTCAGTAGCAAATAAGGTAGAGAGTTAAGGATATATGAAAAATGTTTGCTACGCAGAATTCAGATTTAGAACTTACTGGTGTTTCATTAAATTATTAAATTAATACTGAAAGTATTTTTTTTCTAAATATCCTTCCTTAAATCTTATAAAATAATAAAGTCGCGATATATAGATAAACAAATTTGTCAGATTTTTAGCCAAGTTAGAGAATTTGCGTTACTTTTATGTTAGCTGGGTGCAAATCTCACCAATAGCATTTCTTTTTTTATCTAGCTTTCATTTTTCGCGTGTGTAAATTAAAAACAATACTTTGATGCTGAAATAAAAGTTTTCGCGTATCTTTTAATTATTATTATTATTATTATTATTATTATTATTATTATTATTATTATTATTATTATTATTATTATTATTATTATTATTATTGTTTTATTATTATTATTATTATTAATTTATAGTTAATTATAATATTATTATTATTATCATTATTATTATTATTATTATTATTATTATTATTATTATTATTATTAATTTATTATTATTATTATTATTAATAACTAGTATATAACCCCCGTCAAAAATGACGGATTGTTGATCTGCGTTCCATTTTCATAAGACTTCATACAAACAAACAGCATCAATATTTTATTATTGAAAGGTTTGTATTGTAGAAAAGTACTTTTTAAAAATGACAAAGGATTTCTACACATAAAAATGATGAGGATATATATATATATATATATATATATATACATATAATATATATTTACTCAATATTAAATTTCTGAAATAGTTCAACGATTGGACAAAACATTCAAATTAAATATTAAAAATAATCCATGTGCGAAAGTTTTTGTAAAAAAGTGTTATAAATGAGTTTCTAAACAGCTTGACTCACCACATAACTCATTGTTTCATTATATAAGCAAATTTAAATGCAAATTACGCTGTACTATGTATTCCTTACATTTTAATTACGTTTCATAAGAAGAAAATCCCTGACGGCTCGGCCTACAGGCACAAGTAGATTTCGAAGCCGCAGACCGAGGGGCACCTGTTTATCGGGAATTGCAGAAGAAAGACCTATTTGCCATGATGTGGCAGTTGGGACCACCTACTTCGAAATATATCTCTGCCTATAGGTGGAGCCAGCAGGGATTTTTTTTTATTTTTTTATTTTTTTTTACCGTAAAAGTTGGTCCTATAAAAAACTTGTCAGTATAAAAGTTGTATATAATATTAAGAAGATTTATAATAAATTTAAGCGGATTTGATATCTTGGGAATGGATGAAGTTATGATTTTTTTTCTTTTGAAACCCCTATGCCCCCCCCCCCCCCTTGGGGGCATTTTTAATGAAATCAAAAATCTGTCATATATAAATTTTCCGCACTTTTCCTAGAAGTAATAATAACTTTAAACGGACTCGATATGTATAAAAATTAAGAAGTTATGGGTTTTTTTCTGTTTTCATATCAGCCTGTAGGCGGAACCAGCAGGGATTTTTTTTTTTTTTTTTTTTTTTTTTTTTTTTTTTTTTTTTCTGTAAGAGTAGGTCTTATAAAAAACTTATCAATATAGAAGTTGTAGATAATTTTAAGGAGATTTACAATAAATTTAAGCGGATTTGATACCTTGGGAATTGATGAAGTTATGAATTTTTTTCTTCTGAAACCCCTATTCCCCCCTCCCCACCTTGTGGGCATTTTTAATGAAATCAAAAATCTGTCATACATAAATTTTTGGCCCTTTTCCTAGAAGTAATAATAAATTTAAACGGATTCGATATGTATAAAAATTAAGAGTTTTGGGGGTTTTTCTATTTTCACCTCTGCCTGTAGGCGAAGCCAGCAGGGATTTATTTATTTATTTATTTATTTATTTATTGCCGTAAGAGTTGGTCCTATAAAAATCTTGTGAATATAAAAGTTGTAGATAATTTTAAGAAATTTACAATAAATTTAAGCGGCAATTGATCCGATAAATTTTTGGCCCTTTTCCTAGAAGTAATAATAATTTTAAAGGAATTCGATGTGTGTAAAAAAAAGAAGTTATGGGTTTTTTCTGTTTTCACAAAAAGCTCCCCCCCCCCTTTATTCGATTTTGCCCATTAACGAACTTGACCAATATTTTATGCCGGTTGATTTTATGTATCAGCTTGGAAGATATTTGTTCATAATTATGGGAGTTATCGTGTCCATAAAAAGGTTGGCATAGATAGATAAAGTTTTGAGCTGGGGGGGGGGGGGGGGGGTTCTAGAAGCCATGATCAGTGTAGAACTGCAAAAATTTTTCAGCAATTCCAACATAGGGGAGAATGTAATAGGTAGTATTTCTTACGAAATCTACCTAAAATCATTTTATTTATAATGGAAACGCAATTTCAAAATCTGCCGGTAGATGGCGCCATTATACTGAATCAATCACCTCAAAGCATCTCTACAAAATAAATCTCTACGAAAAAAGTGTTTACAGAAAAAAATGTTTCCCGAAATGTTGAATGTTTTATATGAAATAGTTTTTGAAGGTTTTAAACAAAATTAAAATATTTAAAAGCTTTAATATGCTTTTACAAATATTTTAAGAGTAGAATCGTATTTTTAAACTGTATTTTCTTAATGAAGCTTTCAAAGAGTTGTTCATTTGTGATTAATTTGAATTTGTGATTCTGAATGGCTATATCTGGGATTCCGATGTTTAATCTGGATTTTTAATTAAGAACTTAAAACATTATAATAGGATATGACATACATGTTTTATGGGGAAATATGCTGAACAGACATGATTTCAAGTATATAGTTTTTCATTAAGCCTAACATGGCGTTTAACTACGGTCGTTTCGCAGACCAGAGTGGTGCCGCCCGGATTTTATTATAAGTAGATTTATTATTATTATGATTATTAATATTTTAAATTAAAAAATTGACAGGCGTGTATTTTAAATGTATGTAATGTATGCAGTGTAAGTGAAAGTTGTGTGTATTAAATGAAATGAATGTAATATGAATTACGGCGATGAGAACAATGTATGGTGATTTACTATCTGCCAGCAGCTAACATAAAATGACCTTTGCATTCAACATTATGAAATAAAAAAAAATCATAGAGTTATATAATTAATTAGCCATTACGAATATTTTTATTTTCACTTTGTAGAAATTACAATGAATTTTAATATTAATAAATAAAAGTATTTTGATTTTTTTAATTTTCCTGTTATTAAAATGTACTAAATGTGTAATAAAACAGACAATAAATATCCGGTTGTTAGCGAAAGTTTGTATATTGTTTATTAATATTGTTTAGGGTCACATACTTTTTTTCAATTCTTTATTTAATTTTCATTCTTGTTTGAAAAATCATAATCTGCATTATTAATGGATAGTAAATTTTATAATCAACAATTAAATATTAATAAATATTCTAAGGAAATGTCATAAAGTATCTTTAAAAATGTATTCCAGAAAGTAATCTTTTCTTTTTATTTAGAGAATATGGTTTTAATATACATATTTATTTAATGTTTATTTACATGTTTAAATATTTAATACTTTCTTAGAAATTTAATTATTATTATTCATTTTTGTAAGTTTAATTATTAATGAATGCGATATATGGAAATTTTAATCTAAACACTCTAATTTGTTTATTGAAATAAACGAATTAAATAATTAATTTAAATGTGGGCTTTTGAAAATTAATTTATCTTGTAAATTATTAAGGCTTCTGCAAAACTAATATTCTGATACATAAATTTAAATATATATATATATATATTTAATAAAAACATACTGGTATTTTACCTGAAACTGTAGGAACCCGGTATAATCTTTTCTGATTAAAGGTATTATAGAATTCTATTCATTCCCCAATACATATTGATTTTGTATATCGTTTCTGAAATCTTATAAAATAAGAAAATAAATCATATACGGTAACTGCACATATTTATTCTAATATTTTTTAGAACTGAAATTTCACACACTCTGTGTTTCAATAGCAAGTAAATTAGAGGAATTTATTCATTATTTTTGTATGTTTGCTACGTGGAATTCAGATTTAGAATTTATTGATGCTTCGTGAATTAATTAAATTAATACTGAAAGTATTTTTCCTAAATATCATTCTTAAATCTTATAAAATAATAAAGGCGCGATACCTAGATATACAAATTTGTAAGATTTTCAGCCACGTTAGAGAATTTGCGGTACTTTTATATTATCCGGGCGCAAATATCACCAATAGATTTTTTAAAATTTATCTATCTTTCATTTTTCGCAAGTGGAAATTATAAACAATACATTGATGTTGAAATAAAAGTTTTGGTGGATGGTATTATAATTGTTATTATTATTATTATTATTATTATTAATATTATTATTATTATTATTATGCAGTTTAAGTGAAAGTTGTGTGTTTTAAATGAAATGAATGTAATAAGAATGACGGCGATGATAACAATATATGGTGATTTATGATCTGTGCCCAGTTAACAAAAAGTTACCTTTGCATTCAACATTATTAAATTTAAAAAAGTCATAGAGATATATAATTAATTATCCATTACGAATATTTTTATTTTTACTTTGTAGAAATTACAATGAACTTTAATGTTAACAAATAAAAGTATTTCGATTTTTTTTTTTAAAGATCCTGTTATTAAAATGTACTAAAAGATTATTTTACATTTTAAAATAAAACTGATATTTAATATCCGGTTGTATATTGTTTAGTAATATAGTTTAGGGTCACATACGTTTTATTTCCGATTTTTTATTTCATTTTTATTCTTGTTTGAAAAATTATAATCTGTATTGTTAATGGATAGTAAATTTTATAATCAACAATTAAATATCAATAAATATTCTGTGGAAATGTCAGAAAGCATCTTGAAAAATGTATTCCAGAAAATAATCTTTTCTTTTGATTTAGAAAATATGGTTTTAATATACATATTCATTTAATGTTTATTCACATGTTTAAATATTTAATACTTTTTTAAATATTTTCTTCGTATAATCCATTTATTGTATGTCTGATTATTTGAATACGAAATATGCAAATTTTAATCTAAACACCCTAATTTGCTTATTGCAATAAACGAATTAAATAATTAATTTAAATGTGGGCTTTTGAAACCTAGTTTATCTTGGAAATCATTAAGGCTTCTGCAAAACTAATATTTTTTATATAAATTTAATTGATATAAATTTAATTTTATCATCGACTTTCTGAATGCCTAAAATCTGATAAAAACAGTATAATGTTAATCAAGATTTAATAATTCTGATTATTGATGGATTTAAATACGAAAATTAAATGTTACTGTAACTTCATTAGTTTAAAAAAAAATCAGAAAATAATTTGATCAACTTAAATTTTTTAAAGTTTGTCCACTTTATTAATTAATAATTTTCAATTTAATTCAAACTACTATATTGTCTTTTTTTGCAATGTATTTATTTCCATGGTTAAATGATATTTCATTTAAACGCTGGTATTATTATGTTCATTAATATTTTGCAAATTACTATTTTGCCATTGTGAAAGCGTCAATTAGTTTAAAATTGACAAAGAATTTTAAATTAAACTCTTTATTAATGTTTACCATAATATTACATAAAAACATAAGATTACTTATAGAATTTTAATTATGCACCGTAATTACGTATTATTTTAATTAATGCGATATGATACTTCGCGTTGATGCATTACTTTGAGAATTTAAAATCGATTATTCCTGTTTACTTTCTCCTACTGTAAATATATTTTCAGTATCTAAAATATGCTTCTATTAAATCAAGTACATATTTGTAAATCATCAAAATATGTTGCATAAACTAATGTATTATAATGTCAGAAGTTAGGAAAAGTAAATTAACTGAACTATGTCCTTAGGTGTTTATTCAGTTAAGGTTTTAATAGAAAGCCTAATAAACACAAATATAAATTATTTTTCCAAATGTCAATTTTACTGAATAAAAAATATTTTTTATTAAAACTTTTTAACACTATTTTTTATTTTATAATTTAATGTCAATATAATACTGTTTTCTATGCATTTAGTAGCTGTTTTTTTAATTACTAAAATTATAGGATAACGTAAGATTTTTTTAATTAGTTTATTTATTATGGGACAAAAGTTAACATTATATATATCGTATATAACTATTTTCCAAATACCCAATTATTGGCAATAATCTAGATTTAACATTTATTTAGTTATATACAATACGTAATATACAATACGTATATTACGTATATACGTATATTACGTATTACGTATACATATATACGTAATATACAATACTTTATATACAATACGTAAAACTATATGATATATATTTTAGAATTTTCGCGTATACTATGTCAACTTAACTTAATCAATTAATCAAAATTCATAAATGTTAGCTATGATTATTTAAATTATTGTTTATTATTGTTTATTATTTTTTATTATCAATATAACTGTTTCTTAAACATTAAAAATGCTATATTTTTATTATTACTTATGCATTTATTATGCATTTACACTTTTCAATATGAAAGTCGTAAGTAATGTTTTAACGACTGGCAATGTATGCCTTAATAATGAATTTATTGGATCATCAAACTGTTATTGTTCTTATTGTTCTACTTCTGAACATAAATTCAAAAATTGTTCATTCTCTAGGTTTTTAATTTGCCGAATATATAATACGAAACTAATTTATCACAACTGCATGTCAAAACTATAGTTTATAATGTTGTATATATTAACTTAAAAATTATACATGGAGTGTAATTCTTATGAATCACGAGATATTAATGTATATTTACTTTCTTTTCTCTCTTTTTTTTTATTTTGTATGACATTGGTGTTATTAAAATGGACAATTTTTCTTACAAATTTAAAATGTATTAATTATTTATTTTAATTAATATTATATGTTCAATTTAATTTTTTTGTCATTATAGTTACTCCATATTTTATTCAAATAACTACAACCTATTAACTGTTAAGATATAACAGATCCGTGTGCTTGTACAATCTTTGGACTCATAGTCAATAATGGGCCCAATGATTCTAGTAATTCAATTTACAACAAACTCTGTCTGATGCTAAATGCTTATAAGAACATATTAAAGCCATCCCTAGTAATTCTGTGCAATTTGCAGCAAGCCTTTAAGTAGTGTAAATTTTGCAATAATATCTAAAATCAATTAGTCCGTATTTGATCCAAGTTATTTACAATATTTTCCTCACATTATTATATTATGTTTAATTATAGTTTAATTATAAGCTTTGTGTTATTATAGGGATATGTTTATACAAAAGCTTATATAGCAATATACATTTTTAATTTATTTTATATTCCTTAAAATATAATCTTATTATATTTAGGTTGCATTCTCAAATTATCATTATGAACTTAATTTCTACATTCAAAAGTTGTTATATTACTTGTAAATTGTGTAATATAATTTTTCAATAGCTATGATTAACCTCAAATTTTATGTAATTTCTTTTTACAAGGTCTTAAACTATTATTATTATTATTATTATTATTAGATTATTATTTTATATTTTAAATCTTTATTTATTCATATTTAATTTTAATTTATTAATATTTTACTCAGTCATTTTATTTTATTTAAAGGTTCTCTCTTTTTTGAATGATACAATGATTTTTATTTAAACATTATAATTCATTTAAATTACGTAAATGTTACATATGTTTAATTATAGATGGCAACACCAAATAAACGCGTTTAAAATACTGAATTAGAATCTAAAAATTTGGTTGTTATATTTCTTTGCAGTATGTTCTAATACTGATTGGAATTTACAATTTCTAAAAAAATAATAATAATAATTTATAATAATAATAAAAAAAGTGTAATTATTTCCTAATTTTATATAATTTTTTTTAAAATTAAATATTGTAATTAATATATGATTTTTACAAATTCATCTGTTTTATGTCTGTTAAATTATAAATTGTAAAGCTATCTTATTTTTTTTTCGCTCATAGATGGCGCTGTTAAAAATATGCATTGACATATCGCAGCCAATAATTCGATTATCATTAAATATATCGAATCATTTCCTCCTTTATTATATATATATATATATATATATATATATATATATATATATTTATATATTAATATTTTATATATTAATATGTTATATATATATATATATATATATATATATATATATATAACATACCGAACCAGTGACATTTTAGCTATCAAATACCAGGTTATACGATACAAATGCACATTGCATATATCGGTTACATTGACAGTTAATAAAATAAACTATTTTTAGAAATTTTAAAATAATTCAAGTACACCTATAAATTATTTTAAACTATATCCAATCTTAATAATGATGATATTAATGAATACAATTTTGAAATTAATGTTTTAATTTCAAAATTGTTTTCATTAATATCATCATTATTAAGATTGGATATAGTTTAAAATAATTTATAGGTGTACTTGAATTATTTTAAAATTTCTAAAAATAGTTTATTTTATTAACTGTCAATGTAACCGATATATGCAATGTGCATTTGTAACGTATAACCTGGTATTTGATAGCTAAAATGTCACTGGTTCGGTATGTTTTACTGCTATATTTCTCTTTTTGTTTAACAATTCTTTATTAAATACCTTTTAATATTTAATAATTCTCTCTATTCATTGATTTTTGCACATATCATGTTCAATTATTCAATATTTGTCAATTTTTATTCAATTTTCTTTAAATATGACTTTGTAATTGATCGCAATTTGAGTTAGTATATTTGACTCATGGCTATTTACTCAAAGAGAAACCAATTACATTTTACTTATATGAGTGGAATATTGCCTTTGATAAAGTATTCCACAATATAAATTTCCAATTGCTTCTTGTAATAATTTTCACCTTCTGCACATTGGATTTTTTCTCCACATACCTTTAAGTATTTTTCCCCACTTATTTTAATTTTGAGAATCTTAAATTTTTGGATATATATATATATGTATTGTATTATAATTATCGGTTTATCTATTGTCGATTATTTATGTGGTTTAATGATTATTATTAACAAAAGCTTTATTATATATCTATCTCTCTCCCTCTCCCCCCTCTCTTTCTCTCTCTCTCTCTCTCTCTATATATATATATATATATATATATATGTGTGTGTGTGTGTGTGTGTGTGTGTGTGTTCAAATTATTTTATTTGAAATTATTTCACAGTATATTACCTTTTATCACAGAAATTGTACGACATGGTTTATTTTAAATTTTTTTCATAGATTTTTCCACACTCGATTATGAACATTTCTGTGTCACTCTCGATGTATCATAATAAAATGTCTTTAAATATTAATACACACAGATATATATATATATATATATATATATATATATATATATATCTTTTTTTTAAGTTTATATGTATGAGTTTGTATATATCTTTTTTTTAAGTTTATTTATTTATTTTTTGTTTTTCTCTTTGCAAAATAAATAGTCAATGAAGTACGTCAACGTTCAGCAAATTCATATTTTATAAACTGCTACGATCAATAAAAATAATGTTTTTCTCTTCTTCTGGCCGATCTTTCACAAATCCTTTTTACTCAGACGAATCTGTTTTACATTTTACAAAGCTTCAAACTAAAATGTACTGCACGAATCTAATATTATTTAGTATTTCAGATAAATACTGTATTGGTACCATGGGAAGTATTTGATAAAGACTATTTTTAATACACGGCAATTCTCATAATAATGTGAATTATGTTATACTATTCAATGCATTTTAAGATTTGCGTAATGCACATGAAAAATTTATTTATGTTTTTGTATAGTTTTTAACATGTTTTGTGAATGGACTTATATTAGATATATATGTTACATTCTATATATAAAAAAAGCGGCAGTTTGCACCTTACAAGTTTATTTCTTGCACCTCACAAAGCTGGGAAATGAGAGAAAAAACTTTTATTATATAAAGATTACTGTGGAATCAATGTGACTCCAATGCGTTCCAAAAGTAATGAAATACTGTAGAAAATGATTTATTCAACCCCAGAAATCATTTCCTGTGATTGAGGGTTTCATTAAATGTCTTTTAAGTAGTATTGTAACTCTTTTATCTGTGTTTGTTCACAGAGTAATAGAGAAAGTTCCGGAAGTAAAATGCAAATTTTTAGATTGATTAAGGTATATTTTTAAAGTAGATTTAATTTGCAAAATTATTCTTTTTTGATACGTCTCATTTGATAAAAGTTCATTAAGTTCATGGATGTCTGTATAACGAAGAGTGTTTCTTTGTTTGTGTGTAATTAAGGTTGGAAAACGAAATAAGGTAGCTCACAAAACAGCTTTAGATGAATTAGGAGTGGTTTTGACTTTTATAAACTATTGTAAAACGTGTTACAGTATTTCATTCTTTGTATTTGTTACGAAATTATCCATGAAGACTAAGACAACTTTGAAAAAAAGAGAATAAATTTGTCTCTTATGCAGACCCTGAGATACGTAGCCTAAAACAGACACACTATATCTTCCTAATACAAAAAAATATATATAATTTTATTTTTTATTTTATTTTTACTTTCTCCTAAACCACAGATTCGAACGAGTATGCATGAGCAGGGATGCCACTGATTATAATTTTTTTTTTAATTATTTTTGGAACACTTAAAAAAAATAATCTTTGCCTTAACTTCTACAACAAGAGACGCAATCAACCACAAAGAATATTGTTTTGAAATAATGTTTCAAATAGCATATAAAAATAGTCTCCAGTGGCAGCGCTGCATGTTTTTTTCCTCATATACATGTAATTAACGGCATACAGACTGTATATAAAATAAATAAAGGAAATGTGTATTATCTATTCACATTGTAAATGTGAATAAAGCGTATTTTGAGAGTAAAAACGTACCATTTTTTTAATTATTATTCCCTTTTGGCCTTGTTATTAGCATTGTATATAATACGTACAATAGAGGAGAGAAATGAAAGACGCTGATCATGTACATGAAATTTAAATGCTTAAATCAATTTTTTATACAATAATAACATTGTATATGAATACCATTGTAGAAAATACAACTTAATTGTTACCTTTAATGTTAATTATCGTTGCATGTAAATCTGCGTATTGTTTCTAAAAATTTCAATGTACAATACAATAAATATTCTTTTAATTTAAAATGCTTGAAAACATTCTCATTAAAATTATGGAAAAGCATGTATACATAATTTATTAACAGCAAACATTTCAATGTACATTTTTGTAATTTGTTGACCTACATAATTTAACAAGCGTGGGTGATATCTAGGTATATTTTGATATTGGAGAAAATAAAAGTTCAATTTTATAAGAAACGTTTATTTTTATCTTAACTGTTAAATTAATATATCGTGATTTGATATTGATATTTACACGACACAATATGATATTTCAAGCTCTTTTACTTGCAGGAAGTACCAAATACTTTAATGACCTGATATATATTTTTTCGAATTTGCAGATTCATATCTGCTTTTTAACAACAAGGAAACAATTATAATCAAACGGATATAGTTTTTGTTTAACCAAATCTCAGGAAAACATTTTTGGACGCTTCTTTTTTATGGAGAGGACGATATCCCGGATAGAAAGAAATTAGTGCTTGTTCTTCATCTGGATATGATAAGTGGTCCATTATTTCATTTGCTGGGTAATAATTCGGCTGAGAAGATTTAATCTCATTTTCAAGATCTTCATCAGGAGACATGTCTTCATCTTCATGACCTCCGTACACAACTATAGGTTCGGCACTTCTTACAGATTCTTCTAAGTCTCTCTTAACTCGAGGACCTTGTTGGCTAGGGCCATTTCCGGACTGATTATTAGAGGCGGAATCATTGCTCTGATCAACGGAACGCTTTCCAAAATGAATCATGGAATGAGCTCTTTTGTCATCATCTCTTTTCCCAAAATGAATCATGGCGTGAGATCCTTTACGCATACCGTCCATTTTTTTACCAAAACGTAGAAGATTGTGTTGTTTTTTCTCGTACGTGTTAGGATTCCAATAAGGCAGTAATTCAGGATCAAAATCTCTTTTCCCGAAATGAATCATGGAATGAGAAGCGCGCTTTATGTCCATCTCAGGATCATCATAATCCTCATTTTCTCTCTTTCCAAAATGAATCATAGAATGTGCTCGTTTATCTTCGAATGCTATGTCATCGTCATCTTCATCTTCACGTTTTCCGAAATGAATCATTGCATGAGCTCTTTTATCATCATCTCTTTTTCCAAATGAAAGAATATTATGTCCAGTGGCACGTTTTCCGAAATACATCATTGAATGTCCACCTCGTTTTCCAAAAGACATCATATTGTGACCCTTGATTCCTCTTTTCATTTCATCAATATCACTATCATCTGGATAATATGCATCGTAGTAATCGTCTCCATCATAATCAGCACGCTTTCCAAAGCGCATAATAGTGTGGCCCCTTTTATATGATTTATCGTTTGTTTTTTGAAGGTATTGGAGAAGATCCGGTAAAGAAGTTTGATCTTCCATTCGTTTTCCAAAGTACAAAAAACTATGCTGGGGTGGTTTTGTGTCATCCCTTTTACCGAAACGTAATAAGTTATGGCCACTAGCTGGGCGTTTGCCAAATCGCATTATATTATGTTGTCTTTTACCTGAAGCTATCATTGGTATTGATGCTGTATCCTCGTTACTATCTGAAAAAGTAAAAAAATAAAATTAAGAAATTTTTTAAATCATTCACTATTTATATATTGCATTATATTTTTGAAAATAACATACAAACACAAAACTATTAAAAATACTGTATTTTTCGTTTTAGTGAGTTATTTATTGTTTATATGTATGAAATATAAAAGATTTGTAAGTTTATTTCTTAAAACTGCACTCTTTAAAATATAAATTTAAATATCTTATTTGATAGAATTTTCTGTTTTTCAAATAGAATGGTATATTGTATGAATACGTCAAATAATTATTTAACATTAATGTTTTCAAACAATCGGCATTAATTTATATTAAAATCACTCCCTTTACCTTAAACTATAATACTAACTTTTGGATTATTTTAAACATACACTTGTTTATTAAAATGTTTTAATATATTCAACTTATGAATATGATGAATTAGTGAGTTAATTTCTGGATTCATTTTGAATATGTTTTTTATGTAATATACAATCCAAGTGCCTGGAAGTTTCACGACTGTATTTTGAAGAATATGTTTAAACCGAAATGAAATTTCTTATCGTTATTGATCTTGTTGTAATTTTATAAATTAGTGAATTGTCAACTGTCTAATTATGTACTAACATGAGTTTTTTTTAATATATTTGTTGTTATTTTTACGTCACATTTATTCTTCAGTTGAATGATATTTTTTTCTGAATTTAATTTTATCTTTTAACACTAGTATAATTCTTATTTAGTACAAAATTAATTTTATGTGTAGTTTATTATTTGTGTGCTTAAATCCACTTCTCATTTTTAAAGAATTTATCCATTATGACCTACCCAGGAAAATTGTTAACAAAACTATATTAAAATCTCAATGGTGTAGGTGGATAATGATAATTTCAACCCTTTTGACTGACGGCCACATATATTTAGTACTTATTGAAATTTTTGACGAAAGCTAACTTTAAGTTAAAATCGTACAATTAACAACTAATCTAGATACTTAGTTTTTTTCACTAAAAATGTGTCATACTTTTACAGATTTTCAGAAGCTAAGTTAATAGCACCAGTGGTGGACAATGTGCCTGTAATGCATACTTTTAAATTTGAATCGTGAGGCAAATATACTTATGTGAAATGTTTGATGAAATATTTCATTTCCATTTTCCAAGTTTTTGCTACAGTAAACAAGTGATTAAATTTATACTGATCATATTTCTTCTGCTAAATCAATTTATACCACATGTCACTTAAAAACTAACTGAGATGCATAGTTTATTCCACTGAAAATGTGTCATACTTTTACAGATTTTCGGAAGCTATGTTAACAGTACCAGTCGTGGACACTGTACCAGTAATGCACATTTTTTAATTTGAATCTTGGGGTTATTGATTCAGTCTTGTAACGGTGAATAATCTAATTACAGCGTTATAAAACTATTCATTCTGATGCGACGTCGTTTAAACTCAAACAGTGCGACCGTACTATCTTATCATGATACGTCTTTATAGTTTGGAATAGGGTAAGCCAATTTTTTAATTTTAGCTTCTGCCTACGTTTAAAGACCTTGTTTTGTTCTTTTGGCTTTAAAGTGACTAAAATTGGTTTGCAGAATATATTTCTTGTGTTTCTTTTTAACACTTCCCAACATAGTTGAAAAGTGTGTATGAATTCGGTTTGTATGTCCACCTGTCCGTGCTCTAACTCCCGTAAATATACAAGGATTGCTATGTAACGTATATAGGTTATTTTCAAATAAAGTTACAAAACAGTGTCCAACAATATAATTAAATTTTCAGTTACAAAAGGGATATTATTCTTATTTCTACAAATATACGCAACTTTTTGAAGATAATATAATATCTGTTGAATAATAGTTTCTTAAAATATTTGTCTTTTCAGTTTATAATGCTCAATTTTTAAAACAATGACTGTCCCCAATGAAAAACTTCAAGAAGAAAGCTTTGAAATTCAAGATACAGAATGCAAATGTATTCAAATTATACGGCATTTCAAAATTAGGCACTTTATCTTTCATTTAAAATAGAAACAGAAAATATTTTAATTATAAAAATATAGCTTGAAATAAAATGTCTCAAAATGCATTTTTTCTTATGTCCACTCTGATACCGAGATTTTCTAATGATCCTTTTACTCAGTAGATGACAGCACACGTCTCAAGACTGTGTACATATAGGAAGATTTAATCCACATGGAATTTGCATTCTTAAAGTGGAAGAATATTGTTTTATAGATTTTTGTAAAAAAAAAAAAAAAAAAAAGCCTAAATAATGTCTTGAATAATTTATTTTTAATGAAAATCTTGTATTTGTTCACTCTGTTACTAGAGTAGTTTTTCCATTAAATTAAAACTCAAATGTTATTTTACATTACATTATGGTATTTTTCTAAAAGATTTTAACTACGTGAATTTAATACTACTACAATAATTCATATCATTGTAATGATTCTTTTATCGGAATTGATATGCCTAATTATTTAAACCATAGCAACACTTTTTTTAGACTTTTTTTAGAAACCATAGCAACACTTCTTAACAACTTTTTTTAGACTGAACCATATATGTTATGAAGGTTTACATTGACATTTTTGGTATTGAAAATGAAGTGTGTATAATTTATAATTTGTTTACATGAACACTCAAAAAATCTTCTTTACTTTACGGTGTATGGAGATAAATTGTTTCCAAAGTTTTTTCATAATGTTAGAGTATTTAAAATATGTTTAAATTGAATATCATTGTTGAGCACTACAAAATGCTTAATGTAGCATGTAATATGCATAGCATTTATTGATCATATACATCGACGGAGAAAAGCTGCTGAATTTGTTAGAGGAGGTCCACATTTAACAACAAGAAAATTACCTTCACTTGATATTTAACGATTTAAGCAGAGTTCTTTACACCGTCGAGAGGTCATTTCTTCTAAATTCTAAAATTGTAGCATTAAAAGGGGGCATACTTGTTTTCTTCAGTTTACTATTTTTGAAAAGAACTTCTCGCCTTATTTAAAAGCATAAAAAGAGTGTGAGGAATACTATTCGGAAAGGGGAATAGTAGCGTTCAAAATGTCCATGGAACTCCTTCTAAGGACATTCTGAAAACTAAAAATAATCCTCCTTACCACAGCCGGAATTTTTCGAGTCAGGGCTTAGGATATGTAATCAGGGGCCTTGAAAAACCTACGGCTTTTTAAGGTTTCTTACATAATGCTGTGATTAGAATTTCATTGACGAATTAAGACGCATTTGCAATGAAATGCTGTGATTAAACCATGAACCACGCAGATTTACCGTGCTACAATGTTGTTGAATTGTTTTAGACTTTTTTATTCTGTTTGTGATAGTACATGTTTATTAATATTTCATTGTGTCAACTTAGTAATTTTATAAAAAACGATTTTTGATAAAGTAAATAGATGCAGCCATTTTTCTTTTATTTAATGTTTTCTTCAAAATTTCAAGCGTGTTTACAGCTAGAACAGATATGTTTCTACTGTTGGATTCTACGTGTCCACTGCTGAAGCATGTTAAGATCTTTAGAAAAACAATTCTGTGTGAAAAAAAAAATAAAGCAGCAACCTTTGTCGAGTGTGCAGAAAATGTTAATTAACAGAACTAGCATTCTCTATTGTCGCAATGACTAACACTAAGTATGGTACACTAAAATTAAGCGAAAGATTTTCTTAAAATTTTCATTTCTGATACAGTTAACGTATCTATGAAATAAACAATTCAATATTACCAAAAATTTAATTTTAGTATTTCTAGTAATATTAGTATTACTAGATATTTAAGCTTGCAAGTTATTAAAATGTATACTATATTTTACTATTAATATTATTTATATTATATGAAACATATTCAATTTTAATATCTGTATTCATGTGGATATTAAAACTCACAATAAGTCGGAGGTATTTCTTTTAATAGCAGATAAGTTTGTCTGTATTGTTATAGGGGAAAAGGTCTTCATTTATCAGGAGTTTTAAGGCAAATAAACACAAATTTTACCTCACGTAATCTCTCAAAACGTTAGAAGTTAAACTTGCAGAAATCGCATCTGTATCGAACTCTCAAACGCAAGTTACAATCTCATTTTTGTATTGCCAGGTTAGTAACCGTTAGACAATGAAGACTACTTTGATTATGGAATAGTCAAATATTTCCATTAAATTGGTTTTTTCGTTATATTTGAATGTTAAGATAATAAAAATATGTGTAATATTTTTAATGAAAATTGTGGATAACTCAGTGATTGCAGTACTCCTTGTCAAGGAGCAAGCCGTTCCATCTTTTACGTCTCCAAGACTTAGGTAAAGCAATTTTGTTCTGGGAATCCTGGAGTCATACCTCATTGACTTCTCTCCTATAAATGTTTGGTTTACCCGAAGTTATCGAGTTGAATTGATGGGAATATGGAGAGCAGGGGTTTTGCTACGCCAACGACAGAACTTTTAACGGTGAGTGTGGTGCAGGTAATAGCATCGTAGCTGCGTGTGATAACATTATTTCTCTCTTGGCCGAAGTGTCTCCCTCTGACCATTTTAAGGGTCATGGATGGCAAATTTAACGGAGTCTAAGGAGCCTAGATCAGTGTAGGCTCTGCAATGACCACAGTTGTACAACTGTTAATTTGTAAATGAAAAAGCTATTGCTGAGAATTTGGGTTTATTTCTATGTCAGATTGGATTGGATGCATACGAAGTTTCTCTAAATGTCGGATCGTAGCTGCGTGTGATAACATTATTTCTCTCTTGGCCGAAGTGTCTCCCTCTGACCATTTTAAGGGTCGTGGATGGCACATTTAACGGAGTCTAAGGAGCCTAGATCAGTGTAGGCTCTGCAATGACCACAGTTGTACAACTGTTAATTTGTAAATGAAAAAACTATTGCTGAGAATTTGAGTTTATTTCCATGTCAGATTGTATTGGATGCATATGAAGCTTCTCTAAATGTCGGATCGCTGCGCCCCAGCAAAAAACCAATCCAACAATAAAATTACTTTTTCTAACCCCAGCCATCAGATTTAAAGTAATTGATGAAATTGCGTATCTATTGAATATCTACTATCTATCTATATTATAAAGGACAAACGTGTCCGTGCGTAACGCTGACGTCATTTTGCGAATGGCAACATTACACTTGAAGATGAAATTTCAGTTTTGCGATTTTTGTTCCTGCAATTTTCTTAATTTCTAAACATAGCATATTTTCAATTTTTACACAGTTATATAGGAAAAACAATCTACTTTTAAATACAATTTGCATGAAAACTGTATCGCAATTGACTCATTTATTATAGCATTTAAAATAAATTTCAAGCAAATAATTAAAAAAAAAAATCTATCTTTATCGTTTGCAGACGATTAAAAAATATTAATCCATTTGTATTTTAAACAAGAAAATAAATTCAGTATTTGTTTCCAACTAATATTCACTAAAGAAATTAAAACTTCATTAAGCAATAAATAAAATAGTATAAATAAAACACAAGTTTAACAAACATGTAAATGAAATAAGGGCTTAAAACCGCTGAAATTATCAGAATTTAAAAGAAACTGCTGTTGATAACGAAATTTTTAGCGATTTCTTCGGCTATTAACTTCTGGCACAAGGCCAATATGAAATTACGGCTTTTGATATATTTCAAAATTTTATTTGAATATATATTTAACATATTTCATATAAAAATGCTATTTGGTGTTGTTGGGGGCAATCTAAAAAAATATATTAAATGTAAAAAATATGCATGAGTTTTCAATAAGAAAAATAAATGGTTTTCACATATAATCTCTATCCCGGGAAGCCCGGGTTCGATGCCCTAGTATATAGAAAACACAAACGGAAATTTCGTTCCGTTCCTTTATAACTCGAGTTCCACCGAATGGATTTTGATGAAACATGCACTGTTCGATAGATAATTTTTCAGGGAAGGTTTTAGTATATAACACAACGTTCTACGTAGATTAGTTATATAATTATGATGGAAAGTTCTGTTATTTTGGACGAAAAGGTTACCATTGCTAATTTTTTGGCGACCATTATTGTTGCAGAAAGAATTGAAAAGACTATACATCTCGAAATATAAAAGAAAAAACTGTTGCTAATTCTATTAAAAGAAAAGAAAGAAAAAGAAAGAAAAAAAGAAAGAGAAAGAAAGGGAAAAAAAAGGAAAACAGTTTTGATGAGAAATAATATTATAAAATTAAAATATTTAATTTAAACATGATTGGGAATGTTCGTAATGCTTAAAAAATTATTCAATTTGAAAGATTGCTATCGGAACAATATCTGTCGATTTATTTCTTGTTTTTGGCGATTTTGATTTTATTTTTGACACCAAACAATTTAATTTTAAGCCAAAAAGGGTTTTTTTTTTCACAAAGAATTGAAATGGCTATACAATACATCCCGAAAAATAAAAGAAAAAAACTGTTGCTAATTTTATTTAAGAAGAAAGAAAGAAAGAGAAAGAAAATAAAAAAAGAAAAACTGTTTTGATGGCAGTTAACATTATAAAACGAAATTATTTAATTAAAACATGATTGAGGAAGTTCGTAATGCTTAAAAAGTTATTCAATTTGCAAGATTACTATTGGAACAATATTTGCCGATTTATCTTTTGTTTTTGGCGATTTTGGTTTACTTTTGTCCCCAACAATTAGATTGCCAAAAGGTGTTTTTTCAAGTGTACGACAGCATTTTTAGAGTATTTTTTTGGTACTTTTCGGTTAGCCGGGTGCCAATGATATACATACATGTATATATACCCACACATATATACACATATATCTACACATATACATATATATATATACACTATATGTATGTATATATATATATATATATATATATATATATATATATATATATATATATATATATATATGCATATACATATATATTTATATGTACATATATCGCTGGCGCCCGGCTGACCGAAAAGTACCCTTTTTCTATTCAAATGTAAATTATATTAATAGCAATATACTTCTATTTACTTCTTTCTACCTTATATATGAAATTTCGTTTCGGCTGCTTATAACTCGAGTACTGCTGAATGGATTTTTATAGACCTTAAACTGTAAGATATATAATTTTTTAGGTAAGGGTTTATTGTATAACAAATTGTTCTACGTTGCTTAGTTATAGAGTTATGGGGGAAAGTTCTATAATCAGGTGAACCTGATTATGAAAGTTTAGCCTTTATAAAATCTTCTACTGGATGGATTTTGTTAGTTAATTTGTTTGCATTGTAAGTTCGATAATTTTTAGTGATGGTTTTAGTACATTGCATATAGTTCTATCGTTCTTTAGCAAACCCTAACTGTAAATGACTGTCAGTTCTACTGAACGGATTTTGATTATTTCAGGAATGGTTTTAGTGTACTACATATTGTTTTACGTTGCTTAGTCAAACAGTTATACGCAAGTTATATCAACAAGTTCTACGCAACAGCTATTGCACCAAGATGTGAATATTTATAGAACTAGTTATACTACGAACGCACCTCATTTGTCACGTTTGACGTACAATTTCTTACTTGCTATAATTGTAATACATCTATGTTCTCCATAGATCAAGATATGTACTATATAGTGCATAAATTTTAACAGTTTTAGATTATACCTGTTCAAACTGTACGTGTATATAACGAAATCCTGACTGAAACGTAAAATTTGATGTTCTCGACCAAAAGAAAACCTTTAAATTACACCTGCTTAGAGGTAAACCTGTTCAAAACCGAAGTTCTCTGTTTTCAGATTGTGCCATAACGCATATTGGTTTGACCAATTATTGCACGAAACTTCGCACTATTCTTTATGTAGTCGAACACAACAAAACAAACTTCTGTTATTGTGCGGCCTGCTACTCTTTGACTCTTACCTACTTCCTTTGCCGTTTCTAATACCTACACTGTAAAAAAAGACAAATGTTTCTTAATCTATGAAAATATAATATAATCACAAGCGAAAAGAAAAAAAAAAACTTCCGAGTTATTTACGATTTTAAAAAGTGTTCATTTAGAAACCTCAAAAACCAATATGTTTTTTAGATTTAAAAAAGATAAGTAAAAACAAAATTTATTTTTGCCACTGATTTTCGGAAACGTTCAGAATAGATTTGTAATCCATTAATCAGTTTTGGCAATCCTGAATATCGGTTTTTAAAACGTTATCAATTCTCAATTAATCATTTTCAGCTGCTTAAATGAATTTACACATGCAAGAGTAACAAAATAATATGAATTTTAATTGTAATGTTAATGCGGTTAATTTATTTTGTTTGGCTACAAAACATGTTTTTGTTAAACATATAAATTTTCATTTTAGAATTGATAGCATTCGAAAAACCTGCGTTACTGTCTGAGGAAACTCATTAATATTCTATAAAAAACTACTCGGAAACGTTCCCGAGAATCAGTGGCAGTACACAAAACTTTATTTTTATAAATGTTTCTTTAAATCTTGAAAATATAATAGTTTCTGACGTTCTTATAGATAAGGATAACTTTCTGGATTCATGGTTAATTGGAGGAAGTTATAGCATATTTTCCTTCGTGGTTCTATTATAGTTTTCTAGATTAAAAAACATGTCTTTTTTTACAGTATAGCAATATAGTTTCTCCAAAATTCTGAATTGAAACTCTCAGTATAACAGCTGTACAGTAGGGTGGAGTAAATTTTTTTTCTTCTTCAAATCAAAATTGACCGGTGTGGGAAAGTTGCTAGGTAGCAGCCTCATTATGAATATAAAATATCTTTGAAAAATATTAATATTTGTACTGCTCCAAAGCCATTAATAATTTAGTAAAAATGTGAAAGTTGTCAATTTTCCCATTTTGGAGCGAAATTTTATTTTTCTTCAAATCAAATGGAAAGGTTGCTCTGTCACATTCTCATTCTGAATATAAACTATGTTTTCAAAATATTAATATTCAGATATGCCCCAAGATCATTAAATATTTAGTAAATACATGAAAGTTGTGCATTTTCCTTTTTTTTTTTCAAACATATAAACTATTCATATATCATTCATATTAATTAAATATAAAAGGATGATCTTTAAAGTATTATAATTATATATTTATAGCAAAATTATGTAATATTTGAATCAAATTCGGGTTCCTTATACTGCCTCAATGACTTGGAAATTTTGAAAAATATATAAAAACAGGGTAATTATAAAGCATAATAAAAAAAAACTATATTTTGCACTTCACCTTTGTAAGAAAATATTAGTTTAAATTATCCTAAAAGATTAACAATGTTAAGGTAAAAATAATTAACTATTGCAATTTACAAGCGATAAAGTTACCACTTATTTTATTGTAGTCAAGATTGTTTTTTGAATAATTAGACGAGCACGGCAAAAATAAAGATCCACGTTAATCAATGAGTTCGCATATTTAAAAACGTATATTTAGATACAAATCATTTATATTTTGATGGACGTAAAGAAAATCTCTTATCATGGTGTATTAGAGGAACACATACGATTAATAAAAGGTACCGGGTTCTGAGACACCTCCCCTTACAATCAGCAAAGGATTTAAGTGAAGAAATCAAAAACTTTTTTAACTACGAAAATATTGATACCAGTAAGTTTTTTGCCATTGGCTGTGTTGGAATTTCGGTTAACACGTATTACAAAGGAAGTGTCATACGATTTATAGAAAAAAAGAAAAAAATCGTTTCAATAGTTTGTTTGCCAATTACATGCCAATTAGATTATCTTACGCCAATAATGTGAGCATCTTGATGGTACAACAAATGGATCTCAAAGTGTTACAGGATCTATTGGCAAATCTCTAATTGTGAACTACTTCCTCTTGTACGTTATAAGAGAATAAGCTGCACTTTGCCAGAAATTACTAATAAAAAAGAATTAAGCACGGATAAACTCTATTTGCAGTATGTGAAGGAATTTTTTCCAGATCGTGTCTGAAAATTGTACAAAAAAAATCTATGCAAAATTGTACATTCTCGATGACTTACAGTGGCAAATATAATTTTTAGGCTGTATGTTTCCTCAACTTAATCGTCTGAAAATTTGTCGATTCTGAAAAGTTTTATACTAAAAGTTTATGCATCTAATGGTTTTAAATTACAAGTTTCATGCATTTACAGAGCTAAACATTATCATCAAATAATTATATCGTTACATTAATTACGAAAGGAATTAAAAACAATAATAGATCTAGAAATTCTACGAAAGGTTCCTTTTGTCATCCGGAAGCTATTTTGATTGCCATGTTGGTTGACGATAGGGACAACGTAGTTAGAACCCCTCGCGTCCCAAAGGACCACAAATAGCAGAAGAAGCTTTCGCAACAAGTTTCATTCCTTTTTCAGTGGCTTGATTGTGTAATTTATATATGAGTAGTTTTTATGTTTGACAAAAAAGGAAAAATGCACAACTTTCACACGTTTCTACTAAATATGTGACAGACCTACTTTTCCATACCGGCCCATTTTGATTTAAAGACAACGTATGATGAATGACAACGAATGACAACGTAGTGCCAAGATTGTTAGGACTACGCAGAATAATAAAAACTCGAAAGACAAGAAATTATTTCCTTAATTTCAAGTTACCTTAGATCAATTTTGAAGCCAAATACTATATCGATGTTATAAACTGGGGCAGTGACAGATCCACCATTAACTAAGTTCTTAGATCATAACATTGTTACAATGTGTATCCCAAACGCAAAGGCAATAAACAGATGATGACATTTTTTATAAGATTAAACTATTCCCTTGGCACAATCAAGCCACTGAAAAATGTACGACACTGATTGCGAAGCTTCTTCTGCTCTTTGTGGCCCTTTGGGACGCGATGGGTTCATTAAAACTTGTGTGGAGTATCGCAAAAAAATGCAAGTTTTCGATCCAAAACACAGGATGCACTAATATAAAATGGTACTGTTAATGGTTATAAAATGTAATAGTACACTATTTTTACCTTATTATTGTTGATGTTTAAGGATAATTTCAAATAATATTTTCTTCCAAAGTTTAAATAAAAAATATAAAAATTTTTTTTGTTTTGATTATGCTTTACAATTACCGGATTTTCATACATTTTTCAAAAATTTGAAGTCATTGTGGGAACCTGAATTCGATATAAATATTACATAATTGTGCTATAAATATATAACTATATTATTTTAAGAATAATTTCTTAAAATTTAATTAATATTAATAATATTTGAGTAGTTTATATGTTTGACCAAAAAAAAAAAAAAAAAAAAAAAAAAAAAAAAAGGGAAAATTCACAACTTTCACGTTTTTACTAAATATTTAACGACCTTGGGGCAGTACTAAATATTAATATTTTTCAAAGATATTTTATATTCAGAATGAGCATGTGACAGAGCAATTTTCCTACACTGGCTCATTTTGATTTGAAGAAAAAAATTCAAAAACGAGCGCTCCACCCTACTGTACATTGGATGTTTACAAAGAATATGAAGCGTTTTTAATGTTACATGTCCCTAATATTTAACCTTTATTATTAAAAGGCGCGAGAAAATGACAAAAATATATTTTTTTCAACGCTTTGCTTAAAATATATTTAGAAATCCCTTATATGTTCTGACAAAGTTACGTTAAGTTCCAATGTTTTCATATATGTAAAAAAAGCATTTTTACTGCATCTTTTTCTCTTTAAATGTATCAGAGATGCAATCTTTAAACGTGTTTTTGTCAGTTTTTGTTTTCTCAATACATCTGTATTATCAAAATTCTAAAACTTCCACGTATACTTTTCAATTAACTCGTTTTTTTTAGACAATTCTTAAGGAATATTTCATAAAATTAGGGATCAGATATTCAGTAATGTAAATAATTAAAAAAAAAAACTGTTATTTAAATACTGTACTGTAATTGTTACATTCATCATGATACATTATTTATTTGTTTTTAAAACTATTTAAGATTTTAGAATTCTGATCCCTAACGTTATAGGACACAATTTTAAAGCATGCAGAAATTAAGTTTCAAAAAGCTCAAAATTATAGGAAAATTAAGGTTTATTTAAAATAAGTGGGTAAGTGTGATCGAAGATCGCTCAAAGGGTTTCGTTTAATATTCCTTTCAAAAAACTTTATCCTTTCTTTAATAAATTCAAACAAATTTCATTTAGTAACACCAACAAAAAAAAGTCATGTTTTTTATAAAGTAAAAATTTACCGGTCTATTTTTTCCTTTTTTCGAATATCTAAACCAGCCGGATAGCGGTCCAAGCCCGTTATTATATTCTGTCATAATAATATCCGTCATACGGACTAAATGCAATATTTAAAAAAATAATTTCAAAATTAAACATATTGTACACCTTCAAAATGTTAAAATATGCGAATATTTCCATAATCAGAGTTTTATCACGATTCAATATGTTTCTCAAATTCATATATTTACTATTCTCTATTATTTATATTGATACTCCCTTAGTATTACTCTCAAACATTTGAAAAAATAGTTAAACTTCCTATATGACGTCAGATTTTCTTTTTAATTCTCTAATGACGTGATATTAATCTGCTTTGTCCACTTACATATACTCATACTCCTTGTATTATTGAGAAATCTTAGACTTTTTCGTTTTATTACGACTATGCCGTCAATCAATTTTATTTCATATTTATCTTTTTTTCAATTGGTGAACCTTTTTATTTCATTTTCATTTTTCACGTGAAAATCATCTGACAGAAAATTAATTATTGTAGAAAGAATTTCATTGTGGATTTTAAATCTTTGGCATCTGCTATAACGAAAAATGTTTCAATTTAATAGGAAAAGGCTGTTAGAATTTTGGTTTTTTATCTCTATTTATTAAAATAGTACGAATTTTTCGAATTTTAATATTTTGAGCTCTTTACAGCTGCTATTCAGATTTATACACTAAGTTTCAACTCTGTAAGTTACATACTTTTTGAGAATGGCTCTGTGACGGACAGACAACGCAGCGGGGGTAATAGGGTTTCGTGAGATGAACGAAACCCTAAAAATAATGTTTTCAAATTTCACCAGTAAATTTGAATTTTGTTCTGGCTTTACCCTCTAACGCCCATACTACCAAATATGCTCACCACCAGTGTTACTAGTTGGTCGGACTTTTATTAAGGAATTTTAAAGGGAATTTTATTGTTTCAGAAAAGTGGTGGCAATCAAGCACTCTAAATAAAAATAGAACAGCCCAATTGGTAACTTTTATGGCAACACAATGATATAAGAGGTTTAAATCATTTTCATTCGTAAAATAATTTAATATGTCAAACATGTATTTTAAAAGTCTGAACTACGACAATGCTGAGAAGGTAGTGAACAAGTTGAGATAAGATAGAATGTTGATTGGGTATATACATAAACGTTTAATCAAATAACTGCCTGAACTTTCATTCTCCCTTTTTTAAGTAGAATTACTGAAGCGGCCGCCATTCATGCTGTAGGCAATTTGCATAATGAATTTTGCTTTCTATCATTGTTTTTTGTTCAATTTGTTATTCAACAATTGTTTTTTGTTCTGACAGTGACGAAATTACCCATATCGGACACTTTTAATATCTTTTCTCTGAATTCGCTTCTCCCGATTTCAAGAGTTTGTATAAGACATTTTGTTTCATCCCGTTTATTAGTTTTAGCTATAGATGTTTCTAAAAAAAGAATATTATTTTGTAACCACCATAAATATCTATTTCATTCCTTTTGAAAAACTCAAGTTCATTAAACCTCAATTCGAAAAAGTGTCACTTGTATACCAAATTATAGCATAGTTAATGTTTTTGCATGAACTTGTAAATGAAATGCAAATACTTCGCACAAAATGGATTTAGATAACATTATTCATACACATCTTAGATTCAGTATTATAATTTCGTGAATAAAGTTAAATTATTAAAGAAAGATAAAACCCAGAGTACCAAATAATCAGGCTCACAATGAACACATTGAAGTTTATAGATATTCATCAATTTATCGAAAAATGAAATTCCATTCTGTAAATAAATATTATAAATATAAATGCTCTAGAAAAATTAGAAAAAAAAAACCAATGTAACCATGCCTTGTGAAAGCTAAAATAATGTCATTTTCAAAAAAAGCTTGTTTTGTATTTTTGTTTATATTAAAGTTAATTTCGTTTTCGAAGGTGCAAAAACTTGAATGAGACAATATACTTAAGGGAAACAAAACTATATAATAACAACGCTCTAAATATATATTAAATGTAATGTATATATTTTAAAATAATTGTTTTCTGTTACAGCGAAATTTCTACACACTGTCATATTTTTAAAAGTTTATATTTTACAGTAAAATATTGTTTTGAGTTTCTCCTTCATACATTGTAAATGCTACTTAAAGTTGTAGCATCTAAGTATGTAACATACTTTGTTTTACTAAATTAAAGCTATATCATAAGTAAAAGTAATAAAGCTTACTTGATGA
Source organism: Maratus michaelseni (assembly GCA_963931845.1). Lineage (NCBI taxonomy): Eukaryota > Metazoa > Arthropoda > Arachnida > Araneae > Salticidae > Maratus > Maratus michaelseni. The sequence continues at coordinate 322,176,994 of OZ007587.1, forward strand.
AGATGTTTCAGCAGTTTCTGCATGCTTATCCAATATAATGAATAGAAATATTACAGCTAACATTGGCTTTGTAAAAGCCATTGTCGTCAGAATCTGCAAGGAAAAAGTACCCTTGTTTTAGAGAATACATATTAAAAGGAATGTTCTAATCAACTTATATTAAATATATATAAATGTTCTAAAAAATGCAAATAATTTACTTTTTAAATAAAAAAATGTATTCATTATTACAAGAAAAACTTCAAAAAATTTGTTTACATTTTATAAAGAAACAAAGATTAAGAAGTCTTTTTATACATATTTAACAAATTCTAAAACGAAAACACACAATTATGTGTTTACTGCATCTCTAATTCGTCCCTTGGTTTATTTGTATCTATCTGAACTCCGCCCATTGCCGATGTAATATACATGCTTTGTAATATAAACATCGACGCAGGAAATTTAGTAATATACAAAAATGACGTAGCATGTCTTGTTAGTATTCAAAAGTGGCGTAAATCTGTCTTCCAATTTTGTACGCTAAATGTACATGGCACAGTTCCTACTTTTGAGTACCAATATTTCCAAATATTAATACTATTTAATAACAGGGATTCTGGGATTGAATAAGAAAATGCATTCTATTCGGATATAGTGGTACTAACAACTAGGAACCGTGCGAACCAATGTCAATTGCACAGTTTCTTATTCAGTAATGTATCAATATGTTTAAATAGTAATATTAAAGTTTTATAATAACAGATTAAGTAAGAAAAATATTACTATTCGGAAATAGTTACAATTTTTTTTAATAAAACATATAGGCAAATTGGTATTACATCTGTAAACCTTGAATTCAATACTTTTTGTTTCTGAAAAAAGATTTTTTTTCTATTATGCTTTATTTAAACATTTGTATTTTATAATTGAAAATTATATAGAGATATTGATCATAATAATAATACAAATTACTATTTCAAAACATTTTTGTTTCAGTATTTACTTTCGGCCAAGCTTGTCGGATAAAGAAAAATATTTGCAAATAAATGAAACGGAACTTAAAAATTTATTTAATTAAAAAAAAATTATTCAGTGTGTAAAATGTATATTTCTAAAGGAATTTGCATTATCACCTTTTGTAACTAAAAGGAAACTTTTGAACATGTATCTCTCTATTCTAAAGAAAAAGTAACCAGCGCTGCCGCCGCTATCAATTAGTGTTTTGTGTCCAGAGGTCTTTCTAGGCTAATATTAAGAAAGCTATTGCATATAAAATATAAAAATTCCTAGTTTTATAGCGAAATGAGTCTCTTCGAAAGAAACTTTATTTTACAAAGACACTCTTGGTCGAAACTAAAGTGTTGTTAAAGAGCACTTCAGGTATAATATGAAAAAACTTTCACTTCACAATATGTTCACTGTACAATATCTTGCTAATAATAGTAATCTGTTTTAATATAATGATGTAACCAAAGAAAATCCCAAATCAAAAGAAACTAAGAAAAGATAACAATATAAGAAATGTATTAGATCAGTTAAGATATCCTGTCTAACAATTAAAACAGTGCAATCTATCATTATCGATCATTACATACAAATAAGAATTTAGATCAACTTCATTTAAATTTTTCTGAAAAAATAACCCTTTGACGAAATGGGAAAGAAAATCATGCCTTGTATTGTACTGTCCATTTAGTATTATGGTAATTAAATTTATTTATATGGTCAACTTTTATTTACCCGTTTTCCTTTTTCGTCTCCTTTCATCCTAATATTCGTTGTCAGATATTTAATAAAAACATTAATGTATAGAAATCATTTATTATTTTTATTACATTGTTAAGAAAAAAAACCCAGAAAGATTTCTTAGGTAAATTTACATTTAATTTACGCATCAACTGAAGATACGAGTAGAAGGAGTTGTTATAGTACATTTATTTTAAAACAATTGTTTTATTGTATCAATAATGGTATTACAAGGTAATATACTAAGCTAAAATACTAAGATGTTAATTATTCTTGAAGATATGATACAGTATTTAGACTATTTAATTCTTTATTATTTAATAATTTAAATTATAATATATTTTTTAAATATTTCGTAATTAAATTAAAAACAGATTTTCAGAGAGCGTTTCGTATGATCTTTAACATTTTAAACATATGCTACCAAGAAGAACATAAATTAAAACAATTGACACAAAAAGACTTAATTTTCATGAAATTATTTTTTCTTGAATAACACTTTCTTCCTCTTGTGTCTTCTAATACTACTTTTGTGAATATTATTTTAGATACAGTAAAATTTACTTATCTTTAATATTTTACCAAATAATTATCAAACTCGCTATGAGTGAAAATAAAATATGTTTAGCACTACAAAATAAAAAATCTTAGAGATAAATATGTATATAAGAATGCGATTGAGTGAATTAAGTAATAGTGCTGATTACAAGAAATTAATCTTTTCATTTACACTTTATTTTGTATTTAACAAATATTTATTTCATAAATACAAAACATTTATGAAATGTTTCTAATTTTTGCAAATAAATGTTTTCTTTGAATATTGTATGGCATTTTATTTTTATAGCTTCAATAAATTTAAATACAGCTTTCTATTTAAAATAATTTTATTATTTTAGATTGTTGTATGTCAGACAGGTTCGATTGAAATAATGAAAACCTAATTCTCAAAGCAGTGAATTTTACTTCTGGTAGTAAGTGAGAAACATGTCAAAGTAGATAACTTCATTTTGTATAATCCTTCACTTAAAATACCGCAAAAGCTTAGAATTGAGTTTAGTTACATTTTGCATTACATGGGCATAAAATAAATAACGATATACAGTTTTCAAAAAGAAAATTTGTAAGAAATTTTCTTGTGAGTGTGGTAAAATAATCGTTACAAAAGTATTAGTTACAAAAATCGTTACAAAAGTATACTCACTCTATTCCTTCCCCCCCAAACCACTATGTGCGCAATCTCTCCGACTGCGTCATCTCTCCTGGCTTTACCTTATTACATTATAGCAAATACTGAATAAACAGAATATTTATAGTACTACTGCTATTTAAAAAATCAAATCAGACAATAATGCTAACTTTTAAAAAAGGTGGTTCTAAGAATATAATTCTACAGAGGTTATAGTATAGCGTCTAAAAGATAATGTGTAGCAGCAGACTATTCCCAGTATTATCTTAAAATGTGATACAAGAATGAAGCCAATATACTATGTCAAATGATGTAGAACGATAAATGTTGATTGCAATATCGCTCAAACGTAAAACTTGTATAATAATAGCCTCTAGAAGATACTTATGTAATGTTTATGTTTGAGCTAACTAATGTCGATGTAATTGACATTTATCGTTCAATATCGTTCGACATTTATCAGCTTCAATCTTTCAGCATTTTTTTGAACAGCCGGATGCCACACTATATCTCCTGTATGTTACAGTTATACCATAACCTTACTCTGTTCACAATTGTTTATGTTTCCATTGTATAAATCCCAACTGATAATTAACATAAACGTACCATTTTATGATATTCGAAGTAGCATAAGTAATTACATCTAGATATTTAAATTAGATCTAACATATAAATATTAAATCTCAATAACGAATATTGATTACAGATTGAAGTTCAGCATGTAAAAGAAATATTGCTTGAAATTTTTCATCAACTGTGAATCGGTGCTTAGAAAAATACCAATTACTAAAAATGATCCAATTGATGTTAAAGAAAAATGTCACTTCGATATAGATGTAAAACAAATATATGTATGTTGATCAGTATTGCGTTCATTATTATAATATTTTAATTCATTTTACATATATTATGAGCACTAAAAATAAGTAACTTATTTCTAAGAGAAGTTTTACCTAAATGAAAATTATATATATATATATATATATATATATATATATATATATATATATATATATATATATATATATATATATATAATTCAACGACAATGTCTGTGATTTATTTTCGGCTTATAAAGATTTTACTTTCTCATTTAATTGCTTGTTTCTAAGTACATTATATAAATCCCGAAGTGCACGTTTCAAAAGTGATAGAAAAAAATACACAAATATTCATTTTTTTTTTTGGAAAGTAATGGAAGGTTTTTTTGAAAATAACACTCTTTACCGAATTTCTATTAAATAAAATCTTCTTACTTAGAGTGAATATCTTTATTTTTTTCTGACAAAGTTCATGCATTCTAAATCTTTCGAGCGAGACGTTATTACGCATCATTTTCAAGGTGATACCACTTTTTGAAATATCTTGAACTGTATAATGAATATGCATATCATGACAGTAATGCAGATAAATCTCAAGGCACAAGCTGTTTTCGAAAAGTTTGGAAATTGGATTAAAAAATTCAGAGAAATCGATGATAGATTTCTTTTTTTTTTCTGATAAATACCTTAACAGCTTAGAATAAAATTGAAAATAGTTGTGAAATAGCTGGTAATTCTTTTTTAACGTTTTATGATCGTATTAAATTACAGTGACGGATTTATCAGAGTTGTATTATTTTTTACTGTGAGAAGGTGTCATTTTAAAAAGATATGTTATCTTTAAAAAAAGTTTTTTCCACTATTTTTGTTTTCCCCTATTTCTTTTAAATCAGAATTAGAAATTCCATCTTTTATTATTATAGATTATTTTTCAAAATTTTTGTGAAGAAATGAAGTTAGCAGAGATAATTTATCATTGAAAATTAAGCATTTATAATTAATATCCATAGTCTAGTTAATTAATTATTAATTAAGAATTAATAAGCATCGAGTAAGGCATGTCGACCCCAGAAGGATGCATTTGGAAAGTATATTCTAAGTGACAACAATAATCTGAATATCTCTATTTACAGTGAAATATTCAGGTAATTTAGCATGACTATATTTTAATACAATAATTTAACCTGATTTCGTTTTAAATTGTTTTAAAAACCTGTTTAATTTATTCTATACTGCATGGATATTTTTAAAATGAGCAATTTGTGTTTTATTAATTTTTCACAATGATAAGAATAATTAATTAACTTTAAGTGCTGAAAGTTTTTTTTTTTAATTATAGCAAAAACGTATAATTGCGTTATCGCTACTATGAATTTTTTAAAGTGTACCTATCATATAAGAAGTAACATTACACACTGCACTTGATAGCAGTTCTTGAACGATTAATTAAATAACCAAAGCAATGACAACAATTACATCAGTATGTACTTACTATATTAATTAATTTCCTTTTACTGTATATAAACTTGCCAGTAGTCCGAAAACAAACCATACATTAAACTTACAAAAAGGTAGGTAAAAAGGAAAATTAAAATTTGTTATTAATCGTATATTTAAAAGTTCAGTTTTTAGCTGTTTGTAAAAACTAATTCGGAATAACAATGTAAACCTAATAATTAAACATACGCATGAGAAATATACTATTAAACTATAAGAAAAACCGAAATCAGTTGTAACGATATGATTGTTTGCTTGTATGCAACTATTTTTTTAATTTAAAAATTAATAGCAAAATATCCCTTGTTCCCAATTCATTATTTAACACTAAATATGGACTAATAAAGTTCATTTTGTTTTAAAGATTAATAATATTTTCACGGAATAAGGATGCAGGAATGAGGATTTTCAGGAATTTATAGGAATTTTCTCTTAATAGGAATTTTCTTTAATCAAAATAATACACTATTTATAACATTTTTTCTCCGACATTTCAGGATGTAAGAAATTAAATATAGTAATTAAAAATAAAGTACCCTAACATAAATATTTCAGTGTTCATTTACAGTAATAATAATTACCGTATATACACGCGAATTTTGCACACTTTTTACAACGTTTTACTGGTTCTAAAAGTAGAGGGTACGATAAATACGCGAGTTTTTTTTTTTGTTTTTTTTTTAATGGTATTTTGATAGTATCCCTTTTTTATATTTTGGATCAATCTACAATAAAATATGAAAATAAAAACCTTTTATGCTTTAAAACATGAAATCAGCTTAAATAAGATGATTTTTTGAACTTCGCTGCCACAAAATACATTTTTAATTATCTTTCTTAGCAATTAGTACTGTTTACGCTAACATCAAATAAATGTTTCATTCACTCCAAATTCGTATCCGCCAGGTGAATTTAATTTTTACTAAGAGAGAATTCTAATACTAAACTTTCCATTCTTTCCACTTATGTGTCCCTAGGTTGTAGAAAAGACCCTTTTTTAGAGTTTTCAGTGACTTTGTTACCCTAAGATCTTTTTCTAGTAACCCAAAGGCTTGCTTTTCGCACTTCTGCATCGGCCAGCATTGGTCTATCAACGATGTGATGATTAACTTATTACGATTAGATATTAATTGCACAAATGTGGGGTTATATTTTACCCAAATTCGTTATTTTATACGTAAATACGTTATTTAGTTTTCAGAAAATCTTAAACAAAATTTTTATTTATGACAAAAAGAAAAATATACAATATTCAGTAAAGTTAAATTATCTGTATCGTTATAAGTCTTATTTGGCAAAATAAATTCTTAAGTTGTCTAAATGTATACAAGACGTAACTTTAATAATTAATTGTAATTTCTACTATTTCAACAAAAAAATAAATATAAAGTTATCGTTTGTAAAGTAGCGAATTGAAAAAGTATTTTAAAAATTTTGTGAACTTAATTTACTTGACAAAGGTGCATTTTAATAAATAAACTTTATTTTTGATGATAAGGCTTTTCTCGTACTTGTATTTCCTTTTATTGAAAATTAAAAAATTACAGTAAAAAAAAAAAAAAAAAAAAAAAAAAAAAAAAAAAAAAAAACATTTTCAATGCGAAACATTAATTAATAATACCTAAAAAAGTTAAAGCTATTTAAAAAATTTGTTCGGAGCTATTATTTATTCATTATTCTTACTCAAATGCAGTTATTTAAAAGTAAGTGCAGTTAATAACATAACATTAAGTTGCCATTTTTAATTTTTATATTTATCCAAAGAAACTCAGATTTCCTAAGAACGACGGATTTTCATAGACAGAATATACTAAAGTGAAAATTACATTATAAATTCAATAACACTTTCCCATTTTTATGAAAAGTTGATTTTTCAAGAATGATAAAATATTTTTCAGTAAAGCTTCAGTATGGAAATCCAGAAACTGAAAACATATTCATGAAAATCATTTCATCCATAGAAGTGTTTGAAATCTGCCACATTTTAGAAAAATATTCTGAGATTCATTTTGAAATTTGAAAGAGGAAAAAAATATAGGGAATATCATAAAAAATTGTCTGTATGTAAAAATTAAATTAAGCATACATATTTATACAAAATATATATAGAAACATAACTATCATTTTGCATATACGTATGAAATTTCACACATTTAATTAAAAATTTAAAAAAAAGCTTTTTGAAAATTCGATCCAAACCTAAAGAAATAGTAACATTTTATACTAGAAAACGCTTGAAAAAAACTGATATAATAAATTCTAAAATGAGTTAAACATATATATTTCATAAAGGTAAATTAATATTATGACATGATGCGAGAGAAGTTGTAAAAATAAAATAAAAATTGAAATAATAAGGTATTATTATAATTTTTAATAAATATGATTTTAATGCACTGGACAATATTGTGGTGACGTCGCAATATGCAAAATGGCGGCCTACTGGATTGTTAACAGTTAGTTGTGTTTTACATATTTTTTCTTTCTTGTGATTTCATTTTTGACACATATATGGACCTCGAATACAGAGAGGTATTAAAAAGGAAAACATTTTCTCTCTATTTTTAATTCTTAAATGAAAAACATATCCATAAAATTATGATTTGTAAATATTAAATTAAAAAAAAATCCAAATTACTTAAATTACTTACATTTTAAGATCGTCAAGTTAAAATATATTTAAGAGAAATTATATAGTTTAATTAAAGTAATTTATCAACAAATAAGCAATTCAAATTTTACATTTCATTCATTTCAAAGAATTTCGGTTGTTTCCAAAAGAATGTTTAAGTTCAATAAGAAAACATTTTCCTAGTTAACACAATACAATACTAAAGTTAAATAAATGTTTTCTCTATTATTCAAAGTAAAATCATATTTTCCATTTCCCGATGTGATTTTTTCGAAAGCAAATATTGTTAATGATTTTGCAAACAGCTGATGTTTAGTATCATTTAAACCAAACAAAGAATATTTCACATTCGCTTCTGTAATAATAGATAAATGTTTTTTGGAGAATACTTTTTTCCTAATGCTAAACATCATAATCTTAGCGGAACATCCACTCATATTATTCTGCATTATTTTCCGTGCTACAACAAAAAGTCTCATCTTTATCTACGGCGGGAAATAATCACGCTTCTGAACAATGTATTTATCATCTTTGTGGGACTATATACTTCCATTTACGCAATTTATACATCTATGAAGGAAGAAAATAAAGCTAATCTAAGCCATGAAAAAGAACGAAATTGATTAAAAGTACCGTAAGCTAACAACTTTGAGTACACGGAAAGTTTTTCTCTGTGCGTGATCTTGCACATATAGATTGCTTAAAAGGAACGCAAGTTACAATATAGTACACGTATAAGTATTGATTATTAACCAACAGCAGAAAACATTATGAAAGAGCTTAAGGTAAAAAATGTTGTAACATATAGATTTGCATAGAATGTTTGTTATGTATGCCTCTAATATTTTCTTTTATTCCTATTTCTATTTTTAACCCGAAAACTACCGAAAACTTTACTCAACGTTGATTAAAAGTATTTCACACTAGAATTTTTATTTAGAACTATTTAACTTACGTATATATTTATTTTAGTTCTTGTGTACTCTCTCTCTCTCTCTTTTATTTATACTTAATAATTTTTCCGCATTATAAATATCTAATGTCTTAATTAAAATATAACATCTAAGCTATACCTAAATATATATATATATATATATATATATATATATATGTATGGCTCTTTTGCGTGCCTTTTTTTGTTTATGTTTTGCCCGCCTTTTCACGACCTGGCATTATGTGCAGTTTACCGATCATGTTCCGAACCCTATTTTTTTACTTTTTAAACTTTCTTACTAGTAGTTAGTTATAACTACAGCTATAACATTTCATTTTCTTCCAATTATTTAGACTATATCCATAATCTCCTTCGCTTTACTTTTTTATTCCAAATTTGTTATCATATTTTTTCTTATGTTTACATCTATCATTTTTATTGTAATTGTTCTTTTATCTTGTAGTTAATACTACATCTTAACTTTTCCCAACACTCAGTTTAATACATGACACTCTACTGAAAAATAGACTGGACGTAAGTTGTCTGCAACTCGGAAGCCATTTAACCGACATCAACTGTTCGGCAACTGGTTACTCTCTCCTAATTGGCTGATGAAGTTTTCAGTCGAATTCCTTACTTTTCTTTCTTATTGTAGTACAAATGTGCTACAGTTATACTTTTTTTCCTGGTTCCTCTAAGATGTGATATACAGAGGCTGTTCGCACATTTTTTAGACAAATTTAATAAATGATTTTAAAAAATGGAATTATTTTAGAGGAAAAAATTCTGGCTTATTCTGACAACTTATAATTCTGATAACTAATTATGTGTAATTTATATTATCGTCTGATACTTTCAAATTTATTCTTATTTCAAGATTGCGCATGCGAAAAATCTGTGATTGGGAAGATGCGGTTTTTTTCCGAACAGAAGTATGCTAATTCGACAGTCTAAAATGATTGCAAAGCGCGTAATATAAAAACTTTTTAGTGCGAAATAAACATCACTATAGATTGGAAAATGCTATCCCAAAAATTAGTACGTATACATAGTAAAAAGATACCAGATAGAAAAAAAATCAGGAAAAAAGAGTCCATTTCAAGCCTGAAAACAGGAAGTTTCAGGTAAAGATTTATGACTGTCGCAAATTTATCTTACAATGGGAAAATAAAAATAAGAATATTGGAAAAAATGTTACGATCAATTCATTATATTATTAAGATAATGTTTTACATCCAATATTTACAGAAAAAATGCTATTTTCTTTATTTCAACGACTTTTAAAGGGTGAAACTGCATCAAAGCAAAGCTACAGCTCATACTTCAAAAACTACCGCTGTATTCGTTGAAAACATTAAAAACTCGCACAGGTATTGCATTTATACCTCTAAACATATTCCTAAGAAGTCATCTGACGTTTATCTTATGGTTTATTGTGCATTTGGTCTGCTGAAAAGAGCTCTTTCAAAGCGCAAAACTACCACGATTGATCGAATCTGGAAAGTTTTTAAAGGGGCATGGGAAGCAATAACCCTGTACATTTTACAAAAAACATTCTACCATCGAAAGCATTACGCAGAATTAGAATCAAGAAACAAGATTATCATATAGATTATTTCAGAAAGCAATATTCATATTTTAAACGTTAAAAAAACAACGCCGAATTCGTCTAAAAAATGTACGAACACCCTCTGTACAATTACTCATATACAGGTAGTGGAGTTGCCTGCAACTGGGAATACCATTGAATCACTCTAGTGTTTCTGTGGCTTATATTTAACTTATTTTATGAAACAAATTCTGTAAAGAATAGTCATTTTGAATGTACATGCCTTCCATTGGACACGTCTGGTAGGCGGAGGGTTAAAGTATAGAATATGATCTTATTAAGACTAGCAACAAATTTTTAATAGATTTTTATCTCTTTATTTCACGTCTTTCTTATTAATTAAAAAAAGTTATGGCTCTAAGGTTATGATGCAAATTTTTTTATTCCAAATATAAGTGTTAAATGTTGATATCAATCTTTAAGTCGAAAGAATATGTATTCGGAATAACTTCGATGTGTCGACTGCCCGAGAGCGAACTGCTAATGCGATTGCTATCTTCAATAGTACCATTTTACTTAGAGTTTTCGTCGTGAAAATATTTTATAATGATGATCTTGCTGTTTACATCAGATATCTAATATTTTTTTTGTGCCTGGGTAACATCAAAATAAGTGATTTCCACTTTTTCTTATTGTAAAATATACGCAAAATAATATTATTTCAGACAATGTCTGAATTTCGTTTTGCAGTTCCACCTGCACGGAGACTGTAAATTTGGATTGATCTAGCTTCGTATTCTATCGACATAATGATTGATAACAATATGTTACACATTTATATGAAAAAAAAAGAAAATATAAAATCACAACCTTCCAAACATAGTTGTTAGAAACTAATAAAAAAAACATGAAATATAGATATGCAAAGTTTTGTGCCAGTTTATTGCGAGCACACTGTATATGTCGATAAAGAATCTGTTTGCTTTAATTTGATCTTTTAAAATATATTTCAGACGATATCCTATCGCTACATTTTTTTTACTACATTAATTAATCGCTACATTAGTTTTATTTTTAATAGTGGTGCAAATAGAATATAAAAATAGTCGCCAGTGACAGCTCTGCAATTATGTGATTTCTCCGACTCTGTCACACGCTTTTGATTGGAGACCACCCCCGTTGGAAAGAATGCTAATATTTTACATCTTTTGAAAGTTAGCCAACACTTTCAGTTATAATTCAAGATACAAATGTAAGTTAATAGTGTCCAATTAATAATTTGTAATCAAAATATAGAACAATATAAAATAAATGCTAAATTATCACGAAGCTAGTCATAGGTAAAAATAAATATTTTAACATGGAAAGTTGGTTGAAGACAGAAGTCAAACTAACCACGTAATGCCAGTATAAATTATATACGTCGAATTAAATCATTATACATATGTACTGACGAATTTAATGAGCTTTTACAGCTTATAGGAGGGGGCAAATTACTTTTGGGACAACTGAACATGGTTAACTCTATATACATGTTTTTAATCGAACGGAAATCGAACTTATAATTTCTTTCCTTTTTTAATACAACAACTGTGTTTAAATCAACTGAATATATTTTCAGCTTTTTATCAGTAACAAATAATTTTCATAAAAACCAAGAAAACACACTTTATGGCTATACAAATAAATAATCGTTCCTTTAACATATAAAACTAATTTATTTGATATATTCTGTTTGATTATCATTTAGTCTAATCATTGTGCGATTTTCTTTTTTAAGAATTTATGTGTGTCATACATTTTCTTTTTTAAAAGTTGTTGTAAATGTGATTTTCTTATTACTTTACATTTTTAACATTTTTCAACATAGTTGAAAAGCATTTATGAATTTTGTCTGTCTGTCCATACTCTAACTCTCGAAAATATACAGGGATTGCCATGTGATTTTTGTAAGTTATTGTGGTTTACTATAGTGTATTAGGTATTGAAAATGAAGTATGTAGCATCTATAGTTCGTTTATAGAAGCAAGCAAAATATTTCCATAATACTATGGTGTATGGGAAAAGATAGTTTGTGTGTATTTTATCGATGTTACAATATTTCAAATATAATGAGATTTATATGCATCACTGATGTGGACTACAACATGCTCTCACAGGAGTATATAATAAGTAGCATTTATAATTCCTTTACAGAGTCGCGCAAGCATTTCATTACATTGTGATCTATGGGGAAATACACGTTATGTGGTGTGAGTAAATTCTATAGATCATATACAGGGCTAAACAAACCAAATATTTTTTTAAATAGGTCGTTATATTAAAATAAATGATCAGCGTAAAAATAGCACAAGTAAAAATATATAAAAATAGCAAACAGCTGTTTCGGAGCCTCTAATGCTCCATCATCAGTGTCAAATTAAAAAAGATTATAAACTGATTTAAAAGTTTAAGCCATGTAACTATGCTTACGTTTCCGCACGCAACCCAGATAGAATGGCGGTAAGTTTTTAAAAACAACAGCGGAGTCAGGAGTCACATGTGACTTAGGAGACCAATGGAAGCGCTCGGCCAGGCTGGACGAGTTTAACTACGAGAGAGAAAAGGGGGGAGAGAGGGAAGTGAAGAGAATGAATTAAATGAAAGGTAGCCAGACATTTGAAAAAATGGTGTACTGGACATATCATTAACTAAAGTTAGTATTTGTTAATGATATGTTCAGTACATCAAATATTTCAAACGTCTGGCTACCTTTCATTTAATTAATTCTCTTCACTTCCCCCTCCCTCCACCTTTCCCCCTCCATACTTAAACTCGTCCAAACTGGCAGAGCGCTTCTATTGGTCTCCTACGTCACATGTGACTCCTGACTCCGCAGTTGTTTTTAAAAACTCACCGCCATTCTATCTTGTCGTGTGCGGAGACGTAACATATTTACATGGCTTAAACTTTTAAATCAGATTATAATCTTTTTAACACTTCCCAACCTAGTTGAAAAGTGTTTATGACTTCGGTTTGTCTGCCGTATGGCCGTCTGGCCGTCTGCCGCCTGTCCATGCTCTAACTCCCGTGAATATGTTCGGATTGCTCTGCAATTTTTATATGTTATTGTCATTATCTATAGCATGTTCCCTATTTCAACGGAAGTGTGTAGCACTTACAGTTTTTTTTACAGGGACACTCAAAGAATTCCGTTGGGGAAAAATCATTTGCGGTTTATTTAAATAATGTTTTACTATTTGAAACATTGCATTGAAATTTATATATATCACAAAGGTGCATTAGAAGAAGCTTAATATGGAATAGGGGGTGCATAGCACTTATAGTTACTTTACAGGGACAGTCAAAAGAATTCCGTTACATTACGTCTATGGAGAAAAATCGTCTGCGGTTTATTTAAATAATGTTTCACAATTTTAAACGCATTGAAATTTATATGTATCACTAAGGCGCATTACGAGAGGCTTACTACAGAATATTGTGTGTATAGCAGTCATCTTTCATTTACAGGGACACACAAAAGAATTCTCTACTGTCTGTTAACAATAATTCCTGGAAGTGCGTTTTAAGTTGCTGAACGCTATTTTAAATTTAACTCACTTCTTGTCTATTACTGGGTGTGTATAAATTCTGTATTTCATATACAGGGCAGCACAAAAGTTCGCGAACACATTTCCGTTTATTGACAGAAACTCCAGAAGAAGAATTTAAACTGTGCTACGCGTTTCCTAACTAAACTAAAATTTATCATCCTATGTAGTATATATATAAATCTATAGATCCTATACAGGGCTGAATAAAGGTATTCGGATATTTTTCCGAATATTGTATATGTTGGGAATTCCAGAAATTACGTTTTTAAATATGTTTTGCGTTTTCCAAATTGTTTACTTATATGTTATCTTTCAGCTTATTAAATGGTAATGATTTGTAAAATTATTTTGGAAGCGTTGGAAAGTGTTACATAATCTATGCTTGACGCATGAATTTTCATTCTCGTTTAATTTTCGCACTGATGATGGAACTTTAGAGGCTCCGAAACAGCTGTTTGCTATTTTTACATATTTGTATTTATTCTATTTTTACGTTGATCATTAATTTTAATTTTAAAACCGAACGAAGTATACATTACCGGATATCGACAGCGATAACTGAAAATGTATTTTTGCAGAATTATGTGTTTTTTAAATTGCTTATTTAGATATCTCATTTCATTTTATAAAATAATAAAATTTCCTAATAGTGTTTTGTTAGTGTTGGAAAATGTTTTCTAATCTAAGAGTAATGCATGATTTTTCGTTCTTGTTTTATGCAGGAAATGCGACTGTAAACTTTAACGTCAAAACGTATTAGAATTAATCGGAACTATACATATTTTGTAATAACATTTACTAAGAATATCGAAGTGGTGATTTTTCCATATTACTAGTAAAAGTAATAACATTTAGAAGATGCAGTGTTTATTTTAATTGACAGGAAATTGTATTTTAAAAGAAGTTGGGGATAATAAATTTGTGAATTGAACTCCGTTTATAGGGGGTTTTAATCATATGATATATATCATTTATTATCTATATATTAAAATGCAAGCCTTTTTATTTCGTTATCTGCTCTGGGCTTTCTACTGAAGCAATTTTAATAATTATTTTTTAATAGTCCTACTACCAACTTTTTTTTTCTGTCGATGAGTACCACTGGGGATATGACTCCACTAAGATTTTTATTTTGTTACATGTTGTATTACAACTAAATGATTATAATAAACCTTAAATTTATTCGTTTTGTTACAAACAATTTGTTTTAATGTAAAATAATTTAAAATTTTGTGTTCAAAATTTGATCTAATAAATAAATTTATATTTAGGTCACAGGTGACCCCAGCGGTATTTAGTGTATAATTTTTTAAAAATATATATACAATTTATCCATATTATTAATTTCCTCTATATGAGTCAAATATTATGCCTAAAACTAACAAATTCAACTTTTTTACTGAATTTTAAAACTTCTACATGTTTTACAGTTGTTATACAAAGTTGTTCTGGGGTCACAGATTGACCCCATGGTAGTAGGAGGGAAGCAGTTTACTTGTCGATGCTGTCACACTTACAATTTTTTAAAATATTTTATTAGTTAATTTTTAAAGATTTTAATGAAAATTGTTCAAAATGGTGACAATCTGGTTATGATTTTCTCTCTGTAACAGATAATTAAAGTTTTCAATATCAAATGCATGTATAATTAATTCCAAAAGTGAAAATGTCGTCTTATTTAAAAGAAAAAATTCAATGGATTTCATAAAATTTAAGCATGTTAAAATGTGTGCGTTAAAATGCGCACTAATATCGAAAGATCTGAAAACACACTACTTATTGAGAAAATAATAGTAATTTCTTTAATTCAAAAAACATTAAGTAATCTATCATAATCATGTGAAGTGAATTGGCTCCGTACTTTATAATGACGCCATGCGGAAAATGAAAGATGCACTATAAAACATTTTACTATGAATGTTTTAATATGACGTTTTATTCACCGGCATTTATTCCTGCACATCAATAAATTGAACCCCCATTATTTATTTAAATACCCTTGATGTTCAAAAAATAAAACATTTCTGAAAATTGGATCAATATGTACGTTTTAAAGAGGAAGAAAACGGGCATATTACTTTATAAAATAAAATGATTGGTATGCTCATATCTTTTCTAAAATAGAAAACTGAGAGTAATTGTACAGATGCTTCAACACTGCTGTTCTGAAATTCAATTTTCGCAGAAACTGAACACAATTATGAAAGACTTGTGCGGCATTTTGATTCTAGAAAAACAATATTCGGTGTTTTTTTCCAACAAGTTATTTCCTACAAATATTTTTCTGTGCCAGCCTGTAATCGTATTTGTTATATTATAAATATTTAAAGAATGTTTTTAATATAAAAAAAATTTATATGATGGGTGTTGATTCTTGTTACTAATAAATTTAGATACGAATATAATCGAGCTTAAATAGTCCTATGGTTAATTCTCAAAACTAACCGAGAAGTTTGAACCGAGGTTCGCGAATTCCATATTATCGCAGTTTGAACGGGTATATATTATTTTTTGTACAAGAATAAAAATACAGTGTCACGATCCATTCACAAATCCCATGTGAAAGCGTTTCTTTCAAAGCAGTATGAGCAGTACAGCATGGACATGAAAACATAGTTTTACAAAATACTTACATCAAAACAACAAATCACATTGTATTTGAAACAAATACAAGCTTGAAGAAATGTTTTTATTCATACTTTCCAATCTAGTTGAAAAGTGTTTAGGACTTCTATTTCTCTGCAGTCTGGCCGTCTAGCCGTCTGCCGTCTGGCCATGCTCTAACTCCCGTAAATATGCTAGGATTGCCCTGAAATTTTTATATGTTACTGTCGTTATCTATAGCATGTTCCCTATTTCAACTGAAGTGTGTAGCACTTATAGTTTTTTTACAGGGACAGTCAAACGTATTTCGTTACATTACAGTCAAGGGGGAATAATCGTTTCAAGTGCATTTTGATGAAGCTACGTCATTTAAAACATAATGAAATTGATATATAATTATGAAGCGCTTTAAAACATGCTTTTTGTAGAATATGGGGTGAAAAGCCTTTATTAATCATTTACAAGGTCAAACAAAAGAATTTTGTTACACATCGGTGTATTGGGAAAAATCGTTTGCAGTGTAATTTAGTGATATTTCGCTATTCCAAAGACAATGAAAATTATATGCATTACTGAGGTGCACAATAAAATGATCTCTTGTGTGCATTGCGTTTATTTACAGGGATACACAAAATATATTGGTTACAGTACATGTACGATATTTACAGTCTATGTGTGATAAGTGCGTTGTCAAGTTTGGTTTGCGTTTTTAAGTTTAACTATTTTTTTTTTTTCATAGTACGTGCGTGTTTATAAACTCGATTGATCATATGCAGGGTTACACGAGAGAATTCGTAAGTATTACAGACAATGAGATTGAATTGCTTAAGGGTAGATTTTAATTGTGTTTACGCATTTTCCTTGTAAACTATATTTAGTAGACTAATAGAAGTCTGTGGAATATAAATAAATTCATATACAGGGCTACGCAAAAAATATACATTGTCGTTTACGTTTGCTAATTAATGTAGGTGAGTTTCAAGTTGCAATTTAGATTAATAGGTGGTGTGTACAAAAGTCTTCAGATAATATACAGGGCTGTACAAAAAATTTCGAGTGCATTTCCATCGATTGTCGAAAATTTTAAATGTGAATATTCTAACTGAACTAAATTTTATCATACTATATGTCCATATCTATTGATCATATACAGGGCAGCACAAAATAATTCTACTACTTTTTTGACACTGGAAGGTAATTTCGAAAACTATGTTTTTCTATGTGTTATATGTTTTTTACACTGTTTACTTAGATATCTCCTTTTACTTTATTTAACGGTGAAGTTTCGTTGCAGTTTTCTGGCTGTGTTGGGAAGTGTTTCATAATCTATGCTTGACGCATGATTTCTCGTTCTTGTTATTCCTTTCAATAATTTTTATGCAAAAGTGTTGCGGTGTAAAGGGATTTTGTTAGATTTGTTTGGTTTATTACGATGATATTAAATATACATAAGATTTTAAAATGACATAATGTTATTTTAAAGTTTTTTTTTTTAATTCTTCAGATAAAATACATATATTTCATAATGAAGGCAGTAAGAGAAATATTTATTTCTGAAAAAAAAAATCTCATATTTAATATATTTGAAGCCTTCTGAATGACAAATTTCATTTTGAATATTTAATTTACAAATTAATTTTCGGCTATTATTACATCTGCATAAATCGTACTTTCTCTGAATTTACTGAAAACAGGATTTATTCAGATAATAAAACTGGTTTTGAAATAGAGTGCAAATATCCCAGAATTGTATGTCATTTAAAGGATATCGCGAAATTATTTCTGTTCATCCGTAATGTAATTTGGAATTGCTCTTCATGAATATTTCGTGATTAATTTTATCCATTTACCAAAATTTCCAAAAGTACAATAGCTTAATTATACAATTCAATTAGCATTTTAGAGAAAGTATTTTCGTAAGATATAAACTATTCATAATTCGATGCCATTCAAAAGATTTCAGAAATTAATATTTTGGATGTAATGAAAATTTCATGACTGTATGAATTCCTATTGTAAGAAAATCTAGATAACTATTTATCTGGAAAGAACAATACAGACTACATCATTAAAAATATTTGAGTTTTTACATTATTTTAGTTATTTCAACCGTTTTTCTTCATTATATAATTGTGAAAAATGAAAAATGAGTTAATGTTGCTAAAATATAATTTTAAATATATATTCTAATTATATTTATGTAATATATTATAATTTGAAATGTATATTCTAATAATGTAATCGGGGGTATATTACTAACACAATTTTTTTCGAAACATTTTGAGACTTGCATAATCCTCTTAGTTAAATAATTTAATATTTATTCAGTTTTTATGATTAAATTACAAATAACATACTTCAACTGCTTTTAAATATTCTGGTATTAAGTATGAAGTATTTTAGTGTAACTAGAGATAAAAATTGACAATTTAACTTGACATGTTTAATGCATGCAAATCTTGTTTCAGATGTGTCATTAGACTTTCCTTAGATATGGGTTATGAAATAATTTTGTGAAAAGAATGTTTATGTCTTTATATGTAATGTAAATCTTTTAAGACAATCATAAACATTGAAAAGGCAGTACTTTATAAATTTAAGACAATGTGTTAGAGTTTGATATATGTTTTTAATTTATGTTACATTTTCACATTAACACTAAAGCTTTTTAAATATGGAAATGGTGTTAATATTTGAAAATTTTATAGAAAAAAATCTGACTTCAATTTATTATAATTTCCCCTAGATTATTTAGCTTTTCCTTTCCATTTCACTGTGTTATCGTGTTAGTAATCAAGTTATATGTATGTGTTGTAGCAATACTGTAAGTAATATTCACAAAAGAGTAGTTTAGCATATTTAGCTATGTGTATTAACCTCCCATTTGGATATAATTTACTTTTTCTAAATATTTCTTAAAAATATCTCTTGATATTATACAAATAAGGATAGAAAGAATAAACAATAAAGAATTATAAATTTACTTTTTCTAATGATTTTTTTTTTTAATCTCTTGATATTATTTTAATTTCGTCGCGAAATTGTATTTTTATCAGTTAAAAATACTTTATAATTTATACTTTATATTTATTAATATTTTTATACAAATATAATTTTAATATTCTCATAATATGGTTCATCTATAAATTTCTGTGGAACTGTTAATTGTAAATTTCGAAATTAGGTATCAATTTTATTGTGGACCCATTGTGCAATTATTCTTTTGTATCATTTAATGTAAATGTATATTTTCTTTTAAAAATTAATAAGCGGTGTAGAAATGGATGCTGCATTCTATTTTTTTTTTCTACAAAATTTTAGATTTTTAGCGATGAAGATTTTTTTTTTAATATTCATGTATGTAAAATCTATATATATGAAAAAACTTGATTTATACTTCATTTCCTTTATATAAGATCTTTAATGTTTGATTATAAAGAAATGGTGTTGATTAAATTTAGGAAATTTTACTTTTTATGCATTTCATATTTAAAAAAATAATAATTAGTTACTGTAAAATATTTAAAAATAATCAGTAGCTTAAACGATAAATGGCAAA
Source organism: Maratus michaelseni (assembly GCA_963931845.1). Classification (NCBI taxonomy): domain Eukaryota; kingdom Metazoa; phylum Arthropoda; class Arachnida; order Araneae; family Salticidae; genus Maratus; species Maratus michaelseni. The sequence continues at coordinate 322,197,100 of OZ007587.1, forward strand.
GGAGAAAATACTTTATTTTCCATGGAATTAAAAATTTTCAGTTATAAATATTTGTGGTCAGTTTTCACGTATTTTAGTTTCCAGAAGTAACTGTAATTAATTATCTTTTCATGCACGTAAAATTATTTTTTGTAAAGTTACAATACGAAATATTAAATTAAATGAGATTAAACAACATAAGATAAGAACTTTTTTATATTTCAGTATTTTACAATTCAAGAAACTTTCACGAATAACGTTGTGTCTGACAAAGTGGGAAATTGCTCTTCCACAAATACATGCAACAGCATAAACATTCAATGTAAAACTTTACATTAAATATTATTAAAACTGGATGTTTCTTATAGTATTTAAATGAAAGATTAAAAAATATATATACGTACTGAGCTATCGTTGCTACACTAATTTACTACATTACACTACATTATTCAAATTTCGCAGAACATCTTTTTGACTTCTTAAAATTTTTCTGCTTGGCTGAATGATTAACTCAAACATTTATTTAAATACCTTCCTTAGAAAGTTTATCTAATTTACTCTGGAAAAATTGTATGAACGAAATATGGAAAACTTAGAAAACTCTTCTAATTACCTTCATTTGCTAAGCTAATTGCATTATATCAATCTTTGTGAAATTTATATCGGTGAAGGAAGATTAATTACCAAAATATCTAATTAAGGTGTTGCTTGTTTTAATTTCCTGTATGTTTTGCATACAGAAATTATATCAAAGAATTTTTTTTCGTAATTAACAGACTAAATTTTAAAGATAATTATGTGTAATCGAGTAGAAAACACTGTGCATTAGTTTTGATATTAACTTATTGCTTTACGTGATAATTAACCAAGTTCATTATAAATATTTATTTTACCTAAACGTGGGTTTGATAAATATTTAATGTTTTAGTAACCGGATACAAATTTATTAAAATCGAATATAGTTTTAAAAAAAATTCAGTTGCTAATTATTTTATCTTCTGATAATTATTATTTGTTACTACAAATTTAAACATGCGTTAGAAAATCCTTATAGTGTCAGTGTATTTTTTTACACATATGAAAACAATTATTGTATCAACTTAATTTAAAGAAGTCTAGAAAAATATAGATATGACTCGTAAGTGTTAATGCTCCCCTAGTAGTAATTACTGTTACTAGCTTGCTTAACGTTCACATACGACATTTACTAGCTAATTTTAAAATAATGGAAAAATTTGTATTCAAATTTCTCATTCGCATTTCAATATTTTTATAGTTCTAATTGGAAAGGATATCTGAGTTTCATGTCTTATGTATTGATTTTTTAACCTTTTCGTTTTCTGTTGCAGTTTAATTCTAAGTATACTTTAAATTACGGAACCGTTGATTATTGGCTCAGATTGAAACTACAACAGAAATCGAAATGTCCAATACTGTCTCTCATATATCCCATACTGTTTAAATATTGCAGCAAACTGTCATTTATTCAACTGTTTTTATTTAAAATTTTTACATAACCGTAATTTTATTTTATTCTGAACATAATATGGCCAAGAATATGGTCAGATACAAATATTAATATGAACAAGTAACCGTTATCTTTAAAAACGGTTGAATAACTGGACAGGCTGCTACAGATTTTAAACAGTATATGCTAAAAGAGTTATGTAAATTATAACCAATTATAGAATGCTTACATTGTTTAAACATTAGCTAGCAAATGCTGTATGCGAATGAGTATAGACTCCAAAGCAGTCACTTAATGAACGTAAATTTGTTTTTAATGTTTTCATGTATTTTAATTAAATAAAATAAGAATTTCTAGATGTGTTTAAAAATACAGCATATACATATTGATATAAATTCTGGTTCTTAATAAAAAAAAAAAGAGGGAGAATGGGCAATTGCTGCAGTATCACGGGCCGGCGCAACTTTGGGCGGGTCAGCTAGTATATATATATATATATATATATATATAAAATTTTCTGGCACATACATTTCGCAAAATGGTAATCCCATTGAATGCAATTATAAAAAAGTATATATAAGAGAATATATTTATAAGCAAAATAATAATAGTTATTAGTGCTACATATAATTCTACATTTACAACTGGTATGATAATATGTTTGGCTTCTTAAAAAATAGCAAAAATATATCTAATTTATGTCATTGTATTTTTCTATTTGGTTAACCATATACTATTTTTAATAAACAGGGTGATCCGAAAATAACTGGCAAAATGTTAAAGGGTGGTAGGAAGAAACAAAACAAGCATATTTCCTCATAAAATGTGTGTCCGGAAATGCCGTGTTTAAGCGCTGGCGATGTAGGAAAATATAATAATTGTGAAGGCAGCGTATAAGCGCCAATAGACACACACGTGATTTCAGAACACCCATTCTATGACGATAAATGCTTATTTTGGCCAACTCTAACACCCTTTAAATTTTTGCTAAATAGTTTCTGATCAACCTGTATATCCTTAAATATATTAATTATTACATTTCCTATAAATTTCATAATCTTGATTTGTACAACATATGCATTAATATTAATGCAACCAATTAATTTATACTGTTTTATCCATTTAGTTTAAGGTGCACAACGGAATAAATTTTACTCAGTTCTTTATTTTCGAAAATATTTTACCTATATTTTTGAGTTAGCTTAATCAATTCATTGTGATATAAGTAATAAACAAATCAACATTTTTATTCTCTTGGGTAATAAAAATCTTATGCATTAAAAATCAATCAAAGGGAAAAAATCTCCAAAGATAAGATCAAGGAATATTTTACTCAGATGTGGTATGTCATTTATTCAGTTTAAGAAGACAATTTAACTGATTATGTAAAAAGCTGTTATTCAGAAAATTATGTTATAAAAAGTAATAAATTGTAATTGCTAATATCATGAAAACTGATATTTTCGATAATTGAATATTTTTTAATGTATCTCAAATCTGAAGCACTGATAAAGTTGTCTGGATGTCATTAACGGGTATAAGTTATACACAAGACAAGCTCATTAATTTAAAAATACATAAAAAAAGCTGTTGTTTGTATTTGATATTTTAAAAAATAGCATGTTAGTGATCACTGGTACTCTGCAAAAAATAATGTTTTATATTCATAACTGTTGTTATGTAACTGTGCTACTGTAATTAATATTTGAGAATAATATAGAAGTTTTTCTGTTGCTGTAACATACTATATTTGAAATTATCATATTTTTATAAATAAAAATCCTTATGTTTGTCATATGTTTGATAGAGAATAATTCTTACCATTCAGATGTTTGTAAAATTTCACTTCACTAGGAAAAAGCAATTGGGAAATAAGAACACGCAAAGCAGTTACAATTAACTTTTAGACTTTGATATAGTTTGTTTAATTATTTCAAATGTATTTCAACGAAAAATAAATGAATTCGCAATATAAGAATGGTATATATATATATATATATATGATATAGATAGACATATAGATAGATACATATGCAGATAGATAATATGCCTGTGTTACTTTCTACTTAGATATTTATTTCGTCAAAAATAAAACATGAACAATACATTAGGAATTTAACGCTAACTTCAAAAGTTCTGGTATCAGAAATGTATCATAAGGAATTAAATCTTCAAAATCATGTTTAACTTATTTTAGATATTAATGTCGTGTAGCTCACAGATGTTCAGATTAATCATTATTCATTGCTGAGTGAAAATCTTATGATTAATTTTGAGTATAAACTTTGTAAGGCTTTTAAAATCTTTTGAAATTTCAAATATAATTATATAAATGATTTTTATGAAAACTGTTACCGAATGTTTTTCCTAAAACATAAATTAATTATTTTAAATGTCTTAAAACTTCTGAAAAGATGTTTATTTATCTGAAGTGATGGTGCTTAATCACATAAATTTATGTCATTATCTGGTTTGAATATTTTTCCATGGAAATAACAATTATATTAAAGAATAACTTAACTAATGAGCCTTCAGCATTTTGTACTAACAAATGAAGAAATTATACATGAATGGGGTTTTATATTTTATTTAAGATGCTATGGAGATAATTTAAATTTACCGTAAAATAATAGAATTTAAACATATTTTAAGATAGATTGCATTAGACAAGAAACATTTTAAAACATACTTGACAGTCATTATCGTTAATTTTCCACTTCACGATTCCATACATGTTTTTCAGTAAGATATAATTATTTTCTAGATTTAAAAGAAAATCTTAAAATAGGAACTAATTTATCTTTAAAAGGTTTTTATTCATCTGAAAGAATTTTTAAATGGCAGTCATAAGCGATTTGAAAGAAAATGCATTCTACAAAAGAAATCAATATAATATTTTAAACATATTTTAAACGTTTTCTTTTCGTATTTTTTAAAGATGAAAGTTTCTATATAACTTGGAGTACTCAAATTAACTTACTTAGAAATATCGACCGGTATTATGGAGTTATTGAAACAAACATTTACAATATTATTTAAACATCTGCAAATGTATACAGGGTTTAAATAAAAAATGTATAAATGTATAAATAAAATTTAATAATAACTGTCGCGTGACATTTTTTTCTCACACAAATAATATACAAACTTTTAAATTTAACTAGAATAAAATGTCAATATTTGATTTATTTTAAAAATATCTTTAAGGAATTATTCTTTTAGAAATAAGTTTACGATAACATAAATTTTAGAAAAATAATGTCCATTCCAGTACAAAACAATAAGTGGAAATGAAAAACAGTATCTATCAGCGTGAAATGCAGTTACATTTTCTTACGGAGATATTTCGTTAGTCTAAAATTTGATAATTAGCATAAATTGTAAATCATTAGAAATTTTTTTTAAATTCATTTTCTTCCATATATTTTTGTTTCCCATAGGTAATTTTGTTGATTATTTAACTTTTTTTTTTTTTATTCCGTGTAAAATTTCTACGGTAATTCCAATACAATTAAAAAAACAAAAAGAGAGAGAGAGGCAGAGTATTAATGTGTTAATTAAAATAATAATTACTTGCACTATATTTCCCATAGCATTTTATTTTTCCACGTATTTTATTCAAGTATGTATTCAGTCCGATACACTACTTCAAATAAAAAAATCTTGTGCCAAATAAATATAAATTTAAACGAGTAATGAAAACAAGATGAAGAAATGTTAGTGAAGTTTAGTGTATAATTGATCTGTTATTTATAAAAAGAAAAAATATGATTTAGGGCTTAAAATTAAAATACTAAAAAAAAAAAAATCCTAATTTTTATTTTCCAATCTTTATTTCTATGCTTAAATTATTTATAAATTTCACATAATAAACATAATAAATTCAAGGTGCATGTCATTTTACTATCACAGTTTTTTTTTTTTTTTTTTTTTTTTTTTTTTTTTTTTTTTTTTTGTAGAAGGTGATTACGAATAAGGTGTTTGGGAATTCTGAGATTTAAATATTGAATAGAATTTTTCTATTCCTAAATAGTACTGTCATACTCCTAGAAAATTCTATGGAAACTACGCACTTTTAGATTAGTATACTGTATTACAATGGGTAATACAAATTGCAAGTTCATAATTGCAAACGGGATAAGCAGCAAATATGCTAATCCATTTACTAATACATAAATCCGTTTATCATTCTACAAATATGCATTTGTAATAGTGCTTGATTATACTTAAATTCAAATGAAAGAATCAGTGTTTTATATGAATACATCTTTCATTCTTAAGCGTTATAAGCATAGGCATATATAGAGGCAATCCCATCTGTTTGCATCTCTTTCGTCTAATTAGAAGACAGGACAACATGCCTGCATGATAATTACCACAGGCGATTCCAAACATTTCCAAGTCTTTGATGAACCTTACACTTTATCAGTATGCAATAGCTTGTATTGTGTGATAAATCAGCCTTTGAGATATTATTTGATAGTTATTGATACTCAGAAGAATTGTTGATTTGTTATCTATCGAAGTGTGTTTAAAAGAGTTAAACATAATTTTGCTACACTGCTATTTACAACTATCATATATAATTAACAATTTAACTAAATGATAACAATTTTATATTTAAATCCTAAATTTACGAAGGTTTTCGAATACATTGAGTTACCTCAACAAAGTGCCAGAATCGGAGTATAAACATACAAAAATGTAATGCTCTTTATGCTGAGCAACAAGTATTTTATACGTGTGTAAATAGTAATGCTAAAGCAACATTTGATAAGATAACTTAGAGCGTTAAATTTTCTTTTGACACAACACTTACAAAGAATTTTTAATGGAATTAATAAAGTAATAAATATTGCACAATACAGATCCTACGTAAAAAAAAGAAAAGAAATCACAGAAATTACCAAGCAAGTACATTAGCAAGTTACATTAACGGTATACGGAAAATTACAAATAAATCTTTTATATTACTTTTAAATGCTAAAGGTGTAAAATTAACAACTATAATATAAATTAAAATAACTTATATTAGTTGTTTTACATGTTTCGACTCTTTCCGAATCATTTTCAAAAACAAAATGAGAATATTCTAAAGCTGCACGGGCTTTGAAGTTATTATTTTCATGTACTTTTTCTAAAAATTACGCACGTTATCTATTATTTTTATACTTGATTGTTTATTTTCATATCTTTGACCATGCAGTAATTCTAGCCACAGTTTCTGTAAATTAAAAGATGCCGCATCGTTACATATTGTATTTTTGCGCGTGAGTATCTCTATGGTTTCTCTTATTATGGATGGATAGTTTAGACTGGAGGGAAATATTATTTTACTTTCATTGAAATTTATTTGAATGGTTTCTTCTTGATATAATCTTACCAGGGTTGTAGTTTTTTATGTATACGTAAGAAATTTGCACTGGTGAATTTATTAGAAAAAAGGACTGGCAAGATTATATCAAGAAGAAACCATCCAAATAAATTCCAATGAAAGTAAAATAATATTTCCCTCCAGTCTAAACTATCCATCCATAATAAGAGAAACCATAGAGATACTCACGCGCAAAAATACAATATGTAACGATGCGGCATCTTTTAATTTACAGAAACTGTGGCTAGAATTACTGCATGGTCAAAGATATGAAAATAAACAATCAAGTATAAAAATAATAGATAACGTGCGTAATTTTTAGAAAAAGTACATGAAAATAATAACTTCAAAGCCCGTGCAGCTTTAGAATATTCTCATTTTGTTTTTGAAAATGACTCGGAAAGTGTCGAAACAAGTAAAACAACTAATAAAAGTTATTTTAATTTATATTATAGTTGTTAATTTTACACCTTTAGCATTTAAAAGTAATATACTATTACAAGGTGTTATATTTTATTATATTGTCAAATCTTTTATATGAAATAAATTCTGGAAGATACAAATGTACTCATATAAGTATTTAAATGAATGATATTTGTTCTACTGTAATCAGTAAAAATCTCTTTTTTTATCTCATTACGAAAGATTCATTTCCAAATAATTTAAGCGCAGAAGTAATTCCACCCCACTTTCATTCAGTCAAAATAACATGAATTAAAATTCATAAAAAACTACATCAGAAAAGCCTGTTTTGAAGTTTTTTCATGATTAATTTTCAAATATATTTACTAAACATAAAATTTGTTGAAGCAATACAATGTTCACGAAATTTTTTAATTTAATTTATTTTGATAAACATCTTAAAAGAAAATTTTGTTTTCCCCCTTTTCCTCCAATTATCCGTTGATTTGCATCAACAGCATCATATTATATCATATCAAAGATGATGGAAATTAAAGTTTTTATGAAGCATGTAAATTTAAGTTAATTATAATTTTTTTTATAAGAAATCAAAAGTATACGTTTTGAAACTTTTCGTGGACAGAAATGAAGTAACAAAATTATTTCGCGGTGGAAATTTGATGGGAAAATTACGCTGACAGTTTCGTTCTTAAATAAAGTCTGAGATACTTGATAGTTAATTTTCCGCTGCATAAAGTGGAAAATTATGTCAAATACTTCAAATAAAAATTTTTTACTGTCTACTGCTTATAATTTAAATTAATCTGAATAATGCGTGTAATTTACTTATTTGGTTTTGCTACTTTCGAGAAAAAAGAATATAACTAACTAAAAAGTTTCGAAAGATTTTTTTTTTTTTTTCAAAAAGAGCAGTTATTAAACAAATGATATTATTTTGATTTGTTAGATAAAAAGAAAACTAATTGTTTTCGTTGAAACTACGTATAAATGGTAAATTATAAAACTGTGCGTGTGCAGTATAAGTAAATTATTTTAATATAATGTTTCATTTATGTAGTGAATATTTTCAATGTCTTTACATTACATCTATAGATTTTAAAATAATTTTCGGATAATAATTTTTACCAAATCCTTAAGTTTTTTTTTTTTTTTTTTTTTTTTTTTTTTTTTTTTTTTTGTGCGATTTGGTTTTTACGTATTTTTTTTTTTTTACTCTTGTAATTTCTTCATCATTCAGTAAAATTCAGATAAAAATATAATAAAATATAAAAGTGTTATACTTACTTATTACTTTACCTGATAAATGCAGTCCTGTAACAATACCATTGTTTTATATAAATATCATTTTATTATAACTTTTTAAATGAGTTGCAATACTACAAAGGTAAGAAATAATATCATGACGCCGATTGTGCACAAAATTTTCACGACATCAGTTAAGAGTTAATAATCTAAAATATTTTTGTTAAAAAAAAAAAATCCCGCAAATTCAACCTATTACTGGCTAAGAGAGTGACGAGATAGCAAAGTTTTACACAAAAAGGCGTAAGCTATTGACCACTCATCATATTTTACAGCATATTTTTCTTAAGAAATTTCTAGTACAGTACTGGATAGAGAAAAGTACAACATACCCTAAAATAATTGCTAAAAAACAAAGAAAGAAATCTTGTATACAAAACTGAAGGAACTGACATCGTAGAAAAAAAAATCGTCATGATGCTAGACTGCATTCAAATATTAAAAGAGCACATTAAATACAACTCGATTCCTCTTTTAAAAAAAATCTGCTCACGATGTTTTACAGCCTTAAATTACAAACAATACCTCATCAAAGTAGTCGAATATCAAAATAATTTGAGCATATTTACAGCGAGTAAAAATCACAATGTGCACGAAAATTAGTGGTAGCTGTACAAAAATCTATATGCGATATGAAAACTTTTTTACAAAATAAAAATATTTAATTTCAGTAACATATTCGAATATCGTTATTTGTAAGACATCACCAATTTAATTCAAAGAGAATGTTCTGTTGACCCAAGAATTCCTTTACCGAATTTAAGAAACTAATTGTCGAGCAGTACGGAATGTCCAGATATCTATGTATTAGCGGGACGGAATTATTGTACTAACTTCTTTCATTCACCATTTCACACAAATTAAACTGTTTTAGTAACAATTGTATAGAATATAATGTAGAAATTTCTTTGGAATTGATAAGTAACATAATCGACCGCTTACTTAGAAATAATAATTTTTAAATAGAGATGTATTGATGGAAACCATATTGATAATTACCTGGTAATATGTTTATTAATTTCATTATTTAAATGTAATTGTGTAAATCATAAAAATAAGCAAACATATAAACGTATTTGGGGTAAAAAGTTAAATTAAAAGTTAAAATTTAAACATTCAATAAATAACTTTCATTTAACTTTTTTTTTAATTCCAAACCTACAATTTAACATCTTTAAATTATATTATCAAGCAAAATTAACTCTGAAAACAAAAATTATGTTTAACACAATCTACCAAAATAAAATCTTGTGTTAAAAATGTATAGCGGACAGCACTCGACTATTATATTAACTTTAATGGTGCATTGTTAACTGATAATTTTTATTTAACGCCGCACACAGAACACAAAAAGTTGCCAAAAGGACATTTTATTATTATGAAATTATATTATTAATGATTTTATAACGGTGGCTATATTTTTATTAACAAGATTTTTTCTTAACACAAGATGATTTTTTTAATTGTAAAATGAATTTTCTGAAAAATATAGATTCACGAAATTCACAAATGCAAAACAACAAATATTATGTTATATTATCTTACATTTTATGCATTCAATGCTTTTTATAACCTTTCTACACACACACAAATACATGCATGCACTTTATATTCTCTATTATTTTATTGATTAGGATAAGTAATATATAAAGACACTGTACACATGTTTTCTTCTGAATCAAAAATTTATCAGAAAAGAATCACTATGATTTGAAATAGAAAGCAACTAAGTATAGCTTTTGTGCAATATTGGACAAAATAATCAATTTTATCAGCAATAGATTTCTTTATATAATTTGCCTTTAACATGGATTGTATTGTATTGAAAATAGATAATATGAAAACAAAGCTTTCCTGACATCAAACGGAAAATTGAGATCATTAGTTGCATTTGAAATGTTATTTCTGAATTGTGTATCATCGTACGATATTTTACTATTCAGTAAAATGAACCATCAAGTTTCTACGATCGTTAAAATCATTATATTGATGCAGTTATTTAATATTATCCTGAAAAAAAAAACTATGTAATATTTTGTTTTGCTTGAATACAAATAAGTACAAAGTGTCTAGCCGGATAAGCATAGCAAAATGGCTCCCACGGCCGAGGTATGTAATAACTTGTATGGTAATAAAGCATACCATGAGAATATAATATAGAGTGTTTTTAGCCCCTGACCTTGAACTGTCATGAAGATAATCTGGGAATTATGCACCGGCGCCATTATTTTTCAAATGCGTTTTTCTCAAAAAGTATAAAGTTAAAAAAAAAATGAAACCAACATCAATTATTGAAAAATATATTGATTTTTATTATATATTTTTTTCATATTTTTACACAACTTTTAACATTAAAAAGTAAACAAAAATATTTCTTAAAAATTATTAATATATTAATATTATATTTACATCAACCAAAAAATTACAGAATAATGCTCAAACACTTTAAGTAAAAAAAAATCGTTAAAATAGAAGGTACGCTTTTTGAGTTATAACAAAAATAATGCTACCAATGTGTTAAAATTTTCCTATCTTTCCCTGTTTGAATTTGTACAATTACGCGCGCATTATTGTTACTGCAAAATAAATACAATAAAACGGAAACATTATTGTGTGGAAATATTCTTTTATTTTGGCGTACTGCGCATCCTGCCTGAGTAGAAATATCACGAATTCACCAATCAATTGATAACAGGATATTTTTGAAAATACACACAGGAAAAGTTTGGAATCTTTTAACAAGTTGTTAGCATTATTTTTGTTATAACTCAAACGGGGCATCTTCGATTTTAACGAATTTTTTTGTTTAGAGTACATACTTTGGGCATTATTGTGTAATTTTTTGGTTGGTGTAAATATAATATTACTGTATTAATACATTTTTAAAACATATTTTTGTCTATTTTGCAATGTTAAAAATTGCTTAAAATTGCGAAAAAATATATAATATGAACTAATATATTCTTCAATAATTGGCGTTGGTTTTATTTTTTTAACTTTTATACTTTTTGAGAAAAAGGCATTTGAAAAATAGTGGCGCCGGCGCATATTTTCCTGATTATCAAAAGGACAGTTGAAGGTCAGGGACTAAAAACACTCCATATTGTATTATCATGCAAAGCCTCATTACCACATATGTTATTTCAAACATCGTACATGGGGGCCATTTCGCTATGCTTATCCGGCTAGACCCTTTCTGGATGATAGTAAATAACTTAACTTTTCAAAACATGCTTAAGTCTAATTATTCAAGTACTAAGAATCACAAAATGTTTTAAACTAAAAATTCAAATAATCAAATTAATATTTATTTTTATTTATTAGAAAAAATAATAATAACTGCTAATTTAAGAATGGTGGGTAATAATTTGTACATTTCGAAAAAAGTTTAAGCATAATTATTCCAGTGGAACACACCACAAATCTTTTTTTTTCTTTTTTAATCAACTTTCTAATAATAAATTAATATTTATTACCTATCAAACAGAGTAATATATTTTAATAATTATAGGGAATAATATTTATCTTTCAAAAATAGTTTAGTTGCACAAATGGAACACATCGCAAATTATACTTAAAAATAAATTTGAGAAACAAATGATCTTTCAGAAATTTGAAAACAATAACAGGAATATTAATTAAATTTAAACAACTCAAAGTCTATTGATAGTAACGTTGTTTGATTACATTTGGTTGTTTTAGTGTGATATGTTTTTTTAAAGAAAAAAAATATATATATATATATAAATTTAAATTTGGAAGAATGCTGAAAACTTCATAGACATACTGTAAGAAAAATGGCAATTGTTTCTTAATCTACGAAAAAATAATTTAACCGCGAACAAAAATATGCATAGATATCTTTTGAGTTACCTATGATTTCAAAAAGCGGTCTTTAACTTTAGAAATCAATATATTTTCGTGATTTAAAGAAACAATTATAATAATAAAGTTTCTTTTGCTGCCACTGATTTTCAGAAACGTTTCTGTGCAGTATTTATAGTGTATTAATCCGATTTTTCAAACAGGACTATCTGTTTTTTCGGACGCTATCAATTCTCTTTTCAAAATTTTCAGATATTTAATACAATTTATACATGCAATAGTAAAAAAATATTATTAATTTTAATGTAACGTTAGTGCTGTTAGGTTATCATGTTTGTCTTTAAAACATGTTTATTTAACATGAAAATATTTAATTGTGAATTGATAGAATTCGAAAAAAACTATATTCCAGGTTCCGAAAACTGATTAATACGCAATAAATTTATTCCGAATCGTTTCCGAAAATCAATGGCATCAAAATAAATTTTGTGTTATAAGTTATTCTTTATATCTCAAAAATATATTAGTTTTTTAGGTTTCTAAAGTTAAGGAACGCTTTTCAGAATCTGCTTCAACCTTTTCATCGATTCCCCCTCATCCGACATAGGGTTTGTAGCATCCAAATATCCGGACATTTGAAGCATTCAGCAATCAGCATTTCCGGAACATGCCGATTCATTCAGCCTTTCCAAGAGTTTTTTTCTTTCTCCATATATATATATATATATATATATAATTTTGATAAGTTTCATTAGAAAACTTGGTTTATATTATCTGTCTGAATTAGATTATTAAATTATTAATTAACTGTGTAACTAGTCATTATAAACTATGTTTGTTATTATCTTTGTTTCGATTAATTCATAAAAAAAACTTTTGTTCTTTTTGAAAAAAAATGACGAGACAGAAAGTAGGGGGAAAGGTTAAGGTTAATATTTTTTTTTTTACCTAGCGACTAGAATATTTTCCTGGCTACCAGATTTTTTTTTCAAATTTCCAAAGCCATATATGCGCCCCTGTAAACGATCAATAGATGGTGCCCACTTAAATTTTAACCCCTTCGAGACCGGCGGCTTTTACACAAATTTTATTCGGTTGGCACCACTTTTTAAAAAAAAAGCTACCTATACTTAAACTGTCACAAAAATGCTCTAATTAGAGAAAGCAAATATTACTTTTATTTTTTAATGGTGCCTAAATCAAATTCTGTATGCTCTTTTTGGGGGTACTTATATTCACCCATGGTTCCGAATGGGTTAATACCGAACATGACATGATATCAACAACATATATTATTTACACGACTATTAGACTACATTTAGAAGTGTCAGAGCATGTAAAAATAGACAGACAGATAGACGACTAGACAAACCGTATCCATAAACAATTTTCAAATATGTTCGAAAATGTTAAAAAAAAATTATTTTAAAAAAATCCAAAAAAATTGTATTAATTTTATTGACACTACAGTAACAATTTACTCATTGTGTTTTATTCTACTACTCTAAATTACATAGCTGCTTTAAAAAAATAAAGACAAAGTATGCGTCAAGCATAGATTATGAAACATTTTCCAACACTTCCAGAACACTTTAAGATAACTTCGCTGTTTAATAAGGTGAATCAGCTACCTAAGGAAACATTTTAAAAACGCATAAAATTTACCAATCTTTTTTAAACGATTGTCCATCTAAGCATTACTAATCTCATGATGCTACTATATAACTTTTGTTCGTCGTATCTAATTATTATTATTTCAACATTGAACACGTATGTTCACATAGGAAGTTTAAAAAGCAGCAGCACCGATCACACTATATTTTATAGTCAATGAAATGCATAACAAATTTCCTATGTACTTGACACAACTCAGTAAATCATCTCAAATAATTGCCTTTTCACCAAAAAATATTTTATTTTATCCTCTGCATGTTATTTTATTCTGAAGTAAAAGTCTAATAAGGTACGCATTTGTTATATTAAAAATATGCTTGAATAGACGACTCGTATTTAAAATTACTTTCGATAACATCGATGCAATTCAATTTTAAGTCCAATACTGTTACGGATTCCCTTGGCCTCGCAGACGACTTCAGCGCATTCTTTCATAATTTTGTTTTTGCCGCATGGTGACAGTAGTTTCTCCCGCATTTTTTATGATACTCGCATGAATAATTTAACATGGAATAAACTGCATATGGGAGCTATTTTATTAGATAAAATAGCCATGAGGTCATTAAGTATAGTAATAAGAAGTCATTTCTTAATCACGGTAAGAATACTATAGTTATGTCATTTCTTAATCATAGTAAGAATAATATAGTTATTGTGGTCTTCAAGTGGTATTGTCCTCTCATTTATTATGATATTGTTCGAAACTGACTATGGTGTCAGCACTTTGGATTTAACCTAATGTAATGTAAATATGTATATAAACATTTTAGTAATTTAGAGGCTCTTTACATTCCATATTTTCTAAATAAAGTCCACTCAATTAATAACTTTAGCGCAGCGTCAACAAATACCTCATTCATAACAGGGAAAAATATTTTTGACACTATGTTATCCATAGGAATATCTCAATATAAAACAAACACTTTTCTTTTATTACATTTTAACCATTTATAACTGTCTTTTTTGTTACCCATCCTAACAGGGGAACTACCTACTACCTACTATCTACAAACAAGCTGTTATATTTTATGTTGTTATCTTTTTGACCTATAAAACTTTGGATCAAATAAATATATCGGTGACTGTAGTGTTGCTATCTAAGAAGAGAGGCAAGAGAATGCCAAGCCACATTTTTGAATTTCTGAGATAGTTCAGTTTGGAAATTTGATCAAATACTCAAATCAAGATACATAACCTAAAGTTTTTCGCCAATGTCTTAGTAATTACCTATACTAATATATTCTGAGTAACAATATGGCATTACTTTAATGATATTACTAGCTGTTTAGCCCGTTCTACGCACGGGAGTTCATGAAATTAATTCCAAAACCAAAATAAAAAATTAAAATGACAACAAACAACTTTAAAATATCTAAACAAGAAATAAGAATTCCCCTGTTAAAGTGTTGAGTTATTCAACTATTAGATTTAGGAAAATATTTTTCTACTACTGTGCATTTTTTTAATGAAATTTAATTTATCATGTTGCTATGGCAGCAGACGATAAAACGATACATTGGAATAAGAGAATAAATAGAATAAAAAGTTTTGTTAATGTTTGTGGTAAAATGTTTTTCTTTATTTTTTAAAAAAGATAATAACTAAGCGCAATTAAATAATCTAATTATTTGCATGCGTGGTAAAAGAATTAACGTAATATCCACTACATCGTCTTAGTATTGCAGCGTGGCGTACGTAATATGCATATCTCACATTGCAGTAAACATTTAGAACTGGTTAGAACTCGCGCGATTACGGGTTGAAAATAAAGGCAAAAATTCGTCAAAAACATTAAAAAAAGTCTATTTAAAAATTTCCAACTTTTTGCCTCAATCGTTCAGGGGCCCCCTTTCAGCAACCCGTGTGTCAAATTTCGTAGCTGTGCGCCCTTTTGTTTCCGAGTTTTTAAGTTTACATAAGATAGATATGCGCATGGATTTTAATAGGGTAGGTACGCGCACGGATCACAAGTGCTCAAAAACAAATCACTAACTTTGACTGTTGGTATGCATCAACTGAATACGGGCTCTGTACTTTTATTACGAACATAAATTTAAATTTTACGAAAACTGTCATTCTAAAATAGCGGTATTATCTATAAACAGCTAAACAGCTAGCTGTTTAACCCGTTCTACGCGCGGGAGTTCATGAATTTAATTTTAAAACCAAAATAAAAAATATAAATCAGTACAACCAAACTGAAGTTTATGAATATAAAAATTTGTTATGAAACATAAATTGAACAAAATTTGTTGTTTGAACATGAATTTATTTTTTACGAAAACTGTTATTCTAAAATAGCGGTATTATCTATATAAAACAGTGATTAAAAGTTACAGGTGAAGTTAAAAATGTTAAATTTGTTAAATATAATTAGTTCTGTTTAAATCAGAGCAGTTCATTTGGATTTATTAATAAGGAGGGTCAATTAATGAAAAGCCGCCGCCAGGTGGCGCACGGTCAAGTAAAATAAATGTGATATTTAATAAAAAGTCGTTTACCATTCCCACAAACTTAACGAATAATCTGTTAAATAAAGTTTTCTGTATTAAAAATCTCTATCATACTAATATGTGTCATGTAAATAACCCTTAAACCCAGTTAATTATCATTCATTGAGTAGATAAAATGCTTTAAAATTAAGTTTTTAGCATTTGGCAAAGGAATTAAGTTGATTGTCTACATGTCATATAATCTCTGATCCATCGAATATAAACACTCGACTCGACCAATTGCAATGATCCTTACCTTTATTTACCTTGACTTCTGTGAAGATTTTATACAACCAACCAACCGAAGATAAAAAAGCGTATTTTTGATGAGATCTCTTTGCGAATGTATTTTAATTGATCTATCAAAAATCTATTTAAAATTTTCAAATTTTTTGCCACAATCGTTCATGGGCCCCCTATCAACAACCCGTGTGCCACATTTTGTAGCCCTGCGCCCTGTAGTTTCCGAGTTTTTAAGGTTACATAGATACGCGCACGGATTTTAATAGTATAGATAATTATTACGTTTTTTTGTAAATTAGCTATCTTCATTGGGGGCATAAACATCTGGGACAAAAACGAAACCCGTCACATGTGCTGCCACAAAGTGGCATTAGAAACAGATTATATGTTGGATATTATAATTTACAATATTAAGCTACAGATTACACTGTTAGATTTATTTCACCAAAAATGTGGCTTGGCACTTTCTTGCCCCGAACCCCGCAATTCTTCAATTAGCATTCAACTAGCAAATTCACCTTGATTAATGTAACTCGCATACGTTTAATGCCTGCCAAATAACAATAACTATGTGTGCACACTAAACAATTATTTACATTTTTAAAGAATGATAGTCTTATATTAATCCCAACATATACGGAAATTAGACTATGAAAAGAAATGGAGCTAAGGAATAGAAGTCATCTAAGATTTCTTCTCTGTGTTACAATTCGTCTTTACTAGAGAGTTATTCCCTCTCCGTTATGTCCACTAATTACTAAGTAAATTCGAATTTGAATTTTTAAAATATTTATGTCATAATATATATTTTATATGCCACGTATGGGGTCACATCTAGAACCATGAGAATTACTCTAATAATAACTTTTCTTTAATTGCCACTGTATGCGATTGACTAAGGCTAATGCTAATATGTGAAACAGTGGTAACTCTCAAAACGCCTAAGTGTCCTTCCAAAATTTACAACCAGTTTAAATTATTTGTCTTGGAAACAGAGAATTTTTTATATTCAAAACGAGCATTTTAACTGACATGAAAATCATACTGCCAGTATTGTCTTGTCCAATTAGCAGACTTTTTTGTTTAAATGATCTACCGCCATTTTCGAAAAGTGTCCTTCCATTTTTTTATTCACGGATTGTATGTCCTTAAAGAAATCAAACATTACTTTTTAAAAATCGATTTTTTTAAAATAAAAATATCCATTAAAAAGACAACACTGATACACAGCTTTATTTTAGAATTTTGTTAAACGAATAACATGTACGTATATATAATGTACGTATGTATAAGGTAAAGCCAAGGGAGATGGCGGGGTCGGAGAGATTGCGCACATAGAAGTTCGGGGGGAAGGAGTAGAGTGAGCGTGCAGCGACTGCAGGTAGTTGTACAACAGCAGTAGTGGAGTATCTACTTGAAAGTGCACGTTGATTGTTTTGAGCGTCTAAGAAAAACATTACTATTTTGTTTTGTTTTCCCAAAGTCAGTGCTTGAATTTTTATAGCTATTCGTCAGAATTTCTATACAATGTCAGTAGTACAATATATTTTAATATTAAATGATTTCTCATAGGCTACTAATCTAGACTAACAATGTGAAGATGAACGGTTCGTTTTAATAGCGGCCATGTTTAAATAAAAGGCCGCGCAATCTCTCCTACCGAAATTGGAGAGTTTGCGCATCTGCTACTTAGGAGAGATTGCGCATTGTTCCCATTAGTTTCCATGCTAGGAGAGATTACGCAGCTTATTGGTAAATTTGCATTAAAAATGAAAAATGAAAATGGACTAATTTTAAGTTAAACGTGTTATCAAGTAACTTAATGTTATTTTGTTATCTTATCTGGACTTGCTTTTTCTGATTCTTTAATTGTTTTTCCTTTAATTAAAATTTTTTAATCGTTTTTAAAATTATTTCCTATTTCTAATTCTTTAATCATTAGGTTGAAACATTCACTCCTAATACAATAATATTTGTTCACAAAAACCTTACAACAATGTCATTTAAGTGTAATTATTATTGTTAACAATTTAATTGTAGTTATTAATAGTAACAATCTCTCCTACCCATGTGCGCAATTACACCAACCCTGTAAGGATAGATTGCGCAAAATAACTTTCTTGATTTTATTACAACTGTTCTATTAAATCGCAACATAACAACAAAATAGCAATGGAAATGCATAAAAAACTAATGAAGTAAAAATTATTCATGGATAGTTTAGCAAAAAATTAATATTTAGATTTTTTATTGTTATTCTTTTGAATTGTGCGCAGACTCTCCTAGCTTTACTTTAATATAAACGTACTATAAAATTTATTTATTGTTCTGTAAGTAAGGACTGGCATACATAACTTACATACATATGCAGTCATTTCTTCCAATTAACCATTAGAGACTTTATAACAGTAATAACAAAAAGTTTTTGTTATTTTTGTTAAAAAATATTTTTCCTTTAAACTAGAATGGGTTTTACGCGTAACGTGACAAGAATATATAGAACTTTCTAAAATTACCTTTCTTCAAAATACACGATCATGAGTATCAGGTTCCGAATAAGAAGAAATAGTTCTCTTTTGTGAATGTTTTTACGACAATGTAGTTCTTTTATATTTAAATCTAAATTTATTTCTTACAAGTATTTTCATTTTATACGTATTTCTATTTCATCCATCTTTCTTCTCCATACATATAAAATTTTCTATATGTTTTAAGAAAAAAATATAAATATAAATCGTCACTGCTATTTCAGATATACTACGATTTCAGTCAATATTACAGATATTTGTTTCTATATGAAAAGTTCAAATAAATTTTTATTTAAAGCTAGCACACTGTAGAAATTTTGATATACGATGTATTGTGTTAGAATTAGCCACATTAAGGTAAGTCGAGAAAGTTCCTTCATATAATTTTACTTGAAGTTGCGTTGTTCATTTTGAAACTTTAAGAACTCATTTTAATAATTCAGGTTTCGGAAACGCTGAATACTCGAAATGAACGTGTCCAATATTGCTTCTGTTCCTTTCAGGGTTTACTATGTAAATTTAAATAAATCGTTTACAATAAAAAAAAATAACAGATTATATTTTGTCTAGCGGGAATTGGATTAACATTCTTTTCATAAGGAACGGGAGGAAATAACTTTACATATAATTACTTAAAATTATATTGTAAGTTCCGAAAATATTAAAAATTTGGTATAGCAATGCAGGTATTGGATGTTTCTTACATGAACATAAAACCCACTGTTTCAGTGGTTTATTATCAAGAATTATTTTCCGTAAGTAGTACTCTGATTAATTAACATATTGAAGCTTCAGATAGTTATATATTGCATTCTAGGATCAAATATATACATACATATATATTTACCTTTTTGATTATTTTCAAATTTTAGAATGTTTCCAAATGAGAAAAATATGTTATATATTAATGTCAACATACCATATTAGAAAACCTAATACAATTCCCTTATCCATTTGGTTCCAATACGTTATAACGCGAACTAATCTCTTTCATAACATAATAGACTGTGTTAAAGTGTTAGAAAATGAGCAGCTATTATTTCAAAATGCAGCAGATGCTGCTACTATAGAAGCTTAGTGACTTTGGTGACACTCTGTCATATTGGTGACATGTGGTTTTGTTGACTTTAATATAAGACTGTTTACTGACTTTAGTAGAAATCTGAACTTTAAAAGAAGTTTTTTAATTTAAAGATACTTTAATTTAGACTTATATTGTAAGTAGTTTGTTATTTTCATTTTGTTTCTATTTTATTTAGCTTTCTATACAAAACGCTACCTATTGCAGCCGCTCGGAGGAAAACAATTACAAAAAATGTTGGTATATTTTCACCGATCATGACCCCCCCCCGAACCCCAAACAACCCTCCGTTCAAATGTTGATATATATATATATATATATATAATCTGACATATGTCATGCTGTAACTCTCTTATATATGAACGGATTTGGATGTAATTGAGTATGTGTATAGGATATACCAAGGTCTTGACTGAGCTTCATCCGCAATCTTATCAAATCCGCAATCTTATCAAAATGGCGGCCAGTTAAAAATTTTTAAATTTTTAAAAATTCAAAAACATGTACAAAAATATTATAAATTGAAACAATTGTTTGTGTTAAGTGTTAGAACGTGATATAAGGATTCCGGAACATTTTTTGTTTTGGCTTTATCTTGAAAAGTGGCAGAGATATGGCAGTTTATAATTCTAGGTTGGCTGATATTTTGAAACAATCTGATTTTTGTTATGCTGTAACTCTCATGCTGAAATGCGCATTGGAATTCAGTATTAACGAAAACTAGGATTGAATCTTCTATAATCGGATTCCAAACAATTTAGCTTCGGGTGTTTGAGTAAAATGAGTTGAATTTTTAAAACATGGATTAAGAAAACTACCTTTTCCACCCGGTACAGGCCGGAAGGACTTCTGTATTTGTTTACATTTGTATAAATAGTTTAAAGGATTTCTTCGGTGGTTTGGCCGGGCCCTGCCTCTTCATTAAGGTCCTTGGATAGTGGTTATCCCCACTGAGCAGGGGTTGTAGAACTTTAGCCAATCGATAAGACACCGCTGATTTTGATATTTCATAAAAATAATGTTATAATTTTTAAAAAATATATAAATGGGCTATATTTCGTACATCATAGTGGAAACCATTTGTATTTGCAGCAGAAAAAAACAAATTGTCATTGCTATTACAATAACATTTCTATCAATCTTACGGATATCTATCCCACGCGAAAAGTTTAATTAAGTTCTTTCAATAAACCTAACTTACGAATGCAGAGGTCGTTAGAACTGGTCAAGTTGTAACCCTTTTTGACTCAACAACTTCAAATTGAATAATATTTAATCAGATGTTAGAATACATTATTTTAAGTACGTAAAAAATGGAACATAAAAAAAAAAAATATTTACTAAAAGGTTTTTTTTTTAAAAATCTGAAATAAACAGATTGCACACATCTCACAAATACTGTCAAATTTATAATCCAAAATTGAAATCTATACAAACTTACCTTTGTAAAAAATCTATTTTTGGATGTCTTAGCCTTTTTAATTTTGTATTTACGAAGTTCATTTTAGCAATAACGATGCGAAACTACACAAGTGATAAATAAAACTTTGACATGAAAAATTAACCCAGTATCGCCGTATGCTGAGAATTTTATCAACAATTTATATTCACTGCTGTGTTAAGAGATAGCAGCAATAACTAAAATCATCTTTTAAATCCGTTGTATAAGTAATATTGACTTTTCGGTATGTTGCAGAGATGCAACGTTGTGATACAAAGGGTTAACATTAGTCGTATTACGGTGAGCGACAAAGTTGGTTTTTGCATAATACCAGAAGAAGGTGTCCTTCTTTGGAGAACATAAATACCTCAAATGTTACTTTAAATGTATTACAGATAAAATTTCACCAAATTGGTAGGTTTGCGTAAAGTTCACTTACTTTTCTGTGAAAATGTTAGCAAGAGTGTGTATGCGTGCACGTGAAAGTTTGAGTATGTTTGTATGTATATATGTCTACATACATGCATGTCCGGGTAAAATATTCAATAATCGTTTCCTAAACCAATTATGATTACTTAGTAAGCATAGTTTGGAGCATAATTAACTCCTTTTTTAATTAATTTCGTACAGTTGCAAATTCATTATTGCCATCCTCTTAATGACGTCAGCATTAGTGACAAGCATGATTGACATTTACATTTTAAAATACTTGTAATTTCATATTCCAGAGTGAAAATTTTAAAAATTCATTTTGATAATGCAGATTTTATATGCTAAGAATGAGAAAAAAGAAAATGCAACTAATAACAATTAGTGAATTTATTTCATGAACATAATTTTGATTAATATTATGAAGCTTAGTAACCATTTTTAATAAATTTTAAAATTGTTTAATTAATGTGAAAATTATTTTTAATTATACTAGTAGAGTAAAATATTTAAATTAAAAGTTTTATGTTTACTCATAACACCAGCACAAAACGGTCCTTTAAGCCTAGCTCACTTTTTTGATTTTATAGATTTATAATTTAGAAATATATGACTTAATATATAGCTATCTACATTATAAATCAAAAACATGTTCGTGAGCAAATCAAACTTCATATTGACCGTACCAACAATCTGGCAAAACAATTTAGATTTTTTTTTTTTTTTTTTTTTTTTTTTAATAGCACAATTTGAATTTTTATACCTTCGTATAACAAAACAATGTAAATTCACATGCAATATGTTTGGGACCATTATCTAAATTTGCGGATTATTTTATGGATTTTAATGAATTTTCAAGCATATATACCCTGAATATGATTGAAACTCATTCATATTAACGGAATATTAACCTGTTTCCACTGACAACAGTGTAAATAATTTAGCAGATGTTTGTTTTAACATAATATTCCATAACGAAATGGGATTAAAACTTCACACCTAAATAATTAAAACACGAATTCAACAGTTGGATAATTGAGCTATGTGCTTAAACACTGAAATAATTAAAAACACAAAAATTGCTATAAATACCGAAATGTTTCGCGATTGACAGCTGTGATGCTGCTAATACGAAAGTAAAAAAACAGCTTTTTGGTGTAGTTCGTGAATAATCTATACTAAAAAGAAAATATACTAAATTTTTATACCATTCAATGAGAAAACAATGTACTTTCAGATGCAATTTGTTTGGAAAAAGTATCTCAATTTACGGATTTTTCGGGGAATTTAAAAGAATTTTCAAGCATGAATACTTTTGAATCTGATTGCAACCCAGTTACGCATTATTAACCCGTTTGCACTGCAAACAGTATAAATAGTTTAGCAAATGCTTGTTTTTGTATAATATTCCCTAACTAAATTGCCAAACGGAATTCAAACTGCACAACTAAGTAAACGAAGCATGAATTAAACAGTTGGGTAATTGAAAAACGCGCTTACTTTAAAATAATCAAAATCACATACGTTGCTATAAATGGTGAAATATTTCGCGACTGATCGCTGTTATGCTGCTAATGAGAAAGTACAAAAAAAGCTTTAGGGTGTTGTTAGTGAATAACCTATACTAAAAAGAAAATATACTAAATTTGTATAGCTTCGAATGAGAGAACAGTGTACTTTAAAATGCAATTTGTTTGGGAACAGTATCTCAATTTGCGGAATTTTTGTGTCTTTTAAAAGAATTTTCAAGCATGAATACTTTTGAATCTGATTGCAACCCACTTACTGATTATTAAACTGTTTACACTGTAAACAATATAAATAATTTAGCAAATGTTTGTTTTCGTATAATATTCCATAACTAAATTGCCCAATGGAATTGAAATTTTACAACTAAATAAACGAAACACGAATTCAACAGTTGGGTAATTGAAAAACGCGCTTAGACACTGAAATAATCAAAAACACATAAGTTGCTATAAATAGTGACAACTTTCGCGATTGACCGCTGTCATGCGGCTAATATGAAAGTAACCAAAAACCTTTTTGGTGTAGTTGGAGAGTAATATATAATAAAAAGAAAATATACTAAATTAAGAAATCTATTAGAGTTTTCACTAAAGAACGATTTTTCTTTACCAGTCAGTATATAGGGCATCTTTAATCCATGTAGCTCGGGTTATTTTAATTTAAACTGTCATTCATACTTCGAATATAAAAGTTAATGAAGTTTAACTTTACTCTAAAAAGTTACAATAATATGCAGCTTCAATTCAATGAATTTTCAAAATAACAATGTATGATATAAAGTCAGTATGTCACATAAAAATATTTAAGTATAAAACTTATAAAAGATAAAATGGAGGGTACATTTTTATATAATTTTCGAGTAAAACTTTTTGATTTATTAAATTGCAGACAAAGAGTTCTGTAATTAATCGCAGGAAGGATTTTAAACAAAACAAAAAAAAAATATTAGGCAAAGACTGTAGGTTCAAGTTTTCTGGTACGAAACAGTGTTGCCATACTTTTTCGAATTTCTAATGAGTATACACATCTTGGTATAGTTAAAAATAAATTTTATATGAAGCAAAGAAAATTTTTAATACGTTTTAATAACATTATCTTTATGACTTCCGTATGTAACAAGCACCCGGAAAATATAAAAAAAATGATAAAAATAATGCATTATTCTAGGAAAAATATACAATTTAGTTATTTTAAAATTTATTAATATTTTATTTTTACTTTTTGGAAAGAGAACTAACGAGTAAACTATAACGTATAACGTAAGAAATAAACTAACATGATATATGTAACACAAATCTAGTTGTATGGACAATTATAAGAGTTGTTGATAATATTGCAATATTCGTATCTGCTGAATGTGAATGTATTTCTTTACAAGAATTTGTCTCAAATCGATATTAGTTTTTACAGTCTAAGAAGCGACGGAAATTTGTTTTAAAGTTTATATATACATTTCTAAGATAGAACCACTAAAAGTAAAATGCACATAATTGTATATGTTAGAGCAAAACATATTTTAAAAATTATATTATTTGTAGCTATAGGTTTGCTGGATTCAAATAAATGGTTGATTAAAAGCTGTATTAATTGATATATATATATATATATATATGTATGTATGTATGTATGTATGTATTTAATACATTATGTATATTATCAAACATTATTTTTTAAAAACATATTGAGAAGACGTATGGCATCTATCTTAACATTTTATTCTTCTTACAATATGATATAAAAATTACTTAATCATGAAATAATTTTAGAGCAAATGTAACATGTCTAAACACACAATTTCTGAAAAATTCTAATACATTTAATTTTTTAAACAATAATTATCAATATTGCAGTATTTTTTTTTTCTTTTTTAATCCGATTTCTGAGGTATATCTTTCATCGAAACAAAAATTTTTAGCTTACAAATATTTTGGAAAATACTTTCCTATATGAGTCTCATTTAATTACTAAATAAAAATGAAATAAGGCTTTTTTCATAGAATTTCAGATTTACAACGATCCGAAAAAAATGATAAGCCAATTACAGAATCGCATATTTTATGTAATTATATTATTTATGTTTATTACTATTTTATTGACAGAATCTTTTCTGAGAAAAATGTTATGCGAATGCGTTTGTAGATATAATTTTATACGTCAATGTGAGAATTAAGTAGTCTGAATTGGCTACTGAAAATTATTTATTCGAAAAAAAACCTTTTAAACAACTTCGAAGATAAATATTATCTTAAATATTTTCAAGTAAATAATAGAATGAAAGAATAAAAACACTAACTTAATGTTCTTAAAATTTTCACAGTTTTTAATGTTTTTCAAATAGATTAGTTGTGAATTATGATTTATTTACTTTCTGTTTTTTTTAGAGTTTTTTATGAATGTAGAAATATGTGCCTAAAATATGTAATTTTTATTCTGAACGTATCTACTGTAAGCTCAATACCATAATATGAGCAATGGATACTAAACACAAAGACAAAATAAATAATAATGCAATTAAACTTAGTGGTATAAACCGCAATGACTTTAAATTCCATACTTTAAATTTCAGTCAAACTCAGTTATAACTTTAAATTTCATAGTTAATCATCTCACTCTAATATTAGAATTTGTATTTAATTTTCCTATCACTATAGTAGCAAATCAAATTCAGATCGGAACATTTCAGGTAAATTTTAGTAAACTACTATTACAATGTATTTAATTAATGTTAGTACAATGTACTTAGTTAATGTTAGTACAATGTATTTAATTAATGTTATTACAATGTATCTATTATGTATGGCCTTTAAAATCATCTTAAACACTGAAGTTCAGTTTTTTTGCTATTTAAAAAGATACAACACTTTTTGTGATCACTAATCATTTGCATTCATAAAAATATTACTTTCTTTATGACTGTAAAATTAATAAGTTAAACGAGTTTAATATGCGCCAGAATTTCTGTGTTATAAATGAGAGCTGAAACGTGATGTTTATACCGTTCTAGAATTTAAGTAAATGATTAAATATGGACAAACTACTTTCATTCAGTTCAATTATGTGATATTATAGCATGAGGTGAAATAGAAGATTTTATAGTTTATGAGTGCATGTTGCTAAATAAAGTTGCTCTTTCGTATAGTTTTTTATGACAGAGAATAAATTGAATTTTTCGTTTGAAAACAAACCACGCTTATAATAAAGTTATACGGATTTCAAAATTAAAAAGACCTTTAAAACAAATTTAATAAAACCGAAAAACAACACATTAATATCACATAATAAAATCAATTAAAGTAGACTTTTCGAGCTCTGTACAAGCTCCTCATCAGTAGAAATGTCGATCGAAAAGAAACTCTATTCTTTACACGTTCGCGTCCGAAATAATAAATCACCAAGGAGTACCCGTCAGAAAAGGACCATATATTCTGCTGGAATTACACATTACTTTTTTGTTTGTGTAGAGGGGATTTCTATATATTTTTTAAACAATCTTCAAGAAAAATCTACTTTGAAATTATTGAAGTTAGTTTTGACTAATTTAATATTTTTGAAGTATGGGATGTGGTCGGTATCTGTTGAAAGATTAAAATGTTTCAATAGTAGATTGCTGGATTAGAGAGCACTGGATAATCATTTGTTCATTGTTGTTTTTTTTAGATTAAAACATCTACTGTAATTGATTTATTATGTGAAATTTATGTGTTGTCTTATAGTTTTATTAAATGTCTCATTTTAAATGTCTTTGTAATTTTAGCATTCTGATTTAGACGTGATTGTTTAGTTATTTTACAACTATACGGATTTCGTTGACATTTCTAATAATGCTCGTATATGCAAAATAAATGTTCACATTTCTACAAAGCTTAAAGACGTTATGTATTCGAGGTTTAAAAAAGAGATATGCTTTTACCTTCGCAAGTGTCAGCATGTAAAGGTTGTAGAGTGTTACTGCTATTCTTAATATAAGATTACGTTATTTTTCTACTGAAATAACGGGGTTCTCTTTCAAGAGTAAACAAGTTGTGCACAACACGATTCCTCGCTCGCCGTGCATAAAATTTGACTTAAGAACCACGTCGATAGGACGTGTAGTTGACGAAAAAATGAGAAAGAAAAATTATGACGTCACATCTAGTTCACCAAAAATAGTAAACTTTATTAGAAACATGATGTCTGTATAATACTATATTTACATGAGTAGATAATCAAAATACACTCTGCACATATTAAAATATGCTAGCGTGCGTCGTTAAATTATTAAAAGTGTGATACTACATAAAAACGCTACGTTAAGAATTACATTCACTCGAATATTTCACGTTAACCCGCCACTACCCATTGACACCTGCAGGTGACAAGTTTTTGTAAGGACCCTTAGGTTTATAGTTTAAGAGAATAAGTACCGTGGTTTCTTTCTTGGGAACTAAAATAGTTTATCAAATTACCGAAAAACATCATATATCTGTGGAATTTTCTGATGTGATACTATAAGCTAAAAATTTTGTACATCCTTCAAAACAAGCAAGGGCTTGATCTTCATTTTTATGTAAAAATGTAAAAAAAAAAACAGTATACATAATTTATTTTGGTTTAAGGGTTAATGTTAACTAAATGTTGAATTAATACTCGTAGGATTTCGAATATTTGATTAATTTTTGTAGCTATGATGCTACCTGGAAATATGTCACTTACTTTATAACATTGCAGTTTTTGATAAAATTTGTTTTTTATTACTCTTTTTTAGTAAAAACAGTACAATAAAACTATATATATATTTAAAATGAAATCACATGTTTGCAAAACGAAGGAAGAGTTATTATAAAATTCAATGAAAAGGATACTGCAAGAATTAAAATTAACAAAATAAAAAAATAAAAAATGAAATACTATGAATATCTTATGGATTCTTCAAAGGACCATGATAAGAATAATTAATAGTAAATATATGATATATCCTAAAATATTGTCAGCATTAAGCCTAAAAACGATAATATTTATGCCCCTTATATCATATAGAAAAACCAAAATAAGATTTTAAAAAACCCGAAGAGATCAAATAATTAAATAAATAAATAAATAAACTATGATAGAACAACAATATATATAATACCATAAAGCAATGGATACAACTTACCATAAAACAAAGAGTACAAGCGATTAAACGGGATTTTAAATAATCTGCAATACCTGGATCACTTCACATTTCCATGAAGCACAGATAATCTTAGAACTGTAAATATTTATGGTAAAAGAAAGGAAAGTGTTTACTGATGCCATCTATCTTTAAATTAAAAAAGTCCTTCCGGCCTGTACCGGGAGGAAAAGGTAGCTTTCCTATATCTTCGTTTTAAAATTTTAGCTAATGTTACACGAAAACAGCAAGCTAAAATGCAAAGAAACGTTTACAAAAGATTCGTTAATACTGAATTTGAATAAGAAATTTACAAATTATTGAGCAATAGTCAAATTGGCTTTATTTATGAAGACTTATTTTGGTCGCCAAATTTGGCATATTTCGCCCAATGTCGCCAAATTTGGCATATTTTGCCAAATGTCGCCAGTTTTGGAGAGAATTTGGCGCTAACGGATATGAATATATAGTTCTATGCGTATGATTGGGAAAATTATTACAACAATGAGAGAAAATAATTTGCGAGTAATCGCGTTAATGTGCTGTTTTGTTTCAAAATGTCAGCCACCCTAGAATTTCAAACTGCTCTATCTCAGAAATTTTTAAGATAGAGCTAAACCAAAAAATGCTCTGGAATCCTTGTATCAAGGCCTAACACGTAATTAAAAAATAAATTTGAATTTTTTTTTTGTATATTTAATTTAGTTTTAAATTTTTAAATGGCCGCCATCTTGAAACAAAGCTGGCAAACGAACTCGGTCGAGACACTAGTGACTTTAATACACACAGTTAGTTTCATCAAAATCGATTCATAAATACGGGCGTTATCGTATGACATAGGTCAGATATATATATATATATATATATATATATATTTATATATATAAATCAACATATGAACGGAGGGTGGTTTTGGGGTCTGGGGGTCATGATCGGTGAAAATATATCGAAATTTTCGGGAACTGCTTTCCTCCGAACGGCTGCAATAGGTAGCGTTACACTTTTTTGTTTTGAAAGCTACCTAAAAGGAAAGCTGAAACTACAATCTGTATTTATAGGAAAAATTTTAGTGCTGCCATCTATCAGAAAAAAGGTAAAGCTGGCACTACAAAGGGCTTTTGCTTAACATAAATTGTAACATAAATTGTACAAACAATGTAGTAATTAATGTAAATAAAAGTTAGAAAGTTATGAAGACTAAAGGATGTAAATAAGATTTAGATAGTTATAAAGGTCAAATGGGAAGATATTTAGCCATGTATATGAAAAAAAAGTCGTAAATAAAATTATGAATGTATTAATGATGGAGTGATAAATATTTGGGTAAAATTCAGGAAACCCGGTTTTTTTCATAATATGTACACACATATATATACGAATTATCGCTTTGCACAGTTTACACAGTCCTGAAGAACACCAGGTGTAAATATATTTAAGTTAATGGTATTTACACGTTTGAAAATAAAATAAAACAACTGCATGACGAAATACGCGAACAAAGATAAAATATAAAATACTGTTTTAAGATATTAGTATAAAGCTGGAAAAGGAAAATATACACTAAAAAAATATCGGCCATTCATGCGGCATTAAAAAAATTCGTTCTTAATATACAGGGTGTATCTGAAATGCTTCAACAAACTTAGAGGGAGGATAGTACTCATGAAGACGAACAAAAAATGCCATGGAACATGGGGTCGTAAATGACGTTTAACCCTTCCAGGGGCAGTGTCATTTTTATGAAACCACTTTATTTTATTTCCAAAATGCCACAATGGCACCAGAATTATGCTAAAATCTTTTCCATTTAAAATGCATGTAAAATATAGCCTTTTTCTTATTTACAAACAAATTTTTTTGTAAATTCCGGTGCCAGTCTATTATTTCAACATTTTAGTACTAAAAGTACTTTGCCCCTGAAAGGCTTAAAGGATGAAAATCGAGAAAATGCTTCTGGAAATGGACAAACTGAGACAAGAAAGTAATATTCCAGAAAAAATTATTTATTGCACAGAATAGGTACAACACAGCTCGTGATGTCCAGAGAAAACAAATGTTTTACAACAATTGTTCAAAATGTCGACCGCGGACATTATTACACATAGCGTGTCCACCAGTCGTTGCTCCGTAGATGTACTCTGTGTAATAATGTCCGCGGTCGACACTTTGAACAATTGTTGTAAAATATTTGTTATATCCCTCTAAGTTTGTTGAAGCATTTTAGATATACGTTCGGATATAATTAATTTAACCCTGTATATCCCTGAAATTGCAAAAACTATATTTTTTAATAAAGATTAAATTTATTTTTATTAATTAAGCGAATATTAATTAAAAATAATAAACTAAATGAAATCTATTTTTTTAATAATAAATATTTTTTTCAACATTAATTATATTTCCCACACTTATCAAAAAGTAAGTTATTCAGATTTAGGGATCATTGGTTTAAATATATATTTTATTTTTTATTTATTTATTTTTTTTTACTTTGATATACATATGCAATTTCCTGAAAGGTCTTTTATCTAAAACATGCACAAATGACAAATTATAAATAAATACATTCAGTTTTTTTAATTATTTAATGATTAAATTTCTTTTTCATTTATATATTTCAAAACTTTTATGAATTAAAGCGTGTAACAAAAGAAAACATCGCTAGAATTGAAAAAGTGTAAAGATTTAAGATAAGTCTCAACGAATAAGAAAATACGGTTCCGGTCACAGATAGTGATTTAAGAAAAATCACCGGAAATTAAGCATCTTCGATGAAAGAAACGATTTTGTGTATATTGCACTTTTTGAGAGAAGTGAATAATACTCTTAATTTTCCCGGTTGCACATAGGTTGCAAATATATGCTGAACTTTTCAGAGTATAAGTTTTTGATTTCTGTTTCTCCTTTAATAAAAGAACCCATATCCTACTCCTTTTTTTTATTTTTATACGTTATTATAATAACGTTGATAAAAAAAAATCCTTGCCGAAAGAATTTAATGTACGCACATTATACAATGATAAGTGATGCATTGTCTGCAGTTACGATAAAGTTAGTATTACTATAAGGAAAAAATATATTAACTTGTATTTATCTTTTTTTTTCTGAAAATAAAATAAAATAATTACAAAAAATTTATGTTGTATTTTTTTTTTTTTTTACTTTAAAACGCAAGTTCGCACTTCATGGTGACAAATAATTAATTGAACTGTTAGAAACTTAAACATCTACCGGTATAAAAGTTAAAATCGTAAAAGTTTGAAATATTTTTTTTTTCGAATTTATACGTGGTATTTATTGAAGATTAGTCGCAGGAAGTCGAAGGAATCAATATCTTGCATGTGATTTTTATGTGGTCTGTATTACAAACCAGGAAGTTGTAACATAGTACACACCTTATGAATCATTTTGTAAGATCTAGTGGTGCATCAGGTAAAATTTAAGATGACAAAAAAAGAATACAAAAAAGATCGCTTACAATGTTTCATTTATGGTATGTGTCTATGTGATTTAAAAACTGTTATACGGCAGTCATTTCATTTATTGAAATCTTTCTTTTTTCAGTCTATGTATTATTTTTGCGTGATAACAGCTGTGAAAAAAAAAGTAACCATATACTATAGCTCTTAAATTATTTGCATAACACTTTTAGTATTCTTTTCAATAGTTTTGATTTCTTAAATGACTTTCATAAAAGCAAGTGTAGGTTGATACGTATTTGATCCAGCCATCTTCTAGCAATAAATACCGCAAATTTTTGCTAGCCAGTTGTATTTTACATCTCTCCACCACTATGCAGTAAATACAAACTCTCTATTGTAGAGAAAAGTCGACTGCAGTAAGCCGTTTCATTATTTACGATGTAGTTTGCATAAACATTTTTAGAAATGCAATCAGCATTTCGTCAGTGACAGAGAAATCATCAGTTTTCTTACATATAATTTTCTTCTCAACTTGTTACTTTCATTACATCGAGATATTTGATTAATTTTCAACTATGGCAATTTATTTGAGAACCTATACTAGAATAAGTTGTCTTTTATTAAGGAGGAAGGGAGTAAATTTCAAAATTTACTCCCAAATGTTGAAAGTCCAGAATGTACAGGGTGTTCAAGAAAGGACTCCCCAACTTTGAAATGACATAACTTCGAAACAGTGAGAGATAGAAGTGTGAAACAAGTTGAATGTTAGACAGATAGGTCTGGAATTTTTTATACATCAATTTAAAAAAAATAGTTCCAATATTGGACACGAGAGGGCGCTGCAATCACAAAGCTGTGTCTTTGAAATAGTTCCTGAAAGTGAGCTGTTTGAACTGAGATAAAAATCACATTACAATGGTTTCGATATGGTTACCTTTTTCAGCAACAACATGACGCAACCTACAGGTAACGTTCGAAATCACTTGTTGCAATACTTCTATTGAAATGGATGCACATGCCTCACAGATGAATTGTTAGAGCTGTTCCAACGTTTGGGGATTCTTAGAATAAACAGCGTCCTTCAAGTAACACCACAAAAAGAAGTCGCATGGATTTAGATCCGGGGAATATGGTGAATACGGCATGATATTCTTGAATTCCGAATTATTCTCTAATTCTATACAACTTTTTTACACGTGTCAGCAATGAAACAGACGCA
Organism: Maratus michaelseni; assembly: GCA_963931845.1. NCBI lineage: Eukaryota > Metazoa > Arthropoda > Arachnida > Araneae > Salticidae > Maratus > Maratus michaelseni. Next base: position 322,230,661 of record OZ007587.1, read on the forward strand.
CGAATGAAATTTCTGTCCTTCTGAGTACCATTTAAAGTTCCATGTGCTTGTGCTGCCACCTATTATCCAATATTGGAACTATTTTTTCACATTCGTGTATAACAAATTCCAGACCTATTTGTTTAACATTCTACTTGTTTCACATTTCTATCTCTCACTGTTTCGAAGTTATGTCATTTATAAGTTGGGGAGTCCTTTCTAGAACACCCTGTATATCTGTGTTCCAAGTACTTCCAAGATTCTAAAGAAGCTATTTTCGTTAATTTTTTATTATATCTTATTATCTTATATTATTTGATTAGATTTATTTAAACACCAATATGTTTACATAAAAATTTCAAAATGTTATTTCAAAAACCGTTAATGTCGAATGGTCGTAAAATCTCTTCTTATCCGTTAAATTTTCAAAAATTGATATGCATTAAGAAAAGTAATAGTAAATGCAGCACGTCAAATGTACTTTTTTAGCTTTTACGCAAATTGAAAATTGCCGTTATATTTGTTATAATAGATATCGCATTTAAAAATATCGAAATGCAAACGATATTTTAAAACATTTTTTCCCATAGGATTATCATTAGCGAGCGGGTATTTTCGCGTGAGTGAAGTAGCCTTTTAATGTAACATCGTGACTACCAACAATGTCGGAAATATTGCTATTCTTTAGATATCTTTCGAAGCAGATTAATCAAAAACATCAAAATCTAACTGGTTTCAGATATTAGTGTAAACTTCTTTTCGTAAATTAATGAACAGTAAATAATTCTTTTTATTTTCAAAAATGTATCTGAAAATTCACAGTAACGTCGCAGTTATCCCCGATTTTCGAAACATTTCGCTTATTTTCAAAAAGATTTAGGAAAAATTTCACTTACCTATTTGAAATTGTGTGAAAAGTATGTTTTTTTTTTCTAAATGTGTAATAAAATTACGTCCAAGCAAACGTCTAGTAATTTTTATATAATGTTTTTATTCATAATTTTCTGTTTCAATAACGGATATATTCTGGAGGACGAAGAAAATAAAATACTAACTAATCTATACTACAAATATTTTGCATCGTTGTTTCAAAGTTTCGTATCATACTTTTACACGAAAAATGTCAAATCATTTGATGAAATATTTTTATTACATAAAACAATGAAAGGGGCGAAATCATGTTGTCTGAGATGTTACATGTATTAAAAAAAAAAGGGGGGGGGGTTCAAACACAACAACAAGGAGTTCGATAGTAGATCATTCCTGAAATGTTTTTGTTTATTTCATTTCTTGGCAGTAAAACACAGACAAAAATTATTGGAACAAAAGCTAAAGTGAACTGTTACTGCAATATATTTTGTTCGTGTGAGAAATACATAGTCTAAAGTAAAAACAACCTAATCATGATATATTATTTTCCTGTAATTATTGTTCTTCTTTAATGACTCTGAAATATATAATGAAAAATATATTAAATTTATGTTATAATAATTTTTATTAATTGAGGAAATAAAATTCTATATACCGACAAGAAATTAAAAAAAAACATTTATCGTTAAAAATTTTATTGTATATTAAAGGATCTAAATAGGATTTAATTCATTTAAATGACTTTTTACTCATTTTTCAGTATAAAATTTCGAATTGTTTTATTTTTTAAGAAAAACATCTCTTAAAATCGCATGTGAAAGAATTGCCCGAAAGTTAAACTGCATAACTTGATGTGCAGGAAAAGTGTAATATTTGAAGCCCTAAATTAAAAGTACATAAATCTTATCGGAAATTTATCTTTCATAAAAAAGGGGGGAAAATCTTGTATTTTTTATGTTATTTTACAATTTTCTACGCATATATATTAAAATCTTCTTGAGTAGAATAATACATTTACTAAATGTTCCAAAACAACGGGCACCTAACTCTGTTCTGCAAATTTTGTTCCGCAATCTATTAAATATTATTAAAAAATCAAGGAGATAGAAAAACTTTAAGCACATACTTCAAAATTACTAATAACGTCAGACTAGGTTTACATAAATCCAATTTTCTTATGTAGTAGATTTTTAAATAACTGGAATTTACGTATCATCTTCAAGATTTTTGGAATTTTTATCTTTTATTAAGTTTGTGGAACTCGCCTGTAGTTCAGAAACTTTTTGCTGATTTCAAAAATTTTATGAAAAGCTATTTTTTTTAATCCTGTAGAAAAATAACAAATGTGGATAAAATATTTTGTGTAAATGTTGATGAAAAATAAACAGGTATTTTTATAAAGACAATTTAGTAGAAATATGAGAAGAGTGCAAGTTAACTCAGAAATTTTGTATTACGAATTATTTAAAACCTTAAATAAGGAATTAGTCACCAAATGAAATGTGAAATGTTTAAGAATTGGAAAGTTACATTATAATCTTTTAAATGCCCCAAGAAAAATATTCTTTTAAGAAATTAAATAATAGGGGGGGGGGGTCATTTTTATTAATAATCTGTTAATCCGGGCCAAATTTCCATTAAAGAAGCGTTGAGGGAAAGAGTTTGAAGGGAAAAAATCGAATGTTAAAACAAAGAATGAATAACAGCTCTTGGGAACTAAACTCTGGGATTTCCGCGTCAAGTTTTCGACTTGACAGGAACATATGCGACATAGCTACAATGCCTATAGTCACGAAATGAAATTAAACACCACAGGCGATAAACTTACATGGATTGCGGAACCATGGAATTTAATGATTAATATTATTTTTTTAACATATAAGGAATAACCGAAAATATTTCTCAACAACACCTCTCAATTTTTGATGGTACTGAAACGGAAAAATTCGGCTTCGAGTTTTCATAATGTAAATAACATTCTAACCATTAGAATCTCTTCAACAATGTTATAGTTCTGAATACAAAATTTTGGTTTACGCTTTGACTGAATCTCCCTGTATATTTGAGTAAATAAATTAAGAGCCTATACTAGTCACGGGAAGAAACGCTCAAGCTAATGTTAAATCTATGGGAATCTCCAACGTTGTTAGTTTTTACTTTTTCGATTTTTGTTGCAGTTCTTTTATAAGCGGGCATTTTTAATTTTGGAACCGGTTAGAACCGGTTCTGAAAGTGAAAGTAATTTAATATAAAATAACTGGAACCAAAATCGTAAAAGTAAAAACTAACAACGTTGGATATTGACCTCAGTTATCCTATGCGAAAAAAGGCATTTAAAAATATTAAAATGCGAGCAAGAACTCGCGCTAGAACCTTCCCATAGACTTAACATTAGCTTGAGCGTTTTTTTTCGCGTGACTGTGTAACTTTCGTTTTTAACACTTACCAACATAGTTGAAAAGTGTTCATGAATTCGGTTTATCTGTTCGGCCGTCTGTTCTCTAACTCGCGTAAATATACTCGTAATACCATGCAATTGATATATGATATTGATGTTTGCTATGGCATGTTCGGTATTGAAAATGAAGCTTGTAGCACTTATAGTTCCTTTACAGAGATACTCAAAATAATTCCGTTACATTATGATAAATGATGAAAAATCATTTGCGGTTTATGTTAATGATGTTACATTATTTCAAACATACTAAAATTAACATATATCAACGGGGAACACCACTGGAAGCTTACTATAGAATATGGTGTGCATAGAACTCACATTTCCTTTACAGGGTCTCGCAAAAGAATTTCGTTACATTAAGGTCTATGGGAAAAATATTTTGCGGTTTACTTTAATAATGTTTCACTATATCAAACACATTGAAATTTATATATATCACTCAGGTTTATTACAAGAGGTTTACTGTATAATATTGTGTGTATAGCATTCACCGTTCATTTACAGGGACACACAAAATAATTCGGTTAAAGTGCTGTCTGTTAACAATAATTGCTGTAAGTGCGTTTTTAGTTGCGGCACTCTTTTTTAAATTTAACTAATTGTTTGCCTGTGTAAAATTCTATAGATCATGTACAGGGCAGCATAAAAGATTTCGAGTACTTTTCCGTTTATTGACGAAAATTCCAGAAGGGTAATTTTAAACTGTCCTTTGCGTTTTTTTAACTAAGCTAAAATTTAGCATTCTATGTAATATATATATACAAATCTATAGATCATATACAGGGCTGCACAAAATAATTTGGTTAATTTTCTGAAAATTGTTGGTAATTCCTGAAATTCGGTTTTTAAATGCGCTACGCGTTTTAATTTTTTTATTTCAACAGATAGCCTCTCGAGCCTCATGGCTCTTTCGAAATTTGATGTAAATAACTATTTAGTATTAGAAATTATTCAACGATTACAATATTCATCAAAGGATTGTTACTTCAACTGGGTTAAAGGACACTCAGGTGTTGCTGGTAATGAACTAGCCGATCAGCTGAAGAGGACGGCAACAGAAGACAAAAACTTGCCACAATCATTTATCCCACATCCACTTTCAACTCTAAAAATGCAATTAAAACAACATCTGCATCGTAGTTGGCATTTGCGCAGGTCCACAGAACGGGTGGGTCACTACACAAGAGATTTCATACCAGAAGTCTCAGAACACTTCCAAATATAAAACATACCTTTACTTATTTTTACCCAACCACGGACCATTTCAACAACATGTATATACAATAAATAAACGTGACTCACCACTTTGCATCTGTGGATCACAATCAACATCTTTACACTACATTCTGAACTGTACACTAACGTCATATTGCCACATTTAAAAAAACATAACACTATGAATTTATGTTATTGACTGATCTACCTGCTCGACCGGCCAGTTATTTTGAATAGAATAATAGATCATATGAAATTTATAGAAAACAATGAATTCCTTTTCTTAAATCCTCAGCTTTTTTAGCTTCTGGCCAGCACTCCTCTTCTCACTCACCCGAACAGGAGCTCTTTAACTGTTTCAATTTGTATTGTTTTATCAGAGCTGGTAAATTCCGGCGCTTTCACATTGTAAATGCTGTCCATAATTATCGGTTTACATTATTAGTTTGTTACATTCATTAATCTTTGTAAAGTAATATTTGTCAACTTGCTTAGTATTATTATACCACTATACTTCTTCATAAACATTGTATATTATTTCCCAATCATCATTTATCTTTTCCAAATTTGTTAAGTTAAACTAATGTGCATCCTTAATGAAGTTAAGTACGTAAACACTTGGTTCGACATGTTTAGTTAAATAATTGTGCACTTTAAACATTGTAAAAACTGTCTAACCTTCAACACATTGCATGTATCTTAAAGTAAACAGTGGGTTTGTGTCTTTGGCCCAGGATTGCACTTATACTCTAAAGCGAAAGATGGGCTCCCGGGGCGGACATCCCTTGTCATCCCTTGTTTACGTAGGCATCACTTTATTAAACGGTAAAGATTTGTAAAAGTACTTTGGAATTGTTGGGAAGAGTTGCATAATGTATGCTTGACGCATGATTTTTCGTTTTTCTTTTCCCTAAGCATAATTTATTCAGGCGAACAATAAAATTTCATTTTTGCCAAAATTTTCAGTCACCCTATGATTCTTTTTTGCTGATGCTATTATATAATAAATTATATTAACGTGGTGTTAGACAAAAAAATTATACATTTTTAACACTTTGCAACATAGTTGAAAAGTGTATATGAATTCGGTTTGTCTGTGTGTCTGTCCGTGCTCTAATTCGCGTAAGTATACTCGGATGCCATGAAATTGATATATGTTATTGAGTTTTACTATGCCATGTTTGATATTGAAAATGAAGTGTGCAACATCTATAGTTCATTGACAGGGACACTCAAAAGAATTCCGATACATTGCTGTCTACGGAGAAAAATCGTTTGCGATGTATTTTATTGATGTGATACTATTTCAAACAGATTCAAAATTATTTATATCGCTGAAGTGCACTAAAAGACGCTTACTATAAAATATGGTGGGTATAGCAATCATCGTTTGTTTACAGGGACACACAAAAGAATTCCGTTACAGTACTGTCCGTGAAAAATAATTGAATTGCTGGAAGTCTATAGAGTTTTCAGTTGTGTTAACCGTTTTTAAATGTAACTATTTTTTACCTATTTTCTGCTGTGAATAAATGCTATAGATCATATACACGGAAGCACAAAAGATATCGAATACATTTCGGTTTATTGACGGGAACTGCTGAATAGGAGTTTTTAACTGTGCTCTGCGTTTCCTAACTGCACTAAATTGTAGCATAATATGTAGTATATATGCAGATCTATAGATAATATACAGGGCTGAACAAAAGAATTCGGATACCTTTCTGACTATTGATGGTAATTGCTGAAATTGCGTTTTAAATTTGTTATGCGTTTTTCAAATTGTTTACTTAGACATCAACTTGCACCTTATTAATCGGTTAAAGTTTTTTAAAGTATACTGAAAGTAAAAATAAAATACAACGTTAAAACACCAGTATAATTGAATCTACAGCATACCGGTTTCGGTAGCATATAGCCTCTATTATTTCTATATATATGAGCAAATTTCCATTTTCTTCAGCACTGAGGAGGGTATGCTATATGCTACCGTAACCGGTATGCTGTAGATTCAATTATACTGGTGTTTTAACGTTGTATTTTATTTTTACTTTAATTATATCACACCAAGCTCCAAATTAATATTTAAACTGAAAGTGTTGGAAAGTGTTTCATAATCTATGCTTAATGCATGATTTTTCGTCCTTGCTTTATTTATAAGTACTTTTAGCACGTTTATTTCTTAAATGTTATTCTTATTTATTTATTCCTTTTCAAATGTAAATTTTCGACATTGTCAAAATGTGGTACATTTTCTAAAACAACAGCTCCGTTTGCATATTTTTTAACACTTTCCAAGTTACTTGAAAATTATTGATGACATCGCTTTGTCTGTCTGTCGTCTGTCCGCCATGTGTCCATGCTCTAACTCTCGTAAATATACTTAGATTACCATGCTATTTATATATTTTATTGAGCTTTACAATAACAGGATCGCAATTGAAAATGAAGTTTATACATATAGCATTTATTCTTCCTTTACAAGAGTACTTAAAAGAATTCCATTACATTATGGTATAAGGAGAAAATTGTTTTCAGTATATTTTAATTATGTTAGACTATGTCAAGCATAATGCAATTTATATGCATTAGTGACAACATCATTTCTGTAGAATATGGAGTGCTGTAGCATTTATCATTCATTTATACGGTCACACAAAATAATTCCGTTACATTATGGTCTACGGGAAAAAATTGTTAGCAATGTATTTTCTTGCTGTTACAGTATTTGAAACATAATAAAGTTGATATATAGACAGCGTTGAAGTGCATACAAAATATTTACTACTTTAGAATATGGATTGCATGGGATTTATCTCTCAGGAGGACACAGAGAAGCGTTTGGTTACAGTATTGTCTATGGGCGATAATGTATTTAAATGCGTTTATAGTTTAAAATGAATTTTTGATTTTCCCTAAATTTCTGTATCTTACATGGCTTAAATAAATTCTATAGATCATGTACAAGGCTTTACAAAAGAATTTGTAAGCATTACTGTACGTGGGAGCATTAATTGCTTAAATATGGATTTTAATTGTGTAATGCATGCTCCAGCTGAACTGTATTTAGTAAGGTAAGAAATGTTTGAAGAATGTAAATTAATCCATCCACAGGATTCCGCAAAGAACTGGATTAATTGCCATCCGTGTATGGTAAGTGCAAGAATATATATATATATATATATATATATATATATATATATATTAGTTGTGTTATGCTTTAGTTATCTGAATTATATTTTATTTTAATATGAATTATGTATACTAATCTGTAGATGATATACAAAGCTGCACAAAGGACATGAAGGAGATCTTGTTCTATTGGCGGTAATTGTTGAACCTAGATTTCCAAATACTTTATGTGTTACCTAGATGAACTAAATGTTAGCATACTATGTGGTGTATATACAGATCTATAGATCATACATAGAGCTTTACAACAGAGTTAGAATACATTGAAGATTATGGGCCGTTACTGCTGAAATTAGTTTTTCAATGTTTTTTTCGTAATTGTTTATTTATGTAACATATTTGATCTTATGACATGGTAAAGATTCATAATCTATGTATTTTCTTGTTTTTATTTTTTCCTTTCATTTTGTAGTGAAAAAAGGAATAAATATTAATTTTACTTTAGGATTTACAAAAATATTATATTTTAATGAAAAACATATATTTTTTATGAGTTTGTTTTAGTAAGAAAATCACATTTTCAAAAATTTCTATTGAAACTAAAAACTTTGAAGAAGAATATATGAGAAATATATAACTGAAAAATACTGCACAAAGTTTGTAACTATCTTTCATAGTAAGTTTTGATTTATAAATTTATGTATGACAAATTCAGTTAAAATATAAATTTTCTCAGATAAATGCATTTAAATCAGAAAGAAGGGCAGGCAACCACAGACTCCCGTAGTTCAACATGAAATGTGTTATACTTTTTGATCTAAATAACGTATGTATATGAGTTTCAAATAACTGAACATGTTTTTACGTCTGATATATAAAAGTCAATTGTTAAAAATTACATTTAATCAGACAATATTAGATTAAAAACATGCATTTATATAAAAACAATTAAAAAACTTATGCAAACGTTCAGGCTACGATTGAGCCCCTCTCGGCGATTGTCCGGTTATCGTACGTTATTGCACTGAAGAGTGGCTCAATCGTAGCCTGAAACGTTTGTATAAGTTTTTTAATTGTTTTTATATAAATCAATATAACTTATTATATTGATCTTTTTATTCAATCTAATATTGTCTGATTAAAGGAAATTTTTAACAATTCAATTGTATATATTAGACTTTTATATATTTTTAACAATATGTATATGGGGTTTTACCATTTTATTCTAGAAGCGCTAGGGTATTTTTTAATGTTGAAAATATAAAAATGCGATTTTTTTTTAGATTCGGGTGTCGCGAACCACCTTCAAAAAACTAGAAAGCATTCAAAAGAATGGGAAATTGCCAGTTGCAATTAAATTTGTCCATTGATTATTGAAACAAAAATTCTTCATTTTCAAACTATTATTCGAAGTTTTATTACTAAATGGTAGAAAATTGTTTATTTCTGAACTCCCCTTTCTTTGTAAGGGAAAAGAGACAACATTTTTATGTTACTGTAAGTAAGCAGAAACTGTATTGTCCTCACATGTAAGAAAGAAATTTGTAAGATTTATTAATGTACACGAAATTTAAAAAATCAAAAGTAAATATAAATTGAAATAAAAAATGAAATAAATCATAAGTGAGAGCAAATAAGTTATACAAACGTTCCTTTTCATGTGTATGTTTATCAATATAACTTATTATATTGATCTTATTATTATATAAAACTTATTATTATATTATCAATATAACAATATTAGCAAATATAGAATATTGAATCATAATTTTGCTGACAATTAATTCTGTTTTATTTAAATTTAAAATAAAATAATAAATGTTTAATTGAAATTCGAAGAAGTAAAATCGTTTTACAAATACATCTAGAAAAATTTTCATTTAAAATAATCTGCATGTAATTAATTTAACTTACGAAACAATCTGTGCTTTAAAAATAATATTTAAATGAAAAACAATAGTGAAATAAAAAATATATGTATTTCGTTAAAATAACTACTTTCTTGTTATCCAGTCAAGCAATCCGTAGCGGAATTACAATTTTTTATATATTTATTTATAACACGGATCAGTTTAAAGATAGAAAATATAGCCATACGTTTTAATGCTAGTTGAAAAAAGGATTATTCAACAAAATTATAATTAAAATAATACATTTTATATTATATTTGTAATAAATAGTTAAGATTTTTAAAATATTAAAAATAGGAAAAAATATTTTGAAAAGAGCAAATATGTATACGACACGTCCGTAGTTGATAAAAATTAACGCTTTATATAAACTTACGATTATTATTATTATTAAAAGACGAAACGAGAAAAATATATATATTATTTAAATGTGCAAAATTTCCCGGAATAATAAATAATACTTATATTCTTGTATTCAGTAGAAAGAAAACTAGTAAGAAACAGAAAAGTGTAATTTTTTTTAAGCTAAAGAAGTGCCCAAATAAAAATATAATGAAAACAACATCTTTAGCTATCTAAATTGCTTTAAAATTAAAATTTGATTAAATTGAAATAAAATGAAATTTAGATTTTGTTTTAGGTGTTATATGGGGAATTTAAAGGTTATATATTTTTAATTTTTAAATAATTTTTAAAGTAAAATTATTTTAATTTATGATTTACTTACGACGGGCGACTGGTCACTCGTCAGAATTTCAGTTGACCTTGAGGCACGACTCACTTATGTAGCAACAGGTAAAAACTTCGCCGTCTTGCGTGACAATTCGAACTTGCAAGCTGTTCGGAAAAGTGTTTCTTTATCGGAGGCGCGCTCCCCCTTTTAAGCAGAGAGACGCCCCCTTAACCACCCTTTCCCCTAGAGCTCCCCCTCAAACCCTCAACTTTGGAGAATGACGTCACGCGGAAGCCACCAGTTAGATTCCGCGTTTTTCTGCAACTATGGAGGGCCAATTTTGACGTCAGGAGCTTGCAGAATGATAGAAGGGTTATTGCAGTTTTCTCACGTTATTTTTATTTATGTAACTTGGGTTATTTCATTGGAAATGTAATAGCTTACAGAAAATAAATATCCTCTCACTTTTTTTTTTCTCGAGTAAAGTAACTGACATTAGCTAAACTTATTAGGGTATTACTTGCGTATTATACTTCATACATCCGAAAACATTCGTTTATTTAAATTGGGAATAATCGATGTCTAGAATTATCTCAACACTAAATTAAGCGAACAAAATAGTTAAAGATAGAATGAGAAATAGTACGATATATTTAACTTTACACAATAAAAAAAAACTATTAATAATTTAAATAATTTGTTTTATAATAAATTTTTTTACAATAAAAAATTTAATTTTTCAGATTAAATTAAATCTTAATAAAGCCTTTTTCAGTAATAATAAGTATGAATACAGATTTTAATTATTAAAAAAAAAAAAAAAAAAAAAAATTAGATAAACATGACTGTAGTGCATTTTTATTTAAAATTCAAATTTATGGAACAGAAAGTTACTTTATCAAGTGTTTATGTTTTATTATATCCTTTTCAAAATATAAGTACATCTTTAAGGGGACCAGGAAAGCTTGTGACGAAAATTGACAGAAGTTTGATCCTGGATCACGAAACATGTAATTAAATTAGGTAATTACTTCTACTTACATTTATTTATTTATTTATTTTTATTTCTGAAATGGTAAAATATAATTTTTAATATTTTATGACAAAACTAAACATTCAGAACTACTTTTCAGTCGTCATTTTATTTTTATGCTGCTTATTATGTTGTATCTCAATTATACATAAAACGAAAGGAAATTTGTAAAACATTATTAAAATTAGAATTTAAAAATCACAATCATACATCGAATCTCATTTCGAATCGTTCTGGTACCATCAGTAAAAATACTCATTCATTTCTCATTTTAAAAAGACAAGAAAAATATTAATAGTGCTATGAACACCGTAGGAGTTACAAAACCTTAATAAATTTATTATACTGCTTTGAACATACGTTTTATTATTATTATTATTATTATTATTATTATTCATTATTTTATTTGTTTATTTGTGTATTATGGATGAATAAGTCCTTTATACCTTGGATAAATTATGTTGAAGCAGACTTGCATGGTTTTTCCTTTCTTTCTTTCTTTATATATTTTAGAAAAAATATTTTTTTTTAACGCAAAAGTTTTGTTTAAGAAGTTATTTTTCATTTTGTAAAAGAACAAAAATAACATAGTAATAACAACTTTAATGTCTGTAAGCAAATATTACAAAACATTGAAATAAAAAAAAATACATTTTGATAAATTTTATTTTATTGATAAAAATAATTAATATCATTATTTTTTTAAGGTGAAATTGCGTTTCTATTATGTTTCAGAAAACGTTTTAGAAAAAAATTGATTCTCATAACTTTTTTGTATTAAAAATCATCCTTTATTTATTTTCATCAAAAATAATCATTTATCAGTGTATCAAAAGAATGTACCATTTATATTTATGAATATATAAATCATCTCACTGACCATTTGGTTAAACGTTTTTTGCAGAATGACCAAAAGGTTATTGCTGTGTATCATAATATATATATATATATATATATATACTAGATGGAACCCGTCAAAATTTGACGGCAAACAACTTGATAGTACCATAAAAATAAAATTTATAGTTGCTTTAACTTGACAAATTTCATAGTGGGGAGGATAATATGATTAAGTGGTCACAGACCTTTCCAATGATATATAACATGAGGGTTGTGTGCAAAATTTAGAAAGTACCCCTTGGGGGGGGGGCAAAGTGGGGAGATGGGCATCGGAGATGCATAATATGATATAAGTGGTCACAGGCCTTTCCAATGATATATAACATGAGGGTTGTGTGCAAAATTTAGAAAGTACCCCTTGGGGAGGGGGGGGGCAAAGTGGGGAGATGAACATCGGAGATGCATAATATGATTAAGCAGTCACAGACCTTTCCAACAATATATGACATGAGGGGTGTCAACAAAATTTAGAAAAGTATCCCTTGGGGGGGTGGGGGGGGGCAAAGTGGGGAGTTGGACATTTGAGATGCATAATATGATTAAGTGGTCACAGACCTTTAAAATGATATATAACATGAGGGTTGTGTGCAAAATTTATAAAGTACCCTTTGGGGGGGTGGGGGGGCAAAGTGGGGAGATGGACATCAGAGATGCATAATATGATTAAGCAGTCACAGACCTTTCCAACAATATATGACATGAGGGGTGTCAACAAAATTTAGAAAAGTATCCCTTGGGGGGGGTGGCAAAGTCGGGAGTTGGACATTTGAGATGCATAATATGATTAAGTGGTCACAGACCTTTCCAATGATATATAACATGAGGGTTGTGTGCAAAATTTATAAAGTACCCTTTGGGGGGGTGGGGGGGGCAAAGTGGGGAGATGGACATCAGAGATGCATAATACGATTAAGCAGTCACAGACCTTTCCAATGATATATAATATGAGGGTTGTGTGCAAAATTTATAAAGTACCCTTTGAGGGGGGGGGGGGCAAAGTGGGGAGATGGACATCGGAGATGCATAATATGATTAAGCAGTCACAGACCTTTCCAACAATATATAACATGAGGGGTGTCAACAAAATTTATAAAAGTTCCTTCCTTAGGGGGGGGGGGTGGCGGGATGGACCCCGGAGATGCATAACATGAATAAGCGGTCAAAGACTTTTCCAGCGATATATCACATGAGAGGTGTCTGCAAAATTTAGAAAAGTGTCCCACTTGGGGGGGGGATAGACCCGAGATGCATAATATGATTAAGCAGTCACAGACCTTTCCAATGATATATAACATGAGGGTTGTGTGCAAAATTTATAAAGTACCCTTTGGGGGGGGAGGGGGGGTGGCGGGATGGACCCCGGAGATGCATAACATGAATAAGTGGTCAAAGACTTTTCCAGCGATATATCACATGAGATGTGTCAACAAAATTTATAAAAGTGCCTTCCTTAGGGGGGGGGGGTGGCTGGATGGACCCTGGAGATGCATAACATGAATAAGCGGTCAAAGACTTTTCCAGCGATATACCACATGAGAGGTGTCTGCAAAATTTAGAAAAGTGTCCCACTTGGGGGGGGGGATAGACCCGAGATGCATAATATGATTAAGCAGTCACAGACCTTTCCAATGATATATAACATGAGGGTTGTGTGCAAAATTTATAAAGTACCCTTTGGGGGGGGAGGGGGGGTGGCGGGATGGACCCCGGAGATGCATAACATGAATAAGCTGTCAAAGAATTTTCCAGCGATATATCACATGAGAGGTGTCTGCAAAATTTAGAAAAGTGTCCCACTTGGGAGGATAGACCCGAGATGCATAACATGAAAAAGAGGTCACAGGCGTTCCAACTTGCAACTTTTTCTCGAAGGCATTTGACAATATTAAATTTTTTTTTACCCAAGACAATTTAACGATATTCTTAATTTTTTTGCGTAATTCGTCAAACGTTCATGGAAAAAATCATGAAATTCGCTAATCAATAGTTGATAAATTATAAAATTCAACAATCGATAGCAGTAAAATCGGTCAATCGATAATGGAAAAATCACAAAATTCATCAAATGGTTCACGTAAAAAAAATTGTCCTGCACACTGATGATATGATCAAAAGGGTTTTGAAGTATAGGACAAAATTAGCACTTGCCAAACAGCGAGTAATCCTGAAAATTTGGCAATGGACTTTATTGCCACCACTGGTCAAACATAATAGTCACACTCACCAATTGCGATGATTGAATGGAAAAAGATTTTTTTCTCCGCTGTCGCTCGACAAATTTCGAAACCATTTGGCGAATTTCACGATTTTTTCTCCGAAATTGACGGATTGTGATTTTTTTTCTCGAAGCCATTTGACGATATTCGAAAACTTTTTCCCCCGAAACCAGTTGATGAATTTTGCGATTTTTCCACTGTCGATTAATGAATTTTGCGATTTTTCCGCTATCGATTGACGAATTTATCAACTATTGATTAATGAATTTCATGATTTTATCCATGAACGAACAAATTGCGCACTTTCTTTCCGCTAATGTTTGACACATTTCGCCCTTTACAATTCAGCCAATGAGTTGAACGTTGTTTCTTTCCAGAAATGTCAAGAATGAAACAATGATTCTTTAGGATGAATTTTCTTCGTTCGATGCACCATGGAAGAAAGAATGTGTGCAATGCAGCAACGGGCGTCACAGACTTTTTAGGGCACCTGCAGACTAAAAACATCTAACCAATCTTCGCGGGGGGGGGGGGGGAATCACAGATTTCGTCAAATGATTGAGGAAAAAACACTAAATTCATCAAAGGATCATGGGGAAACATGACTTTCGTTAAAAGACATCAGAAAAAACATTAATTATGCAAAAGGATCGTGAAAGATAAGCAAATTTTGTCAAAGAATCGCAAAAAAGGAAAGTTTACCAAAAGGTCATGCTTTTTTACTAAATTTCGTCTAAAAATTGCGG
The DNA here is from genome assembly GCA_963931845.1 of Maratus michaelseni. Lineage (NCBI taxonomy): Eukaryota > Metazoa > Arthropoda > Arachnida > Araneae > Salticidae > Maratus > Maratus michaelseni. Next base: position 322,245,793 of record OZ007587.1, read on the forward strand.
AATAAAATGTATTTTATCAAAGAATCGCTGGAAAATGCGAATTTCGTTAAGGATCATGAGAAAAATGCGAAATTCTTCAAAGGATCGCTGAAAAAACATGAATTTCGTCAAAGAATTGCTGAAAAAACATGAATCTCGCCCAATAATAGAAAAATCATGGTTCATAATCATTATATCTAGTAGTATATGTAAATACAGTTTGTGATATAAGACAAAATTAACACTCACCAATCGGCGAGTAATACTGAAAATTGGTAATTGATGTTATTGCCAGTACTGGCTAAACTTAATAGTCACACTCGCCAATTGCGATGATTGAATGTAAAACGAAATTTTTTTCCCGCTGTCACTCAAAGAATTTTTAAACCATTTGGTGAAGTTTTTCCCGAAACCATTTTGTGAATTTCCCGATTTTTTCTTCAAAATCATTTTTCAACAATATTCGACCCAATACGCATGCGTCAAAAAAATCGCCGGCCAATGAGGTGAGAGTCTATTACTGTCTCTATTAACGTGTTTGGGATCATCTCCTGTTTTTTTTTTTCTTGCACATTGCATTAAACCTAGGAAGGTATTTATATAGAACTCACTGTGGAGTGTTTAGAAGGTATTTATTTTATTTATTATAATTTGTATGAATACTTAGGTGTCCATTTCGGATTTACTGTTTAAAAATGAATTTAGGCTCATTTAACATTCGCAAAATCAATCCCGATGGAAATTGTGTTTTTAGATCTCTATCATTTTGTGTATATAGTACAGAAAATAATTATTCAAACGTACGTAAAATATCGTAGAACACGTAATACAAAATTGGACCACTTATAGTCCGTTTATTATCGGGGATGAATCTTATGGTGTTCCGATTGCTAATGAAAACGATTATGTAAATATATGGTTCTTCATAGAAGTATGTGCTTCTTCACACTTCAATAGAAGCATTGTTTAAATTAATATAATTCTACAAATATGATGCAGTTTTAAAACATTGAGTAATGATTAATATAGTCAAGGAATCTACTCATATACGTAATTAAGTTTTGGTACTTCTCTATTATCTCATCGACCACTTTTCATAACAAAAAACTATCGCCAAACTGTAACGCCAAATAAACGGGAGAACGTTGTCATTAATACGCGCAAATGTTGAATTAAAAACCACTTGACGACATAACAAACACGTATAATGCTTCCGACATCAAGTAAATGGGATTGCATTTTTGGCATTTAATCATACATTTTGGCAATAGTATTTTGTTATGAAAAGTGGACGATGGGATAATAGAGAAGTACCTAAGTTTTTTATACCAATTTTGAAAATTTATCTTTTTTTGACATTTAAAAAAAATAACAGAAAAAACATTACAAATTTGCCCATTTGCTCAGCGGTCAAAGGATTAAGAAAATATTAATGATTAGCGGAACTGGTTCTAGCTATGAAGTAATATTATTTTGCTCAAAAACCCCCAGCAAAAAAATAATTACAAAGAATAAGTAATCGTCTTTAAATATACAAAAAACAATGTGATTAATGGCCAGGATTTTTTTACATATAACATTTTTTATATACAAAATAAAAACCGAAATAACCTCATTCATTTCACCCGATGTCAAAAATAGTTTTGTTTTCCACATTCTTGGGCAAAGCACTAAATCAATAAAATCACCAATTTGTGACAAATTATGAGTTTCATATGAATCGCCCATGAACGGACATGCAAACTGGTAAAAAATGAATGTAATAAATTAAAACATTCAAGATTTGTATACATACAAACAATACAATGTAAATATTAATATTGTTTGTATATATATACTTCTTTGTATACATATATTGTTTGTATACATACAAACAAATATAATGTAAACATTATTCAAATATTAAGAGTTTACAAATCAAAACATTCTAAACATTTGTATACATACAAACAATATAATGCATACATACTCTTTACAAATTAAATAGCACACTTATGTAATGACAAAACTTTTAAATCGAATAGAGATAATATATTTCTGTTAAAAAATAATGCTAAAGTTCAGACTTACATATATTATACATTCACATAAAGCTAGTCACATTCCTGCATATTTATTAAATATTTAGTTGCTAAATATAGAAATAATATTTTATAATTTATATTCAGGCGCTCAGATTCGCTTTTTTCGAACACATAATAATAAAAATATTACTACCGTGCGTACTGTCTTTTGACATTATATTTACATAATCGAATTCATTATCAATCGGAACACCATAAGATTCATTCCCGATAATAAACAGACCATAAGTGGTCCAATTTTGTATTACGTGTTCTACACGTTTGAATAATTATTTTCTGTACTATATAAACAAAATGATAGAGATCTAAAAAAAAAATTTCCATCGGGATTTCGCCAACTTATGAGCCTAAATTCATTTTTAAACAGTAAATCCGAAATGGACATCTAAGTATTCATACAAATTACAATAAATAAAATAAATAAATAAAATAAATACCTTCTAAACACTCCACAGTGAGTTCTAGATAAATATCTTCCTAGGTTTAACGCAACGTGACAACAGAAAAAAACAACAGATGATACGATCCCAAACACGTTTGTAGAGACAGTCATAGACCCTCACCTCATTGGCCGGTGATTTTTTGACGCATGCGTATTCGATCGAATTTCGATGGAATAGATTTGACAGAATTACCAAACAGCTTTAAATATATGGATATATATATATATATACTGTTTTTTCTGTTGTTTTTGTTGCATTTCAAAATTTAAAAAAAAATGTTTTTTTTAATGATCATTAAAAATTTGCAACAAACATTTTTCTCTTTATATTGCTTCAGCACTTTCTGAGCATGAAATAATTTTTCGGAAATCATTATTAAAAATTAGCAAATATTGCAAGAAAAATTCTTCTTTATTCCATTGTATGAAATTATTCATTAAGCATTGTATCATAAAAAATAAGTTATTTAATATTGAGATGTCAGCACTTGGTGGTCATTTTATTAATCATTCTATGATAAAATATATAATACGCAATTATTATTACTCCGGCTGCATTTACATTAAAATTAATAAAGAATTGGTTTATTTAGAATTATTAAAATTTGCATATAAGACATATTTAAAATCATATGATTCATTAGATTTTAAGAACTCATTAGCAATTTTGAAAGTTTCAAGGTTTTTTTATTTATTTTATTTTATTTATTTTTGTTACATAGAAAATTTTATCAGATTAAATTTTATGAATTTAACTTCTACTGCAAGATTGGTTATATGTTTCTGCATTAATTGAGCATTTTTATTCCAGCATTTTTATATAATTTACAAGAAGCGATGAAATTTTATGTAACTGGGAAACGAAATAAAGTTTACTTAACTGTTTCAAGCTTTTAATTTTCTTCAAATGATGAATGAAGCTTGATCAAATGTCCTTAAGCAAATGTATTAATTGTTTTTGACTAAACTAATTTTTGAATTTTTAAAATAATTTAAAGGTAATCCTAAAATTGGTTAATTTTCGTCGAAAAAATGAATGCGGATCAGAAATTTTTGAATTAATATTAGGGAAATATTCACATAAAGTATAGAAATAAAAGGTGGCTTTGAATTTATTTTTAATAAGTGCTAATATAAAACATGTGTATGATAATACGCTTGAATAATTAAATAAAAATTCTGATTTATATGTAACATTATCTTTCTGGGTGATCCAAACAGCGTTACAAATTTTAAAATTAATTTAAAACGAACAAATTATGATAAAATAAATCGGTGAAGTACGAGTATAACTCACGCTCCTAGGATTCCGTACATTAAATTTATTAATTACAATTTATTAATTAATAAACTCCTACTACCCCTAATTTTTTCATAATTTTAGTTTCAAAAGATTCGAAAATAGGAGAGGGGGGGGGGGGGCAAATTTTACCATTGTACTTTCGACGATATCTCTGAAAATATATTATCTAAAAATAAAACAAATATATTTTTGAGTTCGATGTTACGAGATCTTTTGACGATACCCTACACGATATAGAGAAAGAGAGTTTTCTTTATTCAAGTAACTTAATTGGTATTTCGGCTAATTACCTATAATGATCTTCGAAAATCATTATAAAATATCCTTGGATGATTCTGTGTCGATAGATACATCGAGTGCCCCTCAGCTCCTCCGCTGACCGCCGGAAAAGTAAAAAATGCGTTTTTCTCAAAAACTATATTACCTAGGAAAATCGCTCTAGTTTTCCTGCAAGGATTCAATAAATTCCTACTATCCCTAATTTTTTCATAATTTTAGTTTCAGTAGATTCGGAAATAGAGGGAGGGACATATGTTTGCGGTGCATTTTCGACGATATCTCTGCAAATATAATACATTAAATTAAAACAAATATATTTTTGAGTTCGATATTACGACATCTTTTTCATGATATTCCACATGATATACAAAAAGAAAACTTTTTTATAAAGTAACTTAATTAGTCTCCTGTATTTTTCATAATCATATTTGTGAATGACTAATAATCTGTAAAATATGTGGATTAAAAAGGCTTTATAAGTTTTCTAAGTCTGAACTTTCCACGTTCTATAATTTACGAGAAAAAGGATTCTGACAGACTTACCGACAGACACAGGAGTGATCTTATACAAGTTCCGTTTGTCCTTTTTAAATACGGAGCACTAAAAAATGTAGCTTGTACGAATGGGATGAGGGAGCAATCAGATTTCTAGAGAATAACAAATAAAGGTTGTGGTCTCAATTGGCAACAGCAGTTGCTGACACGCAATTTGTGAAGGAAATTCATAAAAATCAAGGCGTCAATAAAACACATAAATGCGCATGAATTCTCCATTCGTTGCCGACAGTATACTATCGTTACTTACCACATCAAGCGTTATTGATTAAGCTTATTTTACGTGAACGGTGAATCAGCAACCAAAACACTACTGCTAAAGGACTCAAGTAAAAGAAATAGGGCCCATTTCAATCCAGCGAATCCTGAAAATTTTCAGATTTTGTCCGGTTATTTATGTATTTATTTTGTTGTTGTTGTTGTTGTTGTTGTTCATTGAATATTTTTACAAGCGTCATTTGTGTATTTGCTTAATATTTCAGATAAGAGCCCTCGGTGACTTTTGGATCTACGACTTTTTTTGTTGTAAAAATAATCCCAGCTATAAGTGATCACAAACCCACATTTTTTTGTAATCATTTCTACTTTTAAAAATAAATTTTTAAATTGAAACTAAATGTTGTTGCATCCGGTATTTTTAAAAGAATAATATTTTTATAAGGTATGTGCAAAAGAATGAAAAATGACAAATGGCTTCGGATAAAGGGTTAATGTCTGGATGTAGTATCTTTTCTTACTCCAAACAAATTTTAAGTTTAACATGTTTATCGAAATATTTAGTGAGCATTCGTATAAATTTCAAATGACTTCTTACATATAAAAATGAAGTTTTTATTTACAAATATAAAATTTATTGCATTGAAGAAAATTCGAACTAATTCGAAGGTAAGGAATCGTAACATATACGATATGTAAATGTGATAAAGATGTAGCGTATTTATTTTTTTACTGTGAAATTATATTTCTATATAATTTCAGAAAACTTTCAGGGAACAATTGCTATTCAGAACTTTTTTGTATTAAAATCTCTATAATATCTTTAGAGATATTATCTGTGTAGTTATATTGCAAATTTCATAAACTTTAATATATTGAAGAAGAAATAAATAATTTTTAATTTGAACATTAAAAAAATAAGCGATTAAAGAAAGGCGATGGAAGTGAAGCCAATACAAAAATGCAATTTACACTGCTAAGGTCGAGGTCCATCATCTGCAGACTTACTAGTGTAACATAACAGAAAAACCATCTGCCAAAGTGTCATTTTGGTGATTAAGCATTGAATCTCGAGTGTGTTAATTTCTATGTCTGTGTAATCTACCCTAAGGATATAAAAAAAATATCCTTTAAATTTGTTACTATGAAAGCGCGTTTGTCAATTATTTGAAATCAATTCTATACAATTTCGCCGAATTTTGTTTATCATTCAAAATATAGAAACTTTTCTTTTTAAATTACTATATATTTTTAAATTTCATGTTATATTTTTGTATTCCTAATTAAATATTTTAAATCAGATTGCTTCATATAGCACGTGAATTAGATCAGCAATAAAAAACTTTAATATTGCCATTAAATAGGTTGTATTAAAATAAATATATCTATCTTAATACATTCGCAGGCGAGAAAAAATGATGAATAAAATCTGTGTTAAAATTTTTATACAACTGTGTTAACAATTTATTTAACATTTTTTATTATTAAATTAACCATGGCGTATAATTTTATGTGTTGCAATTTGTATTGCAAACCAAACAAAGAGAAAATTAAAATGAAGATATTTAAAATAAAGAATTTTAATAAAAAGCTTTGCGTTAAAAAAAGTTTTAATTAAAAATAAGGAAAAGGGATATCAATTATAGGGAAAACAATAAAAGATTTAATTAACGAATAGCATTTTTTTTTGTAGATTTTGAGTCTGAAAAAAAATCTTTTTATAGGTCCTGCGTTTTTTAAGAATCGGAAGTAAAATATTACATGCAATACCTTCATAAAACATTACGGATATTCATAGATGAGATTTTTCCGACTTTTAGCATACCAGTATAATCTTAGAGAAAATGTTGTTCCGTTACATCACAGAATGTTCCGATTAAATAAAAAAACATTTTCTCTAAGGTTATACTGGTATGCAAAAAATCTCATCCCTGCTGGTACTAGAACTTTTTATTTAAAGAAATACGAAACTGAATATTATACAGCATTATTATTGCTATATACTTCTATTATTTTTTTTTATAAAAATGTTTAAAAAAGTGCGAAAGTAAAATGCTTAAATAGGGGGAAACCCCCAGTAAGTGACACTTTAATGATTCTTTCTTGTTTAAATCACTATTACAAAAATTTAAATCCATTTTATATTACCTTTGCTTTTGAAAGGATAGTAGAGATACATTAAAAAAAATACTGTTCGCAAAATTTTGAAAAATTATACATTTTATTGTTAAAAGATATTTTTATTCATAAATATGGTCAAAAACTCCAGTAGCTGACACCATCCCTATTTTGGAACACCGATAACTGACACAAAGTGAATCAATGACTGACACTTTATTTTAAAAGATTAAAATCCTTTACAAAAACTTTATTCTTTATTATAAAAACAAAATACATTAATATTTATTATAAAAAGTGGAATTTTTAGTAAGCTGTACTGCATTATTAGTAATGCAGAGTATTTAGTAAGAGTATATAGGAGTAATATTTAGTGCTGCATTATTAGTAATGCAGATATCCAATAACTGACATTTATGAACCAGTAACTGACATCTGGTGTAAGACAACAGTAAAACAACTCAAATTTTAATGGCGTTTACTACAAGATAAATTTAATTTATTACTATGTATTTTTAAACAGTTAAAATAATAGTGGTGAGTAAATTGACTCTAGTGGTGAGTAAATTGACTCCAAAATAAAAACAAGTATCTCATTTATCACTAGAATACATTACTTTGCAGAATTTTACAACAAAATGCTTATTTCAGGTAGATTTTTGCTCAAGAGTCAGTTACTGGTTAGGTATCAATAACTGGGGGTTTCACCCTACTTCATACATTTTAATACATTTTAACAAATTAGATCAATATTGCCGAAACATATCAAAATGAAACTCGAAATTAAGGAAAAAGGTAATATTAATATTTCTGGTTCACAATGCTAGGAAATTTTCATTTAATGGAAAAATTTAATTGTCATTTAATGCATTTCAAGAAACAAAAAATTATTTAAAGTGTCAAACAATAACATTAGTTATAATTAAATACATTGGTTTCTAATGATAACAATTAATTTTAAACATTTATAAACAAATATACTACATAATTTCATTTGTTTGTAAATCATATTCATTAGTACATGAACATTTATAATAATAATTGTGAGAGTTAATAATTAAAAATCAGTTAATTTGTTGTATAGTTTTCCTTTTTTTTAAGTGCTTCATTTTATGTTAAATTAAAAATTAAATATTTATGATTTACAAATTCTAAAAAATAAATTTGGACTAAAATAATTACCAGAAAATGAATATTTATTGTATTATCATTATATAAACATAATGTTCTTTGTTTCATGATAGATTGTCTGGATTGCTGTATACTTATTGAAATTTTTCTCGGTTACGATGTGATAAGATTAAATTTTAATAATTAAATGCAATTTAGATGACTTTTCAGGCAGTATATAATGTAGATTTTGTGCCTGACCGTTCTGGGTAGCATATTTTAAAATATGGTTTCGTTTTTTATTGATTTCCTGTTATAAGTAGGAAAAAATATATACTCTAAAACGTTAATATATTTAAAAAAATTAAAAATATTTTTAGATTTAAATTTAGATGACATGTAAAATGTAGAATTGTGCGGGTTTTTTTCATACATTTTACTATACTACATGTTCACAATTTTATTAAGTAAAAACATTGATTCTAATTTAATAAAAAAATTAGATATTTAATCATATGTTTTAGTTACTTCTATCACATAAACAATTAACTTAAGCATTTGAAAAATCTCAATTTTGTATTTTAGTTTTATAAAGTAACACTGTTCCCGAAAAAGATTAAATTAAATTTTATAGTTAAAATATCGATTATTTTGGAAAATAAAACTAAAAGTATCTGAAAACACTCTTAAGAAATCGTTAATAAATACAGTAAAACTTCAATTGTTCTAAGTCTAATCATCCCCGTACTTAATTTTCCGAATCGATATCACGAAATGAAACATTAAGAGGGGTGGGAGACTTTGAAAAGCGAATTATATGTATGCATTCGTAAAAGTATTTTTACTGATATTCTTATTTAAACTACGATTAAAATTAATATCTGATTTCAATTTGGGAAATCTGTATTTGGTTATTTGTAAATCAGTGTTTACAGTTTATTTTATAATTAATTTATAGAAATAGTCTAATCTTAATCGTTTGATACCCTCTTCGCCCCCACGAATTAAAAGAAAACACCCCATACTAATGTTTGCACTAATTATCGTATAAAACTATAACCGGTACCAATCCATTTGTAATATCATGTACTATTTAATGCTATACTTACATTTTTTTTTTTTGGGAGGGGGTCTACATATAGAAATTGTACCGAACTATAATATTGTCACTAGTAAAATGCACTTTTCACATCATATTTTTATTTTTCGGTAAATTTAGTCTTAGGATTTTACCAAACGACAAGTGATTCGGTTAAGTTTTTAAGGAACTAGGGAAATTTACAGTTTAGTACTCTTAATATTAAATTTATTTTTAATCGTTTCAAAACAGATTGCAATGCGAGAAGTTGTTTAAGCATCACAGGAAAACTGCATGACGGCACGAGCTGTAATTGTGAATTCGCATATTTTAAGCTTCTGGAAATCGATTTCTGTTTTAAAAAAAATTATAAGTTGCAATTCCAATATTTTTGAATTTTTTTTTAAATATTTATAATTTCAAAATGTTTTTACAGGAAAAATGAATTGTAACTTATACATTTTTTTAACAGAAATCGATTTTTAAAAGCTTCTAATTTGTGTATCCAAAATTACAGATCATTCCAGAAAGTAAATTTTGAGTTATGCTTTGAAAAATATCCGCTTTTCAATTAATTATGCTCTTATTCAAAATAAATGTAACAATACGAATTATAACGTGTAAACCTGCATAATTCTTTAACCAATTAATTGAATCACTTGCCGTTTAATATTCTAATGGAAAATGTACCAAAAAGTTTAATGATGATAAAAGTTGATGGGTACTATTGAAAATATTCGAGTTACAAAGAAAATTTCTAGCAGTAGACGATGCTTTACGCAAATTTTAAGAATATTGTTAATTAGTCCAAATTAATGCTAATTGATTGGTACCAGTCCATTTTTATACGGTGAATTACGGCAGAATTAATATGGGGTGCCCTCTTTCTCTTTCTCTCTCTTTTTTTTTTTTTTTTTTTTTTTTTGCCGATTTCAAAATACTTTTTACATTGCTTCATCTTTAATAAACCCGAACAAAGGCAGAAGAAACAGATTTTAATGGGAAAATTTCACCTGGCTCAAACGCTTTCTAAATGCAAATCCTTTAATAAAAAATCGTAAAAATTTACTAATTGCAAATCAATTTTACTAATTACACGTTTTTATTTATTTTCTCTGTTCTTTATTTTACACTTTAAAATAATTTCCAATTTTGAACTGTTTAAATAAATATACACCCTACTTACATTTTCGCTAGTATTTTGCATAAATTCTCCTGGGCCACATGTATTTTGCATTTATTTTCACATTTTATTCACTAAACATACCATTGCTTATATTTACATGAAAATATTCTTGAATAAATAGTATATTTAGTCTACATAAGGCATTTCATTTTTGCCATTATATGTTTTTTTCCAGAACATTACAGAACATAGATTTCATTTATTTTCTTTTTTGGAAGTCTTTGTAAATTAAGGATCAAGAGACTTACAATAGAAGAATTTGCAAGTAGTAATTGTTTTAGCAATATCGATTTAAACAAAAAGACAATACAAATTAAGGTACAACAAAAAAGATAAATCATATTTGAAATGTATTTTTCCTTCTTTTGATGAATATAATTTATTTGATTGAATTACCCCACTTAATTTCCATTAAAAGAAGTAGATTTTTAAAATTATATTTCAAATTCATTAATAATTCTTTATACTTTTTTATTGTTTTATTTTATAATGGTCGTCTATAAGTTTAAAAATCTTTTGAAATATTTAAATTTGTAATTCTAATAAATAGTTTCATTAGAAAAAATAATGTGTGTTTATACATTTGTTAAAAACAGAAAATAAAATAAAATCTATACTAATATTATAAAGAAGTAACGTTTGTTTGTTTGTAGGGGTAATCTCTTGAACTACAGAAACGATTTCAAAAGTGACGGTGGCATATTGATGGTAACAATCCCTGTTCCAACATAGGCTGTATTTTAAGTCAGTGCCACTACTCGCAGGGGAAGGCAGGTGCGGAAAACGTTCTAGAATCGCGATTTTTGTGATACTGGAGGAGCTAGAAACTTGAAATTTGGCATGGTAGTTACTTTTAAGATGTAAATGCTCTCTAAGAAAATTCGAAATTTAAAAGTGTGGAATGAGTGAAAAGCGTTCTAAATTACAATTTCTATGGAATCTCTGGAACTATAGAGCCGATTTCAAGCATAATGGTTGCAAATTGATGGTGACAGTCGCTGCTCTAACAAAGGCAATATTTTAACTCGGTGTCACTACCCGTTTGTGTAGTAGCGAAAAACATTCTAAAATTGCAATTTTTCTGATACTGAAGGGGTTGGAAACTTGAAATTTGCAACATAGTTACTTATAAGATGTAAATAACTAACTTCTAACATCAGTTTCTAAAAATTTCGAAACTTAAAAGGGTGATATGAAGGAAAAGTGTTCTAAAAATTATGTACATTACGATTTGTATGGGATTGCTAAGGACAGAAATTTGAAAATTGGCATGGCTGTTACTTTTTAAAACACAAATGCATACACAAAACAGTTCTTTAATAAAATGAAGTTTCAAAGGTTCAAGGAGGAAAAAACCGTTCTAAATTACGATTTTTGTGATACTGAAATGTCTAGAAACTTGAAATTTGGCATGGCGGTTGCTTTTAATATACAAATACTCGCTAACAATCATTTGTAATGAAATTCGAAATTTGAAAGTGTGAAACGAGCGGTAAGCGTTCTAACAGCGTTCTAAATTACGATTTCTATAGAAATGTTAGAGATAGAAACTTGAAATTTGACATGGCCGTTGCTTTTAAGACGTAAATGGTCTCACAGAACAGTTTAAATAAAAATGAAATTTAGAAGTGTGAAAGCGCGAAAGCGTGAAACGCGTTCTAAAAACGCTCTAAATTACGATTTATATGAAACTATTACGGCTAGAAATTTGAAATTTGGCATGGTTGTTACTTTAGAGACGTAAATGCTCACCCAGTAAAGTATCCTAAAAATGCGAAATTTAAAAGAGTGCAGGAACAAAAAAAGTCCTAAAATTGCGATTTATGTGGTACAGTTGCTACAAAAGCTTGATATTTGGCACGGTGGTTACTTTTAAAATGCAAATGCTCGCTAAGAAAGAATTCTAAAAAAATCGAAATTTATAAGGGTGAAATGAGCGGAAAACGTTCTAAAAAGTTCTAAATTATGATTTAATTGGATTTATTCGTGTTAGAAATTTGGTATACAGTTAATTTTTAAGATGCAGACGCTCGGCATAAGCAATTTGTTATTTTTCTAAATTTAAATGTGTAAAACGAACAAAAGCGTCCTAAATAATGGTTTATTCAGAATTGTTAAAGATAGAAACTTAAAATTTGACATGTTAGTTATCTTTTAGCCGTAAATACTCGCACATAACGGTTTTTACAAAATTCGAAATTTAACAAGGTGCAGAAGAAAAAAAAAACGTTCCAAAAATCCGATTATAGAGATGCTTTTGGTCTAGAAACTTAAAATTTGGATATTTGTAAGTTTTCAGTGCTCCCTAAAAAAGGTTTCTAAAAAAAATCAAATTTTAAAATGTTGAACACTTAGAAAAAGGAATTGATTAAAACAACAAAACATGTTTTGTTGAGTACATTTTGATTGTTTTAAGCAAAATTTTTAGTAAAAATTTGAAGTAAAAATTTGGTTTTGTTGCTTGGACAAAAAAATAATGTTAACACTCTTACAAAATTTTAACAAAATTTCATCAATTTTACTTGAATTAACAAAATCTGTTTTTTTTTTTAAATTTTACAATAATTTTGTAATTTAAATTTGTAAATCTAGCAATATTTTGTTGTTTTTGCAAAATTTAAATTGCTGTAGCCCGAACTCTCTCACGTAATTTAGTTTATTTGACTTATATAGCTATATAATTAAAGGATTAACATAATTTTTGGATAATTAAAACTTTTTTCATTGGGACGGATCAAGGTAGTTTTAAAAATCCCCCTCTCCCATTTATTACTTTCTTCTATCTTTACAAGAAGAAAGTTTTGGATTCATGAAAATTTTCGACTTCCGGTTTCCGACTAATTTTAGGAAGTCCTGAACATGATTTGACTGTTTTTAGAAAATGACTGTCTGTGACTCTGTCTGTATGTGACAAAACTTTTGTGGGTGCTCTATCTCTATAACTAATGCCCGGAATTTAATAAAACTTTATATTCAGTTACTTCCCGATATAAATTGTTGCTGATTAGTTTTTGGTGTAAATCGCGCAACAGGTGGCGCTGCTATGTTGCACTTTTTGTGATTTCAGCAATAGCTCTATCTCATTTTCAGCACTAAATTACGCCTGTAATCTTTGAATAATAACCAGTGATTTTTTATCGTGCTTTTTACAGGCATAATTTACTGCTGAAAATAAATTAACTATGTGTTGCCGTATGCTGGGCTTTGTATTGTCGTCTCATGTTTGCCGCAGAAATTTGCGTGCTTCTGATAACATTTCCATCTTGTGCTGTGGTTTCAGCCGGTCACCATATATAAGAGTGAGAAATGCCGAGTTGGGATATCATTCCTTGTAGCTCAGTGGTAGAACCTGTGGGAGCTGTCCTGAGGACCCGGGTTCAAATCCCGACTTGCGGCATTTTTCACTCTGTCGGTTTACGCTTGATAAAAAGCAATATAAAAGTTCACTTGTTATTATTCAAGGATTACAGGCGTAATTAACTGCTGAAAATGAATTAGATTGGTTCATTTAACAAACGTTTTTGTAGTATAAACAAAATAAGTTCGTAACATACATACTTTATTATTGAATTAAACAAAAAATATTTTGTTGAAAAAAGAAAATAGATTGTTAAAATAACACATAGCATATATCTATGTAACAAAAATAATTTTATTAATTCAAGTAAAATTGAACCATGCTACTTGAATTAACAATTTTTTGTTTTTGCTGACGATACAAAATTTTTTGTTGAAATTGAAAAAAAAAAAAAAAATCAACAATATTTTTTTGTTGATTCAAACAAAATTTCCATTGACCCATATTAAAACGAAAAGTTTTGTTGGGTCAACCAAATTTTTGTGGATTCAACAAAACTTTTTTCTGGGTGAAATGAGCAGTAAATGAACTCAAAACATTCTACACTATGATTTATGTGAAATTGTTAGGGATAGAGACTTGAAATGTTATTGGCTTATGTTTAAGACATAAATTTATTCACAGAACATTTTTTTAAAATTTTTAAATTTTAAATTGTGCAGGATCAAAAAAGTTCTATAATTGTGGTTTCTGTGATATGGTTGTTAAAGAAGATTGCAGTATAATTTCTTCTATTAAAATTAGTCTCATGAATACCACTTCGCAAATTTCAACAATTACGTGAGCAAAGCCGCGGGTTTCGCTAGTATATTATATAAGAGAAAATATATCGCGTATGTGTTATTGTATACCTAAAGTTTTATTTCATTCTTCATATATATATATGTTTCGGTTAATATGATTAATCCGGTCATTATTAATAATAACCGGTTATTATTAATAATGGCCGGATTAATCATATTGACCGTAACACACACATATATATATATATACATAATACCATTTAATAGGGATGTGGCAGAACTGCTAAAAAAGTTAAAAAATTTTTTTATTAAAATGAAAAAAAAATGGGTTTTATGCATTTAATCATTTTACTCAAATCACAACATCATTTCCGCAACATAAATGCACACAATGTCTTATTATACTTTGCTAATTATTGTACTTGTCTTCCCACATAATTTTATTATATTTAAATTTTATTTACTTCATTAAGTTTCCTCAAATTTCAAATATTATTTGCTTTGTCAATATATGTTTCTCATTCTCTCTTTTTATTATATTTCATCTCTATTACTAACAGATGGCAGCACTAGCATTTTTTTAACTTGTCTACAATTTTAGATTTTACCTATAATTTTCTAGGATAGATGGCAGCACTACTTAATTTTATATTATCACTATTCTCAGCAAAGTTTTGGGCTTCGATATGCAGCCAGTTTAAGCAGAAGCAGGTGTCTGGCTAAATGTCAAGTAACTACAATCCTTTTACATCTACTTTCAAGTTTGTCCTTTTTGGTGAGTCTTGAACATTATTTTATATTCTAATTGCTATTTAAGTTTGATATTTTTTTATTTATCTAATTTCTATTTCAGTTGTATATTTATTTATTTATTTTGCTATTTAAACCTCATGTCGGGTTTTAATTTTCTTGTTTTATTTTGTTTTGTCATTTGAACCTCATGTCGGTCCTTAAATTTCTTGTTTCATTTATATATGTTATAAGGGGCTTAATATTGTCGTTTTTGGCATAATGCTGACAATATTTGTTGATATAACATATACTTACTATGAATATTATTATAAAGCCCTTTTGAAGATTTTATAAGATATTCATTGTTTTCCAATTTTGCTTTTTCAATTTTTGCTTTTTCATCCTTTTAAGTATAATTCCTTCAGTGTCCATTCCATTGCTTTTTATGGTGTTTTATCCTTCGTTCTTCACATGTGGATTCATTTATATATATATATATATATATATATATATATATATATATTCCCACTCTTATTCAAATTGTCTGTATGATTTATAATATTCCTTTTGAAAAGGTCTTGTTATTCAATATTGTTTCAACGATTGTTCGGGCAAGATATGACATAATGTTTCGCATAAGCTGGTGTCATATATAGAAAACAATCGTTCTATGCTTATAAATGTGATATCCTTGCCCTTATAAAAGTGAATTACATTATAAGCTTTCATTTGTGTTTATACTCGTGTGATTTTATTTCCATTCCTTTATTTTTTTTTCTTTTTCATTTGAATTAATAATATTTCATTTATTAGGACTACATTTTTTAATTTGTAATTTGACACGGCTCTTTGATATCGTGATTTCAATGTATATGGCCAGTTTCTTATATTTCAATGGTTAAATTTTACTTATATTATATATATATATATATATATATATATATATATATATATATATATATATATATATATATATATATATATATATTTATATAGGTATGTATATATACATAAATAAAATACCTTTGAATTCAAAATACAGCAAACAAGTCTCAGAAATAAAATATGACCGAATCTGCAATTTAAATATGCAATTTAAATTAACTATTTGAAATAGATAGAAGTTATTCGATTTTAATTATTGTAAATAAAATGAAATAATAGACGAAATTTCAAATTCAAAACCAAATTCTTCTTTTCAAATTACGGGAAAATATAAAATATCGTTTTATATCTTATTTTAGTGATAATAAGTATGATATTGGTATTTACCATATTGAGAAAAAGTGTGGACCATAATTATAATCTTTAAAAGATAAAAGATTAATGAATGTGTTATTTTTAACCATGATTTACTTAAAAATACGGTGTTCTTGATATTAAACATTCCGAACATACATGGCCCTGACGTGCGATGTTATATGTTCCATAGATGGTCTATATGTACCCATAATTTTCAATAAAGTTTGTTTTTGACAGAAATTC
The DNA here is from genome assembly GCA_963931845.1 of Maratus michaelseni. Classification (NCBI taxonomy): domain Eukaryota; kingdom Metazoa; phylum Arthropoda; class Arachnida; order Araneae; family Salticidae; genus Maratus; species Maratus michaelseni. The sequence continues at coordinate 322,262,461 of OZ007587.1, forward strand.
TTGCAATTCTTCAGTTGGCCCCTGACCGCATGAAAATCCACAGAATATGAAGAAGAATCCTCTCAGTGAAATTTCACTGAAATGTAGTTTATTAACGTTAGAAAAGATCCTTTCTGAATCTTCGTAACCTGAAGTTACGAGAGAAAATATCCCGCAAGGTAGGAAGACTTAGCTATTGAGCAAAAGTGGCTGATCGATTATACGTACAGTGGCGGTCAAAAGTTTCCGGTCAGCATACAATTTTTCGGTTAATTTGTAAGTATAGCCATATGAAGAGGAATCTCAAACTGATACTTATACATTTTATTAACATAATAGTTAGGAACTTATTTATGAAATAAAAAATAAATATCAATAAATATAATTGACAAAATTAATTTTAAAGGAAAAAGCATGTTCTGAAAAGTTTCCGGCCATCGTGGCAAATTTGAAAAAAAAGGTGTTATAATAGAAAATAACAGTGATCAACAGCATTTACAATTAGTATTTTGTCGTCATACCTTTAGCAATAACCACTGCGGCGCAACGACGGGGCATCGATTCAATTAACGGTTGAAGATCGTCTATGGCAAGTTTTTTCCACTCTTCTTGCAAATTTTTGGAAAATTCTGCTGAATTGGCATATTTATAATTCCGCACACGTTTGACAAGTTCGTTCCAAAGATTTTCTATTGGATTCAGATCTGGTGATTGGGCTGGCCATTTCAAAAGCAGAATTTTTTGTGCGAAAGCCACTGCTGGACGAGCTTGCATGTATACTTTGGATCATTATCATGCTGAAACAAACAGTTGCGACCACAATTTTTCCTCCAATAAGGCAGCAAATGATTTTGCAAGACATCCTTATACATTACACCATTCATCTTGCCGTGGATTTCAACTAACGGCCCGACACCGTTCCAGAAAAGGCCCCCCACAGCATAACGTGTCCTCCGCCATGTTTCATTGTAGGAATAACATATCTCGAATCATATCTTTTGTTTTTAGGTCGTCGGACGTAGTGTCTGCCATCACTCCCAAAAAGGTTGAACTTCGATTCATCGGAAAATAGTACTTTTTTCCAGTTTTCAATTGACCAGTCTTTGTATTCCTTGGCAATCGCCAGTCGGGCCCTCTGATTTTTTTTACTTATGAAATGTTTTTAGCACCAACTCTTCCATAAAGTCCTACGTCACGTAAGCGTCTTGACACGGTACACCGACTTATTTCAGCAATATTTTTACTCCGTTAAACGAAGGCTATTGCAGCGGCATTTTTATGCGGGTCATCAACGGCTTTTCTTTTGATAATTCTGTCCACACGAATAGTCGTTTTCCGGTGTCTCCCGGACCGTGACAAGTCCTGAAGTCCATGGCCATTTTTATATATTTTTTTAAATATCGTTCACAGTAGATTTTCCGATCGATAACTTTGCCGCAATCTCACGAGAGTATTGGCCCTTTAGCGACAAACAATCACTCGTTTACGAACAATAATTGTTGAACTTTGCATTTTTTAATTTCAACTACGTTATTTATGTTAATTAATTAACAAACACGGCAAAAAAAAAACTTTACCGATAGAAAAAACTAACGAAAGACAAATGGCCGGAAACTTTTGCACACGTGAATTTCGAACTCCTCCCCTTTGCATCAAGTGTCTTCAGTAGCCAATCAAAATGATCTCGTGGTCAGAGGTTATTTGCATAGTCCTAACTTTTGGAGCAATTGAGCTTCATCTTCGCTGAAACGTTCTGGCAAACAAATCAAAAAACTAACTGGCCGGAAACTTTTGACCGTCACTGTATGTCGGTAAAAATTGACGTAACATTTGTTGAATTCCTTGATTAACATGTGTTCGTGCAAAGATCTGCATAAAGTTCGTGTTCTGCATTTGATGGCATGTCTGCACTTGTTGTGTATAAATTTCTCTCTATGTGTTCCGATCTTATGGTTTCGTTTTTATTTAAATTGGAATTTTTACCCGAAAAAAGAAAATATAAGGCCCCAATCACGAGCACTACTCTGAAACCCCATCATATTGTGACTCAGTTGAATATGCTTGTTTTTCAAATAAGGAATTTAATGTTCCATTCATGTGAAATAATCCTCGAGCCGTACTCAAAATGTTTTAAAGTTAAGAATCGTCGATTTTCAATTGCTCAAAAGTTTTCTGTAATTCAGATTCCCTTTGTTTGTTATTATTAGGAAATTTATCGACATATTAAAAAACGATTATATGGACAGTGTGCCATACGGTAGAGAAAGACATAATAGTAGGGCTAAACAAATCCGGTATATTCATAAGATATGCTGAATGACTAGCCCTTAGTGTATCTTCCACGTTTGAGGTATCTACGTTTCACGTTTTTCTGTCTGTGTATGGTACATTTCTAAGATCTATAATTTATTTGAATTCTATCATCATGTAGTGTACAGAATTATATGTTCTTGTTCCTGCGTCAAAATATTTCTGCCGGTGAAATACTAATTGCAATATTGACGTTCTTCATATTCTAAAAGAGAAGCTTAATAAATAGAATGTCATCGCCTTACGTGGTCATCATTGTGCATAAAGGGAAGTCTAGTATCTTCAATTTAGACCGGGAAGTGGCAGCACAGACAATCACCTCATCAAGTTCACGGCTGAAATTCCAGAATTAGTTAAAACTTGATTCGCATATTAAAACGCAATCGGTCTGCCAAGTCATATCTTAGTGGAAAACACCTTAAAATCCGATTTTAGCGGTTGACTCGTAGGTTTACCATTGTGTTTTCCTGCACCCAAACGTATGAAAACATGGAGGACTGGGAGCAGGAACACACAATGGTAAACCAACGAGCCAACCGCTAAAATCGGGTTTTCGGGGGTTTTCCACCAAGATATGACTTGGCAGACCGATTCCGTTTTAATGTGCGAATCAAGTTTGAACTAAATCTGGAATTTCAGCCGTGAACTCGATGAGGTGATTGTCTGTGCTGCCTCCTCCCGGCCTAATGTTTATGGAAATTCCTATACACCAGACTGCTGCACAGGTTCTGTTTCTACAAATCGTATTTTATTAGTTTTACAACAACATCTATCAATTAATATTATTTTTTATAAGAATTCATGAGCAGTATCAACATTTTGTATTATTATAACTAATTCATCAGCGAAGCTACTGTTGGAAGTGTCTGTTGTCAAATTTTAATGTCATTATAACCCACACATCACCAGACAGTGTTAAGGAAATTTTTCGGGTTCCTCTTCTGTTTTAGCCCGAGACCGATATCGAAAATACGCAATACAAACTTGTGATTAACATTTTAAAGTTATTTCAAGATTTTATTTTCCTCATTTTAAAAGCTCTGCTTAAATAGAAATAGCTCATTAATTTGTACTACATATATATTTTTATGAAATGTTAAACTTAGACATGTGAAGCGAAAAAAATAATAACAAATTTCAACATATTAAATGTAAATTTACTATTCTTCATATATAAAGTTTCTCATTTTTTTCTCAAGACCGCGAATTTTATTGACAAATACTCGAAGTCAGTTTTTTACACGAATCCATAAAATTTAAGAAATTGAGAATCGAGTAGTTTTTAGCTCACAGGCTATCAAAGCCTGAGAGCTTATGTGCCCGCCGGTTCTGTATGTACGTACGTATGTATGTATGTACGTAACGTGATAACTCTTGATAGAACTAACCGTTTTACTTTAAATTTTGTTTATAGGTTCCTTGTGATAAGGCGCTTCCCTGATTAGTTTTGGAGGTTCATTGGTTAAGCATAAAGGGGGGAAATGGGGGGCTAACCCCCCATAATTTAGATAAATAGGTTTTTCATGCAGAATTACCCCATTTTCTTCAAATTTTGTATATAGGTTCATTTTGATAATGCGCTTCTGTCAATAGTTTTGGGGGTTCATTGGTTAAGTATAAAGGGGGAAAGGGGGGATAACCCCCCCCCCTAATTTAGATAAATGAGTTTTTATTATGCAGAATTATTCGATTTTCTTCAAATTTTGTATATAGGTTCATTGTGATAATGCGCTTCTCTGAAGAGTTTTGGGGGTTCATTGGCTAAGTATAAAGGGAGAAGGGGGGGCTAATCCCGCCTTAATCTAGATAAATGGGTTTTTCATGCAGAATTATCCGATTTTCTTCATATTTTGTATGCAGGTTAATGATGATAAAGCGTTTTCCTGATTGGTTTTGGGGATTCATTGTTTAAGTATAAAAGGGGTAACGGAGGGCTGCCCCCCCCCCTTAATTTAGATAACTGAGATTTTCATGCAGAATTATGCGATTTTCTTAAAATTTTGTATATAGGTTCATTGTGATAAGGCGCTTTCCTGATTAGTTTAGGGGGTTCTTTGGTTAAGTATAAAGAGGATAAAGGGGGGGCTTATCCTCCCCCCTTAATTTAGATGAATGTGTTTTTCATGGAGAATTATCAGATTTTCTTCAAATTTTGTATATAGGCTCATTATGGTAAGGAGCTTCCCTGGTTAGTCTTGGGGTTCTTTGGTTAAGTATAAAGGGGGATACGGGGGGGGGTAATCCCCCTTAATTTAGATAAATGGGTTTTTCATGCAGAATTATCCGATTTGCTTCAAATTTAGTATATATGTTCATTGTAATAAAGGGCTTCCCTGATTAGGTTTGGGGGTTCAATTGTTAACTATAAAGGGGTAGGGGAACGGGGGGATGATCCCCCCTTAATATATTGTCGATTTCTTTATTTTTCGAGGGGCTTATTTCAAGTTCTTTGAAATAAGTGTATAATATACAATTAGTGTGAATAGCCTGTGAGCTCAATGCCCTCAGTTTAACTGGGCAGTTTTCTTTTTTATTCATTTTTTATACCGGTGCTTTTTGAGTTATACTAGGTTATTCCTACTTTACAACTTTTTGTGATTTCCATATATCTGCAAATTTAGAAAATTTGTCATTCAAATTCAAACACTGGCGCAGAAATTTGTAAGTCAGCATTTTTAGGGTTTCGTTCATCTCACGAAACCCTATTACTCCCGCTCCGTTGTCTGTCTGTCACAGAGCCGTTCTCAGAACCTATATAACTTACAGAGTTGAAACTTTGTGTCTATATAACTGAATACCTGCTATGAAGCTCAAAAAATTAAAATTCGAAAAATCGTATTATTTTAATAGATAGAGATAAAAAAAAACCCAAATTCTAACAGCTTTTCCTATTAAATTTAAACATTTTTCGTTATAGCAGTTGCCAACAATTAAAAATCTACAATAAAATTCTTTCTGCAATAATTAATTTTCTATTAAAACATTTCCACGTGAAAAATGAAAATGAAATAAAAAGTTTCACCAGTTGAAAAAAAGATTAATATGACATAAAAAGGATTGACGGATATTGGTAATAAAACGGAAATTTTTAAAGATTTCTCAATAATACAAGGAGTATGAGTATGTGTATGTACAGAAAGCAGATTAATATCAGTCATTACAGAATTCAAAAGAAAATTAATCTGACGTCATATCGGAAGTTTAACGGATTTTTCAAATGTGTGAGAATTATGCAAAGACAGTACAGGGTGTTTCACAAAGGACCCCTAACTTTAAAAATCAACAACCCGGAAACGGTGATAGATAGAAATATGAAACCAGTGGTATGTTTAATAAAAAAATTGTAAGAATCTTATACATAAATTTCAAAATTTAGTTTAAAATCGTACCGACAGGTGGCGCTGAGAGCGTTAAGAATCCTTCTACAGAGAGTTCAGAAGCATAGAAAGACTAGCCGTTGAAGATTTCGCCATTGAAATCTGACCGCTATTAGCTTATAGTGAAAATACTTCCGAAAGTGATGTATACCGTGGAGGAACGTGTGTTTATTGTGTTGGAGTATCACCGATTAAATCAGAGTAATACTGCCACAAGGAGAAGCTTTCAAACGCGATTTCAAATCGCAAAAGGCCCAAATGGCAAAAAAATCGTAAGCTTTTCAAAAAATTTCAACAAACAGATCGGTGACATACAGCAGAGAGTCAATGACAATTTCATTCTTCATTTACGATAAGTCTGTTGTGTAAAATGTGCACCTTTTGAATCCTTTTGATACACCTATTTATCGCAGCGCCATCTATCGGCGCTATTTTAAACTAAATTTTGAGATTTATGTATAAGATTCTTACGATTTTTTTAATAAACATACTACTGGTTTCATGTTTCTCCCTATCACCGTTTCCGGGTTATTGTTTTTTAAAGTTAGGGTTCCTTTGTGAAACACCCTGTATTAATATGAGTAATAGAGAATAGTAAATATATGAGTTTGAGGAACGTATTGAATCGTGATAAAAACCTGATTATGGAAATATTCGCATATTTTAACATTTTGAAGGTGTACAACATGTTTAATTTTGAAATTACCTTTTTTTTTAAATATCGCATTTATTCCACATGACGCATATTATTATGGCAGAGTATAATAGCGGGCTGGTTTAGATATTCGAAAAAAACGAAAAAATTCACCGGTAACTTTTTACTTTATAAAAAACATGAATTTTTTTTTTGTGTTGCTAAATGAAATTTATTTGATTTATTAAAAAAAGGATAAAGTGTTTTGAAAGGAATATTAAACGAAACCCTTTGTGCGATCTTCTATTACACTTACCCACTTGTTTTTTTAATCTATTAAATTACCAATAAACAAATATGAAAAAAAAATACAAGAGTCCTATTTTCATGCAGTTCTGAAAAATGACTTCAAATAGATATAGTGGATGTATGAGATATATCTCAAAGTTTTCTTTATTTTATTATCCCCTTTGATTACAACTATACGGTTCGGAACCGTCAGAGAGGAGGCACTTTATTTTTAAAGATTATTTATATTGTATTATTTGTAACTGAAGAATCACATTAAAGAATTCGATAATGACTTTTGAAGTTCTTGAATATATTATTATTTTCAAATTAAAGAACAACACAATTTAAAGTTATGGAAAGGTATTACTATAGATTATTGACATTTTATGAATATGTACAATATAATTACCGAAATATGTTTTCATTCCTGCCATAAAAAAAACAAAACATGCAAGAGTATCTATTGATATATGGATTAAATCTTACTGTTGCTTCTTTTCCTTTAATACAACGTCGTTCAATTACTATATATTAAATGAACAAATCAGGGGCAAAGGATAAATAGACTAACAAAGAAAGGCAAACAATTACCGTCGCCTTTACAGATATTCAAGCTTATGAGAAGTTAGCCCGTTAGCTATCGTGCAGACTTCTCATGCGCATAAAATTCCTAATTAATATTTTCTACTGCGTTAAGTCGAAACTCTTTCACTGTTTAAACTGTCTTTTAATTATTATGTCGAAGGTAATTTCTGATGATCGTCACCATAGCCGTTATTTAGGTCATATCTACATATTTTCTATTGTACTGTATATTTAACCCTTAAATTCTCTGATTAATTTCTGAAAATAATACTCCCTAAAGATATTCTTACTACAACTGGTAATATACCTCTTTTAGTATTTTGAAATGATTTGATATATGTGGCTGATTATAATAATAATAACATACTAATTTTTCTTTGAAGATATTTATTATATGAAACTCAATGAGGTAAATGTGGTGGCGCATTTAATTATTTCACATCTTGTGCAATGTACTCTCAGATATGAAAATCTCTTTCGCAGAATATTTTGAAAAGAGTAGTTTCATGGACAAGATATATTCTTTGTTTGCAGAGTTTCAAACTACGTAATTACCCGCACAAAGTACTTAGATAATCCATATACTTAAAGCTAACCTGCTTTTTAGTTTTTCGTGCAAAAATGCCTTTTATAGGCATGCGCGAGCATTCAGCTAATCAGCTAGAGGCTTTTACTATCTTCAGACGCGATATTTCAGCCAATGAGGTGAAGGCTTTTTTCTCTCTCTAGAAGCGTATGTGGATTACTACGACTCCATTTGGTTGTTCGGTTGTTGAAACTTTATGGATTTCTTTTAATAAGGTATTTTTTCATTTTACCGTATTTATTTTCTTTTTAAGTCGTATGTATTTTATTACTTTGAATTTTTTATAACTAACCCTTTTTTTGAGAGAGAGAGAGAGAGATTTCGTGGCACGAAATTCCGCGAATCGTTTCCGATGTAAACAAGTGTAAAATTTCAGTTTTTTAAACTTTTAATATGTAATTCTGTGTGATATGATTAAATTCAGGTTTTCTCAGCGACGATCACAGTATTTTTACGAAAAATTTTTTGTATTAATCAAGCTTTTTTGGTTATTAAGCATAGCTAAACACGAAAGAAAACTTTGTTATTTTAAGATTTTGATGTGAATTATTTGCGTACATTTATAAGGCGAGTTTCACTGAATAATTCAAGAAAAAAAAAATCTCATCATTATACATATTTAGTTACGCATTATTAATTATTTACTTGGCCTTTACTTTTAATATTTCAAACTTACAGCTGAATGTAACTATTAAAACATTTGAAATACTGTATTCGTAAAAGGAAATTTCAGCTTAAACACTCGACAATTACTTTTACTTATGCATTATTAATTATTTACTTGGCCTTTAATTTTAATATTTCAAACTTACAGCTGAATGTAACTATTAAAACATTTGAAATACTGTATTCGTAAAATGAAATTAGCTTAAACACTCGACAATTACTTTTAGTTATGCATTATTAATTATTTACTTGGCCTTTACTTTTAATATTTCAAACTTACAGTTGAATGTAATTATTAAAACATTTGAAATACTGTATTCGTAAAATGAAATTTCAGCTTAAACACTCGACAATTACTTTTAGGTTAAATTAAGGTTTTTTCAGTGACGATCACAGTATTTTTACCAAATAATTAAAAGTACTACATGCATGCATCTATCTATCTATCTATCTATATTAGAAATTGTGCAGGTTTCTGGTCACTGTTTTGTTTACATAGTTTAAACAAAAATTTCAATTTAATAATGCACTGAAAATTATAATGAATGCTTACAATTAAACACAACAACACAAAACAAAAAATTTCACAAAAACACATTATTTCCCGGATATTTTCCCACAACTAATCAATAAATTTGATGATATTTTATTGCGATTTTAAACCATGAACTTTAGTACTTTTCTGTTTTACGGACACTATGCCAAAATGTATGTATGTATGTAAATGTATGTATGTATGTTTGGCGACAATGGTGTACGTATAACGGAAAAGTGCCTGAATTATTATTTTTATATATATATATATAAAATATGAACATAATTGGCGACACAGCAAGTTTTCTGGATTTCTCCCTGGCTCTCTAACCACATTGTTAACAAAACAAAAAATTCACGAAAAACACATTATTTCCCCGATATTTTCCCACAACTAATCAATAAATTTCATGATATTTTATTGTGATTTTAAACCATGAACTTTAGTACTTTTCTGTTATACGGACACTATGCCAAAATGTATGTATGTATGTATGTTTGGCGACAATGGTGTCCGTATAACGGAAAAGTGCCTGAATTATTATTTTTATATATATATATATAAAATATAAACATAATTGGCGACACAGCAAGTTTTCTGGATGTGAAAGGCGGAGATGAATTTCATTCATTCAATGACCTTTTTAAAAGTTTCAAGTTTGGATTGAGTGCACATGAACATAGAAACCGATACCTATTTCTATGTTTATGATTGAGTTATTTGGATATCTTTTCGTATAGCACAGAAAATCATTTCTCCCGCTTTCGTAATACAGATAAATTCTGGTGTATTTTTTTTTCTTCTTTTTATATCATAAGTACTTTTCTACTTTAAATTTTTTTAACCTAATAGTAATTGTCGCGTTTCTAAGCTGAAATTTCATTTTTCGAATGCAGTATTTCAAATGTTTTAATAATTACATTCAGCTGTAAGTTTGAAATATTTAAAATATTAAAAGTAAAGGTCAAGTAAATAATTAATAATGCGTAACTAAATATGTATAATGATCAGAATGACATATTAAAATGTGTACAGAATGACATGAAAATTTTAAAAAACTGAAATTTTGCACTTGCAACTTAATTGTAAATTTCATTGTTTACATTGGAAACGATTTGTGGATTTTAAGAATTTGCGGAACTTCGTGTCACCAAATTACTAAATCTCTCTCTCTCACTCTCCAAAAAAAAAAGGGTTAGTTTAAAAAAATTCAAAGTAGCAAAATACATACAACACAAAAATAAAATAAATACGGTAAAATGAAAAAATTACTTTAATAATAGAAATTCATAAATTTTCAACAACGACATCAAACGAACGCGACAGATCGACGAACATTGCGTTTTTTAAGTGACTGATCAACGAACCTTGCGTTTTTTGGGGACATATCGACAAAGTTTGCGTTTATTCCACAATCGATCGATAAAATTTTTCTTTTTTCCCTGACTGATCGACGAACTTTGCATTTATTCCGCAATCGATCGACGAAATTTGCTTTTTTCCGCAACTGATCGACGAACTTTGCGTTTTTTCCGCGACAGATCAACGAACTTTGCGTTTTTTCTGAGACAGATAGACGAACATTGCGTTTTTTAAGCGACTGATGGACGAACCTTGCGTTTTTTGGGGACAGATCGACGAACTTTGTGTTTATTCTGCAATCGATCGACGAAATTTGCTTTTTTTCCCCGACTGATCGACAAACTTAGCGTTTTTTTCTGCGACAGATCGATGAACTTTGCGTCTTTTCCACGATCGATCGGTGAATCTCAATCAAGTAAAATCTAAAGTCAGAAATTTATTTAACAACCTAATTGTTAAGGGTCCCTAACACATTTAATGGAACTTGAAAAATACACTGCATATATAAAACTTAACATTCTTCCCTTTTTTATAATAAAAATAAACATTTTACATAATCATTCTCAGTTGACTTAATTTTTTCAATGGTATTTTGTCATGTCTGCATTAATGTAATTCTTTAAATAACACGTAAAATAATAGTGGGGTTTAAAATTTTTTTTCTCCCTCCCAAACATTACAACTCCCCTCCATTTAAAAATGTTGGTAGGGAGACTCCCGTCCTTGGAAAAATTGAATTTCAAGCCCTGCCTATAATATGTTTGTGTGTATTGAGGTTTGTATAGATGTTTGTGTGTGTGCTGTTTTTAATAAAGACAGTTTCATTTTTCACAAGAACCTTTCAAAAAATTCACATTCTTTGCGCAATCCTTTAACAAAATTTGCATTTTTTTTCGTGATTCTTTAATGAAATTCGCATTTTTTTCTGTATCTTTTTTTTGTCGAGATTCACAATTTTTTCAGCTATCCTATGACGTAATTCGTGTTTTTTTTCAGCGATAATTTGACGAAATTTGTGTTTTTTCTGCGATTTTTTTTTTTTTCACGAAATTTGCGTTATTTTCCATGATTCTTTTATGAAATTTGTGTTTTTCTGTGATCCTTAGACGAAATTTTCTTTTTTCGCAATGCTTTGATAATAATCACATTTTCTCTGCTGCCTTTTGATAAGATTCATGAATTTTCAGCAATCCTTCGATGAAATTCGCATTTTTTCAGCAATCTTTGAAGAAATTCGCATTTTTCTCGCGATACTTTAACGAAATGTGCGTTTTCCAGCGATTTTTTGATAAAATACATTTTATTCCGCAAATTTTTAGACGAAATTTGGCAAGAAAGCGCTATCTTTTGGTGGAATTTCCTGTTTTGCGATTCTTTGACAAAATTTGCTCATCTTTTGCGTAAATCACGTTTTTCTGTGGCCTTTTAACAAAATTCACGTTTTACATGATCCTTTGATGAAATTAGTGTTTTTCCTGTGATCATTTGACGAAATCTAGGATTTTTTTCCCGCGAAGATTGATTATATGTTTTTAGTCTGCAGGTGCCCTAAAAAGTTTGTGACGCCAAACAAACAAAATTCATCCTAAAGAATTATTGTTTCGTTTCTGGAAATGAACGACTGTCAACTCATTGGCTGAATTATAAAGGGTGAAATGTGTAGGCACTGAGTATCATCTATACTATTAACAGAGTTTCCCCCTGGTTTAAAAAGGGGCAAGGTGCTGCTGGTGAGAAAAAGGGCACTTTTTTTATTCTTAAGGGCACTTTTTGGATTTTTGAGGGCACTTTTCAGAATCTTAAGGGCACTTTTCAGAATCTTAAGGGCACTTTTTTAATTGTTAAAGCTTAAAGGTATTCTTTTGGTTTTTAAAGCCACTTTTGATATTTCAAAGTCAAAACACTCTTTTTAAGACAACATTGAGTCAGTTTTTATTATGAAACCAAATTTTTTAATGCAAAAAGGAGAAAGGGCACTTTTTTTACTGAGAGCAAGAAGGGTGCTAATTATTTTGCTGGAGGGCGCAAGAAGGGTGCTAATTATTTTGCTGGAGGGGGCAAGAAGGGTGCTAATTATTTTTATGAGGGGAAAGAAGGGTGCTATTTTGCAAACCAAAGGGCAGGCAGGGTGCAGCACCCTTCTGAAACTGTCTGGGTGAAACACTGCTATTAATGTCGGTAAACGTCTGTCTGTGTGTGTGTTGTTGTGTCTGGCGTCTGTAAGCACAAAACTCTGCATGCAGACGATGGACATAAGTGCTTTTGGTATAAAAAAATTCGGAAGGGGAGTTTTTAAAATTCACATTTTGCGGGAGAAGAGGGGTGCGAACGAATTTAAAAAATGAGTCCGCATCAATAATTATGGCGGCGGGGGGGAGTATGTTTTGCCCACACGGGGCAGAGACTTTTCTTTGCTGACACCACTCATATGATATATCGTTCGAAAGGCCTGTGACTGCCTTTTCATGTTATGCATCTGTTGGTCCATCCCCCCCCCCCGTCAATTGGGGCACTTTTCTAAATTTTGCACATACCACTCATGTTATATATCGTTAAAAAGATCTGTGACCGCTTAATCATATTATGCATCTCCGGTGTCCATCCCCCACTTTGCCCCCCCCCCAAGGGGGTACTTTTGTAAATTTTGCACAAACCCTTCATGTTACGTATTGTTGGAAAGGTCTTTGACTGCTTATTCATGTTATGCATCTCCGGGGTCCATCCCGCCATTTCCCCCCTTTTAAGGGGGGCACTTTTCTAAATTTTGTTGACACCCCTCATGTCATATATTGTTGGAAAGATCTGTGACCGCTTAATCATATGCATCTCCAATGTCCATCTCCCCAATTTGCCCCCCCCCCCAAGGGGGCAATTTTCTAAATTTTGTTGACACCCCTCATGTCATATATTGTTGGAAAGGTCTGTGACCGCTTAATGATATTATGCATCTCCAATGTCCATCTCCCCAATTTGTCCCCCCCCTCCCCCAAGGGGGTACTTTTCTAAATTTTGCAGACAACCCTCATGTCATATATCGTTGGAAAGGTCTGTGACTGCTTAATCATATGCATATCTCTGATGTCCATCTCCCCACTTTGCCCCCCCCCCAAAGAGGTACTTTTCTAAATTTTGCACACAACCCTCATGTCATATATTGTTGGAAAGGTCTGTGACTGCTTAAACATATTATGCATCTCCAATGTCCATCTCCCCACTTTGCCCCCCAAGGGGGTACTTTTCTAAATTTTGCAGACAACCCTCATGTCATATATCGTTGGAAAGGTCTGTGACTGCTTAATCATATGCATATCTCCAATGTCCATTTCCCCACTTTGCCCCCCCTCCCCCAAGGGGGTACTTTTCTAAATTTTGCAGACAACCCTCATGTCATATATCGTTGGAAAGGTCTGTGACTGCGTAATCATATGCATATCTCTGATGTCCATCTCCCCACTTTGCCCCCCCCCCCAAAGAGGTACTTTTCTAAATTTTGCACACAACCCTCATGTTATATATCGTTGGAAAGGTCTGTGACCACTTAATCATATTATGCATGTACCGTGTCCATCCCCTACTTTACCCCCCCCCAAGGGGGTACTTTTTTTAATTTTGCACACACCCCTCATGTTACATATCGTTTGAAAGGTCTTTGACTGCTTATTCATGTTATGCATCTCCTTGGTCCATCCTGCCATTTCCCCCTCCCCAAGGGGGCACTTACCATTTACTTGCACAACAGCGCTAAATGTGTCAAATGAAAGAAATTCCGCGAGTGCATGTGCCAGTGAAACTTAGCCAATTGCTGTTCTTCAACCTAGCTTTAATTCAAAGTGGGTTTTTTATTTATTTGAATTATTCTGCAAAAGTTTCAAACATTTTAAAGCAGCTATGAATTTTATTTTTATGGTACTATCAAGTTTTTTGCCGTCAAATTTTGACGGGTTCCATCTAGTTTCTATTAAATTTAAATAAGATTGAATCAAGCATTAAAATTTATTAACTGCATAGCTACAAGCGTCTTTCGAATTCGAGATATTTTTATTTAATTAAGCCATAACTCAGATTAATACGGTTTAGCAATTGTCTTCTTAAGGCACATAATAATATAATTATTCCTCCCACAAATATGTATATATATACAGGGAAACACCGTTTATACGTTTTTCAAGGGACAAAGAAAAAAAACGTATAAACGAAATTCACAAAAGTACGAACATTTCCGTAATTACCAACAATAAAAAAAATCGGAGATAAATTAAAATACATGAAATACAAGAGGTATGTAATACTAAACTTCTTATTCCGGATATAATTTACAACTTACTACTATTCATATTCATTCATATTCATTCACCATGTAAAAAATATTTTGTTATTTTGGTTGTACGGAATTCTTGCACAGAAAAAGCTCATTATTCACAGTTAAAAACGCCATCTTAACATAATCATTCAAATCACTGTTAATGAGGTATTCTTGCATGATGTTAAAACCTGCCAAAGCTTGTTCAAAACTTGACAGTAGCTTTTCAGTGCAGTTATCCTGTTCTTCACTGCTAGTTTCCCCATTTGCGATCATTTCATCGATTGTATATATAAACTGCAAATTAATGACAATGACAATTATAAGCAATAAGTCAGAAATTTTGAAATTGGTTGATTTTAAACCTGAGGTCAATATTTAGAAAGGTCGGAATTAAGACGAAATAAATGTTTTAGAAAGTAACAAATGTAAGAAATTAACAAATTGGATTTGTCAGTTTTATTTAAGAAATGCACTTTCAAATGTCACTTTTAGGTCACAGGACATGCAATACAACACCCTCCTTGACGCGTTGTCTGTAAATTATGTGGCCAGTGAAATCTGTAAGAACCCTCAAGGTCGACACCTCAAGGTCAAAGGTCAGGGTCAATTCGGGCGGGGAGGTCTATCATTCATTTTAGATTAACTAGCCCCGCCCACCATCGACACCTCAAATATGAATGTAACATTTCCAGGAGAAATACAGGGTGAATCTGAACTCTTGGGCAAAACTTTAAGGTGTGATAGTACACATCAAGACAAACAATATTAAATAGGAAACTAAGGGTCCCAAACGTCTTCCGAAGGAGATAGGCGACATTAAAGTTTAGGATACAAAATTTCAAATAATTATAAAAAACGGAAAGATTGGTCGATTCGTTTGCGGTTTTCTCTAAAACTATTCTTTATGTCAGTATTTTCTTAAAAATAAATTTTAAAGAAAAAGTTTTAAAAATGTCGATAGAGGGCGCTTTAGACTTTGGAGTAACAAACAACTATTTTTTACCGTTCTTTTTTGTATCTGATTAAATGCTTTTAAAAGCTTAGACTTAAACTTAAATTTTGAGCTCACAATCTGAATCGTTGGGAGTGGTTAAGTAGCGCAAACTGAGTTGAAATTTGAACCCCCCCCCCCCACACACACACCTGAACACAGTTCAGTTATTCCGATCTTGGTATCGTAGACCAGGCAGAAACTACTACCCCTTACACGTAAAATAAACGATAGAGGGATGACAAAATTAAATAAAATATTTATTTTAAAAATAAATTTTAAAGATTAATTTCAAAAATGCAAATAGAGGGCACCTTAGACCTTGGAGTAATGAACAACTATTTTCTACCGTCGCCTCCGTCGAGGACCTAGTTGCGAGGATTGCCGTTGTAGCAGGCGATATCCGGGAGATGGCCGGGATATTCACTAATGTTCATAACTCCCTCCGCCGGCGGCGTGAGGCCTGCATCGTTGCTGGTGGGCACTCTTTCGAGCAGTTTTTGTGATTCCTCACGAACATCATGCGTGTACCATTTTCTACGTGTCAACCTTCATTCATATATTGCGCACTACATGCATACATCAAATTGTTTCTTTTTATTTTGCGCGGAGAAATTGCTCATGTCGGTTATGAATAAATTTTCTATTTAATGTTGTCATTACTCAGTCGTTTATTTTACATGTAGGAGATAGTAATTTCTGACTGGATTAATTTTAACACAATTATTCAAATTGGTAAAGAAATCATATGAGTTGTAATTTTCCAACTGCATGAAAAATGTCCGGGCCAGGATTCGAACATGCGATCTCTTGGCTGAAGCTGCCATGCTCTACCAACTGAGCTATCCGGGCATGAACTGGATGAATTATGCCCTCCAGATTCAACCGGGATAGCTCAGTTGTTTGAGCATGGCAGCTTCAAGAGATCCCAGGTTCGAATCCTGGCCCGGACATTTTTCGTCCAGTTGGAAAATTACAACTCAGATTGTTTCTGCCTGGTCTACGATACCAAGATCGTGAATAACTGAACTGTGTTCAAGAGTTGGTTGGGGGGGGGGGGGAGGTGTTTCAAATGTAACCCTTTCCGGCACAGAAAAACTCTGTTCGTAAAATGAGAAATTACTGACTGACACCGGAATTTACAAACGACTTTTTTAGAAAATAAGATCTCTTTATTTTAAGCTTTCATTATAGAAACAAAATTTTATTAAAATATTCTTGGTGTCGAATGCAAGTTTGGAATTAAAATTAGGTGTGCCCGCAGTGGGACCACTGTGCCGGAAAGGGTTAAACTCCTAAACGCAGTTCAGTTTGCGCTACTTAATCAATCGCAACGATTCAGATTTTGAGCTCAAAATTTAAGTCTAAGTTTTTGAAAGCATTTAATGAGATACCAAAAATAACGGTAAAAAATAGTTTTTCGTTACTCCAAAGTCTAAAGCGCTTTCTATCGGCATTTTTTGAACTTTATCTTTAAAATTTATTTTTAAGAAGATACTGACGTAAAGAATAGTTTTAGCGAAAACCGCAAACGAATCGACCAATTTTTCCGTTTTTTATCATAATTTCAAATTTTGGACTAAACATTAATGGCGCCTATCTCCTTCGGAAGACGTTTGGGACCCTTAGTTTCCTATTTAATATTGTTTGTCTTGATGTGTACTATCACCCCTTAAAATTTTGCCCAAGAGTTTAGATTCACCCTGTATGTAAAAATAGACGATAGTAATCTGCAGTCTTTCTCCAAATTAAATTATGTATCTTGCCACTTCTTACTTAAATCTATAATAACCCATCCGTAGTGTCAACAACATTTTACCGACTTACAGTTCAAAGCATACTTCAGTAAAAATCAGTTTCCAAAACGATACTATAACGGCTCCTTTTTTTTTTTTTTTTTTTTTTTTTTTGAGGTACGAACCCTAAAAAGAGCTATAAACAGTTTCCTTGTTTTCATA
This sequence comes from Maratus michaelseni, assembly GCA_963931845.1. Classification (NCBI taxonomy): domain Eukaryota; kingdom Metazoa; phylum Arthropoda; class Arachnida; order Araneae; family Salticidae; genus Maratus; species Maratus michaelseni. Next base: position 322,280,038 of record OZ007587.1, read on the forward strand.
TATGAAGATGAAATTAATATTTTGCCCACCTACCTGTCTAGATGTTAATTCGCTGGCTATTAGACAAAAGGTGCTTGGTTCTAATCTCGAATAAGGCATGTATATTTTTAGTAGGTTAAATTACATTTTAAATAGAGGTCCCGGTCTGTGTAGCCATCGTGAACAAAAGATGACTTTAGCGCCCACAAACAACCAGGTTGAACATCATTTTAAAAAATATATAAATGACTATAATTCTAAATACACTGCTCAAAACAATTAAAGGATATTGCAGTTTTAGGTGGATTTTGTATCTGGGAAACTTTTTAGCTGATTGATACATGGTCGACAGACATAGTAGGTTATATGAGATTAAATTATACATGTTTGGCAGAAAAAAATGCATTTTATTGCGCATTTATGTACAAAAGGAAAAAAACACAATTTGTGCATATGAGAAAAAAAGAATAAGAAAAGGTGTTTTCTTCAAAGAAAATCATTTTCAGTAGGGGGTGTGGTTTCCACGGGCGGCCAGCAACGTTGAACACCTTTGAGGCATGGACTCAATGAGGCTATTAATGACGAGTTGGGGTATTTTGCCCCACTCTTCCAGAAGAGCTCTTTCCAGTTCTTGGAGAGTTTGTGGGGGTTGTTGGCGGCCAGAAACTCGTCTTCCTAGAGCGTCCCAAATGTGCTCGATTGGATTCATGTCTGGAGAACACGCTGACCATTCCATTCGAACGATTCCTTCCTCGAAAAGGAAATCCTCCACCAGGTTTGCACGATGTGGCCTGCAGTTATCGTCCATTAAAATGAAGTTATCTCCGATTGCTGCAGCGTAAGGGACTACAATAGGTCTGAGGATCTCATCCCTATATCGGCGACCAGTCAGAGCTCCATCTCGAATGATGTAGAGGTCAGTGCGCCCGTCAATGGAGATGCCACCATACACCAACACTCCTCCACCGCCAAATCTGACACTTTCGTGCACGAACGCAGGATTATTCCTACTGCCACGGTCCCTCCAGATGAAAATACGCCTATTATCCGGATGCACAGAAAAACGGGACTCGTCAGAAAACAGAATATTGCTCCATTCATTTCTCCTCCAGTTGACATGCTCGGTTGCCCACTCCCTGCGGTCGCGAAGATGCCTTGATGTTAATCTAACACATACCATCTGTCGGCGAGCATACAGACCTACAGCATGGAGCCGGTTTCGGACAGTCTGAGTTGAAATCGTGGTGCCTGTAGCCGAGCGAAGGTGTTGTTGGAGAAGAGTAACGTTCATGTTTCGGTGTCTCCGAGCTGTTAACGCTAAATACCGATCTTCATTGCGCGTTGTTGCCCGTCTACGACCTTGCCCTGGTCTTCGGCCTGCACATCCACTCTCCAAAAAACGGTTCCAGATCCTGGAAATGACACTTTGTGACACTCCAATGGCTTGAGCTACTTCGGCTTGAGTTTGGCCCCCTTCTAACCTACCAACAATTCTCCAAGTTCTGAATCTGTCAAATGACTTCGCTGAGACATCGTACTCATCGAAACAAAGCAATCACTGAATGCCGATCATCCTTGTCTTCATTCTCTTTTATCCAGTTGAAAGTCAAATTTCATTCGCTGCCGCTGAAGCGACGTTTTTGACGTCGAACTCAAAATTTGCATACTCCACAGTTTGAAAACCAGAAAAATTTGCATTTGTGATTCTCTTCTTCTATTTTCGGCAAAAAAAATTTCGTTTATATCTTTATTTTATATAAAACTTCAAATATTCTTTAATTGTTTTGAGCAGTGTATAATGTATATGTGTGTGTAATAATTGTTACGAAACACAAGTTTCAAAGTAATAGAGTCTTTCAGACGTGGCCGTTTAAGGAGAAAAAAATACTTTTCTTCTTGTATTAAAAGATTAAATTAAATTATTTATTCCGAACTTGAAATACTCTAATTAGTTTGGCATTTGTTTTAGCGTGATCAAAAGGAATAAATTTTATAGAAATGAAAATATATTTTAAATCTCCATTTATTTTAATTTTACTTTTACAGAATCGTTTATTGAGAACAAATGCTAACACTTTTAAAATTTTATGTATTGAAGATATTTAAGTTATTTTTATTTTAAAAATTATCTAGCTAGTAACATATCGAAACTTTTTTCCATATACATATATACATATTGTGTATTGGCAAATATTTAAAAATGTAAAATAAAACTTGCATCTATTAGATTCGTTATATACAATGTTTATCTACAAAATATATTCCCATCGCTGCGATAAAATTACACATTAAAATATCTCGGAAACAGAATAGATTTGTGAGAAGTTGAACATTATTTTATGTTTATAATGTTTGTTAAAATAATAATGCTAGTTTATTTTGTTTAATTCTTTTATCTGCATGTGACGGATAAATATGCGTTAGAAGATATATATATTTAGAAAATAATGTTTTTAATATAAAATAACCATGAGTTTCTGTTATCTTTTTTCTTAGTTTTTATACAGTAAATCCTGACTGAATCGATTTTTTTAAGATAAAATTTCTTTTCAAACAAGTTTCCATCTTGGTAACACTGACGTCAGTTATATCTGCATTGTGTTACTTTCGCCACTACCATAATATTTTTCGTTAAAGGCAGGAACCCTTAAAACCGATTCCATTTCTATAGTTTTACAGTGTTTCTATTCAGAATGTTTCTTAAACATAATACATTGAAGTCTATTTTCCAAATTGTCATAGTATTATTTTTATTTAGAGGGTGTTTTCAAATGGACAGACGTTTATGCAAATTGTCAGAACATTTAAAAAACAAATTACAGTATATACTAAAATAAAGAAACATTTATTCAAATTGTCATAATATATATATTTTTTTAATTTACAGGAAATTCTAAAATGAGAAGACTTTTATTTAAAAATTCTTGACATTTAAGTTCTAACAGCTGTTGAATCTGTTATTGTTGAACTAAGGATGTGTGAAATAAGGATTTTATCGATTACGCAGCCATGTTTTTGTTTCAAATATAACAAAAAGGTGCATTGTCTCAAAACGTAATATCACACAAAATAACTTTGTGATTTCGAAACGCAACTCACTTCCTAAGTACTTCCGCAGACAGGTAGTATAAATGATAAAATCTGAATGAATTTCGGCCCAATTTCATAGGTTAGTTTAACCGTTTTAATAGCTTGAGATGACGCAGTGCGGTTAAGAACTATCGGGTATACTTGTAATTAAAACAAGGAAGTGTAGAAGTAAAGAAATTCTTGGTTTCATAAATTAATCTTCTCCAAGAATAACTTAAATAGCTGTCATTGCTTACTTGTAAATGAATTTTAAAAACTCCAGTCTGTAAGACACCCTATACATATGTGTCAAGTTATGTTTATTTCAGCCATGGTAAACTAACTAAACATAAAATATTTAAAAAATTCAAGTACCAGAAATACTGGGTAAACATTTTGAACGAAACTTAAATTCATGGCCTCAAATAGGACAATATTTATAACAATTTTTATTATTTTTTTATTGTGAATATCATATTCTCAGAAATTTCTAATAAGGCTTTATTCTGCTATCTTTAGCGTTTTTAAAATGAAATGTTTATGTCAATGTTTAATTTTAATCAATACAGGGAACGAAATATCAGGATCACACTTTATTTAACTTATACACACTTATAAATTAATTACGTTTATTTTTACAATAGATTGAAATAATTTTGTTTATTATAATTGGGTTACGATAACAATTTTTTAAAACAACATTCTAAAGAAATAGCTATTTTTGTTTTCTAAATCTGTTTGATGACTTGATGTAAGTCTATTCTTGAAAAACAAAACAAAAATATCTAAAGTGATTTAACTTCACTTATAACTAATTATTTAAGATAACTGAAAACTTTGAAATATCTGCCAAAAACTTTTTTCTTCAATGAAGATCCATGTTTTCGGTTTCGGAATATATAATGAAACTTGCAGCATAATTATATAATTTCAACCACATTTTATGACACTTTTAAGAGATTCTTGATCTGAAATATTTCCAAAGTCTTTGGTTCTCTTAAATTTTCCTCTTTATTAAAATTGATTATAAAACTTGTAGTTCGTTAAAACACCTTGTTTTATAGAAGGTCTGGATAAAATTATGTTTTATTCTTAGTGCGTATATCTGAGTGTAAAACTTTTAATTTCTTATTACATAACGAATTTTAAATATAACAGCAAGAAATACAAGTCATTCCTCCTATTTTTAAAAAAAGTTATTAAATAATGAAATATTATGATGAATGCAATGAGCAATGCCATATTTAAACGTCTAAATATTAATCGCAATTAACAAATATTATTGTTACGTTTCAGTTTTGTACTGTATAGTTGCTGTTTAAAAGAAAATACAAAATTTGCAGGTTATATATAATTATATAATATCTATATAATTTGCTCTAAGATAATTTTAAAAACCCTAATTTATCATTTTTTATATGACATCTTTTAATTTACATTTAAAAAACATTTAAAATTTTAAAAATAATAAGTTCATTTAACCGTTTGAGGCAAAAATTTCAAAAAACAAAACTTGCCACTGTCACCACGTGTCTAGGTGTGCAGCATGTGCTCTCACTGGATGAATGTCGGAAAGCTGAAGAATGTCACATATACACTGGCCTCCAAAAGTTTAGGTACAACCAGTCTTTTGTGTCTAATTTGAAAACAAATGAAGATAAAAACGTGAAATTTAGAAGTATTGTACTTTAAACAGTTATTTATCGAATTTTACTAAATTTTAACATCAAGCATGATTTACATATAAAAAATTGGATTTTTTGCAAAAGTCCACTATTTGATAAAAAATTAAATAGCAGTTTTTTGTGAAAAAAAAATAAATAAACGGATTTTAATAAGGCATGTGGTCCGGCCCTACTTGTAATGAATTTGTGGTATCGACTTTTCATACTGTTAATTAAGTTGTCTTACATTGGAAAGGGAAAAAACTCCCATACCTAGAGCAAACGCTTGTTCCAGCTGAATTAACGACTTTGGAGGAGGACTTACGGCAGTAACCTGTCTGCTGAGATAGTCCCAAAGATGCTCTATAGGATCAAAGACCGAAGATTGTGCTGGCCATTCCATTCGCTCCAAACCTTGATCCTCTAGATATCCACCAACGACTCCTGCCAAATTCGATAGGGCATTATCAACCATTCAGATTAATTCATCACATAGCAGCACCATACAGTGTGACAAACGGAGCAAGGATCTTGTCCCGATATTTTACAGCAGTCAGAATTCTTCCATGGCACACATGGAAGTTACTGTGACCAAAAGAGAGATTTTAGCCCAAACCATGATTCCACCTCCTCTATAACCATGTCTTCCACAAATATTACATAGGTATAATCTGCTGCCTTGTTCTCTCCAGATCAGCAAGCGAACTGAATCACTCGCCAAAGCAAACCGGGCCTCATCTGTGAACAGTACGGAAGCCCATTGTTGTGTGTTCCAGGTAACGTGCTCTCTTGTCCAACATAAACGTCCACTTCTGTGTTGTCGATTACGAGGGCCACACACAACAGGTCGTCTTGCATACAGTCCTTAATTGTGAAGACGTCTTTGCATCGTAATCGCAGGTATTGTCATCCCTGTTGCTTTACGATGATCTGATATGATGAGCTGAGCCACAGTAGTGATACTCCGCCTTCAGGCAAAAAGAGCTAGAAAGCGATATTGTGCGGGGGTGCCATAAGTGGTCTGGAGCAAGCCTTCTTCAAACTGAATTTTTGGATTCAGATTTATCTCAGAGCCTTTGGACCACACTAAGAGACACATTAAGACGTCTAGCAGCACTAACCTGTGATAACCCCATTTCCACCCATCGGATTGCCCGCCATCTTAGCGAATCAAGTAAACGACATCTCCTAGACATGGACAACACTATTTTAGTACCAACAATTCAAGATAATCAACCATAAAAAAATCACACAAATTTCCAAAGTGGGATATGTGCAGTTCCTCCTGACAAACATATATAAGTATCCAATACATTAAAATAATTGAGATGGGTTTAATTGTTTCATAAGATTTTATTGAAGTTACTTATGACCATTCATATACACCATATTTTTTTTTTTACTTTTATATTCATTCATTTAATAGTGAGCGTCAAAAACTGGTTGTATCTTAACTTTTTGAGGCCAGTGTACATAGTCACATACATTGAGGGTAGTGGATAAAGTTTGATTTAAAAAATGGCCTCAATTATCCCGGACAATTCTTTATTTTTAATAAAAACGAATGTCGACCTTCTTTCATTGGAGGTATTTAGATGTTCACTAGTGGAAGGTTGAATGTATCTATTATGCGTTTGTAACTAATTATGCCCTAAAACATTTGTTTAATCCATAAGAGATTGCGGACAACAAGAAATGTGAAACGTCCGAGCTAAAAGCATTTGTAAAACCAACCCTAAAGCATTATTTTTTTCCTCTAATCTTAAACCCAAAGTTTTGCCTACGAAGTATAGGTTGCATAAAAACTGATATTTTTTTAATCTAGCTTATTCAACAGCAACAACACAGTTGAAAAATTTATTTTAAAATTGCTGTAATTATTTAAATTAATTCACCAAAAATTGAAAAAAAAAACTCATAGCGATGTTAACCATTTTGAATCAATAGTTCTTATAAAAGTGTGTTTCTTGTTTCGATTAACGATCTACATTGTTTCCGTTTTATTTAAACTTCTTTATATTGTAATATCTGTAATATCTAGAACAATATTTAAGTCGGAAAATCTAACTTTACCGTCGAAGACAGAAAATGCACCACCCTATGCTGATACTCCTATTCTAGTCTCACATTTTCGCTGAGAGATGCGAGTAGTACTGTTGGCTCTATAGTTGTGTCTAAATTTCCGAATATGAATGCAATGCATATCTTGAAATAGCAGACGTCCAAGTATTACAAATTGCACCAACATAGAACTTGAAGTGATATCAATCATTTTCGATACCATATTTGAATTTCTAGGATTAAGGCAGCCCGGTAAATGTATAAGTTGTGTATTTTATCTTAAATCTTAATAGAGATAGAAGAAGTCAAATCTTGAGCGGGTCAATGTTAAAGCAACGACGATATTTTATATATTTCCAAAAAATCCTCCAATGGAAATATCTTTTTTAAGAAAGATGCAGTAAACAGAAACGTACATTACATATTTTAGGCCTTTTGTCAATTCAAAAGCATTTTTAATGAGAAAAATTCATTATAAATTAATATTAAAAATTATGAATTATTACCTACATTAATTAATGCTTAAAACAAACCACAATTTTCCAAAAATTAATGAGTAGGATTACAGCTCCTTCAAGTCCGTTTCAGAGGTATGGATAAATTTTGGTTTTTGACGGTTTAAAGGAACCGTCTTTTGTTATCAAAGGAACTACAGAAAAGACATTTTTAAAAAGTTTATTCTGTAGGTACTAATTATGAATTATTACCTACATTAATTAATGTATAAAACAAACCACAATTTTCCAAAAATGAGTAAGTAGCTTCTTCAAATCATTAGTTTTAGAGGTATGGATAAATTTCAATTTTTGAAGGTCTAAAGGGACCATCTCTTTTGTTATTAAAGCAACCACAGAAAATACATTCTTAAAAAGTTTCATAAAAAAGTAGAAAATATACAAAATTAATTTTCATTTTAGTTAAAAATTCTGCATACTGATTTTTCTGGTTATTAATTCCATGTTTGAGATTTTTTTCTTTTATCGAAATAAATTAGTTCCAATATTTGGTATAACTATTTTTAAATCTATTAATTGACATTGACTTTTTCAGTTTTAAATGAATTTTACTGCAAACCTCAAAATAAATCTCTTGTACATTATTTCTGGTGTTAAAACCCCCTTTTCTATGCACACACTAATTTACACATTTATGCACACACTTAATTAGAAGTAGGAGAGTTACTTCAATTTAAAATCCAATAATCTTAATCTAATGTGGGTGGATAGATAAAAGTAAATTCTGCCTCGTTAGTCATGATTTCAGATTAAAGTAGAGTTTAGGAATTTAATTCCCTTACTTCACTTCGGTATGCACATTTTTAAACCGATAATGTAATTCATGGCTTCAAATTTATAAGGATTTAAATAGGTTATTTATTTCTCAAACCTTGAGCATGCATAAATCATGCTTAATTATAAGAATTTTCTCTTCTATAAAAGTTAAAACTTTTCAGTAAACTTCTATCACAATTTCTTTAATAACTCTTTGAATATTTAAGAAAAATAACATAAACTGTAATTGTTTTTGGTCTGCTTTGATCGAATGAACTCAAATAAAGTGTGAAACGTGGTTTTACCATTTGAAATATGAAAGCTGGAGCAATGTTTAATATGTAGAGAGCAGCATATAAAAAATTGCATTTAAATTCAGAAAGTAGTCTCACTTTATAGCCTCTTTCTCCTTACTGCCAAAACTTGGCGATAAAATAGCTTAGGGCGGTCAAGGCGGTTTTTTTTTCTTTCTTTTTTTTCAGAGGACTGTAAATTTCTTGTTTTCCTTTTCTTTCATTCGCCAAATTTACAGATAAACTTAGGTAGACTCAAAAAACCTCAAAATCATAATTTGCCGATGTAAAATTGGTCAAACAAAACATATAATCTTTGTGAAACACAGATATAAATACAGATTTTTATCTTATCACTGCCATTTAAAGAAAATATATAAAGAGGAATGTAATCGTACTCTTTTAACAAAAATCCATTGCCAATAGCTCAAATGAAAATGTTTTAATATCGGCATGTACTTATGGAGAAAATGGAATCGATTTTTGCTCTGACTTTTAAGTATTTGCAACATGAATTCAAAGAATGTAAGATTTCCGAAGAAACGAGGGAAATATTAAAATTTGTAAGAAAATATATTTGCTGCTATATTTCTTAATGTAAAATCCCTCTTCAGGTGATTTAAATTCACAATTTTCTAAATTTGTATGTAGATATTAAACACAACTTAACTGTTCTTTATCTACTTCGAAAAAGGCCATTTCATGTTATCTAAAATATTCACAACCTTTAATGCCGGAAAACAAAATATTATTCTAGTCGAGAATACATTCTTCGGAAGCTACTTTTAGGAAATAATCAAGCTGCTAATGAAATTTCTATTAGAGTGAGGTTGTAGTTAATTACCCGGCATCTTTAATTTTTAATCACAGATTATATAAATCAAATACGGAATAATTATTTTAAAAATTATTATTTAGGATTTTAGTGTATAAATGTTTCAGTCGATATCGAATCAAAACTTTTAAGATTAATATTTTAGAATAATAAAAGAGAATTATCCCTAGCAATCCCTTAAAAGTTACGAAGCATATTACATTTACCTCATTTTGTATATTTTAGAAAACAAATTCGTTTTTAATTTCTTCTATCTTTACAAAAATGCATTGGACGCGTTAAAAGTATCGATTTACAGTTTTTGACGGATTTATACGTTTTAGAATGTCTTGAACGCAAATTGAATGTATTTAGAAAATATCTGTCTTTGAGTTTGTATGTATCAGTATGTGGCACAAAGTTTTTGTGCACTGCATCTCAAGAACTAATGCACGAAATTTAATTAAACTTAAGATTCAATTAGATATAAATCCTTGACATAAATTGGTGCTGATAATATTTTGGTGTAAATCGTTCAACAGGTGGCGATGCTATGCTTCTTTTTTAATGCTTTCTGTGATAGCTATATCTCAAGAACTAATGCACAAAAATTCATCAAACTTCCTTATTTGTTAGAACGTGACATAAAAAGACGCTGATTAGGATTTAGTGCAAATCGGCTAACAGTTGGGGCTGCGATTCTGCATTTTTCCCGATTCTTGCGATACCTATATCTCAAGAATTAATCCACGAAATTTCATCGAACTTCAGATCCTGATAGATTTTGACATAAATAGACGATGATTAAGTTGTGGTGTAAATCGGCCAAAAGAAGGTGCACACATGCTGCATTTTGCACGATTTCCGCGATAGCAATATCTCAATAATTAATGCATGGAAATTCACCAAACACCATATTCTTTTAGACTCTAATATAAATAGATCCTTATCAGGTTTGGGTATATACCGCCGAACATATGTCGCTCTATGGTCTGTTTTTCACGATTTCCGTGAAAGCTATATCGCAATATCGAATACATTCTCCTTTAAATTTGGTTGTAGACGATTTGATTTATATACAATTTATATAGAAGGAAATTTTCTGGTGGCCACAACCTACTTGTTTAAAATATTTTAGTGAAAATGTGATGGAGATAATTATGTGGAAATATACATTTCTGATTTGGTTTCCTACAAAAGATTTTGTACTAGATTTTTTGTAATCTCCAAAAATAGGAAATAATAATGTAACAATAAATAAAGATTAACTTTAGCGTTGAATATTGAAAAAAAAGTAGAGAAAAAAACATAAAAAATAGAAAAAAAAACATAAAATGAAAAAGTGGGTATTAGTGCCAGTATTTGGTATAACTATTTTTAAATCTATTAATTGACATTGACTTTTTCAGTTTTAAATGAATTTTACTCCAAACCACAAAATAAACCCTTGTACATTATTTCTGGCGTTAAAACCCCCTTTTCTATGCACACACTAATTTACACATTTATGCACACACTTAATTAGAAGTAGAAGAGTTACTTCAATTTAAAATCCAATAATCTTAATCTAATGTGGGTGGATAGATAAAAGTAAATTCTGTCTCGTTAGTCATGATTTCAGATTTAAGTAGAGTTTAGGAATTTAATTCCCTTACTTCACTTCGGTATGCACATTTTTAAACCGATAATGTAATTCATGGCTTCAAATTTATAAGGTTTTAAATAGGTTATTTATTTCTCAAACTTTGACCATGTATAAATCATGCTTAATTATAAGAATTTTCTCTTCTATAAAAGTTAAAACTTTTCAGTAAACTTCTATCGCAATTTCTTTAATAACTTCTTTGAATATTTAAGAAAAATAACATAAACTATAATTGTTTTTCGTCTGCTTTGATCGAATGAACTCAAATAAAGTGTGAAACGTGGTTTTACCATTTTAAATATGAAAGCTGGAGCAATGTTTAATATGTAGAGAGCAGCATATAAAAAATTGCATTTAAATTCAGAAAGTAGTCTCGCTTTATAGCCTCTTTCCTCTTACTGCCAAAACTTGGCGATAAAATAGCTTAGGCGGTCAAGTTTTTTTCTCTTTCTTTTTTTTCAGAGGACTGCAAATTTCTTGTTTTCCTTTTCTTTCATTCACCAAATTTACAGATGAACAGAGGTAGACTCAAAAAACCTCAAGCTCATAATTTGCCGATGTAAAATTGGTCAAACAAAACATATAATGTTTGTGAACACAGATGTAAATACAGATTTTTATCTTATCACTGCCATTTAAAGAAAATATATAAAGAGGAATGTAATCGTACTCTTTCTACAAAAATCCATTGCCAATAGCTCAAATGACAATGTTTTAATATCGGCATGTACTTATGGAGAAAATGGAATCGATTTTTTCTCTGACTTTTAAGTATTTGCAACATGAATTCAAAGAATGTAAGATTTCCGAAGAAACGAGGGAAATATTAAAATTTGTATGAAAATATATTTGCTGCTGTATTTCTTAATGTAAAATCCCTCTTCAGGTGATTTAAATTCACAATTTTCTAAATTTGTATGTAGATATTAAACACAACTTAACTGTTCTTTATCTACTTCGAAAAGTTCCATTTCATGTTATCTAAATTATTCACAACCTTTAATGCCGGAAAACAAAATATTATTCTAGTCGAGAATACATTCTTCGGAAGCTACTTTTAGGAAATAATCAAGCTGCTAATGAAATTTGTATTAGAGTGAGGTTGTAGTTAATTACCCGGCATCTTTAATTTTCAATCACAGATTATATAAATCCAAATACGGAATAATTATTTTAAAAATTATTATTTATTATTTTAGTGTATAAATGTTTCAGTCGAATTCGAATCAAAACTTTTAAGATTAATATTTTAGAATAATAAAAGAAAATTATCCCTAGCAATCCCTTAAAAGTTATGAAGCATATTACATTTACCTCATTTTGTATATTTTAAAAACCAAATTCGTTTTTAATTTCTTCTATCTTTACAAAAATGCATTGGACGCGTGAAAAATATCGATTTACAGTTTTTGACGGATTTATACGTTTTAGAATGTCTTACGCGATAGCAATATCTCAATAATTAATGCATGGAAATTCACCAAACACCATATTCTTTTAGACCCTAATATAAATAGATCCTTATCAGGTTTGGGTAGATACCGCCGAACATGTGTCGCTCTATGGTCTGTTTTTCACGATTTCCGTGAAAGCTATATCGCAACATCGAATACATTCTCATTTAAATTTGGTTGTAGACGATTTGATTTATATACAATTTATATAGAAGGAAATTTTCTGGTGGCCACAACCTACTTGTTTAAATTATTTTAGTGAAAATGTGATGGAGATAATTATGTGGAAATATACATTTCTGACTTGGTTTCCTACAAAAGATTTTGTACTAGATTTCTTGTAATCTCCAAAAATAGGAAATAATAATGTAACAATAAATAAAGATTAACTTTAGCGTTGAATATTGAAAAAAAAGTAGAGAAAAAAACATAAAAAATAGAAAAAAAACATAAAATGAAAAAGTGGGTATTAGTGCCAGTATTTGGTATAACTATTTTTAAATCTATTAATTGACATTGACTTTTTCAGTTTTAAATGAATTTTACTCCAAACCTCAAAATAAACTCTTGTACATTATTTCTTGTGTTAATTCCCCCTTTTCTATGCACACACTAATTTACACATTTATGCACACACTTAATTAGTAGTAGAAGAGTTACTTCAAATTAAAATCCAATAATCTTAATCTAATGTGGGTGGATAGATAAAAGTAAATTCTGCATTGTTATTCATTATTTCAGATTTAAGTAGAGTTTAGGAATTTAATTCCCTTATTTCACTTTGGTATGCTCATTTTTAAACCGATAATGTAATTCATGGCTTCAAATTTATAAGGATTTAAATAAGTTATTTATTTCCTAAACCTTGAACATGTATAAATCATGCTTAATTATAAGAATTTTCTCTTCTACACTTTTCAGTAAACTTCTATTTACGTTACAGAAAAATATGTAACATCCTTTTTTGAATTTAAAAATTTATTTTAGATTGAGAAAGAAATAAGATATGTAAAATTAAAAATATATATATATTTTTAATGTATATTTTAATATCACTAGATTTCGAAACAAGTAACAAAATAAGTACTAAAGTATTATTTATTCTTTATAGGAGATTATTTCTTCAATAAGAATATCCTTGTTATTAGAAATGCGTTCTTTTTTATAGTCTTTATTTTCAGAAACACTAAAGAAAATAAATTTTATGAAAAAACATTTTTTTTCTGATATAATTAACTAAACCAAAAATTTTTTAACCTAACCTCCCACCTCCCCAACACAAAAAAAAAATCTATTGTGCACATGGTGTCTTTTTTACAAAATATGCTTCTGAACGAAAAAGATAATATGCTTGAAAAATTAAACGTCATTTTTCTTAATAAGCCACTATAAGTATTATTTCTTTTCAAAATTTTCTTTTTTATAAAATACAAATTTTCTTTAATGGTTAAAGTTTTTGGCAGAAATTTACCCAAGTTGTTATAACCCAATATATTAGCCCAAATAACATAAGACATATACATATACATATACATATACATGATAAAACGTATATAGTTAATTAAGTTTTTTAAAAATTCAGCATTAAATGATAAAGAAATCTTTTGAAGTTCAGCAAGCTCAATAGAAACACGATTTAGATAGTCAAAGTTATCACTAAGATACCCATTTTTGCAAACCAGCAAACGCCAATGAGTAAATCATAAGAGACTTTCTTTTTCTATAAAAGGAACTGAAAGTTATACCCATTAGTAGAGAAATGGGGCTGATATCAATGAATGCTGAGAGCAGTTCATACATTTCCAGCCAGTCTTCATCTATAAATTGATGTACTTAAAAAAGAAAAAAAAATACATAAATATGTATAGAATATGTTTTTATTGTCGGAGAATATTTGTTAAAAAACACCTCATGTTTTTAAATAATTGATTCAGGATGATTTTGTCTGTTTTAGCACGTTCCGCGCCATTAACCACAAAAGAAATAATTCTAATTTAATGGGCCTTAGTAAAAGTTTACATTTTATCACGACTCTGATCAATTAAAACCTTCGTATGGGCTCAGCCTGAACTTTTAGATTTTATATCGGGCCGGAATTGTATGGTACCTAGTACGTATACCTAGGGGCCGGATCCGGCCTTGAAAATTTCAGTCCATGGAGACGTTCTATGGCACGTTTCCTAGTACGTTATAAAAGTCAGGAGAATGCTCAGTCTGGACATTCTGTGACCGTTTCTATAGAGGTTATGGTGAAAAATACACTGTATTTAAAACGATCTACGATTCATACCATAGAACTTGAACAAGATTAAAGACAGAAATAATATGGACAGTCAGATTTTTGTTTAGCGATAAAGATAAGTTTGAAACGATATGTGATAACTTTGCTGGGCACCAGAGCAATACACAAATTACAGTAACTAAAATTAGATGGTAAATACACAAAGACGGTAGTTGAATGTAATAAAACGCCCATGCTTTCGAAAATTAGGATTTTTAACATTTCATTTGTAGTTTTATTTTTTGCCTAACCTTTTCTTTATTATAAGGTTTTTTCTTCCCCATCACACCTCTTCACATAATTACAATCATTAAACTGCCGAATATAGTGGGAAACATATTTTAATGGACTATTTATTTGAAATATTTAGCATAATTTATCTATTCGTCATTTTTCTTTGTATTTTAAAATGAATTTTTTTTGGTTTTACTTGATCTAAATTTTAGTTTATTATGACATCAACTTACAACATCGGTAAATACATTTTACAAAAATGTAATCAACTAATTTCTCTTACCATCAGAGTAAATAATATCAATTAATTTATGTACCGATAGTGTAATTGCAATCGAAATTTTCGTATCCGTTTAATTTTACTTCCCTTATTCCGTATCAAATGAAAAATTAATAAAATTTCTGAAATTCTTTCACAATTGTTCAAAAATATTTCAATACGATTTATGAAAATGCAGATTTCCTGCCAAACACATTATCCTTTTGACTTCGGAAGCATGCGCTTTTTTCGGTTAGCACTTTAAATTAATATTTCAAAATATATCCATTTAAAGTTGAAAATTTACAAGAATGTAGTTTAAAAACGTAACAATATAATAGATTATTTGCTAATAAAACATGCGCTATACACTTCAGGCGGTGAAAATTAAGTGAGAATTAAGTGATAGTCAAAATATTTCCATTTAAAGTAGAAAATTTACAAGAATGTAATTTAAAAACGTAACAATATAATAGATTATTTGTTAATAAAGCATGTGCTAAACACTTAAGGCGGTGAAAATTAAGTGATATTAAAATATATATAGTATATATTATACATATATACTAACTACATACTAACTACATAACTATATACTAACTACATACATATATATTAAAACTTTCAAAAGTCGTTAAAAAGGAACAAATGATGGTAAAAAAATTGCTGTTTGCACGAACGGGTTTACAGGAATATCGGATTTTTTTTTATAATAAAATAAATTGTTGTTCAGAAGATTCGCAATAGATGGCGCCAGAATCAATAATATGAAGCAAATGTATGCAAATTAAGCTTACAGCAAAATTCCGGTTTCTTCAAAGAGTCTGATAAGCTTCAGTATCCTAGCACGTATACTGGTTTTAAGTCCTTTTGCCTTGTGTAATTTTTTCAGTGCGCCTGTTGCTGATTTACCATTCTTGTGAAATATCTTAACAAGCAACGCTTTATCTGGCGACGATAGCATACTGCTGACATCGAATGAAGAATCTATGAGCATTGAGGTGTTTTATTGACAGCTTACTTTGCATACACTTGCTTTATATTATGCATGCCAGTGACAGCTATCTGTAATTTTTTTAACCACACCTTTTTTGTTATTAAAAAAAATCCACTCTCCCAATTATCCCATTCGTACAAACCGCAATTTTTAGCATCAGTTGTTACATTTTAATGAAATTTTAAAGAATTTATGGTGCACTCGGTGTATATATAGTATATTTTACTCATTTAGGTTTTTACAAAATACAGTAAAATGATTTCGCCAGAAAGAAGACAAGGTGGTCCAAATATACCATTTTAATTTTTAAATTATAATAATAATAGCGTGATTTAAATTGTCAATAGGTACATTTTAAACTTAGAAACAATTTGATTCATTTTGGTGCAATCGTAATAAAGTTCACCTTTGTTTTAACAAGGATGTCATTTTCAATACCGAATTTTGACCACTGTTCCATTTATTTGTACCACATCGCGGCATATTTAGGGGAAAAATTATTTTTGTTACCGGGGTTTAATCACATTCCAGATGAAAAACAGAGGTGAAAATTATATCGTTATAGCAATCATAATAATATGTTTTCTTTTTATGGATGAAATGTGCGATATTCATTTAAACAAACCATTTTCATCGCGGGAAGATTTGAGTCTTTTTATGTTTAGGGAGATTTATTTATTTTCCGAGAAAAAAACGTGTAAAATGTCAGTTCACAATAAAACAAGATGAAAAGCCATGTAAGATACACTAAGGTATCGTTTAGTCAAATGACTGCAGAGCTAACGGGAAATGCGTATTATTTTAATATTTTTATTAAAGGTTAGTTTCTGGTTCATTTGTCTGCCAGAATGAGTAAATTATAGATGACGAACTGATAACTCCCTATCTCCTGATAAATTTACTGAAATTGAGTGACCGGTGATGGAACATTGGGTACATTGTATCTTTAGAAGTTATTAAGATTTTTTTTTTTACTTTCCTTGTCTTTCAGAAATTAATGAAACTTTTGCATGACTGAGTTGAATCAGCACACAATTATATGACAGGTCTTAAACTTCGGACACATTTGTTCAATGATTTTAAAAGCATTTTTATTAGAAAAAAAAGTCAAAGATTACAAGACATTATTGCTTAAAAACTGTGGTTTTTAATAAATCATATTACAGCAGTGTGTGTGAGGCTCGATACATTGTCGCCCTCAAGTGCGGCACACTTTTTTCCCTCAGATATGGCCCGGGAAAATCAAAAGGTTAGATGCTCGGATTTATATTTACAGCCCATTCATTTAACTATACCATCAACAAAAACATAAACAGTATACATTACTTCTCTAAAAACTACAATGACCTTATGATTCTCTTAATAATGTAGATATATTGCGTATAGCTATTTTGATATAAATCACACAAAGGACATGTTTTTCCAATATCGATATCCTTCTACGAAAATCCTAATGACAGCCAAATACTTCATATCATATACAATGATTTCATTTATGATATCATATACATTGATTTAATTTATCATCCCTAAAAATGTGGCGGACGAATTTTATAAATTATTCTTATCACACAACAATTGTCTGTCACTTTCGAAAAAGTTTTTCTTTCATGGAAAAATATTGTAATAATGATATATAAGAGTACATAATCAAAACGCAACTATTGCTAATAATAAAAAAAATATTAAAAATTATTTTTTTTAAAGAAAAAATGTGTATACCTAACAATAAACGCATATATTGAAAATGAAATTAGTGGAAATTTAAGATAATATTGAAATCCGTAAACGAGAATTGCAGTAGTAAATATTCGCTTCTAAATTTACAAATTATTCTATTAATTCTATACCCCAATCATGCACTCCGCAATAAAGAGTTGTACAAACTTTTTAAATATAAATAATAACATTTAATATGAAATTGAAAATTCATTTTCCATAATGAAAAAGGTACAAATTAACAGTAAAATTGAATAATTTAAAGGAATAGACACGCATTTTTAGAATAGACTTCTTAATTTTTAAATGAAATACCATCAAATATTGATAGATAGGAAGATGAAAACAATAATATTTTATAAAATACAGATCGTTAAATCTACTATTTTACTGAATAAAAGACACAGGAAATTTACTTATGGAAGTATGTAGATAATTCAATGGAATCATATACTTACTGCAGCATCATGTTCCCATTGTACAAGAATAGCAATAATCGATCAGACGCTGATAGACGCTGATCGATGTGTAGTTTTCACCAATGACTTATGGAAAAGCAGTGTCTTTTTCTGAAAACAATTAAAAATTTCTTTGATAAATGCAAAATGACAGGTAGTATTTAAAATGATTTAGTCTGAAATGTGGGAAGACTCGTTTTGCCAATGCATATTTAAGGACACTTTTAAATGCCATACACATAAATCAATACGAAAAATATCTATTGATATCAAATTGTCAAAATTGATTACGCCCAAATTTAATTGAATAATCTCTGAATTTGCTTCCATAAAAATTCCATTTCATTAAGTAATCCCAGTTACAGTTCTGTTATGATTAAGTCAGAGGTATTTCATATGATTTCTAGGCCTAAATCAGATGTCCGATGCATGTGGTTTACAGACGATTTTCATTGGAAGGAAGCGTTGCGAAAACAATCTTTTGAATTTTCGATAAACACGGGTGTATCACTTTTATGGATATATGTTCAGTTGAATTTACCGTTTGGGCTTCAGTACTAAGTAATTATATCATACAGTCCATAGTATCAGGAAAACTTATGAATTCAACCCAGTACACTGAAATTTTCAAAAGTTTGATGCCAAGTTTTAAGAACTAGACGATGCACAAAACACCTTCGTCATTTTTGCAACATGGTGCATGAATCCAAAATGCTTCTGAATTGTCATTAATTTTAACTACACTGATCGGATTCGCAGTGGTATGGATTTGTCTTCATACGCATAGAATCTGAATATTTACGATTTTTTTTTCAGTAGGTCAATTTGAAGGTGTCATTAAAGAATGAGAGTTGTCATCCGAGGTAAGCACTTGACGAGTAAGGCAAGTGAATCCATTTCAGCAAAGACATTACAGAATTTAGCTCCAAACTATAGAAATGTCTTTTTTACTTGTGTCATGTTATTACTACGTATGATAGAAATTTCCAATCTAAATAAGTTGGCTTCTTTTTTATACAAAGGACTGTTTCATATCTATTTAAATAGCAATAGACAGAGACTAGTTTGCTACCTGCGAATGTCGCAACAAATTTTAGAATAAGGTGAAATTCGTTTCACTTTTTATATTTTTCTCTTTAACATAATTTAAGAATTTAATCATTTTTAATTACGGAGTTCTTTCTGCCCCAGAGATAGAATATATATTGAAAATAAACAATTCAGAATTTCCATCTAATGTACAGTATGCAAAAATATAACGGATGAACTGTGTATTTTAAATTATCAATTTATTGTATTTATATAAATTCAAATTTCCTAAAATTAATTTAAGTCAAGTTTACAACTATTTTTGATAAATTAATTCTTTCATTCTTTAGTTTTGAAAGTCGATCATTTCGTTATCATTGCTGACATGTTTTGTTGACCGTAAATACCGTCTTTTTTAAATACCATTTGACTAATACACTACTAGCCATTAAAAATGCTACACCATGAAGGAATGCAAATAACAGAATGATATTTATTCGACAAATACATTATAATGGGAAGGACAAGTGATTAGATTTTCAGAAAATTTGAAGATATAGATCCCGAGAAAACACTACCCAAAGCAGCCACCTCTTGCCACAATAACAGCATTTATCTGCCTAGCCATGGAGTCGAACAGAGATTGGATGTCATGTACGGGACATCAGTCCATGCAGCTTCAACACTATGCCATAGTTCATCAACCTGAGTGGCGGACGTGTCGTAGCGGGCCAGTCGCTCAGAAGCCATTGACAGGACATTTTCAATTGGTGAAAAATCATGAGAACGTGCCGGCCAGGGCAACATTCGAACATGTTCTGTATCAAGGAAGGTCAGGATAGTACGAGCAACATGCGGTCGTGCATTGTCCTGCTAAAACGTAGAGTTGCGGAGGCATCGCAGATAAGGCAGAACCACGGGCCGTAACACATCAGAAATGTAACGGCTGCTCTTGAAACTGCCGGCAATGCAAACAAGAGGTTACCGAGACGTGTATCCAATGGCACTTCAAAGTCCAAGTGATATGACAGTATGACTATTCGAATGCAAGCTGGCAATGTACCTTTTCCACGATGCTGCCAAACATGGATGCTAGCATCATGATGCTGCATACAGAACCTGGATTCATCAAAGACGACGTGAGACGCCATTCCTGCTTCATATACAACATCATGATGCCAGCATCCATATTTGGCGGCATCGTGGAAAACGCACATTGCCAGCTTGCATTCGAATCGTCATAGTGTCATATCACTTGGAGTGACGGTATGAAGTGCCATTGGATACACGTCTAGGTAACCTTTTGTTCGCATTACCAGCAATTTCAACAGAAGCCGTTACATTTCTGATGTGTTACGACTCGCGGTTCTGCCTTATCTTCGATGCCTCCGCAACTCTACGGTTTAGCAGGACAATGCACGACCGCATGTTGCTCCAACTATTCTGACCTTCTTTGAAACAGAACATGTTCGACTGTTGCACTGGCCGGCTCGTTCTCCTGATTTCTCACCAGTTGAAAATGTCCTGTCAATGGCTTCTGAGCGACTGGCTCGCCACCACTCGCCCGTTACTACGGTTGATGAACTGTGGCATAGTGTTGAAGCTGCATGGAGTGATGTACCCGTACATGACATCCAATCTCTGTTCGACTCCATGGATGTGCAGATAAATGCTGTTATTGCGGCCAGAGGTTGCTGCTTTGGGTAGTGTTTTCTCAGGATCTATACCTCCGAATTTTCTGAAAATGTAATCAATTGTCCTTCCCATTATAATGTATTTGTCCAATAAATATCATTCTGTTATTTGCATTCCTTCATGGTGTAGCATTTTTAATGGCCAGTAGTGTAGTATTAAAACATAACTTCCATTTTATCACTTTGAAATTCCTTACCGTAGAAAGTACGATTTTTTATATAACAAAATTACTCATATCTGAACCCTACGTATAGTTTTGTAGAAAGGTAGTAAACAAATAAATAAATAGATAAATGATACCTGGTGTATAAGCAGCTTTGTAAATTTAATATGTATTCCTGATTTTCAAGTTCTAAATTATCATTTGTTTTACTTTCAATTCCAACATTCTATCCTAAAATTTTCTTAATTCCAGCCAGAGTAAAACTTCAAATAAGTGATACAAATTTCCAGTAACTCGTGTAATATATTCCGTATTTAATCAACTACATTTTCTCATATAAAGAATTTCTCAATTAACTTCAAATTTTGCCAAAATGTATAAACTTTCTTTTAGCTTCAACGGAAATACGAGGAGATGAATTAAAAATTTTAATTAATGATGTTTTTAATTATTACGTGTAATTTGGAATACCCATGTTCTGGAGTACTGCTTATGTGGACCACCAACGTTTTTGTTCATTATGGTTTGTTCTTTTCGCAGTGCTCTCGGACCACGTAATCAAGAATGATTCCGAACACTAGTTGTTAAAGAGTATAATTTGTTTACTTCCTACGTCACAGTTGTGATATTTTGGTGACCATTTTATGTCTGTTAACTGTCTTAAGGTGGTTTTGCATTCCATGACGCGATACCGATAAACCGTTCACGATAGTATTGAGCTAAGATTGGAGCGCACACCATAGATTTATAGGCAGTATGCTCGTTTTCAAAAACTCTGTAGGAAAAGCTCTTGGTGTTTATATGCATTTTGTGTTGGCTCACGATAATCGTATGCGATTTATTGTTAACACGTCATTGAATAAAAATTTATCATTTAGTCACATTATTTACGGCATATTTTTGTAAAGTAATCATTTTTTTTTAAATTAAAAACCTAAAACTTTAAAATTTCCTTTTTTTGTTGAATATAATTTCCGCGGTCTTTAAATTATTTGATTTTTCCATTTCTTTACGCTCCATTGCAGATACTCAAAGCAACATTCTTTCAATTTCTCAGAAGAAAATTCTCTAAAATGCTTCAAAAGAAATAATTCCATCCTCTTTTCAATTGATGGAAAAAAATGTTTCTATTCTAACTAATTTTTCTCGGGATTTTAACTCTATTGTGAAAAATTTAATTTTTGTCAACATTACGGAGATATTTTATAACACATTGCGATCTTATAAATTAATATTTTCTGAAAAAGAAAGAAATACTGCATAGAAATGTTTTCTCCAAAATTTCTTTTTGATTATATGTTCGAAAGACTGTTATAAAGTATTAAATTTATTAAATACATTTTTTATACAACTATTTATATTTTTTGTTTTGAATACAATATATTATAAATTGTATTACACTTAAGGCATGGTTGGTTTGTACACCATATACGTGATTACTACGTTTTACTAACAAAGTAAATATATATATATATACATATATATATATATATATTATTAACTATATTTTTAAGTTTATATTTTTTGTTATATTTTTATTTTTAATTTAAATCTACATTTATGTTATTTATTAGGATAGCAGATATATACTTCTTGATGCGTTTTAAATAAGAATGACAAAATAAGGATATTAACATAAAATAAATTATTATTTAAAATAGAATTTCGGTACTAACATCATATCATTCGTTAAAATCCATTTTATCTATAAATTTATTATTACGATCTTTGTAATCTCGTTATTTTATTATTAATAATTGCACTCAGACCTCAATGTTTCTCTGCACTTGAAATATTTCCCTAGTATTGCATAGAAGTCCGAAAACCTATGTTTTTACGCAAGTAAACTACTTAGATGCATTGTGTTACTAAATGCTTGAAATAAAGTATTACGATTTTTAAATGTTGTACGAAATATTTTTGTATCTGTGTACAATCATCTCTGCATGTGCTAATAGAAGTGGATATACTTTTATTTATTTAAAAAAAATGTGCGATGACAACTAATGTTAAACGAAATATTTATTAATTATTCGGAACAATTCAAGCTATTTTGTTAAGATAGTATATGTTAATGTATTCAGACGCGTGATGTGTCACTTTTAAATATTATATAGATGTGCATATGATATCTAATTGTCAGAAATGTGATGAGTGGTACATTTACTTTAATTAAAAAATAGCTGCAGTTATGATATGATATAAACCAATGTGTTTTAAGCTGATTTCTGAATAAATATGCGTTCGAATTATTTTTAAAAATATATTTATTGTAATATTGAAAAAAATGCCTGTCTCGAATAGTGCGGATTACCGTTCTTAAAACCTATGCTGTCATTTTTATAAATAGAGCGAAATCTCTGTCTGAATGAAACCAAACCATGTAGCAGCAAATGTTGACATTTCACTTTTAATTTATGTATGAATACGTTATAAAATTGTTTAAATTTAGAAAGATATACGACAAAAATAGTATAAAAGTTAATAATTGTATTATAATATTATCAGATATTGATTTTCATTATAAATATTTGACAGAAAAAAAATTATTTAATTATTTTTAACCATTTCGATCAGAATTATTGGGTATATTATTATATAGAGACTTATGGGATAACGAAACCACAAATATTGTCACACAAAATTTCTCACATTCTGTCTTGTTTATGTTAAACTAAAAACTGAATATTTGTTGCTTTAAAATTTGTCTTCCATTGTTAATTTCCTTTGCTTTTGTCATTTAATTACGTATATGGTATCTTTGAATGGAGACAACAGAAGCTGAACGCAATTCACGTTTTAAAAGTCGCAGGATAAAGTTACCTGCACCATAGTTCTCTATTTAACATTTATATATTACTGTTAAAATTCTATCACTTTCAGATTATGTATTGTATCTCTTTTTTTCATTATAGATCTATTGAGGGGATGAATGCAACGTAATTAATATGTTAATCGGTTTAACTAGTAATATACATCTTGAATACTTAAACGCCATTTAAAAAAAAAAAAAAATCCATCCATTAGAATTGTCATGCCTTATTTATCCTAAATATAAATTTGTACTACTCTATCGAAAATATTAACACGTTAAATAGGAATTTTAAAAAGTGTTTATGGACGGTACGGTAATGAAAAACGCATTTTGAAGATTGTGTTTAATCGCAATTGTAACTGTTGAAATATAGCCGAAACGAAACTTTCTCAGCATGAGAAACGATGCCAGCTGGAAATCGAAAAATATTTAATTGGCGCACTAATATGACGCAGCTGACACGGAGGGAAGCAAATTTTCAATTTTATTGGTAAGTATTTTCTTATAAAGTTGTATATTCTATATGTTATTCATTACTTGATAAAAAATGGTCAAAGGGTATATTATTTTGGGGAGAGGGGGGGGGAAACAAAACTTGTTCTTTAATGAAACATATACGTTACTATTCAAAAATATTTATTTGAAAATCAGATTGGCTCAAATATGCATAGGTATTATTTATTTTTGGCACAAACTATCATACAAAATGGAGGAAAAGTTTCAATTCCAATTGTTTTTCAATTCCTTTTGAAGGTAGTTTACTCTGAATTTCAGTATAGTAGGTTTGAATTCGGCTATATTGTTTTTGTTATTAAGGTATCTGTATGCCTTTGGAACAATTTTTTTCTTATGTTTTGTAAATTTTAAGTTTAATATTGCAAATAATTATTTAAAATGTCATACAAATAAGTACTTTCATTTTTTTTAAATTTATTTAAAAAATAGTATAAAATTAAACCACAAAATTCCTACTTTCTTAAAAATATTTAAATTTAAAACTATTAAATTTAAATACATTTTACGAATTCCATATCTGTCATGGGGACTAACCACGTGGCGATCGAGCTGTCTGTGGAACGCAACAGGATCGAAAGAAGGGGAAAATAATTTTTCTAATTCTATTTTATTAAATAGGTAGACCAAACGATTATTCCCTTTTTAGGTGCGTTTGTAATTATATAAATATGTAGCACCTATTGTCGTCGTCTGGTCCGTCCGTCTGTCCGTCCGTCCGCATATAACAACGCAAAAACTACCCAACCGATTTTTTTGAAATTTCAGATATATTATCTTTGCAGAATTTTGTCGAGACATTTAAATTTTTATCAAAATCGAATCAAAACTTTAGAAAGTATTAATACAAATATTTATCAAGAAATTTGAAATTTAAAAACAAAATCGGTGCTTTTTTGTTATAGGAGGTTCCGAGGTTTAATCGTCAAGCGACCGAGAAACTTATTTTATTACAGGAATTAATCTGCAGACGATATCACTCATTTCACAGAATTAAAAATCATCAAGATCTGAATATTTATATAACTAGCTACAGTACGAACGCACCTCGTTTGTTACGTTTGACGTACAATTTCCAACTTGTTTCATATATTGTGTGCTAACTATTTGTATGTTCATAGTTTTAAGTCTATATACAATTTATTCTGATTCTGCTGCTGGTAAAAGATGTCGACACATTCTATTAATTTCATATTCATATATTATGCCAAAGCCAATTTATGTTAAAAGTTTAAAGTCAAGATACAAGACAAGTACGAAGGTGATATTTTCCTTATTTGTTAAGTGAAAAATGAACAAATGTCAAAAGAAAGTCGATGTGTTAAATCCATTCATACTAATCACGTCTTCAGTGGACTACGTCTAGTAATGCTTAGAAACTTATTCTTTATTCACTTCGGATATTAGCAATTTAGTTTTCTCTGAATTTCAGTATAGTAGGTTTGAATTCAGCTATATTGTTTTTGTTATTAAGGTATCTGTATGCCTTTGGAACTATTTTTTCTTAAGTTTTGTAAATTTTAAGTTTAATATTGTAAATAATTATTAAAAATGTCATACAAATAAAAAGTTTTATTTGTTTAAATTTATTTAAAAAATAGTATAAAATTAAACCACAAAATTCCTATTTTCTTAAAAATATTTAAATTTAAAACAATTAAATTTAAATACATTTTACGAATTACATAATAAATATAATATTATTAGACAGGAACTAGACTATTTGTATGACATTAACATGACTATATTAAACGTTATAGGTGTAAAAAGACAAACAATGTTAAGAATTCCTGAACAAAGTTAATAACTCGTAAATTAAAAATGTGTAAGTCATAAACGTTTCAATAAATTAGTTTAAAATAGTAAACTTCCTTTGAATACATATTTCAAACATAATTTAATAAATTGTTGCAATTGAAGTATTGAAGTATTATTTCTTGAGTTATGACAATTTTTCAAACACAATTTTACGGGGAAAAATCACTTTTAACAAAAATGAGAGTATCATAAATGGCATCCCCCGCCCCCTTCGAAATTGACATTTTAAAGGCATACAGTGTGTAATGTGTTACAGCAAAGTCTTAGGTGTTGTGACATGCAGTAAATAAATGTATGTTTCTGAACTTAATGTTATTTCCTAATGCCTGAGTTTAAATTTATTGGGATTTGGGTTGAGTAACATCCTGTAAATTCTGAATATTTCTTGTAATACGAATTCTTTATTGAGTCAATTTGGTTTATTCTTAATTATTCGCAAAATTTTTTCTCTCCATAAAATATAAAATACTGACATACAGAAGGAATAGCTAATTAACTAACGTTTTTGTTGTCCTCTTTTAAACAATTTATATCTGAATAAACAATCATTAAGAATTAAAAAGAAATCTATTTTCACATTGTTTAGAAGAATGAATTTAAATATTATAGAAAACTATGTTTCTGTTTAATATTTGGCTGTTAATTTCAGTTTTTGTACATAGATGACCTTTTGTATCAAAGGATCAATATATATATATATATATATATAAATTGCAATTAAAAAGTTATAATCCAAATTAAAAGTGAGTTTCGATTTTTTTTTATTTTATCGGATTATACTTTTATAAATCTGTTAAATTGTGAAAGAAATATTTTTATAAGAAGTTCTATATCTGTTATTATCTTATTATTTAACGAATGATGTTGAAATAGTATGTCATATATATTTCTATTTAGATAACACAATCAACAAATGATTTCTTACATGAAAATATACTTGTAAGAAAATCCTTAATGGCACCTGAAGCTTGTTTGATGTTGATGTCAGTATCAATGGTCTAGTTCGTCATACCAAAAAATATTGTGGCAGGCAGAATATTATTTTCTTACAGCAAATATTATTAATTTCCGAAAATATTTTGCTTTTGATTAAGGTGAATGCTTCATAGGAGTACATCTGTCAATTCTTTTGCCACTTTTGAAGAAAAAAAATATTTTCTTGTGGTTATATATAAGTCTGTTTCAACGTAAGCTATTATTTTTAATAATCAAATATTACAGAAAGAAGGATATTTCAAATTTTAATTAGTTACAATCACTATGCATTACAAATAAATCATATTTTACTTAACCCGGTGTATATTTTACACTCGCACAATAAACACACACATATATCGGGTGTCCCAAAAAGATTAAAACGTACTTTAATTTATTACTCATAGGAGATGCGTAAGCAAATTAAATTAAAAATGTATTTAAAACAATGTAAAAATTAAGATTATGTTGATGAAATACTCCTGCCATTTATTGTCTAAAATTTCAATTTTTCAAATTTTTATAGGGTTCCTGTGTCCTATAAGTTATATCTAGAAACTTGTTCTCCATGTTCTGACAAGTACAATAGTAAAAATTGCATTCTTCTGCGATCAAAAATTACCAAGTAATGATACTTTTTTTATAAGAATTTTATAAGAATTCGGAGTTTTCCGGCACTCAACACAGAAACAATTTTTTTACACACATCACCAGTTAGTTTACATTACATGGTATCATTCTAGTTAAATGTCAGTAATGTTCTTCAGTTGGAAGGATACAGCAATGATTTTACTATGCAGAAAAAAATAATGTGTTACAACGTCGGAAGAAAATAGCATTTATCTATTTTACGGGAAACATACAATGATCTCTCCGTAAAATGCTAGACTGCCTAACGAAGTTAATAAATGTTCCCATTGAAGGAACGAAATCGGATTGTAATGAAAAAGTCACAACATGTGATGGAGATGATACAATATTTTTAAACTTTGGTCCAGGGATCGGAAGTAGGGCGCGACAAGTAGCAAAACTACAGTAGTCGCTACATTCAACAGTAGTTTGTAGTGTAGCGCGCTACATTTAGACCAATGTAGTGTAGCAAGTAGCCCGATACAAAAAATCAGTAGTTTGTAGCGAGAACCGACGCTACTTTTACGGTTGCTTCAGGAGAAAAAAATGTGCCATTCTTCAAATCACGTGGCCGAAACTTTCTTTTTTTGTACAAAGTTTGTTCAGCTCAAAAATTTACGAATCTCAGATGCAAATCTAAGCTGCAATAAATAGCAACGCATCCCATCCGCAAGTCCATTTTCCCATTCACACTTACTGCTAAAATTAAGTACTAACCCTCCAAAATAATTAATTTTCTCGGTGGCAACATTTGTCTATTTACTCGTTATTAGGTCTTCACGTTTTAACGCCAATTTTTTTTTATTATTCGGAATTGTTTTATTTACAGATATATTTATTGTTTGCATTTAGAGTTGCTTTTTAGCTCACAGGCTATCAAAGCCTGAGAGCTTATGTGCCCGCCGGTTCTGTATGTACGTACGTACGTATGTATGTATGTATGTATGTATGTATGTACGTAACGCGATAACTCTTGATAGAACAAACCGTTTTACTTTAAATTTTGTTTATAGGTTCCTTGTGATAAGGCGCTTCCCTGATTAGTTTTGGAGGTTCATTGGTTCAGCATAAATGGGGGAAACGGAGGGCTAACCCCCCATAATTTAGATAAATGGGATTTTCATGCAGAATAGTCCCATTTTCTTCAAATTTTGTATATAGGTTCATTTTCATAATGCGCTTCTGTCAATTGTTCTGGGGGTTCATTGGTTAAGTATAAAGGGGGAAAGGGGGGGGATACCCCCCTAATTTAGATAAATGAGTTTTTCATGCAGAATTATCCGATTTTCTTCAAATTTTGTATATAGGTTCACTGTGATAATGCGCTTCTCTGAATAGTTTTGGGGGTTCATTGGTTAAGTATAAAGGGGGAAAGGGGGGCTAATCCCCCCTTAATTTATATAAGTGGGTTTTTCATGCAGAATTATCCGATTTTCTTCAAATTGTGTATATATTCATTGTATTTAGAGACTTCCCTGGTTAGTTTAAGGGGTTCATTAATTAACTGTGAGGGGGGTAACGGGGGATGAGCCCCCCCCCCCCTTTAATATATTGTTGATTTTTTTATTTTTCGAGGGGCATATTTCAAATTCTTTGAAATAAGAGTATAATATACAATTAATGTGAATAGCCTGTGAGCTCAATGCCCTCAGTTTAACTGGGCAGTTTTCTTTTTATTCTGTAATTTTCTAGATTTTATTAGCTCTCTTAATTTTTATACGAAATTTATAATGAGTGTATAAACTAACATTTTGGAGACAAACACAAAACATTTCCTATCTTGGATATTATCTTTCTTAATTGTTTAATGGCCTCGGTTATGTCGCAACTATTTAGTTGTATCGCGGCAGACGCGATATAACGAGGAGTTACTGTATTTTTTAATCTGTGTCTTCCATTTCGAGTGTAAATTGCATCCTTTAACAAAATCAGAAAGTAGCGAAGTAGTGACTACTTCTGAAAAGTAGTTTGTAGTCGCTACTTTTTAAAACAGATAGTTGTAGTTAACTACATTTTCGATAAAGTAGTTGTAGTTGTAGTTCGCTATAATAAAAAAGTATTGTTTCTGACGACTGCTTTTGTCGAATGTGAATAATTAAAATATGTCCACGGTGTGAATTTGATTTCTTGTCATTCAGAATTCTTTTAGGTAGCTTTCAATACTAAAAAGTATAAACTATTGCAGCCGTTCGGAGGAAAGCAGTTCCGGAAAATTTCGATATATTTTCACCGATCATGACCCCCAGACCCCAAAACCACCCTCCGCTCAAATGTTGATTTATATATATAGATATATCCATATATATATATATATATATATATATATATATATATATATATATATATATATATATATATATATATATATATATATATATATATATATATATATATATATATATATATATATATATGACCTATGTCATACGATAACGCTCGTATTTATAAATCGATTTTGATAAAACTAATTGTGTGTATTAAGGTCACCAATGTCTCGACCGAGTTCGTTGGCCAGCTTAGTCCGCCATTTTGATTCAAGATGGCGGCCATTTAAAAATTTAAAACTAAAATAAATATACAAAAAAAATAATAATTCAAATTTATTTTTTAATTACGCGTTAGGCCTTGATACAAGGATTCCAGAGCATTTTTTGGTTTACCTCTATCTTAAAAAATGGCTGAGATAGAGCAGTTTGAAATTCTTGGGTGGCTGACATTTTGAAACAAAACAGCACATTAACGCGATTACTTGCATATTATTTTCTTTCATTGTTGTAATAATTTTCCCAATCATACGCATAAAACTATATATTCATATCCGTTAGCGCCAAAATTGGCGACGTTGGCGACAAAATTGGCGATATTTGGCGAAATATCGCCAAATTTGGCGATCAAAATAAATCTTCATAAATGAAGCCAATTTGGCTATTGCTCAATAATTTGGCGAATTTCTTATTCAAATTCAGTATTAACGAATCTTTTGTAAACGTTTCTTTGCATTTTAACTTGCTGTTTTCGTGTAACATTAGCTGAAATTTTAAAACGAAGATGTAGGAAAGCTACCTTTTCCTCCCGGAACAGGCCGGAAGGACTTTTTAATCATTGAGCTAATCAATAAAATTTTATTAATTAAATAAGATATATGTATACACAAAAAGGTCATGGAATGCATTAAATCAGCAATAAATACAGAATGCAGAAGCACCTTATGCATTATTACAAAGTCCTGCAATAATATATTAGGACGGCATGTGAGTTTAATATATATATATTAACTCATTGAATATCTAGATATTTTAAGAAAATTTAAGTGTCTGAGGTTGTCAATAGTCCGTGTTTTCGGACGATTTGTCTATTTTCTCATCTTCGACCGCTCGCAAATTATTTTAGGCATTAGAACAATTCTTATTGTGTCTGAACTTTTATCTGTTGTCTGAACTTTTATCTGGGTACGGATTTAAAAGGTATCTTACTTATACTAAAATCTGAAGGCAAGAAAGTGTCTGTAACGATTCCGGGAGCGACCACTCTGATCTGCGAATCGACCATAGTTAAACGCCATGTTAGGCTTAATGATAAACCTGTGCTAACATATCACAGCTAAGATAATATCCTTTACTTGAAATCATGTCGGTTCAGCATATTTTCCTATAAAACATGTATATCATATCCTATTACAATGTTTTAAGTTCTTAATTAAAAATCCAGATTAAAAATCGGAATCCCAACTATAAACAAAGGAACATTGTTGCCATTCAGCATCACAAATTCAAATGAATCACAAATGAACGACTCTTTGAAAGCTTCAAATCCGATTCTGCTGTTAAAATATTTGTAAAAGCTTATTAAAGCTTTTAAATATTTTAAATTTTTTTAAAACATTCAAAAACTTTTTCATATAAAACATGTATCAACGTTTCTGTAAACACGTTTTTTCAGAAATAGTGGTGATTTCTTTCGTAGCGAGGATTTGAGGTGATCTATCCAGTATAGTTGCGTCATCTGCTGGTGGATTTTGAAATTTTAATAAAATTTGAAATAACTCGACAAAATTCTGAAACTATTATATACTATATTAAATTTCAAACCATTCAATTGGGTAGTTTTTGCGCTGTTATATGTGAACAGATGGACGAACCAGACGACAACTATAGGTGCTACATATTTATATAATTATGAACGCACCTCATAAACCCGTGCAAAGACGCCGACTTTATCTTTTTTTTTCTTTAATAATTGTTGAGCGCGATATACCGCTGTATTTTATTTCTGTGCCAACATTGATTTGAGTAAAACCTTTCATTTCATTTTTGAAAACAATGCAGATTTAATTTTTAATTAACTGCAATTTGTAATCAAAAAAGATATTTTAACGAAATGTAAGTGTACTTTGTCAGAAGCCAATTTAAAAAACTTTGAAATGGTGAATCATTTATTGTTGTGCGTTTTGTGAAAGTGTAGAAAAAGGGATGTTGACAACAGAAATAATATATACCAGTAGACCCGTGCGAGGATTTCACACTGCACTCTTAATAATTTTTAGCAATATCTAATATTTTTTAGATGTAGGTTTAAACTTCTAAAGAAAAATTAAGGCTACAAATATCTGCAAACAACATCAGCCAAGCCAAAATATTGTCTCATTTATTCCATCAAAGTTACAGTAAGAACTAATCAAAGAGATATTAAAGCTTTTAAATATTTTAATTTTGTTTAAAACCTTCAAAAACTATTTCATATAAAACATATATATCGACATTTCTGTAAACAATTTTTTTTGTAAACACTTTTTTTTCAGAAATAGCGGTAATTTCTGTGAGGCTTTGAAGTGATCGATAAAGTATATTGGTGCCATCTATCGGCGGATTTTAAAATTTTGCTTCCATCGTAAATAAAATGATTCTTTATATACGTAATTAAAATATAAGGAATAACATAGTACCGCGTAATTTACATTTCACTTTGTTTATGTAATCAAACAATGAGTTATGTGGTGAGTCAAGCTGTTTAGAAACTCATTGATAACACTTTTTTACAAAAACTTTCGCACAAGGTTATTTATTAATATTTAATTTGAATGTTTTATCCAATCGTTGAACTATTTCAGAAATTTAATACTGAGTATATATATATATATATATATATATATATATATATATATATATATATATATATATATATATATATATATATATCCTCATCATTTTTATTTGTAGAAATCATTTGTCATTTTTAAAATGTACTTTTCTACAATACAAACCTTTCAATAATAAAATCTTCCTCCTGTTTGTTTGTATGAAGTCTTATGAAAATGAAACGCAGATCAATAATCCGTCATTTTTGACGGGGTTATATACTATTTTTTTTTAAATAATATTCACTATGATTTTAATTTTGTGATTTTACCAATATTGTCTGAAGAATGTATATAATAATATGAACTAAAGTAAAAAAAAATATTTCTAATATTTCATTAATAATAAAGCTTCCACACACAGTGTTCTTT
Organism: Maratus michaelseni; assembly: GCA_963931845.1. Classification (NCBI taxonomy): domain Eukaryota; kingdom Metazoa; phylum Arthropoda; class Arachnida; order Araneae; family Salticidae; genus Maratus; species Maratus michaelseni. Next base: position 322,313,380 of record OZ007587.1, read on the forward strand.
TCATTATTTCTTATTGTTATATTAGCAGATAAAACATTTAAATATGTCAACAATAGTGATATCAGACATAAAAATCTGAATCAGATTACTGAATGTACAACAATAATAATTTGAGTGTTCAGATCGACATGCATTATAATGGTATGTAATGTTAATGAAATTTACTGATATGTATTACTCTATTTACCTATTTATTAATCCGCCGGAAATTAGTTATATCAATTGAACATGCCCTGTAGGAAAAATTCTGATGATTATAATCTTATATTTGGCCCGCTTGCTGAGGGCTGCAATGTTACGGTGGTGGGGCAAGATGACAAGGACGATAATGATATGCAAATGGCAGTAAAGACTTTATTATCTCTGTGTAACAGAGCAAGTATGAACTCTTGTTACAACGTTCCATGTGTAAATTTTGGGCCCATGCTAAATATGACATAGATCGAAACCATGCACAAACCTGTCGATGTGATTTTTGTTTTTTAATTTCAATTTACTCCTGTTTTGAATAAATTATGAATGTTTGTGGAATTTTGTAAAATGTGGTGTGTTGAATAAAATTCTATACCAACCTTCTTTATTTTTTGTTATACATAACAAACATCTATTTCAAATATTGTTATCTATCCTTCATTTTACACCTATATGGGAATGATTACGAATATGATTTTTCGTCTAAAAACATTTTTTTTTTATCTTTTGAAGGTATGTGTAAGCATATGAAATATTTTCTGTTGGAAGGATGTGTCATAAGAAGTGCTTATATAGATTAATGCTTTTGAATTCAATTACTAAGTTCAGTAAAAATCTTGGAAGGATAAGCACGTTATCATATTCCTTTTTCGAATACATAATTTAAATGATTTTAATTTGTTAAGAATGTATTTAAGAATCACACTAAGATAACAAAACTGCACCATTCACGTCCTATTTTTTTCTGTTATGGAAATACATCTAACAGAATATTTGCAAATGTTTACTAAAATATTTTAACCATATTAATATTTGATTTTGGTTACAAATCGGTTGTAAAAAAATAATTTTATTTGTATTTATTTCGAAGTATATAAGAAAGTTAACACTTTGAAAACTTTTAAATTTAATTATTTTTTTAATATTTTCTAGCAGCTTCTGTTTTCAAATTAAAATCTGTGATAATGAGATAATTTTCTTTCAGCAATAAATATTTTAAATATTCATAATCTATTAAAAATCAGCAAAAGAGAAATTTTAATAAACATATTTGAAAAAAAAAATCAGGACAACTGTGAAATTTTCTAAACTAAACGAAATTATTTTACGAAATTAGTGACTGAGCGTTGAATGAACTTATTTTATTTAATGTGTTTTTACAATAAAATGAAAAATTAATGCTTATTATAATGAAATAAATACATAAATTATTTTTACCTTCTAAAACTTCCTATCAGCTTTAACAGAAACAACTAAAGCAAGATAAAGAAAGCTTCTTGAAACATAATTTTTAACAAAATGTGATACTTACTAAGTATAATTCAATTTATATTAATCTTAATTTCATTTATTTCAGCGAAGCTTTTACATTTTTTTAATATATTAAATAACTTAATAAAATGATTAAATACGTTTATATTTATTCTTCTCTATATGAAACTATTACTATTTTAGATTAAATTACAAACCAAATATATTCTGATAACTTTTTAATTAGATAAAAGGTTTCTAATTTATAAATGGGATTTTAAAATGAAATATGAATTTTAATTCAATTATATTTTCTTCAAATCGTTATCTATATTATGCCAGCACAGTTAATTTTTATTTAAAGGAGCTGTTTTTTCTTTTAATCGCAATGCATTTACAATTAAAGTACTTTTGATTTTATTAATTACTGTCTGAAATACAAATGATAGAGAATAACGATTTTTTATAAATAAATTTTGGTTTTTTAACAAGTATTACATATATAGTCTGATAAAACGTATTTTTTATCAGAATTATAATACAGCTTATAAAGTGTCAGCATACATACGATAATTGAAAGATAATTTATAAAATGACAAATGTTTTTTATTCGGAAATGTAGGATTCTCTTATATATGGTCGACGGTAATAATAAATTTTTAATTATTTGATTATTCACTTAATGGAATTTTTTTTTTTACGTGCAATCAAAAGTAGAACGAGCAAATAGTTTTATTTGTCAAGTTAAGGAACTTAATACATTTAATGATTTCATGAATAATGTATTTACTTTTTTGGAGCTTAAAAATTAATCTAACAGGATATTTTTTAATAATTTGTTGATATGATTAAATATGCATACATAGATTTACACAAGGGTGAATAACTTTGATATTTCAATGATCTATTTAATCTTCTGAATAAAAAAAAAAAATTAAAAAGACATAAATCATTTATGATGATGATGATGATGTCTTCTCAACGTTACTTTCTGGTTAAAGTAAATCATTTAAATACTGTCATAGACGGGTATAGCATCCCTTAGAACTTTTATAATTTTGTCATCCTACATAATTTCATTTGGCGAATTATCAGTTTTTTGCACAGATTCCAAGTTCACCGGGCAGTCTTTTGGTATTTTCTATGCCAGGGCAGATGCTACATATTCTCTAGGCTTCTCTGTCTTGCCTGTCGATTTACAGTCACTTACATTTGTCAGTAAATACCAGTAGATAGTAGTCGGCGCTTCGCGCTACCACGGTACAGATCATCAGTTCGATTCCAGACTGTGTGATGAGCAAGGTTCACTCGACATTTCAACCCTTCGGAGTCGATAAAAGGATTACCAAGCTTGCATGTTAATGAAACGCTGAGTGTCCCGTGTTGGACTCACTACCTGACCAGGACATGTGCTGTGTAGTGTGCTCAGCGCTTATGGCCAAGAAGACAGGGCTGGGCCAGGGCTACACTAGATACCAGCTGGCTCATTCATTATCATGACATCACAAATAGTGGCTGGCCGCGACTAGCAATTGGTACAAAGTGACGTGCCCATCGTTTTGTGCCAATCGCTGTATGTCTTTCGTTTTGTCGTTTCGCTTTGTACCAATCGCTGGTCACGGCCAGCCACCATTTGTAACGTCATGATAATGAATGAGCCAGCCCGGTATCTAGTGTATCCCTGGCTGGGCACTCTAGGAAATGATGCTTAACGGTTGTAGCGTCGCAAATTTTGCTTAGTTTTTGTTTGTCATTAACATAAAAATTGTTTCAGTTTGGTGTCAATCTACAACGACTTATCGAAGTTGATGATGTAATTGGATTATCTAGTATGAATTTCACCGCATCTTTTACATCTTTGATGGTGATTCTGCATTTGTTATTGTTTAGATGTATACCTTCTGTAACCTGTTTAACTGCATATTTAATGCACGTTACGTTAACACGTGCGAGTTAAAACTGGAAAATGCAGATTTTGCCAAAATATGTAACTTTCAACTAGCAAAATTTGGTTTTTTGTGACCATTAAGCTTCCATGTATTATTAATATTAGTAGAACTTATTTAAATCTATTAAATAAGTCAGTACTGCATACATAAAAGGATTGTACAAGAGAAGGGTCTTATAAACCATGATAAAATTGCCCATTAGAGCCATAGATTGTGTGTCCTGAATGAAAACCTTTGAAAGGAATGTATTCCGAATAGTACAATTTTATGAGAACACGTTTGCACAGGCATCTGAAAATTTCTAAATTTATATTTTTATATTACTTGAGTTTATTTTGTTTCTGATAAAAAATATTTTAATGAGTCTCCATAGAAATGAACATTTTAATAAATGATGTAAATATTTGCAAATGAATTATAATATTATTTTATACCTGAGTAATCATCGTTCAATATCTTGACTTTTAAAACTTGATTTGTAGAAAAATCGGATAAAAATTAAAACCCAGATACCAAGGCAATGACAAAATTTAACATATAATTTATTCGAATAAAATATAAGCGTTATTAAAAAAAAAAAAAACATTACTCAGACCATATTGTTCACTGTTTTCGAAAATAAAAGTGTAATATGTCCCCGAAATATTTAATGCAATGCCAAACATTATGTATACAGATGCAATAAAAAGAAAGGCGATGTGAGGTGCTTCACAAATAAACTAAAAATCCAATGTTACTAATTATTAAAAAAATAAAAAGAAACAATTAACAGTATTTAAGGAAAATATATTTCGTACCTACAGATCCCATTAGTGACAAAGAAGGTGTGGGTTGTTCACAAATTAACATGAAATTCAGTGTTAGCAACTTAAAAAATATATAAGAAAGAAATAATATTTTTTAAAGAAACATATGTTTCGTACTTACATAGGCCATTAATAACGAAGAACAATGTGAATTGGCTCACAAACGAACTTAAATATCAATGTTCCAATGTATTATAAAAATACAAAGAAACAATTAATTAATTGTATTTAAGTAAAATATGTTTGGTACTTACAGGGACCATTGTTGACTAAAACGATGTGAGGTGGTTCACAAATGAACAGGAAATTAAATGTTACCAACTCTTAGAAAAATATTAAAAAAACTCAATTATAGTATTTGAGTAAAATTTGTTCCTACTAATAGAGAACATTAATGAGGAACACGTGAACCTGATACAATGAACCCATGAACCTGATTCACAAATGAACCTGAAATTTAATGTTGCCTACTATTAGAAAAATACAAAGAAACAATCAATTAATATTATTTAAAGAAATTATGTTTCGTGATTTCGTTGAATTTCAGTGTACTTGTCACTTTATTTCAGGAGGAAATGACTGACTCATCTTTGAAACACGCTAGTTTCTAGCTGCAATCAAGTGTAGTAGAATTTCTTTATTTAAAAAAAAATCAGATGTTTTCTTTTTCCATAATAATAAAATTTAATCCATGTTTAATATGCACAAGTATGTTTACAACCTAATACTTCATCCAAAGTAAGTGTGACACGTTATTTTATCACTTCGGTTACCGTAGAAAAAGCCCCTCTCTCCCCCCCCCCCCCAAAAAAAAAATGCAGAAACTTAGTACTACACCAGCAGGATATTTCCATACACACTTTATCCGTTTCTCAACGAATCCTTTTCCATCCAACCTTGCTTTTGCTCTCGAACAAACATGCCACGGGAATTTTTTTCTTTTACAAACATTATGAAGTGGCTTTTTTTTTTAATAATGCAAAGTTTACATTACATGTATTTTTTTTCCTCAATACCTGAACAACTATTCAATACCTGAACGCGCTTTGTGTAGAAGCATGTCATGATAAACTTTTGATTTTATTTTTGTCATATCGCTCGGAATTCAGCACTGTGCTATTGAAATTAAATCATCATATCCAGAGTTGCCAAATTGGCCTTAATGTAAAAATTGTTTTTGCTTTATATAATAACACACATTCTGTGACTATATTAAAATAAATGCTATTCAGAATTTCTAATAATATCGATACAGAAATTTTGAATAAGAACAAAGGACTATTCAGTTTCTGTTAAATCAATTTTCAGTTTGTGCGACTAAAAAAAAAAAAAGACGCTTCGTCGATTAATGTGGAAATTTTACGATTACAGCGCAAAAGGCATACTCCTTTTGCCAGCCAAACAATACCAATATGTTCTGAAAAGGAAACAAAAATACGAAAAATACGGCAAGAAATGCGATATATGGCGCAACGTATGAAGATGAAACAAACGAAAATGAAAACTCTGTAAAAGAAATAACAATCGAAGAACTCGAAGAATATTTTCAAGATTTACAGATCGACAAACTGCTGTTGATAAACATAAATTTAGATAGAAGAGTGCAAGTGCGTCAGTATTTAAAAAATAATAATTTTGTGGTGCCACCAAATGTATTCCAAAATAAAATAAAATTAAATTAAAAATAAAATCCTTCAGTTTCCAGTTAATGGGTTTTTTCTTCAATAATTTTGAGATACCAAGTAATTCTTAAGTATATCAAATTGTATTATAGAATGATCAGCATCAAATTATGTAAGTTTTTAAAAGTTAAACTAATGAATGATAAAAAAATAACTTAAAAAGTGCACGAATGCGAAATAAAACATAAACTGGAATTTTTAATGATTCTTGATTTCCACTTGTTATATTCGCTAGCACATTTAAGTGATTTGATGTCTATGTAAATTAGATTAATTTCATTTTTTCAGATTAAAATGTAATATGTACTTGTAATAATAATATTTTTTAAACAGTATCATAGTAAATTATTATATTGTTTATTTATAAATATTTTGTTTTAAGAAAATTGCCTGTGATTCTATTGTAGTTTTTCCTTTTGAATGTATTTTGCGATTAGTGTGGTAATATGACGGGATTAATTAACAGCACTAACCGACGGGAAATTGTACCAAGAATGTAGGCAATGTACCGTAGGAAATATACCCTATGTTGTCCTAAGAAATATCCCAGAATAATTCTCGAGTAAATTTATCTTAGTGAATATGCAATAATGAATACTTTGATTGCTGTTTCTTGTAAGTATAAAGTTATTTATTTTAATATTAAAAAAAAAGAAAAATCTTGAAAAATAAAAAATGAAGCAAAACTAAATGTAACATAGATTAGAACTGAAAATAAATATTGCCCTTTCTATCTTAAATAGTAATTTTAATATATATGTAAAACTTCTTTATTTATTAATCTAAAATAGTTCTATTAAGAAGTAAAGATAGTTTGTAAGACCTACATTTAACGTTCTTAAATATTTTATACTAATTTTCCAATAATTCATTTTCGTGATTAAATAATTTTTTGTAAGGGTTTTGATATAGGAATAAATTGATATTTTCATGTATGTCTTAATATGATAATAAGACTTATAATAAATATTCATAAATAATAATTTTTTCCAAATACTAGGTTGATGTATAAATTATCTCACGCAATATAACGTACCAATTTCTTTTTTCAATTCAGTCTATAAAGCTCAAAATACTTTTAATGCCATGTAATAAATTTCTTTCGCAATTTCACCTCTCTACATTAGTTAAATATTTTATACCATCTCAATCCAGTGACGGAAGATAATAAAAACAATGGATTTTCATTTCTAGAGAGGTAGAAGATAAAGGAAAAATGACTTCATCTATGATTTAGAGAACGTTCAAATATTTCTAAGAGGGTATTTCTATTGTGAAATATTTTACTTTGAAGCAATGGCCATAGACAATTGAAAATAAATGTTTAAATTTTTTTTCTATTCTCATTCTCTTTCTTTTGAGAAATTTTATATTCAAAATGCTTAACTTAAACGAATTTACCAATTGTTTCCGCCAGGTATGCTTTGTAATTACGTGTGTCTCATAAACAGTTTAAAGGAGCAACAATAGTTGAAAAATTTTATGATAAATAGCTGATAATGACGTACGTCTTTCTGGGAACTACTAAAATGATTTCATTTACTATTAGCTATATATTTTGATATTCGTTTTCACTTTCCAACATAGTTGAAATGTGTGTATTAATTCGGTGTCTATCTATACGCACTCTAAATCCCGTAAATATTCTCAGATTGCTATGTAGTTGATATATGTTATTGAGAATTACTGTAGCATGTTTGGTACTAGAAATAAAGTGTGTAGCATTTATAGTTCGTTTATGCACTATTCAGGAACGCTCAAAATAATTTCGTTACATTATGGTGTGTGGGAGAAAAACTTTTGGAATGTATTTTAAGGATGTTAGACTATTTCAAACATATTGAAATTGATATATACTACTGAGGTTTATACAAAATTCTTACTGTAGAATATAATGCATATAGCATTTATCGTTCAGTTGCAGGGAAACACAAAAGATTTGGTTACAGTACTGACTATCTATATTATATAGGACAAACGTGTCCGTGCGTAACGCTGACGTCATTCCGCGAATGGCAACAATTGACGATGAAATTTCGTTTTTGCGATTTTTGCTATTGCAATTTTTAAATTTCTAAATATTCGCATATTTTTCATTTTCATACCGTTATATAGGGGAAAAAAATCTACTTTCAAATGCAATTTGTTTGAAAACTGTATCGCAATTTACTCCATTTATTATGGATTTTTAATTAAATTTCGAACAGGATTTTTTTTAATCATATCTCTATCGCTTGCAAACGATTATAAAATATTAATCCTGTTTGCAACTTTAAACAATATAAAAATTTCAGCATTTCTTTCCAGCTAATATTCCATAACAAAATTAAAACTTCATAAAGCTTTAAATAAAAGAGTATAAATAAAACACATATTTAACAGACATGTAATAGAAATAAACGTTTTAACCCGCTTAAATTATCGTAATAAAACACCGGCGTAGATAACGAATTTTTTAGCGATTTCTTCGGATATTTACTTCTGGCACGAGACCAATACAAAATTACTGCTTTCAAAATTTCATTTGAATATATAATTGACATGTTCCATATAAAAATACTCTTTGGTGTTGTTAACGAGCAATATAAAAAAATATTAAATATAAAAAATCTATTAGAGTTTTCAATAATAATAAATAAATGGTTTTCACATATATTTTCTATCCCGGAAAGCCCGGGTTGGATGTCCTAGTGAGTGATAATTGGGGAAAATACGTTTTCAGCTGTTGTATGTGTTTATAAATTTAGCTGTGTTTTTGCATATTATTTGGTGTATATATATATATATATATATATATATATCATGTACAGGGCTCCACATAGGAATTCGAGTATATTTCTGTTTATTGATGGAAATCGATAGGAAATTTTCAACTGTGTTTTGCGTTTACTAAATGAACTGTTTGGTATACTATGTAGCATATATAAAAATCTTACCTGTATAATCTTATTAGATTATACAGGTCTTCACAAAATAATTTAAATTATAGATGGTAATTTCTGAAACTAGGTTATTAAAGTGTGTTATGAGTTTTCAAAATTATTTACTTAGACATCATCTTTAACCTTATTAAACGGGGAGGTTTTGTTACAAGTTTATGAATGTATTTGAAAGTGTTTCATAATCTATTCTTGACACATGATTTTACTTTCTTGGCATTTTATGGAAAATCTATTCCTTTTCAGTGCCGTTAATTTAAAAAAAAATATTTTTAATGTGATTATGAAAAATATTTCAGTTGTGTAAATGTAGCATTTTTTTTTTCTAGACGGCTAGAAGTTTAAAGTTTAGTTACTGCCGAAACCATTAAAAAATTATTGAACTTTTTTTCAGTTGTTCCCGAGTAAATCATATTTTAAAATCAACTATTTGCTGTAAGATTATGCAATTTTTGCTACCGTTTAAATGAATAACGTGATTTTTTTATCGATTAATTGTATAAATATTCTGCTCCAAATAACATATGTTTAAATGTTTTTAACAACATGTCCTCAGATAAAAGCGATGTGTAAATGTTTTTTTATGTTTTTTATACGTTCTTTTTAATGTTTTATCATTTTATATTGAAGTATAAATTCAAATGAGAAATTTAACACAAAAAATATTTTTAAAATATAATATGGATTAAAATTTGATTTCATGTCGTCATTTTCTAAATAAATTAAATTGAACTCGCAACCTTACCAGCAAAAATATTAGGTGCGCCACTGAAAGGCTAATGTACAAATCTATGCTATAAATCAAAAACATGTCTGCGAGCAACGTTGATGTCATATTGAAGGTGAAAACACCTGAACAATTAATTTTGCTTTTACTGTAATTATTCTTACTTCTAATCCTTCTTTTCATGTATTATGCCATCTAATAGGTGGGAAAATGTCCTTTCAAATGTTATTTGTTTGAAAACTGAATCTCAACTTACTGAATTGTTAAGGTTTATAGAACAATTTTAATGCATGTTTCCTTTCTTAATCTATCTCTTTGCGTGTAGCTAAATTACCAAAAACTAACCAGCTCGTCCTTAAATCAATATAAATAATTCAGCATTTGTTTTCGGCTAATATTTTATTTGGAAATGAAAATTCCTTTAATAAAAATAAATAAAATAATGACATAATATAAAAGAAAGTCAAATTGTAAATTGTCAGACATGTAACTGAACTATGCGCTTAAATCACTAAAATAATCAGGTTCAAAAAGGCTGCTGTAAGTAGCGAAATCTTTAGCAATTTCTTCAGTTATTAACTCTTCACATGCGCCAAATATGGAAGTATCTCTTTTAATAAATTTCAGAACTTTATTTGAATACATAATTGTTATTTTTCATATATAAATATTGGGTTGTAATCGAGTAATATAAATATATATGTTATATAAAAAATTTATTTCCTTCGCATATCCTTCGCATTTATTTCGCATTAGTCCTTTAAATTAATCTAACTTCTGGCATAGTCAGTATTTCCTTAATTCTTAATAATATTTATTCCTATTTAATATCCTTTTAAAAGTAATAACCCGTATATTAATAATTATCTTATTCCAAATCTTAATTTAAAACTTGAAGTTCATTCGTAACTATTATCAACTCCCCAATCTATAAAATTCTGAGAGACGCTTTTGTCATTTCGAATGTTTTTAAAAGCCATTTTTTTTATTCCATGCTCTTTTTCGCGCGCTGGGTATTTTTCACTTCAAAATTAATGCGCGGCTACGAGGGGGATTATTTCGTGTTAAATCGTCTCCCTCGCGCCTCATTCGCTTGGCTTGAATTCACCTCTCACTCATTGGTTCGTGCACTCGTTACGTTGTCGTCAGTAACCCTACGCGCCGTGAACAAAACTGGCTTGCACGCTTTTGGAGAACAGATTTTTGTCGTGTTTGGGAGTACTAACCAAATGGTTATCTGGTGTTGAAGTCTCTTAGAATTTTCATACAGCTCTTTAACATCTATTAACCGATGTAGTGAGCCATCGTCAAGCCTGAGGGCTATAAGTTTATACCGGATACTGTGGGAACTGTTCATGGCATCGCTCTTGTTTATTAATAAACGATTTGTCTGGAAATCGGCTGCTCTTTATTGACGAAACTCTTGTGGTGTCTCATCATTGCATCACCTCTTCGCCATGATTCTTGATATCGGCTGCAATCATTCACCATCTTGAACAAACTGCCATTTTTCGTGGAATAAAAAATCATCTTCGTAAAAACTCCATATATATAAATCTACTACAGTTTTCAATATAGAAAACCGTATAATTATGTTCCGAAGACCAAGTTGAATCTTCTACTAAATATTTTAAAAAATAGTCTCATAATCATATTGAAATTACTCTTCGTTTACGGAAATGCTATTCTTGTTGTTTAATGTTTCAAAATTACTTTATATATTTATTCTTTAAATATGTATTATTGGATTTTTTCTAGTTAGCATTATATTAACCAGCTTTGTATAGTACAGTTAAGTAAAATATGTTGCCACCTCCCAGAGTGTTATGTTTATTACATTCACTAATTTTTGTTGTATATACACTTTTTGGTTGCCGTTTTTACGCTAATGCATTTAATGTTTAGCGAAATAGAATTTCTCTTGAAATGGATTTTTGCCTTCATAAAATCTTCAAGGTCTATAAAATGCATTTTTTAATACTTTCTAACATAGTTGAAAGTATTTATGACTTCTGTTTGTCTGTCCGTTCTCTAACTCTCGTAAATGTACTCTGTTTGTAATGAAATTTTTATACATTATTGAAGTTTACTACAGAATGTTTCTCATTGAAAATGAAGTGTGTAGCATTTATATTTCATTTACAGGGACACACAAAAAAATTACATTAATTTATGGTCTATGGGGAAAAATCGTTTGCGGAGCAATTTATTGATATTACGATATTTCAAACATAATGATATTAATAAGCATTACTGAGTTGGATTACAACATACTATTACCGGAGTGTACAATTAGTAGCATTTATACTTCAATTAAATTATAGGAATGAACAAAATAATTCCTTTACATTATGATATATGCTGAGAAAATCGTTTGCCGTGAATTTTGAATATGTTATGTTACTTGAAATATAATGAAATTCAAAAGAATCACTAAAGTGGAATACAACTTAATTTCTATAGATTATAGAGTGCGTAGGATTTATCGTTCATGTACAGAGACGCACAAGAAAATTCGATTAAAGGTAGTTACTACACAGGTAATTGCTAGACAGGTGAATTCTAGAAGTACTCTTTAAGCTGTGATACGCAATTTTATGTAATTGTCGGTGTATCAAGTGTTGTTTACAAATTCTGTAGATTATATACAGGGCTGCACGAAATACTTCGCATATGGGCTGAAATCGCTGAAGATGAATTTTTACTGAGTTATGTATTTTTTTAATTGCTCATTCAGATACCTGATTTCTTCGTATGAAAAAATTAAATTTCTTGATAATAGTCTGTTAGTGTTGGAATGTATTCCATGATGTATGCCGGGTGTATGATTTTTCGTTCTTGTTTTCTTTTCTTTTTTATATATATATAATGATGAACTCAAAAATGAACGGCTGAAGATGAATCTATTTGTAGGAATGAACAAAATAATTCCTTTACATTATGATATATGCTGAGAAAATCGTTTGCCGTGAATTTTGAATATGTTATGTTACTTGAAATATAATGAAATTCAAAAGAATCACTAAAGTGGAATACAACTTAATTTCTATAGATTATAGAGTGCGTAGGATTTATCGTTCATGTACAGAGACGCACAAGAAAATTCGATTAAAGGTAGTTACTACACAGGTAATTGCTAGACAGGTGAATTCTAGAAGTACTCTTTAAGCTGTGATACGGATACATTTGAATTCTAGAAGTACTCTTTAAGCTGTGATACGGATACAATTTAATTCCTTCGTATGAAAAAATTAAATTTCTTGATAATAGTCTGTTAGTGTTGGAATGTATTCCATGATGTATGCCGGGTGCATGATTTTTCGTTCTTGTTTTCTTTTCTTTTTTATATATATATAATGATGAACTCAAAAATGAACGGCTGAAGATGAATCTATTTGTACGGAGAACAATGAAAATAATTCAGCTCGAGGTTATTTCCGTGTAACACTCCTTGACTAAATTACCAAACAAAATTGAAAATTCACAAGAAATTAAATAAATAAATAAATATACGACTTTAACAGACATGTAGTCAAACTGCGCACTTAAAACACTTAAACAATCAAAATCATAAAGGTTTCTATAAATATATAAAAGAAAGCTTTCTCGGTTAACCGTTGCCATGCAGCTAATACTAAAGTATCAAAAATGCTTTTTGATGCAGTTGGTGGATAATATAAGAAAATAAACTAAATCTATAAAATCCATTTATTTTCAATTAAAAAGTATTTTTAACTACTCTGTATATCGGGTATATTTTACCGTATTTGCCCACGTAAGATCGCCTAGTTATTTTAAAAACCATAAAAAATCAGTAAATTGATGTACAGCTTTCAAACAAATTCTATTTAAAAGTACATTTTATCATCTATAGTGTAAAATTTAAAATTGTGCGATGTTTAGAAATAAATGCGGTAATAGCAAAATTTATGGTCAGGTTTCTGTCCCCGTCAATGTGATGTAAACGTTACACAAGGATATGATTTTACTTTATAATATATATATATATATGTATTCATTTAATATAAAGAGCAAATAAACTTAAACAACTTATCTTGAAATCAAATTTCTAGATATTTTAGAAATAAATTTCCGTGCATATTTTGACGCAATAATTTATATTATTTATTTTCTGTACAAGTATCAGAAAATGTAATTAAGAGGCAGATTTTATAAGAGTCAGGCAGGTCATTATACACACCATTTTTGATTTTGCCGAAATATTTATGGTGATTTCTTCTAATGATTTTAGAAGCAACCTATATATTTTTTTTCACAAAAAATTTTTTGTGACCCACAAAAATTCTTAAAGTTGGTCGGGACTCAGTATTTTTCTCGAATCGACATCTTTCTGTATTCGATTATCTCAGTGCATTGAGCAGCAGCCAAGGTAATTCTTGTGTTTACAACATGACCTTTAGTAGCTAAATTGAATTATTTTGTAAATTTCATGGCTGACCTTCAGTGCAACCTGGCAGTGTTCGCCAAACTTTGTCGCCGAAAATGAAAAAGCGCCATATCTGAGACCTCATGCACCCATGCACTGAGGGTCAGCCATAGTTTTGGGGTTTAACTTGCGTAGTACTACTCAGTATTAACTTAATTAGCTCATTTGTTGCTTGGCTCACCCTCAGTGCTGCTGAAAAATAGCTACTTTTGTATCTAACAAAACTAAAAAAAGTCCTTTTGGTGACCCTGTATTTCAGTGCACTGAGGGTCAATGTGGAACTTGATAATTGTATTTCATAGTATGAGTCCTGTCTTTTAACAGACAGTTGACAGAACTTTGGCTAATGGCCATGTCAGCACATAAGGCTTACTTCAAAACATTGTGGAAATAGAAAATATGGTAACAAAGCATACAAATTAGCTATATAATAGGCCTATATACTATTCACTATATGTCATATGTTTTTTTTTTATTTTATATGTGACTAGTCAGTAGGCAGCCATATCCTTTTTTTACAATGTCATAATTTCACTTGTAGCATAAGCAATAAAAAAATAACGTTGTAATTCTTAGCAATCATATTCAGAGAAATAATTTTCCATGCAATGATGTACACCCTCAAACTGAAAAAAAGAGTCAAAAACAATGTTCATCATTTTGGTAAAACGTTTTTATTGAACACCTTAAAAAAAAGATTGTAACAAATACTATTTTATGTTTTTACCGCAATGAGAAAAATTGGATTTTACCCAAAACGAAATGTTTCTGAAGTTCAGCTTATTAGTAATAAAAGTCAATAAAACATTTCTACTGTTGAAGGTGTAATATGTGCATTCCACAGACACCGTATGGTATATTTTGGCAGCCATCAAGAAGGTTTTGCACACCCTGATAATACAGTGCATCCTGCTAAGAAAAAAGAAAATGTTCGCATGGCATCATGGAAGGTATATTTACATTGGAATTTGGTATTTCCATCTTTTCCAATGGATGGTATGTTATTTAGCAAGCACAGAATAATTGATGATGTGAACCATGGAACAGAAATAGCGGATGAGAACCATTCAGAAGAAACAGCTGATCCAAATTATGAGCCTCCAGCTGGTACTTTATATATAAATGAGGCAGAGAGAGATTAACGTAAACAACAAATGCACACCTTTACTGAAACTGCAGCTCCTGACATGAGTCCTCTAAAATTCCAAATTCCAAATCCAGTCACAGAACTTTCAAAATCAAGTATCTATTATGCTAAATGTAAATACAAAGAAGCCAAAAATAACTTTAAAAACAAGTTTTGTGAAAACTTTGCACCAGAGCAAGGGAAAGTATTGTATAAAGTGTCATCTTCATCTCCATTCTCAGAGTCCGAAAGCGATGTACTAGAATTACTTCAGCATATTGTACGAGCCTATGAAAGTGCAGTAAATAGCAAAACAAAAATTTTAATCTTGAGTGTTTTATCTCCAAACGTGATACTATGTACTTTTTCGAATGTACAAAGTATGAAGTTGACAAAGCATGGAAATGGAGATCTACATATGGCCCAGGACCTTTTGAAGTCCCTGAAAAAACAACCAGGAAGAAACTGGACATCCATAAGTGTGAACATTTTCTTCACTATCTATTTGAATCAGGCACAATTCAAGATGTAGCATATGGTGCAAGTACATTAGTGTATGACAGCAGAGAGAAGCAGATTGTACCTCGGGCCATCCTTAATGCATTGAAAAGCCACACTATTTTACAATACCATTAATTCTGTTCCGAAGTTAATTATACACCTTTATCAGTAAGTCCCCTTTTACATATCCTCAATGTTTTGAAGCCTCGTCTACAACACAATATTGCAGGAATGGACAACACCACTGTGGAAGGCTTAAATGGATTCCAAATGCTGCAAACAATTATAAATGAATGTGCTGCTGATTTGAAAAAAAATAAAACAGCAACTGAATGCTATGCTTCAGAAAGCTCAGCGGTACTTGAAACTCGGATATGCTCTCCACTGTTCAGAGAATAGCCAATGCACTTCGCATTGTACAGTATTTGCTTTTTCCTATGCCTATGATAACTGCTTCAAGTCCTTGTGTGAACATGAGCTTAGTGAAATTTTTGATGAATGCTGTAATGTGTTTCAACGATTTGATTCAACTTCAAAAATTGTATTCTCTGTTGAAGATACTGCTAAGAAAAATGAGACGGTTTATGATGCCAATCTTGGACAGAATTATGTGATGAACTGGATGAGGCACATATTACATAGTGTGCAGCAGAATGCATCTAAGACAACTAGCATAAATAAACAACGCCATGAGATTCTGGCTGAAAGATTGGACACAAAAAGTAATACCAACAAAATATCGAGAAGCACAAAAGGATTATTTTGGGAAATGTGGTATGTCATTCCTCTCCACATTGATGTTTTATTCACACAAGGAAAAAAACTGCGAGACACTCAAGAAAGAAGTTTATTTTACATATATTTTCAGATGTGATTAAGACACATTGAACATTGCTGCACATGTTCTTGCAAAGTTTCATCCACATCATCGCAACCTGTATTAAACATCGGATAATGCTGGTTGCTATGGTCGTAATGGTTGCGCTGTATTTACTCTGCAAAGAATTATAAATGAACAGAGAATTCGAGTACAAATTGGTAGTTATGTGGCAGCGCAGCTGTACAGAGAGACAGCAGAGAATGGTACATTGGTAAGTAGGTTATTTTGAAAATAGGCCTATTTTGATTTCAAGATATGCTTGGTGAATGAAAAAAAATGTTTTGATTTAGGTGATGGTGTTGAAATAAAAGATGATCAGATCCAAATGAATTATATATGAAACCCAGTGGAAGCAAAGGAAAAAACAATTTCCAATGGCCTAAAGCAACAGAGAACCAAGATTGGGTTCATCAAAGAAGCATCTTGAAATGCTTGGAACCACCAACCATTCAGGGAACCCAAACTCATAGACTGTCATTTGTTTTCAGAGAAGATGAAATTTTTGAATGTCACAACTTTTTTAAAGAGTGGATTTTAGGAAATAAAAAATAAAAACTGCTATTTTATAGCTTTCTATCTTATTTTAGCTATTTGGTAACTTGCAAGTAGTTTTTTTTCCTACTTCAAACCTTACTGTACAGCTAATTGTATGCTTTGTTACCATATTTTCCATTTCCACAATGTCTTGAAGTAAACCTTATGTGTTGGCATGGCCATTAGCCAAAGTTCTGTCAATTGTCTGTTAAAAGACAGGTCTCATACTATGAAATACAATTATCAAGTTCCACATTGACCCTCAGTGCACTGAAATAGAGGGTCACCAAAAGAACTTTTTTGGTTTTGTTAGATACAAAAGTAGCTATTTTTAAGCAGCACTGAGGGTGAGCCATGCAACAAATGAGCTAATTAAGTTAATACTGAGTAGTACTACACAAGTTAAACCCCAAAACTATGGCTGACCCTCAGTGCATGGGTCCATGAGGTCTCAGATATGGCGCTTTTTCATTTTCCGCGACAAAGTTTGGCGAACACTGCCAGGTTGCACTGAAGGTCAGCCATGAAATTTACAAAATAATTCAATTTAGCTACTAAAGGTCATGTTGTAAACACAAGAATTACTTTGGCTGATGCTTAATGCACTGAGATAATCGAATACAGAAAGATGTCGTTTCGAGAAAAATACTGAGTCACGACCAACTTTAAGAATTTTTGTGGGTCACAAAAAAATTTTTTGTGAAAAAAAAATATATAGGTCTCTTTTAAAATCATCAGAAGAAACCACCATAAAAATTTCGGCAAAATAAAAAATGGTGTGTATAATGACTCCCCCATTTCTGCCTCATTCTTGTAAAATCTGCCTCTTAAGTATTTTTATGAAAATTAAATATGAATATTCATTCCCCTAACACAATTCCTTAAACAAATATATCTCTTCTTACTACGTAATGTTTTACTTGCATTGATATCAGTAGTATGTATTTGAAATTTAATCACAATTTAATATATATTCTTCATTCATTATTTATAATAGTTTATGATTTCTTCAGCAATGTAAAATAATTTTAATTAAAAGACATTTCATTTTGCTGTTTTATCATTTAAAACCTGTTACATTTTTTATAAGTATTCTCAAAAACGAATATTAAATTTATCAAGTCAATTTTCGAATGCAACGTTTTTCAGCAATTTGTTAATTATATTTTGTACTAGACGAAAGACAAATAGTAAAGTTATCGACTTTTTCACAAATTTTATTTAAAATGTTTTTATTATTAAACAATTGTTGTAGTGCTTTTAAATGACTTGTAAAGGTACTTTTTGTAAGTTATACCTGTATATAAAGCATGAAGATTTTATGGTAATAATCCTCCGTTAAAAAATGAACTAAATAATACTAAATTAATCAAGTTTTAAACGCTGCACTGTCTTAAGTAAATGTTTAATAGATTGAGAATATCTTTTTAATTACATTTTTATTCTTATAAAAGTATTATGATTATGCTTTATTTCCCATATGGTAAGTATTATTAAATGAATAATTTCATAAATGAACATCATAATTTTTATGAGCGAATGAAGAACAAATAATAATAATAAAACCTGCAGTGTTTTATTGCAACAATACAAAATATCGTTATTTGGAAAAGTAGGATAAATTCAGATGCATAATAATTAGATACATCTTAAAGACGGAATTTACAACAGAAATTTATAAAACTTTCCGTAAATATTCTGCACTCACTCTTTTTGAATAATATCACTATAAATGTATGATTTGTTTTTAACATTTTTATTAATAAAGGGTTTTCTAAAAAAAGTCCAATTATCCGGTATTACATCGTCAGTAGGAGGGGGGGGGGGAGACAGCATGCATGTGTTAATCGTATAAGAAATGCATTGTTTACACTTTCTTTTAAAAAGGAGAAAACAATTTATTTTACAACCATAAATAAGTGTTTCACTAAAAAATTTCCTATTATAAGACTAATTATTTAATATTTAAAAACAAAAAGACAATAATTTATATTACAATTTGAGAAATTCAAAAAAAGTTTACATCTTTATCAGCTTTAGAAAACAAATATTCACTCTTGGCCATGTAGTTTTGAATGACCTTTCTTCAAGCATTATTTATAGGATTTCTTCAAGCATTATTTATAGGATTTCTTCAAGCATTATTTATAGGATTTCTTCAAGCATTATCTATAGGATTTCTTCAAGCATTATTTATCAAGCATTATTTATAGTATATATACTATAATATAAAAAGTTAAACTTTAAATGTGTTCATATTTAGGAATTATGAAAACAAGCAAAAATTTATATAAAAAATACAAAACAGAAACTACACAAATGTCAGTATAAAGATATCATATTGGCCGCTGCTTCTTCTTTCTTAGAGCTGAGTATTTAAATCATTATTCGCTCAAAGAATTGCTCAAATTGTGTCAATTCTGATTTATGCAGTTTCACAAAACATCAAATTTTTTTCTGTTTTATTTTTTGCAATCACTTCGTACGGATGAATGCTAGCAAACACCGCTTTGCAGATATATACAGGATACGATTTGAAGCAAATTACATTCATGAATGTTTTTCTGGGCTCTGAAATATCAAAGCTAAATCGCTGGAAATTTTAGTTAAAATAGAAAGAGTTGAAGAAATACCAAGGTTTTTCCTAATTTTATAACCTTATCAATAGAGCTTAGCGAAATAAATCTATATCCATTATTGTAGAGAATAAAATGTGTTCCAAATTCAGCTATACAGTTTTATTTTAGGCGCATAAATATCGGAGGTACACCGCTCCAATATGCGAGTAAAATAGAATAGTTTTGTAAATAGTGTCACTCAAAAATAGCCTTAATTTGTTTAAAGGCAGGAACTTCTGATTTTAGAAAATAAATTTATTTTCTAAAATGTATTTAAAAATCCCCCACATTTTTTTTTTTCATTAATTTACTTCAATACCGTTTTTAAGAGTTTCCAACATAGCTGAAAATTGTTTATCAATTTGATTTGTCTGTCTGCCATCTATCTGTTTGTGCTATAACTCACTTAAATATAATGAGATTGCCATACAATGGGTATATGTTATTGAAGTTTACAATAACCTGTTTGGTATAGAAAACAAAATGTGTAGCATTTTTTGTTCATTTACAGGGACACTTAAAATAATTCCGGTACATTAAGGTCTATGGAGACAAAATCGTTTGCGGTATATTTTAATGATGGTATTCTATTTCAAACATTTTGAAATTGATATATATCACTGAGGTTCACTACAAGATGCTTACTATACAGTATAGTGTGCTTAGCATTCATCGTTCATTTACAAGAAGACACTAAAGAATTCGGTTACAATACTTTCTATGAACAATAATTTCTGGAAGTGTGTTTTCAGTTACGGTATGCATTTGTAAAGTTAACTGTGTTTTTCTATATTACTTGGTGTGTATAAATTCTACAGATCAGGTAGAGGGCTGCACGAAAAAATTGAGTACATTTCAGCTTGTTGACGTAAGTTGCGGAAGGATAATTTTCAACTCTCTTTTTCGTTTCCTCACTAAACTACATTTTGACATACTATGTCCATATATACAAATCTATAAATTATATAAAGGGTTGCAGAAAATAATTTTGGACCAATGTAGTTCTATTATTTAGGGGCTTAAAAAAATGTGAAAATTTTAATGTAAATTTTATCTTCTCCGAGATTGAAGTTAGAAGCTTATCGCTAAAAGCCAGTGATAAGACATTTTTGAAGAGGAATCTTGAAGAACCCAATTTTTGCGAATTATGCAACTTATTACTAGGATGGGGGAGGATGTTCAACACTTGAGCGTTTTATCTGGAAATTAACCAATAGAACATATCTAAACAAAGCATAATTACCAGACCTTTGAAAGCTAAGACCTCATTTTTATTCATTATTTGATGGATTCTTAAGTTGTTCAATGAATTAAAATTATATTAATATATATAAGATATTCGTATAAAATATGTTTCTATACTAATGCTTCTATAATAAATTAATTTGTGCTTTTCATACTTACTACTACTTTATACAAAATGATGAATTAGGAAAGCTTTTACTACTCCACTCCCTAGTCTGACACAGACCATGAAAAGTTATTTTCTATGACTTATTTTCTGTACTTTTCTAGTGTTATCAGGAACATATATCTACAATTTAAATTTTAAATGCAGATGAAAAATATTTTATGATAGGAATGTATATTTTTCTATATATTATTATTATGTATTAATTGATTTGAATAAATTAGATGTTTTTTCTGACGCATTTTATTCACATTCATTATTTTTATTAATTAATTTTCGCAATAATTGTATCAACCTCCATAAGAAACAGGATTCCTACAAGTTAAATCTCTATTCCATAATACAAAAAATTATCAAAGAAATATCTGGAGGCACGGAAGTGCCTCCGCCAAGTCGAGAGAGGACAGCCGTAATCATACTTTTCTGGAAGCAACTCAGAGCACTTTTGACCCCCCCCCCCCCAATATCTCCGCGCTGGAGTATCCCAAAAATTTGAAACTTCGTTTTTCTAGAGTTTTTGGCACACAGGACCAAAATTTAAAATTACAAATTTCTGTCTTTTCTAGTTCAGACGATATATGAACTCAAACATTCGATTTTTTGTCACTCACTCACTCACTTGTTCACGCGTCATCAAAAAGATTAGGTAGATCCCGTAACCCTAGAATCTTGACATTTGGAGAAAAGGTAGTGTTTAGGATACAAAGAAAGGAAAAATTATAAAATCCGGAAAATTCGAAAAAAAAAAAAAACATTCGAAAATTCAACAAATTCCATCAAAATTGAAAATTGAAAATAATACGATCTTGTAGTCTTAGAAACTTAATATTCGGTGTGAAGGTAGTGTTTAGTATTCAGAAAAAGAAAACATCAAAAACACCAAAAAAATCGAAAACAAAATTGAAAAAAATCGAAAAATCGAAAAAAATCGAAAATTTTCAAATAATCCGATTTCGTTGCGCTAGAAACTTGGAATTCAGAATAAAGGTAGTATTTAGGATGCAAAATAAGAAAAAATTAAAAATTCCGGAAAATTCGAAAAACAAATTCAAAAATTCGAAAAATTCGAAAAAAATTGAAAAAATTAAAATAATTTGATTTTTTAGCCTTAGAAACTTAAAATTCGCGGTAAAGATAGTGTTTAGGATTCAGAATAAGTTAAAATAAAAAACGCAATAAAATTCGAAAATAAATTCAAAAAATCGAAAAAATCGAAAAAATCGAAAAATAAGGAAAATTTGAAAATAATTCGATTTCATTGCGCTAGAAACTTGAAATTTGGAATAAAGGTAATATTTAAGATACTAAATAAGGAAAAATTCAAAAATATGGATAATTCAAAAAACACCCAGAAATTAGTGCAGACGATATATGAACTCAAAGTTTCGATTTTTTGTCACTCACACACTCACTCTCGCGTCATCAAAAAGATTGGGTAGATCCCGCAGCCACAGAAACTTAAAATTTAGAATAAAGCTAGTGTTTCGGATACAAAGAAAGGTAAAAAAATAAAATACGGAAAAAAAAAAGAACATTCGAAAATTAAAAAAAAAAAATCGAACAAAATTGAAAATTGAAAATAACACGATCTTGTAGTCTTAAAAACTTAAAATTTGGTGTGAAGGTAGAGTTTAGAATTCAGAAAAAAAAAACATCAAAAACACACAAAAAAATTGAAAATAAAATCGAAAAATCGAAAAAAATCGAAAATTTTCAAATAATCCAATTTTGTTGCGCTAGCAACTTGGAATTCGATATAAAAGTAGTATTTAGGATGCAAAATAAGGAAAAACTTAAAAAATCCAGAAAATTCGAAAAATGCGAAAAAAATTGAAAAAAATTAAATTAATTTTATCTTTTGGCCTTAGAAACTTAAAATTCGCGGTAAAGATAGTGTTTAGAATTCAGAATAAGTTAAAATAAAAACGCAATAAAATTCGAAAATAAAATAAAAAAATCGAAAGAAATCGAAAAATAAGGAAATTTTGAAAATAATTTGATTTCATAGCGCTAGAAACTTGAAATTTGGAATAAAGGTAATATTTAAAATACTAAATAAGGAAACATTAAAAAATATGGATAATTAAAAAAAAAAAAAAAAATCGAAAATTAAAAAAAAAAAAAAAAAAAAAAAAAAAAAAAAAAAAAAAAAGAAAGAAAGAAAGAAAAAGAGAGAAATTGAAAATAATATGATCTCGTAGTATTAGAAACTGAAAATTTGGTGTAAAGGTAGTGTTTAGGATTCAGAAAAAGAAAAAATTAAAAACTCTACAAAAATTTAAAATAAAATCAAAAAATCGAAAAAAAAAAACGAAAATTTGAAAATAATTCGATTTTTAAAGCTAGAAACTTAAAATTTGGAATAAAGGTAGTATTTAGAATACAAAAAAAAAAAAAAAAAAAAAAAAAAAAAAAAATCTGTAATATTCGAAAGAAAAATCAAAAATTCGAAAAATTGAAAAATTGAAAAAAAATCGCATTTGTAGCTTTAGAACTTAAAATTCAGAGTAAACTTATTGTTTAGGATACAGAAAAAGGAAAAATTAAAACACAATAAATTCGAAAATAGAATAAAAAACTCGAAAAAGATCGGAAATTTCAAAATAATTCGATTTTGTAACGCTAGAAACTTGAAATTTGTAATAAAGGATACAAAATAAGAAAAAATTAAAAAATCCAGAAAATTATAAAAAAAATTTCGAAAAAATCAAAAATTGTAGTCTTAGAAACTTAAAACTTGGTGTAAAGTTAGTATTTACTATTCAATAAAAGGAACAATTAAAATATTCGTTAAATTCGAAAATAAAATCGAAAAATCGAAATATCTTTAAGAAATTGAAAATTCGAAAACAATTTGATTTTGTACTGCTAGAAACATTAGTTTTAAGATAATTGTCCTATTAGCTAGTACAACGTCCCTAATTGTTTTATGTTATTTCTCCCGGATTATGGTTTTCTTTTCTTTCGTTTACGAATTTCGTTATAGAAAAGTTCCGCTATAGACTGGCTACGATATAGGCGATTTCTTTATAGACAGGTTTGTTTTCTTTCACAGATTGTACTATATTTACTTCACATATGAAATATGGATTGTTAAATGATATTAGCCCCACAAAAATTTTCACAGCTCCCCCTACCCTCCCGACATTACTGGCTGGTTATGGCTTGATAGTCCTTTCTAAGTAAAGTCATGGTGACTCTAAGATTCACTTGATTTATCTCTAAATTGAACCTAAATGATCCTAAGAAGACGGATCAAATAATTACTATATTGGCATGACAATCAGGTAACTTAGAATTAAAATCAAAAAATCAATAAATTTATAAAAAGTCGAAAATTTGAAAATAATTCGATTTTGTAGTCCTAGAAGCTTGACATTCGGCAGAAAGGCAGGGTTTAGTACACAAAGTAAGAAAAAATTAAAAAATCCGTAAATAATAAAAGACAGACTAAAAAAAACGAAAATAAAACATCGAAAAAAGGAATATAATTTGATTTATTGGAAATTTCCGGAAATTTTAATTTTGGCTTTCTTTTTATACTAAAAAGTTCTTTTATGTTAAATATCAAGTATCTAGGGCTGCGAGTAATATCTCAAATGGATAGCACCTATCCTGGAAGCAATTGAGAGTACTTTTGACACTCCCCCTCCCATAACTTAGTTCTTGCCTAGGATCCTGAAATCTCTTTTTATCTACAGTACTTTGCAAACGAAACTAAAGCTTCAAATTTTTTATACCTGTAAATAATAGGGACAGAGTGTGGGCTTAGCGAAAATCAGTGGATGATCTCCAAAAAGAACCCAAAATCAAGAAAAGGAGGATTACTTACAAAAAGAAGTGAAATCTCATCAAAAAGTCATCTGTAAAAAATGCAGCCAAGTCTCGTAACTCATTTACCGTAAAAAGTACTGAGATCGTGTAAAGCCAAGTTTAGCTATCTTATTAACTCTGAATTTTTCATTCACAAATCACTCCTAGTCTCTACATCTTTAGTTAAATATTATTTTGTGACTTGGCAATTACGCAGCACAGGGAAGTTATTACACCTTACTATGTTATGGGATGGGATGAGATAATATGATTAAGGCTAATTATATACATCACATTCTCGCGCTACGTAATTGCCAAGTCAGAAAATAATATTTAACTAAAGATATAGAGACTAGGAGTGATTTGTGAATGAAAAATTCTGAGTTAATAAGATAGCTAAACTTGGCTTTACACGATCTCAGTACTTTTTACGGTAAATGAGTTACAAGACTTGGCTGCATTTTTTACAGACTTTTGTGACTTTTTGATGAGGTCTGATTTACTCAAATCAATTAATATTGGTACATCTCTGGTGATTTAATATTTTAAATGGATAGTTTTGAATGTTGAGATGTTGAGATAAAATGATTTAAATTAATAAATTATAAGACAAAATAAAGTGAAATGCATCGATAAAAGGGCGGGATAAGTAATATATTTTTAAATCAGAATTATTAGAGTGCAGATTTGTGATGTAAAATTTTACAACAGATTTCTGAAAAAATTGGAAAAGAAAGATACTTTTGTAGAAATAAAGTTTTAAATAAAAGTTGTAACTTTCATGAAAAATACAGTTGTCTTGAATAGACATATTGAAATAAATTCATTTTATTAGAACTAAAATATCTTAAGAGGACTCGGCATCCTTTGAACATATTTTATTTGAGTATTTTAAATGAACTTATTAAATACACCCTATTATTAATTTCTTTTTAAAAAGAAAATAATAATATCAAGAAAACAAGAAAATAGGCAATACTTTTTTGGAACATTTTCAAAAGTATATTTATTTATTTTAAATACAGAAATGTTTAAATATTTCTTTTCTTACAGATATTAAAATTTTGTAGCAGATTTTTTATATAATCCTAATACTTGTCCATAAGTGTACGTAAAAATAATGTAACAAAATATTCCTATATCAAAATGTAAATTCGGCCAAAAAAAAACGAGAAAACATCCCATACATTTTAATCTCCAGATTGTCGCAGAAAAAAAATGAAAGTAGCCATTCGACTTGAAATTACGTCTTCTTTCTATTTATGATATAGAAGAAAGCTTAGGGGTTGTCGTCATAGAGAAATCGTACCATATTCTGAAATCGGCAATACTAACACCCATTTTTGATACTATATTTGGCTTTGTGGTACATTTTACCTTGGTATAGTAAAAGTGAAGTAGTAATAGTTTAGTCAAGTAGTTTAGCAATTATGGAGGTTTAAATTTGAAACACCTAATGGTAAGTTAATTTCTTTTGCATATGAAAAAGACTGCAATGCGGGTTATTTTTTAATTATAAATCGAATACTACTAACCGGAATAAGCCGTAATTTTGTTTCGAATATTTGAAGATTCTAAAAATCGATTACTGTTAAACAATTCATAGGTTACAATTCATATTTCTTACGAAAATGTATTTAAAAAAATTAAATCTAAAAAAAATATATATGTATTGTAACCTATGCATTTTATAGAGAAATCGATATTTAGAAGCTACAAACGTGCGAATATTGCAGCTCATTCCATTAAGTAAGTTCTGAGTTATGTTTACGAAACTACCCAATGACTTTTGAAATGATTAAAAATCAAGTTAACAGTAAGAGTTCGAATATTTTTGACGGAATGGTATACTAAGATGAAATTGATAAAACAAACCAAATATCAAATTTAGTTGTTGGCATTGAACATTTTGAGTAGGTATAATTCCTTTATGAAAGCTAGTCCCTAAGTCCCTATTTCTGTCTTTTTTGTCACTTTTAAAATTAAAATATATGGACTTGTTTTGTCTTTTTGGCTGATTGTACTAAAATTTTCTGAAACTATTCGATACGTAGGAATGCACTTTTTAAAAATGCTATGTTTCAAAGATTACAAAATTCTAGATATGCCAAAGAATTTAAAATTTTGAAAATCACTATTTCCGAACAGTAACATTTTTCTTATTTTTGGTTTCACGAATGGTTTTACCCTCTCTAATATTTTAAAACGATGTACGATGTAGCTACAAAAGGAACATTTCATTTTCATTTTTATTTTCTTTGAAATTTTTTTAAACTTATGCATATGTAGCCAGTTGAAATTTAAGTTTGCAAAATTTGTAAACGCCTAAATTTCCTTAAATGTGGAGGCACTAAATAGTATGAGTACAATGGATATGTATTTTTTTTTCATTGTTCACTATCACTGTTTATTAAAGAAAAATAAATCTATAATTTTAAAAATGTATATTATTTTAAAATAATGTATTTAACATAAAAATTATAAAAAATGGCATCGCAGTTTTCAGATTTTATAAAACTACCTTTGGCATTTTTTTTAATTAATGGAGTTTTGATGTTCCTATTTCTGCTTTATCTTTTGTACTTTTATTTTATATATCTAAATATAAATTTCTGGATGAATATTTTTGAAAGAGAAATGAAAAACGCTTCAAAAATAATTACCGTATAAATTATTTTTCTAAGTGTGTTAATTACTGATTTTATAAAGATGTTTGGAAAATAATTAATTATTTTTATTGTTTGGTATATTACATTAACTGATTCTTTGTGCTCACATCAAATTAATCTTCTATTTTGGTTTTACGAAGAAAATATTAATTATTTGAAAGAATTTTAATGACTTCACTTTATATTCTGATATTGCAGTATTTTTTTTTCTTTATTGTTGTTAACTTTAACATAATATTAACTATAATTAATGTATTTAAAAAATGATTTACACCTGTGCGTATGATAGATATTTCGAAATATATTGGGAATATAAGTGAAATCTGAACATTTTGTTGGGATAACTTATAACTTAAACTATTTCTAATATCAGAGAAGATCCTAAAAATATTGAATATACGAATGCATTACATTTCAAAACTTTTTATAAACGTTCAAAGATGCTTGGGACAGTAAATGATATCTTTCAAACATATTACATAAAATGAACTTACAGGGAACGAAGTATTTGTTTTCTTAGTAAATATATTTTCAGAGTTGAGAAATTTCTATTTTTTGAAAGTCAAATAAACTTGTTTAATTTATTTAAAAAAAACCTGTAAGGTTGGTGACTATTAACTCTCTGAACGTAACTAATGAAAGATCACACGGAAAGTCACTACGTATCTGTGAGATACCCCTCACGAATTCAAATTATTCACCAAAAATACTGACATATTTCTCATTCTATAAAGAAATAAGTCATATATTGCTTTTTTAAACGCATGTAATTTAGGAAAAAGTAAAGTTTCAATTGTAAAGAAATACATTTCATAATAAATTGCTCAGTTAATTGTTTACCACATTTTTATATGGAATTATTTTACACCGATAAATTACTCGAACTTTTAAAAAATGGACTGCGTCAAACTTTAAGAAAAAGCTTCTTCGTTTACAAACTTTGCTGCAATTCACGTCATGATAAGAACGTGATCTAACAAATCTGGTTAAAAAAAAAAAAAAAAAAAAAAAAAAGGCTGCTATTCCAATATAACATTATAGGAGTTAGTTGTGGTTAGTTGTGGCACTAGTTAAATATCGCTTTCGATAAAATCAATTTCTAACATACATCCTCGGCCTTGAAAATTTCAAGGTGTTCAAATAGAATCATTCTCAGTCAACAGTTATTCAGTTGCAGAGGACAGCGTTTATGAATAGCACGTTTAAATTCTCCTATAGCACTCTTTACTATGACGACTCTCACGTAACCATCTTTTCAGTTTCCATTGAACAGCAGGAACAATTTCATGTTTAACGAAATCACCGTCTTTTAAATTTTCTGTCGAATGCAGTCACTTGGGACGTTTCTGGTGTTGAGACAAATACTTTCTACTCCATCGCTTCCAGAAGATCAGAAATATTATCAATGTTAATGAGCAACAACATCATGTAACAGGAGGAATTTTAGAAACGCCCTGGAACACTTTTGAAGGGACCACCACTCTGCGGACATAAAGTTCTTGAGTTCAAACAGACTTCAATTTATGTCAATAACGTAGAGACTATTTCGGGTATAAATAACGAATTTCCCATTGTTTTCCGCAAATGGTATTTCACACATTTTATGTTGTCTTCCCACAACCTCTCGAAATGCGGAGCATAAAAGTAATTGAGTTTCTAGATGATGCCTTCATTAGCTATGTAATTTTGTAGTGACTGATCTTTATTAATGGAGGTACGTAGTTGTGTAACTTACGCAATTCCTTACTTGCACCCTAAAAATTTGTAGCACAATTGCTGAAGAATGAATTTAGCTAGCGTACCTCTACGGCCAATAAATCTTTTCAGAGAGCAGTCAAAAATGGTGAATTGGACAAATCCGAAACCAATTCAATATTAAAAGCACGATCGAAAAATAAATAAAAATAACGATGTAATTCCTAAACAATTTAATATGTCTATGATTTCTCTCATTACCCATAAATGGACCAGTATAATCAATATCAGTATTTGAAAATGAAAGACTGGGCTGAAACGACCGTAAGGCTGGAAGGTCTACCAATATTTAGTCAACAATTGATGGTGAAATACGAAAATAATTTAAGTAACTCTACACAAGCTTTCTTAATATATTTTATCCACTTAGAATCCAGAACTTTCTTCCATGAATAGTTAAAAGAAGCGATGTACCAGCATACAAATAAGTTAAATGAAAATTATTTATAAGTCTAGCAGTAATATGATGTGACTTAGGCAATAACATTGGGTGTTTTGGATCGTCGTAGACATTAGCATAGCTCAATCTTCCACCCACCCACAAAATACAATTAATGATTCAGAATGGATTTAATGACAAGAGTTCAATCGAAAACTTTAAATACACTGGCATCGAAAAGTTAAGGTAAGTTTCTCGACGCTTACTATTAAAAGAATGAAAATTAAGGTAAAAAATATAATTTATATGAATGACCATAAGCAACTTCAATAAAATCTTGTGAAACATTTATACCTATCTCCCTTTTTTTAAGAATTAGGCATTTATATAGCAGTTGATGGTAAACAGTAACTATAGCAATGTTGTAATTTGTGTGGAATTTGTTTTATGATTATTTATCTTCAACTGTTGGTATTAAAAATAGTGTTGGCCATGTTTATCAGATGCCGTTTACTTGATTCGTTAAGAAGTCGGCCAATCTGATGGATAAAAATGGGGTTATCACAAGCGGGTGTTGATAGACGTCTTAACGTGTCTCGTAGTGTGATCCAAAGGCTCTGAGATGAATTTGAATCCAAAAATTCAGTATCAGGAAGACTTGTTACAGACCTCTCTTGAGTTACAACCCCTCTACTAGATCACTTTCTTGCTCTTTCGGCCCGAAGGAGAAGCATCTCTACTGAGGCTCAGCTCATTTCAGATCATCGTAAAGAAACAGGGATGACAATACCTGATATTACGATGCATAGACATATTCACAATTAAAGACACTATGCAAGACGACCCGTTGTTTGTGGCCCTCTTAATAGACAACACAGATGTGTCCGTTTATGTTGGCCAAGACACGCTACCTGGAACACACAACAATGGGTTTCCGTACTGTTCACACATGCGTCCCGGTTTGGTTTGGAGAGAGATTCAGTGCGTGTGCTGATCTGGAAAGAACAAGGCATCAGATTCTAACTATGTAACATTGTTTAATGCCGAAGTTAAAGAGGAGGTGGAATCATGGTCTGGGCTGGAATATCTGTTTTGGTCACAATAACTTCCATGTGTGTTATGGAAGAATTCTGACTGTAGTGAGATCGGGACGAGATCCTTGCTCCGTTTGTCAGACCGTATGGTGGTGCTATTGGTGATGAATTAATCTGAATGGTTGATAATGCCCGATCGAATTGAGCTAGAGTCGTTGATGATTATCTACAGGATCAATTTTTAGAGAGAATGGAATGGCCAGCACAATCTTTGGACTTCGATCCTATAAAGCATATTTGGGACTATCTCACCAGACCAATTGCTGACGTAAATCCTCCTCCAAAGTCGTTAAGTGAGCTGGATCAAGCGGTGCTCCATGTGTGGGAGTTGGTGCTCTTTCCAGTGTCGAAATCTTAATTGACAGTATGGAAAGTCGATGTCATAAATTCGTTACAAGTAGGGCCGGACACATGCCTTGTTTAATTTTTTTCAAAGAAAAACTGCTATTTACTTTTTTATCAAAAAGTGGAAATTTTCAAAAATGCAATGTTTAGCACTTTCCAACCTAGTTGAAAAGTGCTTATGACTTCGGTTTGTCTGGCCGTATGGCCGTCAGCCGTCTGCCGTCTGGCCGTGCTCTAACTCCCGTAAATATGCTCGGATTGCTCTGCAATTGTTATATGTTATTATCGTTATCTATAGCATGTTCCATATTTCAACGTAAGTGTGTAGCACTTATAGTTTTTTTACAGGGACACTCAAAAGAATTCCGTAACATTACGGTCTATGGGGAAAATTCATTTGCGGTTTATTTTAATAATGTTTCACTATTTTAAACGCATTGAAATTTATATATATCACTAAGGTACATTAGAAGAAGCTTAATAAGGAATAGGGTGTGCATAGCACTTATAGTTACTTTACAGGGACAGTAAAAAAATTCCGTTACATTACGTCTATGGAGAAAAATCGTCTGCGGTTTATTTAAATAATGTTTCACTATTTTAAACGCATTGAAATTTATATATATTACTACGGTGCATTAGAAGAGGCTTACTACAGAATAGTGTGTGTATAGCAGTCATCGTCCATTTACAGGGACACACAAAAGAATTCTCTACTGTCTGTTAACAATAATTCCTGGAAGTGCGTTTTAAGTTACTGAACGCGATTTTAATTATAACTCGCTTTTTGTCTATTACGTGGTGTGTATAAATTCTGTAGATCCTATACAGGGCAGCACAAAAGTTCTCGAACACATTTCCGTTTATTGACAGAAACTCCAGAAGGATAATTTTAAACTGTGCTACGCGTTTCCTAATTGAACTAAAATTTTGCATCCTATATAGTATATATACAAATCTATAGATCATATACAGGACTGAATAAAAGTATTCGGATATTTTTACGAATATTATATCTGTTGGAAATTGCTGAAATTATGTTTTTAAATATGTTATGCGTTTTCCAAATTGTTTACTTAGATGTTATCTTTTAGCTTAATAAACGGTATGTTTTATAAAATTATTTTGGAAGCGTTGGAAAGTGCTACATAATCTATGCTTGACGCATGATTTTTCGTTCTTGTTTAATTTTAAATCATGCTTGATGTTAAAATTAAGTAAAATTCGGTAAATAGCTGTTTAAAGCACAATTCTTTTGAATGTCATGTTTTTATCTTCATTTGTTTTCAAATTAGACACAAAAGACTTGTTGTACCTTAACTTTTGGAGGCCAGTGTATTTGTGATGACTTAAATCAAATATTTAATCACAGAAATACTTGTGTTGTACTATTTTCTCAATCTTCGTTGTGGATCTTGAATGCTCTAACACTAAGAGTAAGCCATTTATTTAATTTGATAGCGACTGTCTGATATTGTATAAGAATCTGAAACACCGCACGATGATTCGCATTTGGTTATTCCAAAAGGAATATCTGGAGATCAGAAATTCATTATAATGTTTGAAAACATTTACAACCCAATTTAAGTTGAAGTAATCTCTTGGATATGCTTATTTTCAAAAACCAATTCGACAGTTTATAATTTAGCGTCTATCTTAATCACTGTGGACCATGAAAATATTATTCACAATTCACTAGTTCCAACGATAACATAACTGTTGTCCCAAAGTCAGCTGAATTTTCAAGCCCACTACTATGATTCCTCTTAATATTATAAAGTGCTTTTTGGATCTTAGCAGCCCAGTTAGCTGCAAAAGTTTGCCATGGACGGGGATCTGATTAAAGCCAAGCAATGCAACTTTAATGTAATAGCACACGTAAATAACACAATCTCTTATTCTTTGATCTTTAAGTGATACAAAACTATATTTAGAAAATTTGCGAAAAGAAGAAATGAACATAATTTAAATCTCCGTACTGACTGAGACCTATTGGGTGCCACCTTAGTTTTAGCTGTCAAACATTTAAAGTGATTTTCTCAACATGAGCCAATAAACGCCTATACCGGGTGATCCAAAAGTCAGGACAAACTTTAAAAATGGATAATTCGAAAACGAATCAAGATACAAAGATACGGTTTGCACCAAACGGATGGAAAAGAAACCGGGTTTTGTGTGACAACGAAACAAAATAGTTCTGTTGGCGACCAACAGATGGCGCTATACTGTTTTATTGCACCAAAAGATGATGTATAAATGAAAAAATGTTGACAACTTACAAGTCAGCTTAGTTACAGTTAATTAGTACTACAGTAAATGTTCAATGTGCTGTCCATCATTCAGAAGTACAGCTGTGAGACGAGGCACCACGCCGTTCACAGCATTTAGTAGCATTTCTTGCGTTATGGCAGACACAATTTAGCGGATGGCATCTTTCAGTTCTGCTAGTGCTGCCGGTTGGTCGCGGTGCACTTTTGACTTCAAGAATCCAGCCAATTGTCACAGGGTGTCAGATCGGGAAATCTTGGAGGCCGAGCGTGATTAAAGTAGCGACTGATAATGCAATCTTCCTCAAATGTTGAGCGTAGCAGGCGTTGCACAGGCAAAGCAATATGAGGTGGTGTTCCATCTTGCATAAAAGTGACTGTTTGGAGTGCCTGTCGCGCTTGCAGTTCAGGAATAATGTTGTTCTGTAACAGTGCTACATATCGCTGACCAGTTACAGAAACTGTTTTGAAACCCGTCTGTGTGACTTCCTCGAAAAAAGGACCAATTATGAAATCCGCAGTGAAGCCACACCAGACTGTCACTTTACGCTGTTGCAAGGATACCTTAACAAATGCATGTGGATTTTCTGTGGTCCACACTCGACAATTGTGGATGTTAACAGCGCCAGAGGGTGTGAAATGCGCTTCATCTGTCCAAAGCACAGTGTGAAGCCAGTCGTGCTGCTCTTCCATCTTATTGAATACCAAATTCGCAAAATCTCGGCGAGTGTCGAAGTCAGGATCCCGTAAGACATGGTGACGTCACGGCGACGTCACTGTGAAGTCACACTGTGACTTTGTGACCGTCGTCGTGACGTCACGTGACGTCGATGTGAAGTCACTGTGACGTAAATGCGAGGTCGTTATGGCCGTTTTCAAGGCTTTCTGTGACCTCACAATGTGACTACTTTGTGAAGTCACCGTGCGACTTCAATGTGAAAAATGTGACGAACCTGCATCGGATAGGGTGACCAGATTTTACCCGAATCCTATACCGATTGTTCGGATCAAAATTTTTTTATGGTTCAAGTTTGTGACGTTTGTGACGACACTGCACCGGGTCGGGTGACCAGATTTTACCCGAATCCAATCCAGAAACTTCGGATCGATCTTTTTGTATTTGTTTGGCTACAGAATAGATTTGGATTAGTTGTCGTGTGACCTGATTTTCGTGAACCCGATCTGACCCGAGTCGGGTATAATGTTTTTACTGTAAGTCTTGTTTGGAATAGAATCTTGCATAAGACCGAGTAACCAGATTTTATCAGAAATTGTGTTACGATACAATTTCTGATGTCGGCTCGGATCTAGAGTCATACACGAATCCGGTTATATACTTCTTGAACATGATTGAATGTCAACTTGAACATGAATGATGGTTGACTGAAACTATATTTTGATGCAACCCGTATTCTTATCCTAACCCAACAACAACAACAACAAAAAATCTGTAAGCCCACAACCCGACCGAACCTGATAAATGATTTCGCATAGATTCGGATAACAAGATTTCACCAAATACGGATAAGATCGACGATAAGGATTGGATCGGCAATCATTTTTATTGATGCAACTCGTATTCAAATTAAAACTTTGCATCTGATTGAGAAACCGGTTAACACGAAACTTTCTGACACATTTATGAACAAACTTTTAAACGCATGGCACTTGCATGCCTGATTATTAAAGCTATTTGGAATGAATAGCGTTTTCCATTTTTAGATAAATGTAATACATAAGATCAATGTCGGTCACGTTTTACCCGTTTCTGACGCTGCGCGTAGGAAATTTGTTTCAAAACACCGACTTTGATAGTGTTTTCTGAAACATCATCTGCCGTTACCAAAAAATGGATTACGCCATTCGATTATATATAGGGTAGATGTGCCAGTAATGGACACCCTTAAGGAATTTCTTTAACAATTATTTTTAATTAATAGTTATAATTGTTATATTCAACATTTTTTAATATTATATTACTCTACCAACATTATTTAACCATGCTCATAGTCACATTTCCCAATGTGAATCTAAATTTAATTGTAAATAACAGAAATAAATCAAAACACCCTAAACTCCAGTAATGGACACCTCGCAAAAAGTAATAGATAAATGATATTATGATTGAATTTAAAACTAGTGCTCGCGATTATACGTTTATATACGTTTAAACGTATACGTAGTCAAGCCTTTTTTCCATATGATTTCTATTAAAAATCGTTACCGGTTACAATACGTTTTATACGTATTATACGTATAATCGCGAGCACTATTTAAAACTAGAATTTAAAGATAGCATATTAATGAAATAAATAAAGCTGAATTTTTATTGGTTATTTTTTTATAAACCAAAAACATTGAAGGTGTCCCATTACTGGAAGGCGGTCCATTACTGGCACATCTACCCTTTTCTGAATAAGAACACCTGCCAATTTCATGTATTTCCGAATAAAAATGAATTCAAAAATATGCCAGAAATTAGCTATTTTGGATTTGAGAACAACTTTAAAGAAAATATAAGTATACATTTTCAAATAAACATTCTGAAAAATTTATATTAGAAATCAATTTAAATAATAGATATACCTATTGTGCGATATTATTAAATAATAAACATTGTATCAAGCAGTAAAACAGTTTTCGTTGTAAATGAAATATAGAACTTAAGATCATAAATGCGAAAAAAAAATTATATATTTTTTTTCTTTACAAATTATTTTATTTATAGTTTTTGATAGAATACTAAATGCAGAACTTAAATATCAATTTTTACAGTAAAAACATTCGATAACACAGCTGGAAAAATTACCTTAACTAAACAGTTATTTTATTGTTTCATCAATATTTATTATTTTTGTGCATCTAACATTGACATATCTCGACAAATAAATTATTCAATGCATTAAAATTTCACAATTTTTTTTCAAATATACCAGAAAATTATTTCTGGAAACCTACACTAGCAACGAAATTATTAAATTGCAAATCAAATATTAATAGTTTTAAAAATTGCAATGTTTTTAATTATAATGAATAACTATGAAAATTGAACTAAGAAACGCAAAACATTAAATAAATGCCTCCTTTTACATAACACTTTACATTTAGAATACATATTGTTAGTAAATTCTTTAAGCTTTTTTCCAAATAGTCTATTTAAAAAAATTTAAAACATTAAAGATAAAATTTAATACAAGTGATTTTTTAAAAGAAAATTTAAACATCTTAATTTTTAAATAATGCAATATTAAATGTACTAGTACTAAACATGCATTATTAACAAAACTGCGAAGACATTAAAAGTTACCTGCTGATCTATAGGTAAAGGTGTTATTGTTGAATGCTCCTTATCTGCTTCCCTTTCATTGAAAAATTAGACTGTACATCCACTACAATAATTTTCAAATTATTCCAGCAGAGAGGTGTGTTCATAGATCTGAGAAATCAAATATCACTCAGGCCTTATGAATGCACCCGGCTAGACACAGGGAGATGTTAAAATGGATGGATACTTTAAAATGGAAATTGTTCACTTTAAAACGTTAATTTACTTACACAGTATAAATCTACAAACTTCAAAGAACCCAACACACGCTAATCCTAGCTTCGAATGAGAAAAAGTCGTCTGCCTTCAATATGCGCGCGCAGTGTTGTTTAAACACAACAAAATAACAGCTAGCAGATGTTTCCAACTTTACCGCAAATGATATAGGAAGAAAATAATTTAAATAAAGACATTTCAAAACCTTTATAATTTGTATGGCTGAAAAATGAACTTCTAATGATGCTATAATATTCTTTTTTTATATGAGAGATTTTTGTTTTCTTAGAAATAAGCTGTGAAAATTTACATTTTTATATATTTTTTAATCCATTGCATTTGCTTTAGACGTCAAAAGTAAAGATAAATTTTAAATAATAATTGATTTAATAGGCTTTATAAAGTAATTTCGATATAAATTTAAATTGCAATCAAATTTCCTAAGTACAAATTTTTTATTTTTTACACTCTATAGAAAAGAGCAATATATTTAATAGAGGTGACATCTTACTAAGCACTGGCCAGTTTTGGATAAATTGCTATAGGAATGACATGTTTTTAATTCATTTTTGCTCGGAAATACACGAAATTGGCTAGTGTTTTGTTCAGAAACTATGTTATTGAAAAACCTTTTCCATTTTTTGTTAAAAGCAGGAGATCTTTCAGAAAAGAATGTCAAAGTCGGCGTTTAAATTTGAATATCCGACGTGACAGTGAAAGACAGGAGAAAAACTGGTCGTCACGTGACACGAATTGCTTATAACTTGATAAATAACTAAATTTCTATTTAAGGATTTTTACCTGTGTATTATATAGTATATTTTGTTAAATTTCATGAAAATGGTAATGAAAATTGTAAAAAATTATCTGCCTCATATATGTAGACAGATATTTATTTATTATTTTATTTTGGAAATACTCAATTTATTTAAATAGTGTGTGAGAATATTTTTATTAATGATTTAGGTACATGACATAATTCAAATCTATATTTTATGAGTTTTTTTTTTCCAAATTCACTCTCCGATCACACCGTGAAGTCACAGAGTGTTGGCATTTTGGTCATTGTCTTTACGTGACTTATGTGACTTGCAGTGACGTCATTGCAACGTCACAAAAATTTCTAAAGCTGTCAAAAAGTAATTTTCTTTATGTTATAAGATGTTCTAAAGTTTATTTTAAGTTTACTTTAGATCTCCAAGACGTTCACATTTTGGTCACAGTGTCACGTTACAAAGTGGTGGCATTTTGGTCACAGATGTGACGTGACGTACGTGACTCACATGGACGTCACAATGACGTCACTGTGACTGTGCATGCTATGCGGGGAGTTTTCAGTTCTTGGTTATGTTGCATCTTGTATGTATACCGTTGCAAAATTATTCACAGTGCTCTCTAGACTCTTCCGTACGACACTCCTGTCTACCTCGAAACTTCTTGAGCACTGCACATCCCATGTGCAGCAACCGCCAACATGGATTGCACCGTCTGCTCCACTTTCCTGGCAACAGCAGCGGCTGTTGAGGGACGTCCATTCTTTGACGTGACGCCAAAGAACTTATAGCTTCAAATTTCTTCGTCATTTTGTTCAATGCAGAAGACGTTATTGGTCCTTTGCTATCTCGCATATCCTTCATGTAGCGATATGCTCGCAATGCCGCAATGGCACTTTCCCAGTTCTTATAATACAGTTTAACTAAGAGGGCTTTCTCAACTATGCACAGCATATCGATGCATACAAAAGCTTCGACTTCCATTACCTGCTGTAGTGGCTCCTTTCTATATCGTTTGTTGCTTTGCATAATCCTACATCAGAAAATTGACAGCGCCATCTGTTGGGAACCAACAAAACTATTTTTTATTTTGTTGCCACACAATA
Source organism: Maratus michaelseni (assembly GCA_963931845.1). NCBI lineage: Eukaryota > Metazoa > Arthropoda > Arachnida > Araneae > Salticidae > Maratus > Maratus michaelseni. The sequence continues at coordinate 322,352,185 of OZ007587.1, forward strand.
CCCGGTTTCATTTCCATCCGTTTGGCGCAAACCGTATCTTTGTATCTTTATTCGTTTTCGAATTATTCATTTTTAAAGTTCGTCCTGACTTTTGGATCACCCGGTATATATGCGTTCGTGTTTAACTGTTGGTCTGCCATAAGGTATCCAAAATTTTTAAAGTATTAAATAAGAACTTATTCAGTACCAGAATGCAAACATAAAGTAGGAAGTAACGAATAATGGCTTACGTCAAAGGAGGATATTTAACAATAAGCAATGGATGTTTGCAATCAAATGTCATGTTTTTGTGTTTGCTTTTTGTCGTCCACCAACACGCAAAATCATATTAAAACCTAAAATGATATTTAACGAAATCAGAGAAATCAGAAAAATAGCAATTAATTTATAAGTTGCATAGGAAAAATTTAACTGGCTTATCCAAATAAATAAAACGCGTACATCGCGTGTTAGAGCTCAATTCGAAATCAAACGTGACGTCATGATTTTGTATTATTGGCGTTAAATCTCATTATTTGAAAAAATGTTTTTTTTTCCGAAAAAGTAGACAAGTAACAAAACAATTATATATATTTTTTCAAAATGAGAGAATTTAAGAATACAATTGCTTACACCATTTTACGATAAAGTGGATAAAATATCTATATATATATATATATATATATAAAAGTGAGATAATGGATGAATTAAAGTGAATGATTCTGTAACAAAGTCCCAAAAAAAGACAAAGAAGTGGTAAATTTTAATAAGTTGAAAATAGTTAAATTAATGCACAGCAATAAAAATTTATCAAAAATATGGATTTTCATTTGATCGGAATTGTAACAAAATTACATTTGTATTAAGAGAAATAATTTTACTTTCGTCTATCTATAATTGTATCTATAATTGTATCTAGTATTGTAATCTAAATTTTTTTCGATTTCCAGTTTTCGACGGATTTACAGGTTTTAGGGGTCAGCGATACCGAAAAACATGTTTTTACAAAATCTTTGTCTGTCTGTCTGTCCGTCCGTCCGTCTGTCTGTCCTCATTGTATCATCGAAAAGAGTATGAAGTCAGGCTTCAAATTGAACCATTTTTTCTATGGTTTTGGCTATGGTCAGCAGGTTCCACTGCAGGTTCCAGGATATTTCGATGAAAGGGGCGATGTGTTCACGATTTTTGTTCCATTTACACTATTGTATCATCGAAAAGTGTATGCCGATAATCGAACCAAATGTTTTTGTATTTGTTTTGACTATGGCCTACAGGTCCCAGTCAAATTTGGGGATATTACGCCTGTAGGGGGTGCTGTGATAGCCATTTCAAGATCTCAAATGCAAAAAAGATATAGAATAAAATTCGAAATTCTAAAATTTTATTTCTTTAAATGTTTGGCCTTCATCCAAGGATTCCAGAGTATTTTTCGTTATTCTTCTGTCTTAAAAAATGGCTGAGATATAGTAGTTTGAAATTATAGGATGGGTGACATTTTGAAACAATGCAGCAGGATTCCTCCATAAGCGGGTAGTTTTCGTTCATTGTTATAACCATCCTTTCAAGACTTACACGCTTAAGACTATTTATTTATATTCGCCAAAATCAAATTTTCACGACGCTTGGCGACAATTGGTAAAATATCGCCAAATTTGGTGACAAAAATACGTTGTCGTATATGAAGTCAACTTGGCTAATGTCAGTCTAATTTGGCGATATTCTCATTCAAATTCAATATTGACGAGAACTGGGAATGACTCTTCTGTAATAGCGATCTGCACATTTTTTACAGTAGAATTAGCTAAAATCTCAAAAAGAATCAATAGGGAGGCTATCTTTTCCTGACGGCACAGGCCAGAAGCACTTTTCATAGTTTCGTATAATATATCGGCTGCTCGCATCTAGGTATCCCGACAATTCGCAAGCAGCTGACGTACAACAGAATGACGAAAAATATTGATTTTTTTTGTTTTGGCGGTGTGATGGCGAATTTTGAAGCATTAAAATGTATGAGATAGAAGAAAGTTTTGGGTTTGGCACATCCAACTAGTTTTTATTTCTTTATGCATACCAATTCAAAATCCCTCAATTTTTTTGTTTTGTTTTAAACAAATTACCATTGCGCATTAAATTCGATGATTAAATTCTATGATCACCCATCATCCGTATCCTATCATGTGTCCTCCCAGTCTGCCAGTGAGCCTTAAATATTTATACCGTCTTCTTTCTTCCGTATTTTAAATATTGTTTTATAATATTTTAAGTATACGCAACATGTTAATTATGTCCAAAGAACAACAACACCCATCCTCTTACTGCCGAATCTTTCATAAGAGATTATAAATTAATTTTTAAGAGACTTTCTTTGCTTCTTCTAAAATGTAATGAAATTGTAAGAAGTAATGAACATAACCACAATTCACGGTCACGGAACACTCAGCTAGACATTCCATATTTGAGAATGTAACTGAAAGTAACTAGGGTATCACCAATCTAGTTAGAGTTACCTACGAGCAATTCTCTTGACGTTAGGGTATTTTACACAAAGAAAAGTTAATTTTCCTCTAAATTTGCTAAAATATCTTCAGTATTTTTTTTTAATTAAAAATGAAGGTAAGTGTTCATTTTGGATGGTGGTGCATCTTTTCCGTTCTTTGAAAAATTTACAATTCAAAACCTAAATTTTATTTTATTTAATTTTATATAGAACGTAATTTATTTTAAAATGATACTCTACATTGAAATATTAATAAACATGAACATTTTTCATTTTCATACAAGGCTAAAAAATGACTTGCTTAGTATAATTTGGTTAAGTAAATTACATCAATTAAAATTCAATTTTCTTAAGCCAGTAAATTTTGTTAATATCTTTTTTAATTATTTCACATTAGAACATATTGTTTGTAAAACTTCAAAACTTTACGTTTGTAACTTTGCGAAACATTTGGCAGCATATTTCTAAAATGCAAACGGAGTGGTATGAAATTTTGTTAATGAAGAAATCTTTTATTGCTTCGAGTATTGTCTCTTAATAGCTTATGCGGCATGCAGTGAGAAATGCAAATTAGATGCGATTGCGACACAAAATTGTTAGTTTAAATGTTAAGAAACGGCCTTTTAAATTTTGAAAGCATTCTTAACTCTTTATTACTATGTTGTTTAGTTTTTAATATTTGCGTTTATACAAATAGCGCCCCTTATGTATTTGTTAGAAGTGACAATGTTAATGTTTTATTTTCTGTATTTACCTATTAAATTCTTCGTGACAAGTGTCAATTAGACTTATTTATTTATTTATTTATTTTATTTATTTATTTTTTTATTTTTAGGCACCACTTTTTCATATACTGTAAAACATTTGCAGCAAAGTCTGCGGTCATTCGACTGTTTTAATAGAAAACGGATGCATAACCGTAATTTAAGAGTATTCCGGCTTTATTATTGGCACTATGATGGTCAAAAAAGCGTTAAATTACGTATCCGTTTTCTACAAAAACGGTCGAGTGACCGGATACTTTGCTGCAAATGTTTTACAGTTTATATTATATTTATGCTATATAATAACTGACATTTTGTGATTAGATAAATCGACATTTTCAGTGTAAAAATACTGGTGTCCAAATTCAAGGATTTTGCACGTACTTCGTATGTGTGTCGATCATCACGAAGGGATTTAGAGACTTTTTGAATTATGTGTGTCATAATACATACATAAAGCTTATTCATAATACATACGTAAAGCTTATTCATAATACATACATAAATCACATTAGTCTATTTTTTTTATTTAGATTTCAATTTATCAATTCATCAGATTAATTTTACACGCATTTTCGAATATTTTTAGGACTTATTCTTATTTGATTCCTTAAAACATTAACACATTAAAATATTTTTGGCTTTTTAAAGTATTTTTTTCCGTTTCCTTAAAAAAATATACTGCTAGGAATTGGAGTAGTGTTCGAGCGAATGTGTACAACTTTTCAATGTTGAATCTATTAAATTAAACAAGACTGCATGCTTGTATTTCACATATCCACTTTGGATATTAGGATGAATTATGCTACGAAAGAGCACCAGTTATTCGTAAGGGTCCAAGTATACCATAATAAAATCCGAGATTTTGAAATTTAAATTAGAAAATGATTTTTTTTTGCGAATTTTTAATAGAATTTCTGTAATGGCAACTAAATTACCCCATTTTTGATTATAAAATGCAGAAGAAGGGAAATAATAGAAAAAAAATATTTTTTTTATCACATCTTCGAGTTTATTGTGAAAAATAAAACCGTAAATTTGAACAGATTATGAAAGTAAAGTTTCTTGATTAAATTACATGTTTCTAAAAATTAGAAAATGTGAAAACATATTCTTAAATATTCAAGATCCATGAATTCTAGAGAACAAAAATATCGTTAATGGACAAGTTGACTTCCAAAAACAATTATATCGCAGCATTTTTCAATTGTACATTCAAACTTTCTTTTAAATAACTATTGTTCCCCCCCCCCCCACGTTCACAAGAATTGGATTTCAAGAAAGAACAATATTTTTAAGCAATTTTTTGTGAAAGATGTCTTTTCAAAAATTTAACAATGTCGTTCACATTGAATGGTTTAGTAAGTAAAAGTGGCAGTTTTAAAATGTTTATTTGGAAATCCTAAAACTGAAATATATTTCTATCCGTTTATCAAAATTAGATACAAATTCATTCCACTAGTTCCGAAATTATGTAACACAAATTACAAATACGAATTGTCTTTGACAAATGACGTCATTGGATAAAAATTTTAATCTACATTGTAAATATAATCTCTTTCTCTCAGCTTAGATTTAAATAAAAATAATATTACTATTGTATATATATATATATTTTTGTAAATTTACAATAAAAATAGATATATTTTACCCAAACATTCGAAATTTCTGAACCAATTTAAATGTCATACATCCTGTTGTCTCGTCAATGTAATTGTCAAAACTCCAAACGCCATTTTTTTTTTACCGTGATATTTTTTATAACTCAAAATATGTCCCATGTTTTCTTTTTCTTTTTTTTACTTGTAGTTGTTAGACTTTTTTTTTTATTGTAATTTATTTAATTTTTTTTTTAGATTTGTAGTGTGTATTTCATTTTATTTCTTTTTATTGCTTGCCCATCATACGTAATATAAGGTAAGTCTTGTAATCGTTTTAAAAATCGAAAAAAAACTAGTCGTTGGGGGCCACCGTAATACTTACCCATTATGGATATACATAATATAAAATATAATAATAAAACATGTGTAAACTACTTATAAAATGCATTGCAATTCGAATAAAGTCGTGGCCTGAAGACGTCATAAAATTTAAATTCTCTATTACTGAATTGCGTAAAAGAAACTTCCTCATATCTCTAAAAATGATAATCATATTAACTAAGAGTTTACGGCATCGGATTAAGCCAATCTCATTTATCTCATTTCCAATTGAAATATATCTTTGAATTGAAATTTGGAGGAAATACAGGGTCATGAAAAATCGAAGAGTATGGAAAATATAATTACAAATATCTCGGCAAATAATTATGTGATCGACTTCATTTTATATGCAAAATTTATGTTTTTTAATTGTCTTTTATATTCACTCTTTAAAATAAATAATTTCGAAAATTGTTATATACCTTTTATCAGAACGAATATTTAGAGTGTCCGAAAAAAATAGTTCCGGATAATCGAGGTTACTGAAATTTATTTTTAATTTTCTGTCTGTGTGTCTGTGTGTATGTGTGTGTAAACGCTCTATCTCCCGAACAAATTGGATAGAGGCTTGAAATTTGATATGTACTTAGTATGTAACAAGGAAGCAAATTGAATTTCAGTAACGTCTATTATCCGGAACTATTTTTTTCGGACACTCGAAATATTCCTTCTGCTAAAAGGTACATAAAAATTTTCGATTTTTTTTAAGTAGTGAATATGAAAGACAATAAATACACATAAATTTTGCATAAAGAATGAAGTCGATCTGATAAAGAGTTGCCGAGATATTCCTAATCATATTTTCCGCACTCTTCGAGTTTTCACGACCCTGTATTTATTTAAATTTCTATTCAAAGATATATTTTAAATTTTAATTGGAAAAGAGACACTTAATCAGACGCAGTAAACTGTTAGTTATTATTCTTATCATTTTTAGAGTTATAAGGATGTTTCTCTTACGCAATTCAGTGAAAGAACATTTGAATTTTATGACGTCATCAAGCCCCAATTTTATTCGATTTGCAATGCATTTTATAAATAGTTTACACATGTTTTATTTCCATATTTTATATAATGCATATCCATGATGGGTAAGTATTACGGTGGTCCCCAATAACAAGTTTTAAATTTCAATAAAATGCTAAATCAATAACATTAAAATATTAATTATTTTTCATTTTAATAATTAAATATAAGATGGCATATTCTACAGTAAGCAGTTTAAGTGCCTCGATTTAAATTATAGAATTAAGTAATAATTGCAGATTATATGTAATAATTATGCTATTATTTTAAGACCTAGAGGGATTTTTCGAGATCAACAAGTATACAAACATTTTAGTTATAAACGATAAATTAATTTCAAATATGTGAATGCAAGTTTATGTATAAAAAATGTATCAATGCATGATAAATTTAGAAAGTCCAACAATTATCAATATATATATATATATATATTGTACATATATGTATATTTTATATATATAGCACAGGAAAGATACCACTGAGTTTCCACTTCAGTTAAATTTATAGACGGTTTGTTATGTATTTCACTTAACTTTAATTTTTTAAAAGAATAGTGATTGTAGAACTTACGTGAGTTATATTTTTATGGTATCAATATGTATATTTTTTGCTCTAATAATTTTGCTAATTATTGTGCCACAACCGTACCAATATTGTTTGTTTTACTTATGAAAATACCTTACACGTACTTATACACACACACACACACACACACACACACACACACACACACACATATATATATATATATATATATATTTAATTTTAGTACATAAGATAATTATCGTTACATGTATAAGATCTTTAATTTAAAATGTATACAGAAATTCAACACAAATTTGTACTTTAATAACAATAGCAGTCATAAATCTGTAACTTAGCTTAAATTAAAAGCCATTGTTCAAAATCATTATTCGTATTCTATGACAACCATTTACTTCACAACAGTCATCTACTATATATATAAAACACAAACGGAAATTTCGTTCCGTTCCTTAATAATTCGAGTTCCGCTGAATGGATTTTGATGAAACTTGAAATTTTTTGATAGATAATTTTTCAGGGAAGGTTTTAGTATATAACATATTGTTCTACGTACATTAGTTACAGAATTATGATAGAAAGTTCTGATATTTTGGCCGAAAAGGTTACAATTGCTAATGTTTTGGCGAGCATTATTGTTGCAGAAAGAAATGAAAAGGCCATACATCTCGAAAAATAAAAGAAAAACTGTTGCTAATTTTATTTTTTAAAAAAAGAAAGAAAAAAGAAAGAGAAAGAAAAGATAAAAAAAAGATAAAAGAATTTTGATGATAGATAATATTATAAAACGAGAATATTTAATTTAAACATGATTGGGAATATTCGTAATGCTTAAAAATTCTTTAAGGGACAAGATTGCTATTGAAACACAATATTTGGCGATTTATCTTTTATTTTTGGCGATTTTGATTTTACTTTTGATCCCAAACAATTTGATTTTAAGCCAAAAGGTGTTTTTTTTTTTTCAGAAAAAATTGAAATGGCTTTACAACTGGAAAAAAAAAAAAAACTGTTGCTAATTTTATTTTTAAAAAAGTCCTTCCGGCCTGTACCGGGAGGAAAAGGTAGCTTTCCTATATCTCCGTTTTAAAATTTTAGCTAATGTTACACGAAAACAGCAAGTTAAAATGCAAAGGAAACGTTTACAAAAGATTCGTCAATACTGAATTTGAATAAGAAATTCGCCAAATTATTGAGCAATAGTCAAATAGGCTTCATTTATGAAAACTTATTTTGGTCGCCAAATTTGGTGATATTTCGCCAAATGTCGCCAATTTTGGCGAGAATTTGGCGCTAACGTATATGAATATATAGTTTTATGGGTATGATTGGGAAAATTATTACAACAATGAAAAAAAATAATTTCCGAGTAATCGCGTTAATGTGCTGTTTTGTTTCAAAATGTCAGCCACCCTAGAATTTCAAACTGCTCTATCTCAGCCATTTTTTAAGATAGAGGTAAACCAAAAAATGCTCTGGAATCCTCGTATCAAGGCCTAACACTTAATTAAACATAAACTTGAATTTTAACTTTTTTGTATATTTATTTTAGTTTTAAATTTTTAAGTGAAACGAAACATCTTGAAACAAAATGGCGGAACAAGTTGGCCAACGAACTCGGTCGAGACATTGGTGAGCTTAATACACACAATTAGTTTCAAAATTGATTTATAAATACGAGCGTTATCGTATGACATAAGTCAGATACATATATATATATATATATGGATATATATGGATATATATATATATATATATATATATATATATATATATATATATATATATATATATATAAATCAACATTTGAACGGAGGGTGGTTTTGGGGTCTGGGGGTCATGATCGGTGAAAATATATCGAAATTTTCCGGAACTGCTTTCCTCCGAACGGCTGCAATAGGTAGCTTTGAAATTATAAATATAATAGGTAGTACTAGGTAGTGTAATAGGTAGTATAATAGGTAGTAAATTATAATAGGTAGCTTTGTGTATAGAAAGCTACCTAAAAAGAAAAGAAAAACAGTTTTAATGAGAGATTTTAAGCCAAAAGGTGTTTTTTCAAGTGTACGGCAGCATTTTTGAAGTATTGTTTTTTGGTACTTTTCGATTAGCCGGGCGCCAGTGATAGATATATACATGTATGTATACACACGCATATAAATACACAAATACATATTATATACATACATATATATACACTTATATGCATGAATATATACATATATATCTATATACATACGTATATATGTATATATGTACATATTTCACTGGCGCCTGGCTAACCGAAAAGTACCCTTTTTTATTTAAATGCAAACTATATTAATGGCAATATATTTCTATTTACTTCTACATATATAAAATTTCTTTCCAGCTGCTGATAACTCAAGTTCTGCTGAATGGATTTTCGTAGAACTTAAACTGTAAGATAATGTTTCAGGGAAGGTTTTATTGTATAACATATCGTTTTACGTAGCTTAATTATAGAATTATTATGGGAAATTCTACAATCAGATCAATCCGATTATGAAAGATTAGCCTTTTTAAAAGATTTTGCCGAATGGATTTCGATGGAATCTACACTGTTAGATAATTTTCTAGGGAAAGTTCAATTATATAACATATAAATTCTACGTTGCTTAGTTGTAGAATTATAGAGGGAAATTCGAAAATCGGGTGACCATGTTTTATCAATTATTAGCCTTTTCAATATTTGATTCCGATTATGAAAGATTAGCCTTCTGAAAAAGTTCTACTGGACGGATTTTGATGAGAATTGTATTGTTAGTTAGTTAGATGCTATTTCAGGAATGGTTATAGTGCTACATATTGTTCAACTTTGCTTAGCCAAACAGTTATGTGTGAAGATTATATAGTGAGGTGATCCCGATTCCGAAAGATTAGCCTTTTTGAACTGGCCGTATTTTGTGCGACTTGCATTGTTAAGTAGATAATTTTTAAGGATGGTTTTTGTATGTTCCATATCATTCTATGTGAGTTTTAGAATTATGTGGAAAAGTTCTATAATCAGATGAACCCGATTATCAAAAATTAGCCTTTATAAAAACTTTTACTGGATGGATTTTGTTAGTTAAATTGTTAGTTCGATAATTTTTAGTGATGGTTTTAGTATATTGCATACAGTTTTATCGTTCCTTACGAAACCCTAACTGTAAATGACCAAATAAAAGAGTTGGTCCTTACCAGGTAAAATTTTGACTGCACATTAGAAAATATAATAGCGCAATGACGTCATTTTTCAGTAATGTGGAAGGATATTCCAGGTAAATATTCCAGGTAGATTGCTTTCAACTACAAGGTCAAATTAAACGATATATTTCGTTTGATTCAAGGTTCATTTTGTAGAAACCGACCAGCGCAGCGGGCGTAGCTTGCTAGTAGATAATATAAGAGAAAAAAATATGCCTCTGAGCGGACACTCATTATTATATACCGGTATTTAATACTGTATATGCTAATGGAGGACATTATTTTTTTGCAATGTTAAATACAAATATATATCAGTTTTAATATTAGTTGTAAATGTTTTTCTTCATTAATTGTTGTTCGTTAATATTTAGTACTATTTTATTTTATATATAGCACCCATTTAATAGTAATCACAGAAATATCAGAAATAAATGTCAATTCCCTTATTTTAATTTACACTGAAGAGGAAATTATGTTTAAATAATATATTAAAGAAAGAAAAATATAAAGAAATCATCAAATCTCATTATCTTAAAATGCTAAAAACGGACATTGGCACTTTCTTTCACGGTTACAGATGTATGTTTTTGACTCCAAAGTTTTTTCTATTAATTTTCATTAATTTTGCTATTATTTTGTTGTGCCTTGCGAGCCCGCAATGTTTTATTATTGTTACATTGAAGGAAAGAGTGATAAGCAATGATGTTACTTTTTTGAAATAGTTGACCGTTGTATTAAAATAAAATGTTGATTTTTCTTTTTGTAAATTGTATTGAATTAATTGAACATATGTCAGACTGAATTAATTAAATATGTCAGCTGCGAATCATGTTTTTCCTTATATTACATTTATTTATTTTTATACTATTTATCAACAATCAAACACCATATATATATAAAAAAGACTTGAAAAGGATGGAACTATCCAGAAAATAAAAAAAATAATGAAAAGTTTGAAATTAAAATAAAAAAGATATTTACTTAAATAATGCACTATAGACCGACGATTTTCCTGATATAAAAAAATGTCATATTGCATGATTTATCACATACTTTTTTTATAAATTTGTAAAAGGACGTTATTAAATTACATAAAATACTTTTCATATATAAAAAAAGGGTGTGTGTCTTGGGATGCACCACTAAATTTAAACACATTCAATGATACTTTTGTTATTTTGACTGTGTGTGCAAAAGCACGCGTATTATGCACAACTCGTAAAAAGAGTATTGAGATAGAAAGGCTAATTATGCTAATATGAGGAAATTTATGTAAAAAGTGTAAAAGTAAGCATTATGCTGAATGAAATTTTTCACATATCTTGAAAATATCATACTTGTAAGCACTTTGTCTTGTTTCAAGTCGTCAGACTTCAATGTTTGTACCCAAACATAAAGATTATTCTTAATCTATTTTATATGGTGCGGTAGTGTTTCAAATTATCATTGTACAATTTTACAAACTGCGTTGTGCCATTATCCATGTACTCCAAACCGTACTTCATTTAAAATAGGACTACGAAGACGGCTTTAATTTGCTACGTTTAAAGCATTTTAATAATATTTTAGTAACTAAATTTGCGATATTGATGTTTATGAATTACATTTCATCCTCTGTGCTTACTTTTTTACAGAGCTTTTTGCCTCTAGGAAACCGTATAAAGTTGTTAATTTACGATTTACGTAAATGCTATAATGCATCTAAATTAATTAAATTATTTTGTATATACGATTCATGTACGATTATTATCGCATAAATGGTTCGCCATTATTCACAGAAGTTCTAAGAATCGACACAAATTACTCTGAAGACCATTGCATATTATGATTAAGGATGCTCTACATGCTCCATGCATTCATATGCAAATGTATATGTGAAATCGCTTACTAAGAATGAATAGAGCAAAATTAAAACTAGTCAAAGAAATTAATCAAGAACAAATATATTAAATTGGAAGCATTTTGGAAGCATATTAAATACTCGATTATTTGTTACACTGAAGTTCAAAAATTATTTTTAAATCGTAAAATCATAAGATAAGTAAAGGTTTTATGTACATAATTTGCCATAAACTTTCTACATGTATATATATATATGTATGTGGGTAGTAGAAGAAACAACAGCATCAGTAGTATGAACTCCATGTAATAATAATTTACGAGCCGCGATAAAAGCTATGAAAACGTTAAGTTCACGCAATGCCAAAAGAAAAGCATGCAAGCATGAGCAAGTGTTCTATAGATTTTAGCCATGGTTGCTTGGTTAATTTTGATGCAATGCTCAGAGAAGCTTGCTAATTATGTTATAATGAGATACGAATGTTAGTATCGTTCATAAATATTAATCTGATCTGTATTTGAATCCAATTCAAAGTTGTATATGTTGTTTTTTTTATTAAATCTTTTTTGTTTATATTATATTTGAAGAATCGTCTATTCTGTTGAAACTCTTATTTATTTTTTCATAATCTCACAACAATGTTGAGGGCTCTTGACGGGATTTTAAAAAAGAGCTATTTTGTACCGTTATTTTAATAAGAAAAGTATTTTTTAAACTGACGTGGATAATAGGGAAAAATTGAGCTGTTTGTCTGAAGTACTATATGAATAAGAATTCCGTAATCCGATCTACGATACTATAATATTTTATTCTGTTGACGTTTCAAAAAATTAAATAATGTAAGATCTTAATAAAACTAGAAAAGCATACTTGTTAATATTATGTGATGAAATAGGTTTAGTTGTACCTCGCAGTTCAAGAATTATCGATTTGATAAATATTGTTAATTGGTGTCGTGTCCTTGGGAAATTAAACAGACTATGAACGTTTATGGCAGATTTTGCTATATTGATAATTTTTTTTGCGTACAACTGTCTAATGGAAGAAAGATATCCAACAAAGGTCAGAAAACATGAAAAAGACAAATTAAGTTAAGACTTGGGGCAATACAATAGAAATATTTTTTAAAGAACTTTTTGAGCACCAACATTTTTAATATGTATTCAATATTGCATTGCAATATTTATTAAATAATTTTCTGATAAAAATGTTGTTTTATTATTTATACAGTGAAATTCCCAAACAGTAGTATATTTTAAAAAATCTTGTTTTTGTAATAACTGCTGTTAAACTCAATCAAAATCAATCGTTTCTAAAATTTATTTATTTTTCATTGAAATACTCTTGGACACATAGCTTTACCGCTTATTGAAGGTAATGATCTTCATAATATCTTGTGAATTTTACAATCTTCAAGAAATTGTAAAGCCTTAGGTTCAAAATTACTCATTTAAAGAAAAATGTTTTTTCGGCATGAATCTGCATCAGCGTATCGTGCCAGAAACCAGCTGCAGCAACACTTTTCTGCATGTTGCACAATGGGATTGAAAGACGTAATGGAAGAGCACAGTAAATCGGTCTGTAACATCAAGCTACATTTCAAAATATGGAAAATCCATCTCGGTGTCTTTTGTAATTGGTTTGTTTTCACTTACGGTATTTTTGATGGTGTTAGCACATTTCGGACGAAGCAAAGTAACTCAAATTATCTTTAACCTAATGAACGAAAATAGGGTTCCACTTTGAATGCGTTTCTCTCTCTATTATATCAACTAATCCCCATATATTCAAATTAATTTTAAAAATATGTATCAAACAAGAAATGAAATACTTTATGGCTTCATTTACAAAAACATTAAAAAAAAAACCTTTTTGTATTAAATTTATATTTCTACACTTACCGTCTGTTTGTTTACTTCAACGCAATAAATATAATAAATTTTGTACACTGCGTTGACAAGAACATAAAATACTTAAAATGAAAAAAAAAATTAAATGTAATTTTGCTTCTCAAATATCGGGAAAATCAGGCCTCGGATAATAATTACACAAATTCTGTCATTTATATACCTCTTTTATATTCTAATAAAATCTATATGCTTACTGTGTTTTACTTTTAAAAATGTTTACGTACGTATATAGCGGGACTTAGGTACGTAACGAACGCCTTATAATATGAAAAAATCATTAAAATTAATTTCACACAATAACATAAAAAACATTTTTTTTTTTTTTAAGATTATAAAAATGTTATATTAAATATTTACGACCAAACATTTAAAGAAAGTGTGTAGTTTTATTTATGAAATTTACATATTTTTAATGTCATCGTTATAACATGCCCGAATTCAATTTTGTGGTAGATTTTAATAATACAAATTACTATTTTTATATTTTAATTTAAATATTTAAAAATGACCCACTTTTAATTGCTATTAAAGTTTTAACTTACAAATTTAAAAATAACTCATTTGATATTGCATAATACAATGAATAAATGAAATAAAATTTATCGTTCATACATTTTCAAAAGTGTACCTCTTATAAAGACACAAGTGCATCCTGCTTTCTAGTAGTTTAATTCGAGAGACAAATAGTTATAGTGCCTTCGATATAGGTGAAAAACATTGAAGGTACAACGAATTTCAAGAAGCTGATAACAGAGTAATATATGACACAGACACTGTGTCACATGTGTGCGTCTCTAACACACACAAAAAAAAACCCCTAAAGAATAACACTAATCAAATTTTAGAGCTACGACTGAAATAATGCACTTGCGCAATTAAAGTTTAACAGTCAAATAAGAGACTCTTTAATCGAAATTAAACAGTATTTCTACATTTCAAACACGGAGTGTACATCCTAATATTAAGCAACCGAAAAGTTCCTAACATATTCCTTAAATCAGAGTCATAAGTTTAAGAGTATAGATTACAAGCCTATACTTTATGGTTGGATTTTTAAACGTCCATCGCAAATAAATCACCTATAATGATCTAAAATAGCGAAAGTTAAAAAAATAATCTACAAAATATTACAGTGGTGGAAATAATTATAAGACACCTACTTAATTTGACATACAGTGAAAGAAAAGATTCAGAGCTTAAAAATGCTTTATCAAATACGACAAAAACATAAATTTATTCTGTTTTCACACGTAATTGTTTTACAGAAATGATATTTTTATAGATTTTAATAAAAAAATTAAAAATACCATGGACAAAATTATAAGACACCCTAACATTTTAATTAAAACACCTGCTTTTTTTCGAAATATGCAAATTTTCTGCACGCTGTTATGACGTCAGCAGTTAACTAAAGTAGACGATAACCGACTTCACGCATTTACAAACATGCCACGAGGTGCAGAATGCCCCAGCGCATTTTATAGTATTATTTAGGTCTTCGACAGATGTAAATTGCCTCCCATTTCGGAAAACCTCACGAGCTAAGATCCCCCACAAGTTTTCGATGGGATTTAAGTCTGGGGAGCGAAAAGGCCACGGAAGAACACTGATACTTTGCTTTAAAAGCCACTTTTTTGTTACGCGTGATATATGAATTAACGCGTTATCGTGCTGGAAAGTGTAGTTTTCGCCACAAAGAAGTTCACCGTATATGGCTAGTTGGTATTTAAGGAGATTCTTATACTTTTCGGAATTCATTCATCAATGCACAAAAACGATAACCATTTTCCCTTGAGCCGAAAATCCAGCCCAAAACATTACTGAGCCTCCACTCATTTGGCGGCTCATTTGTACACCAGGAGACTGCCGTAAATCATGCCAATAATAGTGAAATCCGTCAGGACCATCCAGGTTAAACTTTTTTTCATCAGAAAATAACATTTGGAGGTCCAGGCCAAAGTTTGTTTAGCGAAGTTTAAACAGTCCATTTTGTCCCGCCTTAGAAGAGGTGGTTTTTTTCTTCAATTTTTTAAATTTCACATAGGAAGCATTGTGCAACACCCTGCGAATGGTTCTCCTTAAACATTTCAGTTTCAAAACATTTTTAATGCCTGTAGTGGTCATCTTATTTTGGGTAGCGAGCGAAAGCACATGGCATCTGTCTCTCGAGGGCAAGCAAGGAGTACGTTCAGATCTTTTAATCACCGATCCATTACTTCCTCTTTTCAAAACATTTGAAATTTTACATCTAGAGAGTTTAATAACTTTTGAAATATTATTAACTGAAGCACCAGTTCCATTTAATCTCCAAATTTCGCGAATTTCACTTTCTTTTAATTCTGTACCTCGTGGCATGTTTGTAAATGCGTGAAGTCGGTTATCGTCTGCTTTAGTTAACTGCTGACGTCATAACACCGTGCAGAAAATTTGCATATTTCGAAAAAAAAGCAGGTGTTTTAATTAAAATGTTAGGGTATCTTATAATTTTGTCCATGGTATTTTTTAATTTCTTTTATTAAAATCTATAAAAATATCATTTCTGTAAAACAATTACGTGTGATAACAGAATAAATTTATGTTTTTGTCGTATTTGATAAAGCATTTTTAAGCTCTGAATCTTTTCTTTCACTGTATGTCAAATTAGCAGGCCTCGCAGCGTATAGGACAAATTTTATTGTTCTACCACTATTTTAGAAGAAATTATGTTCGTGATATATTTCTATTGCATACGGTAAAGCAATTTATGCTCATGATTATTGATTAGGGATACTGGTATTAACAATAAAATGTGTCCTATATGCTGCGACCCCTGAATTAGGTAGGTGTCTTATAATTATGTCCACAACTGTAACATTTGTATTCAAATTCGCTTTCAAGAAAAATCCATTTATATAAATATACATGTTTAGGATATACATGCTTACCTATCTGTCTATTTGTTGCGTAAGAACAATGCTACAAATCGAATAATTATTATTACTTACATCAGAAATGTTTCTTATGTATTTCATATCCACCAAACATAACATGTGGAATACGAGAAATCATGATTAATATCATAATCGAGAATAACACAGATTCCGTTAAGATGTACATGGGAAACTGTATCATAAAAATATGTAACGCATGTGAGAAAGTGAATGAAAGACAATATGATTAATATTTTATCGATTATAATAAGAAAATATGTCCTGTCAGTAAAATTGAGATAGGTTAGAATGATAATTTCTACGTTCTTTAATGTATAAATCAAAAGTTAATTAATATACAAAGCCTTATGAAATGTGATAAGATTTTTTTTTATGACCTCAGATATTTCAGATTTGGAAAACATGAAAATGCATAAATGGATTGTGCATATTCATGTGTTATAGTAGATCAATATTTCATACAACATTAAAAATTATCAAAGATTAAACAACAATTATAATTATAAATGATGAGCACACTAAAAAAAAATACGATTCTGTTATTATATATGTTATTTATTTTTCTACAATTATAATTTTATTTTTCAAATTTACGAACCTTAAAAATCAACAAGGGTGTATTTCGAGTTACGTTACATTTACGAATTGGGTGTTACAATAGTGAATACAATTGGGTGCATTTTGCGGAATTCTCATGTTACTGATGCTAAGTATGGTTTAGATTGCATAACTACAAAATACAAAATTCGGAATGGTGCTATTACTCGCGGTAAACTTTTCGAGTACTTAAGGTCTTTTAATCGGGTTTTAACATGTTCAAGATTTAATTTACATAAAGAGGGATTTTCTTAAAAGAAATTTCTTGGTTTAGATGACTTTATCTGTGCACAAAATGTCACTGTAGAGAATCAGGAGATAGTTTAAACAAGTTCCTGGAGTACATTAATTTCAACGGAAAGATTTTTTTCAATTCAATTTCAGCTCGAATAGTGTCTCCTGAAAAGTATTATTCTTGAATAGCATTACTCTGTGGTAGAATACGAAGTTTAAAAGTACTGAAGGTATTTACCTAATACTGTGGGAGCTCTCAAGCGGTCAAATCTGAAGTATAAAATTGTTGCAGACAGAACAGTACTTTGTCAGAAATATCAATATCGAAATTCTTTTACAAACCCTATTAACGCAGAACTAAGATATTGTACGCCTTTTAATGAAGTGCTAGATTTTTGTCTCTTTTCTCCAATAACATGTAAGCATCGAATTGAAATATGAAATCTGACAGTGTGAATAGTATGTTATATTGATTTTAATTGATTTTTACGATCCAGAACAATATGATAGATTTTAATGATGGTACACAACATGCAGAAAACTTTAACTAGAATTATGCAGCAGGATGCAAGCAGGCTAAATTGGAAATATTTTGAATACGTTTAGATCCGCTACAAGGTTTAACAACTAAGTCTCTATTGTATTTTGAGATTTTAGTAAATGGATGTGTTGTTTAAGAGTGCGGGGATATTAGAAAACAGAAATGTAAAAGTGCTGTGCATGTCCTGAATTTCTTGCATAATTCCGTTATTGGCTACAAAGATAAGAGTAAGCGTGTTATTATTATTTAGTTTAAAATAAAGCATGCTTTTAACATTGTTAGGATACGAGACATCACATTATCAAAGAGGTAGAGAAGAGGTTCTTAAACTTTTTCAGTCACGGATCAAATTTGAAATGTTAAAGTCATAGCCGAACGTTAAATTAGATTTTTCAAATATACAGGGTGTCCCAAAAACATTGACCTCAACTTTTATTCCTTAAATATAGATCATAGACATATATTATAAATTGCAAAGTTACGTAAAAAGTGTACAAAATTTTATGATATCTATTAAACTTTTCAGAGGATTAAGTATGAAGGAATATAAAATTTAAATTTTTGTACGGCCCCCGTAGAAATAATTTCGCATTGAGTAAAATGTCTCCCATACACTAAAAATGTCATGTACAAAATTTCAGCATTTTATCATAAAAAGACACAGATATATTGAAATAGATAAATGCTGTCTTAAACTACTTTTTTATGCGTTGATATGAGTTTGAAAGGGAAAAATCATGTCAGATGATAACGTTTCGGCGGACGCGTACAAATTATGAAATAAAACAATGATTGCATAAATAAATAACAATTGTGCTATTTATTGGTACAGAAGTAGCTAAACTGTGTAAAAATAATAACTTTACGCAAAGTTTACAAATATTGTTCAAAATGTTTTCCATTCATGTCAATACAGAGCTGTATTCGTCTGATAACATTTCTGTGCACTGTAAACATTTACATTTTAATTTATAATTAACCCTTCACCGACTTTGTTTAAACATATCATTGCTACATTTTATGATAAAATGTTGAAATTTTGTGCATGACCTTATTAGTGTATGGGGTACATTTCATTACTCATTGGGAAATTTTTTTTACGGGGGCCGTATAAATATTAAAATTTTGTATTGCTTCAAATTTACTCCCCTGAAAATTTCGTAAAATTCTGTACCTTTTTTATCTAACTTTGTGATTTATAATATATATCTATGATCAATATTTAAGAAATAATAGCCGACGTCAATGTTTTTGGAACAACCTGTATTCTGTTTCATGTGCAAAAACAATAATATTAACAATGCATGATAGTTTCACAGTGTAAGCATGCAAAATGTTGAATTTTGTTATTTGAAATTTTATTTTTCTTCACCTTTTTTTGCCGTTGGAGTAAATAAACCGTTAGAATAATATCTATACACACAAGAGAAACAAAATATAAAAAACAAAGATCACTATAAAAAAAAAAATGAGAATGAATTCAGGACAAATGTTGAAAATTAAGAATTTGTCATGCATTTAAGCGGGTAACATAAGCATATAAACATTGTTAAATTTTTCTTCTTTATGGCAAAAAAAAAAAAGATTTCAATGAAGAATAATATTGTTTTAGTTTGCTCAATGTGAATTATAACTTGTTGAATTTTGGACAGTTACACTCAAATATATCTCTGTACAATGAGACGTGATCTGTATTTGTTTAGTAGAAACGTGTGTTGTGAACTGTATGTTGTTTTGGATACCTTGGTGTTCGTGATGGCAGAAGAACCAGTTTGGCGTTATCAGATAAAATTTAATATTTATAATTTATCGTAATCCAACACTATGTAACTGATTTATTATTTAAAATTGTCCTTAATCTCAAAATCTGGTATCATGTTACACAAACATTCTTATTGTTAAGATGTGAGAGAGGATTATATTACGATAAATATAATATTTATTAGCCTAAATAATCCCCTTAATGTCATATTAATTTTTTTTGGAAACTAACAATTCAAAGCATCAAGCAAAAATAAGATGTATACGTGATACTCGTTAAGATTGTCCGAAGTAATATCTAAATATAGTACTGTAAATATCTTTGTGTTGTTCGAAAAAAATGTTCGAAATTATCTGTAGCTGCAACACATGACAATGTGAATATTGTACAACATTTGTGTTATTTTGTGTAAAATTAGCATGTATATTTATGGAGATATAAAGATTACTTTAAAAACATTTCACATATTTTTTTTGTTGATAGCATGCAGGTTTAGAACCAAATTTTACGTCACTTTCCGAAAACTTGGAAAATAGTACATTAAAAACAACACTAGAGTATAAATGTATTAAATTTTGGATGAAATATGAGCATTTGTATCCAATAATATTTAACTGAGCATGTGTGAACGATACGAAACTTTTTTTTCATGATTTGGTAGTCAACTCTGTAGAGCAACTCATATCGTCAGACCAGTTGAATATCGTGCAAATTCAGAAAAATATCGGAGATAGTGAGAGTTGAACTTCAGTTTCTTTATAAAAGTAGCTAAATGACAAGGAATTCTCCGCAAATTTTTATTAATTTTTTTATTTTTTTTTTAGCCACACACAGGGTGGCTTATTCTTTCAATCTCTATCATTTTTCATGTTTATGAAAAGTCACAGCAAACCATCGTTGCCACAGATTAATCTCGGAAAATGAAACATTTGAAGTTACTTAAAAAATTAATAACTCGAAAAGTATTTGTCACAAAATTGTTTTACAAACTGCGTTAGAATGGTAAAAAATTGTATTTTTCTTGATATAAATTTCAAATCTAATGATTATGTCGTTTTTCAAATACTAGATTTCAAAAATTACAAAACTTCACAATGGAGTACCATAGTGAAACTTTTACGCGTAAAAAGATAATGATAAAGGCATTGTGGCTCGACGTGTATCGTGTATACTGGCCATAGCATGAGTAACGAATTATAGTAAACTTATTATTCTGTTAAAATATAAAAGTGAATTATGTATATACATTTTTAAAAAATAAAGAAAAACATTTTATCACAAACATCAACAAATTTTTTTCTTTTATTTATTCCCTTATTCCAAAGATATCGTTTTATCGTCTGCTGCCATAGCAACATGAATTAAATTTCATTAAAAAAAATTGCTCAGTGGTAGAAAAATATTTTTCTAAATCGAATGGTTATTGAACAACTCAACACTTTAACAGGGGAATTTTTATTTGTTATTTAGATATATTTTTAAATTCTTTGTTGTCATTGCGTTTTTATTCTGAGTTACAGCTAGTTTATTTATTTTTTAAATAAAATCCGTGTGTGGCAATCTATATTCGGCCTTATAGCAGAATTTTCCCCTCTTGTTTTATTTTTTTTTTTTACTTTTCATTTTTACTTTCTTCTATCTTTACAAGAAGAAAGTATTGGATTCATGAAAATTTTCGACTTTCGGCTTTCGACGGATTTATACGTTTTAGAAGGTCCTGAACACGATTTGACAGTTTTTAGAAAATGTCTGTCTGGGAGTCTGTGACTCTGTCTGTCTGTATGTATGTGACAAAAAACTTGTGGGCACTCTATCTCAAGAACTAATGCACGGAATTTAATAAAACTTTATATTCTGTTAGTCCCTGATAAAAATTGGTTTCTGATTAGTTTTTTGTGAAAATATCCCAACATGTGGCGCTGCTATACTGCATTTTTTTGCGATTTCCGTAATAGCTCTATCTCAGAAACTAATGCATTTATTTTCATCAAACTTCAGGTTCATTTAGAGCTTGACATAAGTAGACGCTGATTACGTTTTGGCGCAGATATCTCAACAGGTGGCGCTGCTATACCACTTTTTTCATGATTTTTTGATAGATATATTTGAAGAACTAATGCACGGAATTTCATCAAACTTCAGATTCTGTTAGACCTTCACATAAATAGATGCTGCTTAAGTTTTGGTGTAATTAGCACAACAGATGGCGCTGCTATGCAACTTGTTTCATTATTATCATGATAGCTATATCTCTAAAACTAATGCACGGATTTTCATCAAACTTCAGATTCAGTTAGACGTTGTCATAAGTTGTTGTTGATTAGGTTTTGGTATATTGTTGATTAGGTGGCACTGCTATGCTACATTTTGCAGAATTTATACGATTTTAGCGATAGTCATATCTCAAGAACTAATGCCCCTGAATTTAATAAAACTTTAGATTTAGTTAGACCTTGATATATATTGATGCTGATTCTTTTTAGTGTATGCGAAACCTGTGTGAAATAGAAGAAAGTTTTGCGATTGACACATCCGACTAGTTTATTTATTGATGCTTTAGTTCTTTGAAAATAACCAGACCGAGCCTCTTTCAACTAAAGAGAATTATCAATATTGAAGCATTCGTTCCAAATATACTCATTGGCACTCATTAAATACTAACTCCTTTGATGGAAGTCAATTAATAACAAATGACAATTTGTGAAAATTCCCTTATCATCCAGCTACTTTACGAAGACAAACGAAATTCAGAGCACTACATCGTCTATATCTTTTAGAGCTTTTGAGATATTTGACTGGTCATTTTATATTAGTTGCTCTATAAAGTTGACTTCCAAATCATGAAAATAAATTCTTCGTATAGTTTGCGCATGCGCAGGTAAAAATTATTTTACAAAGCTCACATTTCATTAAATATTTGATATATTTATATTCAAATTGTACTGTGTTGTTTGTAATTAATTCATTTTATCAATTATTTTTAAACTGACGTTAAGTTTGGTTGAACACCTTGTTTTATATAATAAAAAAACATGCAAAATTTTCTTTATTTTTTTAAAGAAATTTTCATGTCTCCATCTATGTACGTGCTTTATTGCACAAATGAAAGAAATGTTGTACAATATTCCCATACCCGTGTGCTACAGCGGCAGATCATTTGTGGTATGTTATTTTACAGGGTGATCACAAATATTTTTTCTTTCAATTCTTTATTTGTCCCCAAATTATCCTCATGATCAGATCTTCGTGGAAAACTATGAGGTCAAACATGTTCTTCAAGATTAAAATAATTCTCAAATATATTTTTTTAAATATTCGATAAATCGTCTAAAATCAAAACTGTCCTGTAATTTTGGGTAATATAGTGTAGAATTTGAATTTTAGATCGCATTGTTTATCTCACTTATGACATGCGTGATAAGCAAAATAACTGACTCTCAGATATTTACATATTGTCGATAATTTAAACGCATGAGACATCTAAGGAAATTTCATGGATCACGTGCACAATGTCTGTAGGCTTTTAAAATTAGAAAAACTCAGTCTCTTTCTCTTTCATCAGTCATGAATGTACGTAAACGGTGAATAAAGCAATGGGCTATACCAGACCTAATTAAAATGTTCTACACATTTATTATAAACTAAAGTTTTTAAGTGTTAATCCTAGTGTATTTGAAAAAAGCTAACTATAGAACATTGTAAAATTAAGTGTCTTCAAGGGATTAAATCCAAATTTGTGTTATTTAAGCATTGTGTAATTATTTAAAGTATCAATAAAATTGTTTCACATTTCATCTTTAAAAAAAAAAATATATATATATATATTCAATTTAAAACATTAACCTAAGCAAAACGCATTACTATAAAATGTGTGTAGACCCTATTGTATTTTAAATTTATTTCTGAACAAATAGTAAAAAAAAAAAACTTTTAAGTAATGCACAAAAACATTTTTGTATATATTTTTTAAATTATGATCGATCAACCGTTGCTTTTTTTAAAAATCTTAGTCTACAATCAACCAATATCATCTTTATTTTCGTGTGTATATTTATGTTTATTTCAATACGAAGTATAGAATATTTTTTGTTAAATATTCGAAATATTTTCTACAATGTTTCCGGATTTTTTATATTATTGTTAATATATATTTACATGAAAAGACCTATACAAAAAATATATTTAAAGTATGTTTGCATTTAATATTCCTACAAATTTTTCAGTTTTACCAGAACGTGACTTTTTGTCAGATGTAACTTCATTAAAATAACTATGAACATGAATTCTCCAGTATAGAATTTTTTTTTTAATTTTTGAGATTCATAGCATAGTTAAATTCAATTTATAAAGTCTGGAAAAAATAATACATTTTAAGTAAAAATACATTTTCTTTTATATATTTAAAATTGGTATATTTATCTGATATATAATTTTAAAACATCTTTTGGAGTCTACTGAAGAATACTTGAATACGACAGTACAGTTTTTTCCCTGATAAAGCACTCAAAAACGTTAACGAAATAATGTAAAATAACATAAATATAAAAAACCAATTCTTCACATATTATGAATACGGCATCCAATGTTATTTCTAAGAAAACCCTCAGTAGTTTCTAAGCCGATAAGCATGAAAGTATATTTAAATAATTAAAATGATACAAAAATTTCCTTAAAAAGCGTCATGGTAATTAGATATGTATATACCTGGCAGATCAATCTGTGCTAAGCCGGATAATCCGAAGCGAAATTAACTTGTAATTTCACGAAATTAATAAAGGACATATAATTAGAAATTAAAAACTGAAAATATTGTTAACATGCTTATTATTCTTTTACTTTGAAAATGTATTCAGAATCAGTATAATAGAAACAGTATTATTTCACAATTTCCAATATATTTTTCTTTCTGCCTCGCTTAATCTGTTTATATCGAAATATAGAATAAACAAAAAAAATTCTAATCGAAAGAGTTAGCAGTCTGAAAAAGTTCGGATTAACGGGGTTCTAAATAATGTCTTTAAACATTTCGAAAAAAGAAACTTTTATATTGTCTATCAAACAATTTATATTTACCGGTTTTCCAACAAGTATGTTCACATTTGAGAGAAACATAAAAAAAAATCGTACTGGAGTGTGTTTTGCACCATAAGACGTGTCAAGACGTGAAATATGATGTGGCCAAAAAAAAAAAAAAAACTTTGAAATTTTCTTTGAGATACTTTTTGCGTGTAGAAATCTGATTATTTGACAAGTCTTGTGGTTCAAACTGAATTGTGACACGAATATTTGTTAAAATTTTATAGGTGTTGGAAATGTGGGTTTATTTACGGGACACGTTCCATTAAAATAATCCACATATCCACATACAAACTTGAAAATGCACCTTTTTATATAAAAAACAGACACTAAAATACGTGCAGGTATCTGAAATATCTTTGTATTCCGCAATGAAAATTAAGACCATACATAAAAAATTTTTAGACTCATTAACTACTACATTCATACTTAACGTAATTGCTGCGAGTGAGTTATATTCGTGGAAAAAAAATTACCTCCCCCCCCCTACACTTACTATGCAGCAAATTATCGTATAGAGGAAAGTTACTGGTTCCAAACGATTGGAACTATAGTCTAATTTTAAATTATGTATCTAAAGTTTGCTTACTGGGGCATTTACATATACCAGCCCAACTTTGTTTTTTCAACGGCAACACTGAATTTGGGCACGATCTTTTAAATCTTCGGTTCAAACTATACCTGGATACCAAATTTAAAGTAATGTGTTTGAATTATATAAAAAAAAATAATTTAGCTCTTCTACTGTTAAATTACGTTTTCATATATTTATTAATATCTTCTGAAATTATAATCCTAATGTGCTGATGTTTTGTTTGGTTATAATACTGAAACACCCAAACATAAATAAGTTGATTTTTTTTTTTAATTTTTCTACACCCATAAAAAGGAATTGATTGAAACTACAAAACATGTTTTGTTGAGTACATTTTGGTTGTTTTAGCAAAATTCAAGTAAAATTGAACCATTTTACTTGAATTAACAAAACATTTTTTGCTGACGATACAAAAATTCCTTTTGGAATTGCAAAAAAAAATTTGTTTTGTTGATTCAAACAAAATTTCCATTGACCTATATTTAAACAAAAAGTTTCGTTGGGTCAACCAAAATTTTGTTGATTCAACAAAACTTTTTTCTGGGTGTAATTTTGTAATAGGAGTTATGAATTATAAAATTAATATTCGAAGAAAAATAACTTTCAACCTACATTTTTTTGATAAATTTATATTTATTATGTCCTGCTTTATGCGCCTTAAAAATTTCAATTTTTTCTTACAAGAAGTTTTTTTAATAATGCTTAGAAAGCCGTCAGATACTGGTTTAAGATATTGGTACTATGATTTGAAGAAAAGCATGATTTCAAAAATAAATATTTTAGTATAATATTTAAATATATTTATAGTTTAAATATATAAATATCTTAATGTGTCTGCTTATAAATATTTTAATAAAATTGCGTAATTCGTATTTGCATAAGATATAATTTTATATGAGACACGTAACTTAGCTTCACTTTTATTTTTAAAATAACAAAGATCATTTTTAAAAAATGAACAGTCCTACCTTAGAAAATAATATCGTACTTATTATTTTTGTTACCTTTAATTGAATTTCTAGCATCTTCTCCAGTCTAATAAAACTATTTTATTTTTTTCTGCGGTATATCCGTTTGAAGTAAAGTTTCTTACAAATGCATATGTATTGTGTATTTGCTGGAAAAAATTGAAAAATACGCCATTAGCAACCAAGTTAAGATTTAGATTTGGACTGAAAAGCAATTTGTTTGGATTTTTTCTACATCATTTCCATATACTGCTTCATACTAATTTTTTATTCTAAATTTTATATTCGACATATAAATTTTATATTCGTAACATATAAATTTAGGAAAGAGCGAATAAAATGAATTACAAAATCTGAGAAAAAGCATTATAAAAACAAGTATAAAATTCCAATCACATTCAAATATTCGAAAACTATTTTAGTAACAGGGAACCTTATATATATTTTTAATCAGATAAATGAACCCTTGTAAACATTACGAAATGAATATTGAAAAGTATTTTACCGTATATAATAATAGCCGAAACATATTAAGTGAGTAAAATTATCATATTGCAGAGAAATAATATATTAATAGAAGTGACTTAGACATTCTGTAGCATTTCATCAATCGAGTACCGAACTTCAATTTGGATACAGACCCTAAAATATGCTCATTTTAAAATAATTAATTCCTCTGAAAACTGATCGTAGGAGTTTCATGAAATTTGGTATCTAAACATATTTTGAACCGAAGATTTAAAATATTTTGTCAAAATTGGGTATTTTCATTGCAAGAAAAAAAGTTTGGGTTTGATTTTATATGTAGATGGTCCCTTAAGAAAATTTTATATACGACTTTTTAAAGTAGAATTTAATTCCAAACGTTTCGTACTAGTAACTTTCTTCTGAAATAATATGTTGCAGAGTTAGTAAGGGCGATCGCTTTTTTTGTAGATCTGTAGACAGCTAGACCTCAGCAACCATTTTCTAGATTATATTGTTAAAAGATAAGGATCGCTTAAGAGTGTCTTAATCGCAGGATTAAGGACTGAATCTTTAGTTGTGTTTAATACAAATTTTTGGTTAATCGCAATAGATTTCTTTTACTTTTTAGGTGCGTTCGTAATTATATAAATGCGTAGCCCCTATAGTTGGCGTCTGGTCCGTCTGTCCGCATATAACAGTGCAAAATCTACCGAACGGGATGATTTGAAATTTAATATGTATAATCGTTGCAGAATTTCAGATTACGGGTCATTTCAAATTTTATGAAAGTCGAATCAAAACAAAAATATATCAATAAAAGTTTTCTTTATTCTATTAAATCCTATAATACGTAATCTATAAAATGAAAGCGCAAGTCATGGGGCTGAGGGGAAAATATACGGGCTAACCACATCTTTTTTCACATGCCAAGCGGTCATATTTATTCAAAATTATTCTTTCGAATAAAATTGCATAAAAGTGACACATTAATAAAAATCGTTCAAAAAAATTGTTTGCTTGAAGGATGAGTTACATTAAAAATATATAGATTCCGAGATAACTTTAGTCTTAGTTTAAGAGTGAAAATTAGGTTAACAGCCGAATATCTCAATCCATTAAATGTAAATTAACAAAATATTCATTCATCGTGAGTCATAGAAATATTAACCATGAATTCGCAAAGCAAGACATCCATGGAGAGTTTTGCAGAGCGGTCTGGTGTCGAAATAAAATTGCATCTGTAAACATGGCATACGTAATAATAAAAAAAACGCATCCTCATTTCGTTCATAGCAGACGATATAATTTATTTCACTGAAATAATAACAATGATTTTTTTACGTAGTAAAACTAGTTATAGCACGAAACGAACGCACCTCATTTGTCAAGTTTAACGTACAATTTCAAATTGTTCTCATTTTTAATGAGTCTACTACATAGCTTCAGAAATTCGGCTTGTCGGAAATACTAGTTTTATTTTATTTATATACTTGTATTTGTATTTCATAAAGTAATTTTTTTTTTCAGAATTTTAAATAAATGTATTCTTTATTTTTATTTTAGTTTTCAATGTAGATCATCTCCTTATCACCACTTCATAGATTACTATTTTGCAATACTTGGATATATTTATTTTCAGCACATTTTATGATTTGAGAGATTATGATAGCAAAATTGAATAATCCACTTATCACACAGATCTTTCCAATCCATGTGGAATTATCTTCAAAAGAAACATATATAGTATAAATACCCTGTAACGAGTATTTGCTGCAAATTATTTTCTTATATAACTGTTACAAAAGATGTCCGAAACAAGTTTTGACATCAAAATGATCTTTTACTGATTACAGTGTTCCTAATGTAATTAAACTTTCAGGAATACAGGTCTAAGTCACCGTGCAGGGGTTAAAAAAAACTTTCGTTTTATTGATTTGCAGTTCATTACAAAAGATGAATTAATTCATTACAAATGAAGAAAAGTGGAATTATTTAACAAAAATAGTACTAATATATTCAACGTACCCGAAATTTTGTTTTAAATAAAAGAAAAATCAAGAATATGTCATACAGATGGCAATTGTTAATACAAGACCTGGTGTATAGCAAATTTTTGTTAGTTTCAATATGTATTCCAGCTGTTTGAAAATTTTTAATTTTTAAATTATATTATTTTCTCTCAATTCTAATATTATAATCTGAATCTTGCCTCATTGCGGCCAAAGAAAAACGGCTGGTAAACTATCGAAATTGTCAACCAATAGTGTATAATATCTCGTTCTAAATGTAGTGCATTTTCATAATTTAACCATAGAGCGATAGCATGTCCAAGGTCATCAACTTTATTACACGACACGAATGAGTAAAATTGACATGCTCTAACAATTGAATGTTGAGTGATTTCTCCATTCTCGTAAATTTTGCAAACTTTTTTTCAGCTTCAATTGTTGTACTTTGAAAGTTGAATGTAAATTGCTAATTAATGATAAGGTTAGTTTATTTCCTGCATAAATTTCAAAATTTATATGTTCTTGAGCATAGTCGGGCAGTCCACATTTATTTTCCTTCCTGGTCCGTTCATTTTTCTAGTGATTTTGGGTAAAGGAAAAAAAATACCAATGATTTCAAACACTGAAAGTACATTTATTTTTCGTACCTGACATTTGCAATATTTTGGTGATATTTTATGTGTCGAATAACTGTTTTTATGGCGCTTTTTCATTTACTGACGCGCTACCGACAAATTATTTGTGAATTAAGATTGGTGCATACAAAACGGATTCATATACACTATATTTCCAATGATGACCGGTCACTTACGATTTTAGACGTTTTGTTAAATATCTGGAAAGATACATGAGGAATTATATTGAAACTTCAGGATTGTAAACAACATGACAAATGTCATATATTTCCGCTAAGATTTTTTCCAGAAACCCCATAAGGGGCCGTCAACAAATTGAAGAAAAACGAATATATTTTGGATAACCCTGTAAAAACTGATATCGCAAAAGCATTCAAACTGTAGATTATGATTAAGTGCATTATTGTAATAATTTGGGTTCATTTGTATGAAGATAGCATGTATACTCGAAGAGAAATTCAGGTTTTTATAAAAACAGTCCCAAATTTTAACAAGTTTTTTGCTTATAATTTGCAGAGTTTTTAATATAAAAACAAGTTTTTTTCAGAAAATATGACAAACAAAATTATACACAAGACCCTGCAATCAGAATTAAAAAATAATAAAAATTGTATGAAAAATGAGCAGGTTTACTAAATATTGTTTCACTGCGCATGCGCGAATTCAATCGAAATATACTGTACATAATATATTAGCTAAATGTATAGAACAACTTTTATGAATGTCTCAAAAACATAACTTGAAAATTCTGATAGTAATCGTCGATAGAATAAGCTCGAATTTCGCTGTTCCCAAAAGGAAGCAAAAAGATGAGGGGTTGTATCCAAATGTACTAGCTTATCAAAGTTGACATAATAAGAATGAAGTGTCTCTCATTCTATATTTGATACAACCCCTCATCTTTTTGCTTCCTTTTGGAAACAGCGAATTTCGAACTTATTCTATCGACGATTACTATCAGAATTTTTAAGCTATATTTTTGAGACTTTCATAAAAGTTGGTCATTTTGCTAATATATTATGCATAGTATATTTTGATTGAATTCGCGCATGCGCAGTGAAACAATATTTAGTAAACCTGCTCATTTTTCATACAATTTTTATTATTTTTCAATTCTGATTGCAGAGTATTGTGTATAATTTTGATTGTCATATTTTCTGAAAAAAAAAACTTGTTTTTATATTAAAAACTGTGCAAATTATAAGCAAAAAACTTGGTAAAACTTGGGACTGTTTTTATAAAAACCTGAATTTCTTTTCGAGTATACATGCTATCTTCATACAAATGAACCCAATTTATTACAATAATCCACTTAATCATAATCTACAGTTTGAATGCTTTTGCAATATTAGTTTTTACAGGGTTATCCAAAATATATTCGTTTTTCTTCAATTTGTTGACGGCCCCTTATGGGGTTTCGGGAAAAAATCTTTCCGGAAATATATGACGATTATCATGTTGTTTACACTCCTGAAGTTTCAATATAATTCCTCAAGTATCTTTCTAGATATTTAACAAAACGTCTAAAATCGCAAGTGACCGGTCATCCTTGGAAATATAGTGTATATTATGTGATTTTTCACAACTCGAGTCGGTAACACAAAAATCTCGAACTGTTTATGAATTAGTCCAGGGGAAATGTACATGTTACCTTGCAAAAGGTCGGGTAGAAGATTTTATTTTTCCGACTTATATATGATGAGGCCAGCATGTAAAAACCGAATTATCCAACAAAATTTCTTAAGGGAAAATTTTCTGTGGCCAAAAAACTACAAATTTTTGCGACTTTTTTTGTTGTTTTTTATATATCTCGAAACTCGTTGTCGTGGCGTATTATTTGTTAGTTACAATGTTAAAGAAGACGAAATTCTCTACAACTTTCATATTTACAACTTTTTAATACACTCAATAGCAAGCGCAGTACGACATTTCAAAAATAAGACATTTTTTTCGATTTCCTTAAAAACCGTGGAAAACGTAGTTTTGTCCTGATGATTCAATGTTCCCCACGGATACAATGATGTACGTCAACTTCTACATATTGACAGCAGAAAAGTATCTATTATTTGCTCACTCTCTTCTTCATTTTAATCACAACAGACATATTTTATATTCAATAAATCTATATAATTTAGCAAGTAGGGGAGAGTGTGGATGACTGAGACAATTTTCATAATTAGACAGTAACTTTAAGTATATACAATTGTTATTTTTAAAGTATTGTTTAAAAGAATATTTCAGCATTTAGTAACTTATTGGCACGTCAGTTTCAATGAAAAAAATCTTGTTTAATTTTAATAATTATTTTTATAAAACATACATATTGTTCATTTTATTCCATAAACATTTTATTCTATAGTACAATGGTATATTTTATTTACCAATTATTGATGACAAATGTTTTAATGTTTTACTGTTTTAACTATAGCAAACATTGAATTGTAGTTCCATATAAAAGAAGAAACTCAAAAAGTAAATATATCTTATGTAACAAATACTTTTACCTTATAAAATACCTACAATAAAAATGCCAGCAGATTATTTCATTAACTAATATTATGTATTTATATCTATTGTAAAATAAAAAAATTCTATCAATAAAATATTTCAGATCACAATTTTCATAAAATTGTTCAAATTATTAGTTTTAGTAAATATTGTTAACATTTTTCCACTTTTATTATATAAATATAACAAGAGATTATAACATTTTAGCGTGCAAAAATATATAAAATTTTAAGATTTTATCTATTAAATGTCTTAAAGCTCAAACAGAGAAACTTACTTTGGTTGTTGAAAAATACACTTTGTGGAATATTCTAATCTTCTGTAATATGTACTGTTTTGAAACTATATCTGTTGAATGATCTCAGTGCTACCATTTATCAAATGAAATATACCAAGTTATTTATGACTGCAGATTATATAAACATTTTTGTTGTTACATTCATCCCCTAACTCATTCAAGTCCACTTTCCCTACACAATAAAGTAAGGTACGCTATATGACTGCATAAGCTAAATGAAAAAATGTATTTTAATAATAATAATTTCTACGGGATATTTAACAATATTTTTGTCTCTTTGATGGGACTGTTGTAGGATTATTAGCATTCAGTTATCCTGAATAGAAGATATATCAGGATCGTGTTCCTCTACAGCAGGGGTTCCCAAACTTTTAGACCGACGTACCACTAAATAATAAGTTCATACTTCCGCGTACCCCTAGGTAACAAACGTAAAGCTAATATAGAAAAACCTCTAAAAAAAGAACCTGACTAAAACGAAATATATCTTCGGTCTTTTGTTTCCGTCATAGCAGGTTTTATTGTGTTTAAAAATGAATGATTACATTACTGAATTGGTACTAAGATTGACTGCTTCATAATAACATTCAAGTAAAGAGTATTATCACCATTAAATTTTAACAATGCATATAATATCAAAATACAGTGTTTTGGTATAGGAAAAAAACCACAATACTTAATGACATATTGGCACACACTGATCATATACTGTTACTGTAATATGATGCATTCTGTATTTTATTCCATGCACCAGTATCGGACTTCTGCGTACCAGTAGCCTGAGCTTCGCGTACGAGTACTGGTATGCACTGGTACGCGTACCATATTTTGTACCAACCCCTGCTCTAGAGGTATTTTTTCTTTTTCCCAGGCAGTTGTTTGTCGCCCGTCCGCTCCTCCCCATACCCACTCTCTCTGTAACCAGCGGGTACGTAAGTTGGAAAATAAATAGCCTCATTTTTGAAAGGCCGCACAGCACTTAAGAAAAAGGGTGTGCAAATAACAGATAATTTACAGCTATCAATATGTAGAAGTTGACATCCACGATTAAATCCGTGGGGAACATTAGAAACATCGGGAAAAAACTACGTTTTTCACGGTTTTTAAGGAAATTGAAAAAATTGTCTTAATTTTGAAATGTCGTACTGCGTTTCCTATTGAGTGTATAAAAAAGTTTTAAATATGAAAGTTATAGAGAATTTTGTCTTCTTTAAGATTGTAATAAACAAATAACACGTTACGACAACGGGTCTCGAGATATTTAAAAAACAACAAAAAATGTCTGAAAATTTTGTTGTTTTTTGGCCACAGAAAATTCTCCCTTGAGAAATTTTGTTGGATAATTCGGTTTTTACCTGCTGGCCTCAGTATATACAAGTCAGAAAAAAAAATATTCTACCCGACCTTTTGTAAGGTAACGCATTTTTTGGTACATTTCCCCTGGACTAAATGCACTTTTGCATTTATTTTTCGTACCTGACATTTGCAATATTTTGGGGATATTTAATGTGTCGAATAGCTGCCTTTATGGCGCTTTTTCATTTACTGACGCACTACCGACAAATCATTTATGATTGCGGCGAAGTAAGATTGGTGCATACAAAACGGATTCATGTATATTATGTGATTTTTCACAACTCGAATTTGTAGCAAAAAAATCTCGTACTGTTTATGAATGCCCTTTTTGTATCCAGAAGTCACACTGTGTTCCGAAAAGACGAGCTTCCACGACTTAGATGAAAATTCTATGTACTTTCCCAGAGGTTTGTGAAACATGTATAATTGTTCGATAAGTCCCAGAGCACGAGTAACCATATATGTTCTTTTCCTTTACATACCATCTGTCCCAGCTTTTAGAAGGAAATGTATCGGAAAATGTTCTTGTACATTACATTTTTCCGTTTTGTAAGAAATATTCTGAGCCTAATAAAATAAAAATTAATAAGAATTTGATATCTATGTATGTTTTTTAAAATTTTCGTAATTTTCAATATTTTTGCTTTGCAAAGTCAAAATTCCACTATTTCCCACCAAATCGTACGTACATTCCTCTTCTGTAGCCATTTGAAGAGTGAGAAACGTTGGTATTACTTGATCCAAGGTGCAACTTTGGTAACCCCATAAAAACATGATTTTGCACCAACCTCATAAAAATATATTTTTTAAGTGAAAACTTCTTTAGGCGCGTTGTGCATTTTGAGATGGGAAAAAAAACATTGAATTCGTCACCCGTCACCGTTACTGTTACCGACACCAAATTAAATTATGTTGCCAATTCATACAATGAAGCGAAAGTATCAAAAGGAAATAGTTCACGTGCAAAAAACGAATTGATTGGTATTATGAATAAAAATAATTCAGAAAATTATTTCAAGATAAATTTAGCACGCGCGGTGAAAACAGATAAAAGTGACTCAACTCGTGAGATCAAACCAAAAGATGAAAATGAAATAACAAAACACGGAAAATATTATAATTTAACTAGCACGAGAAAAGAAATAGATGGAAGTAATATAAAAAGTAAAAATTAAAATAAGGAAATATTTCACGAAAGTTTTAAGAAACGTGGTTACTGATACGGAAATGAAGTGAAATCATTTTATAGAAAAGAAAAGTTTGTTGATAAAAATTATAGATACCGCAAACAATACGCGCAGTATGAAGATAGAAAAGAAGCATAATGTTCATGAATACCGTAAACAAGACAGGCAGCAAAGAAGTCATAATTTTTAGAGCAATAGGAAGCGGGAATCCTATTTTGCAGATAAATGTTATTACAAAAGATATGAAACTACATCGCATGGAAGAAATGATGAATGTATTGAGAGTTGTTAAAATTGTGGATGAAAATTCATAAGTTTCATTGGTATTCATTTCAAAGAATACCAATTAATTAAATTTCATATTTTATGTATTTGTAAATTTACGTTTTAAGCAATAGATTGCAATTTTTGTATGTAAAATAATATGCATTATTTTTCATGTACAATAGTGCATTAAATGAAAATTGTAATATAATTTTTGTAGTAGTAGTTTATAATAATGAATAAAAAAAAACTTCATGTTTCCTGCACAATAAAACATTTCCTGACGATTCAAAAAATACACAAGCAATTGTTCAAGTTTTCACTTCTGTCGGCACTCCCGGAGTGCCATTTTTTTTTTTTTTTTTTAGTAAAATAAGTAAAATTTGTAAAAGTATTTAGTTAAAGTAAAATTTAAAGTTTTGAATTTAAAAAAGTCCTTTCGGCTTGTACCGGGAGGAAAAGGTAGCTTTCCTATATCTTCGTTTTAATACTTTAGGTAATATTACTCAAAAACGCCAAGCTAAAATGCGAAGAACCCGATTACAGAAGATTCGTTAATACTGAATTTGAATAAGAAATTCCCAAATTAGTCAGGTATAGATAAGTTGGCTTCATTTATGGAGACTTAATTTTTGTCACTAAACGTGGTGATATGTAGCAAAGCGTGGCGAGAATTTCTCGCTGACGGATTTGAACATACAGTTTTATGCGTATGAATGAAAAATTAATTAAAACAATGAATGATTACAATTTGCGAGGAATACCGTTCACTAAAACTCATAAATTATTTCCAGATTTGGTTTAATCTGTTGTCTTGTTTCAAAATGTCCGCCACCCTAGAAATTCAAACTACTATACCTTAGCCATTTTTTAAGATAGTGGCAAAACAAAAAATGCTCCGGAATCCTTGTATAAATACCTAACACATAAGCAAGAATAAATTTGAATTTCGATTTTTTTTGTATATTCTTTTTAGTTTTAAAACTTTTAATGACCGCCATTTTGAAATAAGATGGAGGACCAAGCTGACCAACGAACTCGGTTGAGAAATTGGTGAGCTTAATACACACAATTAGTTTCATCCAAATCGGTTTATAAATACGAGTGCTATCGTGTAATATAGATCAGATATATTTACATATATTTATATTTATATAAATCAATATTTGAGCGGAAGGCGGTCTTGGGGTCTGGGGATCATGATCAGAGAAACTAAACCGAAATTTTCCGGAATTGCAATCCACCGAATGGCTGCAATAGGAGCTTTTTACTTTTTATAATTAAAGTTACCTGAAAGTATAAAATGAGTCCTTTGTATAAAATTATCAAAAATTGTCGTTACTGTGAATTTTAAACAGACACTATAAACATTGAAAAACGCTTTGTAAATGTAAAAAAAAGCCATTTCGTGTCGAGTATTAAATAATAATTAATTATAATGTAAAAGTATCCTATCATTTAGCGACATTATTCATAGATACTTTTGCACAGTATACATTTTTTGGTACTTTTCGGTTAGCCGGGCCCCAGTGAAATGTATATATCTATATATACATATATATGTATACATACACACATATATGTATGTGTATATATATGTATATATATATACATGCATATATAAATGTGTGTATGTATATATATATGTATATATATGTATAAATAGATACATAAATTTCACTGGCGCCCGGCTAACCGAAAAGTACCCATTTTTTTTGCATAGTGATGGTGAGAAATACCACCATCTAGATCTAAACTAGCACACACTATAAAAAAAAAAGTATTTGGTTTTTTTTCTGCATATTAGCAGAGTATTTGGTATCATTTTAATCAGTGAACAGTGAACAATACAAATTAATGATCCATTTTAGGATCAGCGCATACAGATAGATAATTGTGGAACAAAGTGAACCACGGCAGTCAAGGAAATATTTGGTTTTCCGTTCCCACGAATGATTTAACTACACCTAATAAAAATGTCATGGGGAAAATTGTCAGAACAATAATATGACACATTTATTTATGAGAGCTTAAATAGGCACGAAGACCTCACAAGTAAAAGCATCTTTACCTCCCAGACACAGCACGGCGTCAAGAGGAATCACTATTGTACCGACGGGCCTATGAAACACTCAAGGGGAGTACCAAAATTCTCCCGCCTGCCAATGGTCATCTCTCTAAAATCAGCGGTATGGCCGAAACATGCAAATTTTCAAGAAGTTATATGTATAAGGCCTTAATTTTATGTGAAAAGGGAAGAATGATTCCATCCTTTTTTTTTTTTTTTGCTCCACGAAAAGAATGTGATTTTTTTTTGAGAGTTCAGATTCAAAAAAGATGGAAAAGTAGAAGGTTGACTGCTCTCTAACTAAAAAAACAGATTTTGAGTGTGTGTGCCAATAGATGGAAATGTACGCGCTAAGAAAAAGCGAAAACGCGTCAGCCATTACCTCCTGCTGTCAACGTTATCTAGTAATATAAGGTAACAAACAATCTTCCTTCACCATTGTTCCATTTTATTTAATTAAGCTATATTCTTTTAATAATACGAATTTACGTGTGTATGAAGATCCTACCCCGATCTAAACATAAAAAGGCTAATCAAATAAATACTTCTAGGGTATGGAACTCTGCCTTTCAAAATCGAATTTGTTAATTCAGTAAGATAAACTGTAATTCTCAGAAAATAAATGTTGAGAATACAGTTCTCAACTAGGATTGAATATTTTTATTTTTTTTAAACATTTATATTTGTTTTTAATCATATGCTTATAATTACCTTGTAAATAAACTCAATTTTATATTCAATTAATTTTAGTCAGTTTTCCTTTTGTTTACTTAATTTATTGAATTAATATTAAGTCTTTTATTTTAGGAAATGTTTTCTTTAATATTACAATCTAGGTTTTAAAATAAGCCATTATATATTTAATGTTACATAACTCTCTGCAGGTAACCTTTGATGATTGTAATTGGCTCAAAGAGGGTCCGAACTTCAAAAATAATTCACAACGCAACTTTTTCTTTTCTATAATTAATTGATAATTTGTCTAATAAAATTTTCTAAGTATAAATTATCATATCAGATCCTTAGAGTCATAGGTGCAAAATAAATACTATACGTCTCGGATAATTTAAAATACTCATATTAATCAATTAACAGCAATATAGTGGTAAATCCTATGCAGTCAGACTTAAATTCAAATAATTTAATTGATTACTCTGTAGCATTCCATCATAGGGTTTACCGAATTAGAAGTGGTACCGTTACCTCTTTCTAAATTATTTTAATATATTAATTTAATTTTAGAAATAGAACTTTAGGTTATTGTATAATTTTTTAAATATAAAAATATATATGCAATATTAAGACTAAAAAAAAAATTTTTTTTTGCTAACATAAATGTTCTTAATTCTAATTCTTTTGAAAATTTTTTTTTCCTCTTTTCAACAACTAATTAAAAAAAAAAAAAAAAAAAAAAAATAAGCATTCATTGGGGAATCTTCATACACTCTGTAACATGCATATACCTGGCAATTCTTTTTGGGTACCTCACTAAATATATAATGATATATTAAATAATAATAAGTGTTATTGGATTGATTTGTATTAACAAAGAATTGAAAATATGACTTGTGTTACATATACTGCAACAGCAGCAAATATAAAATAAATACATAATAATGCTCAAATATTGAAATGATATATATTATATATAATTAATTTCTTGAACAGTGCATAACAATTCACCATTGGGTATCTTTTATTTTATGTTAAACAATTTTTTTTTGCTCTCTCTCTATTTTATGATTTTTGTACTTTAATTGGATGAATAAGCGTAAAAGTCAAAGAATTAGTAGAATAGATACTGGTGTCAAAACTAGACAACAATTACGCGAATTAAATAATCAAACTCTAGACACTAATATTATTTGTAATAATAGTAATAATAATAATAAGAAAAAAAAGAAAGAGAAGAAAATTATAAATTCTGAAAAAGCTACTCCTAAAATTACTACAATGGACACCCCAAATGCAGATAGCCTAATTAATCTGATTCCATACTATGATGGAAAAAAGGAAGCAAATATTAACCATTTTTTCTTACAATTTGACAATCTCATCAATAAAACTGAATTGAATAATGATTCTAAATTAACTATATTAAAGGCGAAAATTGTAGGACCTGCTAAAGATAAATTGATGAGGGATCAAAATTTGTTCGTGGAACAGAACTTAGAAACCTTTAAAACAAAGTTAAAACAATTATTCGAACCCAAAACCACATTTCTAGAAGCGCAAAAGAAATTTTGCAATCTCAAACAAAAACCGGAACAA
Source organism: Maratus michaelseni (assembly GCA_963931845.1). Lineage (NCBI taxonomy): Eukaryota > Metazoa > Arthropoda > Arachnida > Araneae > Salticidae > Maratus > Maratus michaelseni. The sequence goes on from OZ007587.1 coordinate 322,391,700, forward strand.
AACATGAACGAATTTATATTAGAATTTAATGCGGCAGCCGACCTTTATCTAAAAAAAAGTGGGCAAGATATAGGAGCTCACAACAGCTCTACATTCATGGAAATGATCAAATTATCTCAGTTTTTGGAATCAATTCGTAGTGATTTAAGTCTGGAAGTAAGAAAAAACTCTCCGCCGGACTTTAAAACAGCGTGCAACATAGCCTTAAAATTAGAGGAGGCTTATTCACATGTCAATTTAAAGGACATCAACAACATTTCCAAAACTAAAGATTCTGATTTGTTAAATGAACTGCTTAAACTCAATGTAGAAAGTGCAGAGAATATAAAATTATTAACCGCGGAATTAAATAACATAAAATTAAAGGTAAATGCCACTAACAATGATACAACTAGGTTTTGCAAGTACTGTAAATCCACATCCCATACGAACCCACATTGTTGGTTTTACAAGGGCAACGAACAAAACAGCAGTAATTACGTGGACGAAAATAAAAAAATTCCTGAGAATATTCAAATCGAAAAACCAAATTTTTATCAAGGGGGAAACCAACAAGCTCAGGGAAACTTTCAGCAAACCCCAAATTACACGCACCAAAACTTCAACCCTATGCAATATTCTGCTCCTCAGTACATGTACTATGCACCACCCCCACCCCACCAACAATTTATGCCGATATCATATCCCAGTTTCGGAAATTATGGAGGCAATTTCAACGAACAGAGATCATATGACCAGCGAAGAAATTATAGAGGGCATAGAGGGGGCTACAAGCAAAATAATTATAAAAAACATGATTATACAAAAAAAAATAATTCACAGCAGACATTTGAAAACAATAAACAAGATAAAGATCATGATCAGAATTCTAGTAACAATAAGGGAAACTAAAGTCGGGACTTACATTCTCAAATACAAGGCATCCGCGTAAGTCTCACTGCGGGTCTAAAAAAAATAATAAAATTATTGCTAGTGTCAAAAGTAATGACAATTCTCAACTTCCGATTATTACTTTTGAAATTAATGGTGTTAAGATTAATGCTTTGACAGACAGTGGGGCGGCAGTAACTTTGGCATCACCTATATTGTTCGAACAATTAAAGAATGCACACGTAAAATATAAAAATCTCTGTAACCAGGTAAAAATTCAAACATTAACAAATTCGACAATCTCTTTTAAGCAATGCATTAAATTAACTTTCAAATTAGAAAACGTTTTTGTATCGGGGGCATTCTATGTTACAACTCAAGATTTTGGTCGGAACTACAATATGCTATTGGGATTCGATTTCCTCAAAACAAATAATATTATCCTAGATTTTGAAGATAAAACCATGAAATTAAAAAACAAAAACATTGCACTTCAATTTCTAGAAAATGAACCTCAAAGTCTGATAAGTAACTTAACTGCTAACTCTAATGAGAATCAAAATAAAGAAACAATACGCAAAAAGAAAAAAAAACGTATCTCGCACAAAAATTTTGTTACAGCAAAACTAACACAGACAACGGAGTTACTACCAGGCGAAAAAAAAATTGTTGCATTACTATTAGATCCAGATAAATTCGCAACTACAAATACAATACTCTTGGAACCGATTAAACATAATATGAAAATTTATTATAAAACATCAATTCACGAAATTGCCAAGGATAATAAAATTCATATAATAATCACTAACAAATCACAACAAAAATTAATCTTACCAGAGGGAATGAACATTGGCAAAATTTCTAAACATTTTGAAATAAAATCAGTTGACACTGAGGGTCAAGAAGTAACGAAGCAGGTAGTGCACATTAATAATCTGAATTTAGAGCAAGTTCGTGAACGGAGAAAAGCAGAACTTAGATCAGACGACTTTAATTTAAAACATTTAGACTCGGACACAGCAGAAAAATTAAAAAAAATACTTCTAAATAATGCACATGCCTTTTCTAAGAATTACGATACACTCGGACAATCTTCATTAGTCGTCCCAAGATTTAATTTAATACATAATTATCCTCTGCAGACTAAACCATACAAAACTGCACACAATGTTAAGGAGTATGCTAAAAAAGAAATTGAAAAACTTTTGAGAGGAAATATCATTCGTAAATCCAACTATGATTACGCTTTCCCTGTTATTTTCGTTAAAAAAAATCTTTGCAGAAAAACGAACAGGCTAATGAAGTTAAATATCGTATGGCGGTCGATTATAGACTTTTAAATGAAATACTTCAAAATTATGCGTACCCCATACCCGAAATTAAAGAGATTCTGCGGAGAATGAGTGGAAAAAAATATTATACAGTACTGGATCTACACAGTGCGTTTTTCCAAATAAATTTACGTGAAGAAGACACTGAAAAATTAGCTTTCATAACGGAGCACGGTAAATTCTCCTTTTTAAGATTGCCTTTCGGAACGCGACTCAGTACTGCGGTGTTTGCAGAATTAATTGATAAAGTGTTGGGCCACTTTAATGAAGATCAAGTCGCTTATTTTATTGACGATGTGATCCTAGCAGCCGACTCACTCGAAGAAATGTTAGATCTGTTAGACAAAGTCCTTAAAGCTTTTATTGAAAATAATTTAACTATTGAGCCTACTAAAATACAAGTCTGTATGTCAGAAATCGAATTTCTCGGTTTCACCCTAAACAGCGAAGGATACTCTCCTTCAAAAAGAAACATAGATAAAATTCAAAATTTAGTTAAACCTAAAAATAAGAAGGGAGTTAAATCTCTACTTGGTCTTTCGAATTATTTTAGATCGCTTATTAAAGACTATTCTAAAATAGTTGACCCATTAATTAATCTTACTAAAGACAAAGTGAAATTTAAATGGTCTGACATAGAAGAAAATGCTTTCAAAGAAATCCAAGCAGCGATAGTTAAAAATCCCACATTAAAACCCCCGGATTTCTCAAAAGATTTCATTTTAATCACAGACGCTTCTAAAACAGCTATTTATGGAATTTTAGCACAAGAATACGACGGAGAACAGCTGCCAATTGAACATTTTGGGCGAAAATTAAGGGATCCCGAAAAGAACTACCCCAGTTTCAAACTCGAACTACTGGCGGTTCATGAAGCGGTGATGTATTTCAAGCATATTCTCGCAGGGAGAAAATTTAATATTTATACAGACTCCAAAGCGCTAACGTATTTTTTAAATTTGGAAAAGCAACCAGACATTGTAGCAAGGTGGTTGGACAATTTGTCCCCTTTTAACTACTCTTTTCAGCATATCGAGGGATCTAAAAATCCTGCTGATTATGTTTCGAGGAACATTAATAATATAATTTCAAGAGAAAAATTGCAAAATTCATTGTTTACGGTAAACAAAGCTCTATCAGATGAAAACATTAAACTACAACAATTAGAAGACGAAAAATTAAATAAAATAATAAACAAAATTAAAACTGACAAACAAAACAAAACCACAAAAAAATTCACTCTCAATCAAAAAGAAATATTAATATTAAAGCCAGGCTCTGATACAAATGAACTGTTAATTGCTCCGGATAAACTTAAAGCTGAAATAATACAGGAAGCTCATAAACCACATTTCGGATTTTTTAAAACTTATCAAATAATAAAAGCTAGATTCTACTGGTACGGGATGTACAGGGATGTAAAGAATTATTGTACTAAATGTATACCATGTAACACGACTAAACAACATCAAACTATTAAAGTTCCCACACAAAAAATAATCAAAGATAAAGAAATCGGATCAGTTTTGCATATAGATTTAATTGGTTTGCTTCCAATGACGCTACGCAAAAATAAATTTGTATTTATGATTATTGATTCCACATCAAGATTCTTGGAGGCTGTACCGGTTCGCAATTGTGAATCACAAACACTTCTAAATGTATTGAATCGCTATTTTAGTAATTTCGGATTGGCGCGATCCATAAAATTGGATAATGGCCGGTATTTTCACTCTGATTTATTCAAAGAATACATGCATTCTCTTAACATAGACCTAGATTTTACGTCCGTGAATAATCCACGCAGTAACGGGCTCTGTGAAATCAGTAATAAAATATTAAAAAATTCAATTGTGGCTATGTGTAAAAACTCTTTAGAATGGGATACCAGGATTGATTTTTTTAAAATTAATTATAACAGTACGCCGCACAGAGCTACGGGATTTTCTCCGGCACTTCTATTTTTCGGTAGAGAAATAAGAACTCCTTTTTCCATACACTTGCCTGACCAAGACATAATTGTCAAAACCTACGTTAAAAATAGAGTCCAACATATTGAGGAAATAAAGAAATTAGCCTTACAAAACCAAAAAAAAATGATGGCGGAGTACATCGACAGTACTCCAGTCCAAAAAGTAAAATTTCTACAAACGGGACAAGAATGCTACTTAAAAGTCGTGGGTAAACCAGGTGTACTTCAGCCAAAATTCTTGGGACCATTCGAGGTGGTAAGGAAGCTTAGGAATAAAAATTACCTATTAAAGGAAATTGCATTCCCAGATAAAGCGACTATTAAACGCCACATAAATAAATTATTCTCACCAACGAAAGTGGAATCACAGACTATACACATAAATTCCTAGATAGGGAAGCGAGAAATTTTTTTTCTCTTTTATTGCTGTCGAGGCAATATGTATATATTTATTTTAAATTTTTATCGTTTATAGATGTCTTATTTTTCTTTAGTTTAGTACACATTTTATAATTTTCCATTATTGTTTATTTACAGTACATTGAGGACAGGTTACTATTTAAAAAAAAAAAAAAAAGATCATTTAGGGAGGATACTGCAAGTTTTTTTTTCTTTGCTACACAGTGTACTACTGAGGGATTTGGCTCGTCAGAGGGAGTTATGAACAAACATGCACGTTAAATAAAAAATAATAATAATTACGGTAAAAATAAAAACAGAGGCAGCCTTGCCAGGGTATCACCCTTTCAAACCCATTTTATACTAATTTATATAACAAAACAAAAAATTTTTTTTATATATAACCTTACCCCCTCTACTAAAAGTGAAAATAAAAGTCTTTATATGTAGCACAAAACATATAACTAATCGATTTAAAATTACAAGTCAACATCTATTCACTCGGCGACACAAATATAAATAATAATAATACAACATTTTATATTGACCAATATTTATAATAATTCATCCTTTGCTTAAAGCCACGGATTGACGAATCCACTTGAATTATTATAACAAAAAAAAATCGGTCAGATTTTACAAAATTATTTTAGTTTAATATTTGATATAATCTATAACTTGGTTAGAACAACGCGTTTCAATTTTAATTTTAGAATAATCGTACGATTTCATATTATAAAACAAACAAGTAAAAAAAAAAAATTATTAGTTGTCCCTAAGGATTAACATTTCAGATAATTTAAAAAAAAAAAAAATAAAAAAAAATAAAAAATAAAAAAAAAATACCATTGAACGTTTCAATTATTACAAAACATAAATTGGATGTTTAATTTATACCTTAAATATTTAGGTAAATTATTTCATACTTAAAAAATAATAATAATAAAAAGGTGTTGGATACATGTCAATGATCATTTCAGCAATTTATTGGATGTTAAAGTCTCGTTTTTGCAGGCGAAATTGAGACTATCTGCGCAGAGCATCTAATAATGCATTTAGCTGAGATATTTCTAATTAACTAAATTTCCAAACTTTACAAAAAAAAAGAATTTGTTTAATCTTCTTTTTTTCTAACTATTATATGTAATATTTTATAAAACAAAAAATAATAAGAGAAAAGAAAAGCGAACGCTCGCTTTCGATTCCTTAAATATGTATATTTACACGTTAATATATTTTAAAATAATAATAATAAGAAGAATAAATAATTAAATAAATATTTTACAATTGCATGCACATTTTCGTTTGTGCAAAGCAACGCTCGCTTGTTCTCGCTAACTTAAATTGTAACTAGAAAATCAATATTATATGAAAAAAATATATATATTATAATACATTACGTTTTTATACACAATATAAATAAATAAGTAAATATATAAATTGACGAGAAGATAGTGCGATGCAAACGGATTTGACCACGTTACACGTGTCCGATTTTTTTTTTTATAGAAAATATTAAGCAGATATACAGATTTAATTACATACCCCATTTATTTTTAAATCCAAGCCGGGTATACACGACTTTTTTTTTTAACCACACAGTATAATTTTTATTTTTAACAACATAAATCATAATTCCTAGCTGTAAATCATAGCTGCACTACCTTTCACCAATTACACGTGCAATTAACACATTTCACCCCTTTTGGTAGAGTCGAAAATCCAGGAGTTTAGTAATCATACACCTGAGGGATAGCAACGATCGCTAGTACATGCATTTCGCAAATCTTCCCTTGTGTACACCTGGATACGAATGTAAAAAAAAAAAAAAAAAAAAAAAAAAAGGGGGGTCAGTTTTTCCACAGGTGAGCTCAGTAACTGTCATTTGGAATCCTTCCCCTTAGCAATTTGATGGATCGATAGGAAAGAGAGGAGATTTTTTTTTCTTCTTTTTCTTTTCTTCGTTCTCTTTCAACCTTGTTCATTCTAGGAGCCGGGCAGTGAAATTGTACTTGTTTTGATTTTACCAACGGATAATTAAAATTTTGGTAGCAAAGGAAAGAGGAAAATTCATTTTTTAGACCTGTTTCTTTTATGAAAATATATTATTGAAAATATCTTTCATTCAGAAAAGTCATCCTTTTATAAGATCCCAAAACAAAATTGTTTTAGTAAGAATGATAAGATGTTTTTTTCACATAACATTTTCTTTATGTATATTATATAAAATAAAATAAAGATGTTTGCCTTTTTGCTCAAGAGAGACATTTCATGTGAGATTATGTATATCTATTTTCTCTCTATGTTTTTGATATAATATATATATATATATTTTTAATGTATGGTATTAATTATACAATGCATACAGTTTACTGATTATATTGAGTATTTGTTTTAAATGATTCTGTATATTGTGTTTCAACGTATGGGTACCTAATTAGCCTGTAATAATTAAAATAAAAGATTTGCCAATTTATATGTATGTAATAACTAAAAATATAAGAGTGGAAAAGAAAATTAATTTTTTTTTTCTTTCTTCTCTCGGGCATTTTATTTTATTATTTGGCTTATTCAAATTTTCCTGCTTTATTTGGATTTGGACCTATTAAAACTCAAAATTTTAATAAATGTTTTTGGAACAATGGAAATTGAAACCAACTACACATGATAACTTGCTGAAGAAGTCATGTCTTTCATCAGATTTTTCAACAGTGAACTTTTGATTACGCTTTATTTCACCAATGTGTAAAACTTTTTTCTGGTGTTGCAAACCTACTTACACTCCAAACCTAGTGACACTCCAGCTTATCCCAAGTTCCTAGACTTTTCCATGTGAACATTTTCAGTTTTGATCTTCAATATAATACGACGATGGACTTTCATCGAGTACTTTGTGGCTATATATATATATAAAAAAAAAAGATACTGTGGACCTTTTTTTTTCTAATGTCGGGGGAAGAGATGATGGTGAGAAATACCACCATCTAGATCTAAACTAGCACACACTATAAAAAAAAAGTATTTGGTTTTTTTTCTGCATATTAGCAGAGTATTTGGTATCATTTTAATCAGTGAACAGTGAACAATACAAATTAATGATCCATTTTAGGATCAGCGCATACAGATAGATAATTGTGGAACAAAGTGAACCACGGCAGTCAAGGAAATATTTGGTTTTCCGTTCCCACGAATGATTTAACTACACCTAATAAAAATGTCATGGAGAAAATTGTCAGAACAATAATATGACACATTTATTTATGAGAGCTTAAATAGGCACGAAGACCTCACAAGTAAAAGCATCTTTACCTCCCAGACACAGCACGGCGTCAAGAGGAATCACTATTGTACCGACGGGCCTATGAAACACTCAAGGGGAGTACCAAAATTCTCCCGCCTGCCAATGGTCATCTCTCTAAAATCAGAGGTATGGCCGAAACATGCAAATTTTCAAGAAGTTATATGTATAAGGCCTTAATTTTATGTGAAAAGGTAAGAATGATTCCATCCTTTTTTTTTTTTTTTGCTCCACGAAAAGAATGTGATTTTTTTTTGAGAGTTCAGATTCAAAAAAGATGGAAAAGTAGAAGGTTGACTGCTCTCTAACTAAAAAAACAGATTTTGAGTGTGTGTGCCAATAGATGGAAATGTACGCGCTAAGAAAAAGCGAAAACGCGTCAGCCATTACCTCCTGCTGTCAACGTTATCTAGTAATATAAGGTAACAAACAATCTTCCTTCACCATTGTTCCATTTTATTTAATTAAGCTATATTCTTTTAATAATACGAATTTACGTGTGTATGAAGATCCTACCCCGATCTAAACATAAAAAGGCTAATCAAATAAATACTTCTAGGGTATGGAACTCTGCCTTTCAAAATTGAATTTGTTAATTCAGTAAGATAAACTGTAATTCTCAGAAAATAAATGTTGAGAATACAGTTCTCAACTAGGATTGAATATTTTTATTTTTTTTAAACATTTATATTTGTTTTTAATCATATGCTTATAATTACCTTGTAAATAAACTCAATTTTATATTCAATTAATTTTAGTCAGTTTTCCTTTTGTTTACTTAATTTATTGAATTAATATTAAGTCTTTTATTTTAGGAAATGTTTTCTTTAATATTACAATCTAGGTTTTAAAATAAGCCATTATATATTTAATGTTACATAACTCTCTGCAGGTAACCTTTGATGATTGTAATTGGCTCAAAGAGGATCCGAACTTCAAAAATAATTCACAACGCAACTTTTTCTTTTCTATAATTAATTGATAATTTGTCTAATAAAATTTTCTAAGTATAAATTATCATATCAGATCCTTAGAGTCATAGGTGCAAAATAAATACTATACGTCTCGGATAATTTAAAATACTCATATTAATCAATTAACAGCAATATAGTGGTAAATCCTATGCAGTCAGTCTTAAATTCAAATAATTTAATTGATCACTCTGTAGCATTCCATCACATAGGAAAAGCTTACAATTTAAAAATGTTCATTTAGCCTTAATAGAATTTCCGTGAACTTAAAATTACTTTACCTTTTCATTTCTTTACACTCCATTGCCCAGATGTATATAACAAAATTATTCCCATTTTTCTTTAAATCGTTTCTAAACCGCTTCAAAAGAAAAGATTCTATCCATTTTTTACTTCATACAACAACTTTTATGATGGTATTTTATCCAATTTTTATCCATTTTTTACTTCATACAACAACTTTTATGATGGTATTTTATCCAATTTTTTTCGGAATCTTACCTCTATTGTGAAATATTTTCTTTTACTTCCGCATTACAAAGGTATATTATAGCACTTTGTAATCTTTTACATTCCTCTTCCTTGAAAATAATTATTGTATGGAATATTTTGTGTGTTTACTTGATGAAATATTTGAAATACGATTATAAAGTATTTAATTCACCAGTTAGTTTTTTCTCGCAAGTATTTACATTTTGTGTTCCTGTATACCATAAAGTGTATTTACAAAGAGATGGTTTGTTTAAATGCTATATGATTGATACATTTTCACAACAAAATAAAACAAATATTTCTTTAATGGATGTCTGTATTTATTTTACTTAATATGATAACACATGTATACAAAATATTTCACTGTTTGATTTGCATTTCGAAAAACAATGCTTTCAAAACTAGTTTCGAAAGCCTGTTATACTATATTGGCGTTTAAAAAGCTATTCTTAAACTTTCCTCAAATAATGTATATTTAAAGTAGTTTAAAAGGAAATTATAGTACCAACTAATACAACCTCTTTTATTAAACCATTAACGCCGGGTGGCAAGAAAACTTGCCACTTAAGGCGCACGAAACATTTAAATTTGGAAACCAGTACTTTGGCACGGAAATATTCCCATTATTTAATTTGAAATTTTGGCAGATTAAATAAGTCAAAATTACATCATGGAAAAACTGGTATCAACAGGCGTTCAAGTGTTAAAAAATGTAAAAGTTTCTCGTCGTGAATGGGTTAAAAATCCATTTTCAAACTTATATTGATATCTTCAAAATATAGTTATTTTGACACTATTTTTATTCAGAGCAAAGTGTTTCCCTGCTCGTGACATATTTCACTAGCTTATCATACAACCCAGCTGATGTATTGTTTTACGAAATTGAACAATTGCGATGTATTTCCCTACTCAGTGCAACCTTGAGTTCAGTTGTTACAATTTAAATATACTCTACAAAACATTTGAACAATCATCCCTGCATATAATTTAAGTAAATATTTTTGTATTGGTGTAAAACATGTGTGATATTATAGCTATTGTCAAATGATATTTATGTAACAGAAGCATAGTAATATTCTTAGCAATTCAAGATATTTTATTAACCTTTCGCCAGCTTTGTAAATCGTACTAGACATAAAGTTCTACCTTCTTATTTTAAAAGTACAAGTAGATTTTCATATAAAAACACAAGACGGTTCTATTATCTAATTTTTGTAATATTTTGTGAAACGATATTACAGAATATACTTACATTTATTTTGTTAGAAAATATTTAAAAATAAACTTAATTGAATGAAACACTTATAACAACTGCTACTACATAATTGGTAATGAATATCGGGGCAATTATAAAATAATGTTTTCAGACCTATTAAATTGCTTATAACCTTCATCTGAATTATTTTTTTCACATAACAAGAATTTATTTTATGCATCCCTTGCACCTCACTGTATTTGAGGAATCTATTTTTCTGCCACCTATGCAACATAAATCATTTTCGGGCATAAATATCAATAGATTAATTTTAACACAACTATTCAAAATGGCTAAGAAGTCATATGACTTGTAATTTCACAAATGGGCGAAAAATGTCCGAGGCAGTATTCAAAGTATTCCTGACTGAAGTTGCGAATGCTGTACCAACTGAGCCATCCCTGACGTATCTGAAGGACCTAATTCATCCAGTTAACCTTATTAATCAAAGCATCTGGCCTGATATCTGAATCAGCTGATTCATATAATTAATCTGTAAGTAATTTATTATAAATTGTTTATGCTTCAATGTCATTCTTTAACTAATTGAGATAATTTTAGTAATATTTACCGAAATGTAAATTTGATTTACAATATATATATACAGGTACCTATGACATCTAATAGTCAGAAATTTGCTAAGTGTTAAATTTTCTCTAATATCAAAATGGCGATATTTAAGATAGGATATAAACAGGTCGAATGTAAGCTGATTTCTGAGTGTATACATAACTGTATTATTTTCCAAAATATATGGCTTCCAGTACTGTACAAAATGGCTGTCTTGAATTCTACAGATTATTTTCCATTAAAATTTGTCGTTATTATAAACCAAAACGAAATCTCAGAAAGAACTATTACTGTGAATACGAACATTTCATATTTAAATCTTGTGTGAATACATTATACAATTATCTAAATACAAAAATACAAAAGTTGTTGCATGACAAAAAAAAAAAAAAAAAAAAAAAAAAAAAAAAAAAAGAAAAAAAAAACTAGAAAGGGATATCATTGTATTAAAATATCATCGGTTTAATTTCATTATGGATTTTTTATACGTAAAAAAACACTTTATAATTGCTATCAATATTCCAGACCAGAATGTTTTTGTGGTATGTATATTAGGTATTAATGTATATTAGGTATATTACTAGAAAAAATACCGTCATAACACAAACACGTGTTTTGTCACTCCAAAAATCTCACATTCTGCGACGTGTGTTTGAAACAAAGGGAAAGAAAAAAAAAAAGAAAAAAAAAGAAAAAAGAATTTATTTTTGGCATTAAAAATTTTCTCTCAATGTTCATTTGCTTCTCTGTCGTCATTTCAATATATAAAAGAGCATCCTCGAATGCAGAAAATAAAATACAAATGCAATTGTATTATTAAAAGTTTCAGAATGAAGCTGTCTGCACCACAGTGTCTTGTTTTTTTGCTTGCTTTATTTTTTACTATAATAGTTGCATAATTTTATTTTATCACTTTTTATTATTTATTTATCTTTTTGAGGTATATATATAATATTTTATATATTATATATTATTTCAGTTTATATATTTTAAATACATAATATATATTATTTTATAATGATTCTTTTCATCTATATCATACGATTTAATAATTTAATAAGGTCCCTGTATATATTTCCTTTCATTCGATATATCATGCCTCATTCACACTAAATATACATTTTCACGACTCTGTTTTAGATAAGAAATAAGATAAATAGAAATTAATAATTTGTTTGGGGATGGTAATTATAGGGAGAAATGCATTTTCATGATCGTCTTTTAGCGCAACTATAACCTCTGAAATAAAGGCGCGACTAAAATTTCTCGGCAAGACAAAACAATGCTCATCTAGAAAACAATAAATTTGTATATATAACTTACAAATATTTAGTATATAAGTGTCATGGCAGGGAATGAATTTAAAATTTTGATGTATTGTCTTTTTAATATGCCAATCTTATATATTATCTCATTACTTGAAAAGTAAAGGTCAGATAATGTTTCAGTTAGGAGAGATGAGGTCAACTATATTAATTCTAGTGAAAAAAGAATGAAAAATAGCATATATAAATTAATTTTAAACAAATATTATTTTTTAAAAATCTTTTGAATTCAGACTATTCATAGGTAGTGTTACGTTTGGCTACAAACTAGCGTTAAAAATATAAAGTATTGAAATATATAAGTTAATATTTTAGTAATGGTTAAGAAACTAATATTTTTTTCTTAACAAAAAATGGCACTTTTTAAAACTATTTATTAAGTAATCGTAAAAAAAAAAAAAAAAAAAAAAAAAAAAAAAATCCACATTTTTTATAAAAAAGAAATTAAATGTGCAATAAAACTGCGCTAATTTTAACATATATATTACCTTTCATGAGAACAAAAAATTGTAAAATATTTTATACGAATTAAAATGATACTTATATTTTTTTTCTGTTAGTAATTAGATGTGAAATGATAACCGGCTTTCGGACTGTTATATTGTAATTTATAATTGTGTTAAATTCTAAAAGAAATATTTATTATATTAAACTCTATATTTATGATTATCTTAATCTTTACACCATAATGTAGCATTATTACATATATGTATTTTCATTTAGATAACTCAATCAACAAATCTTTTCTAACATGAATATACTTGTAAGAAAATCGTTAATGGCACCTGAAGGTTGTTTGGTGTTGTCAGTATCAGTGTACTAATTCTTTATCCAGAGAAATATTGTGTTAGTCAGAATCTTATATATTATTTTCATACAACAAATGGTATTCATTTTCTAAAGATATTTTGTTTCTGATAAAGGTGGTGGTCTTATAAGAATTTTCTAAGTTTTGATGCGTTTGCTACTTTTGCAGAAATCCCTTAAAATATTTCTTTGCAGTTACATACATATGTTTCAATATAATCTTTTATCCAAAACACTGAAAAATAATGAATAAATAACATCTCAGTTCTTTAATAATAATAACAACTAGGATTAATTAAATATACAATTTATTTTCTTTAGTTTGTCCCATTTTACGCTGAGTATATATATGTTGTATTCTAATTCATAAGTAAGTCTTTTTGCAAAGAGCCTAGGCTGTTTGGAAAGAACCGGGCTAATTGGAGAATGAATTTCCTTTTTCGAGGCAGCCTGATATTTTCCAGGCTTATTGCAAAGAACCTAGACAGCATTGGGCTAATTGCAATATGACCATTTACCAAATCAGAATCATATTTTTTAGGTTCATTGCAAATAACCTAGATAGAATTAGGCAAATTGAAAAAAATTACCACCTGTTTCTCAGTCAGCCTGATTTTTCAGGTTTATAGCAATGAGTCTATGCAGTTTTAGACTAATTAGAAAATTGCCAGCAGTTTGACCAAATATCGTAATGTACCCGGCCCCGAAACTGAAAATACCATTTCATGTAAACCGGATCATGACAAGGAAAATTTTCATGGAACACCTACCCTATCCGAACACGAAAAAATTATTTCCGTCGATACGCCATCGTACCCGAGCATAAAAATTTCATTTGATGTCGACACGAAACCCGACCCGAATACGACAAAAACAATCCATCGAACCGCAACACAATCCAAACAGGACAAAATAATTTCCGTCGACAAACAACCCGACCCGAACCTGAAAATTTCATTTGAAGTGAACCCAAAATCCGACCTGAACCCTACAAAATATCTATCGAACTGCAACCCGATCCGAACACAACAAAATTATTTCGATCGACATGCAACGCGACTCGAACTTGAATTTTTCCATTTTAAGTCAACCCGAAAACCAAATTGAACCCTACAAAAAATTCTATTGAACCGCAACCCGATCCGAACCCAACCATATAATATCCATCAGCATGTATCCTCATCCAAACCGGATACATTTCAACTTGAACCCCGACCATTAAATGAACGGACATTAATTCAACTTTTAATACAATTATGAAAATAAGTCTATACAATTGCAGCAATAATAGCAATTTTATTTTTAATGTTGCAAAATGGATAAAGATATTTTCTTTAATATTCAAATATAGTAAAATCTCTGAGTAGCAGACACCTCTGTATTGAGCCAGCTTTCCCTAATTTCTTTTTTTTTTCTGGTCAGGGTGACTGCAATATTTTTTGTGTGTGTGTGCATCGAATTCAGTTTAGAATATGACTTGCGGATCAGATTAAGATTTATAGAAGTCGGGATGTGGGGATTTTCAGAAACAAATCAATGCAAAGATACAGAAATATGTTTGAGATAAATTGAGTTTATTGTACTAAATTTTTAAAAATTTGCTATAATTAACGTTTTAATTTTATTCGTATATATTGTTAAATACTTTTTAATTATTAATACATATACTTTTTATTTTTAAACGAATATTAAATGGATCTCCTGAAGCATTAATCTATTGATACTAATTTAGTAAAAAATTTTTTAAATGTAGTATTATCTAATTAATATTTAAACAAACTACGTGAAACCTCTGAATATTGGACACCTCGGAAGCACGAAATTCGTCCGGTATTCGGAAGTGTCCGCTTTTCAGAGGTTAAAAACATCCAAATTCTGTATGTGTTGGGGATTGAAAAAACTAAATAGCGATATCCTCTAAAATAGAGATGTCCGCTATTTGGTAGTGTCTGTTATGGAGGTTTTACAGTATTATGAAGTTTAATTTTATTTCGGGATGCGATCCAACTTCGGATTGAAATGTATCGGGTTTAGGTCGGATTGCATATGAAAGAAAAAATATTATCTTCGGTTCGCATTGGGTGCCGGTTGACTTCAAATGGATTTTATGGTCTCGGGTCTGATAGAACGCAGGATTCTACAATTGAACATGTTTTCTCTTTGGATGTGTCTACTATTTAGAGGCAAAACCGTACAAATATATAGTAAGTGTTAGGAATTTAAAAAGTGTTCGCTAAATAGAGCTGTCCGCTATTGGGAATGTCCCTTATGGAGGTTCTACTGTGGATACAAGGTTTAATTTTCACATGAAAATTTTTTTTTTAACTTTTTTTTAAAAATCGGGTCAGCCTCAACACGACATTCAAGAGTCAAAACCTAAACTAAAGCCCACTCAAACTCGAAAAAAATTAAAGTTAACCCGATCTGAAACGCAAAAATGTAGCGCCAACACCACTAGACCCGAAAATCAAATCGGGTCGGTTCCTCTTCAATTTCTTTTCGGTAAAATTTATTACCTTCATTTATTTTGTAAAGTGTCTTGTCGGTACTTTTCGGTTAGCCGGGCGCCAGTGATATATGTACATATATAAATACATATGTATATACATAAATTTGTATATATATGTATAAATATATGCATATATATGTGTATGTATATATATGTATATGTAGATATATGTGTGTGGGTATATATACATGTATATATATCACTGGCGCTCGGCTAACCAAAAAGTACCGTCTTGTCTTATAAAATTGTTTATGCACTGACACTGAGTGAGTTTTACGAGTGAAGAATATTGCAGAGAATCATGCAACAGTTGCCTCATGTATTGTAAGTCGCAAAGTCCAGTATTGTTGCGAATAATGCAATAATTGCATTGTGAAAAGGAAACAGGGTCCAGTGTTTTTGGCAGTTCATTTTAAAGCAATAGTTTTAAATATATGTCCAATAAGCTGTATCACTGTGATTAAATTATTTAATAAATAAGTAACACACAAAAATTATATTTTTAAACTTTTTAGCTCACAGCTATCAAAGCCTGAGAACTGCTGTGCCGCCGGTTCTGCATGTACTTATGTATGTACGTAAGGAGATAGATAGAAATATCCGATTTGCATCAAATTTTGTATATAGGTTCATTCCGATAAGGCGCTTCCCTGATTTGTTTTGAGGGTTCATTGGTTTAGTATAAAAGGGGGAACGGGTTTCAAATCCCCCCCTTAACTTAGATAAATGGGGTTTTCATTCATAATTATCCGATTAGCTTCAAATTTTGTAAATAGTTCATTGTGATAACGCACTTCCCTGATTAGTTAAAAAGGGTGAATTTATTAAGTGTAAAGGGGGTAACGGTGGGCTAATTCCCCCTTAATTTAGCTAAATGGGTATTTCATACAGAGTTATCCAATTTGCTTCAACGAAACGGGGAGTAATAAAAGAATAATATACAAGTAGTGTGAATAGCCTGTGAGCTCAATGCCATCAGTTTAACTGGGCGCATTTCTTTTTCTTTTTTGTTTTTATTTGGCCGTCTTGAGGGGGCAAAAGTTATTAACCAACACGGTAAAATATTTTTACTGTTAATTATGATGCAGTGGTAGAACATTTGGTCGTTTTTAGGAAACAATTCTGAAAAATGGCCGTTTTTGGTAGTTTTTCGAAACTTGCCGTCTTGAGAAGGCACAAGATATTAATCAATGAAAACAAAATTTTGCACAGTTACTATTGACGGTATAATGCAACTTATCCGCACTATTGAAATTCCATAAAACAAAATTGAAATTTTTCGGCCGCCAAAGTATATATATATATATCTCCTAATTTACTTTACTGCTATTATTTTTCTGTGTTTTAT
Source organism: Maratus michaelseni (assembly GCA_963931845.1). Classification (NCBI taxonomy): domain Eukaryota; kingdom Metazoa; phylum Arthropoda; class Arachnida; order Araneae; family Salticidae; genus Maratus; species Maratus michaelseni. The sequence continues at coordinate 322,408,850 of OZ007587.1, forward strand.
ATTGTGGTGAAAATATAAATAAAAGCTTAAATGCAAAATCCTTTTTAACCAAAAACGAACGAATTCCGCCTTATTGTCGCCAAACAATATTTATTGTCCAAATGTGTTATTTTCAATTATCACTGTTCTGGCACCACTTTTTCCGACAAACAGTTTTTGCATTTTTTTAATTTCTGAAATTTTTAGATTAGATAAGGCAACATTTTCTGTGCAAAAGTACTGGTTTCCAACTGGAAATAACACATTTGGATAAGGAAAACTGTTGTCGCGAATATGGCGGTATTACATCGTTAAGGTTTAAAATACATCCGATAAAGTCGAAAGGAAGTTGGAATCACATCACAGTATTCTAAATAAATTAACTAAAATGCAATTGAATTAATGCGGTAGAACATTAAGGTCATAATTTCTTAATGGCCATTAATGCATATACTATGAAGTCAAATTGTAAGTAGATTGAAGTGGAGATTTTTTTTCTTTTAAATGAAATAGAAACAACTAAAACAATCAAATACTAATTAAAAGGAAGTCAAACAGCACTTGAACACAAATTCTGTTTTACGGAATTATTCAGTTACATTTTGGATATAACACTGCAGTGATTTTAATGAAAATAGAGAAAACGTTTTAATTATAACTAAAATTACAAATTTCGTACGTTCTTAACATTTCAACATTATATTGATATTTAATTTCAAACGGCTACAAAATAAGTTGTAGATTTGAAGAAAAAGGTGTATTTTATTTTTTAAAGTAATGATTTTAATTTTATGGTAAATAGAATTTAATCTGCATGTGATCAAAAGATTCAAATTAAATTATATCAAAGTGAGCGATAATATGCACTTGTAATATCTTTGAGAGCTTTGGTCACAAACATCATCAGCTCTTCTCCTCTCGAAACTCAAGTTGCATAATTTATTTATTTCATGAATGAAAAAATGAGAAATGAAGACTTCTATATAATCTGTGAATGATAAAATATTCATATCGTCTCACAATCTTCTGAAAAAAAAACATGACAAGCTGTATGGTTACGCTACAAACATTTGCTATATATTTTAAGCAAATTAAGCAAAGTAAGCAAAACACTTTACTGCTAATTTGCTAATTTGATGTGGGTCATATACAGAAAGTTTAAAGCTAATCGGATCACTTATCGCGACAAAGATGTGTTTATGACATACATATAGATGAAAACCCGAACGCATTTTCAGAGTAGGTTCAACTACTCAATAGGCTCAACTGAAGATTTAACAATTACTGTAATTTAATTTAGTTTTCAAAAATTTAATTTCTGAGATTGTTGTTTTGATTGTGAATGATATTAGAAGAAAAACGTGTCTTTGAAAAACCTTTGACGACAATATATAAAGCAGATTTATATATATATATTTTTTTTTGTTTTTACACAGCTCTGATATCTGCTTTCAAAAATAACAATAATCCGAGTATGATCCTTCTTTAGAAATCTTAAAATTTATTTTCTACTTGGTTGAGATATATTCTTTTAGACTATGAAAATGTTTGATGAAACCCGATATATTATTTCTGGGCACGGTATGTTTTCAATGTCATGTCTTTCTTTGACTACGTGAGTATTATATATATATTTAAAGAGGTGTCGCGTCAATTCATCTCGCACAATTCATCGCGGAACAATTCATCGCGCACAATTCGTCGCAGCGTCAATTCGTCGCAGCGTCAATTCATCGCGGCGACAATTCGTCGCAGCGTCAATTCGTCGCAGCGTCAATTGCATAAAAATGACATATATGGAAAAATAAAACGATATCTCCATATTTCTCAGGGTATAAGTAGCTGTGAGTTGTTATAAAATCCATCCGAGTAGCAACAAAAATTTGTTAACTTAAATATAATACATGTCTATCATATTTTCATGAATCAAGTTTATCTATTTAATGTAATATTTTCACTATTTAAGAAAGTTTCAACATACTTATATTGATATGAGTTACGTCATTTAAGGAAATATTTTAAAGTTTAAAACAGATAATAGCATTTATTAGGAATACATCAATTATATATATATATATATATATATATATATATATATATATTGCTTAAATTATAAGCATTTCTGTTGTATAATTTTTCTTACACATTTGAAATAATAGGGATCAACAAACTTTGTTGTAAACCTTTTGCTTTTACTGTTATGTTATAAACTCAAAAAGTCATCACATATTAATATATATATATATATACTACATTGGAGATTTTATTTGTATTTATCACCTAAAATATAAATATTATTTTCGGAGAGCTAATTAATTGAAACATTCATATAAGGAGTATTTTGAATTAGAAGTGTTTTCACAAAGGGTATTTCACATTTATTGTATTTAAATATATTTTATTTAAAATATTATAATTTAATTTAATTTATTTATTTATTATTGATGCTCTAAATTAATATAGAACAAGTATTTTATTAACAGCCAAACTTATCAAGTACTTAAATTTGAAAAAGAAATGTAAAGTAACAGTATTTTTATGTTGCTTTGTTGAATTATATATACATCGGTTTTACTTTTATTCTTTATATCGTTTAATAAATAAACTTATATTTGGTGTATAATCTTCTCCTTTTTATTTATTTCTTTTCTTTTTCGTTATAGGAATACAAAAATATCCCTTTATATTGTTTACTGGAAGAAATTTTATATTTATAATAAAAAACATTATTGGTGCATATTAAATACGCATGTTGTTTAGAACAAATTTGACTAATATTTAGTCATCTAATAAAATGAATTTCATGTTGCTATATATATGTATAATTTCATGGATATTATTTTTCATAGGCTATGGAACAACAATTTATTTTAGTTGTTAAATTTAATTACATTCTTTACTTGACCATTTATTTGAATAAGTTTTTGTATGCGTGGGACACCATTTTTATATATTACTGATTGATAATACAAAGTGTTAGACTAACTTAATAAAAGCATTACATAATTTATATTTCTGTAATAAAGAAGTACTGAAATAATATTCTTTAATATAACAAAGTAAAAGCAAATTACAATGCAGAGGAGAAAATAATCCGTGAAAACTAATCCGTAAGCCTTATCGGGAAAAAATGGAAATATTCATACTTTCTGTTTTTTTCTTGCAGAAAAGAAAATTGTGTAAAAGATCGATTTTAGAGGTTATGTACAAATCTGTACTTTTTAAAGTGCAGCCAAATTTTCTTTGATGAAAACTATACAAATGGGCGGTCCTTCAGAACTTTCCGTTCACTTCGGTCGTAATTACAAACATCGTCAGATATGCTGAAAGTCGACAGATATGTTGAAATGTCTGAAAAATTATACTGTTTTTACGAAAGTCGATAGATATCCATGAATGTTGCAATAGTAATATCATTTTTACGACACTGGTCACTGTAAACCAAATATTTAAAAAAAAAGTATTAAAAAATTAAGTGTTTTAAAAATGGCAAATATATTACATTTTATTGTTTAGAATACTATTTCTGTATTATAATGTTAAAAGTAATGCTAAAAACTTTTTTTTTAATGTTTTCTTTTAAAAACTAAGTTTAAGTTATATCAGTAAATATCGGCACATGTTGTAAATTTGATATTCAGACACATTTCTGAATTTTTTAATTTCTTAAGTTCAGACATATCATCAATATGCAGACATTTTTCTCAGTTTATTTATACCATAATAGTAGTAAGACGTTTATCTGTCGTAAAATGACATCTATAATGTTTGAAATTTCATTATCTGCAATTACATGTCTCAAGTCTTTTACACTCACATATGTGTCTTAAATTAATTCTCCTGTATTTGCAGTGCGATGTTTTATTAATTTATTTATCAGTTTTTGCATCTCTAAGTATGCATTTCAAAATCTCAAAAATTGTTCACTACATTGTTTTAATGAGCAATAGAATAAGTAAAGTTGTTCTTCAATCTCTTTCGCTTCATTTAAATAAACTACAGTCATCAACGTGAAAATTCATTTAAAACATATTAAAAAGATAGTTACGTAATCATGCTTTAATTATTCTTACGTTTCATGAATGCTATTCTTGTTTGATTTTTTATATTTTTACATTTTTCTTTATGAATTATTTATTTCGGAATTCAGAACTAAATTATATTGTTTTATGTATTTATTTAAAATAGTGGAAATATGCATCAACAACTAATTAAATCATTTTCCAAGTTATTTTTAAAATATATTTTCATACCCATTTAGATTTTATAATTTATTATATTTGTTCTTTACTCCAGATTTGAGAATTTTTGTATTTATGTATTCTTAAGGAAATTAGGTATATATATTTATTCCAGTAGCTAAATTCTATACTAAAAAATATTTAAAACATACTACGTAACTAAAGTAATTATTTTCTTCCTTTCAAATAAGTAGTAGTATTTTGAATTTAATCATAATTTAAAATGCATTTTTTTTAATTCAAAATATTATATGCTTTCTATATGCAAAATAAGGCAATTTTTGTTTTATTGTTTATATCTCAAGTAACAAGATGGTAGATTCATTTTAGTTTTTATATTAGCATTATAAAAACAAATAATTTCAACTTTAACATTGGGCGTGCAATGTTTTCTAGAATGTTATGAATTATCCTATGAGTAATAGACTAAAAACAGAAATAGTAAAATAATAACTTTACTAAAATTTTATTTTAAATTAATTTTATTTAATTTTCGTTTTACAAAATCTAGTTGTTTTACAATTTCTTTGAAATTACATATAAAAGTAATTTCTACATTTCCTACCAGTATATATTTGCTATGAAAATTTTGTTTTAAATGAATTTGATTTAATTTTCTTTAAAAAAACGAACTATTTAAAAAATTTTTGAAATTGCATATAAAGATAATTTCATACTAGTCTATATCTTATGAAAATTTCATAAAAAATAAACGTCATAAAAGATAAAATAAATAATACCAAATTAATCGAGTTTTAATACCTATCGCAAAATAATATTTAAAAGATCATTGAGAATAAATTGAGATTTTTAAGAATTAGATTTGTAAGTTTTTGAATATCTTGAATTAATGTACTTTTCCTAATAATAGAAAATGTTGTTGAACCGAAATGAGTAATTTTGTAAATCGTGATCATCAATTGTGAAAATAAATATATAAATGAAAAACTGTAGTATATACACCAAAAGTTTATTATATCTTATAAGTGCCAACATATAACTATGTATCACTAAGTAACTACCGGGTGTCCCGAAAATGACTGATGGATTTTAAAATTTAATAACTTGCAAACTGTGATAGATATTTAAAAAAGTCTTGCAGGAGGGTTATGTATGATGTCAGGAGTTTTTTTACTGTGATTCTTGATTTTAGTTCAAATTTCAAACAATAGATGGCGCTGACAGTGGTTGGCGTTCAGTCGAGGCCGCGAGGCTAACGAAAAGACAGGCTACCGCTGTACATTCCACTTATCTTTTTTTACAGACCGCTAGAGTGACGTGATGCTCTTTTCGTACACCTGCATTTATGCATTCGAGCATCACGTGACTCCCGCGGTCTGTAAAAAAAGATACGCGTAAAGCACCGTGGTAGCCTTTCTTTTTCGTTAGCCTCGTCGAGGCCGAAACTGACGTTACTCAGTGCACCGTCCCTGAATACTAGGCCTGCGCGCTGACAAAAATGGATGCTGTCGCAGGCGGATTTATTTTTCAACTTTCGTACGGTCCCTCAAACTTTAACACCAACAATATCTAAAAGTTTTCTTTGACTTGTATGATCTCAGAAAAACAAGGCAAAATTTTTTTTTTTGAAATTATTGGTGTTAAAGTTCGAGGGATCGTTCAAACGCTGAAAAAAAAAAAATCCGCGCCATTTTCGTCAGCGCGCAGGTTTAGTATACAGGTGGTGGTGCATCAATGCTTAGTGACGTCAGTTTCGGCCTCGACTGACAGCCAATCGTTGTCAGCGCCATCTATTGTTTAAAATTCGAACTAAAATCAAGAATAACATTAAAAGAACTTCTGACATCATACATAGCCCTCCTGCAAGAATATTTTTAATATCTGTCACGTTTGAAAGTTATTGAATTTTAAAATACCTCAGTCATTTTTGGGACACCCGGTATAAGTGTCAATGTCTTATAAGTTAGGTCTTATAAAGGTCTTATCAAGACAAAGATTGAATTTCATCTCATAAAGGGCGACATTTAACTACTGCGAAAAACCTTGAAAAACACAGAATAGCAGAGCCATATGTTGTGTGATATACACCGAAACATAATAAGCACCTGTTTTTATCAAGATGTAACATAATTCAAATTTAATGATATCCGCACTTTAGTTCATGAAATAGAGTGCCCACATAATTTATGTCACATAGATACGGACAGACAGATGATTTCCAAAAAGAGTCACATCGTGGGATATCCTAGAATCGTGGGCTAGCACTAAATAGCTGCCAACGGATTCTGCAACATTATTATAAAATTTTTGCACAAACTAAATATAACATTATTGTGCTACATCATTATTAAAAATCAGCTTGACTATTTAAAAAAACACACTATCTACTATTTTAAAACACAAATAGTGCAGCTATAATTAAAAATTTGAGTTTTCTTTTCGTTCTGAGATATTTCAGAAAAACACATACGCTTGTATGGTCATTAACTTATGCTTGTCAAATTTTGAATTCGTTTTTGTGCTGCGAGATTTTCCTACATTTTGATTCTTTTCTACATAGTTATCAAATTGTAGAACAAAATAAATGTTATCTCATTGTGTTACAGTATTATGATAATAAACCACAAAATATGCATGACTTGTTTACACAACACTATTAACAAATTTCAGTAAAATAAATTTTTCACTCTGCAGTATTTCAGTATGAAGATTAAAATATTTTTTTCACTCCGTAGTTCTTGAAAACACTAATAGTTTAGCTTAAATATAAACATGTCAGCTTTTCTTTCTTTCTGACATATTAAAAGAAAAAACATAACATAACCATGTACGAACATTAGTAACTTATGCTTGTCTAATTTCGAAATATTTCTTTCATTTTTGTTTATTTTTTGTTTATTTTATTTTATTTTTTTGCTACCTGACATTGCTATTTCTGATTTGTACTATATAATTAGCAAATTGTAGCACAAAATATGTGCGATCCCATTGTGTAACTTTATTATGTGATATACAAAAAATAAATGATCGTAAAATAAATGTGAGCTGTTTACATAAAATTATTATAAAATACTGTTTGACGTTTAAATAAAAATTTTCAATCTGTATTATTTCCGTTTGGTGGTTAGAAGAAATATTTCACTTTATAGTATTTTAAAATACCAATGGTGTAGCGAGCAAATTGTAATTTTTAATTTCCATCCGAGATATTTTTCAGAGGCATAAGCATAGACAGATAGTTGCGAAAGTTAGTTAGACTTTGAAATCGGTTATTTTTTTTTTAATTAACTGACACAACCAGATTACAGTTTATTTTTCGTATGTAGTAGATGCATGATGTTTTATTAATGAATGTTAGAAAAATTGAGACCTACCGGTTTGTAATTAAATAAAAAAAACATTTACAGTCATATAAATATAATGCAATTTGTATTTCATTCCATACGCATATAACTCCCGTTCTGCTAAGCAAATTTACATGCGAAATACATTGTTATTAAGTTTACTTATTTGGGAAGATTTTGGTCTGTAACACATCCTTCTGCGTTACTCACTTAGTTACAGAGCTATGGGAGAGATTTCTATAATCAGATTAACACGATTATGAAAGATATATTTAATAGCTACAATATACAAAAAATTCAAATTCGTATTTCATTTTATATGTTATATCTCAGGATCTACTCAACGGATTTTGACGGGACTTACACTGTTAGTTAGGTAATCGTTTCCTGGAGGGAAGATCTTGGTGTATAATGCAACTTTCGGAGTTGTTTAGTTATAGGACTAAGGCATAAAAGTGTATAATCTGGTGAATCCGATTATGAAAGAATAGCTTTTTAAAAATTTACTATATACTACATATATAAAATTCCAGTTCGTAATTAATTCCAAACGCTTATAACTCACGTTCGGCTAAACTGAATTTTATGAGATTTACATTGTGAGTTACGTAATTGTTGGGAGGGGGAAGATTTCAGTGTATAACCCATCCTTCTACGTTGTTTAGTTATAGAACTAAGGGAAACAGTTCATAATTAAATGAACACACCTACCAAATATTACACTTTCAAAAAGTTCTACTGAATGGATTTTGATTGGAATTGTACTATTATTTAGATAAATTATGCAAAATATAATGTAAAATAAATACGTAAAATTTGCTTTCCGAATTGCAAAACTTTCATTCTATGTGAGCGTTGTGGCAAGTAAAAATTAGTTAAATAGTAATTAAAATAAATTCTTAATTTTAAACCATTATTAATTTAAAGGACATTATTATGAATAAAAACTGTTAAAAAAGGTACTTCAGACCACACCTTTTGTAAAACTATCTTTTACGATTTGTTACGAGAATTATTTATTAGTTTTACATTGTAATTGCTTGATTGCAACCAGTTTTTTCAAACAGTAATATTCCACTTATTTAACACAGCTTTAAATATGGCATTAAATAAGTCAAATATTACTATTTAAAAAAAAAGTACTATCAATCAATCAAAGTAAATAAAACAAAACGCATTAATTGCCAGCACTGCTTTTCAAGAAATCCTACTATCCGATTAATATGGGTTAATCAGTTTTTAAATAATGATGTTTTCGTGTATACATTTGTTCTACGTTTCCAATATTTTCTACTTAAAAAGATTAATTAAAGTTTTATGATGAATATACTAAGGTGAACATTGGAAAATACTTAAATCTTCAAATTAGCTAAAATAATAAATCATAGTGCGATAATTATAAATATCATAAAGATGTAGGAAAACTATTTAAGTGTTATTTTTTATATACACGTTGCATTATTTTATTTATTGCTCTTAAGCAAAATTAATCTTCTAAGAATTTCAGATTTATGAATTTATAATTTAATTATTTTAATGGTTTAACTTCATTTTCTGAGATTATGTTAATGCATTTTCATTTTATTGATTAATTTTTGCTTCATATTAATTATTATATATGCAATTAAAAATAATTCGAAAATCTGAATATGAAATATTTTTTTTTTGTTACGTAATGTGGATAGAAATCAAATATGACTAAGTTAATGGGCTAAATTATGGCTTGAAATAATCCCAGTACCACACAACGCTTTAAACATATCGAATATCAAAATATATACCTTCCAAAACATTTTGTCAACTCTTAAAGATTCTTGTAACAGTAAATAGCATTTTCAAATTCAAGAATTTTTTTAAAATAATATTTTTAAAATATTATGTAATAACTTTACTTGACATTCCGATACTTTACAGATTTGAATTTTTTCTCGCCTTTACACGCGGGGCGAAAAGAACCGTGCCATCCTACCTTCAAGATCGTTAGGAAGAACGTAGCCCATTGCCTGATTAATGCAGGGACATGAGGGGCAGCTGCCCAGGGCCCCCCCCCATTTGACGTGGGGCCCCCATGGGAGTAATTAGGTTTTTATTAAGAGGGTGCCAAAAGGTTAAAATTGGTCAAAGATTTAGGAAGGTAGTGCGGTTTTTCCTTTCCTTTTTTTGCTTCCCATATCCCCCTCCCGCAAAAAAGAACGAATTATATTAATAGAATATTAATGTTTAAAGTTTTATTATAACAACTTAGTAGTCCATTGTTTTCAAAAGAAATTCATTATTGGTATTTTACTAAAAGCCTCCATGATGGCCAGTTGGGGGCATTTTTCTCTCAGACATCATATGACTAACGTAGATAATTAAAGGAAAATTTGCAAACAAATACTCTCGGCAACCAATCCATCATTTTTTTACTTGTTTCCTATTAGTTTTCTTACTAGTACTTTTTCTTAAAGAACTAGTAGGAATCCATCTTTTTCATCTTGACCAATTTTCTTGTAATACCCTGTATACAGATGTTAATAGTGTGTAATTAATGTATATATACAACAAGTATGAAGTTCAGTGCTATTCACTTTAGCGTAATTCATGAACAGTTTATGTGGACAGTTAGAAGAGCGCCCCTCCCCTCAATGATGATTTGCCAAGGGTCCCTAAATTGTCTAAGTTGATCCCTGAGGTAACCCCGATTCCCGAAGATTCTCACCAGGGAAATCTAAAAGCAAAAATCAACAAGTTAAAGACATCGAAATGTCTGCTTTCTGTGTTGCCATGTAGTGATGATAAATAAATAATTGGTCTATATTATTCCTTGTCCTTTGAAATTATGAACTTTTACCCCATGCAACATAAGGTTTAATATATTTCAAGCTTTCCAATTTAAAACAAAAGGCCATATTTATTCCTTTAAAGAACCACCAAATAAAAAGCACTCATCTAAATCGAAGACGTCTCAGAAAAAGTAAGATTCACGCATTGCACAAAAATTGCAAGGACACAAAATTAACAATTTTTTAATTTGCTAAAATTATTTTAAGCTTTAATTGGCAAAGGTTAAAATTTAAATGCATGTGAAAATTAAATAATGTTCTTCATTCATACACTCTTACAGATGTTGTTCGCACAATGTTTTAATAGATTTGACGAAGTGTAAAATATTATCCCATGTTTTACTACTTTCTCCCGCTGTAGCATCGATAATTCGAATGCGACTTATCTACCAAACTTTAAATTTTGATTTTATTTCCAAACTGACGAATGTAAATAACATGTGAAAACAAAAGGAAGATTTTTGAACATTTACAAAGTGAATAATTCTTATTCTCTGTTTCAAAAGAGATGTAAAAAGCAAGGAATAAAAGTTTCTAAAGGTTAAATTAGTAATATTGTTAGAAATAACGGAGGAAAAATGCTAAGCAGTGCTGCTAACAGGAAAAGGAATTCCAAACAAGTATCCCAAGAAGAAACAAACTTCCAAGAATATTTCGAATCTAATACATTAGTTCTAAAAGAAAATCCAATATCTACAAAAACTGTTGCAAAAGTCTATGAAAAACTCAGTATCAACAGTAAATAAGATTATTAACATTCATTTAAATCTAAAAGAGAGAAAATAAAATAATGTGCATCGTCATCTCCCAAGGCATATCGTTGAGCGAAGAACAAGATGCAGACTTATGTATGAGAATCATTTACCTGGAGATAAAAAGAGCAATGTATAAAGACAGAAAAGATTAAACACTTAATTCAGAAAAAAAAGAAAAGTTCAGAGAAAAAAATGGTATCCGGCCTATCCCCTTAAAGTAAAATAAGTATAATTTGAGGAAAATAATTCTGTTCCTTATAAGATATTGTTTACTGTAAAAAAAACGATAGCAAAAATGTAATCTTTAATCACTTGATAAAATATCTAATATCAACAAATGGTCTTAAAACATAAATAATAAATTTCACTTTCGAGGAAAAGTAGTTCATATAAAATACGTGATCTAGCCCGGGTTTCACGGGTTACAGAATATAAGTGAAACTTGGATTTTCTTTATTGAACACTTTAATATATATTTTACACTTATTACATTTTTTAAATTGCCTAGAAGCAACATTAAAAAATATTTTTTATATGAAAAATATTAATTCTGTCTGCAAATAAAGTGCATCATCATCATAATCATTATCCATATGAATTCCATCTAAACGGTGGATTTCCTCGATACATAAAAGTATTTTTGTTTGTTCTTTTCCATTTCTCTTTGCTCAGGGCAATAACATCACATAACTCATAAGATTTCAATGACTCTTGAATATAATTTTTTGCAGCAAGCAGAACGCCAAATAGTTTGCGGAGTTTGCGGGAGGTACGTGCGGTGGGAGCAGCTATCAGCTACAGAATTTTCGGAAATCAGGTGACATTGATACTTTGCAGCTCATGGTTTTCTCATGAAGTGGACACGTGTTTGAAAGTGGCAATAGGTTTTCAGAATGCAGCGGAGTGTCGAGCAGCGATGCGCTATAAAGTTTTCTGTAAAACTAAACAAATCGGCTTCTGAGACGCGCACCATGTTACAAGAAGCCTACGGGAAGGATTCTTTGTCCAAGGCTCAAGTGTTTCGGTGGCACAAAGCCTTCAAAGATGTGAGAGAGGACGTCAGTAATGAATAACGCGCTAGGCGTCCATCAAGTTCTCGAACTTCTGACAATATGGCTAACATTAAAACGCTTTTAGACTCTGATCGTCGGGCGAGTGTCTGAAAGATTGCGGAGACGTTGGAACTTATAAAACCGATTGTGCATCAAATCATCACAGAAGAACTTCAAATGCGGAAAACATATCCTATAGAGTGACTCAGTTATTCCTGACAAGACACAGCGTCGCAACTCTGCCCAAACCACCGTACATCCCCGATCTGTCACCACTGGATTTTTTATATTTTATCTGTTAAAATCCAGCTTAAAAGGTAATCCTTTTGACAATCTGGAGAACTTGCAGAGAAACGTAACGCGCGTTCGGAGCTGCATTCCAGTTGAAGGCGGGCATAAATGGATGGCAGAGTCGTTGGCAACGGGTATCAATAAGGTAGGATGCTATTTTGAAAAAAAAATAAATGTGTTTAAAATTATCTTCAAATAAACGAATTTTATGTAGTCTGTCTCATTACTTCCTGGACAGACCCTGTATATTAAAAAATCAGGCAGGAGAAAGGTTCCAGAACAGATAATGAAACTGGCTATTCTCGAAGTGAAATTGAACAAGAGACCAATCAAAGAAGCTGTATATATATATATATCCAGTAAAGAATAACAAAAATACGATGATAATTCCCTGTGTCTTCGTTGTTTTAAATCATTAAATCGGAAAAAATAGTAAATCAGGAGAATAGTGGATTCAATTTACCAAGTGCAAATGTTGAGCACACGAATCATATGTCACTGTGGATATGATATTTTACGTTTGCATTCATTGTGATGATGAGAAAGAAATTGATGAAGGCAGTAGTTAAGTTGAATAAAATATCTTTATTATAATTTGTATCTTTTATATAGCAAATTCAAATTATATTTCATATGTTATGTGTTTTTTCATTTCCGTTAGCAATCCGAAAACAAAATCTAGGTAGTGGGCCAACTCACCCCGTTCGACGGAACAGGTTGGCCTAGTGACTTGATGTCCTTCTGAGCTTCATATAGAAACTACTAATTAACATTTATTAAAAAAATTCTGACGTGGTTATTTTTTAAGTTGCGCTAATTGTCAAAACTAAAAAAAAAATAAATGTTAATAAAACAAAATAAATAAAAAATATTGTAGAAAAAATGAGCCAACAAGCCCCGGTCTCCCCTACTGCAAACATACCATCTAAGCTTATTACGTTTGATTGCATGTAAACATTCTGCTTGACTTGCATGATTTCACGCATTCTTCAATTTTTAACTTTTTCCAGCCTTGATGTTCTTGCTGAACTTGCCAAAAATCCATTTCAGTAGAGAGGATTTTTCTTTTTCAAGGAGATAGTTAAGGTCCATGTCTCCCACCTTACAGTAAAATGCTTTGAACGATTGCACTATAAATTAATCGTTTGGTTTTAGGGAGAATATTACTACTCCAGAGAACCGAATTCTTTTTGGCATGATCCATCGTGATGAATGGTACATATACGGTATTTGAATTCCGCAACAGTTTTTATATTTATATCATGCAATAAAATGTGAGTTTTTCGACTTATTGTTAACTGCTCGGTTTTACTCATATTTATTTTTAATCCCCATTCATCATATGTATCCTTTACTTTACGAAACATGTACGTGTGGCGTCTTCTTAATCTTCTGCTTCGTCTTCTTGCATGATGACTTGATCTTCCGCGAATAATAAAGTATGGATATATTTAATATTCTTGAGATTAAAACCCATTTTATGATATTTCCTCGTCCATACTCTGAGGCGCACATCTATATATATATATTTCAAATAAAGTTAGTGAAAGACAGCAAACTTTCAGAAGTCCTTTACTAATTATGAATAAGGTTCAGATAACTTAGTTCCAAGTTTAACTCTACAGCTGATTCTATAACACATTGTTTTAGTGATATTGATCAGCTTTCCATTTATATTTGCTCTTTTAAGTAGTTTCCAAAACAAACTGTTCGGTACGCTGTCATAAGCTTTTTCAATATTCACAAATATAAGTTCTATTTCCCTTCTTATCTCTCTGTTTTTCCGGAACTTGTCTTACGGCAAAAATGTGGTCGACGGATGGTATACTTCTGAGAGGACACTTTGTTCTTCTATTCCTTCATAGTCGTCTTGAAGTCTATTTCTTAAAATTCTTTGAAATAATTTTATCCTTGGACTTGTAATTGTAACACATATTCCTCTATAGTTGCAACAGAGTTTTTTGTCACCTTTCTTAAAAATTGGTATTAAATATATTTCCTTTAACCCGTCATTAGTCACGCGCTGGTCGTTTCTTCGCCGAAATTCGTTATATTTCTTTGTCGCATTTCCCCTTAAAGTTACAATAAAGAAATGCAGTGTAGCTAACCTTGACTGTTGGCTCTTTTGTGTACTAAAATTGTAAGTATTTCCTGCTTTTTCTGAGAATTTTATTCAATTCTAAATTTGAAATCGGTCTAAAAGACCGTGGTACGACTACTCCGGTTCACAGAATTTTTTCCCCCTTCATTTCATCACCCCCGTTTCCGCGAAATTCTCGACAGGGAAGCTTCTGGGAAGAGCCGATTCTTTGTCGTTTGCTCTTTCACAACTCTTTTTTTTTTCTTTCTACTATTTTGTGCATACAGCATTTTATTATTTCTTGAAAGTCTCGTTAAAAAAATGCAGCATATTTATAATATCATGGAAAATTTTCTTCCTTTTTTTTTCATTTTAATAAATATTATTAAATAAACATTAATTGAAATATTAACAGTTTGCTTTGAAACATATAATTTAATACTTATTTAAATTAAATAGTTAATTTCATCTTTTAAATTTCATCTTTTTAAATTCGATTGGCGCCTGGCATTTTTAAACGATTAAAATCAATCTTTGCGGGTTTTATTCCGAAAATTAATTAATCTATATTAAGATTTAAAATCTGCTTGTGACAATTCATTCAATATATGCGAGTACTGTATGTTTATAATTTCAGAGAAAATTTGCTAATTTCCTGCTTTTATTATTTTGATATATATTGCTGGAAAAGTTTTAAATGGATTATTAATAGCATGTATTGAAATGTATAATTACAATTTTTTTTTAATTAACTGCAGGGACACCATCAAGTGAAACGTTCTGCGGTTCTGTTGTTTAAGGAATTTATCCTTATCAGGATTAAAAATTTACAATAGGAAATACATTCAAGTTGAACATTTAATTTGAATAACTCTTATTATTTATTATTTACAAAGCTTGTAGCAGGAGGTGTGAGGTCCTGTGCCAAGGGTCTTGTCGTCACCCTGAAGTTAGTAGAAAAAGATCATTTTAGAAAAGGTGTAGAAGCATAAAATCTCTAAAGCACACACATACAAAAAAAATGGATTTATAATTTTAGAGCAAGGACTTTTATCTTCTTTTAAATATATATATATCGTAAGAAAAAATATTAGAATAGGATATTGATATGTGTGTGTGTGTTAGTGGATGGACATTTTTTTTCTTGGTGCCCATTTTGTGAGAAATAAAAGTTATTTTTGCGAATTTCTTTATATTTTCAATTTAAGAAAGGGAATTTAAGCATAAAATATCTAAAATCCCCCCCCACACACACACACACAAGCACTAGCACACACACACACAAAAAAAAAAAGGCTACAGCTTTATATTTATAATTTCAGAATAAGGACTTTTATCTTTTTGTTATTATTATTATTATTTATATATATATTGTAAGAAAAATATTAGAATAGGATATTGATATGAGTTAGTTGATGCAAAGTTTTTTTCTTGGGCCCATCTTGGGAAAAATAAAAGTTATTTTTATGAAATTTATTATATTTTTGCGACAAATAACATTTTGTAACAAAAAATGAATTCCAGTTACTCAAATTTCAACCAAGAATTTATTAATAACTTATTTAAGTCCTTCTGCTAAAGTTTTCCTTTCTGGTGAACTTGTTTAGTTTGCAAATTACATATTTAGAAATGTAACGAAATAAAAATAATTAATGAATAGTTTATTTTTATGGAATGGGATTTTATGAAAGTACTTGTGCTAATAAAAAAATTTTGTGAAGGTACCTGTTTTAGTAAGAGGAATTTTGTGAAGGGTCCTGTTTTATTAAGAGGAATTTTCTGAAGGGTGCTGTTTTATTAAGAGTTTTGTTAAGGGGACTGTTTTATTAATTTTATGAAGTATCCTGTTTTAATAACAGAAATTTTGTGAAGGCTTTTTTTATTAATTTTATGAAGGATCCTGTGTTAATGAAAGACATTTTGTGAAGAGATACTGATTTATTAAAAGCAATTTTGTGAAAGGTTCTCTCTTATTACATGGAATTTTATGAAGGGTCCTGTTTTAGTAAGATGAATTTTTTGAAGGGCCCTCTTTTAGTAAGAAGAATTTTGTGAAGGATCCCGTTTTACTAAAAAGAACTTTGTGAAGAGCCCTGTTTTAGTAAGAGGGATTTTCCGAAGAAGCCTATTTTATTAAGAGGGATTTGTGAAGAGGATCTGTTTTATTAAGAGGAATTTAGTGAAGGGGTCCTGTTTTATTACATAGATTTTTATGAAGAGATACTAAATAGGCCCCAAATTTTGCCTGGATCGACCCCTGGTTATTAATAACATGTACTGAATTATACAATTGAATGTTTATTTAAATTGCCTAAATAAAAGATGTAATCTGTATCTTTTCAAGTCCAGTTGGCTCCTACTTTCGGAGCACTGTCAACAACCACCTTACTGCGGCTCTGTCTTTAAAAAATAATTTGTCCCTATCACGATTTCAAATTTATAATTGAACATTTATTCTAATTAGTAATTCATTGTACCTTCATAAAATCAATCAAGTTATATATTAATTTTTATTATTTTAGTATATTTTGAAAAACAAAATAAAGAGTTATTAAAACATTTATTTAAATTGCAACTGAATATATACTGAAAAAAAAAATAATTGCTGTAAAATGTATCTCTTCAAATTAAATCAGTATTTTCCCCTATGGTCCTCCGTTTTCGACCATCTGGTAACACTGGCAAATTTCCTCTCTGTTTTCGGCCTGCTGGTAACGGCGGGAAATGGACCAAGTGCGACTACTAGCGCTGTACAAAAAGACGTGACTACTCTCGGGTTAAATCTTGTGGTATTGGATCTCTGTCAAGATCATGTTGTATAATTGGGTTAATATCTTTACATCACTTTTGCTACAATATTTTGGTAGTTCAAAATTTACTCCACCAGGTCCAGCGCGTCTATCATTTTTTTCTCTCACTGGGTGCTTTTTCAACCTCTGCACTTATGATTTGATATCCAACATTTTATTGTTCCAACACTTCTGAATCTTTAACTTCGTCTCTTATCTCCTTGAAGATTTCCTCAAAATATGACCTTCAAGCGTTAATCTTAATCATTTCCAGTTTCTTTTTATGATGAGTCCGTTCTCATTCTCTTTAAAATGCTCAAGGCTTCTTTCAGGCTGCTTTTCAAAATCTACCAGGAGGATTTTTTAAATCCGAGTTGGCAATTTATGCTAGAACATGCTCTTTGCCAGTGGTTTAACAGTTGTTCCCAATGATGTACCTCCGATGGTATCCCTAACTTGTTACAGTGGCGTGGGATTAAGTGACACAAGGATTCATGAGATTATGCTAGCGGGAGCATCTATCTGCTCCTGGCAGTGTCACCCAAGCCAGGCAGGTTCAGTGTGAGTGTACAAGGGAAGTGAGACACCCTGGTCCTTCAGGTTGGGGGTTGTTGCAACGGGCTATCTCCTTGTTCAACATAAAATTTTCTTTACTGCTAAAATACTTAAAAAGACGATCTTCAAATGAAATTTTAAAGTTAATTAAAAGCGATACTTTCGTTTAGCCGCTAGCCAGGAATTAATAACTGAAGAAATCGCCAAATATTTCGCTACATGCATCAGTATTTTTCATTCTGATAATTTTAATGGTTTAATCTCGCAGTTCGGTTACATATCTGTTAAATTTGTGTTTCATTTTTATTATTTTATGTATTTATTGATGGAGTTCTTAATTCGTTCTTGAATATTAGACAACAACAACAACAATAAACTCTGAACTATTTATATTCTTAAAATGCAAATGAATTCGTTTTACATGATGCGATAGAGATAAATTGAAAATTTATATGTTATTGAAAATTATTTTAAAAATCATAAAGAATCAATAAACTGAGATACAGTTTTCAAAAAAAGGGAAGAACCTTTTTTTCTATTCGACAGTGTAAAATCTAAAATTCTGCGACGTATAAAAGATAAGGAAAAAGTGTCGTCATGTATTGGTCAGGCGCTGACAACTTAAATGTGACCTCCGTCTTACTCACGGACATGTTTTTTGCTTTATAATATAGATACATGTTTGTTTCCGTGTAACTACATAGCTATCTATTTGTTGCAGATAAATAACGCAATATAATGAAGAACTATTGTTACCTGCATTACAGATCACAAAAATTACTTATAGAATAAGTGAAATCGTGATTGATACCATCATGAAAAATAGTGCAGGTTGCATTAAGACGCATATGGGAAAATATGTTACAGTGATATGTAATTAATGAAGAGTGTGAAAGAGAATATGATTCATATATGGTCCCTTCTAACAGGAAAATATGACTTGTCAGTAAAATTGAGATGAAAAACTGATTTTGGTCTTGCAAATCTTATTTTAACAATATATGGAAGATACGTTTTAGTAAACGTTTTTGTTTTTAATAAAACTGACTCAAATTTTATGACACATTTTGTAAAATTTTTTTTAAATAACTTATAATTCTTAGTTCTGATATTAATTGTATGCATTATCTATTTCCTAATTATTATTGCCAATAATGGAAAGTAATTGTCACTTAGATGTAATACTAAAATATAAGTGATTTTAAGTATAATTTAATATATTGGTTATACTAAATTATATATACACTAGTGTCCAGAAATTCAGGGGCAGTGACCAATTTCAGACGTTTCGTCGAATATCTTCTGAAACTCGTGAGGAAATGCCCGTAATGCCCTTTGAGGTGTAAAGAACATGCTTGACTACACGTTGATTTGTGAAGATCTTTTTCTCGGGCTCCATTCTAAAATGAGTTTCTGCAGTAGCTCTTCTATTATTCTGCAAACATGCCCATACTCTCTAAGCTTATCGTGTCCGATCATCTGTAGAACATCCTGTCTGAAATTACATGATTTTAAGTATTCTTGAATTTTTACACTTTCTAGCCTTGATGTTCTTGTTTACCTTTGGCAGAAGTCCATTACGGTAGAGAAGCATTTCATTTATAGAGAGATATTTAAGGTCTATATCTCCGAACCATACAGTAAAGTGTTTCGCACGATTGTACTATAAATTAATCGTTTAATTTTAAATCGAAAAAGTAAAAATATTATTTTTTCATTAATTTATTTACCAAAAAATATAAATCTACAGGGTGCGTCAGAAAAAATTATGCATACACTTTTTAACGGGTCATATCTTTCCATTTTTTCTTTATTTTAAAATTGTACTTAATTGGAAATAATGAGTGGACCAATATTAACTTTTGAAAAACGGAAATTTATTTTAAAATACTATTGTAACCATGAAAGTGTAGCATAAGTACAAAAACAATATCACAGGAGTTTCAGGTAGATCCAAGTATGCGACTTACAATTCGTCAAATAAAAAATATTTTGAAACGAGTGGATGTTCATAGACAACGTTCCGGAACCGCAATTGAACAAGAATGCGCCACAGCACCAAAGGTAATGTTTGTTGATGTTTTTGAATCAATAGCATACCGTTATAAGCAGTGCATTGACCAGAAAGGTAATAATTTTGAACATCTGCAGTTCTAGGAAAAGTTATACATTTTATGTAGATTCTTTGCAATTGAAATATTAATTATACATGAAACAACACGGCAGTTATAATCATTCAAAGTGTGTATACATACACTGTTAAAAATTTGCAACAAACTGTCCAGTCAGTTGACCGTTTTTTATAGAAAACGGTTACATAACCGTAATTTAACTCAATTATGAACATATTATTGCCCATATTATTTTCCTAAAAGAGGTAAATTACGGATATGTAACCGTGTTCTATAGAAACGGTCAAATGACTGGACAGTTTGTTGCAAATTTTTAACAGTGTATTTCTAATCCATCTTGTATATTGAACAGAAATACTGAATAGATAAGACAAAAAATCCTATATGGGTGTTTTCAAGTTTGTAAATGATTTCAGGAACATGAAGGTAATCTCGAATTACCAGTATTGTTACCTTTAAATGAAAAAGTGTATTATGGGAATGTGATGATTTTTTTAATATCATGGGTGACTCCGGAATGTTTGAGAATATTGTACACATGTGTTTCATAAATGCGAAGAATGTCGTTATGTGACACTGAAAAATTCTCATCCATACCTCATGAAGAGCAGTCTCCATTTCACGGACGTTAAACTGGAATATCAATCTAATGCAACATGTCGTTCAAATATGTCCCAGAGATCGCCAATAGATTTCAAATTAGGACAGTATGGTAGTCATTCTATTAACTCTATTTTCTCCGTTTTGAGTTTGCTCAACACAGGTCGTGCTGAAGGGAAAAGGAATCGACAATGGATATCGTATTTAGGGCGACACCAGACTTGAGTATTTCCTCTTTAAAGTTTCGAGATAACAAAATGCCATTCTGCATAATAAGCAGGTCCGTACGTTCTCCTAAGCCAATCAAGACCAACATTAACTATAAGACTTCTTTCGAAAACACGAGATTTATTCGAGAACGCGTCGGTTTCAACCCTCTAGATAAAATGCGGACTGTAAAATAGTGATTTCTGTTTTTGCAAGTTTCTGACAACACATACACGTCCACAGTTGCTTTGGTAGCAGACGAAAAACATTCCTTCGGCAAACTCCAACTATTCCCATTTCTTTAAAACTTGTCTACAGTCTGTATATAAAACTCGCTGCTGTGACATACCACTAAACTGCTAAACTCTTCTATGTTTGTCTGGATTTTTGTCTTAGATTTTGTTGTGACTTTTAAATCAATTTAATTCAAAAAGTTTAAAAACTTACGTTTTGCGAAGTAAAAGTAAAAAGAAGAATCTTAGATAAAAATCTGATTCCAACACTACTCTTTTGAACATTTTCTATAAGAAAATTTAATTTCCATATGTAGTTTTCTTCTTTCTATTTTCGTGACAGTCGAATGCAGTGATTCTCAAACTTTTATTGCTTAAGTACCACTTGAAAAAGATACACGTGCTGGCTTACTCCCTATTTTTTACGTATAAAGAACGTGAAAAGAAAAATAGGAAAAGAGTAAACGATGAATTGATGCAAATAATTGTAACATTTATATTGAACAAGCAGATCTTCGCTTTCTTCACTGGTCATGTTTTCCCAAACGATCCTCTATTTAAACAACCCACTGGTTGGGACCCTCAATGCTTTCGACAGCATGCACCTTTGCGGGCCCGTTCCGGTTTC
Organism: Maratus michaelseni; assembly: GCA_963931845.1. NCBI lineage: Eukaryota > Metazoa > Arthropoda > Arachnida > Araneae > Salticidae > Maratus > Maratus michaelseni. Next base: position 322,430,522 of record OZ007587.1, read on the forward strand.
GAATCAAACGAAACTTGTATTATAGTGAAATTTAATTTCGCCCCAGATTAAATTCAAATTGTCAGCATCGTTTTTTTCGTTGCTATATGAATCGATTTAGCATTTTTCCAACTTCAATTTAATCACCAAAATATACTGTAGATCCCTTTTTGTATTAGAATGAAATTGTCAATAAACAGCGTAGGAGTGCAAACAAAAGACTAAAAATTGCATAAAAAATACGGTAAAATTGAAAAAGCGCACAGCACAAAATTTGCAATATTGGGACAAAAGATTGAAACTGAATTTTTTCACACTGAATGTCAAAAAATTACCGCGAAACGATGCTAAAAGTAGCATATAAAATTCGCCAACAATTCGAAAATCGCTGTATCAAGTCCGAATACATTTTATTTATATGAGCAATACTATTACTAATATAGACTTAAATACTTATTTACTAATATAATATTATTACTATATACTTATGTACTAATTTACTATATTCAACTAAAATATTGAAACTGGATTCATTTTACTAACGTGGACAATTTCCTGTAAAACGCGAAAAAACGAAAAAAAACCCATAAAAAATTAAATTAAACAAAATCTTATTATTATTGTTTTTTACAAATATCTTTGAGGTGCATAACTTCAGACATACGGTAACTGTCTACTAAATCTTGTATCTTAGTGCTTCAGAAAACAGCACACAGCCACACAGACAGACAAACACACAAACATGTGTGTCTGTCTTTTTTTATCTTTTTTATTGTAGATTTATGGAAATTTTGAAAATAGCCATGTTTAAAAGTTAAATGGGCTTTTTTTCCCCTGCAGCATATTTCTTACATATAGAGCGCTTCTTTGATGATATATAGAGATATGTCAAATTCAACGTTGACTGTTTCAGAATTTTGTTTTTGAAACATCAATGATATGAAAAATCCTTTTTACTGGTGTAATTGCCTGTCCCACGTCGCGTCGTATTCTGGTTGCGTATCACCAAGAGGCTGCGAACAATATTTTAGGAAACCTTGCTCTTATCCATGACTGTTTTAATTTACGTTTGTTAACATTAGACTTATTTGTATAATTTCATTAAACCATAAGCTCTTCTAACATTTTTTAACAGAATTAAAAAAGATATATATATTAAAAATAGTAATTGTTAAAAAAATATATGAACATAACTTAAACAAACATATATAAAGCACTAAATAAAATAAAATAATGTTTAATAAATAAAAGTAAGATATTTATTTTGAAACAAAGTATAAACAACCTAAATGATCGGTAAATATGATGCAAAGACATATCATTAAACCAACAGTCTTTATTGTAAAGAAATGTGCGAACTTATAAATCAGATAGTCGCTCTTTTTGTGTAACGGGAGAAGGGGTCTTCAAGACATATTACGATTTATTACGATTTTAGTATATTCTTTACATAATATATAAGTATATTTAATAATGTACTGTATAAATTTTTTAAATATGTTTACACAGATTTTGACAGTTATTAGGTTGATCACAGCTTTCTTTGAAGTATCTAAACATAATTAATTTAAAGAAATTATTGATTTTATTTTCTTTTAATGGAGTTACAAAATATATTATGTGTAATCCCTTTTTATAGTTCATGTTTATGTATATAATAAGATTATATTTTGAACCAATAACTTACGTTTCTTGATATGAAATTATTTATTTAAATATATCTTTAAAAAATCTGTCTCTGAGATTAGGAACAAGAGTCATAACAGTTTTTATGAGTATAGTACAGACAAAATGCTACTTTAAAGATATGCATGTAAACTGATAATGTCTCAAAATATTCCTAGTGTAACACAGGGTTTTTTTTTTAAATAAGCATATTTCGCATTTTGAAAGAAAGCTTTATTAAAGAAATCACAATATTTAAGAGGTTTATTTTATTTCTAGTGTATATTATGCAATACGGTTTCTAAAGAACTACTGGAGGCAATAACACTTAAGTTCTTTTGTTACATGTGTAATTTTTGATTTAAACAAACCTACAACAAATAAAACAACCCTTCTAATTTTCCTTTAAAAGGTTCAAGAAAAGTAGAAAACATAAGTTAAAATATCACTAAAGATAAAATTATTTTATTATCTTTTTTCTCTTTCAGTATTCAAATTTGCTACTTGCTGCAGGGAAATACGTTCTTGTGAATACTTTATTTCAAATAAAAGTAAAATACCCAATCATATAAAAAACTGAAAAAAAGTTATTCTACTTTTTTTTTGGCAGAATGTCTGCCTTTTTATATGAAGAAAAAAAAATCGTATTTCTTCTGAAAATGTCTGGAAGACTTTCCTGTTCCGTTTAACGCTTTTATGCAGTTTTATTAATGATGAAATTAAGCATACATATATTAAGCATACAAATAATTATTATCAATGTAATCAATTTACGTATATAAAAATTTTAAAATGTAAAAAAAATTAAAAAATTGTAAAAATGGCTTTCTAAATTTTGTATATAATATAAACAAGAGCTGACTTATCACAGCAATTACGGAATATACCATTTGATGATGATATTTAATTCTAACATTACGGAAATAATTGCTCTAAAACTTTGCGATTTATAATTTTAAGTATGTATTCATAAAAAAAAACCTTATAAATATCTCAAATTTTAACAGAAAGTTCATGTATCGGAGATAAATTTTATATTTAAATTATTCCTTTCCAAAAATGTTTCTAAAAAACTATTCTAGTTAATGTAAAATGCTATTTTGAAATTCTTTGGTATATTAACACATACAAACTACCGTACAGATATCAAATCAGTTAAAAAACATATTTAAAGCTTTAGATTAAAATAATTCAATTGTACATGTATAATAAATTATATAGGTTGTTCTATAACGCCAATTACAAACTTTGAAGGAATATTCAGCACACTACAAAAAACAACATACGTAAACAAAATTACCTAATGAAAAATGTATGACATACCACACTATGTCTAAAGAAATCATAAATTTAACAATAATGTACTAATTAATAAATTTTCTAATGAATAGTTAATATATTAAAATTAGTCTTATTAATATTCCTACAGATATTTATAAATTGTTGATTCTTTATTATATAAAAACAGTCAGTATCGATACTAGGAATAATTAAAACATACACCCATAGTTCAGAAAGTATATAGTTATTATATGCTGACAAATCCACTTAATTAAAATGTGATAATCATAAAATGAAAATTTTATATTATTGAAAAAAACGTTAATAGTAGAGATTTTTTCCCCTATACATGACTTTAAACTGAATTTTGTAGAATAGTTCTCCTTATATTCCAATTCCTTTATACTTGTGTGAATGTGACCTATGTATTTTAAAATATATTATCTAATAGCAGTCAGTATGGATACTGTGAATAATTAAAACAAACACCCATAGTTCAGAAAGAAAATAGCTATTCTTTGTAAACAAATCCACTTAGTTAAAGCGTGATAATCATAAATTAAAATTTTATATTATTGAAAAAAACGTTAATAGTAGAGATTTTTTCCCCTATACATGACTTTAAACTGAATTTTGTAGAATAGTTCTCCTTATATTCCAATTCCTTTATACTTGTGTGAATGTGACATATGTATTTTAAAATATATTATCTAATAGCAGTCAGTATGGATACTGTTAATAATTAAAACAAACACTCATAGTTCAGAATGTAAATAGTTACTCTTTGTAGACAAATCCACTTATTTAAAATATGATAATCATAAGATCAAAATTTAAAATTGTTGAAAAACCGTTAATAGTAGAGTTTTTTTCCCTATACATGACTTTAAACATTATTTTGTTAAATAGTTCTCCTTATATTCCAGTTCTTTTATACTTGTGTGAAAGTGACATTAAATAATCGAAAAGCTTATAGTTTTTCATTAATAACTTGCCTTGTTTTTGAGAAATATAAAACGTAATGCACATAAAGATACATAATGTAATTTTAGTTTATATCAAAGAATGACATAATATCATATGCAATAACCTGCTACTTTATATTTTTATGTCATAAATTTGCTTCAATATACATTCTTTTAGAATTGGGTGATAAAATTGCATTTTTAACCTGATTTATGTTTCACAATTTAGGCATTTGCATTTCGCGAGTCCAGAAACAAATTTACAAACAGTAACACAGCTGATTTCTAAAAGAAAAAGAAAATAAGGAAGCATGTTTTTGAATGCACATTTTTCATCATTAACTTATGTTTATATTTTAGTTTACTATTTCGAATATAAATCCTTTTACTTAAAAGAAAATCATATCTAATTTTGTTTCCATCATAAAAGTATTTAGAATATGTTTTTCTAAAACACATTATAAATATGCCACTGTGTTCTGTTTAAATTATGTTCCGTAAATATGTTCTGTTTTTTTTTTTCAAAATTATTGCAAATATCTCATTCACTGTTTATAGCATTATTTTAAGTAACAGCATGAAAAGAATAATTTATCAAAATTACATAACACAAAACCCATTTATACACATATTTAATCAACCGAAATGTAAAATTACTAGTTGCCGAAGAGAAAAGATTCCGAAGATATATGACATTGAAAATTTACGCTTAGTTAATTCTAAAGATAATTGTAGCTACATTAAAATATTGGCAATTTTTAACAGAGTTTTCTTTTGACAAAAAGCAAAACTCTACTTATAAACTATATTCTAAAGTTATAAAGAAAAATCATTAGACAAGAAAAATTCGAATATCAGAATTCTTTCGACAGAAATAATAATGTTAAATGGTTCCTTTCTGTTGTTAGTTTTTTTTATACACATAAAGGATTCTTTATTCTTATTTCTCAGTTTTTTTGCAAATCATATTTATTTCTTCATCTTTTTTTACACACATAATTATAATGTAAATGGTAAATTGCTGTCTTTAATATTCATAATTAACGGTTTCTATAATATTATCAAATTCATATCATGCTTTTTTTCCAATACTTTGTTATTTTTCAAGAAGGAATGCATTATACATTCTTTGTATTTGATGTTGAAAATGATCGTGTTTCATTAGGAAGAAAGTTTTTTTAAAAGCCATTATTCTTTTCCACTCTTGAATGCATTTATGAAAAAATTGACGGTGAATTTAAATCCAACTAACAAATATTCTTCCGTTGTTTTCATTAAAATTAATCTTTCACTGTAGATTTTACTTAATTTATACGTTAATTAACCCTTTACTGCCCAAATTATGAAACAATAAAAATATTACCTTCTAAAGAGTTTTTTATGTATTTTAAATATATAGTAATAAAAAAACAATGTGCAATTAGTAAATATATTTCAGAAATATTCCTTTTTTAATGATGTAAATTGGTATTTATACACTGTAAACAGACAGCTATTTCTGGAAAATATAATATAACCAGAAACAAAAATATACAATAACATTTTCCTATTTACTCACGATTTGGAAAAGCGTTCTTTATCTTAAAAAAACACAAAAACCAATATATTTTTGAAAATTAAAGAAATATTTTAAAAAACAGTGTTTCTTTTGCTGCCACCGATTTTCGGAAGCGTTTCCGATTAGTTTTTATAACATTAATCAATTTTTTTAATCTAGCATATAATTTTTTTGGATGCTATCACTTCTCAAGTAAACATTTCCTGTTCAACAACATGCTTTACAGACAAACCTGCTAAATTATTAGCATTAACATTAACATTAAAATTATTATTATTTTGTTATGTATAAATTCACTTACGAAACTAAAAATGCTTAATTGAGAATTGATAACATCCGAAAAACTGATATTTTTGTTTTAATACTCTATAAATCTACTCCGAAACCTTTCCGAAAATTGGTGGAAGCGAAAGAAACTTTGTTTTCATAAATGGCTATTTCAATCTCGAAAATACATATTGGTTTGTTAGATTTGTACAGATAAAGACCGCTTTTTAAACTGTAGATAACTTTGAAGAGGTCATTGTATGTTTTCGTACGAGGTTACATTATATTTTTGTATATTAAGTAACATCTGTCTTTTTTTACAGCATAAGGATTCCTCCGAAAAAATACAACTCTACGCAACTAATTTTCTCAAAATATCGTTTGTTAAGTATTTTATAAGATTAGAAAATATGCGAATATATGTCTTACATATAACTATAGATTTTTTTCAACACTCCATGCTTTTAAACATAAAGGAAGCTGAACTGTTTAATCAGTAAAATAAATTATCCATTTAAAATTATTTTTTGTGGTGCACAACGAATAATACGTTTACACCATGATAAATTAAAGCATCTAAAATTCATCTAAGTTTGTGTAAATGCCAATCGCTGTGTTAATTGAATTTTGGAACAAGTTGTTTTATGGTACTTTAATGTACCGTCCGGGCATAAAGGGTGTAACAGAAAAGACTTTCTTAGTAAAATTAACATTTAACTTCATGCTGTGTATAAATTATTTGAATTATCCCGAGCTCTCTTACAAAAGAAGGGTAATGTTTTTGACCGTGGACAATATAAGATTCCTTATTCTATGATAAAATTCGATCGGTTTGTTGGATTTTAATGAATGTGGTACTAAATCGTTTGTCTTCCCTCGGCGAGTGCCATGGACTGTAGTTATATACACCTTATTATTATTATTTTAAACAATCATACAAATTGGTAAATATATCATAAAATTTTTAATAATTTTTCAATGTGTAAAAAAAGCCTCTTGCTCAGAAAACGAAAGACAGAATCTTCCTCTTAATATGCCAATTGAAATATTTCCAACTGTGTGAAAAAGTTATATAGAATATGATGCCTCGAATAATCATATCTATCCCAAATGATTATATATGGTTGTTCTATTAAGATTAATTTTGCACTAAATTAAACAATCATCTGTAGCCCAGCAGTCGCAGATTCAGCTTGTTTTATTTATTCCCAATCATAATAAAATTGGAAGGTACCGGTTTTCGAAACCAGTCCATTCTATAGAAACAGTAAACGTGAACTTAAAAAAAACGCATGTTAAATTATTCATTCTTTTTCCGTTCATAAATCCATGTTCTGGAAATTTCTTGAACATACTTTAGTTGTTCCAACAACAGTTTCTGGAGCATTCAACTGCAGTATGAAAACTCATTTTCCTTCTCTCTCTGTGTGCTCTATTGTGTTGATCTCTTGGAAGAGCACGTAGTTTAACTAAATATGTGTGTGTGCGTCATTAGACTTTCTCTTCATTTTATCGTGAACATATAATGAAGTTATGAAAATTTACCAATTATTTATTCCCAATCATAATAAAATTTAAATAATAATAATAAACAAATTAAAGAAAAACGTCAAATCATACCACTTTAAATAATGAAATGGTTTGATCATATCATAAAAAAGGTAATCTTTCTGCTTTTTTTTTCGTTCAATTTGAAGTAAGAGAAAGTCGGGTAGTATTGGGCCAGTAGTGTTTCAAGCTTTGGTCAATGGTAGCAGCACCTGTCACGCTGCTGTCATGTTAATTAAGTGTGAAGAAAGACACTCTCGCCATTTTGTACTAAGTGGTAGTAAGTGATAGTAAGTTATTAGTTTGTTTTTTGCGAGTTTTCTAGTGCACGAAGATTACTTTGGATATATGTAGCTCTTGTTAAATTAAATACAACAATGATTTTAGTGTTTTGTTAATCTGTATGGGTTACTGTACTTTATATTGTAAGCTGTAAATATATCTAGACCTTTCAATATGCATGATAGGTAGTCAAAGCGCCGGAGTGTAGTGTTGTGGCTGTTTTGGATATACGGTTGGAGGGTTGCAACGGACAAAAGTTTACAGGTTTAAAAAGTTAAATTATTACGGCTTTCTATGTTTTATTCTAGGGGGGAGAAAATAAGTCATAAATGGGAACAAAATTGCATAAAGGGAGCTATAGAAAATTTCCCGAAATGTCAATCAGGGAATATAGTGAAGGATATTGTATAATTAAAAATACCTTAGGTGATAGACTAAAAGACGTTAAAGTGCAATTTATCACCGACAAAAATTTCAAACGTCGGCATTTTTTAAAAGATCATTTAATTAATTTGCATTTTTTAATAACAAAATGAAATTTCGGATAAAAATAAATATCATAACATTTTCATAATCTTAACATACGTAAAAACATGTTTTATTTATGACCTATACTACTATATGACAAAAACTCACTGGTCACTTTTAATTTTAGACGTTTTTTCCAGTATCTAGAGAAATACTTGAAAAATTCTTCCGGAACTTCAGGAATATTAAGAACATATTTCGCTTCATATAGTGCGTCTCAAAAGTATATGGACAGGCGATTTTTTGAAATAACAGTTCAAAAAATGAAGCAAAAATCACGTAAAAAAATATGCATATAGTATCATGACATAAATTTATTACAGCAAAGAAATAAAGTATAAGTTTTACAGATTTTTGGAAAAAAAATAAAAATAAAAATAGTCTGTCCCAAAAATATGTGGACTTTTGGAATATTTTGCTTTTAAATTCAAATTTTGTATCCATTCCTTTTAATTATCTTGAAAACCCTATCAGGCATGCTTTCAACTATTGTTTGGAGTATGTGCGGCTTTAGAGAGAACCAACTCTGTTCTACTTGTTGCTGTAATTCCTGAATAGTAGAAAACTGCTCACCATGGGGATACACATTCGTACAAGTACTCCCGAAAGGTTTTCAATTGGATTCAAGTCTGTGCTGATGGCTGGCCAGTCTATAACAGTCACTTGATTCTGTTTAAACCAAGCTGTTGTTGAGTGAAAGGTGTGAATCGACGCATTGTCCTGTTGGAATTTCCAGTTTTCCACCACTAAGATGTTTCCAATTGGAAGCCGATTGCTTTTAAGGACATTTTGATAATCCTCAGAGCACTGTCGATCATTAAGAAAAGCAATATCTGTTGTTCCGTTGAAACAGAATACGCACAACACCATTAGTGAACCCCCTCCTTTTTTGTCGACTAACGAACTCGCGAGGTTTTTTTCGTAAGTCATGCCAATAGTATGCCCAGCCATCAAGGTCATCCAAATTGATTGTTTTTTCGTCACTGAAGAAAACACTTAACCATTCATCCGTCCAATGCATGCGTTTTTTAGCCCAAAGAACTCGAGCCTTTCTATGGTGCACTTTTAGCATAGGTCTCCGACACATTCAGCGATATTTATGATTTTCGCTTACCTGTATTCGACGGTGAACAGTAGATCTGGAAATAGGAAACGCTTAAGTCCTTTCAATTTCACGAACAGACTTCTTTTGGATTGAAACTGCTCGCAAAATTTCTTTATCTTGTCTTAGAGATGTTTTTCTTGGTTGACCTAAACACTTTTTTGCAATCGTATTGTCACTTCTTGATAAAATTGCTTAAATTCCAGATCTTCTATGCTTCATTGGTTTGGCAATATCAGAAACTTTAACATTTTGATCCTTTAAGCGCCAAATGTTAGCAATATCATCAGACAATTTAACGTTGCGAGGCATTTTTCAACTATTCGACGATTGAAGATACAGAAGTGATTTTATATTTAGAAGTGGTTACGTCACAAGTACAGGACGCAGAAAATGCAAATTTTTCTGATACGGTAGTAATAAAAGCAATTCGTTTCATTGTCCGTATATGTTTGAGACAGCTTATTTTGAATTTTATTTTTTTACAAACAATCTGTGATATAAACATAACATTTCTGTATCGTAAAAAACTTATGTTATGATTCCATATGCTAATTATTAGGTAGCTTTCAATACAAAAAAGTATAAAGCTACCTATTGCAGCCGTTCGGAGGAAAGTAGTTCCCGAAAATTTCGATATATTTTCACCGATCATGACCCCCAGACCCCAAAACCACCCTCCGTTCAAATGTTGATTTATATATATATATATATATATGACCTATGTCATACGATAACGCCCGTATTTATAAATCAACTTTGATGAAACTAATTGTGTGTATTAAGCTCACCAATATCTCGACCAATGCCACTTTCAGGAAACTTGACAAAGTACAGTATCAATAATATATTAGAATTAGAAAATGAATTTGTTAAAAAATTGATGAAATATGAGCATTTGCATGGAATACCTTTTAACAGTTTATTCACGAAAGATAACAAAAATATTTTTGCATTATTTAGAAGTCACTTATATAGGGCAACGCATATAAAAGCCAAAGCGTGAGCCTTACCATAAAGAATAACATAAAATTTCAGAAAGATATCGGCGAGATCAAGAGCGGAATTTCAGTTGCTTTCTAAACGTAGCTGGATCATAAGACATTTACCTCAAAATGTTACCTCAAAACCTTTTTTAATAACTGAGTTTCGACTAAGGAAACAGTATTTAACGAATGTTCACGCGTAGCTTTGGATTGGATGCTTCTATTTTGATAAATATTTTTTTGTTTGAAATTGGATCGTTTTGATAATTCTATCAGAGAAAACTAAAGCAAAAAGGAACAAAAAATAATAATAAATACAAAAAGACAACTTTGTGGAAAATCTCTTATTATCCAGCTTTTCTATAAAGTAACTGAAATTCAGCTCACTATATTGCCGATTACTTTCTGAATTCTTTCTGGCATGCATTATTATATAGTAGCCCTATATAGTTGACTACTAAATTAGGCAAAATAGTTTTTGTTGTCGTTAGTCATGAGCAATTAAAAAATATTCAATTTGTAGTATATTATTTCTACTGTAGTTTGTCAAATTTTTTGAAAGTTTCGTTAAATTTGGTTAAAAAAAACCTGCATGTTATAAACAATAAACATGCGAAAATAAAATTTTATGAGCTTTTTAAAGAAACACTTATATCTCCTTAAACAAACGTACCATGCTTACACAAGGGAGCACAAATGTTGGTCAATACATACATAGTCATGTGCTACAGCTGAAGATTATTTCGAGAAATTTATTTTACATGCTGATTACAAATATTATATTTTTATGTTAAATATGTTTTAGTCCTTTAATTACCTTCGTGATCAAACATTCCTGAAAAAATATGGCATCAGATATGTTCTTTATATTTATCAATTTCTAGAAACAATTGCCAATTACTTCTCTAGATATTCAACAAAACTAATCTTTTCTAAAATCTTAAGTGTGTGGTGATGTTTGGCCATATAGTGCATATGTTGCAACACTTGTTTTCACTCATCATAAATTATTTAAACGATGTGCATTTTTATAAGTATGTAAAATAAATTGTATTCATGAATATTTTATTCACAAAGTATCGATGACAAATCAAAACATAGTTTGAAAAAAATCCCGTTAAAAAGTCATACTTCCATAAACCTAATTGTAGTATTATTAAAATTTTGTATGCTTAACATTTAGTTTGATTGTGCCGAGCGATAGATGTTCTTTGTGTTGACTCCAATGGTAACTTTGTGACGCTGTTCCCCCTAAACTATTCCGCTGTGGACAAATTAATTCAGCACAGTGAAAGCTGCCACATCCGGCAAGGTTCACGTAATTTTGTATTACATAAATCGTGCGTTTGAGCATTAATTGTTGATCATGAGGTCCATAGACGTAATCATAAAACGAACGCGCGTTTCAATTTACTATTTTTATGCTTCTACAGTCTATCTTTTTCAACAACTCTCAAAATTTAACATAGAAGGTGGTGTCATTGAAAAATTCCGCCTTGCCTACTGTTGGTCACAATCCTTCACTACCAAGAAATTTATGAGAGCTAGTGTAGATATATTGTTGCTACACTTAGGACAAAATCGGGTGGTGTTAACAGAAATGGTTATCACGTAGGAGTTAAACTTTTGTCTATTTGACCATTGACCAATCACTTTGCTAAAATTATTGTGTATGCATATTGATGTGTTGAAACTACGATTGATGCGAACGGCAATATCTACTATCGCATTGTAGTTACATTTTCAGCTGTAGGCACGAATGCAGTCAAAGCCGCTTTAAGACTAGAGTTTAAAAGTATCAAAATTTTATAGCCGCAGTGCCGGTATGGAAATATTTTTTTGAAATATTCGAAAACAAACTTTCTTCCGAGAACTATTGTGATCTGAATTGTCATTTCAGAATTAGAAATTTTCAATTTCTCATTAACGATATCCTATTAATGCTTAAAAGTTAATTAGCCTAGCTCATTTTGTGACGTCCCCGCGCTTCCTACTACCATTAATATTAAATATGATTTTATTGCTGTTATGTACATATTTACTGGCTTTAAAAAAAGTGTATAGCAATAAATACTCCTTATTTTCAAAAAAGTAAATTAAACCTCTTTGTTAAAACATTTTTATTTTTGTTAAAAGGATACTTCATTCATTTCAATTTTCTTCTTAATTCGTTGCCCTTTTAAAAAAAATTAAAATTTAAAGACAAAGTAAAAAAAATGAAGCTCAAAACGAAATAAAAATGTACCTGAATATCTCCAAAAAACATACATCTAAGACTAAACAAAAAATAATTAATTAATATATCATGGAAAAAGATACACTTAACTTGGGGTATATTAAAACAGAACTCTAATAATCGATTATATACTAATTACATATTATAGATTTTTAAAATAATCATCCACACAATTGTCGAAATCTATTGCAATTAAAACATTTTAAATTCTTAAAAGTTCAAATGTAATCCTTTGTATTTTTCGATATAAATTAAGTATCTTTCAGCACTTATTGAATTTTCATTGTAAATCAATTATGAAACGTGCATCTCAGCTTTCAGCTTTAACAGTAGACAAAGAGTACAGATATGATTAGAATTGTATTCTTCGGACTTAAAAGGATTTGTTGGATCAATCAAAACAATGTGATATTCTAGAAGTACGAAACGTTTTGGAGAATGTATTGAATTCACAGATAAAGTTAATTTATTCAAGTTATAAAGTTTTGACTTCAATTTAAAACTATTATGGAATATAATACTAAATATAAAAAAAAATGCTAAGAATAAATTTTAAATTGCATTAGTTAGCAAAAAAAATGACCCCCGACAAAAATATATCCACGCAATTTAGATATGATATTTCAAAGAAATAAAAATTTTTACATTTTCTGTATTTGATAAAGAAATTATTAATGTATCTCATATAGATATTTCATAAGGACGCATTTTTTTTTCTTTAGCCACTGATTCTTCTACATTCTTGAATGAACCTAAAAAAATGAAAGAATATTTCTTAATCCGGCTTTATATTTTCACCATCATATACGATTTATATAAGAAAAAATTTTATAAGAAAAAGTTTTATAAAAATAAAAATTATGAATCACTTAAAAGATTGTGATATCCTTTTTATTACTAGATAAAATGGAAAACTTGAAAAAAGAAATTTCATTGTCGTAGATTCAAAACCTATAAATGCTATCATGGGAAGCCAGTTTGTTTAATTTCGCCTTCCATATGTTTTTTTTTTTTTTTTTTTTTTTTTTTTTTTTGTGACACCTATATAAATGTTGACAATAATTCAATAAACAATTCTTATTCCTTTTCCTGCTGTAACTCAATTAATGGTCAATTAATGTTTTATTCACATTAATTTATATTTATATGTTATTTATATACTAGCTGACACGCCAGAGATTCCCCGGGCTGCGAATGACCGTAAATCATATATTCTAATACGAGCAAATCTTGTGTGTGGTTATATATATATATATATATATATATATATATATATATATATATATATATATATGCAAATTTTATCTTAAAAACGGCTCTAACGATTTTGACGAAATTTCCTATCTTACCGTTTTGGGGCATCAGAAAACCATTGGGCTAGGTCACATGTTCGAAAAAATTCGATTAGTGGGTCATTTTGGGTCATTTTGGGTCATGGTCTAGCTAATTGTATCTAAACAACGGTTCAAACGATTTTGACGAAATTTTGTATCCGACCATTTTCGGGCACGAGAAGACTATTGGGCTGGGTCACATGTTCGAGAACTTTCGATTAGTGGGTCATTTTTGGGTCAACGCGTGTAAAATTAATTTTATCTAAAAAACGGCTCTAACGATTTTGATTAAATTTTGTGTCCTACGAGTTTCGAGCACGATAAAATCATTGGGCTAGGACACATGTCCGAGAAAATTCGATTAGTGGGTCATTTCTGGGTCATTGTGGGTGAAGATCTAAAAAGCGGCTCAATTTACACTAAATTTTGCATCCAACGGTTTTCGGGCACGAGAAGACTGTTGGGCTAGGTCACATGTTCAAGAAAATTCAATTAGTGGGTCATTTTGGGTCATTTTGGGTCATGGTCAAGCTAATTGTATCTAAAAAACGGTTCAAAAGATTTTGACGAAATTTTGTATCCGACTATTACGAGAAGACTATTGGGCTGGGTCACATGTTCGAGAATTTTCGATTAGTGGGTCATTTTTAGGTCAACGCGGGTCAAATTAATTTTATCTAAAAAACGGCTCTAACGATTTTGATTAAATTTTGTAACCTACGAGTTTCGGGCACGCGAAAATCATTGGGCTAGGTCACATGTTCGAGAAAATTCGATTAGTGGGTCATTTCTGGGTCATTGTGGGTCAAGATCTAAAAAGCAGCTCAATTTACACTAAATTTTGCATCCAATGGTTTTCGGGCACGAGAAGACTGTTGGGCTAGGTCACATGCTCGAGAAAATTCAATTAGTGGGTCATTTTGGGTCATTTTGGGTCATGGTCAAGCTAATTGTATCTAAAAAATGGTTCAAAAGATTTTGACGAAATTTTGTATCCGACTATTTTCGGGAACGAGAAGACTATTGGGCTGGGTCACATGTTCGAGAACTTTGGATTAGTGGGTCATTTTTAGGTCAACGCGGGTCAAATTAATTTTATCTAAAAAACGGCTCTAACGATTTTGATTAAATTTTGTAACCTACGAGTTTCGGGCACGCGAAAATCATTGGGCTAGGTCACATGTTCGAGAAAATTCGATTAGTGGGTCATTTCCGGGTCATTGTGGGTCAAGATCTAAAAAGCGGCTCAATTTACACTAAATTCTGCATCCAATGGTTTTCGGGCACGAAAAGACTGTTGGGCTAAGTCACAGTTCGAGAAAATTCAATTAGTGGGTCATTTTGGGTCATTTTGGGTCATGGTCAAGCTAATTGTATCTAAAAAACGGTTCAAAAGATTTTGACGAAATTTTGTATCCGACTATTACGAGAAGACTATTGGGCTGGGTCACATGTCGAGAACTTTCGATTAGTGGGTCATTTTTAGGTCAACGCGGGTCAAATTAATTTTATCTAAAAAACGGCTCTAACGATTTTGATTAAATTTTGTAACCTACGAGTTTCGGGCACGCGAAATTCATTGGGCTAGGTCACATGTTCGAGAAAATTCGATTAGTGGGTCATTTCCGGGTCATTATGGGTCAATATCTAAAAAGCGGCTCAATTTACACTAAATTCTGCATCCAATGGTTTTCGGGCACGAAAAGACTGTTGGGCTAAGTCACAGTTCGAGAGAATTCAATTAGTGGGTCATTTTAGTCATGGTTCATGATATTTGAACTCAAATTTAACTTTGACCGAGCATAGCTTGGTCTTCCCTGCTCGTATATTGAAAATCAGTATTGAATTCATACATTTTTCTCTCTTTCTTCTTTTCGTTTCAGATAACAAAACGATGACTTACATTCCTTTCTTTAGTAATTAATTTAAAAAGAATATATTTTTATTTTTATTGAAATTGATTCCCGAAAGTCTCTTCTACAAAAAGGAATAAAAAAATATTGGATGGTTAAGGTATCAAATAGAAACTGATTGATAAAATAATTCAACAACAAGTAAATACACAGCACATCGGCATTAAAAGAAAATTCCGTATCTCAGTTTCTACTTCGACAGCGCCAACATCGTAAAATTCCAAGCCCTATTTGAATTCTAAAAAGTGCCCATTCCGTAAACTTTTCCTCTTCTGTTTCTGCGAAAGCGCTAGAACTTAACTAAAATTCCTACTTCTCAACATAACAATCTTCTTGACACTGCGATGAGTCTCAGGATGTTCGCACTAAATGTGCGGAAGCTATTATCATTTCACCTTTCAAAATAACCTTTTTTCTATAGCTATTTATCTCACATACTCTTCCGCGCCCTCCATAAAAAAAATATGCTGCCCACATTGGGGAAATAAATAATTTGTTAGCCATTTTAAATGCACGGAATTTTCAATAGCCGTACTCATTTTGGAATTTCAGCTTTGGTACGGAAAGCATTCGTAAGTATTATTAGGTGCGTTCGTAATTATATAAATACGTAGCACCTATTGTCGTCGCTTGGTCCGTCCGTCTGTCCGTCCGTCCGTCCGTCTGGATGTCCGTCTGTCTGTCCGTCCGTCCGTCCGTCCGTCTGCATATAACAACGCAAAAACTACCCAACCGAATGGTTTGCAATTTAAAATATATTATCTTTGCAGAATTTTGTCGAGACATTTCAAATTTTATTAAAATCGAATCAAAACTTTAGGAGATATTAATAAAAATATTTATTAAAAAATTTGAATTTTTTTATTTTTTTAATCGGTGCTTTCTTGTTATAGGAGCTTCCGAAGTTGAATCGTCCGGCGACCGAGATACTTACTTTATTGCAGAAATTAATCTGCAGACGATATAATTCATTTCACAGAAATAAAACTCAGAAAAGATCTGAATATTTATATAACTAGCTATAGTACGAACGCACCTCATTTGTCACGTTTGACGTACAATTTCCAACTTGTTATTGAAAGTGTGCCACCATTTAGTGGATTAACACTGTTTCCCAATATAGAAAATAACATTTGCAGACGTTTTCATTTATACAAAAACAAGGCCTAGTATTTTTTTAAATTTTCAGTTAAACTTTTTATAATATCTATTAAAGCTAATTGGAGCTTCACATGCTTGTATAACTTATCTGTTTCATTAAAACTATCTACAACTTTATTATGTTTCGTTAAAAATATCTATAATCTATCTATCTATCTATCTATCTATCTATATATATATATATATATATATATATATATATATATATATATATATATATATAACGCTAAGGTACGTAGTAGCGAAAAAGCGATTATTTATATTTTGCCGATGACAATAAATGATTTGTATTCACTAGTTTGCGAATATTAAAAAAAGTATTTGGGGTATCGATTTAAAATTCACCAACCATATGTAGAAAAATTTTCTGCATCCAAAAATTCAAATTTTGTAAAAATCGACCGGTAATTTGTTTTAATTTCTGCAATAAACTAGCTACTTTCTCAACAGGAATGAAAATAAAGTGTGAAGTCAAAACAAAAAATTCACCAGTTTGTTATTAATTAAAACATTAGCTCCATTGTTGTACATTATTCAGTTAAACCTCATTGTTGTCCGCATCGTTATAACATCAATGTTACCGATGCACATATTTGTGATTTATAATATATAGATTGAATAATAATAAATAAATATTAAATAATAATAATAAATGAAAAAAATAATCTTATAGGGTGGAGATTTCTGTCACGTTCTACCTGTTATTTTTAGAGGTTAAATATCGCTAACAGTTTCAAGTTACATAAAGAAGCGTAGATTTTGTTCTGAAGTGTACATTATGAAACTTACAGAAAATATGCGTACTGTAATATCATAACAGCCGTATGACGCACCGATTCTTCTTTTTAAAATTTAAATACAGAGTTTATGAAATATGAGAGCTGGTATTTACAATAATATTTACACTATATACATTTTCACTAATATTAAAAAAAATTCCACCAAACCACATTACTTCTTAAAACAGCCAAAATATACTCGGATACATTCCACATCCTACTCCTCCGAACAAACCACCATTCCTTCTGTCTTCTCTTCACTTCTGTTTACTTTTTTTTAAAGGTTGGAAGGATGTTGGTTGCATGACACCCCCCCCCCCCCCACCGATAAGATTGTGCTACGCAAAGCGAAGCAAAATCTGACAAATAGCAACCATACAACTACACAGCATAATATATATATATATATATATATATATATATATATATAAACACAATTCAAAACAGATGTATAGAAGCCTTGTTATAATAGTTATAATGAATAAATAATAAACATATAAAAAACACTAACAATTCAAAACAGATGATAAGACGACTTGATATAATACTGCATACCAAAATTAAACATAAAAGAAAGTATCACTTAAATAATTCGTATACAGTAACTAGTCGTGACAGACTATCTGCATTTTTTAATTTTGCACCTGGGCAATGAGAAATATTTATATTATATCTTTATAGAGATAAGGCCCATCTTTGTAATTTTGCTGACTGAGGTGCAGATTTCTGAAGATATATTAAGGGATTGTGATCAGTTATTAGTTCAATTTCCGCACCAAACACACAAACTTCAAATTTCTTTAATGCCCACACTATCGCATAAGCTGCACGCTCAATAGTCGACCAGTTTTGTTGCACCTTAGTGAGCTTTTGGCTAGCAAAACTAACAGGACACAAATTTTCTTTCTCATCTCTTTGCGATAGACAAGCATCAACTCCATAAGAACTGGCATCACTCTGAATAGTGTAAGGCTTTTTAGGATCTGGTGTATACAGCTTAGGGGCTTCACACAATAAACGTTTTAAAGTTTGGAAAGCCTCTTCTACAACCTCAGACCACGGGAAGATTTCTGGGATTTTCTTTTTTGTCAAGTCGGTTAAAGGCTTGGCGATTTCAGCATAATTTCTTATGTAGTCACGATAATAATTAAATAAATCCAATGCACTTCTGACAGCTGTTTTGGTTTTAGGCGATTCTATTGTCACAATGGCACGTAACTTCTCCGGATCGGGCTCATGTCTACCTCCTCCTATGACATGACCTAGATACTTGATCTGTTCCTTTGCAAAAACACATTTTTTAACATTCACCGTGAATTTCAGTTCAGTTAATTTGGATAAAACAGCGTCGAGATGTTTCAGATGATTTTCCCAGTCATTTGAAAAAATTGAAATATCATCCAAATATGCTCGACTGTACTCAGCATGTTCATCCAGAGCATTGTTGATCGATTTCTGGAACGTGGCAGCCGCATTGCGCAATCCAAATGGCATGAATTTCCATCGGTATTGAGCACGATGGGTTTTAAAAGAAGTAAGATCTCGACTCTGTTCTTCTAGAGGAATTTCCCAATACCCTTTTAATACATCTAAACATGTAATTATGTTAGCACTTCCTATTTGATTAATTAATTCAGTTGCATTTTCCATAGAGTAATCAAAAGGTTTTGTCACTGTGTTCAATTGACGAAAATCTATACATAAGCGCATGCTACCGTCCTTCTTAGCGACACATACGACCGGATAAGCTATTTCAGCTTCACCTTTTTTTATAAGTCCTAGATGCTCGAACTCTTCTATTTGTTTATCCACTTCATTTTTTAGCGATTCCGGAATTTTATAAATATACTAGCTGTTTAACCCGTTCTACGCACGGGAGTTCATGAACATAATTCTAATATGTGAATAAAATGAATTTAATCCCCCCTGTTAAAGTGTTGAGTTGTTCAATAAATATACGATTTAGAAAAATATTGTTCTACTACTGTGTATTTTTTAAAATGAAACTTAATTTATCATGTTGCTATGGCAGCAGACGATAAAACGATATCTTTGAAATAAGGGAATAAATATAATAAACAGTTTTGTTGATGAGTGATGAAATGTTTTCCTTTATTTTTTAAAAAAAGGTAATAGTTAAGCGCAATTAAATAATCTCTAATTATTTCCATGCGAGGTAAAAGAATTATTGTAATACCCGCTACAGTTTCTTAGTACTGCATTTGGCGCCCATAATATGCATATCTCACATTGCAGTAAACATTTAGAACTGGTTAGAACTCCGTGATTACGGGTTAAACATAAAAGATGGCAAAAATTCGTCAAACACATAAAATTAAAAAAAAATCTATTTAAAATTTTCGAAATTTTTTTACCCAATCGTTCATGGGCCCCGTACCAGCAACCCGTGTGCCAAATTTCGTACCCCTGAGCCCTCGAGTTTTTGAGGTTACATAGATTTATATACGCGCATGGTTTTTAATAGAGTAGATTATTCTAGCTGATCCGCCCGGCGTTGCCCGGGTCCGTGTAATAAACGTAAATCTCTTAAAAAACGAAACACTGACTCGGGTCTCTGATGTCTTCGGCACCGTATAACGGACATGCTCGTACGCTCAGGAAAATCTTTTATTTCCACCTTCCACCGCCAGGGGAGCATTCTTTTCTAAACAAACCTCTTTCCGAACGAAATTTTGACACAGGTTTCCGCTGCCTACGACACCGTATAGTAGACGTGCTACAAAAGTGAGCTGGTTTGGAGAAGATGGGAACATTATTAGCCGAGTTAATGAAATAAGCACAGTTAGAGAAAATAACCTTGCTGGGGTGTCGGGGGGAAGGGATGTTCAACTGTCCTTTTCAGAAAATAACTAATTAGGAGGACCACTGTGCATCCTTAAAAATTCGTTCGTTTGGTTAAGTTAGGAACTTAATTACAAATTTGGCTTAAACTATTATTCGGAAATAGTGGTAACTCTACTCATAAATTTACTTTAATGTTATAGATTGAAAAGATGTTATAGAGGGTAACTATTAAGTTAATTATAATGTTTATAATCAGTTGCGTTGAAATCGGAAAGATAGTTGCTGAGTTGTGGAAACGGGTCATAGTTAGAGAAAAGAACCTTGAAAGAGGTGGTCAGGGAGGAGGGGATGTTCAAGTGTCCTTCAGAAAATGACTAATTAAGAGGACCACTAATACATCTTAAAAAATTCGTTCGTTTGGTTAAGCTAGGAACTTAATTGCGCATTGGCTTAAACTATTATTCAGAAAAAGTGGTAACTGCTACTCATAAATTTACTTTAATGTTATAGAGGGGGACTATTAGGTTAATTACAATGTTTGGAATCACTTGCGTTGAAATCGGAATGATTGTTGCTGAGTTATGGAAACGGGACATAGTTAGAGAAAAACCTTGAAGGATGTGCCGGGGAGGAGTGGATGTTCAAGTTCACTTCAGTAAATAACCAATTAGGAGGACCACTATGCATCTTTAAAGATTCGTTCTTTTGGTTAAGCTAGGAACTTTATTAGAAATTTGTCTTAGACTGTTATTCGGAAATAGGGGTACCCGTTGCTCATAAATTTATTTTAATGATATAGACGTTGATTATTAAGTTAAATATGATGTGTGGAATCAGTTGACTGAAGTCGAAAAATTAGTTGCTGAGATATGGAAACAGTGTAAAGTTAGACAAAAAACCTTGAGGGAGGGGCCGGAGCGGGAACGGATGTTTAAGTGCCTTTCAGCAAATGATAAATTAGGAGAACCTCTATATGCATCTTTAAAGTTTGATTCATTTGGTTAAGCTAGGAAGTAAATTTGAAATTTGGCTTAGACTATTATTCGGAAATACTGGTAGCTGTTTTCTAGAAATATACGCTGAAGCTATGAATGCTGATTTTTATGATAATTTAGCAAAATGGAACTGGTTTGGAGAAGTTAGGAACATAATTATCTGAGTTCAGAAAATAAAGCACAGTTAGAGAAAAAACCTTGAGGGATGGTCCGCGAGGAGGCGCGCGGTCAAGTGCTCAACAACAAATCATTAATTTTGAGTGTTGGTATGCATCAACTGAATACGGGCTTTGTACTTTTATTAGGAACATAAATTCAATTTTTATAAAAACTGTTATTCTAAAATAGTGGTGTTGTTGGGGTATTTGATAAAGTGATAAATAACCAAAAGAATGAATTTTGTTGATTTCAGAAATTGAAACAATTTTTCACAATTACTAATTATAAATCAAAACAGAGAGATGCTATAAACAAAACAAACCAAATAAATTTTGAATAACTAAAAAATTAATTAAGTAAATGAATAAATTTGCCAAAAGGTATCAACAAAATTCTCATTTATCACCATACCGCTTATACCCAACAAGTGGTTTGACGAATTGGAACATTGTTATGGTAAATTAATGAAATTCATTAAAACTTTATAGAACAGATTTTGAATAAGAAAAACATGAAAAAGGGGCCTGCAATCCTTCCAGATTTGAAAGGCACAAAAAAAAGGGGAAAGAAGTTAATTAAAATAGGGATATAGATAATTAATTAAAGTTACAAAACATGATCATATCAATGTACCAATTTGTCAGAACCATGCGAGTGATTTTGTATAGTGGATAGTACCATACCAAGAAGAAACTAGGTAGAACAATTTTCTTTTAATAAGAAGTTTTAATTACCTTAAATGCAGCTAATAAACTTTAAGAATTAAACATACTTAATATTAAATTTTTCTTTCACATTCAGTATCACTTCTTTTACTTCAATTAAGAGTAGGTTAAATTTACTTTATTTATTAAATCTTTTTCTTTATAGAAGAAAATAAAAGTACTTCACAATATTTAAAAGAAGCAATTTAATATTTAAAGAAAACCAAATTAATAAACATTTTCAGAAACAAAACAAGAATTTAAATTTACTTCATTAAATTTAATTCTTTTAATAAGAATAATACAACATCCTCAAAAACAAGTAAAGAATTTAAATTTTACTTATATGAATTTTTATTAACAAAAGAAGGTTACTTGGGATTTCAATTTCAGTAAATTCATCTTAGAAAAGAATTAAATATTAAATAATTACTTGCTCTGATTATTTAAATAATTAAACAAAACTCATTATTCATTAAATAATAATGTTAAATTTAGATTAAAAAAAAACAAATGAATTTCTATGATGCATACAAATAAGTCACAGACAGAATATCACCACGAATTTGATTTTTATTAACAAAAAAAAATGTTAAATAAAACACCAACATATTTAAATTTATAGGTGTTAGGTTAGTTTGTATGACAACAGGTGATCTAAATTATACACAGGTGTATCAAAACATATTCATGTAGAATAATAGTAATAATCAAAGACACTTATTCATTAAAATAAAAATATTTACCAAAATTTTACTTGCAGGTTCAGCATTCGTACGACTGGGATTTATCAGCCGTAATAGATGAGTTAATAATGTTCCAGGGTTGGCAGTCTACTTTATTTTTGAAAAACAAAAGAACAAGAAGGTATTTCTCGAAGATATTTCAGCAACATCGACTCTCAGAGCAGTCTTTACTCTTCCATGAATAGTATGAAGTAGGCATTTGATAGTGCCTCTTCTGACAATTCCGTTTGCGAATACAAAAGGGACCAGTCGATGAGACTCCAAGTGGCACTGATCTTTAGAGTAATCTTTTAGTCATCCGGATCTACGTTTTACTAATAGCGAATGACCACCGACTTCAACGACAAACACTCTCAACCATCACAGCTCCCGATGGCAAAAAAAATCTTGATTTCAAACACCACTACAATAGCGACTCGCTAGTTTCTCGATCAGAATATCTTTTTTATTCTCAGCATCAGGATCCGTAATATTCCTCGCGGCACGAGGCATGATTTTTCTAGCTACCATCTCTTCAATTTACATTCGAATATATCTCGGGGAACCAGATACCTTTTTTCTTTACCGGACCTTCCAGTTACACATTTTTCGATCGAATGCCTTTCAAATTCTCTGGTCACCAACAGGAAAACTTTTTAAGGGGGGGGGGCATACGCCCTCCCCGAACCTCACAAAAACACCTTCGCCAGTTACATTCTCCCGCGCTAAGCGATACCAGGGGAAAAAAATATTCCCCGCGAATACGTTACGTAAAACCATTGGTCGTCGCTCTCTCTCGCGGGTGGAACTACTTCGCATAGGGGTGATGGCATGTGTACAGCTGTTCCGTTTTCGCTCCCTTTTCCACGAAGGTAAAAGGCTGCTGCTGCTTCCCTCGACCTCCCACGTGAACTGTTGTTTACATAAAACGGGATAATTGGGCTCGTAAAAACGAATAATACAACTTTAACAATACGGGCCACTATCTGCCGCCCGAGTCCTGCTTTTTCCACGAAAGATCTTCAGAGCAGATTAAGGCGACCAACACCGCCAAAGTCATAAAACTCCTGACAATACAAGCTAATATACGTTGTCTGGGAAATGGATTTTTATTGCCCAAGTGTCCGAGAGCATTTGGAAATTTCCCATGGTAACAAGACCACCCCAGTGAAATTATAACTTACAGGGGAAATATAAAAATTATGATTTTAAGTAAAAGAGACAATGAATTTGTTTTAGCTTAGACATTTAAAAGAAAGAAAAGGTATTTTAACTCCATTATTTCAGACTAAAATAAAGAGAATATTAAATGAAAAACATTACGATTATTATAAAACGAGGGGGGGGGCTACAACTTATATAGAAAAAATAAAGAAAATATGGAAAATTTAGAATAAATGAAAAAACCTACCCTAACATGACTCTCCCTTTACCGCAAAAAAATAAAATTTTTTTGATAAAAAAAAATTTAATTTTTTGAAACGTGCAGACCGAAACAGAAAAAAAAATTCTCGCTAGGGTTACCGGGCTGAGAGGTAGTTCACAGTACGCTGGAGATTCCACAATATAAGACCTAACCGTTCGAGCAGGCCAGACATCGGTCCGAAGAACAATCATGAATTATAGAGTGAAGTTGCCGCTGTCAGATATACACTCCGGAATGTACACTAAGAGCTGCCCACCATGAACCACTCCCAAGTAACTGCTGAAATACCTGACGACTAGAACTGGGAAAACCACAAGAGGGTAACAAGACACCTAAGGAGTACTGCCTTCTAAGGCGGGGAAAACTGCACTTTGTTTCTACATAGGACACCTTCGCTGCATAACCGTTTCTAACTCCTGATACCGAATCCCACCTATAAACATACTTGTGCTTGCTCCGAATGCCATTACTGTCACTGTATATTGCAAGTCCTAGCAGGTTCTACTTATAATACCTATCTACCTATACGACCAAAATTTTGCCAAAAAAACAAACTAAATTATTTACAAGTTTTTTTTTTTTTTTTTTTTTTGGAAAAAGATTGCAAGAGTGTTGAGACTGCCAACTGAAAAACAATACATTACTCATAATAATATATACAACATTTGCATAAAATCATGATAAATTGGCCAGTTTGATGTGAAAACAAAATCAAATTACAACATACATTTACCTATATCAGTACTACTGGCACATACAATAACAAAAAAAAAAATAAGCAACTGGGTATTTACACATGTAATGGACTTATGACACAACATATTTCATCAAAGTAATTGAGTAACAATATACCAAAGTTTAAAATAGGATAACAAATGCAAAATGAACCCCGTGATAAAGTTAAAGTCTGTAAAAGTGGTGTTTGGGGTGTAGAATAAATGTATATAAATGCAGTTACAACAAGAAAACACTGTGCATGGGAAAAGTAGTTATGTTCTTGTGCTACCCGCCCGTAGACTGAACCAGCCTAGAATTTTTTTTTTTTTTTTTTTTTTTTTTTGGAAACATGGTTTTCCAAAGAAAACCCAGACAGTGATGATGCAGTACTATCAGACTACCCAATTTACCTACCCAAAACCAAATAAAAACAGATGTGACTCATAACACATAGTCACAACAAAACAAGGTCATAATCCCCATAGAAATAAAAGGGCTGATGTATATAGAGTATATATAATTACTAATTTTGAAGACATACATACAAAAAAAAAACACAATTTAGAAGCAGAAAGTAAATTTAAGATAATCACAAATTTTAAAAGGTGGAATTTTCAGGAAGAAAAAAAATATTTATAAAAAAAAAATCACTACCCACTAGGATTAGATAAAATACCACTCTGCTGACATTGCACTAGAAGAAAAACAAAAAGGAATTTCATGAACGAAACCAAAGGGGTAAATTGGTATGTCACACCTAAGTATCAAAATAAAAACTATGATATGCCAAACTACATTCCTAGACTAAAAGTGGTATAAAAACACATGAAAAAATTTTTATATACATAATTAGGAATCTATAATATCGTACTTGCGTGCATACGATGAAAAGTGCCAACCGACCCAGCCTAACACTTGCTGTTAAAAATAAGGGGGAAAAAAAAAAAATCTGCCATTTTCAAAGTACCCAGAATACATCTTAAATTTGAAGAAAAAACTGCACAAAAAGGTGTGCGGAGGGGTATTTACTAATACAAGTAGCTAAATACCACTAAAAAATGTATGTATACACGACACAGGGTGTATAAAAAACACGAAATCGGGTTTCCGATTTTCGCTAAGTGAACCAAAACAAACCATGTTTGGGTCAGAAAACGCTAATATATACGATGAAAAATATATAAAATTACTATAAAATACATTGCAACACATAAACACATATAAATATTACGAAATAAAACTATAAATACACATAGATAAAAGAATATAAGGAAACTAAATTTTATAAATAGGGCGAGTTCGTCTTTCACGTAGCCCGTAAGCGTCCTGCGAAGTCGGCTGCGGTCGATTCAATGATTTCGACTTATTCGCTTTGTTAATCGAATTTTCCGCAACACTAGTTTCGCTGGTCGTTGCTGCTATTTCACACTCCTGTACTTCCCTTTCCGATTCATTATTTTCCTCCGATAGAGCTTCCTCCGCTGATTCACTTTTCTGCTGATGGTTATCAGCTGAATTTCCAACCTCCGGAGTTTTGTTTGAGTGAGGAGGAGGGGGGTCGATCTCGGCTGGATCGCTAGCTGAATTCGCTTGGCTTCCGTGAGTGCTGAATTCATTTTGAGTAATCGTACCAGGGTTACTCCCTTGAGTGTCAGAACTTGGTATAACACAGCAATCGCGACGGCGTCTGCGCTGAGCGAATTGCTCTGCATGGGGAATCGATTGCTGCACATCGATAGGTGGATCGTCAATCGAATCTGGGACACTCTGTTGTTGTTGTTGTGGGTCGTCGGACCAAATCGGGAGTCTGTTTTTAAAGGCAGAGAGGCGATCCACATGGACAACTTGAACGTTTTTGGGATTTGCAACAAGGGCGATTTTAAAATTTATCTCATTTAATTTTTCCAAGATAGTGAAGGGGCCATTATTCAACTTACTTAATTTTTTTGTTGTACCAGGTGCAATTGCTGGAGTGAAAAGCCAAACCAGATCACCAACTTTTAGTTTCTTGTCAACAGCTGTCTTTTCTCTATACTTTTCCTGATTCTCTGATACTTTTATTAAATGATTGTGCACTTCAGCGTACACCTTTTGCAGAGCTGGTATCAAAAGTTCACAAAAAGAGGGGGCATCATTATAACTAAATTGGGGGGGTTGAGAAAATAAATTATAGGGTAGGTTAAGGTTTCTGCCATACATAACAGCTGCTGGAGTTAGTTTGGTAGAAGAGTGCACAGCCGTGCGCATGGCTAAAAGTGCAAATTTAAGCTTGGTGTCCCAGTCTGATTGATTCTCATTCACAATATGACACAGGGCGTTTTTTAGAGTCCTGTTCTGGCGTTCTATCTGAGCATTTACGGCTGGGTGATATGCCGTGGTTTTGGGATGTTTTATTCCAAACATTTTGTACACATGCTCGATAGCTGCAGAAATTAAATTGGGTCCTCTGTCGGTTGAGATGTAACATGGAGCTCCATAACGTGAAATGAAGTCTGCGAGAGTATCGGCTACCACATCAGATGTGATTGAGGATACCGCATAAGCTTCAGGCCACTTTGAAAATGCATCAATGTATGTAATTATAAATTTGTTACCCGAAAAGGTAACAGGAAGAGGCCCTATAACATCGAGGTTCACTTTATTCATAGGGAAATGAGGTGTGGGTACACGTTGGAGGGGTGCAAGTTGATTTGCTTTGTGCACTCTTTTTTCTTGACAGCTAACGCACGACTCCACTAGGTGCTTGACATCTGCCGACATTCCTGGCCAATAAAAGTGCTCACGAATGCGGTCTATTGTCTTTTGGAAAGCTTGGTGACAAGCAGCTAGGGATTCGTGGGTTAGTGCAAACACTTGCTCAACCATTTTCTTCGGCACCACAAGTTTGATAGGATTATGCAATAGGGGTGACTCCCTTGTATCCTCGCATACAAGAAGATCATCCCTAAAGAAAAATCTCAAATACTTGGGTGCAACCTCAAGATTTTCACTAATTTTGCGAGCAATTTCACAGCACTTTTTATCTGTTTTCTGTAATTCACCTATCTTTTCTAAAAGGTTGGAATGTGGCATAAAAGTTGTCTCCTTCGCTACTTGTATAGAAAAGTTGCAATTGGTGACATTATCTGGTTTGCTATCTGTGGTGAACCTTGAAAGAAAGTCTGCAACGCTATTACATTTTCCCTTAATATATCTGATGGTAAATGTAAAATCAGAAAGTGTACAGATCCACTTAGCCATACGTGATGTGGGATCCTGAATTTTGAGCATGTATGTAAGAGGTGCATGATCAGTGTATATACAAAAATGAGTATTGGCAAGGTAGCACTTGAAGTGTGCAGTGGCCCATACTAATGCCAATAACTCTCTCTCAGTGGCGGAGTATCTCGTTTCAGCGTCTTTGAGTTTCCTACTAGCAAATGCGACAGGGTGAAGCATCTCATTTTCATCCAGTTGTGATAGTACTGCCCCGAGTGCTTCGCCACTCGCATCAGTATAAAGGTAAAACTCCTTATCAAAATTAGGAAGGGCAAGACAAGGTTTGGATATTAGTGCAGATTTTAAATCCTCAAATTCCTCCTGTGCTGCTTGGTTCCAAGTGAATCGACCCGTATCTTTAGTGAGGTTGATGAGATTTCTCGCTCTTTTAGAAAAATCTGGCAAAAATCGCCTATAGAAGGAGAGTGCACCGATGAAGGATCTGACAGCCTTTTGGGTGTTAGGAGGTTGGAATTTCCTTATCACTTCAATATTTTTGTTGATTGGTGACACTCGTCCTTTTTGGATTTCAAAGCCCAAGTATTGGATCTTGTCGGATAAAAATGTACACTTACTGGGTTTGAGTTTAAGCTTGTGTTGCCGAAGTCTTTCAAAAACAAGCTTAAGTTTATTTATATGGGATTCGACATCTTTATAAGCTATTACTATATCGTCGATGTATACTAAAATTCCCAAATTTCCTAGGTCACCAAAAATTGCAGACATAAGACGTTGAAAACTGTTTCCCGAATTCGAAAGTCCGAAACAGTTTCGATTCCACTCAAATAACCCTTTGTGAGTAATAATAGCTGTTTTATATTTATCCTCGGGACGGATAGTTTGTTGAAAAAATCCACTAGTTAAGTCTAATGTGGGAAAAAAATTTGAGCCTGATAAGGCGTCAACTGAGTCTGTGATGTTTGGTATGGGGTAGGCAT
Organism: Maratus michaelseni; assembly: GCA_963931845.1. NCBI lineage: Eukaryota > Metazoa > Arthropoda > Arachnida > Araneae > Salticidae > Maratus > Maratus michaelseni. Next base: position 322,459,833 of record OZ007587.1, read on the forward strand.
CTTTCATTAGATTTTTATTTAATTTTCGAAAGTCAACAGCCAGTCTGTACGATCCGTCTGATTTTTTCACAAGAATGACCGGCGAAGCAAATTCTGAAATAGATGGGGAAATTATATTGGCCTGTAGTAAAATATTTAGTTGATCTTCCATTTCCTGTCGTAAGTTATGGGGGACTCTATATGCTTTACATTTAACCGGTTTTTCTGAAGTTAGATTAATTGAATGGGGTATGGTGTCACAGCCGGGTAAGTCTAAGACAGACGCAGCAAAAACATCTTTATTTTCTTGTAAACATTCTTGCATTTTTAATTTTAAGGGCGGTTCTAAGTGGTCTAAATTAATTTCGGAACTCCAACTGAGGTCGGCATGGTCAAAATCTGCAATTGGAGGGGGAGTATTGATATTACATGCTAAATTACAATTATCTGGGGTTACGTTAGAATTATCAATACATTTTTGAACTTTTGCTACTAAAGTACCCTTATTTAATACTATATTGTTATCAGAAAAGTTAGCGAAGGATAGGAATAGGCCATGTTCTTGGGTACAAATGGATCTAGAAATTAAGAGGCCTGCATGTAAATTCTTAGCAAAGGGCTCTAACATTAAAATACTATCCTTGTCATTGAAATTTTCCTTCGTACATCTGACTTTAGCTAAAATTTTAGACTGGGCTGGGATTTCAAGTTTATTGCACAAAGATGCCATACTGATATTACACGCCTTTTTCTCAACATCATGTTTACCTGTACTTTCACTAATATTATTTGCTTGCATTTCCTCATTTTCAGTAAATTCATAACTACCCATTTCAGAATTTTCAGAATTATCACTAAACTGCTCCCCAATATTTGCATTTACATTATTTACACTATAAAATTCTGATTTGATTTGAGAAATACATTGTTCAAAATTTTGAAAATTTTCCTCACAATGTTTACTATTTCCCGAAGCAATTTTATCACCAGTAGTACCACCCGGTAATTCTTCCATCATAAAAACCTGGCAATCACTATTACTTTCATCACATACTCTGTTACACCTTTTATCAACATTATTTTCTTCGTCACTATTATTCTGGCTGTGATGAACCTTCCTTATCTCCCTACTATTCCCTAATTTAATTTTCTCTGCACAGTTTCTTATTTCAATATCTTTCGAATAGTCAGGGGTACTACTTTTTGCTATCAATTTAGCCTCAGTTTCAACTTTATGATCAATGGGATAGTTATTTTTGCAAGTATTTACACTAGAATTGTTATTATTTACATTACACATACATTTACATTTAGCACAATTATACACATTAATAGGATTATTATATACAGGTAATTCATAACATTGCATGCATGGGTCACTACTCTTACCTTGTTTGTTTACCTTTGTTTCTTCTAAACACACACTACTGTTTTTGGTACAAGGAGGGGTAAGCGGGATTTGTTTACATAGTGTTTGCTCCGAAGCTTGAAGAGAAACAGTATTTGTGGCACAATCAATGATTGCATTGTATTGTTTCAAAAAGGGCATACCTAGAATGGCATCAAATTCCTTCGCCAACTTGCCCTGCACTACAAAAAAAACAGTTTGGCATTGGGTGTTATGGAATTTAAAATTCATAACTACTTTTTCAGTAAGAGGAACTTGTTCTCCAGTTACTGTCAGAATAGGCGTATAACATTGTTGCACATTATAGTCTGTGAGTGAGTTCAAAATTACACTGCTTAAAAGATTAATCGCAGAACCTGAGTCACAGAGGGCAGTTATGTTAGTATTACCTATAAGTATACTGGCAGTTGGCAAGTTATAAGACTGCGGAGAAAAAACACTATATACCGCAGGTGGGTCGTTGGCCTTTTTTGGAATCAGTTCGACTACCTCTGATTCAGCCGATCCCCGTTTAAATGAACATTCTCAGTAACCGTGGGATTATTAGTTGCATCATTTGCTTGCTGACCCTCCACATAATTTTGTACTCTGTTCCTACCACTTCTGTTGCTGTTGTAATTATTTCCTCTGTTTCCCCTGAAATTTCCTCTCCTGTTGTAACTTCCCCGGTAACTATTTTCATATCCTCCCCTGCTCCTAAAATTATTGCCTCTGCTCCTATTAAAATTATACACATACTGGGGGCAGTCTCTAGCATAATGACCGGGTTGGGAACAATAAAAACAAGTAATACTTCTACTGGGCACTCTTTCCTGGCTCTGCACCTCTCTCTCTCTGCTTTTATCACTTATTAGGTTGTCAAGTTTGGAATTTAGAGCCTCAATCTGTATTCTAAGAGTTTCTATTTCTGCATTGTTGTCCCTAGTTGGCTGAGTAGCTGCACAAGCTAGATTCTGCGGGAAATTTTGTTGATATAAAAGGGGGTTTGGTTCCTCATGTAAAGTGTAAAAAGGATTTACACTGCGGCACGCTCTTTCCTCCAGGAGAGCAAAAGTTAAAATTTGTTGTGGGGTTTTGGGATCTTTGGTGATGACACCCTTTCTGATCTCAGGTGCAAGGTTGTTTAAAAGCATAGAGTGAAGCATGGCTTCACGGCTTTTGTTGACAATGGCATCAGCTACTCCATCAATAACGAGTGCCTTTGATGAGAGGTCAGATGCAGCATCAAAAAACTCTTGCACTGACATACCTGGAGTTTGCTTAAAGTTGAGAAATTTGGCAAGTGCCACATCAGGAGTAGGTGTTTGGACAAATTTATTTTTTAAAATACTTAATAATTCCGCACTAGTTTTATCTTTGTGGGGCTTAACTAATCTCGCCGCAGTACCATTCAAGCGGTTAAGGAGGGCAAATTTTTTCTCACTATCATCCCAAGCAAAAAGGGTGGAGAGACTATCCAGTTTCTCTGAAAAGTCAGTAAATGAGACTGAGCTAGCCTCTCCATTAAATGGTGGTATGTTGCACAAGTTGTCAACTAATGAATTTTTTTTCTGGAGCTCTACCAGCTCCTTAGTATGATCTCCTTTGGCCATAATTAAGTCAGATAGATACACAGAACTCCCAAAAAAAAATAAAAATAGAAGGCAGAAAAGGGGAAAAAATGGGGATTATAAAACTCTGTAGCACAAGAACATCACCAGTTTCATTATACAACTTTTAAAAAATATCAATATTATAGTTGACTAGATATTTAAAAATATATAGAGAAAACTTTTACTAGGCAAATATATGTAAACAATTTCATAATAAGTAAAAACCGATACCCAGTTGCTCCAATTATATAATGTAAAACAAAATTTACAGTCAAAAACAAAAGTTTTACTTCTTGGTAACCGCAGGAATGTTTCTACACGGCACCATTTTCTTGTTGGGGTATTTGATAAAGTGATAAATAACCAAAAGAATGAATTTTGTTGATTTCAGAAATTGAAACAATTTTTCACAATTACTAATTATAAATCAAAACAGAGAGATGCTATAAACAAAACAAACCAAATAAATTTTGAATAACTAAAAAATTAATTAAGTAAATGAATAAATTTGCCAAAAGGTATCAACAAAATTCTCATTTATCACCATACCGCTTATACCCAACAAGTGGTTTGACGAATTGGAACATTGTTATGGTAAATTAATGAAATTCATTAAAACTTTATAGAACAGATTTTGAATAAGAAAAACATGAAAAAGGGGCCTGCAATCCTTCCAGATTTGAAAGGCACAAAAAAAGGGGAAAGAAGTTAATTAAAATAGGGATATAGATAATTAATTAAAGTTACAAAACATGATCATATCAATGTACCAATTTGTCAGAACCATGCGAGTGATTTTGTATAGTGGATAGTACCATACCAAGAAGAAACTAGGTAGAACAATTTTCTTTTAATAAGAAGTTTTAATTACCTTAAATGCAGCTAATAAACTTTAAGAATTAAACATACTTAATATTAAATTTTTCTTTCACATTCAGTATCACTTCTTTTACTTCAATTAAGAGTAGGTTAAATTTACTTTATTTATTAAATCTTTTTCTTTATAGAAGAAAATAAAAGTACTTCACAATATTTAAAAGAAGCAATTTAATATTTAAAGAAAACCAAATTAATAAACATTTTCAGAAACAAAACAAGAATTTAAATTTACTTCATTAAATTTAATTCTTTTAATAAGAATAATACAACATCCTCAAAAACAAGTAAAGAATTTAAATTTTACTTATATGAATTTTTATTAACAAAAGAAGGTTACTTGGGATTTCAATTTCAGTAAATTCATCTTAGAAAAGAATTAAATATTAAATAATTACTTGCTCTGATTATTTAAATAATTAAACAAAACTCATTATTCATTAAATAATAATGTTAAATTTAGATAAAAAAAAAACAAATGAATTTCTATGATGCATACAAATAAGTCACAGACAGAATATCACCACGAATTTGATTTTTATTAACAAAAAAAAATGTTAAATAAAACACCAACATATTTAAATTTATAGGTGTTAGGTTAGTTTGTATGACAACAGGTGATCTAAATTATACACAGGTGTATCAAAACATATTCATGTAGAATAATAGTAATAATCAAAGACACTTATTCATTAAAATAAAAATATTTACCAAAATTTTACTTGCAGGTTCAGCATTCGTACGACTGGGATTTATCAGCCGTAATAGATGAGTTAATAATGTTCCAGGGTTGGCAGTCTACTTTATTTTTGAAAAACAAAAGAACAAGAAGGTATTTCTCGAAGATATTTCAGCAACATCGACTCTAAGAGCAGTCTTTACTCTTCCATGAATAGTATGAAGTAGGCATTTGATAGTGCCTCTTCTGACAATTCCGTTTGCGAATACAAAAGGGACCAGTCGATGAGACTCCAAGTGGCACTGATCTTTAGAGTAATCTTTTAGTCATCCGGATCTACGTTTTACTAATAGCGAATGACCACCGACTTCAACGACAAACACTCTCAACCATCACAGCTCCCGATGGCAAAAAAAAATCTTGATTTCAAACACCACTACAATAGCGACTCGCTAGTTTCTCGATCAGAATATCTTTTTTATTCTCAGCATCAGGATCCGTAATTCAGTTCGTAATAAAAATTCAGTTACGAAATCTTTATCCTTTAAGTATTCTTTAGATTTCAATAACAAATCTTTTAATTCGGGTACTCGCTTACTCGCATCAGCTTCTTTGCCGATTTCTTGCAGAACAATAAGTAAATCTGCTTTAGTTACGTTTTTAAACATTTTCGAATAAAGTTAACCGTATCTTACTACACAGTCAAATGATAAATAAATAGCTCACCTCTATTTTGTAATCCAAACACTGCGATCCATAGCACATATTTTATTATTTTAAATCGTAGAAATAGCTCTGGTTCTCGTAAGGAGAGCGTGCTGTAATATCATGACAGCCGAATGACGCACCGATTCTTCTTTTTAAAATTTAAATACAGAGTTTATTAAATATGAGAGCTGGTATTTACAATAATATTTACACTATATACATTTTCACTAATATTCATAAAAATTCCACCAAACCACATTACTTCTTAAAACAACCAAAATATACTCGGATGTATTCCACATCCTACTCATCCGAACAAACCACCATTCCTTCTGTCTTCTCTTCACTTCTGTTTACCTTTTTTAAAAGGTTAGAAGGATGTTGGTTGCACGACACGTACTCTTCAAACAGAGAGAGAGTTTGAAAGGTGGCTGTTACAGGTTGGCAAATGTCAAAGTGTAAAAACTATTAATTTGCTCCAATTTGCTATCCAGATATGCACGATTCAATGCAGAAACTTTTCAGTCACACCGATTTTATGACAGATCTATAACATTACCGATCTATAACATTATTATGACTCTTTAAAATTATCTAGTGTATTAAACTGCAGATGAGGGATAATATAATACGAGCACCTATGAAAAATTATGCCACATTTCCCACTTGCAGTATCAGTTCGCCTTCTGGAACAGAAATCTGCTACAAAGTGGTTACGAGAAGACAAGTATCAGTTTCTCAACTACTGTCGTTATATTTTGAAAATAAATATTGGTTATATATCACGATATACATACATTGATGTATATCACTGATCTCTGGCGAAACATATGGTCAAAGGCTATCTAGCATCTGTAGATCGCACACAAAACGGAAATGAAGTGGGATAAACTACATACCTTCGATTTCCATGGAAATCAGAGTAGGTAAACTATGCAGGTCATGGGACTATTGAAAAAAAATGAACAATAGGTATTGAGAGTATGTATAATTTTTTTAGAGGCGCTGCAATGCCAGACTTGACTGACTTCCAAAAAGGTCTGCTTCTTGCTGGGCGTTTAGCTGTAGTTTCATTGACGGAAACAGCAAACCTTTTGAAGATGTGCAATTAGCACATTTACATACATTATGACAGAGTATACGGAAGTCTGTAAGATTCCTTAAAACTGAATAATGTCCGTAAGAAAAATATGAGGTATGAGGAAATGCGTGTGTTGAAGTGCATAGTGGACCGAAAACACGAGTAATCGCTATCCCAGATAATATTTGAAATTTACAGTCATCTGCAGTACCTTATTTCAACCGAAACTGTTCATTGATTATGTCTTATGAAAAACCATGCGTTTAAACACCATTCTACTCATATACGTCATCTTTCTTATTCGTTCACTTTTCAGCTTTGTAGACGCCATCTTGCCGTATTTCGCGTGTGCAGATATAATGACTGATAAACTCATGATTGCACATGCACAACGCCAAAGTTTTGCTTTTTCCGTTCAACAACACCAAGAGAAAAGTTTTGTTGAATCAACAAAAATTTGGTTGGCCCAACAAAATTTTCCGTTTAAATATGGGTCAATGGAAAATTTGTTTGAATCAACAAGAAAAATATTGTTGATTTTTTTTGCAATTCCAACAAAAAAATTTGTATCGTCAGCAAAAAAATATTCTGTTAATCCAAGTAAAAATGTTTCAATTTTACTTGAATTAGCAAAATTCTTTTGTTCAAAGTTTTCTTAAAATAAATATAATTATCTGTTACTTTAATATTTCTTTGCAGTTTTGGCAACAAAAACTCTAGTTTAAAGAACAATTCTTTTGTGTAATTTTAAGATTTTTCTTTGTTTTAACAACAAAAGGTTTTTGTTACAAAAACAATTATAATATTTACTTTAAAATTATTTTTTTGTATTAGAACCAATTTAAACGCAACTACTTTTTAATTCATTTTCAGCAGTGAATTACGCCTATAATCTTTGAACAATAACAAGTGAATTTTTATCCTGCTTTTTTTTTAAGCTTAAACCTACAGATTGAACAATGTCCCAAACTGAGAATCGAAACCGGGTCCTCAGGATAACGATCTGAGACTCTAACCACTCAGCCAGAAGGAACGATATCCAAGCTCCAAATTTCTCACTCTTATATCTGTCGGACCGGCTGCAACCGCAGCACATGTTGAAAATGTGATCATGAGCACAGGGCCCGCTTAAGAAAAATTTTGTAAGGAAAAAATGCATTTTTATCCTGATTGATTTTTTTTTTTTTTGGAAAAAGCTATTCTGAAAAGTAAATTTGGGGGCACCTTTGTATTTCTTTGGATAAGCACGGGCTTCCCGGGACTATTCGGTAAACAGGCCTTGCATGAGCATTCAAATTTCTGCGACAAACATGAGACGAAAATACAAAGCCCAGCATACGGCAACATATAGTTAATTTTTAATTCATTTTCAGCAGTGTATTACGCCTGTAAAAAGCAGGATAAAAATTTACTGGTTATTATTCAAGAATTACAGGCGCAATTCACTTCAGAAAATTAATTAAAAATTAACTGTGTTGCCGTATGCTGGGGCTTCAGAGCGCTATTCTGAGGACCCGGGTACGATTCCCGGCTTGGGACATTTTTCACTCTGTCGGTTTATGCTTGAAAAAAAGCAGGATAAAAATTTATTGGTTATTATTTAAGAATTACAGGCGTAAATCACTGCTGAAAATGGTTTAAAAATTAATCCGTGCATTAGTTCTTGAGATTTAGTTATAGTGAAAATCATGAAAAAAATAACATAGCAGCGCCACATGTTGGGCTATTGACACAAAAACGTAATCAGATTCTAATTATGTCAATGTCTAACTCAATCTGTATTTTGATGTAAATCAGTGCATTAGTTCTTGAGAAAACGCGAATCTATTGCAGAAATCGCGAAAATTGCAACACAGCAGCGCCACCTGTTGCGCGATTTACGCCAAAAACTAATCAGCACCAATTTGTATCAGGAAGTAACTGAATATAAAGTTTTATTAAATTCCGTGCATTAGTTCTTGAAATAGAGCGCCCTCAAAATGTTTGTCACATACAGACAGACAGAGTCATGGACAGTCCTTTTCTGAAAACAGTCAAATCGTGTTCAGGACCTTCTAAAATCCATCGAAAACTAGAAGTTGAAAATTTTCATGACTCCAATACTTTCTTTTTGTAAAGATAGAAGAAAGTAATAAATGGGATAGGAGGATTTTTAAAACTACCTTGGTACGTCCCAATTAAAAAAGTTTTAATTATCCAAAAATTATGTTAATCCTTTAATTATACAGCTATATAAGTCAAATAAACTAAGTTACGTGAGAGAGTTATGACTACTACACAACAATTTAAATTTTGTAAAAGCAACAAAATTTTTCTGGAATTAAAAATTACAAAATTATGGTAAAATTTAAAAAAACTGATTTTGTTAATTCAAGTAAAATTGATGAAATTTTGTTAAAATTTTGTAAGAGTGTTAACAATATTTTTTTCTCAATGGAACAAAACCAACTTTTTACTTCAAATAAAAAATTTTCTTGAAACAAACAAAATGTACTCAACAAAACATGGTTTTGTGTTTTAATCAATTCCTTTTTCTGGGTGAATCAGGTTTCTTTGAAAGTCAGTCAGGTTCTGCCTTCCAGAGTTTATCAGAGAGATCTATGAATGCATGCGATACTTAATGACAGCTGTTGAGAGACTGATACCTTCAGTTTAGAGACCATTAGATGGAATATTTCAGTCCCAGGTATCGCACCTGTGGTGGGTCTGTGACATGCGGCATAATATTTCAGAGATGTTTGTATTACATAATTTATCTACCGTGTGTATCTATTCGTTTTTTAAAAATATGTATATAATTTATTTTGGTTCATTAAAACTATATGAATGTATCTATCTAATAACAAAAAAATCTATAATAGATTCCTTTCTACGATTTTCGAAATGTTTAAGCAATTATATTTTAAACTGATTTCTGTTTGAGAAAATTTAAAATGCCTATTATTAAAAGATACAGTACATAACATGCCATTTGCACATGATTTGAAGAAGTTACTTGCAATATCTTTTTTTTTTATAAAAGCGTACATAACTGTTCTATGGTCATAGACATTTACACAGGAGTTAAGTAAAAATCAAATACTCGTGATGAATTAAAATTATGTAAGTGGCAAGATTTTTTTGTGTTATATATAAACTTTCTTAACATTTTTTTTTTCATTGGGAAAAGAACTTGTTCACGTCAATTGAATTCTTGTAAAATAATTTAAAACTCATGAGACCATTACTTAACATATGTTATCCAAAAATTAAAATAGAATATTTTATTCAGCTTTGTTAAACATTTTTATTAAGAAAATTAAAAATAAAATAAACGTTACATAGGGGAAAAAATCTTTAAATTGTATTCCGAATTTTTAATTTTTCAAACTTTCCATCTTTGTAATATTAATGATTTTTATGTATCAAAATTTCTTTATTTTACTGTTACTTACACAAGATGTAAAAGTGGATTTACTTCTATCAATATATAAGAATTTTTAAATATATGTCAGGATTAAATAGAAATTGAGAATATATTATATTATGGTGACAATATTTTTTATTTCAAAGAGTGTTCTAAATTAAAAACTTATATTTACATAATTTCGTATTTAAATAAAAAAATCTAATATATATAAATATATATATATATATATATATATATATATATATATATATATATATATATATATATATATATATATATATATATATGTACTTAATCATTGTATACATTTTGCAATTTCTCAGAAAATGATCTTCATAATACATATATTATAATATGAAAAGTGGTTCATAGTTAAAATATCGTAAATTATAAATATAAACAATTTTGTATAAAGACCGTGTAAAAAAAAGTAAAAAACATTACAATTCCCTTACGGACGTTTATTAGAATTGAATACTCATTTAATATTTTTTGTAATCAAAAAATCCCTTGTATTCTTGTGAAAAGAAAAACATTGCATCATTATTTTACGTAATCATCTCGTAGGAAAGCATTAAACTCAGTTCCCTGTCTGTTTAGCCCTTGTGTGCAAAAGATAACCGTGCGCCCCCAACAAACGAAGCCAAAACAAAACTCTAAGGAAACAATAAAGATTAGAACCTATTAATATTTCTAGCTGTTTTCTTACAGACATTTCATAAAACTTGAGTTTTGAAATGATAAATATATATGTGTGAAAAGCCTACTATATTTAATCATATTTACATTAATTTATGCATAAAAATTCGTCAAAATAAAACTAAAAAATCAAATGTTACAATTCTGATTGTTAATTACAAATTTTCTGAATATTAGTTAATCATGTAACAGTTTAATGCTATTTTACACTTTATAGTTTGAGGTTACTCTAATTCCAAGTAGCAACTTCTATTTATAAGATTACGGATAACAAAATAGCTAAAATGAATTCAAAAGTGCATTGCAGTTCAGTTTTAGAAAGAAAGATAAACGTAAAATGTAAAGTAAGAAGTGAAAGAGAAATATGGTTTAAAATCAGATGTAATACAAAATATAAAATATATAAAATATAATATTATTACGAAAGTTCTTTTGTATAATAATATGAATTATTTGATCATGTCAGCAATTATCATACGAATAAAAGGTTATTTTACCTGGATAATTACAACATAAAATCTCTAGCTATACATTTGATTAATAACATTTAATAACTCTTTTGCTTGTTTAATTACTCAAGGCATATAAGATAAGAAGAAAGAGCGTTTCATGATTAAGACCTGAAAAATGTTTGAAAAGATTCCAAAAGTTTCCATTAAAGTTTTCTTATCGATGTTTCACAATTAAGGGTAAATATTTAATAGAAATATTTCGTTTGTATAACTACAGATTGCATTGTATTATTGTGCCAGATTAATTAATTGATTCGATGAATACAAAAGCCAAGCTATTCTGTTTAGTGGAATTGGTTTACTCAGTCTACAAAACAAAACAAAACAAAAAACACAAAAAAACAGCATAAAATGATAGGATTTTTACGTGGAATTTCATCTTAATGAGAAATTCTGTTTTTCTCTGTCATTCTTTTTTTTTAGTGTTTACTATTACACTTAACAGAGATTTTTTTCTTTAAATTAAGAATAAAAATTTGTACGAATAGTTATATACGAAGTTATCACGTTTCTTTCAAAAAAAAGATAAATTTTGGAATCAAATGTATTTAAATACGTAAGTGTTGTATATTGCAATTATAATTTCATGGGTAAGTTTTAAGATATTTGCTTTAATAGCGTAATGGTTTTATTGAAGCACTCAAACTCTAGTCATTTATATTCCTTAGGCTATTTTAAATCGCACATTATTCTTTGAATGTTTATGCTCTTGGAGTTTAATAGGAGTAAACAGGATTTAATAATTGGTAATCCATAATGTTTGGTAATTTATAATGATATGTGTGCAACTGGCAAATGGATAATTGAGTTGCATAAATAAAAACAAATGAGGTGATAAAAATATCTTTGCAAAGTATATAATTGTCTTTAAACATAGGGTGCACTTAGTAAAAACATCATCAGTGAATAAAAAAAGGCAACATACATAAATCTGTAAAATTCTAAGTAAAAAAAAAATAATAATAATAGAGAGAGTAGACACAACAATGTGTTCCCAAGACAAATTGACAGTTTCAACACCGTAATAAAAAATATCGTAGATGCCGAAGCTCCAAAAATACAAGACACTCCTGGAATATTTCAATACAGACATGTAATTTATATCTAGTAGAGAGAGAAAGAGAAGTAGAGCATGCATGCACGTTTCATGCAACATAGATGAAAATATAATTAAAAGAAAGAATCATACAAGTTAGACAGTTTAATTTTGATATTGCACGTAATTGCAGAATTCTGTGATTAAGTAAGAACTATTATTTTTACTATTGTATATTTTTCGTTTTTTAGGTGCGTTACTAGAAAAAATCCGCTACGCACACATTTATTAAATAAATTGTTTTTGATAAATTTTACTTTAAAAAATCGTAAAGTGTTTTAAATTTAGTATTATATTTTAAAATACAAAGTTTTATAATATTTAAAAATACTTTTAAATTTTTTTCATAAAAAAACTAGTTTTAACTAATTTTACTTCAAAAATATCTCAAAAGTGACAAGTTATTCCAAACTTGATAATTCTGCATAAAGAATTGATATTTTCAAACATAATTAATTAGTCATCTTTAAATTATATAAAGTTTTTTCAGATATTAAATATAAAGTACGCTATATTCTCTTAAAAATGCTAAAAATTAAAATATAACTTTTTTCCACATTGGAAAATATCACAAATCTTCAGTTTCTATCGTAATACTATCAATATTATCAAGCTTAATAAAATAATAATAATAAAATGTACATGGAAAACTGGGTAAATAAAAATTCATAACTCTAAAAAAAATATTTTGTTTAATATCTTGTAGATTGTGCGTGTATAAAACTAAGTATGTCTTTCATAAGAAAATTTATATCTTTTTAATATACAATCTTTCTATAATGACCAATGAGTATGCATATAAAGAGTATCATACAATTTACTAAAGTAGCAATTTTTTTTTTAAATATAACTAATGAAGATATTTAAAATTACGTAGGATTATAATAAAAAAAATCGTTTATTATTATTATTATTATTATTATTATTATTATTATTATTATTAGTAGTAGTAGTAGTAGTAGTAGTAGTACTAGTACTAGTACTAGTAATAGTAGCAGTAGTATTTGAAGAATTTAATGTTGTTTTTGCTCCAAATTTTTTTAAAAATCAGTTATTCATTCATGTTTTAATATAATAAACATAGATGTTAAAAATTGCATAATTGTTCCAGTTCACAATGTTACTTCATCTGTAAATTACTCGAAAGGTAAGAATTTTCTAAATAACATATAAATCAAAATACATTTCACAAAATCATCAAAATATAATCATGAATATTGTGTTTATTTATAAAATAAATATTAATTTTTTTTTTTTTACATATTCTGAAATAGTCAGCAATGTATTACAGCATAATAATTTATAAAAAAAAATGTATAAAATAGTTCTTAAATTAATTAAATGATTAAAAATAAAAATAAAGAGAAGAGAAACGTAAACATACAATAAACATTTAACATTTAAGTGTTTTTTTTTTTTTTTTTTTTTTTTTTTTTAAGAATTTGAGCTGAAAACATATGCGTTTTTTCAGCTTTGAAAGTAAAGTCTAATGTCCTGTGTCCGTAAACATCTGTATCTTTGAAAAGGAGCCTACGCATTCAATATTTCACCCCTCACACTAATTGCATTCCTTTCATCTTATTCATTTGTTTTCTTTCGGGCTGCAGTCAAGTGAAAAGAAAAAAGGAGAATAAACAGCATGATAGTAGGAAACATATGAAATAGTTTCTTTTTTTTTTTACCAAAATAATGTCATCACTGGAACATGCTAAATTAATCGAATGCTAAATCTGTCGAAACAGAATAATAAATTTGACTTTTAATCACTTTAGTCAGTCACAAAACTCTAGATAATTCCAAGAATTGGAATTAAATACAAACCCTATTCTGTTAAACAAACTAATTACGATAATGCTAACTGTTGATCAAAGGATGCAATATTTCTAAATGAGAAATTTTTCGAAGTGAAATAAATTCTTTTCCAAATTTAATACCCATAGATGAAGTGAATTATTTGTAACATTCAAATGATTACTTTACATCAAATTGATCGCTATTCTGAATATGAGGATAAATAAGTATGGCATTTAAATTTGAGGAAATTAAGCTTTGAGAATATAATTTTGGATGAATTGGGATTTTGACATAGTTTTAATAGAAAGGGAATATTATTTTTAAATAAATAAGAGCTACGCCTATTTTAAATTTCGGACGATGTCTGACAAGATTGTAAATTCAAATATGAGATGCAGCTGAAATCCGTTTAAATAGTACTTCTGTGAATTTTCAATGCTCTATATCCGCAAAAATACATAACGCCGCGGTTACCATAACACATGTATAAACACTACAGACGTAAAATAAATAAATAAATAAATAAATAAAATAAAATAAAAATAAAAAATCTCTGGATGAAGCAACTTTGTTGTATTGAAATCTAAAAAAATATAAAGAATTCAACAATGCCTTAATCACAAGAACGGTCTTTTATGCGCTTCGCACTCATGACCGAACAAAGAAATGTATCACTGGATGCAGAGCAACCACGTTGTATAGCATTCTGAGAAGTACCTGCAATTCGGCAATGCAACGATAACTAAAACGTATGTATGTGCGTTACACGCTCATGAAAAGATATCAAAATTACTGAATGCAACAAATTCGTTGTTTAACAATATCAAAAATGCATAAAATTTGATAATACCACGATCACTTTGAAACATCTACGTGTGCTTTTTCCCGAAGAAAACGATAAGAAATATCACTAGATGCAGCAACCTCGCTGTATTGGAATCTCAAAACTTTATCAAATCTGGTAAAACTAAGCTACGCCACCGAAGACGTGCGTACTTCACCGCCGATTTCAGTGTCACGTGAACACTCCACACGAGCATCAGCCATTGGAGGACCGGTTTACCCGGGCACCTCCGCAGGTGGGCTCTTCGGACAAAGGGAGCATACGACATCTGCATATCACTCCCCTGTACCCAAACATATTGACGCCAGAGGTCGCTGCGATATGCGGTGAAGCTCACACTCTGAGGACTCCATCAGATCACACTTGGAAAGTGCGCCTGAGTCGCCCGAAAGCTTCAGAGCCGGAGACAAAGAGGAAACTGGGTTCTATGCCTTAAGCCAGGTTCCCCCGATAAATCTTGCTTTACCGCAGATTCCGATCATTGAGCTCCTATAAAGGATACGACTGGTTCTCGTTGGCTGCGGGGAAATAAAGGAGCCTCCAGCCAGCACGGGATGGCGAGAAAAGAATCCCTGAGCGCATAGACACGTCTTAGCTTAGGTTATTTCCGTGTGACACCCTCCCCCCACCCCGAGATTTTTAAATCAAAGTTGGTAATGTCGTGATCACTATAACGCATGTAAAAAGGATTCTCTAATGAAAACAAACAATAAAAACACCACCGATGCAGCAACATCATGGTATTATCATCTCAAAAATACAGGGTGTTCTAGACGAAACGTCCTAATTTTAAACACTTATACTGAAGATAATAAACAACGAAGACAATTTTTTCAGGTGCTCCATGGTAGCTCAAGTGTGGAAATTTACATGATGTAATAGCAATATTTCAGGTGCTGAAAATCGTAAAATTTGAAAATAGAAAAATTACAAGGAATTCTGAAAAAGCACAAACCGTGTCGCGGTATGCAGAATGGGGTCCATTGGCAGGATGGAGCACATGAACACTGGCATTTGGGAGTCCGGAACACATTGATTGCCGAATTCCCACAAAGATGGATTGCGAGAGATGGTCCAATTTTCTGGCCATCATCCTTAGACATTCTCCGTGCCAGCCGTGGGGTACATGTAGAAATAGCGTGATTGCACAAACAAAACTTCATAACTATGTGTATCCATTGTTGTTTCAATCTTCTTATTGCAACGATTACATGTTGTATTATAAACTGCTTAAATTAAGGCGTTTTGTCTCGGACAACCTGTATATGAAATTGGATAATGGCATGATCGCTATAACACGCAATTGAATGACGAACTGAATGTATGAACGCAATTGAAAAGAAAACAATGAAAAACATTACTAAATGCAACAACCTCATTGTATTGGAATCTCAAAAATACAGGAAAATAGGTAATGTTGCGATCAGTATAAACCTTGCATGTAGGCTTCGCGCCCATGAAAACAAACAAAAATCGCTCGATTCTGCAACCTCGTTGTATAAAAATTACACCATTACATGATATTCGATAACTCCATTATCACTATAACACATGTTTGGCGCTTTGCACTCCTGAAAACCAAAATAAACCATCATTGGATACAGCAAAGTAGCTGTACAGGAATCTCAAAAGCTCATGAATTTCGAAATGCCACGATCACTATAGCGTTAACTATTACTAATTGTATGTTTCTAGTAATGAAAAAGATTACTTTAGGGTAACACTCCAATATACCATTCCTACTGGGGAGTGAGATATCCAACAGAACAACTAGTAATTTTCTATCTACAAGCTTCTAGGGATATCGAAATTGTTTTTCTCTGAATGCCAGAACAACTGACCAAAACCCGAAAGGTTTTTATGACTTCGGTTTTTCGGCCATCTGTCTTGCCGTCTCTCCTTGCTCTAATTCTTATAAGTACATTTGGATTTACATGTAACTTTTACATGCTATCGAGGCTTACTATAACATTCTCTATTTAACGGGTCAAACTAGTAATTCCATTAAATTACAGTCTATGGTGTAAAATTGTTTTCAGTGCTTTTTGATGATGTTATGATATTTTAAACATAATGAAGTTAATATGGATCATTGAGTTGCACTACAATATGTTTTATATAGACTATGCAGTGCCATTTATTTACAGATACACAAAAAGCGGTTACAAGACCGATTATGAGCGATATTTGCTGGAAGTGCTTTTTCTGATGTGATAAATTTGTTTGATAAAACAAAATACAGATCATTAAGAGGGATGCACCAAAGAATTCGCATACATTCAAGGATATGTAAATGAATTGCAAAATATGGATTTTTACTGTGTTATGGGTTTTTAAATTGTTTATTTAGATATACATTTATCATTCTAAGAAAAACTGAAAATCCTTAAAAATATTCTGTTAGAATTTGAAAGTGTTCATAATCTATGGCTGATGCATGATTTTTCGTTCTTATTTATATATAAAATTAATATCGTCACTGGGATATGCAAAACTTTTTGAAGGTGACATATATTGTAAAAATGAATTAATTTGACTTTTAATTATATCAGTTAATTATAATACCTGGATTAATACTAATCATATTCTATACAACAGGCAGATTGCGATAATGGTTAAGTGATGCAACATCAGTAAAGGGGTAAGTTTAAAGCGTGAAATACATTATGCGTAGAATTTAATGCTCTTAAATGAAATAAATTATGTGTAAAGCAGAAGTGATTATATATATAATTCTCACAGACTACATCTTCATTTTGAATGCAAGAATAAATCTTACACTTGTATTTTAATATGAGAGAATTCAGGGTTGCAGATATTTGATTTTGAGACAAAATATATGGCATGTGAATGTCTATTTTAAATTAATGTCTGGAAATTAGAATATCTGATGAATTATGTAATACATCAAAATATATTCAACCATTTTCAAAATAATTCAATCAAACTAACATTACAATCTACACATATAAATATTAAAATTATTTATTTGACGTTTAATGTTCAGATATAAAATAAAATACGTGTAATATTCATGAAATGAATAATGTATTTACATTGAAATGATTAACTTACAAGCGATATCTATATACTGAGGGCAAGTAGAAATTGCACAACTGCGTTTAACCTTTTTTATCATGACGGTACTTATAAGTACCAGTTTAACCCCTTCGCGACGAGCGTCTTTTACAGAATTTTTAATCTGTTACCACCGGTTTTTCAATTTTCACCTAATTGAATCGCAAAAATGCTATGATTAGATAAGGAAAACTTTACAAAAAAAAAATAATTGGTGGGAATAATCGAGGATACAAAGGGTTAATGATAATAGAAATGACTTTTCAGTATTTTTACATGGGAGCTCGGACAGCATCTGTCCGAGAATACATGCAAATTTGGACAGATGCTCTTCGAGCCAGCCCCCGTATAAAGGTTAAACTGCAACAATATACATGATATAATAATGAAGATTGCCATGTGGTTCCTCCCTATTGAAATACATACGACGACCGACAATTAATGCGTTGAAACGTCAAATGCTATATATAATATAAAAGCTTTTCTTATTTAAAAATTTAAATTTTTAATTATGAAGGATAATATTTTATCTAATGAATTCATATTGTTCAAAATATTTTTTTCATACAAAATTTATCATAAAAACAAACTAAACTAGTTATTTCACTACAAATATTGTATACCTTCTCTAAGTTTGAAATAGTACTTATTTATAAATGAACGAATCTTATTGTTAGATATTAATTTACAAAATTTTATGTGAAATTCTTATAAATCAATATCGTATATAATTTTGCCATCTTTTGGGAATTTCGTGAGTCTTTAAGTTTTCGATATGCTGGAATAAACTGCACAATAGCTGGAAAAATATGTAGTGATTTCTGTTCCTTTTGCTATTTTTATAAAAGTAATGCCATTACAGGGGCATGATAAATTATTTAAAAGGTGCGTCTTTCCAAACAGAACAACCAATTTGACGTTTAATTCCCTAACTAAGATATAAAATTATCGAAAATGTAAAGAACAGAAATGCAATACCAAACATTATTCTATTCAACAGAATACGATAATGCTAGATGTTGATCAAGTGATGCAGCATCGACAAATAGTGAAGTTTCAGAAGTGAAAGATAATATATGCAGAATTTAATGCGCTTAAATTGAATGAATTATTTTAACATTGAAATTATTAACTTATGCCAAATACATATTTATTCTGCATGTGAGGATGAATAGCTTTTGTGTATTTGATGATGAGAGGATTAAGTTTGTAAGATATTTCATTTTGAAATAAAGTGAGATACTAAAAATGACAGCTGATCAATGTCTACATATATTAAATAACTAAAGATAAAAAAATCTTATGAACGATGTAACAGAATCCTCCTCTTTTAAAAAATTAAATGTATTTAATTATTATTACAATCACTCACATATATGTTTGTAACTTTGTATTGAATATTTCAGCTTTTGAAACTTAAACGAAAATCAAAATATAGAATTACGAAGAATAATATACTACATATAGAGCTTAAATGAGGAAAAAACATATTTTTGTTTTTATTACTAGAAAGCTCTGAAATTCTATAAAACTTAAAGTATCTTTACTCGGTTTGTTTAGATACTAAACGATTGGGATTGTTTTAAGGTTCTTCTTAGACGCAGAATAACACTTTTCTAACTCACAGAAAATGGGTCGAATAAAAAAATAAATTTTGTATTTAATATCTCTATGAAGTACTTTTTAAAATTCCCATAAATTCCATAGGTTTATAGTTGGAAATATTCCTCGATTTTTTTACCGGTTGAACAAACAATAGCCATTGCTATCTATTTTGAGTCACCCGGTATATCATGCATATATGTGTATGTGTCGGTATGTTTGTATGTAATAAGTACACAGAAGTTAAATTTTCGTATAAACATTCTGTGTTATAATTAGTATATACAGGGATGAGAGCGCTCTGACCTGAATGTCCGATTTTTACCACTAAATTTTAATAGTATTCTCCAACATATTGAATTTCAGAAATTCTGTCCTTAAATAAGGTGACAAATACTATTAACATTTAGTGGGGACTATCTGGCATTCGGATCAGAGCGCTCTCATCCCAGTGTATAAGAATGTCAAAGAATAGTTAATAATAGTCAAAATGGTCAAAAAATGAAAGATTATTAACCATCTCCGTATTAATAAAGAACGAAATAAAATGTCCAAATATTATTTTTAATATAATATAACATTTTTATCCATTGGAGATAGACGTATATAAAAAAACGCTGCCGTACAGTTACTTGAAGATTAGAAAAAGGAAAATTTACAAAACTATCATGCCATCATAATATTGACAATAAATCTCGTTTTGTACAAACCTGTCAAAAATCCAAGTATATGATATTTGAATTTCAAACTAAAAAGGTATCACTTTTGTACATTTGGATTGATCGAATGAAAATTAACATTTATCATAAATTTTTTGGTATAGAAGATTAAGAAAGGTAAAACCCACCTTGCTTCAACTAGTACAAAGCTTCAGAAAATTAAATGAAAACGTCAACAATATGCAGAAACTCCAAATAAATACAAATTTCAGGTGCTCAGACACCATGTTTTCATAACAAATCGTTTTCAATTAATTAATGGGAATTAAATTGCTCTACATAAATGGTGAATTACGATAACAAGGGCAACATTTACAGGGTGTGTACATTCAATTAATTTACAAGGTGTATAGTACTTTATTTTCGAACAAGAATAATTTTAGAAATTGTCTGTGCTTATAACTTATTATACTACTGGTAAATCTAAGATTGTAAGCACCCTGTATTTAATGAGATAATTCTTCGAAAATGATAAAATAATTCATTTAAAAAAATCTGTTTCAGAATTTCAAAATACTGCAGAATTTTGTCAATGTTTTTTTAGAATTCACTTTCTTTAATGTTTTTTTAGAAATCAACGACAAAATGTCTAAAGTAATAAAATTTTATTCATCTGAAATAATTTATTTTTTAGAAAACAAGTTAATGCAACCTTTAACGGTATTGCTCTTAAAATATGAATATCTGTACATTTTGTATCGCTGTTTTCAGCTTCAACAATAGTTAAATTGTACAGTTAAGCTTGAAATGCATTTGATAATCTTTAAGAGAATTTGTTATCTGTAACAGACAAAGTTCTATTTTAAATGATGTAAAGCATTTCGGGCAATCGCCATATTCATGTTCAACGTCAATTTATTCAGCGCATAATATTTTAACTTCAATTTATAAACGTTATATAACATCTTTCAAAAATTCCTGTAAATACCTTAAAGTATTTAATTTTTGTAGAAATGTCAGTGATTTTCATTCTGATTGTCATTATTATTAATATCATATAAAAGAGTATGTGTTAAAGACAGTTAATTTTTTTAAAAGACAGACTAAACTTTATTTTTGCTAATTTTGAACAAAATCTTATCATTACATTGAAAATATAATCATAATTATAAAGTTATATACACTATGTTGATTTTTTGAATGGCACTTAAACCTTTTCGCATTGGTGGGTGATTTTCTTCCCACTTTATTTTATTCCCAAATATCAGGGTGACACGGGAATTTTCGATTAACTTTATTTGAAATTCAGTCACTGCATTTGTTCGTGTACATAATAAACCGAAAATTTTGTTTCAAAATCACGGTGCCATTGTGACATTTGGGGATTAAAATTAAGTGGTAAGAAATTCACCCACCAAAGGGAAAAGGGTTAAGTATGACTATTTCAAATGAATAATAAAATGGGACATATATGGAACTGCACACAATGGTAAAATATTTAATTTTTACTTTTTTAACAATTGGTAAATTTTATAAATATGTAAATCCCTAGTAGCCACGGAAAGGGTTAAGAAATAAAAAATAGATTGGTAAGAAATAGAAAATAGAAGTTAATATGTTTGGTTACTTTATGATTTAAAATAAATATTTAAAAAACAAAACAAGTAATTTTGAAACAGAAACAAAATCACCTCGAATTCAAGTGACTCTTTCTTAATAAATGACTTGCTTGCAATAGTGCAAAAAACTCGTATTATTAGGCCTATTTTTTTATTTAATTTATCAAAGCCACGTGGCGCATTTTAACGAGACTAGCTTCACACATGAGAGTTTTTCGTGTGACAACCGTATTATTCAAACTACATTTGTGCCATTCGATTACCTTTATTAATAAAAGTGTGGTGGCATACGCACATGGCGCATACTAAAATTAGAAGTATAAGTCCAAATTATTGTAATCTACATTGCAGAATTCGGCAGTCCACACAGACAAGTTCTATTAGGCGTATGAAATCAGTCAACAAACAGTAGATTCGTGATAATGACATTCTTCCGATATTTTGTTTCAAAATCATCTCGACAAATCAACTTTTATTGCTTGAATGAAGTCATTTTCTTATTTTTAAAAGCACCATGGCTTCTCATCTCATAAGATTGTGTCCAAAATCCTTTCAATCAGTTAAATTTTTATTCTCGTATGCTACTTGTCTAACTTTTAGAAAGCGAAGCCAATATACTGCGCATCGCTAAGATTTGATACGCAGTATCATATATTAAAACGTATGACGTGTCCCTGTTAAAAAAATCTATTAATTAATTAAAAAGTAAAATAAAATTGTAGTGTCATAGTTACGTTTAAATTTGTTCAGTGGTTTTTAAAAAAAAAACTGTGGAAATGCATACTTACATGCATAAACACATACATAATTACCAAAAACTGAAGCTTCTTTCTTTGGAATCGCTTTAAAAGTAGAGGACAACCATGGTGAGAGATAAAAAATTAAGAATGTTATAAAAAAAATTATAAAAAAACGTTTGACATTTTATAAAACTGAATCAAGTTTAGGTATATAAAAAATAGACCGGTAGTGACTGAATAAGTCACGGGGTTTCTACAAGATGATTCAAAATAACTGTTTAATAATTTGAAGGTATGTGAAGAAACCAAAAAAACTAAGCAAGAATAACATATTAATATGGCATCCCAATCTACTGTAAAACTAATAAATACGGGGTATTGCACTATAACTGAAACAAATTTTCTATAAATAACATTGCGAAAAGTTAAGATATATTAATGAAAATTTGTAGAAAGATAATATTTTCTATGTTTCCAATGGAATATCAATAAGAAAAGCGCAAAAAATCACTCTACGTACTCATCATCACATATCTAAATGTAGGCCGTTGAGATCATTCTATTTGGTCACGATTAGTTAGAATTTCTATTACTTCCTTTCATTTTATCACATTTAAAACAAAGAAAGATAACTAATGGCTTCAACTTTGTTACGATGTATGGAATGTTTAAACATATTTTCGATATTTTTCTTCTATGCTTTCCGTGTACTGTACATCGCATATTTGTTTGTTTTATGCAATATAAAATTATTTTAACAACATGACAGTGTACGTAAAATGCAATAAGTAAAATAAGAAAATTATTGGTGTAAATCTTAAATCCATTACAATTTGCTTTTTGATGATAGATTATAAGACTCTGAGAAACATGGTTCTTTTTCGTAAATGCAGATTACTTGCTTGCATCACTCTTACACATATCAAAAGTTTAAAGTACCTCGTGCCAAATTTTAGGCAATTCAAATGAGGAGGATTCATTGCAAATGTTTACGTTACGCATGTAGATTTCTATTGATTCACGGATGGACATTGATTCAGATGGGACTCTTGATGGATAAATTATTTTACTATTTGTAAAACCAATTTTTATTGTCTCGGTGCTATGTATTCGTGCCAGTGCTTTAGTGCTCCTGTCATATTTCATATCTGCCATATGCTTTTTTAATCTTGTTTGAAATTTTCTAGTGGCCATTCCTATATAATATTGTAACGTGCCATCTGCTCTTGTGAACGAATTTGAATTGCCTAAAATTTGGCACGAGGTACTTTTCCGTTTTAAAAAGCAATAACGAAATATTAATTTTCACGATTGCAGTTTTACGTTTGCGTTTTTTACATATATGATCTCGTGATCCATGTTTTCATTTCCCAAATGTGCGAGAATACTTTGTTTATCGTTATATTTCTTGAAAATGGCGCCGTATGAACGTTGAAACATATGTTGATCACTAAAAAGTTTTTTTTTATTAGCCTTTTGTTGTTTCCTTTTGTATCACTTAAGCATTTCTCTAGATTTTAATTATATTTAGTGATCTTATTTAGTGATTATGCATAAATTTAGTGTTAATGAAACTATATTGTAGCACTGTATTTTTCTCGATTTAAGACATTATTTTTTCCCCTTGAGATAAAGGTGTTTCCCCACTACTTTTATTTCAGATTAAGAGATTTTTTCAACGATATTGTTTTCATGAAAATATCTATATTAATTTAAATAATAGTATTTTTGAAATTTTTGAAAAAGCCTATATTAATTATTTAATACAATCAGAGTGGCGAAGATTGGAACTCGTTTCACACATGATATTTCTTACATGTTATAACATATTTTTCTTTCAAATATACAGTTACAGTAACCCGTTCAGGGGCAAAGTATTTCTGTTGTTAAAATGTTACAAATATAACTGAACCTAAGTAAAACCAAACCTATTTTCATTTACAATTTTAAAGCGTAATTTCATTCTAAATTTCTGGTGCTACTGGAGCATCTGGGGTTTAGAATTAAGTGGTATATATTACATACCACCGCCCATCAATTGGTTAAAAATATAAAATGCACATCCAAATTTAACGCTACTCAGATTATCCCATAAAATTTATACCGTAACCAATACGGTTAATTGAAAACCCTATCATTACAGTCTGAACTTTAACTCATAGAAGAATTTCATTGCTCGCTTTACAAAATAAATAAACTGAAATAAACATATTCCATGAAAATTTTTACAAATTATAAAATCACATAAAATATTCCGTATTCATTTTTATCAGACTTCATTATTATTATTATTATTATTATTATTATTATTATTATTATTATTATAATTTCGGTTAGCTTTATTTCTCTATAACCCTATGCATAATTACGCGCATACATTGATCAATGGAAGTTCCATATATGCATTACGTCAATGTTTTTAATATGGACAATTTTTGCATAATATATCACCCCAATCGTGACTAACTCATCACGGATGACGCACAGTGTAACGGAAGACTTTATTTTTTGTCTACATCTATTACTGCTAAGTTGTAATTTAGAATTTGAATTTTTTTCATGACCTAAGTACTAATATATTTTTAATATTTTTAGTAATATCATGTAATGAAATCATTAGTTGGTTGTTTTTAAATGAAAGTCTATCTTGATTATGATTTTAAAAAACATATTAAAAAATGCAAATGAACTTCGAAAATTGATATTGAAAGACTAAAATCTTAGACAAGATTTTTTTTTTCTGTAACTCATTTACCAAAAAATATAAATCTATATTCCACTCTTACCTTTTTTTTTCAAATTCTTGTCAAAGTTGAAAAATACTTCATTATTTTCTATGATAAGTTTCTTTTTTGTTTGTTTATTTAAACAATTAATTTTAAACAATTTATACTCCTAAATCAACATTTACGAATCTATTGTATAACGTATAGCAAAATTTATAGTGTACTTTGTTCTCGTACAAGAAAGGGACAAGCGTAGTGTTAACGTGCAGAAATAATAGAGAAATTTAATAGTTAATTATATATGAAGGGGGAGATTTAAAATACTTATAAGATAGCGTAGTTATTTATTTTATTTTATTTTATTTTACTTTATTTTAATGTGTTATCACAATAAATTTAATGTAAAGACAAATTCTGGAAATTTGTTTTCGTATTTGTAAAATATGCGGAGTCGTTGTACTAAGCGACCGTTCCAATTTTTTAGTTTGTATATTATTGCTAATTATTATTCTTCAACGAGATGGTATAAATTTAAAAGGATATTTAAGGTATGGAATGATTTTTTTTTTAATCTAACATCGATATATACAGATATTTTTGAGCAGAAAATTTAATTGGAACAATAATCTGTTTTTTTTAATGTCTGCAATGCTGATTTTATTTAGCGAAAATGGCGTATTAGCGTTAACGTATTGATATTAGCAAAGATTACGTTATAATTTTATTTTAAAGATAGGCTTGAATGTTTCCTAAAGTTTCCTGTTTTTAAAGAAGGGTTTCACTTTGAAACCCTAAAAAAATTGAAAAAAAAAATTTTATCGATTTTTTTGAGTAACATTTTACGAATCATTTAAAAAATATATTATGGCGATATTCCAATTAGAACCAAATTTATGACTAATTAAAACGCAACATAATTTATAGATATTTAAAGAGAAATTTGAACTTTTAATTCATTATTTCCAAAGTATGACTTTTGACATAGTGAGCATTGTTATTCATAAGTAATATATATAATATCATAGGTATATACGAGGATGAGTCAAAAGTAATGCGTCCTTTGATCGAACTATTATTTGTTTAACAGCTACTGGACTGTCTATGCATGATATTGTACAGTGGTGGACAAAATTGTTGCCCCCTTTTGGGAAATTTTTTTAAAGTTTGGTTGGACTTTTTTGAAGTTTGATGGATCATAACACCAAATATTTCTTAGTAATACTATAAAAGCTGTATACCACTGGAAAGATAATTTAATTAAAAATATTATTCAATACAGTTTGCTGAATTATAATTATTTTATCAAAATGTATACCCCAATAATCAGAAAAATCCAGCAAATCGTGGTTAGGTTGATGATAATTATTTTTCCTCTTCTTGAATGTAGCCAATGCATATGAATGTATGGAGTGACAGACAAATTCCATTTTATTTGGTAATGTGTCAGTCAAAGCTACGGTAGGATTTAAAAATATATATGTCATATTTTGGTACTTATAGACGGACTTTTATCACTTTTTTTATGATTGCTATCAAGTTGCTAAAGTTCTTTGCCATCTTTCAATTTTTGAGCTAGTAAAGCATAATAAAATTAAACAAACATCACAAGTTGATTAATTACCCAGAAATCAAAGCATAACAATATGTTTAAGTGTAGAAAGCTATGGTTATGATGAAATTGAAAGTAAAATTGGAAGTAAATTAACAAAGGGATGTCCAAGTCACGCAAAACAAGACTGATAAAGTCCGAAAAAGATGAAGGAAAGCAATTAGCAGTAGAAGAGTAAAGTCCTTGTGTATAAGTCACAGAAAACAATCATCTCCTTGTATGCAAAATGAAATAGTGCACTGCAATGGAGAACTGAATCAAAGTACCGTTCTGTGGAGAATGCAGTATTTTAGTCGAAATTCCATAAAAAAAAATCATTTAACACTGCAAATAACATGAACCTACTATTTCTCTGCCTGGTAAACATGAATTTTAGCTCAATTTAATATTTTCAAACTTTATTTGATTTATAAATTTTTTTCATGAAATTCTAGCAATTAGACCAAAATGCTACACTCTCTATAGAACTGTTCCCCATTGCACGCACCATTTCATGTTCCATACATTAAGATAATTATTTTCTGTTACCTATACACAATGACCTTACTCTTCAACCGCCAATTGCTCTCCTGCACCTTTTCCTACCCTTACCAGTCTTGTTTTGCGTCAGTTAGACAGCCATTTGTTAATTTACTTCCAATTTTACTTCCAGTTTCTTCATAACCATAGCTTTATACACTTAAAATATTGTTATACATTGATTTCTAGGTAACTAATCAACTCTATAAGATGTTTTCTTACTTTTATTATGCCGTACTTGCTCAAAAATTGAAAGGTGGCAAAGAACTTTAGCAACTTGATAGCAATCATACAAAAGTGTGATAAAAGTCCTCCTATAAGTACCAAAATATGGCATATTTCTTTTTAAATCCTACCCTAGCTTTGACTGAACAGTTATCAAATAAAATGGAATAAGTTTCTCTCTTCAAACATTCATATGCTTTGGCTAAATTCAAGAAAAGGAAAAATAAATATCATCAACCTAACCAGGTTTTACTGCTTTATTCTGATTATTGGGTTATAACGTTTGATAAAATAATTAAAATTCAACAAACTGTATTGCATAATATTTTTTATTAAATTCTTTTTACAGTGGTGCATAGCTTTTATGGTATTACTAAGATATATTTGTTGTTATGATCATCAAACTTTAAAAAAAAAACAAACATTTTTCCCAAAATGTGTCCACAATTTTGACCACCACTGTAGACGTCTTTTCAGATTGACTGACTAGAACCATGGATCTGAAGCTAAAAAGAGGATCGTCCTTGAATTTTCGGCAAAAGAAGATTTTGCACCTGAGGAAATCCACAATATCTTGAAGAATATTTATGGGGACAATTTACTGGACGTCAGAAATGTGCGATGTTGGGTGAAAGAGTTTGGAAAAGAAGAAACGGAAATTGCAGATAAACCGCAACGGTGCCGGCAGACAACTTTAGTCACAGATACAAATCGAGAACGTACTGATGAATTGATTCGAAGAGACAGACTCGTTACAGTTTAGAATGTTGCTGATGCTTTGAATGTCCCCATAAACATTCTTCAAGCGATTATTATTTTCTTTTGGTGCACAATTTTCTTTTTAAAAAATTCAATGACGACTCTTTCTTTTAGCTTCAGATCAGTGATTCTAATCATTCAATCTGAAAAAAAATTATATAAGGAGAGTAAGATCTCCTCTATAATACCATGCATAGATAGTCCAGTAGTTGTGAAAGAATTAAAAAATAGAGCAATGGGAACATTACTTATTGACTCAACCTCGTATATAGTCTCCTTATATTAATGTTATTTTTTTCAGAATTGTTTCCTTCACTGTTATGATTGACTGAAATAAAGCATGTTCTACTGTAAATTTAATTGTTATTTTATGTGGAAGTGTAAGTACTACATTTTAAGAAAGTGCTTATGTAACTTTAAGCAAATATGTGTGATAGTAATATTGAGCCAAAGACATGTACGTCAAATATCACATTGAAAAAATCCTTAATAAGTTAATATTAATTAAAATTAATTCTGTTTGCATTTCCTTAAATGTTTTTGTATGAATGTGATTAACAAATGTTATATGATTCAATTTTTAAAGAACTTTTACATTGGTAAAATATTTACAGGTCCATAAAATTTTGAATGTTGGTGTTAAATCACGTAATATCGAGCTGATCAATTTTATCTTCCACCTTTCAAATTTGTAAAAAAAAAATGTGTATAGTAAACCACACGTTTTTACTGAATGGTGTATAAAAAATTTTATTTAAAATTATACTTTAAAATTACATCAAATTGACGTTTCGGTCAACTTCTATGACCATCTTCAGAATATGATGTTAAGTAACAATTACA
The DNA here is from genome assembly GCA_963931845.1 of Maratus michaelseni. Lineage (NCBI taxonomy): Eukaryota > Metazoa > Arthropoda > Arachnida > Araneae > Salticidae > Maratus > Maratus michaelseni. The sequence goes on from OZ007587.1 coordinate 322,488,889, forward strand.
CTTATAAACAAAAGGCTTCCATCTTGAGATATTATTTACATAACTAACTCATGTTTATGACATAAATAAGGTCAAATCACAGGCCGTGTAGTGGCGCGCTACCTACTAGAAAAAATCCGAGTTACAGAAGAACTATACTGGATTCCGAAATAATAACATGAAATCACAGTTTAAAAAATAAATAGTTGTACTTTCACAGAAAGCATAAAAACATAAATTGTATAAATATCCAGCGATGTGTGATTATTTCAAAATGTTCAACCAAAGTTTAGGAATAAAATAAGAAACATTGTCATTGCACACATCGCTTTCACGTAATAATATTTCGATCGCTTCTTTATGAAAACCATCCATGCTATGATCACATGGAATACTATCCTTGCATTTCCAAAGTCAATAAAGCAGCCAGGATTATTAAAATAAAACCTAGAAAGAGCTGTCGCCTGTCGGTAGTGTATGATGTCACTCTTATGCTCTTTTAAGCGCTGAATAAATTTTCTTTTCGTGAAACCAATGTAGAATTTACGGTCATTATTTTCAAATGAGAAAAAATCATTTTGCGATAGAGAGAATTTTTTTACGTGCCCTTTTGCTATGTTAAAATCGTTGGGACTAGAATAATAAGGAATAACTGAGGAATTGGTTAAAAGGAAATGATGTCTGCTACTAAGTGCCTTCAACCTTCAACTGTTTGATCTGTCAAAAAGAACGCGTTTGTGAATTTAAAAATGCTCTATATGTATTATTGTAAATGTATATGAAACATTTGTACAATTTTTCTCAGGAATATGGTTCAATCATTTAGAATCTTGGCATTCTAAGATAATGATTTATAAAGGATAAGTATCGTCCTTTTAACTATGATTATAAAACTCTTTAGGAGTGTTTTTAAAGTATATGTACTACATAAAAACTTTTGTGCGATCCAGGGATTCTTAAAAATGTATTTAAAAAATCACCATTAAATGTAACAAACATATAACAATTTATATTTTAATCTTTTTCTCTAAGAATATGATGTATTATAAATTAATTTAAAATTTATACATTTTTTAAAAACTTTAATGTTATACTTTTATGTTGTTTCTGTTTTAAATGTTATAAAGATAACATGAAATTAATGTAGCATGATTTAAAAAATAGATAACTGACTAGAAAAATGTAAGAAACATAAAAACATTATACTAAACATGAATCAATTTGAGCCATTTTTAAAATTTTCTTTAAAAGGTATAGACATTATTTAAATGCTAACGGATATGAAAATTTCTTTTGATTTTTCTAAAATGTTCCAGGAATGTTTTAATAAATTCACTAATTAATACTTTACTATTAAATATGTAAATACCTAAGTAATCGATTGATATTTTTTTGTCATGAATATCTCAGACTTCTTTCAAATTCTGACAAGACTGCATGAAAAATTAATGTACTCAGTTTTCTGCGATTTTCATGCATTTTTAATCATGTTTTGACATTTGTGAGCATAATAATTTCTTTTCATCTGTATTCTTTTGAAAAATATCATAATAAAAAATATTCTAATTATATTGCTTCATTAATTTCATATAATATTAAAATGTAAACTATGATATAAAAAAATACAAATTTTAAAATTTTCATCTGTTACTCTTGAATAATTTCCCAAAAGATTTTCATCGTATGTTTCAGTTTATTTCTAAGAAAAATGTTAAAAGAAAACAAATTATTTTTTGTGAATAATTCAATATAAGCCCACTTTTTGAACTTATTAATAAATCAGAGATTAAAAATCATTGCTGATGCATAAATAATTTTTTCGTAAATTAATTGTGTTTAAATATTAATCTAAACTTTCGTTAATCTTTTTACTAATAATATTATTTTTTTTAATTGAATAGTTCCAGCATGTATCCAAATAGTTATCTATTTATACTACGAAAAATAAATTAAATTTTTATTTTCTAAAATAAATAATAAAATAATTTAGGAGTATTCAAAAGTAATGAAATTTTTTTACGCAGGACGTGAGAAACTGCGAAACAGTAGTATGTACTCTGCGAACCCTTGTAACGTTTTTTCTATAAATAATACTTTCTGCTTTGCGTTTAAAATTATACTAAAAATGACGTAAGTGACAAACATATCTATATATTTTTTTATTTCTTAATTTTTTAAATATATTTTTAAATATTTCAGTAATAACTACATATTTTGAATTGTCAAGTTAAATATCATATTTGTTATGAAACATAACCTAATGATTATGTTTTAATAATTCAGTTCATGATGACTTTTTTGTACAAATTTCCATATTTTCATTTACACGACCTGTAAGAAATTTTAAGCTATAAACTGTGACAAAAGAGAATACAGTTTCTATGATGGTTTTGTTATAAAACATTCAAACTTATAACAGACTCTAGAGAACACATTGTACATATTACTTACCCATCATACGTAGTAAGTCTTTTGAAAATCGAAAACAAAAATTGACGGATTTACACGTTTCAGACACTGGAGATTCCGAAAAACGTATTTTTAGAAAAAAAATGCCGTCCGTCTGTCTGTGTGTGTCTGTAAACGCTCTATCTCCCAAAAAATTTGAGATAGAGACGTGAAATTTGGTATGTACTTAGTATGTAATAATGGGAAGAAGCTTATTGAATTTCAGTAATCTCGATAACTGGTACTATTTTTTTCGGACTCTCGAAACATTCGTTCTGATAAAACGCAAATTTATTTTCAAGCAATTTCGAAAAATAAATTTTTTCGATTTTTTTTTTTTAAAAGGAGTGAATATAAAAGGCAGTACAAAACATAAATTTTGCATTAACAATGAAATCGATCGGATTATTAGATACCGAGATATTTGTAATCACATTTTCAACACTCTTCGATTGATTTTTCATTACCCTTTCAATTTCATTCAAATTTCACTTTAAAGATATATTTTAATTAGTAAAGATACGCTTAATTCGACGCAGTAAACTGTTAGTTAATAGGATTATCATTTTTAGAGTTATAAGGATGTTTCTCTTACGCAATTCAGTAATAGAGCATTTAAAGTTTATGACGTCATCAAGCCAGGATTTTATTCGAATTGCAATGTATTTTATAAATTGTTTACACATGTTTCATTTTCATATTTTATATTATGCATATTCATGATGGGTAAGTATTGCGGTGGTCCCCAACGACTAGTTTTACCATTGTTATTGATGATAGAATAATTTTAGCTTGCTATTAAAAAAAAAATGGTTTTATGTGTGCTTAATTATGTGTTATAAATCATATGAAAGTTCTAAACAGAAATCATATTCTTGGTGATATGTATTTTGGGGTAAATATTAACTTTAATCAAATAATTTCGATGCAATTACTCATTAATAAAAAATATTTATAAGCTATGCCTAATTAAAATTTTGTAATTGCCTACTGAAAAATAAAATTTTCTCGTCGTATTTTAAATTTTAAATATTAAATTTAAAATAAAAAACCCATGTATAAACCTTGTTAATGTAATTTTTTTAACGCTTTAAAATTTTACAAATCAAAAATAATAAAAAGCACAAAATATGACGTATGAGAGATCATACTAAAATTGTTTTCAAAAGATTAGATTAAACATTCTGAAAAAAAGATGCATTTAATGACTGGAATCTCAATTTGAATTTGGAATGTTGACGATACTTTAACGATACTGTTGACGATACTTTCACGATACTCTTGACGATACTATTGGCGATATCTAATAACATTGATGTTATTCAGATATTCTATGTCAAGATAGAAATTCTTTTTTTAGTTGAAATGTATTTACGAACACAAAGATTTATTTTTAAATTATGAAATAATAAAAAATTCTGAAACCAGGGGGGCGCATTACTTTCTACAGTTCTATGATCCCGACTTCAACGGGAATTGGTTCATTCATTTCCCTTGATAGAACGGGTACCCGTGTCCGATGTTCGTACAGAACATATTGCGTCCTGGGCGGTAGAAGGTGGAATTACCAAAGTATCGATGGAATTTGCTGTGCAGCTTCATCCACCATCTTGTTTCAAAATGGTGGCCACTTAAATATTTCAAATTCAAAAACGTACAAAAAATTTAAAATTCAAAAAGGTTTTATTTTTAAGTATTTCGTCTGGATACAAGGATTACTGAGCATTTTTTGTATTTTCTATATCTTAAAAAAATCTCTGAGATATGACATTTTGAATTTCTAGATTGTGTGATTTTTCCATAATCAAGTTTCCTTTATGAGCTTTCGAAAACGTGATTTCTCGCAATGTTACATTAATTGTTGTAACCATTTTTGCTACTCTCATATATTTAGCACTACATAGCACTACATAGCATGGAATATATCCCACAGCGTGAAGTTCTCCTCCGGCTTCGTAAGACTTGGCGAAATATCGCCACATTTGGCGAGAAAAAATTTTGTTATAAATGAAAGTGATAGCAGAATAATTTGGTGAAATTTTCATTGAAATTGATTATTGACGAAGACCTGGAATGAATCTTCTATAATCGGGTTCCACTCATTTTATCTTCGTGTATTTGAATAAAAATCACTGAATTGTTAAAAACAATTAATAGGGAAGTTGCCTTTTCATCCCGGTACAACCGGAAGACCTTTTTTAATATTTCAATAGTATTTTCCCATTTTGAAAGATATATTTTTCTGTTTTAAAGTACTTTTTAATATTCATGCAATATTTTCTCATTTTTATCTGGCAAAGAGCAAGTTTTTACAATACACATTAATGCTTTTTCTTTGATAATTCAGTTAATTATGACTTTACACAAACTAATGTATTTTTAGTATTTACACTGACATGTAATAAATTATTAACTTTAAACATAAGTTGTAAAGTTCGTTTTTAATAACGTGTATTTTTTATTTATTTTTTCATTTAATTTCACTGAAGATAAACATTTATTTTTATTTTTAAGGAAAATTTGTGCTAGTAATTTTCAAAAGGATTATTAATTCGAAAAAATATAATTAAATATTTACTTAAATTAAATATTAAAAAATTTCAAAGTTAAGTAATCAAACATTTTTGAAATATATATATAATTGTTTAATTCTTATTTTATGTATCCTTGTATTTTACAAGTGTCTTTAGTCTTCAGATTAGTTTGTTTAGCTAAAATAATTGTTTAATTTTGAAAATAAACCATTTGTTGTTTCTAACCAAATATAGTTTTTAACTTTAATAACACACTGATAAGACAAATACCAGTAAAATTATTCTTTTTATTTACACCTACTTGTGCTCACTTTAAAATTGTATTTAATTGATTATCTATAAAAAAATAAAAATAAATACATTAAATTAATCCAAAATAGCATATATATTTTGTTGTTTATAGCCAATTATAGTTTTTAACTTTAATAACACACTAATAAAGACATACACCATTAAAATTATTCTGTTTATTTACACAAGTTTGTGCTCACTTTTAAATTTCATTTAATTGATTATCTATAAAAAAAATACATTAAATTAAGCCAAAATAGCATATATATTTTGTTGTTTCTAGCCAATTATAGTTTTTAACTTTAATAACACACTAATAAGACAAACACCAGTAAAATTATTCTGTTTATATACACAAGTTTGTGCTCACTTTTAAATTTTATTTAATTGATTATCCATAACAAAATATATAAATAAATACATTACATTAAGCCAAAATAGCATATCCATTCAATATATTTAAATTTAAATTTGAAGTTTATATTTTTAAATAATTCGAAGTTTATTTACACTTTTCAGATTATTTTTACAGGTTTTTTATTTATCTCGAAGCACCAATCTCCAAAATAGGAGGATATTGTATTCTTTTAAACCTCTTATAATCGTTTATATTTCTTTTGTAAATGGTTATTGATACAGATGTAATAAAATTTACACAATTTTTCATTTTTATTCTTTTGAAATGTACAAGTACTTTTTAATACAACAATTTAAAAATCATTTTTATTAAACTTAATATGATGCAGTATTTCATTATCTTATAATACAGAAATTATTAGGATATAAATTATTGTTTAAATAAAGAAACAACGGATACAAAATTGCGAAGAAATATTAAAAATAAGTGATAAAATTAGGAAAATATGAATAAAAAATATTTATTTTTCACGTAACAATATTATCAAATTATACTTTCACCAGAAGTAATGCAAAACCTTTCTTTCTAGTACTAATTATACATCAAATTAAAGTTATATTCATTCGTTATAAACGAAAACGAGTCAGATTAAAGTCTTTTGCCTTTACGGAAACATAATTAGCTTTAAAAATAATAAAAGTGCAATAAATATAAAATTGTATTCAATGCTCAATGTTACAGAAATAGAATTTTATCACATACTTGTTATTCTTTTACAAAGGAAAGAAATTATTATATTTAATCTAAAGCACTGCGTGAAAACAGAATAATTATTTTCAGTTTCTTCCCATTTACAATACAATATACGTTCTATTTCAAATATCTGCAATAAAGTGTAAATAAAACAAATAAATACAATTATTTCTCCATTCTAATGGTAATCAAAGAAAAATCCTCTTCAGTTTTTAATTTTTTAAAGGAAGGTATATGTAATGTGTAACTTGATTCTTAATCGATACTATAACAATAGTTTATATTTCATTATAATCATACTATTTATTTAAAATCTTATAAATTTAAAAATAAAAACAAAAACGCAGCATGTGTATTTTATAATTCAGTCCGAATATTAAAGCATATTAGTGGATTTTTAATGAATCTTGTGGGTGTTTTATCCACTTTGATAGCGAAAATTCTGTTTATGTACATTGTTTCGACAATTTCATTCCTGTCTAACGAAGCTTATATACAAAATTTCGAAATCAATGATTTAGAAAATTTTTTTAAGGTATTAAAATTTTTCATCGACGTTCTCTTTTTTAATAAATTTCTGTGATTTTATTTTCAGAGATGCTTTCATTATGTCGCGTGTCTATACATATATATATATATATATATACTACATATGTATAGACTATACGTATACACTATAAGATGTACAGTACAAACTGTACATATTATCCTGTGTGAGTCTCACGGGTATTCCGAACATTGTTCTGGAGTATTTACTTCTCTCTGCTTGCTTTCTGTATGCTTGCTAGACACTAGAGTAATTTGGATTTTGTAATAGAGTATTTCATGATAGCCATAAAACTTCTTTATCAGGGTTATAAAACTAGACAAAAATGAACTTTTAACTCCATCACTTCCTTTCTAACTTTTTAACTCCAGCTTGCATATGGATTACAAAAATATACCAACTAAAATCAAGGGCGCCCATATGATTAATTTTAAGGGGGGGCTGAGAAAAACCTCAATTTCCACCAAAGCTATCATACATTTTAGTAAATATTTAAGGTACTTTACGTTTTTTTTTACTATCTTTTGACAAAATTTGAGTTTTTTTCCCACGCGATCTTTTGACGAAATTTGCATTTTTTTACGATTCTTTGACGAAATTTGAGTTTTTCCCACGATTCCTTGACGAAATTTCGTTTTTTTTTCGCGATTCTTAAACGAAATTTGAGTTTTTTTCCCGCGATCTTTTGACGAAATTCGCGTTTTTTCGCGTTCTTTTGACGAAATTTGCGTTTTTCTCTACGAATCTTTAACGAAATTTGCGTTTTTTCTGCGGTTCTTTGACGAAATTTGCGTTTTTTCCACTATTTGATGAAATTCGCATTTTTCTCGTGATCCTTGAACAAAATTTGCGTTTTTCTGCGATTCTTTTACAAATTTTGCGTTTTTACAACTATTCTTTAACGAAATTCTTTTTCTTTTCACGATTCTTTGACGAAATTTGAGTTTTTCCCGCGATCCTTTGACGAAAAATGCGTTTTTTTCGCGATGCTTTGAGGAAATTTGTGTTTTTTCGCGATTCTTTGACAAAATATTCATTTTTTCCATGATTTGTAGACGAAATTTGCGTTTTCTTCACGATTCCTTGACGAAATTTACCTTTTTATCGCGATCTTTTGACGAAATTCGTCATTTTCCCGTGATCCTTTGACGAAATTGGCGATTTTTTTCTGCGAACGATTCACGAAATTGGTGTTTTTTGTGGCAATTTGTCAAAATTTGTGATATTCTTCCGTGATATATTTTATGTTCGAATTTTCGGAACCGAATGCTTAAATTTTCAAGCAATTCGGAACATAATCACCTTCACCACTGGCCTGAGGGTACTGAATAAGGAGCTCACAACCATAGTAGACAAAATCCATTTTGAAAAAAAAAATGAGATAGTCCATTGAGAAGGTGCATAAAATTTGTTTTATCCACTCTCGCAGTAAACATAGTCTGTAAACAGATGACATATACAGGGCTGCCACGGGTGAATATTTTTCTATTCTATTCGCACCCCTATTAAAAAAACAGATTTTGTAGTATATTTCTCTTGAAAATTTTCTCGAATTTTATTTCAATAATTTTTTTTTTTTGAGAAAGTGGTGTGAGGTAGAATTAAAACATTGTCGCCTATTTCAGTCCTGCATATATGAGAAAGTGAAAACAGATTTGGCTCAATGTCGGAATGGATAAAACAGATTTTATGCACCTTCTAAATGGGCTATCTCATTTTTTTTCAAAGTGGACTTAGTATACTATGGTTGTGAACCCCTCAAATGACTTTCCTACAGTGCAAATTTTTGGCAGAATTGTCTATAATTTAATATGGCTGTCTTAAATAAATGGGGAAATGTAGTTTCTGCGAGGAGATCGTGACATTCTCACCACAGTCTTTGCTTTTCCACAAATTAAACCATGTTCTTGCTTCTGACTCCAAATGCTCAATATTATAATAATGAGATAGCTCCTTGATTTCTTTGACAAAAACATTTTTTTTCCATATTTTTCATCATATTGGGATGAAGTAAAATTGCTTTGAATGACGTTTCATTTCGATTCAAAAACCTTGACTCAAGGGATATAATTAAAGAGTCTAAATATGGATTTAGAAATGCTGCTCTAATATTCAAGAGGAGCGGCCATAGGAAGGTTCGAACGGTAGGATTATCTAGTACACGTTCTATACATTTTGATATCGATTTCTTACAATTACAATTCTCCATTAGCTCCATGAAAATTTCTGAAAATTCTTCCTCTGATTCCATTCTGTGCATAAGAAAAATCTCAAGAAGTTCCATTTTTATGTTCTGATAAACCAACAACAGATAAACAAATCTTAATCTACAGATTATAATTTGTTTACAACTGGCTCCAGATAGAAAAAGTGTGGAGAAATTATTTTGAGATATACAATAAACTTTATAGATGACGTTGCTGCATCTAAATGAATGACTTGTGAGCGTGTTTCATGGTTCGTACTATTGTCTAGAGAAAGATTACAGAGATTTTCTTTAACAGTGGCAAAATGATTAGAAAAATATGGTGTGGACTTATACTTTTCTGACCACATTGTTTTACACAGACCAGGAAAGTGTGATTTACAAGAATTATAAATTTTCAGATCGGCGAAAATTATTTTGTCTTGTTCTGTAGACTTAAGATAGAATTTTCGAGTTCGGGCTGCGTACAATCTGACACATTCAGGATTCTAATCTTTATTAGATTCGGGAAAAAGAATTTTTCAATTGCACTGTACCGTTCACAACTTATTATTAAGTCTCTCTCTAATTTCTCAGCGTTTTGTTCATGCAAAATCATTTTTACCTGTGAAATTGGATCCTGTCTATAACAAAATCCTTCCTTATGCAGAAAAAAGTGTTATCGTCTTGTAAGAAAAAACCACACAGTAACACCGGCTAAGATAAAAATCGTCTGAAACTGAATTTGTTTCCTATCTTGTGCTTTTTCTCTTTGTAAGAAGCAGACTATTCGAAAGGACTAATTAAAAACTTATGAAAACAGAACCTGTCTAAAACAGAATCTAGCTTTAAAAGAAAAAAAAATTAGGGTTATGACAAAATGAATTCCTAACAATTATACCTGCTAAGACGGAAACCCGTCTAAAACGGAAATTTCTTCCAGTGACTTCTGATGTTGTCGAGGCATATTTTATTATGCTTTGTTTTTACAAGGTAAAGTTAAAATTTTCATATCTTGCAACTGATTTATATTAAAAAAAATTGACAAAACCAAAATCTTGGGGGGGGGGCTCAAGCCCCCCCCTTGCCCCCCCATATGGGCGCCCTTGACTAAAATTAATACTGTAGCCCACAAGAAGTTAATATAAGAAACATTTGAAAAAAAAAACACAGTTTTAAAACCGATCTTTGGCTAAATTGTATTTTGGAAGATATTTTTAAAACATCCAAGACTCATGTATGGTATAATCAATTTTTTACGCACTCTAGAATATAATTTTATTTATATCAATTGAGATAATAATATTTTTTTTTATTTGTCTCAAAACTTCTAAACATAGAATATAAAACACACAACAAATTTTCATAAAAATTAACTAAAATTTCGCGAAATTAGACGAAATTTTTTAGAATATATTAATTTTTTTTAATCTCAGTTATCGTGCTTTAATGTAGCTTCATTTAAAGTATATAAGAGGAAACATTTAAAATTTAATTAAAATGTCGATTATAATGTACAAATTTATTAACGATTTATTTTTTCCATACTGTCCATCACAGTGGACAAAACTGCTAATTTTTCCCTATCCAACATATTTCATTTACAGTTTCTATTCAAAACTTATGCTACTCTGTGACATATATGCCTTCAGTAGAAAAATAGAGATAGCTCCACAAGTGGAGTAAATTACTTCTTGAGATATTATCAATATGGTGTCCATTAGACTGCCGGTAAGTTACTCCGCATGAAATAAAATATTTAAACCTACAATAAATTTATTTAAATTGTATTTTGTTTATTAATTATTGTTTTTACACCTGGGCCTAATGTATAATTGAAACACAAGTATAAAAATAATACCAACATTTAAAAATAAACGTATTTTTAAAAAGCAAAAGCCAAACAAATTGGAATGGATAAAGAAAACTCTTATTCCGCACGTTCAGCCATTGAATATACTGAACTCAAATGGTAAGTTTTTACTGCTTCAAACCCCACATCAGATGTTCAATGCAATATTTGATAAGGAACTGTATGAATTGTTGACATTTGATTCCAAAACATGTAGATTATCGAATGGCACAGAAATAAAACCAATTAAATGGATACATTTTTAGACATTATTATTTTCCTTTTTGTTGTGGATTTACCATTGGTGTGGGACGTCCTGAAACCCCCTAACATTTGGTAGCAGATGCTATGACTGTCAAACATTGGCAAGAGATATTATCTCTTCTTCATTTAAATAACTCTTCTGTGGAGAAAAACCAAGAGATCTTGACTATGCGTAAAAGATTCGACATATGATAGTTAATTTGAAACAAAATTTCAATGATGTAGCCGAGCAAGAGAACTGTCAATCAGTGGATGAATAAATTATACCTTTCAAAGGAAGAAATTCTCTAAAAGTGTACATGGTAAGAAAAAAACATGCAATTGGGGATACAAAGTGTGAGTAAGAACTGCACAATCTGGATTTGTTGATGAAAGTGAATTCTATGGTGACAACAAGAAGTCTGTTGTATCTAATATGCCTCCAGAAATTGAGGAACCAGGCCAAATAATGGCTCGTCCTACAAGAGCATTACCAGTAATCATTTATATATTTTTTTCGATATTTTTTTCGCTTCACTGAAACTCTTAACGTTCTTGAAAAAATGGTATTTTTGCAATCTGCCCCTAAGGTAAAGATTGAACTGACCATTGTCCTCTAAAATCTGCGAAATAAATAAAAATTAAAGGAAGGTCTTCTGTTGACTAAATGGTAGACGTGGCGAACAATATCTTGGTATGAAAATGTTTTGACAATAAAGTGGTTACCGTTGCTTGATATAAACAAAGTGCCGATCCCAGAGTGAATGTAAAGCAATACGACAAAAAACAAACAATACATTGTAATTCACCAGCTAGGTCTGATTGAAACCTATAGCAAATATATGGGAGGATAGATAAATGTGAAATGCTGTTAGCATTATACAGAATTATTTTAATACCAAGAAGTGGTATAAAAGGATTATATTCCACTTCCTTAAAGTAGATGTTGTCAATGCGTGGCTTTTTTACAGAAGGTTGTTTTCAAATTGCGACATGTAGTTTGGAAATACTAAATATGCTGCAGCAGGTGGGCTGATTCAGTCAGTCACGTGACAATCTGGTGAACCGAATTTAGTTCCAAAATATAAGAAATGTGCACCTCTAGAAGACAAACTTCTAAAACAATTGGTAGTAAAAGTCAATTATGTACTCAAGGACTAATGATACGACATTGTGAACTTTTTTAACCACAAATATCCCATAGTGCACAAAGACGCAAGATGGAGCTATGTAAAAGATAGTCAACATATTCATGTGTAAAATGTAAAATTCATCTTTGCATTGATTTTTGAAACTGGCTGTTTTTCACGTTTCACCATCATTGACAATTTTTGCAAGTTTGATTGAAATAACTAGTAGAATATGGCACTATTCCAACAGAAAACTTTTATAGCTTTTATTTTTCTTACATCACAACATTTCAATATTGTGTGCATAGTGTGCAATAAAGTGGACAGATTGTAATTAAAATTAATTAAAATTATTATACATAAAATATTTTTTCTCATTCTGTGTGACCCTTTTAGTTAAAAAATAGGAAATGAAATGTTGGGGATTTTAAAGTATGTAAAAAAAGGTTAAGTAAATAATTTTTCTTGCTTAAATTTTTAGATTGTTTTCCTTTAGGAGTGATGTACTTATTTTGTACAATGCAGATTACAAAAAAATCCTATTTCTAAGAAAACTAAAAGTAAATTACCAAGTATACTGGTAACACGCACTTTTGATACAATAAAATATATCAATATTTACAAGTGCGTGTTAAACGCCGGTTATAAAAAAGATAGATTGGAAATTAAAACTAGTCGGATGTGTCAATCCCAAAACTTTCTTCTATCTCACACAGGTTTCGCATACACTAAAAAGAATCAGCACCAATTTATATCAAGGCCTAACTGACACTCAAGTTTTATTAAATTCCGTGCAATATTTCTTGAGATATGACTATCGCTAAAATCGTGTAAATCCTGCAAAATGCTGCATACCAGCGACACCTGCTGGACGATTTTTACAAAAAACTAATCAGCACCAATTTATATCAGAGATTAACTGAATATAAATTTTTATTAAATTCTGAGCATTAGTTCTTGAGATAGAGCTATTGTGGAAATCACGAAAAATGCTGCATAGCAGCTGGGCGATTTTTTACCAAAAACTAATCAGCACCAATTTATAGCAGAGACTAACTGAATATAAAGTTTTATTAAATTCCGAGCATCAGTTCTTGAGATAGAGCTATTGTAGAAATCACGAAAAATGCTGCATAGCAGAGCCGCCTGCTGGGTGATTTTTACCAAAAACTAATCAGCACCAATTTATATCAGAGACAAACTGAATATAAAGTTTTACTAAATTCCGAGCATTAGTTCTTGAGATAGAGCTATTGTGGAATCGTGAAAAATGCTGCATACCAGCGCCACCTGCTGGGCGATTTTTACCAAAAACTAATCAGCACCAATGTATATCAGAGACTAACTGAATATAAAGTTTTATTAAATTCCCAGCATTATTTCTTGAGATAGAGCTATTGCGGAAATCGCGAAAAATGCTGCATAGCAGCGCCACCTGCCGGGTGATTTTTACCAAAAACTAATCAGCACCAATTTGTATCAGGGACTAACTGAATCTAAAGTTTTATTAAATTCCGAGCATTAGTTCTTGAGATAGAGCGCCCACAAAATTTGTGTCACATACAGACAGACAGACAGACTCACATACTCACAGACAGACATTTTCTAAAAAAAGTCAAATCGTGTTTAGGACCTTCTAAAACGTATAAATCCGTCGAAAACCGGAAGTCGAAAATTTTCATGAATCCAATACTTTCTTCTTCTAAAGATAGGAGAAAGTAAAAAGAAAAAGATGGCAATATAATCTTTTATTAGAACAGAAATATTTTTTTGCTTTCAGATTACATGAAAAGAACTGTTATTATATATCAAAATGATTTTTATTATTTTTCTTTTTGTATATCTCATGAAAGATTCTTTGCAAAGAAGTTGGTGCGCACTATACGGTAAATATACCTAAAAAGAGTAAAATGACACCTGAACGTATAAGTGCGCTGTATTCACCGGAATATGATTTTAAATAGATAGATTTGATTAAGGAAGCAGTTTCAACTGTTTTTTAATATCAAAGTTATATATTTTTAATTTTTGATGTATTTCTTATATATTCGATGTTAATTTTCTAAAATTTTGTTATACAAAAACTAAAAATCCAAATGCTTTTCTTTTCTTCATTCTCGTTGATGTTTTGAAATTCTTTGTAATCAGAATCACTTTAACGCTACATTTTTGTCTCCCTTGTGCCAATGTTCAAAATAAAGTTTTTTCATTTTTTGAAAAGCATAAAAATTACTTGAAAGGAAAAGATTTTTTTTAATTTCTTTATTTGAAACTCCAAGTTTTCTGATTATATTCTGTAGAAAGTGTTTTCCGTTGTTAAGTCTATTGAGAAATTTTTCATTTTGTGCCAGAGTTATATTGGTAAATAAATGAATTTTGTGTGTTTTTCTATGCAATTTTTTTGTATGTTCGCATTTTATATGATTGCATGATAATTATTTGAAAAATGTATTTAGGTTAATGCAGCAAAGACGATCATACTGATCTGGAAATAGTTTCAAACAAATACTGCAACTTTAGTTTTGTACGAGTATTATAATGCGTTAAGAAAACAATCAAATATTATAGCAAATTATACTGCACTAGTATATCAATATTAATTCTTATAAAACTTTATTGTGTAAAACTGCACAGTAACATAGCAACAACTTAAAACTTTATTAAATGTTACTTATTATTAATAACGGTAACACAGTTATATTTTCGATTAAAAATTAAAATACATTCGGATTTGTTAAAAAAAAAAAAAAAAAAAAAAAAAAAAAAAGGAAATGAACACTTGAACACTGAGTTTATTATTATTATTATTATTTTAACTCACGGCATTTACTTTCAAATCCGTATCACAGAATTCTTTGTTTTATAAATATACTTTTAAAATTTTACGAGATTCAAACTATGTTCTTGACTTTTTTTGTAAATTTAATTGTTTATGAACTCTTACTAGAATTAAAATAAAAAAGTTATACACCAGGCAAATGATGTTAATTGCATTTGTAGGATAATTATGAAAGTTTTTGAAAAAAAAAATTAATATTTAAAATTTTACAAAATTGAAGTTTTGTTAGCTTTTAAGTATAAAATATTTCTTATAAAAACATTTATATTTATAGGGATGAGTTCTTTCTCTTTGCAGTTTTTCTTATTTCAGTGACGAATAGTGAAAAATAGCAGCATAAATATTCTTAGATTAGGACTTTTATCTTTGAACTATTTCAGAAAGAGTTTAAATTATACAATGTTATTGCACCTAAAATCTTAACGCAAGAGCAGTGCATAAATTCTATATAATGAAACAGCCGAACTTCAGGTACAGAACGAAAAATATTTCACTGCATTTAAAATGTTTTCTTTAAAAGGATTTTCCATTAGAATATACATTGTTTAATATATTGTGCTCCCATATTCTCCTAAATGAGAGAAATAATACCGAAACAGGAATAAAGTTTTATCCTTTTTTTTAACGTTGAATATCAAATAAACCGACCGATCGACGTAATGGCTCGAACGTCTGTTTCATCTATCTGAAATGAAACCGGAAAAAAAACACACGTTTTCAAATTAAAGTTGATCTCGAAATTTTTTTCGAAGTTAGTGATTGATTTTTTAAGCTTTGTTGATTTGGTGATGCTTTGGTGATTAATATTAAGCTTTGCTGATTTAAAAAATTAAGAATTTCATCCTGATCGCGCATAAGTGTTGTCTATTGGCTGTGGACTTAAATATATGTCTCAAACGGTCAAAATAAAACAATACCTATATTTAATAGTTTTAAACAGAAATATGATGTAATAATAGCGGTGTATATTTAAACAAAGAATAAAGACATAAGATCACTAGATTATTCAATACTCTTATATGATTCAAGCTCTCAAAATTCTTGTGTAGATTAAAAACACTTAACTTAAAAAAAAAAAAAAAATATTGCATTTTCCCGTTCAATCGGTGTGCTGTTCCATAATCACTATTCGATATCAATGGACTTTACACATGCCACATCGGTTGCGGGTATAACGAATATAGACACCAATAGGTGTGTTAATTTTTACAACATTGCTTTACCGATGTCCAGTGCGCAATTTTTTCTGAGTGATATACCATCAGAGGCACTTCTGTTGCCATTTGTTGATAATGTGCATGTCTTTCTAAGCTATATAGAACTGTAAATCCAGTATGATGAGACTGATTTAATTATATACAAATTAAATACTTATAGATACAAATTAATTGAATTCTTTTAGACTAGACATACCCACGATTGAATTGGCTGATGAGAGATTCGCTTTTAGCGAAGATTTGTACATTGCCATGTTTACTGCCGATAAATCGATTTTTACAAATTATTTTCATCTAAATTCATCCATTATCTAGATAATCAAATTTAATTGATTCCCGCGAAGAAGGACAATATTGTTCCTGATTTTTACATTAACTATAATTTATTAAAGATTGCGAATGATGAGTTAAAAACTAAAGCTGACAGCTCTTCCAGATCAAGTTATATTTAACATTTTACAGAAATATAAGTGATGAAGAAATAATTTTTTTACAAATAATGAAAATATATTTTAACAAACTAACGGGCAGAAACAGGCCAGATTCTGTTCCAGAAAGGTCTGGAGTACAAACAGAATAACATACATAAATATTTTCTCTTGAAGCCAATCCATTTTTTGCTTTTCAAAGTTGTTTGTTAAAAACAGTTTCACCAGAAAATCAAAATCCAGATGAAGAGGCTAAAAGCAGCAATATGAAACAGTATAGGGTGCTTAACAACTGAAGTATATACGAAAAAATAAAAGACAATAAGTTTAAGAAGCAAAAACAGAGACAAAATGAAAAAAAAAATAACAGTTACAAAACCAGAATTTAGTAAAAATTGAATCCCGTCACTACAAAAATATGGAACTAAACGTACAGCAGAAACAGAAGAAATGAAAATACTTAACCTCGAAACTATCTAGATCTATATCTTCAAGAAACCAAAAATAAAGCATTTCTGTTTCCACGGAGGATGAAAAGCAAAACTCAGTTAAAGACAATTTGAAAAGCAAAATATTTGCTTAACATGTACAACACAAAACATATTGCTTACGTAATATTTATATTGTATAAGTCATTAGTTACTTCTTCTTTTTAACATGGTCAAAATTACAATTGTTTAAAGTAGGAATATTGGAGTATTTACACTATTAAAAATAAATCCGTTAATTCACGGTAAAACTACTGGCAGCAAAGTTGCCGGACTTTTTCCGTTCCGTTAGTACATTTTCCGTTTTGAAAGATAAAGGAAGGGAAAATTCCGTTTGAAGAATTGGTAAGTTTCCGTTATAAATAAACTCGGTTTTAAAAAATGTCATCTCGATTTGTGCTGCCATCTGTTGCTTATTACGGGAGTATTTAATTTAATTTAATTTAATATAAGGCAAGAACATTTTCTGCCCGTCCTGAGGATCGAACTGGGGACGTTAGTGGTTTGAGCCGAGTGCTTTACCGTAAGACCAGCGCGTCCTTGCTAGAGTAAGAGTATCAAACGATGATAGGGGATTTCTTTAAATCGCAAGTTGGGACATAAACAATTTGGGGTTTAGAAAACTGGTAATTTTGAAGTTAATTGCGGGGATATTTCGTAATAAGATGATCGTAATAAGATGAATTATATATATTAATTTGATTGTTAGATGTAAAATATAAATATTATATTTTGAATTAAATTCGATAAATTGTTCTTGCTTTTTTGCGAAAATCGATTTTTAATCAACTATTACGTATTTTTTAAATGTGTTCGTTTAGAATATATTTTCAGTGTGAGTGTTTTTTATAACTTTAAAAAATAAATTGCGAATAATTTTAAAAGAATGAGTTTAATTCGAAAGCATTATTTTTGTTTGTTGCTTTTTTAAATAGAATCGATTTTTTTTCACTTAATTTAGCTAGTTTATATATATAATAATCTGTTTGTTTAGAATATAAGTTAAGAGCGAATACTTTAAAAAATGAATTGCAAATAACATTAAAAGAATGGAAAAAAAATAATTTTTGCTTTTTTTAATTCGAAAGCACTATTTTCTTGTTGTTGTTTTAAATAAACATGAAATTTTAATTTATGGAATTTTTTGTTTTTCTGTGCAGCAACATGTCAGTTTTTGAAACATTGAAAATAAACATGCAGCAGATAACGGAATATATCCGTTGGCTGCTTTCTTATATGAGGAAATTTTCTGCTTTTAACTGAAAATGTCCTTTTGTCATGAAAAGGGACTTTTTCTGTGAAATTCAGGAAAAAAATACCCGTGAATTTCAGATTGTTTTTAACAGTATATTGTAAAAAAAAATTCCGTCAATTTACGGAAAAAGGACTGGCAGCAGAATTGCCTTAATGTTTCCGTTTTTGAGGAATGTTCCGTCTTTGTAGTCCATAAATGGCGCGATACAGACGCGAAGGAGTTTAAGCGCATGTGTGGCGATCAAAAATACTGCAATCCTATTGGATGATAGATTTTTACATTAATAATCCCGTATTTGAAACTCTGTAATCTTAAAAGTCCAAAAAGTGTACAATTTAGGGATACAGTTTATGCACTTTTTGTGCACAATTCAGTTTGCAGTTTTTATGCATAAGTAGAGGTGACAAATACCCTCGGATTTTGTGCACTTTTTTTAAAAACTTTTTCCAGCTGGGTAGCAACAAATATACGGGAGAGATTCCATTTTTCTAACAAAACGGAAACTTTCTGATCAAAATTCACGAAAGACAACATGTCAATAAGCGAAAACTTTTAACAGTGTATTACTTGATAATAAAATCAATCTCAAAGTTATTTTTTCTTATTTAAATCAGTATCAGAGGGCCCGTGCGAGGATTTCGCACTGAAATCTATTATTTTTTAGGTACTTCTCTATTATCCCGTCGACCACTTTTTGTAATAAAAAACTATCGCCAAACTGTAAGATTAAACGCCAAAAATGCAGTCCCATTTACTTGATGTCAGAAGCATTATACGTGTTTGTTACGTCATCAAGTGGTTTTTAATTCGACATTTGTGTATTTTTCATTATGTTTTACTGATTTATTGGTTATTTTATTAATTAAAATAAGAATTGTGTCCTTAAATTCTTATATTTTATTTATTTATTTATTTTTATATTCCAATGGCAACGTTCTCCCGTTTATTTGGCGATAGTTTTTTGTTATGAAAAGTGGTCGACGGGATAATAGAGAAGTACCATTTTTTATCAATATGTAATATTTATTAGATGCAGGTTTAAACTTCTAAAGAAAAAGTAAGGATAAAAATATCTGCAAACAACATTTAGTTTTTAGTCAATCCAAAATATTATCTAATTTATACCATCAAAGTTAGAGTAAAAACTGATCGAAGATTGCAAAAGGCACGCTAGAGAAAAAAAAATTAACAATCGCATTTTGACTGCATTAGAAGATGACGTCATCCGCTTCGGGAAAAACATGGGACATAGGAATATAAATCTAAACATTTCAATTTCAATGTCGCTTTTTAATCATAAATATAAAATAAACCCGGGCGGTGTTTTTTATAATAATTGCTGAGCGTCACATAATGTGGTATTTTATTTTTGTGGCAACAATTTGAGGAAAACCTTTCATTTCTTTTAAGAAAATAATGCCGATTTAATTTTTAATTTTCAGCAAATTTTAATCAAAAACATGTTTTAACGAAACGTTAAGTGTGCTATGTCAGAAACCTATTCAAAATCCTTTCATATGCTATGTCATTCGTCGTTCAGCGTTTCGTATTTTCTGCGAAAAAGGGATGTTGACAGGAGAAATAATATATATGATTAGATTAAGTAATTAGTATTTTAAGTATTTTAATACTAAGTGTTTCAACTTTTAATTTTACGTCTTTCAACTCTCTATCAAGTATTTCAAATATTAAGAGCAATTAAATTAATATTATGAGATGTACTGACAAGGGCAGAGCTACACAAATGCGGTCACCAAGTGGCCACTGGCGACCAAACTTTTGAAACCTCCGACCAAGTTATTTAATCTTGCGGGTTTTTTATTGGTACCTAAGAAATGAGCACAAACAGTATTTTTTCTCTCCTCCACCCCTACTCTATCCCCTCACACCTTCCTCCACCCTTACGATCTTCCTCTTCTCTCCTACTTTTAATGGAAGAACCAAGTTTAAAAGGCATTTTCCATCCCATTAACAGAAAACGCCTTTTGCCAGGCAGCATTTCATGTGATTAGAATATGGGAGGAGGGAGGGACGTTGCAATAAAACTCAGAAATAGTTCAATCCAGCCTCTGTGTCATCTAAATTTAGGTACAATGGTAAAAAATGCTCAAGTTTTTCTGCAAATTTCAAATCAGATATTTGTGTTCAGAATTAAAGATGATTAATTTATCATATTCATTTTAAATAATAATAACATATAAGTGATTATAAGTAATTGACTTGAAGTAAATCTATAAAATTTAATTAAAATCCATGCTCTTCAGCTTCATTAGAAAACGTAGTTTATGTTATCTTTCTATATTCTGTATTACTCTAAATTATGAAACTAAAAATTCGACACTATGGTTATTATTTTTCTAAATTAATTCATAAAAAAACTTATGTGCTTTTTGAAAATCAATGATATTTTTTTATGGTGGGGGAGGGGGGAATAATTTTAATGGCATCTAGCATTTTTTGCTTGCTACCAGATTTGATCAAATTTGTAAAGTCCTGGACATGAGCATAAAATGTATTTTCACACTTGGGTACTTTGGCATCTCATTTAAATTTAAACTACTGTAAACCTTACAAAAATATCCTAAATGCGGAAGCCATATATTGTTTGTAATACTACTGATAATCATTAAATTTCTAGAAATCACATTATTTTGGATTAAAATCCCAGTATTCAATATTTTCTGCTTTATAATATACACATTTTTTTAATAAATACCAAATGTACATTAAATGTGACAGAACTATCGAAAACGGAATCATACCTCATTTATGAACAATGCCCATAAATATTTATTTTCTTCTACATGATGTTTTGACATTCTGATGTTAAAATATATTCACATATATTTTAATTTGATTTATCATTTTTAATTTTTAAAATAGCAATATTAATCGATCGTTATTCAAATACATTTTTGATAAACCATTTTTAGATTTACAAGCATACTCTGTGAATGCTGTAATTCAATTTTCAATATTTTACTTCTACTATATTTATGTATTGCTTAGGAATATTGGTGATTTTAAAACAGAAACTTACTGTTGAAACTGTTTCCACAGGTGTAAGACAAAACTCTATGTTTAATTGCTAATTGTTTGTAACTTTATTAATAAAATCCTTTAAATATGTATTTATCTAATGAAATACTATTGATAAATTTTTAGATATTTCTATTTAATGTGCAATTATGTGCAATTTTAATGCGTACACAGGAAATTGTAAAAACTGTATAAAGTAGGCAAAAGTTTATAAACATTCAGAATTTTTTTTTAAAAGTTTTGTTTCAGAAATACAGAAAAACATGAATGCTTAATCAAAATTAAGAATCCATGAAATATAATTATTCAAAACGCGTAAATGACTTGTTATTTTTACAAGCTTTTATTTAAATTACCTTGTCTATCTTTCGTTTCAAATCTTGCAATCCAATTTTAACACAATTGACTAATTTTTGGTAGTTTGACGTATTTCCGGTAACAACACAATATTCTTAAAAAAAAAAAATTGAAATTTCCCTCCACTACCCCTTAGGTGAGTAAAACAATTGTCCAATAAAAGTACGTAACTATCATGACGTATGTGATCACTTAAATGTCACTGGTTTCTTCAGAAAAAAGATAACGTTATTCGA
This sequence comes from Maratus michaelseni, assembly GCA_963931845.1. Taxonomy (NCBI): domain Eukaryota; kingdom Metazoa; phylum Arthropoda; class Arachnida; order Araneae; family Salticidae; genus Maratus; species Maratus michaelseni. The sequence continues at coordinate 322,511,068 of OZ007587.1, forward strand.
TTGAACAATGGCATGGTTGATAAATGCGCTATTTCTCAATTCCGATCAGGGGTCATTGATTGTGTATTCGATCATCAAGCGGAAGTTGATTGATGTTTTTTTTTTCTTGCCAGCAATCTGGATTTAAAATTGTATATCCATTTTATTTATTTACAAAATCTCTGGTAATTGAATTTTTTTTAATGGTATTTATTTCAATCAATTGTCCGTCAGCATTTTTTTCAATTTTTAGAACATTACAATAAAAGTTTGTCTTTAAATTTTTTAAACTTACAATATATTTTCTATAGTTTAAATACAAAAATCGAGCAAACTATGTAGAAAAAAAGTTATTAACAAACATAATTTCTAAAATTATTTTTAAATGATTCATTCTGCTTTGTGGGGTATTTTGAATTACTACTTATATACAATTTACGCCACAAAAAATATATGTACTTCAATTTAGTTTGTTTCTAGTAATAACATTGAAGATAATTAATAATTCATCAATGTAAGCTTGAAACATAGAAAAAATATATTTTGTACGCTTTATAAATTTAATGCCTGTATTCAAACTGATGATCTTTCTGGTCCAGGTAAAAAAGCATTTAAATTGAGAAGAAAACAGGTTATTTTTCTTCTCCTAAATCATATTGTTGTGTAAAATTTGCGTTTTCATTTTATTATTATATTTAGAAATAGTGGTGCTATATAAAAAATAAACTTACATATTCTTATACAAATCAATTTGATATTCCATTTATTATTTGACTGGTATGATGTAATTTTTTTTATTCATGGATCATGTGTTTATGACGGACCTTGGTGATATTAATACTAAATATTGATAAATATTAATTCACAATAGGAATTTATACATATTTTTCCGTCACTGAAATTTCCGAATATGCTGAGATAAAAATAAATCATGCTTAATTTGAAAACTGTTGTTTTTTTCTTCCAATTCGTTTTCAAATTTCTGACTCTGGAGAAATTTTTCTGCTTTATAACGAAATTCTTGTGAAATTTATGATCTTTAAATTAGTTTAATATTTTATATTTTTACGTTTCAGTGAAGATGATAAAAACAATGTGCTTTTTGTATTTTGAAACTAAGAAAAAAAAGGAAAAAACTACTCGATATAAGATTTACGGAATGCTCAAATTTTAAATTGCTGTTTCATACATTTGGGAGTGGGATGTAAGAGAGGGGTTAATTCAAAATGTTTTGCGATATTTCGCTATGAGGCAATGATCATATATTGTATGAAAATTATTGCGTATATATTTTTATTTTTTCCCATCAGAAAAATTATATTTTAAGCGACTTAAAAAAAGTAAATTTGGGAATTTTTAAATTAATATAATATTTTATTTACCAATTACTTATGCTTCATAAATTGTTTAAATGAATAGGAAACTTTATTTTTAAATGGATTAAACATAATATCCAGTGCAAATGATAAATTTTTTAATGTTTTTAACCCAATGATTCATATTAAAACTATGTTGATAAAAATTCTTGATAACTATTTAGGCACCTACAGTTTCACATGTTTCAGAATTAAAAAGTGAGGATGAGAAACATATTGTGAGGGAATATCGAGATAAAAGAAGAAAAGGTTACAGGACTTCGGTCTAAGAATTGCATTAATTTCAGGAGTTGTATTAAATACTGAATTTAAAAAAGTGAAATTGCTCAATAAAATTTTAAGATTTTTTTTTCAAGTACTTTCATTACAAAAATGCTGAATTCTATTGCTAAAAATTCTCTTTTGCTTTCGATGGAACAGGTGGTTGAGCACTAATTAACAGGTATGTGCGAATTCTCCCTCCATTTTCTTTATACAATAAATGACAGAAGATGAGGTGGAAAACCTGATTCAAGGTAGAAAAAGGTATATAATATAAATAATTTAAACATTAATAATACGGTTAGATTCTGGGCAGTAAAAAAAAAGCTTCAAATCTAAATAAAGATTTGTGAACATAAAATGTTAATGTTTTAAAATAATATTTACTTGCATATATATTACATTGTATAACAAATAATAAAACTTCATAAAAAGAAACAAAGTATTCAAAAAATATGTCAGAGGTGAGTAAAGAGGTATGAATATGAACAAATTACATTTAAACGAGAGGTAAATAATGAAAGTTACACTATTTTGGCGTAATTATGGTACAATATGTATTTTTTATCAATTCATATCCGCATTTATCTTTTATTTTTAATTATAGCGGGAACTTTAATTAAAGACAATATCGCAGTAATAATTTATGCACAAAAAATAGTAGCAGATAATAATCCATATCGATTGCTGCAGACGTCATTTTTACACGATCATCTGCTGCAGAACTAGCAGTCACTTTTTCCCTTGTACTGAATAATGGTATAAGAGAAATATTGCATTCATATCGTAGTCTTATTTCCTTCGTGATCGTATCTAATGTGTGAAGATCCATTGTACTTCTATGGTACAAATAAGAAAAAAGTCGACGAAAGTTTTATTTTATTCTTAATATTCCTTTTATTCTTCAAAAATGATCAAAATTAAAAAAAATTCAAAGATATTATGTATATATATATATATATATATATATATATATATATATATATATATATATATATATATATATATACAGGGTGATTATAAAAAAACTATCCGGATATATGTGCCCGTAACTGTCATACCGTTCACAGAAAATGAATGAAATTCTGGCCTAAAGTATTTTGAGGTATGCGCTCAAGAATCACGTGAAAAACAACAGTTAAATTCTAACAAATACGGTTACAGTGACAAAATTTCGAAACTTTCAAATGGCAACACCTACTTTTTAAAAATTGGAATGTGATCTTCGTAGAGAAAAACCATAAAAAGCGTTGGAACGCTACCTGTAGCATGAAAATCGCCGGCGCTAGACAGACTAAGAAGGAAAGCGAAAACAAACAATAAAGGACAGAGAAGCAACAGAAAGTAAAACATTTTATTGTTCAGTGCTATCCACCATCTGCCGCATGTAAAGTGTCGTCGTGTGTAAAATGGAAAATGTATGAAACACAACAAAATGTTTTGTTTTCTGTTGCTTCTCTGACCTTATTGGTTGTTTTCACTATTCTTCTTAGTCTGTCTAGCGTCGGCGATTTTCGTGCTACAGGTACCGTTCCAACGCTTTTTATGGTTTTTCACTACGAAGATCACATTCCAATTAAAAAAAAGTAGGTGTTGCTGTTTGAAATTTTCGAAATTTTGTCACTGTAACCGTAACTGCTACAATTTAACTGTTGTCTTTCATATGATTCTTGAACGCATACCTCAAAATACTGTAAACCGAAGTTTCATTCAGTTTCTTTGAACGGTATGATAGTTAGGGGCTCATGTATCGGGATAATTTTTTTATAATCACCCTGTATATATATAAACTAGATTTCCAAATACTTGAATTATCTTTTTAAAGAAATTAAAAATATTTGCCGATACAAAAATAGTTCTCTCAAGATGAATATTAAATTTTTTGCATTGCAATTCTGCATTACAAAGTCTTATTTTACTTGTCTAAAAACATTTTTTACGCGACGCATATTTTGAACAAAATTGATTTCTTCTCTATAAAAAGATATAAGTACGTTGCCGAAAACTCCAATCATGAAAATATATAGAGAAAAATCATAAATTCTTAGAACTATCCAAGATTTTGTCATGCTTTTGAAGAGAACAATTCGATATGCGGATATGCACTTGCTCTTACAAAAATGTTGAGTTTTCTTTCCCTAAGATATAACTCGTTGGACTATGCAAATATTTCATTAGTGCGAAAGATTTTTCTTGCACTTTGTGTTTTCCTTTCACTTTGTAATTTTCTGTACTGTGACATTTTAATAAGAAAGCATCAAGCGAAGAATAATAAATTTATTTTCTGACTTACACATAATTCATGAATCATTGCTGTACTATGATATATATGTATGCAAAAAAAATATTGCGGAATTCCTATCCATTGGTTTATCAATGGTAAAATTACTCAGGTTACAAACATTGTTCAAGAAATATTTTACAGATTTATGATAATAGTAAACATGGATGAATAGAAACAGTTTACAGTTAACCGAAAGTTAAAAAGAGTTGAAAGTTACACTACTTTAGCGTAATTATGATAAAATATCTATTTCTTATCAATTCATATCTGCAATTCATATCAAAATCAGTACTAATTGTAAAAATATTTACGAGTTTATCTATTAATAAATATGTAAAAAAGAAATGACTGCACATGCGTATACTTAAGTAAGATTAGAACATAGCACCACTTTCTCAAATTTATCTGAATTATAAACAATTATGAACTTATCAGAAATTGAATATGATTGAGTACCGTTAATATTCATGTAATTAAATAATTACAGCTTTATATTTCTATTTTAGAATAAATATTTTTTTATCTTTAACAACAAAACCCTCATAATTTCAAGAATATTAATTTAACAGTTTTGTTGCTTCATTTGAATTTTTATACAAATTACAATTATGTGCTTTAGGTTAAAGTGTTAAGAACGCTAAAATATCTGCTGTACCAATTATTGTTTAATATCGTTTTGTTATAAATTAAAAGATTACCTAAATCTGATACATTTACATATTAATTTTAGGTGTTTTTTCTTCTCGTATTTATTATCATGCATGAAAACTAAAAGTTTTGAGAAAGTCTATTATTGGACTGCAGACGAATTAAAGAGAATTTTTATTTAAAAGATTATTATATAAATAAATACTCTAATATAATGTTTTCTATGATATTTTATAAAACAAATCTGATTGCAATAAAATATTTAAACTTCACTTATTTTTTATTTTATTCGTGTGAATGTTTAATATATTAAATTTTATAAAATATCAAAATGTACATTTTAAAATTTATGTGTGATAAAAATTGTTGCATTTAATATGATAAAATTCTTATTTCTTTCATCCTTATAATAAAATATTTAAACTTCACTTGTTTTTTTATTTTATTCATGTGAATATTTAATATATTAAATTTTATAAAATATCAAATTCTACATTTTAAAATCTATGTGTGATAAAAATTGTTGCATTTAATATGATAAAAGTCTTGATTCTTTCATTCTTTTTTATTTTACAATCCACACCTGTCTCCATTCCTAATGTTTGCACTTATAGAAATACAAAATAATTTTCTTAAGTACTCTGCAAATAAGGATGTGTTAATGTGTTTCCAAATAGTAGCTTCATACAAACTAAATAAACTTGCTTTACAAAACTATTTCGAATGATATGTCATCATGAAATTACAAGATATTATTTGCTTGAAGTGTATGGCTTTTTTCATACAATGTGAAACAATTGTTTCAAGAATATAATTATATTCTTTGTATGACCATTTATTTAATTAAAAGTGGAAGTGAGGGACATCATGTTTTTGAAACACTGACTTAAAATAGAGCATCTTGACATAGCACTTACTTGAATCTTTTCATCATTTTTATTGTTGGAAAAACAAAAAGAAATATATATAAAGTAATGAAAATGTATTGTTTAGTTTAAAAGAAAGACTAAACTATGCTCTAAATTTAATGATAAAAGAAAGATATATTAAAGGTATCAAATTGTGAAATAAGAATGTCTGTCCAACAAAATTTTATGCAATAATAAAATAAGTAAAGGAATGACCAAAAAATGAAAAACAAAAGGAATACATTTTGCAGTTTGAAATTTAATAATATAATTCCATGGCATAACAATTTATTTTATTTTTTTATTGAAAAAAAGATTACTCTATAGCAATAAATATTCATTATATATATATATATATATATATATATACATGTGTGTGTGTGTGTGTGTGTGTAATAATGCAAATTTTTCTCCATTTTTAGTTAATTTATTCCAAATTCTTACAATTCTAAATTTTTCCCTGTTTTATTCTAATTTACTACTCTATATTCATTAAATCCTTATTCTTAAATTAGCTCTATCGTTAACTCTGTTAAATTCCCTTTTATTTAATTCTAAATTGTCCAAATTTACTTAAATATAAAGCTTTTAGTTATTCTTAATTTCAATCATGATCCCCGATCATTTCTGGGTTTTAGAATGTTTTTTGAGAGCAATTTTCATTTTTATTCCAAATTTTATTTCCCGCTCTAAGTCACTTTATTACAAAATTCATCCACTGCCTCTCTGTCCGAACTCTTTACTAATTATCTTTCATTGGTCGTGACGTAGCATGACGCGTCTTCTTTAATTCCTCATTGGTTCAGTACGCGTTCTACGTCATAATTTGTGTAATTGCGCTAGGTAACAAAAAGCAGCTACATGCGGTGCTCCCTCAGAAATCAGTCGAATTTTCACTTGTCAACAACTCCCTGGCTGCTCGTTTGACTAAAAAATGTTCTAATACTTACCCTCCATACCTTGATGATGTAGCGATGTACGGTTATTACTGTTAGGTGGAAACTGCCCAAGAGAAATACTTAATAAAGGATTGAATTTGAAAGACCTTGTTCGTTTCATTCATGGAGAAACGCCTCTGGTTATTTCATTCTACTGCCGCTGCGGCCGCGTCGAGACTGCAACTGAAATATTAGGCAATTTGCGACTGCTTCTAATTATTTACATCATCAATAACAACCACCGTTCTTAATTTCATTGTGCGACCATGTGCTCCTGCTTCTATTATCGACTTTACTCCCAATATAACATATAACGATATATATTCGTAATATAACATTCGAAATATAAATTTCAAACTGCATTTGTTTTTCTTTTCCTTTTTCATATATATATATATATATATATATATATATATATATATATATATATATATAACAAAATTTAAAATTTATCGCGATACGCTAAATTATTTTTATCCCATCCTATTCTAAATTACTCAATAATATTTATTTCCTCCTTTTATTAATGTATTTTAACTCTATTTTATTTTTAAAAAAACCTCATATCTCTATTCAATATTTTAATCGCTGCTAGTTAGTTGAATAAGTGGAGTCTTCATCTTTAAATTATAAAAACTTCCTAATAATCATCCCTTAAAAAAACCTGCATTATTTCCTTTTTATATTTCTAAATTCCTAAAAAAGCTGTATTTATTTTAATAATTTCAGATATTGAAAGTAACTCTCAAAATCATAAAATATTTTTCTTATATTAAAATGTGAAACATTTTATTTTAATTCCATTCTGGCTTTGATCCAATTTCAATAAACCATTTTGACTATTTTCTTTTTTTTTCCTTTTAGTGAAATGAAAAATCATTCCATATTCTCAAACCAGTAACTAATAATAATCAGTTAGCTTAAAACACAGCTAATTTATCGAACATTGTAGAATATTTTCGATGCTTCTTGGTGCCATTTTTTAGCGGACACCACTTTACCTCCAAATTATGGTGTGTTTTGCAAAGAATCACGACTCTTCATTGGCACACGAGCCGTCACGTGACCCCTGTATTCATACTTTTTCTGAATACCGCCGCTCTTCGCTTCGGAGAGGAGTCGAAAAGAGAGGTGCTGAGTCTGTGTTCGCGTTTGAGCTAAAATAAATTCGAACGTTTGTCTGGTTTTGGTAAAAATGACCAGATTTTTCCTCCTGTGACTGCTTATCAATGGATATTTAAGGGCAATAACAACTACAGCCATCACGCGCATTTTTAATGAAAATCTGTGTTGACTGAGACGAGGAACGAGGTGAAAGAGATCTCCGCCCAAGTACTTAAGCTTCAAATAAAACTTTGTTGGTGATTAGATGGAGTTCTTATTTTCGTCTACTCACATAATACCAGTTGTGCCTATTCTACTACTGCAATGAAAACTACATCTCCGACTGCAATGACACCCCTAGTGTGGGAAACTCCTAGGCTAAATCTATAAAAAAGTTCATCCGGTATTCGAGAAACAATTTATAAAAAAAGGAACGTCCAATGTACATCTCATCTCTCGTCTTCAAATTGTCACACACACACACACACACACACACACACATATATATATATATATATATATATGGTGTAGCAATAGACTAATAATAGTATTCGTTTTCTTAAACATTTCGCGACTTGATCTGAATATATATATATTATTTTGCTTATTAAAAATTTTGCTCGATTCATAAACAAACATTCCTTTGAATATGCAAAATGTTAAGGGCAAGACCTCTGTATTACCCGTACACAATAACCGTCACTTATTGGGAAATATGAGTGGATATTTCCCAAACCGGCTCTGTAAAATGATTGGTTTGCGATGATATGGCCGAAATGGCCGTTTACAAAAGATTAGTCTCGCTTTCAATTTATCTTGGCCAACATTTGGCGAGTATTTAAGACTAAATAAACCTTAGCAAGCAGTTTATTTAAAATTTTGTTGTACACTGTTTTTAATGGGTTCATAGTACCTGGGCAGTATGTCGTTTTTCTCTAATTCTGTAAACATGAGCTCGAATCCAAGCGGCAGGAAGTTTGAAAAAATTGAAAAGCTTTCAATATTTAAATAAGTTATAATACATTTTTGAATTAAAAAATGGAAAGTTTCTTTTTTTCAATATTTGATTACATATTAAAAAATAATTAAAAAAATATTGACAACTTACATAATTTATTTTTTTAATATTCGTTATAGTGATTGCGTTTTTCACGAATTTCTGATTTTTAGAGTTTCAAATATAGCAGTTTAGCTGAATCCACTTATGTTATTTTGTTGTTGTTCTTAGTTTTATTGGGCGCGAAACGCTCGTACACACGTTATAATGAAAGCGTCTTTAATGAATTTCATAAATTTTTAATATTGCTACACAGCGAAGTTGCTGCATCTAGTTATATTTTGTCAATAGAGTTAATATATGCGTTCATATCAAAGAGTTAATATATGCGTTAGTCATCATGGATTTGACGAATTTCATGCATTGTTGAGATTGCTACATAACGAGATTTCTGAATACAGTGATGTCTTTTGGTTTTCATACACAAGATTTACTCATACATGCGTTAGTGATCACGGCTTTAACAAATTTCATGCATTTTTGGCTTTGCTAAATTTCATAAAAAATTGATGCTGTCAGAGATTTGTATTTTTTATATTGTCGTTGTAAAAATGTTAAAATAATTATAAAAACTGCATAATTAACCGATCGATTAAAAAATATATAACTACTAGCTATCCGCCCAGCGTTGCCCGGGCCCGAGATAATAACAATATCAATGCAAGGCGTTAACCCCCTCCCTCCCCATACCCGCAAATATAAGGAATAATTTGTTCAAGAAAAACACCTGAATCTACATTAACGCGATCATTAAAAAAATAATTAAATTTTTCTGATAATTAGAACATAACAAAGACACTGCGCTAAAATTGACGGCAGATGACAACACTTCCCATCCTCAATTTCAAATCTATATCTTAGTTATCTCAATTTTTGCTTATCAGTAAAAATTGGCAATTATTCCCTTTCATTTTCGCAAACTAAATGGGGAATCGGCCAGAGAAACAGATTTCTTTGTAGTTCCGTTTTTAATGAAAGCAGATCCCTCTCTGAAACTTTCTCGGATTTATTTCACTGGCGCCAGCAGATTTTTAGCAGCTTTTTGCATAAATTAAGAAAAATTACCGGCCGAATTTTTCAAAAATTGCATAGATTTGCAAAAATTGCAGATTTTTTTTTTTTTTTTTTACATATGCTCAGAAATTTTCAAATTGATATCTTAATTAGTTTTCTTAAAACTCGCTAATTAGCAAAATAATTTCGAATTAGTTCATTTCCGCTTGCAAATGCAATGCGCCGATTCGTTTCTTTCGCCATTTTGATTTAAAAGATGTCATTTTAGAAGCGATGGTTAATGCGAATATAATTAATATCTAGGCTAATTATCAAAATCTTAAAATTCTGAGGGTAAGGTGCACCAAGAGAGGGTTTGGACTATCTAAATCTAAATTTACAGACTTCTAGGTGCGATAAATTTTCTCAGCCATCGCCAACAGACACACACACAGAGCGAAACTTTATTTTATTAGTATAGATTTAATTTTATCATAACTATTACCATGCTTCCACCTTAAACATTCTTGAACGAAGACGAATGCATTTTTTTATGCAACCAGACAATTAATTTTGTTTTTACGTAGAGCTATATTGCCATTAGCAGCACATTTCTTAAATTATAGCATCATAAACATATTTTTTTGAGTACGAGGGTTGCCTTTTAAATTTCTACAAAAAGTAGAAGAAAAATAATTTTTTTGGAACAAACTGTTTTATTACTTTTCAAAATATTCGCCTTTAAGATTTATACACTTTTCCATTCGTTCTAACCAATTCTTAAAATGGTTTTTCCACTCTGAAGTTGATATCTCAGAAACATAGTTTTGGAATTCATCAACAGCTTCTTGAGATGATGAAAATCGCTGCCCACGCATTTTTTATTTGACATAAGGAAACAAGAAAAAGTCGTTAGGCAATGAGACGTTAATTCGATATTTTTATCCTTCAGATAACCATTTGTTTCGCGAGTTGTGTGGAAGTTGGCATTGTCGTGATAAAGAATGATGCGGCGTTTTGTGTTGTTTTTCCTGATTTCGTTGATGACATTTGGCAAACAAATTTCCGTATACCATTTAACGTTAACAGATTTTCGATCCTCTGAAGGAATGGTTGCGATATGTCCTGTAAGGCCGAAGAAACAATCAATCATTTTCTGAGAAGTGCTTCGTGAACGAACAATTTTCGTAGGATTCGGTTCATATGGAAACACCCAAACAGTGGATTGTTGTTTAGTGTCAGGCTCATATGAATATATCAAAGTTTCATCAACTATAACGATGTTGGATACGGATTTTTCTGTTAAAAATTTATTTTTTTTAGCATTTCCTTACACCAATTTGCACGAGCTTCTTTTTGAGCTTCTGTCAAATTGTGCGGAATCCATCTTGAACAAATCTTTTTAACAGCTAAATGTTCGCGCAAAATCGAAGGTATTGCAGTCTGTGATATGCCACAGATTGCTTCTATCTCACGATACGTGATATGCCGAACTTTTTCAATCATCTTGCGCACAGCATCTATGTTGTTTGGAATCACTACCAATTTTGGTCGTCCTTTACGATATTCATTCCTGACGGGCGCACGACCACGACGAAATTCTGAAAAACAACTGTAAACAGTCTTTTCTGATGGTGCTTAGGTACCAAAAGTTTCACGAAGCGATACTAAGCATTCTTGTCGAGTGAGGCCTTTCTTCAAATCATAAAAAAACATCCAACGGAAACCTTCACGAGTTATTACCATTTTTTTCAGCCACTTGTTTCTTTAGAACACTCACTGTATACAAAAAAATACGCAGACTATTTTTAAGATGCCACTGATTCCAAGATAAAAAAATGTGAATTTTACGAATATCCTGTAGACAAATTTCAGTAGCGCCTTCTATTGGTCGTTTGTAAAAACATAAAAGGCAACCTTCGTGCAGCCGAAAGTAGATAAAATTTGTAGGTCTACTTTGTTTAAGAGCATGTGCAGTCAGTAAGCCATTGCTGTGATGTACAAAATGCATCGTGAACCAATCATCTTCCTTGACAATAAAAGAGCCGGTTGACGAAATAACCGCTCGTATGTTAACTCATGTCGGCAATCAAACTACGTGCTATCGCTGATTAAGAGATACTTGCCAGAAAAAACGTCAGAATACGCGGAAGACAGCGAATTCTGATTCGAAACATTATATAACGTAACCAACATTAGGCACATGTTACAATATTGTAGTAGATTGTAAAAAATAAATGTGCTGTAAATGTATGAGTTTTTGATGATTTTTTTCGCATTTATGAAAGTAAAGGGGACAAACGTTGGAGTAAGTTTCACTTAAATAAAACTTTCACTGAAAGCATTTACGTCCAAACTTCAATCACATAAGCCAGTTACTTGATTTTTTACTGAATTTCTATTGTATCAAGGATATTTATCTCACAGTGTATTTTTTTCTGTCAAATATACTAACAATACATAGTCGCTTATATCTTTAACTGCAATAAAAATGGATCAACAGTACTTTTTAAATCAATAAAATGCATAATAATATTTGAACAAAAAACATAAAGAAATATTTATTTACCCTTTAATGCACACAATATCATGTATGCTGGAAATACGAAAATTCCGAAATTTTAAATTCATACCAAAAATTACAAATAGTTATTTTAGTTTTAATTAATCACGGATTGTCTAACATTAAATAAACCACTAAATTGTAAACAGACATAATGTATACTACCAGTGTTTGAGGGTGGGTAAAATGCTTTTGATAGAAATTAGGTATACGAGAAAAGAAACATAATATGAGATAAGAGATAAAGTGATATTAAATATATATATTTACAACTGTATTTTTTCGTAACTACTTTGTAAAATTACTTTACTGATTTATATAACTGGTCTAAATTTTAATCTTCAAACAGCGTTCTTTGAATGAGATGAAAATAAGATTTAGTTGTAATTTCAATTTAATAAAAAATATATAGCATAAAAAATACTTTAATTAAAAATAAAATAATCGGTAAATTTAAAAGTAATTTGTCAATATGTTCTTTATTTGTAGATTTATTTATTTATTTATTTTTTAATCATAGAAAAAAATTACACATAATTAAGATTTCTGGAAATCGGAAAATAAAAAGACAAGAGATAAACATTTCAACATTCTAATTTGACATCAGAGTAAAATCTTTTATTAAGGGAATGAACACATTAATTAGCATTTTGAACAATTTAACATGAATGTAGAATAATAACGAACAAATTTATTTTTTACATCATCCACATATTTTTTTAAGAATAAAAAAATGTCTTTTTAGAACAGTATTCTACATAAAAATACAAAAAAAGAAAAAAGTTAAAAAAGAAATAATGACTTTAAAAGAATGTCATGACAGTAAATGACATTAAAACAGAAGCTGAACTTTTAGTAAATAATATGTTAGATTATTTATAGTGTAAATAAGCAAAATATAGACAGACTATTAATTTGCATTTTTACACATTCACTGTACGATACAAAAACTGCAAACTTAAATTTTGCTCTTCTTTAAAAAAAACAGTAGCCAACATTTTTATACAATATCTTTTGTTTTTCCTTTTTTCTATATAAAATCTAAAATTTTAATTGAAAAGATTAACGAAAATAATTTTGAAATTTATTAGAAAGTGGTATAAAATAAAATTATTATAGAAGACAACGAGATTTCAATACGAATGACTATTGTATTAGATAAATAATAGTGAAGTGACAAAGTAACAGGCTTAATAAAAATATATTGAAAAGACCAATTTTTGAAGTGCAGCGTTGTGTATTTCCAGCTTACTGCTGATAGTTGAAAATTTAGATATATATGGAAGCATGTTCTGAAATGCATTCTATACAAAGATGTAAACGACCCCTGTATGTGAAAATGCTATTTGATGCTTTGTTGAAATTTGAACAACATTTGTCATAGTACGAACACAAACCTAAAAACTATCAAACATATAAATTGTATTTTAAAATATAGATTTTGTAAAGTAAATCAACAAGAAAAGTACTAAACTTTGAAATATGGTTTTAAATGAAATTTTTGCGACAATGTCGATATATAGTAATTTTTAGTAAAAATCATTAAGCTCCTAATCACCATGTAACTCAACTGCCGGTTCAGTACGAAAACCTTGTTCAAACGCTGAAATTATGTTCATTATTTACCTGATTGAACTCCGACCAGGTTCATTCAAGTTATTGATGTAAATTATTTAAGCGTATGAGCGAAGTTTTTTGCACTTAACTGACCACTTAAAGATGACTTCAGCGTTCAGGTAGTGCAATGCACCTTTAATTAATTACTAAATTACAACATTTTCTAAAAACATTTAACAGAGCCTTCCTTGATAAGGTAGACGAAGTCATATGTAAACCGCAAGAATACAAGTAGGTCCGAAAGAAATAGTTTAGCATGATAAGCAATGCAAAGTGGCCCCTAAATTAGAAGATATCAGACTTTAAATATAGGCTAACTTATAAAATAACATATTCGATACTATAATCTATTTAATGGTATTTTACAACGTATTATGATTTTTTTGCATATTCATGACAATAATTTTAGAAAAGTTATGTATTCATCGAGATTATTACTATATATTGCTCGTTGATTTTATAATTTTATATAATTCAACTTGCTCCCACAAAAAACAAGAAAGGCGGGCAGAACAATACGCAAATGGCGTTTTCTAACAATAATTATTCAGATATTTGAAAAAACAACATAATTGATATTTTTTTCTGAATGTTTTTCGGAGTATGTGATCCTGTGAATTTCTCAATCAATCTATTCGATTATATATTGTTATGTAACCATCTCTGTGACTCAAAATATTTCAGAGTAAATATTTAGTACAACTAAGAGGATGAAAATAGTAAACTTGATAACATGTTATGTCAAATATCTGAAAAATAATGATGTATCATTTTGCATTGCATGAAAATATGTCTTGCAACATTCAAAAGTATAATCTTTATGCATAATGCGAAGTCTCAAAACAGCTCTTCATTGCTTATGTATTTTTGTTAGTATGAAAAATAATACAGTTATGTAATAAGTATGCATATTTACAGAACTCTTTCCAGAATAAGAAACACTGTAATGAAAACTATTTAAAAATATTTTCATTTTCCTATATTCGTGAAAATTAATTTCTGTTTAATTTTTTATGGCAGCAGCAGGGGGATACTTGATAAAATTATTGCTGCGTTATTCTTTCTGATTAATGTAAACAAAACCTAAAAGAAAACTGTGTTGTACAATTTTTTATAGAAGGATTATTTTTGGTGGAAAAAGTTAATTAACGACGATAAGTAATGTTTTCAGAATCATGATAACATTAAATCTTACAATTCAAAGGTACAAAGGACTAGGTTGAAAATGCAACTATAAAAAATACATGGCATTTCCACCTTGGTATAATGTGATGATTATGTAATCCAGATTCCTTAGGAGCAATTCAGTCTTTAGTTTGAAAACTGGCTCAGCGTTTCTTGCATGTAGCAGTTAAAATACACTGTTAAAAATTAGAGGAGCAAGCAAGGAAGTGAAGAGAACCGTGTGAAAAAGCCATGCATGGACATAAAATGGAGAATACACGAGTATCAATTCGCAATACAGAAAAAGACGCAAAAAATTTTGAGGGAGCCTTAATTCTTTGAAACGATACAAAAAACATGAAAAGATGGTTTATGGTAACAATTTGGTTACATGAAAATGACAAAATAGTATTGTTTAGAAATGATGCAAGATATTGTATATGGCGTGTGGTCCCCTCGAACAGCTAAGACAGCTTCAGACTTATTTTCCATGAATCCGATGAGGTTATCGATAAGACTTTTGGAATCACTGTTACACTCCTCAATTGCAATCTTCTAGTCACGGACAGTGAATGGAGGGCTTGGTCTCGCTGCAATGCGTCGTTCGAGTATGTCCCAAACGCGCTATAACGGTGTGTCCCAAACATGCTAGATTCAGGAGAGCATGCTGGCCATTCAATACGTTGTATTGTCTCAGCTTCAAGGAAGTTCACCACAAGACAAGCGGTACACGATCTGTTATTATCATGCATGAAAACAAAGGAATTACCAATGGCTGCAGCGTAAGTTATAATATGAGGTCTCAGTGTCTCGTGTGCATACATTTGGGCCACCAAAGTGCTCTTACGAATGATATGCAGGTCCGTACGTGCACCTATGCTGATTCCAATCCATACTATCAAATCACATCGCCTGTAATGTGATCTTGCACGAATTTAGGTTATTTCGAGTGTCCTTTTCCCAACATACCAAACACATCGTGTGTCACACTCCATACTGAATCGGTACTCGTCTGTAAAAATCACTTTAATCCAATCACATTGCTTCCAATCTCGATGTTCAGCCGCCCACATTCTTTGGACCACACTGTGATTTGCTGTTAATGGAATACAGTCCTACGTGCATAGAGACCACATTGATGAAGCCTATTTTGACTATTTGGGTGGACACCCTTCGTCCTACTGCTAAGAGCAACTGTCTTTAAAGCAAAGTAGCATCACCTGTTCTGTCTCGACGAGCTGTTAACGGGATATATCGGTCACTGTGGTAGTACGTGACCGACTTTTCCCTGGCCGACTTCTAACATTCCCTGTTTCTTGGAATCGATTCTACAGCCTTCCAAAGATACATTTTGCGACTCAACAGCGTCCGCTACACTTCGTTGTGTTTGCCCGGATTCAAGTCTCGTGATAATACTCGAAACCCTGGATTCCGGTAAATCACGTTGCACGACATTTTCAAGTGACCTTTTCTCAGAAAAAAAGCTGTACAATTGAATTTCACAACAGAGACAGTCAAACAGTCGTTTCTGAGAAATCACGATTTCTGCACTTATCTCCTTTTTCTGGTTTTTGACGTCATGAACATTGATTTCCATATGAAATTTTCTTCTTCTGTTCTCTGATACACTTTAACTTATTGATCTTTTATTTTACGTTACTTATCGCCGTGAGTATTTGCGTAATTTCGTTAAAACCATCTGATCTCCTAATTGTTTTGAGCAGGTTTTCATATTTAGGATTTCTCCAATCGTTTTCATAGTGAGGATATAGAAAAAATCTCAGTCATAAAATATGCGTTAGCGTTGACGTTTCAGTTGAAATTCTGAGTGTCAAAATCAGAGCGTCTTTATCAGAGTGTACTACTATACGCACAAGACGCATGCTTAGAATGAAATATTTTTTCAAAATTGTGGCAGCTTACAACACAGAACATGCTTGAATAAAATGCATGCTTAAAAAAAATGTAAGACGATTTAAACAATTGCACGAATAATAACAGCTTGCCGATATTGGACAGTATCTAAAGTCCAATATAATATTAAGCAAGCCAAATTTTTGTCCAATAGACTATCGACTTATAATATTTCCGATATGTCACCGTCACCACTCTCTTATAAATCACTTAAATGAAAATGAAAAACATGATCGTAAAACACGATTCCCGAGTGCTAATTTTAAACTCTCATGTCCTTTTCAACAAATTATAAAAGATTATATCACTTTGAATATTGAGTATTGGGGATCCTGAACCGGGCACGAAATCGAGCGGCCTGGAACTTATCCTTTCTCAGCGTACGGCACTCCAGGGGATAGACAAGATGAGTGCCTCTCTTGTCCGTTCCCAGGGCCCTCGGCGGGGGGCGCCGGAGACAGCTGTTGTTGAGATATGGAGCCACGGGTGGGAGCCACGTGGTTAAGGTTCTGGAAAGCTGGTGTTCGTGTCTAGTGATGGTGAGCTAGCGGACGCAGACGGTTACACAGGTCCGGCCGGACCACTGGGACGAAACTCTAGCACTACCTGTTTCGATCCCTTCACTTTTCGCTTTCGAACTAACGCTCTCCCGACCCTACGGCTCTGGCGGCCTGGTCACCCGACAGCGTGACGGGGGTCGGAACCTCTTCCTAGTTTTTTAGTCTATCTGTGTTCACTAACCTAGTTTTTAAGTTGTGTTTGTCCATTCCTGATAAGAGAGACAAGAGATTACTCGTGTGAGTTATTCTCGATCTCGAATTGGGATACAGCAAATCATGAGAGGGAGCCCTTGACTAGTCGCTGGGCCCTGGTTGCTCCTGTGAGCTTTCCAGACAAGCCCGGCGTCGATGATGTTACGGACTGTCGCTCATGAACCGAGCCTGTCCGGCCACTCTCGCACCCATGTGTGGGGTTGCGAATCTCACCGATTCAGGCATCCATAGAGTGAAAAGGGGGCAATGTCCATGTTTGGATGGGTGCCGCGTTTTTTTTAAACACCCGAATTAGTCTTAAAAAATAAGCGCCCTCATATGCGTACATTCAAAATTTTTATATTGTTTTGAAATAATCTTTAAAAACTAAATAAACCATTTCTTCTTGGGATTTATTCATATAGCTTCTTAATATCATGTTACATATTCATTGCAATCGGTTAATATTTATGAAAAGTATAGTACATGTGTCAGACAGATTGATAGCTATTACATAAGCAATGTAACGTGTAATGCGAAACTCACAATTTTCTTCAGATTAGTAATATATAACACCATTAGAATACGTTTCTAACAGGAAGCAGTGACAGACGACAATATATTTCAACTTTTTCTTAGTCATATTAAATAAGTGACGAAGACAAAATGTCCATTTTGGGCTAAAAATGAAGGGTACTTCATAACTTCTTGTTCGAGAAAAAAAATTTGCCACATTATTAAAATTGATTCTTAGGTATGTACGCTCTTTGATGGTGATGCGACTGAAAAATGTAAAACAGTGGTTCTTAAACTTGTTGTTATCTTGGACCGCTTTTAAAACTTACTCCAAGATTTTAGGCTGAAATTATTGATATTCTTTTGAAGATTTAATAGTGGATGTATACACTAGTACATAATACATAAATATAGGGATTTACATTAGTGCTCAAATATATTTGGTTACCTAGTAGTAGAAGAAAAATTTACGCATCAAATGTTTTGAAAATTTGAATGATTTTTTAGATATAATTAATGAGGGAAATTACTATGTGTATAATTCTGAATAAGAAGGTTGTGATTTAAATAGTTTAAATTCGTAATGTGTTCTGAAATGTTCAAGAAAATCCACTAATTGCTATAAAATAAGAAAATGAAAGAAATTCATATTTTCCAGACATTATACTGGTAGTAATAGGCACTAATCTGAAGAATAAACTGTGATATTTTTAATAAACAATCTTTATGAATTGTTTTATGTAAATATTTTTTACTGATTCCCAATATTCTCAACAATGATTTAAATCCAAACATAATATTTCCCACTGTTGTTTTAAATCATATGCGTAGTTATTCCTTTAAGTAATATTACTTATAACCCGCAAACTATGTTTTAAACATTTAATGTATATTTTTTCATATACTACTAGATGGTCAGATACTTTTGACTTTTTTATAGTGTGTGAGTGTACGAACTAATTATGCTTTAATTTTTAACAGTTTTCTAAGTTTTTACTTTTACTTCCCTATAAGGATTTCTGTCAGATTCTAGGTAAATGAAAAAAATGCATTGAACGCAAGACCTGCGACAATAACTTGGGGTACGCAGACCACCAACCAAGAACCACGCACTGATCTAGAGCTTTCCTGTAAAAGAACTAAATATAATAAAATTGATATAAAAAAAACATAATATCATCCTGACTCAATAACATCAGCGGGAATGAATACAAGATCACTGTTAACGGAATAGAAAATACACAAACGTATTTTAATTTTAACAAATATCGCGAAAGCATTTGAAATTTTTAACTGTCAGAAAAAAAATGTAAATTAAAAACAAAAAAATAAATTTTATTAAAACAATAACAATGTATACGTCATATAAATAAACTATGACATGTAGTAACGCATGACTAGAAAACCTTATTTTATTCATGTCGATCAATTAGTTTATTTGCAAATATTTAACATTAAGCACACCCATTGAATTTACTTTTTCTCATTGCATTAGCATATTAATAAACATTGTACAATAGTGCACTTGGAGTCGACTTCTCAACATGTCAAACATATATTTTCATTTTGCAGATAACGTCTTCAAATTAATTAAACATGTTACATAGATGACAATCATTTGTTAAAAAAAATGTAATATTTTCTTATTTCAGTATGTTTTCAGTTTATCTATCCTTTTCTGAAGAGATGTTGAAAGGCGTGTCAATAAAGAAGTAGAAATGAATGCAGTTAGTTAGAATGAGGAACTTTTACGGTCTCTACTCTTTGTAAGTAAACATAGTTATTATCTTTAATGCCAATATATATCTTAAATAAATATTAGGAAAATATTTAGATAGAATTAAATATTTGAAATGTCGAATTTAAATTTTATATTTTTTATTCATTTTGTAATGAAACTTTTCAGTAGTTCTTATTTCAAAATAGTGTTACACGTTTAAAAATGTTATGCAATTTATTATTTAATGCGATAAAAAGAGAATTTGTTTTTACTAAAGTTTATATATCTTAGAAAGAGTAACATTGTGTGTCATATTATTACGATTTATATAATAATAATATTCTTTTTTGAGATTTTCTAAGAATAACACTTATAAATATTTTTCAGAATTTACAGAATATTTTGACTTTTTCCAATTTAAGGTACTTTATGTTACAGAAACGTAATGATATTAAGACATGTCCAGTTCAATTTCATATAAAAATGAAATTGTTTTTCCTTTTGATCATATATTCTTTATAGTAAACTTTACAGTAAATTAACAAAAAAATAAGTACAATGTCGTACGTTTGATATAACAATAATTGTGAATTCCGTGTCTAATAAATAAAACGATCATTATATTTTTTTTCTTTGAGAAATGTGGATGTGAATTGAAAATAAACGCTTAAACTTTATCAGACATAGATGTTTGCTTTAGAAAGATAGAAATGCTTTACAAGAATACTACTAAAGATTAAAAAAACGATGAATTAAAATCCATTTGTCTCAGTCTTTGTAGAAATAGACACGTTGACGTCACAATGTCTTACAACATAGCACCTTATGTTCGGAAAATGAGCGTCAAGAAATTGTTGCAATTTCTTTTTGAAAATTATTCGTACATTAAATTTAAACAACGATAGCATAATTCGTTTCTTTAAACTTTTTACTTTACGCAAATTGGTGTTATTTTGTGCGAAAAAAAATTAACAAGAATTATAAATAAGAAACACACACAGTGACTTTCTAACTGTTATACATATTCTTTATAGATTATAAGCCAAAATAGTCAAAAACTACGAGTTCGGAAAAACGTACTCGGATAGTCAAGTCTAATATTGAAAACATAACTCAACTAGCTCAATCCATTCTAGAAAAATTTGAAATTGAAGAGGATATTGACACTTCTACGCAGCAGAGAAATGCGGTCGTTGCGATTGCGTCATCATCCCATCTCATCACGTGACGTTACCAAGAATAAACAACAATGATAGAAGAAGCAATAGTATAGATTGCAACAACCCAGAGAATTAAATGCAAAGCGAAGGAAGAACTCGATAGACACGTCGCCAGAAAATAGATTAATGATTTTTCAGCCAGACTTTTCAATCCGCATACCGATCCACCAATGACATTTCAGGCAGGCACATCTCAGCTGGACGTTGCTCAGCCAAACGAACAGTATTCTGTCACTGAATTGATAAAGAAGCTCCCAATGACTTCCGAACAACGTTCCAGAGCATACCATGAAAGGAAAAAAACGTTGTGCAAATCAATATTGCTATTGAATTTAAAGTAATATACGAAGTATTTTAAATATATTGAAAGAGCTAAAACTAGATTCGTTACATAACTGAATTTTGAAAATGTGATGAAAGGAATAAAAAAAGCCGTAATTGTTCATTTTTTTGTCACATTTTAATTGTTTTTTCCAAAGAAGCAAATAGATGGAACAGCTCTACTGGATATAACAATCGTATGAGAATTTTTAATAAATGTTATCAGTCCATTTCTGGATGTGATACAATTCAACAATATTCTTATATTACTGACTACATACATGAGTAGATTCTGACCGATACTAAAGCGTTCTGTTTTTAGAAAAACTAGTTAGGTAAATCTGATAAGATAATAAATGTATGCATTCTACGAAAATCAAAATTTGAAGAACCTTTCTATACATCCTATACCAAAACACATTTATGCACATACAAACAAATGTTATGCAATTCTAAATGATCACAACCTACGTTATTTCTCACAAAAGTAAATCTCGTTTATAATACTTATAAAAAAACAATCCTTCAACGTTCTAGGTGCTAAAATTATACAGGTTTATAGTTTTAGGTAGTTTTCATTACAAAAAGTTACCTATTGCAGACCTTCGGAGGAAAGCAATTCCAAACAAAATTCGTATATTTTCACCGTTCATGACCCCCAGACTCCAAAACCACCCTCCGTTGTTGATATATATATATATATATATATATATATATATATATACTGCTCAAAACAATTAGGGAAGCACATGGTTTTAATGAAATTACGCAAATACTTACACCGATAAGTAACGTAAATTAAAACATCCATAATTTAAAGCGTAGCCAGAAAGCAGAAAAATAGAACTTCATATGTAAATCAGAGTTTATGATGTCAAAAACCAGAAAAAGGAGATAAGTTCTGAAATCGGGATTTGGCAGAAACGTCTGTTTCATTTTCTCAGTTGTGAAATTCAATTGCTCAGCTTTTGTTTTGAGAAAACGTGACTTGAAAATGTTCCAACAATGTGATTTTCCGGGATCCATGGCTTGGCCTATTTGAATCCAAGCAAACATAAAGAAGCGTAGACGAAGCTGTTGTAGTCGCAAGAAATGTCATTGCATAGCTGTGGAATCGATTTCAAGAAATAGGATATGTTAAACGCCTACCAGGACAAGGGCGGCCATGTGCTACCACAGCAACTGATGATGATATATCCAGTTAACAGCTTGTTGAAACAGAACAGGCAATTCTACTCAATTCTTCCGGAAACACTCCGGAACAGGCATCATCAAGGAGGTCTTTATGCATGTAGACCAATGGTCTGTATTTCGTCAACCCCAAACCAACGTGGGGCCCAAAGAAGGTGGGCCACTGAACATCGAGATAGGAGGCGACGTGATTGAAGTCAAGTGTTGTTTACAGAGGAGTCCCGATTCAGTCTGACGTGTGACACCCAACGTGTTTTTGTATGGAGAGAAAGGGGCATATTAAATAACCCAACATTCGTTCGTGAAAGATCACATTATAGACGAGGTGGATTGATAATATCCGTTGGAATCAACATAGGTTGACGTACGGACCTGCATATCATTAGTAATAACACTTTGACGGCTCAAAGCTATGCAAACTAGATACTGGTACCTCATGTTGTAACTTACGCTGGTAATTCCTTTGTTTTTATGCATGGCAATGCCAGATTGTATACAGATCGTCTGGTGAAAAACAGGCTTGAAGTTGAAACAATAGAACGTATGGACCGGTGTCAGCATGCTTTCCTGATCTGAATCTGATCGAGCACGTTTGGGACACACTCGGACGAAGCATTGCAGGGAGAACAAGAGCATCTTTTACTGTCCGGGACTTGGAGATTGCAATTCGTGAGGAGTGGACCAGTATTCCCCAAAGTCTGATCGAAAACATCATCGAATGCATTGAAATTAGATGTGCAGCTTCTTAGATGTTTGATAAGACCACATTCCAATTTAATCTACTCAAATTTAAACATCTTGAATCACTTCTAAACCTTACTTTTTTTTACATTTACATGTAACCAAATTGATGCTTTAAACCAGCTTTTCATGTTCTTTCCATCGTTTCAAAAATTTTTAGCTACCTTACAAGTTTTAGCCTTTTTTCGTTATTGCGCATTTATACACGTGTACTCTACATTTTATGCACATACATGACTGTTTCGCAAGGTTCTCTTCACTTTTTTGCTTGATCCCCTAATTGTTTTGAGCAGTATATATATGTATATATATTAATATATATATAATTTGAGATTTGTCATACTGTAACTCTCTTATTTATGAACCGATTTAGATGTGACTGAGTATGTGTATAGGACATACCAAGGTCTAGACCGAGTTTGTTGTTCAGCTTCATCCGCCACCTTATTTCTAAATGGCAACAGCTTAATTGTTTTTAAATTTTTAAAAATTCAAAAAAATATACAACAAACTATAAATTGAAAATATGTTTCCGTTAAGTGTTAGACCCTGATACAAAGATTCTGGAATATTTTTTGTTTTGGATATATTTAAAAAAAATCCTTGTCTCATGATTCCGCAGTTGGGACCTCCCACTTCGAAATCTAACTTGTTTGCAGGCGGAGCTGGCAGGGATGTTTTTGTTTTTAATTTAATTTTGCTATAAGGGTCGGTCCTATAAAAAATTTGTCAATGTAAAAGTTTAGATAATAGTAATAGGATTTATAATAAATTTAAGCGGATTTGACATCCTGTGAATTGACGAAGTTATGAATTTTTTTCTTCTAAAACCCCCCTTTTTTCACCCCCCCTTGGGGCCATTTTTAATGATATCAAAAATCTGTCATACATAATTTTTCGGCCCTTTTCTTAGAAGTATTAATAACTTTAAACGGATTCGATACTATCATAATTAAGAAATTATGTTTTCACAAAAAGCCATCCCATCCCCCCCCCCTGCTTCGATTTTGCCCAGTAACGAACTTGACTGAAATTTTATGCACCTTGATTTTATGTATCAGTTTGGAATATATTTGTGCAGAATTATTGAAGTTATCGTGTCTATAAAAAAGTGACAGAGATAGATAGATAGATAGATAGATAGATAGACAGATAGATAAAGTTTTGAACTGGGGGTGGATTTGAGTTCTGGGAGTCAGAATCGGCGTGGATCTGCAATTTTTTTTCAAAAATTCCAACTTAGGGTTGAATGTAATAGGCAGTATTTCTTACGAAATCTACCTAAAATGGCTGAGATATGGCAGTTTGAAATTCTAGGGTGGCTGAAATTTTGAAACAATCTGATATGTGTTATACTGTATCTCTCCTATTTATGGACCGGTATGAATGTGACTGATCATGTATGCAAAACATACCAAGATCTCGACCGAGTTCGCTGCCCAGCTGCATGCGTCATCTTATTTCAAAATGGCGGCCAGATAAATATTTTTAATTTTTTTAAAAATTCAAAAGGATGTATAAAAAATTCTATATTGAAAAAATTGTTTCCGTTAACTGTTAGATCGTGATACAAGGAGTCCGGGAATTTTTTTATTTTGGCTTTATCTTATAAAATAACAGAGTTATGGCAATTTAAAATTCTAGGATGGCTAACATTTTGAAACTATCTGATTTTGTTATTCTGTAACTCTTATGCTGAAAGTCGCATTAAAATTCAGTATTAACGAAAACCAGGATTGGATCTTCTATAATTGGGTTCCAATCAATTTAGCTTCGGGTGTTTGAGTAAAATGAGTTGCATTTTTAAAAACATGGACTATGAAAGCTATTTTTTCCTCTCGGTACAGGCCGGAAGGACTTTTTCTTATGAAGCGTTTATTTATTAAATTAATATTTTTTTTAGAACAGGAAAATAAAAGGTTAGCCAAAAGCGCGTGAGACATTTTCAAATTCAATAAAAGGTAAAATAATTGGCTTGCAAGAATGTGGTTTAGACGTAAATTCTTTTCATAATTGAAAGTTAAATTAAAAGCATATTAAAAAAAATAATTTCAAGAATATCCCGTAGATGGCGCTATACTGTCACATATGCAGAAAAATGTCAAAAACATACGAGTAGCAATTACAAATATTTCTTTACGATCTGCTATCATATTTGAACGTGTGGAAGGAAATTGAATACCGTTCGTATATGATTGAAGCTAGAAGCGCATAAGTGGAAATATTGTCGTTTATAGTAGGAAATAAATGATCTGTAACCGCTTGATTTTTATGGTTTCTTGCAGTTTTGAATTTCGTCATATATGTTTAATTTTGTTTAACATAACTTTATATCATGAGATTCATTGTCGTCGAAATGGCACTCCGGTGCTTCATAGACTAGATTTTTATTTAACTTCAAAATGTGTCAAGGACTTTTGTCTTCTCTTGTACTTTTAATTTAATACTTGTCATTAAACTTATATATCATCAGAATTTGGAGCAAATATTTAAAAGATTTCTTCGTTTTGTTTATTCGAATGAAAATATAGCAGTTTGTTTCTCAAGAATAAGCTAAAAAACGAACACCTGTCTCAGAACGTTATTGAATTCTATAACAGGGACATAATTTTTGATGCACTTAAATAGAAAAAAGTCCTTCAGACCAGCACATAAAAAGTAGCTGCGCTATTCCTTGTTTTTAAAAACTGAGGTAATTTTACTCAAACACTCGAAGCTGAAATGCGCGGAATCTGATTATAGAAGATTCAATCACAGCTTTCGTCAATACTGAATTTGAATGAGAAATGTACCAAATTAGCCGGCTTTAGAGAAGTTAGCTTCGTTTATGGCAATTTATTTTTGGTCTCCAAATATGGCGATATTTCGCAAAGTATCACCAGGCTTGGCAAGATTTTGACGCTGGCACATACTACTATGTAGTTTTAAAGCGGGCGATTACATTGTGCAGCATGTAAATGGCAATTATTAAACCAGTACGAAAGACTCGGTTGTTTAAAAAATTAATAAATAAAATACAACAACTTTTTTTAATACTTCCACACATTCTTATGGCTGGAAAAAAGAAACATTCAAATATCTATATTTAGCAATATTAATTAAATGATAATGACGAAAATGGCTTTTTAAAAATATGATTATTAAAAGATGTATTTTGCGTGCAAGATTTTAAAAACTCTACTGCGGATACGTATTTCATATTTAATTTACTAGCACTTATACTACTATCTTTTACATTGAAGCTATATTTCTTTTACATTGAAGCTAAATTTAAAGTATATATTCAAATTTCGTAGCATAATTAACTGATTTTATAATCATAATCACTAAATTTATCAAAAAGTTCAGATTTAGTTTTCCAATACAAAATATCTATGACAAAAATCAGGCTAAATTTAGGTTCAGCATAAAAGTTTTAATGAAAATTAGTAAAATTCAAAATTGTAAGGTTCTATGATAGTTCGTTTTTAAATGGGAGTGCGCGCAATGCCAAAAAATACAGTTTTGTGATAAATGGCTTCAAAGATGCCAAAGGTTTAAATAGCATGACAGGAAATGGATTTTTGCAAAATGATTTTAGCGATAAGTTCTGTTCCAATTAGAATCTTTATAAAATACTTTTTGCAGTAGATTTGAACATTTCAAGGTGTCCATGCTAATAATAATTATTATTATTTTTTAAGTTTGAACGTGATCAATTAAAGTAAATTGGCAAGAAAGCATGTTTTGTAAAGCTCATAAATAAAATAAACAATGATTTTCATATATGGAAAAATCAGAATATCCTAGAATTTCAAACCACTATATCGTAGCGATTTTTTTAGATAGAGGGGTAACAATAAAGGCCCCAGAATCCTTGTATCAACGTCGAACACTTAAGTGTAAAAAAGTTTTGGAATTAAATTTTTTAAATAATATCTTGAATTTGAAACTTTAAGTTTCCGACATTGTTATACTAGGTGGCGGGTGAAGCTGTTCAACTAACTCGATCAAGACCTTGATACGTCCTGTACATAAACTTAGTCACATTGAAATCGGTTGATAAATTTGAGTGCTATCACACTACAAAAGATGGTTATATCTATAGATATATATGTAATAATAAAAAAAAAATCGCTTTTTTTCCTTAATTAATTTATTCCAAATTCTTACAATTCTAATTTTTTCCCTGTCTTTTAAAATATCTCTTAAATATAATTTATATTTTTATTCCATAGCTTTAATCAAAATATTATTTTAATTATTATTCTAAAAATCTTAATCTGTTAAAAGCTACACGTATTTGTAAAAACCTTAATTTATTTCTTCTTTTGAAACATTTAAATTTTATTTCTTTAGAGCGTCTCTTAGTATCATTTTTATTTTTATTTTTATTATCATTCGATATCCCATTATCCTTTCGGCTCGCGCGTCTTCCGGTTCACCTCAAAATTATGCCGTATACAGTAATATGTTCCACGGCATTGCAAGATTCTTACTGGCCAGTCCTCCCCTGCATTGCGAAAATATTCATACTCTCGCTACCTTTAAAACGCCGTTGCACGGGCTTGGAGATCAGAGTTTGTACGCTTTTCTTACTGCCAAAAAAAGCACGTCACCTGGAGGAAGGATCTTGTCAAGCTGATGTAATTATCTCTAATTCATTTAACATCTACATGCTGTCAGATATAAACTCTGAAATTATTCGTTAGTGGAATTGTTTCATATTTAGTATCGTGTCAGTAAAAGAACTGATATCAACTACTCATCTTTTTTATTCCTACAGGAAAACTCCATGTTTTGCATAACCATCGTCTTGCCTTTGGAATCATAACTGCTAGTGTGTTACGACTGCTATGTATGTTTACGACGGCCACTGCTCTATTTTTACGGAATACTGGAGTGCTAATTCGATTTTTTTTATTGTGAAATGCCATATTTAACATATATATCTACATATATATATATATATATATATAGTATATAAATACATACATCAACAGTTGGACGGTGGGTGGTTTTGGAAACTCCGAAAGGCTACGATAGGTATAGTTTCTTACTTTTTGTAATAGAAGTTACCACCTAAAACATGCGGTAGGAAAATAAGGAAATGATATTTTATCATCCAAATTATCTAATATTCTTGACGCAAAAACTGCGCTAAACGTGTTTCGCTTTCTAATTTATTTCTAACAAGTAGAAAGGATACAAAATGGGCTGTTGCAAAAATAATTTCGATCTAATTCATTTCATTATCAGGCTCTTGTTCAACATAACATAGCACACATAACATACACACATAAATCAACATTTGGACGGTGGGTGGTTTTGGAAACTGGATATCATGATTGGTAAACGTATAGCGATTTTTTTTCGGAATTGTTTCCCTCTAAACGGCTACAATAGATGTAATTTCTACTTTTTGTCATGGAAGCTATTTAAAACATGTGGTGGAAATACCATCAAATGGAAATACCATCCATGAAAATACCATCAAAATTATCTAATATTCTTGACGCAACAACTGCGCTAAACATTTCGCTTTTCTCATTTATTTTTATCAAGTAGGAAGTATAAAAAAATGTGCTGTTTGTTGCAAAAATTATTTTTGTTAAATTCGTGAGTTTATTCGTGCTAATTCATTTCCTTATCAGGCTTTTGTTCTTTCAAAGTTTCAAAGCAACTTAATATTACTTAGCATGGTCATGATTCTATATTCATAGCGGTACTTTATTCATTCAATTTTCGTTGATTAATTTTCTGGTTAAACTGAATTGTTTGTCTTTAAAATTATTTCAAAAGTATATTGACCAAAGAAAAATAATTTTAGAGAACTTTTACATCATCTTTAAATTCAAAATCAGGATTATTTAAATAAATCATTTGAAGAATCATTAAATAAGCCTATTTTTATAAAGCACAGTTTTGGTATAGTTTAAAATAGTTTTAATATCTGAAACAAATTTCTGAACTAAGAACAGAATTTATACCTGTATAAAAGAAACTGAAATAAGTTGAAACAATAAAAACTAAAATATCTTCTTAAAACAGCATCAAAAACATTAAAATGCGCATGTCATCTGATATAATGATTTGACGCGAGTATCAAACTACACCTATGCTGGCCTCATCATCTGGGGTGAAGTGAGCTTTGGACTGAATGTTCCTGATGAGCCGAGATCCGGAAATAAGGTGGATAGAAAAGAATTGAGAAACCAATCATTAAAAAAAAAATGTTTGTTTGATTTCATAAAAAAAAATTTCTGTTTCCTGTATTTGATATTTAATTTCAAATTTTTAAAAAGTTTAAAGTTTAACCCTCTAAGCGTTTTGAAAAAGGGTAAAATTGTAATGTTGTTTTCTCTTTATTTTGTTTCAAATGCTAAAAAAATATGATTATTTCAGCATTATAAATAAAACTTAATTAAAAATATGAATGTAACCCTTGAGAGTATTAATCATTCTTCAATGTTTTGAAAATTCATAAAATCTATAGAAACTATAGAAAATCTATAGAATATTATCTTAAACATTGCATATATTGCAGTGAAACCTGGAGCTTAGTGAACGGAATATTACGTTCCACACGCTTAGAGGGTTAAAATATATTACTTGTGAAATGTTTAAGACTGCAATTTTTCATCTTATATATTGCAATGTTAAAAATTTGCAGCAAACTGTCCAGTCATTTGTCCGTTTTTATAGAAAACGGTTATATAACCGTAATTTAGCGCTATTCTGACCATATTTCACCCCATATTATGGTCAGAATAAAGTTAAATTATGGCTGTGTAACCGTTTTTTACAAAAACTGTCAAATGACTGGAGAGTTTGCTGCAAATTTTTGGCAGTGTGCGCTTCCTCACCTTCTGACGCGTTGAGAGTCATTTTTAAGTTTTCAGTGAGATCAGTCATTCAGTGATTCTGTGTTAAAAGTTTTGAGTTTATAATTTATAAATATTTAACCATAAAAAAAGAACAATCCTAATACATGAATGAATCACCAATAGAGAAAAATAATTACTAACGATAGAGAAATAAATTAGAAGACGAAAAACATATCTTCTTTTACCCAGATTTAAACCAAGACACTAAGAAAAATAAATGGAGATACTACAAATATTGTAAAAAGTAACATACTAAATGACCAAACCTATTCTCATTTTTGAAATTCATAAAAAAATAACAAATTGTCTCGTCGGAATGTGTTTTGCACTTTTACACTAGTCAAAAAGACAGTTTTTGGTGTAAATAAAAGAAAATAGTTCCAAGAGATTTAAATGTAAGTTTAGATTTCAAATATTCAAGAAAATGTAACGAATCATTGTACCGGAGTGCGGTTTGCTTTTCAAAACGTGGATTGTTTCGTGACAAGAAAAATAAATATTTCCAAGAATCCCGTTTAGTCTGTACCCATTTTAAATACAAATAAAGATTTAACAAATTGTCGTATCGAAGTTCATTTTGCACCATAAGACTTGGCGGAATTTTTGTATCAACAAACATTTCAAAGAAAATTTGAACTATTGTTTTGCCATAATAAAGTTGACAATTGGGCAAGAGAGTGCTAAGCCACATTTTTGAGCTTCTGAGATATTTCAATTTGAACATTTGATCAAATTCTCAAATCAAGATATATAACAAAAAATTTTTTCGTCAATATCTTAGTAATGTTTAATGATACTACTATTACGTTTTTTTGTAAATTATCTATGTTCATTGGAGGCATAAACGTCTGGGGCAAAAATGAAACCTGGGCCCCCAAGTGACATTATAAACAAATTATATGTAGAATAATCTAATTTACAATATTAAGCAACAGATTACAGTGTTAGATTTGTTTCACCAAAAATGTTGCTTGGCACTTTCTTTCCCCGACCCCTTCAATTGGACAAGTTGTATGATGCAGACCGAACTCCGATGGGACTATTTGTTAATTTTTTATATATGTTTAAATATGAACGGAATGTTTGATTATAAGACACCTAGGTGACTTACAGGACACTCAAAAAAGAATTACATGATGGAGACAAATTAGTTGGGAAATTTTGTTAACTAATTTGTTATATGTTCATTGTACGGTTCCAGTATAATTTCAGATTACTAGCATTACATCATAAGTTTAAAGATATACTTCTTATTTCAGTGTAGAAGTCTAACTTCGGATTGGTCCCAGGTATGTTATTCCATGTCCACCAGGATCACCAGTCCCTTGACCTTTAGGTTTTAGCGTATAGTTTTATAAACAATCAGATTTAGATCTCTCCTCTTACAAAGTACATTCCAGAAATGAAAGTATGAATCAGTACCACATTTCGGTTGATCGATGTAATCATAATTAAAAACCTATTTCAAGAAGTTATTTAGTACGCATAAAAAACCCTTTTTGCCTAACTTATTTGTACCCTGTAAACCCCCATTTTTAGTAAATGTTAAAAAAAAAACTATTATATCTAATAGAATCTAATATATATTAACTTTACTATCACTATTGCGTTTTGCAATTATGTAAAGGAATTGGAAAAGACAGTTGTGGATATTTATTAATGCAGTTTTTGTTTGGAGGATAAAGAAACTTGTGTTTTTACGTTATAGTTTCATTTAAGTTATGTCAATTTATTTGAAATACGTTTAATATTTAATATATTTTTGACAGAATTTCATGCATACAAATGAGCATATACTAAGTTATTTCGTCGTTATGAAAAAACAAAGCATGCTTTTTTAAGGTACTTTAATATTTAAGTAAGATGTAAAATTTACTTCTACGTAAAAAAAAAAAAAAAAGAAAATCTTCTAAGAATTTTTCTTTATTTTTAAGAGTTTCACCACATTTTAAATTTGAATTATAACATGCATTTTGAAAAGAACTGCCGAAGGCACTTAATTGGAAGTTCTTTAGCACATGCATGGAATTACAGATTTTAAGCAACATAGAACAAAGTAAAGGAACACTTTATTCATTAATTAAAAAATAAAAGAAATTCTTTGTAAAAAGGTATCTTTAAAGGTAAAATGAACTTTTCTTACAGTTAATATTTTTCTTGTTTCAGTTTCTCAATCGCTGTAAGGGATTTTTTTTATGAATGTTTAATAGTTTAAAGTTAAGTAAAAAAGACGTAAGGTAAAAATTCAAAATCAGTGATTAAATTTTATTCGACAAAATAATTGAAATTGTTTTCAATATAAATTTAACAACTTTTAGAAAAAAGTTTATTTTGTGTGAATTTTTTTACCAACTATGGGTAATGGTTTTATGCAGTTTTACTAACTGTACACTAGAGCATATATGCAATTAAAAGAGGTGCATACACAATTTTTTTTTTAAATTTAAACAGCATAAAGAAATGAAATCTTAACTAAAATATATTGTGCTAAAATAGTATTTTTTGTACTTCTAAACTTTCCTAGCGAAATCTTATTATAATTACTCTTAAAATAAAGTATGTATAATACACCTAACTGATGCAAATGTCCAGAAAAACAGCCAATTGTAATATTGTAATTTATGTAATAAACGCTGTTTAAAACATAAAATGTAACAGCCTATTTTGGATAAGAAGTTTCATAATATCTACATGATAAATGCTTATTTGGTTAAAAGAGTATATATAATCCTTTAAATGTGATTTGCAAAAACTATTACATTTTGAAGATATCTTGTAATATGTTTAATGAATTAAAACTTACATTTAAATTACAAAAGCTATTTCAAATTTCAGAAGAAAAAAATAAGCATTGTAGACAATTTCTAGAAAGCATAAACTCATTCCTCTGTCATTCCAAAGATTGCAATATGTAAATGAAAAATTTTAAGTTCAACTTGTTAAATATTTCTTTTAACCAGTTATCGATAGTGTCTTTCATAACGATGTTATTGGTCACGCGTGAGCGTTTCTCCCATACTACCCTCCCCCTTTATACAGGCAGGGCACGTAATTCAAATAATTCTTTCAAATAATTCTACAAATAAGTTTTTCTTTCGTTGAAATAGAATAAAATTTATACTTAAAACGAAGGAATTTGAAGGTCATTTCTAAATAAAATACACACTGTTTAAGCCACGCCTGAGAGAAATGCTCATAGCGTGACAAAAGACGAGTTGAATAATACAAATATATTTGCTGATAAGTTTAGTCTTTTTCATATCTAAATTGTAAAAACGGAGTAATGTTTCTTGATCTAACAAATACGTTTCGAAAATACAATATAACCTCTTCCGAGTTATCCAGGATTCCGAAAAAGCGTTCCTTTACCGTCAAGAGCCTCCGAAACCTCCGAAAACAAAACATATCCGATATTTTAAGTAGCAGTTCTGAAACAAATGTTTCTCTAACTGCCTATTTCGAGAAAAAAAAGTTTTTCGAGTGGTTTTTATATTGCATTAATAAGTTTTCTCTACACGGAATATTGGTATTGCGGATGTTATTAATTGTCAAGTAAACATTTTAATGTTCAACAGACAAAAAATTATAAGTTAAAAGAATTAACAATAGTATTAAAAATATAAATATTTAGTTACTTTTACATGCATAAATTCTGTTAAGAAGCACAGCTAAAAAATTTTATTTTATATTTGATAGCATTCGATAAAATTATATTTAATGTGTAGAAAACTGATTAATACAATGTAAAAACTACTCGGAAACGTTTCAGTTTTTTATATTTTTTTTTAAATGGGTAGCAAAAGAAATTTTTGCTTCAGAAATGCTCTTTTTAATTTTGAAAATCTTTTGGTTTTTTAGGTTTGTGCAGATAAGCGCTCACTTTTGAGGACGGTAGATAACTCGGAAGAGGTTATGTTACATATTCGTAAAGTTTTGCTAGATCCAGAAACATTTCTCTTTTTACAGTCTACGGAATAGACACTGCAATACAGATGTAATAATGTTTTCGTATATTAGAACCTTCAATTTCTTCAAGACTAGACTTTACACTATGAACTTTTAAAGTTACAAAACAAAAGTGTTTTAATTACATTTCCTAGTATCAGTATAGAGATAAAATATATGAATATCAACACTTTTATTTCACGAAATTTAATTGACAACGGAACAAAAATGTCATGAAATTTCAAGAACACCTAGGAACACATCCATCGTTTAAAACATGGACACAAGAAATTGGGTTCAAATATTTGATTGAGCTTGTATTTTCAGTGTATCGGCTATAAATATCAATCAATTTATCCTTCCTATGAAGTTCCGGACTTTATAATGATAGTACATAATATAATCCTATGCCGATATCTGAAGTGACATAGCCCACCTTCACTGTAATAAAGATAAAGGATTTTCTGTTATCAGACTTTCGCAAGTTTCTGGGCTTCTGCTTTTAAAATTGGTCTGTTAGCTGCATTGTTTTTATCTCGCAATTGTTTACACTACTGGAGACGATCACTTTCTAGTGATTCCATTATTCTAGTGATTCCATATTTTCTTCCATTAATGACTCTCTGAACGAAATTAGCTTTCTTGATCGCGCACAGGATTATATTTAATTTTTTTCTAAAATTATTTTCTGCGTCTCCATTAAAAATTTACTTTTGTTTGTGGAAGTTCTATGCTAACATGAATATGCTTTTTTAACTCCTTCGAATAATTATATGGTTTTCATTTTTTCGGATAAGAACAAAATGATTTTAGAAATACGCAGCTAGATACGCGTGATGCACCGAAAGCTTTCACATCAAGAAAAAATGCTGAATCTTCGCCAGTTAGGTTTTTGGAGGCAATCACATGGTTGAAACACCCGTCAGCAAAGGAATTTTTTCCAATGGTCACAGAGTTCACTACGTCTCTGCCCAAGGTGTTGCATCATTCTCCAATTAATGACTGCTAATGATATCTGGTAGGTATTTCCGCACTCGCTAACCATTCCTTATCCCAGCCAGCTGCCCAAAGAATAAAATATAGGGCACCTAAGCTGCATTTGAAGACTTATGGGACAATAATCAACCAGTCAACTTCTGAAAAAAACTTCCGCAACTATGCTATGTGCTTAACATAAGCCTTGTTTAAATACGGGTTAGGTTCCTTCAGAAAAAACCCCACGGAAGGCATACCTTCTCGTCCTAAATTTCTCTAGTAGATAATCGGCCGTAAAAACAACACCAACACCGTAACATAAGTTGTAAAAAGAAAATTATTGAGAAAATGAAAATTTCCACATTAATCATAACATTCGTCGATATTAGGCAACATAAATTCGAAGGAAAGCAAAGTAAAACGCAATGGAAAATATCATAGTACCAGCTTATAAAAAAAATTAAAACCTTCTGTTTTTCTTAATTTTATTTTAAAACTCAAAGCAAACATGTGTTATTTAATGTCAAATCATTAAACTGTTGAATATTAAAAGCAATATAATGAACATAGTCATAATCTTGAACAGTAAAAACATGTTACGTCAGACGGTGGAAAAACGGAGGTTTCTAAAAAAGCAGATCTGCTGCCATATACCAAAACCGCCGAATATATTCCATTTCATCAAAATATATATAATAAGTTAATCCATTATGTCACGCCACATATTTGCCGAAATAATTTAGAGATTGCAAAATGTTAAAAATAAAATATCAGAAGAAAACCCTTTCACATTCAGCCGAACTCAGAAGCTGCGCAAAATGCGAAATGACTGACAAACTGAGGTGAAAGAATCGGCAATGTGTGGACGCAAAGGATTTTGCTCGCAAGCCGAGAAAAGGTATTGACAGAATGATCAAAACTACGTAAAAGCATTTTTAACTTGTTAAAACTCTGATACCTATGAATGAAATCGAATATACCTTTTAAACGAAAATGCATCAAGAAATGAAATAAGCATTAATTAAGGGATAATTTCTTTCACATATAAGTTCTGAAACTATTCGAAACTATGATGAAGCATATATCATAATTACTACGAAGTATATCATGGAACATACGGTATTATATAAACATTTACTTTTACCGTTGAATTTTATGTATAGATATATTAATATGAATTGGAAATTTCTCAAATAAATTACATGATTAAATATATCATTTTATAAAAATTTTTATTGTAATGCAACTGGCCGGATACACATCAAAATTTCTTACATGTTTTTTTCACATCTTTAACACACTTTTTAAGTGTAACTACTTACCAATATCTATCATCAGGCATGCGACCAAATATATATACAGTGCGTCTCTTAAATATAAAGACACGGATATTTTTGAAATTGCATTTTATCAATTCAACATAAGAAATAAAATTTTATACCTCAGATTAAGAACAATGAAATTAATCAGTTATCAAGTTTTAAATTTAAATAAAATAATTTCGATTCGAATAATAAAAAAAATAAGAATATACGATGTCTCATAAATATAAAGACAAATTTGAAACTGCTATATATGCATTTTTTGATTTCAAATGCGCATGTACAGAAATAGTGCGCACGCGCAGAAATACGCCTTAATCTACTCAAAAGAGAAAAGTTATTTGACTTATTTCAATTGCAAAAATGCCACGGAAAATTGAAATTTCTAAAGATGATATTTGCAAAATACGTGGATTTAAAGCTAATGGCTTAACAATTTCTCAAATATGTAAACAAAACTGGGAGAAGCAGAGCTGCAGTTTATAAAGTTTTATCAAAAATTACAATTTAAATTAGAGAAAACGACCTGGCAGACAGAGAAAGACTAGTGAAAGACTCAATCGCAAGATCATACGAGTTGTTTCGTTTCAAAAAATGTCACTCCGACAAGTTTCTCAACGAGTTGATGGTATTGTCTCAAAGAACACAGTACATTGTCGTATAACAGAAAGCGAAAATATTGTGTGCCGGCATATGTGCAGATTTCCTTTACTGAAAAAAGAACTGAAAGAACGGAGGCTACTCTGAGCTAAAGATCATATGTATTGGAAGGACGAATGGATGCAAGTCATTTTTTCGGATAAAAAGAGATTTAACTTGGATGACCCAGATGGTTGGAATTCCTACTGTCATGATTTAAGACGAGGACCTTGAACCGTCTTCAGTAGGCAGAAAGGGGGAGGTTCTGTGATGGTTTGGGGTGCCTTCTCTTTTAATGGAAATACAGATATTGCTTTTCTGGAAGGTAAACAGAGATCTAAAAATGTATAGAAGTGCTCGATAGTCACTTGTTTCCAATTTCTGAAGCTCTTGGTGGTCGAAACTGTTTGCACTAAGAGGATAATTCACCGATTCACACATCAAGACTCACAAAAAATGTTTTGCTAATAACAATGTTCATGTCATAGTGTGGCCCGCACGTACCTCTGATCTAAATCCAGTTGAGAATCTTTGGGGCATTCTCATTTGCAATGTTTAAGCATCTGGAAGACAGCTGTGTTGAAAAAAGAAAACGAACAACGTTGGTTTGTTATAAAGCCGGAATACTTACACAATTTAATAAACAGCATGCCAGCTAAAATATTTCCTGTCATTAATAAAAATGTGTCTATTGTTGGACGATAATTCAAAAGTATGTAAAATATATTTATATTTATAAGACAGCAGATTTGTTTCCATTTATCAATATTCGAGTTGAAAATATTTATTTCAAATTTAATTTACTGTAAAATATTTTTTTTCGATACATGCTTTTTGTTATATGCATAAACATATTTTTAGTACTGAATTGTTAAAATATTATTTCGAAAATATCAGTGTATTTTTATTTATGAGACGCACTGTATATTATAAATCAAATCGACATTCTTAAAATGACATTCGACACTCTTCAAAATACATAACTGGCAAATTTATGTTTTTTGTTAACCGTGTTTCAGAAAAGTAATCTTCACTTTATTTGAAGATAATCTCTCGGTGTTAAATTAGGCAACGAATAGTATTATAAAATAATGGTAACATATATACATTCAAGTTCAGACTACACACAATTGAAAATTGTAATAAGAAGACTTTTTATTCATTAAAATAGCTCTAAAATGACACTGTAAAAAGTAAAATTATTAAATTTTAAAAGTAAAACTAGTAAACTTAAAAAGTAAAATGAAAAAATCTAGTAAAGTAAATAAGAAATGTTTTTCAAAACATACATAAAAAATAAATAAATGTAAAAAGCTCTTCGATTTCAGCGCAACATTATACATCAATTTTAGAAACAGTTGTACAAAAATAACATAGATTCCCCGTATCATGGTAACACGAAACTTTCAAATAATATTTCCTGTTATAGATGATATATATATATTTTTTTTTTTTTGCTTTTATTTCGGAACATTTTTCATTTTTTCTGATGTGAGGATTTGATCTTTGATTTTATGAAATATTTTCGTTTGATTTTTATTCGAAAATTATATTTAATAAATATTTATGCCGTTAATTAAAAACTATTTCCCCAATGTCCTAAAAATTTTGTTTCAATTAGAGATTATTCCATTAGTTAAACTTTCTATCAACTAATCAACACATGTTGTCTTTCATATCTATATTCCTGTTAAAAACTTTCGTAAATATCTTAAATTAGAAATCCCAACAGATTTCATTCCTTATATATTACAAGCATTTGACGTTATCAAATATTAATTTCTTACTCTTTTCTAAATGAAATGTAAAATTTCAAAATTTTTTTTTTAAATTACGTTAACGTAAGTCCCTGTTTTATTATTATTATTATTATTATTTAATTTTTAAGGAAAATTTAAACCATTACATGTTTATTCTAACAATTCTGAAAATTTTTGAATTTACTATTTGCATTTGAAAATTAACGTTTATTTATTTATTTTTATTATGTTTTTTTGTAGTATACAGTATTGTTTAACATAAAGATTAAGAAAATGTTTTATATCGCAAATTTAAATTTACTTTATGTTTCTACATTCTTGTTTTATGGACTTAGCTCATGGATTACAGCAATGTACGCGTGGGTGAAAGAGTGCAGATTTTATGCTGTATTTTCATTTAAATGGTAGTATTTCTGTACAGCAATATTTTACTTATTTAATTACATTTGTATACAGGAGTGATGCTAGTGGTTGTCAATTCCATCGTAACTGACGTTACACTTGATGACCGGTTAATGTTTTCAAAATAGTGTAAAACATTTACTAATAAAGCAAGAACAATTTTTTATAATTTAAAATATTTCTTGTTAAGGACTTAATACCCGTATACCTGCAGATATTTTGCAATCTCTATTTAAGTCCCAAAATTTGCATCTCAAAATTCTGTAACTGATGTAATATAAAAGAGACAAACATTTTTTATGCCTTCATTAAAGTGTAAAAATTAACAAAATTATCCAATTAAAAATATATTTTATGTTATTAACGTAACAAAGCAATGAAAAATTATAATAATAACTATTTTAATTAATTTCTTAACAACTAAAATGGTAAATGACATTTACATATGTAACTGACGTAACTTTTATTATGTAACTGAGGTAACACTATCACGTTACAAATACAATAATATGACACTTAAATTAGTTTGTGAACAGTAATTTACAAAATTTCTTCTGAAAACTATTAAACGTACCCCTGGCATTATTAGGCTGTGGCACTGAAAGCTTTTTCTCAAAGTCATCAATGTTTTACCATATACACTCTGGACGGGAATGCCAATGTCAACCACCGTGGCAAAGACGCATCACATTTATTTTAAGTACATCCCTTTAAATTTCTTCTACAATACTTGGAAATTGTTTAGTATCATAATTCACAAGCAGGTAATCTCCAATTTTTAATTGATTGTTATTTGTATTCTGAGAATTATGTTTTTTATTAGTTTCCTTTGGAAGGATTTCTACTTTCTTAAAATCAACGTCAAAACGCTTTAAAAAGAGCTAACAATATAAGTTTCGACTTCTTGACAACTGAGTGGTTATACATAATGAATTCTACGTGTATCAGGATATTTTTTATAAAAATACTAGCTGACCCGCCCGGCGTTGCCCGAGCCCGTGTAATAAACTCAAATCTTTTAAAAAATGAAACTCTGGCCAAGGTCTCCGATGGCTTCGACACCGTATACCGGGCACGCTCGCACGCTCCGGAAAAGCTTTTATTTCCCCCTTCCACCGCCAGGGAAGCAACCTCTTTCGGAAAG
This sequence comes from Maratus michaelseni, assembly GCA_963931845.1. Classification (NCBI taxonomy): domain Eukaryota; kingdom Metazoa; phylum Arthropoda; class Arachnida; order Araneae; family Salticidae; genus Maratus; species Maratus michaelseni. Next base: position 322,551,388 of record OZ007587.1, read on the forward strand.
AACCTCTGAGACAGGTCAACGTTACCTACGGTACTGTATAGTAGGCGTGCGACAAAATCGAGCGGGTTTCGAGAAGGTGGAACATTATAAGCCGAGTTATTGAAATAAGGCACAGTTAGAGAAAATAATCATGAGTGAGGTGCCAGGTGAAGGGGATGTTCAAGTGTCCTTCAGAAAATGACTAATTAAGAGGACTACGATGCATCTTTAAAAATTCGTTCGTTTGCTTAAGCTAGGAACTTAATTACAAATTTGCCTTAAACTATTATTCGGAAATAGTGGTAACCGCTACTCATAAATTTACCTTAATGTTATAGAAGGTGACTATTAAGTTAATTATAATGTTTGGAATCAGTTGCGTTGAAATCGGAAAGATAGTTGCGGAGATACGGAAACGGGGCATAGTTAGAGAAAAAACTTTGAACGAGGGACCGGGGGGGGGAGGGGATGTTCAAGTGCCCGTCAGAAAATGACTAATTAGGAGGACCACTATGGATCTTTAAAAATTCGTTCGTTTGGTTAAGCTAGAAACTTAATTACAAATTTGGCTTAAACTATTATTCGGAAATAGTGGTAGCCTGTACTCATAAATTTAGTTTAATGTTATAAAGGCTGTCTATTAAGTTAATTATAATGTTTCGAATCACTTGCGTTCAAATCGGAAAGATAGTTGCTGAGATACGGAAACGGGACATAGTTACTTAAAAAACTTTGTAGGAGGGGTCGGGGGGGAGGGGGTGTTCAAGTGCCGTTCAGCAAATGACTAATTAGGACAACCACTATGCACTTTTAAAAATTCGTTTGTTTGGTTAAACTAGGAACTTAATTAGAAATTTGGCTTAAACTATTATTCGGAAATACTGGTAGCCTCTACTCATAATTTTAGTTTAATGTTATAAAGGGTGACTATTAAGTTAATTATAATGTTTGGAATCACTTGCGTTGAAATCGGAAAGATAGTTGCTGAGATATGGAAAAGAGGAATAGTTAGAGAAAACTTTGAAGGAGGTAACCGGAGGGGGGGGGGTGGCGGATGTTTATGTGACCTTCAGCAAATAACTAATTAGAAGGATCACTATACATCTTTAAAAATTCGTTCGTTTGGTTAAGCTTGGAACTTAATTAGAAATTTGGCTTAAACTATTATTCGGAAATACTGGTAGCCTCTACTCATAAATTTAGTTTAATGTTATAAAGGGTGACTATTAAGTTAATTATAATGTTTGGAATCACTTGCGTTGAAATCGGAAAGATAGTTGCAGAAAGATAAAGTAAATTTATGGAAACGGGGAATAGTTAGAGAAAACTTTGAAGGAAGTCCCCGGAAGGGGAAGGGGGCGAATGTTCAAGTGACCTTCAGCAAATAACTAATTACGAGGATCACTATAATCTTTAAAGATTGATTCATTTGGTTAAGCTAGGAACCCAATTTGAAATTTGGCTTAGGCTATTATTCGGAAATACTGGTAATTGTTTTTTAGAAATACACCTTGAAGCAATGAATGCTGATTTTTACGATAATTTAGTAAAAATGGAACTAAATGGAAAAGTTCGGAACATTACTACTGACATATTACTGAGAAACTGAGATTTAAAATAGCCGTATTCTGTATATAAAACAACAATTAAATGCTACGGCGGAAGCTAACAAAAATTTTAAAATTGTTAAATGTAATTGGACCCTTACCCCTCGCCATTCCCAGAAATATATAACAAATAATCTGTTAAATGAGGTTTTCTGTATTAATAGTCTCTATCATAATAATATATGTCCTGTTTAAAAAAAAACCTTAAACACAGATAATTATAATGAACAAAAATGTGCATGGAAATGTCATAAACAGGTGGCGTTTATGTAATTTGCCGTGAGTAGATGGCGCTACATTTGCTTGGCTATATGCATGTAACTGCAGTCCATGTTGGCACTATTTCGTTATAAGTTCTTGTCTATGCATCGTTACTCTGATTTAGTTAATGTGTTCTGAGAAGATATTCTACACAACCAACCAACCGTTTAAAAAAGCGTATTTTTAATGAGAGTTCTTCGTGCATTTTAATTAATATTTCAGAAAGTAATTAAAATATTAAAATTCTGACGTTCAGGTACACCAGGAGAGGATTTGCACTACCTAAATCTAAATTTCCAGCCTTCTAGGTGGGCTAGATTTTCCTAGCCATCGCCAACAGACACACACACACACACACAGACACACACACACACACAGACACACACACACACACACACAGAGCGAAACTTTCTTTTATTATTATAGATAAAGAAAATTCTTTTTCGATTTATTTTAAACTTTTTCATTTGAAATGTAAATAAAATTTATGTTAGGGCAAATTTATTTGGCCACTAGAAAGAATTCATGAGCAGTGTGTATAACAGAACGATTCTGAAATGTTAGTCTCCAAACTGCTCTCTTGACGGTACCCCCGATTTCATCAATAGCAGCTTTATCATGTGCTGTACCAAAGAAAAATCAAACAGCAAATTTTAGGTATGGATGAAGCTCATGTGGTTTCAAAATGGAAGAACGCGTGAATTTTTCTTAAAATGACCTCCAGCTCCACCAGAAAAAATATACAAGTTTGCAATAGGTCCACCTGTTCTCATATTATGATTTAAGGTAGCTGAATTAAAGCAGAGAACTGTAAATTTCTCATGTACCAACTCGTCACTGACAACTACGTAGAAAGCATTAATATATTTGCAATATACTATTCCAGTGAAAATGGTAACACCTTCTGATATCCATTGATCTGACATGATTTCATTTTACTGCCGAACATTAAAATTTTCTGAGAAATCTTCATGGAGAAAAGATTCAACCTCTGAAAGTAGTTTTTCTCTCAAAAATTTGATTTCCTAAAGTTCCGTTATTGAAACAAAACAGTGCCTACGTAACATTGGCAGGTGATTTAAAGATTTTTGCTTTGCATTTGAAAGTGTGGTTTCAGTTAAGACCTTTTTATTATCAGTATTCCATTGGTAAGATGTTATTGAAATTTCTCCATCTGATTTTGGAATTAGGTCACCCAGAAAACTACTGCTATCATTGCAGTCTTCACACATCCCAAATAAGCAATTTTTCTCCGATTTACATACTGATTTGGCAACTAATGCATTACTGTCAATTGACAAGTTCTGCACGACTTTACTAATACCAATTATTAAGAGATCTCCATTCTCGTGATAACGGCAACAACATAGAGATTAATCTTTCTCAGAAGAAGGTGTTACTTCTACTGGTCGAAGCACCAAATTTAGATTTTCCAATTTTTATGGATGGATTCTCCTGCTTTAAGAGGTGATATGCTTCCATAACTGTCACCATTAATACTATATATTGTGCTTTCGTTTAATTTCATTCTCAGTTTTTACTTTCTTGAAATCTTTTTTTTTTCCAGATATTGTTTTGATATTAAATCACTAATATAATAGGATGGCCATGCATCAATAGCGTCTTGTGATAAAACACCATATTCCCTATTAGATTTTTAAGAGGTTGAAGGGCTCATGCCAAACCTTTCAGAAAGTTTTACAACTACTGCTCGTTTTTTTTCTAGGACTACTAGTAAGCGACTTATTTACTCTTGACATTCCCGGCCAAATGACTGCTTATTGGAAAAAGCCCACTTAGAGGGGAAAGACAAAGGAGTACATTCAGAGAGTTCAGTTTGTGATTTTCATTTTTCCCTCATTTTCCTCATTCTTATCTTAGAGTCATCAGCTTTTTTCTTACGAATGCTAAAATTTGCTCTTCTCTTATTGCTGTGCTGCATTCCTCTGCTGTGTTTCTGTTTTATTTTGCACTGTCATTCTTTACGTATATTCTCTCATTTCTTTCAGCAGCAGATTTGGCTGGAGCCATTATCTAATTTCTAAAAAGAAAACCAATTGCATATCAATTATCAACATCAATGCGAATATATACTTATGTATTATATGTAAACATTAGTTTGATGCATATATATTGCTATGACATGAGTCACATCAAATTCTCAATGGTGTTTATATATATATATATATATATGCACTAAAATTGAACATAAATACATATATTTTTGACTTAAATTTATCTTCACCTAAATTTTAGCTTGTATAGTAAAAAAATAAAACGTGTAACTCATGTAAACAATGCTCTGTTATGTCAGTTACATTTTTATGGTTACATCAGTTACACATTTTAGACAGGCAGCCTTTTTTTTTCAACTGAAATTGATAATCACTACTCCATTTAAAAGGATTTTTAATACTTTAAAAGGTGTATGTATTCAAAATTTTCTTAAAATAAAATATTCTAATTAGGCTTCACTTTTCACTAAAATATGTAACAGATATAACAATAAACATCCATTTTTAAAAGATATTTTATTCCAAAAAATAATTTCATTAAAGTTACAAAAAATAAATCTTAACATTTTTGTCTTGGAGTTGCTGCTTGCACCTGCAAACATGTGCAATTTTTGTGCTTTAGTTGACAGATGACTTGATGTAATCTACACTGTGTATGGAGAACAGCACTTTTGATATTATTATGATTTTTTGTTGAACATAAATATATAATTTTCAAGCTTTCTAATCACACCCTTTAAGTATATATATTATTAATTATGATTTTTTTTTCAAACTGAGACTTTTCTGTGGAATTGACCTGGTCGCCTTTGAAAGCGAGCTGGCAGTAATGTCTAATGTTATCCGAGCTGGCAGTAATGTAATTCTCAAGTACTGGTGCCTGTCCAATCCTATAAGCCGATTGTTTGCTTCTTTAACTGTCCTTTGTAATCCGAGGGCGATGATGCTACGGATCCTAGCTTCGAGATCTGACTTGCTCCGGCCCCTCATGATAAAAGTGAAGGATTTTACTGGCTCGTAGGCCCACTATTCCGAGGGCTGGTATGCCCTCCTCCAAGAAAACTACTCGCATTCAGTTCGATCCAATATTTTTTCACAGTTTCTACACATTACTTTAAAAATATTGTACAAAATTTCGAGGATATGTTTATGGATTGTTATCAATTAATAATCAGCTAGCACAAACCAGAAATTTTTATTATTACAAAGAAATTGAATATACATCGAAGGAAGTCGCAGTGTGTAAACCAAAGCGGACATGTTTGCAAACGATTGAGGAATAGCACATGCACACGGGAGACGACATTATTCGCGGTAGACTGCCCGAAATTTTCCTATCTCAACAAGTAATATCTATATAATTTTAACCAAATAGTATTTTCTGTTCTTTAGTTTTTAAATCCCATTGCTGTCGCAGAATCATGCTCGCTTCTAAAAGCAACTATAAATAAAACAACTGTAAGTTAAAAAAAAAACCGTGAGAAAAAAATACACAATTAATGACAAAAATGTATTTTTTGAATTTGTTGCTGATTGGAAAGTATGATCTTTATTTCCAGGATTTCCTCGAAAATACATTATTTATAACATTTCTGGATTCTAATCCCGCAAGATCCGGAATACCGAGGCTAGCGTTTTTACATTCAATAAATGTACTGAAATTTAGTAATATTAATCTTCGCTTTATTTAATGACTAACTTCCCGTAATTAAATAAAGCAAAGTTTACTATTCAGAAATTCTTGTATATTATTATGAAGAAAAAGGTGATTTATTTAATCACGGAAAGTCTATCATTAAATAAAGTGAAGATTTCTGCTACTGAAAAATGACTCGTGTTTTGAAAAAAAGAAAGAAATGCTGGCCCAGCCGGATTGCAATCCCTGCACTTCTTTTAATTATGGAAACTTAGTTATGAAAATAATTTCGCAAATCCTAGGAAGAATGTGCTAAGAAGAGTAATTTTTTCCATTTTAGTGATTTTTAACACTTTCAATCATAGTTGAACAGTGTTTATGAATTCTGTTTGTCTGCTGTCTGTCCGTGCTCTAACTAGCGTAGATATACTCGGATTACTATTAAATTGATTTATGTTAATGAAGTTTACTATGACACTCGCGGTATTAAAAATGAGATGTGAAGTATTTATTGCTCATTTACTGAGACACTTAGAATATTACTATTATATGACGGTCAATGGGGAAAATTGTTTGCGGTGTATTTTAATGTTGTTACACTATTCAAACACATTGAAATTGATATATATATATATATACATATCAACGAGTTACATTACAAGATGGTTACAGTTGAAATGGGTGGGCATAACGTTTATCATTCATTTACAGGGACACACAAAGCAATTCGGCTACAGTACTGTCTATGAACAGAGTGGAAATGCGTTTACAGCTGTGGTACGCGCTTTTAAAATTGTCTATTTTTTTCATATTCGATATTTTTTCAATATCCATATAGTATGTGGTATTTTTGCATTAAAAAAAGAAAAAAGAAGAAACATGCGCTTTAGTTTTAAAATTTATATTTCCATACGGAAAATACACTTTTGCTCTGGATATAAATGTTTTTTAAATGAAGCTTGCATACTGCATTTTTTTATGTGTGTGGTGAGAGAAATTCTAGAAACCCCATTTACAGCTAATACTTTGCTTTTAAAAAATCCTACAGTAAATAAACAGCATTTACTCTCAACTTTAACACAAATAGCATCTATCACGTATCATAATATATATATATATATATATATATATATTATACTAGGGGCTCTGCACCCTGTGCCCTTCGTGCACCAATCTGTATACACATTTTTGATTGTCTCTCTGCCTGCAATTCTGAAATCCTGCCTGTGTGTCTGTCTGTCTGACTATTTTTCTCTCTGTCTCTCTGCTAGTCCGTCTGTCTATCTCTCCTATTTTATATCACCCTAATCTCTCTATATCTCCCAATCTGTCTTTCTGTCTCTAGACCCCTCTCTCTATATATATATAAATATATCCGACTATATCTCCATATATCTCTATCTTCATCTCTCTATCTCCCTCTATCCCTTTATCTCATTCTAGCTATGTAAATACCTCTATCCCTCTATTTCAATCAATTTCACTCTATCTGTATATAACCTTCCATCTCTGTACCTACCTCTATCTGTTTATCTCCCTCTATCTGTTTATCGTCATGTATTTGTCTATCTCCCTGTAACATCTCCCTTTATATATATACCTCAATCTGTTTAGCTCTTTATCTCTATTTATCTTCCCGTATCTTCGACTATGACTCTACCTTCCTCTATCACTCTATATCCATCTATCTCACTATATATCTCTCTATCTCCCTTTATATATATTTCTCTCCATCTCCCTTTATATATCTATCTTTTTCCATCTCTTTACCTTCCTCTATCTCACTATCTCCATCTATCTCTCACTCTATATATCCCCATCTATATATATTCCCTCTGTCTGTGTAGCTCTCTATTGCCCTAACTTCCACTATCTGCCTCTACCTCTCTATCTCTCTATATCTGTCTATCTCCCTCTATCTCACTACCTCTCTTTCTCTCCTTCTATCGCTCTCTCTTTCTAACTCAATATACCTGTCTATCTCCTCTATTTTCCTCTATCTCTCTATCTTCTTCTATCTGTGTATCTCCCTCTGTTTCTCTATCGCCCTCTATTTCGTTATTTCCGTATATCTTTATATTTCCCTCTTTCTTTCTCTATTAGTTTTTCTCCCTCTATCTGTGTATCTCTCTATCTATCCCTGTATAAATATAGCTCATTATCGCTTTCTATCTCCTTCTATCTCTATACATTCCTGTATTTTCCTCTATCTCTGTATCTCCCTATATTTTCCTCTAACTCTTTATCTCTCTATTTTCCTCTATCGTTCTAACTCCATCTATTTCTCTTCCTCTCTCTAGTTATTTCTCCCTCATTGAACTTTCATAAAATCTTTGGACTCATCGCCAAAGCAAATACACCAATGGACAACCCCCGCCTGCGATCGTTTAGTTTTTGATTTCATGGAATGTGCCAGAACGTGAGAATGCACAGTGAGATTGATGATGAGTATGATGAATAAATCATCATTTACTGTTAAGAAGATTGTTGCCAGAGTTTATTGGAAGGCTCAGTGAGAGGACGGCGGTGTGCGACCATTTCATGGAACGTTTTCTCAACCAATTTATAGTCCAAAACATAGTAGTTGTTTGATTTTCGTATATTTTCGCTGTTAAAATCTTTTCCAGTTTGTCACAAATTCCAGCATGATGATGATAATGATGCTGCCAAAAAATCTTAGTTTTCGTCCAAATGAGGCGTCTGTAGATCAACTGCACTCACAGATGGGTGGAAATAATTAACTGCGCCCAAAACTTTGAAAGTCACCTGTCCAAACTCCATTCAAAGGGATAGTAAGCAAGTAAAATCCACACCTGCCACAAGGAAATAAATTTTATCGTTACCTTTATAGTCCAGTCAAATTAGGCAGATTTTGGGTCATTTTGGGACATAATTACGTAAGTTTTCAAACTTCGTGATATTGTTTGGGAGGGTCTACTAATGAACATACTAAAAGTCCTGATGGGTAGGGGGTGAGCGCGAGGGGGGGAGGTAAAAGAAGGTACCATTTTCCGGTTTTTTGTTAATATCTCGTAAGCTATAGCTCTTACGGAAAAATTGTCAATACAAAAAATAAAGACAATTAAATTCTCTACAAAAAAGGTTATATACATTTTTCTATAGAGTCCATAGGTAACGAGATAATCTCATTCAAAAATGAAGAAATTTGTCAAAAGTCACACCAGCGCCAGAGAGCGGGTCCACGGCACTTACATTACATCTACTTAACCTAAACATAAACGAACATTAATAAATGATGTGGTCAGAAGAATGAAAGCCAGAACAATAACTTTATCAAATGACATTTTTTTGTTAACATAAAACATACAAAAATGAAAAATGCGTAAAATACAATGATATAGGATTAAACAATATATTCAAGTCCTTGATCATTTTGATTACCCTGGGTTCAATGTGAAATTTCAAAATATGTTGTTTTGTGTTCTATTTCCATTAGGGCATCCTCCTCAACAGGTAGCGCACTGTTTGAGCAGTCTCCATGGCAGTAGTGGCAGGCAGCAGTGCATGTTATTCCTGTTTTTCTGCATCCACATTTGTTCCCACAACCGGTTGTACACTGGCAGAAGATGAGGTGTAGTACTTCCTCAGGGGCAACAGGATCGGTGGTTGTGATAGGCATTAATGTATGATCTAGCTTGCGTTTCCAACCCCAAATCTCAGGAGACAGTTCATTGCCCTGCCACAGCTATATCTGATGAAAAACCCGGTATGAGTGTTGCATCGCTGCTCCTTCTGTGGAAGGCAGGGATGCTAATTCTGGTCTCATGTTAGAAACGGACTTATGTAAGTTGAGTGACGTTTTAGTATGTGGAGCTCCATATATATTCAAGAAGAGCTTACGCCAGAAGAACCTCTGCCACCTGCTGACGTGACGAGTTTGAGTCACGAAAGACTGAATTTACACACTCTAATGATTTACGTCGCATCAACATTTTGCAGATAGCAACTTTCCCCTTCCTATAACAAGATGATGTTGTGTCACAGCCAGAGAATGAATGAGCAAGTAGTATAATGTGTTTGAGGCCCTTTTGCTTCTGTTGTTGTGATGAAAATACCTGAGTTACGATTTTCCCTGGTCTGGATTGTATAAGTATACATTTTTATCTGAAGCGGTTAAGGCTGTGAGAAGAACAAGTATATCCACATCCTGTCCAACAACAGTAACGTTGTCACTCTCACTCAGTGCATCTATATTAGTCTGAACAATCAGAGTGTCGGCATCATTAGGACTTTGCTGGCATAAGACTCCTTTCTCATTTAGTTTAGAGGACAGAATGGGAATGAACTTTGTCTTATTGTTCTTAATTGAGAGAAACTGCTTTTGGGGCACATTGATGACAGTATGTTCTTCAAAATGTATGTCAACTGACGTTTTCGCTGAGCACCTTCTATTTTGTTCAGCTACTTTGGTACTGTTTACAGTGTCAGTATATCCATCGAAAACAATTCTGCAGCTCTTTCCACAATAGTGTTTCTTAACGTACTTTATATAGGTGTTGCAAATATCCTGTATTGTAGATCCCTTCTTCCACACCATCTTATGTAACAGGAAGCCACCATCCACAACTATTGTTTGTTGTTGGAGGTCTATTATCTGATCTGATTGTTCAAATATTTGATACAAAGCACTTTTTTTGTCTTCAGCAATTCCGCAATCATTGAAAAGAGAGAGAGGATAAGGAGCCAATTCATATTGTAAGTAATTTTCTAAATCATCATTGCTACGTTTGCACAAGGAAATCCGTTGGAATATAACTAGAGGATCCACAGTTATAGTGGTATCATGAAATTTGATTGAATTATGCATACTGTTGAGTGATTGTGCTATACCTTTCCGAGTTAGTTTCACATGTGAGTAGCATTTCCCAGACACCTCAATAATCTTTTTTCTCCCGATTTCCAAAGCTTTGAATCAAGTGACAGTTTCATCTCCAATAATCCCAGAAGCTATTGATATAATTTTATCTATCTGAGGAAAGGGCGGGTGATTTTCAAACCAAGTTGAAAGTTTGTATGTATCCGCAGCATCTCTATTCATCCGAGATTCACGAAAATCCTCATGTTGTTCACCAGAAGAAAGAGTCAAACCACAGAATTCTTCCAGAGAGGTACAAATATGAAAGGTAGCTGTGGCGCCAAGAACCCACTTACTCAAAACGCTGTCATTTATTCCTCGTCCCCGTGTGAGTCCTCCAGAGCATTTCATAGATCGCATTAGTGTTAATGTTTTAAAAAATTAATTTCATGTCATCTAAATTATTTGAAATTTTTGTGAATAATAAATAAACAGTCAAACATAATGTTTTGGAACCATGTGTACAATTTAATGCTAAAATATTCATTTAAAAAATAGTAATTTTTGAAATATCAAACGATCCAATTGCGTTGTACTAGGGTTTATTTAATTACTTCTGCAAAAATATTATACAACCAACCAACCGAAAGCAGCCGGAGAAAAACAAGTCGAAAACGGTTGACTCGCTCTCTGTCGCTGGTGTGACTTTTGACAAATTTCTTGATTTTTGAAAGCGATTATCTCGTTAACTATGGACTCTAGAGAAAAATGTATGTAACCTATTTTGTAGAGAATTTAATTCTCTTTATCTTTTGCATTAGCAATTTTTCCGTAGGTCTTATAGATTATGAGATATTAACAAAAGACCGAAAAATGGTACCTTCTATTACCCCCCTCCCCCTCGCGCTCACCCCCCATCCATCAGGACTTTTAGTATGTTCATTAGTAGACCCTCCCAAACAATATCACCAAGTTTGAAAACTTACGTAATTATGTCCAGAAAAAAACCTAATTTGACTGGACTATTAATGCTCTTCTCAAATCAAAAATGGGTACTTTTGAACAAATTTTTAATTCATTTTTATTTGGAAATATATCAAATTGGCAATTTCTTTTACTTTGAATCTATGTAATAGGACTGTTCTTAAAGTATTTTAGCGTAAGTAGAATATTTTTCAGAAAATTCTGTCATGTTTACATTTTGTACTGAAATTTTTTGACGCGACAGCGCAAGAAAAGGAACGTATTGCAATCCTGAGAAAATAATCGCTTACATTTTAAGATATATTTCCTTTATCGAAAAAGGAAAACTAATGTTCGAGTATAAAGTACGTTAATAATAATGCCTGTAAGTATCATGTTTTTCTGCTTAAAACTTTATTCAGAAAATTTATCATATAGCTTCGCGTTGTTGACTTGTAAATATATATATATTGTAAACGAGTGAATAGGAAACATTCTACCAAAAGCAAGTTAGCAAAAGTGATCTGATAATCAAGATAACAAAAAAGAACAATAATTTATTATAAAATATATTTTATAGAAAGTCTTCTATTAATAGCATATTTACTTTTTTTTATGAAATATTTTAACTTGATGTAGAGCAGTCAGTTCAAAATGAAATCAAACAATCCTGGATGGATTAATGAAAATTATTTCTTCACTATGTTTCATGATTAAAGACATAATTATAGTTTAAGAAATTTAATTTCCTTACTTTACTTAGTATGCACATATATAAAATGATAATGTAATTCATGGTTTCAAATTTATACTTATTGGATAAGGTTATTTATTTCTCTAAATTTGAGCATGGATGTATCACACTTAATTATAACAATTTAATCTTCACTAAAAATTGAAATTTCTCAATAAACTTCTATTTAAATTACATAAATAAAACATATAATAACCTATTTTGAATTTAAAAATTAACGTTAGATTGAGAAGATGTATAATCTTAATATTTGGGAATATATAAATGGATATTTTAATGCAACTAGATATTGAAACAAGTGAAACAAAATAAGTACTCCAGAGAATACTCCAGTAATAATAATATCCTTTTTATTAGAAATGTTCTTTTTATTTCTGCGTCTTATTTTATTCAAACATTTTATTTTGAATCATTTATTTTTGTTTCTTATATATTAAGTAAAAAAACAAACATGAAACATTGGCACATAAATGTTCAATATATATTGTAGAAGATTAATACTATTGAAGAACCTTAAATTACAACATCAAGCAGGGCGGTCGCTCTACCAAGCCAAGCTTTAAAAAAAACGCCACACAAACAACGCCAAGAACTGGACTTAACACCGCTACTGCTTACTTACAGAAAGCAACTTCGCAATGTTAAATCGACAAAACATGCCAGATTAAAATATCAGATATCAAATAAACCAAGCGTCGCAGAACAAAAAAAACGAAAAGTAGAAGAATCTAATGAAGAATTTCTTCAATTTAAGACTAAACTCATCGTCATAAGTGATTTATAAACAGAGATATAGATTTTTTAAAAAAACGTCGAGTTACTTAAAATTAAGAACTAAAATAACTTCTTAAAACACCATAAAAACTTTAAAATGTGCTAGGCCTTTCGAAAGATCTGAGTCTTTCTTCGTCAGGCGCAAAAAGACGTGCGTCTACTGTGAAAGCAGCAGCAAGACTGAAATGAGAGGTAAGGGAGAGGAAACAAGCTAATGCAACAGCCAATAGGAAAGTAGAAAACAACAGCCAATAGGAAAACAGAAGACAACAGCCAATCACAGAAGAGTAAAAACAAAACAAAGAATACAAAATAGAAGGGGAATAAGGAAGTGAAAAAATAAAATAAATAAATAAAATAAAATAAAATAAAATAAAATAAATAAATAAATAAATAAATAAAATAAAATAAAATAAAATAAAATAAAATAAATAAAATAAATAAATAAATAAATAAAATAGAATATTTAAATAAATAAAATAAAATGAATAAATAATAAATAAATATATAAATAAATAAATAAATAAAAAATGGAAACAGATGAAAATTAAGAATTAAATAAGTAATAATCAAAATATATAAATATATATAAATACAGACTAAAATTAATTAATACAAAATGAATTATATGGAAGTACTGAAGAGGTTTTTCCAAGCAGCAGAGAGCATTGTGGAATCGGATTTATCATTAACAATAACTTCACGATTAAGATAAATAGCTAAATTTTCCAGAAAGTCCAATTCAGAAATACTATTAGCATTAAAGATAATTTTAGCATTTTTAAAATTAAAACAATGGCCGGAATCCCAAGAGTGCTTGGCATTTGAAGATTTAGAAATTTCTTTATTAGTTACATAACGAGAGTGTTCTTTTAAGTGGATTTCGAGATTTCTTTTAGTTTGACCAATATAAGATAAATCACAGCCAGTAGAAGGAACATTATAAATTCCCCATTTACCATAAATTCCCCATTGTAAATGGGGAATTTATAATGTTCCTTGTAATGGCTGTGATTTATCTTATATTGGTTAAACTAAAAGAAATCTCGAAATCCACTTAAAACACTCTCGTTATGTAACTAATCAAGAAATTTCTAAATCTTCAATTGCCAAGCACTCTTGGGATTCCGGCCATTGTTTTAATTTTAAAAATGCTAAAATTATCTTTAATGCTAATAGTATTTCTGAATTGGACTTTCTGGAAAATTTAGCTATTTATCTTAATCGTGAAGTTATTGTTAATGATAAATCCGATTCCACAATGCTCTCTGCTGCTTGAAAAAACCTCTTCAGTACTTCCATATAATTCATTTTGTATTAATTAATTTTAGTCTGTATTTATATATATTTATATATTTTGATTATTACTTATTTAATTCTTAATTTTCATCTGTTTCCATTTTTTATTTATTTATTTATTTATTTATTTATTTATTTATTTATTATTTATTCATTTTATTTTATTTATTTAAATATTCTATTTTATTTATTTATTTTTATTTATTTATTTATTTATTATTTTTTTTTTCACTTCCTTATTCCCCTTCTATTTTGTATTCTCTATTGTTTTGTTTTTACTCTTCTGTGATTGGCTGTTGTCTTCTGTTTTCCTATTGCCTGTTGTTTTCTACTTTCCTATTGGCTGTTGCATTAGCTTGTTTCCTCTCCCTTACCTCTCATTTCAGTCTTGCTGCTGCTTTCACAGTAGACGCACGTCTTTTTGCGCCTGACGAAGAAAGACTCATATCTTTCGAAAGGCCTAGCGCATTTTAAAGTTTTTATGGTGTTTTAAGAAGTTATTTTAGTTCTTAGTGTTTCACACCAGTTTCAACTTATTTTATTTACTTAAATTTATCACTTTTTTCTTCGTCAAACTTTTTTTTTTCAAACAACCTAGAGACCTTAATATTGGGCAGAATAAAAAAAGGATTGCATTTTTGGACAAGTAACTACGTAATCTATGTGCTTTTATAAAATCCAGTGTAAAAAAAAAATTTTTTTTTCTATCCTTAATTAGCAAAAAACTGTTAATTAACTTGGCGATTAAAAAATTATGCCAAAACAGAGATAAAACCCGCCAACGACCATGTACCATCTTTATTATAACAGCACAAACAGTTACAGGTTATAATCACATCAAATTTCATCTGCAAGTCAGCCATTTTCTTCTGAAGATATTTTTTTAAAATAAAACTTCATAATTATAAGAACACACATTTTATCAGACAAAATATGATTGCAAACTGTGGCAGATGACTGTTTCCAACATGAATAAGTATGAGAAATTGCCAGTCGCGCATATTGGTCTGGGTGGCTCAGTCGCAGAGCGTCAGCACGGTACGCGTAAGGTCCCAGGTTTGAGTCCTGGCCCAGGTCAATTTTTCCCTCATGTTTGTTTAAAGTATTTAATTGTCTGATAAAATACGTGTTCTTATAATATTGTAAAATAAAGTAATCAGACGTAGTGTTTATGCTTTAAAAATATTTTAAATATATAATTTACGTTTTTAGAAAGATCTTTCAAAATAAATTAGTTTTTGAGGGAAGATGTACCTTCTAAAATGTATACATTAAGAGTTATCGGCATTTAATTTTTTTTTCCAAACGTAAACAAAATTTTTGAAATGAATTAAATGTGATTCATTTATTTCTAGGGGAAAAAAAACGGTAAAGGACAGGCATTTCATTCGCAGGAATACCTTTCACGTCATTTTCCTATAAATTAATGAAATCCAGTTGTTAAATTATTTTTGTTTTAGAAGCAAAGTTTGCATTTAAATTTATTGTAACAGTACAATGTTTAATTGAATAAAATAATGTAAATCTAAGAAATTGCTAAGAAATTCCAAACAAGCACAGGGCAACGCAAAAAAATAAAATAAATAAATAAAATAAATAAATAAACAAAAAATAAATTAATCGATAAATAAATAAATAAACAAAAAATAAATAAATAGATAAATAAATAAATAAACAAAAATAAATAAATAAATAAATAAAAATCAGCTTTCAGAAATTCTAAAAATTGTTCATATATCTTAATTACAAGCTAAAGGATGGTTTATTTCTATATTATTCTATGTATAATAGTAATTTCAGCAAATTTATTAAATTGCAATGCGATCTGTTTTAAAGTTTAAGATAGTTTATAACACATGATAAAAAAATTATAAAAAAGAATGGCGCGTCACATTTCGGGGAAGGGATGGGGAGGGGCGTGAACAAAATTAGGAAGTATAATAAGGCTATCTGTTTGAAACTTTAAATCTGTTTGAAACTTTACGATATTTTATAACACATAACATAAATTTTAAAAATAAAGCCGCGTCAAAAATTATAGGGAGGGGCGGAGCGCATTTTGCCTACACAAGGGGGGGGGGGCACTTTTCTAAATTTTAACGATATCCGTCATGTCACATATCGTTACAAAGGGCTGTGATCACTTATTCATTTTATGCACCACAGGTGTCACCCCCACATTTTGTCCCCCCCGACACTACTCATGTGATATATTGTTCGAAAGGCCTGTGACCGTTTATTCATATTATGTATCTTCGGGGTCCAACCTCCCACTTTCACCCCACCCAAAGGGGGCACTTTTCTAAATTTTGCCGACACCTCTCATGCGATATATCGTTGGAAAGGTCTGTGAACGCTTAATCATATTATGCAGGGTGGGGGGGGGGTATTTTCTAAATTCTGCACATACCCCTCATGTGATACATCGTTGGAAAGGTCTGTGACCGCTTAATCCTATTATGCATCTCCGGTGTTCATCCCCCCACTTTGCCCCCCAAACGCGATTAGCTTTCACCACCAGGGGACGCTTTCCTATCTCTGATTCTATGAGTCAGATCACGACGGGGTATGGCTCATTCAACTCGACATCGATAGAGCTTTCTGATTTTAGTTCGTTTTTTCAC
This sequence comes from Maratus michaelseni, assembly GCA_963931845.1. Lineage (NCBI taxonomy): Eukaryota > Metazoa > Arthropoda > Arachnida > Araneae > Salticidae > Maratus > Maratus michaelseni. Next base: position 322,568,116 of record OZ007587.1, read on the forward strand.
CACCAGGGGGTACTATCCTATTTCTGGTTCTATGGGCTGGATCACGACGGGGTATAGCTCATTCGACTCGCTTGTATAGCCGTAACGATTTCAGTTCTTGAGGTTCATATAGAACGGATTGCGGTACCTCATGGTGGAAGATGGAACTTGAGCGTGCGCAGCACGACTGCTATACGGTGCCTAAGGCAGCGCGGACTCGTGTAGGAGGTTCGTTTGGTTAGAGGTTTATACTATTCGATGTGCAAATTAAGGGATTATCCAGTGCCGAAGTCAACGGGGAACCAGGTCGGAGGTTCGTTCAGTTCGAGGTTTATCTTATTCGAGGTTTTACAAGATTCAAGGCCCCGATGTAAATTAGGCGCCCGCTAGCGGGCGAAGCCAGCTAATGCTGATAATAAAAGAGCGTCATATCACGTTTGATTTCAAATGCAGCGCTGACACGCTATGTACGTATTCCATTTTTATTCATTTCATGGATAAGTCAGTGATATTTTTTTAACGGATGGTAACAAGTATTATAACAAGCCACATTTAGTATGTTGTTTTTAAGAGTGTAATTAGTTTAATTGAAAAACCTACTGGTATTTCTAGTTAACCCTTTAAACAATGACTGAAAGTAAAATGTAATTTTAAATTATTTCTCATGTTTAGATAATTTAAATTATGTTTAATCTATTTTACAAAAACCACTTTTCAAAAAAAAAAAAAAAAAAAAAAAAAAAGTTGTGGCTAAAAAATGGTGTGATATCAAATTTCCAAGCTATTATATTACTTATTTAACTTTTTTCCATTAAATAAGTTATCATATATATAAGTCGAGTGCCTACGTATATGTTAATAGAAATCGGTTTCTCCTATACTAAATACATCCTAACGAGTTTCTGAAAATTCAATTTTTTTTCAAATTATGCATGATGGGCTTGGAGGCCATCTTTCCATATTTCTAAGCACCCAAATTTCTAAGGTAAAAGCGTAATATGTTTGCAACGTAATATGTTTATAACAATTTCGAACTTCAGATTTTAACTACGGACAGATAAATTAGATAAGACTGATATTTTGAGAAATTAATTTTTACTAGTTTGAAATTATTAATTACTCTAAAAAATAAATCAGAAGATGAATCTTTAAGATAAGTCATCATTGTCTTAAAACACAACTTTCAGAGTATACAAGTCTATAAATGAAACGCTTAAAATATTTGCTTAAATAACAATTTTGAACTTCGGATTTTAACTACGGATTTGGGTGCTTAGAATTTTGTGAATAATATACAAAGATGGCCGCCAAGCCCATCATGCATAATTTGAAAAAAATTGAATTTTCAGAAACTCGTTAGGATGTATTTAGTATAGGAGAAAACGATTTGTAATAACATATACGTAGGCACTCGACTTATATATATGATAACTTATTTAATGGAAAAAAGTTAAATAAGTAATATAATAGCTTGGAAATTGATATTACACCATTTTTTAGCCACAACTTTTTTTTTTTTTTTTTTTTTTTTTTTTTTAAACTTTCGAAAAGTTGTTTTTGTAGATATGAAGATACAGTAACCAAGAAATATGTTTACATATGATCCGCCTCCCCTCCCCCCCCCAAAAAAAAAAGGTAATCCCTACCAAATTACCCCGTGTTACCTATTATGAAAATATTTTTCTAAACAAAAAATATACGCTTGAAAAAATATATTTTTCGTTCTTTATAAAGTAACAACAAGTATTATTTCTTTACAAAATTTTCTCTTTCAAAATACCATAATTTTTTTCTCTAATGTTTAACTGTCATGTGAGAAATTTAAAAAACACATATTACCGAAATTGAAGTACACATATATGATAGAGGTATGTAAAATATTAAATGTTTTACATATTTGCCGTTAAATGATAATGAAAAAACGTCTTATGTTAAAATGTATACGATTTTCGCAAGGTAAAAAAAAAACACGATTTTGATTAGCCAAAATTACAATTAATATATTAAATTTTGAAAAAAAATTAGCAAGTGTACAAAAACACAATAGACTTCTAAATAATTTCAGTCATAATTCTATCTCGGATAAGAGGTTTTCTGCTTTATAAACTGTCAGTTTCAGCATATCATATGGCATATCAGTGGATGCTGACGTAGTTCGAACACTACTTAACAAAGTAGGTTCTATCTTCAGATCAGTTAGATGGTCTATAATGCGGCATCATTCTTCGATAAGGTAATACAATATATGGTATGTCGCTATGATAAGTGTCTGAAAAACAACGTTATTCACTACGTTCTTCAAAAAGTAGTCGCACACTACTATTTGAGAGAAGTAATATTCACCTTATTTAACGATAGAAAATCTGTAAATAAATGTGATGCATATGTCTATTTTAAAAGAAATCTTCACACTGCGTCCCGCGGCCCTAGCAGTGAGTACACTTTTTTGAAAACGAATGTAAACTAGGGCAACATTGAGTCCAAGACAGGTATTTCAATACACAATAGAATATTTTGTTTAATTACATTTTATGTTATTTTTTTACTGTCCAAAATCATTTATTTTATGTATATCCTGGTCCTCTAAAGGAAACGGTGACATTTAAATCTATATTTAAAAATGCAGATTGCAGTGGGCAAATATCACATATTATAAATTTAGAGTTGAAAAACTAACAGCAGATTTATTTTTGTGTCTGTGTGAGTAAGTAATACAGGTTTATCTAGTTTATTCTGAATTTGCTTAGAACCTTATACAAAATACAAAAAAATTGTCATGAAAAATGGGCATTTTTAATATAATGTGTTAACGTAATAATTTATTCACAAAATTTACGTTTCTTAATTTGATGAAAGATTGTGTAAAAATTTCTGGATACTATGAAGATTGAAAACACATTGCTATCCTTTCAGCGTACAGTAAACCATTCGACACTGAATTCAAAACAGGATCATCGCGATTCATGACTTCCCTCCGGCGTCAAATATTACACTGAAAAGAAAAAAAAGAAAGTCACCATGCAAATAAATGTAAAACAAATACTTTTATCTGAAGAAGGTAATTCAAAAAATTCTAGAAACATACTTCAAAATATATGTAAATACAACAACTTCAAGAACAAACTGAAACGTGTCTAGATCACATATCAAGAGGGGTTTGAATCCCCTTGTATCCCCCTAAAAGACCAGTATTCTTTAAAGTTTTACTTAAAATAAATATATTTGATCTAAACAAACTAGTGCATAAGAAAAGAATAGTTATACAGTAAAATCTCGTTACAACGAACCTCGATTTAACGAACTTTTCAATTTAACGAATATAATTTGGATTGCAAAAAAGTCATATTATTCAATTTCAGTATAAAAATATTTTCATTTTAACGAATATTTCATTATAGCGAATTTAATCAGTGGTCTCAAGAGATTCGTTGTAACGAGATTTTACTGTATTTTAAAATTAGTGTATCTCTTCTAATACAGTAGTAAAAGGAACTTATCTCCATGACGAGAAGACATCCTGCTTTGTTTCTAAGGCGCATCTAGAAATCTCAATGTCGACAAGTATGGCCTTTGTTGAGAGGAGTATGTCACTTTGCTTCAACTGTTATAGAGAGGTTTCGAAATCGTTTCTGCCGGCCAGCCTTTACAAAAATGGATTTTATTTATCACATCTTATAATTAAGAACCGATGAGATTAATTAGATTTTATCAATGGCTATATTTTATCAGAGACCGAGCTGTCATCACTGCGTTTGTAAAAAAAGCCAAATATTTCCGAAGAAATTTCGCAATTTAATGCGGTTTACGAAAATATAATATAACCTCTTCCGAGTTATCCACGATCGAAAAAACAGTTATTTTATCTTCCCAAACCTCAGAAAGTGATATATTTCCAAGATTTCAAGAATCATTTCTGAGATCATTTCTTTTTCTGTACATAATTTTTGGAAATGTTTCATGTAGTTTTTACGGTACATTAAGCCGTTTTCTCAACACGAAATATCATTTTTTTTCGGATGCTATCAATTCTCAAAAACCATTTTCATGTTCAACAGACGAGAATGCCAAATTAACAGCATTAACAGTAATGGCAAATAACAGGAAAAAACAGAATTAACATTTCTGCTATTCTCACATATAAAAATTCTGTTACGCAGACCTACTTAAGAATTGATGACATCCGAAAAAACAATATTTAGAGTTCAGAAAAGGGATTAATACACTACAAAAACTAATCGGAAATGTTTTCGAAAATTAAGGCCAGCAATAGAATCTATTGTTTCAGAAATGCTTCATTAAATCTCGGAAACTTATTGGTTTGGGAGAAATTTGAAGATAAAGGAACGCTTTTCGGATTTATAGGTAACTCGGAAGAAGTTAGATTAAGGTAGGTTCCCCTGTTATGGTCATGTTCTTGATATGGCCATCTCCCTGTAATACGATAGATGGCAAAAAAAAATCGATAAATGGCATAATGGAATAGGTTGCGATAGGTAATTTGTTTTAACATTTTTTTAAAACTGTAAAATGATTTCACATTTTTTCTAACTAAAAACTTAAATTGTAATGTAAATTTTGTAAACAACTTCATTTTTGATGAAAAACCCTTTTTCAAATCCACTTTTGAATTTGCAATTTTTGAAAAGAATTACAATGTATAATGTTTATTTATTTCAACCAAATTTATTTAATTTAGCAGAAAGCGTTTTTAAATTGAAGAAAATTACTATTTGTGAAACATAGAACAATGGGGGCCATATCATATACACATGTTCCTGATATGGCCACTTTTCCTGATATAGACTTTTGGAATTCTGCGTTTTTTTTTTTTTTTTTTGTTTTTTTTTTTTTGGACTAGTAAAACTATTTTCATGGAAAAAGCAATATTTTTTCATGAAAGTCCATTAACCCGAGAACGCTAAAAAAATAAAGTGGTTTTGCCTTTTGCAGGGAAAATTCTTAAAATTTAGCATGGCCATACCAGGGGCACACATCTTATATTTCCGTAAACTTTAATTAATTTTGTAATTATTATTATTATTATTATTATAATTATTATTATTACTATTACTATTATTTCGTAACAGCATGTTCGGACACGATGTATCTGTAACAATACAAGTGTATCATCCCATATAAAAACTATATGTGTAGTAACAAATTTCGACACTTAAAAATGAATGTACTGCATAGAAATGGGGATACGAATGACAATATCAATATTGACATCCGATGCAGTTAATTGACTGATTTTGTTTTAGACTGGTGGATATTAATTTAACTATGTTTATATAATAGCTGTTTTACCGAATTAGGGCTATGCTAGCATCTAAAATCCCTAACTTAAACAATGTGATGTTACCAAAAACATTTTAATATACAAAAATTAAATTAATGCAAGTGATAAGGTATGTATAGCTTTTCTGATTTTTCTAAGCCAATCTTCAATCAATTAAATGAAATAAATTGACAAATGTAGAAAAAATATCTACTTCTTTCAGAATTACAATTATAAGAACTGATTTTAGGAAAAAAAAAGAAAAACAAGAACATACTAATGTCTTTAAAGCACATTTCTATATATCTGCAAACAATAAGTAATGTCCTTAACTTTTAAAAGATATAAAATTTCGTCTGAGTGGCAGATAAATGTATTATCTTAAGTTCTTCAACTTAAATATTTTAACCGTATTTTTTCCGTAAAATTTACTTTCGCCTCATGGCATACTATTTCCATTTTTACTAAAAATAAATAACCGTTTTACCGGAAGGTGTATTATGTTAAGTAACCGGATGAAGAAATAAATACATAACATTAAATAAGTGAGAGTACATTGATTCACATGACTGAACAAATAATATCATGATTTAGTGACTGCTAGAGGCGCATCTGAAAAAAATCACATTCTACTTTTGTGCTTAATTAACTAGTAAATAAGTCTGAAACACTCAAACATTGATATCTAAGAGTAGCATATCAACATAAAAAATTGATGGAAACATTTTGTATCTATAATGTAATGCAAATAACCTATAAAAAATGATAATTTCATTAATACCAGAAATGTGGTTCTTTAATACGAACATCATGAAGAGTATTTTGCTCTTTAAGGCACTTGTGACATCCAGGTTTGCAATAGAAAAAATGTTTAACAAAAATATTTAACGAGTAAATAGTTAAGTTATTTAATTAGAAAAGCTTTTAATAGAAAATTTATTTAATAGATTATTTAATAAATTATTTAATAGAAAAGCTTTCTTCTCCATTCTTAATAGCTTTTAAAGGTAGTGAGACCCTTTACGTTCTACATTATCTCTAACTATAATAAAGAAGGAAGTTTGTGTGTGTGTGTGTGTGTCCACTGTGTTCTGGAGAGACCGTTGCACGCAAAGCTACAACGTTTGTTAGAAAGATAATTCTAAGTATGTAGTTTTGCACCTTGAAGCCCAATTTTAGAATTTGTAATTAGATTTTTTTAAATTTATTTATTATCCGATCTTCAGTTTTTTTCACGTTTCTCTGAAATTATTCCACATTAGTAACAGGAATCCGGTTCCACTATTTTAAGAAAAGCTTTCTTCTCCATTCTTAATAGCTTTTAAAGGTAGTGAGACCCTTTACGTTCTACATTATCACTAACTATAATAAAGAAGGAAGTTTGTGTGTGTGTGTGTCCACTGTGTTCTGAAGAGACCACTGCACGCAAAGCTACAACGTTTGTTAGAAAGATAATTCTAAGTATGTAGTTTTGCACCTTGAAGCCCAATTTTAGAATTTGTAATTAGATTTTTTTAAATTTATTTATTATCCGATCTTCAGTTTTTTTCACGTTTCTCTGAAATTATTCCACATTAGTAACAGGAATCCGGTTCCACTATTTTAAGAAAAGCTTTCTTCTCCATTCTTAATAGCTTTTAAAGGTAGTGAGACCCTTTACGTTCTACATTATCTCTAACTATAATAAAGAAGGAAGTTTGTGTGTGTGTGTGTCCACTGTGTTCTGAAGAGACCACTGCACGCAAAGCTACAACGTTTGTTAGAAAGATAATTCTAAGTATGTAGTTTTGCACCTTGAAGCCCAATTTAAAAATTTGTAATTAGATTTTTTTAAATTTATTTATTATCCGATCTTCAGTTTTTTTTTCACGTTTCTCTGAAATTATTCCACATTAGTAACAGGAATCCGGTTCCACTATTTTAAGAAAAGCTTTCTTCTCCATTCTTAATAGCTTTTAAAGGTAGTGAGACCCTTTACGTTCTACATTATCTCTAACTATAATAAAGAAGGAAGTTTGTGTGTGTGTGTGTCCACTGTGTTCTGAAGAGACCGCTGCACGCGAAGCTACAACGTTTGTTAGGAAGATACTTCTAAGTATGTAGTTTTGCACCTTGAAGCCCAATTTTAGAATTTGTAATTAGAATTTTTTTATTTTATTTATTATACGATCTTTAGCTTTTTTTCACATTTCTCTGAAATTATTCCACATTAGTAACAGGAATCCGGTTGCAATATTTTAGCCCAATATAGGAAATTTTGTCTTCTTTTCAATAAAGTTTATTCGGGATTTGCACAGCGATTTTTCATTTTTTTGCTAATTTTTTCATGCGCCACTATGAAAATTTCTACAGACTGCTTCATTAGTTCGTTGGTTGCCTCCATTTCTTCCTCAATTACGTCCAAAATCGTCATTTTATTTCTCTTTCTAGGTTGAAGGGAGTTGGAAATTCTTTAAAGATAATAAAATGTGATTATAAAAGGGAAGGGCTCGTTATTAACTGTCCCGATATGGATTTTTTGATTAGATTTTTTTAATTTTAATTTTAGATTAGATATATTTTTTTTCATTTTTGATACGATTTTTAACATTGTTTCATGTTTTTCAGCGTTTTTTTTAAAATGATGTCACAAATCGCCCATTAGAAGTCAAGCATCGTCGGAAGGCAGTTGTAATTGGTATCTGGGAGGATTGCAAATGTTAACCGGGCAACTGTGATCGGCGGATGAAAAGTTCATCAACTGATTGCAACTTCTTTATAGTACATTTTGTTCTCTTTTCAATAAAAAATATTCTGAATTTGAACGTGCTTTGTGAGTTTTATGCTATTTTTAGAGATTTTTTTCATGCGCGTGACGTTATTTATGTATTTGATTTCAGATATTGGCAACGATAACTCACTATATTTCTATGTCAAAATAAAGACAAGCGTCATTTTGTTTAAATTTCAACCGCGCCATTTCATTTTTGTTACAAAAGTTAAAGATAATTCTTAATGTTGCATGTCGTTGGTTTAATTTTGAGGGGGGAGCACTGTCCAGTCGTAATTTACGTATCGCGTTAATGTTCTGATCGAAACATCCAACTTCCTCCCTGCCTCCCAAATCAGAACATTTTTTTAATATTGGTGCGATTAAAACAAAATATTTTCTAATATTCTTCTCAGGTCTCTCAGTAATTAAAATTTGCCATCCTTTTTTTCAGCTCTTGGTTACTACTTTTTCTGAGCATTGATCTCCAGGAGGAGGGGTGAGGGGTATTTTCTCGGATTCTATGGGCACAATTTCAACTAGAATTGATTCATTCAACTTAACACGAATTAGTTAAGATATAAATAATTAAGATACAGACTTGGCGTTCCCTAGCGGTAGAAAGGGGAACTAAAAGATTTTGAAGCGGTTGTGCAGCACACCTGCTAGGTAGACGGGTCACGTGCCTAAGTTTCGTTCGCAAAGAGGTTTGTTTATAACAGAATGCGCCCCTGTTGGAGTAAAGTGGACCTAAAATATTTTGCGTTTTAAAATTGGTCCCATTCAAACGAAATCCTTTCTAACATTACTATCATTTTTTCAACACTTGGTTGCCACCATTTATGAATATTAATCTCCAGAGGGAGAATTCAATTTCTCGTGTTCTATGGGCCCGATTTCAATCGTAATTGATTCATTCAACTTAACAGAACTAATTAAGATTTCGATTAATACTAATATCGATAAGAACTAATTAAAAAATAAGTTTGGTGCCATTTGTCGGTGGAAAGTGTAACTAAAAGGTTTTCAGCACGTGCACAGCACGCCGACAATACGGTGCCGTAAGCAGCGGGAACACGTGCAGGAATTTCATTCAAAAAGACGTTTGATTAGAAAATAGTGCGCCCCTGACGGTGGAGAATGGAACTAAAAGATTTTTACATTTAATATCGTTTCGATTCAAATGAAATATTCTCTAACATTCCTCCAAGGTCTCCCAGGTACTAAATAAACTTCGGGTTCTATGGGCCCGATTTTAACGGGAATTGGCTCATTCAACTTAACATGAGCTAATTAAGATATAGATAACTAAGTAAGATATAGATTTTGTGTTACCTGGCGGTGGACATTGAAACTAAAAGATATTGCAGAGCGCCTGCTATACGGTACTAGAGTTTCGTCCGGAAAGAGGTTTGTTTGGAACAGAATGCGCCCCATGCTGGTGGAAACTGGAACTAAAGTATTTTGCAGCGCGTTTCATAGTACGCCTGCTACACAATGCCGAAGCCAACCAGGACAGGAGTTGGAAATGTGTTTAGAATAGAATGCATACTCTAGCCGTGGGCCTAAAAGATTTTCCTGCGCGTGCGCTGAAAATCGCTAGTTTTATCTAAACCACAAAAGAAGTTTATCGATTTGATAATCTCAGGCAACGAAATATTCTCATTTTCACTCATCCCTGAGTATTAAGAAAAGTACTAGAGGTATCGATTCGAAACTCACAGTATGTACGTAATTTATTTTTCGAATTCCGAAAATAAACATTTTGTGAAAATTGGACCGTAACCTTTTTTTTTAATTTTGGCCAAACACTGACCCCTTTGAATCAAATGATCCAGACATTTGAGGGGTTGGTATTAGATTTACTGCCAATTTGGGGTTCGTCTCTCCATTTAATTTCCGAAAGACGAAAGGGTCACCAGAGGAACGATTTTGTGCAGAGCTTTTTAGAGTGATTTTGCGTTTCGTGCTATTTTTGGACGGGACCGGGGAATTCCAGTCAGATGAGCTAGTATTCAAATAAATATAATGAATGTTTATTTTTTTAAATCTGTGACACGAAATCTCAAGCGAAAACACTATAGCGATTTTGTGTGACGACTTATACAGTTCGTATATAGCAGAAACCTCGTGTGAGGCTTTCGTGCTGTTTTCCTACTAAACTTTAATTAATTGAAATTTTTAATCAAATAACGTGTTTTAACGAAATCATTCGCATAGTACCTCATTTATCGTTGTGCGTTTTGTATGTGCATTGAAAAAAGAGTAAGTCTAAAGAATATATATATGTATACTATATTTATATTTGCAGGTAAGACGTACCTGGCTATAGTCTTCACGCCCAATACTGGGTATCACAAGGCTATTAACAGATTCCGGCCGTTGCGATAGGCTCCAAATGAGCGATCGAGGGAGGCCGAAGCAGGTCCGGTCTCCAAGCTAGTCCCGTAGCATAATCGCTCCCGCGTACTGCTGGCTGACCACAAGATTGCACCAGAGGCCCAAGGACTCACCAGAAGCCAGTACCTACGTATTACTCTACCGCCAGTTCGGAACATAGCTCCTTTCCGGCAAGCAAAAAAAATTGTAACAGAAATAAAAAGTTAGCATAAAAAATAGGAAATTTTGTCCTCCGTCCCCAGCGTTTCCCAGGGTGACTTGTGGAGTAAAAAGTGAAAGCGGAAAATGGTGCCATCTGTGCACCGATGGTTCATTCGATCCAGATCGTTGTGCATTTTGTATCATCTGCCAGGGACTTCTTCAGAAACGTGACGGGACCGCTAGGGCGTCCTCGTCTGAGCTTCCGGTCATCCCCTGCGAATACGCCAAGTTGATTTAGGACTAATCAGAGATGCACGTGGCCTCTTTATAGGTAAAGGGGATTCAAAGAGTGGCTGGACGAACTTCAAAAGGTGGTTTTGTACACACAAAAAAATGTATAGGAAAGCATATTTGCAATCTACTTATTGAATCAGAAATGCGTTGCGTTTCAATCCAAGCTGAACGTAGTTTTGTTCAGAACTTTAAAAAAAATTATGCTAGTTTATCGAATATTTTAAAATACTTACACTGTAAATTCTGGCTTATAATTTCAATTGATCAAACAGAGACCTTTAGACCCAGAAATTTCCACTAATAAAATATAACTTTCTTGGACGCAGTACGTATTTGTCATCATGTAATAAATAAAATTATTGGTTCTAAGTATTTTTATTTGACCCGCTTATTATACGCCGGAAATTACGGTAGATAGGACTTGTTAAATAGGATGACAATACGAAAAGAGCTTTAAATTACCCTCACCCATGTAAAACCAACAATGATTTAGATGTATCATATTTTGGAATGTAGGTAACAGTTTTTGTCGCGTCACTGATGAATTACAGTATCCTTTTCTCGTTCTTTTCATGGTGCTATCATATTTTACAGAAAGCAAAGTAAATATGTTGATAATATCATTAGAATTTCTACATCACCCTTAAGCGTGTTCAGCTTGGAGTGAAACATCCTGTATGTTTTATAACTAGATTGTGACAATGTATCTTATACAAATATTATTTTTACAGTAGGTCCTACGACTTCCTAATATTATCATCTTTTTGAATCGCCCTGTACATATTTCAGATTGCAATAGGTAATTATTCTTCCGTTTTACAGATAATGATAGATTCTTTCAAGGAGACTGTTGCGAAAAGCATGAGGCAAATTATATTAAAGGGATTTTTGGTTCTTGTATCTCTACAGAGAGGTGAAAGTGGGGTAAAATCGAAGCAGACCTTATTATTATTAGTTTTTTCATAATTTTCAAACGAATTTAATGTAACTTCGCGAAAATACTTATCTTTGTGTCATAATATATTTTTAAATGTTTGATTAGCTCATGATATTGTTATTAACCTTCTTACTTCTTATTCTGCGATTTACACGGGTAAGACATTTGTAGTTAAAATTTGTATAATACAGAATTTTTCAAGCAATTTTATTTTAAAAATTACAGAAACAAACTGTTAAAAAAGCAAATGATAAACATACATATTTCAAATACATGATAATTCGAAATATATAATAATTTATATGCATATTGGTCAAAATGATTTCGAAAAAAAGCATCCAAAGGGTTAAGAAAGGAATATTTATAAAAAAATTAAATCATCCGGACTTAGCCAATTGGCAGATTAACACCACATAAACTTTCTTCTCGTAGGAAATGAAATTGTTTAAGCTTTCTTTTTAAAAGGAACAAAATATTTTTTTTTATAACTTTAACTAAGGAACTAAACTAACAATTCTTCAATTGTATGTATAATATATTAATATATAAATACAAGAAAATATTTATCTTTATTAAAATTTAAGAAATTGCAGAAAAAGTAGTTCACTTTGTATAAAAATCACTCTTGTTCCGGTAGTTTTGACTGCAGTTTCTTCATACACTGTTTAGGAGTTCCCGAGTTATTATTTTCTAACAAACATTTGCATTCCATCCACTTGTATTCATTGTAGGATAACCATATTTACCCCCAAATAATTGAAGGTCATACAGCAAAAGAAAAAAATGAACAGATACATGATAACAATAGCTTCATTATAAAAAAATAAATCCTTATTAAATAAGCTATACACAATAATATAAAAACATCCAGGAACTTTAAATGTGTTCATATCTAAAAAAAATTCGAACTAACAAACCTTAAGACAAAAAATGATTTTAAAAAAATTCGTCACAGAAAATATACAAATGCCAGTATGGAGATATTGTAATGGATACTTCTTCTTCTCTCCAATATTTAAGTATAGCAACGACTATCTAGCAGAGGGCTGCTTAAATTAATTAAATACCCAATATTCACGCAGCTCTGGTTTTCCGTGACTTTCACCAAAAGCATAATAGAGGAAAAATAATAATAATAATAATAATAATAATAATAATAATAATAATAAAAACCTTCGTATATCTCTAGAACTTAATTTACAGTTTATTTCTTTTTTTTTTTTTAACTGAATATATTATATAATATTAATCGCCGCAATAAAATACACAAGTTAATTTACGTGTAAAAGTTGAGTTAATAAAGAACATTTGATAAAAATTAGTTGCACATAAAATAAGCATGACTCCAAAAATATGTGTATTATTTTGTTTTCGACTGAATTCCTGTGTCCACTATTAGTAAACATCTGTGTCAGTAACACACATTCAGTGATCTCAATATTTCACCGTTACCACTAATTGCATTCTTTTCGAATCATTTATTCCCTTTATTTCTCCGAATGCTGTCAAAGGAGGGGAAAAAATGAAAAGAGGAATGTCGAGTAAACACGATGTTTATAGAAAAACATAGGGCATAGCTTCTTTTTTTACTCAAAGTAATGCAGACATTTGTGCAGGCTAAATTAATTATATGCTTGTTTAATCAACACATAATATTCAATTTGACTTCTATCGGATATTTAAAATGTCCGTAATACCAAGAAGTGAAACGGAATTCAAATTTTAATTCTCGCCATTCAATAGCTCGTGTTAACTCTCTTTTTAAAACGCTGCAACAATGGTAAATAAGAAATTACCAGAGGTGAAATAATTTATGCATAGCACCTAATGTATTTAGTGAAATCAATGGAATTAAATAGGAAGATATATTTATGCTGAATGTCAATTTAATCCTCAGCATGAGAATGCAGTTTTCTAACTATCAAATATTTAATTATTGATACAACAAAATGTACCTTATTTAAATGTAACAACTCTCCGAAAATGAGTTTTAAATAAATATGTCTCATCATTTAAAATTCGATTTACTGCGTGATAATTTACGTTTTTAAAAATAAAAATAAAAATAATATTGCAAACGCACTTTATATGTTTTTTATGTCCATTCTTAGATAAAACATATTAAAAACTTTCATAAATAAAAAAATAACAATAATAAAAATAAATATATATTTCTACTGCAAAGATTAATTAATTTAGGAGCTAAATTATATAATAAAAGAAAATTCTTTACGTGTACGAAAACATATTAATTGGATTAAAATTCTGTGTTAATTGTTTTATATATTACTGAATTATTGATAACAATTGACACAATGTCCTAACTTTGAAGGTCGGTTAAAATTTTACTTGAAAGGAAAATACAGCAGACGAAAAATGGTGAATTTAATTAAATCTATTTTAATCATGCTTTACACGAAATTATAATAAAATACAATGTTTAACTCTAAACATTCTTTTTTGTAGCAATTACTATACTCTTCTGCATTTATTTATATAATTTATTATTTGTAGCGATAAGTAAACTTTACATTAATAGAGTAAAAAGCGATAAATATGGAAATTACCTCTTAAATTCAAAATATTCGTTATGAACATTTTTGCATGAAATTACTAAAAAGTCAATTAAGGAACTAAATGTCTTTAAAATGCAAAAAATTTTAAAATGTTAAAGAATGTATAAGCTACTTACAAGATTAGAAGACTTTTCTAAGACAATATCGCCAGATGGTGACTTAATATATTAAAATTACATTGAAAATGCGTTTAAAAAGCAATATATCGGACAATAAATTAGATCAAGGAGCTATATGGTTTTTTTAGCAATATAAGTACCTTATTCAGGTTATCTTTATTGAAAATACGAAATAAATAGATTTTGTTTCTGGACTCCATTATTGAAAAAAATTTCTATTTTAAAAGACAAGAAAGTAATTTACTCCAATTGTATGTAGACATTTCCTCAATTTTTGAAAATTGAAATTTATGCGTACATTAAAGATATTATACATATTAATGGCAAAATAGCTCTGCTATTTTACTTATAAATGGAATTTCAAATTGTTATGGAAAGTAAGTTTTCTTTTATATTGAATTTGTAAAAACTACATTTCCTTCTGATGAAAGCCATTTCTTTACATTTTTATAAAGCTATTTGTTTTACCTGTATCTACAGTGCACACAGAAACTAAATAAAAGTGTTGTTTTCTATTCAATATATGGTTTTTAATACATAAGTAAAACATCGACATTTTGGAAATTAACATATTTTTATTATTTTTTAGGACTAGTTACTTATTAAACAACTGCAAACAAAGCGATATAGTTTTTGTTCTTTTCGATAAATATTTTAATCAATTGCAAGATTAACTTTTGCTAACTTTCATTAGTTTAAAACATAAATACTACTATTTTTTACTTCTAATTAATTTATTCTTTATATATAAGATCACCGGACAAAAAAAAAGATATTCTTTGCGTGGAAGCATAAGGGTTTTGTGTTACCGATACAAATGACATTGCACAATAGTCACTTGTTTAACTGAGCCTAGATCAATATTTCTCAGATCGTCCAAGTTATCTGTGAACTATTTTTGTGACGTACAGAAAAAGTGAATCATAATTGGTAAATACTATATTCCGACAGAGTTGCAGAAAGTGCTATTTGTTTGTGCGTACCCACAATGTTCCAGCTATTGAAATTGTCTGATTTGTTTGTCATAATAGAAGCGAACTGTCCAACTTGTCTACAAGTAAAGGTGAGCCAGTGGATATAATAGCAATGGGAAGAAGTATAACGTCTTATACAGGAAAGTCTGTTTCAAACCCCACAGAAATTGCTGCAGCCACTGAATGAATGTTTATTTCAACCAAATACCAAATGCAAATTGCGAAGGAAAATGCATGGAATAAATATTTGCATCTTGCTACCTTGCAAGAAGCCAATGCTCACACCGGCACATAAAGATCGACGTGAACAATGTGCCAAAGAACACCGAACGTGTCGCCGTATGTCCATTGATGAAAGATATCGAGTGCACCGTAGGCCACATAAAGCATTCAACCGCATTGTGTTGAGGTTTTATTAATCTGACCTGCCCACATTGTATATGTATTTGTCATTTGTAAAAACTTATATATATATATATATATATATATATATATAATATATATATATATATATATATATATATATAATATATATATATATATATAATGAAATTTAAAATTCCGCCCTATCATAAAATTTAAAGTATCCTATAACTTTTACCCATCTAGTAATATAATTATTTTAACGCTGGTTTATTTAATTCACGTAAGATAAGATTTATTTTCAACTGTCTTTAACATATTCCTATAATACTTTTCTTAACCCTTTCTTCAAATCATCTATATGCTTATGATATAATTTATTTTTAATGTTCAAAATCATATTTAAAACAATTTTCATATTCTTTTATTTTCTTTTTTTCCGAGTCAATTTGTCTAGCATTCAAGATGTTTTTATATTTATTTCAATCTTAGATGCTGATATAATTTTATTTTCCCTTCTAATTTTTCTGTTCTGCGATTGCCATTTTATTTTTCCATTTCTTCTTTTTTATTTTTCTAAAAGTTATTGTCTGCGTTTTCCGAAAGACCACAACACGCCTAATTTTATTTCGTCTCTAGACACAGGTTTTAGCTTATTCATACGATGAGTGCGTCTGCTGTATTGCAGGTATTGTGGACATGCGCGTCTAGTACTTAACAGCTTGCTTGAGTGTCAGAGACAGAAATTTGTTTTGTTTTGAGTAGCTAACATGTATGCACGTTATCAGGAGGTAACGTCAAGATTAATAATATGGAATATATCTTTTACCATCGTTTAATGATGTAGATTATTAATGTAGACTTATAATTTGGTAAAATACTGTAGCTAATATTATTGCAACGTGATGGGTTCTTAGCTTGTGGTAAATGCTTTGTTTCTGTAAATTGTCGATTGGAATAATAAAGATTTTTCTTTTACGGATATTTGTCTACAATTTATTATACTGGAAAACACCATAGATTCCTATATCTATTGCTATTTTTAATATCGACGACTGCAAACTACTTAATATCATTCTAGAAAAGAATTTCATTGGCGATGCCTTTTATTTTTACAAAATCTCAACTGGCTTTCTGGAAATTATGCTGCTAAATTCTTAGAATCGAATGATGAAATATGCTTTAATAGAGACATTCTAGATAACATGCGTCGAATGTTTTGTGAGAACTAGAGAGCCATAATAGTATGTCAACGACCGATATATTACACACACACACACACGCACACACACACACACACACACATATATATATATATATATATATATACCACGATGAAGAACAGTAGTTTAGAGGAAGCGCGTTGCGCTAGCACGATACTGATGCACTGCACATTTCGATATCGAATTGCGGAATCTGCAAGGTTAACTTAAGCTTTCATCACTTTTTTATCGTTAAAATGTGTACCAAGTTCACTTAGGAACCAAACACTACGGGTCCCGCGTTAGGCTCACTGGGCACTGTAGGCATGATCCTTAATAGATTGTAGTGCTTCAAGTTTAGTTTTCATGTTAAACTTTTAATATACTTTTAAAATATCTAGCGCAAATTTTTATATAATAGTTTCATGAATATAAATATACAACATTTATCAATTTCTATGCTGCTAATATAGCAATAACAAATGGTTAGTATTATTTGGAAAAATAATATGTTTTTTTTCATATATCGTTTTAAAGATCCAATAACATGTGTGCCGTACCCTTCTGGTATATTGTCTTGACTTACATGATTCATAATTAAAGATTAACGAAAAACAAATGTTATTTAAAGAGTGAAAAGAAGTTAGCAGAGAAGCAAGTTAAGTTTTAGATTACTTTTACATAAATCATTAAACAAGAATAACTATGTCGGTTTATAGGTACTAAGTAACCATAATCACCTAACTATCATAACTTCGTTAAACAAAGTGACAATTAATTTCCTGAGACCTTTCATACTTCATGAAATCTAAAGAGAGATACAACAGGATTCATTTTCGATCATAAAATATTAGAATCATAATACGATTTTAAAAAAAATCTTCGTCGACTACTAGAGTAACCTTATCAAGAGTAACTAGGCCTACTGTCACGCAGTTATATGATAAAAATGAAAATGCATTACAGTTTTCAAACTTCCAGGTTTTATCTTTTGAAAAATTTAAGCTTTTTCTACAGATTGTTTTATTTTTAAATACTTGCGAGTAGTTAGCCCCAAAATACTCTAAAATAAATTAATTAATCTGACAAAACTCAAATGCAATTCACCCTTTATAAAATGTTACATAGTTTAACAAAACTTTGTTTATAAAAAGTAAAGAAAAATCTATATCATAAATTTCCATAATTTAATATTATGTTATTCAAGTAACAAACTTTAAGTAGAGCAGCTTTTAAAAGATAAACAACTCTAACCACCGACTTGATTTTTTATCAGTCTGTTTATATATATATATATATATATATATATATATATATCTGTGGGTGGGGGCGGGAATTTTTACGAAGATGATTTAATATTCCACGAGAAAATGGCAGTTTGTTAAAGATGTACAATGTTTGCAGTCGATATGAAGAGACATGGCGAGGAGGTTAGGCAGTGATGAGACACCGCAAGAGTTTCTTCAATAGGGATCAGCCAATTTCCAGATAAATCTTTTATTAATGAACGGGAGCGATACATGTAATTGTTCCAACAGTTTCCGGTATAAAACTTATAGCCCTCAGGCTTGACGATGGCTCACTACATCATTTAATAGATCTTAAAGAACTGTTATGATAATTGTACTTTACTTCAACACCAGATAACCATTTGGTCAGCACTTCCAAACACGACAAAATCTGCTCTTCAAATGCTTGCTAGGGCGTTTTGTTAACCGCGCGTAGGGTTATTGACAATGACGTAACGAGCGCACGATCCAATGAGTGAGAGGCGAATTTAATCTAAACGAATGAGGTGCGAGGGAGAAGATTTAACACGAAAGAATCCACATCGTAGATGCGCATTGATTTTGACGTGAAAAATACCCAGTGCGCGAAGCAAAGCATGGAATAAAATTTTAAAAAATTGCTTTTAAAAACATTCGAAATGACAACACGCGTCTCTCAGAATTTTATAGATTGGGGAGTTGATAAAAATTACTAATGAACTTAAAGTTTTAGATTAAGATTTGGAATAAGATAATTATTAATATACGTGTTATCACTTTTAAAAATACTTTAAATTAGAATAAATGTTATTAAGAATTAAGGAAATAATGACTATGTCAGAAGTTAGATTAATTTAAAGGAATAATGTGAAATAAATGCGAAGGAAATAATATATATATGTATATATATATATATATATATATATATATATATATATATATATATATATATATATATATATATATAATCTATAATAACGCTTTGTAAAAAAGGGTAATTATAATGTCTCTTAGTCATGAACTCCTTCGAATATCGTTTTGTCGCCCTTTTTACATTTAATTTTTCTATTAATAAACACAAAACGTATCTGAAAGTCCACACATGCATACCTGGTGCATTTGTCAGACATATTGTTTGTGTAGAAAGTAAAGGGAATTGAAATGTAAATATTTCACTTCCTTCATAACAATTTTTTTAATTAAATTTCAATATTATTACATAAAATATGAGTGTGTCATACGGATAACTGATATATATTTCCTTATATATTTTTGAGAAAGAAGCGAATAGTTTAAGTATTTACAACCGAATGTGGTTGTTTTGTTATAATACTTGCTTAAAGTTCATTATGCCCAATGAGAGCAGAAAAATGTTAGATATCTTTGTGTAAAATTATAATTAAACTTATCTGTTTCTAAAATTGATTAATGAAACCATCGTTTTGTGTTTAATATAGGTTTCATTTTCTAATTTATATTATTTACGAAACTTTAATTTTATTTTTTCTCTTTCAACAAAATATGTTCATATATGCGCTTTTTCTTCACTCATATATTTCCACTATTTAAGATTTCCAGTTATTTCCGTTTTCTTTGTACGGTTGTTACACGAACGTGAGAACACAATTTAATGGTATTTAGAAATACAAATATGATCTAAAATTACAGGTACATTAATATATCAAAGCCATTTACTAATATTTACTACAATATTATATTGCTACTTTTGTTTCGTTTTCCTGCATGATTAATCTCTTAATAAATAAATAATTACAAGAACTAGAATTTTTAAGAAAACTGCAAAATTAAAATTATTACAAGACGAACATACGTTTACTTTGCTTAAAGAAACAGGTAGATTAATTAAAATTTAATTTCAAGTTTAAATTAGGACAACAAATCTCAGTTAAAAATGACATGCAAAGGACGTGTGTAAATATTATTGTTTTTGGAATTTTTCGGACGTAATCAGGAGATTAATTTTAATTAAAAATGTAATCTTTTCAAAGTGTAATTATTTTAAGAATATTTATAATAATACATAAACTGGCTGTGTTGTTTGTAAGAGACAAATAAGGGCTGTGTTGCTTTTAAGGAAGTAAGAGACAAATGGCAGTTTTTACAAATAAATTTGACATGAAATATTGAATGCTGTTCGTTAAATCCTGTTTGAAATATATTTCCGTTATAATTAATGTTATTAATTTTCGTACACTTTCCAATATACTTTTATGGCACTACTTTTATTGACTAACCGATAGTTATTTCTTTTGCCAAAACATCTCAGCATGTACGGTATTTCATGTGCAGTTGGCACGAAAAAAGGCTACACTCAGAAAAAGAAACTGATTAAAACTACAAAACATATTTTTTGAGTACATTTTGTTGTTTTAGCAAAATTGGAGTAAAATTGAACCATTTTACTTCAATTAACAAAACATTTTTGCTGACGATACAAAATTTGTTTTTGGAATTGCAATAAAAAATTTTTTTTTGTTGATTCAAACAAAATTTTTATTGACCCATATTTAAACAAAAATTTTGTTTAAATATAGGTCAATGGAAATTTTGTTTGAATCAACAAAAAAAAAATGTTGAAAACCACTTTTTTTTTGCAACTCCAAAAAAAAAAAAATTGTATCGTCAGCAAAAATGTTTTGTTAATTGAAGTAAAATCGTTCAATTTTACTCCAATTTTGCTAAAACAACCAAAATGTACTCAACAAAAATGTTTTGTAGTTTTAATCAATTCCTTTTTCTGAGTGTAGACCATATATTTTAACACTAAATGGTCCCAAAGAAAAAAAAAAGGAAATAGACATTCCACAGGAAAGTAATCTTATTAAAAGTTTTATTAATAGAATAAGCTTAGGGTTCGTCTTCAAAGTGAAACTGTAACAAACTCTGAAATTTTCAATAGGGACACCTAATTTTGACCGTTTTTTAATAAATTCAATCTTAGGGTACAAACCGAGAAATCATGCGGTCAAGTAGTTATGTAGTTATGCAGGATTAATGTTTGGATCTCCTAATGTCAAAGTCATTTGTAATTGTTGCAAAACAACTTGCAATGCATATAGTTTTTTAAACATCATTTTAAAACTACTTGGCGTAATCAGCTATAATTTTAGACTCCCATATTTGACCTTTTATAAATCGATTTCGCTTAAAAAATTCATAAGTATCACTTATATACATATATTTAAAATTAAATTAAAATATATTTTTTTTTAAATCATATTTTTCAAAAGAAAATATATAGTAATCCATAATTTTTTAATAGATATCGATTTGTAAACTATTCAAATATGCGAATCCAAAATTATAGATGATTTCGACAAGTAGTTAACATGTGTATCTAACATGTGTAGTTAACTTGTGTAGTTATCCCCAATTCCGAAAAGCGTTCTTTCTCTGTAGAAAGCTTTGAAACAAATATATTATCGAGAATTAAAAAACTTTTTAAAAATAAAGATACTTTTGCTGTTACTGATTTTTAAAAACATTTCCAAGTAGTTTTTTTTTCTTGTATTAATAACTTTTCTCGATGCTTAATATCAAATTTTCAATTACTTTGGTTATATTATATTTTTGTAAATTAAGAAACATTTTTTTTTACAATGTAAACAATGCAAGTACAAATCATATACATTGAATTGCATCATCCAATGTATGTGGTGATACATTTTTGAGCTTACACGGCTTATATAAGAGATGAAATATGTTTTTTGACAACCAACCCATTTGAAAACACGTCTCGGTCTTCTCAGCCTTACCCGACATTATTTATTTTAACGAAATTTTATTATACTTTTTAAATATTTTAAAGCCAATTAGTTAATTTTCTACACAATATATGCACTCACTTTACACATAACGCTCAACTAGTGAGCACGCATATAACATATTTTAATTACAAAATTTTAAAAATGCTAAGTGAGTTTTATATTTACATATTTACTTCCTTATAGAAAGTTTATTTTAGAACATGTTAAGTTCTTTAAAAATTTCTGAAAAGCAATGACATAAAATATTAAATTATCAACAGGAAATGATTACGTGAGTGTGATTAAATGAGAAAATATATTTGAATTTGATATATATTTTAGCGTATTCTCACAAAAACGATTATAGTTTAATTAATCAGTTTGATGGTAAGTGTTTCTTAGAATTGAAATGTGCATTAATTATATCTGTGAAAATGTGAATGATTTTAGTAAATTAAAAAGTCTAAAAAATATGTTAACTGAATGAGTACTGAAATTCTAATTCATTTTTTCATTTCATTTGCGTATTTTTTATACAGTATTCGTAACTGTACATGTGAACTTTTAAAGGAAGACATGCACCTTACACAAAGGATTTTTGCCATAAGAAAATAGCAATATTTGGTCTTTAATTTAATAACATTAAACTTTTTTATTACAATTACATTATAACAATCTAAAAATTGCCACATTCTTACACTGTTAAAAATTTGCAGCAAACTGTCCAGTCATTTGACCGTTTTTGTAGAAAACGGTTACATAACCGTAACTTCACTATATTCTAACCGTATTATTACTCATTTTATGGTCAGAATATAGTTAAATTACGGTTATGTAATCATTTTCTACAAAAACGGTCAAATGACTGGACAGTTTGCTGCAAACTTTTAACAGTGTATAATTAAAGCTGTTTTTTTAATTCTTATTTTTTAAGCATGTCTAATTCTTATAGTCTTAAAGCGCTATAATTATAGAAGAAGGATCTAGTTAGTTTTACTATGTGTCTATGAATATATATATGTGTGTGTACATATACGCGTCGTGTTTACATGCATCTAATAAATGACAATAAACAATTGATGTCCCCAATAGACTTTTTAAGCTTTAAACTATATCCGAAGTAATTTAAGAAAGAAATTAAAAATATTTTCCTTATATAAGACATGTTTTTATGTCACAATAAACTGTTAATTCGAAATATTTTACATTGTTTACTTATGTGGTGATACCTATATGTTTTTTAGATATGTTGTGCGATCAGATTTCAGCAATTATCTTTCCATTCTTGATTTGTTTCCCGAAATATACAATTCTAAAAAGTATCGGTTTGCATTATTTTAATCATTTGTTGTGACAACACTACATCCCTTTTTGTTTCATACAGAAGATCATATTGCATGGTTTGTAAAAGTTTCCTTGCATTTGAATTTGCCTTGTCAAGCACTTATTGAAATACACTGTTAAAAGTTTGCAGCAAACTGTCCAGTCATTTGACCGTTTTTGTAGAAAATGATTACATAATTTAACTATATTCTGACCATGAAATGAGTAATAATACGGTTAGAATATAGTGAAGTTACGGTTATGTAACCGTTTTCTACAAAAACGGTCAAATGACTGGACAGTTTGCTGCAAATTTTTAACAGTGTAATGGGAAGGATTTTTGTATTGAAAATCATTAATAGTGTTTTGTTTTCAGATTGATTTATGCTATGTTGTAACGATTTAGAAGCATTTACTAAGCTTTTGAAAATAAAAGTTTCAGGAACGAGAAAGATTACAGACATGAGATACATGTAAGCGAACTACCACACTTGGTATTTCATAATTTTCAACAATACATATCACGTGATATGAAAATGTTAATAAAATGAAATAATTCTTTAGACATTTTGTAAATTTATGAATACATAAATGTACGTCAATTAATCAAACATTGGGAAAGTTCATTTATTAATGCAACAAGAAAAGAAATATTTTAAAAAAAGTTTTTAGCATAATATTTTTAAATCTTATTTCATAGAGTAATATTATAAGTTTCTCATTTTATTCTTTTTAAGTTTTAGATAAAAAGATATATGTACAATTCTATCCATATTTACGATTTGATTTTGAATTTCTATGGAAATTAAATATTCTGTCACATGTGAGACTGTGTTTGGATAACAGACAACGGATATTCTGAAACAAGGGATCGGCAAGAAGTGTCAGCAGGCCACGAGTTTTCCACCGAGCTTACATTAGTGGCCCACCTGTGTCATTTCAAATATTAGAAACAAACCTTTTCATGAAATCGAAATACTTTTCAAGCACCTTTTTAGGGAAGATTCCTTTTTTAGATAAGAAATGACGAAAAAAGAGACAGAACAGCACTCACAAGGGGACCGCCAAACATGATGCGCACAGATTTTGATGATTTTAAAGTATGTTATAGGGATCATACCCCTAACTATTCAGGTCAAAGGTTTCCTTCAAATGGGCTTTAGTGTTCGAGAAATTTTGGGTTAAAGTTCGGCATACGTTTCAAATACCCATTAGTTTGTGATCTTGAACAAGGTCTCTCTGGTGCTTGAGCTAGCGTTCGCGATTTGAGTGCCAGAAGTGAGGGTTTTGTCCTCTCATGCGACTTTTTACCTTTCTTAATAAATTTTATATATTTGTCGCGTTACAAGTTTTATGCAGATCTATGAATTCTGCTTCTTTGAACTTTTTGATATTTTCCTAATAAATTCCATTGACATTTTCAAATGTTTCGTGAAAATTTACATTTTTTTATGTGCACTTTTGAAATTAATATTTCTATTGACAAAATTCCAAACTAATTTATGTCTAGATTTTGTTTATTTATTATTATTATTATTTACTCTTTATATTTTAATAACCGTTGTAAAATAATACTTTTTTTAACTTTATGAAATTTTAAATGAAAATTTAAATATTTTTTTTTATAATTTATACAAAATATTTTTTATCTCAAATCTTCTAAAGGTATGTATGATTACGTAATTCCAACAACATATCTTGAAAGGAGTAATAAAATATTAAAGCGATAACGCTTATATCCAAGTTTTAGCTAGTTATATATATATATATATATATATATATATATATATATATATATATATATATATTATGTTATTTAAATACATTTAGCTGTAAAGTTCAAACTCAACATCACTTTTGATATGCACAAATAAAAAATAATATATTACAATTATATTTTTTTTCATTCTAACAAGTCGGTGCCATACAGAAAAATTCAACTAGAAATGAAAAATCGTTTGTAAATTACAATACATATAAAAAATATCTGATTAAAAATCGTCTGCAATGAATTTAATATCAGAATAAATAAAATGTTCTTTTTATCCATTTCGTTTAGCTTCCTTTGCAGACTATTACCACGTCTAATACTATATATTCATTGCGATATACATTCTTCCAAAATTGTTAAAACGATTTACGTAAAGAATATATTTAAAGGCGATTTTTAATGCGGAATTTGTTTAGAATATTTTTGCGATATGTATCACACAATTAGTTCCATATTTAATAAACATAAAATGTCGATGTCGGTGATGATAAATATTTTAGTATTTCAGCACTTAGCATATTTAAATATATTAAGAACAAATCAAATATTAAAAGGATATATATTATTTTGTTAATTTTTTCTTAATTATTTAATTATTTTAAACATAAAATGAAAATAAAAAATGCATTATTTCATAAATACGATAAATAAATAAGTAAATATACATAAATGTAAACAATAATCATTTTAAAAAGACGAGATATCAAGACGTAAATTAGTTTGGATTTTCGTCAACAGAAATATTAGAATAAAAATTGCGCAAAAACTATAAATTTTCACGAAAAATTCGAGATTTGTAAATGGAATTTATTAGGGTTGAGTTGGGTTGATTATTGACGGCCAATTATCTACACGAGGGATATAGGCCCGGGGGGAGCGCCCTTCGTGGGGGTCTTTCTAAGGAAACCTAATCCGTATTTACGCATGGATAAATCCACGGCTCGAAGAAAACCACGAAAACTCCGAACGATTAGGCCGACGGGCGCGATTGGGATCGAACCCAGCACCTCCCGTCTACCAGCTTCGAGAGCACAACCTCTCAGCCACTGGTGGGGCGGAATTTATTAGAAAAATATCAAAAAGTTCAAAGATGCAGAATTCATAATTCTGTATAAAACTTATAACGCGACAAATATATAAAATTTGTTAAAAAAAACAGGTAAAAGGCACATGAGAGGACAGAACACTCATCTCCGGCACTCAAATCGCGAGCGCTAGCTCTACACCACAGAGACCTTGTTCATGATCGCGAACTAAGGGTATTTGAAATGCATGCTGAACTTTAACCCGAAATTTCTCGAAAACTAAAGCCCATTTGAAGCAAACCTTTGACCTGAATAGTTAGGGGTATGACCCATACAACATACTTTAAAATCATCAAAATCTGTGCGCATCATGTTTGGCGGTCCTTTTGTCAGTACAGACATATAATAAACACAAATGATGGCGAAATGAATTTACTTTTTTCGTACAGATAAAGCTGGAATTTTCTTGCGAGATGAACAATAATGCTTCTTAATGCTATTTACATCCGATGCTTATACGTATGCTTTTTCACTCTTCAATGTGGTACTGATATAAATATAGAATTGTTAGCGTTTTTCACTTTTGCGCCATTACTTCTATTACTAAATTACACAATTATATTGAATTTCTGGGAACAAATCTAAATTTTCTATGCAATTCGAAATAAATAAAATGTTTTTTTTTTTTTTTTTTTTTTTTCCTTGAATTATGTAAGTGATGAGATTCTGAATTTCAATAGTGCATATTCAACCTACCAACTAAATTTATAATCTACTTATCTATACATTGTAATCTAATGTAGATTGTAATCTACTCGTCTATACATTTATTGTTCTTATAAGTGCAGACCTGCCAAGTCTCCGGCTTTTTGGATACCAGTAATTTAGTACAGAAAATGTTGTTTTATTGAATCGGAGCATTTTGCCATTTAAAAGAACAACATTTTCTCAAAAAAATTTCTGGTGTTCAAAAAGCCGGAGACTTGGCAACTTTGTAAGTGGTCAGTGGCAATTTAAGAATTTATTTTTATGTCCTTCGGGTATGAAAGATTTAGGTCCCCAATTCCAAAATGTTTTCATGAGTACCATTAAGAATTCTAATTATTTGATGTATTTCGGTATTGGAAAATTTGCTTATAACGCACTATGTTTGTGTCTGGTGCAGGAAAATAATAAGCTGATGTATCTATTTAACAAATGAGTGGCCGATTACCTATATATTCATAATATTCTATCAATATTTTAGTGCCTTTAATTGTTTGAAATTTTAAACCACAACTTACCGTTATTTGTCTGAAACGTTAAATCACAACATGTGCGTACGTTTGGTATAAGTACCTAAATAATGTAGTTTTGACGATTTAAAAATAATTCAAAGTTCTCATAAAGTAAAGATAAGATTATGGATAATATATATTTTCTTCCTCTTATTGACAAAATAAAATAGTCCGTGAAGACATTCCATTTAAACAAGCACTGTTTTCATTCACAGATGAATACATTAATATTGTAAGGAAAATGATAAAATATTTTTAATTTTTGTATCATTTTATGTAATTTTTTCATATAAAAAATATTTAACAAGGAAGTAAAATAATATATGTTTTTGCTTAAAAAGCTTTAACTAATTTAATGAACATCTGTTGAAATGAATATATATTTTCCACCGTTAATAGTATAAAATTAATGTTCACATATGTACATTTCAATTCATATGTATCACGAACTTACAGTCCCTGGCCAAATTATTAGACGCAGTTGTTTTTATTATAATTTGTTAAATATCTGGAAAGATACATGAGTAATTATCTTGAAACTTTAGGAGTGTAAACAACATGATCAACGTCATATATTTCCGAGAAGATTTTTTCTTGAAACCCTATAAGGGGCCGTCAACAAATTGAAGAAAAACGAATACGTTTTTGATAACCCTGTAAAAACCAATATCACAAAAGCGTTGAAACGGTATCACACGCTTAGGAGGCTTATTGTAATAATTTGGGTTCATTTTTATGAAGATAGCATGTATACTCGAAGAGAAATTCAGGTTTTTATAAAAACCGTCCCAAATTTTACTAAGTTTTTTGCTTATAATTTGCAGAGTTTTTAATATAAAAACAAGTTATTTTCAGAAAATATGACAAGCAAAATTATACACAATACCCTGCAATCAGAATTAAAAAATAATAAAAATTGCATGAAAAATGAGCAGGTTTACTAAATACTTTTTCACTGCGCATGCGCGAATTCAATCAAAATATACTGTGCATAATATATTAGCTAAATATATAGACCAACTTTTATGAAAGTCTCAAAAACATAGCTTGAAAATTCTGATAGTAATCGTCGATAGAATAAGCTCGAAATTCGCTGTTCCCAAAAGGAAGCAAAAAGATGAGGGGTTGTATCAAATATAAAATGAGAAACACTTCATTCTTATTATGTCAACTTTCATAAGCTAGTATATTTGGATACAACCCCTCATCTTTTTTGCTTCCTTTTGGGAACAGCGAATTTCGAGCTTATTCTATCGACGATCACTATCAGAATTTTCAAGCTATGTTTTTGAGACTTTCATAAAAGTTGGTCTATATATTTAGCTAATCAAGCAGGGCGGTCGCTCTGCCAAGCCAAGCTTTAAAAAAAAACGCCACACAAACAACGCCATGAACTAGAATAAAAGCCGCTACTGCTTACTTACAGAAAACAAGTTCGCAATGTTAAATCGACAAAACATGCCAGATTAAAATATCAGATATCACATAAATCAAGCGTCGCAGAAAAAAAAATGAAAACTAGATGAATCTAAGGACAAATTTCTTCAATTTAAAACCAAACTCATCTTCATAAGTGATTTATAAACAGAGATATAGATTTTTTTAAAAAAACGTCGAGTTACTTAAAGTGATCACTTTTTTTCGTCAAACTTTTTTTTTCAAACAACCAACAGGCCTTAATATTGGCTAGAATAAAAAAAGGATTGCAATTTTGGACAAGTAATTACGTAATCTATGTGCTTTTATAAAATCCAGTGTAAAAAAATTATTTTCTATCCTTAATTAGCAAAAAACTGTTAATTGGCGAATAAAAAATTATGCCAAAACAGAGATAAAACCCACCAACGATCATGTACCATCTGTATTATAATAGCACTAGCACAAATCAGTTACAGGTTATAACCACATCCAATTTCATCTGCAAGTCAGCCATTTTCTTCTAAAGATATTTAAAAAAAAAAATAAAACTTCATAATTATAAGAACACACATTTTATCAGACAATTAAATATGACTGCAAACTGTGGCAGATGACTATTTCCAACATGAATAAGTATGAGAAATTGCCGCACACGAATATCGGTCTGGCTAGCTCAGTTGCAGCGCGTCAGTATGGCACGCACAAGGTCCCAGGTTCGAGTCCAGGCCCAGGTCAATTTTTCACTTATGTTTGTTTAGTGTAATTAATTCTCTGATAAAATGCGTGTAATTATAAATATTGTAAAATAAAGTAATCAGACGTACTGTTTATGCTTTAAAAATATTTTAAATGTATAATTTACGTTTTTAGAAATATCTTTAAAAATAAATTAGTTTTTGAGGGAAGATGTACCTTCTAAAATGTATACATTAAGAGTTATCGGCATTTAAAATTTCTTTCCAAATGTAAACAAAATTTTTGAAGTGAATTAAATGTGATTCATTTATTTCTAAAAACACGGTAAAGGACAGGCATTTCGTTCGCAGGAATACCTTTCACGTCATTTTCCTATAAATTAATGAAATCAAGTTGTTAAATTACTTTTTGTTTTAGAAGTGAAGTTTCCATTTAAATTTGTTGTAACAGTACAATGTTTATTTGAATAAAATAATGTAAATCTAAGAAATTGCTAAGAAATTCCAAACATACACAGGACAACGCAAAAAATAAATAAATAAACAAAAAATAAATAAATAGATAAATAAATAAAAATCAGCTTTCAGAAATTCTAAAAATTGTTCGTATATCTTAATTACAAGCTAAAGGAGGGTTTATTTCTATATTATTCTATATATAATAGTAATTTCAGCAAATATATTAAATTCCAATGCGATCTGTTTTAAACTTTAAAATAGTTTATAACACATGATAAAATAATTATAAAAAAGAATGGCGCGTCACATTTCGGGGAGGGGATGGGGAGGGGCGTGAACAAAATTAGGAAGTATAGTAAGTCTATCTGTTTGAAACTTTACGATATTTTATAACACATAACATAAATTTTAAAAATAAAGCCGCGTCGAAAATTATAGGGAGGGACGGAGCGCGTTTTGCCTACACAAAGTGGGGGGACACTTTTCTAAATTTTAAAGATATCCGTCATGTCATATATCGTTACAAAGGGCTGTGACCACTTATTCATGTTATGCATCACAGGTGTCACCCCCACATTTTGCGCCCCCCTCGACACTACTCATGTGATATATTGTTCGAAAGGCCTGTGACCGCTTATTTATATTATGTATCTTCGGGGTCCATCCTCCCACTTTCAACCCCCCCCCAAAGGGGGCACTTTTCTAAATTTTGCCGACACCTCTCATGTGATATATAGTTGGAAAGGTCTGTGAACACTTTATCCTATTATGCATCTCCGGTGTTCATCCCCCCACTTTGCCCCCCAAACGCGATTAGCTTTCACCACCAGGGGGCGCTTTTCTATCTCTGTTTCTATGGGTCGGATCACGACGGGGTATGGCTCATTCGACTCGACATCGATAGAGCTTTCCGATTTTAGTTCGTTTTTTCACCACCAGAGGGCACTTTCCTATCTGTGGTTCTATGGGATGGAAGCACCCATCCGGAGCGCCAAACCGTTAGGTTTATGGCTGTTCATGCTCCGGCGGGAAAATCCCCAAGAACCATCCAGCACAACCCAGCCACAGAAACAGGCCCTAAACAACGGGCGATAATTTAAACAATTCAAATATACACAATCTTTTTCTCAAAAAGGCAAAGCATACATTACTTTACATCAAATAATCTTAAAAAAACTAATCCTAAAAAATAATAAGATGACTAACCTGAAAGCAAAACAAGAAATTACGACATTTGAAGTTACAATGCCGATAAAAACTAAAGTAAACTAACTAAAACTATTTAAATAAATTATAATAACAGTGAAAGATGCTGATGAATCACTATTACATAACATCTTTTTTCTAGTCCAATTAGTCCATAAAGCTTAAACAGTCAAATATTTCTTTCAATTAGATAGCATCACTTTTCAAGTCCAATTCGTCCAAGAAACTTAAACAGTCAAATATTTCTTTCATAGTCAAAATTTGTATCTAATAAACGAAAACATGCCATTCAGAATATTGTAGTTCTCTGCCAATTTTTTATTCTTGTTGACCTCAAACAGAGTCTTCTGCATATTCTTACGCAAAGTTAAATGTCTAACAAAATGAAAATGATATTTCATATAAGAACATCTACCAAATATGTAGTGCACGGCTGTTCCTCTAGAGCCACAACCACATTTATCAGACTGTCTTTTTCCAATCTTAAACAAAAATTCCGGGAAACTCCCATGACCAGTAAGATAGTAAATAAGTACCTGTTTATTGCAAATAAATTCCAAATCCACTTTGTTCAAAACTTCATATGTTTGACGACCTTTTTCAGATTCTGACCAGTAACATTGCCAATCTTTCAACATCTTTGAAGGAAAATGGCGAGACACCATTGACAAAGGATAGTGAACCCGGAACTCTATATCATAGAAATCATCAACAATAACTGATTTTGCAAACATATCCGCACGTTCGTTCCCCTCAAATCCCGTGTGGGCCTTAATCCATCCTATATGCAAAATCTTCTGAGGATAATCAAGAAATAGCTTAAATATCATGTATAATAATTCATTAGACGGAAAAAGGTTATCCAACGCCGAGACTGAGGAGAGACTGTCCGTGTATAAAATTGCAGTCTGAAAATCTGAGTTGACAAACCAAAGAACTGCATAATAAATTGCAGTCAACTCTGCCTGAAAAGCTGAATTAAATGTATCTAATTTAATTCTGTAATCAGGAATGGTTCTATGGGCTGGATCACAACGGGGTATAGGTCATTCGACTCGACATCTATAGCCTTAACGATTTCAGTGCCCGAGGTTCATATAGAACAGATTGCGCTACCTGGAGGTGGAAGATGGAACTTGACCGTGCGTAGCACGACTGCTATACGGTGCCGAAGGCAGCGGGGACCCGTGTCGGAGGTTCGTTTGGTTAGAGGTTTATACTATTCGATGTGCAAAGTAAGCGATTATCCGGTGCCGAAGGCAGCGGGGAACCAGGTCGGAGGTTCGTTCGGTTCCAGGTTTATCTTATTCGAGGTTTTACAAGATTCGAGGCCCCGATGTAAATTAGCGGCCCGCTAGCGGGCGAAGCCAGCTAGTGTTAATAATAAAAGAGCGTGATATCACGTTTGATATCAAATGCAGCACTGACACGCTATGTACGTATTCCATTTTTATTCATTTCATGGATAAGTCAGTGATATTTTTTAACGGAGGATAACAAGTATTATAAGAAGCCACATTTAGTATGTTGTTTTTAAGAGTGTAATTAGTTTAATTGAAAAATCTACTGGTATTTCCAGTTAACCCTTTAAACAATGACTGAAAGTAAAATGTAATTTTATATTATTTCTCATGTTTAAATTATTTAAATTATGTTTAATCTATTTTTTAAAAAAAAGAAATGATATCTACAAAAATAACTTTTCAAAAGTAAAAAAAAAAGCCAAGCTTAAAAAAAAAAAAAAAAAAAAAAAAAGTTGTGGCTAAAAAATGGTGTGATATCAAATTTCCAAGCTATTATATTACTTATTTTACTTTTTTCCATTAAATAAGTTATCATATATATAAGTCGACTGCCTACGTATATGTTAATAGAAATCGTTTTCTCCTGTACTAAATACATCCTAACGAGTTTCTGAAAATTCAATTTTTTTTTTCAAATTATGCGTGATGGGCTTGGCGGCCATCTTTCCATATTGCTAAGCATCCAAATTTCTAAAGTAAAAGCGTAATATGTTTGCAATGTAATATGTTTATAACAATTTCGAACTTCAGATTTTAACTACGGACAGATAAATTAGATAAGACTGATACTTTGAGAAATTGATTTTTAATAGTTTGAAATTATTAATTACTCTAAAAAATAAATCATAAGGTGAATTTTTAAGATAAGTCATCATTATCTTAAGCCACAATTTTCAGAGCATATAAGTCTATAAATGAAACGCTTAAAACATTTGCTTAAATAACAATTTTGAACTTCGGATTTTAACTACGGATTTGAGTGCTTAGAATATTGTGAATAGTATGCAAAGATGGCCGCCAAGCCCATCATGCATAGTTTGAAAAAAAAATTGAATTTTCAGAAACTCGTTAGTATGTATTTAGTACAGGAGAAAACGATTAACATATACAAGTAAAATAAGTAATATAATAGCTTGGAAATTTGATATCACACCATTTTTTAGCCTAATTTTTTTTTTTTTTTTTTTTTTTTTTACTTTTGAAAAGTTATTTTTGTAGATATATTATGCACAGTATATTTTGATTGAATTCGCGCATGCGCATTGAAAAAATATTTAGTAAACCTTCTCATTTTTCATGCAATTATTATTATTTTTTAATTCTGATTGCAGGGTATTGTGTATAATATTGATTGTCATATTTTCTGAAAAGAACTTGTTTTTATATTAAAAACTCTGCAAATTATAAGCAAAAAACTTCGTAAAATTTGGGAATGTTTTTATAAAAACCTGAATTTCTCCTCGAGTATACATGCTATCTTCATAAAAATGAACCCAAATTATTACAATAAGCCTCCTAAGCGTGTGATACCGTTTCAACGCTTTTGTGATATTGGTTTTTACAGGGTTATCAAAAACGTATTCGTTTTTCTTCAATTTGTTGACGGCCTCTTATGGGGTTTCAAGAAAAAATCTTCTCGGAAATATATGACGTTTATCATGTTGTTTACACTCCTAAAGTTTCAAGATAAAACCTCATGTATCTTTTCAGATATTTAACAAATTATAATAAAAACAACTGCGTCTAATAATTTGGCCAGGGACTGTAGTTGTATAATAACAGTTTGAAATACATTAATGCACTGATTTAGAATATATGGGGATTTACTTACATGTAATCTCTTAATTTTTGATAAATGTATATTATTAAATATTTTTTATAGTTTTTCTGATAGATAAAATGGTAAACAGTTAATAAGTGAAATGATAAAAAAGTCCTACGTAATATTAGGAAATGATTTTCTTAAAATGCGGATTTATTAGCTTATTTGTTATAATGACACTTTTAACAAATGAAATTTATCTGTAGCACAATCGCATCTTAATAAAACAAATAAAATTAAATTTAATTACTAAAATTGTACACAAATTATACATCTCAAAGGAATACGTGTTCAAATTGAACATAAATAAAATGTAAATTTGTGAATATTTAAATGTAATATTATATTTGCAATTCATCATTGTTCCGTTGGGAAAAATCACTACTGTGAAATAGATTTCTGACATTTTGAAAACGATTTCTAAAGCAGATGAATTATTATTCCACACTAAAGTCACCATTTACATGTCATTCAAGTGTATTTACAATTACGAGTGGCACGGGACATGTATTTTAAAATTTTATAACATTAAAAATTTTATAAATTTATGATTTTTTTTCGTCTGGCACATCTGTCTGTTTATCTTTTTTTCAGTTTATCTGCACTCTAGCTTCTATAAACTTCAAATTAATACATGTTATTGTTTTTTGCTGAAACTTGTTCCCTAATTAATATGGTATCCCTGAGATTTGCGATCCCCTTACACAACCACACATGTTAATTCATGTAACTTAAATGTTTTTGCAGCTAAAATCTCAGAATTTGCAAAATTTATTTATATTGTCATGCCTTCATTGTCATATTCTTGCCTATATTGTCATGTATATCTTCAAAATGCTGACTAGCCTGTTTCAGAAAAAAATAAAGAGGAATATAGCAAGTATAATATAAAGTGGAGTAGGTAAAAGTTTATGTTACTTTTTTCTATTTTTTAGAAATACGTAGAAGCATTTTTCAAGGTGTTTAGAAACCCTGACTAAAACACAATCTTTACAGCTTTACAAACTGGCCGCCCTCCTTCCATTCATTGTATGAAACGTCATTTTCTACAATCCGACATATACTTTCCGAACGAAATCTCCCACCTCTCACACGCACAACTTCCGTCGAATTTAAAAATTTCTGTGTAGTAAAGATGTATACCATTATACTACTTGAAAACGTTCACCTTTAGATACCAACCTAGAATTTTTAAATGGTTAAAAAAATTTTAACTTAAAAAATTAACATAAATTACCTTTATATCGCTGCTACTTAAAATTCTCCCGCCATAGTATAATATGAATTTTAATAGCAATATTTCATTTCAAACCATGAATAGTGACCAAATAGTCCGGAACTACTTAAAAAAAATAAATCGTAAACGAATAAAGATAAAAAGCTGCGGTGTGTACCGAATGAATCGAAAAGAAGCTGAATTTTCTTATGACGAAAGCAAAGGATAATGCTTGAAACCACCATCATTGCCAAAATTGAAATATGACATCAACCAAACCTTGATTGCTGCACCACAAGAAAGTTTGTCTAATGCGGTGGAAGGTGTTGTGCCTAAACTGACAGCTGTGCTGGTGAATGATGGAGAGCACATTGTACAAGAACGAGCTTGTCCAATGCTCGTTCTAAGCATTGAACGAGTTACAAGTAAGCTAGAAATCTAAGCTTACTTGTAACTTGTAATTTCACTTGTAATAATCACTTGTAAGCCATATGTTCGTTCAAGCATTCGCTTTAGTTTTCATTCTAAAAAGAATCCGGCTTCTTTTCCATCCGTTTGGTGAAAACCGCACCTCTTAAAATTTATTCGTTTACGAATTATTAACCTTTAAATTTGTTCCTCTAATTTGAATGGTATAATTGGTTTCACTACACCAAGTTTCCAAACGTAAATGATTCTTGAAAGATTTAAACTTTCTTTACAAAGCCACATAAGAAACTCTCGTTCTTGTACCATTCATTAATAATATACATATTTCATAAAATCGTACTCACTATTTTTCATTTATCCTCATGTAATTTCATATAATAATATACAGAACATATTTTCAGAATATCTACAACTTTTCTATATCGATGCTAATGAACATACAGTTGATATTCATTATTTAATAATATAATATAAGAATGCGATTTTTTGTCAATTAAAAATAATACACAACTTCTCTAATTTTTTGTAAATAAAAAATATTTGTTTAAAATATAATAGAAAAAAATATTTTTATCAAACATTAAAAACTTTTTAGATATGCAATATCTTAAAGCAAACTAAAAAATTAAAAAGTGTGAAATTAATACATAATTTAAATTTTCATAGGAAAAAAGACATCGTCAAATATAATAGTTTATTCATCGCTAAAATTTAGACCAATCTGTTCTATACAAGATATTCTTAAAAATATTTTTTTCATATATTTTATTTAACACAATGAAAACATTGTTTTGATGATGTTTATTTATTTTAACAGCATACATCATTTCCCCCGCCTTCATCCTTCATATGAATCGTTTTCTTGTTCTCTAGTTTTCTTACAAATACTTGAATCAAAACGTATATTATATGCTATTAAAGACGCGGACAACATGGTGTTTAAAATTGATCATTTAAATGGACTTTTCACAAATACTTTTTATTTTCCACAATACAGAATTCACGATATTCTGATATGAAAGGTCATGTTTATACATATTATACATGTTTATATATGTGGCTTATTTTACAACTGCGTTAATTAACTCGCACATTAGTAAGGTAAGAAAATGGCCCATAATATACAGATGTGACTAAATTTTTCCTTCTTATTTCTACTTAAAAGTACAAGGTGGCCATAATTAAAATGACGGTACTCAGAGTGGTCTGTAGCGCAATCTAATTGCGAGAATGACGCCAAATTTTGTAGGAAGATTAAACAAGACGGGGGACGAAGGAATTCCGCGAAAAAAAATTAGTTCCAAAAGTCACCGCCAGGAAAATATGTGGCGCTGTGTATTCGAAAAAGAGAGTTTCAAAAAATGAAGAATCAATACTGAAATAAAATTACCGTTTATTTAACGAATTTAGCAATTTAATCCAAGCTCAAAATGGTAACAGTTTATAAAACGCTAAAAATTTACATAAACACTGCAGAAGCTTCTTTATTTGCAATTTCACTTACAGAGCTCCAAAGAAAGCAACAGCATAAGAAGAAGTTCTTTATTCAAATCTCACGTTACATCTTTTGGCCCAGTGCCAGCTTATTCGGCTTTAAAAAGTAATGTGCTACTGTTAGAAGCAATTTCATTGAAAGTTATCTTTCATAATATCACCTTCTTTAGTCGAGCGAGCTGTACTAGTCAAATTATTTTACCTCAACCAGTGCAATGCGCCAGCCGCTCTTCGTGCCTTTAGAAACCACAAAAATGCATAAAGGTAACGATGCTTTGTCAGTCAGTGGTTTAAAAGCAATGGTTGAGAAGTTTGAGAAAACAGGTTCTCTAAATGTTCAGTTAGGCAGAGGACGAAAACCCGTATCACAGGATACAATCGAAAAAGTAGCAACGGCGATTGTCGACTGAGCACCAGACAATATTGCTACCACTTTCAGCACTCGTGGGATAGCTCGGAATATGGATATGCCTTATTATACGGTATGAAAAATCCTACGAAAAATTATCCACTTCTATCCGTACAATATCAGCCGTGTATAAGAGTTACGTCACACCAATCATGATAACGATTGACTTTTGCTCTCACTTTTCTTGCCAGAATGGATTTGGATGATTCTTGGCTCTGGAAAATCTTATGGGGAGACGAGGCCCACTTTTACCTGAATGTAACTGTAAATACCCAGAACTGCCGAATTTGGGATAAGAGCATTCAAGGAAATTCCATTGCATTCACCAAAGATAACTGTTGGTGTGGTTTCACAGCAGATATGATCATAGGTACATTCTTCTATGATAACATTACTCCGACAGGACCTGTAACTTGTTCTGTTACCGGAGACAAATATCGCCAAACGCTAAACAACTTTGTTATTCCCGCACTTCAGCAAAGACAGTGCCTGGAGAAAATCATTTTCATGCAAGATGGAGCCCCTCCACATATTGCTTTGCGGGTACAGCAGCTGCTACGACAGAAATTCAGAACAGAAAGAGTCATTAGCCGCTGTTTTCCAATTGCATGGCCACCTTGGTCCCCTGATCTTACACCCTGCGACTTTTGGCTATGGGGTTACCTAAAGTCCAAGGTCTGTCACGGAGGAGCCCACGACCTGGCTACATTGAAGGATAACATATCGCGAACTGTACGGGAGATTCCTGCAGACATGTTATTCTCTGCTGTTGTAAATGCTGTGCACAGAATGCAATATGTGGTCCACAAAAACGGCGGCCACATCGAACCTGAGTTGGATGTGCTAAATAAACGGTAATTTTAATTTCAGTATTGATTCTTCTTTTTTGAAACTCTCTTTTTCGAATACACAGCGTCACATATTCCCCTGTCGGTGACTTTTGGAACTATTTTTAGCGGAATCCTTCGTCCCCCGTCCTGTTTAATCTTCCTAAAAAATTTGGCGCCATTCTCGCAATTAGATCGCTCTACAGAACACTCTGAGTACCGCCAGTTTAATTATGGCTACCTTGTATGTAAATTATCATAAAATATCAATTGAATGTCTAAGATTGACATTTGCAATAAACTTTCTTTATTTTCTAGCTCCAGTATGTTGGTTCAGTTCTCTTGTTAGATTTAATTTTACATTTAAACAGTAAATGTATTAAATACTGAGAAAGAAATGCATCTTCGCATACTAAATGTAATAAACCTTTAGTAGTTAACTCATATCTTAAAGATTAATTGATTCATTGCCAGAAAACTTTGACTTTCAAAATATCAATAATATTGCATTTCTCCCGTGTAGAAACAGTTATTTTATATTTACTAGTTATTTAAAATTTTAACGCAGCTACAGACGTTATTGTGATTATATAGTTGAGAATGTGAAGTACCATATTCTTAAAGTTTTATCATTTGCAACAATTATCTTCTCAAAACAAATTATTAAACAAATAATTTCTTTAGATATCTAATTTATCTAATATTCAATGCTAAGAAAGTCTATAATTATATTAAATGAAATTTATTTTGAACGCAGGTATTTTTTTATGCGAAACATATTTTTAAAATTTGTCTTAATTTACTTTTGCTGTAATAAATTTTTGATGAAAGAGATTTTGTTTTTATTAATATGACATAAACATTTTCATTTCCATTTCAAATCATATATTTAATGCTTCATGAATTCTAAATTGTTATAATGTTTATTAACTATTATTAAATAGTTATTAAGCAGTTTTTAATTAAATACAAATTGTATTTAATTTTCTCCCATTTACATGTGAGCAAATCTAATTACTCATTTTTCCGATTAAGAGTTCGCATCTTCGTTCTTCATTCATTCATCATATTGTATCAATGCGTTAATGTATGTAAAATCGGGCTTGTTACAATTAAATTTTTATATGAAATATTCATTTCGCATTGAACAATGCACACATTAAGATAAGTCGGTGTGGGATCAAATAACGCCACATATTTTTAATAAGAAACTGTCAAAGCTAATTGTTTTATTCTGTAAAACAATTGTTTATTTATATGCCTCACATGCTATAAAGGTTGTTTTTTTATTAAGAAAAAGGATAAATTTATTCGGCTATTTTTCAATCTTTAAAAGTTTATTACAACACACATTAATAAAGAGCAAGCATATATAGATATTCTTATTATACATTCGAGTACCAAGTTTAATTTACACAATTCTGCTTTTTTATGATTACAAACTTATATGGGCTCGAAACATATTGTTTGTGTAAATTTTATAATATCTTAAATATTTATGAGGTAATATCTTTATTTTTTTTTTACAGATTTCTTTATTAACAGTTACAGATTAAATATGTAAATTGAATAGAAGAAATATGTCAATATGAACTTTCAAGTTCGTTAAATATACATAGTATATCTTTTTTCAGAGAAAGCATAATTGTATTAAAATTATTTAGCTTAGAAGATACTGCTAATCGTAATGAAATTCAGAAAGTGAAATTGTACTCTATCTGTGTTTCCTGCGAAGAAATGCATTAAATGGAACTGAAACAATTTTACTTTCAAATACCATTCTTTTTCAATGTATCATTGTTCCTACGAGAGTGATTAACATTTTCAAATAATATGTGTGGTATTTTCAACATGATTTAGGGGATTTGAATAAGCTTTTATTATACAATACCTGAAAAATCTCCTTAATAGGAATGAGTTTACTGAACTATCTTGAAACAGATTGTTTTTGTAAATTTTTATATCTTAAATATTTATGAGGGAAATATATATATATATATTTTAACAGATTTCATTATTAACAGTTACAGATTAAATATGTAAATTCAATAAATGAAATATGTCAATTAAAGTAATAAACTAAAATTTTGTTAAACAGTATACAGTAAACTTTCTAGTTCGATAAATATACATAGCAAATTTTTTCAGAGGTAAGCATGATTTTCAAAAAATTATTTAGTTTAGAAGATACTGCTAATCGTAATGAAATTCAGAAAGTGAAATTGTACTCTATCTATGTTTCCTGGAAAGAACATGCATTAAATGGAACTGAAACAATTTTACTTTCAAATACCATTCTTCTTTCAATGTACCATTGTTCCTACGGGAGTGATTACATTTTCAAATAATGTGTGTGGTATTTCTAACATGATTTAGTGGATTTGAATAAGGTTTTATTATACAATTGCTGAAAAATTTCCCTAATAGGAATGAGTTTACTGAACTATCTCGAAACAGATTGTTTGTGTAAATTTTATAATATTTTAAATATTTATGAGGAAAATATAATAATAAATATTTTTTTACAGATTTCATTATTAAATTTTACAGATTATATATGTAAATTCAATAGATGGAATATGTAAATTCAATAGATGATATATGTCGATATAAAGTAATAAACTTAAATTTTGTTAAACAGTATATTGTAAATTTTCTAGTTCGATAAATATACATAGTATATCTTTTTTCAGAGGTAAGCATAATTGTTTTAAAATTATTTAGTTTAGAAGATGTTGCAAATCGTAATGAAATTCAGAAAGTAAAATTGTACTCTATCTATGTTTTCTGGAAAGAACATGCGTTAAATGGAACTGAAACAATTTTACTTTCAAATACCATTCTTTTTCAATGTATCATTGTTCCTACGGGAGTGATTAACATTTTCAAATAATATGTGTGGTATTTCCGACACGATTTAGGGGATTTGAATAAGCTTTTATTATACAATTGCTGGAAACCCTAATAGGAATTAGTTTACTAAACTATCAATTTCATCATTTATATATCACATTTTTATTAATCACAATTTTAACCGGCCAAAAAGATTTGCAAATATAATAAAATAGTTTAAAATCTGTTTAAAATGAATGAATGTAATGCAAGTAACTGTTACTAGTTCATATTTTTCTCCGTTTCTTGAATATTATTGTTCATTCAGATTTTAATTTATTTTAGGTAAAAATTTATATATCCATAAGCACGGTTACAAATGAGGTCGCCAGGTTAATCTGGGGTTTTATTTGTTTCTTTGCGAATACTTGTAGTTTTTTTTTTTTTTTTTTTTTCAAATATTGAACTAAGAATAACGCAAAACGGCATTTTTTCCTTTTCCCATCTCTACTGTGCGACAAACAGTGATATTCCTTGCATGAAGTGTTTTTTCCTATATGTTTTATATTTATGCCAATTTAATTTTTGTACTCAGGAAACTTTAAGGTGAGTTGTTTTTTGCGGCCAACTATATTAAGGTACTAACTCTATACGACGGTATTTTTTAACATTTTTACCCTTTTCAATCTTTAATCGTGTCCCCCTTTCAATACATTCTGTGACTATATTATCACAGTTTGTATCAAACATGTTTACGTGTTAGTAGCATTTACATTTCATGAATAAATTGTTGATATTAATATTTTATTTTAAAACATGTAATTTACTCAAAATTGTTGTAAAAAGTTAAAAACATTCCAAAATATTTAAATTACACAAAGTTTGTGTCAGAAATCAATGTATCAAAATTCATTTACTTGGAAAAGAGTTTATGTAATACAGCATTTTAAAATGAAATATTTTTAAATACACTGTAAACATGAGAAGTATTCTAATTCTATTTATTTTATACATTATATTTTATACATTATATTTCTTAAATTAGATTATCTTGCGGAATATTTTAAAATTCATTATTCAGAATGAAATGAACATTTTACAATTTCCTTGAAGAAAGTTACACATATTAATTAAATTTCAAATTTAAAGTATTGAATTTTAGCGCAAACTACAAAATTTTATGAATTGATCATTAAATTTACTTTAATTAATATTTCTCAGATATCTGGTCTTAAAATTAGATTTCTTTC
Organism: Maratus michaelseni; assembly: GCA_963931845.1. NCBI lineage: Eukaryota > Metazoa > Arthropoda > Arachnida > Araneae > Salticidae > Maratus > Maratus michaelseni. The sequence goes on from OZ007587.1 coordinate 322,610,921, forward strand.
CACAGGAAAACTAATTTCTCTATTTAAATTTCATAATTAAAATGAAAATAATAAAAGTTCCAAGTTAAATCCCAAAGTCATTAATTTACGTAAATATAGATTGGTTATAAAGTAATTTTTAGCACAAATACATTCTTATAGAAATGATTCTTTTCGGATGCCTGAAATCAAAGTTTCACCGGGTTCATTCGTAGTTTCTTAATTTTGATTTCAGACATTTTTTTTCCTTTCTGAGTAGTGTTGAATTCAGACAGTTTTCTCCGGGAAGGATTTCTGTGGCTCCGGGGGGAGAGGGGGAGGTCCACTCTTTGACCATTGAAAGCATAAAATCTCAAATCTTCCGGGGGGTTGATGACATCCCCTGAATTCAACCATGTTTCTTAGAACACTTTATTTTTGGAACCGATTTCTAAAGTGGATGTTTCCTTACAAAAAAGATAAAGCTGCAACCAAAATCGAAATACCCTGTTCAGCATGGATCTCAGGTATCCAAAACATCATTTAAAAGTATTAAAATGCAAACGAGTAATTTGGAATTAACGCCGCCATTGGATTAATCATAGCTTGCAAGTGTCTCTATTTACTATGTAGACTCTTAAGGGCCTACACAAATCATGCGAAGAAACGGGCAAGCTAATGTTAAGTCTATGGGAAAATTGTTTTAAAATTTCTCGCTCGCAATTTATTATTTTTATTTATTTATTCATTTTATATTTTTTTCATACTGTAGCTGAGGTTGATCTCTAACATTGATAGTTTTTACTTTTTCGATTTTGGTTCAGGATTTATATATATATATATAAAGGTACTTTCACTTTCAGGACCGGTTCAAACCACTTAAAAAAATGAAAATGCCCGCTTATAAAAATAACTGCAACAAAAATTGAAAGAGTAAAAACTGACAACGTTAGATCTACCCTATGCAAAAAAAAAAAAATCAGCTATCTTATGAAAAAAAATCATTTCAAAATATTAGAATGCGAGCAAGAAATTTGAAAATAACCTTCCCTTAGACTTAACATTAGCTTGAGCGTTTTTTCCTTTGAGTAGTGTAGGCTCTTAAGACGATAATAACTTATTTTTTCCAAATAGTCTATAATTCTCAAAGACATTTAATGAGACTTATACATATATGCTTCACACATAAATAAATGTAATTTAAATACGTCTAATTTAAAACTAGTTTTTTTTTTTATATTGAAAATTTCACTTAATTTTATGAAGGCACTTCATGTAGATAAAAAAAAGTACAATGCATTAAATTAGCGAGGGAAGCGAACTAGTTTATGCAACATTAACTTTTTTTACGCTTGATAAAAAGCGCAAGTTTTTGAATTTATGAAAAAAATTTAATTTTTACTCTTTTTTTAAAGTTATGGCAATGGAAAATAAAAAATAAAACATTTAATCTTTCTTTTTTAAAGAATTTTAAAGATTTCTTCACATATATTCGTAATTTAATTAATAATAAACTATTTCTTGATAAAAGCGTATGTTTAACAAATATCTATTATATTCTTTAATTTTAATTTTTATTTTTTACGCTTAGTGTATAAACGACTTTGTTGCCGCAACTTTCGCTGTTGGCCTCTTTTGCAGAGCGTGGCAAGCGTCCATATCATTAAATCCATTGTTGTTGTAACTGGTATACAACTTCAATGCTACAGAATATTTGGGGATTTATCATCTCTGACGGGCTAACGGAAAAATGCCTTTAAATTAAGGTATTAGTTTATAATTAAGTTTTAAAAATATTAAACTCTCATATTGTCATAGAAGGAAACAACCCTTTGTACATATTGTTTATAATTCTACCATGGCAGGAAATGAATTCAAAATCAATTACAAAATTCAATCTTTACATACAAAAATCAGCTTGACTTAAATAAAGATTGTAAAAGGGAAGCAAATGAAGGTCTTTCTAATTGAAGCAAAATACAATTACAGAAACTGGAAGAAATCGTATAATTTACATAATTCAATTGAAAATTGGAAAAAAAGATTAATTTTAAATTCTACTTTTGTAATTTGACACATTTTAAAATATAATAAATATCAATATATTTATTTATTATTAGCATTTACATTTCATGAGTAAATTGTTGACTTTAAATTTCTATCTTAAAAGCTGTATTTCATTCAAAATTGTATCGCAAAAGAGAAACAACAGTTTCTGTAAATAGTTGCAACAAAATTTAATTTCTTGTAAAATATTTGTTTAGCTAATACAACATTTTAAAATAACATATTTTGAAATACAATATAAACGTGAGAAGTATAGTAATTCTATTTATTTTATTCATTCAATTTCATAAATTATATTATCTTGAGGAATATTTCAAGATTTATAATTCGTTTTACCAAGAAAAAGTTTTACACATTAATTGAATGTATAATTTATTTATTTTTAATTCTAGCTCAAACGATAAAAATTGTATGCATTGATGATTAAATTCATTTCAGTAATTATTGCTATGATATATACTTTTGCACGAGATGTGAAATTGAATTTCATGTTTTTGGAAAATTAATGTCTCAAATTAAATTTCTTAATTATGATGAAGAAAAAAGTTCTAATTTAAATTCAAAGGTCACCAGGTTTATTATTTATTTATTTATTTTTACTATGGATGGAAGCTCTTTGCGTTCTTCTATTTCTATGACTTGTAAAGGACAAAAAATTGTGCAGGGAATTGTTATGCACGCGTTTTTATTATAAAATAAATAAAATCTATATAATAAAACCGTAAGTCATGTGACTGTCATCAACAGTTCCGGGATGCCCGTTTCAAAATGAATTTAATTTATTGTCATTTTTACCGTTTTTGAACCACGGAGAAAACGTAGACTTTAATCGCCTGCAGAGAATAAAATCAGAAAACACCTTTGACGTCATTAATTATGAACCAATGAAATTCGTTTTAGTTTTAGAAGTGTGACAAACATTGTGAGCTCGCTATTTATTGAACGTGAATCATTTTGTTATCATTATTATCTAATGGTATCCACGCAAAAGATCTTAATTTGCTATTTTTCGAATTGCAATATTTTTTAAGTTATAAATTACATTTTTCATTGATGCTGAGATGAATTTACCCATTAAGTAGTTACCTGATAATGATGAAGCTGCAATACAATTGTTTCAGGACTATGGAAATGCGTACATAAAGTTTTTTTGGTACTTCTCTATTATTCCGTCGACCACCTTTCATAACAAAAAACTATCGCCAAACTGTAACGCCAAATAAACGGGAGAACGTTGCCATTGGAATATCATAATAAATAAATAAATAAAATATAAGAATTTAAGGACACAATTGTTATTTTAATTAATGAAATAACAAATAAATCAGTAAAACATAATGAAAAATACACGCAAATATTGAATTAAAAACCACTTGATGGCATAACAAACACGTATAATGCTTCTGACATCAAGTAAATGGGACTGCATATTTGGCATTTAATCTTACAGTTTGGCGATAGTTTTTTGTTATGAAAAGTAGTCGACGGGATAATAGAGAAGTACCGTTTTTTGGTTTGTTTGCGAGATGCCAGCTACAACATTAACAATTTCATGCCTGCACTTTAAATTGAGTTTCATTTTATTATTTTATTGCATAGTATTTATTTCTTTTTTCCTTTTAAGTATATATTTGAATTGATTTAATAAGATAGTTTGGGAAAGTTTGCAATTTTCAAATGATAATTTTTTTTTTAATGATCACTATTGCATCAACAATTTCATTTTTATTTAATTTCAAATGTTTCATTTGCTGCCAAATATTATGCTTGGCGAGAATGATATCAGTGTAACAAAATTTGCCGAAATGTTTTTATTAGTGTAAGAGGAAAATGTAGAGAATATTTGCATTCACTGTTGTCTGGAATTAACGGAAAGAACTTTTCTGCGGAAATGAAGCAAAAACCCTTTACCAACTTAAATATTTTATTTATTTATTTATTTATGTGTGTTAGCGTGCGTGGTTTGGCGTTAAACTGATGTTATTTTTGTAACTATTGTTATCACTCTCAGAATCCTGAAGCTACATTTTTGCCAGCATCGATAATTTTTGTTGCCAAACTTGGCTATGAACCCGATTATGAAAGATTAGACGAAAAAGAAAAGTATTGCTGATTTTTGATTAAATATTATGCGCACGACATTTTTATGGAGAAAATTTTGCTTCGTCTTATTTTTTTATTTAATTTCATAATTTTATAAATTATTTTTACGCTTTTCGTCTTTTAGCAATCAGATTTCAATCTGTATAGAAAATATAGTACATTTCCTCCTGTTCTCAAAGAAAATGTTTTGGGAGTATAGGTTTACGATTTACATACTGATCGCCATGTTTATGTGGGCTTGAGTATGCACGAGGCTCCGTTATAATTATTGCTGTATAATTATTTTATAAGTGTGAAATCCACAAAGCTCTGTTAAAATAATTGTCGTTTTAACCGTTCATGTACGCAAAATTCCCAGAGCCCCGTTATAGGATTGGTGTTTTAATGATTTATGAGGCGCAAAATACACGGAGTTCCGTTATAGTTATCGCCGTATTGACCATATATGGCTGCGAAGCACACAGGGTCCATTATTTGTATCACCCAATTAACAATTTATGTGTGCGAAATCCTTATTTACAAAACTCGCCATTTATCTTAAGTTATCCGATTTTTGTTTATTTCAACCGAAAGCTCTCTCTTTTCCTAAGATTAATACCGGCAGGGCTAAACGGGTTTTTGTCAACGGGCTTAGGAATAAAAATTATTTTTTATGTCGTGAAATCTTTATTTGTATGCTTTTTTGATATTTTTATGAGTTATTTTCGTATAATTTAAAATAAAGTATTATTTTTTTATTTATTATATGTTTGCATGTAAAACGCACTTTGTGAGCTCTGGCCAATGACCGGGCTGTACGCAGCAAAAGTCATCTGAGCCCATGAAGCGACCGTCTAGACGGGCGAAGACCGGCTAGTGTAATAATAGTATTACTAAAAGTTCATTTAAGAGTACTTCACATAATTTCATATCAATAATTCTTTAATATGTTCTTGGAATGTTTTCTCAGTCAAAAAGCATCAGCCTGATCACGGCCTTTTGAGTGCGGTTCTATCTCAGCGTCCGGAGTGGATTTAACAACCCATATCATGTCCAGTATTGGACGATTGCATTTAACTATCTGGTCTTATACTAGCAAAAGAAGAACTGCTAGAAAAACTTATAGATCCAAATGTCATCAATATTCACCGTATGTCGGAATGGACAGGTACTTCCTGCACAGCGCTTCATTCGAACATTTAAAAGCCCAACTCTACGTACAGGAATCAAAACAACATGTCTTAGCTGTACTAATCGGCCTTACATACTTAACACTTTGCGATGTTATCATTACCAACTTTACGGTCGTGATAAAACTACCTGTCGTAGTATCTTTAACTGCGCAAATTGTGCTGAATTCCACTATGACAGTAAATATTTTAAAATGCAAAACGCTGCGCAAACTGTCAAGACAATCCTGCAGCCACGTTCATGCTCTTGTCGAAACTGGATCCGTGAAAAGCTATTCTTGCTATTGAACGTACTCAAAAACCTTCTTACCCCAAAACTCGGAAATTTTTTGAATATAGAAACCCACCTGTACGGATGTCTTACTCTAGATTACTCAAACAAAAACCAAACGAAATCAAAATCTATAAAGCACATAAGCAAAAAAACTCAATCTTTTTTTTTTCCAAAAATAATTTAACAATGACACTACCATCCAGAAGAACGAAGAAACAAATCCGAAATGCATATTTTACTGCTAGTACAAGACTTAGTGCATTAGAACTTTTGCCACCATCATTAGAACATGTTAAAACGAATACTTTCTCCGTACTATACATTTTTACAATTGTTAGTCAGTCAATAATATCTTTGAGTCAATCTAAAAATCGAACCAAACATGAGCCTCACAAACTACTGTTTCATTTGCAAGCAAAGTGAAGATACCTGAGGTTTCTCTGACACAGAAATAGAAACAAAAATAATGTACACAGAAAGAGAAAAGAAAAAACCCCAACTCAAGTCTCTTTACTGTGGAAAGCTGTGAAGAAAAAAAAAACCATGAAATTATATCTTGGCCCATCGTTTCCTACTATAAAGGATTTCAAACAGCTGCTACACTACGCGGAAGTGGCTATTGAATTCGTGAAGTGCCGTTTTTGAGGAATTTGAGCTTACATAACTTTACATTTTTTTTTTTTTTTTTTTTTTTTTTTTTTTAATAATCTGCGGTTTAATTAAACCTGTTTTTATACTGGATTACTTGGATATTTTATACTTTGTTTATTTGACCGATCGTTATTTTACAGATTATACATATTTTAACAGGAAAATTTTTCTTTCTGTTTTTTAAACATTGTATTAAGACTTCATAGTATAATTTTAATTACATAGATCATCACATATTTTTTTTCATTAAATTGTGTTGTTTTCGTTTATTTTCTTTTTATGACCAGCTTTTAAAATAACATTTAAAAATGATTCTATGTTTTGTTTTAGCTATTTTTTGGCGCAGCATGTTCCTAAAGGGATTTTGTGCATTAAACCAAGATTGACTAAAAAAAAAAAATACCAAGCTTATAAAATTATGTAAATAAAGATTGGTTATAAAATACTTTTCTCAGGTGGTAGAACTTTTTAACAAAAATTTATGAGTGGAAAGAAACCATATTTCATATTAAGACATTTGTAGGTATGAGAAAATGAATTATTTTAGAAATGATTTCTTTGGATACACGAGATCAATTTTTAAAGGGGTACTTTCGCACTTTTTTTATTTTGGATGCGTTTTTTTTTTTTTTTTTTTTTTTTTTTTTTTTTTTTTTTTGTCTGTGTACATTTTAACCGTTTCACCGTGGGGAATTTTGCCGGTTTAGCCGGCCAAAAATATTTCTTCCGGAAAAAACAATAGAATGTTTATGTTTTATTAGTTTATCATATTTGTATACTTTTATAGTAATTTTTCTTTTGAAAAAAATATTTTTTGTATACACAGGGTATGTAAAAATCATTGTAACATGTAACACTAATTTTAATTATAATTAAAATATTAATGAATAATTCTCTGGTTGCAGTTGTACTTTATCCACCAATATATAAACCTAACTTTTTATACAGAATAACTCAAAATTTTAATTTTTGAAGTCATATTCTAATTTGTTTAAAAAATTTGGAGTAATATATTTTTATACAGATAAAGATTATTAGATTTTTACGTTTTTTCTACATGTGTCTTTGAAATTTATGAAATCGATTTTAAACTACGTTATATTTCATTAAAAGAAAAAAAAACTGTACCAACTTTAGAAAACTCTTTTTTAAAGTATTTTTACACTTAAAATGAAAATGTTCTATTTATGCTTTTATAAAGTAAATCAATAATGTATTGAAATCAAGTATTTATTAATCACATATATTATTAATTTAATTTAAGCAAAATTTTACAAATATCATATTAGATATACATAAATGAATATATATAAAATATACATATTTGATAACAAAATCGAAGGTTATTTATCAGATGATGTAAACTTGTCATCATAATAGTTTTCATCCCTATCCGATTCAATTTGATTTTCATGGGTTGTTGCACTGAAATGTTCAACAGGAATAAGTACTAGTGATAAAGCCTTTAAAAATGATTCCGATTTTGTTCACTTGGTATGCGTTTCATACAATATAAGAGTGGATATTCACTGAGCACTTACCAATTTAGAATATCCACGTTACACGATTTTCCTTAAACTTCGACTCTGTAGATATCCTTTACAATCGTAATTCTTAAGGGTCGTAAGAATCTAGGCGTGGAAGACGTTAGCTTTTGTCAAACGATTTTTTCTTTATTTCACTGAAGAACAATTTGGAAAAGTACAAATGAATTCCAAAAAATGTTTCAGTCAAAATTAACATAAATTTTAGCTTTTTTTATATTTTCTTTGCTCAAAGCCGTCATATTCTAACTTTTAATTTTATACAGCGTTTGTCATCATTTATTGTCTATACAACTTCTTTCGGATAGTGCAAGACATATGTAACGTTGTATCTGAACTTCTCCAGAAGTCTCGGTTACTTTGTAGGAGTACTTATTTGGGTAATACTAATTTCCATTTGTAGCGAATTATAGGACGGATATGTTTTCTTATGTGAATGTCTATGTCTGATTGTTTATAATGCATTTTAGAGATATTTGCTTCAACAAACATTGACAAAACCTAACCAGTTGAGAGCTCCAATAAGATGTTTTATGATAATTATGTAACACCTGTTTACCTATAGTTGAAAGATATAGATCCTATGTCATTTCTTCGACTACTGTAAAAGCATTCCTTTGTCCAGTAAAAAACTATTGTGATTGGGTAGCATGAGAAAGGATTTCAAGATTTTTTAGCTCTGTACTTTTTCTGTTTGCTTCTTTTGCTTCTTTGACAACAATTCACAGAAAAATACAACTGAAATATTCCTTGCAATAAAGATTAACTTTTTTTCACAGAAAGAATTCTTAAATCATGCTTTATCTGATGCTTTTGCTTTTCTTAATAATTATCTTTGTTAACAAGATAATCCTCGGGAAATTAAAATTTCTTATCTAACGTAAATTTTCAAAATTCTGGTTATTCATAAGGGCGAAAAGGATTTATTTTGATATAATTGTCATTTCAGATATAAATTTAATGAACATATATGCAAATTTTAACTTTTTTATGTCTGCAGATGACAATTTGTTACAATCTTTGCAATTTAGCTATCGTAGAATACGTTTAAAAAAGGCAGGGAAATGAAAACATCATCATTTACAGAAACATACACATTTGTGCTTGAAAGAAATTTTTCTAAATTAGCGGTTATTAATGGCTATTGTCTTCAAAGTTATAAACTACATATCTTGAACTCTAAATTCATGCAATAAATATCATCGAATCTCACCCTTAAGGTTAACTAACTCCTTATGGAATATTTAAACTAACAATAAAATTTTCCAAACTATACGGTACATTTCATGTTGCTTTACCGTATATTTTAATTAAGTAAATATAAACATAGTCATGTGAAATATAAACATACCTATCTTGTCTTTCTGAATCCATAACTATTTCATATAAGTAAAAGTTTTGAACAAAAAAATCACTCTGAAATAAGCAGTCACAAAGTTGTAGTTGAAAGCACAGATAACCAACCTACTGCTATAAGGAAGTTTAACTTGTCTGGCACTAATTTACTTGCTCATGGAAAATTTTTACAACTGTATTGAGATTCTCCTACTATTTACCTTCACAGTTAACTGAATATTTTTTCTCCTCAACTGTATTTTGAAATTTTGTCTTTTGGTCGGCTAAATCCGTCAAATGCCTCATTGTGCGTTTTTCAGAGTGAATTTTTCCTTAGAAAAGTAAAACTCTCAACCAAAAGGATAAAAATACGAAAGTACACGGTTAATTATCCACCTGATATATTAAATAAATCATTTAAAGTATTAAAATGTAAACGAATAATTTGCAAAGAGCAGTGCACATTGGATTAAACATAGCTTGGGGATGTCTTTCTTTTAATAGTGTGGGCAACTAAAGCGACAATAGATATCTTCGTTAAGTAGTTAATATCATGTATTGATTCTTAAATATATTTATATAAGCCTGATAAATCATGTTTCATTCAGAAATAAATGTAATTTGAAAATAAATTAAATACTTCTATTTATGTTTAAAACAAAATACAATAACAGAAAATAGAAGATTTATTATAATTTCGATAACTAAATCGAGAATTAGGACCAGTTTAAAGAAATACTTTAAAATTTTACTTTGAACACCTTTAATATATATATATGAAATTATTTCAAAGTAAATCCATATATATATATATATATATATATATATAAAACCATTAATGAAACAGTAACGTAACACCAATAAAAACTATGTAATTATGAATTAGTATGTAATTATTAATTGACAATGATAGTATTCCCCAACACACTAAATATAAATACCATATTTAAAAGAAGAAGAAAAAGAAGAAGAAATTAAATTAAAAATTGAAAAAATGAAATTTGTGCAATTTAGACAGAAATGCCTAAATACCACATATAAAATGTGTGGTTTCATCATCATATTAGCCATAACATTGCTAAAGAATATGATTTTGGGACTACCACACCATAATAGAGAAAAAAGATAATAGAGATAAAGTTGAAATACAGCTGGATTAAAAAGGATATAGGGAAAAGAGCACAACATTTACCAGATAAACAGGAGTCATCACATAACACAGGCAGTGAATTTCAGAATAGCATTACATAACGCCAAAATAAGTTTTAAAAGATGATAGACTATGGAATATTATTGTGCAATAGAGCAAAACTCAAACTATGGTGCTGACATCTATGAGAAAATTAATGAATATTCTATGATTTAATAAAAGTAGTGGATGAAATTTATTAGTTAAAGATTAAACCAAATACTGTCTAAAGTATGATAACTATTAGTTAATAATAAATAAATATAATTAAATAATAAATAAAATTATGTTGATAAAAATGCAATTACATTAATATATATATATATATATACAGTTATAGATAGATAGATAGATAGATTAATATTTTTACTTGCTATTAGTAATGTTGATTTTAATCTTTTCTTTAAAAGCTGTATTTTACTCAAAATTGTATAAAGAAAATTGTAGTCAGAAGCAATATCACAAACTAGGAAAATTATACAAAATTTTTGTGATAAAGTTTTAGTAAAATTCAATTACATGGAAAAGATTTAATGAGTTGCAGCATTTTTAAATGACATATTTTCAGATAAACTGTAAACATGAGAAGTATTCTATATCCATTTACTTTATACATTAAATTTCTTAAATTACATTTTCTTGAGAGGATATTTCATAATAATTCTTCAAAATTAAATCAAAATTTCACGACTTACTTGGAGAAAGTTTTATATTTAGTTAATATTGCTAAAATAAGTGGTATTACAATTTAATTTCATTTCAGTGAAAAACTAATGTCCCTATTTAAATTTCTTAATCATAACGAAAAGGAAAAATGTTAGTTAGTTCAAGAAATGGAATATATATGAAAATCATTTTCTCTAAATAATCAAAATAATAAAATTCTGTATTAAAAGAGTTATCTCTGTTATTCGTTATTATATTTATTCGTTTTTATTCTTACTTATGTATTTTACAAGCTTTTTATTATACATTGAAATAATTAACAAATTTTAGAAAATATTTATAAGTAATACTTTTGTAATTTGAATCCATTTTTAACAAATATATATATATATATATATATATATATATATATATATATACTCACGTGGTATTAGCAATTACATTTCATTTTATTTTAAAAGCTGTATTTTGCTCAAAAATATATTTCAAAACAGAAACAACATGCCAAATTAAGCAAATTATATAAAGTTTGTATAATATAGTTTCAACTAAATTCAATTACTATGAAAATATTTTATATATTATTACATTTTAAATGACATATTTTCAGATTCATCATAAACTTGAGAAGTCTTCTAATTCTATTTATTTTACAAATTAAATTTCTTAAATTAGATTGTTTGCAGAATATTTTAAAAGTCATTCTTTAGAAATAAATCAATATTTCGCGATTTGCTTGGAGAAATTTGTACACATTAATTAATTTTCTAATTTAAAATTTTTAATTTCAGCGTTATGCATTCATCATTATATTTATTTTTAGTTGATATTGCTAAAATATGTGCTATATAAACTTAATTTCATTCTGTAGGAAAACTAATGTGGTTATTTAAATTTCTTAATTATAACGAAAATAAAAAGTTGCTTTAAAACAACTAAAAATAGCTAATATCTCTAACTAAAAACAGCTAATATCTCTAACTAAAAACAGCTCGCTCAAACAATACGATATATATTAAAATCATTATGACCAGGACGTGACAAATTACAGACGCCAAGGCGTCACTAGCTACCAAGTTTTTTGATGTGAAGACCAAGTTATTTAATCTTTCGGAGTGATTTTTGTAACAAAAATTGACATTAGAAATGAGCACAAATGGTGGTTTTTCTCTCCCCCCACCCCTACTCGTGTACGGTAAGCAGTGATCTTCCTCTTCTCTCGTATATTTAAAGGAAGAATTAAATTTAAAATGCATTTTCCAATTCATGCACATAAAACACAATTCTTTTCAGTTATAATCTTCTAGTATATGTCACGTGATTAGAATATGGGGGAGAGAGAGAATATTTCAATAAAACAGTAAGAAATCCAGCCTCTGTGATATCTAAAATTGGATACAATGCTAAAAAAATCACGAGTTTTTTTTTTTTTTTAGTAAGTTTCAAATAGGTTTTTGTGTTTCTGTAAGTTGTCAGCATAATATAAATGATTATAAGTTTCACTAGAAAATATAGTTTATATATTATATTATCTTTCTAAATTCTGAACTATTTTAAACTATGTAACTGGGTCATTCCATGGTACCTTACGTTACATTTAGAATAATTTTCTTTAGTAATTTTCCTAATATAACACCAAAAAATATTGAAAATGTAATGCTGATATGATTTGTTAATTAAACCTATCCGGAGCGAAATTTGGATGAAAATTACCTACCTTTAGTGCTATTTTTGAACACTGGCCATTGTATTTATTATATTAACTTACGTTCTTTTTGTAAGAAACGTAAGTTACCATAGTAAATATAATTTTTAGCGTTCAAGAAATAGTACTAAATTTAAGTAATTTTTATCCAAATTTAGCTCTGTATAGGTTTAATTAATCAATCATATAAATATTATATTTTGAATATTTTTTAATGTTATATTACTAAAATTACTTAAGTCAATTATTCTAAATGTAACGTAAGTTACCATGGAATGATCCAACTAATAATTCTAAACGATGCTAGTTATTATTTTTTTTGCAATTTATTCATAAAAAAAAAAAAACTCTTGTGTTTTATTTTAAATCAATGACGGGAAAAAGGATGGTGGGTAAATAATTTTTGCTGGCGACTAGTATTTTTTTCCTGGCTACCAGATTTTATCAAATTTGTAAAGCCCTGATTATGACTATATGGAATGCCACATTAAAAAAATTCTCTGGTAATATAATTTAATCTGTTATTCCTGATTTACACTTCCACACTAAAATTTGTATATTTATTTATATATTTTACAAGCTGTATTATACACTGATATATATAGCAAAGCAAAAAATAAGAGAATTTAAAGTTACATAAAATTTCGTTTTAGAGTTCCAACATCATCGAAATAAATGGTAAATACGTAATGCAAAACTTTAAAAATATCAACATTTTAGATACACAATTAATCATTAGAAGTGTTCTACATCCATTTACTTTATTCAGTATAGTCCTGAAATTCCATTTTCTCCAGAGAATTTTTAAAAAGGACTCTTCTAAATGAAATCGATATTTCATAATTTATTCCCAGAAAGTCATACAAGTTAATTAAATATCAAATTTAAAATTTCCAATTCCAACTGAAGGGAATGTTCTCCCGGAAATCTTTCAAAATATCATTTTTTTCCATCTTTGAACCCTGAAAATGTCTAGTGTATGTCATTAAAATCATTTTAGTTCCACCAAATATTTATATCATGACAAACAGTTTAAAGGACCGGTGTAAGGCCGTGTGAAAAGGGAGGCGAAGGGGCCTTTTCCTAATGCGGAAGTTTGGGTGGGGGCGTCAAATTTATACTACCAATCAACGTTTTATTTATTTATTGAGGCCTTCGATCATTTTTCGGGGAATTTATTTTTCTTTCCTCGTCATTCTCTTATTTTCTGTTGGAAAGTATCATAATTTCTCTAAGAAATAAATGCAATATTCTCATGTTATTTAGTGTTTTGGAATTTCTGAATTTAAATTACATAATTTAAAGTGCCAAATTAGACACGCTATATTAATTCAATAGAATTTATTTCTGTTTCTTCACTTTATCAAATTTTTCACAAAGAGAAGGAGTGGTGGCAGGGTGCCAAATTGAAAGTTTGTCCCGGCTCAGTTTCCTTTTCGCACAGTCCTGGCCCATAAGTGTGACAAAATAGCTGATCAAAATTTTAAACAATTGTTTCATTTAAAAGCCCTTTTTTTACAATCTGTATATGTTTTCAATCTTAAACCGTTTTAGATATCTACGTTTATTTTTTCTTTTGTGTATGAATCTATACTTTTTTAATTGTTGGAAAATTTTTCAAAAATTTAAATTTTCAAAGAAGTTTGAAAATGAAAAATAAGTAATATATTCTATTTCCATTTGCTTTATTTTTTAAACTTCTCATATTACATTGTCTCCAGAGATTTTTTAAAAAGTGACACCTCTAACTGAAATCAGTATTCCATAATTTATTTTCAGAAAGTTATAGAAGTTAATAAATACCTAATTTAAGATTCCGGACTTAAGAAAAAGATCTACTGAAAATCTTTCAAAAAGTGTAAGTTTCATACTTTGAATGTTTTTCTTTATATTTTTTTAACATTTAAAGTGTTTCGAATATGCCCTTTTAAATCTGTTTTCGTTCCACGTAATATTTAAATCGTGACAAGCAGTTTAACAAACCGGTGTTACGTCTGACAAAATGGTTGATAAAAACCTTAAGCACGTTTATTTAAAAAAAATAAGAAAGGTATCTGAAAACAGCTTATTATTTGAAATTAAAATTACCGAATAAATACATATTACGGGGACATTACTGCTCCTCCATCTTCCCAAAATTCTCAATATAAGTATTTCTTTAAAAAACACTTTAATGCGATTTGTCTCAAAATGTTAAAAACGTGATTTTTCTTTAACTGTGTTCAGGATTTATCGTGAACTCCTACAGAGGGTATTGACACAAATTTAGGACGATATCGATAAATGATTTAAAAAATACAAATATATATTTTTATTTTTGGAAGGGGTGGGGATAGCGGCTTATTATTTAAAATTAAAATTACTGACTAATACTTTCAAATCTATTCTTCTTTCAACATGGCATGCGTGAGCACGCTAGGGATCGGGGTCTAATTTTTTCCACTTTCGAAAGAAAATTATTATTCTGTAATTTTAAAAAAAAAGTGAAACAACGCATGATAGGAAATTTTCTAACTGCAAAATAAACAACATTATTACCGGTAAAGGGACCTCCCGTCGATCAGTACTTCTGGAAGAAATAAAAAGACTCCAAATGAATACCCTAAACGGTTTGCACTGTTTATACAATCTAAACACGTCTTCAAAACAGAGCAAAAAATACTCAAATCTGAGTATGTCGCATAGTCAAAATAACTTCTAATCAAAATTACTGATTTCTGAAAACATGCACGAACTCAAGAACAAAACATCATGTACTCATATTTGTGTATGTTCATGTTTCAAAAATGAGTATGAACTGACTTCTATGTGCTCATTTTTGAGTATTTCCATTATTCAAAAATTAGTTTGAACTGATTTTAATTATTTTTGAGTATGTCCATGTTTAAAAAATGAGTACGAACTGACATTCTATGTGCTCAGTTTTGAGTATGTCCACGTTTCAATATTCTGAGTACTTCTGTTATTTCAGAATTATAAACACTGGGTCGTCATATTTGAAACAAAAAGTTTCATAACAAAATGAAAACATCAATTTACTCAGATTTTTAAAGTGCCATTTTTCTCAGTGTAATATTTTAAAAGTAAAATTGTTGGTAAAAAGACAATAAAATGACACAGAAATTAATTGCAAAGTATTTAAATATATCTGAAATAATAAACAAAATAATAAACCAAAATTTACAGTTTTAAAAAGTCCCCTGCAAAGCATAATGTTCACCGCCTATTGTCGTTTTCTGTGTCTCAACGCAAGACACTGTATGAACATCAGTTAGTAGGCGATACATGGAATTACATTTGTATCATGAGTTTATCTAAAAGCCTGCAACAAATATATATATATATATATACTATGGAAATTGTAGAGAAGAAAATACCCAAACCTGCTTCCAAGAATGCGAAGAAAGTTTTATGATTTACAGGTTTCTCTTATAAAGGGAAATTACAAATAAGAAGAGTGGAAAAAATTCTTAAACTCAAATCCTACTGTCAGGAGAATGTTCTATGTCTGATATAAACATACAAAATTTTATTTCTTTAACTCAAAGATTTCAAAAATATGCAACTGCACCCGAGACAAAGCCACAAGTCATACGTCCAAAACTACCACTGAATTGCATGCCAAAATGGAAGTTCACACAGGTATTGCGTATATACATTTGTAACGTATTTATACGAAGTTACATGAAGTGTCATCTATGGATTATTGTCCCTTTGGTCTGCTGAAAAATAACGCTTTGAAAGCCCAAAACCAACACTAATGATGTACTCTGGAAAGCATTGAATGCAATATTCCTGGAAACTTTACAAAAACCCCTATATCACGAAAAGTGCAATGCTAACATACAATCCAGAAACAAGTTTATCAAATCGAACATTTAAAAAAAGTGTATTACATTTAAACATTGAAAACATTAATACGTTTTAAACATTAAAAAAACATTAAACTAAACCGTTCTAAAAATGTGTAAATATCCCTGTATTTTTGCATGCACTCTTCATTGATACAAAGATTATATCATATATTCTAATACGAGCAAATCTTGTGTGTGGTTATATATATGCAAATTTTATCTTAAAAACGGCTCTAACGATTTTAACGAAATTTTGTATCCTACCGTTTTGGGGCACGAGAAAACCATTGGGCTAGGTCAGATGTTCGAGAAAATTCGATTAGTGGGTCATTTTGGGTCATTTTGGGTCATGGTCTAGCTAATTGTATCTAAAAAACGGTTCAAACGATTTTGAGGAAATTTGGCATCTGACAATTTTCGGGCACGAGCAGAGTATTGGGCTGGGTCACATGTTCGAGAACTTTCGATTAGTGGGTCATTTTTGGGTCAACGCGGGTTAAATTAATTTTATCTAAAAAACGGCTCTAACGATTTTGATTAAATTTTGCATCCTATGGTTTTCGGGCACGAGAAGACTGTTGGACTAGGTCACATGATTGAGAAAATCCACTTAGTGGGTCATTTTGGTCATGGGTCATTATGGGTCAAGCTATTTTATCTTAAAAACGGCTCAAACTATTTACACTAAATTTTGCATCCTATGGTTTTCGGGCACGAGAAGACTGTTAGGCTAGGTCACATGATCGAAAAAATTCAATTAGTGGGTCATTATGGGTCAAGCTATTTTATCTTAAAAACGGCTCAGACTACTTACACTAAATTTTGCATCTAATGGTTTTTGGACACGAGAAGACTGATGGGCTAGGTCACATGTTCACGAAAATTCAATTAGTGGGTCATTTTGGTCATGGGTCATTATGGGTCAAGCTATTTTATATTAAAAACGGTTCAGAGGATTTGAAATAAATTTAGCATCCTACAGGTTTAGGGAACGAGAAGACTATTAGGATAGGTCACATGTTCGAGAAATTTTGATTAGTGGGTCATTTTGGTCATTGGTCATTATGGGTCAAGCTGTTCGGCTCATACTATTTACACTAAATTTTGCATCCTATGGTTTTCTGGTACGAGAAGACTGTCGGGCGAAGTCACATGTTCGAGAAAATTCAATTAGTGAGTCATTTCGGTCATGGGTTATGATATTTGAACTCAAATTTAATTTTGACCGAGCATAGCTCGGTCTTCCCTGCTCGTGTATATCTTAAGACAGAAGCTGGACTACCACTGAATTGCAGGTAAAAATGAAATTTCCCACAGGTATTACATATATACTTTTTTGACATATTTCTACGAGGTCGCCTGAAGTGTCATCTATGGATTATTGTCCCTATGGTCTGCTGGAAAAAACGTTTTGAAAGTGCATATTTTAGTAAAATTCATATTGTAAAAATTAAGTTGAAATAATCTGAAATTAATTTGGAAAAAAAAAATATTTATACCTTTTTACTTGCTTTATTTTAGAGAAGTGAGACGAAATAATGAACAATATTAGGTTATAGCCTATGATATATAGTATATAATGTATAAATTTGAAAAAGAATCATGTAAAAACATTAAAAATTTAATTAACAATTTAAAAAATATATATATTCTTAGCATTGTGAAATAAAACACTTTAAAGTGTCATTTTAGTATTTGCTTACATTGACAACACTTGACACGTTTTTATGGATAACTAGCATATTCACAGGATTTTTTGATTTTTTGTTGTGTGGTTTATTTCAAAATAATTAGAAAAACAAAGTTTTGTAATCGAAAAATTTTTCAACTTCCGGTTTTCAACGGATTTACAGGTTTTAGTGGTCAGACATCCAGAAAAACCTGTTTTTACAAAATGTCTGTCGACCGTATGTGTGTTTCATTGTATCATCAAAAGGTGCATTAAAATATGCATAGAATCGAATCAAATTTCATTTATTGGTTTTTGACTATAGCCAGTAAGTTCCCATTATATTAGGAGATATTCCACCTAAAGGAGGCGCTATAATGACGATTTTTGTTCCATTTTATTTATTTTATCATCGAAAAATGTATGAAGTAATGCATAGAATTGATCCAAATTTTATGTATATGTTGATATGTTTTTGACTATTGTCTGTGGGTCCCACTTTAATTGGGACTATTCCGCTGGAAGAGGGTGCTGAATTAGCAATTTCCTTGATTATTAGTAGTTTTGTTGTACATCAACTGCTAATGCAGCGAAGGGTGCTTTACATCCATGTAACCCGGCTATTTACAAGCATCTGACATACAACAGAATGGCGAAAAGTATTGATTTTATTAGTGCTGTAGTGGCAAATATTGTAGAATTAACATGTATGAGATAGAAGAAAGATATGAAATTGGCACATCCCACTAGCTATATTATATACTGTATATTATGCATAGAAATGTACCGTGTAAAAAATAATGTCATTGATTTAAAAGTACATATATTTGTCTATTGTAATTGCAGCAATTTTCATTTAAATGGAGGATTTGCAATAATACACTTTAAATAAACAGCTATTCAAATACGGCATGAATAAGGCAAATTTTCTAAATCAGCATTTCTTATTCGTTAAAACTTAAAACTGCATTGCCTCGAGAAATGATTTAAAATTTCAGTTTTAGAATGAAATCAGCATTCTAGGGTGTATTTGGAGAAAGTTATGCAAATTAATTAAATTTCTAATTGAAATATTTCAATTCTATCATAAAATAATATATAAACATTTACTAGAGATGTTATTGAGTTCCGTTTTAGTTAAAAATTTCCAGCTATCAGTTCGAAAATATGAAATATCTCTTCATAAGAAAATTAATGCGTTTAATTTAAAATATTAATTATAATGCAAATACTAAACGTTCGAACATTTTTAAAGTTCTTTAGGCATATGAACTACAGCAGCGAAATGTAGTTTATATATGTATAAAGAAATTAATAATGAAATTATGGTACAAAAATACTTCATTTAAAAAAAAAAATTAACATAGAAGAAAAGAATACGCAAAATGGATACTATGATTACTTTTCCTCAAGATTTATTTTTCTTGGCTAAAATTGAGCAAAATGTACGATATTTAGCAAAATCGCTTTCAATGCCTGGGAATTAGTATTTTCAGCTTTTGCGTACTTTTGATTGTCACGAATTTTGATTTATTATTTTTTTTATCTCAGTAGTTTTGTGAAAACTGAATCAACGGTTTTTATTCCAAATGCATGTTTTCAAATTTAATTAACTTTCTGAATTTTGTAAAGGGAACATTTGTGTTAATTTCAAATATATTCAAACTACATAGTTTCTCGTTAACAGATGATTCAAGAAGGGATTTTTCCATTTTGTTTCACTCGCTTTCTGATATAAATAAAACGTTTAAGGGGGTTAAACCTACTCGTATATTTCGAAAAATCGATTTTTTGTTTATCAGGCTTTATCAACTACGTGGTATATTTTCCCCTCCACGTCTTTATTGACCACTTGTAAACAGAAATAGATATTTTCTCTTCGCTGAATGGTACGCTACAGATGTAAAGGTGTGATACCTGTACCGAGATAAGTTCTAAATCACTGGCCTGAGCCACTTCTGACATATGTGAAACCATTGTTTATTAATTACAAACTGGAACGATATACACTGGAACAGTTCACACTGGAGCATTACACACTGGAACAGTACACACTGGAAAAGTGACTGATTGACTACACACTGGAAAAGTGACTACTAATTTACACTTTGTATGTTCACTACGTACTTGGTTAAAAAAAATCCAAAACGATCGCCTCACTTGCAAACAGCACTTTCATGCTGAATTCTTGCACAATATTTCGTCTACAACCCTGCGACGACCAAAACTCAATCTTAACTGCCTCTCCCCCTGCTAGTGCATATATCGTTTTATCCCTCCAAAGCCACGGGGCTTCTTCTCTATTTTCACGGACTACTCTAAGTGCTGGTATTGCATCTTCGTCCCAGGCCAGCCTATACCCCCCCCCCCCCTTTATTGACGAGTTCTTGCATCTATTAGCAAGCACACCCGCATTGTCACTCCTCTCGCATTCCAAGGGATCACAACCCTTTTGGAATTCCTTTTCGAAATGTATAGCCAAACCACGTAGATAATGAAATGCTTCAACCAAGTACGTAGGATAAAAAAGAAAACACATAGATAAGTACACTACATAAGAAAGAAATAAAGTTCATTGATTAAAATCGTAATATATACATATAATACACATGCCTTACTGACGGCAGGAACCTAACAAACTGAGAAAAGAAATTTAGGTAAATTTATGGTGCTGGAATAGCTGATTCGATGTAAATAGAAAATAAGTTTCGTATTATAATTGTAACACAACACTTTAAATTAGTTTTTCCCAAGCAATTTTGAGAAAAATATCTTTCAAATTGGTGACCAAGATTATTTTAAAAAGATAAAAAATCTATTCACATCTAATTTAAGCAGCTCCTTTCTTATGCAATTTATGCTATGAGTGCTTAACCCCTTCGCGAGCGTCCTTTACAGAATCTTTTTACAGAAACATTACTCCTTTACAGAATTTTTTGAATCTTTTACCACCGGTTTTTCAAAACAGAAATTTTCGCCTAATTGAATCGCAGAAATGCTATCATTAAATAAGGCAAAACTTACAATAAAAAGTTACTGGTGGGAATAATCGAGGATTCTGAGCATCTTATGCGTCACGTATACGTGTCACTCGTCCCCAAGGGGTTAAATGGAGGATATTTTATGTTTTATGTTCTTTTTTGTTTTCAATAATTAAAAAAATCATTCTTTTTTTTAAGATTAAAAAGGAATTTTCTCTTCAGATAGCCTTTATTTGGAAAAAATACAGTCTTTCCGAAATTAGTCCAGTCTCTAGAATAAAGCCTATTTAATTAATAACCGCTAATTATTTTAATTTTAGACAAGCGGTAAATTAAAGCTAAAATGATAATTGCATGATACAAAATAATATTAATAATAAATAAGACAATAAATAAAATAAAATAAAACAATCAAAAACAATCAGTGAAATAAATAGATTTTTTAAGTAAAATCTATCAATTAACTTTATTTTAAAATTAAGTTTACAAAAAAAATTGCTTAACGAAATAATAAACAAATAAGGAATAATACTAGTTTTTCTATCGCATGACTGACTATCTGTAACACACTTAAGGAAAAACACCACTATGACCGGTTCAAAAAAACTATATTTTTTTGCTTAACGTATTATTTCTACACGTTTAAAATTATTTTTTATTAGTTAGAAATTGATATTGAAGAAGAAAAGGTAATAGTTTGGAGCTGTAGAATTAGAGCTCGCCACAGGAACAGTACAATAAGGAAAAATTTAACAGCTTTTTTCTCAGAACAACATTTAAAAAAAAAGTTAACACTCTACCTCGGCTAATTTTCAACCAATCAACTAGAATATTTTCGAAAATTATTTGTTATATACTTGTCTAGTGAAATATGTAGCATATTTTCGAAGTATCGATATCTTGCTTTTCTGTGCAACTTTAAGTAACAAAATTTTCAGTAGAAAATTTATATATTTCATCGAATTGATGCCGTTCTACTAAAAATTGCTATTTTTAAAAACGTATTATGTTGCTTTTAAACTAAAAAAACCTATTTTTTTTTTGTCGTTTTGTTTCACGACAGGTCTACGATGAGATTTGTGACCTTCCTTTTTCGAAGATCCCCATCATCTGTGAATCCATCAATTTTTGTTATGTAATCTGCAAAGAATACGATATTTTACATTAATCTGTGAATATTAATTAGTGTAAATGGATTTTTATAAACACTCCGGATTTCTATTTAAATTAAAATAGGGAAAACGCCTTACATTTTAGGGCATTAAAGAGATTTCATATAAAAGAATTAAATAAGAAAGGCAGAATGTCTGTGCAATAAAAAAGTTATAACATATAGTTTAAAAGAAGACAATAATATTAATCTCTATTTTTTACTGTAATGTGTACAGATATTTAATCTTTCCATTCTTTATATTTAGCTAATGTATGTCACACTTCAACCATAATACCAAGCATTTAAAAATTGATGTCATACTGTAGATATTTTTTCAGTACGGTCCAGGAAATAGGACATTTTGTTACACATTTCTGCAGTTGTTTATTTTTAAATTTATAATTTGTCAGAGTCAGGGGTCAGAAAAGCTACTTTTTGTTTGTAGCAAACTAAACTACAACTACTTTATGAAAAATGTAGTTAACTACAACTACAACTACTTGTTTTAAAAAGTAGCGACTACAAACTACTTTTCAAAAGTAGTCACTACTTCGCTACTTTTCGCTACTTTAGTTATCATCGCTAATTAAATACACCGCAAACGATTTTCCCCCATAGACCATAATGTAACAGAATTCTTTTGAATGTCCCTGTAAGCGAGATATAAATGTTACATATTTCATTTTCAATACTGAACATTCCATGCTAAACTTCAATAACATATAAAACTTTCATGGCAATCCGAGTAGATTTACGAGAGTTAGAGCACGGACAGACAGACAAAGCGAATTCATAGACACTTTTTATTTATGTTGGAAAGTGTTAAAAAGAGGAAATTTGAAAGCAAAAATTTTAATAATCTTATAAATTTATGAGAGTGATATAGCACAGTAAAGTGGTTCTCAAATTCCTTGCTCAACAACGCAAAACTTTCTGACACATTATCTGACTCATTTTTAAACACAAAGGCATAAAATTGGCAGGTCTGACTATTGAAGCAATTTGGAATCGAAATGAGTTTTTCATTTAAATTACTTATCGGGTTATAAGCGATTCATGTCACGTTTTTTTTTTTTTTTTTTTTTTTTTTTTTCTCCTGCTGCGGCGTCGGAAATTCGGTTGAAACGCCGACTTTGACAGGGTTTTCTGAAAAATCTTCTGTCTTTACCAAAAAATAAAATAAAATAAAGAATAGTGGAAAACGTCTTTCGGTTACATATTTTGAATAAGAACACCTGCATTTTCATGCGTTTCCGAACAAAAATGAATTAATGAATATGTCATAAAGTAGCCAGTTTGGATTTGAGAACAACCTTAAGAGCGGATAGCCCTTGGTAAATTTGAATATACATTATTTTTTTCATAGAGCTAAATAGTCCTATTTCTTTACAATTTAAATATAGTTCCTGAAAGCAATTTAAAAATTGAACAAGATCATATAGACTTGCATAAGTTAAATCCTAGCTTTTCTTTTCTTTTTTATCTCTTTTTGTTTGTTTCTCTTTGAAAACCCGAATTTCAACATACTGGGCTTTAGATTCATTCTAGAGACACAGATAAAGATATTTCATTAAAACACCAAGCTAACCAATATCAAATCAAATATAAAACATTATAAATCAATTATTTTAGCTAAACCTGTGCAGCTAAAGTAAAAATAAAATTAAGCATTCTTCGGCATTTTTTTAAATAATATTTTTTATTTCCAACCACCTTTGCGAGCAGAAATTTTGTTCGAAGGGGGATATTTTAGATAGTTAATTATTTATTTAATCACTGTACAAAAATTTCCTGAAAAAAAAACGGAAATTGTACTGGCAATCGAGACGCCAGTTCTATTTCCGTATTTTAACGGGAAAAAAAATTCCGTAAATTCCAGGAAATTTTCCGTGATTTCTGGAATTTCCGTTTTTTAACAGATATCTTCCGTATTTTTTAGATATTTTTATATCGTTAAAATAAATTTTATAGGACCAAAAAAAAATATTTCTCAAGGAACATCTTATAAAACTTTTTATTTTTTTTCTTTCATTTCTGTGCGAGTTTTCAGTAAATAACCAACACTTGCCACGAAGGGGTTCGAACGCGATAACTTCTGTGTAGTAAACTGGCGGGCTGTACCATTACGCTAAGACCGGACACTTCGTTGCCTCAAATGTTGTTATTTATTTTACATACTTTTAATGATGCAAAAACTTAAAAGTTTTATAGTTAGATGGATTTTTTCAATATTTTATTTTCATAATTTTTAATATCTTGCTTTATTACTTGATGCTTTATAACAGATAAATTTTAACTTTTTATGTATTATATGTGTAAAACATTGTATTATAACTAATGATTGCTTATTTTTGCAATAGTACATATATATTTTTTAAATTATTTGTCTGTTGATCTATTTATCAATTCTAAAAACAATAATTATCTTAAGTAGACGTATTTATTACATGCTATTAAAGTAAAAATTTTCTTTATCTCTTATTTTAAAAACTTATGTGAATAAACAATTTTATAATAAATTAAATTATTATATTTAATCTTTACTCAGAGCTTTTGTGTACGATTCTGTTAAACTGAATAATTTTAAAAAATCAAAACAAAAAAATAGATTTTTAGAGAAAATTTTGAAATTAATGACCTTAGGATAGGTAAGTTTAAATTTGGACTTGATAATTTAGTTTAATTTATAAAATTATAAACTAACGAAATAAATTATAAACTTTATAAAATTATAAACTTTATTTTTATAAAAGTAAACAAAAAGTTATTAATTATTTTTTATAAATTTAAAGAAAAAAATAGGAACTTCGTAAAATTATAATTTATAAAAAAATAAATTTTAGTTTAATTCATAAATTTATAAGACAAATCAGCTTAGTTTAACACCTACATACCGATAATTTGCAAAAATATTATTTTATAAAACCTTAAAAATATTTTTTTTTAAATAGATTTTTAGCGAAAATTTTGAAATTAATAACCTTGGGATAGGTATGTTTAAATTTGGATTTATTAATTTAGTCTAAATTAATTTACTTTAATTTATAAAATTATAAACTAACTAAATATATTATGAACTTTATAAAATTATAAACTTCATTTTTATAAAAGTAAAGAAAAAATCATTAATTATTTTTATAAATTTAAAGAAAAAAATATAAACTTTCTAAAATTATAGTTTATAAAATAATAAATTTTAGGTTAATTCACAAATTTATAAGACAAATCAGTTTTGTTCAATACCAATAATTTGCAAAGATATTATTTTACGAAACCTTTAATAACCTAATATTTCCTCACGTTAGTAAAATTAAAATAAAATTTTAAAATGTCAGTGAAAAAATTCATTATTTGAAGCACTATAAAGAAAAAAAAGTAGATTTAAAACAAAAAAAATCTGTAATTTATATAAATCAAGTAAATTTCTAAAGATTTCACTAAAAAATAAAAAATACCATTATTATTTTCACAAAAATTTACCGTCCAGACACGGGCCCGGTTAGAATGAGCTCCAGGATTGGCCCGAATCTAATGACAGAAAATAGGTCCACGGGTAGGACCGGTCCAGGCCAGGATCCTAGAAGACCCTGGACCCTAGTAAATCCAATAATCTTAATTCGCATTTCAAACAAGACGATATCTGTATACAAACCTCTGAACATTATTTCCGTAAATGGGGAAATACGGACATTGTACTGTTTTGAAAAAAATCCAACAAATTTACGGAAAACTTTCTGCATATCTACGGATTTGAAATCTCCTTTACGGAACTAATGTCATTTACGGAAATTGTACTGTTGTTTTGGAAAAATTAAACTTCTCCGTAAAATTTTACGGAAAATCTCTTGTATTTTCACGGATTTTTTTTAGAGTGATGTTACTAAACAGCAAAGAATATGGAACTTAAAGAAAAGAAGAGTTTTAAATTTTATATATGGAGAGCTGGGGGATATTTTAGAGGAAGGTGAATAATTTATAATACTGATTATTTATCGTCACTACACAGCACTATTTAGGGCAGAAGATTTATATATATATATATATATATATAAAGAAATAACTTAAATATTTTAGATTTATTTGTATCCTTGGGGGGAGGGGGAAGAGTAAATTATGGAAGGTTATGGGACCATTTAGATGGTTACTTATATATTATTATTAGGTAGAAATGAATGTGGCCATTTTTTTTTAAATAAAGAGTTTTAAATATTTGAAACTGTATGCTAGAGGAGGGGCAAAAAGGGAAGCGTAAATTTTGGCGACAAGGAAATAATTTGTATTTATTGTCATTAGAGAGCAACAAATGGAGTGAAAGTTTTTATTTTTGTATAAAAATAAAGATATAAAAATATTTTAAACTCCTTTGTATGCTACTCGGGGGAAGCGTGAATTTGAGAGGTTGGGGATAATTTAGATGATTTATGTTTAGATAAATCCGTTCTTTATCTTTTTTCTTTTTTTTTCTTTTTTTAATAAAGATTTTACATTTCTTTGCTTGCTGGGGGTGGGGGGCAAAAGAAAGAAGAAATCAGTCCGATAAACACTTAACATTGCAAGACGACTACATTTTGGTAAAAACAATCGCAGTCGTATAAAAATACATTATATGGAGAAGATTTCTATGGATTTAAATAACAATACACGAAGTTTCCGACACTCATACTGTGAAAATGACAGTTAATTTATAACCGTGCCCGTTGTCTATGGAGAAATCTATGACACTGCAACTGAGATTTGTCGCTGACGTTCGCAAATTGTTGCAGAGAACATATTTCACACAAAAGAAACTAGTTATGATCACGTGATTTGAAGATTGGCACTTTTTTCTTCCCTCATAAAGTAGCGTGAAAAGTAGCGCTGATGCTCGCTACAAACTACTGATATTTTGTATCGCGCTACTCGCTACACTACATTTTTTACAATGCAGCCCACTACACTACAAACTACTGGAAAAAGTAGCGGCTACTGTAGTTTCGCTACTTGTAGCGCGCTACTTCCGGCCCTTGTCAGAGTATTCAATACTTTTTTCCATACAACATTACGATTGTGACGGAAGACCTTCTGTAGGTAGAAGCACTTTTAAACTGTTTCGCCTCTCAACCCTGGAAAATGCAACGTAGAGCATCTCATGCATAAAAACCGATACACCATGTCGATGTCAATGAATTCGAAGATGAGGATTTACAGGAAATTGATATATTTGCATTGTACATCCCAGTTTCCTCTGCTTTAATCTAGAATAGGTCTTGGAATATGTGCTCTCCGACCAAAAAAATTTCCTATGATAATATTTGCTTTGACGATGTTATTGCAATGTTATATCACAATTAGCCTTGTTACATTGCAAATTCCTTATGAAATATTTATGTTGCCCAAGATAAGGATAATAGTTTTATTTTTTATCTTTAACACATGAAATGGCAAATCATCTATTTGGAGACAGCACAGTGTTGTGAAATTCTCTTGTAAACAGGGTCGCACTTTGAGGATTATATGGAAGACTTTTCACTTTCCAAAAAGCTTTTCAATAGTTAATCTTAACTCTCTAATGCCATATCTCTAATGTCTTATTTAATCTTACTGAGATCTTTCTTCGATGTGATAGATTCATCCGACATTTTTTCATAACTTCCTATGTTCATGCAGATTTGAAACATTTCACCGGTAGCTTCCTATATCCAACTTCCAAAAGTTATTTGTCGTATTCGCTCGGATTCCGGATCAATACTTATACTATCTTTGGATGAAATTAAATTGTGACGTTACCAGAGGTCACTTCTTTGGATTGATATATATAATATTTCACTTTTGTTTGTTTAAAGGTGTGCGGGTAGACACTGGCGAATATGTGATTGGGAATGTGTGTATTTGTCCTCTGTGATCAGGATCTATTTCATTTTTGAGAAAAAAATACAAATGCTTAAAAAGTTATTTTAAAAATCTATAAAAATCAGAAGATATGCATGACAAATTTTAAAGAAGTTGCATTTGAAAGTTATTTATTACTCTATTCTACGGTGTAAAAATTGAAGTTATACGATATTTAGAAGTTAAAAAATTAATAAGTTAATAATTTCGCGATAAAAATAAACCGTTTGCTCAGGTAATTACCACGGTTGATATGACGTCAGCCTCCCTCACTCGCATGTTTTTTATTTAAAATATAGATTGTATTAGACCGGAAGGCAACCACACAGAAATCTATATTTTCGAGCATCATTCGAAAGACAATGTCATCTATGGACAAATTAAACTGGGTACCTAAAACTTTAAAGAACGACCCAAATTTCGACGCAGATTACAGCTACTGTGAACTTCCGTAATCGTGGGACTAATCAATAACAAATTTTTTCTGCTAAAACTTCCGTTACTGAAGATTATCGACGAAAATATCTGTTTAAACCTATCAAAACTCATCTTACGAAATCGCATTTATCCATGCTCAAATTAGTATTTAAAGCTTATATCATGAAAATCCTCCAAACCGAATAAGATATATAGCAATAATTTAAGTACTGAACTTGTTCTAAATTATTAAAACGCATTTTACAGAATTCGGGCCCTATCTAGTAAGTTTTTTCGAAATCGAGTTAATAAAGATGGCAAATTTCAAGAAAATTGTTAGCACCGTGTCATGCCGGTGACGTCAGGTTTATGGCAACCTTTTCTTTTCTCTCTTTTGCTGCGGAGTGACGGAGAAGGTAGTAGAGTTTGGCGGGAGGCGAAGGTGTTAAGACGATGCGTGCGATGGGCATGTTATGAAATAAAATATAGTTGGTGATAGAACTGATAAGATTATTATAACTACTGCTGCTACTACAAATATTCCTCTTTATATATTTATGTGTGTCCTTCATGTTTTGCTGTGATGTTTCGTCTGTTAAATAAACTTGTGTTTAATCGAGAAAATGGCTGCATTCCTGTGGTATTATGAAAGCAGAAGAACAAAAATGGTATTCATAAAATTCTGCCTGTGAATTTAAAATAAGTGTGAACGAGTAGAAACCCGAAGGAAGGAGGGTATTTATTAAAGTTGTATGACACACCGTCTTCGAGATCATCCATAATTGTGTTGATGATCAATGTCAAGTAGTATTGTGAGAATTCAGATTACGGATGATTAATAGAAAATGCTTCAAACTATAAAACTATTTTACGATGTCGAGACCTAGTTAGTGGGTTCTCTCGTATTCGAATAAGGCATACGTTATAAAAATTGTCGGAACTGCTTTCGATTTATTGTATCATTCTCAATACTGAATCTGTTTTACCTGTCATAAACTTGTGTTTAATCGAGAAAATGGCTGCATTCCTGTGGTATTATGAAAGCAGAAGAACAAAAATGGTATTCATAAAATTTTGCCTTTGAATTTAAAAGAAGTGTGAACGAGTAAAAACCCGAAGGAAAGAGGGTATTTTTAAAGGTGTATGACACGCTCTATTTCGTAGAATCAGTGGCTGGATTTACGAATGAAGTAAGTGCATGTTTTTTTTTTTTTATTCATGAAGTAAATAGAAAAGAAGTTGAATAGAATTATATTGAGAAATATTTTATGATTGGAAACAATGTGTTAACTTTCATATTATGAACTTTATTTGAAACGAGATAGCATAGCTATTTATAGAGTATATTTATAGTATTGTGTTAAGAGTAAAAGTAAAATGTTTAATATTAAAGGGCTAAGGAAAGAAGGCCTAGTTGTTGTAGCCACAGAATTAGGCATTAAAGTGGAAAGTGAACACAGGATAATAGATTTAAAAGCATTAATTGAGGGAAGTGATCAGTATTCAAAAGATAATGAATTTATAAAGGAATTTTTAAATACAACGGTGTCAGACCTCATAGAAAGAGAGAAGCGTGATGTAGAAGTCGCGAAAGTCGACAAAGAAAAGTCTAAGACAGAACAAGATACGTTATTAGAAATTGAAAGAACTAAGCTTGAATTAGTTAAAGCTCAGATAGAAATGGCTAAAATCCAGAACGAGTATAAAAATTCTGATACGGGGGTGGATGGACCTCAGCCTAATTCGTTAGAAGCACTAATCAAAAGCGTAAAAACGTTGACTATTACAGTCCCTAGCAGGCCTGAATCATGGAATTTATTTTTTACTTCGCTAGAGAAAGCATTCGAAATTAAAAATGTCGCAGAGGAATTAAAGGTGGAGATTTTGTTTAATTTGGTAGGAGAACGGGCGGCGCACTTGTTAGTGTACGCAAACACGGAAGAAATGAAAGATAACCAAAAGGTTAAGGCGTAAATCTTAAAAGAATTTCAACCCACACCAGAGGCCTGCCTCGAAAACTTTCTTTTTGCAAAAAGATCGAGAAATGAGAATCATATGCAATTCGCTAGTAGGCTCAGAGCCAATTGGGATTTCTATTGTGAATTGAGAAAAGTAAATGATTTTGACACGCTTAATGAGTTAATTGTCAGCGACAGATTATTAAGTTCACTAGATTCGGAGACGCGAAGCTATGTGAGGATAAAACAATTAGATAATTGGTTAAAACCACGATAAATCGCGCAAGTATGTGATAATGGGTTTACTTCAAAGGGCAGAACATTTTCGGAATTATATGATAAACCGGTAAAACCCCGCAATCATGACGAATCCGGAACTGGAAATTACAATAATGGAAAATATATACCACCCCATGTTAGAAATAATTTTAATTTTCGTAGCGATAAAAAATTAAACACACCAAAAGAGTGTAGACTTTGTAAACAGACGACGCATTTGCGATTTTGTCCCAATAATAGAGAAAGAGATAAAATTGGAAATTTGCAAAATCAAACGAAAAAAGATTCTTTTGTCGGAAAAAATAAACAGGATGATAAAATAGTCGCCAAGGTTGAAGCACTCTGTTTTGGAAACGAGCCAATAAGTATGCAACCACTTCAATTTGAACATTTGTGGATAAAAGGGAAAGAAGTTAAATGCATTATTGATAGTGCGGCAGAAATACCTGTAATAAACTCTAATCAATTACCGGATTTATTTAGAAATAATGAAAATTCAAAAATTCAGCTAATATCGGCTTTTGGAGAAAGAATAATTGCTAATCTTGAGACATTGCCGGTAGCTTTAAAATCCGGAGAGTCAAATTGTATATTTAACAACAGTGTAGATGTACTGTTTCCCGTTACTGATAAATTATATGGGATGTGTATTATAACACCGGCAGTTTATGAAATCTTAGAGTTAGCTAGTAACGAGGGGGGAAAGGAATGTTCTTCGGAAGATGATAGACAGAAATGTTCTTTGGCGCCAGTAAATGATACGCGATCGGAAAAGGGAATGGAAATTGAAAGGAAAAAGGGGGAAGGCAACCAACCAGAGGGGGATGATATAAATATTGAAAATTTATGCTGGCGAGGTGAAAATCAAAACGCGGAGAGAATTAATGATTAGTTGTATTGAAATGAAAGATAATAGCGGAGATTTAAATACAGGTCAACGATCAGATGCAAGTATACACAGGGAGCAACAGAAGAGTTGCGAAACATTACAGGGTGCTTTCAAAGATGCGGAAAAAGGTAAAAACGGGTTTGTTATGGTAGATAATTTGCTTTATCATAAAGAAAGAGTCACGGGGGATTGTGTTACACAATTACTTTTACCAAAGGTAAGGAGAGGGGAAATTTTAAAAATCGCGCGTGAATTGATTTTTGCTAATCATCTCGGCATGAAAAAAACAAAAGAAAGAATTCGTTATTCATTTTATTGGCCGAATATGTCACGGGATGTAGAGGACTATTGTAAATGTTGTAAAGACTGTCAGTTACGTAGTAGAGAAAGGGCTAGCGATCAGATACCCATTGTCCCAATTGAGAGACCGGAACTTCCGTTCGACGTTGTAAATATTGACATAATTGGGAAAATTGAACCACCTTCAGCGCGTCGACATCAATATGTACTTACCTTAGTGGATCAGCATTCGCGGTGGCCGGAGGCGGTCCCGTTAAGAACAATTACGGCTAAAGCTACGTGCGATGCATTATTAGAAATTTTTATGCGAACAGGGATACCCCGCGTAATAGCGAGTGACCAGGGCAGGAATTTTGTTTCAGGTTTAATACAGGAGTTTCATGCTAGGCTAGGAGCGGCTCCTAGATTTGCGACGCCAGGGCATCTGCAAAGCTCGGGATTAGTGGAGCGATATAATCAGGTTCTGAAACGCATGTTACACCATATAATTCGGAGTGATTCAAAAAATTGGGATAAACACATTCCTTATTTATTATTTGCCTATAGAGAAATTCCGAATAGTACCACGGGAGTATCGCCATTCAAATTAATGTACGGAAGGGAGGCGAGGGGCCCATTAGCAGTATTGAAATCTACATGGTCAGGAGAAATACCACTACCCATAAATCTTGGAAACAGCGCGACCGAATATCTTCAGGAGCTAAAAATTAATTTAGAAAGGGCGGCGGAGCAAGCGGCAATAGTAGCGGAATTTAAAGAAGGCTCGTATGCGAAGTACGCTAATCGGAGAGCAATTTACAAGGAATTTAGACCAGGGGACCAGGTATATCTATTAATCCCGGATTCCACGAACAAACTTTATGCTAGGTGGACGGGACCAGCCGAAATTGTAGCACGCTGTAAGCCCGATTCTTACAAAGTAAAATTAATAAAAGGGGAATGTTAGGAATATCCATTTAAATAAAATAAGAAAATTTATTCCTAGGGTGCGGGCGGTGGGAGTAATCTTCGAAAATGAAGAAGAATTAGGAGTAGTCCATCCCACCCCCAGTGTGAAAGATAACTCAAATTTATTTGACATAGAAGAAGTAGATTTGAAGCATTTAGGAAATGTAGAAAGAAAAAAGATGTTAGATGTATTATACAAATATAAAGATTTATTTTCAAAAAAGGTACAAATAGCTAAGGTAGAAGAGCACAAAATTAGATTAAACGGCGAAGAAATGAAAAAACCATATGTTTATCGAATCCCAGACGCGTTGAAGCCACAAGTAGATAAACAAATCGAAGAAATGCTAGAGTTAGGACTGATCGAAGAGAGTGATGCGAAGGCGCCACACCTGGTAGTGTGCATGATGAAGAAAGATGGGGCCCTCCGACTGTGCGTAGATTTCAGAGCTTTAAATGCAGTTACTAAAACCGACGATTTTCCTATGGAAAACGCAACGGATCTTTTGTTCAATATTGGCAGGGCCAATGTAATAACTGCAATCCGCTGAAAGCAGAAAGCCAGGGTTTGGCATGTTTTAAGAAGACTCACAGGGCTCAATATCGCTTCAAAGTGATGGCCTTTGGGCTCCGGAATGCAGCTGCGACCTTTCAAAGAGAAATACATAAAGCACTTTCAAAATACAGGAACTTTGCTAGAGCGTATATAGGTGATATAGCTGTTTTTTCGGACACATGGTCTGATCATATTACGCATCTTGACACGATATTTTCCGAACTTCAAGAATTACGGTTCTCAGTGAACCTGAAGAAGTGCGCCTTTGCGAAAAACCAGATTAAGTATTTAGGACATGTCATCGGGTCCGACAGTCATCGAACCGACCCAGACAAAGTGGAAGCCATCCAAAAATTAGCTGTCCCACAGACAAAAAAACAACTTAAGAGTGTCCTCGGATTGTGCAATTACTACCGCGATTACCTGCCTAAGTATGCTGAAACAGCATACCCTCTGACAGAACTTACTAAAAAGAACAGTCCTGAGAAATTGTGCTGGTTGGAGGAACATGATACAGCTTTCAACGAACTAAAGAGGGGTCTCATTGCAGCACCTAGTCTTTATACACCTGTGATAGGGTTACCATTCACCATTCAATGTGACGCATCTGCAATAGGCATCGGTGCATGTCTATCTCAACAGAAGGATGAGAGACTATTTCCAGTCAGTTATGCCAGTCAAAAGCTCACCAAAACACAACAGGCTTGGCCGACCATTGAACGGGAGGCCTATGCAGTTATCTGGAGTCTAAAGAAGTTCGAAACTTGGATTTTTGGTTCACCCGTGGAACTTATCACCGATCACAACCCACTCACTTTTTTCACCAAAAATGCTCCCCAATCTTCCAAACTGTAGCGATGGGCACTGGCTTTGAAGAAATATGACATCATTATTTCACATTGTCCTGGTGCAAAGTTGACGAGTGCGGATGCACTGTCGAGACTGGAAACAACAGACTAATAAATTGACTGTTAACTTTTTATGAACAATTAATAACTTTTAAGAAAAACTCACCTTATTCACCTTTTTGTATGCTACAGCTGAAATTGTATTTCATATTAATTTGCATTCTGTTCCTCATTTGTTATTTGTATTTAGTATTATATATTATGAAACATTAATTGTATTTTTATATTGCAGTAGCTAGCAGGAGTTCCAGAAATTTTCCAGAGAAGTTATAAGTATTTTCTGTATTTCTTTATATGTATGTTGAATTCATCATTATTCATTAGTAGTTTAATGATAGAGGATGAAATGTAGTGACGTCACCAGTCTGGATTTCAGATTGCTAATGTGGCATACCCCTTTTGCAATCTTAGGTGGGGGGTGTCATGCCGGTGACGTCAGGTTTATGGCAACATTTTCTTTTCTCTCTTCTGCTGCGGAATGACGGAGAAGGTAGTAGAGTTTGGCGGGAGGCCAAGGTGTTAAGACGATGCGTGCGATGGGCATGTTATGAAATAAAATAAAGTTGGTGATAGAACTGATAATATTATTATAACTACTGCTGCTACTACAAATATTCCTCTTTATATATTTATGTGTGTCCTTCATGTTTTGCTGTGATGTTTCGTCTGTTAAATAAACTTGTGTTTAATCGAGATAATGGCTGCATTCCTGTGGTATTATGAAAGCAGAAGAACAAAAATGGTATTCATAAAATTTTGCCTGTGAATTTAAAAGAAGTGTGAACGAGTAGAAATCCGAAGGAAGGAGGGTATTTATTAAAGTTGTATGACACACCGTCTTCGAGATCATCCATAATTGTGTTGATGATCAATGTCAAGTAGTATTGTGAGAATTCAGATTACGGATGATTAATAGAAAATGCTTCAAACTATAAAACTATTTTACGATGTCGAGACCTAGTTAGTGGGTTCTCTCGTATTCGAATAAGGCATACGTTATAAAAATTGTCGGAACTGCTTTCGATTTATTGTATCATTCTCAATACTGAATCTGTTTTACCTGTCAAAATAAATTTTCTCCAATTAGAGACCTAGGTAGATCGTTTTCTCGTGCTCGAATAAGTATAGGAGTATCGTTTTGTGAAAATTGTTAGAGCCGTTTTCAATATGTAGCAGAATTTTCAGTGCTGAATTTGTATGAACCTCTCAAAACGAACTTCCCCGAATTCGAGACTTAGGTAGACCGTTTCCTTTCGCTCGAATTAGTATAGGAGTGAAGTATCGTGAAAATAATTATAGCATTTTTTGAGTTATAGCAAGCAGCATTTTCTGTGCAGAGTTTGTTTTAACTCGTGAAAACAAATTTGCTTGAATTCGTGACATAGGTGGTTGTTTTCTTGTGCTCCATTTGGTGTAAGAAACAAATTTCGTGAAAATAGTTTCAGCCGCTTTCGAGATGGCATAGGCATCCAAAATTGCTTGCTCATTTAAAGTATATGATATATTACCATTTTTATTAATTACAATTAAGTAATTTGTGTTGAATGACTTTGTAGGTTAACATAGAATTCACGATCTGTGACAGAAAACTCGTTCCACAAATTTTAAACAAATTTCAACCCCGCAAACTTCTCTCTCCGTTAAGTTTTTATTTTCAGAGAAAAATTTACTAATAGACATTTTTGTTAAAACCTAAATATACTAAAGACTAAAAAGAAATACACAATATTTTACTTTCAATTACCTAAATCTAAAATTATAATTTTAATATGCTTTTTAATAGTAATTTTGTCATATTAACCGATTAAAAGCGTAAACGGAAATGATTTATTTTCTAGGTAAAAATGTTAATGGAAGACATCGAAAATATCTTAACATTTCGTGGAGACTATGCGAACTTGTATTTCCCAGAACATGTACTGTCAAACGAAATAAATTAATACTGGTGCCCAAGGGATCAAAACGCCTACTTGCAATAAGAAAGCTGTTAAATTTAATATGTTTAGAAACATTTATATTAACATTAAGATAGGAATTCTTGTTGAAAGATTATTTACTAGTTAGCTATTAGCTTATAACTTTAAATATATACTAAATTAAATTTAAACATAGATTTAATTAGATTAGTTAATAGAAAATAAGATTAATCCACTGTAACAAAAGTTGTGGATATTTTATAGCTCCATTTCACTTAGTGATTTATTTACCTACATTATTCCTTACTTAAACTATATTAATTTAAAACCGAATACGAATTATCGTGGGCGTTCGAAATTATTATTGAAATTTGCGACTTTTTGGCAAAATATTCATTCCTGTGATACGTATAAATACAAAATATAAAAAAGATTGTTCACAAAGAACACTTGAATATATAAAAATGAATTTAGCGTGCTTTAATAAAGATATTCCTCCTCATTCCGATAATTTAGACACTGGTCAAAAAGTGATATGCTAATAAAAAAAAATATCAGTACAACAACTAATAATATTTAAATGCAAAATTATAGTCTCATCTATCACAAAATCATCCAATGCAAAGAATAATATTTATAATTAATTATTGTTAATATAAGAAAAATTGACTTGCGATAATAAACAGCCTTGTAACAGATATACATTGATGGTATTACATCCTTTTTATGTTTCAGTACATTTCTTAAGATGACTCATTCTTTATAAATAACAACTTAAAAATAACAAAAACTCTATTATGCCAATATATCACTCATCATTAAAGCAAATAGATCGTTAATATCTGAACATTGATACACATTTTTATTAGGTCAGAAACTCGCCTAGTTACCATTTTCACAGTACACAGTATATTTTTTTTATTTTCACTGTTAAAGGTTTAATTCAAACTTACTGCATAAAGCAAACTTACTGCTTTCGCAGCATAAAGTGATCAGGGAATAACTATAATATTATTCCTAATTAGACCTTTCCCTCTGAGATTCTACCTGACTTTCAGAAAAGTCTTCTTTATGGCGCTATTCAACTGCCAATCAAATACTTGCACTCTGGATAAGCTATTTTACCAGATGGTAATTTTCCCCTGCTTATCTGGTGATTATGACGCTGTCTACCACTCGCGTGACACAATGTTCAAACACAATTGTGTTTGAAGATTGTGGACCGAATTCAAAGTGGACCGCATTCTATTTTAACTATTTCAGGTATGAATATTTTCCAAGTTTGGGAAAAATAAGTTTATGTTAATAACTACAGGCTCTGCTCCCTACGAGCTAAACTCACCAGCCCCCGTCTAGACCCTGCGAACTCTAACAAATGCTAGTTTGCTCTCTTTTAGAAATAGTACTCGATTACGGAAGATTTAATGATATTATCACGATCAGTGACGATCTTCTGTACTCGAGTTATCATTCATTTCCCTTTGTTACTGGATGCGTTTTTAGTTCACAAGGCCGCATTTACCGCCGTCGCGACAGCTAGAGGCTGATTTACTGGTTTATTTTGTATGATACATCCCACATTTGAAAATCAGCTTGTGTAAAATGATTAAGTCTTACTTATCGGACATTTGTAATTACGTCTAGAACAAACATTTTCTTATAAACTTTATAGGAAAACAGTTTTAAATATGTTGTTTTGAATATATTGTTACAAATGTAATATGACTATGATATTTACAGCTTTTTGCACGTAAGCGGTTCTTAACAGTATCTTAAACTTTTTTTAGGTTTTAATAGTCATGCCTAATATATTTTCAGTTGAAAAGTTTTTGGAAGTATTATTATCAGGACTTTTTAAATATGATGTAATTTCACCATTAATTGCTTTCCACACGTAATAATATAATTATTTTAAAGTTTTCTTTCTTTTTTAATATTCAAGTATAAATATATTTTTCAAATGAAAACTGTTGTGAAAAATTATTAGTTGGGCTTTTTTCGAATTTGGCAAAAGAAGGTAGAAACTTTTTCAAAATATGAAATAAGTCTCTGTTCAGATAAGAAATTTTGAATAAAAAATACGAAAAAAAAGATCAATTTTAAAACGGATTGGACATTGAACACCCAAATCTAGTCACGTACATATACCTACAAAAGCTGATTAAAGCTTTGAATGATTGTGGTTCATTTTTAAAACATTTAATTTTAATTCCTAAATGGCACATTTTCTCTGAGTTTTGGAAGGCAAATTTCCCTTTTATGAAGTACGTGACAAAACGCTTTTACACATTTACTTAATTTCGAATAAATTTATTTGTAATTTGCGGTGTCATTCAAATATTCCGAAATTTTACGATATACATTTGCGTATTACACTGCTCAAAACAATTAAAGGATATTTGAAGTTTTATATAAAATAAAGATATAAACGAATTTTTTTTTTGCCGAAAATAGAAGAAGAGAATCACAAACGCAAATTTTTCTGGTTTTCAAACTGTGGAGTATGCAAATTTTGAGTTCGACGTCAAAAACGTCGCTTCAGCTGCAGCGAATGAAATTTGACTTTCAACTGGATAAAAGAGAATGAAGACAAGGATGATCGGCATTCAGTGATTGCTTTGTTTCGATGAGTATGATGTCTCAGCGAAGTAATTTGACAGATTCAGAAGCTTGAAGAATTGTTGGTAGGTTAGAAGGGGGCCAAACTCAAGCCGAAGTAGCGCAAGCCATTGGAGTGTCACAAAGTGTCATTTCCAGGATCTGGAACCGTTTTTTGGAGAGTGGATGTGCAGGCCGAAGACCAGGGCAAGGTCGTAGACGGGCAACAACGCCCAATGAAGATCGGTATTTAGCGTTAACAGCTCGGAGACACCGAAACATGAACGCTACTCTTCTCCAACAACACCTTCGCTCGGCTACAGGCACCACGATTTCAACTCAGACTGTCCGAAACCGGCTCCATGCTGTAGGTCTGTATGCTCGCCGACCGATGGTATGTGTTAGATTAACATCAAGGCATCGTCGCGACCCCAGGGAGTGGGCAACCGAGCATGTTAACTGGAGGAGAAATGAATGGAGCAATATTCTGTTTTCTGACGAGTCCCGTTTTTCTGTGCATCCGGATAATAGGCGTATTTTCATCTGGAGGGACCGTGGCAGTAGGAATAATCCTGCGTTCGTGCACGAAAGTGTCAGATTTGGCGGTGGAGGAGTGTTGGTGTATGGTGGCATCTCCATTGACGGGCGCACTGACCTCTACATCATTCGAGATGGAGCTCTGACTGGTCGCCGACATAGGGATGAGATCCTCAGACCTATTGTAGTCCCTTACGCTGCAGCAATCGGAGATAACTTCATTTTAATGGACGATAACTGCAGGCCACACCGTGCAAACCTGGTGGAGGATTTCCTTTTCGAGGAAGGAATCGTTCGAATGGAATGGCCAGCGTGTTATCCAGACATGAATCCAATCGAGCACGTTTGGGACGCTCTAGGAAGACGAGTTTCTGGCCGCCAACAACCCCCACAAATTCTCCAAGAACTGGAAAGAGCTCTTCTGGAAGAGTGGGGCAGAATACCCCAACTCGTCATTAATAGCCTCATTGAGTCCATGCCTCAAAGGTGTTCAACGTTGCTGGCCGCCCGTGGAAACCATACCCCCTACTGAAAATGATTTTCTTTGAAGAAAACACCTTTTCTTATTCTTTTTTTCTCATATGCACAAATTGTGTTTTTTTCCTTTTGTACACAAATGTGCAATAAAATGCATTTTTTCTGCCAAACATGTGTAATTTATTCTCATATAACCTACTATGTCTGTCGACCATGTATCAATCAGCTAAAAAGTTTCCCAGATACAAAATCCACCTAAAACTGCAATATCCTTTAATTGTTTTGAGCAGTGTAATTATTATGTACTTACATATTATTATTAAGTATTATTACGTATTAATTATCTCATGCATCTACTTTGCTTGGAAAGGGTTAAATTACTCCGCATAGTTTTATATCATTTTTAACACTTTCCAACCTAGTTGAAAAGTGTTTATGATTTCGGTTTGTCTGGCCGTCTGGCCGTCTGGCCGTCTGCCGTCTGCCGTCTGCCGTCTGTCCGTGCTCTAACTCCCGTAAATATGCTCGGATTGCCCTGCAATTTTTATATGTTATAATCGTTATCTATAGCATGTTCCCTATTTCAACGAAAGTGTGTAGTACTTATAGTTTTTTTACAGGGACACTCAAAAGAATTCCGTTACATTGCGGTCTATGGGGAAAAATCATTTGCGGTTTATTTAAATAATGTTTCACTATTTTAAACGCATTGAAATTTATATATATCACTAAGGTGCATTAGAAGAAGCTTAATATGGAATAGGGTGTGCATAGCACTTATACTTACTTTACAGGGACAGTCAAAAAATTCCGTTACATTACGTCTATGCAGAAAAATCGTCTGCGGTTTATTTAAATAATGTTTCCCTATTTTAAACGCATTGAAATTTATATAAGGTTCATTACAAGAGACTTACTACAGAATATTGTGTGTATAGCAGTCATCGTTCATTTACAGGGACACACAAAAGAATTCTCTACTGTATGTTAACAATAATTCCTGGCAGTGCGTTTTAAGTTACTGAAAGCGATTTTAATTTTAAATCGCTTTTTGTATATTACGTGGTGTGTATAAATTCTGTAGATCCTATACAGGGAAGCACAAAAGTTCGGGAACACATTTCCGTATTATTTAACTCCAGACGGAGAATTTTAAACTGTGCTACGTGTTTCCTAACTGAACTAAAATTTAGCATCCTATGTAGTATATATACAAATCTATAGATCCTATAGAGGGCTGAATAAAAGTATTCGGATTACTTAGATGTTATCTTTTAGCTTATTAAAGAGTATGATTCGTAAAATTATTTTGGAAGCGTTGGAAAGTGTTACATAATCTATGCTTGACGCATGATTTTTCGTTCTTGTTATATTTATAAAAAGTTTGTAATTGAACTATCTTGGTCGATTTCAACATTAAATAATGCTTAAAATTATTCGATTAAAAAGCTGTCTGCTTAACCGTATTTAACACCAATTTAACTTTATAGATTTACCATTTTCTTATATTACCATTTTCATATATATGCGTGTATATATATATATATATATATATATATATATATATATATATGCGTGTATATATATATATATATATATATATATATTAGGGCGTATCGAAAAAATCCAAATTTCTTAAATCTTTTTGCGGTAGTGCGGAAAAGTTGTGAACTCCCTTTATTAAAAAATGTGTGAAATCTTAAAACTGTGGGTTGATATCTTCTGTCGCCTCAGTGGGCCTAAAGTTATAAAAATTGGACTAAAAATGATTAAAAATCAAAAGTTAATAAATAATCACCGATTTCGCTCATCGGTTTCAGGTAGTGCTTACAAGTTACTATTTTGTAACAACAACAACCATAGATAATTGAAGAATTATAGATTAATATCTTCTGTCGCCTCATCGGCATCGAATTTTGGAAATTTTGACGCATTTTGGTAGTTTTCTGCATAACTGTTTACTGCTTGCACAATACACAATCGAGACAGACTGGGTTTGGCGGTCTGCCAAAATTGTGAAGGCAATGTGGGAACCCACAGGAGTGTTCAAATGCATTTAAAACTGGACAACACAGTTCTTGTCAGTGAAAGGTATGGTGTCTCCTACAGAGCCACGGCTGCTATTGCAGTGCGTGTTATGCAAGATTTGGGATTAATATCGGAATCAGATATCAGCCTCGTCACAGGCAAAAATAAAACATAGAGGGAAAAATTTAGAATTTATATAAAATTGGTTTAAAAATCAAATGAAAATCGTTACACTTTATCTGGCCTTTATTTTGATAGATGACATGACAAAACCTTAACATCAGAAACACTCGAGGACAAGCAGTTCTAAAGAACAATTGTAGAAGCGCATTGCTGTATTGTATCGGAGCCTGGTTCTACGTATATGGGACATGTTACACTTGAAAGCGGATCTAGTCTTGATATATCTAATAGCATTTACTAATACGTAACAAGTGCTTTATTGGATGATTTTAGCAACCTTATTGTTCTCGGGTGTGACGGCACTGTAGTGAACACAGGAATGTCTAATGGTGTAATTCGCAGGCTTGAATTGAAACTTCAGAGACCAGTCCAATGGATTATCTGCTTACTTTATTTCAATGAGTTGCCATTACGACACCTGTTTGAGTCCATAGACGCCAAGTCATCTGGCTCCACATCTTACACCGAAGGCATTGGACGAAACCTTAAAGGATGCGAAAAGCTTTCAATTGTTGCTTTTAATAGTATTGAATGCAAGTTGCCAGACATTGATCCTTACACCCTCAGTTCAGATCAGAAAAACTTATTAGACATTTGTACCGCCATTAGTTCTGGCGTTTGTTGTTCAGATCTAGCTATCCGGAAACCGGGAACGTTGAATTTGTCCCGCTGGCTAACAACTTCCAATCGAATACTGAGGTTATTTATATCCACATCAGACCCATCAAATGAGTTGCTAACATTGGTTGTATTCATTCTAAGAGTCTACGCACTCTCATGGTTCCGAATTAAGTTTCGTCATTCCACAAAGGATGGTGCTAGACACCTGTGGCATTTCAGCAGCTCATCTCGGCAATTGCCAAAAACGTATTGTGACATAATCGACCCAGTTATTTCTCGCAGCGTTTACTTTGCGGCCTCAAGTAAACATGCTGTTGGCCATGTTATCTGATGATAGGTGCCGTATTAGGACCCTTGCAGATTGGCGGATTATCAAGGCAAGAGAAATTAGCCCAGACGGAAATTGTGTTCGCAAATTTGTTATTCCTGTTGTTAACTTTGGAACTACAGACTATGTAGATCTCATTGACAGGCGAGCTTGTTATGTGATATCGCCTCCTGTTCTCACAGAGATCAGTTCTCAAGAATTTCTGAAGATGATACAGGGCAGTATGCCAATGCATTGCTGGGACTTTATTAAATTTGTTGCACATACACAATCGGTAGAGCGGATTGTAAAACTAGTCACTGCAGCGTCCGGAAAAACAGTTGGGATGCAGAACAGGGATAGGTTTATTAGAGCGACACTAGAATCTAGAAAACACATGTCAAAATTTGAGACCAAAAATGATTACAAGCCAGTAATGCTTTTGTCATTTGTATGTTCAAAAGATAAAATAAAGTTTGTGTTCGCATTAAAACAAGGTAAGTGTGACGTGTATTTATTTAAAATTTTGCCTTCATTTTCCCAAATTTGGAGTCGATGAAGCGGCAGAAGATATTAACGTATAATTCTACAAATTTTTATGGCTGTTGTTGTTGTATCTCGGCGTGAAAATAAGGGTGTTCGACTACTTTGGCAGTTTGACAAACCCAGTTTGTCTCGATTGTGCATTGTGCAAGCAGTAAACAGTAATGCAGAAAACTACCAAACTGCATCAAAATTAAAAAAATTCGATGCCGATGAGGCGACAGAAGATATTAACCTATAATTCTACAATTTTCTATGGTTGTTGTTGTTACAAAACAGTAACTTGTAACCATTACCCCAAACCGATGAGCGAAATCTGTGATTATTTATTATTTTTTGTATTTTAATCATTTTTAGTCCAATTTTTGGAACTTTTGGCCCACTGAGGCGACAGAAGATATCAA
The DNA here is from genome assembly GCA_963931845.1 of Maratus michaelseni. Lineage (NCBI taxonomy): Eukaryota > Metazoa > Arthropoda > Arachnida > Araneae > Salticidae > Maratus > Maratus michaelseni. Next base: position 322,654,976 of record OZ007587.1, read on the forward strand.
CCCACAGTTTCAAGATTCCGCACACTTTTTAATAAAGGGAGTTCACAACTTTTCCGCACTACCGCTAAAAGATCTAAAAAATTTGGATTTTTTCGATACGCCCTAATATATATATATATATGGGTCAAGTGCGAGTATAACTCGCGCTCAAAGGGTTCTACACAGTTAATTTATTAATTAATAAGCTCCTACTACACCTCAATTTTTCATAATTTAGATTTAGTAGATTCGGAAATCGGAGGGGTGCCTATTTTTCAAGTACTTTTGATGGTATCTCTGAAAATATATTACCTAAAATTAAAACAAATATGTTTTTGAGTTTTATGTTTCGAGATCTTTCGAATGATAGCCTACACGATAGATAAAAATAAATTTTATTTTTCAAATAACTTAATTAATATCTCGGCTAATTACACCGACAGTTGTTTTCGAAGATCCTTATCAAATACCCTTGGACGATTCTGAGTCGATAGATAGCTCGAGTGCCCGTCAACGCCCCACTGAGCTCCCGAAAAACAAAGTTTGTGTGTAACGGAAAAATGCGATTTTCTCAAAAATGATGTTACTTAGGGAAATCTCTATAGTTTTCTTGAAAGGTTTAAATAAACTTCTACTCTCCTAATTCATATTTTTACTTTCAGTACTTTCGGAAATAGAAGAGAGGGACATATTATTGCAGTACATTTTCGACTATATCTCTGAAAATATAATACCTAAAATTAAAACAAATATTTTTTTTAGGTTGGTATTATGAGACCTTTCACACGATAGACAAAAAGAACACTTTTTGTTTTCAAGTAACTTAATTAGCCCTCTAAATTTTTCCAAAATACATTTGTGAATGGCTAATAGTCTGAAAGTATGTGGTTAATTTTTTTTATAACTTTCCACGTCCCATAGTTTACGAGAAAAAAGAGCTGTAACAGACGGACAGACAGACACAGAATTTATCTTATAATGGTTCCGTTTTTACTTTTTAAGTACGGAACTCTACTAATAGAGATATATTAACAGCGACTAGCCTAATCACAAACGTTAATGTTTACTGAAATTTATCTTATACATCACTTCCTGAAATTTACCGAATATAGTAATTTTGCGTACTATTCGTATAAGAATTATCTAAAGAAGAATTTTCGAAAACAATTGGAAAATGTAGTATTGCACCACGATTAAACAAAACTTAAGAACTTTAATTTTTTTTTTCTTTTTTTTTTTTTTTTTTTTTTTTTTTTTTTTTTTTTTTTTTAAATTTCTACTATTAGCTCACATTCTCTATATATATATCTTGTTGGAATTTTCAATCGTTAATAAAATATTTTCTATTCATCCATTCAAGTTCAAATAATTTTTTTAAAACTTGTACTGGATGACAATTGATGTTAATACAGTTTTTTCAAATATTAATTCATTAATTAAATTTAATTAATTAATTTTAATTTTATATTTCATTTCTGTTCAAAAGTATAGACTCACTCCAGATTTATAGTCTCACCTTCACACGTAAAAAGATAATAGGGCTGTTCACGGACGAAGATCAGGTGGCTCGCGGGCGAAGGAGACTTTAAATGTGGAGTGAGTTTATACTTTTGAACAGAAATGAAGTATAAAATTAAATAATAAAATTTAATTAATTAATTAATATTTGAAAAAACTGTATTATCGCTAACTGTAACATCACTTTATTGTGAAGTTTGGTAATTTTTGAAATTCAATATTTGAGAAACGGCATAATCATTAGATTTTAAATTTATAGCAAGAAAAATACAATTTTTTTACCTTTCTAACGCAGTTTGTCTAACAATTTTAAGAGAAATACTTTTCGAGCTATTAATTTTTGGCATTTTAGCTATATATTTTTTATTTAATTTTTAATACATTTCAAAAATTTCCCTTATGTAAGTTATTTAGCAGGATATAAATTTAGGAATAAATACCGTCAGTGGCGAAGCGTGTAGATCGCTGGAAAAAAAATTCAATTTGACCTAAGTAGGAATTGACTTTTAAAAAAAAGTTTTTATATTACTTGTTTCTTTTATGTTTTGTCGCAAATTATTATTTCTGAAAAGTAATATGTGTTAAATTTAAAGAATGAAACATATCTTTGAAGTAAAGGCATCTCCAACGGTGTAAAGCATTATTAATTTTTTTATTTGTTATTAATAAACGCAGAAACATAAATGAAGTCATAATATTGAATTTATAGACATATAACATCATTACGACATGCAGATACTAACAAAAATAATTCTTAAGACAAAATATTACTCAATGAAAAGACATGTCCTATACATAGGACATCAGATCGAATGAGTTAAACGGAAATATCGGTCTTATAGTACTAATTTACAAAAAATAAATGTATCGTAGCAAAAAAAAAAAAAAAAAAAAAAAAAAAAAAAAAAAAAAACATTATACCGCACGCTAAACAATAAGTCGATATATAACTTCAAGGCTCGTTATGGTGAGTGCATATTAGGTTATTTTTAAGTTCAACTGAAACAGAATTGTGGTTAAATCTATAAATAATTGTCATTAACTTACAATAATAAATTTTACTTCAATCTAAACAAAATATTGGTGCAATATACTTTCCTTATCTTATGACTGCAATTAATACAACAACAAAATATGGTTTAACTTTGTGCACATTTTTAATCAGTTGTTGCCTTTGCACTTGTGATGCTGCTCATTTGTAGCATATTGCAGAGTATTAAGTGTGCAAGAACATCATTTTATATCCTGTTGCTATTTTGTCTCATTTTAAATTTCTTAAGTGGTTTCTAAATTCTTATAATTCTAGGAATTATGTTAATGATTTTGCTGCTGCTCTCTTTTCCCTATATACTTAGGATTTAAAAATGTATCCCCATAGATTCATTTTTCGCATTTTTGATTGAAACAAAAATAATTCTAAGAGAAATATCACGATTTTTAATGCGTTTTTCTCTACCTCTCATGTACGCATTCGGCTTTTTAACACTTTCCAACCTAGTTGAAAAGTGTTTATGACTTTGGTTTGTCTGCCGTATGGCCGTCTGTCCGCTCTCTAATAACCGTAAATATGATCGGAATGCTCTGCAATTTTTATATGTTATTGTCGTTATCTATAGCATGTTCCCTATTGCAACGAAAGTGTGTAGCACTTATAGTTTTTTTACATGTACATTCAAAAGAATTCCGTTACATTACGGTCTATGGGGAAATCATTTGCGGTTTATTTTAATGATGTTACACAATTTCAAACACATTGTAATTGATATATATCACTAAGGTGCATTACAAGAAGCTTAATATGGAATAGGGTGTGCATAGCACTTATAGTTACTTCAACAGGGACAGTCAAAAGAATTCTGTTACATTACGTCTATGAGAGAAAAATCGTCTGCGGTGTATTTAAATAATGTTTCACTATTTTAAACGCATTTAAATTTATATATATCCCTAAGGTGCATTACTAGAGGCTTACTACAGAATATTGTGTGTATAGCAGTCATCGTTCATTTACAGGGACACACAAAAGAAGTCTCTACTGTCTATTAACAATAATTCCTGGAAGTGCGTTTTATGTTACTGAATGCGATTTTAAATTTAACGTATATTACGTGGTGTGTATAAATTTTGTAGATCATATACAGGGAAGTACGAAAGTTCGCGAACACATTTCCATTTATTGACAGAAACTCCAGAAGGAGAATTTTAAACTGTGCTACGCGTGTCCTAGCTGAACTAAAATTTAGCATCCTATGTAGTATATATACAAATCTATAGATCACATACAGGGCTGAATAAAAGTATTCGGATATTTTTCCGAATATTGTATATGTTGGAAATTCCTGAAATTATGTTTTTAAATATGTTATGCGTTTTCCAAATTGTTTACTTAGATGTTATCTTTCAGCTTATTAAACGGGATGATTTGTAAAATTATTTTGGAAGCGTTCGAAAGTGTTACATAATCTATGCTTGACGTATGATTTTTCGTTCTTGTTTAGCTTTATATTATCTTTTTAACATCTACAATTGTCCCCTTTAATTTTTCTTTTTGCCTAAATTTTATAACATTTTCTTCATTTTCCCTCCTTTTATCCTTCCACTCCCCCCCTTTTTCCCCTTAGGTTTCTACATTTTGGTCGCGTGATGTTTTAAAATTAAAAAAAATATTTTTTTAAGTATATAGTTAATGCTGCAAATAAAAAAAACTTGATTTTTATATATAACGTGTAAAACAAGAAACAGGTAATAAATATCTTTCTATTAAAGCACGGGATGTAAGTTAATAATATCGAATCTCTTTCTTCAAAACATGGTACTTAAGACTACTTCAGTTATTTATCTTCCCTAAAGGGCAGGTAAATATAAGAAGGTACTACTGAAGTACGTTATCTCTAATTGAATTATCGAATATCCAATTAGCATGAGTAACGAAACATTTAGAGATTAATTAATTTATTTATTTTGCTTGTTAGGATTCGTTTAACGAAAAAAAAATCGTTGATAAAAATATTTTTTTGCTCGGATTTCATCTTTTAAAAATATTTTTCCAACAATTTTTTAACTACAATATTTTTATATTATCTGAGCTTATGTGGATTTGAAGAATTTTGGAGTCTTAGCATATATGCTATCATCAGATTCCAGAAATTCAAATATACGAAAGAACATACAGAAAGAAAAATATAAAAAAATATTATTAATATGAAAGTTGATTATATTATATTTATGTACAAATATTCAATAGAAAAATTAAGTCTATAGAAAAGAAATACAATCTAATTTAAAGATAGAGTACACATAGTAATATTGTACCTACATACACATACACATACACATAAGTAAATAATCATTCTGTTCCTAATGTGTAGTGACAGCTTTTTAAAAATGTGTCAAATTATACAAATGGTTACCAAAATTGAAGATCTTTTCAGACGGGAGGGATTCTCCTTCTTTTATACGAAAGAGTAACCAAATTTATATTATACAACAGGTTCAAGCGAAAATTGTAGTAGATATATTCGTAGAATTGACAGCGTGTTTCAATAAATATTCGGGTTGTATGAGACAAATTTAAAATCAAGGCAACAGCCATTTTTTCAACAAGATTTTTTTATTGTCAGAAAATACACTAATGCAGAACGCCCTGTTCTTAGAGTGAATTAGATATGTTTAATCGAATCATTCTTACAGACATAGAACCATCAAGGACGTTAAATGCCATCATAATCATGCTCACTTTCAGAAGTTATAAACCTGATGGGTGGGTGAAATGCATAGATATTAAAAAATATATCTACATGTATAGAGTATGTATAGCATTCTAAATGTATCTATAATGTGCCTAGATGTTTGTTACAGTATATTATACGAATCACTGAAAATCTGATCATTTCCCTGACATTTGACCGTTTCTAGCAAGAAAGGACTTTCCAAGACCACTCAAAAATATCTACAATAACGAAATGTCCACTTGTAGCTAAGTTTTTTTTAAAAATATGGAAACAGGTAAAAAATATCGCTTATGACTGCAGAATACAAAGTTGAAGCAATAAGCTTTTTATAATATAAGTTTGTATAGTTTCACAATTCTCGTTTCATTCTTAGACATTTTTTTTCAAATAACGAAATTAAAAAAAATATATATGAATATTTTTAATCTTTTTATTTTATTATATGTTAAATTTCATTTCGTAAAGTATAAATTAGTCACACCTGAGAAGAACGGAATCTGATAGAACGAAATAACAGTTTCACCTAAATTTGTAGTGATCCCAGAGAATGACTTTATTAATCTAATATACCTCCATTATAACAAAATTTCATAACAACGAGTGGATACATTCTGAAAAACGAAGTTCATTCTCCATGACTTGACTTTCATTTCTTTGAATGATTAGTAAAATTATCCTTAATTATCAGAACAGACTTACATAGACAAATACAACAATAGATATATACATAACTTTAAATATATATTTTCCTCCATCTATTGATATTAGATTAGAAAATATTTCCAGATTATATGCAAATAAATTATTTTAAAAGGATAATTTTAGAAGTAATAAAATAATTTTATGTTCTAGAAAGTGATAATTTTGTAAAAAAAAAATATTTATTTAAATGTTTCATATGTAACCTAACAATCTTCTAATTAAAAAAAAATATATATATAGATATAGATCACACAAAGAACTTCTGTTTAAAATTTACTACACGGATGCTACGTATGTTTTATAAACCTTTATTAATGGGTTTCTAAGAAAGGTTTATTTAAGGGCAGTCAGAATGTCCTGTGGAGATCATGTTAAATTATTGTACGTTTTTGCTAAATTATCAAAGATATGCGCTATCAAACAAATAATTCTTAATAAAGTGAAATCAAGTCCATACACAGCTATTTTTCAGTTATTCTTTTAAAACATCAGAAATAGAAATTAACTAGTGTTAAATAAAATATAAACATAAAATTCTTTTATTTATTTTTTTACTTTAAACATATATTATGTACAACTGTTCACTTCAGATTAAATAGAGATAACTGTAAATAATTAGGAAAAAATACAAATGCTGATGCATGCTATTTTCTATAAACAAGAACACTGAAGTTTAAAAAACACATTTTGAGAAAATTTACTTGAAAGTAGTATGTTCAAGGAATATGACTAGATGTGAACAGACATATATATTTTTTTAATTTTTCAAACTTACCGCTGCTATTGAAACAGAATTTAAATAGTGTTAGAAACGAGAAGAAATAAAGTAATAAAAAATTCAAAAATTCCCAAATTAATATATTTCTCGTTTTTGCCTTTTAAATTTCCTTAAATGCAAATCAGATTAGTCCCAGTACTGGTTTATGACTTTTGAATTTATTAAATCAGGTACCAGACACAGAGGGAAAAACAATTTATTAAATAATTTAAAAAATAGTTACATCTTCAGGATATTGTTCAATATTTATTATTATTATTATTATGTAATTATTAAACGCCAATGGGCGTATTTTAGAGACTATGCTATGGCAGAAAATGTTCTTGTGACAACCCTTGATTGTTATACATATTCCATTTGGCAATTTAATTAGCAACACCCACGTTTGACGTGCAGTAGAGAATGATGCATATAAAAAATCTGTATTTTTAAAATAGCTAAAAATGATACAATGGCTATTATTAAAACCTAAATTAGTACTGTGTACCTTAACAACATGGTCCAATTTCGTTGCAAGTTGCCGCATTTTATGATAAATAGATCCTAGAAAATCAGTAAAAGACAGGCAAACAAACATATAATTTTTTGATCCTGTTAAAATTTCTACGTAATCAGCAATAAGACATATCCTTTCCAACAGAAGAAGATTTAACAAAATCGTTGCAGTCGTTGAAAATATATGAACTACATACACTAAAAATATACAATTGAATTGCATAATTTTTCTTTAAGATGAGATCAAACAAGCATTTACTGATTTATCTCCAAATAAACAGAAGGCTTACCTTTCTCATTTTATACATTTTTTACAACGAATATCCGAAGTGAAAATTCAGAGACAGTTTTTACATTATTATCCTTAGTAAGAAAAATCTCTTTTTCTCAAAATGTTACGTTAGGATATAAGTTTTAAAAATGAAGACATTCTGGCATAAATATAAATTACTGTAGTGGATGCATTCAATTAAATTTACATATTTAACTGTTTAAAATGTATAAATATATTTCCTATTATTCTTGGAAACAAATTTCGCCTAAAACAAATCGTATACAAGCTTATGGTAGCAGACAATTATTCTAAATACGTTATTTTTCCAGAGAGAGCAATAGAGAATTCTAATTCTTTATTTGCGCCTGTTAAAGTAAATCAATTCTACAAAGTTGCACATTAAAGTAATCCAGTAAGATTACTCATGTTATTAAACTAGATACGTAGAAATCGGTTTTATAAAATGTAGAAAAAATAAAAAAATAAATATATATGCATTGGTTTTAATAGCAATTTATATTTATGTGGAATAATTGGAACAAAATATTTACCTCAGTAACCGATATAAGATTGATATTTAGGAGAAATTTATTTCATTTTTAAAACATGAATATATATATATATATATATATATATATATATATGACTGAACTTCATTATCTATTCTATCTCTACTGAGATGACTTTCAAGATACCATGGCATGTTCTTTCAATGGATCCCTTCGCATGTTGGCATTAGTGGAAATGAAATGGCAGATACAGTAGCTAAGGAGGGGGTCTCTTTGACACCGCACACTTCCATCTTGACTTTTCTGGAGATCTGTTCAAGAGCCAAATATACCCTCGACACATAAAGGCGTTCCCCTCTAGTTCACAACTGGTACTGTGGCAAAAAGCCTGGAGGAGCTATTGCTCTTGGGGGTAGCCGTGACCAGCAGTCTGCTATTTCAAGATTTTTGAGTGGACACTTGAGATGCCTGAAATTTGACAACGGTACCAAGATTTTCCCCATTTGTGGAAAGTGCAACACTGCACCATCCACCCCTGACTATCACTACCCTGTTTGGACTTAAATAGGAGTGACCTTTTGGAGTGTCCTTTCATCGTTTTGGACTTCCTCCAAATTTTGGGGCTCATGGAGGTGGTCTAGCCTATTTTCTAGATCATTTAGGATTAGAAACAACAACAACAGCAACATTATATATATTTATAAGATATATAACTATAAAGTTGTTTTTTTATTTATATTGTCTTAAAGTATGTTTTACTTTACCTAATACATTTTGATTCACATTTCTCATCAGACGTTTTAAATTACATCATATGTGCACCCACCTGAGTACATACTTATATAAGCTTTGTACTCATTCATCACAATTTTATCGTCTGATTGAGAAAATATAAATTTGAATAATAATAGGAGAAATAATGTTAATAAACGAAATAAGTGATAAAATTTACTCAATATGCTATTTCCATTTTTAAATCCAATATCTTGTTATAAAAAATATCATTTATTTTTTTCCTTCGCAATTTTATGGCGGAGAAGGTAATTTCAAAAAACAAATTATTAATTGATTTTATTTCACGAATGATATAAAAATTGGTTTAATAAATTCAATGCTGAACTTCAGGTATTTCAAAATTGCCTGATAATTTGATAAATAACTTACAGTTGTTTATCTGATATTCAATGAGTAAGATTTTTATTTTATTTTAGTTTCAGAAATTATTATTGAAAATTTAGTTTAGGAACAATGATTATGGAAATAGAGATACGTAATGGTGAATTTAATTGAAGAATACATTTTGTTTGGAGAATATTTTGAATTTTACAGTTTTATCAATTTTTAAGAGCTAATACCAACATAAATTTTGCTAGCATTATATACAGAAATAGTATTTCTTATCAAATGCAATATAAGGAATATATCATACCCTGTATTACATATATTAATTAGACCAATGAAGATAAAATTCTGATTTTTAACATGGTAACATTTGAACTTAACTTTGTAGTGAAAACAAAATTGTAATTTAATAAGAGGATGTGAAAAAATAATTTTCAGTCATACTAATGCAATTATAATGACGTCTTATTTTTTAATTACATTTGAAAAAAAGATAAACTCATTTTACTCATAACGAACAAAATTATTGTATTAAAGGGAATTATTTAATCTAATTAAACTGATACAAGTTAAAGTCCTAAAATTTAATTTAATTAAATTAGAATTTTACGAAAGAAATATTAATAATATCAATTTTCTTTTTATTTATACTGAATGAAATTTTAAAGTTATATAGTTAAAAATTTTAAAAGTTGATCGCGAATTAAATCACTACATCCTGCATTTTTCATACAAAAAAACTACAGTTTCAACAAAATTCCTTTATTTATATTAATTGTCGATAGATAGATGCAAAATAATATTTAGAAACGAACGTAATAAATGCATGGAAGCTCCATTAATCGATGAGTAAAACTGCTGTCTTGATCGACTCAAATATATACAAGCTGTGTAGAGAGGCATTCCTTTTTGAAATTCATTGATAAAAAAAAATCACTTATATATTTTAACCTCCTGTAGTATTATAATTTAAATTTTGTGCATTTTAACAGTTCATATCAAATCGTTGTGTGTAATTTTGCTAATGTAACCTAACAAAAATCATAAAAAGGCTTTGACGGCATTCGCGTATGAACCAATGAAATTAGTTTTTGTTTCAGAAGTATTCATTTAGACAACTCAACTCTATTTTAAGCGTATCAATTTCAGAAATGGAAAAAAGTAATAAACTTCATTTTTTAAATTTTTTATGTATAATTTATTTAAGTAAAAAAATTGATTCCCTGAATCATCAAACTATTTCCCCTTTGTTTTGAAGATTTAATTACTTTTCAACATCGCATAATTTTAAATTTTACACCATTGAAAGAGTGGGCGAATGCACTTTCAAACATTACATATTTGAAAACTGTATTTCAATTTTCTGACGTTTTATGATATTTAAATCAAACAGCTCGATTACGGAGCAATAACACATTTGCACTTAAAACAATATAAATAGTTCAACGTTTGTTTCCGTCTAATACACCATAACAAAATTAATACTTCAAAATAAAATACTAATTAAAACTATATCTATATCTACATGTGTTTTCTTTTAATAATTAAGAAAGATCTGTTATCTCTCCTCATTTTTGTCATCTTACACTGGCGGAAAAAAAAATCCCAACACCAAGAAAGACTTGTGTTAGATAAATGATATTTGGTAGGCATGTTTATACATCTGAAAGATGACATTGATTCAAATTTCGCGACTCGCGCATAAGTGTGGCGCTAGTGGCGCCACTCAGAACTTGCAAATCAGCTTTGCTTTAAATGCGTGCTGTAAAGTTCGTGAGCGTTATTTATCTTTAAAATTTGACGTATTGAGTTGATGTTAGCCAAAAATGCCTTTAAGAAGACGAAGAAGCCATTATCAACAACTCACCGAAGTTGAACGAGGTCGTATAATAGGGCTACGAGAAGCTGGATTTTCTTTCCGCGATATTGCAGAAAGACTTGGCCGCAATGTATCCACTGTGCATGATTGTTGAAAGTAGTGGTCAAGGGATGGTACAGGCTCAAGAAGACCGGGTTCCGGGCGGCCACGTGGCACTAGTGAGAGGGAAGATTGCCGTATTTGGCGTACGGCTGTGGCGCATCTTACTGCGTCTGCAGAAGAAATTCGAGCTGCAGTTGGTACCACAGTGACACAACAAACTGTTAGAATCCGGTTACTTCAAGGGAAGCTCCGAGCTTGGCGTTGTGTAGCGTCCATTCTACTAACGCCAAGTCATTGTCGTTTGCGTCGCCAGTGGTGCCAAGCCAGAGCTCATTGGAGGACGGAGTGGAGATCTGTTGTATTTTCTGATGAAAGTAGGTTCTGCCTTGGTGCCATTGATGGCTGTGTGTTGGTCAGAAGGAGGTCAGGGCAACGCCTACAAACAAACTGTCTGCGGGCTAGACAAAATGGACCTACACCTGGAGTCATATTCTGGGGAGCAATTTCCTATGCCAGCAGGAGCACTCTAGTGGTTATCCCAAACACACTGAATGCAAATCTGTACGTCAGTCTGGTAATTCAACCTGTAGTGCTGCCATTCATGAACAGCATTCAAGGGGGCGTTTTGTAACATGATAACGCTCGTCCTCATACCGCTGTTTTAACGCAACGTGCTCTACGGAGTGTCGACATGTTACCTTGGTCTGCGAGATCACCAGATCTGTCTCCAATTGAGCACGTATGGGATATCATTGGACGACAACTCCAGCATCATCCACAGACAACACTGACCGTCCCAGTACTGACACAACAAGTACAACAAGCATGGAACTCTATACTACAAAGTGACATTCGGCACCAGTATGACACAATGCATGCATGTTTGCAGGTTTGCATTCAAAATTCTGGAGGTTAGCCCGGCTATTAATGTAACAGCATTTCACATTTGAAATGCATTTTCTTGAGCTTAAATTAACCTGTAATCTTGAAAATCTAATCAATTAAACATGTTAACTAGACAAATGCATTGTCCAAATTCCATTGCTCTACAATAATTTTTTCTTGGTGTTGGGATTTTTTTTTCCGTCAGTGTATTTACATAAGATTAAAAATTTGCAGTTAAAACTCCAGATGACCACGTATTAATCAGGCCCTGAACTTAACGTTTTAGGTAAGTTTTCTTTATTGTCGATGAATAGTATCTAAACATTTTTATATTTCTTAGAGTACAATTCTATAAAAGTTATTTGTACTCATATTCCATTCAATTTATATATATTTATTTCACTAATTAAAATAGATCTCAAATTTTTTTCTCTGTTTTGTCATCTTATTTACATCAGATTACATATCTGTTGTTAAAACCCCAGAGGACTATGCATTAATCAGGCACTGACCTTAACATTTTAGGTCAGTTTTCCGTATTGTCGATGTATAGTATATGAGTATTTTAATCAATTAATTCAAATTTTAAGTGAAAATCGTTGCGCCAACGTTGACGAATTTTTGTCTGACGTTGGCTCAAAGTATGAAATCACCGCCTTGTCGTATCATTAGCCAACAAGCCATTTGACAACAAAAGCTCAACAGTACTCCAACCGTTAGCTGCTCATATCCCTTCTCATACTTACTTGATCCAAATTAGAAGGATGTCTGTTTACCATTCCGATATACCATTTACCAAACATTTTGCAGTGATTTTCACAAACTCTCGACAATCCGTGCTACTTTGGATAACATTAATAAATAGTTCTTAATCTTTTTCATCCAATTATTAGAGTTGTTTTTAGTTAACAGAAAAAATGCAAATAGGCGCAAGAAATGTGTGACAAGAGACAATGTTTGAAAATGTAAACAACAGATGATGTTTGTAAAAGTATTCAACTTCAACAAGTCATATCTGTGTGTGTAAATTTTTGTTTATAACTATATATTTGTGTCTATATGGGGGCATCTTCTCGAGAATAAGCAATAGATTAACACATATATACGGTAAATAAATTTTATGCAAGATTCAGGTTCATAACAGTTTTAATGAAATTCATATATTAATCCTGATATCTCATATTATTATTATTATTATTATTATTATTTAAATTTTGTTCATTGGTAAATCTTATCTCTATAATAAAATTATGTTTTATACTCATTTATAAATATAATTGAAATAATCTAATCCAGGCTTTTTTTATCATAATAAATTCATGTAATAAACGTATCACTGTTAGTAAGACTTTAGTCATTTGAATACATTTTCAAAATCGCTTCCAGCTTCTTATTTTTATTAAAAATTGTAATTATTATTAAAACAAAATTAAAAACTTTTTAATACACTACTGTGTAATTCGTTGCTTTATTTTCGCCTTTTCATACAAACATTTTCAATGTTGGATTAGTTTAAAATTATTAATGAACATCTGTAATATTTTACTAAAACATTAATTTTATTCCGATCAGATTGAATGTTTTTTTACAGAAGGTCAGATAAACATTCCATTTTAGGCCTAAAATTCAGTATACCTAGATACAATATTATTAGATTTGTTTAACAGATAAACCCTGAAGCGTTTATGGAAAAGTCTTTGAGAATTGAAAAAAGTAAAAACAAAATTAAGTTCTTTAAAAGCCATTTAAATAATTAACGTTTCGTGTAGTTGTCGGAAAATGCTATTAGAGAAATATACTCAGAGAATGAATAAAGACATTAATGGAAATTTTTAAAAAGACTGGATAATTACTTTTCGTATAAAATCATGATAACTATAAGAAGTTTAATTATAAAATTAATTTAAGAGCTTTATTATTTTTTGCGATATTTTCTCTTTATCTTTTAAGTAGTTCAGTCATTTTGTTTCTATTAAGCAGTGTAAGATTAATGTTCGTAAAGCATTGAGAATAAACGTATGAATAACTAATTAAAAAGATATTAAATACAAAATACGTATAGAAAAATCTATAACATGTATATTAGTAGCAAGAATTTCTAAAAGCAAATGTTTTAGAAATTTTAATATTATATTTCCTATAAATAACTAATTCTTCAAAATGGTGTATTTTGTTAACAAGTACATAATATATGTATATTTATTTATTTATTTATCACCCCTTGCTTTTCATCCTCATACATTTATTTTTATAGTATAATATATTTGTATTAGGCATTCGGTTTCAATATTTATTTCAATGTGTTTTTATACCTATTCTTATTTTAAATTTTGCACCTTCTTATTTTAAATTTAGGATGATAATTTCGTAACAGATGATAAAATACGCTTGTAGATTCGTTGTTATATATGATTCTGCAGTACGTAGATCTTCTAGAAATAAATAATAGATAATAAAACACTACATGAAAAATCGTAATATTATACCTACATTCACACTTATGAACTAATACTAATAGCTCGCTAAACATTTTCAAAACAAGAATGTCACATATAAAGAGTTAAATTTTCTTTTTGGAAGAAAATAACTGAAGATCAAAAATTTGTATTAACTGATAAAAAAATTCAGTTAATGTTAGAGGATATATATTTTTTTCTTTACACTGTACGCATAAACTAAGAATAATCATGGACTATTTTGTCTATTTTTTTTTTCAAAAACAGTAAATAAGGACTTTAAATAACTTATAAGTTTCAATAATTCATGATGATAGTTTTATTTTCACATTAAAATATAATGAAATATACATATCAAGTTATTAAAGCGATCAAACATTCTCAAAATTCGAGACGTCTTGGAAATTCGTGACTGCAGTTCACGCAGTTTTTGTTTAAAACGGTTATTACATTTTAAGAAGGCGATGAATTCGTGTAATAAAAATAAATATAAATCTTATAAAGTAATAAATTTTTAAATTATGAAAGTTTTTTAAAAATTCCGTTATAAAATTTGGTAATTCTGCAATCCATGCTTTATTCTACGTATATTTTAACAAATATATTTAACAAGAAGGTCTGTGTAAACGCAAAACAATTTTAAAATAGCAGAAATATATTTTTCTAGTAATGTTTATTTATTTTTACCGTTATCATTTAGATGCATTTAACATAATAATTCTTCTTGAATTTTTAACTACATTTGAGTATAACTGACAGTGTTCTATGTTGCTTAGAAAAAAATACATCCAGTCAAACAGATCATATTTCTTAATTAATAGATTTAGTAGAAAATTTGAAACTGTAAATTAAGAACTTACAATGTGACAAAAGTATAATTCTGTACGTACATCCCCCCCCTACACTCACCCCCCGCATATATATATATATATATATACATAAGATAACATCACATGCATTTTAATCTCCAAATTATCCAGAAAAAAAAATGGAAATAACCATTAGATTCGAAATAAAGTATCCGATTAATTTATTCTGAGAATACACACTTAGGGGATCGTCTTCATACTGAAATTGTACCAAACTCAGAAATTCTCAATCGAACGATGATTTTTACATAATATTTTTATTTTTAGCAATAGTTACTTTAGAATACCAAATATGAAGTCATTTCTTTAAAATGTGTAGGGATTTTTAAGGTTTAAGCTCTGAAGCTCCGAATGTTGAATTCATTTGTAATCGTTTCAAAACAAATTGCAATGCGTTAGTTTTATATTAATAAAGGAAAAATTACTTAGCAGAATGAGTTGAAATTTTATATTAATAACTGAAAAACTACTTAGTGGAATGAGCTGTAATTTTAGATTCGCATATTTGAAGTTTCTAAAAGTCGATTTCTGTTAAAGAATTTATAGGTTACACTTCATAATTTTTTCAAAAATGAAATTCTAAAATATAAATATTTTGAAATTATTTTTCGAAGAATAAAAAATGAATTGTGGAAAATTATTTGACAAGATGACTGTTTTAAGAGATAATTCATAAATCGGCTGTATTTTATATTTTTTAAACAGTTCAGAGTTTTGTAAAAATTTCGATCTTCGATTACAACAAACAAAAAGTAAATATAAAATTTAAAATTAAAATTCATAAAGATACAAATAAATGTAAATATATTGCTTGCAGGTACGTAAAAACATACATAAAAACATTTAAAAGTACATTAAAGTCCTTTTAAAATCAAAACGTTTTCAACCGAACTTATTCGGTCATCATCAGTAAAAAACCAATAGTTAAGTTGAGTTGTCTCTTCGCGTCTTAAAGCTTGCCCGGAACAAACCATTTTACTTCAAGGGTGTGGAATATAAGATGGGATGGGAAAGGTCATTCAACATTTCAAAAACAAGTACCTTTAAACAGGAAAATTGACCCAATCCAGGCTATCAATAGATCAGGGGTATATATTATACCATTGAAGAAAGATAACAAATATTTTATTTACGTAGGTATGACACTGGGTAAATTTCGGTACAGAACAAAATAACATGAAGCAGATTTAAGATTAAATAGACAGCACACTGCGTTAGCAAGATTAGCACAAACTGAACCTATAAAAGTAGATTTTAATGGATCCAAAATTATATTCCGCACAATTAATCACCAGGAAGCTATCATAAGAGAGTCTCTGGAAATAATATCTAAAAAAGAAATAGTATGTAACGATGTATTATCATATGATATCCACGCAGTCTGCAATGAATTATTACATGATTGATTAACCTGTACTTGTTTTTGAAATGCTGAATTTCCTTTCCCATCCCACCTTTTATTCCATACCCTTGAAGTAAAAGGGTTTGTTCCGGGCAAGCTAGAAGACGCGAAGAGACAAAAACTCAACTTAACTATTAGTTTTTCCCTGATGATAACCGAGTAAGTTCGGTTGAAAATGTTTTGATTGTAAAAGGACTTTAATGTGCTTTTAAATGTTTTTATTTATTCTTTTACGCACCTTCAAGCAATATATTTACATTTATTTGTATCTTTATGAATTTTAATTATTAAACAAGGTGAACATGCACTGAAAATTTAATTTTTTATAAAATGTATAGTATAGAGAAAATTTCCTTTAAAAAATCTCCAGATTTCGAAACTACGCCATCAATAAATGAACATTTACTAAAAATGAAATACAAAGGATCCACTTTAGAATTACACCAGAGTATTCAAAGTTGTTATAAAAAAGACGGTAGTCATAATTAAGGCATAGTTATTTAGAGGTCGATTGAAAAATAAATGATTATATAACTTTGTAACATGAAAAAAATCTTAACAAAAAATAGATATAATGTTTGTCATCAGCACCAAAATTACCAAAAGAAATTACCAAAAAAAAAATAAAAAAATATTTTGTATATTGTTAACGAACCTCGTAAAACATTCCTCATCTTTATAAATCACTTACTTTCTAGATCTTACACCAAGTTTTATTGTGATTTATCCAATGAACATCTAAGCAAATATACTTTTATTATGACCACCTGTACCACCATCTTAATTGTGACAACATATAAAGATAGTTACAATCTCAAATTCATCACACAATGGACACATAAAACTTTTATCATAATTCAATTCAAAGCGTAGAGATAAAACGAAGTAAAAGGGACGCGTGCAAATTAGCTCGTTTTATCAATGGAAAATTATATCCCAAATTTTAATGTTACCGAAATTGGAGTAACCAACCACTTTCGAACGACTTGATTCACAGAATAGTATTCTTTTAAAAATAATTTTAATAAAAATTAATACAAATTAATACAAATTATAATAAATAATATTTTAATAAAAAGTATTTGTTTAATTTTCCTAAGCTAATAAGGATGATTTCTCAATGATGGTATAAAAAATGCGAATGAATGTCTTTAAAATATGCGTATTTATCTTTGATGAAATTATTAATTAAATGATATGATTAGTAATATATTATTATGATTATTATTATGATATGATTTAAATAATAAAAAAAAACCTGTGAACAATTAATTTGATTATTAAGATAAACGATATGATTTTTCGAATAAATGTTATGTGTATTTTGTTATGTGATAATGTTCTTCTATATAGCTCCAATGGGAAATACATAAAATATTAAAAAAGAAGTGAAATAAGACAAAACCAAATATGGATCTGTACAAGATATATCTTTTAAAGGATCAAAGGAATACATTTATTAAAATACTATGAAAGAGTTATTTTTTTCAGTCTTTTAAATTATTTTAGAACTCATAAACGTGCATATACTTAATGTTTTTCAAAAAACAACATTTGAAAGTTTCTTACAAAAACTTTATTTTTTTTTCTTAAAACTTCAATAACGCATTTTTTGAAACTTTACAACAATCTAAAACTTCTATCACAAACTTCTTTTGAATGCTTCACATTTTTTTCGCTTCACTGCAATTATAGAAAAACGAGTGCTTGTTCTAGCTTTTTTATTTTGGTTTTGGCCAAAAAAGTCTGTATTTGACATTTATTTCACATCTTCTCAAGTTTTAAATATTCATTCTAATAAAAGAAAACGAACAAAGTTGTCAAAATTTTTTGAAGAGATTCATTCGTAAAAATGATTGCATATTTATGTTGAATTCTTTGAGAAAATTATTAAACTTCCGTATCATGAATTATGCAATTTAAAATTCCGATTTTTTCCTTAAGTTCTTTTAAATTGTAAATAATACAGTATTCTGTGTTAAAAACACTTTTATTTAACAGACAATAAATGAAGTCTTACTTGTACCTAATGTCATAGTATAATTTAATACATGAAGATATGTATAAATTAGGGTACTTGATATTTTAAATACGGATTAACTATTTCATCATAAGTTCATTTGGATGGCTATTTGTAATATAAAAAAATCTGTGTAAAGGGAAATAGCTATTCTGCTAACATTAACTGTAGAGTGTGTATGATAGGTCTTGCTTTCACTGCATTATTTTTAATGGTTGTGTGAAGGCGCGAAATATTGGCAAAAAAAAGTATTTTTCTGTAGGGAGATTTAGCAGATGTATGCAACTTATTGCATTGTTTTTCAGGCTAAAGGGAATATTAACTTTATTTATTTAAAATATATTTGCATTTTTCTATTGTCTTCAAAACTACAAAAATTAGATTTTTTTAAATTTCACTGGATTCTAAAATATCCATAAAATTTTTCAGAACGTTTACATTTTTCCATCTCACAGCAATTTTGAAAATGAATGCTGTTGTAGCATATTTCTCCTAGTTTCGACGAAAATAGTCTTATAAAATCCCATGACTGACATTAATTTCACACTTTTTCATGTACAGCCCGTCACATTTTAAGTTTTATTCTGATTAAAAACACGAAAAGATTCTTGAATTCTTTTGAAAAGATTTATACTGAAAATGGTCATTATTCTTTGAGAGAAAGGTTAAAATTCAGGTGTAATAATTTATCATATTTAATTGAAAAATTTTCCTTTCATTTTTTTAGGTGCGTTCGTAATTATATAAATACCTATCACCTATTGTCGTCGTCTAGTCCGCCCGTCTGTCTGTCCGTCCGTCCGCATATAACAACGCAAAAACTACCCAACCGATTTTGTTGAAATTTAAGATATATTATCTTTGCAGAATTTTGTCGAGACATTTCAAATTTTATAAAAATCGAATTAAAACTTTAGAAAATATTAATAAAAAAATTTATTAAGAAATTTGTTTTTTTTTAAATCGGTGCTTTCTTGTTATAGGAGGTTTCGAAGTTGAATCGTCAAGCGACCGAGATACTTATTTTATGACAGAAATTAATCTGCATCCATATAATTCATTTCACAGAATTAAAAATCACCAAGATTTGAATATTTACATAACTAGCTATAGTACGAACGCACCTCTTTTGTCACGTTTGACGTACAATTTCCAACTTGTTTATTCTTTTGCAGTATATTTTTTCAGCATTTCGACCTATCGCAAAATAACGAAATTGTACGTTTTGATAAATGACAGAACATAATTTAATATATAAGATTATCTATTAATTATTGTACAGTCCTGAAAAAAATCATAAAAATTGACTAACTCTACCACAAATTATCGTAAAAAAATGCGACTAGTACCAATCGATTAGTAATGTATCTACTAATTGATGCTATTTTTAAAGTTTGTTAAAGGGGTCGTTGACACATCAATATTATAACAAAATTTTAAGTTTTCAATACTAACACCATATTTGGATTTTTCGGGAACTTTTACCTTCGTCTACCAAACGAAAATTCATTCAATAAAGTTTTTTAGGAACTATATATTGTTAAACCTTGGAATTCCAAATATTAAATTAATTTTTAGACGTTTGAAAATAGATGATACACTGTGGGTAGATTTTGAAGCATAAGTCAAAAACTACTTATCGGAATTTTAGATTAGCATATTTGATGCTTCTGGAAATCGATACCTTTCAAAATATTCGTAGTTTACGAGTCACATTTAATTTAAAGAATAACTTCAAATACATAAACATTTTGAAATTATTTTTCGGAAAAAATTTTCAATTTTAGTATATACACTTTTAAGAGAAATAGAGTTTTAGAAACTTCAATTATGCGAACACAAATTTACAGCTTATTCCACAAGTAGTTTTCAAATTATGATTAAAAAAATTCTCGCATTGCAATTTGTATTGAAATGATTAAAAATGACTTCAACATTACATGTTTCAAAAATTTAACATTAATATTTCTTAAACTACTTGACCGAATGGTTTCGCATTTGGTATATGAAAGTAACATTCATCGAAGTATCCTAATATAAAGTCAAAATTAGGTTTTTGTATAAAAAGGTTAAAGTTTGTTTCAATTTATGTATGTAGATGACTCACTAAACAAAATTTAAATTCGGATTAATTAGTAGACGTTCTTACTAATCAATTAGCAACAGACACATTTTTATTCAATAATATTCCGAAAATCAGCCAGTACTTTAATCATTAGGCAATAACTTTCTGGTACATTTTTTTTTATTGTTTTTCTCTCAGGATTTAGTTAGTATATCTTAATAACAGTGTTAAACACTGTAATATTAACTCGAAATCGTCGATAGTTTGTGAAGTTTTGATGCTTATAAAATTAGCATGCTTATAAAAAAATTTAAACGTTTTATATAAATTAAATATTTATTAGTTGAAAGAAACGTTAATTCTTAAGTCTAAGAAAAATCAAAATGCAAGTACATTTGCTTGTAAAGTCTTACATTAAATTTAATCTGATAAATAAATAAAAAGCATCCATATTGACCACCACTTTATATGTATAGAAATAACATACATAGTTTTGTATGCCATGTCACTGTATGAAGCCAAGGGTAGACTGGAGAATCTGCGTCATCACTAAAGTTCTAATTTTAAGAAAACTTTCATTGTTTTGAGCTGAATGCAGCAAGTAAAGAACAGATTCAGCGTTTCGTAATACAGACTTGACCAACTTTTGAACAATGACTTGAGGTTATTTGTAGGTTTTATCAACTAAACCATACAGGGTTAATTTACTCTCAGTCATACGTGTTGATTAACGAAATCTTTATAGATAATTTTTACTGATAGATAAATGTGCAGGTCAGGAATCGAAACTAGAACCACTTTGCTAAAAGATCCAACGCTCTACCAACTAATCTATCACAGAATACTTTAGATGACACACATCACTCAAGCAACCTGTTGGGAATAACATACATCCTGTAATTTTACGTAGAAATTCCATTTCATGGATAAGTAATTAGGAAATTATTTTTATTTAAAACATATATTTCTTAGAGAAATCTTATGAGAATATTTTTATTATAACTGAGTGAAAAATATTCAGGCCTGGAGTCTGATGATTTTTGCTGCAAATGTCAACAAAATGTCTTTTTGAAAATTGATAAATGTGCAAATTAATAGAAATGTTCTGCATTTTTTAAATTTTAAATTAAATAAAATTAAATAAAACATTAAAATTATTAAAAGTACAGAATTTTTTATATTCGTAAAAGCTATAGTGGAGATTTTTAAATCCTGACTGCAAAAAATGTAAAAATACAAATCGGAATTGATATTTACTAAAAGGAAAATTCACCAATTTCGGTTCATGGTAAAAAAAAAAATCCTGAAATATATTTTTTCCCTTTTTTCTGAAATAAAAATTATGTGTGTTAAAACTGAAATAACATGATACTTTGATCACAAAAAAGGAAAAAAAAAAATCTGACAACAAAGAAAAATTATAAAAAGTTAGGCATTTTATTATTGTTAAAGTTTACTGTATTGTAGAGTGTAGACATTCGATAAAAATTTGGAGGTTTCCACTTCCTACAACCTTTAGCTTTCTTTGGTGAAATGAGGTAATTACTTGCTTCAGGCAAAAGAAAGAGTAAAATAAGCATCGAATCTTTTATTTCAAAGCATTAAAACCGGGATCTTTATAAAGAAAAGTACCATTACAAATCAAAAGATACTTTTTTTAAAGTTATTTTCTTTAACAACTGCCTCTCATTCATTTACTTTTGTATACTGCTGCAAGGTAAAAATGGTTTTCAAATAAAATTTTTCTTAAAGTTAAGCGATAAAGACAATTTAAGTTTAAAATATTTAATTGGTCAACAAATTGCAGAAGTAAATTGGCTTTGTAATAAAAAAAATACATTTATGAAAAAAGCATTGTTCTAAAGAAATTTTAAAGCAGGGAATGCACTATTATTATTTCCATAAGCGTTGACTAAACTTCAGATATATATTTATTTCTGCAGTTCATATTAAATATTAATTTGGAGCTTGGTGCGATATAATTAAAGTAAAAATAAAATACAACGTTAAAACACCAGTGTAATTGAAAACTCAGTGTAATGCAGCACTGAGGAGGGTATGCTATATGCTACCGAAACCGGTATGCTGTAGATTCAATTACACTGGTGTTTTAACGTTGTATTTTATTTTTACTTTAATTGTTCATATTAACTACAGGAAAATTTACCGAAATTTATCTTGCATTATATTAATAGTATAAGAACTAGCAAGTCAGAAAACATGTGATTTTAGCAAGGCTCATTTTTCTATATCCCCTAGATTGTTTTGGTGTAGTTCACATGGGGACGGTCTGGCTGGCCGAATACGTTGCGTTTACCTGTGAGATTAGGGGTAAGATAGGTCAAAAAATTACAAAATTACGTCATTTTAGCATGACTTTCGATTGTAAAATTTGTTTCTACTAACTATTCTTGATTATTAAAACCATTTTTATAGGTAAAATATAGGTCAACTTCACCTAATTTTAGCAAAACTAAAATTGTAATTTTACTCTTTGGCTATCACACAAGCCATAATTAACTTGCCAAACAGAAATTCGGTTGCTAAATTATGCCATACCGATTTAAATATGGCAGAAAACGCACCCATAAGAAGAGTTGGCAGATTTTTTTGTTCTTTGGCTACAGCCAATAATAGCCAAGCCTTGGTTGTTGCCAAAACAAAGATCGTTACTCTCTATAAATATATATATATGATTTTTCGAAATAAATGTTTAATTTGTATAATTGATGAGTCAATTAATTGTAATTGTTATTCTGCTCAGTAACTGTAGTATTGAAAGTGTTATTCTGCTAAATTTTGAAAATCAAAAAACTATCCACACTTTTTTCTGATTGTGTTAAAACAAATATTTATTAATTTTTATGAAATCGCCAAAGAAGCGAAAAACGAGCAAAAATGAAACTCCATGGCGTAAATTGTTAAACTTTATGTTAATTTAAATTCTCTCTTATATTTTAAGTAATATTAAAATTAAATTGTAGTTAATTAATTTTTATTAATATTCACACTTAATTTATAAATAATATAATATATGATATTTTCTCTTAATTATCAGGGTAAACATATAGCGACTAGAAAGAAATAGCCAAAGTCATCTGCTACTGTTCAAGGTCGAATGATCATGTGTGGCTTGGAATAAGAATGTCGTTCGCAGTGCGATATCTGTCTTTTCAAAATGAAATTTAATTGCTGTGGCTAATAAGGGAAAAGCACAAGTTTTTTGTAGTGATAAGAATGGTAATCAAATTATTTTCATTGAAGATACATTCAATAAATGTAAGAAAATTTTAAATATATGTATCAAGTACTGTTAAAGTACAGAAGGACAGTAATAGCGATCTGTTGCTAATAACGCATTTTGTTTTAGACTGAAAAAAGTAAAAAATTTTAAAAATAGACAGGAAGCTGGCATACTGTTTTTACAAAATCAAAGGGATGGTAAAAACCATCAAAATGAACCGCCGCTACTTCGACAAAAAACGGCGCATCGCGGTTTCGGATGTCCCTTCCTTCAGTTACTGACAAGGAGAGGGCAAAACTTGGTAATCACAGATTTTGATTATTTTCATATATGTTGTAGGGTAGGCCCTTAGTTTCAGCTTTAACGGATTTTATACAACGCCCCTTAGTTCTCGAGAAATAGGGGATTTAATGTGATAACACAACTTAAATAGTTCCTTCGTAATAAACCAGTGGCTGAGAGGTTGTGCTCTCGAAGCTGGTAGACGGGAGGTGCTGGGTTCGATCCCAATCGCACCCGTCGGCCTAATCGTTCGGAGTTTTCGTGGTTTTCTTCGAGCCGTGGATTTATCCATGCGTAAATACGGATTAGGTTCCCTTAGAAAGACCCCCACGAAGGGCACTCCCCCCGGGCCTATATCCCTAGTGTAGATAATTGGCCGTCAATAATCAACCCAACCCAATCCTTCGTAATAAAACTATGCAGCTGTTAAATAGCTCAGTTGTTATGGCGTCTGCCCGTTCGTTAATCCGTGGTTTCGGGTTCAAAACCAGAATGTGCTACGTTTGATTTTCTCATTTTTTGTTTTACAAATATAATTGTTATTAAAATTTAATAATCGCAATTAAAAATTATAATATTGCAAATTAATTTTAATGTTAATCTTTTATTATTATTATTATTATTTTGTAACTAAATCGTTGTATAAAACATCATTAAACGGTTAATATTTCTTTTAAATAACATAAATATATTTAATAT
Source organism: Maratus michaelseni (assembly GCA_963931845.1). Lineage (NCBI taxonomy): Eukaryota > Metazoa > Arthropoda > Arachnida > Araneae > Salticidae > Maratus > Maratus michaelseni. Next base: position 322,679,927 of record OZ007587.1, read on the forward strand.
ATGCTTTATCGATGCAATGATATAGAACAATTGTGTCCACTTGTGATTTTAAAGGAACATCATTTATATATTGCCTTAACAAGGGAAGTCAATGCGATGATAACACTACTGTTTTTAAAGTAAGAAGCGTAATTATATTAAAAAATAGCATAAGAATAAATTACAACATATTTTTTTGCATATTAAAGATTGCAATTTATATGATGTTATTAATAAAATAAGGTATCATTTTGTAACGATTTTGGAATTTTTACTAGTTAATAATAGATTCAATTTTTTTTAATCTCTTTAAATGATGAAAAATGTTTAATAATGGTTTAACAATAAAAAATGCTAAATTAAAATTTAAATATGTTAACATTATAATAAATGTACGATATAAAAAATTTTAATTGTGAAATTATTAAATTATAATTACAACTATATTTATAAAACAAAATATGATAAAAACAAACGCAGCGCACTCCGGTCTCGAACCCGGGTCCACGGATCAATGAGCAGACGCTATAAGAACTGAGCTACGACCAAAGCAGAAATATTATTACAAAGGAAATATTTAAGTGGCATTATAATATTAGACCCCCTATTTCTCGAGAACTAAGTGGCATTGTATAAAATTCGTTGAACCTGAGACTAAGGGACCCCCGCCCTACAACATATATAAAAATAATCAAAATCTCTGATTACCAAGCTTGGCCCTCTCCTTGTGAGTGGAACAGTAGCAGGCCCGATCACGGAAGATCCTACCAGAAAATTTAAATTAAGTAAGTTTAAGAGATAGGGTCAGTGGATTACAAGACAGTGGGTTTGGAGCAGAGGATCAGTTTAATACTTCGGACGATAAACGAGGCTTCCAGCTCTCATGAGTAGAAATGTTAATCAAGATGCAAGTTGGTGTTTAGAAATGTTTGGAAGGAAATATACCAATTATGTACACATCGAATTATATATAAGTTTTTATACAAAGCAACGATCGTTTCCTTGGCAACATCAAGACTTGGCGGTAATTGACTGTAGCCAAATTACTAGGAAAGCTGCCAACTTTTCTAATAGCCACATTCACTGACAGATTTAAATCGGCCTGGCTTTAATTTAGCAACGTAATTTCTGTCTGGCAAATTAATTATGACTTGTCTGATAGCCGAAGAATAACATATTAAAATTTCAACTTTGCTAAAAACCAGTGGCTGAGAAGTTCTGCTCTCGAAGCTAGTAGACGGGAGGTGCTGGGTTCGATCCCAATCGCGCCCGTCGGCCTAATCGTTCGGAGTTTTCGTGGTTTTCTTCGAGCCGTGGATTTATCCATGCGTAAATACGGGTTAGGTTCCCTTAGAAAGACCCCCACGAAGGGCACTCCCCCCGGGCCTCTATCCCAAGTGCAGATAATTGGTCGTCAATAATCAACCCTCAACCCTCAACTTTGCTAAAAGGACGTGAAGACAATTCATTTTTTCACCAATAAACAGTGATGCCAAGTCTCGTTGGAAGTCTTTCTCCAAGTCTCTCTCCAAGTGCTTTTTGATTTTTTTTTTGTTTAATCGAAAAATTCTTCTATTTAAAAGATCAATATTTTCACCAAGAAATTACTGGTATTATAAAATCTGGAGACTAAAAAACTCTGCTATAAATCAGGGTCTGTCACGTTCTTCACAACGTTGAAACCGTCTGGCAATGATTGATTAATATCACGAACAGTTAGCAGAAACAAATGTTATAAACAAAAGTCATGATAATATAATGTAATTTTGTAATTTTTTCATCTGCATTGCCCTATTTTCAAAGGTAAACTCAACGTCTACCGCCAGCCTGAACATCAAATGAGGTTATATAAGTTTATTCAGATAATTAAAAGGAAATATTATATATTATATTATTTAAAAATTAACAGCGAATATTAATAAAAAATTATCTTTAATATTACTTAAACATTAAGAGCAAATTCAAAAAAAAAAAAACATAAAGGTTAACAATGTACGTCATGGAGTTTCATTTTTGCTCTATGTTTCGCCTCTTTGGCGATTGTATAAAAAATTAATAAATATATTTTTAAGAATAATTAGAAGAACTGTGGATAAATATTTGATTTTCAAATTTTAACCAAGCAAAATAACTATTACAATTGAGGGGGTCGGGGAAAGATATTGCTAAGCCACATTTTTGGACTTCTGAGATATTTCAATTTGAAAATTTGATCAAAAACTCAAATCAAGATATGTAACATAAAGTTTTCTCGCCAATGTCTTAGTAACATTTAAGATATTCTGAGTAACATTATGGCATTACTACTTTAATGATATTAAAATTATGTTCTTTTGTAAATTAGCTATCTTCGTTGGGGACATAGACATCTGGCGCAAAAACGAAACCTGGGACATATGCTGCGACCAAGTGACATTAGAAACAAATTATATATAGGATATTATAATTTACAATATTAACATATTACTTTATGCAATATGTTAATATACATGTTATTATAATATATATGTTACATATGTTAACGTATTACTTTACCATCATTGCAGTGATAGATTTATTTCACCAAAAATGTGGCTTGGCACTCTCTTGCCTCGACCCCCTCAATTAATTCATATATTAATTACACAAATTAGGCATTTATTTAGATAAACCATATATATTTTTGTAGAGAGAAACGATAGTTGTTTTGTCAACTATCAAAACTTGGTTGTCAATGAGTGCAGCCAAAACACTACAAAAGCTGCCAACTCTTCTAATACTTAAAACTAATAAACGTTTCTCAGCCAGATTTAAATCAGTCTGGCATAAATTTAGCAACCGAATTTCTTTCTGGCAAATTAATTATGGCGTGTCTGATAGCCAAAAAGTAACATATTAAAGTTTCAACTTAATGACGTAAAATGACGTGAAGTTGACACATTTTTTAACCTATAAATCAGGGTCTGGCACAATCTTAAAAACGTTGAAACTGTCTGGCAATAATGACTTAATATCACTAATAGCTAGCCGAAACAAGTATTAAAAACAAATGTCATGCTAAAATGACTTAATTTTGTCATTTTTTACCTGCATTAATCCTATTCTCACAAGTACACGCAACGTCTCCGGCCAGCCAGACCGTCCACACCATAAAAATGTAGGCGGTATAGAAAAATGAGCCTTGCAAAAAATCAAATGAAGAAAAATTTGCTCTTACACTATTCTCTAGACTAGCTCTTAGACTATAAATAGTAAGAATAAAAATCTGAATTGCAATTACTTAACGTCTCATTTTCCAAGTTGTAAAACATTTAATGAATTTTTCATGTTCTTTTAAAATTTTATACGCAAATTGCATATATTTTATATTACAATAATTTATACGTAAAATTTATATACTATAAATAATTTCTGCAAATTGGAAAATATTGATGACGATAATTCAATTATTGTTGTTGTTCAATTACGATTCTTGGACGGTCCTAGACCTCTAATCAAGTTTCGAAGACCCTGGGCCAACTTCAATTTCACGAAATCACATGGGACGGAAGTCTGACTTTTCTTGAAGATTATCTGCATAGTTTTGAACATTACCGGAATTTCTGAGTAGATTTCTAAGTTTGGCATCTATCTCGCGTCATCTGACCTAACAAGGAAGGGACTCTACGTCTACTCATTACTGATTTTGCGTTCCATTCTGTGCCAGGGCATGGGATTGACCCACATATAGTGATCCCACGAGCAGACACTTCTGAATTACTCGCCGAATCTCATGCTACTTACTTTCCGTATTATGATGCTGCTAGTTTTCTTCAGCATCAAATGCCGTTATTACGCACTGATAAAAATCTCGAATAAACTATACAGTCATTTAATTGAATTATATAGATAATGGTTATTTATTTAAATTTTATAGATCATGGTTCCATGTATGAAACATTATTTATTAGTATAAAAATTAATATTTTTAACGTGAAAAGAAATTTGCTGCTTCAGTCTAATCGTTTCAAAAATTGATGACATATAATAATTATGCATATAAATAAGTCTCTTGATTTCATGAAGGAAAAGTATTTCTTTTAGAATAGAAAAAAAATTATATTAACTGTGGCAGTTTGATTGAAAAATTATTCAAAATATCAAAATATAATTAAAAAGCTTTTTGAGAGAAACAGAAATTTTAAAACGTGTTACTGTAATGTCAGTTTCAGAAATATTTTTAAATAAAAGAACAATGTATAATATTTTAATTTTAAATAATTATTTTTTCTGAAGCTGCAACTGTTAATTAAATAAACATTTAGTTAATTTGATATTTTAGTTAAAGAAGCAAAAATTTACAAAATTTTAACTATTCTTTGGAATTTTTAAAAATTACTTTACAATATAACAATAGAACATTAAATAAAGTTCTATATGGAATAGCTAAAGTTTATAATTATGAATTTATAAACAAAATATTAAGTCTCTTTATTAGTGTTTAATGCATGAAATGGAAGACACCTTTTAATAAATATCACATATTTGCGATTGCCTGTAACTCATAATTTCATTAATGATGTTTTCCAGTGATCTATGCATAAATATTATTTGTAAGTTCTTATTTGTTTTCTGATAAGTATCACATGCTGAGCAATATGTATATTACAATGTTCCATGTATGAAAATGGTCTTACTTTATGTAAGGAAAACAGTTATTTGTTTAAATTTGCAATGTAATTGAATTAATTATGTATACAAAATAGAATAATATTATTAATTTCCGTGTATGTAACATTAGATAATGTAAAGTAAATGCAAACCTTCATTGCAGACATGGGTATTTTTATTTCATTATTCACAAAGACATAGTAACATAAATTTTCAAGAAAATATCTAGTAACAATGTTTATTTATGACTGACAAATATATCTAATGAAATTACTCATCTACAAACTTCTAATGAATGCTTGCAGAGTTTTACAAATTATTTAGGATAATTTAAAAGTTAAAGAACATTTATGAAACTTCTCACACCACAAGTGTGACGAATTATTAGCTTATCGCTCACTATTTTACTTTGATGAATGATGTGTTCAATTGTTATAATTAAAATGTTATTCATAATAATGTAAAATAAATTATTTATGACATATGAGGGGATTATAATGACAGTGGAGTAAGTCAATATTTAGTAATTTTAGAAATGAAGGATTTTGTGAAACTTGTCGTATCACCGTTGCATTAAGTGGTCCAACTTGTTTTGCCCTTTATCGACTCCATAAGTGAACTATGACTTATTTGACTGTCGCACAGAACAGAAATTAACATACGTTCAGTAAAAATATGGTTATCTAGATTTTTCAAATTTTTGACTTACTCCGCTGTCATTCTAACCCCCTCATATATGAGGCGTAGATATTTCAGAAAAACAGCAAAAAAATCAATTTAAAGTTTTTTTTTTTTTTTTTTTTTTTTTTTTTTTTTTTTTTCTTTAGAATCATAATATAAGGAGAACGATAATGTTATAAATATTCTACAACTCAATTAGTAAGCATCATTTTGAAATTTTACCAATTAGGGGAAGTAAATGGTCCATGAATTCATTCCCTTATTATGTTGCTTGTAGTAAAATGGATTAAAAATGTTATTTTATTAGTAATAAATTAATACTATGGTGATCACAGTTATTAATTTAAAATTATTTTTTATATTACGTATATATGGACGAAAAATTATTCACAATCAAAACTGATATATTTTTTAACTGCTTCAAAAAATTGCTTATCACAAATTTAAAAAAAAAAAAATTCAAAATCATGAAAGTTCAGTAAATTCATTTTTAAATTACTCTTCTTGATTTCTGAATCTTTGAAAAAATTGTTATTTGAAAAACTTTCCTTTCAAAAGTTTAAAACTTTTGTTAGAGAAATATATTCACGGAACGCTCAGAAAAATAGATTTTATCATGAGAATTACATATATTGTGTAGTTTGTAAATCGGTTTTAATAATAATTACGAGGAATTTAGTTTGAAATAGGAGATTTCATATCTAATTTCAAAGGCATTGATTGATTGCGCTAACCTGCAAATATTATAAAACTTTAGTAGAAAGAGTTGAATTCATAAATCATTGAAATAATTGCTTGGCAGCACTGTTCAAGTTATAGAACATGGTATGTTTAAAATTCATTAAATATCTTCGGCATTCCTTAAAGTTTTATATCTACATGTACTTGTGATATAAAAAACTGAAATTTCCAACTTTTAGTTTTTTATTAATAATTTATCTTCAAAACTTTCGGAAATCAAACATAAAAAGGAATGATAGATTATATTAGGCTACAAATTATTTTTATAATAATAGGTGCCATGTATCGGTAAATGCGCTGTCATTAGATTGTACTGCAAAGAGATCTGAAACAGACCTATAAGTAATCTTTTTCAGACTTTCTAAAATCCAAAATTGTGAATATATTCATTTTGCTTTAATTCCGAAAAAAAAAGTCCTGAATCAGGATCATGTACATAAACTGTTAAAAATTTATAATTTATAATTTTTTTAATGAAAAAATTTCCATGATTAATTTTAATAAAGAGTATAATTTCACTAATTGACTCGTGTATTTATATTTTTCAATATGTAATTCTTTGTACCGAATCAGTGCTATAAAATCAGTACGTATTACAAAACAGAATCGCGTATTACAAAATACACTATTAAAAATCTGCAGAAAACTGTCCAGCCATTCAACCGTTTTTATTGATAACGGTTACTTAACCATGCTAAAAACCGTTCTATTATTAAGTGATCATATTAAGAAGTCAGAATTAGAGGTAAATTATGGTTATGTAATAGTTTTCTATAAAAACGGTTGTATGACTGGACAGTTTGCTGCAGATTTTTAACATGTAATAACAACGCACAATAAACGGTATTCATTGAGTAAACTATATCTGCTTTTCATTCAATACTTTCCACGCTATAAAATATATTCCAATATAATTACATAAAGATATATTTTAATATGTACTATTTTTCATTGATATAGAAAAATGAATATAACGAATAGCCAATTATTTGAAACTCACCGTAAAAAAATTATCATAATAAAATAGTCATTGGAACGGCTTTAAACTGTTTAGCAATTATACTGTATTTATAGATAAGTATTAATAGATAAAGGTTACTTAACTTATTTTAAGACTATTATCATATGACCGTAAGTTATACATATGTATATGTACGGCCATTTGGACATTTTAATATTACAATATCTTTATTTATTACAACAATTCAGTAAAAAAATATATACAGTTAAAAATAATAAAATAAATCTAATAAGTGGTCGGTCACAATTTTATAATGTCTTTCAACATTCTTGTTACATGTAGATCAAAATTTTATTTTTTCTCTCACCATAATTTTTTTCTATTTTCTTACTTTCAACATCATGTGTAAAAGTAGAACGGCCTATAAAATAATTTGTTTTACTTTCTTTATTATAAAAAATTGTGTGTCAAAAGGATTGTCAAAATAGATGTAAAAACGATTGTCATAAAAAAATATAATATTTTATATTCCACTGTACATGATATTTCAATGATAATTTAAATTTTTCGTCATATATATATATATTTATGGTTAGTCGCAAGATTAGAAATTCTAAGTGGAAGACAGTAGCTATTTTTCTAACGTTAATTTTACAGTGTAACTTTACAGTCTGATTTTCATAGGTTATCTTATGTCGAACATGAGCAAGTAGGGAACACGAATGGCAAAAATACATTTGTTTCTGGAATATTTCGGAGAAGCATTCTATATGCTTCTCCGAGCATTTCTCCGTTAGTAGATTTTGATTAAGCTTTTGCATTGTATCTTGTAGGTTAGAGAGAAGAAATTTGCATATTTGAATTTTATTTAAGTTTTTCCTCTCAATTAAGCATTGCATTTCCATTCATATCATACATATTTGCATTAAATGATTTTTTTTATATTTTGTAAGTCTTCACATATTTAAAATAAGAAAATTTCAGAAAATTTCCTCGAAATCAATCTTTAATTCTATCCAACAATCATCCAGTATTTTATTGATCAGGTAATAGATTTCATATACTAAATTTTTAGTGTATTTTTCCAGGATCCAGGATAGCTTAATTATAAACACATTTGTGGATATGCTTAGAGATTTTCATAATTTTTAAATTAGCTTGCTTATAAAAATTAAACGTTTTATATAACGTATATATTCATTAGTTAAAAGAAACCTTATTTCTTTATTCTAATATATATATATATGTTTACATAAAAAGTATTGCATTAGATTTATTCTAAAAAATAAATAAAAATCCTCATTTTTTCTATCACTGTATATGTTTATAGAAATAGCATAAATAGTTTAGTGTGCCATGGGACTAGATGAAGCCAAGTGTAGAGTAAAGATTCTGTGTCATTAGTAAAGTTCGAACCATGAGACGTCTTTCATTGTATTCTGCTGAATGAAGCATCTAAAGAACAAGTTCGGCGTTTCGAAATAAAATCTAGATAGACTAACTTTTGAACAATGAATTGAGTTTGGACGATGAATTATTTGTTCGGATAATAACACAAGAATTAATTTTATCTCTGTCATATAGACTGATTATGAGAATCTTACGCGATATTTTTAAATTTCAACTGAGAGAAAAATACGCAGGTCTGGAGTCAAAAGTCAGACCGCTTGTTAACGTGTCAACGTTTTACCAATTGAGTTATCATGGGTGTTTCTAGCGGACAAATTTCCTCCTAGCAACTTCTTGGCAATAATATCCATCTAGTAATTTCTCGAAGCTCTACTAATAAAACCTCAGATTGAGAAACTTTACTACTCATGGCTAGTAATACCGGAATTCTTTTTATTTCCATATAATATATTGATTATAGAAATTTTACGAGAAGATTTTAGTAATAACCGAGTAAAAATTGTCTTGGCCTGGAATCAGACATATAATAGAAGACTGTTTTAGAAAATATTAATAAAATATCATTTTAAAGCTTTATAATTGTAAAAATTAATAGTATATTTCATATGTTTTTATCTCAATTAATTAAAAATAAATTTATTATTAAAAAATTAAAAATTAAACATTTATTATATTTTTGAAGCTGTAGTGGAGATTGTTAAATTCTGCCGGAAAAAAAGGTTTAAAAAATCGTAATTGATAATCACTAAAAAGAATAGAGACAAGATGTGAATATACTTCCTAAAAATGTCCATATTTTTTTTCTGCAATAAAAAATATTTCTGTTAAAACTAAAATAATATGATATTTTAACACAAAAAAAAATTCTCTGTCAACAAAATACAAGAATAAAATTTAAGCCATTTATTAATATTAAAATATACTCTGTTATAAAGTGTAAATTTAAAAAAAATGAAGAATTTCCCTCAAACAACTTTTTTCTTTCTTTAAGCCGTTTATATAATTACTTGTTAAAGGTGTAAGTAAGCAGAGTTCTTTATCAAGAAAAGTATCATTACTTTTTAACTGATACTTTTAAGTTTATGTTTTTAAGAACTATATTCCATTTGTTTACTTTTTATAGTGCACAAGGTAGAAATGACTTCTTTTTTTTAAGTTAAGAGAAAAATATGATTTAATTTTAGTGTATTTAATTCATCAAAACCTTTCAGAAAAAAGGGTTTGTTTGTAATTTAAAAAGCACGCGATTGGAAAAAAAATTGCTCAAGTAAAATTTCGAAGAAGATAGTACACTGTTAATACTTTCTAAAGCTTTGAATATATTGCAGACGAAAATTGAAAAATGCATTTTCCGAAAAATAATGTTAATCAATTCTTCATATTAACTGTAATGAAAGTTACCTACAAAATTTTGCCTTATATTAAGCAGAAAGGTAATATGTTTTGCAATTACTTGCATCACATTTTCCAGTTTCAAAATATATAATAATTTTGTTGAGTTATATTTAAATATTTATTCAAAATAGATATTTTTATATCACAGTTTTTTGCATGTAGAATTTATGCACAATACATCATCGCTGTCACCTTCAAAATATTGATGACGGTTATCTTACAGTCTAAAAATTAATTATAATTAAGATTTTTGTTGTTGTTCATTTAAGGTTATTGGACGGCCGTAGACATTTAACCAATTCGCGAAATCCCTGGGCCAATGAAATGCAACATCCATTTGATGCCCCTAGTTTCACCTATCCCAAGTCTGACTTGGCCTCAACATTTTCCCCATCATAATTTTGAACGTTAGCATAATTGAGAATTTCCGAGCTTAGCATGACACTCTCAATTACCAAACAACTAGCAAGAGGACTCTACACATTGCTGATTTTGCGTGAGATTCTGTGTCAGGACATAGTGTCGAAAGCAGTATTTCGCACACACGTACAAACTTTTAAATTTCTCATCGCACCTGATATTACTTAGTTTCAGTTTAATGATGAAGACTAGTGTTCTTTAACATCAAATGACAGTTAGTACATACTGTTAAATATAAGCAAAAAAACTCTCCAGATTTAGCCGTTTTGACAGATAACAGTTACTTGATCGTATCATGAAGCATTTTGATTTGTCATAATAATATACAGTTTATGGCTATGCAACTTAAAATAAACGCTAGAATAACTGGATAGCTTTTTTTTAAATTTTTAATAGTGCATCTATATTTTAAGAGATAAGAAGCTTTCCTCGTGATAGCTAAAATGATAGGAAAAAAAGATATTTTGTTTGCATGTTTGTTTAGTTTAAGTCGAAATCGTACATTATATTAGTATTTTTAAGATAAATATTTTATATTTAAGTTATTTGCGATTTCATGTTAGTCCGTTTATTTATTTCGAGTTTAAAAAATAATGCCTTAAAAAGAAGTTTGCAGCTAGAGGCTACATGTTTTAAATTATTAGTGATAAATACTATTATATGTATATAAACTTGTATCCTGATTTAATCAAACAAAAGTGTTTCTTTTACAATAGAATCAACTGTTTTCTATTAACTGTAATAGTTTGATAGAATAAATATTGAAAATAGCAGTATATAATTTAAAATACTTCTGAGAGAAATCGGAATTGTAAAAACTTGAGAATTTCAGATATTTTTAAATAACAGAATAATAAGTTATATTTCAATTTTATATAATTCATTTTGTTATGAAAATGTAACTTTCATACTTTGTTTTTATTTTTAAATTAAATAAGCAATAGTTACAAAATTTTAAGTTTTCTTTGGAATTTTTAAAACTCCCTTTAAAACATAAGTATAGAATAATGAGTAAAGGTCCATAAGGAAAAATAATGTTCACAATTAAAAGTCTTAAAAGATTTTTTTTAACTCTGTTATTGTTTAATTTAGGAAATGCATGTCGCTTTAAAAATGTATATCAAAGTATGAGTGGTTCTCTCAAACAACATAATTTTAATAATGATGCTTTCCAGTGAATGAGATAAAAAAAGTAAATTCCATTATTGATATTTCATTTAATCAGCATGACAACAGCTGCAAATTTATTGAAAAACTAAACTTGTAACAAAATTCTAACCGAATATCGTACACTGGTGGGCAAAAATTAAGGACGGAGCTGATAAATTAGCACAAAAGCCAAAAAAGGCAACAGAACTAAATGAAAGACCAATCAGGGGATAGAACGGAAACAAATGCAGCAGGACATGTCCATATATGGCATTAGGCGTAAAAGGAGGAGGTACTAAGAGGATAAAAGCACAGAAGCGATGACCGTTCAGAAATTTGGTGAAATCTATTGCACTGTGTAAAGTAATTTCAGCGACGTCTTTTTGCTATTATTGTGTGATATGGCCAAAAGGCAATCCAGAAGATGTCATCTGGATGACCTTACACGAAGTCGAATCATTGGAAGTTGGAAGAAGGTCGAAGTGTGACAAGTGTTGCACAAGAGTTCAGTATCACTCATAGCATCGTTTCACGAGTCTGGAGTGCATTTCAAATGAAGGGAACAGCTGTCGTCCGAGCATTCAGCAGTGGTCGCCCATGGCCAACAACAACAGCGGAGGACCGTTATATTGTCCTACAGGCGGAAAGAAACCAGCGTCAGACAACTGGAGAAACCTCAACGTAGATGGAGCAGACTACTGGCCGTCGAATATCACGTTTTACCGTGGCTAGGAGGCTGCACAAAGGTGGCCTGTATGTATGTCCACCAGTACGGTGTGTACCACTAACGCCTACTTATCGGAGACGAAGGCTTCTGTGGTGTCAGGAACATAAGAATTGGACACAACAGGAGTGGGGTCGAGTACTCTTTACGGATGAGAGCCGATTTAGTATGACGAGCGATTCCGGACGTATACACATCTGGAGAAAGCAGGGAACACGTAATCACCCCTCCAACATCATCGAAAGGGACCGTTTTGGAGGTTCCGGAGTTCTTGTTTGGAGTGGTATCATGCTTGGTAGCCGTAAGGACCTCCACGTCTTCTAAGGAGGTTCAGTATCTGGCGCCCGCTACTGTGCCGAGATTCTCTTGCCTCACGTGCGTCTTTTTAGAGGTGCTGTGGGTCCGGACTTCCTCTTCATGGACGACAACGCTCCCCCTCATCGTACAGCGGCTGTCGAAGAGCTCCTGGAGAGTTAATATATTCATCGCATGGATTGGCCTTCAAAGTCCCCGGCCCTGTATCTCATAGAACATGTGTGGGACCTTCTCGGGAGACGCTTGACATCACGTGATCAGGCGCCAGCAACGATTCCGGAGCTGAAATTGGCGTTACAAGAGGAATGGGACTCAATTCCTCAAGAGCTACCTGACAACCTTGTCATCAGTATGGAAAGACGTTGCAAATCCTGCATCGCAGTCAGGGATGACCATATTCCCTATTAGAGACTGATTTTTTCCTGCCAGGTGCTTGTAAGATGAACGTTTCTGTCTTCTCTGCATTTGTGCTCCAAGTGACCTTTTCAATAAAATGCTTTCATATCCTTTTGATTCTTTGTTTAGATGGTTTTTATCACTTGTCCCATATTTTCACATCTTGAAGATCTTATGGTATGATTTTGGTCGATGTGGAAATCTTCTGCGCGACGTTACATTCGAAAAACCTTCTCGTCCTTAATTTTTGCACACCAGTGTATATATTGCCGCGCAGATAATCGGAATTACACCAACACCAACACCAACACTATAACCGAATTTCTATTTTTTAAAAAATAATAATCCATAGATTTTTCAATTAATTGTCGTCAAAATGAGTTTCAAAAATATTGTCAAAAGGATTGTCGAAAAAGCACATAAACAAGATTGTCATAATTAAAATTATGAAATTTTTTAATCATCTCGCTGAGGGTTGCTATGGAATGTTATGCTTATGCCTTAAAAAAAAAAGGAATAAACGTAAAGAATATTTTATAAATTTGAAAAATACGTACATTTAAATCCACAGTAGACTATTTTTTCCTTTAAAGTGCCTTATTTAAAAGTATTTTTTTACATTTTCTAGATAATGTAACAGACAAATTAGCCACTATATACTCATAAATACATATTAAAGTTTGAATAATAAAACTAGTAAATCTCCAGATTAGGAGCCTCAACGTCATCTCTAAACGTCATTGTTTTTAATCTCACTTTTAATGTTATTTAGCATCTTACAATGCGCAATTTATTTTTTTTAATATTACATACATATTTATAGGCATAAAAAATACTTCGGAGGTTTCAGAAATTAGAAGCGTTAAATTGAACAAGGTCTATGCAATGAGAATCTGACATTCTTATGGACTTCTCATTCTTGTAATTTTTTAGATAAAAAAATACATTTCTTCAGGGGGGCTCTGCCCCCTTGAACCCCCCCGTTTATATTCGTGATTTCCTATTGATTGTGTGAATGGTTCCAATATATTTTGGATTTCATTCTACACAGTGTTTTTATCAGGATAAGCAACAATTTCGGAAATAATTTCATGTTATCTTAATACCTAAATAGCAATATTGACGTACATGCCAACCTCAAAACACCTGCATCTGATGGATAAGTTGAATAATATATCATGTACAAAAGCGACGTATGTAAAGGTAAAACCGAATCTACCATATTCCAGTTATATCTATTTTAGAAATCTAGTGTTATTGCAATTTTTATTTCGGAAAAACAGTTTTGATGGTCATTCTGTAATATTTATTTTATCTAAGTACGTCTTGATCTAGCTCGATGGCAATAGAATTCTAAAATCTCCCCAAAATAGGCATATATGGAAACTTTTAAACCTATTGAGTAGTCCTTCATAGCCATGTTCACTTCCAATTCACTAAATAACAAACGTTATTATGGCCTATAAAGTATTTTTTGTGATAGCTTTTTATGTTCAGAATTTCCAGTAATTGTAATATTTCAGGATTGTTTCACTACTCTAATTTCTTTTGATTAACCACCTCAATGTATGAGTGATTTTATCCTATTTTTTAAATTATATTAACTTTTCAAAGACGAAACATCCACATATGTTCCAGAAAATGAATAATATATCTTGTAAGAATATACATATACAAATGTAAACACATACTACGAGGCTTAAATGCAAACTACACGTTCAATGTTTTTGTAATTTTCGTTTGGAAAAAATATTTTGGTAATCATTCTATATTAGTTAAACGGTAACTTCTATCGAAATAAATTCTCATTTATGTACTAAATAATATATACTAAAATCTCCCAAAAATATTTTGTTTTGCTAATAAAATATTGCAGCAAAATGGCGCGAGTTACTTGAATTTTATTATTTTGATATTCTTCGAAATATGGTTGCTAAGCAACTAATAAATTAGAGAGCAAAGTAAAAATAAAGGCATTTTAAAATTTATAAAAAAATATAAAAATGAAATGTTTTATATTTCCCGAACAGTTGCAAATTGTTTTCCAATAATTTAAACAATTAATTTCTAAATTCTAATAAAGGGATTGGCAAATTTTGAAGACTAATGGATATATTTAAAACCTCCATATCAAAAATTTTGCATTTTTACGTTTAAATTCATTTTTCAAATATGCGATTTTCATTTAAGTTAAAAACGAAATTTGAAAATCGTCTGTATTCCTATAGGAAAGCATTATGACTTCAAAAGAAATGTTCTAAATTTTTCGAACGAATGTACCAAATGTAACGAAAAACTATACAGCTAAATCCGGGTACCTCACCAATACACCTACCAAAAATCAACCTAATCGGACACTTTTTGAAGCAATTATCGCTGAAAAGACAAACTGACAAATAAACAAACAAACAAACTGAAACCAAAATCTTTTCGTTTCTCCACAGTAAGCCTTCACTGGCGTTTCGGCAATAAGTTGTAAATTTCAGCCAAGTAGATGATGACCGGTCTGAACGACCATCATTATCTTTAAAGGAGGACCACCTAAAAGATGCTATCAAATAATCATCATACACTGTACTTTTTGGAATATTTGTTCTGTGTGATAGCTACTGAACTGTGTAACGTGGATTTTCAGCGATAGATTCTCAACGCACAGACTGACATATATTTTACTTTCACGAAGTGTGCCTGAATCTCCTTAAATCTGATAATTGTTATTTTATGCAGCAATACTCTTGTTCTGAAATTAGCAGGACTCAATTAAAAAATATATTCATAAGAATAGTACAAACGATTAGAGTTTTTCAAAGTAGAACCCTTCCGCATCTACACACTGCTGCCAACGAGATTTCCAGTTTTCGTACGCCTCGAGGAACGCCTGGACCGGAATGCTGTTTAGCTCCCTCGTCACGGCCTGTTGAACCGTCTCTACCGAGCCGTGAGGATTCCCCTTGCACGTTGATTTTATTCTCGGGAATAGAAAAAAGTCTGACGAGGTCAAATCGGGGGGGGGGGGCTGTAGGGGGGATGAGACAGCGTTGCCACATTGTGCTGGGCAAGATACTTCACTACGCGAAACGCTGTGTAGCTCGGCGCGTTGTCACGGTGCAGCCGCCAATTGTTGCCGATGGCTGGGCGGACACGAGCAAAGCGTTTTCGCAGTCTTGTGAGGACTTCCACGTAAATTTTTCACTTGCGACACATTTTCTTTGGTCTTACTGGTCGAAGGGCGTCCGTAGCGGTCGTCGTCTTCCACCCTTTCCCTACCTTCTCGGAACAATTTGTGCCACTCAAAAACTCGCGATCTACCCATGGCAGCATCACCGTAGCCCTCCTTAATCATGTCGTGAGTCTCTTGCCCGTTTTCCAAGATTTACACAAAATTTGATCAAATATCGCTGCTACAGAAAACGCTCCATGATTCTCCGTGAAGAGGCGTTTCGACAGGGGTTCACAGTACAAGCGATCCTCTCTTTTCAACGGCCGAGAGCCGACTGCCGATTTTTCCCAGCATTCCCAATATCCCCCTCCACCGATCGTGCACACGCAACCCGCCTCTCGTCCGCCCGTTCGCTAAGGAAAAAACCAGCTCTACTACTTTCAGAACAGACCCTAATTAATAATTATGATTCTGTCGTCGACTAGATGCTATAAATACCCCGGTAATAGTGAATATCGTCGGATTTGTCGGATCTCTTCCCTCGTGGAACCCAAGACAGTTTAGGAGTTTTCATCGAGCCTCGTGACGTTAGCAGTAATGTTCAACTTCGATTGAGTTTGGATTAAGAATCTTCAGTTGCGAAGTTTGCCTGTGTTAATGTGCGTTAATTACTTCAAATAAAAGTACATTGTAATTCCACGGGTTTCCCTTAAATTTTTGAAACTGGAATATTTTCTAGTGGTGTTTTCAGAGCTATTTAGTGACTTTTTTTAGCAGTTTTTATTAGGCTTTGGAATTAAAGCGACTTAGTCATCTTGTCTGAAGTTATTGTTAGAATTTGGAGAATGCTTCGGTATACTTCCTATCCTTCTCATTAGTTTAGTGGTTAAGTTAATTTGATCATCATTAGTTAATTATTTCCCGCTTAATTGCCATCATCAAACCATCAGTGATTATTGTTTTTAATAAACGGTTTTCAGTGGTAAGCTTAAGTCATTTCTACTCATTTAGTCTAAGGGTACTAAGCGTCTGCCACAACTTTTGTATTTGAATGGTTTCAATTGAAAATACAACTATACTAAAACTAATATTTTTTATTTTATCATTTTAGTTACTATTCATTTATTACAATATTTACTATTAATATTTATAGTTATATATAATTACATTTACAAAATTTATTAAATGCCAAGCCTCAGACATTTATCTACTTGAAAGCAATACAGTTATTGTCATCGTATATTTTGTCAACTGTTAGAATTGATCTGAATTGACCGATGAGCAAAATTAGACAGAGAAATATATTTCTATTATTTATACGTATTACTTACGAATTGAATTCCTACAAAGTTAGTTAAAATGCAAATTCGTTATTTTATTTTGAAAGAAAATACATTCAATTGAGAAAGTCTTGCTGATAAATATTTTTGCAGTTAATTATAAATATTTTTGCAGTTTTGGTTAAAACAAGAATCCACCATTTTTCTATTAATATCCTCTTCATGTCCGAATTGATTTACCCCACCCCTTCCCTTTATTTTACAATATACGAAACATAAATAAATTAAAGTCTAGAAAATAATATAATTAGTTTCAAAATGAAATATCTAGAGAATTTTAATAAGAAATAAGAATATAGTTTTGAAGTAAACAACATATCTATTTTGCCGACGTAAATTAAAAAAAAAAAAAAAAAACAATTTTACACATGCCTTAAAATCAAATCTCAATTTTGTGTTCTATTTATGGATTTAATTTATTTTTAAACATTTCTGTCGTATTTACTATATTGTATGTGCATTATGCTGCTTGCTAATTACATTTTAAAAATTAAGAATTTAAATAATTTTTGCAAATATACACTGCCAAAATGATTGTGTTTGTTAATAAATGATTCTTATTCTCTCAGTACAATTTCATTTTATTTTACAAATGCATGCTTGACAACACTTTTTTCCCAGATTAATTAAAAAAAGAAAGGTTGAACAAACATTTTTATTTTATTAATTCTGTTACATTATATTTCTTTATACCAACCTACAATAACATTTCAATGTTTAGGCGAAACTGCTAAGGGGACCGTGAACCTTCAGTTGGGCTAAAATCGACTAAAGAATCGTTTTTCTTATTTTGGTTTATTACTATACTTCAATCTTAACTGCAACATTTGCAAAAAACCGCATGCAAATATTCCTATCAAAGTTACAAGCATTTCAAATTTGACACCGTAATTGAGTTACACTACAAAATAAAACTTTAAATCGCGTTTTCTATAAATGAGAATTTTTGCCGAGTTAAAATATTCAAACAGTTCAAGGCGTCTTATGTTTTATCCAATTTTGATAATATTAAGTATTATTGTTAGCAATGTACTATAGTTCAAAACTTACTGTACATAAAAGGAAAATTTCGTAATTATATAACTTTTTTCCATGAAATTAAAAAAAATGTAAATATTGGAAGTTTTGTATTAATTTTTTTCAATATATTGGTACAATTTTAAAACGCATACCAACTTTTGTTGCAATAATATAAAGCTACTACTTAACAAAACACAATGTTCCTGATGACAAATTTAATACGCATGGAGTATCTTTCATTAGAGTGATTAAATAGTATATTTTAATTAATTCATTAATTAATTATACACATTTTTGAATAAAATTGTTTAGTTTTCTTATAAAATGTATGATTATCATGTGTATAAAATTTTAGTACAATTGAGTGAAAAATTAAAAAAATGCTTTTGAACGTCTACTGTCCTCTTAACAAAGCTAAATTTGAATTAAGAAGCGAAAGTTAATTTGAATTTTGGAATGAACTGTTAGTTTCTACTTTCGCATATTCAAAAGAATGTACAAAAATGATATTAAGCCAATGGAACCTGGGAAATTGTTTTGCAACACATTTGGATTTTATAATACGTATGTAGATTCAGTTATCTGTATAGAATATTTATAATATATATAATAATAATTCTTTTTTTTCTAGTTTATTTTCATATTAATTGCATAGTACATTTTTGTAATAATGTTTATTAAAATTTACAGTGTACTTATAAATATTTTGTTTTGACAATTATACAAACTTTCCTCATATTTTTTTTGTTTGTTTGTTTGTTTTTCCTCGTGTCATAAAAGGGAGATCTGAATTTAATAACTATAATAAATTTATACTTGAATTAATTCAAATGTTGATTACGTAGCTAATACGTTTGTAATATAGTAACGTTAAAAAAGAGTTTAAATTTTAGTAAACAGAATTTTTCAACTGGTAAAAATGCTTAATATCCATTCAAAATATACACTTTCTCTTCGTGTTTCGACAGCTGTACGGAATGAAGGGTAGGAACTAAGTGAGGTTTAATCAAGCTTTATTTTTGGAGTTTTGCGCAGTACATAAAATTACAGACGTTACTACATGATATCCAGTAGCATGAGTCATTAATGTACCAAATTTCATCTTTTTTTTATAAATTGGGTACTTCTCTATTATCCCGTCGACCATTTTTCATAACAAAAAGCTATCGCCAAATAAACGGAAGAACGTTGACATTAGAACATCAAAATAAATAAATAAATAAAATATAAGAATTTAACGACACAATTGTTATTTTAATTAATGAAATAACTAATAAATCAGTAAAACATAATGAAAAATACACGCAAATGTCGAATAAAAAACCACTTGATGACATAACAAAGTATCAACGTATAATCTTTCTCACATGAAATAAATGGGACTGAATTTTTGGCGTTTAATCTTACAGTTTGGCGATAGTTTTTTGTTATGAAAAGTGTTCGACGGGCTAATGAAGAAGTACCATAAATTGTTTTTAAGTTAGACTATAGTAACAACAAAAAGTTATAGTGCTAAATTTTCTAGCCAGTATTGGCCGGTGTATTTCAGTTAATAGAGATTTAAGTTGCAAACTATCCTTAACATTTTAAATACATATAAAAAATAAATATTTTCATATTTTCAAAATTAGGTTTACTTTTTATATAATACAATACATTTGTAATATATTTTGCAGATTTTACAGTGATTAAAAATCTCTCTACTGTTTATGATAAAATTATTGTAGAGAAAAAAAATGAAATACAATATTTTTTTATTGTTCTAATAAGTGCATCATATTTTCCTTATTCTTTGGTTTTTTATCCAAAACAAAACCTTCAAAAATAATTTTATTTACAATAAGCAACATATGGTAAGATTTTATTAACATGTACAACAGCCTAAATGCATGGTTAATGAAATTTACAGTATTACAACAAAAAAAAAGTATTCCTGCAGGTATGGGAAATAAAATTTCAATATCTTTTGTTTAAAAGGAATTTTGATTTTGTAAATTTAAGTTTAAAAGTCAATTTTATATCGTGTTCCTAAATTGATTTTTTTACTTTACTTTAAGAAATGAAATATTCATAAAAGCATTTCTTCCCTCGAGCAAAAAAGAAATTGAAACTTGAAAAAGTTTAATGCCAAAAGGGATTATTTTATCCTTAATGATATTTTGCTTTGAAGCTATTTTAGTTTTATCGTTTAAATAATTTATATGAAGAGCAGAAATATTTTTTTTTTGTTATTTTCTGTTCTTCGAAATTAGCTATTTCATGTATGGATCAAGTGAACTTACATTAGGTAACATTTATGGCGTATGCTTTTTGATACAGATTTTTATGATCAACTTCTTCATTTTTTTTTTTTTTTTTTTTGTTGTTGTTGTTTCTGTTTTTTTTTCAACAAATATTTAAATTTTTATGGAAATATAAATTTAAATGTGTATTCTCTGTGATAGTATTCAAAAAGAAAATGAAATTATCATATTAAAAAATGAATTTATTTAATTATACAAAATCCATTCGCTATCGAATCACACAACATCGACACATACGTTGGACACATCTGGTCAAACATATCTGGGCATTTCTGATTTTAGACATTTTGTTGAAAATACTTTACGTATTGTTCTCCATTTTCAAATATGTAAAGAACATATTTGACCGTATATTTATCAATGAAGATTGAAACACGAGGGCAATTACGGGAGCAACAACTAATTGAATAAGTAAATTATCTGTGATTAAACTGGATCATTAGCTTGAAATTATCTGTAGCTATAAGAAATGATTATCCAGGTCCTGCACAATATGCATATACATTTGAGTAAAAAAGCATGTATATCCGTAAAGATATAACTGTTTAAAACATTTAAAGAAATTATGCATATGCATTTTTTTGTTTAGAATATGCGGTTTTTTACTTCCATATGTTTCTACTACGTGAAAATTTTCAGGAGGAACATTAAACTGAAATTATAAAACGAATATTTTTGATATTTTATAAAATAAGAGCAAATCTATAAAAATATGTAAGTGCATATTCGCGAATGGTAACATATATATTTTTCGATAATTTAGAGTCAACTGTACAGAGCAACTTAAGGACAATCATAAATAAATGCCGTAAATTGAAAAATTTGTAATTCATTAACTATAATAAATATGAGGATGGAAAACATGACACTTATATCTAGTAGCTGTTAAATTTGACAAACTTCAAATTTAAAATTAGTTCATATTTTCGTAAATAGATGGCGCTATCCCATTTCAAACTGTAAATATAGGCTCAAATTAAAATGTATAACATGTAAAACTGTAGGATACACCCAGAAAAAGAAATTGATTAAAACTACAAAACATGTTTCGTTGAGTACATTTTGGTTGTTTTAAGTAAAATTTTTAGTTGAATTAAAAAATTGGTTTTGCTGCTTGGTCAAAAATATATTGTTAAAACTTTTACAAAATTTTAACAAAATTTCATCAATTTTACTTGAATTAACAAAATATGTTTTTTTTTAATTTTACAATAATTTTGAAATTTAAATTAGTAATTCCAACAAATTTTTGTTGTTTTTTCAAAATTTAAATTGTTGTGTAGTAGCCATAACTCTCTCACGTAATTTGGTTTATTTGATTTATAAAGCCATATAATTAAAGGATAACATAATTTTTGGATAATTAAAACTTTTTTTAATTGGGACAGACCAAGGTAGTTTTAAAAATCTCCTTCTCCCATTTATTACTCTCTTCTATCTTTACAAGAAGAAAGTATTGGACTATGACTGTCTAAGACTGTCTATGACTCTGTCTGCATGTGACAAAAATTTTGTGGGCACTCTATCTCAAGAACTAATGCATGGAAATTAAGGGGTCTCAGGAGTCTTACTTTTCCTCCGAAGATGCAAGTTTGCATCATGTCACATTTTATTTTATATCTGATTTCATAGAACACACATTAAAATAAAATTTTTACCACTAATAGGTCAATATCTGCTTGATTTAACATAATTATTTCAATGCTGTACAATTCATATTTAATTATTTAAAAAAGTTTAAATTTAAAAAAAAAGGCAAAAAAACTTGTTTGCCTGGTATTACTGCGTGCAAGGTTGTAGAAAAAATATTGCTTCAAAAATAACAAACAAAACTGATAATGATGTAAAATTGATGTATCTTGAACTTATACTTCAATTTCAAGCAATTAAGAATTCGATTTATTTTTAAATTTGCATTTTTCAACAAAAAAAATGAATTTTTTAAATATTTTACAGTTTAAATTTAAATTTAAGAAAAATTAAATTTTTAATTTCTTGAAATTGAAGTATAAGTTCAAGATACATCAATTTTACATCATTATAGGTTTTGTTTGTTATTTTTGAAGTAATATTTTTTCTACAACCTTGCGCGCAGTGGATACCAGTCAAAAAAGTTTTTTTACTTTATTTTTTTAATTTAAACTTTTTTTAAATAATTAAATATGAATTGTACAACATTGAAATAATTATGTTAAATCAAGCAGATATTGACCTATTAGTGGTAAAATTTTTATTTTAATGTGTGTTCTATGAAATCAGATATAAAGTAAAATGTGACATGATGCAAACTTGCATCTTCGGAGGAAAAGTAAGACTCCTGAGACCCCTTAATAAAACTTTATATTCAATTACTTCCCGATATAAATTGTTGCTGATTAGTTTTTGGTGTAAATCGCGCGACAGGTGGGACTGCTATGTTGCAGTTTTCACGATTTCTGCAATAGCTCTATCTCATTTTCAGGAGTGAATTACGCCTGTAATCTTTGAATAATAACCAGTGAATTTTTATCCTGCTTTTTACAGGCGTACCCGCTGAAACTTTTACACTGCTGAAAATGAATAAAATGTAACTATGTGCTGCCGTATGCTGGGCTTTGTATTGTCGTCTCATGTTTGCCGCAAAAATTTGTGTGCTCCTGATGACTTTTCTTTCGTGTGCTGCGGTTGCAGCCGGTCCAACATACATAAGAGTGAGAAATGCCGAGTTGGGAAATCGTTCCTTAAAGCTCAGTAGTACATCCTCAGAGCGCTGTTCTGAGGACCCGGGTTCGATTCCCGACTTGAGGCATTTTTCACTCTGTCGGTTTACTCTTGAAAAAAAAGCAGGAAAAAAATTCACTTGTTATTATTCAAGGATTACAGGCGTAATTCACTGCTGAAAGTGAATTAACAAATAGTCAAAATTACATATTATATTGGTTCATTTAACAAAAACTTTTGTAGTATAAACGAAACAAGTTCGTAATATAGCATATTTTATTATTTAAACAAACAAAATATATTTTGTTGAAGAAAAAAAAAAATAGATTGTTAAAATAACACATAACATATATCTATGTAACAAAAAGATTTTGTGATCAAAACTAAAAATAATTTTAAAGTAAATATTATAATTGTTTCTTTAACAAAAACCTTTTGTTGTTAAAACAAATAAAATTCTTAAAATTACACAAAACAATTGAGCTTTTAAAAAAGAATTTTGTTATTTCAAGTAAAATTGAACCATTTTACTTGAAATAAAAAAACATTTTTTTGCTGCCGATACAAAATGTTTTTGTTGGAATTGCAAAAAAAAACAAAAAAAACAATATTTTTTTGTTGATTCAAACAAAATTTCCATTGATCCATATTTAAGCGAAAAGTTTTGTTGAGTCAACCAAATTTTTGTTGATTCAACAAAACTTTTTTTCTGTGTGTAAGTCCGGGATAGTTGTCCTAATTAATTCCAACACCATTTCATTTTTTTTATTGCAATGTTTTTTGTATTGCACATGTAACCTATCTACTCCACATTTTATTTAGGACGTAATAGAAAATATTAATTTAGTAATAATAACCATATAAAATAGCGTTTTT
Source organism: Maratus michaelseni (assembly GCA_963931845.1). Lineage (NCBI taxonomy): Eukaryota > Metazoa > Arthropoda > Arachnida > Araneae > Salticidae > Maratus > Maratus michaelseni. Next base: position 322,704,126 of record OZ007587.1, read on the forward strand.
ATCAAAACCCTTAATCAATAATTTTGGCCGTATATCACGGACCTCAAGGTTACACAACTAACTCGAGGAATACGTCAAATAATAAGAAGCATATGTAATTAACAATTATAACTGAAAATCTGGATTTGCATTTGTCTTAATATCCTATTGCAATCCAATTTATAAATTTTTGAAAATAAAATAAGTTTAGAGATTCTGCATACTAATCTTGCATTACACTACCACATCAAAGGATATTTGCTATTGCCAATTCTTTGAATAATTGGGTATACAAAATTTGAATCTAATCGGATAATTCTAACGATGTTTAAACTTGTTTAGTCTCATAATGTATCAGTACTAACACCTCCCCCTGATTTGTTAGGTAATGATCCCCCAGAAGAGCCATGGTTAGCCAAAAGAAGAAACAGTTTATTTTCTTACAATCCTGAAGATTAAAAAAAATATTCTTACACAACAAAATTGTTTGATAATTGTAAATGAGGCGACTTATTCCACATCACAAGTGAGGCATATATTCCCGTTTCTGGTGGGGCATGCATCCTGTTAATCCGGGATAGATGCCCCAGTCAGTAGCTTCTGAAGTAGGAACATACATGGCTGCAACCTATAATTAACAATTTACTCGATACCTGTTTGAACAACATTCACTTAATATTTATGAAAAATCTCTAGTAAGTCCATTATATTTCATCTTCTACTTGTCTCTATCTTACAAGAACGAAAAACAAAAGCCAAACTCACCGTCTTTGATGAATATAACTTTTATTTGAAGAACTAAATCGCTGTAACTTCCTGTACTACCTTTTTTATAACAATTGAGATTAGAAGAACGTCTCTCGCTCTACCATATATCCAATAGAGGAAATACAGTAACTAGGGCAATTAACTTGATGGGGCATCTAACCTGGTAAAGAAATCATATGAGTCGCATTACACCTCATATGATTTCTTTACCAATTTGAATAATTGTGTTATAATTTATCTGGCGTAATCACATATCCACTTTCGTTCCATTACCTGCGATTTATTCTGTTGAGCTGATTTAGATAGCAGACCAGATACTATGAAGAATAAGGTTAACTGGGTGAATTAGTTCCTCTAGATTCATCCGAAATGGCTGAGTTGGTAGAGCATTATCAGATTTGTCCTAGAGATCGCATGTTTGAATCATGGCTCGGACATTTCTCGTCCAGTTGGGGAACTACAAATCATACGATTTCTTTAATATTTGAATAATTTTGTTATAATTATCTCATATTTACTGTAACTTTCATTATTTATTAAATATATATTATGTAACCATCCAAATGTCGAAAAAAAACTTCCGTGCATAAATTAAACTACCATTTATAAAAACAAATCTACTTGAAAAACAACCACACATGCAAAAATAACATACAGACCTAACTTTTTTTAGAAACATTTTTAATCAACATCTATTTAATTTCTATTATTACTTAGAAAGTCGGATTCACAAATTGAGCTGTTAGCTATTCAAAATTTGACAAACTTGGAGATTTTCTTCGTGCAATATAGAAATAATAAGTAAAACAGGAAGTCTTAGCTTTCGAAACTCTACATTTTGATACAAGAACTGGGATATTTTAAAAAAAATTAAAAAGAGATAATCTTTCAATATTCTTTTCAGGATATTCCTAAGTTTCTATCAAAAGAGATTGATAAAAGTTTTTTTTAAATGTTTAACGTGCAATTTAGTTTACTCTCTTATACAATTCAGTATTTAATTATGTTTATATACATATATATGTATGTATGAAAGTTTTACCGATCATGTGTAAAACATTTACCGTTTATTTTAAAACAGATAAGGAATATTAAATGGATATTAAAAACAAACCATAGATCAAGTATTTATTCCAAATATTTTATATTTATTTCTTATAATTACATAATATAATATAATGTAATATATTTGTGGATGTAACTGCAAGGGAAAAAATATACTTTACCAAAATATCCAAGTTATTGTACTTCTGAAAACATTTAAATTTATGCTCAAAAATTTTAAATTTTATTAAATAAATGAAGTAATTGAATTTAAATAAATACAATTGTACTTTGAACATAATAGATTTAATCAACTAGTATAATTTAAATTTGTGTATATTATACAGGGTGATTCATAAAAGATGGGCAGAACTTTAAGGGGTTATAGTACACTTAAAGACAAATAATATTAAATAGGAGACTAAGGGTCCCAGACGTATTACCAAGGAGATAGGGGGCATTAAAGTTTAGGGTCCGAAATTTCAAATGATTATAAAACATGGAAAAATTGGTCGATTCGTTTGCGGTTTTTGCAAAAAATTTTCTTTATGCCAGTATTTTCTTGAAATAAAATTTTAAAGTTCAATTTCAAAAAATGCCGATAGGGGGCGCTTTAGACTTTGGAGTAACAAACAACTATTTTTTAACGTTATTTTTTGTATTTCTTTAAATGATTTCGAAAGCTTAGACTTAAACTTAAATTTTGATCTAAAAATCTGAGTCCTAACGAGTAGTTAAGTAGCGTAAACTGAAATTTGAAATTTGAAACCCTTCTCCCCCCAGAACAAAAATCAGTTATTCCCGATCTTTGTGTCGTAGATTAGGCTCTAACTACTGCCGCGTTTTGCTAAAATTATTCTTTATGTCAGTATTTTCTTAAAAATAAATTTTAAAGAAAATTTTCAAAAAATTCCGATAGAGGGCGCTTTAGACTTTGGAGTAACGAACAACTATTTTATACCGTTATTTTTTGTGTCTCATTAAATGCTTTCTAAAGCTTAGACTTAAACTTAAATTTTCAGCTCAAAATCTGAATCGCTGAGCGTGGTTCAGTAGCGAGGGGAGGGGGTTCAAATTTCAACTTCTGAACATAGTTCAGTTTGCACTACTTAACCATGCCCAACGATTCTGTGCTGTGATACGAGGCAAAAATACAACTTTCGTCAAGGACTGCATAGTCGGAATTCACTCATAAAGGCACTGGCACAGTTGGAAACGTCGCTCATGCAAACGTTAAAGCTCCATTCCTGACGCTAGTCACCGGGTGAAGAAGGAAACAGAAAGTATGCAAATGTCAAATGGGGAAGAAGAAGAACACGTATGCAAAATTTCGACACGATTCAGGCATAAAAACCACTGAACGGTGAGTCAAGTGTAAGTCGCTGTAGTAATGAATCGGAAGATGGTGCCCTTCACGAATAAGGAAAAGGCTGAGATGCATTTAATTTACGGAGCGGCAGATGGAAATGGTGCAGAGGCACAACGAATGTACGGAGAGCGATTTCCTAACAGGCGGTTGCCTAACCGCAAAACTTTCGAGCGCTTGCACAGACAGTTGTGTGAGACGGGATCATTTCTCGCTTCCCGGTCGAATGCAGGTCGTGCAAAAAAGGACGAATCAGTAGTTGTTGCAGAAGCCATTCTGGATGTAGTAGCGGCGCAGCCAAGTACAAGTACACGAACAGTGGCTAGCCAGGTGGATACCTCACAGTCCACGACTTGGAGGGTACTGAAGGATGAACATTTGCTCCCGTTTCATGTGCAACGAGTCCAGAAACTGTCTCCAGGGGATTATCCAAATCGTATTGAATTCGCCCGCTGGTTTCTGCAGCAGAACGCGCTAAATCCACATTTTGGACGAACTGTGCTTTTCACCGATGAATGTACCTTCACACGTGAAGATACATTTAACACACACAATGCACATGTATGGGCGGATGTCAATCCACATGCTACGTATCCACATGCTCATCAGAGACGCTTTTCCATCAATGTTTGGGCAGGAATCCTCGGAGACCACCTAATCGGACCGTACCTTCTTCCTGAACGCCTCAACGGTAAAACATACCTCACATTTCTGCAACATGTGCTGCCAGACCTGTTAAACGTTGTTCCTCCACGCATCCGGCGGGTCATGTGGTTCCAGCACGATGGAGCGCCAGCCCATTACGTACGAGACGTCCGCAACTATCTGGACATCACATTTCCGAACAGATGGATTGGTCGAGGTGGTCCTGTTGCTTGGCCTGCTCGCTCGCCAGATCTTTCACCCCTCGATTTCTTTTTTTGGGGACGATTGAAGGCTCTTATGTATGAGACACCCATTGAATCCCCCGAGGAACTGGTCGCCAGACTTTCCGCCGCTGTAGGGGAAGTGCTCGAAAAGCCTGATGTTTTCGCGAATGTTCGCCGTTCCATTCGTCGCCGTTGTTCTGCGTGCATAACCTCTGGTGGTCACAATTTTGAACATTTATTGTGATTACATGTTAATAAATATGCTTTGGTAACATAATCCTAATTTGTGTCTTTTTACCTCGTATCACAGCACACAATGTGTGGACATGGTAAACTGAACTGTGCTCAGGAGTAGAAATTTCAAACCCCTCTCCCCAGAAACTTAACCACGTCTAACGATTCAGATTTTGGGCTGAAAATTTAAGTCTAAGCTTTAGAAAGCATTTAATGAGACACAAAAAATAACGGTATAAAATAGTTGTTCGTTACTCCAAAGTCTAAAGCGCCCTCTATCGGAATTTTTTGAAAATTTTCTTTAAAATTTATTTTCAAGAAAATACTGACATAAAGAATAATTTTAGCAAAACGCGGCAGTAGTTAGAGCCTAATCTACGACACAAAGATCGGGAATAACTGATTTTTGTTCTGGGGGGAGAAGGGTTTCAAATTTCAAATTTCAGTTTACGCTACTTAACTACTCGTTAGGACTCAGATTTTTAGATCAAAATTTAAGTTTAAGTCTAAGCTTTCGAAATCATTTAAAGAAATACAAAAAATAACGTTAAAAAATAGTTGTTTGTTACTCCAAAGTCTAAAGCGCCCCCTATCGGCATTTTTTGAAATTGAACTTTAAAATTTTATTTCAAGAAAATACTGGCATAAAGAAAATTTTTTGCAAAAACCGCAAACGAATCGACCAATTTTCCCATGTTTTATAATCATTTGAAATTTCGGACCCTAAACTTTAATGCCCCCTATCTCCTTGGGAATACGTCTGGGACCCTTAGTCTCCTATTTAATATTATTTGTCTTTAAGTGTACTATAACCCCTTAAAGTTCTGCCCATCTTTTATGAATCACCCTGTATAAAATATAATATTTTCGGGGGTTATATAACAAAAAAAAAAAGTACAAAAATATTCAAGTTTTCCTATTTTTAAAAGTATTTTTTAACTTTTCATAGATTAAATCAATGACAAATCTAATTACAGTAAATTATTTTTAATGCAGTTTTATATTATAAATTTCCCTCTTTTAATTTAATTAGGAATACTAATTATAAAAAAGGTATATCAAGCAATTATTATTACCATAACGCATTAATTATAATAATTTTACATAGTTTATAAATAGATTATAATAGAATACAGCTAAAAAATATTTTTATGTAGTATCAAATATGTACAAGCTTATACATCAAAAGTACGAAAATTCCATTTACATAATTTTCAAAAATTCTTTTATTATTATTGAATATAAAATTATTTATATGTAAAGAGATATATGTACATATATTTTGAAACCTTATATATTATAGAGACACTATATTAAGTTTTATAAGTGTATTACCATAATAAAATAAACAGTTGCATTCATTCATAAATACTTCTTCATATGGTAATATGGATGTTTCAAAAATATTTTCATGAAACTACTTAGTTTATAAAGTATAAAAGAAGGTGTTTTCTTCAATTTCCAGATAATAATTTTTTTAAGACTTTATATATCTAATTAAGGAAGATTATGATTTACATAAAAAAGGGCTTTCTCTGTAATTTTATATAGCGTTGTGAAATTAGGTTCATATATGTTTCAGAGAATTTATTTCGTATAAAATGTCACGTTCTATGTTAAAAAAATCGTAAAAATATATAACTCAAAAATCACTCTATTAAATAAGTATGCGTGATGTTTTTCATTTAGAATTTTTCAAAACTATTATCTTATGAATACATTATGTTTAGATATAACTTTATTTAAAAAATATGCAATTAATTTCCCAGAAAATCAGACGAATATGTTTTATTTATTATACAAAGCTTCGCCATTATATAAAAAAGAACTGGACAAATATAATATATCTTTTAAAAATATGAATACGATTTTTAAAATGTATCTCATACATTTCCACATTTTTTTTTAATATTAAAATCGTACAAAAATAAAAATAAAATTTATGATTTTTTTATATTTAATTATTTGATATTAAATGATATTACACCAGTAACGATTTTATTTATAAATATTTAAAATATATACTTTTATATGGCTCTTTTGGGCAGTCTGTCCTTGAAATACAATGTACTTTAGACAAAAGTAAATTTTTTCAAATTGTACATATTTTAGGAACATTTGTATAGATTTATGAAAAACTACAGTGTGTACACTAAATATTTTTTATTAAACGTTTAACATTTTACTGTTTACAGGTATCATGATAAAAGTAATGTCTAGATGTATTAAAATTATTAAAAGATCTTCGATGCATTATAGTCTTCTCTATCAGTAAAAATAAAAGTTAGCAAACCAATTTCCATGAGATACGATAAAACTGCTAAACAACGTTGTAGAGCAGCACCGATTTAGTACGAAAAGAAATAAAAGCTCAGAATAGGACGTCTAAAATGGCTATTTATAAAAAAAAGTGTTCTACATTACAAAATGTGTTAGAAAGAAAAAAGAACAGATATTGCTCTCTACATATTTTTTGCCCTTAGCAAAAAATGACATAGGATTTTTTACGGAAACATATGCTTTTATATGGAAAATTATAAACTTTTTATGTCATTATATGTAAAACTACTGTATTCATATGGTAAACATTCTTCTGTCTATAATATTCCATAGCAAAATGTATGGTAAAATTATATGGCAATGCAATTTACCATATATTATATGGTACTCCATAGCAAGATATATGGTAAAATTATATGGCAATGCAGTTTATCATATATTATATGGTACTCCATAGCAAGGTATATGGTAAAATTATATGGTAATGCAATTTACCATACATTCAATGATGTTTCATAGCATGATGTATGGTAAAATCATATGTTAATTGCTTGTATGGTAAAATTATATGGTAATTATTTGTATTTGAAGAAATGGCAACGGTTTGAAATGTTTACTTCTCTCGCGTCCGGCTTGGCTGCGTCTGGCGTGAAGCACAGTGAAGTGTAAAGGCTTGATGTTTTATATGTATATCTGGTGATCCACTCTCAAGACTGCTAGTTTACTGGATTTATTTAGGTATGTATTTATCTGTTTTTTACTTTATGTAATTATTTTTGATTTAAGTAATCACGTTAAAAATATGTTCTAATAAAAGCTTTTGCATGTCGGCAGTTCCAAAAGTTGTTATATTGTGATTAGTTAAGTTATATTCTATTTTTAATTCTACTTCTTATAATTTATCAGCTTAATGAAGATGTAACGGTATGAAACGTCATTGTTTAATGGACATTTGGTGTAAAAAAAATAAAAGTTGAACCGGTAATATGTGATTACTTTCTGATTTGGGATGGAAACGACACATGCTATGTTGTCAAGCCTCTTTTGATCTTTGGAAAGTGAAGTTTTGCGTCAGTTTGAGATGCTGTAATTTAATTTAATTTAATTTTGCTGTTTTAAAAATTAAACTTCTAAAATAAATAAATATACATTCTCAGTAAATGAGTTCCACTAAAACGAAAATGGTTTTTGTGTTCGCTGCGACATTTTTGATTACCTGAACTATTCAACTATTTTAATGCAGTATATATTGTATATATACAGAGAGAGAGAGAAAACATAAACATATTTAAAATGTTTAAGAATGCAATAAATGTTGAATAACACTTTGTTTTAATAGGTATATGTACACATGTAGCTTAGCTTGGTTAAATTATTTAGTTGTAAATTTAGTTATCATTCATTTTTAAAATGCTGCTGTTTTATGATTTATGTAGAAAATTTCTTAAAAAGATGCATGATTAAACAACTGCATGGTCACAATGGCACTGCACAACTTTTGCATTTAACTTTGTGTGTGCAATTAGTTATGCTATATGCAGTTGGTTTGTAATATTCTTTTTCTGATCTTCTGAGTGTTACGTCTGAGCTCGCTTTTATGTGCTTTTTTCTTGTATGCTATTATTTGATATTTGTACACGTCCTAGTATTTGGTACTCGTTTATTTTGCCAAAACAGTACTCGCTACACTATTTTAAATTCATAATGCTGCAATTTTTTATTTTCAAACATAGAAAATAATTAGACATGTATCTGGACTAAATACTTTGTGTATATTTGGTACTAGGCTAATTCAGAATAATTGTTCAGCAGCCACATTTTGATTGTGCTTGGCTGAATCAATCAGAAATAGTAGTATAACATTTTACTATTTTTTTAAGCATATTAATTGATAATATATAGCAATATTATATTACGGGGCCGCTCCACTGAAACTCCCCGATTTCAAAAATCCCACGTTTAACTTATTTCAAAACATTAAAGCGTAATGTTACTTTGGCCAATTATTGAGTACTTGGCTGTTGACTATTTACTACTCTACCGAGTACAGTATTGCATTCCGAGTATAGTATGTCATTGTTATCAAGTACTAACAAGTAACTGTGTGTAAGAAAGAATCGCTGATGCACTCATGAAGTGGGCTTTGAGTTAATGCCCTGTGTATGTGTGTTTATATATATATATATATATTTTGGGTGGGTCGAAAAAAAACAAAATTTATATAATTGAAATGTAATAGTGCGGGAAAGTTGCCATTAGTAATAATAAGGAATAAATTAACAAAATATTACACCAAATGGTTAAAATCTTTTACCGCTGCTAAAGGGGCAAAATTTTGAAAATCGCAAAAAAATGTTTTTTTTTTTTTTTTTTTTTTTTTTTTTTTTAAATTAAATTATCCAACCATACCAATGCAATTTCTAATAGAATGCAAAATCTACATCAAGATGTTAGTAATGCTCCAGTAAAATTTCATTATGGAGAAATCATTTCTATTACCGCCGCAGGGCGGTCAAAATTTTGAAAAAAAAAACGGCAAAAATTTTAATATTTCGTTATTTCTAAATTTTTTCATTTTTATTATATGTCTACAATTAAATAAATTTACATTATAGCTAGTAATAACTTATAAATGTCTAGTAATTTTGATCATAGGCATTGCCAACCAAGGGCGAGAGCCTCTCCCCCCCCCAAATTTGAGAGAAAGGGGGCTTTTTGAAGGAATTTTGGGGATTTTCTGGAAATTTTTAGGGATTTTTTTCTAGGGGAGGAGGCCAAAGTGAAAAATGGGGGGGATTTATGTAAGAGGCCCCTCCCCTTACCAAAAAATTCATCAAAATTTACCGGAAAATCCCCAAAATTTCTTCAAAAATCCCCTTTTTCTCAAATTTAGGAGACGCGGGCCCCTCTCGCCCTTGGTTGGCAATCCCCATGATCAAAATTACTAGACATTTATAAGTTATTACTAGATATAATGTAAATTTTTTTAATAGTGGGCATATAATAAAAATTGTAAAAAACGGATAATTGAAATTTTTGCCATTTTTATTTAAAATTTTGGCCGTCCCTGCGGCGGTAATAGAAATGATTTCCCCATAATGAAATTTTATTGGAACATTACTAACATCTTGATGTAGCTGTTGCATTCCATTTGAAATTGAATTGGTATGGTTGGATAATTATTTTTTTTTTATAATTATTTTTTTTTTTTTGCGATTTTTTGAAACTTTGGCCTCCCTGCGGCGGTAAAAGATATTGACCCTTTGATGTAATATTTTGCGAATTTATTCATTATTACCGATGGCAACTTTCCCGCACTATTATGTTTCGATTATATAAATTTCGGTTTTTTTTTTACCCACCCTAATGTATATGTCATAGGCTAATTGGGAAATCGGGCTCTTTGCAAAGAGCCGGTCTAATTGGAGAATAATTTCCCTTTTCCCAATCAGCCTGGTGTTTTTCAGGCTTATTGCAAAGAGCCTAGTTAGCTTTAGGCTAATTGAAAAATGACAATGCCTATTTAGAAAATGACCAGATCTTTGTCAAAATATGGTGTACCCAACTCGAACATGAACATTACATTCGAAGTCGACCCGAACCCGACAGAAAAAATCCATCAGACAGTAACCTGATCCTAAAAGAACAAAATAAATTCCTTCGAGTCGCAACCCAACCCAAACCAGAAAACTCAAGTTATCCCGAAATCCGACACAAACCTGACAAAATAAATTCCCTCATGTCGCAACGCGACCCGAATCTAAAAATTCAATGTTAACCAGTAACCCAACCCGAACAAGACATAAAAATTCCATCAAACCGTAACAAGATCTGAACCCGATAAAATAAATTCCTTCGTGTCGTAAACCGACCCAAACCCGAAAATAGTTAACCCGAACCAGAAAAAAATTCCATTGAACTGTAACCCGATCCGAACCCGAAAAATAAATTTTTTTGTCATGCAACCCAAACCAAAACTGAAAATTTAAGTTAACCCAAAGCCGATCCGAACCTGAAAATTTAATTTAACCCGAAACCTAACCCAAACTGAAAATTGTAGTTAACCCGAAACCTGAACCCGTCAAAAAATCCATCGAACCATAACCCAATCCGAACCCGACAAAATAAATTCCTACGTGTCACAACCCGATCCAAACCAGAAAATTTAAGTTAACCCGAAACAAGATCCGAACCCGATAAAAAAATCCATCGAACAGTAACTCAATCCGAACCCCATAAAATAAATTCCTTCGTGTCGCAAACCGACCCGAACCTGAAAATAATAGTTAACACAAACCAAGAAAAAATTCCATCGAACTTTAACCCAATCCGAACCCGAAAAATAAATTTCGTCGTCACGCAACCCGAACCAGACTGAAAACTTAAGTTAACCCAAAATCGACCCGAACCTGAAAATTTAATTTAACCCAAAATCTAACCAAACTGAAAATTGAAGTCAACCCGAAACCCGAGCCCGTCAAAAAATCCATTAAACCATAACCGGATCCGAACCCGACAAAATAAATTCCTTCATGTCACAACCCGACCCAAACCAGAAATGAAGGAATTTATTTTGTCGGGTTTGGATCAGGTTACGGTTCAATGGATTTTTTTATCGGGTTAAGGGCGAGTTTCGGGTTAACTTGAATTTTCTGGCTTGGATTGGGTTGTGACACGAAAGAATTTATTTTGTTGGGTTCGGATCGGGTTACGGTTCGATGAAATTTTTGATGGGTTCGGGTTTTAGGTGAACTTAAATTTTCAGGTTTGGGTCGGGTTGCGTTTCGACTTTGTGGTTCGAGTTAGCTTTAATTTTCAGGTTTGGGTTGTGTTTCGTGTTAAATTAAATTTTCAGGTTCAAATCGGTTTTGGGGTTAACTTAAAATTTCAGTTTTAGATCGGGTTGCATAACTACAAAACTTAATTTGTCGGGTTCGGATCGGGTTGCAGTTCGATAGATTTTTTTATTGGGTTCGTGTCAGGTTTCGGGTTATCTTGAATTTTCTGGTTTGGATCGGGTTGTGACATGAAGGAATTTATTTTGTTGGGTTCAGATCTGGTTACGATTCGATGGATTTTTTTGTCGGGTTCCGGGTTAACTTCAATTTTCTGGTTCAGATCGGGTTGCGTGACGACGAAAATTATTCCAGAAACTTATTTTAGCCAAATTTGATTGTACAAAAAACTGTCTCAAATCCATGTATCATTGCAGATGTAAACAGTGCAATTTACAGTTAAGTTGAAGGAACAAAATTCAAAACGGCACTGAAATCAACAGTGATCACAGTGTTTTTACAAATTTTTTTGTTAATTATGTTGTTTTGTCTATTACAGCTGATTAATTAATAAATAAAATTTTATTACATATGATTTTGATTTAAATTAGTGTATGTAAAGCAAAAATTCGCCATATTGTATCCTGCACGATATGTATACTATTTCTGAGTGTTTTTTTTTTTTTTTTTTTTTTTTTTTTTTTTTTTTTTTTTTATGGAATGTGATTTCTGAAAATAAACAATACTGCCAAGGTTGAATATATGATTTCTACTTGTGATTTTTTCAGAAAACGAATGCTAATCCAAGAGGTGTTAAACAATTTAACTACTTGTCAAAATATTGCAACTGTTCATCACATGACTATGCATGAAGAAAGTAATGGAGCTAACACCAGCTATTTTTTATGTATGCCCGCAAAGAATCAAAAGATAGGTAATTATATTCTTTACACATTTTAGTAACATACTGTAAATTACACCAGGATTTCAAAACAACAAAACTACATGGCATATTTTTATATATTTAAGATTATTGTATGGAAAAAATGGTGTTAAAATAGTTTTTTTTCCAAGACAAAAGTTGAACTCTACTAATAATGTTAACTTTGTTGTATTATTTGTTATCTCTGACAATTTTAATTGCTCATCTTTGTTTTTAACTCGCAATCTTAATTACTCGTTTTTGTTTTTAACCCTTTTATAAGTGTTAGCAGTCTGCCTGTTGTTGCAAACATATGTTTGGTGTATTTTTAAGATGCCAGTGGAAATTATTTCAGAAAATCACTTTAATGCTAAATTAATTGATGCTTGTTGAGATAATGTAAATATTTAATAATTTAAGCATGATCCAATTTATTTCATTAAATTTAAAATTTATATTTATTTTGATGTTTTGTTCTGAGAGATTCTATAAACTATATTTCTATAAACTAAAAAGCATAATATATTTTTTAAATAGTACTATGTCTTGTATTTATATATTTTTTGTTATATAAACATTATGCAAAAATGTACTCTAATGTGCCATTTATATTAATCCTAATCATCCAAGTGAGATTTTTATTGAAAACCCTGCCAAATACTGTGACTCGCTATTTATTTAACATAAATAATTTTTGGTATTTTTTCGGTACTTTTGTGTTAGCCGGGCCCCAGCGATCACCAAAATTGTTTATTCTCACAAACATTTTTTTTTTGTTGTTTGACAATCTTTTAACATTAGCTAGTAACCGATATTTTAACATTGCAATGTAATATCTTAAAAAGCTTACTTAAAAATGGCTAAATTATAATCGTAATAAAATAAGTAAACACAAACACATCAATACAAATAACAAAATCTCAAGAATTGAATTAAAATTGAAATTCAACTCATTGAATTCAAATCATTTGAATTGGAAGGGTTGCAATTCAAATGATGCCTGAAACAAGATTTGGCGAATTATCACTGGCACACAGCTAACTTAAAAGTATTCTTTTCTGTTATACGAACACCATGCCAAAATGTATGTAAATAAGCCATTTATTTCAACCCTGACCGTGCAAAGAATTTTATTGCAAACCATGCCAAACATTAAAATTTGCTACTTATTGAACATGAATAATTATTTTAATTAGTATTATTTAATCAGGTTAGTTCCTATTTGACTCTACCATTTGGCGAAATTTTGCCAAATAGTCGATAATCAGCCAGATATAGCTCTTTTATTGTTGGAAAGGCTGAGCAATGATAATTTGTGTTACAATATGATAAATGTAAGTAAACAATTTAAAAATCGCCAATGTGGCATCATTTTTAAAAAGCGCCAAATGGTGGAGTGAAATAGGATTATGCCATTTAATCGTAACCTTGCAAAAAATCTTAATTTGCAAAATGTATACATTTTAACATCTGAATGTGAAAAATATTAAAAACACCAATTAAAATAATTTAAGACAGACATGAGTACACATAAAATAAAAATTTATAAAAAAATATATACTTAAAACAGTTAAAAATACAAAATAGTAGACGTTTCGCCAAGCGACACGCAAGGCATCATCAGTACAAAAACAATCTATTGCATAACAAACCACAGAACAAGGAAAAGGAAAGGTTTGAAATCAAGGAAAGTTGAAGTTATTTTAAAAACAGATAATATTCATTAGGGACAGAACGAGCTTCATTCAACGTCTGCGATCGCAATTGAGTGAACCAACTCTCAAGGAGTAATCGACCATGGTAGCTGTTACAACCTGATTTCAAAATACTGGCGTTCGCAATTAGCGGGATGTGATTCGTTTGAAGTGAATGCTGGACAATTTTTGAATTCAAATTACTATTTTTAAAAGCACTAGTATGTTCTTTTAGGCGAATTTCCAATGATCTACCTGTTTCACCAATGTAGACACTATTGCAATCTTTACAGGGAATAATATAAACAACACCTGGTAATTTAGACTTATCATATTGAAATTTATGCTTAGTGAAAAAGGAACTCACTTTATTAATTGGTTTAAAAGAAACCCCAATATTGAATGATTTTAGAATGACAGAAATTTTTTCAGAAATGTTCTTATGGTCAATCTACTATCTACTGGTCAATATACTAATTTCAATTCAATTTGCCCTTTCAGCCATAAAATAGCCGTTATTAAGACTTTAGCCTTCAGGGCCATTAGATATTGCAGTTCCAGTAAGGATTTTGAAATTGAGAAGTGTAAAATTTATCGCGATTTGGTTAATAATAGCTATCCTATAGGTCTTGTTAAAAAAATCTTTAAAAATACTTTAAATTTTGTGAATTCTACCCCCCCCCCTTTTTCAACGTAGTAAACCAAACTCTTTTATATGTATCCCTTATTATAAGAACATTTCTGAAAAAATTTCTGGCATTCTAAAATCATTCAATATTGGGGTTTCTTTTAAACCAATTAATAAAGTGAGTTCCTTTTTCACTAAGCATAAATTTCAATATGATAAGTCTAAATTACCCGGTGTTGTTTATATTATTCCCTGTAAAGATTGCAATAGTGTCTACATTGGTGAAACAGGTAGATCATTGGAAATTCGCCTAAAAGAACATACTAGTGCTTTAAAAAATAGTAATTTGAATTCAAAAATTGTCCAGCAATCACTTCAAACGAATCACATCCCGCTAATTGCGAACGCCAGTATTTTGAAATCAGGTTGTAACAGCTACCATGGTCGATTACTCCTTGAGAGTTGGTTCACTCAATTGCGATCGCAGACGTTGAATGAAGCTCGTTCTGTCCCTAATGAATATTATCTGTTTTTAAAATAACTTCAACTTTCCTTGATTTCAAACCTTTCCTTTTCCTTGTTCTGTGGTTTGTTATGCAATAGATTGTTTTTGTACTGATGATGCCTTGCGTGTCGCTTGGCGAAACGTCTACTATTTTGTATTTTTAACTGTTTTTAAGTATATATTTTTTTTTATAAATTTTTATTTTATGTGTACTCATGTCTGTCTTAAATTATTTTAATTGGTGTTTTTAACATCTTAATTTGCTATTTTTCGATTACAAATAATTTTTTATTAAGTTATAACTTACATTTATCATTGATGCTGACATGGGTTTTACCATTATATTGGGGTTATACCAATGAAATTGTTTCAGGACTTTAGGTATATAAAAATAGTTTTTATTAAAAATTATCATAAATGTCTTCATTCAAAAAATTAAATGTTTACTTCAATACTAAGAGACATTTACATGCATCATTCACATCATCATGCCTGCAGCTTAAATTGAGTTTTGTTTTATTATTTTATTGTATAATATTTATTTGTTCTTTCAATTAAATATATATTGGTATTGATTTAATAAAATAATCCGTGAAAGTCTAAGTTTTCAAATATGATATTTTAAATGCCTAATTCCATACCATCAATGTTATTATTTTTTTTCCAAATGATTCATTTCATGTGATTTTCATTTTGCACGTCAACTATTACTCTTGTCGACAATGGTGTTGGTATAGTGGGAAAATACCTCATTTTTTTATTATTTAATAGTGTCTGCGAAAAATCTTAATTTGCTATTTTTGAAATTAAAAGACAGTTACATGTCTGCAGTTTAAATTGAGTTTTAAATTGTTATTTTATTTTATATTACTTTATTTATTTTTATTTATATTTTATATACAAATAATATTTATTAGTTCTTGTATTTTAAGTATATGTATTTGTTTTGATTTAATACTAAAATAGTTCGTGAAAGTCTGAAATTTCCAAATGTTATATATTTTAAATGATCACTTTCGTACTAACAATGGTAAAAAAAAATTTCAAATGTTTCATTTGGCACCAACTATTACATTGGCGAAAATGCCATTGGTATAACCGAAAAGTACCTTTTTGTTTTACTTTGCAGTCTTTAAAATATTTCACTGTTGTAGTTTCAGAGCCTATTGGCTTATTTTAAAGCGTGTGGTTTGGCGCATGATTAACTTCATTGTTGTGGTTTGTAACTTGTATACAGTTTTAATAACCCTAAACAATAGTCAGCAATTTATAACCTGTAACTGATTGATGGAAACATTTTTTAATTAATATTTTAAGGTATAAGTTCTTAGAATATTAAAATTTTGAAAATATTTTGCCAAGTAAAAAAAAAAACAACAAAAAAAACTAATGCAGCTTAACCCGTTTGGGATGAGCGACCGGTATAGGTGCTGAGGCTTGTGGTTTTCAAATCCCGCATGACCAGTATACGTGCCTCACACTTGGAACATTTTGTTTTAAAACAGTTTAACATACAAAATTTTATCATAATCATATTAGAATTTGTATTAGGAAAGAACACATTTCCTTCTAACTAATATTATTATTCCAGGATAATAATGCTGTGAATGATGTTCTGGCCAGGATAGATTCTCTCTGTCTACTTGCAATTGCGGATATGAAGCAAGACACTTTGCTATTCCTACATTTTGACAGCATGATAGTGTTTAAAGAAAAATGTCCGATTAAGGCAGTATTGTAGTTGCTAACATGTATTGCAGTTTTTACATAGTTTGTGGCAGAATCAAGGCCTGCATTCTTAATCAGTCCTGTGGCTCTGAAAGATGAAATGTCATTAGCAACAATTTCAAAATGTAACCTTGTAAATGGTCTGTTAAAAAAAAATATATATATATCTATATATATATATTAGTTTTATTGGAAATAAATGTAATTTTTAGTATAAGTGTTTTTTATTTTTTCTGTTGTTTCTATTTTTTCATTATTATATTAGTAATGTTTAAAAATTTTTAATTTTAAATATAGTAGTTTTTATTGTTAATGTCTGCAGTTTAATGTATTTGAGCAGATTAAATTTTATAATTTATTTTACTAAGTTTAAATTTTAAAGGAGATGTATTTATGATATATTTCCTCCAAATTGTCGATGAAATTTTTAATATTATGGCCTGCCACTGATGGATAAAAAATTGCAAATAATTTTTTTTCTCTGATTAATCATAAAAAAATTTTATTTCAAAAAAATACTTTTACAGGGTAACTGCTGTCCTAAGAAAATGCTTAATGTCTAATTTTTGTATTGCATTTCTAAGAAGCTTTATAAGTACTTACGTTTCACAAGTCCCTATTTAATTCTTGAAGCACAATGCAGTTTTCAAGTGATCCGTTTGTTTCTGATAGTTTATGTAGCACAGTGCCATCACTATATTTTTATTAAATATAATTTCAATCTTAATTACTTATAAATGTAAGCTAATTAGCAACTAAAGTTTAAAAATATATATATAAAGACCTGATTTTAAAATGCTTTTATTTAAATCTAATAAATCCAACTTTTATTCACTCTGAACTCTGTAATCACATTAGAAATTCATAAAGCTAGAGAATTGGATTGGTGTTTCTTTTAAACAGTTTAATAACAAATAATTTTTACAGTTACATTGAAATTATTTTAAGATTTTTAATAAAGAAATTTGGTTAAAACAAAGTTTTTTAGGGAATATAAAATAATGTGCCAATTTTATGTTTTTACGCCAAGAGTATTTAAAAACATTTTTATATAATGTAAATAATTTAAAAGGGTCAGATTCCCTTTTTTTTTTTTTTTTTTTTTTTTTTTTTTTTTTTGAAAGGAGGGGGGGGGGTGTTGAAAATTATTATATTCTAATTATGCCTGTATGAGACATTTTTGTGTGAACAATATTTATCTAGTTAAAAAAAAATGAAAATTTTCAAATTACTTTATTTTGATCTTTTTCAAGCGAGTTGTTGCTTTCGATAGGCTGTGTGTGACAGGTTTCACAGATTTATTGTTATTTTTATGTGTATTTTGCATATGCAGTGATAGTGCTAATAATGATTTTCTAACTAAATAAGTGAAAAAAAAAGGGGGGGGGGAGGATTCTTGATTATAGATTATTCTATTAGATTTTCAAAGAAGGGTTTTAAAAGAATAAATGGAGGGTGGGGTAGGTATTGATAATTTGGTTTCAGTGAAAATAATAGCTATTTCTGTGTCGCATGGCACACTCAATTTACACTACCTATAAAATGGAGTTAATGGTTTAAAAATTCTAAGTCTGTGTAATTTATTTATAATTGTCTAAATATAATATTTCAGTGATATCATAAATCCATATTTTTTTTCTAGCTATATGAAATTGGATTTGTTTAAATTGTCTTTCCAAACCCAGGTAATTTTTTTAATAAATGCATTTTTAAATATTCATACTTATATTTATTGTCTTTAGAAAAATCTTTTGATATTTTATTACTGTTTTCTTTTAAATATTGAGACACGATTTTATTCTATAATTTTGAAAATTATTGCTAGTACTTTTCTTTATGTTTTTTTCCTTCAGATTTCCATTAAAAAACACATAAATTATCACGCTTATGATTCCATAAGATTTCATTAATATTGTGAAATATAATGGTTAAGTAAACAAGGTCAATGTCAAACTGGGAAGGGTGGCCTACCCATCAGTTTAAACTCAACTAGACCCACCCAGCAGGTTTGTTTACCTAATTATACTATGCATTACCAAATTATACTTTATGATATTGAGCAATAATTATACTATGTAATTCTGAAATGCATATTTATTCTGAAAATACAAATTCTGAAAATACAATTTACCAATCCTACCTTAGCAGTACTAAATACTACTATGTGATATTGAGCAATAATACTACCATGTAATAATACTGTAAGATGCTGGAGTAAATAATAACAATGGATAGAAGTAAGTGGCTAGGTAAACAATTTGGAAAAAGCGTTAACATATTTGAAAACTCTATTTTGGCGACTGCCATCAAATAGTAGGAAAATATTCGAATACTTTTGTGCAGCTCTCTATACGATCTAAAAATTTGGATATATACTACGAAGTGTGCAAAAAGTTTGTTCAGTTACGAAACGTATAACATAGGTGAAAATTCTCCTTCAGCAATTTTGTCAATAAGCAGAAATGTACTGAAATTTATTTGTGCAACCCTGTATATGATTTATAAATTTACACACATCAAGTAATATGCAAAAAAAATAGTTAAATTTAAAATGCATACCACAATTAAAAACGCACTTCCAGCAATTATTGCTTATAGACAGTATTGTAACTGAATTCTTTTGCTTGTCCCTGTAAAGGATTAATATAAATGCTATATTTTAGATTAATATAAATGCTATATTTTTATTTAATTGCTATAGATTGTACATTATCATATGGTACCATATGATTTTATTCTAAAACACCATAGATTGTGAAATACAAATTCCATAAGATTTCATTAAAAAATGCAATAGATTGTACCATACAAATTCCATAAGATTTCATTAAAAAACACCATAAAAATGCCATAAGATTTCATCCCACAAAACTCTTTAGGCGTTTACCATACAGTGCCATGAAAATTACCATACACTTAATGTTTATATGGTTTTCCATAGGATATTTTTTACCATAGGCAAAAAACCATAAGATTTCACTTATGGGTTTTTTTATGGTAATTCTATGTAGACGTTTACCATACACAGTGTATGGTAAACGTCTACCTAGAATTACCATAAAAAACCATAAGTGAAATTTTATGGTTTTTTGCCTATGGTAAAAAATATCCTATGGAAAACCATATAAACATTAAGTGTATCAAGTGTATGATACACTTAATGTTTATATGGTTTTCCATAGGATTATATGGTTTTCCATAGGATATTTCTTACCATAGGCAAAACGCCATAAGATTTCCCTTATGGTTTTTTTATGGTAATTTTATGTAATTTTTTGCTAAGGGTGGTCAGTGATCAATAGTGATCTCTGCCAGCTACAATAGACATCTGCTATCTTGTTTTGATTTCATGCTGCATATCAGGTTATACACTTGGACATTCATACGTTACGTGGTGACGAATATCCTACAGTGTTTTCGGAAGAATCACATATATTTTCTCTTTGAGCTAGTATCACAAAATTTCCAGTCGGGTAATGAGCATGTTGGCCATTCTGCAGAACATAAAAAAAGATTCGTACAACCTTTTTTTTTTTTTTTGCTTCAAATACGTCATGCATTCTTCCAAAATTATGGTGCACTTTCTCAACTCCCAGGAAACACACAAAATACCTAGCAGGTCGAGAATTTCGTGGAATTAGTAAATGTCCATGTTTATGGAGTAGAACTACCCCCACAGTAACAAATTATGAAGTCTTCGTCCTGTGAAATAAAAATAATCTTACAAATATAATCGATGAGGCCTCTAAGACAACATTGAAGGAACGTCGTTACCGCATAGCTGAACTTGTCGTAGCGTGACTTTGAATATACGGAAATATGTGCCATGCGAAAATAGAATAAGTCGAGATAGGTATTGTAACTTTCATAGATTAGATAGAACACCTTAATAAATATATCTAGTGACAACTAATTTTCTTTCCGCTTTCTAACACGTTTCGGTACTTAACAGCGTTTGCAATCGTATACGAACAAAAAACCATAGTATACGTTCTATGCTTACTATTTAAGTTAGCAATGTATCTTTACATGTGATTGAACTTTTCCTAGTTTTAAGGTTTCAAGATCATCATATTGGTTCCTAATTTTAGAGCTATCGGATTCTGTAAGCAGTTTAGTCAAAGAACACTTAGGTACATTACTTAAGATACCATTTTCATCACTATAGCTGTCGCTGTTAAAAGTTAAGAGAGTGCGAAATGACTTTGATGTTCACAATGTGAATTATTCACTGATTAAAAAATAAGTGATTCATATTTCTCAATATTCTAAAAAGATACATTTTCGTGTACTTGCATATTTTTAGAGAATTTATACATAAAACAGGAAATTAATGTAGAAAAATTTTGCGATACCAGTCTTTATTGACCAAGTATTACAATTAAATACCTTTCAAATATATCATAATTTTTTTAAGCTTATCATGCATGCAATTGCTCGATCTACTTTTTTTATCATGTTTCGTCAAATATATGCAATTTTAAACTTATATAAAATATTGTTTTTAATTTTGTTTTCATAAATTATTATAAAGGATATGATTATTTTTAATACATTACAATAGTCTATTTTCCAATGAATTCTCATTTTAGAAAATCTGCATTATAAATTTAATCTAATGAAAATTATACATTAGATGAATGTTTTGAAATATTGGCTCAAGCCTAAATAAAAAAAATAAATGTACAATAATATTTTGCTATTAAATTTACTTAAATATCAGCACACATTAATTGTAGTGTTAACTTAATCCGGATTGTTACATATTACCTATGAAATAAACTTTACTATTTTCCAAATGTATATTTTGATAGCTTTTAAGTAAAATATATATGTTTTTTTAAATACTGTTTCACATGCGTTTCGAAGTTTATATTAATGACTCATTTTTCAAAAGCACCAACTACGTTTCCCATGCCGTAAATACTGTTTATATTTAACATTTAAAACAATCTTAAACAAACGCTAACTGCTTTCATGAGAATATCATATTAGTCCTTATCAGATCTTTGAAATGTACTGCAAGGTGATTCTAAATAATGTATGGTATTTTAAAATACTTTAACTGATTTTGAAACATACACTTAACAGAACGGGTTTAAAATGGAGGAAAATCCAAACATTTTCACATTTTCATTGATTGGTAGTGCTATAGAAGTTGTAGTGGCGCTATTAGCGCTATAATCTAAAATGGCGTCTAAACAAGAAAAGGCATTTTGCGCTCTGTGAAAACGGAATATGTAATTTTAGTACAACGTGCGTTTAGTAGACGTTTTGCAAAAGAAGCTCCTACTGACAAAAGCATTCGTAAGTGTTATCACCAATATAAAGAAACAGGCTGTCTTTGCAAAGACATAAGCATAGGGATGCCACGAGTCAGTAACGAGAATGGTGAAAAGATAACGTGTAACATCTTCCGAAAGACAACATGAAAAAAAATTGTGAAAGTCAACGTGTGAGTGGCACCAGTACCACGCAACTGAGACTGCCTAAAAAAATGTCGATGCAATCAATGCTCTGAACTTAAAAACACCAGACTTGCTTTAACTCTTTAAATCTTAAACTATAAAAACGGAATGACCTTAGAATCCCAGAAATTAGCCCAAGTTGTTGGTTTTTCGATCCCCCTTTTTCACTAGGTAATTAGTGAAAATGACCCTACTGCCTTCTCCCTTTATTCAAATTTCGGCAGATGTTACACCCCTCTACTTATTAGCTACAGTTACAGAAAAAAATCTTGTTTTTCTTTCTGTACTGTCTATAAATGCCAACATATTACCACAATCCATCACTGAGAGAGCCCACCCCTTGACAGCACACCGACTCATTTAAAGGGAATCAAAATACACAAATGTACTCCTCTATTATTTTCTTCATAAAAACTAAACTGTTTTTTTTTACTGTATTTCTATATAGCTGAATGTTTTGCTTTGGAACAAAACCAATAAATGACAGGACTTATTTCATCATAAAATATATGTGATTTTTATTTGAGTTTCCAAAATACCTTCAAGACAAATGAAGGCCAAATGAGTAAGAAATTTTCATAATTATATAACTTAAACACTTTACCATAAAAATGTTTGAGAATTCGTAGATCACTCACTTGTTTAAAGAGTTAAATTTGCTTATGCATAAATTTCTGTTATTGATAATTAACTTGATATTTTAAGAGGAATAGTAATTTTAGGTCCACATTTGTGTGAACCTAATTTGCAGTCCCTTAAAGCATTAATTTCAGAAAAAGGGTTATTTCTGTCCTCTACGGTGACATTTTGTTTGTGCAACAGCAAAAAATGTGTATTTGTAGTATTATTTTAACTTCGGGTCTCAAGAAGTTAAAAGAGTTTGACATGAATCATAGTATCGTCTGGACATTGTCCGTTTGAATGGAGGAAGTCACATAGAACATTTATAATGCAATAAAATTATAATGTTTGAGCTTAGTTTTATTTTAAACCAGTACTGGTAAGTGAATGTTTTAAAACGAGTTTATCATAGTATTTTAAAATGCCGTACATTATTCAGAATAAACCTTTATTATATCAATATCATTATTTAATGTTTGAGCAGTGAAAAATAGATATTTCATCTTTTATAAAAATAACTATAATTACAAATAAAAACTGTGTATTGATATATAAATGTGTATTGATGAAAATAAAAATAAACAAATAATACGTATGAAACAAGTAATTAATATAAATATAGATTTTTTAAATAGTTCATCTAAAATTAGAATTACTAATAAATAATAAACACGTTCAGAGGATTTCAAATATAAATCTATTATAATTAAACATTTAAAAGTTAATAGAGGTTAATTATATAAGTTAATTATGTATGTTAATTATATAAATAAAAAGTAAAATAAGGAATATGAATCAGAATGGAACGGAAAATAATAGGAATGCAAAAAATAAGGAGGTAATAAGGAAATATTATTTTAATACTGTTTATATAACCCTATTACTTCTCTGAAACAACGTAAAATACTAACATAAGGTTGTACATTTTAGAGATAAAGATTATATGAATTTATACATAAATGAAATTATAGATAAATGTATTTGGAAAATCATTTTAATGTTTGTTAAACAAGGGTGTTTGTCGATCTTTTCCTTATAAGCTGCATACAAGCTATAAAATTAAAATAATGAAAATACATATATAATTTTAAGATGTTTTGGTTTAAATATAACCATTCAATGAAATGAAAAATAGTTTTTTCCTAACATAGAGTGTGCTAAAAGTATTCTTATATTTCATATCTGCTCAAATTATTGACCTTTCACTAAATTTTATGTAAAAAAAAAAAAAAAATGTATTCATATATATTTGTTCTCAGCATTATGATGATATTTATTTGCCATGTGTAGTTGACGCTGTGTACAGAATGTAAAAAAAAATGTTTGAATCATGATTCTCAGCGTAAAGTGGAAAGTTATTGAAAGATTAATGTAAAGATAAGGAAAATAAATCCAACGAAAGTATTTTAACGTAAATAATTGCAAACGAAGCTGTCATTTTGAGTTTCGTGGAATAAATTCTTTTTTGTGAGCAAATTCTGTCACGTGTTTTCACAGAGTTCAAGTTTATAACGAGCTTCAAGATTTTCACTATAGTCAGTAAATATTTCTTATCTTTAATCTGTCTAACAAAAATTATTTTATAATGCTGAAACTTTTGCTCACGGAGAAATAAAGGTACATATATCCATATCGTACTGTTTTTCATATTTATTTATTTATTTATTTATTTATTTTTACGTCCGCTAATTACATTTTTAGAAATCTAATTTTGTTTAATTTTCCAAAAATAGGAAATAACTTTATTTGTTTATTTTTCAGACATTTTTTTTAAAGTAATCCCAAGACTTAAAGTTGTTAATGGTACATAATTTCTATATTGTAAAAAAAAAAAAAGTTATCTTGTTTAAAATTTGTATTAGTAAACACAATAACTAGAGAAGAATGCTACTTTTGTTTCTTACAATCGTTAAAAATGACATATAGTAAAAAATTAAACCTTACTGACACTGGAGTGATAATTATATATTCAGTTTAAGAGTTATAGTTAACAAGATTCATTTTTTATTCTGGAATCTTACTGTTATTAAGCATCTCCAATAAATAGACAGAGTAAAATAAAAGCTAAAAAAAATAACAAAAAACATTGTTTACTACAAATAAAGAAAATCAGACAAAGACAATCAAGAAAGAGAAACAAAGAAAGAGAAATAAAGAAAAAGCAACAAAGAAAGAGAAATAAAGAAAAAGCAACAAAGAAAATCAGATATTATTTTCAATCAATGTTGAATTACGAGGTATTTTCTTTTTCTGGAACCTTTGATATTGTAGTGCGGCAGTTCCTCAATAATCTCAGTAGGAACATTATAAATATTTTGTATTCCCTTGAATAAAGCAGCAAATATTTAAATTATGTCTGATGGTGGTTTACTAGCATTCTGAAATTTGCATCCTGTTTTTCATTTTTAAAAAAATTTCCAATAAAAACTGGTGGGAAGTATAAATTTTGCTAGCCAATTTAAATATTACTTTGGGATGTCATTAAACATATATTAAAAATAAATCAAATTATAAAGAATTATGAAGATCTGTGATAAATTATATGCCTCTTTTAATCAATAGCAAAAATTTATTTCATAATTTTGTTATACATATTGCACATTTTATATTGAATTAATAATTGGACTTAACATTCACTTTTAAAGAATATTGGACAGAAATATAAAATATGTCTACTCTGCTGTTAAATAAAACATATGTAATAAAATCAAATCATATGGAGCTTTCACTTAAAAACCGTTTACTTAGTAAATATAAAAAAAATGTTTATTAAAATTTTGAAAGTAGTATATATATTTATTTATTAATAAGAAAATGACAGTGATTACAAGATATCTTTAAAACATATTTTTCTAACAGATTTGGAAAAATACTAAAATGAGCAGTTTCCTTTTTTTTCCACTGATTTTCTTCTAAATCATCACAAATAGGAACAGAATTTTTTTTTAAATTAGGAAACTAATAACGGTTTCAGACTAGCGTATATATTTTTTTCAAACAATTACTAATAAGTAAATTATTCTGAGGTTAAATGAATTTTCCTGTAGATTAAAATAGCACATTAATAAATGTAAGACGATTTCGTATTCCATATGTAGTCATTTCATAAAGAAATGGTACACTGCTTTTTAAATAAGTTAAAAAAAAATATTTAGTTAAAATTAAATGTGGACAGGTTAAAAATTACATCATTCATTCATACAAATAAACTATTTTGACGAAAATTTACTTTTTTTCATTTATAATATTTTGATCCGAAGTAGTCTCGTTAAATTTTCAGCTGTCTTTTTACATCTGCTGTCTCTTATTCAATTTCTTATTTTCTTATGCATTCCCTTTTAGCAGACTAAAAAATTTATTTATCCCAGTTTTATTGTATGCGCTAAGACATAATAATTCAATATGTGATTAATAATTCAATATGTGTTTGTATTATTGAAAACACTCATGATTGGTTGAACAAAGATTTAAAAATTATTGTGATTACAACATTATAGATAATTAGTTTAAAATGTTGAATAGAATTCGAATATAATAATTAAGTAATTCTGATTATATTAAATAAAAAACTCGGAGGATTTTTTTTTAATTATTATTATTTCTGTCAGTAAATATAATCTTGGGAAGTTACTAATGCTCTAAAATAAATTTAGTATATTAATATATTTAGATTTTAAACTTTTAGCCTTAAAAGTAAACTTTATATTTTTGAGTTTTTAGTAATTTTTACGGAATTTTAATCGGTTTTTTTTTAGTTTTTTTTCTGTAATTTCGCCCCATTAGTAAAAGGAATCATGTTTCAATCTTTTAAACCATGTAACAAAATGAATCCTGTTTATTTGAATTGCATAGTAAAATTTGAAAATCGTCTGAATACCCACAGAAAATAATCATGTGTAAAAGAAAATGTTCTCTATATATTTTTTTCCGAATGAATCAAGTAATTCCAACTAAAAACTATACCACTAAATCTCATTACCTCACCAACAATACCTACTCAGTTACAAGTTAATCGGGTATTTATCGCGGGACAGACTAATGCAGATACACAAACAGAACCGGAAAACATTTCGCGTCTCAACTGTGAGCCTTAACTGAAGTTTCGGCAAAAATATAATCGGAAAATATATACAGTTTATCAGATAACATACAAACAATCTAATAGACAATAAAAAAAAAATCGTGTCTCCGCAGTACGCCTCCACAGACGTATCGGCAATTACTACGCTACAGTTTTACAAATTATATTTATCGTCTTTCACAGAATGCATTCATAACACTATGTATCTTCTAACATATACTTTCAATAGAATTTGTTTTAATTTAAGCAAATTGAATGAAAGCAGCGTAAAACAATCCATTTTATTTATTTATCAGCTTCTTATTGTACTAATCTATATGTACAAGAAAATAACTGACTTCAGATTACTTCTTAAATATATAAACAGGATGCCAATTGAAAATGTGCTAAATATAGTAGGAAAAACAACATTTAGCTCTTATTTCTTAATAAGCGACGCCTTTTGGGAATTACGAGTCACCGATTGCGTTTGCAAGAAGTAGACATGAAGATATTGCTGAAAAAAAAAAGATCTAAGAAATAAAAGGTTATTTTTCTTTATAGGAAAGTGCTATGCACCATTGCACAAGGTGAATGCGGTTAAATTTGAATTTTTAATTAATTAAGAACTTATTGGTGAATGATATTGTTTTGTTACATTTTGAATTTTGATACGAGATACGCATCGAATTGTCAAAGACGCTCATGATAATAATACAGTTTTCCTTATCATAAGTGTTGAACAATTTAATTGTATAGATATTTCATTTCAATTACAGAAGAAAAAAAAACCTATTGACTATATATTATGTATAGTCTATGTGTAGTCTATACAGTTTATGTATAGTCTATATATTATATATAGTCTAGTCTTTATATATCCTATATATTATATATAGTCTACAGTCTATGACTGTATATTATATGTATTATATATTATATATTATATATTATATATATGATATATTGACTAAAAACTTATTTCAAACTTTATAAAAAATAACAATTACTTGTTCTAGTCACAAAACAGGCATTATTTTTCCTTTATTCTCTAAATAATTATTTCCGTTTCTCTGTATTAAAACAAAAAAATATATATATATTTAATGCTTTTAGTGACTAACCTGGCATAACACATTTTAGTTTCACTCAGAAATACGAGAACATGATGCCCATACTCCCTTATTTAATCAAATAAATGACAAACAGGAATGTAATTAAATTCTTCATCTGTAGCAAACACTTTTTCAGTCTATAAAAAGAATGCAATATTCCCGTTAAACTGTCTTTTATTTTAGTTCGTGATGACGAGTCAGTCGAAATATTTTCATTATAACCTTACGCATAATAAGTACGATGGATTTATTTCTGAATAAATACACGTATATGGTTCCAGAACACAAGTTAAAAAATCTATTTGCAACTTTAATAATTTATTTGTAACTATAAAAATATTTAACTTTCATTTCAAATAAACCTCGACAAAGATTTTTTTTAAAAATAAATTCAGTTTTAAAATGTATTTCAAAAATAAAAATAAATGCAAGCAAAAACTAATCATATTTGATAAATATTTCTCAAGGTTATTTTAAAGTAATATATATCTATAATTTTAATTTAAAAATTATTATTTATATTGTGTTGGTATTTTATAAAAATATTGCACAGAACTATTTTTACAACGGTATTAGCTTGTACCATCACTACATAGTATAAAACTAAGTCGCTTTTTCTGTCCCTATATCCCTATGTACGCTTAAATCTTTAAAACTACGCAACGGATTTTGATGCGGTTTTTTTTAATAGATAGAGTGATTCAAGAGGAAGGTTTATATGTATAATAACATCCATTAAACAGTGGAGAAATACTGTTATTTTGGAGGTTTTTAATGTGATGTCGTAAATAATTTCATTTTTTACATTTGTTATTTTGGCCGAAAAGGTTACCATTGCTACTTTTTTGGTGATCATTATTGTTACAGAAAGAAATGAAAAGGCTATACATCTCCAAAAATAAAAGAAAAACTGTGTTAAATTAATTAAAAAAAAAGAAAAAGAAAGAAAAAAGATTTTTGATGAGAGAATATTATAAAACGAAAATATTTAATTTAAACATGATTGGGAATGTTCGCAATGCTTAAAAAATTATTCAAGGGGCAAGATTGCTATCGAAACAACAATATTTCGCAATTTATATTTTGTTTTTGGCGATTTTGATTTTACTTTTGATCCTAAACAATTTGATTTTAAGCCAAAAGGTGTCTTTTTTTTTTTTTTTTTTTTTTTTTTTTTGATGCAGAAAGAATTGAAATGGCTATACAGCTAGAAAAATAAAAGAAAAAGCTGTTATTAATTTTATTTAAAAAAAAGAAAGAAAAGAAAAACAGTTTTGATGAGAGATTTTAAGCCAAAAGGTGCTTTTTTTTTTCAAGTGTACGACGGCATTTTTGCAGTATTTTTATTTTTTTATTTTTTTGGTACTTTTCGGTTAGGCGGGCGCCAGTGATATATATATATATATATATTATATATATATATATATATATATATATATATATATATATATATATATATATATATATATATACATATATATATATATATATATATATATATATATATACATGTACTATATATATACACACATATATACACATATATCTACACAAATACATGTATATACATACATATATATTCACTTATATGTACGAATATATATATATATATATATATATATATATATGTATATATATGTACATATATCACTGGCGCCCGGCTAACCGAAAAGTACCTTTTTTTAAATTCAAATGCAAACTATATTAATGGCAATATACTTCTATTTACTTCTACATATATGAAATTTCGTTCCGGCTGCTCATAACTCGAGTTCTGCTGAATGGATTTTCGTAGAGCTTAAACTGTATAAGATAATTTTTCAGGGAAGGTTTTATTGTATAACATACCGTTCTGCGTAGCTTAGTTATAGAATTATTCTGGGAAGTTCTATAATCAGATCAATCCGTTTATGAAATATTAGCCTTTTTAAAAGATTTTGCCGAATGGATTTCGATGAAACCTACACTGTTAGATAACTTTCTAGGGAAAGTTTTATTATATAACATATCATTCTACGTTGCTTAGTTCTAGAATTATAGGGGGAAATTCGAAAATCAGGTGATATTTTTTTTATCAAATATTAGCTTTTTCAGTATTTGATTCGGATTATGAAAGATTAGCCTTCTGAAAAAGTTCTACTGGACGGATTTTGATGAGAATTGTATTGTTAGTCAGATGCTATTTCAGGAATGGTTTTAATGTACTACATATTGTTCTACGCTGCTTAGTCAAACCGTTGTGTGAAGGTTATACAGTCAGGAGAACCCGATTCCGAAAGATTAGCCTTTTTGAAAGTTTTTACTGGGCGTATTTTTTGCGACTTGCATTGTTAAGTAGGTAATTTGTAAGGATGGTTTTAGTATATTTTATATTGTTCTGTTTTAGAATTACGTGGAAAAGTTCTATAATCAGATGAACCCGATTATAAAAGATTAGCCTTTATAAAAACTTCTACTTAATGGATTTTGTTAATTAGTTTGCATTGTTAGTTCGATAATTTTTAGTGATGGTTTTAGTATATTGCATATAGTTTTATCATTCTTCAGCAAAACTTAACTGTAAATGACCAAATAAAAGAGTTGGTCCTTAACAGCTAAAATTTTGACTGCACATTAGAAAATATAATAGCGCAATCACGTCATTTTTCAGTAATGTGGAAGGATATTCCAGGTAAATATACAGATTGCTTTCAAATACAAGGTCAAATTAAACGATATATTTTGTTTGCTTCAAGGTTCATTTGTAGAAACTGACCAGCGCAGCGGGCGTAGCTTGCTAGTTTTATATAAAATGAAATAATATTAAAAGTTCTCATAAAAACACACGTGCGCATATGATTCAGTTCAATTTGTCTTTTAAAAGCGTTTATTTTTAAAATGATAAAAAATTGAAGAATTGATATAATTTGTTCTGCAAAAAGATTTACTCATATTGTTATTCAATTAGATGATATATGACTTAAGATTAATTTTTTTTATTAACACAAGAAATGTATAACAGTTTCATTTTTAAATATATTCTAATAAAATTGCTACTACAACAAACTGATTATTTTATTTTTTATGCGAAAACCATTTCCATACAAAAAACTGGAATTCTACGACTGTTGTGCACTGAAAGCATCTCTATATATTAATATCTATACTATATATATAAAATCTTATTGCAACAAATTTGTGAGACTATTTTATGAAACGATATTATCCATATTTAAATGAAGTTGATTGTTATACTTTTTACTGTACGAAGACATTTATGGTGATTACTTTAAATTTAAACACATTTTAAAATGCAAACAAAATTTTAAATTTTGAATATTGAAATAAATCTAATTTATCTATACATTACTGATACTACTAAACTATCAACTAAATTGTTACATAAAATGTTACACTACTGCAAGATATATTCAATTAATATATCTGCCAACCTGTCAATCCATGCACAATTTAAATTTCTTGAGAATTTCTTACTCTAAGAAATGTTAATTGGTTATTAAGAAGGATTTCAGTGTGTTTTCACCAATGGATGAATTAGAAACACATTTGCAGCGCGTGAGTCTGCTGACAGTCTGGGGGTTGGCGTATGAAGGGCGTGGGGGGGCAGAGCTCCCTAATATATTCTATAAATTAAATTCATTGTATTTTAAAAAAATTATATGTTACATTAATTGATAAATTATTTTTATTTAACTTACTTAGTCCAGCTTAAAATATAGGTCCGACTTACAAGGAGATACTACATTGCCATACTTCCAGCTTTTTCCAACTTTGGAGCTTTAAAAATTGTATCTAGACATAAAAACCTGTATAATATTTCGACTGATAAAAAGAAACAAGCTGATTAAACCTTTTAGTATTTTAGGGCATTAATAAGAACCTTCACTGATATTATCTTCTGGATTTTGTTGTGCAATATATGACATTAAGTTGGTGTTCCTTCAATAAACTTGATATTAATTAACTAAATTTGTAAATTCATTTAAGTTTCATTACAGACATAAAACCGATAAAGAGAGGATGAAGATAAAACCAAATTCTTAAAGAGATTGGCTACATTTAAGTAATGAAATATTGATTAAAATGTTAACTTTACAACTGTATTAGCGGTACTTGTCAGTTATTTAGTGTTTAGCTGGATTCAAAGATGTCAAATACCTACATATGATAGAAATATCGACGTTTTGTTAATTTTGATATATCTCTTACGGTCGCTTACGAATAACGTGAAAGATTGTCATTAATTAAACTGATATAATGAAGGAGCATCAACATAAAGTAATATGACACATTATAACAAAAGAAAAGAGAAGATCACATTTTTTTTAAAGTAAAGTGTATTTATAAAATTTATAAAATACTGAAAAATCGATTAGCTAAAACATTTTCGTTTTTCCACCCAAAATTTCGTACGGAGTATTTTATACTTAAATAAGACCTTTCTTTTATCTAAGTTAGAAAAAATCGAAGTTTACAAATTTTACTAACTCTCCTTGTTAGTAAATTTTATTTGTACCATTAACTAATTATAAATCAATGTGTGATAATTTCGTTCATAAATAATTGTTTTAACCATATTTTCACTTCTATCAAAGGAATATATATTTTTACATTGTTATTTAATTTCATATAAACTAGGGGGCTCAGGCCCCTACTCCTAACGCTCGCCAACCCCCCGTAAATTGCGAAGCAATTCACATTGAGAACGCTTTGCGGTCCCAGCTCGCTTCGCTCGCTCGCCCCTTTTTATTTTTGCAGTAATTCTAGCCGGAATAATTACTACCATAAATCATTTGAACATATGAAATTGACAATTTTTTTAATGTAAAAAAAGTAATTGAACTCCGTTGAAAACACAACTAAAAATGCATTTAGTTGGAGCTACTAATGAACATATAAATCATTTAAATACTATGAATAAAGGACCTTGGGAACATAATTTGTTTAAAACTTATTGCACCTATAATATTGTACAACATGGCTTATTCATTAAATACAAAAAAAAAAAAAAAAAAAAAAAACTACGTAATAGGAAGATAGTTTATCATCAATGATTCTTTAAACTTCGTTCGACATTTTACTATTCTAATTGATTATAGATTTCTACAACAGCTGGCAGCAGGTGCAACCTAGACAGTTGATATTTTTACTTCTCTCCGATTTTTCATGTGAGTGAAATTCATAAATAAATTCTAAATAAGAGTTGAGAATTCATTTGAAATTAGCAATATTACTCATAATTAAAATGAGGAATAATCTCAGACGCTTTGGATTACGTACATGTTATTTTATTTTTAATATTTGCTAGCTTGATTTTCACTGCTCTGACATTGACCGCCATATTGGAGGCGGAGCTGATCTATCTAACACAATCTAGTCTTTTCATTGGTCTGAGCTCTGGAAACTACGGTTATTGCCAACAATAAGTTAGAAATTCAGCTCTATTTCCGCGCCACGTAAGACAAATATATATATAGATAATCCGGTTTGTATATGTGACTGTTAAAAAACTTTGGATGTGACAATTTGTATACATTAATTGAACTTTAAAAAGTTACAAAGCTGTAAACAATAAATACATAAATCCTAAGAAGAAATCCATGCTACATACTTTCACACATACTTATAAAATATTTCAAACTTAGTAATTTCATCATGCATATCATGAAAAGTAAAAATTTCGCACCATTTCTTTTCTTATATTTTCAAAACAAATATTCAGGAAATACAGAAAAGATGAGAAAATAAACTTATCATTTCTCAAATAATACATTCCTATTGGAACAGCATAGAGACATATAAATTGTCTAAATAAATCATGCAGGATTTATCAAGTATTTGCATTGTCGAAAAAGCTATATTTTAAAGAAATAGAAGACAAAATTTAATATTTCGATAAAGAAAGAGTATAGCCACATATTGGATTGCTATCTTCAAAAATACGGAAAATCATTCGAAGCGTAAAAGAAGCGATTATTCTGCTCAGTCTATGTTTATGATTAGAATAGTGTTGTAAAATACATTTTTATTGTCTGCGCATGGAAAAAAAAAACAGGAACCATCAATACCCAAAATACATTTTTTTAAAGTTTAAATACTACAGTTTGAATATTATAGAGTAGAATTATTTTTTTAATGATTTAGTAATTTACATCATAAATCCAAAATAATTACGCATATAGCTATACATACTCGCTTACAGAAGCATGCACACACTCGTATATGTGTATTTGAATTAGCGTTATTTAATTCAAATACTAAACAACTAAGGTAATAAACATAAACAAATAAGTTAAACATAAAGTGATAAGTTAATAAACAAATAAATAAAATAAAATAAGTTAATATAAAGAAGCATGTTATGAATACATAACATATTAACGGTTTTTTCGATAATATTGTACTAGTATTCAATAATTGTTTCTATCCCTGATTGTTAAAATCATTAGACATATTCGATTAAAGAATTCTGACACCATTATTCGAAATTTCTGTGAATTTCCATAATGCATTTTAATTTAGAATTTTCAACAGCTGATATTAAAGACCTTTATAAACATTATTCAAGGTTTTTTTTTTTTTTTTTCAATACAAATTAACCAAACTGGCGCAATGCTACCAGGTGCAAATTAGAACCTTATGTGTAAATTTGAGTTAATAATCATATATAATATTTCTTTTGTCAAGATCTCTTTTTCTATGAATTTACGAAACGCACAATAATAAATGAGGTATCATTCGAAAAAATTTTGAAGTTGCTTCTGACATAGTACACTCACATTTCGTTAAAACATGGTTTTTGATTAAAAATTGCTCTTAATAAAATTAAATATGCATTGTTTCCATAAATGAGACGAATGGTTGCCCTCAAATTAGTGTTGCCACAAAAATAAAATACCGCATTATATGATGCGCAGCAATGGTTATGAAAAATAAATAGTACAAAAAAGATGAAGTATGATTTCTTCGCGCGGGTCTATTTTTTATATATGGTTAAAAAGTTAAATTGAAATGTTTGAAAGAAAAAGATACCATCGATCGATTAAATCAGTGGTATTTCACGTGTAGAATAAAAGGTATGACTGTTTTATTAGATTAAATTGTATTTTAACTGCATTAAATTTCCTTTTCGTTGTTTCATGTTTTCAAGAAGCGGAAGGCATCATCTTCCAATGCAGTTAAAATACGATTGTTATTTTTTTTTCTCATGCGTGCCTTTTGGTACCTTCAATCAGTTTTTATTGTAATTTTGATGGAATAAATGAGACATATTTTGGATTGACCAATAATGCTTGGAGATATTTTTATCCTTAATTTTTCTTTAGAAGTTGAAACCTGCATCTAAACAAAATATTAGACTGCAGTGCGAAATCCTCGCATGGGTCCAATGGTTACAGAATATTTTTTAAATAGTTTTATTCAATGGAATTATTATCTCGAATAATTTAATTACTGCTCGATGATATATTTTTAGGCTTTTTTTTATCTATATAATTATTTTCAATATGTATAAATACAATAAAAAAATTCCAGAATAATAAAATACATAAGTACATATAATGTTTTTAATCTACCAAACTGGAACTTCGAAGTTGCCTTTTTCATTTTGCTAAACTTTTGTAGTTTGAGAAATAGCTTACAAATGAGACATGTAGTTACAGATATATTACAAGGTCCTTATTTACAAAATGAGGCTGCATCATCTACGGTTTTTGTTTTTTTAATGTATTTTATTTGAACTTGCACACTTCATTCTACCAATTTTTTTTCAAATGATATCAAATCTCTAATAATATACCACGAAGAACAACGATATGAGGAAGTAAAACCTCCATCTATGTTTTCTGTAATGAGTGGTCAAACCACAATTAAAACTTAGAATTCCAAAGCAGCGATGTGTGTTTACATTTCACGAAGCTTATTCAAAGACATTTCACATTACACTTTAAATAAAAAAAGATATTTCTGTGTTATAGAGATATAAAAATAAATAATATTCCATTAAGTATTATAATATTTTATGTTAATAAGAATACATTACGCTTTATAACAAATTTCTTACAATGCTTCACAAGGATAAAAAAAAAAATTATTTTTTTTAACGTATCTCTCATATAAATATTCCAATCAACTGCCGAATTTTAACTCCTATAAAATTGTTTCTTACACAATTCTATTGATGTTAGATCCTCTGTCCAACGATACATGAACAGTAAAGCAGTTACGAACGGTATAATCGAACAAATAAATCAATTTACAACTCAGAGGCCTTTTTACGGTTCCGTTCATCTAACGATAAACGCCCCTATTCGTCTGTCTGTCCGTCACAGAGTTCGTTCTCGGAAACTGTATAAGTTAGAGACTTGAAGGTTTGCATAATTATAGCTGAATACTTCCTGTCACACGACAAATCATAAAAATTATTTTGTAAAAGTCTTATATTATTTTAATTAAATTAATTAATTTAATGACATCCGACCATTTCTGCGATTTAGATTTTAAAAAAACAGAACAGCAATTCTGTCTCTAATTCGTAGGCTAAGTATTTCAGTAGTAACGCGTTACCCTTCTAACCCACAGGCTTTAGGTTTTATTCTCGACGAGACGGAAGTTGAAAATTTCAATTCGTTTTCTCTGAGACTACATTTCATTGTCCGATGGATTTATGTAAACGAATTTTTGTATTTTTTTTAAATCATGTAATTAAATATGCTGATAAATCTTGTATTAAATATTTATTAAATCAAATATTTATTAAATCATATTATCAAATATTTATCAAATCGTGTAATTAAATATGCTTTTCATATATACAAACATATGCTGTTACAATTGTCTGAAAAACAGTTCTTGAATATTTTTAATTTGATTAAAAAACAGCTTCAACTTGTTATCATTTTATTATGAAATTTAATGGTGCTGCTATCTATGTTCTTATTGGTAAAGTTTGTTGATAAATGATAAGGACAATTAGAAATTAATGATTTGGTTTTATTAATTAAAGGATAAATTGCTTTGAAATTAATATCAAACGAAACACTTTGTGCGATCTTAAGTCACACTTACCCATTTGTTTTATATAACTTTACGAGTTGCATCTCCAAAAGAAACTACAATGAAATGTATGACCACTTGAGCTGCATCATTAGAAACATACCGTTTTATATCATGGTAAATTTCGCGTAGTTCTTTGCTGGATAAGAGCCCTCACTTTTTAATTAATCTATCGCAGTACTAGGTAAATCAACGATTATTTATATTTTTATAAAAATAAATACAGGCGATTAGAGAAAAAACAATAAACCAAGCAAAAAAAAAAAAAATGGTTTCTGAAACATGAACAAAAAAGCAATATGACTGTAGCATAGACACTTGCTGTTTCTTTTGGAGTTTAAACCGTTTGACGGGATTTGTTTCTTAACTTGGCGATGTATCTCTGGTTCTTTACTATTCATCCGCTATAAGAAGGCCACTATAAGAAAGAATTACAAAAAAAAATTACAATGTCGAATTTTTTTAAGAAACCACACTAATGCCTTACGAAAATCGATATATTTTATGATAATGACATCTGCAGTACGGAAATTATTTATTAGGTTTCGGCAAACAATATTTTCGAGAGACAGAACTTGGTTCATTGTACTTGTCATTCTCGAACTTGCTCCAGGTGCCATTACCGTATTTATTATAAGGATATGAATTATAGATGCATGTTTACTTATATATATGCAAGCATATAATGTATTTTTATGTATATATATGTATGTATATGTACTCTTATGTATATATATGCATGTAATGTGTATTATGTATATACGTGTGTATAATATTTCTGAATCATCTAATAAAAAACAATTATAAAGGAAGAAGGAATATTTTTATCAAATATTACATTACAGACAAATATATATATGAGGGTGTTAGAATGACAGTGGAGTAAGTCAATATTTAGTAATTTGAGAAATGAAGGGTTTTGTGAAACTTGTCGTATAGTCGTTTCATTACGTGGTCCAACTTGTTTTGCCCTCTAGCGACTCCCTAAGTGAACTATGACTTATGTGACTGTCACACTGAACCGAAATTAATATACGTTCAGTGAAAATATGGTTATCTAGACTTTTCAAATTTTTGACTTATTCCACTATCATTCGAACTTTCACATATACATCTGGATATTGTGATGACTAATTTAAAATTTTAACAAATAAAATCTAAATAAATACATTATAAAAACGTATTTTTAATTTTAAAATATTAAATCGTTCTTTAGATGTGGTAACTAAATTTTCTTGAAAATGAAATTTAATTATATTTATTTGACGAAGTGTGAAAAGCTTTATCAAAATATATAAAACATCAGTTATTTTTTATACAAATCATGAATTATAAAACAAAATCTGTCATATTTCAAAACCTACTGTATTTCGGAGATTTAAAAATAATTACAACTGAATCACTCGTAAGAGAAGTTTAATTGACAAATTAAATACTTTATGATCAATATTATACAAATATTTAAAGCAAGTGAAAATTAAACAAACGATTTTTCATTGCAGAAATAATATTGTAACAAAAAAAAATAGAAGATTACAGGATGCTACCAAATGCCACTGAAACGCTGACGTAAAATGAAACATTTCACAATAGAGTTAAGATCCCGAAATAAACTTGACAGAATAGAATCATAAAATTTGTAGCTTCAAGTGAAAAATGAGGAGAATCTTCTCTTGTGAAGCATTTCATAAACCTATAAAGTAAAAGACAAAAGAAAATTGTTTTGAACATCTGCACTGAATCGTAACAAAATGAAGAATTAAAGTAATTTCGAATTCCAAAAATTCCGTAACAGCAGTGATAATATATTTTTTGAAGTATTGCATTTACTGGGAGCAGAAGGCGAGAAAAATACTTACAAAAGCTATTGAACATATTTATAAGCAGTTTGCAATATAAAATGAATTGATGATCTGTTCAAAAAAATTTAAATGTTGTTATTTGAAATATTTTTAATTATTAAGAGTCAAAGTTGCATTTTGCTCTGTATAGCCGTCATTTATGATAGAATAATCCCGACCATGGATAAAACCATTGTTGTTATCACATCGTTGTATATTAGGTTTATAAAAGCCTCGCTGATACCCGTAACTCCATTTATGTAAGAGTAAAAGAAGAATGAATGCATTAATAAAGCAAAACGTTTTACCCTCGATAATTAAAAATATACAATTAAGCAACTTCTTATCACATTTTATAGTAAAAAATGAGTTTGAAGATCCCAAGTTACAAATATATACACGGTAATTTAACTGTCTTTCATCTCCTTGAAATTTTTGTGCGCTATCTCTAAGATTAACTGTGTTGAGTAAACTTTCTTCCTTATTTTTATATTTTCTATTTGCGTTTATGGCATTCATGGATACTGATTTAATTTGTTTTTATGCCTAATAATAGTGTTTAGAGTGAATATGTTAGTAAACATTCTTGAAGAAATTTGTTAATTAACAGGTCACTTCAGACATGACTTTGAGTGGATTGTAGTCAACATACAACATTATGTTTCTATTTCAAACTCTTCACATTTTGAACAAAATTAAAACTATTTAAAAAGAAAATTAAACGTGATGAAGCATAAAAATTCAAAAGTAAATCACAAAAAAATTAAAAATATTTTTATCTCTCATATATTTATTTCCTTTTTATGTCACAGTGCCATATTTTTTCGCAGATAGAGATCTAACAACATTGTCAAAATGTTTATCTCGTCTAGAAGATATTTTGATAAGTAGATAATGTTGATTTTAATTACATTACGATAATCTATAATTGTTTTACAATTCATTGAAAATATTTTTTGAACATTATTAGTAACATATAATTCGACTCTCCAAATTTAACACATTATTTTAGGAAATAGCATGCAACTAAAGGAATAAAAAACTATTCTTTAAATAAAAAAATATTCGTAGCAAAGTATTGTAATAGCTTTTAAACCTTTAAAAAACGTGCAAAATCTAGTCGCTGTCATCTTAATCATCTTCCCCACTCACGTAAATTTTTTGGTTCCGCTTCACCTTTGTCACCTACATCGTCGATGTCTTCATATAAAACATGTTCGCTTGGCATTACTTAAAGAAAGCAACTCTTAATAAATATTTAATAATAGTTTTCTTTTAATTTCAAACTAGATGCACTAAACCACTCGCACACCTGTTCGATAGCAGGATGTTTCAGAGGACCCTTTGACGTCAACTTATGAATATTCACATAAATGATATCCCTCTTGCATTTGTTCTACTCTACCCTTATGTATACTTTTATAGGCGTTGTTCATATGCTTTTTTTCTATATGTTTATGTTTTTATTTATTTTTAAAACTGTCTAAAATGTTTTTTAATTTCATTTAAATATTTTCATTTTAACTTGAAACATGTGATTATTCAAGAAAATAGTTGATTTCATTTTGAATCATCCTCGTAGACTGTTCTTTTTGCATTTGAAGGATTTTTAATACGGTTTTAGATAATTTGTGAAAATATGTTGGTTCAATTTACTGTATTAAAAATACAATTTATAAAAAGCATACAATTAAAATTTCATCTTCACATACATAATATATATATTTTTTCATTTTATTATCGTATTAATTTTAATGTTTTTCTTTTTAATGTTGTGCTCATTTGTAATATTGTAATATTCCTATGACAGTAATTTGCCTTTATTGCAAGAAATTTTCAATTAATTTTTAACAAGTATCATTATGTTTATAACTGTTATTATTACTGCTGTTACTGCTATTAGATTTTTAGAGATAATTACACATTCTAATAATTTCTTTGAAATATTATTTTCTACGCATTTAGTTTCTTTTTTGACTTTTCTAATTTACTTAATAAATGTAAATTCAATTATTTCTTTTACCTCATGTTTTTCAAATCCTAGAATCATACTTTGTTTAGAAAATTTATTATAGCAAATCGGAATCAATTAAATTTATTTATTTTTTATCATTGCTTGAGCCAAATATTTTATTTTGTTCCAAAAATATATTATTCTAAATTGTTAGAATAACGGATTTCTTATTCATCTTTAAATAAATTTTTTAAATGAAATAATTTAAAGTTAGAAAATTATATTATCGTAAATACTTAATACATGAAATAAAAATAGTTTTCAATTGAAAGAAATGTTACAGCTCCAATATGATTTTTAAAACAAATCTTGTAAGTTAATTTATCAGAACAGTATGCTTTAATTGAGAAACAAAAATAGAAAACAATTACAAAGGTTTTTAATTTAACACATAATGCAATATTTTTTAGTGATATAAATAATATACAATTGTGATTCATTAAACAATTGGAAATAACACTGGATTATTTTAATCGTACTTTTTAAAATTTCAATGAAAATGCGAAATAATAATATTGTTTTTACTTTAACTGCAGAATAAGAACTTTATTTGTTTCTTTAAAAATCTAAATATTTAATGCGGAAAAGCATGCTTATTTCAAACTTTTTTTATTGTTCATTTTGCATAGTAAAAACAAAAATAAGTTTGCTTTTAGTAAATCGTACGTGATATGTAAAGAATTTCTATGCTTACCTAAACTGTAATTGTAATCCAATCCATTAGAAGGCTTACCGCCAATAAAAATATAATGCAATTTTCTTTGTTCTGCAGATGATGCCAGAGTTACAGCTGATGAGTTAAAGATGAATAAGACATGAAATTGTTTTGTCAAACAACCATCAACTCTTACTTTATATATTTTGCATATGGGATTTTTTAATGCCATATACACGTGCACTTCATCATCAATTTACGACTACTAATATATTAATCCTGAATTCATGGAACAAACATTAAGAGTTGGTACAGGACACTGCAATAATAATTTATTGTATATGAAACCAAGGTCAGACATCAATTTACTTTGTCAAATTCACAGGGCGTCTCACTCCAATCTAAAGTCCCGTTTTCGTTCATTATTTTAACAGTAGTGAAGATACATTAAAAATTCGCAGCAGACTCATCTGTGTATGAATTGGAAGGATATTGTAATGATTTGATTTCATTATAGTATTTTAAGTACTACTAAATTTATGAACGAAACACAACTTTATGCAAAGATTGTTCACAATGTTTTTCATCATGTCAATACAGAGTTGCATTCGTCTGATAACACTTCGGTGCACTCGATCAAGTTCTTGTTCGGTGATGTCACAACAACTATATTGAAATCGTTGTTGCAATTCTGATTTATTTAAAAAAAG
Organism: Maratus michaelseni; assembly: GCA_963931845.1. NCBI lineage: Eukaryota > Metazoa > Arthropoda > Arachnida > Araneae > Salticidae > Maratus > Maratus michaelseni. Next base: position 322,746,456 of record OZ007587.1, read on the forward strand.
TGACAAACGAACAGCTGTGCGTAAACGACTCTAGAAATAAAAATCCATATGCGTTAAATCGGGCGATCTAGGGGGAAATTCAACTGGCCCATGCAAGCCAACCCACCTATCTGGAAACTCGTTATTTAACCAGTTTTTCATAAATGTAGTTTGGTAAGCTGGAGATCCGCCTTGGTGAAACCAAACAAGTGGATGTACTGTAAGAGGAAGTTCATTCATAAAATCACGAATAACCACATTTAGAATCGCATTAACATATTTGTCTCTCGTCAACGTACAATCATACAGTATGGGTCCAACCAACCGGTTTCTGAAAATACCAAACCATACATTCACAGAAACTAGTTTCTGATGATGAATGTCACGTACCGCAAATGGATTTTGTCAGATAAGAAATGCTCATTTTGAGGATTTGTGCATCCATGTTGTTTAAAACAGCATTCGTCAGTCGAAATTATGTTTTTCAGGAAGGATGGATTTGTATCTTCCTGATTGAGAGCCCAATTAAAAAAGATGACATTGATATCTGTTGACTCCTGCCCTTACACACCATAAATTTTAAATGAATTTCTTTATTCCATTTCAGCATTTCCCACACTGCTGTACGTGGTGCGTTCATTTCTGAAGAATCGGTAAGAACACTACTATTCGAATGATTGCAAAAGTAAACCAAAATATCAATTCCCTCATCAGTTAAGTGAAGTCTGGGCCTACATAGTCTACCTACAAGATGAATTCTTCCTCTTCTCACATTCGTTGCACTAATCGGGAAATAAATGTCTCAGAAGGATGTCGAGGATTGTGAAATATACGCTGAAATTCCCGTGCAGTTACGTTGGCAATGCGATGTCATAAACTGTACAGCTTTAACATTTCAACATCTACTGCGTTTTTGTATTGTGACATGCTGTCTATACAGATCTATACAGAATGATATGGCATACGATATTTTTGTACTTCACGACTAAAATTCATGAAGGTGTAAGCTTACAATATCAATCCAAAGTATTCAACCTCTCAAGCAGTGTATCATCACTGATGTGACACTACTTTTGCCACTTTTTACTTTAAAGTTAGGATAATTACATTTTGAGTAAAATAAATCGATAATTTCGAATCATCTTGTGATCCGTTAGACATAATAATAAAAAGATAAATAAAGAGACAATTTATAAATTTGCAGAACGCTAAATTATTTTTGGAAAAAATCTGTTAGAAGAAACCTTCCATTTTTATCAGATATTTTTGTAATATAATATTAAAGTTGGATTGTAAAATTAGATTTCGAATTTCTAAAATAAAAGAAATAAATCAAAAGAATTTCAAAGTTTCAAAATGATTCTATTTCTGAGAAATGACATCAAAATTGTTGAATGACTTTTTTTATTGTGTAAAATATTTTCTTTTTTTTTTATGCAGAGCAAGAAAAAAAAATCTCTATAATATTTCTAAAGACTGAAAGCGGAAACTTGAGTTTTTAGAAAGGTTCGTAGTTTGAAATTTTCTTTAACTTGATAAAAGTGGATTTGTAAGATGAAATCGGAGAAACATTATATATATATATATATATATATATATATATATATATATATATATATATATATATGTACAGGGTATCCTAAAACTTTGATATCGGCTGTTATTCCTTAAATATTGATTATAGACATCTCTCTCTCTCTCTCTCTCTATATATATATATATATATATATATATCTTACGTGGCACGGAAATAAGGCTGAATTTCTAGCTTATCGTTTGGAAACAACAGCGGTTTCCAGTGCTCAGACCATTGAACAGACTGATCACCTCCGCCTCCAATATGGCGGTCAGTGTGAGAGCAATGAAACTCAAACTAGAAATTATTAAAAATAAAATAACATGTGCGTTATCCAAAACGTTTGAGATGATTTCTCATTTTAATTATGAGTAATATCTTTAATTTTGAATGAATTTTCAACTCTTATTTAGAATTTATTTACGCATTTCACTCACATGAAAATCGGAGAGAATAAAAATAACAACTATTTAGTTTGCACCTGCTCACATCTGTTGATGTTTTGATGAAGTAAAAAATAATTGCTTTTGCAAAGATCTATTGTCAATTAGAACAGTAAAATGTCGAACGAAATTTAAAGAATGATTAATGATATATATAAAATGTCTTCCTATCGCGTAGTGTTTTTTTAAATAAATTTAAGCAGTGCTGTACAATATTAAAATGTATACACTCTCAAAATGTAGCAAAAATGTGAAATACTTAAGATTCGATTAGACTGTCCAGCTGCGCGCGTTGCGTTTACAAAAGCGACGCAATTGACCGATGGCAGAGCACAAACAATTTTCTCATGTAATGACGCGTCCCTTGCAATTATGTGACGCATCGATCAGAGTTAGATATTTCCATATGCAAACAATTCTAAGCTGCTTTGATGTTCATTGACTGTTCTGTCTCCATGTTGTATTCTAAAATTCACCATGTAATATTTATAGTATTTTTCAAGAAGCAAATTTTTGTAAGTTTGTAAATAAAACTAAAGATAAGAACCATATTTTATTTTCTTATGATGCATTTCTGCGTAGTTTTATTTGCATTCTCGCTGTAAACATTTACCTTTTAATTTATGATTAACCCCTCACCAACTTTGTTTAAACCCTCTCACTGACAAGCCTGTGTTAACACTGGAACGACCAAGAGCGGTCATTTTGACCACTACCAAATGAATATATTGCGATTCAAACATGAAATTTCTTTTTAAAATAAATTAAATATAAATCTCTCATAAATGTGTTAAATGAATAACTTAAATATTTTTAAATAAATATTCTGGTGTGAATTAGTTTTATAAAACTTGAGTAAAATTTCCGGCCGTTCTAGTGTTAATACATTCACTAAGCTCCAGATTTTACTGCAATACAAGCATTATTTAAATTAATATAACTCTTCTGATATAATGCAGTTTTAATACATTGAGTAATGATTGATACTCTCAAGAATTACATTGATATATATAATTCAGTTTTTTATATAATGTTAGAATAGTCATCTTATTTTTAGCATTTAAACTGAAGTACAGAGAAAACAACATTGCAATATTGCAATTTAGCTGGAGAGTCAGAGGGTTTTAAACATATCCCTGCGACTTTCTATGATAAAATTCTGATTTTTTACATGAACTTGTTAGTGTATGGGATACATTTTACTCTTTGGTAAATGTTTTGTACGGGGACCGTATAAAAATTTTAATTTTGCATTTCTTGAAATTTCACCTGAATTTTTTTTTATTGATTTTATAATTTTCTGTCATTTTTTACGTAACAATTTATAATATACTAGGGGGCTCAGCCCCCTACTTGCTAACCAATCCCCGTGAATTGCGAAGCAATTCACATTAAGACCGCTACGTCGTCTAGTTCACTTCGTTCGTTCGTCCCTTTTTGTTTTTGCAGCAACTCTAGTCAGAATAAGTACTGTCATAAATCATTTTAACATATGAAATTGACAATTTTTTAATGTAAAAAAAGTAATTGAAAACACAATTAAATATGCATTTATTTAATTGGTGTTACCAATGGTCATAAATCATTTAAATACTACGAAAAAGGGATCTTGGAAACCTATAATATTGTACAGCACTGCTTAAATTTATTTAAAAAAACACTACGCGATAGGAAGACATTTTATATATATCATTATAAATTCTTTAAATTTCGTTCGACATTTTACTGTTCTAATTGACAATAGATCTTTGCAAAAGCAATTATTTTTTACTTCATCAAAACATCAACAGATGTGAGCAGGTGCAAACTAAATAGTTGTTATTTTTATTCTCTCCGATTTTCATGTGAGTGAAATGCGTAAATAAATTCTAAATAAGAGTTGAAAATTCATTCAAAATTAAAGATATTACTCATAATTAAAATGAGAAATCATCTCAAACGTTTTGGATAACGCACATGTTATTTTATTTTTAATAATTTCTAGTTTGAGTTTCATTGCTCTCACACTGACCGCCATATTGGAGGCGGAGCTGATCAGTCTGTTCAATGGTCTGAGCACTGGAAACCGCTGTTGTTTCCAAACGATAAGCTAGAAATTCAGCCTTATTTCCGTGCCACGTAAGATATATATATATATATATATATATAGAGAGAGAGAGAGAGAGAGATGTCTATAATCAATATTTAAGGAATAACAACCGATATCAAAGTTTTAGGATACCCTGTACATATATATATATATATATATATATATATATATATATAATGTTTCTCCGATTTCATCTTACAAATCCACTTTTATCAAGTTAAAGAAAATTTCAAACTACGAACCTTTCTAAAAACTCAAGTTTCCGCTTTCAGTCTTTAGAAATATTATAGAGATTTTTTTTTCTCGCTCTGCATAAAAAAAAAAGAAAATATTTTACACAATAAAAAAAGTCATTCAACAATTTTGATGTCATTTCTCAGAAATAGAATCATTTTGAAACTTTGAAATTCTTTTGATTTATTTCTTTTATTTTAGAAATTCGAAATCTAATTTTACAATCCAACTTTAATATTATATTACAAAAATATCTGATAAAAATGGAAGGTTTCTTCTAACAGATTTTTTCCAAAAATAATTTAGCGTTCTGCAAATTTATAAATTGTCTCTTTATTTATCTTTTTATTATTATGTCTAACGGATCACAAGATGATTCGAAATTATCGATTTATTTTACTCAAAATGTAATTATCCTAACTTTAAAGTAAAAAGTGGCAAAAGTAGTGTCACATCAGTGATGATACACTGCTTGAGAGGTTGAATACTTTGGATTGATATTGTAAGCTTACACCTTCATGAATTTTAGTCGTGAAGTACAAAAATATCGTATGCCATATCATTTCAGATCATGACAAAAGCAGCAGAAATAAGATTTGTTACTTTTATAACATGCAAGTGCGGCAAACCGTGAAATATTGATTTATCATAAACGTTCTAATAAAAAAATACATTCAACTATATACACAAGCGTAATACAATATTATATTACTTCTGAATAAACCATTTTCTTCAGCTTTCCAGAATTATTCAGTGTATCGTTTCCTATAAAAAAGTTATATCTAACAATATAAAAATACTTATTTCGAACTGTGTTATAATCTAGCGATAAATAACGTAGAAAGGGTTTATGAATTATTTAATTCGTCACAACTGGGGAGACAGAGGGTTATGGGAAAAAAGCTCTAACTCAAGACAACATATAGGGATTTAAAATAGATAGCTAGAATATTATAACTGAATGGTTTAGCAGTAACACATATAAAAAAAAGGTCCGGTATTTTTTTTCAACCGATTTTTGCGATCAAAACAGCTTGCACAGACTAGTTCAAGCTCTGTATGAACGCTTCACTCAAATGATGGTATTAAACATTTCTTAACATATTGTACAACTGCTTTTAGGTTTATGGTCTCTTCTTAGTAATATTTCCGCATCATATATCATATATCCAATCATATCAGTAACTTTTTCTTAGATTCATATCCGAAATGTTTCCAAAACCTGGGCTTTACAAATTTGATAAAATGTGGTAGCCAACAAAAAATTCCTCTCGCCAGTAAAAAACATTTACCAACCTCCTCCCCTGTCATTGAGTAAATTAAAACGCAAAAGCGTTTTATGAATTAATTGAGAAAAAATAACAACAAGCATAGTTTAGATTTATTAGTTACAAAGCTTCAATTGCAGCCTACAGAATAATAAACTTCAGAATACTAAACTGCATTTATACAACAGTATTATATGGTATTCTTGCAATTTTAATTAACTTTTATAGAACAATATAATAAATTATAACCCCTTGTAATTCTATGTTCCTTTTAAATGCTAAAGGTCTAAATTAAAAACATAATATAAATTAAAATAACTTTTATCAGTTGTTTTACATGTTTCGACTCTTTCCGAGTCATTTTCAAAAACAAAATGAGAATATTCCAAAGTAGCATGGGCTTTGAAGTTATTATTTTCATGTACCTTTTCAAAAATTACGCACGTTATCTATTATTTTTTACTTGGTTGTTTATTTTCATATCTGTGACCATGGAGTAACTCTAGCCACAGTTTCGGTAAATTAAAAGATGCCGCATCGTTACATATTGTATTTTTGCGTGTTAGTATCTCTATGGTTTCTCTTATTATGGATGGATAGTATAGACTGGAGGGAAATATTATTTTACTTTCATTGAAGTTTATTTGGATGGTTTCATTTTGATATAATCTTGCTAGGGCTATTATATTTAATATCTGCTATATGCTCTTTTTTTCTGCAATTAAATTTCCTGCTGGTCGTGCCTATGTAGTAATTCTTGGATCAGTCTTCTTTAATAAAAGGTATTTCATATACTCCTGAATAATTCTCAAAATGTTTTTTGAAAAATTAAAACACAACCTTAAACGTTTCAATATCTACTTAATAGCCAAACCACCTCAGAAATTAAAGAATATCATTTGCAGCAAAATTGACCCAATTCATTTTGAGAATTATTCAGGAGTATATGAAATACCTTTTATTAAAGAAGACGGATTCAAGAATTACTACATAGGCATGACCAGCAGGAAATTTAATTGCAGAAAAAAAGAGCATATAGCTGATATTAAATATAATAGAAAAGCGACAGCCCTGGCAAGATTATATCAAGAAGAAACCATCCAAATAAATTTCAATGAAAGTAAAATAATAATTCCCTCCAGTCTATACTATCCATCCATAATAAGAGAAACCATAGAGATACTAACACGCAAAAATACAATATGTAACGATGCGGCATCTTTTAATTTACCGAAACTGTGGCTAGAGTTACTCCATGGTCACAGATATGAAAATAAACAACCAAGTAAAAAATAATAGATAACGTGCGTAATTTTTGAAAAAGTACATGAAAATAATAACTTTAAAGCCCGTGCTACTTTGGAATATTTTCATTTTGTTTTTAAAAATGACTCGGAAAGAGTCGAAACATGTAAAACAACTAATAAAAGTTATTTTAATTTATATTATGTTGTTAATGTATACCTTTAGCATTTAAAAGGAACATAACTTTTATAGACTTACTTCAAATGAATTACTCACAATCACTTATATGTTATTATTCTTTAAAATGAATGTGGTAAAATAATCAGCTGTAATTTCGACCACAAAAATCGGATTTAAAACTTACAAAACTACTTGAGCATTGTTTAGCTTTATATCCCATTTTAGATGCCACAGAGGTTGGATTCGCAATATTTATTGCTGCTTTATTTAAACCTCCTACCTCCTCATCCTAATGACGTAACATGCGAGTTGGCGAGCGCGGAAAATAATGACGTTTTCTGTGCATAAGATGTAAAGTACCTTTTAAACTTAGTTCTTCCATTAGAAGTACGAGAAAAAAAAGAACACTGCTTTGAGCACACGAGTATGGGAAGAGAAAAATACCGTCTGTGGTCATTTCTTACGTCAATTACTGTACAAAAGAAAAAAAACTCAGATTAAATAACTTGGTCACCAGATTAAAAAACTTGGTCGCCAGTAGCGACCTGGCGACCGCATTTCTCAAGCCCTGTCCAATTTCGATATATCTACACACTTGCATACATTAATTTTGAATACATGTAATCTGCTAGGAATAAAACATCCAATGATTTTGACTGAACCGGCGGAGAGTTGTCGAGAAATCCAAATCCAAATTATTTGCCTTGACGCGTCATTTGACGTAACATCACTTTTATTTTATCAAAAACTGGAAAAAACTTTCAAAATTTCAAAATCCTCAAATTTACTTGTTATGACAAGACAAAATGAGAAATTTAAATTAATCCAACAAATACTTTCCAATCTGTAAATATATCGTGAGTAATTTTAACTTCAAATACATGCACGCATTGACATTATTTTACATCATTAATTTCAAAAATTCTTCTTTACGGCAAATGTAAAATCAGTTCTAGTTTACCTATGAATGAATGCAATATACATTTAACAAAAGGGATTTTGCACGAATGCATTAGCTTTCATATAAATTTAATAAAATTTTATATATTTTCTATAAGATTTCCGGGTTTAAATTTTTAGATATGACAATCATGACACGCAATTATAGTAACGTAACATTTACATACATGGTAATCATCAAAAACTTTTGCCCAATATATGATCTCCTAACAACCGTTCTGATCAGGAAAATGGGGTACCATTTGGGAAATAGTTATTTTATGATACAGGCTCGAGAATGATGTAAAGAGAAAAAACAGAACTATCACAATTCTGGATATATTGACAAAAATTCGAAAATTTTAAAAGACAACACCCAATTTTTGTCATCGCAAAATGATCTTCGTGATGAAAAAAATATAAACAGCATTCAAAAGCTATTTTTTCCTGTATAAATGGCAACGTAAGAAACGTAAAGAAGACCATTTCATGCTCCAAGGACAAATTTGTGACTTGACATAGTCATCTACCGCCATTGCGCGTTTCAGCGGTCGCCAAGTTCACCCGAATTCATCGCAATGATTTTTTGACAATAAAAATCTTGTTATACATGGCACATCCGCTAAGTACATGTAAAAAACCGTTAAACTGGGTAGAAGAGTGCCGAGATAATCTTCTATATGGGAACTTTAGTGGTCAAGTGATTTCTGAGATTTTGCGTGCAATTGTAAGTTTATGAATTCTAATATTTGTACGTGAATGAGACCTGCTATTTTTTGTCAATTGAAAGCAATGAGAAACTTATACAGCATCAAACAACTGCATTTGGTGTATAATTTATACAATATTTAATGAAATTTCATCTCAACGAAAATAGTTAGCCAAAGATTACCATTATTTTTATGTTCTTGGAAAGGTTGATATTTCAATCTTTTAAATGTTGGATTAGCTTTTTCCAATAACTGTATATTTTTCAATTTATTATTTATACTTCACTGTAAATATTGCATAGATTATTTGAAATTCTTTTTTATTTGTATAATAAAATAAATGGTAAAAGATCCTTAAATCGTAATAACAAAATGAAGAATTCCAAGTTTTAATTATGCATCAAACGCGGTATAAACCTTGAACCCTCTTTTGCATTTTCATGTATAAATTATTACTTATTAGCAATTATCATGTCTTCAAGGGAGATTTCTATACAAGAGAAAATTTCGAACCCTTCTCAACAAATAAATAAAGTACTAGTACATACCACAACTGTCTTTCAATTTTCCCTTTCAATTCCCCCTGTTCTGGTTTTTGCGAGTTTAAATTTTGAGATTTGGGCACGGATCTGAACTTTCAATAATGAATGTAATCAGGCCGAAACCAACCCGGATCAAGTTAGTTTCTTGAAAATTTGTTTTGATTCTCAATCAAGATTATCCTATAATTAAAATTATTTCAAAAGAATAATATTGTATGTATATATGATCAAAAAATGAAAAACAAAATGGAAATTTTTAATCTGCTTCAAAATTTTATACGCTTTAAATAAGCTATTGTTCATAAGATGGGTTTTTTGCTCTTTTAAAAAATATTCACAGGCAGAAACTTAACGTTAAATTTTCGAGTCCATGGATTTTATAAGACGTTACGTTGATAAATATTTTTTGGGAATATGTAGTAAATACATACAAAAAATAAAACGTACAAAAACATACGTACATAGAAAAAAAAACGCGTTGACACATAGTAAAGTAATATCTATATTATAAATCACAAAAGCGTCCTTCATTATTTCTCAGCTGAAAATAAACACCAAATGTAGCGTTCACTAAATGTCTCTCTTAAATTCAATATATCTTCATTTCTAAATAGCGCAAAATTTTATTATATGTACAATCGCATAGATCATAAATGTACTTTCCAACAATGTTTGATTGGAAACTGTACCTTCAATTACCAATGTTGCTGATTTTTAAGTTAATTTTCAGGCATGTGATTTTTTATTCTATGCGCACGTGTCGTAACTATAAACATTTGTTTACTATAGTAACGTAAAGAAAGATAAATACAATGTAATAAAAATATATCATTAATAAAATATGAAAAACTAAGGAGTTACATATTAAAATATTTTTTGTGCTTATGTGATAAATCTTCGGTAACTATTCTTTACAATAAAATATGAATGTATATTTTACAGAATATGTTATTTAACATGCCTTGATATAGAAAATATTCAAAAAACTTTTTTTTTTGAATAGGCTTTTTTGTACCTTTCTACGATTATATATTAACCCTTTAATTACGGGGTTGGGATGTCATCCTAACAACAATTTCTTTATTCTATATTAACCACGTTTTGAAAATGATCTCTACCTTACACTTATGCTAGAATACTTTTATGAGAAATCTACCATAAAGAATTTTTTTTGTAAATTAAAGTATGACTGAATATAAAAATAGTCGCCAGTCCTAGCCCGTAATCAAAAGGTTAATAGTAAAGTGTATTAATTTACTCGCGCGAAACAGGCTACATAAATTGTTAATTCTGGTACAGAGTATTGTGGAGTTTTAAAAAACTGATACTGCTGATATATATATATATATATATAAATAATTATAAAAAGCCTGTTTATAAATAATAAATGGATGTTTAAATAGATTAGACGGATCTGAATCTAAGGAACAACTTAAATTTGAGCCGTGGAACTTTCTGTAAAACTCGTATATAACACACAAAAAAAAATTTAAGGAAATAATTTTTATAAAACATACAAAATATGGTCAATTACAATTTTATTTATTCAAAACATTATTCCCACTTATTAGTCATTCCTCATAGACACATGTATGCTTACATCATTTTCTATTTGACTACATGGATCTCCACGATTGGTTTCAGACTTGGGTTCATTCTTAGATTGTGTAAAAGTTAAAGTAGAGCCATTTTCATACTAAAGTAGGGGAATGGAAGGACAAAAATTATAATGTATAATACACACACACACACACACATCTGTCTTAAAATATCGCAAGTTTTAGTGGATTGCAAGACGCACCTAATTAAATGAAGTCAATTTTGAAGTTAAAAAGTGCGTCTTAGATTCGTGTATATACGTACTTTCAATTCATATAAAAAAACTGCAGAAATATATATTTTTTGATATTTAGATTAAATATTTATATGCATTTTAATTTATTGCACAATTCCATACATAATGTGTAATACATACATTATTCCGGATTGACCTGTAATTGTCTAACGGCTTCTTGATGTATGTTGCCGACGACACCAACTTACTGTATGATACTTCAAGAACGTTTCAATTAACTTATGACGTTGGAAACAAGTTCACTGAGTGAGTTTTACCTTTTATTTACTTAGCTGTTTATGCTCTCTGACCTTGATATTTCATTTTAAAAGCCGTCAGTCTATTTTAGGATCTTTTGTAGTTTTGTGACGATCCAAGAGGAAAAGTTTAAAAAATAAAAAAGAGAACTGAATCAAAATTTTTATTTTAACATCATTCCGTTTCTTTCATGTTCAAATTGTAGAATTTGGTTGAACATACCAAACATTAAAAATTTCAAGGATTTCTATTCATATCGTATATTTGCGATATTTGTGTAGATTTTGGGTGTAGACCGGTCAAATATTTTGAAATTTCATAAAGTAATCTGCGATATAGTGAGCTGAATTTTGGTTGTCATTCGAGCAGTAGTCTGATGATAAAGGATTTACCACACATTGTCAATTTTTAATAACTTACTTCCAGAAAAGGATTAGTATTTAATGAATGTCAACGAACAGCTTTGGGATGGATGCTTCAATTTTAATAATTATTTTTTGTTGAAATATACTCGTTCTGGTGGTTTTCCAAGAAAAACTAAAGAATAAATAAAAATAATTAATTAAAAAAATAATTAAAAATTACACTTTGTGTAACATCCCTTATCACCCAGCTACTTTTAAAAAGCAAATGAAATTCAGCCCAATCTATCACCCACATCTTTCCGAATTTCCGTGATATTAGATTGCTCTATTTATATGAGTTGTTCTATAGAGTTTAATGCCAAATAATATATATATATATATATATATATATGGTATCGTTTGCGGGTGCGCAGTTAAAAATTATTTCATACAACTGCTCATACGTTATCAAATATTTAATATATTTAAATTCAAATTCCATTGTGTTTTTTCTACTGTTGTTTGTCAAGTTTTCTGAAAGAAACATTAAATTTAGTTGAAAATTATATAAATAATAAACATTGAAATTTATAGAATATTTTAAATACATAATTATATTTCCATGAATATATGTGCTATTCCTACACAAGTGAACACAAATATTATACAATATCCACATAATTATGTGCTGCAGCTACATATAATTTCGTGCATTTCATTTTACAGAGTGATCCCAAATATTATTATTTTTCTTCAATTTTTTTGCTAATGCCCTAATTGCACCCGTGATACCATCTTCGTTGAAAAATATGATGTCAAACATTGCGGAAATTCCAAAAAAATCCGAAAAGTAAATCTTTAGATATTCTACAAAGCATGTAAAATCGAAAATGTCCGATAATTTTCGTCTGATACTGTATATCGCAAATGTGCACATGTGTACACATATGTTTATAAAATGTTCTAAATACTTTTAGAAAAAATTAACTTGATTTTTGTGAAGAAAAATAAACTACCTTTTTTTTTTTTAATTGAAACAATACTGTATTTTTATTATTGCATGAAAAAGTACTTTTAATAATTTATTTTTTATGTTTCAGTGAAATAATTGAAATACGAGTACTTTATATGCGTTTTCTTGTTTGAAAATGTTTTTGAAAATACTTCACTATGTCTGATTTATATTTTTTCCATGTATGAATTCCCATTGTAAACAAAGAACAAACTTTTTGTATTTATTTATAACGATATTTTACCAAGTATATGTTTAATTTATAGTGATAGAATTATGACATATACTGATAAAAATTAGTGGCATTTAATACTATATCTTTATGCTTAATAGTCTATCAATTTTTAATTTGGAGTAGATAAACATATAATTAGTTGTTAAAAGTTTTTTATTTTTATTGTTTTGAAAAACCAACATATGAAAGATTTTTCTTCAGCTTTTAAAACTAAAATACAATTTAATTAATTATTATTTTATCCTTTTCTCATTTTTTGGTTGATTTGTCTTCATAGGTACCAATAAGCAATTTAGCATAATTGCTGGAAATTCAATTGGAAAATTCAAATATTAGTCTCATCACCAGTTTGTTCTTCAGTTAAATTACAACATAATAAATATATATTTTTTTAAAGAAAGAAATAGTATTATCTAAATATATGGCATGTTTGATGTGTCTTTGATATAAATGTTAGAAATATATGTGGCTTTAAAAAGATAACCTATAAAATTAGCTTACACGTATCTTTACACGAAGAATATGGAACTTTGACTTACTATTAACAGAAAAAAAGTTATACAATAATAATTTATCCCTATATTTCTCAGTATAATAACTTAAAATTTTCAAGATATGTTTAAAATAAAAGTTCTTTTCAAAATTTATCAAAGGTCTGAGTAACATTTAAATGACAAACATAGTTGCTTACAAATTTATTTTATTAAAATGACAATTTTACTTAAAAATATTGAACATTTATTATAAAATTCGCATAACTTCGTGGCAACACTATTTTAAAACAGAAGAAAAATTATGGCTAACATTTTGTAATTGGAAAAATTTGTATCTGTATATATATTTTAAATATTTAGAGATTTATATTCATTAAAGAAGCAAGAAAAAATGTAACATTCCACTTATGTTCCATGTTGTTTACAAAACATAGTCAATAGATTTAATATACATAATATTATTGTATAAATAACAAAATTGTAGTACATATTTCTTAAATACTTCGAAATTTATATTTAATTAAAGAGGGAAAAATTAAAATTTCAAAATATTCTGCCTAAGTTCCATGTTGTTTATAAAACATAATCAATATATTTAAGATAAATAACGTGGTACTGAAATAACAGAAATTGAAATTAAGTGTTTTAATAAAATATTTAAGCCTTCGATTGCTATTGAATATCTTCTTTAGAAGTGTATTTACATTTTCCAAAATGTCAAATAACGTCATTTCTACGTGTTTTTGTTTCTTTAGGGCATAAATGTAATTATTTTATCAGAAAAAATGCTACACAGAAAAAACAAATTGCCTATACTTTTCAAAATATTAGGAAAAACAAATTCTTTAAAAATGAATGTCTTTACTATTGCCAATCAAAAAAGGCTCCCATCTGTTTGCATAATATTTGTATTTCATTCATTTCAACTTTTTCCTGAAAGGACAAATACTGTTTAGTTATTGAAAATTTTTTTTAACATACGCAATGCAGAGATAAACTGTTTAATTTTAAGATAAATTGTAGCCTCGAAAAGCAATCGTAAAAAAGTCACTTTATGCTGTAAGGCACATTTCAAGAGGCCAAAGAACTATTAGTATTTGCTATGTCATGCACTAAAATAGACACACAAATTGAAAAATAAATTATTTACAAAATGGTTTTCAAAACATAAATAATTACATCTATTTGTTATAGATTTGCATTAAATTTTAATGCAAACTAACTGCATAAATAAATAGTTCATTCAGTGTAATGAAAATTTTGCGCTTCAGCATTTAATTAAATCACACCTTTTTATTATGCTCATAGTTTATACCGATAAGTGCCCAACACTTCATTTTATTTAGCAATACTTTTAAATATTTAAAATAAATATTTCTAAAATGAGAGGATTATAATTGTTATTAATAATTACTTTGAAAAGAATTGTCAGTCAGTGACTTTAATAAGCTTTTTACTAGATCGCTTTAATAAAATTAGGTAGATATGTGCATTTTCCACTTTCACTTAATTTTTGTTGAATAAAAATAGAACCACAAAGCACCCTCATTAACACTATATTGTCTTTCCATTGTTCAAATTATCATTGCTGTAACCATTTTAATATTCATTTATTAAATTTTTTAATACTTTTGGTGATTTTTTTAAAATTTATTTCTGTAATCATTGTTAATCTTTATTAAATTTCAGAAATTGTACGATTAAATAAAACAAATATTTTTACATAAAAATATTAGTATGAAAAATATCGGGAGATTGGCAACTATGGTTATAGAATTGGGGTGAAATGTTCTATAATCAGGTGAACTCGGTTGTGAATGATTAGCCTTTTAAAAAAGATTCTGCTGGATGAATTTCGATGAGTCTTGCATTGTTTGATAGTTAACTTTCCAGAGATATTTTTGTACATTGCGTATAATTTTACGTTCTTTAAATATAGAATTATGGGGGACAGTTTAACAATGAGGTGAACAAGATTATGAAAAATTAGCCTTTTAAAAAGTTTTATTGGACGGATTTTGATGAGACTTACACTATTAGTTGTATAATTTTTTGAGATGGTTTCAGTATATTGCATATCAATCTACGTTGCATAGTTATAGAATTAATATGGGAACGTTCTATAATCACGTGAACAAGATTATTAAAAATTAGACTTTTAAAAGTGATACTAGAAAAAAAAAATGTTAACATGTGTCTAAACGATAAGAATATTTTGTAACAATAATGTAAAGCAAAATTTCAGTAATATATATATAAATATATAAAACTAAGGAGAAATTAACAGAGTTACCACAAGTGGCAATTAAATGCCCAAGCTTGTCAAGATCACATTCTTTACCTCCTACCGTGTTTTACAGTTGCGTAATGAAAGAATTTTGGAAGTATGCAATACATTATTCATGAAGAGGAAAATGAAATAAAAATAAAACTATTTTAAAAGCACTCTTTTAGTACAAAATAACTTTTTTATCAAAACTCTGGGGATCAAAAATGAAATTGTAGGAACAGCAAATGCCCAGTTTGATGGAGAAATTAACACGCAATTAATATCACAAAAAAATGTCCTTAACATTCACTAAAAATTTAAATATATTTCGAATGTTATTAAAACTCCCCATTAATTTATAATACTGCTTTTGTAAATGCTTCTTTTCAAAACTATTTTATACTCCTAGAAACATTAATAAAAGAGTTTCGTTTTAAAAATATATTTACTTTTATTTAAAATCATTCTCCTTCAGCATTTTTTTAACTTGATCGCTTGGACCGCCTTTCGAAAACAGCTGTAGCAATTCTGTTCCTACGTAGAATTGTTGGGAAAAGATACAAATACTTGGCAAAATATATGAAATCTTTTTACAACACATTTGTAAAACTTTAAAGAAAGTAACACCATTACATATCATTCATGGAATATCAATTAGGTGTGGGGGGGAAGGGATTTATCCAAATACACAGTACATATATTACAAAATTCAAATATCCGTATATTATTAAATTTTTTAACAATATTCCATTTATTTCCATATCTAAATCTCTTTTTATTTTAAATTGCGTAAATTCCTATTTTATTCCCCTTCAAATAATGTCTAAAATCACTTTCCGTATTTATTTTTTCTTCAAAAAACCTATTTTTTCCCAAATCTTACAGCCGAATTAATTCTATTAAAAGCATTTATCCTTTTTAATACCATTTTCTTCCCCACCCCCTTTTGTTTATTCCATAACTCGATTTCCCACGCATTCATCGGCTACGACTGTTGACTTCAATTTTATGCGCCGTAAATTAATGAATACCACAGACTTCTAACTCGCTCATTGGTTAATTTACCGCTGCATCGTCGAAGAGATTTCTACGCCTCGCCAGTTTAAAACGAGACGCATTAGCTCAGAGCGCAGATTTTTACTGATTTTGAGTTGTCTAAAAAAGTATGTTGCTTATGGAGAGAGAATTTTTGTGTCTTCGAATTCACTTCTTGTTTTAACATCTAAGTTTACTTATTTTTGAAAATGTCCCCGAAACTATGAAAATGTTCTAAAAACTTATAATTTATATAAGTTAATAAAATATATTTAACTACATAACAACGTTTATCTTCTCTTATCTGCTAAATTCACCAGCCAGGCTGAGAAAGCAATTAATACGACTGCCATTTATAAATTATTTGACCAGATAATGTGATAATTACCTCAGAGTGTGTGGTGGATTGTCAAGAATGGGGGCTTAAAGATACACACACACACACACACACATATATATATATATACATATATAAACGAAGTAACACAAGTAACTAAAATTAAACTGAATTTATAATATGTTAATTTGTTATCTTTTATTTGCAATATCACGAACTATAAGTGTAAAACTATAAATAGCAAAAATACATATATATATATTTATATATTTTGACCATTTTGAAAAATATGTATTTAATCCATATAGAAAAGCATCAAACTGTAAGAGCTTAAATAAAATGATTTAATTTTTAAATTAAATTTCATGCATTTTAAATTGTTTCTCACTATTCCATTTATATATTCTTGTAAATACCAAAAGTTACCAGTTAATGGAGAAATAAACTTGCACGTTCATGCTTGCACGTTCACAGCTTTTATATAATTTGAATTACCTGCAACTTCTATATTTTGGTGCTTGATTTCCATAACATTGGAAGTTAAGACAGTTTCTATTTGAGGAGTTTACTTCTGGAGTTTCAAAGGAATTATTGGATTGAACCGACAATGGCCTAATCTGGAAGTAATAAATCTTCAAATAAAATTATTAAATTCATAATATCTCTGTGTTACATTTATATGCGCTTCTGATTTATTCCACACGAATTATTTCGAATCTCATGAAACTTCACATTTTAATAACATTTGATACGACTATAATGTACTCTTCAAAATACGCTCCAGATGTACGGAAAGATTTGAAACTCATCTAAAGCATAAAGGGAATTAATAATTTATTGCATAATAGTTTCCAAAATAAGTATGTGGGTAATTATCTATCTTGTATAATTGCATGCATTTATGTGTAAATTTTAAGTAATTTTCTATAGTAATTATAATCGCATTTTAAAACAACTGACAGTTTCATAATTAACATATTCTTCGTTTGTGTTTCATGTTAAATAAAAATGAATGGTTGTTAGTAAGTTTGAAAACTGTTTATATTTTATTTCTATAAAAATATTTCCTAAAATTTTGAAAAGTTTCTTATACGTAGTTGGAAATTCAGCCACATTTTCACAAATAATCATTTAAGTAATCTGACAACGCTTAAATTTAGTTAATATTTGCAGTTAGGCTTTTAAATTTGTAATAGCTTATCGATATAAGATACTTTCCCACATATTTATAAAGTTTCTTATACATAGTTGAAAATTTGTCCCCGTTTCTGTAATATTGATCTTAAGTAACATGATGTCTTTTAAATTAACTTTATATGTATGGGTGAATGAGTGGGGATGAGTGAATGCATGCTATATAGGAGTGGGATGTTAAAAGCAGAGTTTTACAGATACAAGCAGTTAAAAAAAAGAAAACCCCGTACATTTTAACCAATACATTGTCACATAAAAAACGAAAATATTCATTCAATTAGGAATTATGTCATCTTCCAATTTATATTTAAAAAATAAATTTAAAATGCCTTCTTCATAAAGATATTGTACCAAATTTTGAAATTCTCAAATAGAAAAAATAATTTTTTATCAAATTTTGATTTTTTGAAAACATTACTTTGTGATAACAGACAAAATGTCACTCGGTGAAGTAGTTTATGCAGCAAATTTTAATAATAGAAAACCAAACTGCAGTGCGTATAGTTGTTTAAGCATAATCCTCTGAAAATTTGGATTCACGTAATTAAAGTTTCTAAAAATGGATTATTGTTTTAAAAAATTACAATAGGGTTACAATTCATATTGTTTTCGAAATTAATAAAAAATGTATATATATTAAATAAATTTTCGACGACATAATGCATTGTAACCTAGGAATGTTCTAATAGAATCAAAAATGATGTTAAAATTAAATGTTCGTATTGAAATTTTCAGAGATTGTCAAATTTCAGTATGAAGACGACCACCTATGTTTAACTCTTAAACATAAATTGGGAAAAGAAAAATGACTGTTGAATTGCTGTTTCTATTTTTTCTATGTGGTTTAAATACAGGGTGGTTAAAATTAAACTACTCAGAGGCTCATAGCTCCGGTTCTACTGATCGGATCCGAATGAAACTTCAAATATATGTTATGTAAATCATGCGGCCAAGGATTTCGTTAAAAAAATAGTTTGTAATTTCGCTACCAGAGAGCGCTGTATGGCTAAAACCATATACAAATGAGTAGCTAATGTAATTTCGCTATAAAAGCGATACGTATGGTTCAAAGAAATCATATGTCCGCAGTGAACATGCCGATGAACAAGAAGGAACGCATATTGGTCGAAAACTTTTCTATCAGAATGAGAGCAATGCTTCGGCAGCACTCCGTGCTTATCGGCGGATGAAAAATGTCATAATGAAGTTAGAGGCACGATTCGTAAGTTTGAAGAAACAGGTTCTCTGGATGTTGCACCGGAAGCGGACGACGAGCAACTGAGTCGGCGATTGTGGAGGAAATCGCATTCAGAGCCGAAGCATTGCTCTCAATCTGATAAAAAAGTTTTCGATCAATGCGTGTTCCTCCTTGTTCATCTGCGTATTCACTGCGGACGAATGATTTCTTTGAACCATACGTATCGCTTTTATAATTACATTAGCTACTCATTTGCATATGGTTTCAGCAATACAGCGCCATCTGGTAGCGAAATTTTAAACTATTTTTTTACGAAAACCTTGGCCACATGATATACATAACGTATATTTGAAGTTTCATTAGGATCCGATCAGTAGAACTAGAGCTATTAGCCTTTGAGTATCGTCAGTTTAATTTTAACCACCCTGTATGTTTTCTTTCATTTTTTGTCCTATTGTATTTTTCTAGTTTTTATTTAATGTAAGCTACAAAATTCTATTCAATTTTCAGGAAAATAAAACATCTAGCATACTAGTACTTAGTACCTAATATCAAAAATTTAAATCAAAAATTTAATCACTTCGCAAATATTATTCTAGGCTTCTAGAAATCGACCTCTGTTGAAATTTTGAAAGATACTGTTTTCTATTATTAATTTCATAATTTAAACATTATGAAAATTATATTAGAAAAAAATATGTATTATAAACTATAAACTTTTTTTTTACACAAATTGCTTCTTCGAAGCTTTTGAAATGTGCGAATCCAAAATTAAATCTGATTTCACCATGGGGTATTTCAATTATACTTATAGAACCACAAGCATTGCAATTTACTTTGCAACTATTAAAAATTAATTTAGCATTTAGATATTGAAAATCTACAGATACACAAATTTGGAATTACTTCACCGAAAGACTTTTCATGTGGTATCTATCCCAAGCTAAATTTTACCATAATATTTAAATTAATTTAGGTTTTCCTCTTAAAATTTCAAAGATTGATACAATTTCTTTCAAAAGTTTATTTATTAAACATAAAGTGAAAGAAGACATAATCCCCGATAGAATAATTAAAATGTTTGGATGTTTCATTTTAATGACTGTACAAGAAGGTAAAAACTAGGAAAAAGTATTCGCTTTTATCATTTTAAAATATTAAACTAGAAATGGATAAATTTTTAAACTAGAAAAGGTGCGAATTAGTTAACAGCTGTAGTAAGTTTGTTCGTGATATTTTTGTTAGATTTCGAGAAAAGGCCGTTTGGGGTACATTAGGTCATAATGAAAAAGACGCTTTTTTGGTAATCAGTTTCGTCAGTATAAACCCACCTAGATGAATATGTCTACAAAAAAAATAAATTTAAAGATTTCTGAAAATACTCATGACCAAAATTTGGAAGATATTGGCGCGATAGGAAACCACAGAAGAAAACTTTGACCTGGTGTTAAACTACATGCTTGACTTAAGGAGCTTTTCTTAAAAAAATAGCATTTTCGGATGGTTACTTAAAACATGATCAACTGTTCATCTGCATGATCTGAGAGCGTATTATTCCTAACAGGGCTTTTCGGATACAGTAGAATATTTTGATATTTCATTTTTTACTTTCAGTTTTCTTGAAAATAATTAGTTTTCTATGATTGATTTTTTTTCATAAATTAATTAGGTGCACAAACAATATAAAATTAGAAAAAAATGAATTAATAATTTTTATAAGGAGCTAAAAACGGCTGAGTTTATTTTATCAAGAAAGCTGTTTATTGATATTACATTTTGAATATGGGAATAACATTCATATATTATGCAATATATTTTTCGATGTCATCTTCAATTTCGTATTTTCACCATTTTTATAAAAATCGATTCACAAAGATAAATTGCAGTAATAAAGCGAAATGTTATGTAAATATTTAAGAAAGAAACATTAGAAATTGAAGATGTCACAAATCGCAAATATTATTCTATAAAGTTTTAAAGTTCTTCAAAATTGATTCTACAAAATTCCCTGTTTCGAGATATGAAGTTGATACATATTACATAATGTTGTTTTAAAAATGCAATATACTTAACCGCTTTTTTTTCTTACTTTTGCTGATATTTATAAATGCACTTCGTTTGCCCTTTATACCAATTAATCCGTTTTAGTTTATGAGTAAATTCGTTTTATAAGGCTTCTGATAGATTTATCTTAAATAAATATATCCAATCTGTTTCTGTTTAAATACACTGATAAATAAGTTTGATCTTTAGTTGTCAGTGAGTACCATTGATTTGCTGCATTTATATAACCTTTTCAGCTTGAATATACTTGTTTTAAAGGAAAATAATAATGTTTTCTTATAATTGTTTAATATTAAATGCCTTCATTAAATTATATGAGTATTTCTTTATATTTATATTGTGCCTTCTTCAAGTTTCTAATACAGATTCATGAATTCAAATTGAACTGCAAATATTTTGCTGCATTTTTACCGTTTAGAACTGTAAAAAAACTATGAGAACGGGACCTGGATATAAATTAATTTCTGTTTTAAACGAAATATTTTCTTGGCCCTGACGGGAATTAAACTGTAAAAAGGTACCGTTTTGCTTATATTTAAGGGTCACAGCGTTCCATATTTTTAAAATATTTGCTACCACTATTTCAAAACTATTATCTTCACCGCAGATGTTTTAACGTGTGCAATTGGCACGAAGATTATATTTTGATAATAGTGGTGACGAATAAATAAAAAAAAATAGGATACTGCGACCCATTTAGATTACAGGAATTTTTCCCTTTTTATACGTTTTATAATTAAACAATTGTGTGGAATAGCCTGATTTTCGTTTTTAAACATTAATCCCAGAAACATGTGTCATTACATAAATTGAAGATTACTTCTAGAATGTATTGGTGGTAAGTGACACTCTATCACGCGGGATCGCTACCCTTATCGTATACGAAACGCAATTCGTGATCTTACGCATAAAAAAAGTGCAAGAACGTTCCTTGGAAATAATGGATAGCTGAATTACCCATTATTTCCAAAAAAAATATTCTTTTGAAATAACAGGAGCTTTCCTGAATAATTCTGAAACAGGCCGAATTTCTGTTCCACGGAAACATCGGCAAACTTTATGTTAAACAGTGGGAAAGTTTCTGAGCCTTTCACAGGGGGGATACGGATTTTTTAGCGGAATGTTCCAGAATTATTCAATAAATCTTCTGTTATTCGTACCAACCATTTCTAGATTTCTATTTCTATTTTATTTTAGTGTAGGAAAAACTTACCCCTAGCAACCGAAATTTGCAAATGTAAAAATTTCGTTGGGAAATAAAAGACCACTGCTCAGGAAGAAGATTTTCATTTAATCAAGTTATATATTCCGGAACCGGATGCGCATAAGTCCAAAACTGCAGGAGAAGAATATATTGGAAGTAGAAAGCAGGAGAAATGTATACTTTTATTATAAAAACTGGAAATAAAATATTTTACTAGTAAAGGAGAGCAAAAATTATCACACGTAAACAAATTTGAAATATTTTGCACATGCTAAATTTAAAAACAGGGAAACAGTACTGTGTATGCTGGAGGTTGTTATTCTATATGTCAGAGAGCTACATGTTACAACTATTTCCGAATCCTTAACCTATATAAGGACAGACGTTCTGCTATTAATGTTTCAACATAGAAAATCCTAATTTTCTAGGTATTCCAGTTTTAATTGTTATGGAAATGTTGGAAAAAGACAAATGTTTCTGGAATAAACCCGGAACGTTTTCATGTGTTTTACTGTCTAAAGATTAAATGTCTAAAGGTTAACATGTTTCATTTACATCGGGAAGGTGTAAATAAAACATGTTTAATAACTTTGAAACATATTTACTATATTATAATTTTGCTCTGCATTTATTTCCTAATTCAAAATTTCATTCCAATGAGTTTTCACTAAAAGCACTGTTGGGATAAACACTGCTTCTGCTTCTGATTTCCTACGTTAGACAAGGAGAAGACCTTGATCAAGAAGGAAGCTTTTCCCGAGCAGTGACTTCTCAATGTGCATCAAAGAGTAACCTATATTTATGATTTCTAGGATCGCTTCTATGCTGCAATGTAAAACAAAATTTTATATCATTTATTAGGAATAACAGAAAAATTCCTGAATAATTCGGGATGATTCCGCTGGAATATCAAAAATCTTTCTACGGAATATAAGGTATTTTTCAGTTGACAACCGAATCATTCCGCTTAAAAGTCAGTAAGCTTATTGTAAAATGACAGAAATATTCCTGATGGTACATGGGAATGTTAGGAAAATTTCAATGGAACATATTCAGTAAAATTTAGTTATTTAATAAAAAGTTTCTTGGAAAATAATGGGCAACCTAACTGCCCATTGTTTTCAAGAAATATTCCTGGGTTTTATATTGGTATACAATAAAATGATAATTGACGATGTACCTGATTATACTGATATTTTAAAACCAGTATGGCTTATATAATATATGTTTCCTTTTAAATATAAAATATATAGCAAGTATTGATGACAGGATGTCTTAATTGTGCATATTTATAAATTTAACTCCAGCGATTTCTTGTAAATCAGTAATTGTAACTTTAACATTCAAAAATAGTTTCAAAGAAATATAATCTCGGTTTCTTCTATGATAAGCAATTAAGCATATCTGAGCCTCTTTAATTGTCTGCGCTTAGCATGCTTTTAACACAAATCTTAAAATATTATATGTAAGAAAAAAAATACACTGACAAAAACAATTCCATAGACTGACTAGTAGCTAAAGTAAATAGCACGAAGAAATGTGTTTAAATTATTAAATGAATGTTAGGTTATAACAATCCAAATCTAGAATTTTTGTCAACAAAAAAATATTGCACATACATCAGAACCATAATGATAAATAAGCTCTGCAAAAGAAAATGTAATAATCCGACTAATCGCTTCGTGTACATTTATCAAACAGTTTCATTTCGCCAATTTAAGAATACATTTCCTCCTAAATTCTGAAATCTAGGCTAAATAATTAATTAAAAAGAGAAAATTTCAACATGTAGAACTTTTTGAAAACTAATCTCTATTTCGTTTTCAAAAAGTTCTACAAGTTGAAAAGTTCTCTTTTAATCACAACGCTGTTTAACTCAAGCATTTCTAATAGCCAAAATATTTCAAAAGTTTATGCTAATTAACCTTATGCTTATACGTTATGAGATATCTAGTGTGTAAATTTGTAAAATAAAAGCTAAATACTTTAAATATTTGTGTGACATGTTTCTAGTTAAATACGTATAATAATATTTTCATTTATTTTTCATTTATTCAATGCTACCAAAAAATAAGTTAATAAGAAATCAAAAATGTGTATTTTTAATAATTAAATTGTTGATTTCATATGCAATGATCTTATGTAGATATAATAATGCATTTTAAAGTAAACTATAGTGATATTTCAAAAGGAAAATTAACAAATTTATAATTAAATCAGGAAAAAAGGCACAAAACCAACATCTGTAGAATCTGTATAAGGAACTACCAACCTACGCACAAAGCAAATATTCAGAGTTTTTTCTAAACTATCTCAACTTTATTTACAGAACATATGGATACTCACTTGGGCAAATTTCGATATATGAATAAATAAATACTAGATACTGGAAGTCCCGACTTACCTGCTTGTATTCAAAATCCTCTAAATAAGTGAATGAAATTTTAACACGTATGTCCCTGAAAACGTTTTCTGCTAAACGTCAAATATATTATTATATATATATATATGTAATATTTTTTAAAGACCATCAATTTATAGCAAAAGCACAAAATAATAATATAAAATCAAACATGTAAATACAAGTAAAAGAACATTTTTCAATTCTTTAAGTGAAGTAATGCTTTTTTATAGAAACTGAAATGAAAATCACTACATCGCCATCGTTTAAAAATAACACATGTGATGTACTATACCAACATAATTCACTAGGATGAATTGAAATACGTAACTAAAGCGCAGCAGGTTAACTTGTGTGTATGGAGTACTGGGAACTTTTCGTACCCAGGGCCTGATTAAAGCATTGGCCAACTGGGCCGTCAAACTGTAGCTTGCTAATTTTGGAAGTTCCCATATTAAGATATTGTACACTGATTTAAAACTTACATTGAAATCCATTTTTGCATTATACTAACTACAATGAATAATTTTTGTTTTTGTTTTTACAGTTGGATAAGATTAAAAACGAACAATTATATTTATCTGAATGTATATTTATATATATAGTTATGTATTTTAAGGGCATTGGAAGTGATAATTATTATGTGGCAGTATAAAAAGGTGCCTCGAATGAATACCAGAAATTTGGCCTCTTTTTATATGTGGCCACGATAGTGCCACAACTCAAAGCATTTCTTAAGAAAATACCGAATACCGAATTGAAAAGAAAATAATGTATAATAAAACAGAAAATAAAACACCACTAAAGTTGTCGACGGATTGTATGCACGATATAATTCGTGATGTTTCTTTTTAAAAAAACGTAATACAGAATAATGTGCAAATTTAAATGACGCTGTAACTCTAAGCATTTTGGAATCAATTACTTTTTCGAGTTAAATTCCAGCAAACGACCAATGTTAAAGTGTTGGAAAAATAACAGATCAGTCAGTTTTCATACACGTGATTTAAAGAGGTTAGAATGACAGTGGATTAAATCAATATTTAGTAATTCTACAAATGAAGGGTTTTGTGAAATTTGTCGTATTGCTGTTACATTAAGTGGTTCAACTTGTTTTGCCCTCTAACGACTCCCTAAGTGAAATGTGACTTATTTGACTGTCACACTGAACTGAAATTAATCTATGTTCATGAAAAATATAGTTACCTAGATTTAAAAATTTTTTTGCTTAAAACACTTTCATTCATAAATTAGTCCAAGTGGGAACTCATTTCTAAAAATGTCCACAACTCCTTTCTCAAGTGTACTCCCTTATCTTGTGACGATTAATACTTATGGCATATTCCAGAGAAAAAGGATCGCATATATGATTTCCATTAAAGCATTCGCCTTTAATTACTCAGGGCACAGATCGAATTTAAAATTTTGGACCACGTTATTACCTTTGACTACTTAAGATATTTATTTATTATAAATTACATTGATTTTTATCGAGCCAATGTCAAGAATTCGTGTTCATTTTATTGTTAGATTGTAAAGGATACATAGGATACCTCCCTTGCCTTTGGCTCGCTGCACATCAAACTAGTCTGGGAAATATACACTTCTGATTGACTCGTTATTTGTAATGATGAAAGACAAATTTAGAACAATTTGGGTTACATAAAAAAATAATAAATAGCTGAAAGATTGTACTTAAATGTACTTCAAACAATAACTATTCTTTATAAATAATCTACGTAAAAGATTTTTGCACCTTTGTAAAAATATATTAAAATTACATTTGCTAGATATAGAAAAGAAATGCTTCAATCTGCTTCAGTACCATTTTGTGGTGATTTGAGATTTTCTCTATAGTTAGATCATAGGTGGATCAAGGAAATATATACTTTTAAGAAAAAAATCCCAAAACAATTTTCAAATGCAGCAGAAATATTACATTTAAAACGCTATGATGTCTTTAAAATGTACGAAAAAAAAAACTATCACCCATATACGATAATGTATTTGAACTTCAGACAAGCTTGTATAAGCGGAAATAAATTTCATTCCCTGTACACAATATTTTAAAAAATTCTAATTTTTTAGAATGGCGAGAAGATTAAAAATAAACCTATCATCATTGTCAACATTGAAAGATGCGATGTGGTAACATACTAAACTGCTATACTAACACAAATCTTATTTAATTCTGCAAATAATGCAGTAACTCGTGTGAAAACTGGTTTTGGGTGACGGATGGCTTTATGAATATGTATAAACCATTAAACCCTCCCCCCGATATCTAATTTTACAGATGTTTATTTTTCATCTCCCAATTAAGTCAGCAAAATATTCTGTCAATATATTTTGGTTTTTTGACGAAAAGCAGTATTTTTTAAAATTTATTTTCAAAAATTATTCTTTAAAAAGTTACTAAAGTAATCATTAATTATTATGTTTTTAGTTTTTTCTAATCTGATGATCAATACATGTACTGAGAGATATCTGTATATCCTTGAAACTTAAAGATGTGCACATTTAATTTACTGATATTTTTTCATTTCTCCAATTCAAATTTGGAGAATTGATTGATTTCCATCCACTAAATAAAAAGTTAAACACATTCTTTTCTCAGTCAGAAATAGAAAAAAAAATTCGGATCAAAGAAATGACAAATTTTGTAAGACATATAGGATACACTGTTAGCAAAAAATCTGAAACGCGTAGTGTAATTTTCTGCATCACGCATATATAGCATCAACAAACTAAAAATATATAAATCACATTTTCTTCTACTAAAATGTCTGTGTTATTTTAAAAGTTATAAACTTTTCTTTTGTAATGATGCAATTTGAATTTTTGAAATTTGTTTTATTAAAAAAATTATTAACGGTCTATTGAAACGTTAAGAATGTATAGAATTTTAATGTATATATAGAAAATTTTGTAGAACTATAGCAAAATACGAGGGGCAGTCGTAAAATAAGTTTCCCCTGGCGACTGTGGACAGAGGTGTGTATGAAAGACAAAAAATGTAATGATACATTAAAGATAAAACATAACTTTATTTTCCCACATAAGTACCAAGTACATTGAGACATTTGTCATACCGCTTTATAAGCTCCAAAATGCCCTCCAGGAAAAAAAATCAGGGCTTTGCATACGGACGAAGCGTTGAACGGCTATGGGCGAAAGATGACACAACAGGTGAACACGAACCTGTAACACATCAATACACCATTGGGTAGAGATCGACCGCGATCAAGCAGATGGCGCTGTTGGAACGTCTGTATGCAAAGCCCTGATTTTTTCCTGGAGGGCTTTTTGAAGCTTATAAAGTGGTATGACAAATGTCTCAATGTACTTGGTACTTATGTGGAAAAATAAAGTTATGTTTTATCTTTAATGTCTCATTACATTTTTTGTCTTTCTACACACCTCTGTCCACAGTCGCCAGGGGAAACTTATTTTCCGACTGCCCCTCGTATTAATAAAAAAAATCGGCATTAAAAAATCTTTACTCGTAAAACTGCTGATTTTACATGTGCGCGTGTATGCATTTGAAGATGATGTTGGGGGTGTATTTTTGCAAAATAATCTTAAAACTGTGAAATGTAAAAAAATAAGAAGGAAATAAATTATAATTTGTGTACTCGTTTAGAAAATTCAAAGGAATTATAATGCCAGGTATAATTTTTAACAAAAGAAGCAATATAACTTAAAATATGAATTGATAAAAAATAAATAAATGCTTATTTGTGCAGTTTTGAAAAATAAATGTAGAGTACAATTGAAAAAAAACTGACAATGTTTCGTTGTTAGAACTCAAATAAATGGAATGAAAAAGGTAAAGCAATTTTATGTTACATTGATTTTTACGCTATGACTTATTAATTCGTCTGAATTCATTGTGTAATTTAAAACGAAAAGCGATTGTTATTAAAAATTCATGAAGTGCCATTTCCTTTCTATTATTTATTTCCTTTGAAATTAATTTCAAAAGTTCGATAAGTAAATCTGTTGAGATTTTATTTAAATGAAAAAAGGTTTTTTTTTTTTTTTAATTTAGCTTGATTTTATCGTAAATTAAAAGCTTTTTCTTCTTCTAAAAAATAATGAAAGATTATTATTAAATTAATAACAAAAATAAATTTTCAACAAATACTGAAAAATTAAAGCATGACGATTATATATTCGAAAAAGAACTTAAAAATGTATGAAGTTTAAAGTCAATCAGAGTCATAAAATATGCATAAAATTATATCCGAAATTAAAATTAATCTAACTTTCTATGATAATGAAAATAATTATTTGTTTTAAGTTTATTTTATAGAAAATGGGTGCTTTTAAATTAAAAAAAATAAGGAAAATATAAATAGTTTTCTACAAATTCTTTACAAAAAATTAGTTATGTTTCCTTGTTTCCAGTTATTTATAATTTATTAATTCGTTTGAAGAAAAACTTCAATCTGTCCACAAAATTCGACAAAGGAATTTTTTTTTAATTTGTTGTTCTTTACTGTTTTTTTAAATCATATATTCAAATCACACATCTTCCTTTTTTATCATTTATTTCTTTAATTTTTTACTTTGAAGATTATTTCAAAGAATTGACGAAAACATACTTTTTCTAGAAATGTTTAATTAATATTGTAAATAAATTATAAAAAATGTTTTTGAAGATGTTGGATAATTTGCATGATTTTTTTAACATTTGTATTATGTGTCTTTTTTATTTTGTTTAGATTTCATTAAAATTGGTAGCAGATAAATATGCATTAGAAATGCATAACTGCCAAACCTTTTACTGTAGAATATCATTATTTATCAATTGTAATCATCGTCTTATTTTGTTCAAAATTTCTGTCATTAAATAAAGCAATTATTACTATTCAGATATAGTGATAATTGGAAATCGGAATATTTGGCAACTGAGTAATTATTAAAAATACGTTCTATAGTTTAACAAATACGTGACTTATCAAACTATGGTTGAAATCTCGATGATTTTGAATCTTCTTTTAATATTTAAAATATGACTTAACATTCTGAAAGAAACAAAATGTATGATTAGAACTCAAATATTATTAATGAAACTTTGTTAAACCTTTAAAATGCAAAAACTGGATATATTAACTATAAAAAAGTGCATATAAAGGTTTGGGCTTTGAATTTCAATCTATATCAATAAAGTAAGCACTGTGGCCAAAATATTCACGCATCAAGAAAAAAAAAAAATACGCAATTACATACGAAGACTCATTTGCAAATACACTACAATATCAGAAGCAAATGATCCAATGTTATCACCCAATGGAAGAATAAAGCACCTAACAATGAAAAGAAAAACGAAACGGCCATGTCATTATGAGAGTCACAAATGAATCAATGTGGTAGGACTTACACCATAATGGCTCTACTGTGGTGTATCATAGCGACGATCCCTAAAGGAGGGGAGGTGTTATCAATAGTGATTACTACCCGCGCACTGTAAGTTGGCTTTTGAGTAACGTTAATGTAAATGAATATATATGTAACTTACGGCATTAGTTACTACTTTAAACTAGTAAAAATCTAGTTCCAAATTAAACAATGTATTTCCTGCAGCATTTGTGTTTTAGCAAAGTGCAATTCCCGTAGCATCTGAAAATCGTTGAAAATTATCGACCAAGTATTCGTGGACGGACATTCATTTGAAAGACAATCACGCCACGAGGTGCTTAGAACATGCCGTTTATAACATGTCGACAGCTTACTTGGACTGATGGGTTCATACAAATAAAAATATGATAAGTGTAAGAGAGAAATGTATGTTTACTGTACTATTTTTGCTTCATAATTTTAGAATCTTAACATCGTCATTAAAGTTAGCAGTGTTGTTACAGAAATTCTGGCGAATTGCTATTAAAGATGGATCTAGATTTACTTTTTGTTCTAACTTCCAGAATACATGTTTATAGAGACACGCTAATTCTTGCAATTACAATCTATCATCATACAGATTGCAATATGGTACTATGTAGGTATTTTGTATAACAGCCAGACTTTACGAGTAGTGCTCTGGAAGATTGTCGTAGCTTAACGATACATTGAAGTGTTCTGTATTTTTGTGCTGTTTCATTTTGAATTACAACAATCCGGGTTAATTTCCAGGAACTATAATTGACCATACATAGCGTGCCAGCATATGGAGTGTGTACATTAGTTTCCAAAGTGAAAATTCTTCAATTTTCTGTTTTTTAATCCACCTTCCGTAACCGCCATTAACACATATGCGGGGATCTGAATCAAATGGAATCAAGCGAGTAAAACGTTATTAATTAACTGGAGCTAAAAAAATTCAGATATGTTTAGAGCTAATTATCTTCTCATAGGTTCTCAGAAGAAATATAGAAGACTAGCACCATTTGTTGCTTTCATTTTCAACGTACGACTGGAATGTTACGACATCCAAAGAATTATTGTATAGAATTGTTTATGTACCCAAAAGTTATCTCAAATTGAGTGGGACGAAAAAATGAACTTGATCCAGTTTGGTTCTGAACAAACAATGTAACTGTGGATTATTGCTTGTACCGAAATGTTATATGGATCTACTTGCCTACACATTATGTTTCTCTACAATGTAACAAAGACAACTGCTTTTTAATATAGGAAAATTCAGTATATAACAACATATAAAGGCAGTATTTTATGCAGTATATAACCACAAACAAAATTTTGCAATAACCTCTCCCGAGTTACGCATGATTTCGAAAAGCGTTCTTTATCATTAGAAACTTTAGAATCTAGTTATATTTTCTAAATTTAAAGAAGTAACAAAGTACTATATTTTACTGCCACTGATATTTGAAACCATTTCCAATTAGTTTTTAAAGTTCATTAATTAGTTTTATCAAACCGGGAAAATATATTTTTTGGAAGCTGTCAATTCCGAAGAAAACATTTTCATTTTAAATAAACATGTTTTACAGATAAACATAATAAATTAATCAGTATTAATATTCAAATTAAAATCAATATTATTGTGTTAATCTTCCATGTGTAAATTCAATTACGCAGCGAAAATATTTTCTTGGGCATCCGGAAAAACGATATTGTAAATTGAAAAAACTGACTACTACACTATAAAAATTACTCGGAAATGTTTCCAAAAACCAGCGGAGACAAAAGTAACTTTCTTTTTATAAATGATTCTTTGAATCTCGATAATGATTTTCTAATGTGTCTAATGCTGAAGATTACTTTTTGGACTCATGAGAAACTGACAAGATAATACTGTATATTTTCATTCGCGGTTAAAGTATATTTTTCTAGATTTCAAGCATTTGTCTTTTTTTTTACAATGTATATTGATATAGAGTCTTATTTTATGTTTTAATGAATATCATGAATCGCAAAACTAAGATTTTTCGATCATTTAGTGTTTTAAAAATATGATAGAAATTACAATTTCATCAAAATATGTTACTTCGATAATCAGTTTCTTAAGCATATACACCTCATCAAATGTAAAATGGGAGAAATAAAAGAAATAATTACAAATATTCAAATAAAGTATTTAAATATTTTCTGTTTAAACAAAGAATGTCACGGACATTTAAAAAAAAGTTTTGCGTCTTAAATAATTAAAGATGAAATTAATACAAATCAAATAGCAATGTCATAATGTATTATTCAGATGGCAATTTAATATGTCTAATCTACGAAGAGAAAATAAATTCCTTTAATTATCCCCGGTTAAAACGTATTTAAGAGAAATAGTGATTTCTTTCCATTTAAAATTAAAATTATTTTAGTATTTGTTGATAGAATTAAAATCTGTAACAGATTTTATTAAAACAACAATATTGTGTTAACATCTATTGAGATGAGTATAACTGTACATATATAAGATTAGTATGTAAATAATGAAAACTGTGTGATTGGATCCTTTAGGTTTACATAACCCGCAGCTAACTCAAATGCAGTCAATAATTTAAGATTTTACGTCTATTTGATGTCTCTTATTTATAAGCTTATACGTGATAATTTATTTTATTAGTAAATTATAATATTGTGGAGCTTTAAACATCATTATCTGGGGCAATAGAATTATTGTTTTTGTTTTTAATAATTAAAAATTCGAAATGAAAATTTTCAAAAAATGATATTATTATTATCCATATACTTTAAATCAATAATATTTACTTGAATCACAAAACCGTAAAGGTGCAATGAAATTTTATTCCCATAAATAGGATCAAAGGGAAGATTTCACGACGGAATTGATAGAATTTACTTTTTAAATCCCAAGTATTTACTTTAGTGAGAAAAGATGTGGCATTAACGCAATTGCTTATTGAATTTCATTTTATTCTATTTTTATTTAAATTAAATGAAAACGAATGTAAATTATGTATATATTTTTTACTTTTAAGTATATATTACTGCATAACAATGTACGTACCGGATTGCACTAGGGGAAGTTTAAAGTAATTATATTTTTTTCCATTTAATATGTTAAAAATGTTTGCCTAATTCTATATATATTAAAGCATTTATTCAATTGACACATAAAAACATTTATTCCCATTAATTAAATTTTAATATATTGTTTCAAAAAAATATATAAAATTTAATATTTGATTTTATGAGAATAAATATATTTCAATTTTTGTTTATCCAATTTCGGAGACTTTGCTTTTATATCGATAAATTAAATAGAGCCAGTTCTCGTCATAACATATATTTTAAACAATTTTTAAGGGTGATTCAAGTATAAAGGAGACTTTTTTATGTTTGTTCGTAATTATATAAATACGCAACACCTATAGTCATCGTCTGGTCCGTCCGTTTGTCCGCATACAGTCCCTGGCCAAATTATTAGATGCAGTTGTTTTTATTCAATATTTGGTCTAGTTTTGTTAAATACTGGAAAGATACATGAGGAATTATCCTAAAACTTCAGGAGTGTAAACAACATGATAGATGTCATATATTTCCGAGAAGATTTTTTCCTTGAAACTCCTTAAGGGGCCGTCAACAAATTGAAGAAAAAATAATATATTTTGGATAACCCTGTAAAAACTAATATTGCAAAAGCATTCAAACTGTAGATTATGATTAAGTGGATTATTGTAATAATTTGGGTTCATTTTTATGAAGATAGCATGTATACTCGAAGAGAAATTCAGGTTTTTATAAAAACAGTCCCAAATTTTATCAAGTTTTTTGCTTATAATTTAAAGAGTTTTTAATATAAAAACAAGTTATTTTCAGAAAATATGACAAACAAAATTGTACATAACACACTGCAATCAGAATTAAAAAATAATAAAAATCATATGAAAAATGAGCAGGTTCACTAAATATTGTTTCACTGCGCATGCGCGAATTCAATCAAAATATACTGTGCATAATATATTAGCTAAATATATAGACCAACTTTTATGAAAGTCTCAAAAACATAGCTTAAAAATTCTTCGTAAAAATAGTAATCGTCGATAGAATAAGCACGAAATTCGTTGTTCCCAAAAGGAAGCAAAAAGATGAGGGGTTGTATCAAATATAGAATGAGAGGCACTTCATTCTTATTATGTCAACTTTCATAAGCTAGTATATTTGGATACAACCCCTCTTGGATACAACCAAATATATTTAACAAATTATAATAAAAACAACTGCATCTAATAATTTGGCCAGGGACTGTATAACAGCGCAAAAACTACCCAACGAATGGTTTGAAATTTAATGTATATAATGGTTGCAGAATTTTCTCAAGTCATTTCAAATTTTATGAAAATCGAATCAAAACTTAATAAGATATTAATAAAAGTTTTCTTCATTCTGTTAAATCCTATCGTACGTAATTAATTCAATGATATCCAATGTTAGGTAATAGTTCTAGGTTGCTATGGTGATTACGTCATATTTAAGATGGAGTTTTATTATTTCCGTATTACTGAATTTAAATATCAAACTTGTATGCTAAAATTGTTTAATTATAGCAATCCTATAATCTACCGGCAGTTTTTTGGATAAAAGTTTCCGGAGAAATAGATATTAAATAGAAAGAGAGTCTAAATATGGATTTCAAGTTATGAAATTTTCAAAGTTATGCTTAAGTTTCCCACTGGAATTTTCAGCAAATGTCAACAAAGGATAAAATATTGCCAACTTAAAATGTACTTATTTTATTACGGAAATTAATCATATCTTAATAACAGTCAATATAATTAATTTCATTGAAATAATAACGATGTTTTTTTTTTACATTACCTTGTATTGGACGTTGTATATAGAGCATAGTATAATTTTAATGTAACAGAATTGTAATTAATTGTTTGTAAAAGTGTACTGAAACTGTATTTCATAAAATAAAATTATTATCTATAGTTTGAAAATTTGAACATAAAATAAATTTTGTATTAATGCGTTTTTGCATAAGAGTGCAACAGCTACAGCACCAAGATCCGAATATATATAAAACTTGTTATAGTACGAACCTACCTCATTTGTCACGTTTGACTTACAATTTCCATCTTGTTTAATATCAATAGACATTTTTTATATTTGTTGTCATGGCAATTAAGATAAGTTGTTTATTGTCCCAAAATACGTTTAACGCCATTTTATGTTTCATATGCAACCTATATCATAATTCTTATTCATTATTTAGTCGTAAGTATTATGAAAAAGCACAAAGAACCCAGTACAGTTACACAAAGTATAATTAGAAAACATTCAACAACTGAAAACTTCAAACCATTTCAAATTTGGCAAAGATTGTATGTACAATTCGGAAGTCAACCGTTCGACGTCTCAAGTATGTAAATGTTGCAATTTATTTAAAAATGGCCCTAAAGAAGTTGATACAAGGCAATCCATTATAAAATACCGCAGACGAAGTAGCTGTTGTAGCAAACATTGAGAAATTTCTCACTAAATATTTAGGAGATTTATGGAGTATTTTGTACGTTAATTATTTTTATGTACGACATATACATATAATTCAGTAATGTTAACATTTTAATAAGTTAAAAGTGCATATCTGTTCATTTACCTTTGTATGATTTTAATTACGTTATTTTTACGTGCAAGGTGATTAGATTAAATAGATTAGATTTAATTAGATTAAATCCTCGATGTAGATTAAATCGAGTTTTCAAACTTTGTAATTTTATCTCGTGCCGTTCTCGAGATTGGAACGATAACTTTGTCCTTTTCCGCTATATGGCGCTGTTATCGGTCGCATACGGTAGCGCACAGCCACTTTACTATACGTAGACACCATGTTGAAAACAATATCTGTCGTCGTTCTGATGTTAATGGGGGTGAATAGTACTCTAGAGGACACCATAAAAAGAAGCGAAATGATTGCAATAGGCTGATTTTTCTGTAGAAATCAATCTAAAAGGTGTCAACAACAAAAGAAATGATGTAATATGGGTCATACTATTAGAAACATCATCCAGTTGTGATTCCGACAATGCAAGACAAAACCAAATGGAACTTTCTTTCTTGAAATTCTCTGCTGTTGTTCAATTTTTATCACATTCCACCACAACTTCATACGCAAAACAATTATACATATATATTTCAAGTACTGAACTTACAATTTACAACATCATAAAAATTATGAAAACATATTTAAATATACAATGCTTCAGGTAAATATACTAGTTAGAAAGACACATTGAAATGATCATAATATTTTTGAATAGCTTTATATCGCATATAAATGAATCTAATTTACGAAATATATTTATACCTACATATATATTTAATGTGCTTTAATCTGAAAACGTATTGAGGAATATTAGTTACATATTTAAAAATTTGATCCTATTCTTATGCCACTAAAAGTGTTTTAAACACATAAACATTACTATTACATTTAAACATTATTTTCTTTCCCCTGGGCATCCAGAGTAATTTATTTCATTTGACACTACATGTTCTGAGAAAATGCAGTTCTCGCACTCTTTGCGAAATTTTAAATTATTTTCGATATTACGGATAATAATTATTTTGTTGCTGTTAGTGTCGAGAAATAAATCCTATCGAGTTACATATTTAATCTATTAACATTTCTAAATTTATTTTAAATCCAATTTTAAGTAAAAGAAATTTAAAATTAATCGTGTTTATTAACAGAAAGGCTTAAGACTTTTTTTGTAGCTAGCTTGGTTATAACCCGCTGCAAATGGAATATATTATAAGTAAATTTCGTTTTTATATTTGCGATAAGCTTTCAAAGAAGTCAGCTTTTTCCAATAAATATAATTTTTTGATTAAAAATGCACATGTGTCGAAGAAGTCGGATAAGTGTGGGATTTTATATATTATAATAAGTTCTATTTTACAAGTATATGTGATCGTTTCGTATTAGATTTTTTGAAAGATAGAATTAGAACTGTAATACTTTAAATGTCAATTTATGAAAAAATCAAGCGCATTTCAATCTGTATTTTATCCGGTGTGGTTATCCGTATGTGGAGATAAATGATTAAAAGGAACTTTTGAATGTGCTACTGGTTTAAATTAGCACTGCATTTAATGTCCAGATGTTGTATATTTATTTTTAAAAAATGAGAATTAAATTATTTAATGTAAAACATCTGACTTTGAAATGTTGTTTTTCTGCTTCTAAATAATTGAGCGATTGGAGCTTTGGCATTTATAGCTCTGTTCTAGTTTTCGGTAAGAAAAAAAAATTAAGACACTATAAAGAAAAAAAATGTTCATTTTCAGAAAAAATATTGTTTGTCATGATGCAAGTAATTAAAATTTAATTTAATTTTAAATACATTGCAAACATTTAGATGAAATCTTTTACAGACTTCTTCGACTGCCAAATTTCTTTTATTAAACACATTTTCTACAGACACGCTCTGAGTTAAAGTACCCAGATACTTTCGATTTCAGACGTTTACTTGAATATTTATAAAAATGCTAGATGGATTTTTCTGAAACTTCAAACATCTAAAAAACATGTTTGACTTCATGTTCTCACACAAAGTTCAGTAAGTGCAATTACAGAACCCACAACAAATCGATTAAAAATGCTAAATTTGCGATAATCCTGTAAACCAAATGCTCTGTTTCTGTATAAGATGACTATGTGGATCCTGTACAATATTTGTGTTTATTTGTGTATGACTAGAACGTATTTACATCTCTGGAAAAATAAAAGTTTCTTTAAAAAATGTTTTAAAATTCTGCATGTTTTTAATATAGCCTATCTAAAGGAAGAAAGTTCTATTTGTTTTCTGAAAAAAAATCGACTTCTGGTTTTCTACGGATTTATACATTTTAGAAAGTCCTGAACAATGTTTCACTGTTTTTAGAAAATGTATCTCCGTGAGTCTGTCTTTCTATCCGTGTGTCTGTCTGCATGTCTCTCTGTATGTCACACATATTTTGTGCACACTCGATCTCAAGAAGTAATGCGCGGGATTTAATCAGACTTCAGATTCAGTTAGACCTTAAACCATAACTTATTAGATTTTGGTGTAAATTGCCCAACAGCTGCCGCTGTTATACTGTATTCTTCACAATTATCGCTATAGCTAAATCTCAAAAAGTAATGCGGTGAATTTTATCAACCATCATATTCTTTTAAACATTGACATAAAAAGTTCCTTATTAGGCTTGGGTTGTATACCGTCCAAAATGTGTCGCTACTATGCTCTGTTTTTCATGATTTCTGCAATAGCTATATTTCAAGACTGAATAGATTGTCATTTAATTTTAGTTGCAGACGATTTAATTTATGTGGAAGAAAGTTTTGTGATGACCACAACGTAGGATTGACAAAAGTTTTTCTATCGGACGACCAAGTTTTTTAATCTGGTTTTTACAAAAAATAACCTAAGAAATGAGCATAAACGGAATTTGTCCCTTCTCCCACTCTTGCTCGTTCGCGGCAAGCCGTGATTTTCTTCTTCTATCATACTTTTAATGGAAGAGCCAAGTTTAAAAAACATTTCCCATTTCATGCACAGAAAACGCCATTCTTTTCGGCTGTAGCCAAAGCCGTGCCACGTGATTATAATGTGGGAAGAGGGGAGAGGTTTAATAAGGCAGTAAGAAATGATGTCCATCTACCGTTAGACACGTTGAAGGCAACTAAAATTGGATACAATGCTAAAAAACTCAAGTTGTTTTTGTTTGTTTTAAATCAGAATTTTGAGTTCAGGATTGAAGCTGATTAATCTATCACATTAATTTTAAAGAATAATAACCTATACGTGGTTAAAAGTAATTTATTTGTAATAAATGTATAAAACTTATTTAATATTTAAATAATAACTAATTTTAATAAATTTAAATAATATGTATTTTTTAGATATTTCTCCCTCACCGAAACTGCTTGACGCCTTATTATCAGGGCCTATGTGTGCTCCAAACACATTACACAATTGGTCTGCTCCATCCTGGATTAGAGACGGTTGTCTAGTCTATACGACATGAAAGATTGAGGATAATCCTTCTTTGCGGATGGTGTCTTCTTTTGAAAGGGAAAAATAATTTGTAAAAAATCTTAAATGTTCATTTTTCATTTGATAACATTTTATTTCGGTATTGAAATCTTTTTGTGCTTCCTCGCCCCTTAAATTCTTAGCTTTTTGAATTTGAATCTTGTTTTCTTATTCCCCACATCATCTATAGATTGTGTAGCCCTCCACTATCGAGACATTTGAAGCATTGCACAATAAGCATTTCCCCGAACATGCCGGTATTTCAGCTTTTACATTATTTCTTTTTTTTTTTACCAGGGATATATAATTTTGTTAAGTTTCATTAGAAAACTTAGTTTATATTACCTTTCAAAATTACATACTAATCTAAACTATATAACTAATAATTCTAAACTCTGCTTGTTATTCTTTTTTTCAATTAATTCCTAAAAAAAACGTTTGTGCTTTTTAAAAATCTACGATGGGTTTGTTTGTTTGTTTATTGAGAACATACATCTGACTTGTGTGCTTGACATCAAGTACCCACTTATAAGTTATCGTCAATATACAGGGACTAATAGCCACAAGGAAATTTACAACACCAGAGAGTTACATCCGGAAGCTCTACAAAGTGTGTGCAATGGAGATGGCGGGAGTTGAACCCGCCGACCTGACTCTTACGCTCTCAAGCGAATAGCGGAATGGTGTCTTAACCACTCGGCCACGGAGGCCCCTCCACGATGGGTGTGTGGATGTAAATATTTTATACTGGTGATTAGAATTTTTTGCTGGCTAACTGATTTTATCAAATTTGTAAATCCCTGACCACAACATTCTTGTTTGGTTATAGCAGAAGGGTTTTCAGTTAAATTTTCACTTTCAGGAAACTTGAAAAAGTGAAGTAGAAACAATATTCAGCATATAAAATATAAATATATTAAATATTTGTTCAAATAGCAGCATGTGTGTAATATTTTTTAACGCACATGCCCAAACGATAACAAAATATTTCTTTCATAGTTTAGTAGTCCTCTATATAGGAAAATTCATATTAGAAAGACTGTCAAATATCGTGAAAATTCTGAAAGATGTCAGCGATATAGTTAGCTGAATTTAGTTGCTTTCTTAAAGTAGCTTGATAAAAAGGGAATTTCCACAAATTGCCATTTTTAATCTTTAATTTTGTATTACCATTTTTTATTGATGTTTCAGTTTCCCTTGGAGAACGTACCCATTCAATCAAAAACGATATATTAAAATCGAAACATCCTACCAAAAATCTACGCTCTGACATACCTTCAATACATACTCCATTATTGGAAGTCGGTAAATAAAAGGGACACTTTTTGAAAAATCTCTTATCACACAGTTGCTTTTGGAAAGCAACCGAAATTCAGCTCACAGTATCGCCAATACCTTTCTGATTTTTTACGATGTGTGACAGGTTTTTGTATCGCCCTATATAGTTTACTACTAAATTATATACACTTTTGCCGTTTGCACAGATGAAGTTAAAATGATTTCACACACATGTTCATAATTAATCAAATATTAAATATATTTATATTATAATTGTAGCATGTAGTTTCTAATACACTTTCTTGAGTTTTCTCAAAGTGGCATTAAATTTGGTTGAAATCTGTGCATTATATTAATAAAAGACCTGCAGACATGTTTTGAATTTTTTTCTAGAAACTTCTAAAATTTCCATAATCTTACATAAATTAATACAAATGTTTGATCTGGTCCTCATAGACATCTGCTAGATCTAGAGATCTTTCTGAGCATTTTTTTTACATGTTGATCGCAAATACTACTTTTTATAATACTATGATGTATCGACCACTCGGATCACAAGAGTAGGCGAAGTTTTGAATGAGAACGTAGTTTTTGTCCCCTAATTGTCCATGTGCGTAAAGGTGATCAAGGCTATCTTTGAT
This sequence comes from Maratus michaelseni, assembly GCA_963931845.1. Classification (NCBI taxonomy): domain Eukaryota; kingdom Metazoa; phylum Arthropoda; class Arachnida; order Araneae; family Salticidae; genus Maratus; species Maratus michaelseni. Next base: position 322,787,906 of record OZ007587.1, read on the forward strand.
TAACTTTCGACGAATGAATGTGAAAACCTCGGGACTTGTGAGTTTCTACTTTTCATCGGTAGTTATGCAAATTTTCATATCTGGTCAATCGATGCATGAGTATTTAAGCTTCGAAATGCATTGGGAAATTGGAACTTGTGTCGAATTTCTACTCCTCGTGCGTTATTGTGAGATCCGGAGATCGTGCTCATCTAATCCGAATTTGAGAAGGAAAATAAACAGTGTATAAGAGTTTATTGTGATATTTACTGCTAATACAATAAAGTTAATTTTAAGGTGCTCAGGGAGTACCACTTTCAGTAGTAGACTAGGTGGACATCTTGAAATCAATGTTCGACTAGCTTGCCTCGTGGAGATTAGAATTTTACTGAAGGTATCTCGATTAGCTGCATTGCCAAGATTTTAAGAGCCGAATTCTTTTGATTATAAGGAAAGTTTATTGGTGTCCTTTCTCAAAACCCTTGCCCTATTAAGTTTTTAATAAACATTGACTTTTGAATTTTACAGCTTGTTCCCCCCCTTACACTGACTTGCCTGGTTCACTCTCACTAAGAGCAAATGGCTGTTACAATACAAATTTACGTTGAACATCTAAATGCCCTCATGACCAAACCTTAGCTGAAAAACATGATGTCAAACATGTTCTTTACATACGAGTGGAAAAATAATGTTTTTTACATTTCTAAAGTTTCAGAAGAATACGTCTGGTAATGCACTAGATATTTAACAAAACGTCTAACTTCAAAAGTGTCCCGATACTTTTGATAAGATTTTTGTGTATTTTTTATAGGATAAAATAAATTTTAAAAGAATGGTCTGTTTATCAGGGTTATGCGTCAATTCGTCGCACACAATTCATCGCGGAACAATTTATCGCGCACAATTCATTTGCAGCGTCAATTCGTCGCAAAGAAAATTTTTTTGAATTCTATGGTGATAAAATAAGGACAATTTAGTAAAAATGTTTAATGATAATTATTTTTTAGATATAGACAATCATAACTAACAATTTACATGCGATTATATCTAAAAAACAAATTATAATAAAATAATTTTGCTAAATTGTCTTTATTTTATCAACATAGCCTTCAAAAACATTTTCGTTGCGACGAATTGACGCTGCGATGAGTTGTCGCCGCGACAAATTGACACTGCGATGAATTGTTCCGTGATGAATTGACGCGACACCGTTTATCAGTATATTGTAAAAAGAAATCATTTGATTTTAGAGAAAAATCTGTCAGGCAGTACTTTTGTTTTGCGAAAATATTTTCTAAAGTGGGTTTACTACATTAGAAACCATGTAATTTAATGAAGTGCGATTAATTATTTCCTTGCTTATCATTATTAAAATCTTGTGTTTATAAAATCATAGTTAAGTAATTATAATATTTTATGTAGCTATTTTTATGCTCCTATAATCGGGTTATTTTTTTTATTTGGCAACACACGTGTGTTATTCTAATGCTTTGTAATGCATTGTAAGGCATTGTAAATATTTATTCATAAAATATTTTGCATCTAAAAATACATATGGATGACAAAATACGTATATATTGTTTTCGACTGAAATAGAAATTTGCCTTGATAAAGGCAATTAAATCCATAGTTTTAGAATTTTAAATGAAAGTCTGAAGTGCATCCTTACGCAACTAAGAGCATACATATGGATGATAAAATACATGTGGATGACAAAATACGTATATATTGTTTTCGACTGGAATAGAAATTTACCTTGATAAAGGAAATTAAATCCATAATTTTAAAAATTTAAATGAAACTCTGAAGTGCATCGTTACGCAACAAACAGCAAATAGAATTTTACCATATTTTTAAGCAATTCAAAGACTTTGCAAAAAAATTTAATAGAAATTCAAGATACATGCTGGATAAATTCGAAAAGATAACAAGTAATTTCGATATTATTTAATCAGTGCATTTTTTAAAAATATGTACAGTAATAAAAATTGTAATAAGGTTTTTATGTGAAATTTTTTATATGCTATTCCTGTCTATGAGCACATTTGTAACAATGTAACAATAAACTCTGTAATTTGTTGAAATAACTTATACGAGTACCATGCTTCTTAAATTACTTTCTTAAGCGATTCAAATTCTTTCTGAACTGAAGCTGTTACTTATGTAAGATTTTTGACGAATACATTATAATGAACAAGATATTTTTCTAAAATGTCTATACTAGATTTTTAATAAAAGGGAATATTTTGTTTTAATGTATAGTTTAAAAATACGATTTGGAATGACTTATGTGCCAGTGTAAGCACATTTACAATGGACTTTGAATTATATCGTAATTCGTTTCATCAATGGATTTTTTTCAAAAATAGCTAAGCAATAAAACAAATTGTTAAAAAATAGTTTAGATTGATTTGTATGTCATGGAAACATCTAATAACATTCATCACTTTAAATGTCTTTCTGTTAGTAGAACATAAGAACGTACATTGATAAAGATATGAAAATTTACAACTTTTGCTCAAATACTTAATAAAAATAACTTTGCATTAGAGTTTTATAATCTATTTTACATGAAATGATTAGGTGTCCGTAAGAAGGGCCTATATTACAAAATTTAAATTTCGAGAACTCAGGAACAAAATTTTCATGCCATTATTAGCAATTTCCTGAACACCTAGTACAACATAGGCACATATTCTTATCTTAATAACACCCCCATTTTCGTATTCATGTTGAGTATTGACGAGTCATAAAAACTAGTTCAGTGAGTAAAGAAAGTAATAATATTATTTTTAGTTTATTATTTTATTTTTTCTGTTTAAACTAAACAAACATGTATATTATGAAAATGCAATTTTTAACATTGGGTAATCATTGATCATTCGACATAGGCCTTTTTCCAACAAAAAACCCAAATTTCAAAAATGTGTAACATAGACCAATCATTTGCAAACCCAATGATAATTGCTGTTTAACGACATGCTCAATAATTTCTTAACAATTGCGATTTGTTAAACTTTTAAGTAATTTTATATTCAAAAACACGGATACCACATTACATTAAATGATATATTTCCAAACTTATTTATGTACGTAAATAGAATAAATTTACAGCATACAAAATTTATAAATCAGAATTACTATATCAACGCAAATGTAATTTCTAAAAAGTAACTTCATGTAGCATTTTATCCGTTACTTTGAAAACGTGTTTCTAAAGAAGTGATAAAATACCTTAGAATATTTTTTTCCTAATAAAATATAGACGTGGGATGGTTTTAACCAAGATTCAAAAGAAATTTTCATTGGTACAGTAAAAGAAAAAAATCAATACATGTATAAAATAAATTTATTGGTTAAATTTTTACATGGTTTCCAGTAGCATGTTTCAAGTTAGAATATAAATAGAATAGTTTAGAATAATATTTTAGAATATAAAAAATAAATAGTTTTCATTAAATAAAAAAAATGAATGCTGTCACAGAAGTTTTACTTGTTGCTTTCGGAACGGATATTGGACCGTACATTAGGTACATGCTTAAAAAAATAAGAATTTTAATCTGAGAGATAATATATAGGTTTTTACCTAATAAATGTTTCATTAACTTCATTGCATTTATTTTCACATTTTATAAATACGGAGGTATTTCAGCTAACGAAGATAACTCGTTCTGGAATGACATTTGTTAACCGAAATACTAGTAAACCGAAATATAACAATCAGTGAAGACGTTTTTATTATTTTTTTAATTACTTCTATAGCATTTTATGGTATTGTGACGGGTCCAAGGTGTTATAAATTAAAGGGGTAGCGTAGAACCTTTAAATTAACCGCTCCCAAAAATTATCGAAATGAATTCTATTAAATTCAGCAAGTCAAATAAATACAAATACAGATTCTTGATTAGTGGGATTCCACAACAATAAGATATTACGGGCTCCTTCAGCTTATGATCATATTGCAAATTCGGAAGGGTCCAGCGTTTGTCAAAGTCTGTGTTTATAATACGAAACAGATGCAAAGTTCACCTCCAACGTGAGCGCGGGAACTGAGGATCAGATCGCTGGTCTGACCTGACCCTTCACAAAAGAGAGTCTCCTGTCAATCTTCTCTGGAATACGGGAGGGGGGGATCGAGAATATCGCTGCTCGAGCAAACCTGGAATTGCCCACGCTTGGTTCACATGGTTGTCACGTAAAAACTCAAAAATATTCGCCAAAGAACGGTTTTTTCTACCTGAGATTCTAGCGCTCACCCGAAAATATTTCACCCGGAGTTATGACTCAATTCCTTAGGTTCTGCAACCTAACTCGTTTCCTCATCACTCTTAACTAACTGTTTTCTCTTCATATCACCTCTGTTTTGCTCCTAGAACAATAGCACTCTCCTCAGCCACTAGAAGCTCTTTTAGATGAGGTCATGTCGAAAGTCCGTTATGATAGGTGGAAAAAGGATTTGTCACGTATTTTCTCTGTAGCTGCTGTCTCGATACTTTCAGGAAGGAAGATTAGTGATGATGGAGCGAAAGTTTTGAAGTATACCGGCCAATTTCTGGAGTTTTATTTTGGAGGAAAATCCAAAACACATGGGGTCGGCCTACACCTGGATTTAGGCTTCAAAACAGTAGTTTTCTTTGAGATATAGGGAATTTCTCACACCATCCCCCCTCCCTTAACATTATTTTCCGGCTGCAAGACGTAAAATATGCAGAAAAGGATTAGCTCATCCTCTTTGAGAAGCTCAAACATTCTAATATTTCAACGTCTAAGAGTGAAAAAATAATCTAATTTCTTACACTCTACTTACAATTGTTTAAACACTTTGCATTATAAAATCTTACATTTTAATAATTATATTTATTACATTATACATGCAAGGAACAATAATACAAAAAATAATTAGATATGTACAAAAGGATGAATTTTATAATGAACTCGCTTATAAATTTTCATACTTCAAGTTCCACGAACAATACTCACTACACAATTGTTGAACATCTTTAAAAAGATTATCATAAAGGTTTGAGATTCCCTTTCTTTCAGCGTTTCCTTTTGAACACTTTTCAAAAGAATTTAATAATATCTTAGAAAATTCGTTCATCTCTTCAAGCCTAACTTTCGTTTGACTACCTTTAATCGCCTCTCTTTTGAAAGTATTGACTTCTTGGGTCATCGTAGAATAGTCTTTCGCGAATTTTAATTTTCTTTTATTCTTCGTATATTGTTCTTGCACTCTTTTCCATTTTGAATTTTTTGGAAAGTGTTCTGTTACGTGTATTTACGTGTTAAAATTTAGAGTCATGTCAAGTTTCAAGTTTCTAGCCTTAACAGTTTTAAAATCATCGTAACATAGAACATTCTTAGAACATTGTACACTCATTTCAACCTTTTAAATTAAAAAATTTTCAGAAATCGTAGATAACGAGTACATGCATCTTAAAAGTAAGCACCACGCCACATTTCAAGTTTCTAGTGCCCACAGTATCACATAAATCGCAATTTTAGAAGGTATTTGGCTCCACCACTTTTTTTGAGGTTGTTGTACTAACATGAAATATATCCTATGTTGGAGAAAAGATTTTCACCAGCATTTCGCCACTATTATTTTCTAAATCGACACGGTAGTTTTAGAGATTATTTTCTAGACCGAAACACACGAAGACACAAATAAATGTTACGTCTTTATAATTTTAGTATAGATTAATATTTTAAAAATATTTTATAAGGTCACATACATATAAAATAAGAAAACAATAAAAATCCATTTTTCATTTATACTATTTTTAACGAGAGTGGGTGTATTTTTCTATTTTCCCCGCTTACTGCACCACAACACACCCATTTAAATTCCATCTGACATTTATACAAACAAAATAAAAGAGGAATTCGTAAAGACCTTTTGAATTCTGGATTATATACACCCATAAGTCAAAACCCATAAACAAACAAGCTTTTGCTTTCGATATGAATATTTTATTAACCAGCGGACATAAAATATTTGAACTTAATTTAAGTTTTTGTTTTGAGTGAGAAGAATACAAATGGTGAGTATGTTTTAAAAAATGAAAGAGTGAAAACAGTTTATTAAAACAAATATATATATATATATTGTCTATTCTCAGAAATCATTTTTTAACTTATTTTTTTTTTTTTCTGCTCAGATGACATAAAAGACATTTTTATCTATTAAATATTCTCCTGATATTGTAACTTAAATTTCTAAAGATTAACAATTATTTATCATATATTAGTTCTAAAAAGCTTCCAATAACTGAATTCAAAAAGCAGTGTATTAATATTAAATATTCATTACTCTACGCATTCTTTTTTATTATTATTTAGATAATTCCGGAGCTTTGGTATATTGGTGCAATATTTCTTTGTACTTCAATGATCCCAATATTTTTTAATTATAAATATATATTATCCAGAACGCGTTTATGAAAATACAACATTTGTCTCTTAAACAACAAAACATTTGATTCAAACAGAAAAGAAGAATAGAACTAACTCGCGTCCAAATATGTTCAGAAACTAAGATCACTAACTTTATTTCTTTTCAATAATAGTGATGAACATGAGAACTCATGGAATAATCTAATAGCAAAGCCAGTAGATGTTACATAACCATGATGTTATAAGGGTCATAAATTGTCACAGGTACAACAGTGACCAAGAGGTGAAATTTCAATCAATCAAATTTGGATTTTCAGTTGAATCTCATTTATATTATATCACGGTGATCCACAATGGATTTGCCGATATTTATCCATTAATAAGTCTTCACAAAATACAACAGATGTCACAGTGAGTTATATTGTATTCATTTTACGCGTCTTGTTATGTCAATGTCAACAATAAGGGTCGGATTTCGGTCACTGTGCATTCTCATTTGGTTATATGTAGGTTTTTGGAACATTAAATTTATAAATTTGTGCACTAGTAATATAAAATTATGTACAAAACATCCAGGGTGGCAAGACATAAACCAGAAAAAATTCAAGCAAAAAGCTCTTCTAAACTCAACTTCTAACATATTATTATCTCTACACGAAAAGTAAACATTGCACTTTATTAAACATTGCAGTATAGTAGTTTGTTAGGTTTGGTGAAATTTCCATGTTGGGCTGTTCTGGATGCCATAGAATGGTATTAATAGTATGGAGATTCTAGGTCTGAATCGAAGTTGAAAACAAATAGTTAAAATTTCGAAAAAACACAAATTTTTCCTAAAGACTATTGAAGGGATTCCCACCAAGAGAAAAGTCACAAACGTGATGAACTTTTATATAGGGACGGAGCATAAAATTCTAAAAGAGTTCTTTAGTAATTGTTCTTACAAAGTAAAATAGTGTCAAAAACATACGATAGTCAACAAAAAGGCAAGACTTAAAAAATGGATAGCATCAATGAAGCGTGATTAGAGATAATTGATCAGTGAAAAAATTATTATTTTTTATTTCATTGACAAACTGTACCATAATCAACATCGAATTATGTAGAAAGTTACCATCAGACAATATCAAAAAATGGTAAAACTACAGTCGATTATCGGGATAGGATTTGATTAACTGTAAAACCATTGAGTGCTCTTGTTGACGAACATATCAAAATTGACCATCAATCACGCAGTTAAAACATCCTGATTTTTTTTTATCTATGAAAGCAAGAGCACTTGGAAAATAAAAAATGAATATTCTAGGAATATTCTGATTCAACCACAGAAGTAAGTTCACAGGAATGATGCAATCACATCTGCAAGGTTTCTCCGGATTCATGAATGGTCTCTGTACTCTACAGCTATCAACCTGGAAGATTATTCTGCTTCTTTCTCTGAGATAAAAGAGTTTTTTCTAAGCTTCAAAGAAATTTGGTGTTATTTCAAATACTCATTTCAAAGGTGTAATGTGCGAAAATATTAGGGAGTGATATGCGACTTTCGGCTAAATATATTTTCAAGACATTTCGCTTCTACATAAACTCTACACTGTAAAAAATGACCAATGTTTCTTATTTTATGAAAATATGCTATAACCACGAACGAAAATATAATATAATCTTCTGAGTTATCCGAAATTTCAAATAGCATGTTACATTGTCTTTTGAATCCCCAGAAACGAATACATCTTCAAAATTTAAAGAATTATTTATAAAAACAAATTATTTTTAGCTGCCCGAATTTTTCAGAAACGTTTCCGAAGGGTTTTTATAGTGTATTAATGAGTGTCCTCAGCCTGGAATACCTGTTTTTCGAATGCTATCAATGCTGAAGTAAACATTTTCATGCTAAAAAAAATGTTTAACAGACAAACATGCAAAATTAACAGCGTTAACAATAACATTAAAATTAAGATTATTTCTTTACTCTTTCATGTATAAATTAACTTATGCGGCTGAAAACGTGTACTTGAGAATGGATAGCATTCGAAAAACAGGTATTACAGGCTGAGGACACTAATTAATACACTATAAAAACCCTTCGGAAACGTTTCTGAAAAATTCGGGCAGCTAAAAATAATTTGTTTTTATAAATTATTCTTTAAATATTGAAGATGTATTCGTTTCTGGGGATTCAAAAGACAATGTAACAAGCTATTTGAAATTTCGGATAACTCCGAAGATTATATTATATTTTCGTTCGTGGTTATAGCATATTTTCATAAAATAAGAAACATCGGTCATTTTTTACAGTGTAATAACGGCCACTTCTCAAACTTTTAGTTTTCTGCAAGTAAGGTCTATTAGTAATTCATTTTTATTTTTGCAATTATTAAATAAATTGTAATCGCGACTTTCCGAGTTATTTCTTGTCACCATATAAATTAGAAGAAAGATAGTTTCGGTATCCGAATTATAACAAATATCTGAACTTTGACAAATAATCGGAATATATAATTCGGTGCTTTGTAGAATTGGAAGAAATAAAGACAGGAATGTTGTATATTTTAAAATTTTCAATAGAAATTAATCAACTACACATGTTTTTAATGAGTATAAAATACAACTACAACAGTATTTAATTATAAAGTAAATTAAAATAACTAATCATTAGAATTGTCACATAAGCATCTGTTGATTCACTGGGCATGATAAGCTTCAGTGAGGAATAATCCGAGAATTATAAGAGCTATTACACTGTGATTAAGAGATAGATGTTAAAGCATAAGGCAAGTATTTTGGGAAATATGTTCACGCTGTAAAAGTGTGGTTGGTAAAATGTAGTAATATACCTGTTAATTACATTTTCTTAAATGGTTGTATGGATGCCGAAACGTCTGAAGATTGTATATCAAATAAATGTCGCTATAGGCCATTGTGTACATATTAGAGAAAAGCCTTGAGACAAATTATGAAAATCTTAGTCAGAAAAGAATATGTACGAAGATTAAAGAAAAACAATACCTAGGTAAGGGACAAAACTTCTCAATAATGCATAGAGACAAATGCTAAAAACTTACTGAAAGCATCTTTCTGAAAATTTGGCATTTGTCAGCTTGCATATATTAATCTACGTTATCCCTTAACCCTTTATCTACCGCATTATGAATCAACAAATTGTTCAATCTCAATAATTATCTTCCTTGATGTCTGGAGGTATATTAGACAATTTATATTATAATAATATGAAATTTAGATAAGGTTTTTCATTAAAACTGATTTAATAATACGGTAGTAATAGCTCTTTTTGTGAAATATTTACAAGAATAATTAGATTAATTAACAGAAAATGCTTTTAAGAAAATATCACAATTCTTTATCGGAACAATGTAAATAAATGTATTGTGATCCTATCATTAAATAGAAAGATTTTTATAGTTGCAAAATTTTCATATAACAAGTTTTAAAAAGAGAAGATCTACACTTATGTAAAAGGTTGAGAAAAATACCACTTTATAAAATATTTAGCTTTCACTGTTTTGCTGTGCTTTCTAAATGTGATCCAGAAAAGTATTTTGTATAAAAACAAAACCTTATTATCATTATTAGACAGATTAAAGAAATTTTATATAAAGTTTTCTCTGATGGTACTTAAAAGTACCGTCAGTAGATAAAGGGTTAATACTATTACATAACGTGGGACAGCATATTGAAAATTATCTTTTGATGGATACTTTAGATTTTATTCTTGAACGTTTTGATTTAAGAGAAAAACGTATATTAAAATAAATGAAATAATTTGAACTATGACCATTGTGACGGTCAAACCTTTGTGATGGTCATTAAACAATGTGAACATTGCAACTAAATACATTAAGAAAATCAATCCAACCAATATTTTAAGTAGAACATCTAACTGGTTAATACACATCATATACATTTTATTATGGATTATTTAAAAAATGCTACATCCAGGAAAGTTTTAAATATTAATATGAAACGGTGTTTATTGTTATTAAAAGCATGTTTTCTGCAATTTTCAAAAATTATAAATTATTTAAATAAACATTTATTTATATTATCTTTAAACAAACTTTTAAGGAATTGTTAAAAGTAATTGTTTTGTATAAAAAAATCGTTAATTATTATTGACATAATCTTATCTCCTTAAAATAATATGAGGCTCATTTTTCAGCGCTTCTTAAAAACTGATTTTTTTTAGCTTCAAATTATTACAAATTATGATTGATAGCATGTAATTATGGGCCTGTTTAGCACCTTCAGAAGAAAACACAATTTTAGTTTTTTGCGCTATCGAACGTAATTGAGATATATACTTACATGTTATCAAAACTTACTTTGGCCATCTATTTTCTTTTAAAGATTTTAAAAAACAATTTCGGAATATATATCTATTATTGTCTAGTAATGTATAAAATAGAGTAAGCATAAGAAGTAAAAAAGATAGATTTTGTAAAAGAAATTACAAAACAGGTTTCGGTTTACGCATACTATATAATTCTGTGCTTTTTTGTAATACAATTTCTTTGAACTTTACACTGAAATTCATGATCAAACTTCAAACTTTAGTGAAACTTAAAACACAGTTATTTAATTCGAGACGAAATACTCTTTCTTTTTAAACAAATACAATTCCATATCTCTATTTCTTTTTTAATTCTTTATATTTTTTACTTCATATATGAAAAAAAAAATCATATTCCTTTATATATTAGAGTTTCTAGCTCTCAAGAATTCTTGTAATGTCATCCTTTTCTGTCAGTTGTTGCACTGAAAAATGTTGTCATGTCAATGAGTAATATGTATATATATATATATATATTGCATTTAACAATAAGGTACTGAAATTGAATATACTTATTAAAATGAAATGCTCTGCAAACAGAAAATATTCTGGGTGAAATTAACCTGATATTTAGCCTGATAATTTCAATTTTAGATTTAAAATAAAGCATTTTACTATGTGTGATAAAATTTTCCAGTATGTCTTTTGATTAGCATATTTATTTCAATGAAACAAAAAATAATAAATGAATCTGAATTTTAGGCGTAAACATATTTGTGTATAACTTGTTTATATTAGCACCTTTAGAAAAAATGTTTGAATGACATTTCTTCCTTTACCTGATTTTCAAACTTTATTTTAGTTCTATTAACATTTTTCTGGCATTTTCAAAAATTTAAAGAATTCAAATTCATATTTAATTTTTAATATAAATGAATAAATAGTTTTTTTTCTATTCTTTCTATAAAAATAATCATTTGAAGGTGACTTATACCAAACTAAAATATTTAATTTATCAACGATAAAGAAATTAGAAAAGACATTGTTCAAAAGTTATTGATTATACTTTTGCTATGTACCAACGAATTGACGTTAATAATTCCCCATATGTCAATTGAAATAAGAATAATTAACTCTTTCCAGATAATAACAATCTACGAAATGAAAATGTAAATGTCACAAATATTTTTTTCCGCAGTTAATTATGCTTTTTGTATGACAAGTCAATATTAGAAAGATTATGCAGAAATATTACTAAGCAATGCATCTATGTTCCGCAATACAGTAAAATACGTCATTCATCATTTTTTTCAAATGGGTTAGCAAAATGAATGACAGAATTATTATATTATATATACGTAAGGTAAAGCTAGGAGAGTCTGCGCACAATTAAAAAGAATAACTTAAAAAATCTAAATATTAATTTTTTGCTAAACTATCCATGAATAATTTTTACTTCATTTGTTTTTTATGTATTTCCATTGCTATTTTGTTGTTATGTTGTAATTTAATAGAACAGATGTAATAAAACCAAAAAAGTTATTTTGAGCAATCTGTCCTTGAAAGGTTGGTGTGATTGCGCACATGGGTAGGAGAGATTGTTACTAATAATAATTACAACTAAATTGTTAACAATAACAATTATACTTAAATGACATTGTTGTAAAGTTTTTGTGAACAAATATTATTGTATTAGGAGTGAATATTTCAACCTAATGATTAAAGAATCAGAAAAATTTTTAATTAATGGGGAAAAAATTAAAGAATCAGAAAAAGCAAGTCCAGATATGATTACAAAATAACATTAAGTTACTTGATAACGTAAAAAACTTAAAATTAGTCCATTTTAATTTTTCATCTTTTTATGCAAATTTACCAATAAACTGCGTAATCTCTCCTAGCATGAAAACTAATGGAAACAATGCGCCATCTCTCCTAAGTAGCAGATGCGCAAACTCTCAATTTCGGTAGGAGAGATAGCGCGACCTTTTATATAAACATGGCCCCTACTAAAACGAACCGTTGATGTCCACATTGTTAAACTAGATTAGTAGTTTATGAGAAATCGTTTAAGCTTAAAAAATATTGTACTACTGACATTGTATAGAATTTCTGATGAATAGCTATGAAAATTCAAGCACTTACTTTGGGAAAACAAAACAAAATCGCAATGCTTTACCTTAGACGCTCAAAACAATCAACGTGCACTTTCAAGTAGACACTCCACTACTGCTGTTGTACAATTACCTGAAGACGCTGCGCGCTCACCCTACTCCTTCCCCCCGAACTTCTATCTGCGCAATCACTCCGACTGCGCCATCTCTCCTGGCTTTACCTTATATTACATTTTTCATTAAACACTTTTTTTTAAGTGTAAAATTTTATGATGTACAGGTTGTAAAACCAATAATCTTAATCTCAGATTCTACGTACCATTTTTTTTTAAATTTCATTAATATATTTACGTATACATTTGGAACCGATTAAGATGCTCATGGTTAATAAGCGATCCCGCTTAACACTTTTTTCCGCTTCCTTGATCATCGCCCATAAGACTAATGCAAAAATATTATGTTTAATATTCGACCGATTATTACACAATCTTGCGTAATACGTGATAACGTTTTAGTCTCTTAAGACAAAAATTCTCGCTAAATACAAGCATTCATAGATCAACATGCACTCTCAGAAAAAAACTGTAAATTTATGAGCGTTTGCCCTTCAATTTTGCCTTAATTGATGCAATTGAATCAAGCCTTATTTGATGAAAAACGGTCTGATCCACTAAATAAGCGGCCTTATCCCTTAGATACTTAGAAAATTAAGAGCAATTCACATATTCTTACAGTTCTAGCCCATATGTTAGAAAAAATACGGTACGACCCCATACATTGTCCTCCGCTAGGGTGTAACCCTTCATTTTACTCGTGTTTAGAAAATTTTAACCCGCCAAAACAGCGATTCTGTGATGATTATCTAAAGTGCTACGTGCTACGGAACAGTAAGCAAAGTGTTATTGTGTTTTAAAGTGCATTATATCCTGTGCTACGTTACTTTGCCTCGTAAAATTACGGGCTGCACAAAATAATGGGCATGGATTTTTTTTTACGGGGTATGACTGAAATCTCTGTTGTCGGCCTCTGCCCGTAATTTTACTGCAATTTTTTTACAGTGTGGGAATTTCATCTCTTTTCTACAGTGTTGTCACTTTAGAGGGATTTGTTTACTCAGACATCTACCACTATTCTCGAATAGTAATAATCGGATTATTGAGCGACAGATTAATTAAGGGTAATATTACTAATCGCAAATAGCGGTAGCTTTTTGAATAAAACAATTTCCCTAAATTAGCAACAGTGGAACTCGTCGTTGATTTTGCGTCTTAATATACTTTGTCTCTCGCCTCGTATATGTTTTCACTGAAGTAGAGAAAGATAGAGGAATTTTCGTTGCTTTTTGTTATTTATTCTTCCTTCTTTGCGTAATGTATGTTGTCAATTTTTGTTTTTTCCTCTCGTACACTGCAGTAAATACTGTGTGCTTTTAAACGTGTTTGAAGAGGAATAAAAACGATTTCTCCTTTTCAATTCTATTTCTTCTTTGCTTTCTTCTGTATCCTGTCTTTTGTTTTATTCATATCTGGTGAGTTACTTGCAACATGGTGTTAAGTCGTCTCTGATTGTGTGTGTCGAGTTTTAGCAAATTTTCTGTTAATGTGGAGAATAGTCATAAAATCAAACGGAAGGGGAGTTATCCATAATCACAACTAATAATTATTATTCTAATAACTGGGTTTTTTCTGAAAAATTTAATATTTTTGGTTGTGCTAAAAAATAAAAATTAGTCTCGCAGATAAATTACTCTTGTTGTTTAACTTTTGGTAGTAACGTACACGTTAAAGCCATATTAGAATCCATGTTTTTTTGTTTGTTTTTTTCAGTTATTTGTTTAGTCGGTTCTAGAAACACACAATAAATTAAACTTCAAAACAGTTAAATTTTAATCGGAATATGCGTAAAATACACTATTTTTGACAGTAGATATATAAGCGACACCTCTAAAGTTCACTTAGACGATCAGATATGTAAATAAGCTCAGTTCCTGTAACATTATATAAATCACGTTTAATACGCGATCCAGCTTCATACACCTTTGTCTAGTCCTATGAAACGCTTCTTAACCGGGTTCGATTGTATATTAATATATCGACTGTAACAGGTATTAAAAGTACATTTAAAATAATCGTAAAATCTGAAAAATTCAATGCATTACGAAAAGCATTATCACAATAATACATTCATTTAGTAGATAGCAAATGTAGTTCAGCCATTGTTTCTTTGATGGTGCTTTCAATAATCCCACAATTAAAAATCAGATAAAAAAAAATTTGGAGGAAGCTATTTGTAATTTACAAAAATGTTTTCAATTATTATATGTGCTACTGTTTTATTTATTATTCAGGCACAAAAACCCTACTCTAATAAATTATAAGTAAACCAAAAATTTAACGAAAAGCTTTTATAATATATGGCTCGTTCAAATGAAAGTGGCACTACAGTCGGTTTGAAAAACCGTTTAATGGTATTAATATAAATTAGCATATAAAAGAAAGAAGTAATACAGACGTAACAGATAGGCTAGACAAAGTCACCTTATAGGTTGAAACAAGTGTCCCAGAGGTTCACAAGACGATGGATACCCTCGGTGAAGAAGCTTCGGGGTTGGTTGTGGAACCAATTTTCAACGAAGGCTTGGACCTCATTATCGTCGGCAAATCGCCGTCCTTTCAGAGCTTTCTTGAGTGGACGGAATATGTGGTAGTCACACGGAGAGAGGTCGGGGCTGTAAGAGGGATGTTCGAGAAAATCCCAGTACTGCTTCTTCCACTACGAAAATCCCTACTCTATCGGAATACCGATCTGCGTGGCATACACTCCGTGCCATACGCATTTTGCATTCGACGATATATTTCACTAGCACTCACATTTCTCGCTATTAAAAATTGCACGACCGCGCGCCGTTTGGAGGCATCCATGATGCGAAAGAGGCCTTTTAACGTGCTTCCATGCTATCACACACGCATCTGGCGGGATCTAATGATATCGCATGCATTCCCAGCAGTCTGCGCTCTCTATAGGAGCATGCACAGTCATCTTTCTCTTCAAATGGCAGAGCTATTACAGCAATACATTTTCATTTGGGCAACCCTTATAATGTATTAAAAAGGTAAAAAATTTTGAACAACAATTGATTCAAGTAAATTCTTTTTTAAAAAGAAATAAACTTAATTTCGAGTGTTTTTTTATATCAGTTTGTTTAAATAAATAAAATGAATATACAATTTTAAAAACAGTCTCTTGACATGAAAGCAATTTACTAACGCCCTCCTTGAAATCGAACCCACAACCATTCGTTCACTGCGCGTAGCTGAAAAACATTTACCAACCATGTTACGGTTCAATAAAAGAATATTAGCCTCTTTCTGAAGCAATCCATGACACTTACGTCAACACATACGCGATGATATTTACGTACTGTTATTGGACTCAAATGTTTTTACCAATGAGTTGTTGGGGAGACAAATTTATTATTATTATTATTATTATTATTTTACAGAATATTGTATTGTCACGAAAAATACGTCATACTATCAAAAATTGGGTCAGTGTATATGATTAATAAAAGCTTGCAAAAATCAGGGAACACCTAAACTAAGACACACTGTAAAAAATGATCAATGTTTCTTATTTTATGAAAATATACTATAACCACGAACGAAAATGTAATATAATCTTCTGAGTTATCCGACATTCCGAAAAGCGTGTTCCATTGTCTTTTAAATCCCCAGAAAGCAACACTTTTCCAAAATTTAAAGAATTATTTATAAAAACAAAATTTCTCTAGCTGCCCGTATTTTTCAGAAACGTTTCCGAATGGTTTTTATAGTGTATTAAACAGTTTCCTCAGCCTGGAATACCTATTTATCGAATGTCATCCGTTATCAAGTAAACGTTTGCAGCTGCATCAGTTTATTTATACATGAAACAGTAAACAAATAATCTTAATTTTAATGTTAATGTTAACGCTGTTAATTTTGCATGTTTGTCTGTTAAAAATATTTGTTGAACATGAAAATGTTTACTTGAGTATGGATAGTATCGGAAAAAACTATATTCCGGGCTTAGAAAACACATTTAGAATAAATAATACACTTTAAAAGATACTCGTAAACGTTTCCGAAAATTACGGGCAGCTAGAAAATTTTTGTTTTTCTGAATGATTTTTTAAATCTCGAAATGCCATTGATGTCTGGGGTTTCTGAAGATAAAGAAACACTGTTCAGAATCATGATTAGCAAGGATGAGTTTATATTATAAATTTATTCGTCATTATATTACATTTTCGTAGATTCAGAAACATTCGTCATTTTTTACAGTGCAGTTAACATAAATGAAATAGTTTAAGTCATATAAAGATATTTTACCTTCAATGTACAATTATTTGACATTTAAGCGACGAAGGACAACATGTAAGAACACTGGTTCCCGCCCTGTCTGTTAACGAAATGAAGCATCGTAGATAAGAATTCAGTATTTAGGAGGGTGAACACCGTGTAGTGTTGGAAAGTTCAGGTTCCGACGGCATGTCGATTAGTGTGTCAGTTCATAGAAGGAGGATTTCATTTCTATACCTGTCCGTTAAAACACTTAAATGTAGTGGAGACCTTTGTAACTAGGACCACTGGCCTGATTTTAAATAATATTTGGATCTGTGTTTAATTACTCATGTTGGCGGATGGCAACATCAGTGTTGATTATTCTAGCCATTTTGAATTTCACAAAAATTACATTCTGAAAAATTAAAAGTGGAATACTCTTTTGAAAGCACAAAAGTAAAATTTTGTACCTGATTTTTTAAAAAATTATTTTCCAAAGGCGAGTAAAACTTTTTTATTTTAACTACAATGGCTAGTTTTAATTGTTATTTGGAGTGCTAATTGCAATATTGGATATACCTTGCGGAATATTTCACTATATGAGCGTCTGGGGATTTTTTTTTGTATTTTCATAAGACTACTTGTAAATCCCAGGTGATATATATCTATGTATGCATATTTAGTCGCAGCTTGATGCTATAATATATTTTATATTCCTTCATTCAGTATACTTTTCAAAACATAATTCTGTTAAAAAATATTTTTTGTCTATAGCTATTTTAATATGATTTCTGGAAAAGGACAAACACGGGGAAGCCACCTAAAAGGTAACATATAAAGGAGCAACATTTGCGTGAAATTATTCAACATTGTACGGAGTGTCGGATAATTGTCTACCACTTAGATCCGCTAAGAAAAAAAGAGAAATCTTGTAAGAAGAGTACATAGGAAACAGAAGTTAAAATGTTTAATTTCCTAAGGAGATATTTTAAATATACGACTGCATTCATCGTGTATACGTTTAACATTAGCGTGAGAAATTGTGTGGTTGGCTGACCAGCAGCCTTAACAAGTGTTGTGTTTATGATAAAATGTTTTAAAATCGAAGAATAGTTTTATAAAATTCATTAAGTTAATTTATATATTTTAATTTCGTTACGTTACGTTAAAATCAATTTTTAAAGAATTCAATAATACATATGTTTGAACAATCTTCGAAAATTTATAAATATTCATAATGTTTAACACAGTGTACTGTAAAATGTGCTGTCATGATAAATAAAATGTTTTGAGAGAACATAAATTTCCAAACTCACATTCTATGTGAAATTAAATTCTGAATTAATGAACTTCTATATAATTTGTTTAATATACTAATTGTAACGCATCTTCCTTTTTAAAAAGATTACAAAGTAATATCTGATTTGTTCAACAAATATTTATTCCATTGTCTAGAATTTTTAAAACTGTGTATTTTTCGTTCAATGAATATTGCATGGAATTCTCTTCAGTAATAGAACTGTTAAATTTCCACCACTATTTTATAGTATTTCCAAGTTGTCAATATCTATTGAAAAGTTTATTCATGTGAATAATTAATGCATAAAATAACATTAAAACATATTGATGAGACTGCTCTTCAAGTAGTTATTTTGTGAACTTCTGAAATTTATTATTATTTTACAGACAAAAATCGATGGAAGATTCATCAAAATCAATATTTTGGAATTTATAAAAGGAAAATAGGAATATTCTGAGTTGTAGCACCTTAGGGTAATATACCAATGTAACAGGAATTGAGTTACTTAACATGAAGTTGGAAATATTGAAGTAGACTGAAAAATAAAATTTAGAGATTTATGAAACGGATATATTGTATTATTTTAACAAGCAAAGTGTTAAGTAATTTATGAATTGTCAATTTAAATGAAAATTTAATGTAGCATATTATCTGCTGTTTACGTATTTAATATTTAACAACTTAGAATCTCTTCCATAAAATAAAATAATTAAATTGTACGCATATTAATGCCAATACCCTTTTACTGTTTCATGATAATTGCAATAAATCAAAAATCTAGCTTAATATAATGTTTAAATAAAAAACATTGACAGGTAAAACTACTTCTTTCAAATATTATTTAAATATGAAATAACTGGTCTGAGTGGGTAAGAATTATTTATTATTTATAAAATGAATATAAAACGCATTACTTACACACACACACACACACACACACATATATATATATATATATATATATATATATATATAATATCTTTGAATTCAAAATACATTAAACAAATTGTAGCAACAAATCTAACCAAATATCCAATTTAAAGAAAAGTAATTATAAGCTGTATACAGAATACAATTACGTTAATATATAATTAACAAATTCAAACGTCAAATTACGAAGTCGACTCGCAGCCAAACATACATAATTTTTTTAAGCAATTAGAAAAAGAAAAAAAAGGATATAAGATGCCATATATATATATACAATATATATATATATAAACTGATTTCAATTAACGACTCAATATGTTACCTGATTTCAATTAACAACATTGGGCTTAAATGCCATGAAAAAATATATTTTCCTTTTAAATATTTTTATTAAAACATGTGTTAGACCTTTTTAAATGCTTACGACGTTTAAAATCCTTACTCTTAAAATAAACGATATTAAGTATTAGAGAAACAAGATCAACTTGAAAACACTGTGTTCTCTTTTTTAAACTATAGACTCGAGCTTTAAATGTATTTATATTTATCGAGAAATTGGACTTACAGTAATGATTTCATTGAAAATATTTCATCAAAAAACATTTTTTCAAAGAGATTCACTGAAAATAACATTCTCAGGCTTAAATATCCCTTTTTTTTATTTGTTTATTTTATTTTATTTTATTTTAATTATTATTATTATTATTATTATTATTATTAGTAGTAGTAGTAGTAGTAGTAGTAGTAGTAGTAGTATTAGTATTATTATTATTATTATTATTTGCATTTTAAGATTTCGCTTTGCTCAATCAAATTTCCATTAACACCCTCTCTAAATAGAACAGAAATTAAATTTGCACAACCTGAGAAATGTTTCAAGAAAGGATTAAAGAATAATTAAAACGTTGGATCATAAGTTCCCGGTCTAATAAACAAAACACAACTTTTTAACAAAACTTTATGACTTTATAAACTTTATAACTTTATAACTTTATGACTTTACAACTTTATAACTTTATGACTTTATAACTTTATAACTTTAATAAATAACATAACTTTAATAATAGATAATAATAATTTAATAATAATAATAATAATTTTATAATAATAATTTTATAATAATAATTTTATAAATGAATAAAAATAATAAATTTATAATAAATAACATAATTTTATAACAAAAAAGCTCCAAACAGTGCTCAAAATCATCGACTCGTTGTTGTTTTTGGTCAAAAGTCAACACGCGCGGCAGCCACTTTGACAACAGCTTTTTCATAGACAAATGTTCATTCAAAATAAAACATACACGTTCCTTGGATATCTTCAGAGTCTGATCTATCTCCTGCAACTTCACTTTACGGTTCCCGAAAACAAATTTATGGACTTTTTATGTTTTCTGGAGTAACCACCTCTTTTGCGTGGTGCATCACTGGTGTCCGTACGACCACATTTAAATTCAGCAAACCAGTCAATAATTGTTGATTTACCTGGTGTAGTGTCCGGATAACGCTTATCAAGCCAAGCTTTTGTTGAACGGTGTTTTTTCCCATCAAATAACAATTCTTGAAATTCTTGTTTATCCATTTTTTTGTTTATCAACAAAGTCGTTCAACTGAAACGCTCTAAAGTTTTACCCACACAGCGAATCGTCATGAATTTTTTCTGCTACCTTTTAAAGGTTAGTATTTACTAAATGAAGCATCGGTTCGGTGATTGCAACGCCGTCTGTGTGCCAGACCGGGTACTTATCAGCCCATGTGTTAGCTATTAAAAAACATCAAATATCAGTATTAGTAATGTGTGTCGGTATGCGTAAAAATTAGTTATTATAATAAAACATAACAGAAAAGGGATAAAATATAGATAGGGTCTCAATAAAAAGTCAAGCATAGCGTAAAAAGTATCCATGTAAATATGAATTTAGCATTTTCCAAAATGTTCTCTTGGGAATGTTCCAAACTTTTAAAATATAACACTAACAGGGAAATATTAATATTTTATGTTGTCCGTTGAGCCCACACTTGTCCCAGGATACATTTTTATATCGAAATATTTAGCATTTGTGTGGATGTAAATTATTTATTTAACGGCGAAACTTATGTCACAAGTACTAGAAAGCAGCTTACATTTCGCAAGCTATATTCAGCCTGCATTGATTACAATTATTCTATCCGACGCGTCGCGTCGCCTAGATCGCAAAGGCGCGAACATTGAATGTGAACTTGTTAGAGGCCGATCCTGTTAATGATTCTGATATAATGATTATTTGTAATATATATATATATATATATATATATATATATATATATATATATATATATATATATATATATATATATATATATATATATATATATATATATGTATATATAGGGGAGAGGGGGGCACCTTTGAACACTGTAAGTATTTTCCTTGAAATAAATTATATTTTTGAAATATAGATGGCAGGACATTACTACTGCTTTAATGCAACAAGGATACAAGGCTTTACCTTTTTGCATGCAAGGTATGTATTTTTCTTTCTTCAATCTAAACTTTTACGAGTTTCGGGCACGAGAAAATAATTGGGCTAGGTCACATGTTAGAGAAAATTTGATTAGTGGGTCATTTTTGGGTCACTGTGGGTCAAGCTAATTTTATTTAAAAACGGCTCAGACTTTTTAGACTAAATTTTGCATCCTATGGTTTTCGGGCACGAGAACACTGTTGGGCTAGGTCACATGTTCGAGAAAATTCGATTAGTGGGTCATTTTGGTCATGGGTTATTATAGGTCAAGCTATTTTTATCTCAAAAACAGCTCAGAGGATTTGAACTAAATTTAGTATTCTACAGTTTTAGGGAACGATAAGACTATTGGGCTACGTTACATGTTCGAGAAGTTTCGATTAGTGTATCATTTTGGTCATGGATCATTATGGGTCAAGTTATGTTTATTTTAAGAACGTCTCAGACACTTTGAACTAAATTTTCTATCCTACGGTTTTTGGGCACGAAAAAGTGATTTTGTTAGGTTACATGCTCGAGGAAATTCGATTAGTGTATCATTTTGCTCATTTGTCATTATGGGTCAAGCTATTTTTATCTTAAACAGTGTCGGCGAGATTTCGCGGGAAAATTGACTTTTAAGATTACCAATGCCAAAACGCTTGGTGCCAAATGAAAAAAAAATATCGCAAATTTGGCGAATTTGGCGAAAGAATTGGCTTTTAGAATCTGAAGGAAATTTCTTGAAATTCCAAATAGGAGCCGATATACATGATTCAACCAATCAGAGTCCATAGAACGTTCTAGAAAACAGAATTCAACCAATGAGGGTACATATAATAGGGAAAATTGACTTTTAAGATTAACAATGTCAAAACACTTGCGTGGCGCCAAATGAAAAAATATCGATCAAAGCTAATTTTGACCGAGCATAGCTCGGTCTTCCCTGTTCGTACATATATATATATATATATATATATATATATATATATATATATATATATATATATATATATGAGGGGTACCGGAGAGCAATATCGTTTTTGCACATGCCAATATTTGTTTACCATTTATAAGCTCATTGTGTACTTCATAGTCGTGTCAGCAACATTTTAAGTTTAAAGCCAACATCCCTTTTTCTATGAATTTACAAAACGTACAACGACGTGAATGAGGTATCATTCGGAAGATTTTTTAACTGACTTCTGACATAGTATACTCATATATCGTTAAAACATGTTTTTGATTAAAATTGTAGTTAATTAAAAATTAAATCAGCATTGTTTTCATAAATGTAATGAAAGCTTTTCCTCAAAACAATGTTGCGATAAAAATAAAATAATGTAATATAGCATGCTTATGCAATGATTATTAAAAAATAATAAGTAGTACAAAAGAGAAAAGATGTGACGCTTTCTCATGAGTTCAATTTATATTTAAGATTAAAAACCAAAATATTGAAATTAAAACGTTTAGACGAAATATTTATTATTGATCGATCGAAGCAGTGGTTATTTCACGTGTAGCATAAAAGGTATGATTTGTTATATTAGATTAAATTGTAATTTAAGTGTATTTCAATTTATTTTTCTTTGTCCCGTGTTTTTCAAGAAGAGGATGACGTCATCCTTTAATGAAGTTCAATTGTTAATTTTTTTCTCGCGCGTGCATTTTCTGTCTTCGATGAGATTTTACTGTGAGGAATAAATGAGATGATATTCTAGCTTGGCCAATGTTGTTTGCAGATATTGTTTACCTTTTTTTTAAAAAAAAACTGCATCTAGAAAATATTAGATATTTCTAAAAAATATTAAACTACAGTACGAAATCCTCACAAGCGTCCACTGGTAAAAATTATTATTCTAATGATTATTTGTAATATAGATATATTTAATTTTATATTGGGTTGTTCGGAAAGTTCTTTCCGTTTGAGAAAGTTGGTTCGTACCGGAAAATTCTATCATTTAATTATTAGACATTAATTCCGGTATCTAATATCTAATAATTGACGGGCAGAATTTTATCGTGCGAATTGGTTTTCCCAAACGGAAGGAACTTTCCGAACAACCCAATATAAAGATAAAACATATATTTCCTCTAATTTACATACTTTATTAATTAATCATGATTTCGTTATACAAATATTTATTTTTTTGTCCAAACACATGCACACGTCAGGCGAGTATTTTCGAAAGACGATTGCCGTATTCAGAGGAATTGGGGTTAATTAGTTTGAGAAGCGAAGCCTTCGCAAAATTTCTTGAAAGGGGCCTTGCTTTCAATAGGTTTTGCTTTGCATGTGGTCCACATATTTAAATTTACACTGTTAAAAATCTAAAGCAAACTGTCCAGTCATTCAAGGCGCTTTTATAGCCTCCTGAGACCCCGCGTCCATTCTATTGGACATTTTTACTTTTCGCATAAAATATTTAATTTCAGTTGGAACTTGTAAACACTTACTGTCCATTACAAAGGATAGTCTAGTGCTGCTATCTGTATACCAAACAGTAAACAAATTGTAACAAAATGTGTATTTTAAGCATTTGAAAAGGGCGGCGAACAAGTGAGAGATTGTTGAAGGTAAGTACACAGTATTAACTCAAATTTCATATATATATTTTAAGTATTTGGATATTAATGCAGCATATATCTAATTTTTTATGTTGTATTAATGAGATTAAACCGTAGTTTATGTAATTGGATGTATATTTTGGAGAAGAAACACACATGTTTTTATCGATGTCCACTGTATTGGACGTTGGGTCTTCTTCTGTTGTTTACATTCATACTGGGATCTTTTCGAATACTGAAGGAAAAGATTGCTTTTTACTCAAAATTCCATACTGTATTAAAAAATAAATAAATACAGAAGTAGTT
The DNA here is from genome assembly GCA_963931845.1 of Maratus michaelseni. Lineage (NCBI taxonomy): Eukaryota > Metazoa > Arthropoda > Arachnida > Araneae > Salticidae > Maratus > Maratus michaelseni. The sequence continues at coordinate 322,812,597 of OZ007587.1, forward strand.
AATATACATTTATTTTGGTAATGAAATAATTAATTACATAATTAATTCAATATTGTCCTAGAAGTGTATAATTTTACTGATAAAATGCTTGTTCCAAATTACTGCATTGTTTAATTTATTTTCAGCCGAACGAGTTATTTTGCAGTATTTAGTAAATAAAGAGATACAAAATTACAAATAAGGTTTTCTATTAATATGTTTTCTTTTTTTATTCATTGCACGATTTTTGTATTGATTTTCTGTTAGTATGTTGTTTTTAATTTAATTAATGAACTTAATCAAATTAAAATAACCAAATTAAAATAAAAATATAATTAAAGATAACATTGTAAGATTATAAATAAACTCCTTTTTATTTCCTTTAAATTTCGTTTTGGCATTCAATTGCCAATTGTGGTAGCTGTGCCACTAATTATTATAATTATGCTAGGAAACAAAGGGTTGTTGATGAGATAGATTCAAAACAAAATTCTAATTGAAAATTATTTAAAAGTTTACTAAATTGACATACACTTTTTTTATTTGATAATGTAAAAATTGGAATTATGCGATGCTTAAAAGAGATAGGTGAGTAATAAAAACACACTTATGATGACAGAAATGTTAGCATTGAAAGAAATAGATTTCGCCACTAGAAATATGATTTTTGAGGCCTTTTTTTACAGATATTTGGAAAATGGTGTTATTTAGATCTAGGGAAAGTTACTAAAACAATTTTGGAAGCTATAAAATAAATTGTGACGTGTCAAATCTTGATATTAGTGATGAAGCTAAGAACAAAGAAACTGGATTCATGCAAATAAATTTAATTATTACACTTAAGACATACTTTAGTGCGAATCAGCTTCTGAGGAAATGGAAGTTGAGTTATTCAAGGCATGACGAAAACGCAAGCCGAAAAACAGCACTTCTCCATCTAGCAAACCACGCGCAAACGCAAAATATCGGACGTAAGTACCGAGTTGCTCAGTTCTAAAAAAAGTATCAAACAGTTACATAAAACAATGGACAAATAAAATACATTGTGAGGCAAAATCAAATTTTATTTAAAAAACAAAACAAAAAAACTAAATTTGTGTGCATGAAATGCAACTTGTATATATGTTTAACTACCAAAAATAATTGCTTTGCAGAAGCACGTTCATAAAATACTGAATTTTAATTTTATCTAATTATTTTTTGTGTGTAATTAATATTTTTATAATAATAATAACTGTTATTTAGTGTCTAATTAAATTTTTTTTCCTTAATTTGTATCTAATTAAATTTTGAATCATTATTTTGCGTCGAATTTAATTTTGTATCATTAAAATTTGTCCAATATTAAGAATTTTCCATTCAGAATTATGTGATTCGATAAAAGTTTCGAAGACCCAATGTCCATTTTATTGGACATGCTAAAAAACTATATATATTTATTTATTTTAAATAAATGAACATATTTATTGATTTCTAGTCTCAAAAAGAGCAATAATCTGAATTATGATAAAATTTGCACGAAAAATACGAGCTTGGGTCTCAAGAGGATAGATAACGGTTACTTGACCCTAATTTTAAACATTCTTATTGGTCATAATAGATATAAATTAAGGTAACGTAATCGTTTATCAACGGTAAAACTGTTGAATGACTGGACAGTTTGCTACAAATTGTTAACAGTGTAGATTTCATTTTCTTTGTTTCATTGGGAAGAGGGATTCATTTGCAACCTTTCAGTCTATTGTTTATAATTCATGTATTACTTTAATCGTTGACTTAGATCCTTAAATGCATTTAGATGCGGTAAAATGTGGCCAAATTTTGAATAACTTTTTTAGAACATTCTCGTATGATTAATAAATGTGGTTATAAGAAAATGAATAAAGAAAGGTTTCTTTTCCAAAATGCAATCTTTAAAGTAAGAAAGAAATTTGTGAAACTCCTATTTCAAAAAACGGCCAGTAAGAAGATTTATACAGATATTTTTTGCTTTAAATATTATTATTACAATGTTTGCTGAAAATTCTTTCAATGTGGAACGTATGTGAGATCCACAATTCTCAATAGAAGGGTATAAATGAGATGCATTATGATCCTTTTTTTTATGTTTTTTAGTGATCTTTATATTAGGTCAATAAAGGTGAACATTAATAATATAGATTTTGCATATAACCTTAATCTAATTTCTGGAGAACAATAGTATGTTTATCTAAATACAAAAAAAAATTGTATATCTGTATTTACTAAATTACGCTATTGCTTAAATAATTTACTTTTCAATATACAAGAATTATATTTATATCATAGAAAAATATTTGTGACAAAATTATTATTTTAATTTGTTTTAAATTAGTGCCAATATACAAAGTGTTCATAAATTATTGTCGTGGTAGCCTTATCTTATAACATTTAATTTAAGAACATAATGAAAAATATTATTTCATATTCGTAAATTACAACTCAAAATGTGTTTTAAAAACACAAACGGAGTTACACATGCGTAATGTTGCAATTCAAAACGTATTAATCAAATAACAATTATAATCTAATAATAATTAATGTTAAAACTTTATCAAATTTTTCAAAAAGTTATTAATGATTTGTGTACAGCTAACTATCTAACTTTTCCTCATAATTCATTAATGAGTTTCTGATAACTTTTCGAATTTTTTAATATTAATTATTTTTAGATTATAATCGGCTTTTTTAAATAAAGTTTTAAGTAGCAATTTTACGCATACGTAACTTTGTTTGTGTAATTAAGAAAACTTTTGAGTTGTATGTTACGAATATGCAATTAAATTTTAATTCATGTTCTTTAATCAAGAGTTATTAGGTAAGTAAACACATCACTAATTTATGGAAAACCTGTATATCATTTATGAAAATTATACTAACAAACGAAACATTTTTGTAGGAAATTATTAAAATTTATAACTAGTTCTGCTATATTTCAGATGTTTTAATAATATTGTTGTGTAAATTTAGCAAAGAATTCTGTCTCCTAAAAGTTAGTTTTCATTGTGAAAACAGATATTTTAGTTAAATTACTAATTAACATGAGAAAATTGTTATATTAAAAATGTTTTTGGAAGGTGAATGGAACTGACAAATTTATTGAATTGTTGCGTAATTCTGGTATAAATTTATGTTAAAAAGGAAGGTTTAATCTTTCAGTCTTGTCAAAATAATAAGAGGAGATATATTTTTAAACATTTTTGTAAACTCATCAAATTTATAAATAGGCATTTAATAAGATAGCAATGTGGAATTTTTAAAATAGTGCAAAATAGTTCAATTTTAATGTAATAATATATTCATATTTTGAGAAAAATTGTAAATGGACAATCTTAATTGGATTATGGAAAGTTCGTATATCATTTCCATAATTCCATATTTATTGAAACACTATTTAAAACTACTTAAATGCTTTCGAATAACTGTTCATTTCTAATAAAATAACATAAAATGCGTCTTGCAAATATACTTTACAGATATTAAGAAATTTCCACGGTGTCAATGTTCTAGAATAATACAAAATGTAATATATAATACTGACTGTACGTATTTATTGAAATTCTCACAAACTCAGTACATTTATGAATCACAAATAACTTACCGAAGTAATTTTTATGTTAGATATATATAATTTTATCGTATTTTAAATGTGAATTTAATTCAGAATTTGTAATTCTTTTTAGAAAGACTCTTTGAAAACTGAACGAACTATAGGAAAAACTTATTATAACACTATAAAATGTGTACTTATTGTTGACGAATAACCAATTCTTAAATCATTAGTTTCAGAGGTATAGTTCCAGATCCTATAAGGGTTAGTCCTATAAAAAACTTGTCGATATAAAAGTTTTAGATAATATTAAGAGGATTTATAATAAATTTAAACAGATTTGATAACTTGTGTATTGACGAAGTTATGAATTATTTTCTTCTAAAACCCTCCTCCCCCACCCCTTTTGGGGCCATTTTTAATGATATAAAAAAATTATACATAAATTTTCGGCCCTTTTCCTAGAAGTAATAATAACTGTAAACGGATTCGATACGTATCATAATTAAGACTTAATGGGTTTTTTTCTGTTTTCACAAAAATACCCCCCTTGGTTCGATTTTGACTTTTAACGAACTTGACCGAGATTTTATGCCTCTTGATTTTATGTATCTGTTTGAAGAGATTTCTGCAAAATTATTGGAGTTATCGTGTCTATAAAAAGTAACATAGATAGATAGATAGATAGATAAAGTTTTGAACTAGGGGTGGTTTTGGGATCTAGGAATCATAATCGACGCAGATCTACAAAAACATTTCAAAAATTCCAACTTAGGGGAGAATATAATAGGTAGTATTTCTAACGAAATCTACCTAAAACGGAAACAGTAAAGCCTCTGATTATCACTTCAATATACATATATCAATTTACAATAAATGTTATGATTTTAGAATTGGGGTTAACCAATAGGTTAACTGGAGTTCAAATATACATAAAGGTGCCTATATTAATATTATTATAGGTAAGTTGACCTATAATAATATTTCTCAATTTAAATTTTTCTCAATTTAAACTATGTCGTAGTAAAAATTTATTTCTTACAGAGCCTTTTCATTTTATCAGTATGTTTTATTATGAAAGTAACGTACAGCTAACTTTTATTAATAGACATACGAGTTTTGCAGGTTTTCTTCATTTTTGAGTGACTTCCATGTGATTAACAAACGTCTTTTAGACTTATTTTGCAATGATGTCTGCGATGGTGCTGCAACGGACACGGAATGAATTTGGAACAATTTTTGAACGCAGGATTTTGTTTGCATTTTTGCTGTGTATCTAAGTTTTGGGTACGAATGATATATTTTATTTCATGTTATCTGTGTTTTATTTCAGCTGTTTCTTTATATTGTGATATATACTGTTTAATGTGCAATCGTATCTGCTGGGAGAGTGTTTGTAACATGCTTTCGAATGTTTTGCGTATTTGAATTTCGCATTGCGACATTATGGCCGAAATCCACTGCCTCTATTGGACTAATTTTTCTTACATACTTTTCGTTTCAAAACATAGCTGTTATTTTACAATATACCCACTGCCGATTAGGGCCCAATCTTTTGGTTTTGGTTCTTTGTTCGAGTTTGATTAGTTAACAATTTTTCTTTAGTGTTTTGCCGGTCCATATTTGTTAATGTTTAATTATTGTGTGGAATTCTCAGTCTTCCAAATACTCATAAAATATAATCTACTATATATAATTTGTGTGGTTATTTGAAGTTATGGCGTTTAACACATAAATGCTATTATTATTATTATTATTATTATTATTTTATTCATCTTATAGATATAGCTTATTAGCTTATAAAAAGCTTATAGTTTATATATATATATATATTATATAAAAAATTTATTTCCTTCGCAAATCCTTCACATTATTTCGTATTAGTCCTTTAAATTAATCTAACTTCTGACATAGTCAGTATTTCCTTAATTCTTAATAATATTTATTCCTATTTAATGTCCTTTTAAAAGTAAATACCCGTATATTAATAATTATCTTATTCCAAATCTTAATCTAAAATTTTCAGTTCATTCGTAACTTTTATCAGCTCCCCAATCTATAAAATTCCGAGAGACGCTTTCTCATTTCGAATGTTTTTAAAAAGCCATTTTCTTTTTATTATTATTATTCCATGCTCTGATTTCGCGCCCTGGGTATTTTTCACTTCAAAATTGATGCGCGGAGAGAGGAGGAACTCTTTCGTGTTTTAGCTTCTCCCTCTGGCCTCATTCGTTGGGCTGCAGGTCGCCTCTCACTCATTGGTTTGTGCGCACGTGACGTCGTTTTTCTGTATGTCTACGCTCAGTGAACAAAAGTCGCTGGCATCCTTCGGAGTGCAGGATTTTTGACGTGTTTGGAAGTATAAACAAATATGTATCTGGTGTTGTAGTCTCGTTGAATTTTCATACAGTTACTTAGCATCTATTAAATCATGTAGTGAGCCAACGTGAAGTCTGAGGGCTATACGATTATACCTGTGGGAATTGTTACTGCATCGCTGTTATTCTAAATAAAATATTGGTCTGGAAATTGGCTGGTTTTTATGGAAGAAACTCTTGTGGTTTCTTTTAATTGCCTCACCTCTTCGCCATGATTATTGATATCGACTGCGGCCTTCTATATCTTTGACGGACTGCTATTTTCTCGTGGAGTATTGCATCTCGTGGTGTCTCATCTTTGTCAAAACGCCACAAAAAGCCGGTCAGAATGCTATGAACTTACGCCAAGCCATGCCAATATTCTGATAAACAGAGGAGCTGCGAATATGTTTCTGAATGCTGCTGTACATATTCATTGCGGTGTGTGTGTCTGATTCTCACGAAATGTGCATCGAATATTTTCAAAAAGTGATGGAATCTTTTATACCTGGACAACACCGGATACAAGCTGTGTGGAATTTCTACAATGCATCATATCGAATATGACTGCGGAATAATCTAAATAAATATTTTCTTTAAAAAAAATATGATGAAAAATTATCATCATACAAATTAATAAATACAAATTATCGGTCTTCTTAAAAAATTATAAAGGGAAAACTGCTGCACCAAAAGGAGTTGCGTAAGTTATGAAAGATTTATTATTGTGTGTATTATTTATTATTTTATTTATTTTTATGTTATTTAAGTTTCGCTCAGATTTCCTTATTTGTTGTATTATTATTATTATTATCATTATTTATGGATGGAGGTATTTACATTTGTTATTTAATTTAAATTTTATTTTACATCTTGTTGTGTTAATTCTCTTTAATTTTTGTATTAATGTTATTGCGATCTGGATTTGTAAAAGTCCCTGGTGATCACAAAATGAGTGAAAACGAAATAAACATCATTCCTTTTGATTTCGAATCTGGAATGAACATACAGTCTTGGTTAAACCATTTTGACAAAACATGCCTTTCTGATAAGAAAGATGAAAATTGGAAGATTAAAAATATTTCCAAATATTTGAAAGGAGAAGCTCTAAAAGTATTTATTAATGAATGTTTAGAATGTAATGCTTTTATAAGATAACTGATATTCTTACTGAAAAATTTATAACTGTTTATGTTCCTCGATTTTCAGAATTTGCTTCTATGAAATTAAATGATCTCAATGATTTGGATAAGTACTTTCGAAAAAAGGTTGAAATAGGTAGACAACTTTGTTTATGTGAAACTATAATAGTGCAGGGATTAACAGACGGTCTCAAACCCGAGTACCAGAATTATATGATTAGTAATCCTCCAAAAAATACAATAGACTGGTACCTAATGGCTAAACAGCTAGTAGTGATTCCTACTTCTCATGTCAACAATAGTAATTCTAGGAGTAATTTTCAGAATTATAGATCATTTCCACAATATGATCAGGCACCTAGACATTGGGTTCGCCCAAGTCGAAATTTTCATGTGCCAAATTCCAATTTTCATTCACAGAACAATTTTAATGCTCCAAATTCTAGATTTATCAATCCTAGGTTGCCTACTACCCATTTTCAGAGAAAATACCCAAGTAGACCATGTCGAATGTGTTTAAATAGAGGTATCCAAAATGCTTACCACTGGGAGAGGAATTGTGTATTCAATGTTAGCCCTCTGCAAACTTATGCACCCCCACTTAGTCAACCACAACCATCTAGTGATAATATATGACAAATGATTGTATCTGGATATGTAAATAACAGGGAATTACCTTGTGTGATTGACGGCCGTATTCTCCCATTCCACCGAAGTGGAACGAAACCGGAATTCAGTTCATCCGAAATCAGGCCTGGATTCCGGTTCGGTGGGAAAGAGCGATTCCCCCCTAGTCCGATTCCAGATTCGGAATCATCGATATTTCTTCCCCAACATTCCAAAGGAAGTGACGTTTCAAATTCATAAGAAGTGTGAAAAACCAATCAGAATGAACGTAAACATATGCAACTGCACATGTTTATTTATTTTTTCATTAACTAGTGAAGATGTTCATAGTTACTATGATTTAATCAAAATAACATTTATTTAATAAATTTGAGTAAAGGAATGAATACCTAAAGGAAAATAAATTTTTTTTCAATACTGCAGGGGATATTTCTGAAAAAGATTAAAAGGGGGAGGGGGGAATGTCCGTTTTTTTTTCTTGGTGTATTTATTCTTACGTTAAATATGAAATATTTAAATCGGATGATTAATCAAACACCTAATCTAATTTCTTATTTTTGAACTGTTTATATCGGAGTTTTAAAGGCATAATTATTATATATTCATTTGTTATCATTTTGATTAATTTTGTACTTCGATCAACAAATAATTCATGATATTGGATCCAAAATTTAAACTTAAATTTGAGCCAGTATATTTCACGATTTATGGAGAACATATTACAAATAAATAATAAATTATATTAAATAAAGAGAATTTCTCAATGCAGTTTTTGAATCTTTACATAAGTTTAATTTATTTTTCTATTTTATAATTTATCTAAAGAATAAATTTATACTGATAGTATATATATATATATATATATATATATATATATATATATATATATATATATATATATTATTAGTGTAAATTTACTCACTAGCTATATTATTTACTTTACAAATGCATCAGTTAAAAATAGCTACTTATATATTTATTATACAAGTTTGTGGATTTATGTTAATACTATTTAGCTAAATCATTATTTTATCTTGCCACTTTAAAATTCTTGCTAATTATGCTACTGCAGGGGGACTCACAATTTAAGCCATTTTCACAACCCCACATATTACCCAAGCTCAGTAACCCTCCCCCCCCCTCCTCCCACCCTATAAAAAAACAGAATCCTGCGTACTCTACTGTACTATTGACATACTTTTGTACGTAGCCTTAGAATATTTGTGTATGTCATTTTGATGTACACTTCTTATTGAAATAACATGCAGATGCAGATAATGCTAGCATTCTAGTATTAAGTACATTTTGTGTTATATTAAAATTGTTCCTATTCTAGTTTATATGTATTCTTCATTTTTTTTTTAAGTATATTTTTTCAAATAGTCATTCCACATTTTATTCTTGTTAATGCAATTTTAATTATCTTTAATATAATTATCTTTAATATAATGGCGCAGGAAGGATCTTCAAATAAGAAGGGTTATTGAATCATTATTGATTATAAAATGAATAAATCCATTTTTTACAGATTAATAAAATATTTTGAGTATGAATGTGTAAAAAATTATATAATGAAAAGCACAAGTAGTGAAAATAAATTTTATTGAGCAGTTTTAAGAAGTTTTTAAGTTCTTGAAGAAGATGCATTCTAAAATATCTTTAGCGGTTTATGTTTTTTATGTTGACTTTTACACATCATGCATCACTTTAATACAATGTTTAGTTTGCATCTTATCAATTTTTAGGTGCTCCAAGATAGGCTTCAAGGCTTCAATCGCCCCCCCCCCTTTCTTTGCTGTACCAACCAGTGTTTAAAAAGCACCTTGTTTAATTTTGCTGTGGATTATTATTCAGTTAAATTGAACAATAAAATTATATATATGCATGCATATACATTTGTACATAAATTACGTGTGTGTATGCGTTTCATAACCTACTTCAGGTAGGGCAAATTTTCATGTGCTAAAAATTCACAAACAACATTCTAATGCACCAAATGTTTTTACACAAAAGATATTGGAGGTTAGGCTGCACGTACAAAACACTAATTAATAAACAAATGACTAAATTCTCTGTCATGGCATTTCATAGGTGATATTCAATACAATTAAAATTCTTTTGTCAATGTATTCACTTATTGTTTGGGTTGAAAATTGACTTTTTGTTTTTATCATCCAAGCTTTTTAAAATTTTCTTTTGCATATTGATTTAACTAAATAAAATTAACAAATTCACATAAGACTTTTATAAAAACTGATATTTATTCACATAAATAATAATTAATATTATATGTACTTCAGTTAAGTTTTTTCGTCCTTTCATAAAGAATCAGGGTTGGCAGGTTTTTGACATGTGTCAGTTTTTACGGTTTATACCATGGTGTGAACCATGTTGTCAAAAACCTCAGATACTACATTGATATCTAAAATTTCACATTATATGTCACACGTATTACAACATTACAGCAATGTTTAAAATATCACTATTATTGTATATCGGTAATTAATATTTTAGTAAAGTATTATTAATAACTGCAATTTTGTAACTTGGTAAAATTTTAAAAGTAAAATTGTGTATTCTTAAATAGTAAATATAAGATTTGAAAGTGTTGCTTGAGCTGTACATTTTTTCTCTTACTTAAAATATCTTAAATCTCCTAATAATTTAAAACAATGATATTGAACAATATTAGAATGCCATCAAATAATACCTATCAACATTAGGGCATTTCTTAAATCTTCAGTGTTAGAATTCATAAAGAAAAAAAAAATTTCAACTGATCAGAGATTCCCCCCCCCCCCATTTTTTTGTTTCAGATCAAGATTTAAGGATTAAATTAGATATATATCGTAAGTTCTGATAAACTCAAAACAACAATGATAATTTAAAATTTTTATCATTCAGAGTTGAAAAAGAAAACTCGAGCTAAGATTTAAATCTATTTCTATAATACAAATGCTGTTAGAAAATAAAATGTTGAATTTTCTGTAATTTTGATTTTTTTTTTCTTAATTGTTAGTAATTGTTTTCATTTAATTTATAATTCTTCTTTTCTGTAAACCAATAAAATCACACACAAAGTATTTTTTTTTTTTTTTTTTTTTTTTATTTGTTGAATTATTAAATAACACATTCATTGACGATGGCTATGATTGCTAAAATTTCATAATAAATAATATTTTTGTGATAAATAAAGATATTTCATTAAAATAAGTTCTGCACATACTTATAATTATCATAAATGAGAAACCAAAAACATAATTCAATCTAATTTATATAAAGACAAATAGTTTTTTTTTTTTTTTTTTTTTTTTTTTTTTTTTTTTTTTTGTAATGTTAATCAACTTTTATTTCTGTAGATATATATTCCTTTGACTTTTCTTTAATGTACAAAGTGGCAAACTATTACATCTTAATTTTTCAGAATACCTGTAACATGTCAATTAAATGATCTGTCTTGGTTCAGTGATTCAAAGATAGTATTTTGGGTACTTTTCCATTATATTCCAACACATTTATGAAAGGAAAAAAAGAAAATCCCTTGTTGACACAAGAGCAAAATTTGATGACATGCACCATGTGTAAAGAATTTGCAAAAGCAGATGACACCAATTTTGTGAATGGATGCCCAGCTTTGCACACACATGCATATACAATGTATATACAAAGTCGAACATTGTTGTTGACATTGACATTAAATCACTTAGCACTAATAAATACCAGCGGATAAGATGGTACTATTATGTTAATGATTAACACACACACACACACACACACACACACACAAAAAGTGGTCCTTTTGATTTCATATTAACAAGATTCGACTGTAATGAAATTATAAGTTTTTTTTTTCTTTTTACTAAATTCTTAAGTGTCATCAGTTAAGAGATAAAATTTTGTTACTGACTTGGTAGGAAGTTATCCAGTTTTAATTTTGTTTTACATGATTAAGTGCATTTTTCAATTATAAATACAGTAATACTTAAAAATGCTTTATATCAGCTTTACAGTTGCTTAAAATATTTTAATCTGGTAGATTAAGAACTTCAATTTTAAACAAAAGCAAAATGTTTGTGCTTTTCTGTAAAGGAGTATATAATGCTAAAAATGAATATTTGACACCTACCTTTCATTTTCCAATTTTTATCACTGATTAAGAAGCATAATTTATATTTTTATAATTAATTAACAACATTATAGTTACTAATTATAGAATAATAAAAATTGCAATAAGTCATTTCATTAGTTAAACAAACAAATAACAAATTAAATATTCCTATTAATTATTCTTACATACCTTTAGAGTAAATATAATTATAAGAATGAACAGTTTGAATTAACGAAGGATTTTTTACTATTTCTCTTAATCAGATTATTTTCTGCCATGCTTATAAGCTCAAAAACCAAATTAATGAAAACAAACGCATATTCTTTCATTATTTAGTTATGAAATACTGAAAAATTTCATAAAAGCATGTTTTGCAAAAATTATATGAAAATTTTTCTAAATATTAAAAACTAATATAGAAATTGTGATTATAAGAATATATTTTAGTAAATAAGTTTTAATTTACATAATTTATAAACAAACCTCAATTTGAACATTTGAAATTTTACTCATTTTTATAGACAATGGTTATAATTTATTTTAACATTATATTTCTAATACATTCAATAATTAACAGTAAATTAATCTGAAATTAAATTAATATTTCAGTAGCAGAATAAAAATTAAGTGTATTATTCAAGAGCCTGTTTTCAAATGGAACAATTTTTCAATGTTTTCCCAAACAGTTGGCTTTTTATAGCCTCGAACAAAAAGAAAATGTTGCCTATTATTGCATGATAGTCATTTAAAAATATGCTAAATAATTTTTGTAATTACTTTTTTTGTTATGTTCTCAGAGTTTATAGTGTAACATGCTATATTTTAGAAAACCTAATTCAGCAAGTATAATGTAATAAAAAAAAAAATAAAAAAAAACTAGTTTGTAGGAAGCAACAATATTATTTTTGATGCTACTTCATTGAACTTATTTCACTGTCCTCTCTTTTGGCATAGCAGTGGGACTCTTATCGTATTGCAGATTTAAATGTTGTACTTACTTTGAGGCAAAGGTGCATCCACAATCCTTCCAAAAGTAGCATTTAGTCCAATGGCATCAAAATTCCACTTGCTTGCAGAAGATCACTAATGATAGTCATTTATTCTACAATAAGACTACGCACCTGTGATCTTCTGAGAGCACCCAAACATATATTCAGGCACTACAGGATCCACCAGACACTAATCTCCTTCTGAACTTTTTATGGAATGATATTGTATTTGTTGCTAGAAGTACTATCAGAAATAAAATCGATGCACCCTAGAAACTAGTTTTTTTAAGAACATTACTCACTAAATATTCTCTCAAAACAGCATGTTACACAACAAACTATGAGAAAACTAGGGTCTTCGGCAGTTTCCCCACTTCCATCATACAGCTTTTGATCACTTTATCAATATATATCAGTATTTGCCTAAAAATTTATAAATATACACTTAAATCGAAGAATCTTCCATAGAGAGCATTCTATAATTTTTTATAACGAAAGTTTTTCAAAAACAGTAATAATAATAAATAAATGCTTTTGAAAAAAAAATCAAAATTTTTATTTTATTAGATAAGTACATTTAAACAGATGACTTATGCTGTAAGATAAATCTATATCTTGGAAGATAAACACATCTAAATCACAATTTAAATAAAACTTTAACTCTGAAATACATCGAATAGATAAAATGAAGTAAAAGAAAATAAACTAGATAAATAAGTTTACTTTCAATGTTAAAAAAATATTTATTATTATAGGTACTTTAAACTTATCTTTATTTTCATTGGGTCTCATTTGCCAGCATGATTTTCTTTTATTCAAGTGAAATTCACCAACTTGAAGTTTTTATTGATAATTATGAACTTTGTTTTTGCCAAACCAAAGACTGCCGACTCCAATAAGTTTTTACAAATCATTCAAAAGAAAATTTTTATATTTGTGTAGTATACACATTAGGTAAAGTTTGGGCTTGGGGGTGTGATATTTAACTCGTAAGCCTTGCTGTTGGATCTGATACTCATGCACGTATACTTCACAGTGGATAGAAAATTGAAAATGCAACTTACAGAATATATTTGAGCTAACAAAGAATATATAACAAATATTACACACAACTGTTATACTAGGGTTTCAACATCTAAAAAATCTTTTTCTGCTTTTTAAAAAACACAAGATTCCAATAAATGATAAATTACTATTGTAAAATGATAAAAAGATTAACTGCACTACCAAAGATTTGCTTTTAAAAAAAAAGTTTTATTTGAAAAAATTATTATACAACAATAACATGTGATTTTTTAATAATTATGTTATTTTCTACCTGTGATCGTTAACGTGCAACATGAACATAAAAATTTGAAAATATAAACAAATAAGCGACTGAGCTTATTCCACTTGGATATTATATTATATTGATGCAACTTGAGAACTGTGAAAGTTGTTTTCAGAAAAAGCAGCAAGCATTTTTCAGCCCATACACAGGCTGTTTTCAAGTAAATAGTTAGAAATAAAGAAACTCAAGATTTTGAATTTAGATTCAAAATAGCATTAATTATTTATAACATTGCAACTCTTTATTTAGCGATTTTTTTTCTTTTGTATAACCATAAGAAATAAATAAAAAAGACTTGAAGTTAAATATAAAATAAGTATGTTTAGCCAGCATGAGTAAGTCAATGTAGATTAATTTAAATTGAAGAAATATAGTGGAATGTCCTTCTGCAATTAAAAGCCTTCAACAAAATGGCATTATTTTTATATTATGTAGTGCATATAAAAGTAATTTTGCCAGAAAAAAAGGGGGGGAGGCAACATATTTGATTAGGGTTAATTATTTTCTTTGTTGCACAGGAAACTATACTAGTTACATCTCAAGAAAATAACAAATGTCCAAAAAATTATGAGAGTGATAAAATTGGCACCAGTGGTCAATTAAATATTTTATGACAAATTTGAACTAATTTCTGATTTATTAGCTATTAATATTTAACAAATAAATATTTGAAAAATAAAATTGCAATAAACATTGACATTAAAACATCAATTCATGAAGTTAAACTCATTTTACTTCGAAAGAGAAATATAGTTCTTAAAAATATGAAAACAGTACTGACAAAAAATTTCAAATTTTAGTTATCACATAAAAAAATAGCCAAATATATATATATTTTTTAAATCATATAGCAACGTGTACAATAGCCAAAAGTTATTTTGATAGTATACTGCTGATAAATGCAGAAGAATTCTTTTTGCAAGGCTGTATATTATTTTTAGATTAAAATTTATGAATATGCCATATCATGTGGATATTTTAATGTAATGTAAAAAATCAAATTTTCAACCCTCTTTAATTGACACTTGCTATTAATTTTATAAATAATTCCAGAGATTGGATCATATTTTTTTAAACAAATACATTTTAAATGGTGCAATGGTGCAATGGTGCTACTGTAGCATTTAAATTCATTTTTAAAATATCACACGAAAGTTTGCATGCGATAATGTAGGATACAAGACTTATTAAGCAGTGAAATGTGAAAACATAAGGCAATTATTTAACTTTATTAGATTACATTACAATAATATTTTTTTAAAAGTTCTAATACACACAAGCATATAAAATATCATACAAATATGTATAGATATATGTACAGCACATATTTTTTAGTTATGTACAAAGGTTATTCAGAAATATGAAATGTAGTTTAAAAAAAATCTTCAAAATATCTAAAGATGCATATTTTAAACAGATACAATCAAATATTACCAACTCTTTTAAACAATTCGGGGGGCATATCAATATTTAGATTCTGAAAAATAGAGATACATTTAATACCTGTCTCTAAACAAACAAATATACGGAGTGGAAAGGAGGCAGAATCTGTCATAGAAAAATTATGAACTTACTACAATATATAATAATATTTTACTTCATTTCAGGAGATAATAATATTTATTACTTACCAATTTGAAAAGAACGGAAAATAAAAATATTCCCATTTTAATTATCCAACAGGAATTAATATAAAAAAAAACATATAAAATAAGAAATAAACTCTAAAAATGTTATATAAAAAACATCAACAATAACTTCTTACGTTCACCATTATTAGCAAACAGACAGATTCCACCTTCCGAAACGATATTCCGGCTGCCTCTGAGCAGCCGAAAGAAAGTAAAGGATATTCCACATTTCCGAAATGCCTGAATTCCAAATTTTGAGGGGAGAATCGCGATCTTCGAAATAACACCTGGAATCATCGAATTCAGTACGATATTCCGATTCCGCGTGAGGGGAGAATACGGCCGTTAGTATGGCTCAACAATAACTATTTTACCTTTTAAATTTGTTAAATTGTTAAATGCTAAAGTTATCAATATTCCACCTGTTATTATTGACCAAGCCAAAGGAACTGTTGTAATAGATAAAGCTTGTAATTTATTGTTTAAATTAGGTAATGTGCAACAAAATATTAGACTTTTTATATGTAATACCAATTTAGATTATGCTATATTAGGTTTATTATGTTGTAAGTTTAATTTAATTATTGATTGTGCTAAATGTAGAGTATTACAAGGAGTCCTTGTTTTAAATCAATCTAAGAGCATATCCAGTGATAATTTAAGATTACTTCATTTTAATGTAAACTATGATTATCAGAGAGTGCAACCCGATTATGGAAAGATCATATCTCCTCAATCCTTTGCTCAATCTAATGTTGATAATTCTAAATTAATTGGGGAAATAAATTCTATAGAAAATGAAACATTAAGGGAAAGTGTAAGGGATTATTTAGACATTTTTTCTAAAAATAAATATGATGTCGGGAGAATTAATATTAAAACGCAACGTATTTTCCTTAAATCTGACCTACCAATATCTCTGAGGCCGTACAGAACTTCCCCTTTAAAAGAAAAAGATATTTCGGATCAAATTCAATCATTATTAGATGCTGGTTTAATTAAAGAGAGCAATAGTCCCTATTCTGCCCCTATTACATTAGTAATGAAAAGAGAAGAAGTTCAAAAAACTAGATTATGTGTTGACTACAGAAAACTAAATGCGATAACGAAAAATGACGCAGAACCCCTACCTCGTATCGATGGAATTTTAGATAAACTGAGTAGTGCGCAATATTTTTCAACTTTAGATTTAGCCTCTGGCTACTGGCACATACCCATACAACCATCCGATACTGAAAAATTGGCTTTTGCTACCAACTTTGGGCTCTTTGAATGATTAGTTCGCCCTTCGGGATTAAATTAGGCCCCCAAATATTTAATAGAACCCTTATAATAATACTTACTAAATACAAAATAGACTTTACTTGCCTTTTTTTTATGATATCATTATTCATCAAAATCATTCTTCCTTATTAGAAGAACACATGCAACATTTAAACAAAATATTTGAATTATGTAGACATGAAAACATTAAACTTAAATTATCTAAATGCAATTTTGTTCAAAATAAAATTAACTTCTTAGGATATACCATCCAGAATGACACATTAACTCCTGCTAATGCTAATATTGAAGTAATAAAAAATTAAAACCCCCTTCAAATGTAAAGGAACTTCAGAGATTGTTAGGATCTATCAATGTTTATCACAAGTTTATAGATAAATATGCCGAAATTCGAGACCCTCTTAATAGATTACTCAGGAAAAATACATTATGGGAATGGAATACAGATTGTCAAGATTCTTTTCAAAAATTAAAAGATGCCTTAATAGCCAAACCTATCTTAAAAATTTATGACCCTAAGTTACCCCTCCATATGTTTGTTGATGCCTCACAGGTGGCAGTAGGTGCAGTCATAAAACAACCAGAGAGTAATAATTCTGTACATCCAATTGCTTATTACTCTAGAGGATTGAGAAGTTATGAGCAGAATTAATTTATTACCGAGTTAGAGTGTCTTGCCATCATTGACACTTTAGACATATTCTATCATTATTTTCATGGTGTAAATTTTACCATTCATACTGATCATGCATCTCTTGTATGGTTAAAAAATACTAAACATCTGAGAGGCAGGTTATGTAGACAGTCGGTTAAATTGATTT
The DNA here is from genome assembly GCA_963931845.1 of Maratus michaelseni. Taxonomy (NCBI): domain Eukaryota; kingdom Metazoa; phylum Arthropoda; class Arachnida; order Araneae; family Salticidae; genus Maratus; species Maratus michaelseni. The sequence goes on from OZ007587.1 coordinate 322,830,433, forward strand.
AAATGGTCTTTGAAGTTGAGCATGTTTGAATATAATATAGTTTACGAAAAGGGATCCACAAATGTCGAAGCCGACATGTTGTCGAGAAACCCAGTTTCACAATTTATTCAACTACTTACTTTTCTTCTGGACGTTAAAGAAATTATAGAGAGGCAGGGAAAAGATAATGTGTGTGGTAAAAATTATCTAAATGAAAATGGACTTATGATAATTAAAAAGAAAGGATTTCGAAAAATAGTAATCCCCATGTCTTTAAGGAGAAAAATACTTAATGTTGCTCATGAGAAATTCGGTCATCCTGGTATCCAAAAAATGTTAAATTTAATCTCCCCTAATTATTATTGGACTGACATGACTCAAGATATAAGCAGTTTTGTAAAACATTGTGATATATGTCAAAAGAATAAAAAACCCAGACAGAAAAAATTTGGCTTATTACAAGCTATGCCCACCACAGATCAACCTTTTGAATGTCTTCCTATTGATACTGTGGGAGGATTCAATTATTATAACTCTACCAGAAAATATCTACACATCATCATCGACCATGCAACCAGATATGTTTGGGCATTTCCCTCAAAAAGTGTTACCACAGAAACATACACAAATTGCTTAAAACAAGTCTTCAATATTCAATTCTCTCAACAATTATTCTGTTTCAACAATATTTTCAATATACAGGGTCCTCAAAAGGTATTAAGTGATAGGAATGCACCCTTTACTTCACCTAGATTAAAAAAAAAATGCGGAATCACAATGTTAAGCAACGTTTAACCACATCACATCACCCCCAAACGAATGGCAAGTGTGAGAGAGTGAATCAATCAAAAGTTACAAGATTAAAGTGTAAAGTTAATTCTACTACCTCCAAAATTCCTTGGACGAAACTTCTGACTGAAGTAGTTAATGAATACAATAATACACCCCATTCCATAACCAAATTCCCTCCTGCTTATTTACTTTTTGGCAAATTACCCTATGATTCCCCTCTTAAGCAAAATTATTACCCTCCTGTCCAAGAAGCCCTCAACATTGCTGAAAAACGCACGGATAAATTTTACTGGAAAAGTAAAAAATATTATGATAGAAATTATGTGGAGCCAAAATTTGAGATAGGAGATCTTGTGTGGCTTAGACCTTGTGAAGTCTTTAGTGGCCCCTATCAAATTCTTAAAAAATTATGTGATGTAAATGTTGAAATTAATAGACAGACTCAAAATAAATTTACTGATATAGTCCATGTATCAAAATTACGCCCTTATTACCCTCCTGACAAACTAAAGTTATCACATGGGCAGCAACAAACTCATGTTAAATCAATAGCTTATTTTAAACCTAGAAAGTCAAATATTAACTAAATTTAATGAAATCAAATTATAATTGACTAATCAATTCTCTTCTGTATAACAGTATGTTCTTGAATATAGGAATTCCCAAGAATATTACTGCAGATATTTTTGCTTGAGTTAACTTTTTATGCAGGCGTAAATTGGTTGATTTGAGTTAAATGTTCTTATATTGGATTGAATTGAATTAGAATAGTAAAGTAAATTAGAATAGCAAATTAGATTAGAATAATACATTAAATTAAAATAAATTGAATAAAAATTCACTGGATTAAATTAAATTATAATAATAGAATAAAATTCTCTACTAATACTAATAGTTAAACTTATTATCCACCATTCACTTCAAGGTCTTATTTTCATTTAATACGAACAGGTTATGTTTCTCTTGTTTGACTGAAAACAGAATGAGCACATTATCTTACTGAATTATTGATAATTTTCCACAGACATTTCTTATTTTACTATTTATTTATTTTGTTTCCTTTTATTAAGTATATTTTCATTCCTCACTGATATTGAAAGAGAATGAGGAATTAAATTATATACAGATGAATTAATGATTTAGTATTGTTTTGAAGTCGTTTGTTATTGTTGATATTATTATGCTGTTATTATAATTGTTGTTGTTATTTATTATGTGATACAAGATTATAAAAGATAATACTCTTGAGAATTGTGATAAAAGAGAACCGTTGATAGTAAATTAGTTCACACGAGTTGTAATTTTCCAACTGGACGAAAAATGTCCGAGCGAGGATTCGAACCTGGGATCTCTAGGCTGAAGCTGCCACGCTCTACCAACTGAGCTATCTCGGTCGAATCTGGAATTATGCCTATCAGATTGGCAGCTTCAGCCTAGAGATCCCAGGTTCGAATCTTGGCCCGGACATTTTTCGTCCAGTTGGAAAATTACAACTCGTGTGATTTCTTTACCAATTTTTGAATAATTGTGTTAAAATTAATCTAGTGTAATCACGTATCCAGCGTTTCCTGGAGTTCCATTACCTGCGATTTATTCTGTTGAGCTGATTAAAATATCAGACCAGATGCTATAATCGATAAGGTTAACTGGATGAATTATGCCCTCCAGATTCGACCGGGATAGGTCAGTTGGTAGAGCGTGGCAGCTTCAGCCTAGAGATCCCAGGTTCGAATCCTGGCCCGGACATTTTTCGTCCAGTTGGAAAATTACAACTCGTGTGATTTCTTTACCAATTTTTGAATAATTGTGTTAAAATTAATCTAGTGTAATCACGTATCCAGCGTTTCCTGGAGTTCCATTACTTGCGATTTATTCTGTTGAGCTGATTAAAATATCAGACCAGATGCTATAATCAATAAGGTTAACTGGATGAATTATGCCCTCCAGATTCGACCGGGATAGCTCAGTTGGTAGAGCGTGGCAGCTTCAGCCTAGAGATCCCAGGTTCGAATCCTGGCCCGGACATTTTTCGTCCAGTTAGAAAATTACAACTCGTGTGATTTCTTTACCAATTTTTGAATAATTGTGTTAAAATTAATCTAGAGTAAATTAGTTGATGATAAAAAGTCACATCTTGCTAGCAAAACATCTAATACTCATATCTAATTGATTGAACTTTATTAACTGACTGGAATTTACTTGATAAGTGCACTTTAATTGTTATTGAACTTAGTAGTGATGGAACTTTTTTAAGTATTTGAACTTTATGATTAACTGGAATTATCCTACTACAGAATCAATACACTGTATTGCCGTAAACTGTATTACTGGCTAATACTTGACATATCCGTGCCTTCATATCCATACCAAGAAACTTTTATTGGAAATGAGAGGTCTATGACTCGGACTTTTACTGATTAAGAGGACTATTAGAGAAAGAGTTTTTATTTACTTTATATATATACTTTTCACTGCTTAGACATAAATGCTTTGTTTACTTTATATTCATCCCTTTCACTATTTATGTTTGGAGAGTGAAAAAATATTATTTGTAACTAAAAATATTTATATTGTAATTGTATTTAAACAATTCCCACAGGTTCGCGTTTACAAAAATAACTATTGAATTAACTTTAATAAAATCAGAGAATTTTTGACATTAAATAGAATACCAGATAACTATATTGTAATCCAAATTCTTGCTTTCCTTAATGAACTTGTAGATCATCGGATCTACCAGTCATTCGAATTTTTAAGGGGGGGGGATTATTGTTACATAAAAAATTTATTTCCTTCGCAAATCCTTCACATTTATTTCGCATTAGTCCTTTAAATTAATCTAACTTCTGACATAGTCAGTATTTCCTTATTCTTAATAATATTTATTCCTATTTAATGTCCTTTTAAAAGTAAATACCCGTGTATTAATAATTATCTTATTCCAAATCTTAATCTAAAATTTTAAGTTCATTCGTAACTTTTATCAGCTCCCCAATCTATAAAATTCCGAGAGACGCTTTCTCATTTCGAATGTTTTTATGAAAAAGCCATTTTCTTCTTATTATTATTATTCCGTGCTCTGATTTCGCGCACTGGGTATTTTTCACTTCAAAATTGATGCGCGGCCAGGGGAGGAACTCTTTCGTGTTTTAGCTTCTCCCTCTCGCCTCACGCTGGGCTGGAAGTCGCCTCTCACTCATTGGTTTGTGCGCACATGACGTCGTTTTTCTGTATGTCTACGCTCAGTGAACAAATCTCGCTGGCATCCTTCGGAGGGCAGGATTTTTGGCGTGTTTGGAAGTATAAACAAATATGTATCTGGTGTTGTAGTCTCGTAGAATTTTCATACAGTTATTTAACATATATTAAATCCTGTAGTGAGCCAACGTGAAACCTGAGGACTATAAGTTTATACCTGTGGGAATTGTTACTGCATCGCTCTTATTCTAAATAAAAGATTTGTCTGGAAATTGGCTGGTTTTTATCGAAGAAACTCTTGTGGACTCTTCTCATTGCCTCACCTCTTTGCCATGATTATTGATATCGACTGCGGCCTTCTATATCTTTGACGGACTGCCATTTTCTCGTGGATTATTGCATCTCGTGGTGTCTCATCTTCGTCAAAACGCCATATATATATACAGGGTGTAACTGAAATGCTTCAACAAACTTTGAGGGATGATAGTACTCATGAAGATGAACAAAAAATGCAATAGAACACGGGGTCGCAAATGACATTTAACCCTTTCAGGGACAGTGGTATATCTAAAAAACCACTTAATTTTAATTCCAAAACGCCACAATGGCACCAGAAGTTTGCTAAAATTTTTTCCATTTAATACTTATGTGAAATATAGCCTTTTTCTTATTTACAAACAATTTTTTTGTAAATTCCGGTGCCAGTCCATTTTCAGACGCATTTTCTCTATTTTTATCATTTAAGCCTTTTAGGGGCAAACTACTTTTAGTACTAAATGTTGAAATAAATGACTGGCACCGGAATTTATAAAAAAATTTGTTTGTAAATAAGAAAAAGGCCATATTTCACATACATATTAAATGGAAAAGATTTTAGCAAAATTCTGATGCCATTATGACGTTTTGGAATTAAAATTAAGCGCTTTCATAAACATACCACTGCCCCTGAAGGGGTTAAACACCATTTGCGACCCCATGTTCCATTGCATTTTTTGTTCGTCTTCATGAGTACTATCATCCCTCAAAGTTTGTTGAAGCATTTCAGTTACACCCTGTATATATATATATATATATATATATACAGGGTGTCTCAAAAGGTCGTTTACAAACTTAACATGCTGGTCTGTCATATCATGATAAACAAGATTTACATAGGAACATGTGTTCGAAAATGCAAACTGCGACCGCTAGAGGGCGATGAGCGCAGACTTACGGGAGAGTGGAAAGCGCAATCCTTTCAGGCGAAGACGTTGCAGGAGAAGGATGAATCGGTTTAGTAACGCACAATTGGCCGATATGCATTACGTATATGGCGCCGCGGATGGAAATGCCAGAGCCGCGGTACGGATGTACCTTCAGCGCTACCCAAGCAGACGTCAGCCAAGTCATGTTTTGTTTGGACAATTGCACCGCAGATTGCGTGAAGCAGGAGCTTTCCAAGTACATAGCCACATTATTCAAGAACGCTCTACACGCACGTTTGACGTAGAGGAAACCGTGCTAGGGGAATTTGACAGGAACACACAAACAAGTAAACCGAGCAAGCGAACGCGTCTTGGGTGTACGTCGTTCCAGCATTATGCGCATACTGCATGAGGACACGAACCACCCCTAACACTTACAAAGAGTACAGGCATTGTGCGTTGACGATTATCTCCAACGCGTTGCATTCGCACGCTGGTATTTGTAACAACGGGGCGCACATCCGGATTTTCCCATTTTGAACGGGTCCGTGAATTTATGCGTCGACGTTGTGAAGCATGCATTGCGGAGAATGGAATGAATTTTGAACATCTTGTGTAAATTAAACCATGTTCTTTAATAAAAGTCATATTAATACCTCTTTCGATATACTTTCTTTCTTCCCCTCCACACCTGCGATCATCGCCCTCTAGCGGTCGCAGTTTGCATTTTCGAACACAAGTTCCTATTTAAATCTTGTTCATCTTGATATGACAGACCTGCATGTAAGGTTTGTAAACGACCTTTTGAGACACCCTGTATATATATATATATATATATATATATATAATACAATGCAAACGAATTGTATATCCTTTTTTGTCGGATGTAAGAATTATCGAATTGGAGATGCGAATAAATTTTTTGAATTGGTTAAAAAAAAGTAAAAAAGCTGTGTTCAATTTAACTGAAAAAATCTGAATGCATTTACTTCAAATAATATATAAGAGTTATGGAAAAACCAGTTTTAGTATGAAATCTGGAGGGGGGGGGGGTAATTAATCTAATGGAAGTCGAAAAAAATTACTTCGTGCACATATTACACGTTTTTTTCATAGGTTATAAATTACTTTTACAGATTACTACTATTACATAGACATAAATTGAAAATTTTACACCTTTTAAAATTTTCTCTTCAATTATCTTATACTGATAAAAATTGTTTTGATATATTTTCCTATTGGGACAATACCATTAGCCCTTCATTCAATATTAATGTTTATAGATCCGAATAGACTTACAGTCGCATATATATCTCCAAGCAAATATTCACTTATAGTATTTTATTTAGTGTCCTGCTTGAAGATCAATCAAGCATTACTGATTTATTAGAAAGACGTATGCTCGAATATATATTACGTGACAGCATATCTGCCACGGGAATGTTATAAATGAATTAAATGTAAATAAATATCGATTTAATTCTTTATCGCAAGTATTTTCAACTAAATAAGCTCCATAAAAAGCTACCATATTTTAGATTATTTAGTATAACAGAAACGCATTATTTTCATTTGTAAAACATATTCCCATTATTTTATATATTAAAAATTCTCTTTTATTTTGTTGTTACTTTAGAATAATTAAATAGATTAAAAAAGCGAATGTGATTGTTCTAATATCATTAGTTAATGCAGTAAAGAAAACAATCGATTTTTGATATACTTTACTTAAAACCATAGATTTTATAAAAGTAGATAACTTCTAATGTATAGAAAGCAAAAAAAGCTATTCTGTGCATTTCTGGAATTTAAAATTTTATGAATATTTTTTGAAGCAGAAACTACCTAGTTCTAATTAAAACTACTATATTTTTGTTATTAAAATGTCCTTCAAAGCATTTTATTTCTTTATTTTTCAATGCTTTAAGTATTGTTTTAAATTATTTTAATGCAATTCTTTTTCACACTTCAAATTTTTAATGTTACTGTTAAACTGGTAAAGGGAGGAATAATAGACAAAAATATGTTCATAACGTTACTGATGAGATCAAATAAAATGTCTTTATAAACAAAGTGGAGAAAAAAAACTTGTCGTAAATCAATCAATGTGGCCTAATGATTTCGTTCCACTTATGAAGTTGCACAGAATCATCACAAATCAATTCACATTAAAAAAATAAATTAAAAATTGTAAAGTTGTCGTATCGAGCTTCATTTTTTACCATAAGACTTTTAAAATTGTTAAATTTTTTGTAAGTAAAATAAACAAATGTTTCAAAAAAAATTAAACTATTTTTGCTACAAAAAAATCGTCTATATGCTAAGTCTTGCGGTGCAAACCGTTCTCTGATACCAGGATGTTTTACAATTTTATGAGTTTTTAAAATGTTAATGGACTTATGGGACTTTTAGAACTATTTTCGACACCAAACATGTTACGTTTTGACATGTTTTGTGGTGTAAACGGCATTCCGATATGACAATTTGTTCACTTTTCAAAATTCTTTGAAATCTGAACTTACTTTGGATCTCTTTGAACTATTTGTTTTCTGATATAGCAAAACATCCGATTCTTTGTAAAGTCTTATGGCCGCAATCTATTAAATTTTCCAGAATTTTTGTAATTTGAAATTACTTTCGAATCGCTTTGAGCTGTTATATTCTATTGTCACTGACATTCAACTTTTTCACAACGTATGATTTAAACCGCACTCCGATACACCATTTTTTTTCATTTTTCAGGAATGCTTGAAATTGGGACTTATTTGGATCTCTTTCGGGAATTTCTTTTCTTTTCCACGAAAACTTCCATTTTTTGACAAGTCTGATAGTATACATTTCTTTCCGAAGCAATCTTAATTAAAACTCACTGATTTTTTGAAATCTGAACTTCCTTTTGAATCACATTGAACATTTTTAGGTGCGTTCGTAATTATATAAATGCGTAGCACCTATTGTCGTCACTTGGTCCGTCCGTACGTCTGTCTGTCCGTCTATCTGTCCGTCCGTCCGCATATAACAACGCAAAATCTACCCAACCGAATGGTTTGAAATTTAATATATATTATCTTTGCAGAATTTTGTCGAGACATTTCAAATTTTATTAAAATCGAATTAAAACTTTAGGAGATATTAATAAAAATATTTATTAAGAAATTTGAATTTTTTTAAAAGAATCGGTGCTTTCTTGTTAGAGGAGCTTCCGAAGTTTAATCGTCAAGCGACCGAGATACTTATTCTATTACAGAAATTAATCTGCAGACGATATCATTCATTTCACAGAATTAAAAATCATCAATATCTAAATATTTATATAGCTAGCTACAGTACGAACGCACCTCATTTGTCACGTTTGACGTACAATTTCCAGCTTGTTTTTAATTATTATTGTCAGAAAATTTCTAAGACTTTGATAAGTCTTATGGTAAAAGAAATGTTTATTGGGAACTCCGATTTTTATATGTGTTTTTGAGACTCTCTGAATATCCATTGGGTTTAATATGATTATTTGCGAATCTAATTTTCATGGAGTTGAAAAAACTACTAATGCAATTTTCCACAATGCGGAAGGAATGCTAATACTGAAAGGCATTCTTTCATTCGAACATGCTTTGATATGGCATTTTTGTACCCCAATATTTGTGTTTAAAACTTGCATTTGCAAAATAAAATTTGGTGAAGGTATATATTTTGGTTCCATTTACCTCCCTACAAAATTTCGTCGCAATTTGTGTGTGTGGCACATCGTTAATGTTTCTGCTAAGATATACAAAATGCTTATATGTGTCACGAATACATCTAAATTAAAATATTGTATTTTTATTTCCTAGATTGTTTCGAAGTTGTTTGGTTTAATTATATGTAAATTATCAAGCGTTTCACTTCTATTGCTGTGTAATTGGACATCGATAAGCTATCAATATCTAGATTATGAGATAAATAATTTTAAAAATATTTAATTTATTGCTTTGGAAGAACATTGTTTAAATTCCATATGTCAAATTATAAAATGAAAAAGGTAATTGTTGAAAAATGAGGAAGTAATTATATACAAATACACAAAGTAACAGAGCTTACAATAGAAGTTATCAAGAGAAATTACCATAAACGTTATCAGTCTGATCTTAGGGAATTCATCTGCCATTCGGCATCTTTGCTTTAATAGCAACAAAAGATGCAAAATCTGATAAATTATTCTAATCATTTTGTGCCATAGTACAATACAAATATAGAGATACCTATAATCAAAATTCTTTAGTAAAACTTATTTTATTTCTTAAATCACAGATGCTAAAAATATTTTAAAAGCCTTCATTTTTGAAAAGATAAATTACGCGACATTTTCTCGAAAGTGTCAAACCGGTAGACTTTACGTGCAGACAACTTTAGACAACTTTACGTGCTAATTAAATAACTGGATTTGGAAAATGACTAGGCTATCAGGAACATGAGCTTGAGTAAAACTAAATTCGTTGTCTGTGGTTTGTGACATTTGTGAGATAAACAATTAAATGTACTGTGTGAGATCGTGTAATTTTATTATTCGTATTGACTATGTGAGTATATAGCCGTTACCCGGGTCTTTAGTCATGTTGAATTATTCATCTGCAGTAAATATTTGGAAAATTTAGTAAGCACTGTTAGTATTGCTACGCGAGTATAAGATTTAAAAGAAAATGTTTGCAAAATACAACTCTTATACAAATCAGTGTAAAACCGTTTTACTAACATTAATGCTTGGTGTGGCAGGACAGTATTCTGAACACATGCTCGTTCTATCAGCAATTTAGAATAGCAAATTTTGCCTTTTTTTAATTGCAGATAAATACAAATAAATTCACTATGATACATTCTTGGTGAAAGTGCGCACATATTTCGTGCACGAGTCGTGTGTTCAGAATACAGCCCTGGATCTGTGTACCTATGTGCATATACCACACGTAGCAAATACATTTGTATGAGAGATTCAAAATAAAAATAATTCTGAAAAAGCTTTGTGTGGCTATCTAGCTACAACTGTATAATTTAGTAATGATAGAAAGACAAGTAATCTTAGTGATGTATAGTAAGCGTTTTAGTGCAGCAGAGGTGGAGACACAGATTTTATGAATGTTAGTAAATTAGAAATAAAGCGTCTAAAGCTTGGAAAAAAATACCAAAACATTACTTATATTGGTATACTAATAAAATACATATATTGGTAAAAAATGGTTAGTGTGTAAAGATACAAAATCAAAGTCTACGATATTTAAGTTAAAATAACTAATAAAGACTGGAAAATTCAGACTTGGTTCTATGTGTCTTATTTAAGACTAATTAAGGCTGATAAAGTTAAAATTTAAAATTTCCTATTTGTTTAAATGAATACCATGTTACTCAACCAAGTTGACAAAGAAACTAAAATTAATTTAAGTATAATTTAAAATTGGATATGCCCAGCGTTTTAGTAGCCAGCACGTCACGCTACCAAGCTACAGGTCCCAAGTTTGATTCTGGACTGGGCATGGCTCACTCAACATTTCAAACGTTAGGGATTTATAAAATAAGTACCAAGCTTGCTTGGAAACCAGGATTGGCAAGTTTTTGACGCATGACGGTTTTTACCGGTTTTAACCATGGTTTTTACCGTCATGTCAAAAACCTCCTTGTTAAAAATGTCAAAAACTGTCAAAAACCCATTTTTTAGTAGTTTGTTTTTAAATTTTTTTTCATTCTATCTTTAATATTAAGTTGTTTTACATAAAATATCCAGTATCAAAAAGACTCTATAAAGTATATTTATCCATCCAAGAAAAACAAAAAAGAATTGCATTAGAATAATACGTGTACATCTCTGTTAGAGGATTTCTACAATAATCTTAAGCTATTTGGCAAAGTCTAAAAAAATTAGATTTTTTCAAGAAATCTTGTAACCTATAAGTATAAGTATTAGATTAAACAATGTGTATAATTTTGGTACAATTTATTACATTGTTGAAAACAAAACTTTAAGATTCTATTTATTGAAGCGCAAATGAAAATTACCATAATTGCATTTATGAGATACAAAAGATATGCATTTATGAAATACATAAGATATGCATTTTAAAATATTATATCGATGAATATTCAAATTTATTCACTGCCAGTCTGTGCTTAACATCTATTGTCATACAATGTAACAGAATTTTTGCATCTCTAAAATAATTTTAATGTACTTTATTAAAAATGTATATTGAATGTTATTTAATAATTATAATAACCTTTTATTATCATTTAATATTAATGTTAATTGCAGTTAGTAAAATCTATATTAGTGAAGATTATGACAAATATTGTTCTTTTTTTTTTTACTCTTGTATTTTAATATATTTCCCATATTAGGAAATGATCTTCTTTTAAATAAATTTAACAAATGTAATTGTTGCCGAAAAGTCAGTTGAGGCTTACTGTGGAGACCCGAAAAGTTTTTGGCTTCTGTCTGTCTGTCTGTCTGTCTGTTCCGCGATAACTGCTGCAAAAATGATCCGATTAGTTTGATTTTTGGTAGGTATGTTGGTGAGGTACCCGGAATTGGCTGTATAGTTTTATATTACGTTTGGTTCATTCGTTCGGAAAATATAAAACATTTCTTTTTAGGTCATAATGCTTTCCTATGGGAATTCAGACGATTTTGAAAACTTTCGTCCATTGAAATAAAATGGCGCATTTGATTAATGTATTTAATGTGTAAGTTATGAAAGCTAAAATTTATCAAGTCAGGTCTTAAATTATTCAAATTAATTTGAAATTTTGTTAATACATTCGTCAGATTTTTTTAATTAGGTGTATAATGTTTGGTGCAATTTTATACATCTGTTCTAATAATATAATACATTTTATTCTCTCATTTTTTGCAAATTTTAAATTGTATTTATTTTTATTTTCCTCTTTAATTTAATCGTAACCTAGCAACTACATTTTAAAGAAAATCAAAATAATAAAATTCAAATAATTCAAACTATTTTGCTACAATATTTTATTCGCAAAATAAAATAGTTTTGAGTGATTTTAAAATTTTATTGAAATAAATGAGAATTTATTTTGAAACAAGTTACCTTTTAACTACTATAGAATGATAACCGGAACATTTTTACACGAGATATTCATTTTCTGGAAGATATATGGATTTTTCGTGGTTCAAAATTAGTATTACTTTTAAAATAGGATATAATATCTCGAACAACGAGATGGTTAATCTAAAGAAACTAGGACTTCCCTCAAAGGGATTAGTCTGAGTGATATTGCTGAGAACATAAAGTTAACAATTACGATATAAAGAAGATATCAACAAGAATCTAAGTGAATATACAGCATATGATAGACAAGAGATAGATAAAGATACAACATATGAAAAATAGCAAATTAAATGATATAATTACAAAATATCATATATAAATTCATATACTGTTATGTTTTCATATGCATTTTTTTTATAACATTTGGCAAATAATCTCATTTTCTTAAGCGGGAATTGCTCAAAACATAAAAAAAAAAACGCCGGATCTTTTAAAACGATATTTTTAAAGTCACATAATCAGATTTGCAGCCAATAGCGTATTTTAGCAAGCGTAGTTTAACGCAAATTTAATTTAATTTTTGCAACATTTTCTTTGTGACAAATATCTAAATAAAATATTAAAAAATAAAATATTAAATATTGAAATATTAAATCAAATATTTAATATTTGAATTTAAAAAATTTCCTTTGTTTATTTGTATAACTATTTATAGAAACTCGTATACTTCAAACCACATTGATAACATGCTTTGCTACAAACGTGTCTACCAGTCTAACTACTCGTATGTCTTAGCTGTGTCTCTCTCCGAACTCATCTGTCTACTGTCTCTCTACTCTTCTGTATACCCGTCTCAGTATCCGTCTGTCTTTCTACCCGACTCTTTAATCGTGTCGCTACCTGTCTCGCTTCCCGTTACACTACTCGTCTATCAACACGTCTGTCTGTCTATATACCCCTCTCTCTACCCGTCTGTCAAGTCGTCTCTGTACTCGTCTCTCTATCCACCACGCTACCCGTCTCCCTACCCATCTCACTACCCCTCTGTCAACCCTTTTTTGCACCTGCCTCGCTACCCGTCTGTCTATTCGTTTCGCTATCCGTTAGCTTATCTCTGTCGCTATCCGTCTCTCTACCCGTCTGTCTACCCGTTTGTTTACACGTCTATCTATCTCTCGCCAACTCTTCCCAATATTTAAACAATTTAGTAAACGGAAGCCGTTTATCTGTTATTAAATGCAAACAGGAGTAATTTATCTAAAGAGTGTAATCAGATGCAATTTTTTTAAATACATACATAAACAAGCATAATAATTCACCAGTTTTATTTTCATAGTAGTTTATGTCATTTGACAGTAAATCTCAACTTCTTCAACCCGAACTGCGTCAAGCTTTTTAAAAAAGCCCCAAGGTCCGTATAACTGGGAAGGGGAATTGTCCTCAGGGCTATTAGATACATGTTATTAAGTTAAGTGAAAGTTTCGTAATCGGGTTCGGAGCCAATTTCTTATGTCAGAAAGGGTGGCTTCACGCCATTTTAAATTCATTTCTGTAACTTTCTTTTTCTTTTTTTGGTGGGTGGTTGGGGGAGTGGAGGGTTCCAAATATACACACTTAAATTCAAACTTTTGTCCCCATGTTAATATTAGTGTTGTTTGTATTATCAATTAATACTTTGTTGATCGAGCTTCATTCGAAACAAATGTAAAAGACTTCTACAGTTTTTTTTTTCTAGGAGAAAGTTCCGTAATCGGGCCCTAAGCTAATCGGGGAATTTAATATCATTATTGTTTCTAACTCTTATAGAGTTAAAACAATATTGTTGCTAGCATTACTCTTGTTTGTGACCAACCTCTTCTGTGTATCTGAATAGGGAAAAGTTCCGTATCATGTACTGGTTAGTGCCAAAGGCAGTTGTAGAATCTTACAAATTTTTCTAGAGAGCGGAAAAACATGTTTTTTAAAATATTTACAAATATACGTTTATTAAACCATGTTTTTGAGCCATTTTAAAAAATTAAGTACGGTGCTAAAATAAAATTTTATTGCCATTTTCGATATTTTAATAAGAAATGAAAATACATAACAAACAAATTTAACAAAACTAAGCCATTTTTGGGTACTTCTCTATTATCCCGTCGACCACTTTTCATAACAAAAAACTATCGCCAAACTAAGATTAAACGCCAAAAATACAGTCCCATTTACTTGATGCCAGAAGCATTATACGTATTTGTTATGCCATCAAGTGGTTTTTAATTCGACATTTGCGTGTATTTTTCATTATGTTTTACTGATTTATTAGTTATTTCATTCATTAAAGTAACAATTGTGTCCTTAAATTCTTATATTTTATTTATTTTGATATTTCAATGGCAACGTTCTCCCGTTTATTTAGCGTTACAGTTTGGCGATAGTTTTTTGTTATGAAAAGTGGTCGACGGGATAATAGAGAAATACCCATTTTTTGTGATAAATAATTGTTATTGCTAGGGGGCAAATTGTAAACAATTAATAAGCGAACTAAAAAAATTACCGGAAAAAACTTGTGGGAATCTCAAGAAAGAAATATCTGATATAAATAGCATTTAAAATCTTAAAATGGAGAAGTGGTCCGTATAAAAATGCAAAACATTATACACCTGATATAAGAATTTTTTAATTTTTTTATAGTTCCGAAAGCACAGATAAAAGGGTAAAAATCCCAGCACAGATGCCATATACTCACCACGTTGGCGCCATTTTTCCCCCGCCCCTTTGGCGAAAACTGTTTGTTGTGTTTGTTTACTTTTATTTTTTATTTTAATTCTATAGATTATTTTTATATGTATATCAGTATTAATTTAGGCACAGATGTCATATACGCACCAGATTGGCACGATTTTTCCCCCGCCAATTTGGCGAAAACTTTGTTTTTGAACATTAGTTACAAATACCATACAATAATAGCATGTAATTTTTTATTTCAATATAAAAATAAAATAACTTAATAAATGAAATAGCTCCTATTATTCAAAAATGGGAAATAAAAATAAATAAATGATAGTTTGATATAAATAAATATTGATATATATAATAAAAACAATTTATAGAATTAAAATAAAAAATGAAAGTTAATAAACAACAATTGAAACAAAATAACCGGGTTACCATGTGAGGCATAAAATTACCATTTTGTTGCAATCGCGCCAATGTGGTGCGTATATGACATCCGCGCCTTTATTTATATCAAACTATTATTTATTAGCCACACACAGGGTGGCTTATTCTTTCAATCTCTATCATTTTTCATGTTTATGAAAAGTCACAGCAATCCATCGTTGCCACAGATTAATCTCGGAAAATGAAACATTTGAAGTTACTTAAAAAATTAATAACTCGAAAAGTATTTGTCACAAAATTGTTTTACAAACTGCGTTAGAATGGTAAAAAATTGTATTTTTCTTGATATAAATTTCAAATCTAATGATTATGTCGTTTTTCAAATATTAGATTTCAAAAATTACAAAACTTCACAATGGAGTACCGTAGCGAAACTTTTTCGCGTAAAAAGATAATGATAAAGGCATTGTGGCTCGACGGGTATCGTGTATACTGGCCATAGCATGAGTAACGAATTATAGCAATCTTATTATTCTGTTAAAATATAAAAGTGAATTATGTATATACATTTTTAAAAAATAAAGAAAAACATTTTATCACAAACATCAACAAAATTTTTTCTTTTATTTATTCCCTTATTCCAAAGATATCGTTTTATCGTCTGCTGCCATAGCAACATGAATTAAATTTCATTAAAAAAAATTGCTCAGTGGTAGAAAAATATTTTTCTAAATCGAATGGTTATTGAACAACTCAACACTTTAACAGGGGGATTTTTATTTATTATTTAGATATTTTAAAATTGTTTGTTGTCATTGCGTTTTTATTCTGAGTTACAGCTAGTTTATTTATTTTTTAAATAAAAGCAGTGTGTGGCAATCTATATTCGGCCTTATAGCAGAATTTTCCCCTCTTGTTCTTGTTTATTTTTATTTCCTTTTTTAAAATAATAGAAGCTGTTTCATTTATTACGTTATTTTATTTTTATATTGAAATAAAAAATCACGTGTACTATTTGTCACACTATTTGTAACTAATATTCAAAAACAAAGTTTTCCCCAAGCTGGTGGAGGGAAAAATCGCGCCAACGTGGTGCGTATATGACATCTGTGCCTTGTTTCATTTCACATAGAGGTACTGCTCTATTATCCCGTCGACCACTTTTCATAACAAAAAACTATCGCCAAACTGTTAGATTAAACGCCAAAAATGCAGTCCCATTTACTTGATATCAGAAGCATTATACGTGTTTGTTACGTCATCAAGTGGTTTTTAACGCGACATTTGCGTGTATTTTTCATTATGTTTTACTGATTTATTAGTTATTTCATTCATTAAAATAACAATTGTGTCCTTAAATTCTTATATTTTATTTATTTATGTATTTTGATATTTCAATGACAACGTTCTCCCGTTTATTTGGCGATAGTTTTTTGTTATGAAAAGTGGTCGACGGGATAATAGAGAAGTACCCACATATGTATTGGTACTTTTATGTTAACTTGGCGCAGTTGATAAATAGCCAAATATTTTTCTCATAACATCTTCATATTGCATTCATTTAATTTAAATATAAATCTTTCACTGATTTCATTTGAAATACATACATTAAAAATACACGTCTTTCACTCATTTAATTTAAAATACACGCCTTTCACTAATTCCATTTAAAATACTAAAAAGGAAAAGAAAATAAGAAATAATGCCACAAATCGAAACCTTTTATTTAAACATCAAATAATTGTTCCTAACATACACACGCGAAATAAAAAAGCTGCTAATGGTGTGATTTACGCCAAATCTCTAACACTAATACTACTCTTACTAATCTCTAATACTTTTCAAACAGAAAAAATTCCAGATTAACTTTCCATTTTTATTAAATTGAAATATATTTTATTGTGCTGAATATTAGTGCTTGCATATATTTTTGCTCCATGTATTCCATGAACTTTTCAATTCCGATTGTCTACGAAAATCTCCCGCCGGTGAAAATAACGTACGCACAAAATTTAGTGACGTATGTACTTTAATTGTGCTTTTTTACCTATTTTTTTAATATAACTTCCAAACGGTTTGACACTTATTCTTGGTAATAAATAGACGACGTTGTCACCTTTATAGGTACCTGCTGTAAAAATCTGAACGAAATCCGTTAAATATTTTTTGAGTTATGCTTGACGAAAGGTTTTAATATCCATCGTAGCTATATATGGGGCAAAGTAATACTGCGCTGTGTATGAGTCTTCGTTGCACTCAGACAATTAGCTTAGTAAAACGCATCCATACAGCCTGAAATAGCACTATTACTGGAAACTGAGATCATACAAAGTTATCACAAAAAATACTTTATAGCGCCAACCCACGGTTGCTATTTAGTGAATTGGCAGTGGGCACGATTATGAATGATTACTCAATAAGTTTAAAAGTTTCTAAATAAGCCTATTTTGGGGAGATTTTAGTATGGTATTGCCATCGAGTTAGATCAGGATGTACTTACGTAAAAGAAATATTATAGAATGACCATCAAAACTGTTTTCCGAAACAAAAGTTGCAATAGCACTAGATTTCTGAAATAGATATAAGTGAAAAGATTCAGTTTACATTTCCATAAGTTGCTTTTGTACTCGAGATATTATTCAACCTATTTATCAGATGAGAGTGTTTCGTGGTTGGCAGGTAAGTAAATATTGCTATTTAGGCATTAGGATAACATGAAATTATTTTCGAAATGTTTGCTTATTCTAATAAAACCACTGTGTAGAACGAAATCCAAGATATACTAGAATCTTTCACATAATCAATAGTAAATCACGAATATAAATTTGTTAAGATTAGGGGGGGAGTTCAGGGGGGGGCTGTGCCCACTGAAGAAATGTATTTTTTTAATCTAAAACATAGAATAAGAAGTTCATAAGAATGTCAGAATATTATTGCATAAAGCGTGTTAAATTAAACGTTTCTAATTTCGGAAACCTTCAAATTATTTTAAAAGCGTATAAATACGTATGTAGTAATTTAAAAAATTTAATTTGCGGATCGTAAGATGTTAAATATTATGAAAAGTGAGATAAAAAAAACATTGACTTTCAGAGCTGACGTTGAGGCTCCTGATCCGTAGATTTACTAGTTGCCGAAACGTCAGTTGAGGCTCACTGTTGAGACCCGAAAAGTTTTTGGTTTCTGTCTGTTTGTCTGTCTGTCTGTCTGTCTGTTCCACGATAATGGCCGCAAAAATGATCCGATTAGGTTGATTTTTGGTAGATATGTTGGTGAGGTACCCGGAACAAACTGTATAGTTTTTAGTTACATTTGGTTCATTTATTCGAAAAATATAGAACATTTCTTTTTAGGTCATAATGCTTTCCTATGGGAACGCAGATGATTTTCAAATTTCATTTTTAACTGAAATGAAAATCACATATTTGAATAATGGATTTAAACATAAAGTTATAGATGCTAATTTTTTTATATGAATGTTGTAAATATATTCAAAAGCTTTGAAAATTTACCAATACACTTATTAGAATTTAGAAATTAATTGTTTAAATTATTGGGAAATTTTTTGCATCTGTTCGGGAAATATAAAACATTTTACTTTCATATTTTTTACAAATTTTAAAATGCATTTCTTTTTACTTTGGTCTTTATTAGTTGCTTAGCAACCCTATTTCAAAGAATATCAAAATAATAAAATTCAAGTAACTCGCACTAATTTGCTGCAATATTTATGTATTTTTTTTTATAAATGTATTTTTATATTATCTGAAAAATTACAAGAATAACTTCATAAGAATGTCAGAATATTGATGCATAAACCAGGTTTAATTTAACGTTTCTAATTGCTGAAATCTTCGAATTATTTTATATGCCTATAAATATATATGTCATTTAAAAGTTTCATTTTGAGGATTGAAAGATGCTAAATAATATGAAAAGTGAGATTAAAAAACAATCATTTTCAGAGCTGACGTTGAGGCTCGTGATCTGAAGATTTACTAGTAAATAATAATAATAACAAGAACAACAAGGTAAAATCAATCTAGAAATGTGTTGTATGCTACACTTACATACACCATAAATTGGAGGATAATCGAAAATGATAGGTTTTGGACGGAATAAACCGGTAAAAACACGGTTTTTACCACTGTCATGTCAAAAACCAGTTTTTGACGTCAAAACCCCTACCCTGTTGGAAACTAAACACCGAGGATCCCGCGTAAGGCTGACCCCCTGACCCAGAGATAAGCTGTATGGCACCTTTATGGTTAAGAAAAAATAGCAAGTAACTGTAGGACATGCTCCTTGATGGATTGTTACGCCGCAGGTTTAGTTTTTTTATTAATTTTAAAACAGACAATCATTATAAAATTTCGCTTTCAAAAATATCCAGTGTCCACATGCCCAGATTAGAGAGCCCATTAATTATTGGCATGGTATTCATAATAAATTCAAATAGGTTTCAAACTGTTTGGTGTAAGCAATAAGTAAAATTGACAAATGAGATTTTTCAATTTAAAAATAATATTAAAGATATTCTGCATATGAACGAGCAGTTAAAAACATATCACATAAGACACATGTGTAGGTTTTCTAGGCATTTCGAAACGGGTTCTTAGATTGAATAGGAACATCATGTCAATATCCTTCCATTAACCAAAGCATAGCATGTGTAATCTACTGAAAGGTTGAAAAAAAAACATATTTAACATAAATTGCACTGTAAAAAAGGACAAATTGCACTGTAAAAAAGGACAACTGTTTCTTAATCTACAAAAATATAATATAACAACCCACGATCATATACAATAATCTCTTCTGCATTAACCATGATTCTAAAAAGCGTTCAGTATATTTAGAAACCTTAGAAATCGATATATTTTCGAGATTTAAAGAAGCATTTATCGGAACTAAGATTCTTTTGCTGC
The DNA here is from genome assembly GCA_963931845.1 of Maratus michaelseni. Lineage (NCBI taxonomy): Eukaryota > Metazoa > Arthropoda > Arachnida > Araneae > Salticidae > Maratus > Maratus michaelseni. The sequence continues at coordinate 322,850,653 of OZ007587.1, forward strand.
AACTCATTTTCGGAAAAGTTTTCAAGTAGTTTTCTAGTAGTTTTCTAGTGTGTTTATTCGTTTTTCAAAACCAAAACTTTGGTTTTTCGGATTCTATCAATTCTTAATTACAGATTTTCATGTTCGTAGCTGCAGTTATACATGTAGGGGCAACAAGATTAGTTAATTTTAATATTAATGTTAATAATGTTAACTTATCATGTCTCTCTTTAAAACATGCTTTTTGAACAAGAAAATGCTTGCTTTAGAATTCATAGCATTCGGAAACTCTATGTTTCGGGTTGAGAAAACTCAATAATAAGTTAAAAGAACTCGGAAACGTTTCGTAACATCAATGGAAGCACAAGAAACTTTGGTTTTTATAAATATTTCTTTAAATCTCGAACATATATTAATTACTTAGGTTTCCAAAATAAAGAAATCTTTTCGGAATCGTGGATAGCTCGGAAGAGGTTATTATATAATTTAGTTGGTGGTTATGTTATATTTTCCTAGATTAAGAAACATTTGTCTTTATTACCCGACTGCCAAGAAGGGTTATGTGTTTGACGCGTATCTGGGTATGTATGTATGTGGATTTCTGTATATTCTCAAAACATCCCAACAGCTGGATGGATTTTAATGAATGAGGTCTCTACACTGTAAAAAATGACCAATGTTTCTTATTTTATGAAAATATACTATAACCACGAACGAAAATATAATATAATCTTCTGAGTTATCCGAAATTCCGAATAGCGTGTTCCCTTGTCTTTTGAGTCCCCAGAAACCAATACATTTCCAAAATTTAAAGAATTATTTATAAAAACAAAGTATTTTTTGCTGCCCGTATTTTTCAGAAACGTTTCCAACGGGTTTTTATAGTGTATTAATTAGTCTCCTCAGTGGGAATACCTGTTTTTCGAATGTCATCAATTCTCAAGAAAACGTTTTCAGCCGCATAAGTTAATTTATACATGAAAGATTAAAGAAATAATCTTAATTTTTATGTTATTGATAACGCTGTTAATTTTGCATGTTTGTCTGTTAAACATATTTTTTGAGCATGAAAATGTTTACTTGAGAATTGATAGCATTTGAAAAACAGGCATTCCCGGCTGAGGACACTAATTAATACACTATAAAAACCCTTCGGAAACGTTTTTGAAAAATACGGGCAGCGAAAAATACTTCGTTTTTATAAATAATTCTTTAAATTTAGGAAATGCATTGGTTTCTGGGGATTCAAAAGACATTGGAACACGCTATTCGGAATTTCGGATAACTCAAAAGATTATATTATATTTTCGTTCGTGGTTATAGGATATTTTCATAAAATAAGAAACATTGGTCATTTTTTACAGTGTATCGATTTGTCTTAACAGTCCGATGGTTATAGGCTAGGTTTTATTTTCATAAATTCAAAATGGCGGTAGAGACGAAAAAACATTTTACGCACTATATTGAGTGGCATATCATTGGATAGGACTTTCAAAATGAAGACGGTGTTTCTTAGACTGATTTACAGTCTAAAGCTCCGTTTAAATATTACACAAACTGAAAGTTGTGTAGGTAGGATCTCTAACTTAACTGTAACGCTAACCTTCATAGAAATATATAGGCCTCATCAAAACAGTGTTTATAGATGGGAACTAACAAACACAACTTAAAAGTCATCAATACAAGTAAATAAAAAAATAGGTAAGTAATATAAAAAATAGTTTTGCATTGATGAGAAATAATTAATTTTTAGTTTGCTTTTTACGCTTCGGGTTTTTTGATTTTTTAAATTTATTTCGTACTTGTTTACTATGTTAATGAAGTACAAAATACTCACATAAAAATACTATATTTTACAATAGCATTTATTCTAATTTATGCACTTAAGAAATATATGAAATTTAAAAATCTCTATTTCAGAAAGTTATTACCATTTCAATTCATATAAATTATGTTTTTTTTTTCTATGATAAATATTCATGAAATATTCATGATAATTCTAGACATTTTGAAGTGTCTATGAATATAATATGGTCCTTCTGTTTTGGGGATTGTGAAACATGTTTTAGAGTGTACAGTTTTCAAGAAGTTTCTTCTTGAAGCACTCTTCAGAACATTCATTTAAAATTTGAGTCAAATTAGAGTTTAAAAGCATAAAGTTTTCAAAAAATAAAACATCAAGTGTGTCAGCCTCTCATACTGCCAATAAGAAATTCCTAAAATTTACGCATAATATTTTAACTGTAATTTAATATAAATGGCTTCAAATAATCATGTATCATATGTGAAGCATTTTTATTCAATTTCTTATATATTTTCTAACGTATGGCATTGTTAAAAAATGCACTCCTACTGCATTTAAATGTTTATTATGTTTCTTAATACACGGATTAAAAAAAAATCCCACTTATGAGTGTGTTTTTATTTAAAATTTTACGTTTGTTTCGTCAATTAAGATAAATGTAAAAGTAATAGTAAGGTATGAAGTTTATTCTTGTATTAATTTCTTTCTTTTTTACATGTTATTATTTTTTTTTTTTGGGGGGGGGTGTTATTTAGTGTGTAAAATATTAAAATGTAGACTGTTATTAACAAGGTATTTACTTTTATTTTTTCGCAAAAATTTAACTTGGTATAATACATATATTTTAATTTTTTTTCAAAATAATAACAAATGTCACGTATGTGACATGGTGAATAATCAAAATTAAACGTGCCTTTCAAGGAACAACGTAACTTGTTAAACCAACTTCCTAAAATACATTTTTATACTCCACTATAACTATTCATATTAAATTAGTTAAGTAATATTTGTTATTAGTAGTTTTTATTTTATTTTATTTTATTTTATTTTTGGTTTTTATTTATTTATTTATTTATTTATTTTAATGAGAACAGTGTCAAACATTGCTATGTCAAACACTGCTAGATTTCAGTGAAGTAGAAATAAAAGAAAACGTCCTGTTTGGTCTCAATTTATTTTAATGTCTAAAAAATATAGAAAAATTCTATAAATACTTTTAAAAAAAAAGAAAAAGAAACGCATACCTCACGAAAAGTCTTCTTCAATAACATTTGCATCAATATTTTTAGATGTTCGTTAAGAATAATTCAAAATATTTTTTCTTTTTCACAAAAAAATTTTATTATTCACATTTTTCAAGCATATATCAAGCATTTTTCAAGCATAGCATTTTCAAGCTCCATGCATTTTTTTCTACTTTTATATTTCTTCTATTCCTCTTTTTTTTTTTTTTTTTTTTTTTTTTTTTAAAGAAAGAAAAAAACGAAAGACACGTGTCTCCATAAATAATTCACCCTGTCCTCAAGGCATGTAAATCACGTTCTTTTTTGCGTAAAAAAGAATTAGAATTCCTTTTAGAAAATTGTAAATATATTTCTAAATCTAGCTTTTTACAAGTATTGGTTTTTTTTCCCTTACTCATGCTGGAAGTAAATGAAATTATTAAAATGGAATATTGTGAGAGAAATATGATGTGTGACATGTGTAAATGGAATTTTTTATTCAATTATCTACAAAAAATATAATATTACATTATGTGACGAAATAAAAACATTCCGACAAAATTTTGTATGGAAGAATATTATTAATTAACGACAATTAATTCACCACAAAAAAAAAATCCAATTGTATAAGTATGTTAATTAGTAAAACGTGTGCAGAAAATTCAGGAATATAGTGGCATAGTTTTAGTAAAGGTTTTCGCTAAGAAAAGTGTTGGATTTTTATACACGTTAACATCGATGACTTAACATCGTTAACACGTTAACATCGACACTGGAGTGTTTCTGGGACTCAAAATTAAAAAAAAAAATGATTTTTAATCAGTTCTGGGTCTACTGTGTTGTGAATATTGACGTGTTTCGTCAATATTCTAACAATTAATAGCCTAAGGCCCTAGCTAGCGACAATAACGCTCCAGCACTTTTCGCCTTCTTCTAGTAGAAGGTATATTGCTTTGTGATAAAATCACACACATTTTTGGCCTGATAACTTACACCTCCACAAATTGGCATATTGCAGCTACACACAAAATAGGGAGAAATTTACATTTGACATATACTTTTTAAAAAATATATCAGTAGTGTTCAATAGATTCAAAATCACTTGACACAGTAAAATTCATAAAGAAAGAACAGTGTGTTAAAAACCTAGAAATAGTATTATTTTGTCCAACAACAACTAATCATATTGCTTTAGTAGACATATTAATTTTTTCTCTCAAAATAATTCTTAAACATTCAATTTTGTTAATTTTATTTCAATATTTTTTCAGTCGTTGTGCACATAAATATATTAGCAGATTTTTAACTAAAAAACCTTTGAAAAATATACGTTTTCCTGTGAGCAGTACCCAGATTTTATGGTTGGGAATTTAGAAGAATAGTTAAATGGTCTTAGTTCGGGAGAAATGACTTATAAAAACACATCAGACATTTTTCAGGCAACTACGTCTAGAGATATTTTCAACTATAAGTGGTATGATATGAAAACGAACATTATTCGAGCGACACTGATGAGAAGGTTTTTGCTTTTTCATATTCAAAGTAAAATAATATTTTCAAGTATGATTATTTCTTATTAGGACTAATTAGCAAGCCATAAAGAGCTACTAAAGTATCTCATTCACAATACATTTTATATTTCCAAAGCATTTTTCAATTTACTTTCAAGTTTAAATAAGCATTCTTTTAATTCAAATAACTTTATGTATGTTACTTCCTGGTACTTCCCTACGCTTCACCTATTTAAATAGCTTATTTTATTAAATAAAAAAGCTCGGGTCCAAGTAACCCAAGCCGGTCGATTACTTAAATTTTAATTTCAACAATGAATTACATATATAAAAAATTTAAATTTGGGTTTGAAATAAGCCGAAAGACTATTCCAAAATTAGTACAAATTTGGTCCTCAGCACAATTTATGTTTTTAAGATATAGTTTGGTAAGAAACGTATAATAATTTTCATTTCGGGTCCAAGTAACTCGATTTTATAGTATATTATTTCGGTTGTATTTTATTAGTCATTTCTCGTCTCGTACAAACTTGTTTTGTATATGTACACAAGTCTTGTTTCGTTATTTTGTTTTTATGATTTAAACATGTAAATTCTATATCATATACCTGTGCATCTAAAGATTCGTCATACGTTTTTTCTTCAAATTTAGTCGTAGATGTCTTTAATTCAGAGTTTAATTACCTAGCGAAAAATTTCTCGTTCTTCGGAGTTTATGCGGTCAAAACTACACTGTTAAAAATAATCTGAAATTCACGGGTTTTTTTCCCTGAATTTCACAGAAAAAGTCCCTTTTCACGACAGAAGGGCATTTTCCGTTAAAAAACAGAAAAATTCTTCATATTTCCTGAAAACAACGGAACAGAAGGAGAAGAAAGTGGCCAACGGAGATATTCCGTTATCTGCTGCATATTTATTTCCAATGTTTAAAAAACTGACATGTTGCAGCACAGAAAAACTAAAAATTCAATAAATTAAAAATTCGAGTTTATTTAAAAGAACAAAATAGTTCTTTCGAATTTAAAAAGCAACAATTAATTTTCCCATGCTTTTAAAATTATTAGCAATTTATTTTTTAAAGTTACAAAAAAATATTCACACTTAAAATATATTCTAAACAAATAGCTTAGTATATATATATATATATATATATATATATATATATATATATATAATAGTTAAATTAAGTGAAAAAAAATCGATTTTACGCAAAAAAGCAACAAACAAAAATAATGCTTCCGAATAAAAAAAAAATAACAAATAACTTTCTCATTCCTTTGCTATTATTCGTAATTTGCTTTTTAAAGTTATAAAAGACACTCTCAATGAAAATATATTCTAACAGAACACATTTAAAAAATATATAATAGTTGAAAAAAAATCGATTTTCTCAAAAAAGCAAACATACTTTATCGAATTTAATTCAAAATATAATATTCATATTTTGCATCTAACAATCAAATTAGGAATTAATATAATTCATGTTTCAATCCTCTATTAATACTAAATTTTTCAATCATAATCTTATAACAAAATATCCCCCCACTTAATTTCAAAGTTGCTAGGTTTCTAAACCCCAGATTGTTTAAGTTCCAAGCAGCGATTTGAAGAAATCCCCTATGATCCTTTCAAACTCCTATTCTAGCAAGGGCCCGCTGGTCTTGAGGTAAAACACTCGGCTAATGTCGCTGTCATCCCTAGTTCGAACCCCAAGGGCAGCCAGGAAATCTGTACCAGTGAGTATTAAAATATTAAATTAAGTACTCGTGTTATAGTCAACAGATGGCAGCACAAACAGATCGAGAATTGTTTTTTTTTTTTTTAAACCGAGGTCATTCATAACAGAAAGTTACCGTTTCTTCAATCTTTCAAAACGGAAAATCTACTAACGGAACGGAAAAAGCCCGGCAACTTCGCTGCCAGTACTTTTCCCGTGAATTAACGGATTTATTTTTAACAGTGTATATAACAAAATAATGCTTGGATGCATTTTTTTTTAAAGATCGATTAGTACTATTTTGATTTCTTTCAAAGAATAACCTTCTAAAATATTGCTATAAAAATGCTGTATTTCAAGGAAATAATAAAAAAGAAAATAAGAAGAGAAAACGTAATATTTTTTAGCTTATACATACATCTATAACTAAAGAATAAAGGTAATTCCTAAAAATGGTTATGTAAGTCAAAAAACGCATTCCACATGAAAATGTCTTCTTTAATAACGCTCCCATCAATATTTTTAGTTATTAAGTATAATAAATGAATTTTTCCTTCTGACAAATGAATTTTATCTTTCATATTTTTCGGGTATATAAAGATGAATGCATTTTTTTGTCTTTTTATTTTTATATTTCTTATATTGCTCTTCAAAATAAAAGACATGCGTCTCTATAAATAACTTATTCTGGCTTCTGGGCTAACTTAGTTTGTTTTTGCATAGAAAGGAATTAGAAATCATTTTCAAAAAGCTGTATGGATGTTTCTATTTCTAGGGCTATTGATGTGTTTTCGCACAAGCTGGCAGAAAATTCAATTTCTAAAAAGGATTATTTTGAAATTAGAAAATTATGTGCTATTTATAAATGAATATTTCTATTAAACTACTAATATAGAAATAACATTATGTTAAGTTGTGTTGCAATGTCCGAATGAAAAAGATATTAAAAAGAAAATTAATATTAAAAATCTTCACAATGATTTTGTCATACGAAACGAGTTTGTGATGAATATAAGTACTTATTTTAATTTAAAATATCCATAAAAATTAAGAAAATAATAGAATAGTTTGAGCTCAGGTTTTCAGTTTTCAATGGTTTTACATTCATTATTTTTCATTATGAAATCGGAAACTGCTTATTTTTGCATATTCATGTGTTGATGCTAATGTAGTATTTAAATTCTTAAATAGTATTTTAATTCCTACGAGTCTCATTAGCAAGTAATATTAAGTCAGTATATTTTGCTACTAAGACAAAAAGTGCAATAAAAAATGCCATTTGAAAATTAAATTTTTTTAACAAGCTTATATGTGCACGGCATATATTTAAATCATTTAGATAGCAATGAATCATTTATCAAATATTTTACTTACTGAACATTTTTTTAATAACAACTAAGGTGACTAAAATATTCCAGAAAATTACAAACAAGTGCAAAAATCATCCAAATATGTAAAACTATATACATATCAAATCTATACACTTTGATGTATATTTTAATTACTGATTTATTAAAGCATGCAAAATGTAGATTATTTAAATGTTTCACCTGAGAGCAATATAATTCACACCCAAATACTGTCGGGCTTCGGGAAATCTGCTATTACGTTCTCTTGAGCTTAATAGTCCGTTTAAATCATGTAAATTGTTCTTTGTATGTACCTCAATAATGGAAATACCGCACTCTTCCATTGAACGTCCGACAATTAACACTCAACTTATGTAAATTGCTTGAATCCTCATGAGACGGCATACATAAAATAATTGTTTTCAATGTTTGTTTAAATTAAACACATAAGAGGAAATCTATCAACTCCATTAAATGATAGTTGTCACATTGCCGTTTATTGAAAATAATCGTTTGGAAGTAATAACTAAATTGCTTTTATCAGAGAAATATATACAGGAAAGAAGCATCTAACTTACCTAGATATTTCTTATTTGAATGGATTTTGCTACAGTTACAAAAGTATTTGCCACACATTAGTTTAGTAAGGTAGTATACGCGACAGAATGAGCTCATTCGCAGATCTTATAATAATGAAATGTGAAACTTAGCCATCCAATTTTAAAATTTTCTGGAAATATTGAAAAAAGAGTCATTGAGAAAGTTGCAAATCGTCATTAATTTTTTAGGATATGAAACTTTATATACTAGTTGAAAGAGAAAGCGAAAATTGCGAATGTATGTTGGTGTGATTGGTGACATTTCTCCGGGAATAACAAGTGATTTGTAGCCTATGGTGACAAACTCGATCATAGAGAAGAAAGTTTTGTTTAGTCGGTCTTAATCATATTATTATTATTATTATTATTTTAAATACCCATATCTTTTTGTCACACTAGTTTTCCATTAATGCTGTACCATCGACTGAATCAACCAATTTTTTTTTTCAGTTTAGGCTATTTGTGAATATGATGTTTCATTTCTTAGTAAAATAATGATGCTGAACAATGTATAGTTTTCGTAATAGGATGTCTAATATCTCCAACACGGAGCGGCGAGTTATTTATTACATACTTTTTTACCTATTTGCAGGTACCACTGTTATACATATACCTACATTCGTTTACAAATTAAATGGCTCGGAAACATGTGCGCTTACCACCCTGTATATCGAAATTCTTTTCTAAATGATTTTTATTAGTCTGCGTTTATGTTAATGCATTTCACAGAGTTTTATTCTACACTTCATTATTTTCAGTTAGTATTCACAATTAAGATTACAATACAATGCAGATACCTTAAAAAAAAAGAATTACAGTTACTTGTTATAAAAATTAAGATGTCACAACAAAGTCAGAAAAATAGGCATTGTGCTGTTACTAAATAATATTGGTGTTAATACTATTTCTTTTTTAGACATTATTTCTAGAGACTCTCTTATGATTGCTTACAGGTGATTATAAGTGCGGAATAGTCTGTAACGATGTATTATCATATGATATCCACGCAGTATGGAATGAATTAATGCATCATTGATTACCTTTCCCATCCCACCTTATTTCCAAACCCTTGAAGTGAAATAGTTTATTCCGGGCAAGCAAGAAAACGCAGACAGATAACAACTCAACTCAACAGAATTAGTTTTTCCACTGAGGATGACCGGGTTTCGGTTTAAAACGCTTTGGAATTTTTTAAAAGGACTTTAATGTGCTTTTAAATGTTTTTATATATGTTTTTACGCACCTTCAAGCAATATATTTACATTTAGTTGTAACTTAATGAATTTTAGTTATTAAACAAGGTGAATTTTCACTGAAATTTTAACTTTTATGAAAGCAGCTACCTGATGCAACAAAGTTGCGGTTCTTTAGGTCCATGTTACGTTGTAATAAGAAGGAGAAAATAATAAAAATAAGTAGATCTTACTTGTTGTTAAAGAAAACAAACTAGTAGGCTGTAGATTGAAGACTCTATAATATTGTCTTATAATCCATACTTTATTAATCCATTAAACAAACAAAGGAAGGATTTGAAGAATCCCACCTTTTGGTCACTGCACTCCTAATTTCTTTAAGAATAAAAATGTTATTGAAAATATCTTGAAGTCTTGACAGATGGCATACCTTGAAATTAAAGTCCCAAATATACCGGAGAATTTTAGTTGGACAGGCAAACTCGTTAAATTTAAAAAATAAAATAAGTTCACTTCATAATAATTTTTAAATAAAAAAATCAAACTGCTAGAAATTTAAGGAGGTTTAAAAGAATTTGAGTTCGGCACATTGAATGCAAAATTCCGATAACGGAAAATTGTGCTGAAAGAACAAAACTTGCTACATCATAAAAATTAATCTTCTTTTTTTGAAAATAAAATGCTGTCACATTTGTATTTATATGAATAACGTGGGGTTTCTAAAAGTGAAAGCACGAGAAAAAATTAAATTCATTAATTAATTAAGAAATGACGATAAACGTTAAAGAACAAATTAATTAAACCGAAACCATAAAATTACTTATAATACGTCAAAATAAACACACCCCTAGCATCAACGCTAACGTGGAGGGAATAAGAACTAACAAGTCACACTTCTGGGTGCGCGCAGAACGAAATCGACGTCACTGGGTAATATTTCCGGATAAAAAACGTTCCTACGAAACGCCGTAGTAGTACAGCGCCTAGAATAAATAGTGTGGAAACCGGCTACAAAATAATACTAAAAAATTTAATCCAATAAATGTACAACGATGCTGAACGATAAGAGGTCGATCACAGCGACATCTGCTAGTACTTTTCAACGTAAACATTGTATAAGAATCAAACTGAGAAAATGTTTCCGCCAGTGGTATGTATTTTAAATACTTAAATTATTTCCTGTTTCCTCGGACTTAGATAGTGATTTTCATAAGCTTTAAAATTATGAAAGATAGTGATCATGGCTAAAAAACGATATTTACTAAATGATAATTTACTAAATTTTTGTTTACGTTGAAAAGAGCTAGCAGATATCACTGCGATCGCCCTATTATCGTACAGAATTGTTGCGAATTTATCGGCTACAATTTTTTAGCATTTTTTAAAGCATTACGGGGATAGCCGGTTGCCACACTATGTATTCTATGCGCTGTAGTAGTAGGCTTAGAAAAGAACAATGACGTCGACTGGGAAAGGTCGTCGATGTTAAGCCTAAGCGCATCGCGCGCTAATATAAGACCGAAACTAGCGATAAAAAAGGAAATGTGATAGTGATATCACAGACATTAATAATTATGATAGCATTAAATGAGAAAGCATTTTGAAAAAAACACGAACAAAAAATTATTCGATAAGCATAGATTCCAATATTTCCAAAATATTTTAACAAATCTTCACCGTTTAATAAGATGAAAGATGATGTCTAAGTAAACAATTTGAAAACGCATAACACATTTGAAAATCCAATTTCAGTAATTATCATTAATTACATATGCCAAATATCCGAATTCTTTTGTTGAACCCTATATAAGATTTATAGATTTTTATATAGAATACATAGTATTCTAAATTTAATTTAGTTGGGAATCACGTAGTACTTCAATAATTTGCCTTAATAAACGAAAATTTATTCGAGATTATTTTTGCTGCCCTGTATATTACTATAGAATTTATGCACAACAAGTAACAGTAAAACATAGTTTAATTTAAAAATGCGAATTCCGCGAATTATTTTTAATGATTCTATATAAGTCATGAACCAAAATTCAGTATTTTGGACGGATTTATGATGTTGTTTCAGTCAAATAGGAAAGCTTTATCTTTTTCTTTTACATTCTCTAAACAATATTAAAAACATTTTGCTGTTTCATTTTTAGAGTTTCGTTTATCGCACGAAACCCTATTACTCCCGCTCCGTTGTCTGCCCGTCACAGAGCCATTCATAGAAACTATTAAACTTACAGAGTTGAAACTTTGTGTATATCTACCTGAATATCAGCTATGAAGCTCAAAATATTAAAATTTGAAAAAATCGTATTATTTTAATAAATAGAGATAAAAAACCAAAATTCTAACACCCTTTTCCTATTAAATTTAAACATTTTTCGTTATAGCAGTTGCCAAAAATTAAAAATCCACAATGAAATTCTTTCTAAAATAATTAATTTTCTATTGAACGATTTCCACGTGAAAAATGAAAATGAAATAAAAAGTTTCACCAATTGAAAAAAACATTAATATGAAATAAAAATGATTGACGTCATAGTGGTAATAAAACGGAAATTTTCACAGATTTCTCACTAATGCAAGGAGTATGAGTATGTGTATGTACACAAAACAGATTAATATCACGTCATTAGAGAATTAAAAAGAAAATCTGACGTCATATTGGAAGTTTAACGAATTTTTCAAATGTTTGAAAATAATACAAAACGAGTATCAATATGAATAATAGAGAATATTAAATATATGAGTTTGAGAAACATATTGAATCATGATAAAAATCCGGCTATGGAAATATTCCCATATTTTAACATTTTTAAGGTGTACAACATGTTTAATTTTGAAATTATTTTTTTGAAATATCGCATTTAGTCCGCGTGACAGCTATTATTATGACAGAATATAATAGCGGGCTTTGCTCGCTATCGGGCTGGTTTAGATATTCGAAAAAAAAGAAAAAATAGACCGGTAATTTTTTACTTTATAAAAGATATGACTTTTTTTTTTTTTTTTTTTTTTTTTTTTTTTTTTTTGCTAAATGAAATTTATTTGGATTTATTAAAGAAAGGATAAAGTGTTTTGAAAGGAATATTAAACGAAACCCTTTGAACGATCTTCGATCACACTTACCCACTTGTTTTGACTTGTCTATTACCCAACAGTATACATCTGATGAAACATATGTATCCAAAAAAATTTGAAATTATTTAAAATGCAGAAATCAAAGTAAATTGATAGAATGATTTATACAGATTGTTCTAATATCATCTAATATAATTAACAATAAAAAATATACTTCTTCTGAAAAGGGCTTAAATTAAATGATAATAAATCTCCTGACCATGTTCTTTTTTTTTCTTTATTGTAAAGCCCATGTGGTAGATACTCGTGATAGTAATCAGCCAGTGGTTATTTCTCCATAAGATTTAAATGGGTAAATAAACGTGGAATTTGATCGACGAGGCACATACTCTGTTGGCTACATTCACACAAACTTTCCTTAAACATATTAGAGAAGCTTCAGCGTTAATTTATCTTTAAAAAACTTGACTATATTTCACTTAGATTACACATTAGCCAAATATTTAGATTAGGCACAGTACATTTAGAAATCACAAGCGTTGAAATAGAATTTTACTGTGTGTATTTTGAAACTATACACACGTGGAAAATATCCATATCAATACTTACTCAAAACTTAGTTTATTTTCTTCACATAAAAGGGTGGAAAATAAAAAAAGAATTCAGTTCAGTTTTATTATAAGGTTGTCATGAACACTTCAATTTTATCTAAACCATGTACCTTTGAAGAGATTAGAATTCTACTTCAATTTTATCTGTAGGTACGGCATCTGTCAGCACAGCAGTAAGCATTCTTTTCTAGAAGTAACTCGGGGCACTTTTGATCCCCTCATATTTTTTCTGCAGTTTTTCAAAAACCTGAAATTCCATTTTATCTAGAGTATGTTGCAAACGGAACCAAATATTCAAATTTCACGGTTTTATCTTTTGCAGTTCAGAAGATATATGAATTCCAAAGTTTCCATTTTGTGACACTCGCTCACTCACCGATCATCAAAAAGATAAGGTACATCCCGAAGCCATAGAAACTTGAAATTTGGAATGAAGGTAGTGTTTAAGATACAAAATAAGAAGAAAATCAAATATCTAAATAATTCGAAAAAAATCGAAATTTTTTAAATAATTCGATCCTCTAGTCTTAGAAACTTGAAATTTGGTGTAAAGGTAGTGTTCAGGATTCAAAAAAAGGAAAAAATTAAAATGTAGGAAAATTCGAAAATAAAATAGAAAACGTTAACTGTTTTTAAATTACAAAAATTTAAAAACTCAAAAACTTCACCTTTTCGAAATAAATACACAAATTAAAACTTCTTTTACTTAAGTAAGGTGTCATACATATAAAAACACAAATATCAAAACTTGACATGTTTCGGTTTACATTATAAAACCATACTCATAAGTAGATACCTCGTCATCAAAAAATCAAACCCGAATGACACTGGACACCATCATATATACAAGATACAGTATAACAAAACAACGCCATCTATAATACAAAACACAAATTAAAAACACATAAAAACATTAACCCTCAAATCAAGCTTGTATACATAATTGTTTCCCTCTATTCAAATTCGCCCCACAATATTTACTCAAAAGCTCTAACCACAAAGGTGGAATAATAAAAGAGAAAGTATCATTACAGACTAAACCCCTTCGTAAATAAATTTCAATGGATTCTCTTATAAGGGACTTGCGGTAAAAACTCGAAATAAAAATTAATTTAATATCATTAAATAAAATTTTAATCCCCCCTCCAAATATAATCTAGATAAAGCTGTTTTCATGCGGCCAAATTTAATGTCAGATTCATGTTCTTTCTTTCTTATACTTAACTTTCTCCCTGTCATACCAATATAATAACGGATTTCACCCCCCTCATTAACATACGGAATTTCATATACCCCTGAAAGATCCTCCTGCTTAACCGGGTCAAACTGTCTATAAAGTAACTCTTTTAATTTATGTGGTGGTTTCGCAATTAAATAAATATCAAACTTTTTTAATCTGAACTTTAACCTCTCAAAGCTACCCTTCATATAAGGAAAAGATACTCTTTTAACTTTAGAACCCTCACCCTCCCTCTCATAATTATCACATACAGCTTGATCACTCCCCCCAATATTATCATTTCTATAATAATTAATCAACTTATTGATGCTACCCAATTTAAAACCATTACTCACAGCTGTATCACGGATAGTCTGTAATTCTTCCTTCAAAAACTCTTCAGAACAAACCTTAAAAGCCCTATTAACTAAAAAACGGAAAGTGGAAAACTTATAATTAAAAGGAGAATACGCCGAATTTGGGATTACATGCCTACTATTCAAACTCTTCCTATAAACCGTTCTCTTCAAAAACTCCCCCTCTCTGGTTAAAAAGGTATCTAAAAAAGGGAGACTACCCCTTTCCTCTAATTCATAAGTAAACTGAATATTACTATCCAAATCATTAACTTCATTAACAAAACTAACAAAAGACTCTACCCCCCAATCCCAAATCAAAACAATATCATCAACATACCTCCTCCAAAAAACAGGCAATTTCTCAAAACTTACAAAAATTCTTTCTTCTAGAGGTCTCATCTTAAATTCAGCTAAAAATCCCGAAATGGGCGAACCCATTGGCGTCCCCATATTCTGCACATATAATTTTCCATCAAACATAAAGAAATTACTCTGTATTATTAATTGTAAACCACTTTTTAAAGTCATTTTAATATTGTCACTAAATTTTTCCGAACTGTCAATCCTATCGTTAATGTCTCTACTCACTTCAGATATATCAATAGACGGGAACAAGGACTTCACATCCATACTTGCCAAAATGCATTTCTGAGGGATCTTAAGTGTCCTAATCTCATTCACAAATTCCACTGTGGAACTGACAACATAGTTAGAATGTGGCAATAAATCCTTTAATAGTAAAACAAACGTCTTTTCCAAGAAATATGTTGGTGCTTGACACCTCATTACTATGGGGCGTAACGGATAACCTTCTTTATGATCTTTAACTCTCCCAACGAGACGTGGAATCACACCTTGTTTATTAATACGTAACTTCACTTTCATAAAATCCGGCCAACTACCCTTCTCAATAATCTCCTTTAATTTCCTATTAATTTTATTCAATGGGCATTTTTCAATAATGGAACAATTGATCTCTTTAATAGCTCCTAGCATTTTATTACAATAATCACTACGATCCATAACTGCAATCCTATTAGATTTATCTGTTTGTTAAAATAGGATATCCTTTTCACTTTTCAGTTTTTTAACAATTTTTAAATCATTATTATCGAGCCCCAAAGGTCTTGCTATATATTTATTTATTTCGGTGAAAATTATATTCCTTGTTTCTTCTCTATTTTCAGTCCTAACACTCACGATTACACACTCAGCTTCCATAACCAGGTTTTTAACCTCATGTCTCTCTTCAAACATAAACTTTGGGCCTCTCTGCAAGACTCCCAATTCTCTGTCACTAAAACACTTACTAGACAGGTTAACAATATCTACTTTTTGTAACCCACTCGTCACTGAAGCTCTCAATAACTCAGGTTTTGCATTCCTTAACAAAACACACACTTTCTTTTTAAGTTTTGTAACTTTACACATGTTCTGCAACTCCCTCACTCTCTCTAATCTTCTATTTAACAAATCGAATTTTCTTGTCAAACTTCCATAACTTTCACTTTCAAAATGTCCAAGCTCGTACACTTTAACTACATCCATGTAAGCACTAAATGTCCTTAAATTCAACTCATTGATAATCGAAAATTTCTTTCTTATATAAAGAGTCAAACACTTCAACTCAAATCTATGTACCAAATTTTCAAACATTTGATTAACTGTTTTATTTCTAATAGACAGAAAATTCGGGATCACATTCAGTTTTTTACACACTTTCAAAAACCTTAAATTCAAAATTTCACTGTCCAGGGCCATTCGTAGATTCTTAAAACGATTAAACGATGCATAAAAACCCATATTTTATCCAGTCTCGATAAAAAATACGTTAACTGTTTTTAAATTACAAAAATTTAAAAACTCAAAAACTTCACCTTTTCGAAATAAATACACAAATTAAAACTTCTTTTACTTAAGTAAGGTGTCATACATATAAAAATACAAATATCAAAACTTGACATGTTTCGGTTTACATTATAAAACCATACTCATAAGTAGATACCTCGTCATCAAAAAATCAAACCCGAATGACACTGGACACCATCATATACAGTATACATTTATACTGTATCTTGTATATATGATGGTGTCCAGTGTCATTCGGGTTTGATTTTTTGATGACGAGGTATCTACTTATGAGTATGGTTTTATAATGTAAACCGAAACATGTCAAGTTTTGATATTTGTGTTTTTATATGTATGACACCTTACTTAAGTAAAAGAAGTTTTAATTTGTGTATTTATTTCGAAAAGGTGAAGTTTTTGAGTTTTTAAATTTTTGTAATTTAAAAACAGTTAACGTATTTTTTATCGAGACTGGATAAAATATGGGTTTTTATGCATCGTTTAATCGTTTTAAGAATCTACGAATGGCCCTGGACAGTGAAATTTTGAATTTAAGGTTTTTGAAAGTGTGTAAAAAACTGAATGTGATCCCGAATTTTCTGTCTATTAGAAATAAAACAGTTAATCAAATGTTTGAAAATTTGGTACATAGATTTGAGTTGAAGTGTTTGACTCTTTATATAAGAAAGAAATTTTCGATTATCAATGAGTTGAATTTAAGGACATTTAGTGCTTACATGGATGTAGTTAAAGTGTACGAGCTTGGACATTTTGAAAGTGAAAGTTATGGAAGTTTGACAAGAAAATTCGATTTGTTAAATAGAAGATTAGAGAGAGTGAGGGAGTTGCAGAACATGTGTAAAGTTACAAAACTTAAAAAGAAAGTGTGTGTTTTGTTAAGGAATGCAAAACCTGAGTTATTGAGAGCTTCAGTGACGAGTGGGTTACAAAAAGTAGATATTGTTAACCTGTCTAGTAAGTGTTTTAGTGACAGAGAATTGGGAGTCTTGCAGAGAGGCCCAAAGTTTATGTTTGAAGAGAGACATGAGGTTAAAAACCTGGTTATGGAAGCTGAGTGTGTAATCGAGAGTGTTAGGACTGAAAATAGAGAAGAAACAAGGAATATAATTTTCACCGAAATAAATAAATATATAGCAAGACCTTTGGGGCTCGATAATAATGATTTAAAAATTGTTAAAAAACTGAAAAGTGAAAAGGATATCCTATTTTTACAAACAGATAAATCTAATAGGATTGCAGTTATGGATCGTAGTGATTATTGTAATAAAATGCTAGGAGCTATTAAAGAGATCAATTGTTCCATTATTGAAAAATGCCCATTGAATAAAATTAATAGGAAATTAAAGGAGATTATTGAGAAGGGTAGTTGGCCGGATTTTATGAAAGTGAAGTTACGTATTAATAAACAAGGTGTGATTCCACGTCTCGTTGGGAGAGTTAAAGATCATAAAGAAGGTTATCCGTTACGCCCCATAGTAATGAGGTGTCAAGCACCAACATATTTCTTGGAAAAGACGTTTGTTTTACTATTAAAGGATTTATTGCCACATTCTAACTATGTTGTCAGTTCCACAGTGGAATTTGTGAATGAGATTAGGACACTTAAGATCCCTCAGAAATGCATTTTGGCAAGTATGGATGTGAAGTCCTTGTTCCCGTCTATTGATATATCTGAAGTGAGTAGAGACATTAACGATAGGATTGACAGTTCGGAAAAATTTAGTGACAATATTAAAATGACTTTAAAAAGTGGTTTACAATTAATAATACAGAGTAATTTCTTTATGTTTGATGGAAAATTATATGTGCAGAATATGGGGACGCCAATGGGTTCGCCCATTTCGGGATTTTTAGCTGAATTTAAGATGAGACCTCTAGAAGAAAGAATTTTTGTAAGTTTTGAGAAATTGCCTGTTTTTTGGAGGAGGTATGTTGATGATATTGTTTTGATTTGGGATTGGGGGGTAGAGTCTTTTGTTAGTTTTGTTAATGAAGTTAATGATTTGGATAGTAATATTCAGTTTACTTATGAATTAGAGGAAAGGGGTAGTCTCCCTTTTTTAGATACCTTTTTAACCAGAGAGGGGGAGTTTTTGAAGAGAACGGTTTATAGGAAGAGTTTGAATAGTAGGCATGTAATCCCAAATTCGGCGTATTCTCCTTTTAATTATAAGTTTTCCACTTTCCGTTTTTTAGTTAATAGGGCTTTTAAGGTTTGTTCTGAAGAGTTTTTGAAGGAAGAATTACAGACTATCCGTGATACAGCTGTGAGTAATGGTTTTAAATTGGGTAGCATCAATAAGTTGATTAATTATTATAGAAATGATAATATTGGGGGGAGTGATCAAGCTGTATGTGATAATTATGAGAGGGAGGGTGAGGGTTCTAAAGTTAAAAGAGTATCTTTTCCTTATATGAAGGGTAGCTTTGAGAGGTTAAAGTTCAGATTAAAAAAGTTTGATATTTATTTAATTGCGAAACCACCACATAAATTAAAAGAGTTACTTTATAGACAGTTTGACCCGGTTAAGCAGGAGGATCTTTCAGGGGTATATGAAATTCCGTATGTTAATGAGGGGGGTGAAATCCGTTATTATATTGGTATGACAGGGAGAAAGTTAAGTATAAGAAAGAAAGAACATGAATCTGACATTAAATTTGGCCGCATGAAAACAGCTTTATCTAGATTATATTTGGAGGGGGGGATTAAAATTTTATTTAATGATATTAAATTAATTTTTATTTCGAGTTTTTACCGCAAGTCCCTTATAAGAGAATCCATTGAAATTTATTTACGAAGGGGTTTAGTCTGTAATGATACTTTCTCTTTTATTATTCCACCTTTGTGGTTAGAGCTTTTGAGTAAATATTGTGGGGCGAATTTGAATAGAGGGAAACAATTATGTATACAAGCTTGATTTGAGGGTTAATGTTTTTATGTGTTTTTAATTTGTGTTTTGTATTATAGATGGCGTTGTTTTGTTATACTGTATCTTGTATATATGATGGTGTCCAGTGTCATTCGGGTTTGATTTTTTGATGACGAGGTATCTACTTATGAGTATGGTTTTATAATGTAAACCGAAACACGTCAAGTTTTGATATTTGTGTTTTTATATGTATGACACCTTACTTAAGTAAAAGAAGTTTTAATTTGTGTATTTAAAATAGAAAAAGTGAAGAAATTGTGAAAAGTCGAATGTTAGAAAATAATTTGATTTGTAGTCTTAGAAACTCTGGCATAAAGGCAGCATTTAAGATACAAAAAAAAAAAGAAAGAAATTTAAAAAATCCAAAAATTTCGAAAATTATCAAAAATTTAAAAAAAGAAATCGGAAAATCGAAACTAGTTCGATTGTTTGGAAATTTTTGGAATTTTTAATTTTGTCTTTATTTGTATTCTAAACAGTATTTTATGCCACATAAGTATCTAGGGTTGCGAGTAATGCCTGAGATCGATAGCACCTGTCTTCGAAGGAATTGAGATTAATTATTTGATTGAATTTGAATTTGATTGAAACTTGACCCACCCTCATAACTTAGCGCTTGCCTAGGAACCTGAAACTTCTTTTTATCTAGAGGATTTTGCAAGCAGAACTAAAGCTCCAAATTTTTAGTACCTTCAAATAACAGGGACAGGGTGTGGGCTTGGCGAAAACCAGCGTATGATATCCAAAAAAAGCGCAAAGTCATGAAAAGGAGGATTACTTAGAAAAAGGAATGAAATCCTATCAAAACATCACATGTAAAAAATGTAGCCAAGTCTCGTTACTCTTTTACAGTAAAAAGTTCTGAGATCATGTACAGCCAAGTTTAGCTATCTTATAAACGATAAAATTTTAATTAACAAATCACTCCTAGTCTCTGCATCTTTAGTTTATGATTATTTTGTGACTTGGCAATTAAGCAGCACAGGGAATTTATTACACCTTACTATGCTATTGGATGGGATATGATTGTTTGATTAAGGCTAATGATGCCGTCACATTGTCTTGCTGTGTAATTGTCAATTCACAAAATAATCATTAGCTAAAGATGTAGAGATGAGGGGTGATTTGTAAATTAAACTTTTAGCGTTAATAATATAACTGAACTTGGCTATACATGATCTCAGAACAGTTTACGGTAAAAGAGTCATGAGACTTGGCTACATTTTTTACATGTGATGTTTATGATGGGATCTATATGTCTTCGTAATTCTGCTCCTAAATTATTTTTAGATTCAACTATCTAAAATCACTCTCAATATTTCAATATTTCCATACAACTTACGCATACATGTTGATATTCAAAGATTTGATTAAAGAAAATATTCCAGATATAAACTTTAGCAATAGCTATTTCACACACTCATCCATTATTTTGTAACTTGTGGTATCCTACTTTACAAAATTTATAGGAAAATTGAAAAACAAATTTTCTTGAATAACTGCCATAAACACAGATAAACATATCATTATTTATTTGAATTACATTAGTTCTCGTAACATATAAACTGCAAAGAATAATATTAGTCATGCATATTCAGGTTTTAATTTTACTAGCCAGTAATCTGTAAAATTTATAAATAAAACTAAAATAAATTTTATTTGTAACTTTTTTAAGTTAAAAATTTTTTTAATTTTTCTCAATCAATGTGCAGTCCGCTAAAACAAATCCTTTAAGAGGTCTTTTCGTTATAGAAATTTTAACAAACTTTGAAATTTCCAATAACAACACATAATTTTGACATCATATTTGGATTTTACAGTAATTTTTACCTTAAGCTACTAAACGGGAAGTAATTTGGCAAAGAAGTTTAGCAATTATGCAGATGTAAAATTTCGAACTCCTAATGTTGCATTAATTTTAAACAGTTGACCAATGGGTTTTGTTTTTTATAAGCATAATTCAAAAGTAGTTGACTGAATTAGTTGAAATTTTGGATTCATATATTTGATGCTTCTACAAATCGACTCCTACTTATATACTCCTATATGAAGTGTTCACTTTTTATAATGAATGTAAAGTACAAACTATTGTACAGGTAGCCAAAACAAAAAGTCAAACGCTAGCTACTACCAATGGCAAAAATTGTGGAATCAGAGTCTATTTGTCTCAACTATGCTATAAAAATTAGGTGTTCGTATTGAAAAGTTTAATTTTTGTTAGAATTTATAATTTGGAATTTTTATCTAAGCTTATTATTTAAGCATAAATTAAAAGATGACAAAATTACCAATCGAATGGGTATTTTTGTATCGACTTTTTGGCGATTAAAGTATATGAAGTGTTCACTTTTTATAATGAATGTAAAGTACAAACTATTGTACAGGTAGTTAAAACAAAAAGTCAAACGCTAGCTACTGCCAATGGCAAAAATTATGGAATCAGAGTCTATTTGTCTCAACTATGCTATAAAAATTAGGTGTTAGTATTGAAAAGTTTAATTTTTGTTAGAATTTACAATTTGGAATATATATCTAGGCTTATTATTTAAGCATAAATTAAACGATGACAAAATTCCCAATGAAATGTCTATTTTCATTTCGACAATTTGGCGATTAAAGTACATGCGGTGTTCTCTTTTTTATAATATATGTAAATACAAACTATTGTACAGGTAGCCAAAACAAAAAGTCAAATGCTAGCTACTGTCAATGGCAAAAAGTATGAAATCAGAGTCCCAACTACCAAATAAATAAGAATAATTGTTTTTAGTTGTAAAGTTGGAAAAAAATTTGTTTATCAAAGATTCAAAAGGGCCTAGAATACACAGACTTGAAACAAACGGCAAATCAACCACGCAATTATTTTATATAATTTTATTTTTCGAAATGCTATTACAGAAAACTATGGAATCACGTCCTTTCTGAGGAAAAAAAAACTATATATTTTTAGATAAAAATACATGGTTAATATTTGATGATTCCAGATGATTGCCCTGGAGGATTGCTCTGATTGCCTTGATGATTGCTCTCGCGTGTAGACTTAATAACGTCGTCGCTCTTCAATGTCCACGTTTAAATCGGTGCCTGTCAGTACTTTTCACGCGGAGTTCCTTATCCCTTGTTTTTGCTTACTTTGGCTGAAACTTAATTTTTTTTTATGTAAAATATATATTTTTTTAGGATAGGGGTATGGATTACATGTTAGCCACTCAATTTGAGGGATATAAAGAAATTTTCCATTCTTTGGGACTTATGACATGGAAACTTGTCCTCTTAAATCTAACGTTATTACTCACACTGATCTTCTACACTAGGAATTAGGAAAATTTCTAAAATATGAAACATATTCCTTCGAATTCTCATTCCGATTCACTAAACACACTTTTTCAAGCACTCTAGAATACACGTGGGTCCAAATCCGTATTAAATCTTTGAACTTAAGATGAACATTGGAAATGTTTTCACTCTTCTTTTATTCTGAAACCTTCAAAACAATTCCATTCTACCGTCACTCACGCTAGCAAAAATTCTTAATTCATTTCCAAACAACCCTTTACTACACTCTTAAATGACTAGTCCTGATGTTATTTCCCCCCTCATAATCTGGCTGGTTTATGCCGCACTGTCAGTTTAGGTTTTGCCTTGCATTTGCGACGATGATATCAAAGTTCATTTAATCGTTAAGCAACATACTGATTGATACCTTGTCTTTAACTGCTTTCTTCCATTCCGTATTGGTATCTTTTGATGATTTTTATCTGATATGCTTGCATATTTTCATATTTCTTAATCATATTACTGGATATTCTTGTATATTTAAAGTACAATCATGACTTGATGATATACGTGGTCTAATAGAACAGGAGGTAGCTTTCAGTAATTCAAACTCTAGAAACTTTCTCAGAAATTTTCAAAACATTAGATTATTAACATGAGAATGCCTTTGCTACATCTCTCAGCGATTTTCCTTACATTAGTAATTTAACGACCGCCTTTCTTATTTCAAATACAGATCTTTTAAAGGTGCAATTTAATTCGCTGGCTTTAAATGAACAAAGTAAAAAATCCAATTATACTGATGTGAGTGCTGATTACATATTTGTGTCAAGGTCAGTATGACTTTAGTTATTAGTAATACACACAAAACAAAAACATTTAATTTGTAGAAGTTAATTTATAAAAGTAAGTGTAAATTGTTTACTTTGTCTTTACCTACATATTAAATATTGAACTTAATTTTTAAATGTTCAACGGCAAATTGTAATTTTAATACACATTTACGTTCAGAATGCTGAAAATGTGAAATACAAATTTCCAATAATTTTGAATTATTAACAAGTGAGATATAAATTACTAAAACAATTAACGAATGATCTTGAAAAGGAAAAGGTCCGTTGTTTAAACATTAAAAACTAAACTCTGTGACATTACAATCCATTAAGGATATACGCCTACGATACACAACTCTGTTTTCTAAGCCATGGTCACCGAAGCGCTATACAGCTTGGTACTCATTTTATCGTATCCAAATGAAGGAAAGATTGAGTGAACCTTGGTCACTTCCGAAGTCGAACTATGGACCTGTAGCCTGACAGCGCGACACTCCGACTACTATGCTATCGGGCTTCATATGAATAAATATACATTACTCGAAAAATAATTTACAGGTTTCTCTGATGGTTGTTTGAGACGACATAAGAAACTACAAAGAGACAGTAAAAAATAAAAATAAACTATAGACACTATAAAAACTGAAAGAAAACCTCCAAGGATAATTTGGAATTAATTGGATTTCAATTATTAATCATTAATTAATGTTTCAATTATTATAATTTATCGGGTAACATCTATTATGGTTTCAATTAAAAGGGGTGAATTATTCCACATTACAAAAATAAACACAACCGCATTACACAAATTTCCAATTAGATTTATTAATGCATTGCTTGTCAGAAGGAAGAAGTGAAAAAGGAACATTAACTTTCTTCAAAATAAAAATCAGCTGAATCATAAAAGAGATGTCACACATGTTACTTTCCTGATAAGTAGGCTCTTTTGTTGACAAGTTAGAATTAGTAAATGCCAAACGAGGGGCTGATAAAGACAGTTCCATACAAAAATTTCTGTCGTACATCAATACACTAATTTCTAGAAACGCATATAAGTACAATGATTTGTTATTTAGCATAGATATAATATAGTAGCCACTCTCAAGCAAAAGATAATTATACAGTACTTTATATTATAAATTGTGATGAATTTTAACTTTGTATTCAAGTTTGGAACGTGAATCGACTGAGATTTATCATATTAATGATTTTCACCACGATATTAAATTAAGGGTTACTTTGTTATTAAAATTTAAAAAAATAATTATCTTAATTTAGCATATTTACATACTTTGGTTAATCTTGCAAAATACCTTTTTTACACCTTTTGTATTCTTAAGTATATTACTTTGCGTCATACTAATTTTAATAGTGTTTGTATAACTCTAAAGATAATTTATTTCATACATGTTAATATTGTTCTAGTTATTTATTTTACATTTTTCGTATTTGGTAGTCTCATTAATGAAAAATTACTAATTTGTTTACTACTTGAGTTTAACAAACTACTACTCTATTACACTTCAAAGATAAGTAATGTGAAAAAAATAATATGAACTGCAATAATATAAAATATTACCATTTTATAACAAATTATTATTTAATAAATATTTTAAAGTTGCATTTGCCTTTATTTATATGCAACTACGGAACAAAGTATGTAAATTACTATTTATACAAATAATTTAAGAAACAGAGAGATGTACAATGGAATTTAAAATTAAAATAAAACGAATATATATTCTTTCACATATGTTTAGAAAGATCATTTAAGATTAAATAGCATACAATTATGTAGGTTAGTCTGTAAAATTTTAATATTTTTATGTTAAAAGGAAATTATTTGTTTTAAATATAAAGCTGGATGAAAAGATTAACACATTGCTTTGAAATTTGACTTCAAACTTCATTAATATTTTAAGCTTAGCTCTAATAGATTTTAATCCAAAAGTCTTCTACACTGATCATGTAACACTCTTAGAATTTGAGAATAATATTTGCTATATCGTATTAAATTGGGAGAGAGTGTAAGAGACTATTCTGCATCAAATTATTTAAATTCCTCTAACAAACTCTAGTTTCAAATTAAGAATCGCTTTAATCCAGAATTCATTGTTCTAAAATAAAGGTATATTTATTGCTTTTAAATGCACAAAGCATAAATATCTTTAAAATCAGAATATTTGTTCTATATTTATTTATTAACGTATACCGTGAATCCAGTTTATAACAATGCAGAAGGGACCTGAGAAATGTACCGTTAAAATGTTTTATTGTTATGGTCAGGGCCAAGGATTGTTCTTGAATTCACAATGCAGAGCAAAATATTAATAAGTTTTATACGAAAGAGTATTTTATGTTTGATAATTATCTTGGTTATTAATTAATAATTAAAATAATTTTATATCTATAGAAGGATCAGCATACATTTTAATTATTCAAAAATAGATAATATATGTGCAATGAGAGTACCAATGTAGTGCAATTTCACTACAGAATTAGAATAGAACCTATGTGAATTTCGAGAAACACACATACGTATACGTGAAATATCTTTTATTTTGTGAGAACTCAAATTACAATATTTTGAAAAAAATGCATAAATTAAACCTTCAAAAGGTCCTTATTTTTTACAAAACTCTTTTTTTAGATTACTTTATATTATATATTTAATCTACCTTTCATACCTACCCGTCCCCGAATAAGACGAATTGCAAGTTTAAACGAGTTTCAATTATTTGTATAGATCCAAAGATGTTATAATTGTACTCCAAAAGTTAAATTTGTAATTAATTTCCAAGAAGTAATTTAAAAACTGATTAACTGATTTCCTGACGAATTAGTCCTTTTAATTACAGTTGTCAACGGACAGAAACAGTGTATCTCAAAAAAAAAAAAAAAAAAAAAAAAAAAAAAAAAAAAAAAAAAAAAAAAACAGAAAGAAAACAACAACAAAAAAACTTAATATACTTTATTGTTGGAAATTCAATTGGATTTCCATCATATTAAGAAAAAAACTTATTTCCTAGCGTACGCTGCAGAGGGAGTCATATCTGTATGAAAGAACAGCCAATATACTTTTATGTTTCTAAAACAGCGGAACGCAAAAACTGTGTATTTCGTGTAATTATTTATCGTTCTTTACAGAGTGATGAGACTGTCTCCTGTACCTATGACGTAAATTTCTCAAAATCGAATGTAACACAAATGCAATACATCGGGTTGCCATCTCGCTAGTATTTTATTTTGAATATATATTACTTTTCAAAAAATTCTATCAACAAATGCTTTTCGTATAATATTAACATATTATTCAATATATATATAGAGAGAGATTTTAAAATATGACAATGTTTTTACCAGCTTCTTCCTTGAATTCCCAATATATTTTTTAATAGCTAACTATATTTTTCAGAACTAACGATATGTATATATAATACTTTTGAAATCAAAAGACGACAAACAACTCATTTTAACCAAATCAGACCGAATGTTAAATTTAAAAATGGCATGTAATTAAGTTATATATAGAATATTTTTAGATTTAAATAAATAGCTATCAAATTCGAATATCAGTCGGTGGATTTTATTAAAGGGACATTTAGTAGTTCTGATGCTTTCTGCGAATTGATATGAAATATATATTTTTTTAATAAATCTTTTATTATTTTCATTGCATTTTGCATTTGATATCACGCTTATAACCCATTTTGGTTTTTAATATCTATTTGATTAGATTATATATATATACAGGGCTTGACAAATGCGATCGCCTGGTCGCCACTTTCGACCAACTTTTCCTATCTGGCCACTAACTTTTTTCATATGACATTGTTATTTATTTAGTTTCTTTTTTTTCAAAAATTTAACTAAAAAAGGAGCACAAACGATATTTGTCTCCATTACCCCCACTCGTTCGGGCAGCAAGTCTTCTCTCGTACTTTTAATGGAAAAGCCAAGTTTAAAATGCATTTTCTATTTTAAACACACAAAGTGCCTTTCTTTTCCGTTCTAGTCGGCTTGGCATGGCACATGATGAGAATGTGGGGAGAGGAGGGAAGTTTCAATAAGAAATATTGCAATCCAATCTGTGACATTTAAAAATTGGATGCAATGATTTAAAAAGCTTAACGCTTTTTTTTTTTTTTTTTTTTGTAACTTTCAAATCAGATTTTTGTGTTCAGAATTAAAATTGATTAATCTATCACATTCATTTGAAAGAATAATAACATATAAGGGATTGTAAGTAATTCATTCGAAGTAAATCCATAAACCTTAATTAAAATTTCAAGAATAATTAATTTTAATAAAATAATATGCATCTTTTAAATATTTCTTCCCCGCTTAAAAAGTTTAGCGCCTAGCACTTGTTTGCATCACACATGTACGGCGTCACTCTGTCATGGAGACAAGTGTCTGGTACTGGGTTGTTATTCAAGAATATTTTATAATTACATTGTTTGGATTATTATCTGCAGTAAATGAAAATAAAAAATCATTGATTGAACTTCAGAAGACTAAGGTATTTTTTTTATTATTATTTATTCTTACATTCCTATCGTAGATCCTTTAAACGTTGGAAAAATGTTTTTTGGGTTTTTTTGTTTTGTTTTTTGTTTTGTCTTTTCAAAATAAACCTCAGTCGGCTGCTTATTCCGTTATGTAATCCCAGTGCGGGAAAATGTTTTTTCTTTCATTTATTTTTTCGTTTTAGCAATGTATATTACTGCGAACGTCACAAGTTTTAATTAAATTTCTTGTAAGATGTCTCATTATAGATGCTGCAAAGTTACAAAATATTAAAAAATTAACTTGAAATTATATTCACAGACATTTAAAAAAAATTAAACTTTTATTTTTTATTTGGCAAAACTAAGAGAGTCCATTAAATGCAAATTTCAAATTAATAAAATCAATATTATTTGACTGAATTCGATAGGCTAAATAGGCAAAAAAATCGTTTTCCGGGTTCACTATTTTATCGGTGCTTTCTCATCAGATATAGATTTTGTAGCACTCAACTATTCGGACTTTTGAAGCATTCGGCAATCAGCATTTCCCAAACATGTCGATTGTTTAGAGTTTACAATATTTCCTCTTTGTTTTGTTTTTTCAGAGCTATAGTTTTGGATAAGTTTCCTCATAAAACTTAGTGTTATTGTCTTTTTTTTAATTAAGTACTATTCTGAGCTATGCAACTAATAATTCTAAACTTTGTTTGTTTTTTTCTCACGTAATTCACAAAAAAAGTTTGTTCTTTTTGGAAATCAATAGCGGGGGAGGGGTGTATATATATATATATATATATATATATATATATATATATATATATATATATATATATATATATATATATATATATATATAAGTTCTTTATTTATATTTTAGCGCTTTATATTCAATAAAGTAGCTAATTTCACAACAAAAAAATAAATAAAAACACATCTTTAAAAAACCTTATGATATTTTCAATATTTTTTTTAATGCGAGAAACATGAAGATCTTTTTAAATCTCAATGTACAGCCTTTTGTTTAATAATTTATGAAATATAATAATTCTGTAATTAGTTTTCCTCATTAAATTTCTTCAAAATCAGAAAAAAATAAAAGGAAGCGCATTTCTTTGACACCCTTTTCAACCTTATTAAGACTGGACTTTTTACAATCAAACATGTGAACACGTTGATTAAGCTTCTCTTTGATTCATTTTTCGTGGGATAACTTTTGTATGTAAATGTCAATTCAAATTATCAAAGAAAATATAGTAAATTTAGTTTTTTTTTTTTTTTAATTGGAAACTTTATTTATGAATTTTCATTTATTTAATAAAATAATATAAAGTTTCCAATGCATTTGAAAAATGAATATAGCATAAATCAGACCTTGGCTACTTTTCATTTAAAAACCATGTTAAAATATATATATATATATACTATTTGTTATATGTTCAATAAAAGTAAGCGAATTTCACAACATAATTTTTTTAACGTCAATTTAAAAAATAAATTATGATTGATAAAACCGACAACGCCGTAATAACTCACACAAAAACATTTATTTAATAATTTGTTGGTGTTTCTTATTTGTAATTTGTTTAATTACCAAAATCAGCATCGTTGGTAAATGTCCAACAATAAAAAGTCTTTAGTTAATATCTATGCCTGTATTCTGAAAATTTTATTACATTTTCGCGGAAGAAATAAAAATAATTCGTACATATATATATATCGAAATACACTATTTTGTTTAATGATTTAAGAAATTTGACAATTAATTAATTAGTTTTCTTTATTAAATTTCTTCAAAAAACTGGATCAAAACCAATTTTTTAAAGTAAAATATATTTCTAGAAATTTTCTTTAACCTAATAATGAATTGACATTTTATCTTCAAATGTATAATCGATTGTGAATAATATTTACATTATTTTAATTTTTTTTGTATGGGAAGAACATTTTCTTACATTATTCAAGTCACGTATAAAATAATGAACATCAAATTTAGTTATTTAAGCATAAACTTTCTTTGTGAATTTGTATTCCTTTCATATTCTTAATAAAAGAATAGAAAGAGTTGCAAATTCATCTGAGTATTTAACTTTGTGTTTTTAAGTGTTTGATGATATCATAACATAGCAAGCCATTATTTGGTATATTTTACATCATCCCCAGAGATCAAAACACTTCTGTTTAGTATTTTAAAGTGCTATTTTCAAAAGCCAATTTGAAATAAAAATAAAATAATCTGAGAGATAGAATGAGACATAGAGACTAACAAATATAAAGACAATTTTATTTTCACTAAGTATTGAATAATATATGTTATCCAAGTATTTTTAATGATAATTACTTAAATATAATATTTTCTAAATTAATGTTTGAAATTTTAGTTGTTGTTGTTTGAAAATCACAAATGGAAGTGCAACCCTTCCTCCACCAAAAAAAAAAAAAAAAAAAAAAAAAAAACACCCCATACATTTTAATCTCTAAACTGTCACAGAAAAAAAATGAGATAGACATTCAACTGTACATTATGTTTTTTTTTTCATTTTATCTTGAAAATACTAGCTCCGTGGGTAGTCTTCATAATCCAATTGTACTGAACTCTTCGGTAAACTGTACCATAGGATACCAAATTGGAAAGTTTTCGGTCAAGTAATTCGGTAGTATGAAGGATTAAATTTAGGAACGTCTAATGTTAATTTTATTTGTAATCGTTGCAAAACAAATAGCAACGCGTGTAATTTTTTTAAGCACACCTCCAAAAATATCTAATGAATGAGCTGAAAAGGGCTGAAAGGGTGGGGGGGCTGTACTTTTTAATTTCAATGTAGCATAAGCTAGAAAATTCAAATTTTAAATAACAAAATCACTTTTTTTTCAACCTAGCCAGTAGTTAAAATTGAAATTTTTCTTTATTATTTGTCTACAGTATTAAGATTTTCAAATTAAGTTTAATAAATATTACGATATTTTATTTTTATTTTTATTTAATTTCAATTTAGAATCAAGTTTTGCAATTCAGAAAAAAGAGAGAGATATCCAAATTCAGTTTATTTGTTTTAAATGTTTAATGTATTTTACAGAGTTGAAACTTACTTAATATTTTACAATATGTGTTTTCTAAATTCTGCTTGTTATTGATTCTAATAAAATAATACGTACGTGTTTGAACTTTTTAGCCTTTAGTTGATTCATACACATACATGCCAAAGCAGAAAAATAATCCACTTTTCTCTTATTGAAAAGAATAATTCATAACTCTATAGACAAAACTGCATTTCAAAAAGTTCACGTTTTCTGATAATTTCTAAGTTCTGTTGAATGACATGAATGGGAATGACAAATATGTTTTGAACTTTAAAGTTATGAATTTATGAAATCATATTTACTCGAACATGTAATACCATAGTTTTTATTCAAAAACAGTGATTTTTATTTTTCTTCCTGTGAAGAATAATAAATTTTATTATTTTTAAACTTTCAGACCATATTATTTAATACTATTTTTTCGCACACAGGCATTTTGTTCTTGTTTCATTGTCCATCATTTAACAAAAGATGGATTTACAATTTTAGTTGAACGGGTTCAACTACTTTCATTATTTATTATCATTGTTATTCATATTATTATTATTATTATTATTATTATTATTATTATTATTATTATTATTATTTATTTATTTATTTATTTATTTATTTATTTATTTATTTAAATTATTATTTCGCTCACAGATATTTTGTTCTTGTTTCATTGTCCATTATTTAACAAAAGAGAGATTTGCTGCAATTTTAGTTGAACGGGTTCAACTACTTTCATTATTTATCATCATTATTATTCATATTCATATTATTATTATTATTATTATTATTATTTATTTATTTATTTATTTATTTATGATTATTATTTCGCACACAGATATTTTGTTCTTGTTTCATTGTCAATCATTTAACAAAAGAGAGATTTGCTGCAATTTTAGTTGAACGAGTTCATGATTTATTTCATGATTTATTTTCATTATTATTATTATTATTATTATTCATTTATATTCATTATTCATTTATTTTAATTATTCATTATACATTCATTTATTTTCATTATTCATTATACATTCATTATTTTTTTTCACTGTTTTAAGTCAAGTGCGAGTATAACTCGTGCTCAAAGGATTTCGTACATTGAATTTATTAATTACTATTTATTAATCAATAAAAAACTCCTAGTACCCCTATTTTGTTTCACAATTTTAGTTTCAGTAGATTCGGAAATACAAGGGGGGGGGAGGGATATTGTTCCAGTACTTTCAAAGATATCTCTGAAAATATAATGCCTAAAATTAAAACAACTATTTTTTTTTAATTCCTGGTTACGATATCTTTCAAACGATACCCTACACGATACATACAAAGAAATTTTTTTCAAGTAACTTAATTAATATCTCGGCTAATTAGCGACAAAGAGTTTTGAAAATCATTATCAAATACCTTTGGATTATTCCTCGAGCACCCGTCAACTCCGACACTGACTGCCCGAAAAGTAATGTTTGTGTGTAACGGGGAAATGCGTTTTTGTCAAAATCTATGTTACCTAGGAAAATCGCTATAGTTTTCCTCCATGTTTTAAATAAACTTCTACTAGCCCTAATTTGTTCATAGTTTAGGTTTCAGTAGATTCGGAAATAGAGGGGGGCGGGCATACTTTTGAAGTGCACTTTCGGCGATATCTCTGAAATATTATATCTCTGAAAATATATTACCTAAAATTAAAACAAATATATTTTTGAGTTCGGTATTACGAGATCTTTCACACGATATTCCACACGATATACAAAAATAAATCTTTTTTTTTATTTTTCAAGTAAATTTTTTTCCTTATTTTTTTCTACATATATTTGTGGATTGCTAATAATCTGAAAATATGTGGGTAAAATGGCTACATAACTTTCCCAAGTTTGAACTTTCCACGTCTCATAGTTTACGAAAAAAAGGGCTCTGACAGACGGACAGACAATCAATATTAAATATTAAACAATAAGTGGCTATGTCTAACTGTGTAGTTTTATAATTTGCAGTAATTGAAATCATTACGAAGTTGCAAAGAAAGTATTCTTAAAATTATCTTCTTTAAATATTGTTTAACACAAGCTAAATAATTTTCATTTAAAATTATACATCTGATTAATTTTTTTGTAGCTATATATATATAAATGCTATGTCATTCTGGATAATATATATATATATATATATATATATATATATATATATATATATATTTGGATTTAAGTCAATCGGCCCTTTCCATGCATTGAAAAATATGAGTAAAAATTCTTAATAGAGCATTTTATCTTTTAAAAAAAGTATTAATATTGTAATTTATGTTACACAATGCATCTTTCACTATGCCCCACGTATCCCATTGTACCACAGATATGTAGTACAATTGTACACCACACAGGGCACAGTTTTAATCCTTATATAGTTTTTTTTTTAAAGACTATACAGGCATATTCTTTGAAAAAATTAATAAAGTAAGATACGTAGCTAAAGGATTCATTAATTACGCAATTTTTTCATGTAGATGTAAATAGTAGAACTAAAATTGTAAATATTTTAAATAATAACTAGCTGGCCCTCGCCCGGCGTTGCCCGGGCCCGTGGTAATAAATTTAAAAAAGAAACATCAAGTTTTTATTATTTGATATCTTTAACGGGATTTTGTATGAAATTATATTTTAAAATAAAAAAATCACAAAAAATATTGATATTTAGTGATAAAAGCGCTCATTTTCTTGTTTTCTTTTTATGTAGGGTCGTTTCATAATTTTAAAATAAAAAGTTCTTTTTGTCCGAAATCTTCGAAATCTTTATTCCTGATAAATAAAACGGTTTTACAGCCCGTGCAAAAATTTCGTGAAAAAATATTGTTATCTAGTTGTAAAATAAATGTTTTCTTCTCTCTTTTTTTGTTTGTTTGTTCGTTTTCACGTCGGCTCCTTTAACATAGCTATAAAAATATTGTTCTCATCGTCCGAACTCTCTGACATTTCAATCCAAAAAATATTGATATTTAGTGATAAAAGCGCTCATTTTCTAGTTTACGTAGAGTCGTTTTATAGTTTTAAAATAAAAAGTTCTTTTGTCCGAACTCTTTGAAATATTTATTGATGATTAATAAAACGGTTTTACAGCCCGTGTAAAACTTTCGTAAAAAAATACTGTAGTCTAGTTGTAAAAGAAATGTTTTCTTCTTGCTTTTTTGTTTGTTTGTTTTCGCGTCGGCTCCTTTAACAAAGCATTAAAAAATTGTCTCATCTTCCGAACTCTCTGACATTTCAATCCGTTATATATATATATATATAACTGTATCCAAGCTCTCTTTAAAATTTTGCGAAAAAGTATGCATATTTAGTAGTGGAAACATGTGTTCTTAAAAAACCGCTTTAGCTTTCAATCTCACAGCAAAAATATATTAGAAAATCTATGCTTTCAATGCAATGGTGACTCCATCCGTTTTCAATCAACCTTTTCAATCTCCCTAGGCTAAACAGGTGAGGGCTAATCCATCAGGTTTCTCCTTCCTGAGGTAAGAACCATTCAAATAACGTTGGCGCATGCACGAGAAAATAATCATGTAGGAAGTTTGACAAAATGCGCTTTTCGTTTTATATATAGATTTTTATTTGTAAGTTTCAGAAGAAAAAAATAAAAACTTAAAATGTTGTCTTCTGTTCCAAATCGTTTCACTATGAACAACATTATTTAAATATGTTGTATTAAAATTTCCAATACTTTAAAGTATAAATGCTATGCTACACAAACTCAAATAACTATAATTTAAAGTATTTATATTTGGCACGTTTTCATACAAATATAGACATCTCATTCAAAAATCCTATCCGTCCATTGCATTTCATGTATTATTTGTATTTTTCGTTGATATTAGTATTTGCAAATGATTGGGAATATATAAATATCTTGTATTGTCTACTATAAAATATTTATTTACAAATTCCTTCATTTCTAGTAATTATGCAGAAAATACACAAGGGACGTTTATTATGTTTTACATTTATTTAAAATACATCTAATTTTCTCGAAAAATTATCTGAGAAACAGAATAGTTTCGTAACATAAAGTTTAATTA
This sequence comes from Maratus michaelseni, assembly GCA_963931845.1. Lineage (NCBI taxonomy): Eukaryota > Metazoa > Arthropoda > Arachnida > Araneae > Salticidae > Maratus > Maratus michaelseni. The sequence goes on from OZ007587.1 coordinate 322,885,852, forward strand.
AAATCCTTTTGTCAACTGAAGTTTAAGTGTCTGTTTATTCTGTTCATATAAAGACATAAATTTAGCTTATGTCACAATCGCACCCATTTGCATATTTGATTGAACATCACCTAAACTTTTGAAAGACGACTCTTGAGGCACTATAAGGTTTCTTCTCTAATGAAGTGATGTAGAGTTTATCTGTGATTTCTAAAATGTGCTGGAAAATATTTTTATACATTGGAAGCAAGTTATTGCACATTTGTATATTAACGATGATTATTGAACTTAAATATTTCATCTATGTAAAACTCAGAGAATAATACTTTTAAATAGAAAAACGTAATATATGTTTTATTTTGCATTTATTAATCAGAATTATAAATTACGTAATGTATAATTATTCATAAGTAATAACCATGTTCAATTTATATTACATAGTTGAAAATATTAAAAGTTTCAATAATAATGAACACGTTTTTTGCATAAATTAATTATGCATGCATTTTCCTTTCAAAAATTTAAAATGCAAATTGATTTTTCGTCTTTTGTCAATGCTTTAAAACTCAATTTTTTCTTTTAAATTTTACATTCCTCATAATACGGTGCCATACATGACAAGAAGTCAGAATTGGGAATTTGCTATATGGCCCATTATGGGACACATTTTGTTTACGGAGTTCTAGTAAAAATAAACTGTTCTACACATAACAGAGTTGTCTACTCCTGTGTATAGTATGAAATTCATGCAATGAACAAATTATATTATATATAAATTTCTTTGTTTTAACCCATTAAGCGCCATTGCTCCCATTTTGGGAACATTGCTTCATGATTTTTTTCTAAAGTGAGTATTTTATATATTGTTAAAAGGTTCGTGTTATTTGAATTTTGAATATAATAGACGACTTCTGAATTTTTTTTTAAGTTTCATTAAAATTTTCTATTTTTTAAAATGAGTTTTAAAAGGCAAAAAATAGCTTTTTGGCCGTACTCGAAAGAAAAAAAACCTCTATAATAAAAATTATATTTTTTAGTTAAACTATGTTTATAACAGTGTATTATATTAAACAACATCAATCCGGAATTAATATGTATAATTGATCAATCACAATTATCGAAAGCATAAGTTGTTCCCAAAATGGGAGCAATGGCTCTTAATGGGGTAATGTTATTGAAAACTTGTACATATGACTCCGTGCATTTATGGTATTTATTTTTCAGTTTATTAGCTATAAAAGGGATAATATCATTCTGAAACTAATATTTAAAGAAGATTTCATATAAATTAGTCCAACTTTTACATTTATAATAAAAAAATCAAAATGAAATTACCAGTTCTATAAGCATTTTCATTATCCATCCCTTTATTTTTCATCATTGCATTATTTTTTTATTCTGATTTTTTTACATGGAAGATGATTGAACAATTTTTTAGATTTGGATGATTTTTCGGCTGTTCCAGAAATCGTTTTTTTCCCTGATTGCAGTATTGCAACATACGAGGAAGATATCTTCCTCATATGTATGTCGCATAAATTATTTTCTATTACATATGTAATAGAAAATGATTTATGCGACGATTTATCCCATGTTATATTTGGTGAAATAGAACTTTCCGTAAATTCTAAATAAACAGACAATCAAGAAATATATGATTTAGAGTTTAAAAAAGACAAAGTATTAAAAGCAGACTTGATATTTCAGATGAAAGTTCAGACGAATCTTCAAATCGGAATATGGAAAAACTAAGCAAAAAAAAAAAAAAAAAAAAAAAAAAAAGTTAAAAAATCAATTTTAGAAAACGCAAAAATTAATATAATGCTGCATAAAAAATGTTCCATCATTTTCATGTAAAATAGTAGGACAGAAATGATGTAAATGGGAGAAATAATGAGATGGATAATGAAAATGCTTATGGAATCGATAATTTTATGTTTTATTTTTATTATAAATGTAGATGTTGGACTAATTTATATGAATTATTCGTAAAATATCAGTTTCAGAATGATATTACCCATTTTATATCTAAAGAACAGTGAAATAACAACCATAAATGCACGGAGGCATAAGTAAAAATTTTGAAAAAAATTACCCTCATTAAGAGCCATTGCTCCCATTTTGGGAACATGCTATTTTTCTTAAATATTCGAATTTTTTTTTATTTTTTCTTCAGAAATACTTTAAAGACTTCCTATTCATAAAGAAAAAACAACTGTTCCATAAAAAAATAGTTTAATATATATAGCGGCGCTTAATGGGTTACCAAATTTGCAGCTATTTTAATGATTTATAATTATTCTTCAGTATAAAAAGTAATAGTTACTATGTTAAAATTCTCATTGTAGTCCGAAGCAAGAAATTTTAAAACCAAAAGACAGCAAGTAGAGCAAGGATTTAACATATAAGAATATGGCAAATTATACACAGTGTAAGGTGCGGAAGAAAAGAAAATTTGTGTTTTTAGTTCCTTAAAATATATTAATATGCACTTATGAATAAATAATATGAAAACAAGTAGCAATTTACTAGTAAGAATTATTCAATTATGATAATTATCAATGCTTTCCTAAATGTTTTAAGTAAATAATTCTTCCTTTAAATGATCCTAATTTATGACTGGAGAGTCTTAACATCATATAACACTATACCAAATACTTTTCCACTAAATATTGTATCTAAACAGTATAAATATACAGGGTGTCCCAAAAGTCTCCATACAACTTCAAAAATTAATTACACCAAAAATAATAGGCCTACAGCAAAAATAATTACAACAGTACATAGAGTAACTTAAAAAGTTTTTTCTACTACCTTCGTATACTTGTATATGAGATCCTTTCGTTGCACGAAGAATATCAAGTAGATATTCCAATTCCATCCATGTGCGTTTCAGCATGCTAACACCAACAGTAGTTACAACTGCTTGGTTCTGTTGTTTCAAGTGAACAGTCTCGTGGAATTGAAACAAAAGGTCAACAGTAACAGCAACAGTAGTTACAACCGTTTAGATCTTTTGTTTCAATTCCATTTTTGCTTCAATTATTTTTGCTGTAGGCCTATTATTTTTTTTTTTTGTAATTAATTTTTGAAGTTGTACGGATACTTTTGTGACACCCTGTACATCAACATTCAACTACATGTATTAATTCAGTAACAGAGTCACTAAAATCTTTAGAATCATTAATTACATTTGTGAATCATGTAGAGAATTTTAAAAGTGGTGAATATGAATGAATTTTTTCAAAATATTGCTACCTTTATTTAAACTAATATAGGAGAAAGATTATTTGATGATCGTACAGATAATTTATTGAACTTCGTCTGAAAAGATCTAAAAAGTCAAAATATACGTTTTATTCGAATTTGAACGCTCGCCAACCCCCCGTGAATTGCAAAGAAATTCACATTCAGACCGTTACGCGGTCCCAGCTCGCTTCGCTCGCTCGACCCTTTTTATTTTTTAGTAATTCTAGCCGGAATAAGTGCTACAATAAATCATTTGAACATATGAAATTGACAATTTTTTTAATGTAAAAAAGCAATTGAAAACTCCGTGGAAAACACAACTAAAAATGAATTTAGTTGATGCTACTAATGGGCATATAAATAATTTAAATTACATGAAAAAAGGATCTTTGAAACATAATTAGTTTAAAACTTATTGCACCTATAATATACGGTACAACACGGCTTAAATTCATTTTTAAAAAAAGTACGTGGTAGGAAGATAGTTTATCCTGAATGATTGTTTACATTTCATTCGACATTTTCTATTGTAATTGATTATAGATTTCTACAAAATAAATTATTTTTACTTCAATAAAACAGCAACAGACGGCAGCAAGGGCATTCTAGAAAGTTTATATTTTATTATCTCCGATTTTTTGTGTGAGTGAAATTCGTAAATAAATTCTAAATAAGAGTTGAGAATTTATTTGAAATTAACAATATTACTCATAATTAAAATGAGGAATCATCTCAGACGCTTTGGATTACGTGCATATTAGGTATTTTATTTTTAATAATTGCTAGTTTCACTGTTCTGACACTAACCGCCATATTGGAGGCGGAGCTAACACAATCTTGTCTGTTCATTGGTCTGAGCTATGGAAACTACGGTTGTTGCCAACAATAAGGTAGAAATTCAGCCCTATTTCCGCGCCACGTAAGACAAATATATATATAGATAATAATTGCTAGCTTGAGTTTCACTGCTCTGACACTAACCGCCATATTGGAGGCGGAGCTAACACAATCTTGTCTGTTCATTGGTCTGAGCTCTGGAAACTACGGTTGTTGCCAACGATAAGGTAAAAATTCAGCCCTATTTCGGCGCCGCGTAAGACGAATATATATATAGATGTTTAATTAAATTAATAATTCTTCAGTTGTTTAAATTAATATTCTTCAGTGTTTTGCACTTGTACTCCTTTTAATATTTATTTGCGCTTGACTGTCCATAACCTGTCCCACCTAGTGAAACAAATTAGGATAGATGTACATTTCATTACGTAAAACGTTTCCTATGTTAGCATTTTCGATCACTTATAATTTTTTACAAAGTTAAGAAGTTAAGACATATGTACATTTCCTTAAATAAAACTTTTTTTGAGGCAGCATTTTCGGTCACTTATATTTTTTTACAAAGATGAGAAGTTAAGCAATAAGTAACATTCATTGTGTAAGGAATGAACAAAAAAAATTTTTTTAATAATCATTAATCAAATTAATGTCCCCAGCAGCAAAATCTACCCTTATTACCCCCTGAAGATGCCGATCAACATATTCCTTTCAATATTAAGCTGTTTTACAAAAATATGCTACAAAGGCTTTCCTAAATAATTTTTCTGGTATATGATTCTTTGTATTGATATTATTTATTTTGGACTATCTTGAAATTGGAAAATATATAAAGCGCATTTACTTACGAAGAATCTCTATCCATCGCAGAAAAGATATCACAAAGTAGTTGTTAAACTTTAATTTCACGACATTGTCACTCCATGAATAATTAGGAAAACAATGCCGTTCAGACAAAAGTACTTCTTGAATAACATTTCACCATTGAATTTAGAACCATTGTTTAAAAACAACTGAAAAGGGATCTTTGCGAAGAATCTGTCAAACAAAATGACGTACCTTTTATATTCTAGAAATCCTTGAAATTTTAGACTTAACAAAAGAATTATGTTAGAGAAACAATCTTTAGAGTGTTGTTTTCATCAGACAAATGGGATTAATTACAACAGTTTTCCACGAACGTATTTAATCCGTGAATAAAATTCATATTAAAACTTTACAGATTTTAATATGTTTAATTATTTACTTTACTTCTTTACTTAGTATTTTTTTCTTCTATAAAGTGAACGATAACTATGTCATACAATTTATAAAATTGATTAATCCAAAACCCATTAAATTCGTCTTAGTTTAGTTAAAAAAAAAACATTTTATAAACACCTTCATTATTTAATAAAAATAAAGCATCGACAGATGCCAATAGAATAACGAAACAAATCTTGATTCTGAGAAAATTTGGGGTACTTCTGAGATTTATAAAATAAAAAAGTCTAAATTAAGAAAAAAAAGAACGATACTCTCTACAAATCAATGAGTTCGACAAGTACATGAATGTGCATGAATAAGCTGTTGTTATTGTTATCGTGTTCATAGATAACACATAAGAAAAAATAATCTAAATAGCTTCAAAAGCTTAGACGCTGAAGTAACAAAATCAGGTGTCTGTGGGCTGTAGAAAAGCACACGAGGTAGTAAACGAACTTTAAAAATACTTCAATTGCTAGACAGTAAAAAAAAAATCGTCGAAGTTAGTTCGGTACCTGAAAATTTTCTGAGAGTAACATAGGATCTTGTTCTGATGGGATGTATTTTCACACATTAGAAGTGGTTTGTTGAAGTTATGCTCCAGCCGGCATGAATCTCATTTGCTAAATATTTAAAAAATTTAGAATCTAAATTTCAAGTAAGATCCATACTATATTCTTTCCTGTGGCGTAATTTACCTTTTACGTTATTTTATGTGCATAATAAACAATCTTTTTAATTGTAAAAAGTGTTCAAACTGTACTTTCTCTCAAGTTATAGATTATTTTTTATACAAAATTTCAACAATCCGGACGATTTACAATCTTGTGTAATGAAGATTAATAAGGGATATCTATATCTTACAAGTCTAATTAACTGTCCACGCTTCATTTACTGTATTCATGGCCTTTCTTTAATGTAACAGATATTATCGTCAGAATTATTCAAAAATAGCTTTATTACAGTATTTAAGTGGTTTTTTTTTACGTATTATCAAAAAACAGATATTATCGTCAGAACTATTCCAAAATAGCTTTATAGCTCTAAATAGTTTACATGAAGGCGATATTGCAAAATCCAGTTTCAATCGTCATATGCAGCATAATTATTGTACCTTCAAAAAAAATTGTTACTACCAAAAATAATTTCAGTTTTTCGCAGATTTCAATTCGCAGATTCAATTTTCGCAGAAAACGAATATTTCCGTATGGGAATTTCATAAAGAATTACTTATGACTCAGATTTAATTATATGCAACATAATTGAAACGCGAACAGTATTGAAGTATTTTTTTTTTATCATTTCAAAATCAAAAGTCATTTTCTGTTCATTAGGACATGTAACACTATATATTACATTATGTATCAATTACATAACTATAAGCATAATTTTTTAATAACAAGACATAATATTAAAGTATTTTTCCTGTTTAACTTATTCAAAAACTTGCAATCTACACAGAATCTTCTTCCATCTAATTAAGATTCAAATTTTTATTTAGTACCCTTCAACAAACTTTTGATTTATTTTTCCTGAGAATGGTATTTACTTACACATTTCACATCCAATTATCAAAGAAAAATTCCAAAATTTATTCCTAATAAAGGTAAAATGTCATTATGCATTTCCATTCCCTCTCTAAATTTTAATAAAAGTGTATGTAGTTTGCAATCAATTTGATTAAATTATTGTGTGCTTAATGATGTAAGATACCGAAACTTTACTATACTTGATTTATATTTTGTGTGAATATATTTCCATACAATTCTTTTTGCGAATGCTAATATAAACAAAACAATGGTAAAAATAATGTAACATGGAGAAGAGGTGTCAGGATGTATGTGTGGAGATCTAAGATCAATCGTACGTGAGAAGTAACTTTTTTATCACTAATTTGTTAGACGTCAGTTATCTAAAAATCAAGACTTCAACATTTTCGTTTCTAAATGTTTATAAACTATTGAAAAGAGAAGAAAATATGCATCTTATTTCCAATTACTTTCTAAATAAATCATAAAATTTTCTATATAAATCATATAATTTTCTATATAAATCATATAATTTTCAATAATTTCGTAGAATGTTATTCTTCTGAAACACTTCAGCTCTGTTAAATCTTCGATGTCACATAATAATTTGAAATCTGAATTGCAGTATATAGATACATATTTTATTTAAATGTTTATCATTAAATTAATATATTTTTTAATTATCTGCAGTAATTTTTTACTATAGTAAATTATAATATCTATTTAAAATATAAGTAATTTTGTTCTCAAATTATTTGACAAATATATTTATTTTGCAATATAATGTTTAATTGAACATCTTTTATCATTAGAAATTTAAATCTCTGTTTATTCAGAGCATATAAGGACACAAATTTACATTATGCCACAATTGCATCCATTTGCATATTTGTTATATGATACATTAGACACTATAAGGTTTCTTCTCTGATGGAATTTCGTGCTGTTTGTATCGGATTCTTCAAATGATCTAGAAAATAATTAAAGCATCGAAAACATGATGCTTTTATTTTCAGTTAATTAAATGATGTTTCAATATTGTTGTGGGTTTTCATAATCAAACGAAATTCCATACATTGTGTTTACTTTCCATAGAATTATATTGCGCCAGAATGAAAAAAAAAGCATGGATCATACGACCGAACCAGAAATAAAGTCGAAGTCTGACCCAAAGCTGAAATGAAAAAAATTAATCCATATTATAATACATTATATATTATATCATATTATAATACAAATATATAACATATTATAATACAAATATATAACATATTAAAATACAAATATATAACATATTATAATAACAATATATAACATATTATAATACAAATATATAACATATTATAATATAAACTATTACTCAATAATAGCCTCTAATACTAATTTTATTTTTATGTGGAAAAAAAACATATATGTATATTAATTAATGTTCAAATATATAATTGCTTTTATCTCAAAAATATTCAGGACTTTCTCTAAAACATACAGTCAACCCAAACATGACCCGCAAACGTCAAATACCCGCCCGAATCTGAAACAATTAAAGTCCACCTAACCCGAATCTGAAACAATTAAAGTCCACCTCACCCGATTCTGACCGGAAAAGAAAAATATTACCTTCAGCCCAACCCGTCCCGAAACGCGAATCTGGTGAATTTTGGGTAAAATCAGATTACCCCACCCGATAGAGGACTGTAAACTGGATTACAATTTAAATGACGCTGACTACTTTATGTTGACGTTGAATATTGTTTATTTATGAGTTAAATGATATAATTAATATTTATAATATGTGTATATTTAGATCAACTAATAAATACTGTAAGTTATATCTATATTTATATATTAATTCTACATAATTATTAATTTGACAATCATGGCAATATATTTGTTGAATGGTGAGTAATTTGGATTAAAACGATTAATATAAAGTAACACAGTTCACCTCTTTAATATTTACACGATGCACAAACCAAAACGTTTAAACAATATACATTTCACAGAAAGAAACTAATAATACACAATCTGGGTCATTCATCAAAGCTCACGCAGTCAAGAACAATCCACAGTTGATAATCTCCTTTCAAGTTAAACTGCCATTATCGTTCACAGTTTAATGTATCAAAGTTACTACACTTAAAGAAATATATATGTCGTAGGCTTATTGCAAACAGTCAGGTTAATTGAAGAATCATCTGCTATTTTTCAACCAGCCTGATATTTGTCAGGTTTTTTGCGAAGAGGCTAATTGGAAAATAACCTGATGAATCAACCTGATAATTGTAGTCAGTGAACCAAGATAAATTATAAAGCAAATGAAAATTTAAAATATAAAAAAATATGCTTCATCAGCGGATTTCATTGATACATCTTCGTGAAGAAAGAATCAGAATATACCCTTAAAATAAAAATAAAGTGTTCACTAATCAGCTCTAAGGCGCAATGCGCGCTTATTTTTATTTTAAGTGAGCCATAGACTTAAAATCAAAATAAAGTAGTCAGTAATCTCAGGCACTGAAGAACGTAAATCACACCTACCCATAAGGTAGTGTTTTAATATATTGTTTTACTGTTTTTATTCAGCAACTCATCTTCTCTACGTAATACAGGACAAACATTGAAAATCTGCTTGAACTGCAGATTTTATTGAAACTTTTTAATCAGTTTATTGATTTTGCACAAAATATATCCTTAAAATAAATATAAAGCGTTCACTAATTTTATACACTCAGAAACGTATTTCAAATCTATCAATAAGACAGTTTTCTCATATATTTCTTATACATATTTTAACTTCTGCTGTTATTTTTTTTAAATACAATTATACGTTAACAATCACTACAATTGGTCATTGCAATTAGCCCAGATGGAAACAGGATGTATGGACAAATAGAAAAAGAAACAAATGAAAAAAAATATCAGGCTGCCTAAACTAAGTCATATCCACTATAACAATCATTAGAATCAACAATAATCGTAAAGTCTTTAATAATTCGGTAAAAGTAGATACAAGGGTCGATCCAGAAATGATTTGCCAAAGAGATCCAGCCGCACGGGAAGGTGCGAGGCGAAATACGGAAACAGCGCTGTGCGCGGCTGTTCCCGCACTCGCGATTCCCCCGGCCGCGCTTCGCTGCGCCGCTCATTCTTGGCTCAGCAGCAGTCCGAGATGGAGTTTCCCATTGTTGATCCCGCCAAGTGCGATATTCGTTCCGGAATTCACTTTTTGCATGCCAGAGGGACTCCACCCGTAGATATTCATCGTCAGTTGACGACTGACAGCCGGTGTAACGCTGCTACAGGACAACGCCCGATCTTACGTATCCCGTCAAACCCAAGAACTTTTGACACAATTTGGGTGGACTGTCATGCCCCACCCAACTTACAGTCCAGACGTCGCACCTAGTGATTATCACTTGTTCCCCAAGTTAAAGGAACACTTGGGTGGACAACGCTTCCGGAGCGACGATGACGTCAAAGAAGAAGAGAAACTAATCCTCAACGGGTTGGTGGCGGAGTTCTACGACAATGGGATACAGAAATTGGAGCTCCGTTTACAAAAATGCGTAGAAAAATATGGCGATTACGTATAAAAATAGAGAAAAATTTCTTCTTTCCAACGATGTCAATTTCTATGAGAATAAACAAAGTTGTCTATTTGTAAATTTGATGGAAACCTTATTTCTGGATCGACCCTCGTATTAAGGAACTTTATAAGCAATGGGCATGAAATTGAGTTTAAGGGAACAACAGATGTATTAAATAATGTTATTTTCTAATTCAAGAGAAAGCTTTTTTTTTTTTTTACCATGGTCTGATCAAAATGCAAAAATGTCCCATTAAAGTACCTGAATTATGCCAACTTTAAAAATCTAATCCACGCAGAATTCACGGAGCGCGGCGTTTCGCTCGCATATTTAAATTTATGTATCTCAATTTCTATGAAAGAAAAAGTTATGAAACGTCACACAATGTATATCTAATTAAAATGTTTCAGCAAAGCTTAAATTACGCTAGAAATTAATGAACATAACAAAGGATGTGAATTATCACTTACTACACAGCGTATAACCAACAGAGTGAAAAAAATGTCCAGACCAGGGATCGAACCCGGAATCCTTGGTATCACACAACAATGCTTTACTCTTTCAGGTATCCCGTTGGTTGGTTGATTGATGACGGCCGATTATCAACTCGAGGGATATAAGGCCTAGGAGGAGTGCCCTCCGTAGGGTGTTTCTAAGGGATCCTAACCCGTATTTATGGCAAGGTTCGAAGAAAACCACGGAAAACTCCGAACATTTAAGTCGACAAGCACGACTGGGGTTTGAACCTAGCAACTCCCGTCTACCAGCTTTTAGAGCAGAACCTCTCAGCCACTGGTGGAGCGTCAGATATCCGGACGACATACAGTCTATCATTTTGCACTCTTATATATCGGAAAGACTGCAACTTTGCAGAACAAGATGGAAAGTCATTCATGAGGGCACATCTGTATATATATATATATATATATATCTAATTAAATTTTTTAGCAGAACTGATATTACGCGGATATTAATGACTATAACAAAGCATGTGAAATATCACTTACTGCACAGAGTACAACCAACAGACATTTACATATGTACATACAACATACAAGTCTGGATATTTTTTTCATTCTGTTGGTTGTACGCTGTACAGTAAGTGATAATTCACATCCGTTGCAGAATGTTTTATATTGTTACATGTACTTTATTATAATATCTAAGAGATTCGTTGTTTTGAAAGAAAATATTAAAAATATGATTATCGCAGTAAAATTATCGCAGTATACTCGAAATTTTTTTTTTATTATTATTTTTTTAATACAGTGGAGCAAATTCGTTTCCTTTCAACATCAGTATCTGGATTTGTATCGTGTTCACTAGCGGTTCACGATGACTTCGCGTAATAGAAAATCTCTGTCGTTGAAGGAAAAAATGTGCGTTTAAAAAAATGGATGACAACCAACATTTAAAAAGAGTGGATCTTGCCAAAGAATTAGGTTTACCAGTTTCAACATTAAACACGCTAATCTATAAGCGTAAGATCATCGAGGAAAGCCATCATCAAAGTGGATGTAGTACTTTAAAAAACTTCGCGTCCAAAGCAGAAAATTCGCTGACGTTGAAAAATTGTTTTACAGTGGTTTGATCAGTGTCGTAGTGCAAAAATTTTCATCAGCGGTCCTTTGCTTATGGAGAAAGCACGAACAATTTCGAGGAAGCTGAATGTGGAATGCGATGCATCATTTTCTTCAGAATGGCTTCACAAATTTAAATTAAGACATGGCATAACAGGCAAAACTGTAAGTGGAGAGTCTGGAGATGTTGATTGCGAAACAGTGGATGATTGGATTTAAAACCAATTGCCAAATCTGATAAAAGGATATGAACAAACAGACATTTTCAGTGATCGTGAAACCGGTTTGTTTTATAACCTTCTGTCATCTAAAACTCTTGCAATCAAATCGGATACCTGTCATGGCGGAAAAAAGAGTAAAGTGCGATTAACAGTGTCGTTGTGTGCCAATGTAGATGGATCAGAAAAATTGCCTCCTTTGATTATTGGCAAATCAAAAAAGCCCCGCTGCTTCAAAAATGTGAAAACATTACCAACAATGTACCTGGCCAATAAAAAATAATGGATGACAATGTCTTTCTTTACCGATTGGTTAAAAGAATTAGATGATAAAATGCGAAAGCAGAAGCGGCGAATCATTTTATTCATTGATCAGTATTCAGCTCATCCACCTGATACGGATTTTCTAAAAAACATAACTGTCAAATTCATCCCTGCAAATTGTACCAGCAAATTGCAGCCACTGGATTTAGGGGTCATAAAATCCCTAAAACAACATTATCGAAAACTTTTGGTGAAAACAGCTATCACCAGTTTAGACCACAGTGACTTCGAACATATGAACATTAATATCTTACAAGCTATGAATTTCATAATGATGGCTTGGCAAAATTTTTTACCCAAAACGATAAAAAACTGCTTCACCATTGGCGGATTTTTAACTCCAGTGGCTGTCAATCCTATTGAAAACGCCGAACCTGATCATTTTGTTCCACCAGAAAACTGATCAAATTTAAGTGATCTTACTACATTTGATGATTTTGTGCAGTGTGATTCGGAACTTGCAACATGTTCTCTTCTAACAATCGATGAAATGATCGCAAATGAGGAAACTAGCAGTGAAGAAGAGGATAACTGTACTCAAAAGCCACTGCCAAGTTTTCAACAAGTTTTGGCGGGTTTTAACACTATGCAAGAATTCCTCATTAGCAGTGATTTGAATGATAATGTTAAGATGGCACTTTTAACTGTGAACAATGAACTTTTTTCTGTGCATTCCAAAAATTCCGTACAACCTAAAATAACAAAATATTTTGTACATTGTGAATGAATATGAATAGTTGTAAGTTGTAAATTATATCCGGAATAAGAAGTTTAGTATTACATATCTCTTGTATTTCATGTATTTTATCTCTGATTTTTTTATTTTTCGTAATTACGGAATTGTTCGTACTTTTGTGAATTTCGTTTATACGTTATTTCATTTATACGTTTTTTTTTTTTGCTCCACTGTATATATTTCTGTAAATCATGAAGACAAATTAATATTTTTTCTTTTCCGTACTGAAAAATGAAAACAAGTGTGCAGAGTTTTTCATTCAGTAAATATAAAAAATATCATGGCAAGATTTAAATATTTTTTTTTAAATTCATATACATATTTTTTAATATTTTACATTTAAAAATGTATAAATATGAAAATATATAATTAAAAATAATCCGTAAAAATATTCATATAAAAAACAGAAAATATTTTGTGTCCCGAACCATCATTAGAGGCGAACAAATATTGGCTATTCAATAGAAACAACGCTTGTCCAAATACCTTTTTGTCTTTATCTAAAACTCGTGAATTTTCAAAAAGTACTGTTTTATTATAAGCCCCACGCTTGCATTTGCACTTTAAGGATTTTGTTTATTCAGAACATTATCAAAATGTACGTTTTCCTAACACTTAATGCCGTATCCCGCATCCAACGTAAAAAATTTGCTGTGGAAAACTTAAAATTAATCAAAAATTAAATTTATAATTTTGCATATATCCTTTCAATAGACTTTCTCTAAAATATACTATATACTCTAATATACTCTAATAAAAAATGTGAAAAGTAAAGACATAAAATTGTTTTACTGTTTAACTTTCTAATTGTATTTATGAATAAATTTCGAGAATAATAAATAACTTTTGTTGTTTGGAAATGCAAATTTACTTAATTTTTACCAAATACCATTGATTAATTAGATCCATATTTAAATTTTTGTTCATTTAAAAATATTCAAAAGCTTACCCTTTAAATCATTTAACTTAACCATGCACACTCAAAAAGTAATTGCAGAATCAAACAATTTTATTTATAAAATTTATAGAAATACCAGCTGGAAAGACCGAGCTAAAATCGGTTAAAATTAGCTTTGTGTTCAACGCGATATAACAACTTCTCTTTACAACATATAACAATTAGTTCTAACTACCGTGATTGGTTGAATTATTTTTTCAAGAACGTTCTACGGACTCTGATTGGTTGAATCATGTATCTCGGCTGCTACTGGGAATTTCTAGAAAATTTCTTCAGATTCTGAAAGACAAATTTTTTCGCCAAATTTCGCCATTCTTTCATTTGGCGCCAAGCATGTATTTTGGCATTAATAATCTTAAAAGTCGATTTTTCGGCCAAATCCCGCCAAAGGCGACAACATTTCGTCAGACATCGCCAAATTTGGTGAAATGTTGCCAACATTGCGACTTTGTTTACTGCCAACTGTTCAACAACTTAATAACTGCATTAACTTTTATTCCCTTTTAAATGCATTGACCCGTAGTGACCCCAAATTGATCCAATAATCGAATTTTCTTGAACATGTGACCCAACCCAATGGTCATCTCGTATCCTAAAATGGTTGGATACAAAATTTAATTGAAACTGTTAGAGCCGGTTTTTAGATAAAATTACTTTCGCCCGTAGTGACCCAAAAATGATCCACTTATCGAAATTTCTCGAACATGTGACCTAGTCCAATGGTCTTCTTGTAACCCAAAATGGTAGGACACAAAATTTAGTCAAATTCGTTAGGGCCGTTTTTTAGATAAATATAGTTTGACCCATATCAACCCAAAAATGACAACTAATCGAATTTTCTCGAATATGTGACCTAGTCCAATGGTTTTCTTGTAACCCAAAATGGTGGGATACAAAATTTAGTCAAAATTGATTGTGCCACTTTTTAGATAAAATTAATTTGACCCCCTAGTGACCCAAAAATGACCCAAAAATGACCCACGATTGAAGTTTTCTCGAACATGTGACTCAGGTCAACGGTCTTCTCATATTCCAAAACGGTAGGAAACAAAATTTCATCAACAGTGTTAGAGTCGTTTTTAGATAAAATTACCTTGACCCGTAGTAACCACAAAATGACCCACTAATCGAATTTTCTCGAACAAGTGACCTAGTCCAATGGTCTTCTCGTGTCCAAAAACGGTACGATACAAAATTTAATTAAAATCGTTAGAGCTGTTTTTTAGATAAAATTTGCACATATATACACACACACAAAGACACACAAGTTTTCTCGTTATTACATTATATGCTACGAATGTTTGAGAGGTTTTTTTTTTTATTGTATGTTGTTCAGAAAGAGTTTTTCAATGAATAAGAAAAGCAAAAATGGACATTTTTGACGATGTAAGATTGTGGATTACCTCATATATGCAATCTTTTTTTGTACAATTTATTACTTAAACAAAAATCCTACAAGATGAACGCTGAATTTTTATCTAATATCATCGTTTTTCTTTTTTTTTTCTTTTTTTTGTATCGTAGGGGGTATCATGTAAAAGTTCTCGTAATATCGAACTCAAAAATATTTGTTTTTCTTTTAAGTATTATATTTTCCGAAATATCATCGAAAATACACTGCAAAAATATGTTCCCACCACTGTACTTTCGAATTTACTGATACTAAAATTATGAAAAAATTGGGGATAGTAGAAGTTTATTTAAACCTTGCAGGAAAACTATGGCAATTTTCCTAGGTCACATAGTTTTTGAAAAAAAAAACGCATATTTCCGTTTGACACATACTTTAATTTACGGGCGGTCAGCGGAAACGTTGACGGGCGCTCGAGATATCTATCGAAGCAGAACCATCCAAGGATAGTTGCTATTGATTTTCGAAAAGAACTACTGACGGTAATTAGCCGTGATATTAATTAAGTTACTTGATTTTTTTATGTATCGTGTAGGGTATCGTTCGAATGTACCCGTAACACTGGACTCAAAAATATATTTGTTTTAATTTCGGTATTATATTTTCAGAGATATCGTCGAAAAAAGTGTACTGCAAATAAACTACGTCTCTCGCCTCCTATTTCCGAATCTATTGAAACTAAACTTATGAACAAAATAAGGGTAGTTAAAGTTTGTTAATTAATAAATAGTAATTAATAAATTTAATGCACGGAACCCTTTGAGTGCGAGTTATACTCGCACCTGACCGATTTATTTAAATATCTCCTCAGGTAATTTATATTATTTATTTATTTTTTCTCTATACTCTTCTTAAACTATATCACTTTCCTTTTTAGTTGACAAGATATTTCTAAAATCTATGCTTGATTTAACACTTTATTTGTTAAACACTTATAAGCCGTGCGGAAGATTTTAATAATTCAAATAAAATTATTTATACTATTTAAAAATATTTTGGCAACTAAAAGAGAAAAATACGCAGCTTTATTATTATTATTATTATTATTTTTAAATGTGAATTCAATTATTATTTTTTTCCATCACACAACGAGTTTAATACGGGAAATTATGCGAATGTTTAAAGAAAAATGTAAATTTCTGGAAAACGCGAATTCCGGGAACACAAAAGCGAGATTATACTCTATTAAGTATTTATAATTCAGCATGACAGAATTTCAAAAATAAAAATTATTTATTATTCATTGTTTATTATTTATTTTACTGTTATTTACAATATTTAAAATTTAGTTCTTCGTTTATCTCTAATTGATGAAATTATTTTGATAAACATATTTCAATAAATTGAAAATGCTTTTAGACATTCATTGAACGTTAATGCTTCTGACTATACTTACACCCGCATTTATATCTTTAAGCAAACATTTATATAATGTATTTTATTTAGCATCTGTCTGGATGATGCATTGCATTCATGAAGATGTCAAGCATTACTGATTTATTAGACGTACGTATGTTTGATTACATATCATGTGACAGCATATCTGCCACAGGAATGCTATGAATGTATTGAATGGAAAATAATTATCGGATTTATTCTTTACTTTACGCTAATAATTTTAAATTTAAGCTGTTAGGTGCAAACTACCATATTTCAAAATATTTAGAATAAATAGAAAGTGAAATTTACATTTGTAAAACGTACTCAGATGATTTTATATGTAATAAAAGATTAACCTATTTTGTTACATGACTGATGCAGAATGGCTTATACATTTAACAGCAAGATGACAGTTATAATATCTCAATTAATTAAATGAGCAAAAAAGTGCAATCAACGTCAAAATTGAAGGAGTCGGAGCAAGAGAGTGCCACATTTCGAAACTTCTGAGCTATTTCAATTTAAAAATTTGATCAACTACTGAAATCAAGATATATAACCTAAAGTTTTTTTCGCCAATGTCTTAGTAACATTTGAGTTATTCTGAGTAACAATATGGCATTACTTTAATGATATTACATTTATGTTTTGTTTTTTTTTGTAAATTAACTATCTTCATTAGGGGCATAAACATCTGAGGCAAGAACAAAACCTGTGACATATGCTGCCACCAAGTGACATTAGAAACAAATTATGTGTTGAATATTATAATTTACAATATTAAGCAGCAGATTACAGTGTTAGATTTATTTCACCAAAAATGTGGCTTGGCACTTTCTTGCTGCGACCCCCTCAATTGTATAAATATTGTTTAGTAAGGAGATATGGCATTTTCGTATACTTTGTCTAAATTAAAATTTTATAAATATTTTCTTTGCAAAATTATCTGGTTTTCATAAGAAGTATCTCATATTTATGGCAAATTATTTTACAAATATGTGTTATTTTCATTTTTATTGTTTGATGTTATTAATTCAAATAATTATTGTTAAAATAATTTTAACATATAGGCTTTGAATCATAAGTGTATCAATTATTGCTGTCGAAATATGAATAATTCAAAGCATTTTTAAACGGTGCCTATGAAGCCTAAAGGAAGAAACTTTACAAACAAGTTGGCGTACGTTGGACACGTTTCAATTTGGCTCAATTTGAATTGGTAATTTTTAATGTAAAATTTTAAATTTTAGCTACTGAAAGTAGTTTTAAATGTCGTTTAAAAATTTATAATAATATGAAATACTAGCAGATCCGCCCGCCGTTGCCCGGTCCCGTCAAAAAATAATACGAAATGCGAAATCACTCTAAAAATCGCTGCACAAAACTCTTCCTCTGGTAACTCTTTGTCTTTCGAAAATTAAGTAGAGAGATGGACCCGAAGTGGAAATAAATTTAATACCACCTCCTCAAATGTCTAGATCATTTGATTTCAAACTGGTCAGTTTTTCGTCAAAATTTTTTTTAAATGTTACCGTCAGATTTTTACAAAATTTGCATTTTCGGAATCAGAAAAATAAAATCAGTTTCGATTCAAATAATCCAGTAATACTCGAGGATGAGTAAAAATGAAACTTTTTCGTTGTCTGAGATTATCAAATCTGTAACTTTCTTTTGCGGTTTCAATATAAATAGCCATTTTCAGTGTGCACGCGGGAAAATCTTTTAATTCCACCACCAGCAGATGCATTCTGTTCTAAACAAATTTTGCGACACGTGTCCCCGCTGCCTACGATACTGTGTATAGAAGACGTGCTAGGAACGTGCTGCAAAATCTTTTAGTTCCAGTTTCTACCACCAGGGAGCATTCTGTTCTAAATAAATCTACTTCCGAACGAAACTCCGGCACTCGTTCCTGCTTCGTACGGCACCGTGTAGAAGGCGTGCCGTGCACGCGCGAAAAATCTGTTAGTTCCACTTTCCAACGCCAGGGAGTACCAAATATATACCATAAATAATTAGCTATATCTTAATTAGTTCATGTTAAGTTCAATGAACCGATTCCTGTTGAAATCGAACCCATAGAACTCGAGAAAATAAATCCCCCCTCCCCCCAGGATATTAATATTCATAAATGGTGGTAACCAAGTGCTGAAAAATATATACCGAAGTTTATTTACTACCAGGGAGGCCTCCTAAGAATGTAGAAAAGATTTCGTTTGAATCGGACCAAGATTAAATGCAAAATCTTCCCACCAAATTTCCTAGCTCTACGTGCAGCAGTCTCTTCAGAACACAACGGAGAAACACACACACACACAAACACAAACACAAACGCAAAAACTTCCTTCTTTATTATAGTTGGAGATTGAAAAAATTAATTTTTAATATTTAATTGCAAAAACTTTAATTAGTAATATACATATGCCAATGGATACTTGCGAGGATTTCGCACTGCATTCTAATAACTTTTAGCAAATATCTATTATTTTTTAACTGCAGGTTTAAACTTTTTATGAAAAATTGAGGGTATAAATATCTGCAAACAATATTAGTCAATCCAGTATATTATCTCATTTATTCATTCAAAGTTACAGTATAAACAGATAGAAGATATCAAAATTCTCGCGTAAGAAAAAAAAAATTAACGATTCTATTTTAACAGCATTAGAATAAGACGTCATACGTTTCTTGAAAAACAGGAAACAAAGAAAAATAAAATGAATGCATTTAAAATACAATTTAATCTAATATAACAAAGCATACATTTATTCTTCACATGGAATACCATTGCTTTGATCGATCGAGGGTGTCTTTTTCTTCTAAACATTTCAATTTCAATTTTACTTTTTAACCATAAATATATAGTAATCTCGTTCAGAGAAATACTTTATCGTTTTTGTACTATATGTTTTTTTATAATCATTCTTGACCATCATATAATGCGGCATTTTATTTTTGTGGCAACACTAATTTGAGGAAAACCTTTAATTTCCTTTAACACATGGGCTGATAAGTTCCCGGTCTAGTAAAGAAAACACAACGTTTTAACATAACTTTATAACTTTAATAAATAACATAATTTTAATAAATAATAATAATAATAATTTAATAATAATAATAATTTAATAATAATAATTTAATAAATAAATAATAATAATAATTTAATAATAATAACATAATTTTATAACGAAAAAGTTCCAAACAGTGCTCAGAATCATCAACTCGTTGTTGTTTTTGGTCAAAAGTCAACATGCGCGGCATCCACTTTGACAACAGCTTTTTCATAGACAAATGTTCATTCAAAATAAAACCTACACATTCCTTGGATATCTTCAGTATCTGAGCTATCTCCTGCAACTTCACTTTGCAGTTCCCCAAAACGATTTTGTGGACTTTTTTTTATGTTTCCCGGAGTATTCACCTCTTTTGCGTGGTGCATCACTGGTGTCCGTACGACTACGTTTAAATTCAGCAAACCAGTCAATAATGGTTGATTTACCTGGTGCAGTGTGCGGTTAACGCTTATCAAGTCAAGCTTTTGTTTGAACGGTGTTTTTTCCCATCAAATAACAATTCTTGAAATTCTTATTTATCCATTTTTTTTGTTTATCAAAAAAGTCGTTCAACTAAAACCACTCTAACGTTTTATCCACACGGCGAATCGTCATAACATTTTTTTCTGGTATCTTTTAAAGGTTACTAAAAACATTTACTAAAAAAAATTACTAAAAAAAGCATCGGTTTGGCTATTGCAACGGTATCTGTGTGCCAGACCGGGAACTTTTAAGACCATGTGTTATAAAAACAATGCCGATTTAATTTTTAATTAATTGCAATTTTTAAACAAAATAATGGTTTAATGAAATGGGAGTGTACAATGTCAGAAGCCGCTTTTAAATCCTATCATATGGTATCTCATTTATCGCTCTGCGTTTTTTATTTTCTTAGGAAAAGGGAGGTTGACAACAGAAATATTATATTGGATGATATGTGTGTATGTGTGTAACGGAGAGAAAGAGAGATAGAAATATGTCTAGCATCCACTAAAATTTTGAGAAAGTCTCACAACATGTTAACTAATGTTTATTTCATTCAGTCAATCATATAAAAGGAACGTCATAACACTTAAACGCTTCAATGAAGAACTAGTAGCATACTGACAATTTTGACATAGTTAGAATCATCACATTTAATAATGAGCATATGGTACTCAGGCAGTCACAGTTATCAGATGTATTGTATGTGTTCTCTGTGAAGACACTCAATTTTACTACTTGGAGAAATAAGATGTTAAAGGATCAGGGTCCATAAGCCGTGTTTTTGGCCCATGAAATAGACTAAAACTCAATTTTGTTATACTGACTTAATTATTTCACTTTTTAATATTAGAAGGTTTAAGCTGTACGATTTCAACAATAGTTTTTGCATTTTGTTCGGATTTATATGACTTACTCAAGCTCAAAGTTCGTATTATTCGTAGTTTTTGATGAAAAATACGCAATTTCTCCTAATTTTACCTCAATTATTTATATGAGAGCAATCGTGCAACACTTTCTTCTTTACATATATTACAAAATACATCAAAATGTACAATATACTATGTAAAAATAAAAGTGTTGCAAAGCTGCGCTCATAGTAAAATATAATAAAGTATATTAAAAATTGAGGTAAAATTAGGAGAAATTGCGTATTTTTCATCAAAAACTACAAATAATACGAGCTGTGAGCTTGTGTAAGTTATTTAAAAACGAAAAAAATGCAAAAACTATTGTTGAAATCGTACAGGATAAACCTTCTAATATTGAAAAGTGAAATGATTAAGTCAGTGTAACAAAATCGAATTTCAGTCTTATTTCATGGGCCAAAAACGCGGTTTATTGACCATGATCCTTTATAATTATCTTTGAATGAGGAATTATCATTGGTTCACCTGGGGCACCAGATATGTGAAAGAGATAATTTAAGACTGGTTTGAACCGCTTTTAAGCATGGAAAAAATAAAATAAATGTACCCGGTGGAAAATTGTTCTTTTTGTTTTCATTGGAGCAATAGAATATGAAATATATTTATAAAAAACATAATGTTGGCTGACCTTGTCTTAAATATCACATAACAGTACATGAAATGTTTTTTCTGTGAATAAACTAATATCCAAATCCGCTTACTTATCAAAATAGTTTTTAAAAAATTAATGACATACTCTCCAACATGAGAGGATTTTTTAAATTGTTTTAGCTGTCATAGTTTATATATGTAGCATCGTACGCATTTCAACAGAGACAAAATTATCGTTGCCAGAGTACAAATTATTTGTGTAAAAAAGGGTGAGGTTAATTCTGGCTTTATGCTTTTTTTCTTTTTCAGATGTTATGCTTTTCATTTATTTACGAAGAAACATAACATATAAAATATTAAAATGTAGAATATTTCTAAAAAAAAAATACTTACTTGTATTTTTAAAATTTTTTTAAAAGTTATCTTGTTAGATATATTTTTTAATTTATTCTCACATAATTAAAAAATGTCACGTATGTGTTGTAATTAACTTAAATTAAAAATGCATTTTAAGGAACAGTCACGTAACTTTTAAAATGAAGTTTTTAAAACAAACTTTAATACTTTACTGTAACTATTCGTATTAGCTTACTTTAAAAAATATTCTGATAATTGGTGTATTTTTTTATCTTTAGAAAAAGGTGAACAATGTCAAATATTGCTTTAAATTTCCTGTATTTCAACAAAATAGAAATACGAAAAATATAGTATTTGTTCTATCTTAAAAAATATAGAAAATTCCAAAAAGTACTTATGAAAAAAAAATTCTATGTCGAATGAAAATGCGTACTTCAATAATACTCCTAACAATATTTTTAGTTATTAAGCATCCTAAATGAATTTTTACTTCTGGTAAAAGGC
Source organism: Maratus michaelseni (assembly GCA_963931845.1). NCBI lineage: Eukaryota > Metazoa > Arthropoda > Arachnida > Araneae > Salticidae > Maratus > Maratus michaelseni. Next base: position 322,908,799 of record OZ007587.1, read on the forward strand.
TTTTATCATTTACATTTTTTAGGTATCTAAAGCATAATGCATTTTGTATTTTTTTCTTTAGTATTTCTTACATTGCCTTCCAAAATAAAAGGCATGTTTCTGCATAAATAACCCATTCTGACTTCAAACCATGTACTGCAATTTTTTGACTAGGAAAGAATTAGTTCTTTTCAAAAAATGTAAGGATGCTTCTATATACTGACGTTTTTTACACAGGCTGACAGTAAATGCAATTATGAAAAAGGAATGTTCTGAAATATGAAAAATGTGTGGCTATATATAAACGAATTTTTTTTAATTCATTTACCAAAGAAAAACATCATTTCTTTTATGTTTAATAAGTAATTCCAAACAGAAATTTTTATTTTAAAAAAATAAAAAATAAAAAAGCATTACGACACTTCAGGCATAAAATGAAAATTTTTGTATTTTTGATCAATATAAATACATATCAATTTAAAAGTAGGCACAGACATTTTGAAAATACATGGTATTATAAAAATGACTGACCGTTTTTAAAATACAGTAACAAGAAAACGTTGAGAGCTGCTGAGGCTATTCTTGCAGTACTGTACTGTAGGAAGATAGGCATTTTTTTACTGTGCTACATAATTTTACTTACTATATCAGCAATATATACAGGTTCTATGTCTGAAATGTAATAAAGTTCAAAATAACTTTGCAATTTCAAAACGCAAAGAATGTTTTTCGTGTCTCTAAAGCTAACCAGAATGAAAAGTGAAAACTGGGTGAATTTCGATTCATTTTTAACACTTTCCAACCTAGTTGAAAAGTGTTTATGACTTCGGTTTGTCTGGCCGTATGGCCGTCTGCCGTCTGGCCGTCTGTCCGTGCTCTAACTCCCGTAAATATGCTCGGATTGCTCTGCAATTTTTATATGTTACAGTCGTTATCTATAGCATGTTCCCTATTTCAACGGAAGTGTGTAGCACTTATAGTTTTTTTACAGGGACACTCAAAAGAATTCCGTTACATTGCGGCCTATGGGGAAAAATCTTTGACGCTTTATTTAAATAATGTTTCACTATTTTAAACGCATTGAAATTTATATATATCACTAAGGTGCATTAGAAGAAGCTTAATATGGAATAGGGTGTGCATAGCACTTATAGTTACTTTACAGGGACAGTCAAAAGAATTCTGTTACATGACGTCTATGGAGAAAAATCGTCTGCGGTTTATTTAAATAATGTTTCCCTATTTTAAACGCATTGAAATTTATATATATCACTAAGGTGTATTTCAAGAGGCTTACTACAGAATAGTGTGTGTACAGCAGTCATCGTTCATTTACAGGGACACGCAAAAGAATTCTCTACTGTAAGTTAACAATAATTCCTGGAAGTGCGTTTTAAGTTACTGATCGCGATTTTGATTTTAACTCGTTTTTAGTCTATTATGTGGTGTGTATAAATTCTGTATATCCTATACAGGGAAGCACAAAAGTTCGCGAACACATTTCCGTATTATTTAACTCCAGACGGAGAATTTTAAACTGTGCTACGCGTTTCCTAACTGAACTAAAATTTAACATCCTATGTAGTATATATACAAATCTATAGATCCTATACAGGGCTGAATAAAAGTATTCGGATTACTTAGATGTTATCTTTTAGCTTATTAAACGGTATGATTTGTAAAATTATTTTGGAAGCGTTGGAAAGTGTTACGTAATCTATGCTTGACGCATGATTTTTCGTTCTTGTTATATATTAGTTTCAGTGTTCCATTAGTTTGAGGCAGTGCAGTGACACGTATCGGTGATATTTGGAATTAAAACAATAGTAAAAAAATATTTTAAAAATCCTAATTTTACTCATTATTCTTCAGTAAAAATGACTTAATTAGCTGCCACCCGTTATTAGTTATTGCATTTTAAAAACCATTAGTCCAATTAAGGAAGCACTGTAATAGGATAATTTGTTAACTAGAGTTTTTATTTATTCAACATCTTCGCTAGGACGTCGTAGTTCCAGGTCTTGTTGATATTTGTTTGTTTATACATATCCATGTGATGAAGCTAAAATAATAATTTAATGTCTAATAAGCAAGCCAGCTTTTTTTTGTAAAAAAAAAGCGTTGCCACCACAATGTATAGTGCATACCCAAAATGGAATATTCATCAATTACATTACATTAAGATGTAGTATTTTATTTTATAATTGCGTTATAATGATTTCTGTAACTTTAATTTTAAAAGCATATTGAAAGGCATATTTGTCTTCTTTGGACGGTAGGTAACCCCAGTTATAGAAAGGATTTAAGCACCTCGTTATGAAAAACGGAAAACGAATCTTTCAGAAAAACTATGAAGATACCGTCATTTACACGTTTTCAAAAAAAAAAAAAAAAAAAAAAAAAATCTTTTGCACATTAGTATCAATGCACCAGCGGTGAAAAATTAAAAAGCAATCATCAATTGTATGCACTCTCTCGTTTTATATGTTTTTCATCACCGTTGTTTAATTTTATACCAAAATCTATACGGCTTCTTTCATCAAAGGAAACCGATTAGATTTGCATTAATTTATCTACCTGACATAGTAACATCCTTCATTGATAGAACATTAAATTTTAAATCAACAGATGGTCTGTCATGTCGCACTATTTTTAATTTGATGATAAGTAAGTGATATGTACCAATTTTGTAAACACAAAAACGCTTTAAAAAATTGCACTGTACATAAAGCCCTTTGTTTACATCATGCAAGAACAAAAAATAATATTTTTGACCTTTTTTACAAAAGGCTTTAGAATTTTTAGATGATTCAGCAAACTAATAAGATAAAGCTTATGTAAAATGTTCGACAATAGACCTTCATTCGAATAGACTAAATAAAGCTTATGCGGAAGTTAAAGAGAGAATTTTTTGAGCTAAAACTTATTGCACGAGGTTCCGTATTTTGCTGTTTCAAACGTTAAAAAAACTATGAAGGACTTGTATTAACAAGCCTATTTTTACTTTCCAAACACGTAGTGTAAGGAAATTATTGTAATCGCCATGTATGTGTCTGTGAGTGAATATGATAGCTGCCAAAATGTATTTCACAATGAATTCCCATTTGACGAATACGTTATAGACCACTGCTCCAGAACTTTATAGATCTTCATACAAATCGGCCGAAGTATTACGGTTTTAAACATTTTTTAACACCTTGAAGGGAGGTGGTCCTTTTTGAATCACTTAATTTAAATCCTTTACTGTCACATTGTGACCAGAATTTTGAAATGATTTTTTTTATCATTATTATTGTGTACTTGAAGAAAAGCTTTTACTTATTTTCAAATAAATTTGTTTGTAAATTCTAGTGTCATTCATTCAATTCTGTATTTTTCGAATAAAATTACTTTGCCCCTGAAAGGGTTAAACCATTTTTAAACCATTTTGCGGTCTATTCTATTGGTAAATTTTTAAAGGAAATGTGTGTAAAAAAGATAAATATCGGCGTGATGTAGTAAACAATTAATGGCTCAAAGGTTAAGTCTACAGTTTCGAAACGGGAGGTCCAGTGCTCAAGTTCGTCCGATTCCATTATGTCAGATATTTATCTTCAATCGACGATTAAGGATATATCCCACTGTATCTGTTCTTGGAGTACCCAGACACGGTGTTGGTCAAGAGGGGCGTGAGGTTAGATATGAGAGATATTTTCCGTAGTCCATCACTCATTCGTGGATCTTCAAAAGGCCGCCTTGTTCGGTTGAATGTGTGAAATATTTATCTGTATCAACTGTATTCAATAAAATGTTCGTAAAGTTGAATGGATAAATTTCAAATTATTTTCTCCTGTAATGCCAATAAACAACTAAATTTTGTAAATAAAACTATGTTGTTATTAATTTTCCTTCCTGTTTTGAAAAATGCCGAACTTTTGAAAAACATAACTTTTTTTCTATTTTTTTTAAACCTTGAAAATCTTATTTTTGAAAAGTGCGATTAAATACGATGATTAAAAAGACTTGTTAATGTATAAAAAGCATGTTGTTAATCCAAGTGGTTAATGTGTTATAAGGCCTTGAAGTAACGAAAAATAAAACTTGATAGAGCACTGTGCATTTGGCAGGAAAAAAATATTTAAAATTTTTATCAGATACTAAATGCGTAAGGGCAATTATCCACAGTTAAAGAAATAGAAAAATAAAGAACACTACTTGGTAAGCGCAGAAATATGCTTAGAAAATAGTATAATTTCCCAACACTCTAAAACAAATTATATATCTTTAAAATATGTTTCTTTGAAACCAATGTACCTTTGACTACTATTCGGCGGGATGTTAAAGCTGAACTTCTTTTTTGACAGTCAAATGCTCAGCGTCTTCTGAAAAAAAATGTAATACTAAGTTGAAGGATACTTTGATTAGAAAAACAAAAGTCTATAATTATCTCGTTAGTGTGATGATTTTAATAGTAAGTCGGTATCATGTCTGCAATTACTGTTATCATGTCTGCAACCTATTCAGATTTTTGTTATGAACAAAATAAAAAATATTATTAATGTGTTTTATATTTTCAGTTCAAAAGTTAAACATATCAAAAAGAGTGATTATTTGATCATCTATATGGTTCTTTAGGAACTTCTTTTTTCTGACATTCATCTTAAAGTTTCCACCAATGCCATCACATGGCCTTTTTTCATGGCATGCAGCAAAGAAATGCCACTCAGATATCGTTTTAAAATATTGCTGGTAATGATATACGCTTAGGAAATTTTTACTGATTTTATGTTGAACACGTGACCCACCAGGAAAATAAATTGTTGTCACCATAATAAATTTTGTACTATCAAGCAGCAATTTTGAAAGTACGTGGATGCAGCAGAATAATATTCTAACAATGCACAATTTATTTTGAAGTGTTAATCGTAGGGGAGGGGGTGGTACAGTAACAAAAGGATTTTTTTGCTTTCATAAAAAAGGACATTAACAGGTATTCTTATTCATGGCATTTTCAAAATTTTACATGTTTCACAATTTACATGTATATATGTGCCACAAGAAAAAAAATGAGCTTGTGTAATTTCTTGCGTGGAATAAATGAATGTGGAGAATTCTACCCTAATTGGCGGAACCTTGCTAACCATAAAAAAAACTCACAAAGTTCAGCAGGCCCAAAACGAATACAACCGGAGGAACGGTCTCCCTGTGGCGGTCTCGTCTACTGGTCCTGGTGGACCAACTGAAGAAGCGGAAATTAACAAGAAATTAGCCAAATTGGTCGTCGAAATATGTGATGATATGAGACAAAGTCGTCAATATTTTAATTTTTATAAATGATTTTAGCAACTCCAGTATGTTAAGCAATCATCATTCATCGCATCATGACTCCTTCATTTATCAAGACGGAGCAATCAACGACAACGTTTTTAACTACGATGTTTTACTTAATCAACTTTTTTTAATGACCACGAAATTGACATCATCGAATGTATCATCTTTAAATTTCTCAGGGTTCAGAGATGGATGCATGATATTATACTTATTATCAAAATCCCTGTAATCTTCAACGTCAGTGATGGAACTTGAATTAGATTTTGCATCTTCATCAGTGACGTGCGGTGGACTTCTGGTCATACTATTATGGTCTTCTTGAGGCGGATTCATTCTTCATGTAATTTCTTCATAGTTTTCTTAACAACTAAAACGGCGAAAAAAATAATAATAAATAAAAAATAAAAAATAAAAAATAAAAAATCAAGCTCCAAAAAATGTCACTATTCTCCATGAAAATATTTCCTTCAATAATACTTTCTCCAACTTTTTTTAATTATTATTAATAAGAATCAGAAATGGATTTTTCCTTCTCGTAAAGGAATTTTTCCATTGACATTTTTCAGGTATGTAATGCTTGATGCATTTTTTTTAAATTTTTTATTGCATTGCTCTTCAAAATAGAAGATATGTGTCTCTATAAAGTAGACAGACCCCCCCTTAACCTGGCTTCAGGGTATGTAACTCACATTCGTTTTTGCATTGAAAAGGATTAGAAATCTTTTTAAAAAATGTAAGGGTATTTCTAAATCTAGGTTCTTACGTATTACGGTTTTCATAAGACGGGATGATAGGAAATGAAATTATTAAAAAAGGATATGCACGAGAAAAATAAGTGTTATTCATAAAAGAATTTTTCTATTTAGATACAAATAATATATAACACTATTTTATTATGTGAATAAAAAAAATCATTAACGGAATTTTTATTTAAAAGAAAATGAAGAGCTAAAAATATCACGGCAATTTCACAATAAAAATAAGTTTTTGATAAATATTAGTACATACTTTAATTAAAAGTATCCAAAAGCATTCTGAAAATAATTCCATAGCTTGTGGCTAAAATCAAAACGAACAGACGATTTTTTAGTATCGAAATTTCATGAAATCCAAAGTATCATAACTCCTTGAGTTTTGTCGTAAAAGAATAAAATAGATACTATTTTAGTTCTTGGAGCGTGAAATTTCTTTTCTAAATATAGCTTATAAGACGCAGGGACCGTATAAAATTTTTAAAAGTCTAACTATTTGAAAATTAATGGCAGTTCTTCTTTTCCCTCAATATACTCTTAATCCTGCCTTAATTTTGAACATATAATACAATTGCAAAAAATTGCAAAAAATATTTACATAATACAATTAGTTTATTTATTATTTTAATCATTTTTTTTACTTATTATTTACAATATTTAATAGTGGTTCACATTGCTGACGAAAGGATGCACTGTGATGTACGATTTTTTTTTTATAATTTCTTTCCAAATGATATTTTTATTTTTCCCATTTTCCCCTAGTGACAAGAAAACTAACTAAATAATCTGGTATTGAAACTCCTGGGAATATAGTCGAGCAATAATAAAATTAACATCGACAGAAAATGATTTCCAACTGATGTTTCATTTATTATTTTCTGAATGTAACCCTTTTTTTTATATTAAAGCATAATAATTTGCTGCTTTGTCCTTTGTGTTACTATAATAAATTTACTTTGTAAATTCCTAATGTATTTTAAATCCTTTTTATTGAACTCTTGATATTCATATTATCACTATTAGTATAATTCTTTAAAAACTATTTTTTGGTATTTTTGACTTCATGTATTGAAGAATATTATATGTTGCATTTCTATGAGCTACTTTAAGTGCCTATGCACGCAATAATTTTTAGATAGACAGATAGGTAGTTAAGTAGGTAGTGAGGTAGATAGATATATAGATAGACAGATAGGTAGTTAAGTAGGTAGTGAGGTAGATAGATAGATGGAAAGACAGCCAGACAAATGGATAAACAGACAGACATACAGATAGATAGATAGACAGATAGATAGATAAAGAAACAGATATATACGAAAGCACCGATTTTTATAGTAATAGTTTCCTTTTGGAAAAGGTTGTATTTGGTGGTGATACTATTATAAATTTCATCATGACCCAAATATAGTATGTCTGTCTCCTTACGCTTATTTTTTTACCTTCCTACCTTTTTTTTTTACTAAAAAAGGTACTAAATAACCTGGTATTGAAACTCCTGGGAATATAGTCGAGCAATAATAAAATTGACATCGACAGAAAATGATTTCCAACTGATGTTTCAATTGTTATTTTCTGAATGTAACCCTTTTTTCATATTAAAGCATAATTATTTGACGCTTTGTCCACTGTTACTATAATTAAATTTACTTTGTAAATTCCTAATGTATTTTAAATTCTTTTTATTGAACTCTTGATATTCATATTATCACTATTAGTATAATTCTTTAAAAACTATTTTTTGGTATTTTTGACTTCATGTATTGAAGAATATTATATGTTGCATTTCTATGCGTTACTTTAAGTGCCTATGCACGCAATAATTTTTAGATAGATAGATAGACAGATAGGTAGTTAAGTAGGTAGTGAGGTAGATACATAGATGGAAAGACAGCCAGACAAATTGATAAACAGACAGACATACAGATAGATAGATAGATAGATAAATAAACAGAGAAATACGAAAGCACCGATTTTTATAGTAATAGTTTTTTTTTGTTTTTTTTTGTTTTTTTTTTTTTGGAAAAGGTTGTATTTGGTGGTGATACTATTATAAATTTCATCATGACCCAAATATGGTATGTTTGTCTCCTTACGCTTATTTTTTTTACCTTCCTATCTTTTTTTTTTTTTCTACATTCTAGGTTGTAAATTTAGAAGAGTCAGTTATTCGTCACAATATTTTATTATGTTGTTTACTGTACTATTTTATGTTGTTGTTGTTGTTTTTGTTTTTGTTTTTTTTTATCTAGTCATATCGTTTATAGCTTTTTTGGCCAAGACCTTGACACGTAATTTTTTTTTTAAATATAGAATTGTCTACTGAGCGCACGTTACTTATACCTAATCACTGCAACTATGAAAAAATTGTACTATACTAAAAACATTGCGACCATAATAGACCAATTTTGTCACAATAAACTTTGAGGCTACCACATTTCCACTGAAATCTTTTGTCTTTTTATCTTTTTTTTTAACTTAATTACAAATAATAGTTTAATTATAGGTTTCGCCGTCCAAAATTTCTGCCTCTGAAAATAAAAAAATACTTTAAAGAAAACAATTTACATTAAGAGGTAACACTTCTTTCGACGCACTGATTTTTAATTTAAAGAATTTTAAGAAAACTAAGGATCGGAATGAAAATTGGTTTGAAGGAAGTTATTACATCAATCTTAAACCATCATTAACATATATATACATATATTTACATAAAAATTGGAGCGTTGGAGCATTGTGATACTCAAAATGCGACTTGTAGAAAAGGGGCTATCCCAATGAACCAGGAATAATTTTATTTCTGCTAATCTGCATCACATTACACGTACACAGGATCATTAACAATTTTTATATTTATAAAAACAATAATCATGCAATAAACAGGTACGACTTTTAGTATAAAAACTGACATTTAAAAATAAAAATATTTTATCAATCACAATAATCTTGTGTACTTCTATAGAGAAAAGTGTTCTGAATATGTGGTTAAAATTTAAAAGCGATCGTGATTAAAATTGTTAAAGTTTAGCTGCAAACCGTGGTTTTGGAAACACTATGTTTCCATAACTACAGCGCCTCCATTTTGGTTTTTTATATAAAAGAACATGCCACAGATGGTAGAGATTGATCTAATAAATAACCAATTTTTTTCTTCGAAATATAGTTTTTTTTTTTTTTTTAAACAATTATCAAAATTCAGTGGTTTTCAGTCATCAGAATTCGTGTTACCCCATAAAAATTAGGAAAATTTGTTATTTCGCACACTTATGATTTTACATCTCGTGATATCCTGTTTTATAAAATGCCCATAAAAGAAGTTGGACTTTTATGGGACAATATGATTAAAACAAGGTAAGAATTTGAAAACTGGAAGAAAAGAATTATTTCCTAAATAGTGAGAGTGCACATAGATAATAGTAATAATAGTAATCAATCTATGTTTCATTTGAATTGCAGTTTATCTCGTAAATATAAACTGTAAAGGGAATATTATAAATGAAATTTTTTTTTTTTTTTCGTTTAATTAAATTTTATTTATACAATTTTAACTATATGACAGTTTTTTATATTTCATCGAAACACTTTCAGTATAAATTGGAATTTAGAATGTAAAATATGAAAGTAAAATGTTCAGTAAGCAAAAAATATGGAATCTCTAATTAGGATATTTGTTCTAATTAATTCACGAAAGAAGTCTGCATACAGCTGTTTATAAATAATATATTTTATCTTTAGAAGTTATACAAATATTGAAAATCAAGTCTAACTTTTAAATGTTCAATAGAAACATTGCAAATTTATTACATATTTAAATTAAGAATGCTAAAAAATGTGCAAATACAAATTGTCATAAATTTTAAAACTTAGAGAGAGATATATTAATAAAAAATTAACTAATGAATCTTAAAAAGAAATATCAACTATTTAAACATAACTGCAAGAATAATTTACATGTTTCATTACTTTTATCTTATATGATACTTTATAAAAGACTAAAGAAAGTGTCTATGCATATTTTGGATTAAACTGCCGTTGAATTATTAATTATTAATTTATCATGCAATTTTAATTAATAATGCAATTATTAATTATTAAAGCAATTACTAAAATTCATTATTAATCAGGGAACAGCTTTTGTCTTTTTAATAAAAACAAACTGAAACATTTCATATTTCAAAAATAAGTACACAAGCAATCCTCTTATCTGCAATTAGATTTATTAATATGTCGCTTGTCAGAATAGATAAGTAAAAGTACATTACTTTTCTTCAAAATAAAAATCACCTGAATCATAAAAGAGATGTCGCAGATGTTTCTGTCCTGATAAGTAGGCTCTTTTCGCTGACAACGAATTAGTAAGTGTCAAAGGAGGCGTTGGCAGAGATAGTGCAATACAAAAACTTTTGTCCTTCGTCAATACACTAAATTCCCTATAACAATGATTTTGTTTTGAATGGAAATGCAAATAGGTACAGTGGCTTGTAATTTCAGAACATTTTATATAGCAACCCTTTGACAAAAAAAAATGTTTTATATTATAAATATGTTAAGGAATACAGTTTAACTTTATATTCATGTCTGTTACATAAATCGATTGAGATTTATACTGTGCTTAGATCAGACTAACATTCCTACTCACTAATATATCTCTCTGTTTTATAAAATAATTTAAAACTTTTATCTTAATTTAATACATATATTGGTTTGTCCAGAAAATTCGTGCCGTCTGGAAAAATTAATTATTACCGGAAAATTCTGCCCGTTAATTATTAAAGAGTTGCCGAACAGTTGATGTTGGTTAAGAGGCTTCCGAGTTGCAATCAACTAAACGTTCAATCTATTCCAAGTAGAGTGTCTTGTATTAAATTGTGCCGTTGGGAAAAGTTAAGATGTAGTATTAACTACATGATAAAGGAATAATTACAATATAAAGATAGATGTAAAATTAAGAAATGAGATGATAATTAATTTGGAATTATAAAATAAAGCGAAAGAGATTAAGGATAGAGTCTAAATATTGAGAAGAAAGAAAAATGGTTTAGCTGTAGTTATAATTAACTACTTGTAAGAAATTTGAAAAAGTAAAAAATAGGGTTCGGAACATGTTCGTGAAACAGCACATAAATACCAAATGGTAAAAAAGCGGACAAAACTTTTAAAAAAAGGCACTCAAAAGAGCCTTTTTTTTCTTTGTATAGCTTAGATATGAAGTTTTAGTAAAGAAATTAGGTAGTTATAATGTGAAAATAAATTACTCAGTAAAAAAAATAAGAGAGAGAGAAATTTACAGTTGATCGAAATTAATATCTAATAATTAAATGACTGAATTTTCCGGTACGAATTAATTTTCCCAAATGACACGAAATTCCGTACAAACCTATACTTACCAATATTAAGAAAATTCTTTTTATACACCATTTTTTATTGACCTTTTCGGTTTTTTTTATTTGGGGGGAAATTAATGTCAGGTTTAAAAAATTAAGAGTACCTACACTTTTAAAATATTTCTTGTTCGTTGAACCAACTTTTGATGCTGCAGTAAGATGATGAAATATCGTTCCAACATTTGGAGCTGTGGTTCGACCAGAGTTCCAAATGTTCGGACGAGATTTCATTATGTTATTGTTGCAGTTATTGCAGAACAAAAAGTTGGTTCTACCCACCACAAAATTTTTAGCGATAAATCTAAATCTACCCGCAATTTATTTTCATGTAAAACTATGAGATAGATGGCCGAAGCGTGGTTTTACGCTGTCCAAGGCAGCGGGGACCTGTTAACAGACCATCTAATGGGGCGAAACCCTACAAAAAATTAAGAAATTCCAAACTACACTCACAGAAAAAACTGTAAATTTATGAGCGTTTGTCCTTCAATTTTCACGGGCAGCAGCCTTATTTGATGAAAAACGGTCTGATCTACTAAATAAGTGGCCTTATCCCTTAGATACTTAGAAAATTAAGAGCAATCCACATATTCTTAGAGTTCTAGCCCATATGTTAGCAAAAATACGGTACAACCCCATACATTGTCCTCCGCTGGGGTGTAACCTTTCATTTTACTCGTGTTTCGAAAATTTTAACCCACCAAAAAAGAGATTCTGTGATGATTATCTAACGTGCTACGGAACATTAAGTATAGTGCTATTGTGTTTTAAAATACATTATAATGCTGTATTACTTTGCCCCGAAAAATTACGAGCTGCACAAAATGATGAGCATGGATTTTTTTTTTTTTTTTTTTTTTTTTTTTTTTTTTTTTTTTTTTTTTAAGGGGTATGACTAGAATCTCTGCTGCCGGCCTCTGCCCGTAATTTTACAGCAATTTTTTTCTGTGTGTATACAAGATCTTTTTCTTATAGTGTAAAAGCTTAACATTTTACTCTTAAAAGATAATAGTCTATTTTAAATATAAAACAATTGTGAAAAAGTTACATATTGCTTTGAAATTTAATTGCAGACTTTATTAATATCGTCAACGCAGGTTTAATAGATTTTAATACCAAAAGTGTTCAACGTTAATCATGTACAGTATTGAATTTGGCAACGATATTTGCTATAACATATTAATTCTGGTGACATTGTGATAGACTATTCTACGTCCAATTATTTAAGTTACTCCAACAAACTCCAGTTCCATATTAAGATGATTTTAATCTAAATAAATTATGTATTTACTGAATTTAAATGCATGTGTAATTAAAATTTAAATATTTGTTTTATACCTTTTTATTTGCGTATACAGCGGTTATCTTTTATAACGATACTGAAAGAACCTGGATATTGCATTGTTACGAACAAGTTATCGTTGTAGAGAAGATCAATCCGAATACTCAGATTCACAATATATAGTAAAACGTTTTTGTTATTTTTAAGAGTTATAAGAGCGTATTTTATAGGAGTAGTTATAAGAGTATATTTTACGTTTTATAAAAAAATTAATTTTACTTTAAAAATAAAAATAAAGGTATTTATAATAATCAGGAGACACAAATTTACGTATTAAAAATGCGTACAGTTTGCACAATGCCGTATTATCAAAATAATATATTGATCAAATATCATTCATTCTTCGACGGCTTGCTTCTATCCATATTGGCTGTATTTTGGTTACAGTTTCACTAATAATTTTTATATCTTGGATATATCTTTACTAATATTAACATTGTTAGCATGGAACATTGTCATGACATTGGAAATTTACATTTTGATAATACTGTACCAATATCGGAAACCAAATCTCCATGCCACTTTCAATATTTCTAATGTAAAGCAATTATTTAAGAAAATTAACGCTTCAATGGAAATAATATTTAATGTAGAAAGTACTCTCTGTCGTTTGAATATATATATATATATATATATATATATATTTACACACACTGATTGGCCAAAAATCACCAGACATTTTTCGATTTTAGAGTTTTCGTCGAATTTCTAGAGAAGTACATTACTCATTTTTTTTTTTGGAACTTCGGGAATATACAGAACATTTTTGACATATTTTTCTGCAAATGTTTTATCACTAGGACTATTAAAGGATCAACAATAAATTCAAGAAAATATATTTTTTTTCGATCGAACTTTCTAAAAAAATGATTGAAATGATCTGTACCTGTAGCAAATGCTTATATCAATGATGTGCAAAATATGTGTCCATTTTTAGGTAGCTTTCAATACAAAAAAGTATAAAGCTACCTATTGCAGCCGTTCGGAGGTAAGCAGTTCCGGAAAATTCCGATATATTTTCACCGATCATGACCCCCAGACCCCAAAACCTCCCTCCGTTCAAATGTTGATTTATATATATAGATATATCCATATATATATATATATATATATATATCTGACCTATGTCATACGATAACGCTCGTATTTATAAATCAATTTTGATGAAACTCATTGTGTGTATTAAGCTAACCAATGTCTCGACCGAGTTCGTTGGCCAGCTTGGTCCGTCATTTTGTTTCAAGATGGCGGCCATTTAAAAATTTAAACCTAAAATAAATATACAAAAAAATAAAAAATTCAAATTTATTTTTTAATTACGTTTTAGGCCTTGATACAAGGATTCCAGAGCATTTTTTAGTTTACCTCTATCTTAAAAAATGGCTGAGATAGAACAGTTTGAAATTCTAGGGTGGCTGACATTTTGAAACAAAACAGCACATTAACGCGATTACTCGCAAATTATTTTCTTTCATTGTTGTAATAATGTTCCCAATCATACGCATAAAACTATATATTCATATCCGTTAGAACCAAAATTGGCGTCATTGGCGCCAAAATTGGCGACATTTGGCGAAATATCGCCAAATTTGGCGACCAAAATAAGTTTTCATAAATGAAGCCAATTTGGCTATTGCTCAATAATTTGGCGAATTTCTTATTCAAATTCAGTATTAACGAATCTTTTGTAAACGTTTCTTTGCATTTTAACTTCCTGTTTTCGTGTAACATTAGCTAAAATTTTAAAACGAAGATATAGGAAAGCTACCTTTTCCTCCCGGTACAGGCCGGAAGGACTTTTGTAATATTAGCACGCTTTTTAATGTAGATAAAAACGAAAATAAAATAACTTTCTTTGAATAATTTAGCATTCAGCGATATAAGGCAACTTATATAAAAAAGCCAACACAATATTCTCAAAATTCAGAAAATTATCACACTCTAAAAATGACATTTTCAAAACTGAGCAAGACATACTTAATTCTGAGTATGTCGCATAGTAAAAATGGCTCTGAATCAAAATTACTCAAGTTTGAAACATGCACAGTGGTGGCCAAAAGTGTGGACATTTTTTGAAAGTTTCATGTTTTTCAACTTTGTGAGCTTGTAGAATATATTAATTTTAACTTAAATACAAACGTTTATATATCAAATTGAAGGTAATTTAATGTAGAATTTAATAATAAAAACAGTATTACAAAAAAAGTTATGCGACTAAATGTAAGATCTATCTTAGATTTGCATTTTTTTAAAGTGATACTTACACAATCAATACTTAGTAGGATAACCCTTATTTTTTAAGACAGCTTCACAGCGTCTTTTCATCGAGAGAAAGAGTGTTTGGAGTTCATCTTTCGTAATCACATGGTGCCAAGAATCAATTATAGCTTCAATAAGTTGTCTTTTATGGGATGGCCTTTTTTTTCGTACATAAATTTTCAAACGTCGCCACAAATTTTCAATTGGATTGAGATCAGGGCTGTTTCCTAGCCATCGTAATATATCTATGCCTTTATTTTTAACCAAATTTAACCAATTTTAAACCATGCTTTGCATACTTTTGCTGTGTGGCATGGAGCTGAATCCTGCTGAAAAATAAATGGTGCGTTGTTGGGGAAGATATCCCTGATGGAAGATATCAATTTTGGTTCCAGGACAGTTTCAATGTATTTTTTGGCATTCAGGATGCCATCAATCACTTGAAATCGGCCCACACCATCTGCAGACATACATGCCCAAATCATGACATTTGTTGGGTTTTTTGTAGTTGCTTCAATGCAATCAGGATGAAATGCTTCTCCTACTCTATGTCTCACGTATTTTCTACCATCACTACCAAAGAGCGATATTTTACACTCATCGCTCCAGATTACTTTCTTCCATTGATTTTCTGACCATTTGGTGTGTTCTTTTGCCCACTTAACTCGTTTTTTGCGTTGCTTTTGATTTAAATATGGTTTTTTCCTTGGAATTCTAGCTTGTAGTCCAAATCCTGATAACCTTCTTCTTATTGTTCTTGAACTTACTGCAATACCCGCTGCATTCATTTCACATCTAATGGCATCTGATGAATTTTTTCTATCTTGAAGGCATAGCCGTTTAAGTTTTCTATCGGCAGTAGCACTTGTGCATTTTTTTCGGCCTGATTTGGCCTTATATTCTACTGATTTCGTTTTTTCATAACATAAACAGAACTTTCGTACACCAGAACAAGTCACTGAACCACCAACTTCTCTTGCAATTTCAGCAGAAGAGAGGCCATTTTCTCTCAATATGACAATTCGGCTTCTTTTTGTAGATGTCCAATTAGTTCTTGTTGATGACATTGTTTAAAATTAGTTTAGTTAAAAAAGGACTTCAAAAACAGCAATACTCTATTTAATTGTACTAGTATGCATCATTCCTCAAAATATTTCCGCAACAATAACTCTTTTACCACACTGTTAAAAATTTGCAGCAAACTGTCCAGTCATTTGAACGTTTTTATAGAAAATGGTTAGATAACCGTAATTTAACTCTATTCTGACCATAATAAGGGCAATAATAGGGTCAGAATAGAGTTAAATTACGTTTATGTAATCGTTTTTTATAAAAACGGTCAAGTGACTG
Source organism: Maratus michaelseni (assembly GCA_963931845.1). Taxonomy (NCBI): domain Eukaryota; kingdom Metazoa; phylum Arthropoda; class Arachnida; order Araneae; family Salticidae; genus Maratus; species Maratus michaelseni. Next base: position 322,925,172 of record OZ007587.1, read on the forward strand.
GACAGTTTGCTGCAAATTTTTAACAGTGCATCCAAATAACCTAAACTATAGTTACAGACATTTGATTGGTCCTCAGAAAAGTGTTTGTGATTGGCTAGTACGCTTTTGTACAGTAAAATGTTAATAATATGTAAAATATCTTGCTAAATTATTAGTCCCATTAATGAAAATATAGAGACATTTGTAAATTATTACATTCCTTAGTTTTAAATAGTAATATTACAGATTTACTGTTTCTTTTTTAAATAGACAACAGTTTTTAAGAAAATAGCAATACTCGCATGTCGAAATATAAAGTTCCGGAGCAACTTTGAAGAAGCAGTTGTAAGATTCATAATTTAATATAAACAATCTGCCTGAAATAAAACAATTGCAAAGCAGCCATCACTACTGAAAGAGATATTCTACGAAAATTAATATATAAATGAGAAAAATCCTCAAATTAATAAAACAATTGAATCATTTATTAAAATTATGCCTAATCGCATTGAAGTCATCGTTACAGCTGAAAGAGGCTAAGCAAAATTTTAAGATATTTTCTTTATTTTCAATTAAAAAAAATATTTACTTTAAATTTCATAAAAAATAATAACACTGTAACATATTTTAATTTTATGTGAGAATATGCAATAATCAATTAAGGAAATAGAAATAGTCTTTTGCAATATATAGAGGCTATGTCCTAAACTTGAACGGATTTTTTCTTCCCTAAGGTTTTGGCCCTAATAATTTGGCAAGGCCATGTGTATGTAGGAATATTTTTAATTTTATAATAATCTTAATTTTTAATCAATGATGAAAATTATTTTATACCCAATAAACAATCATCATGTTTTCTAATTATTAAAAAAATATAATTGTTATGTACAATATGAGTAGGAATCTCATACTATTTATTGCACATAGAGATCTGATGTATACCTAACTGCCTGCTAGTCAAAGCAGAGAATTGGGGTAACACTGATGGTAAAAATATTATCTATTCAAGTATGTATCTCTAATAACTTAAGTAGTCATTTAGATATCTTCTAATTTTCTATTAAAATACAGTAAAACACTTTTGTTTTTCATAAGACTCATCGCCACAAATTTGATGGAAATTTATTTTACATTGCGTTATTAAATCCAACACATTGCATCGTTTGTCATATTTGTCATAATGACATCTTCAGATTGGTATTATTAGTATTAGTATATAAAGATGAAACATTGAATGTGAAATATATTAATAATGACATATGTATTGATTTATTGTCACTATTTAGTATGTTTAAGAATGCATTTCAAAAATACATCTACTGTTGTCTAAATAATGTATTTATTAGAGCTATAACACATATTTTTTTGTAGTTTTAACTATTCATACGCTTTTACAGGGATCGTTTCTTGAAATACTTTGTGGTATGGTTGTTCAACTTGAGTGGAGTAATAATCTGCGAAAAAGATACCAAAGACATGCAGAAGAAGCTATTTTATCTGTAATTATTGCTTTTAAGATGCTGACACCAAGAGAGTATTCCAGAACTATACATTTTCACCTATGCTGAATTATAGCCTGCATAATTTTAATGCCTTCATATATTTATCCTATATGTGGGATATCTTCTATTTTCTAAGAATCAATATTTCAAATCGGGCTTCAGCTCCTTTGTGACTTTTCACGAAAGGTATTCTAAAGGTGTTTTATGTTTAATGTCAAATAAATATCTCTTTATAAACTTTATCTTCTCTCATCCTAATCAACAAATACAATTAAAAAAAACTTTTTTTAATGAATATTCGGTTAAATAATACAAAATCTAAATATAGAACATGTGAACAATTCTAATAACATGATGATGTTTCGTTGAGTTTCAATCTCAAATTTTCACTACACTTTTAAATGTAACAACGTTTTACTAAAAATCAGGCTTAAGAAATATATATTAATTTTACATTCAACAAAGTAAAAATTTTATAACACAAAATAAAATAAAAATCGCTTAAAATATATGACACTAATAAAATATTTAAAAGGAAGTGGTAAATATTTGATAATTGTTTTTTAATTTTTATGCGAAGCCCGTAAACTTTTCTTTCATAAATCTCAAAATACAGTATTTTGCTTAAAATTTGCTAATTATGTAATTAAATTATATCTTTAAATTTTGTTAGAATTATAAACAAACAAACTTTTTAAAAAAAAACTTTATTTCGTGGAAAAAATTTTAAATCATTTTCAACCTAATCAGAGATTTACTTTCAACTTTTAAACATGTAAACAATTTTTGAATTTTTTTATTTTCGTTTGTTTTTTCGAGGAAATAATATTTCCTTACATATTTGAAGTGAAATTGTCAAAGAAACTATATCAAATTTAATTATCTAAATAAAAATATTTCTTTTCGTATCTGCATTCCTTTTCGTAATTTTTATGACTAAATATAAAGTTGCAATTTTATTTATATATTTAACTTAGTATTAATCACTGCTCGATGATACATGAGAAGATACTAATCAGAAATATTTACGTCATCCCTAGAGATGCTATAAAACATTATAACAAATCTTTCAGCGTTTTAAAGTGCTTCTTTTCAAAAGATATTTTATAGTAAAAATTAAGTAAGAAGGGAGAGAAAGTCGTGCATATAAATGCAATTTATTCTCAAGATAATTTATGATATCAAAGTACTTTCATTTATAGTTACTTATAGTTATTTTTACTTGCTATTTTCAAACAGGTCTAATTTAAAATTTTTGTTGTTGCTGTTTGTGTCTGTAAATAACAAATAGCCTTTTATTGTAATTTACTTTTACCTAAGCTAATTAGATTCTTATAAAGAAGAACATTTTTTTCTTTTGAACATATTTAAAATTTAATCTTTCTAGCATTGCACTACACTATTTCGCATTAATATAATTGAATGTTTTGCTATTTCATATTTTTTAAACTTATTATTAGAATTAGGCCAAATAAATAACCTTGAAGAAGAAAGTGAAATTCAGTTTATTTTATATATTTTTTCAAAAGATGTTTTGTTTGAAAAAAAAAAAATACAACATATTATCACTAAATTATTCTTGTATCATTATTACCATTCTAATAAAGTAACAAGTATAATTTTGGGTTTTGACTGCAAGTAAAAAAAAAAATATTCTACATTTTACTCAAAAAAAAAAAAAAAAAAAAAAAAGAACAGGATTGTATGGTTAAAAGTTTGAGTTTTCATATTATTTCCAAGGTCTATTGAATGCATGGCAATTACAAATCTCTTTTAAACTTTTGAATTTATGAATTTATAAATTAATGTCCAGTGCAACATTTAAGGTATAACTTTTACTCACAAACACGATTTTTGTTTGTTAATCTTATGTTGACATATTTCTTTTTTCTGAAAAGGTTTTTTAATTTTAATCTTTTCAAATGTATTTTTTAAATCAAATATTTTCACACAAGTATGTGTTGTTTTTACATTATTCAATATTAAAAAAAGAACTTTTTATTTTCGTAGAAACTGCATTAATATTTTAACTATTTGATAACTATTAAATATAAATATATATAGCTATTTTTCAAATGATCTAAATTCTAAAATATTTCTTTTAGAATAATATTAGTAGAACATATTTACACATCTTTTTCAAGTTAACAAAAATATTAGCATCTAAACATTCGTAATTTCTTAAAAAATAATTATTAAAATGAGACATTTCTATTTTATCTAAGTCTTTTAATATTTTTTAAGTAACATTTATTAATAATTCAAGCAATTTTCATTTAGAATAGCAACGAAAGAGATTAATTACGAGACATTGAATTTTTTCTGAAATACAAATTTTAAATATAATTTTATTTTTACAAAAGTATTTTAAATATTTTTTACTTCAGTATTTTATAGCATTTCTCTTAAAATTTAATTCTAATTTTGCATTTTTTTTGTGAGTGCAATTTGTTTAAAAATAGATATATTATTTATCAATTTTCTATTTAATTTTGCATTTTGTCTTAATCATGTATTTGTTAATTATAGACGATATCATATTCAATATTTTGGGATCATTTTCTATCATCTATTATTTATCATTTTTCAATTTAATCTTGCATTATGTCTTAAACATACCTTTAAAAATATATTTACTACCTTTATTTCAAATTCTTATGTGGAAAACACATAAGGGACGTTTATGAAGTTTTACAACTATTCGAAATATAACTAATTTTCTCCAAAAAATTATGCTAGAAACAGAATATTTTCATGTTATAAATTTTAATTAAACTGCCTTTGTCAACTGAAATTTAAGTGTCTGCTTATTCCGTGCATATAAAGACATAAATTTAGCTTATGTCACAATCACACTCATTTGCATATTTGATTGAACGTCACATACATTTTGAAAGACGACACTTGAAGCACTATAAGGTCTGATGACGTTTTGTAGTGTCTATCTCAAATTTCTAAAATTTTCTAGAAAATATTTTTAAGTATTTGAAGCAAGTTAATGAACGCTTGTTTTGAATATTATATGTAGTATTTTTCGATTCCGTTAGTTCAATGTCTTAAGAAATCAAAATTCTTTATATGGTATTTTCAGTATTTATTGTAAAATATTATTATGACTCGTCTACAAATGGGTTATTTTTAACGATATTATGGGGAAATAAAACAAAAATTTAAATATATTTATGTACACAGTAAGTGATATTAATATAAGATACTGTATTAGTTTTATTATATCCGTTGCCTTTACCTGTTAACCAATGAATTGCTTTGATATTATTGATGATCAAACTTAAGTCTTGCATCGATAAAAAATCACAGGATTATGAATTTTTAATTTATTGATCAGAATGATTAATTATGTAATATATAATTACATATGAAAAATAATTATGTGCAATTAATATTATGTAGTTTTGGCAGCACAGAATTTTGGAAAGAAAGCCCGGATGCTCTAAAAAGTTTGATTACAAATGATTTAGATAAAAGTAATCTACTAACGTATTTGTTTCATATTAAAGATAAAGAAAATATCAGATTAATCTTTCAGGATGCAACCCTTACACCAAGACAGAAACTTATTTACAGTGATGCACTGAAGAATTTCTGCCAATACTCCATTCGGGATGATGAATGGGATTTTCTTGAATTCTGTATTCGAGATTGCTTTCCATCCAAAACTGAAATGTTAATATTTTAAGAGGAATTTGAAAAGTATGAAAAGTGGATTAGTGAAGAAGATAATTTTTTGAGGAATAAACACCGATGGGATCAATTATTTATCTCGTCGGATGACTCCCTTTATAAGTACGAGAAGAGGAGTGCCGAAGAAGGTGAAAGTAGCTCATCTAAGAGATTTCGTAGCCTTCAGTAGCACATGCTTGATGCAGGGGAAGGAATTTACGTAATTTTCCTAAAATTTTTAATATTTATTAAAGTGTCTTAAAATGTCTTCTTTTACTAACCATTGTCTTAATTTTGTGGGAAAAAATATCCTCTGCTATTCTTCTGAAAAATATCATTCCCCCCCCCTTCAGAAATCAACAATTCCTTTACAATTATGCAGAGCCAGAAAATCGTTCTTTGCACATATTCAGCGATGCAAGCAAGAATGCATATTCTACATGTATATTTTTAAGATGTGCGACTGAAAATACAATATCTTGTCAGCTTGCAGCAGAGTTGCTCCAATGAAAACCATTTCTATTCCTCGATTGGAACTACTTTCCTGTAATATAGGAGCTAGGCTGGCACAGAGTGTTATACGCAATCTTCAGTTGAAACATATCCCGAAATTTTCCTGGTCTGATTCAGCAAATGCTATATATTGGATAAAGGGAACGGAAAATTGGGCTCCTTTTGTTTTCAATAGAGATAAAATATCCGATCTTTGACAGAACCTGATAATTGGTATCACATCCCTGGATCATTAAATGCAGCAGACCTACCTTCTGGTGGTTGTAAGGAGAAACTTTAGCGAAATCGAAATGGTGGGAGGGCCCGGAATGGTTGCGAAGACCGGGAAAATAATGGCCAAAATCCAACGTTGATCCTGATTTCAACATAGTATATTCCGAAAAGAGAAAATTTGTTGTTAGCACTACAAATCATGAAGAATCAACTGAAAAAATTTATAACAGATATTCGTCGTACGCCAAATTGATCAGAACTATTGATTGGATTTATAGATTTTTTACTAACTGTAAAGTGGAACTTACTAACTGTATTTCTGGACTCTTAACTCAAGAAAAAATAAATAGAGCTGAAATATCTTAAAAATAGTACAAAAAGAATAATTTTTAGGAACTGGAGATAAACGCTTAAATCCACTTCAGTGTTATGTAGAATGGAATGGACTACTTAAAGTAAAGACTCGTATTCTGATGAAAGAAGATAAAAGAAATTTCCGACTTCCGATACTGTTACCCTGTAGCCATTCAGTTGTGGAAATACTTATTCGGACAAGACATCTTAGTTTGAATCATGCTGTTACCCAGATATTGATGAATAATTTAAGAGAAGACTTTTGGATTTTAAAATGCAAGAAGACTGTTAGAAAGGTAATTAGAAAATGTGTACGTTGTAAAAGATTTAATTCAAGACCTAAACCGATTATAGAAGCACCTCTTCCGGAAGATCGTATAAAAGAATCTGTAGTATTCGAGGTTGTAGGAACTGACTGTAGTAGGAACTGACTGGTTGTAGGAACTGACTGTAGTAGGAACTGACTATAGTAGGAACTGACTGGTTGTAGGAACTGTCGGTCCTTTACTTCTTCGAGGTGGTCAGAAAGCTTAGATAGTTATTTTCACATGCGCTGTCTGCAAAGCCGTACATTTAGAGATAGCCACATCCTTATCGACTGACAACATTTTGCTAGCTTTAAAAAGATTTATAGCAAGAAGAGGTACACCTGCGATAGTATATTCTGACAACGGTAAAAATTTCACGGCTGCTGAAAATTTGCTTAATCATATCGATTGGGATGTTATTTCTCAGTACAGCGCAGATCAGAAGATCACTTGGAAATTTAACTCTCCATCTGCCCCGTGGTGGGGTGGATGGTGGGAATGTTTGATAGGCGTAATAAAAGGGATCCTTCGAAAAGTCTTAGGACGAATATCTTTGGACTTAGAAGAAATGCAAACTGTTATTTGCGATACTGGAAGTATTGTTAATCAGCGGCCTTTGACCTATGTTTCAGAGGAAATTGAAGATTTAATACCACTTACTCTTTCTATATTTTACAAGACATTAGAGAATCAGGTATTCCTGATCTTGACATTTTACATTCATCGTCTATTAATAAGAGACATGTCTATAGACAGCGACTAAAACAAGATTTGCGTAAAATATTCCGCACTGAATATTTGGGATATTTAAAATAGTCCTCGAAATTTGACAAAAATCAGAGACCTGTCCTGATTGGTGAGGTTGTTCTTGTGTCTAGTAAGAATGTAAAAAAACTTGAATGGCCACTTGCCAAAGTTATTGAACTTTATCCTTCAAAAGATGGAAATGTACGATTAGTAAATGTAAGGATGAAAGGTGGCGAATTTCTACGTCATGTTCTCAGATTGATTCCTCTAGAAATAACCCATGAGAGAGGTACTGAATTCCATTCTACAGTTCAAAACTCAATATCTTCCGGACAGACTGTTCAATCGAATGATAAAGAATGCCCTTTAGGTCCTGCTCCTACTAAACGACGATAAAATTGACTGGTAAAAACTGTTATTTAGACCCTGCTACGAGTAAGCCGATGATCCAACATTCTGTTAAAGACTGCTTTTTAGATACTGAATCTACTGAACATATTTTCCAAAAAGATATGGTCGTTTATATAAATCCAAAATAAAGTTTGAGTTTCATTGAATTCGAAACTCAAAGGTGGGAGTGTGTTGTGTTTTATCGCTATTTCCATGGTTTTAATTTAATCGTTTTTATTTTGCGCCTCGCGCAGACGATATTTTTTTGTTGAAAAATCAATTTTGTCTTAGAACTTTAGGAACTGAACTAGAAATGTAATTACGAAATATAAGATGTAATATATAAGAAAAAGATATGATGTGCGCGAAAACGTTATGTCTATTTTGTTTGTGATCGTTAATATATATGTTTGTGTGTTTACATTGTGTAGATTCAATTACATCTTGAACAGTATGAACATTTATTTTCGAAAACACAGAAGAATTTAAGATCGCTTTTTATCTCCCAAAAGAGGACCTTTTAGGTAAGCCTAACACATCCGTATGTTCTAGTTGTATCATATTTTAACTTTGAAATGAATATTGATAATTAAATATCAATATAAATAATATTGAAGACAGAATTTTATAGAAAGGGGCAGATTCAATAATATTATTAACTTTTTTATTAATAAAAAATACATTTTTTTCATAAATCAAATACGTATGGATGTTTGTTTCTAAAAGTTGTTTACATATTAGAGATTTAAGTAAAAATTTTAAAATGCGCATTGTAATTTCATTTTATGCCAAGCTTTTCACCTTAATTTTATAAAGCTTACGGTGCGCATTATTTGCTATCATGTATGACAATACTACGACATAAGGATGTCATCACAATGCTTTTAACTTCCCACAGTCTGTATTTTTTAATCATTCTGCTACCACTATTTCCGAATACTATCTTCGTATTATATAATTGGAAAATAATTTATTATTAAAAAAGCCAAAATTTAATATTTGAAAATTAAAACTAGTATTCTTAAAAGTTTTATTAAAGTGTAATTAAAACAATTGTAGAAAAGTTTAAAGTAAAGATATCAGAATTCCTGTTTTAGGATGTTTTATAAATTTATATAACTAAAAGTTTTTACAATTACTTTCTGGAATATGTTTTTTTTGTGCTTTTTGGAGGTTATTTAAATTTTAGGGGCTATATTGAAAACCTTGTAAAACGTAAACAGGGAGCAAACTAAAGTATGCAGTGTACTAAAATAACATCTAAACTAATGAAGTTAAAGTTTTGAAACAAGTCTCTACATATTTGAAAACGACTATGCGTTATTATAATATGTGAATGACTTCAGCTCACATAGTGACGAAATTTAAATTGTCTATTTTTTCTTGAAACTGTAAGAGTTAGGGAAAAAATATTTTTGACAGAGTAGAGCGTCCTTTATTTAATATGAAAGGATGTCTTACATGTAAAAATAACTTTATTATGATCCTTGAAATGTACGATTTTCGATATACAAATACTGAAATAAATATGTCATAATTCGCGTTTCAAAGTATGGCAGCATAAGACAGATGCACATTTACTAAAAAGAGTAATAATAAAGGATAATGTGCCCAGGAATACACATGTACTTTCATGCATGCACATACGTTGCTGAAGATGGTGGACAAATTAAGCATAATTAACTTTATTTTCTTAATAAAATAAATCGTTCCTTCATTACATATGTTAGTTAATTTTTAGTAAATTTCATTTTGCTTCATAGTGCATGTAACTAGCCACGTATTTACGCTTGTGATAGAAGATAAAAATTTAAATTTCAGAATTTTTAATAAAATTATAGTTACACGTAGCACATTATTTCATACTAAATCGGAGATGTGCACCGTTTTGTAATTGGCTTCGCTGTCAACCGTAGTTTTCGAGTTAGGATTAATAACTTCTAATTTTTGCCACAATAGACACTGTAGTTATATTGTAGCACACAGCCGTTTTACTTAGAGCACTTGTTCCACATATCTAACTTTATCCGCGCAAATGTTATTTGATTATTTAAAAAAAAAAATCATAACATAAAACAGTTTGTGTAATGATTGCTGTATTGTTAAACATTCAGTTACTGAGTTCCAAGGGAAGATTATCACATAATAAAAGCACAATTGATATGATTGCTGATCTGTATAAACTTTGTTAAAAATTATAAAATGATACATTAATCCTTCACATAATATATATAAATGAAGTAATTTGTAAGCATATTTAATAATATGAAATAGACATAGCTAATCTAGAAGTAAAAAGATAAGTAGCATACAATTTTAGTTCTAATATTTTTTTAAGGTCATGAAAGTTTTTGATGCAAGACATTTTATTCACTTATTTAAACATTATCATTATTTAATATATATATTGTAATAGCAAAGATAAACAAGTGCATACCAGCGTACCGCAGAAGGGTTTATAAGCGGTGAAGCGTTTGAGATGTTTTTAATGATTAAATAATCTATAACATACAACAAAATGTATATATGTAATTGAATTTTAAAACACTATGTTCTCAAATCAGATTAGCAATGGTAGATTATTATATTTCTTTTATTGGGTTATATATTGTATTGTAGAAAACACCGATTAGTTTTTAAATACATCTTATTGAAAGTATATATTTTTTGTATGCGTAAAGTTTTATTGTGTTAACTAAAATTTATTGATGACCCCAGTTTGTCGTTTGTATGTACGTATTTTAGTTCATTAATATCTTAAATGTTTTTGAAGCTTTTTTTTTTCTCTTTTTAGGTGTATTCGTAATTATATAAATACGTAGCACCTATAGTCGTTGTTTGGTCCGTCCGTCTGTCCGTCCGTCTGTCTGTCTGTCTGTCCGTCTGTCTGTCTGTCCGCATATAACAACGCAAAAACTACCCAACCAAATGGTTTGCAATTTAAAATATATTATCCTTGCAGAATTTTGTCGAGACATTTCAAATTTTATTAAAATCGAATCAAAACTTTAGGAGATATTAATAAAAATATTTATTAAGAAATTTGAATTTTTTCTTGTTTAAATCGGTGCTTTTTTGTTATAGGAGCTTCCGATGGATGTTAAATCGTCAAGCGACCGAGATACTTATTTTATGACAGAAATTAATCTGCAGACGATATAATTCATTTCACAGAATTAAAAATCATCAAGATCTGAATATTTATATAACTAGCTGATACATATATATCTGAATATTTATATAACTAGTTAAGATATTTGTATGAACAGTGTCATAAAATATATACTTAACTAGCTGTTTAACCCGTTCTACGCACGGGATATCATGAATTTAATTCTAAAACGTGCGTACGAACGCACCTCGTTTGTAACGTTTGACGTACAATTTCCAACTTGTTTAAATATACATTGCGATGAACATCTAATATAAAAGATTTTCCAATATTTTATTCTGTTCAAAATACGAGAAAGATTTCGTGTGCATGAAGTGCGATTTAATAAAGTTTTATTTTTTATGAATCTATATAAAAAAATTGTTATTGCGTTTACTTTAACAGTGTTTTTTTATTCAGTTTGTTAGTTATTCTAGTTCAGCGAATCAATTGGATCAAGCTTACTAAAAAATTTATATCAATGTGACATTTTAGAAAGGTAAAAGCTTTAATTGAATATTTTAAGATCTCATGAAAAAGCACTGTAGATTTATACGATAATTGATTGTCTGCCTCAGTGTAAACATATAGAATGATTTTACGTTATTCTTTTAATTATAACTAAGAACAACTTTTTACTCATAAGGATGCATAACATAGCATTGGATTGAACAGATTTTATTTAAAATATTATTTCTGGATATAAACGATTTCATTTCAATTTTTCTTAATTATTCGGACAATTTTCAGACTAAAAATGCATATAATGTTACTAAATATCGCCAGCATATTACATTAAAAAAAATTATACATCCGTTATGTCAGGATACAAATTTCCATTTTCTTATTAAGACAGTATTGATAAATATCTAATATATTATAATAACACTGTAATTTTTCGACTTTGTCACTCCATGAATAATTAGAGAAACACTGGCGTTAAGACAAAAGAACTTCTTGAATAATATTTCGCTATTGAATTTATAACCTCTTGTTTTAACACAACTGAGAGAGATTTTTGAAAAGCATCTGTAAAACGGAATTGCGTGCCTTTTATATTAAAAGAGTGCTTGAAATTTTAGACATAACAAAAGAATGCTTCAGAGAAACAATCTTTGGAGTGTTGTTTACAATATACAAAAGTGATTGGGTGTAATAGTTTTCACGAGCGTATTTAATCCGTGAGGAAAATTTATGTTAAAAATAGTTTTAGACTGTTTAATTATTTAGGTTACTTCTTTACTTGTGTGATGTTTTTCATTTGTAAAGTAGAATAAAGTTTTGTCTTATACTGTAAACCTTCATTAATCCGGACTACATGCTTCCGAACTTCCCTTAATCTGGAAAGCCTTTTCCAAAAAATATTTAATTAATTAAAAATAAAGTATCAACAAATGCGAATGCATAGGTGCCAACCTCTCATTAATATTCCGTAATATGCGGGTTAATTTGACCCAGTTTAACAACACTTCGAACCAGAAAAATTATTGGATGAATCTTTATTTATTCATTTTCAGGTTTCTACGTGGAATTTATTTAACTTCATTTCTTTAAAAAAAATTCTGGTGCGAAACGGGTCAAATTGGGTCAAATTAACCCACATATTACGGAATATTAATGAGAGGTGGGTACCTATGCGAATGTAATCTTAAATTATATTTGGATATCGCGAACATTTGAGGAGATTTTGTGAATTAATAAGAAATTAGCTGTACATGCACACCCAGAAAAAGGAATTGATTAAAACTACAAAACATGTTTTGTTGAGTACATTTTGGTTGTTTTAGCAAAATTCAAGTAAAATTGAACTATTTTACTTGAATTAACAAAACATTTTTTGCTGACGATACAAAAAAATTTTTTGAAATTGCAAAAAAAAAAAAAAAAAAAAAAAAAAAAAAAAAAAAAAAAAAAAAAATTGTTGATTCAAAGAAAATATCCATTGACCTATATTTAAACGAAACGTTTTGTCAACCAAATTTTTGTTGATTCAACAAAACTTTTTTTCTGTGTGCAGACAACAAAAGATCAATACACTCAAAAAACCAATGGATGCATCAAGTTCTTACTGTGCATCAACCTGATATTTTAAGCATTGTAACTTGAATAATCTAAGTGTTAAGTAAGTTATGTGCTAACTTCTTTTCTAGAGACCATTTGTATAACTTCGTATGCAAAAACAAAATGTTATAGAGCAAGGTTTTTTAACTATAGCTTGGCTCATTTTATGAATTCAATTTTAATCTGGGATTTCATCAATTCGGACGACTTTCAGCTTCATTTACTCCATATTGTTCATGACTAACGAATCTTACGAGACAAACCGTATTCTTATGTTTCAAATTACATCCATTGAACCTGACTCTAACAAGGAAGTTCTCCATAAGCGCATACTCAGAAAATTTTGAAAAAAAATACAGAATGTTCTGCTCATGATGATATATATGTCTATAAAATATTATCTGCGGAATCTCGATATAACGTCCTTAAAAAATATATGAAAATTTCGTTTATTTGGCGATTTATCACTGGTTGGCGACAGAATAAAATTTTTAAAAATACGGTTTTATGACAAATGCTCTTTAACCCGTTAACGACAGACTGTTTTTACATTTCATTTAATTCTTTGACACCAGTTTTTCTTATGTAGTAATTCTGAGTTATTTAATGACTCAAAATGTGAGATTAGATAATGAGAAAAATTCCGCACTGAAATACTGGTATTGAAATTTAAAAGTTTTGTTCGGTTGTAGGTGGTGTAGAAATAGATCGCTGGTAATGGGTCAAGGAAAAATTTTTTCATGCTGAACTTGTTTATGTAAGTTTAACTTACATAATAACTATAGTTTTGTGTACACATAATAAAATTTAAAGATCGTAATTTACAATTTAAAACAAAATTTAAATTGATTGAAATTGTTTCAAGCTCAAAAATAAGCCCGATTCTGAACATTGTCAATTTAAGGAAAAAGTATTGTTGCTATGGAAATGACTTCTTTGATATAGAAATGTATAACGAATGCGTTTGTCATCGCGCTTTTTTTTAAAAATACATTTAAAATTACTTACATAACCGGTGAAGCCGTTTAAATTAGAAAAAATCGTGGAATGGGGATAAAACAATTGCGAAATTCCATTCAATCGGTAATAAATAGAGAAAAAAACGTGAATGATTTATTTAATCTGATTTAAATTAATATTACTGCAAACGTGCAGACATGAGTTGAAAATGTTGAACACAAAATGCAAACGATTCTGAAGAAGAGGGTATGGTATCATGAGCCCTTGAATTAACCCATTAGTATAATTTTTTAAGCTAAAGACAATTTTAAGATTTCGAATTTTACAAAAATATCATAGCCATATTTAAAATTTTTAAAAAGCATTGTTGAAAATACAAAAATGATACAAAAAATAATAAACATCATCATTAAGTTTAAATTCATTAAGTATTGCGCATTCGAATAATCATTTTACAAGCAATTTCAAAATACAGGGTGATCAGAAAATGAGTATACATTTTAAAAATTAATAATTCGCGGAATAATGTAGGTAGAGAGATAAAAATTGACACACATGCTTGGAATGACGAGGGGTTTTATTGTATCCACAAAAAAGTTCATAAAATGGCCGAGAGATGGCGCTTCGTGTGATAAGAAAAGCAATAATTAGCATAACAAATTATGACAAAGCAAAGACGATGTTCTTCAGAACGAATACTCAACATGTCCACCGTCATCCCGCAACAATAGCTGTAGCCGAGGGACAATGTTGTGCACAGCACTGTGCAGAATATCTGTAGTTATAGTGAGAAATTGGCGTTGGGTGTTGTCTTTTAGCATGCCTATTGATGTCGGTCGATCGCTGCAGATTCCCCATTTTGATAGTGGAGCTTCACTAACATTTATTTCTGGTAACGTCAACATGATGCGATTGCTGGTGCATCTGATTCGCTCTCTCATTACAGCTCCTTTTATACACGATCCTGAGGAAGAGTCACTGACGTTTTGCGGTTCAGTGCCATCTGTCGGCCTTTTTTTTACATTTTTTTGTGTGGTTACAATAAAACCCCATGTCATTACAAGCATGTGTGTCAATTTTTACCTCTGTACCTACATTATTCCGTGAATTATTAATTTTTCAAATGTATACTCATTTTCTAATCACCCTGTACATTAATACTAGAACTACCATGAGCCGTCATTTTGGCGGTTACCAAATTAATATATTCCGATTCGAACCAGAAATTTCTTTTTAGAATAAATTAAATATAAAACTCACAGAAATACGTTAAATGAATAAGTTAAGTAGTTTTAAATAAAATTCTGGTGTGAAATAGTCTAAAAAAAATTGAGTAAAATTTCCGGAAGTTCCAGTGTTAAAGTCGTTTGCATTTGGCGAGGAAAATATGTTGCTAGCCAAAGCAGGTCTTTTGCGCCAAATACTCGAAAGTATTTTATTTTTTTGCAGATTTTCTACTGGGATTACGCAGCTAAATTTCACTGTTCCCCTATTACATACATGAGTAGTTTCATTAGCATTTTTTTCAAAATTTTCAGAGTATGCGCTTTAAAGGAGACCTTCCTTGTAAGGGGCTTCTACCCTGCAACATATATAAAAATAATCAAAATCTGTGATTACCAAGCTTGGCACTCTCCTTGTAAGACAAATGTGCTATTCTGAATCCAATGTAATTAATTTTACATTTTATAGAAAAATTATGGCATGTCTTAATTTTTTTTTTTTAATTAAGTGTATAGTAACAAGTTGGAAATTGTACGTCAAACGTGACAAATAAGGTGCGTTCGTACTATAGCTAGTTATATAAATATTCAGATCTTGATGATTTTTAATTCTGTGAAATGAATTATATCGTCTGCAGATTAATTTCTGTCATAAAATAAGTATCTCGGTCGCTTGACGATTTAACCTCGGAAACTCCTCTAACAAGAAAGCACCGATTTAAAAAAAAAAATTCAAATTTCTTAATAAATATTTTTATTAATATCTCCTAAAGTTTTGATTCGATTTTTAAAAAAATTGAAATGTCTCGACAAAATTCTGCAAAGATAATATATATTAAATTACAAACCATTCGGTTGGGTAGTTTTTGCGTTGTTATATGCGGATGCGGACGGACGGACAGACAGACGGACTAACGGACCAAGCGACGACAATAGGTGCTACGTATTTATATAATTACGAACGCACCTAAAAACTGGGCATCGTATGTCTAGTCATAGCTGAAAATAAATTTCAAATGGACTATTTTTTTTTTTTTTTTTTTTTTTTTTTTTTTTTTACTACTGGTTTGTAATTAATTTTTAGTGATGAAACTAAGAGGAATGTTTCACAAATTCCAATTTTTTTTTACATTATTATATTAAATACCTAGACAGTTGTAAGTACAATCTTTAATATGTTTAACACTTATTTAAGTTTAATTAAAGATTTACCTTAAATGTAGAACTTTCTGTAAATTCTGAAAAGACTTTAGTCACTTAAAATTTTGCTTTTAATATATTTCTTATTAACACGACATATTAAAAATACACATATTTTTCGTAAAACTGGGATGGAATTGTACGATCATTAATTTCGTACTTTAAGCGAAATTATGCAACTACGTTTTTTATCATAAACATAAATCATAAAGAAAGCATTTGGTTAACCTTTTGTCATACTTTTGCGTTACATTAGAAAATATTGAATAGCTTTTTAAATTCATTTTAAATAAAAATTAGTTAAGAATAAATATACATTTTGAAAACATTTAAATAAAAATAAAATACTTTTGCTCCAAGTCGTTACCTTCAGTAAAAATTTTAATTTTGTTAATCAGCAAATGAAATGAAAATATATATATATATATATTGTGGCACTATAAAAAATAATCTAAATGCTTTTTTTTTTTTTTTTTTTTTTTTTTAAAAAAAACGGAAAAGAGTACAGAAATATGAGATAAAGAAGTGAAAAATGTGCTCACGATATTTAAATATTGAATATTGTTATAAAATCTATCACATTGATTACAGAGTTTTAACAAAATGTATCATTTGGATGCAATTAGAAGTGCGATAATTTAAAAAAAGTAACAGGCAGAGAAATACCATGTACAATATTAGCACCATATCTTTATAAGCTCAGACTAATTAAGAAGTCTCATCTAGCACAGACTAATTAAAATAGATACTTTCTCTTAAAACATATGCTTGAATAATGCTTCGGATTACATACAAGACAATCTTCTGAAGACAAAAGAGATGCTTAGTAAGGAATTCTAGTAAAGTTACGTCCTTACTTCTCATCACTGATCCAATCTACAGGTTCAATTGATAGGGAAACTTTTTCTTAAAGTTTACTTCTATGGAAATAGAAGTGAAAATTTGAAGTGGAAAATTAGCATACTTTGTAAATTATAAAAGTACAAATTATTAAATTTAGTCTTAATCAATAAAGGACTTAAAAATAAGAAGGAATTTTAATTTATATTGCAATTTATAAAGGTTGGTTATATATATTTGTTACGGCCGATTATCTGTGCTAGGTATATAGGCCATCGATGGGAGTGCCCTCCGTGGGGGTCTTTCTAAGGTATCCTAACACGTATTTACGTAAGGTTCGAAGAAATCCATGGAAAGTTACGAACGGTTAGGTCGACGAACACGACAGGGGTTTAAACCCTGCACCTCCCGTCTACCAGCTTTGAGGTTGGTTGATTTAAGACGGCTAATTATCTACTCGAGGTATATAGGCACTAGGGGGGAGTGGCCTCCGTGGGGGTCTTTCTAAGGGATCCTAACCCGTAATTACTGCAAGGTTCGAAGAAAACCATGGAAAACTCCGAACGGTTAGGTCGACGAGCGCAACAGGGGTTTAAACCCAGCACCTCCCGTCTACCAGCTTTGAGAGCAGAACCTCTCAGCCACTGGTGGGACTGCAATTTATAAAGAAGATCACATATTATAAATCTGTAAAGAAGTGTGTATTTGAACGTTTGTAATTTAAAAAAAAAAATCGCGATTTATCGCAGCAGAAATTACAATATGTCAAAATTTCAATTTTACATATTGAAAATTGTTCTATTAAATAATATTATTATTTTAATTTGGACACTGAATGAATTTCAATAACAAAATACACATTACTATATTACAACCCAGTCACATTTAGTTAAGGCAATAATAAAAATATATACAGCCACTACTGCATTCAACAAAAATTAATATATGTTGTGTACACTATCTGCTTAAAAGTATCCGACACATTCGATTTTAGACGTTTAGTCGAAAGTCTAGAATAATTCTTTACAAATTGTTTTTGTACTTCGGAAATGCAAAAAATATTTTTCACCTAATATTTTTCAGTGAAGATTTATTCACGTCAGCAATTAGGAGACCAACAACAAATTGAAAAAAAGAATGAATAAATGCAATCAACCTGCATCGAAAAAGCTCGAAATAATCTGTAGCTGTAGCACATGACTATGTCGATCTTGTACAACATTTGTGTTCATCTGTGCAAGAATAACACGTATATTAATGGGGATATAAATGTCTATTTTAAAAAAATGAAACTGTTCTCTAAAGTTGACTGTTTGTAGTACGCAGGGTTTTCTACCAAATTTAATTCCACTTTAAAGCAGTTTTACAAAATACAGTTTACTATAATAAAAATATAAATACATTGTATATTGAATGAACTATGTGAATTTCCATGAAATATATTATTAACAGCGCATACACGCACGATAACATTTTTTTCATAAATTTACAGTCGGCTTTAAAATGCAACTTATATAAAAAGGCCAATCAAATAACTTAAAAATTTCAGAGAGATCTTGGCTATATAGTGAACTGAATTTCGGTTGCGTAACGTAGCTGGATGATAAGGGATTTTTCCCAAATTGACATTTCTTGTGTGTTTATTTTTTTAATGTCATGCTTTATTAATTTTTTAGTTCTTCTTTAAGAAATCACCAGAACAAGTCCCTTCCAAAAAAAAAAAAAAAAAAAAAAAAAAGAATTATAAAAATTGAAGCATCTGTTCAAAACACTCATCTGCATACTACATACGCCTTTGTTGAAAATCAATTAATAAAAAATGACAATTTGTGGAAACTACCTTATCATTTACCTATTTAAAAAAAAAGAAATTTAGCAAACTATATCGTCGATATATTTCTGAATTTTCATGATATTTAAGTAGCAGCTATTTTTATAGGAGGTGCCGCATATTGCAAACTACAAAATTTTGCAAAATACATTTTGATATCGTTCGAGCGTGTTGAGTTAAAAATTATATCATACAAATGCTTATATTTCATCATATATTTATTATATTTATACATTATATTTATACTCTAATTGCTGAATATTGTGTTTACAATACTTAGTCAAGTGTTCTAAAAGAGGTGTTAAATTTTATTGAAGACCCAGCATGCTACAAACAGAAAACTTTAAAAAATGTCATCAATTACATCATATATACATTTATTATATCTACACTCTAATTGCAGAATATTGTGTTTACAATACTTAGTCAAGTGTTCTAAAAGTGGTGTTAAATTTGATTACAGACCCGGTATGCTACAAACAGATAACTCTCGAAAATTTATCTATTTCTTAAAGAAATCTTTATATATCCATGTTTATATGTGGTATTCTTACACAAATGAACTAATATTATGTTGTATATAAATCGTATAGTCACCTGCTAGAGCTGGAGATTATATCGATTTTTTTTTTTGCAGTGTTGTCACACACAATAATTTTTTTATCAATTCGTTGTCGGTTGTGGAATAAGTCTACCTATAGAAAAACTAGTATGCAAAATCATATTTCAGTGACTACATCGTCCATAGTGCCGAAATTTGGAGGTTTTCAACTATATTTAAATACTATTGGATACGCCGATAGCTCAGTTAATAATAATTATCACTACGAAGAAAAAACACACAATCTCAAAATAAAATAAACTCACTTGCGGACTGTAACTCATTTAATTTATCACAACACTAAATAAAAATGGTCGAGAACCGAGATTTACACAACTCCTCAGATCGGCATCTCGAACGCAACTCACAATCACACGTTGTTTTGTTTTTTTTAAACATTTTACATAGACGGCGCTTCCAGCGGCAACATACCGCCGGGCCTTGAATGTTGCTAACATTCAATAATATAAATGCAATATAATTCAAACACAATCTCTAAGTGAAAAATACAATCTCAAAAAACATAACGAGCAAATACTCAAAAATACTACACTAAATAAAATACTAAATTTACAAATATAAACACAAGAATGTAATACACTGCAGGAAAATATATAGTTTAATAAAACAAATGTATGAATTTAAGTAGTTAATAAACTATCATTCACATATGGCAAAATAACAATTTTTGTGACTGGCCTTTTATATGTGCCATTTTTATCTTTGAAGGTGACAACTCTTATGATATTGTCTTGGCTTTTGTAGTAAAACAAACAATTACACAAATAAATACTTTTTTTACCTGTTTACTTCTACCCACGAAGTTTTTCACTTCAAAGGGACCACAGTAGTCCAATCCAGTACGCATAAATGCTCGGGCCATTGTTACTCTAGAAGATGGCAAATCAGCCATTTGTTGCTCTGAATTCTTAGAATTTACCTTTTTGCAAGTCATACAATTGAAAAGGATTTTACGAACTACATTTCTAGCAGATAAGATCCAAAATTTGTTTCGGATGAGAGAAAGAGTTGTCTCAGCACCTGCATGGAAATACAAATTATGAAAATATTTAATAACACAAAATGTAAAATTATGTTTTGAAGGAATAATCATTGGATATTTTTGATGATCAGTTAAGTTGCTGTTTCTCAGTCTACCACCAACTCGGATTACACCGTTATCATCTAAAAACGGGCACAAGTTTTTCAGTTTACTACTGTTAGGGATTGCATTACCCTTTTCCAAATACTGCATTTCCTTCACGAATGAAGTCTTCTGGATGTTTTTTACTATACAGAATAAGGACTGAGAGAGTTCACTGCTGGTTAAAGTTCCACCTTTGGGATACAAGGGATTTCTACAGCTATGGATGAATCTATTACACCATGCTACTACTCTTTGCAGCTTTATGAATGAAGAACTGTTATTAATGATGTCTAAAGGCTCAACAATGGTAACTAAGGTACATACTTGAGTTACTGATGGTGCTTTCAATTCACGGATAAACAACTCACTGGTTTCAACAGAAATAATATCAGGAGACTCCACCATCTCTGGCTGTTGTAGGAATGATGGACCGAACCACCATAAATCACATTACTGGATCTTGATGGGATCTAGGCCTCTAGAAATGAGATCTGCAGGATTTTGCTTGGAAGGTACATAATTCCACTGATCAATCGAAGTTAAACCTTGTATAATCGATACTCTATTTGCGACAAATGTCTTTAGATCATTCGACTCCTTTTTTAACCATGCAAGTACAATAGTACTATCTGTCCAAAAACAAGTTTTAGAAACTTCTAGCTTTAGAGCACTTAACACTTTTTGCATTAACTTAGATAATAGGAGTGCGGCAGAAAGTTCGAGGAGAGGGATAGTAATATGCTTTAGAGGAGCCACTCTAGATTTACTAGTGAGCAATTTGACAGCAGAATCACCATCAGAATTAATAGATTTTACATAAACGACCGCACCATAAGCAAGTTCAGAAGCATCTGAAAAACCATGCAATTACACACAATTAGATTGTTCTACAAATACAAATCTTGGGATATTGATCATATTTACAGTTTTTAAGGAAGTAAGAAAATTAGTCCATTCGATATTTTCTTTCACGGGAAGATAATCACACCAATCTATTTTCAGCAACCATAAATTTTGGAGGAAAACCTTGGCCTTTGTAATTATTGGACCTATCAAACCCAACGGGTCAAATATTCTAGCAATTTGCGATAATACAGAGCGTTTGGTATACCTTTCACTTTGCTCTATAATTAAATTAAATTCAAAACAATCTGGTTGCGGCTTCCACAATATTCCTAATGTTTTTGTCTCATTGGAAAATGAATATTCAGATATTGCATTATTACACAAAAGAGAAGAATTATTTACTGACCATTTGTGAAGATCCATGCTTCCCTTCTTTAACAAAGATATCAGTTGTTGTTGGAACTCTTTAGCTGTGTCTAGATCATCAGCACCTGTCAACATATCATCCATATATACGTCTTGAAATAATACATTTGCAGCTAAAGGAAATTCCTTTCCTTCATCTCTAGCTAGCTGGATAAGGGTTCTTGTTGCTAAAAAAGGGGTACTCGTTGTGCCATAAGTCACCGTACATAATCTATATACCTTAACTGGTTCATGCACCTCAGATTTAAACAAGATTCTCAATAAATCTCTTTGACTCGGATGTATCAATATCATACGGTACATTTTTTTAAATATCTGCTACAAAAACAAATTTGTGCTTTCGAAATCGCAACATTATACTAAATAATTCATCTTGGATTGTTCCTCGGTTATATTGCAAACTATTTAAAGATTTTCCGGTAGAAGTTAAGGAGCTAGCGTTAAAGACAACTCTTAATGGTGTGCTACTTAATTCAGCACGGAACGCGCAATGATGGGGTATGTAATAAGTGATATCTGGTTCTTCAGATTCTATCACCTCTTCCATATGACCCATACTTAAATATTCTTGCATAAAGACTTTATAAAGATCATTAAATTTAGGTTCTCTAACTAAGCGATTCCATAATGAATTTAAAACTTTCATAGCCTTTTTCTTTGATTCTCCAAGACAAGATGGGTCTTCCTTAAATGGCATTTTTACTATGTATTGCCCTGTTGCAGTTCTGGAATAATTTTTCAGAAAATGTTCTTCACAAATTTCTGATTCCTTATTTCTAGAAACTTCAGACTCTCTCTCAATGTTTTCTATTTCCCAAAAATCTCGAATTACCCTTTCTAACTCCAAATTATCTGTTATCAACCCACAATGTATATTACTTTCACCCTTAGCCGGAAGGCTTCCGCTAACAATATAACCGAAAACACTGTTTTGTAACACTATTCTAGTGTTTAATGGTTGGGGGTAAATTTGACCTGGCCTTAAAAATTCATAGAAATTTTCTGCACCCAAAAGCAAATCAATAGAGCCTGGCACATTAAACTTTTCATCAGCTAATTTGATGTTATTTAACGATGAAATACAAATCTCAAGCGGTCTAGAAGGCGCAAATTCCGTAATTTTCGGAACGACTAAAAAATCTAATTTCAAATAAAAATCTTTATCTCTCTTCGAAATAGTTGTGTTAACTCTAGATCTAACATTAAGGGACAAATTATTTATTCCTGAAATAGAAATATTAGTCTTTTCTCTTTTCAAATTTAGTTTATCTACTAACCTTTTACTCATAAAATTAGAGTTTGCACCGACATCTAATAAACCACGTGCTTCATGAAAATTACCATATTCATCTTTTATTAAACAAACAAATGTGCTAAGTATCACAGCTTTTAACTCGTTAGACAAATTACATATCGTTGAAAATAAATTGCTTTGGTTATTAGCTTGGAAAAGCTGGAATACTGGAGCCGATGCATCCAAATTAGATTTATTACCGACTTCGTTTTTAGAACTCATTTCCTGTGAAATTATCTCTGGATTTTCACCTTTATTTATTTTTTGTTCACGTGGAAAATGCAACGTCACATGGTGCCTTCTCTTGCAAATAATACAAGAGAATTTAGATTTACAATCAATCACTTTATGATTCATAAGACAATTAAAACAAAGATTTTTGGATTTTACAAGCTCAACTCTATTACCCACTGACATGTTTTTATAAACAGGACATTTATGCAAAGAATGATTTTCACTACATGACAAAATACATTTAGAATTTTTTACGTCAGTTAGAAAAACTTTAGAAACATTTCGATAATAAGTATTTTTATTACTCGCTCTAGATTTGTCAACCACGGGTTTTCCCTTAGACGTATAATAGAAATCAATTTCCCGAGATAATTCAATGGGAGAAAACCACGATTCTGCTTGTCTAACATTTATAAAATACATGACCAGAGCTGCCAAGTCTCCGGATTTTTGGATACCAGTATTTTAGTACAGAACATTTTGTTTTATTTTATCGGAGCATTCTGCGATTTAAAAGAACAACATATTCTCTAAAAATATACTGGTGTACAAAAAGCCGGAGACTTGGCAACTCTGCATGACATCTTTATCAAGCGTTTGACAAATCTTATCAGAAACTATTAACTGTTTTAAAGTTTCGAAATCTGACACATTCCTCAATTTTAAATAATAATCCCAACTTGTTGTTAATCGGGATGCAAATTGTACATATGTTTCATTAGGATGACGTTGTGCTTTCCTAAAATGTTCTAAACAAGTCTGGGGGGGTGGCTCAAATTATCTAAGTACTATAGCCTTTACTTTTGAATAATCTTCTAATTCCCCATCTTTAATGTATGTAATTACGTTTGTTGCCCTTTCTCCTAACAGATTTAGTAGAATTTCCGATTTATATTTTTCTGGGACATTTTTAGAAGTAAAGGCTCTTTCTTACGATGAAAAAAAATAACTCCAACCTTCCGGTTTAGATGGAATTTTAATCGTTAACGTTCTTACACTTTTAATCAGAGAGTCTAAAGATTCTATAATATCTTTTTTCTCAAGATCACTTAAATTATCATTTTTAGTTTCTGCATGGGCCTTAGTCAACTCAATTTCTAACTTTGCAAGTTCAATTTTTAATTTCTCAAGATCTAGTAATTTTGATTCCTCATTTTTTCTTTCCTCAATAAAACTGTTTGCTATGTCTTCAACCAGTTTATTATCTGCTTTATACTTCGAACTTTCCTTTATTAAATTTATTAAATCATAAATAGTTAATTTCGAATCTGATATATCTATGTCTAATTCAGCAGCAATTCGCTGATAATCTTCTTTTTTTTGCACCTTTAAACATTGTATTATAAATACAATTCACAATAAAATAAATAAAACTGACGTACCTTTATCTATTAATAAATCTCCTAATCGAATAATTCCACATTGGAAAGATGTAATCCAGTTTCTCTATTCTCAAATTAGTTCAATAATAAAGAATATCAGTTCTTTTCGGCGTAAAAACATTCACTGTTTATTTTTTCGTATTGTACGAAATTCTCCAGGTTAATCGAAATTATTTTTCTTCTGGAATCAAGAAAAACTTCATCAGAATTCTCAATCACAATATTTTGTACTTCAGTATAAACAATACGATGATTTAATTTTAGTCTTACTCATTCTAATTACTTGATAGAATTCCAAACACCATTTTATCTTCTGCAGACGATTACCGAAAACATAAACATCGAAAATTCTTTTTGTTCTTTCTACGGCTAGAGGAGACCATTACTATGGGTACGCCGATAGCTCAGTTAATAATAATTATCACTACGAAGAAAAAACACACAATCTCAAAATAAAATAAACTCACTTGCGGACTGTAACTCATTTAATTTATCACAACACTAAATAAAAATGGTCGAGAGCCGAGATTTACACAACTCCTCAGATCGGCATCTCGAACGCAACTCACAATCACAAGTTTTTTTGTTTTTTCAAACATTTTACATAGACGGCGCTTCCAGCGGCAACAACTATGAAAAATAGAAAAAAAAGTTGGAAATTGTACGTTAAACGTAACATTCATTTTATAACTAGTTTCACAATGTAAAAAAAATCATCCTTATTATTTCAGTGAAATGAATTATATCGTTTGCTATGAGCGAAATAAGCATGGCTTTTTTTTTTCTTATTGCGTATGCGATGTTTACAGATGCGATTTTATTTCTACACCTTACAGCACTGTAAAATTCACCATGGAGATCTTGCTTTGTGAATGATTACGTTCATGGTTTAATATTTTTTTGACTCATAATGAACGAATATCCTTTGTTTATTTACTCTAATGGTTTGAGATATTCGGCTGTTAGCCTAATTTCCACTGAAGTTATCTCAGAATCTATGCATTTTTTAATGTAACTCATCTCTCAAACAAACAATTTTTTTCAACAATCTTTCTAAAAATGTAACTTTTATGCAATTTTATTCGAAGAAATAATTTAGAGTAAAAACGGCCGCCCATCATATGAATAAAAAAGTAGTTTGCACGTATGTGTTTTTCTCAGTCACATGACTTGCGCTTTTATTTTATAGATCACTTACGATAGGATTTAATAGAATAAAGAAAACTTTTATTAATATATTTTTAAGTTTTGATTCGATTTTCATAAAATTTGAAATAACTCGACAAAATTCTACAACGATAATGTATATTAAATTTCAAACCATTTGGTTGGGTTATTTTTGCGCTTTTATATGCGGACGGGCGGACTAGACGACGACTATAGGTGCTACGTATTTATATAATTACGAACGCACCTAAAAAGAAAAGAAAAGAAATTACAAGTCAATTACAAAATCGCATAGCGTTCTCGATTTAGTGTAAGTGATTCTTACGTGCAAAAATAATTACATTAGAAAACCATAAAATGAAAATTGTTCAATAACCCATACCAGCTTAACTACGTCACAGATTGTTTGTATGAGCTTCGCCTTATAAGGCAAATGTTCATTTCAAGTTGTAAATTTCCAACTGGACGAAAAATGTCCGGGCCAGGATTCGAACCTGGGATCGCTTGGCTGAAGCCGCCACGCTCTACCACTGAGCTATCCCGGTCGAATCTGGAGGGTATAATTCATCCAGTTCATTTACTAATGTTCATTTACTAATAAAATTAACACATGTAAGCAAGGTACAATTTATTTAAGTAAAAAAATCAAATCCCTAATGCTCAATGCTGTAAATTATGGACACATTGAACATACCAAACCTGATGTCCTTAATAAAATCAATTGTACATAGTACATTGTTAGTTTTGCTAGAAAAAATGATTGTGCCACCATGTCGTGTGTGTCACATGAAAATTGTCAATAGGCTCGGAGTATTGCTTTCTTTCAAAATATGAATGCAATTTTTGAAACTGAAGTAGTCTACATATTAAAAAATACCCAACATCGATTTTTTAAATGGTAACACCCCTTTTTGGCTGCATATTTAAGTTCCTTGTATGAAAGCAGTCCAGAAAAATGCATAGTTTATAGACTTTTATTAAATCTTAAAAAAGTTATAAAAGAAAATTTATTAATCGTATATCCACAAATTTAGAAAACTTAAGTTAGGATCACAAAGGAAAAACTTCCATGCACACAACAGTGAAATTGTAAAGGCAATTACTGTATGAAATAAACAGAAAGAGACTCTCATCTTCCAATTTTATTAAGAAGAATTTTTCACATAAATTTGTAGTTGCTGTTTTCCATTATCTTATTTATCAATGAATGGTAGCAGAATATGGCCCCTTCAATCTTTCGAAAACTAAAATTTTACTATAACTCGAAAAATAATGATTGGAGTCAACTGTAAACTTACAAACCCGTATTTTTTATGATGCCCATTCTGATTTCGAACAATACGAAAAAAAAAATCCGACTGAAAACAAAAAAATTAAATCGGAAGATATTTTGGAAATATATCAATTTTAGTTTGTCATGGAATTTAACATTAGCATCCTGAACATTTTAACCTCTTCTAAATCCATGAAGATTTAACTTAAATACATAAATTATAGAGTTTTCCTTGCTGATTTGATCCAAGAAACACAAATAAAGTCAAAAATGGATGTTGCCATTTGAAAAATAGAAGTTGAAACACTGTTTAACATCTTGACGACCCCTATTTCAAAAATTACGTTCATATTCTGAAAGAAGACAATATCCCAAGTATAAGGACGACTTTAATGTGATTTTGTCGTAAACCGTCTGTCAATAAAGACACGTGTATCATTTTTTATACTGATTGTACAAGCGATTAGAGATATATTTAAGTCGGTGATTGGTTATAAAAAATATCATTTCAGACTTTTTTATAAAGATATTTTTTTCCATGCAAATGTCATAACATACAAAATTCTCACTTTTATGATTGAACTTTCTCCCCCTTATCTGTCACAGTTTTCCATATAAGGTTGCTAACTTTCCCATTTCGCCACTAGAAGCGCTGCAGTCCCTTTCATATGATATCATATAATCATTTTCCTATAGTTAGACATATTTTCCACACTTCTAACTTTATGCTTTCAAGAGTTATTTCAGTGTAAACTGACTTCCCTATGCACCCTGCGTATAATAATAAAATAGGAACTGGAATGACAAAATTTATTTTATATCTTCGGTTCCTATTTTTCTTGCTATTATCAAAATAATGTAAAGTATTATACATACTACATTAAATGCCATCAGTTGGTATAATTTTACGAAAGAAAGCAAAGGAGAGTTGGCAAAATGTCTTATCTATTCAAAATATCTAATTTATTCGTGGACATGTCTAACAAGAAGAATGCTTGGCAGCATACAACTTATTTAAAGTGCCTTAGATGAATGAAATTTAAGTATCTATGCATTCTATCCAAATCCAATCATAAATTTAGTTAATGTCAACTAAGTTTTTAAAAGACAGTTCTTGGAAGGATCATAAGGATCCTTATCTAAATATCGTGAAATATTCTAGCGTTCATAACAAACTTGTGATATTTGCTACGAAATATTTTCAAGCATTTCATATTTTATGTTTAAAACATTTATTAATGTCTAATAATTCCTTTTGCCATTTTGCTTATTATATAAATTTGTAATTAAATAAAATTTCTCACGTCATATTTACGCTATTTTACACAGATATTTACTAAAATGTTTTCATAGTAATACAATTTTAGTTCACATTTATTTAAATATTGCAAATGTATTAAACATATTCAAGATATTTTGCAACTAATTAAGTATTATATAAATTATTCGTCAAATTTCAAACATTTAGTAACTGAATAATCACACTCCATCAATGGCTGAGAGCTTCTGCTCTGAAAGCTGGTAGACGGGGGGTGCTGGGTTCAAACCCTTGTTGCGCTCGCTTAATTTCCCTGTCCACCGCGGATAGACAGACGATTGCGATTATCACGCTTGCTGATTGATTGTAAAACCGAACAATTCTTAAGTTATTTCCGGTGGAACTTGACGACTTCTTATATAATATATATTAATTTATTACAATAATATACAATAATATTATATATATTATTTATATAATATATATATATTATGTATTATATAATATAATAAATTATATAATCTAATATTTCTATATAATCTACTAAGATCTATTAACTTCTTATATAATATCTTCTTATAACTTCATAATCCTCTCAAATGCTGGAAATGACTTAAGAAGCCTCGCTTTTACAACCAATTAGAAAGCGTAACGATTCCAATCGTGAATCGGAGGAGACGGAAATTACGCGTCGCGCTCGTCGATCTAACCATTCGGAGTTTTCTCGAACCTTGCGTTAATACTGGTTAGGATCCCTTAGAAAGACCCCTATGGAGGGCACCTCCCCATCAGGCCTAATACCTAGCGCAGATAATAGACAAATAACCAATTAACCTTTAAAAAATGTTTTTCTCTCTTTTTTTTATTTGATAATCAAACAAATGTTTGATTTTTATATATACTATGAGTACATAGTTATATGCAAGTCACTTTTTTAAAAAATATTAACCAGTTTCAAGTCAGCAAAAAACCAGATTTTGAGGATAAAATAAAGTTGCATGGAGTTGACGCTAGAAATAATTTAAATCACTTGATTATACTAAAACTTTTGAGATGATACCAATGATACGCAATTTAGCGCATTTTGTTTATTCACACATTCCGTATTTATACCAGGAATTTAAGAAAGTTAAGTTCGCTTTATTTAATCATGAAATATCTGTCATAATATAAAACAAAAATGACTATTAGGAATTTCTGGTATGAACTAGGAATTTCTGAATAATAAAATCTGCTAAACTGGCTAAACTGCTGACCACATATAATTTATTTATTTTAATCATTTTAATCCCATTTATAATACTTAATGTGTGCTTTCCTGATTTTATGCTATAATGTGTGGTAAATATTTGTTTTAAAGCTCTTTACTAACTGCGTTGTACAATCTGCTTTTCCTGAGATAGTTTGTCATCATTTATTTTTGTTGTTTCTTAAGATTTTGAAGATATATGACAAACTTAAAGTCCATGAGACATTTTTAAAAAATAAGTAATTTTAACTAGTATATATTTGTATTAGTATTAATATAGAAAGTGGTTTTAAATTTTACCTTCAGGGAAAAAAATATATAACATAGATTAAATTTTTACACACAGATGAAATAGCAGATAATTGAGTTTAATAAGATTCGGAAAGATTTTGTCAAAATTTATACTTCGAGACTTTTGAATAAGGAGTTTCTACCTGCTAATTGTGATTTGAGGTACACATTATTCATCACTTCTGGAAAATTCAGACCAAAAGGTGTTAATTAGTTTTAATAATGCCATTAAAGGAGAAAGCTACTCAAAGAAAAAAGCGAATTTAGTATTCTAAAAGAACATCTATTACTAAAAGTCATACAGTTTCACAAAATACATCAGAAAGAATATCTATGTGGTAGAAATCACTCAATGAATTTCAATTCGTAAAATATTATGCCGCGGTTGTTAAGTAATTTCCAAAATTTTTCCTTCCGGGTTGGAAAATATAGTTTTGAGAAAAAAAGTTTTTACATTTTTATTTACATGCTTAACGTAACGTTACCAGTAATGTACACTTTTAAATTTGTACTAAAAGCAAACTAGTTAATAACACGTTACTGCCTTATTAGCAAGTTAGCAAACAAGTTACTGCCTTTGAAGTGACGCAGAAGTTCGAACCTCCCATGAGGTGGCTGATGCTTTTAATTACAGAAATTTCAAGCCATCAGTTGCACAGCGAGGTGTTCTTCGAACGTTGGATTGGTTATCCTTGCGTATATTCGGGTTAGGTTCCCTTAGAAAGACCCCCACGGAGGGCACTTCACCCGCGGGCCTATATCCTCGTGCATACAATCGGCAGTTATTATTACACCACCACTACCACCTGAATGAGCTGATTTCAATTCAAACAATGCGACATTGCAGCCATTATATCGTGATTTCTTGTACTTTAGAAAACGGTTGGCCAGGTTCTGTTTTGTTTGTTTGTTTGCTTGTTTGTTTCTGCCTACGTTTAAACATTTTTTTGTACTTTTGATTTAATGTTACTGAAACAGGTATGCAGAATACATTTATTGTGTTTATTGTTAAACACTTCCCAAATTTGTTGTTCAGGTATTTGGTTTGTCTGCCTATCCATCTGTCCGTCTATTCGGCTATCCGTGCACAGACTCTCGTAAATATACTAGGATTGCCAGATAATTTTTATCTGTTATTCAAGTTTACTGTAGCAGGTTCGTTATTGAAAATGAAGTGTGTTGCATTTCTAGTCCATTTAGAGGGACGCACAAAGGATAACGTTATATTATGGTCAATGTTGAAAAATCGTTTGTTGTGCATTATATTGATGTTACGGTATTTCAAACATAATGGGATTTATTTACCACATGCTTTATCTGAAGCTTACAATAAGTTTTAATTATAGTTAGTTTACAGGGACGCACAAAATAATTCTATTACATTATGATCAATGGAAAAGAAATCGTCTGTGATGCATATTTTGATGTTATGATACTTCAAACATAGTGAAATTAAAAAAGATCATCGAGCTACACTACAACAAGTTTTCTATAGACGATGGAGTGTATAGCATTCATTGTTCATTTACAGAAACGCATAAAAGAATTCAGTTATTGGACTGAATATGATAGAAAATTGCGGGAAGTACATTTTTTGATGTAGTATGCATTTTTTAAATTATTTAATTTTTAGTGTATTAAGTAGTCTGTATAAAATCTATTGATCATATATAGGACTCCACGAAATACTTCAAAAACATTACCGAACATGGGCAGCAATTGCTGAAATATTTTTTAATTAAATTATATGTTTTTAAAATGCTTATTTAGATATCACATTTCACTGTATGAAAATTTGAAATTTCTTAATGATATTCTGTTATTGCTGGAAAGTGTTTCATAATCTATATCTGATGCATAATTTTTCTTTTTTATTTATATTTGAAACACCATCATCCCTTTCCTATGAGTTTTTACTACTCACTGGTAACGCAGCACCATAACCAGTAGTGGGCAGACCTGTCAAAAGCTTTATTCCTGGTGACAAGGGACCACATTGCGCAGAGTGTACAATAGCTGAGGAAGTGACTGTATACGTAGAACTTCTTTCGTGGATAACTGGCTAGGGCGCAATCGATTAAATGCATTTTTGTGAAGGAAACCTTTCGAGCTTTTGTCTCCAGGGGGATGTCCTGAGTAGCCAGGGCCAGCCGAAGGGGTGTGCAAAAGCATGCGACCACACGGGGTGTGGTAGTCGCTGTGAGCGTCAACCGGCAAAGGGGTAAAATAAGATTTTTTTCTTAAATTTTCAATATTTAGGCTGGAACTATGCAGTTGGTCTATGTTTCTGTTGAGCAGGGTACCTTTTTGTGTTTTACATTTTCACATGCAATGGCTTCTCTATTCTTTATTTGAGGACAATACAAACAAAGAACTTATAACTGAGTAACTTATCGGGAGATAAAATGCGTTCTTTGATAGGAATGCCTTTAAGCTAAAGTTTCAAATTGCTACCCTTGAAATTGGCACAGGACCACCCCTATAACTCTAGCACAAGGACTCTGCTAATTTCATTTACGACTGTGAAGAAAAAAGCATATAATGAATTTTGTACTTAAGTACTTCCTCTAAAATATCATTAGGGGGTTTGGGCAACACCCCCTAGATTCGAAGCCTTCACAGTGATTTGTAATGGCCGATCCCGTAGTCCGACTTCCTACTTCAACAATGAGCATTTTCGCGAGCTTGCATACGCTCACAGATTAAAGTTGGAACTTTAATTCCTCCGTGAAAGTTACATTTAGAATTATTTCCCATAACTTTTTTTAAACATTTGAACAGGATGAGTGTTTTTTCTCCATTCAATTACAAATTGAATAAAATCCAATGTCTCCAATATTTATTGAATAATTCTTTTTAGTAATTAACATATCCCAATACAAAAATTTTGTAATTTAAATAAATTACGACAAATATAAAAAACTACTAAAATCTAATTGATTTTTCGTATTAAACTTAATCAAGTTCTTTATTTTTCTTTCTTTCTTTAAATCAGATATTTTAAATTACAGTTGTTAACCCCCCCCCCCCCTTGAGAAACAAATTTTCTTTCTAGCTTTACATGTATACATTTAGTATTTACAATATAAAGCTTATTTTTTAATAGATTTGAAGCCTCGTTACTGATATATATATATATATATATATAAGTGGGAGGGGGCAGCATTGATAAACAAAAAAGACATGAAGGGGTACTTTTTATTTTAGAAACACAAAAGTTTCTTTACTGAAATTTGATGATCTAGAAATAAAAATCAGGGGTCTGTTTCTCACAGTGTCCTGTTTTTATGAAATTGTGGAGGTTTTTTTATATTTGTGAAAATTCTAGTCATAATTTTGTAAATTTTGAAATTATCGTTATATACAGATTGCTGTATATCCTTTACACATGAAAAAGCTAAGTAATATGTTCTGTGATCAGTTCAGTTGTTTTGTGACAAGTCAGATTTTATTTTTAATTAAATGATTAAATTTGTGAAAGGTTTTGTTTGGGCATGGAAAATTTTTGTGAAAAATCTATTTTAAGACGAAAAAATTTGTGAAGTTTTGGGATGAAAAATTTGTGAAGGGTTCTTTTAAGGAGCCAAAATTTTTCTAAACAGATATCTGAAAATACAGAAAAAGAATGTACTAAAAGAATGCTTTGTGTGAGAAATTGTGAAAGAAGAAATAAAAAATATGTAATCGTAGCATTTAAAAAAATATACATAATTATTTTTCAAAGATATCCATGGCTTTCATTTACTTACAGTATAACTGTAAAATTTTTAGCGCTTGTTATTAATATATGTTTTAATTTTTACCCCCCCCCCCCCCCTCACAGTTTATTTATTTTATTTTTTTCTTATTTGATACTGAGACATATTTTAAAGACTCGGGGCAATAAGTGTTATCTCTTATTTATTTATATCACTGTTTTAATATCATTATTATGTATAATCAGTTCTGTTATACATATGTAAGATAGAAATCTCGTTTTTTGAAGACAAAAATTGGAGTCATTTGCCTAGAGAGAGATAAAATGTTTTTCAGTAACTCATAAAAGGAAGATTTTACTTCTTTTCTAGCTATTATTCAATACTTTTTATAAGACTTTGCTTATACGTCAGTTTGTATTCAAAAATACTTGCTAATTTAAATCATATAATATTTATATATGTTAAATTATTTTCTGTATCTAATTAAAGTTTTTGTTTATTCAATGTTGTCATTATCCCTCCCCCCCCCCCACCCTTACGCGGATGTAAACACTTTCTGGTATTTAAACCATCAAATATAAATAATTAATAACGAGGCCTTATTGTACTCAACTTGTTCATATCGAAACTATTTTTATATAAAAAAAATTATGCTACAATAATTTTATAAGTCAGCATATAATTCTATAAATATCGCCAGGTGCTATTGAAAAATAAATTTGAGAAAAGGAAAAAAAATAACACTTACAAGATCAAACAACTCTCAGCATTCTCTAATTATAAAGAGAATAAATAGTAATAATAATAATAATTTGCTCCCATAAAATCAACTTTAAAATTAAGAGAAAAAGAAAAAAAAGAAAAAGATAATTGACAAAAGCAACATACGAACTGCTGCTAGTTAATACTATGATAATAGTAAACACTCTTGAAATATTTTATAAATTAATAAAATAGTGCATCCAGATTACTAACAGTAAATGATTAGAAACTGTTGGAAAGTAAAATAATTATATGATTTTAAAAGTATATTTGAATACAAACGCTTAAACTGGAATTTTGAAAATATATATAATAACGAAGTAAAGCATAGCTAAAGAACGGGGATCTTTTTTTCTTTTTTAAATCTGCATGCATAAAGTTTATCTTTAGACATATAAATTAATAACAAAGTCCTATGAAAATATACTGAGTTGAAGTAAACTAATAATCAGATAAAATGCAAAATCATCCTTTTTATATGACTTAAGACAAAATACTTATTCTAGGCAAATGATTGAAAGCTGCTGTCGTAATATACAGGTTTAAAAAATAAATTTGTATCTTACATACATATAAAGAAATTTATAATGATAATGTTATTAAAACAATGATGTAAGAAAACAAAAACAAAACATACTTTTATTCTTTAAAATATGTCTCCATATCCAAAGTTGTACTTATTTTTACAATTGTAAATACGTGATACGTGCTCTCGCATCTAATCCTAAAGGTGAACTGACCGATCAAGCAGGCAACTGGGAAGGTCAACGATAAAAGCCGGAAATACCTTCGGACTACGGTCTCCGCCATATTGCCTCTTCCGTAATTCACTGTGAAGGCTTTGAATATAGGGGGTGTTGGTTTGGGTGCTTAAAAAAAAACTAATGAGAAAACAAATAGAATTTTTCTTGTCCTTCTTTCTTTCCTGGAAAAACATAAAAAGAGCCTATAGGCACAAATCAGAAGTGGTTGAAGTTTACATTCAAATAAGAATATACATGATCTGAGGCGGGCGGGGGTGAGGGTGTGAGGGGGCGTTTTAAACAAGAAACAGGAGAACATGAAAACGGTAAGCTACATTCAGTCAACTATTTGTTAAATTTGTCAAGTACAACTATGAACAGGACTCTAGACGAAATGTTTAGACTATAGAGTAATATATTATCTGTAGTCATGTCTATGACTTGTTTTTAAATAGGCAAATTGCTTATTTTACGGTAATGGTAAGCTACTAAATAAATGACCGTGTTTGTAGTGAAAATTTTTCAACAATCCGAATGAAAGACTAGGTAATTTCCTCTAATAAAAAATGTGCATTCAAATTAATCTGTTTGAACGTTTACCGTTAAACAATTTGACAATTGCTGTTTTAGTATAAAAATAACATGCCAAAAAGGCAATCCGGATATTCAATAAATATTAGGCTGTATCAAACATATATTGTTTGTTTTTGGAATGTTTTTATACCAAAGCCTGTAGCTGGCACTTTATCACCCGCATTGTTGAACTTAAAATGTTATTTAAGAGAATATGTGTTACTCTATATCTATAATCATACAAGCTTCTTTCTTTCATTTTTAGGTTCATAAAGTGTGATACA
This sequence comes from Maratus michaelseni, assembly GCA_963931845.1. NCBI lineage: Eukaryota > Metazoa > Arthropoda > Arachnida > Araneae > Salticidae > Maratus > Maratus michaelseni. The sequence continues at coordinate 322,961,353 of OZ007587.1, forward strand.
AATGTTGAGATTTTATGGATCTTAAGGCATGATTTTAAACTAGGCTTTAAAACCAATGAAGCTGTCCTCAAAACTCGTGCAGTTGGAGGCCAGGACAAGATTAGTGTCCGGAGAGTTCAAAACAAATTCAAACGTTTTAAGGATGGGGATCTCAGCCTTGAAATGAAATCCAGAAATAACAAGTGAATTTTGACCAGATTAGGAGATAAAAGAAGGATAATCCATTCTTCACAATAAATTTTGATGCTAAAAATTAAGAAAATTACACAATCAAACAATACGATTAATAATGTTTGAATGTGCAGTTATGTTAATTTTTAATAAAATCGAGACTGTTCAAAAATTGACTGAAATTACAGATACACGCACACGTATGTATATATATATTATTTAATTACCTTTGAATCAAAAATTATATGAGAAGTTCATATAACAATAATAACTGAATCTCTAATTTGAAGATGACATGTAATAATATTATGCATCATTTTTTACAATAAAATGAATATTTATGTAAAACTTATTAGAAAACATAACCCAGATGAGACGGGCTCACCCCATGCACGAAACGGTCTCGGGCTCGACATATATACTGAATTTCGGGGTCGGGTGGGCGGACTTAGGCTTAAAGTGAAAATTGTATTTATTACCAAAGTGAAAAAAAGGAAAATGAGACTTTCCAGATGCTACATGAGAGAAACAAGAATGTAATCTAAATTTCTTAAAGTGTTTTAAAATCCATTTGAAAGGAAATTGATTTATTATTGGAAATATTCTACCTGATTCAAAGCCTTGACACTATCAGTGTTAGTAACATAAAAAAGACGTGAAATGTCCCTTGTCTATCTCCCTGCGTAATGTGCATACATTTTTATTTCTGTTAGTTTATTGGTTAGCGTATTGCACTACCACACTACAGGTTTGAGGTTCGCCTTCGAACTTGGGCAACGCTTCAGGACCAATAAAAATAAAATGTATACAAAGCATGTTCGGAAGCAAAACTCTAGGGATTGGCCGCTTGACCGGAACATATGCATACCATACATACAGCACCTGTTAGAACCCGTGTTCACATCTTATTTATTTTAAAGGCAAGGCTGTTTTTTAAAAATGATTTTTTCAAGAGTTAAATTCTTTTAGTAATTTATCAAAAATTATTATGATAAGTGAGCCCTTTTCAAAATTCAACATTTTAGATTAGTGATCACGATCAGTTTTAAACACTGAAGCAATCTTTTTTTTTTTTTTTTTTTTTTTTTTTGGTATAGTTAAACATTTTTTATTCGAACAAAACAAACTGCATGGAAATATTCAAATTAGAACCGGGTCCTTTTGAAATTGATAATATATACTTTAACACTAACTCAAATTGATTAATTGATTTTCAACTTTGCATGCATTTTTCTCAAAAGTGTTTTTACTATTTGTGCACACTGTAAAAAAAAAAATCTTTTGAAATATAGATAATTTGTTCTGCAGAGATATACATACAACAGTTATAGTAAAATTTCTATCTACTTTTTCGGCTACTTAAACGACGTAAAAATTATTTGTTGCAATTGGAATGTATTTTCTTTGTGTGATACACTTTAAAAAGCACATTCTACTCCCAAAAATAAAATTTGCATCGTTTAATTGACATAAAAAGTAATTCGAGAATGTATGTATAATCATTTTATGCAAAAGTAATGATCTATCTGCAAACGAAACGATTATTATTATTATTATTATTATTATTATTATTATTATTATTATTATTATTATTATTATTTACAATGCACACAAGTAGCAAACCACATTTTTGTGGAAAGCGCACCCAATGTTACCAATCGGAGTCATTGTTAAAGTACATACTTTTAATTTCAAATTTAACCTTTTGTAATTTGAATGTTTTCATTGTTATTTTTGCCCTATACCATGGCATAATGCATTGTGTTTCATTTTTGGATCATAATGTTACTTATTGAGATTGATATTTACTATAAACTTCGGATTTTAATTTTAAGACTTAAAAAAAATAACTCAAAAATAGGATGGAATATGGGCATTTCATCCATTTTTGTACCTCTTTAAATAATATTTTAAGCAACTAGGAATATCACGTATAACAGTTTCTATACGAATATTAAAAGAATTACGAAATAAATCCACGCATTTTTAACTTGGGGGGGGGGGCGCAAAAGTGAAGGCTCCCACGATTGTTAAAAGGGTTTGGTGACGGCTCTGCGAGTAGCTCAAGATTTAACAACAAGTATTGTTTAAACGAAGATAAACTTTTGAACTGGTTCCAAGACGTCCATAGCTAATTATCAGAAAAGGACCTTCAAGACGTCCATAGCTAATTATCAGAAAAGGACCTTCAAGACGTCCATAGCCAATTATCAGAAAAGGACCTTCAAGACGTCCATAGCTAATTATCAGAAAAGGACCTTTAAGACGTCCATAGCTAATTATCAGAAAAGGACCTTCATTTCATACGTACAGATTAAAGCAGAGTGTTCAACGCCGACGAGACAGCAGTTTTCCTAAATCCTGAAGCTATAAATGTTCTCGCTTTAAAATTGGACACAATGTTTGCTTTTTTATTATTTCTGAATAAAACTTTTTATCTTGTTTAATTGCGGAAAATAAGGGAAAGATTACTATTCAGAAATAGTGATTGCCAAACTCAAGGAGCTGTTTGAACGTTTAGAAAAATTCTCCTGCAAAAGCCATCTTTTTTTTTTTTTTTTTTTTTTTTTTTTTAAGAGTCTGTAGTTTCCATTTATGCGACATCAAATTGCAACAAAATGCTGAGATTTAAACGCTGTTATTGCAATGTGCCATGCTTACAGTTTAATTTATCTAGTTTTTAGAGACTCTTTTTTTCAGCTTTGGATATACGTTTATTATTGTTTTCATTGCATTAACTCATTATTATAACAATAAATACCTTATTGTTATTAAATTATGCATTTACAGCCATTTTCTCCTTTATTGGACATTTTTTACAAGAATTCCGATATATCCATTACTGAAACAGACAGTAGGAATTTTGCGTGTGTCAACTGGCGTATTTTCAGCTTTATAAAAAAAAAATGTCGTTCAGAAAATTGTTTAAAGCAGAAATTTTGGAGCACAGTCATCTTAAGAGGTTATTAAGAGAACTATTGGACACTTGCTGTTGTCACAGTCAACAAAACTAAGAACGATAAACTATAAATAGAAGAAAAATATATTTTTTAAATAACGTTACAGTTGTGTTAACTTTTGTAAGTAAAATTTGATGTGCATATCGTAGTAATATTATCTAGTCTTTGTCATAAGATAATTTATTTGTAACACATAGTATATTTTAATGCTAAAATGAGAATGATTTTTTTTTTCGAAAACAATATTTCAGAATTAAAATATTCACAGTTTTATTTTTAATGAAAATATTTTTTAAAGTCTATGAGAAACATTACTTTATTTACTGCATCTTAAAATCATTTTTTTTCATATAATACCAAACAAAAATATGTTGTTCAATACTTTTCATGATTATGCTTACTTCAAAATCAATTTCACCTGAAAAAAAGTAGAGTTGGATTTGTTTTTGGAAAATGTAGTCTTAATTCCATTCTGGGAAAACAAGCTAAAGATTTTTCATGGATAAAAGCTTTACAAGCAGAAAAATATTTCTTTTTTTTTTTTTAAATGCCTTTGATGAATTTTCTCCTACCGTTTTAATGCATTATTTTAAACGCTTTATTTCAGTATTTAAAATAGTTAATTGATTTTAAAGTACTTCCCTTATAGTCATTAGCATCAAAATTCTTTTATCTACATATACAATAATTGATGATATAAGAATTTATAATATTTTCATATTTGTTTCGTGGATATTTGTTGAGTTGAACGATTTTAAAATTAAAAATGACAAAACATAAACTTTCTACATAAATATACCTTAATTTCATTCTTTCATCGAAAATTTTTATTTAACAGTTTAACTAACAGAAAAATAAATATCTGTAAAACAACTGTAGTTAAACTTCAAAGATGTTTTAGACTCTCTTAATCAAAATAGTCTCAGACGCCTTTTGTCGTTAACTGCAAGTAAAGTGAAAATCGATGTTAAAGTGCTTCAAAATTTACCTCAAATGGCTAACTTTAGTAATGAATGACCCACAAGAGCCATTACCAAATAATTGTGGTAATTGATAAATGCAAACTATACTTAATTTATCTAAAGTAGTAAATAAATTATTGTAAGCAAATTTCTAAGCTATTAAATTTATCAGTTCATAAGAGAGACAACTTAGATGGAAAATAAAAGAATGGAATATATGGCAAATTTATTTTTCTTAAATTCTCTTTCAAATACGGGATTCATTTTTCCGTTAAAATTTCCGATCTATTTTGCTCCAGTTTTGCTATTTAATGCATGAAATATTATTGCTTTCTATACAGTTAAAATATTACATAAATAAATATTAATTACAAAGTAATATTGCTAATTATTGTGCTAGATTTATAATGAAAATATTAAAAATTGTCTATGGCATTAATCTTTTTTATTAATTGCCCTTAAAATAGTTATTATTTTTTAATATTATTTAATATCTGATCGTGATATATTTTCCACTGTTTTTCTTAATGTTTCTAATTCCACTTTTAGCTATAATTGCATATATATCTAATGTCATTCTTTCATATTATTTTATTGTAAGAAAACCTTTAACTATTCTTTTTAATGTCTTTCTCATTGTTCCTTTTCCTAAAATTTTGTTTTGTAATCGTTAATTGATTTTCTTATTCTTTACTTTATGTAGTTTAATTTATTTTAATTTTCCAACAGAAGTTTTCTAGATTCCTCGAAAAATACATAAAAGACCGTATTTTATTTCCTTTTTCCATTAACGTATCATATACCCTTTCAGTGACTTTTTACTTTTCTGCTATCCAATCATCTTTTCGCTGATTGCGTCAGATACTACGCACCATCATTCTTAGCATATGTTTTTAGTTAGGTTCAGATTTAGCGAGGTAAGTTAGGTAAGTGGTACACTCCTATTTGTTTTCATACTTTTTTTCATACCTAGATACATAAAAAATTCCATATGAAATTTGCACTGATAGTCACAGAAAAGAAAAAAAGTTCTAGCTGATTGATTTTTTGAGTTTTTTAGGGCTGACATAAAAAAGACGTATTTTTTTTCCGCAAACATCTCGATTTTCTAATAATTTGTCATATGGCATTTTGTTGGTATATTTTCATTAAAACTGCAATTAGTAAATGACATCCGTAAATTTTTCTAAACTATACAGGGTGTCCACTACTTTCGTTCTACAATTTTTAAATCTTTTAGTTTTAGAGGTATAATTCCCAATGCAAAAATGTTTTCGAAGCTGTTTTCCATAATATTAAACGCCATTTATGTCAAAATAATATTTTTGTAAAAGTTTCGAAATTTAAATTTCTATATGGCCTCAGGGCCCTATATATATCTCAGTCCTATATTTAGAAATGCTTTCTTCATCCTCCATGATATTCTATATCATAACTCAGTAAGTTTGGTGATACAAAAATGTAACTTTTGTTATGTTGCTTGTTAGAATATGGAGAAACATTTAAAAAAAATTAACTTATACGACTCAGACAGCAAATAAAAAAACTTACATTTTGTGTAAATTTTAAGAAAACAATTAATTTGAAGCATATGACATTTATAATGATAAAGACAAAAATTGAAACATTTTTTTCAATTGTATTTATACTTCAAAAATTAATGGTTTATGATTTATGAATTAGCTATTGGACAACGGTAATGCAAGGCACCCTGGAAAGAGTAAATGGGCGATATCAGTATTTAATTACAGATATAATGAACGAACAGCAATGTAAAATTATGAGGCATAAAAAAAGGCGAGAAGATGATTTTGGTATAAGAGAGTGGGGCATACGTGATAACACAGTAACTTTAACACTAAATAAACATATTTTTTCTTGGACTGAGACTTTACGCTTCATTAAGGAACATTTTTCACTTATATTTTTTCGGCGCGAACACTCTTTTCTCAGTCAAAGCAATTGCTTAGTAACGCACCACCCTCTGGCGGGATAATACATTTTCTGTACATTGAAATTAGAGAAGACTGGAAGACTAAATTGCCTCCCGCCCTTTGAAATTGGAGATTTCAGTATAACAACATAATAAGGTAAGAAAGTTAAATATGAATGTATTACTTGCAATAAAAATACTTCACGTTGTAATTGAAAAATACACGTACAATAAAGAAAATAACATTTGAAATACAATTACAATTATTTTTAAAAAGCACTGAATATTGGTGAGCTAAAATAGAAATATGCTGTACACGATTTTTTAAATTTTCTCTGTTGTGAGTTTGAACATTGATTACTGCAGTCAACAAAAATGTATACATGCGACCTCGAAAGGGATATTTTTCAATCTCTTGGTATTGTGCAAGTTCCAAAATTGTGCTTATACCTCGCACTACCAAGGTTGTATCTTCAGACATATTAACAATATTTGTTTCGAAACTTATTAAGTTTGGCTCTAATTCACTTGAAACAAATTTCACTAACATTGTATTGATAACAGTAAGTTTGTTGTGGTACATTATAAGTAGAATTTAAATAGAAAAAAAAAGATAATGCTTTACCTCATATTTTTCAAAGAAGTTAGAACACGAGAGCAATTAAGAGACCAGAAACAAACTGAGTTAAAGAATTATAACTGCAATCACCCTGTAAAAGTAACCCCCCAAAACTTTCTGTAGCTGTAGCTCAGGACTATGTTGCTCTTGTACAGTGTTTGTGGTCATTTGTGTAAAAATATCACGTATACGCATGGAGATATGAACGATTCTTCATAAACAAATTAAGAAAGTTTTGCATGTTATTTGTTTACAAGATTTTAAACCAAATTTAACACCACTTTCAGGAAATTTGACAAAATACAGAAGAAACAATATACTGCATTTAGAATATAAATATATAACATATATTATATGAAACATGAGCATTTGTATACAATATTTTTTAACTGCGCATGTGAATGCATAATATATATATATATATAAGCTTTCTGTACAATTAAACCTTTGAAACATAAGTTATTGACAAAATATTATGAAATCTCTATACCAAATAACAGAGTCAAATTATATATATATTGAACTTTATAGAGAAACTAATATAAACGAGCCAGTTACATATCCTGAAAATTCAGAAAGCTATCGACAATATAGTGAGTAGAATTTTAGTTGCTTTCTAAAGTAACTGAATCATAAAGGATTTTTCAGAAATTGTCTTTTTTTATTAATTGGTTTCCAACAAAAGCATTACTATTTAATGAATGCCCACGCGTAGTTTTGGAACGGATGCTTATATTTCGATGATTCTTTTTTTGCTTAAATAAGCTTGTTCTGATTATTCTTCCAAAGAGAACTAAAACAATAATAAAACATTAAAATAAAAAAAACAATAAAAAGTAGCAATTTGTGGAACATTCCAACCTATAAATTCAGCTCAGTATTTCACCGATATCTTTCTAAATTTTCCAGATATTCGACTTGCCTTTCCATATGATCTACCACAAATAGTAAGCTACCAAATTCTGGAACAAAATTATATATTATAATTCGCGCATGAGCAGTGAAAATTTATTTTAAAAAAGGATTTAATTTTTCATCAAATATTTAATGTAGTTATAATCTAATTGTATATTACTGCCACTGTACTTTTTCAATTTTTCTGAAAATGGCGTTAAATTTGATGGAAAAAGTTGAATAAAAATAAACAACATGCAAAAATGTTTTGAATTGTTTAAAGAAATATGTATATCTCCATGCATATACATGCTATACTTGCACAAATGAACACAAATGTTGTGCAATATCAACATACTCATATTCTACATTCACAGATAATTTCAAGCATTTTATTTCACAGGATTGATCGCAAATATGATTTTTTTTTCTTCAATTTATAGTTGTTCACATAATTGCTCCCATGATCAAACCTTTCCTCAAAATTATGAGTTCAAACATGTTTTTAAAATACACGAAGTTCTAGAAAAGAAACTTTTGGTCATATAATGAATAATAAATGCATTTCTTGCCATCTCTTAGGAGATGTACTCATTTAAATGTTTAATGTATGAACTTATTGAGTATTTTCCAAATAAAATGTGTTTTTTCATCTACTTTTATAATAATTTAAGATATAACATTATTTATCATATTTCATCAAGTATTTCGTGGAACTGATCAAATTCAAAATAAAAGATATAAATTACAAAATATGCAAATCTATTTTAATTTTGTTCTTTCATCAGAATTTTTTATTTAACAGTTTAACCAACAATAAAATAAATTTCTGCAAAATAACTATAGTTAAATTTATCTAAAATTATTTTAAACGATCTTAATCAACCTAACTTAGACTCCTCTTGTCATTAAATACAAGTAGAGTGAAAATCGATGTTAAAACCTTCAAAATTTACTTCTAATGGCTAACTTAAATAATAAATCACCCACAAGAGTCATTATCAAATAATTGCGGTAATTGATAAATGTAAACAATTCTGAACATATCCTAAGTAGAAAATAAATTACTGTATGTGCATTCCAAGGCGATTATATTTAACAGGTCATAAGGCGGAGAACTTAGATGGAAAATGTTTATTTCTCTTAGAGGTTTTAAAAAATGAGGACTGTCTTTTCTGTTAACGTTTTCCGCCTTGCGTCTGCCACTTGCATTTTGTTCTAATTATGTTTATTTAATGCATAAAATATGATATGCTTTCAGCATTGTTAAAATGTCACATGAATTTAAAAAGCAAATAAATGAGTAGAATGATAAAATTCATCTTTAAAAACTTAAAAATAAAAGTTGCACTTAATGTGCTTTATTACTTAAAATATGATAAAATTGTGAAAAAGATGCTAAACTACATTAATATTATTCAATGTCAATTACTCCAAGCACTTTAAGCTGTACACATAACCTTCATCAGGGATAAAATACAAACTGTCATTACCAATGTGTTAGCAAAAAATACCTATTTATTTGCTAACGCGTGTTAGCAATTCGTATTAGTTTTCATCATTTACGTTTTCATCTTTTCCGTTTTAAAATGCTATCTTTTTTTTCCAAGACGAAAATGCAAAACAACAAAAAATAAAATAATCACCTATTTTGGGCACTTTTACAGCTATAACGTTGCCTTTGGTTTAAAAATATATCAATGTTTACTAAAAAAAAAAAAAAAAAAAACATTGCTTGAATTCGTTTCGTGGATTCGCCAAAGAATTTTATTTTCCGCTCAGTGTTTTTGAAGGTATCGTTTTCCGTTTTAAGAGGATTGTGCTTTAGAACATTCTTTGAGGGGTGTTCGTTTCTGCGATTGTCTGAGAAAACCTGTACATTTTCAACACAGGTTGTCAAGAAACTGGAAAATCCTATTTCGTATTTTAAAAGAATGAAGGATGATCCACGTTTTATATGATTTAGGTTTGCTCCGAGACTTTTGGTGAGATTTGAAAGTTTAATATATCTAAATGTTAGAAAATAAATAGGCAATCACTATAACGGAGTCCCCTAAGTGCGTTTTGAAAAATTTTCGTTTAAAAATATAAACCAAAAAAAAAAAGGTTTACTGTTTGATGCGTAAAAATTTACACTACTTGCTCAATATGTCATCGATTCCATGTAGAAACATAGATTTGTTACAAGAAACGTTAAAAGAGATGTAAAAGTCCATTTTAAAGGAAATCAATAGAAATTGTATTCAAAATAATAAGATTCAATTGTTTTAAGATACAGTCCAGTAAAGAAATAAACTGTCCAACTTATAGGAAAAATAAAAAGCAAGTTTTTAGTCAAGTAATATAATTTTAATGTATTTTTAAAACTATTCAAATAATATTTTTTTCTGTCTTTCATAGCAAAATTAGTTTCTATACGAACGCTAATATGTGTTAATTCATGTTTTAAAAGGATTCACACAGTTCTTAGAAAGTCAGCGAACATTGAGGTGACAAAAACGGATTTGTTTTATCATTTTAATCTTTTTAAATTCGATATTTTAAACCATTCCATTCAGTATATATACAGGGTGTCCGGAAATTCTGGAAACGGTCGAATAACTCAAGAAATGTGGATCTGATTGAAAAACGGAAAAATGCAGGTTCAATATTTTTGAAAAATCTGTTTAGGGATATCAAAGTTGCCCTCCCCAACTCTGATCCCCAGGGGGGACACGGAGAGGGGGGGCAATTTTGAAATCTTAAATGGTAACCTCGCCCTTTTTTTATTGCAGATTCGGATTCTAGAGGAAAAATACGTAACTTTTGTATTTAACATGTTCTTCGGAAAACCGTAGATGGCGCTGTAATCGACAAAAATGAAGCGATAATCGTTTCGTTTGAAATGTCTGGAAACGGTCAAATAACTCGAGAAATATACATTAGATTGAAAAATGGAAAAATTCATGTTCAATAGTTTTGAAAAATCTATTTAAGGATATCAAAGTGCAACTTTGATATCCTACCCCCCCCCCAACTCTGCCCCCTGGAGGGAAAGGTTTACAAATACAAAAGTTACGTAATTAATCCCGTAGAATTCGAATATGCAATAAAAAAGGGGGTGGTTACCATTTAATATTTCAAATTTGATATCTCTAAATATATTATTCAAAAATATTGAACATGCATTTTTCCGTTTTTCAATCCGATGTATATTTCGCGAGTTATTCGACCGTTCCCAGACTTTTCGGACACCCTGTATATGAAAAAAAAAATCCTTCAGAAATTTCAGTAAAACAGTAAAAATGCGATTTAGGACGCCTACATTCCATTTTCGTTTTAAAAATCGGTTTTGTTTTTAAATTAATTAAAGGTTTAACCTCGCTTATTATAAAGTTATCGTAAATGTAGAACTTTCCCGTTTATTTAATCCCTTTAGTTATTCAAATTATTTTTATTCGCAACGATTACAAATGAATTTAACATTAGTAGTTCCTAACTTTAATCCTCCATAATTACTAAACTAATTGACTGAATGACTTCCCTTTAGTATTCCAAAGTAAAATCGGTAACTACGTATTATTATCCGTACCAGAAAGGTACACGGCGCAAGCAAATACACCCATGATACTAATTACAGTAATCGCTTTACCTTTCTACATTTAACAGCATTGTTAATATTATATAGGCGTCATATAAAAGACAGTTAGAGAGATATTCATATATTACTATATAATATGATATAATAGTATATATATAATAATAATAATAAACTCCAATGAATAAACACATTCAGAACCAATATCACAAAAACCAACTAAAATCTATAAACCACATAAAAACAAAACAAGAAAACAAAACAAACTACATTATCACAGAACCAGAAATCACAACTAACTACTTAAACTCAAAGCAATAGAACACAACAAATTGCAGCAAAAATGAAAAATCCAATAAACAACAAAGAAAAAATAAAACAACCTGTGTCTGGTGACATGGCTTGAGACATGCACTGCTGGGTTAAACTAGTTTTACGCATGCAGTACTCCCCATACCTGACAGACTGAAAATGAATAAAACAGACATAACAAAAGAAAGCGAAATAATGCCACCTACACGTTCAAGTTCTACTACTTCACCTTCACGACTACACCTTCATGTTCTCAATTTTATATATATATATGCGTGTGTGTGTGTGTGTGTGTGTGTGTGTACGTGTGTGCACGTGTGTGCGTGTATGTGTAGATACAGTACGTATACAGGATATATATTTTTTTATTCATTCGGCTACATTCATTCAAATCTTTCCGGAAACAAAACTAACATTGTAAATATATTATATTTATAAAATCTGCAAAACCTGATATTATGCATTTAATAAATGTATACTAAATTACTATTTTGTATTATTTTAATTTTGTTTTATAGTATTTACACATTTTTAACGATGTTATGTATTTAATAAGTGTATGTTAAATTAATGATTTAAACAAGTACTGGCTATTTACAACGATAAACATGATTGGCGACAGTCAACTCATTTTCACGATCTAAAGTCCTGGCAAGACTAATACGTACGTATGCTAAAAAATACCGAAAAAGCCAAATATGATTTCAAAATTACACGTTCGCATTCAAAAGGTCAGAGATTGTTACAATATCACTATAAAGGCGACAGCCTAAGCTTATGGTTTTGAAACAAAACATAAATTGGAAAAATACATACTTTACAGTCGAGTGGCTATTTCCGTTTTTTACAGCGACAATTCGGAGAATAAAATGTGTAGTGCATTCTCCCTCTCTCGTTTTATTTATTTATTTATTTATTTATTCATTTTTTGGCTGATTGCAATTAAAAACTAGTCGTCGGGGGCCACCTTAATACTTACCCATCATGGATATGCATAATATAGAATATGAAAATAAAACATGTGTAAATTATTTGTAAAATGGGGATCTCGTCTCATTTCCAATTAAAATATATCTTTAAATTGAAATTTGAATGAAATATAGTGTCATGAAAAATTCAAGAGTGTGAAAAATATGATTACAAATATCTCGGCAACTAATTATTCGATTAACTTCATTCTTTATGATAAATTTATGTTTTTTTTATTGTCTTTTATATTCCATCCTTAAAATAAACAATTTTGAAAATTTTTATATACCTTTTATTACTGAGATATACCACGAAATGTTTTCTGTAAATTAGGGAGTGCGAAACCTTTATCATTCATTTACAGAGACGCACAAAAGAATATTGTTACAGTACAGGCTATGATCTATTTCATTGTATAAAAGAAATTCTTATTAATGTTCTGTTAATTTTAGAAACATATGAGAAAATTCCAAGCATGTGCGGAGCGGGGGGGGGGGGGGGAGATTTACTAAAATAAATTCCCCTCCCCTTTCACGCCCTGTACCGGGAGGACCATAAACTAAGGTCATATGTCTTGTATATTCTATAAGTTTAAGGGGAGAAATTTTTCAGGATGCCTACCTTGCATCATTTTTTCTTCTCTCCTGTGTCTTTACACGAAACAAATACGTTTTTACTTTTTTACTTTTTTCATTTTATATATGTTAATAAAACAATTATTGTAGTAGCATTGTGTTTTATATAATTGTATTTAACTGTTTTCTAATATAAATATGCCTCATGTTTGTTATTGAAAAATCATTTCTATTCTAATAAGTGTCATAAACTAAAAAAGACAGCTCTGCACTATAGAAAATTTTTAAGGTCATTGTACATTTCAAGAAAAAGAACAATTAATCAAACAAAAATGCTCCTGCATTATCAAAGTGTGCAATTGCTGATCAGTATTCGTAGTAAATAGAAACGTCAATATGACATAAAAATTACTTATTTGAGGAGCTTATGTTGAAACAAAAAAAAAATAAATACATAAACATTTTTAAATAAAACAACATTTAGTGAATGATCGAATATTGCTGCATGGCATATTCTTTTGGCCCTATTAAAATTTGACGACAATATTTTTTTTCAATTTCTTTTATTGCTAGTATACATATAATATTTATATGCATATTGTAATGTGTGTGCAGTGTTTATATGTTTTTTATGTTCATGGTAAGACTCAAAAAAACAAAATTAAACTATTGTCGGGGTGATAAATATATGATATAAGAGCCATATATTTTTATTCAGTTGTTAGGTAACCTACATTTAATTTAAATTACAGAATATATTTTCCCTTATTTCTTTCATTCTAATGCTCGCTCCCATCGCTATGTTAAAAAAAATGCTATCCTAATTTCTTTTACATCTACTACGCCTCAAAGCTAATCTTTCGCATGTGAAAATGTATTCGGGAGCAGATGCGAGAAAGGGGAAAAAAATTAAAATCTTCTCTCAGCATTTATTTAGTCTAAAACTCAAATCGAAGTCATAATAAGCGTTATATTTCATGAACTGTTATTCGTTCAATTGTGCGTTAAAACTCCAGCTGTCATTTTTGAAAACGTGCAGGAAAATAAAATGATTTTGTTATCTCATTCAATGCTAATTTTCTGCTTATCGCATTTGGGTTCTCAGGCCGTAATATAACCGATATTATCAAATGTTCTTTCTAAAAGACTAAACATGACTTATGTCTCTGTACTCGTATACCACAAAAATGTATGGTGCTAAGTTGCCGTTCGTGGTAACCCTCTCTGTCGCCAAATTTTCAAAAGCTCCATTGGAAATACATTAACCCCTTGGAGGGCAAGCACGTGCTCTAAAAAAGCTACATTTTGCGATTTTTTGACACCAGTAAATTTAAATAATGAATTTTTACCTTCTCAATCTGCAAAAATTAATAATAAATATTTTTATTTAATAATACTGGTGGCAAAGTTATATATTATATACCTGTGCCCCTCAAGGGGTTAACGACTTTTTTCTGCCCAATTTTTGAGTCTTGCCAAGCTATAATCAAGAATAATTGTTGGTGGTAATGCAAATGTGGAATTGTAATCACTTATCTTCTGTCCGTGATACTGTTAATATATGCTATGGGGACCACCCTTATGACTTGTATTTTCTTCTTTTAAGTTTTCCATCTGCAGTGAAAAAATAAAGACTTGTGCTTTTTAAAGAGTTTCTTCTCATTACCTGTATGCTTAGCTCCACCCAGGAGATAGTCCCTGGCATTATTCGTTACTAAAATCAATAACACAGTATTCTTTTGCCACTATGATCGTCAATTAAGCACTTCAACTAATGCAACTACACCACATCCATTGAAAAATATTCTTCGGAAAATTCTTGTCTAACTTCGATAGCTAGTTTTAATTTCTCGACATTTCCACTTCAAGAATAATTATTGACGAAATGAATAAAACAATATTATTGATAAATGTTTGAGTAAAATTCTACCATTAAATTTTGATTCGTTATTGTAAAACACATTAGACCAGTGTTTCTTAAACTGTGGTTCACGATCTCCGACGGTCCGCGAGATTACAGCCAGGTTTCATCAAGCCCAGTATTGAATTAAGACTTTTTTTCTTCGGCAGTAATTTCTGAAGCGGCAACGGAGTTGTGTTGGGGATGGGGATAATTGCAAGACTAGACGTTCCACTGTAGTTTTTTAGAAAGATGCTTCTAATAATGTAAATTTGCTCGTTTTAGTTCGTTATGAAATTAGTAGTAACATGTGAAGATTTTTTGTTTTGCAAATCCCTTCCAACTCTCACAACAAATGCAGCATTATTCACATGTTTAGAGACTGTTTAATACAAGAAAAAGAAATAAACTAGGCCAAAATGTGTCATAATAAGTACAGATGGGGCTCGTGACCCTTCAGTGCAACTTTTAATTGTTTTATCAGCTTGTTTAAGGCTAAAGCACCACATGTAGTTTGGGCACATTTTTTTTTCCACCGTCAATCGCTGGTTACCAAAAAAATGCCTTAAGATTTGAAATGTACATTCTGCAGAATTGTTTTAGTAGTAAATTATTTCAAAGCTTGACCATTGAATTATCGGCCTTTTGAAATTTTGTGCGAAGGAATTGGGAGTCATTGATTTTGCATAGAGAAATTAGGTGACCGTCACGAGGAAAAGTTTTAAATCGCATTTTTGCAATGCGTGATGAAGTAAAATTGTTTTTAATGGATTCCAAATTCCATTTGAAAGATTGTTTCAATGATTTTTTTTCTGGCTTGTCAATATGGCGTATCTGACAAATATTTTTATTTTTCTGAATGAGCTGAATTTAAGCTTACAAGGAACTATAAAGTAGAAGAAAGAATTTAAAAAATATATTTGTTTGCAAATGTACTTCAAAATAACATTTTTTAAAAATACCTAACATTATTCGATTTCTTAGAAATTCCTGCTGATACTGTTTCCCCTGATGTTATTCGAAATTTTGTTGTACACCTCAAGCCTTTGAGAGAAACTTCCAGACTTTATTTTTCTCCTCCAAAGTCAGAAAATGAGTGTATGAGGGAACTTTTTCATTTCCGTAAAATTAGTGAAATCAAAGCCTTGACATTCTTATAGCAGGAATAACTTGTTCATTTATCATGCGATGGTTTCAAAAGAATTTCTTCCCATGTGAATAGCCTTTCTAATTTTTGGTTGTGCGGGAGAAATACATATGCAGAACCAGCAAAAAAAGCTTCCAAGCAATTACCTCCCTCCTGCTCAACATATTTTTGTGAAAAGACTTTCTCTAACCTTGTACGCATCAAAAACAAATATAGAAATCGATTGAATGACGAACCAGACGTACGGATACACGTTTCAAACATTAAACCACACATTGCACATCTACTAGCAAAAAAGCAGTAGAGCCATTCTCATTGGAAATAGTAGTATGTATATTTTAACTTTCTTAAAATGTGTTATTTTTCTTATAATTGCAGCTGGGCTCTCCTTCAACAACTAAACGCAGAATATAGGTAATGTAAAACAAATAAGGTTTATACATTAAAGTAATTTCTAATCTTATATTAAGTAAAAAATTGTTGTGAGTCCACGAAATGCATATCACATCAAAGGGAAACCACGAAATGCATATCACATCAAAGGGAAACCACGAAATTCATATCACATCAAAGGGGGTCCGCGAAATCGCAAAGTTTAACAAATGCTGCTTAAGGCGATATCCTTAAAAAGCATCCGTAAAATGAAATATTATGCCTTTTATAATATTGAATACTTCCAATCTTTGAAACAATAAAAAAATCGCGTTTAAAAAATATATAAGGTGTTGTATTAAACAGACAAAATTGATTAGAGATAACGAACGGATTTCATCACTAAAGGAAGATTTCATTTTTATAATTTAATTGGTTTGATTTTGTTTTATTATTTTGGTTATTTCTTTTTTTCTGTTAGTTTCATATTTGTTAACATAATGGTAATCTTTCTCATATGCTTAATAAATGTATTCGTAGCTTTTATTTTATTCATTGCATATATGTGTTTAATTATGAGAAATTTATTACTTAAATCCATTATCTTGAGGTATTTCATAGCTAAAATCAGATTTTTATTAAAATTGGTTAGAAATAACACTTTTCCACTGCCGTGTTTTATCACTAAAGAAAAATATATTTTAAGAAATTAATTGGTTTGAGTGGGTTTTATTACTTTGGATATTTCTTTATTTGTGTTAGTTTCTTATTTTCTAATTTTTGTCATATGCCTATTAAACATATTCGTAGCCTTAATTTTATTCATTGTATCCATATGTTTAATTATGAGAAATGTCTTATTTAAATTGAGTTATCATGAGATATTTTCTAGTTAGAACAAATTTATTAAATTAGTTCCTATCTTTGGAAAAATGTTGAAATCGTCTCTTCAAATATCTCTATTTTTATTGAATTCTAAAAGTTTTCCCTTTTTTTCAGCAATTAGACAATGCAAGAAAAAAAGTCTGAAGTGAAAAATAACTAATTTTACTTTTTTTAATTTCTTATATATGTTTCAATTTTCTATGATGCTTAAAAGTAATTTTATTTATTTATTTATTTATTTTCGAAAGTAGTGCAGTCAGAACTACAGAAAGTAGCGCACCATTTTCAATTATAATCGAATAATAAAATTTAAAAGTTAATATTTTAACTATATTACTTTTCGATTACCTTTCTTTAAAGAAATAGGAAAAATCTTATACTTGAATGGTTTCTTTCTTCTCAATGCTTATTCACTTAAAGTTATCCAAGTTATTATAAGCATTAAATCAAAGACATCTATTACGTTTATACAAAGTTTTGCATGTACTTGAACGCTTGTATAATATTTCTAAATCACTTGAGACAAATTTTAAGTACTATCTTTAAGAAAACATGGCAACATAACATAGACAGATACTTTTTTAATATAAAGACCGTAAAAAACAGGGTAAAAAATAAAGTAAAACATTATATTTAGATATATATTGTTACAAAATTACTTTGTTGAAAATTTCATAAGTGTTTATTCACCATAGGTGATTATTCTTCAAGTTCTTTTCTTAGAAAAAAAAACTATGATCTTATTTTATTTTAACAAAAATTTCTTTTTAAACTAACTGGAAAGGAAAAGAAAAATTGCTTTAAAGTATCGTTAGTAATAAAAGAAATATAAATATCAAAGCATTGTTCCCGTTACCCAATTGACAATGTCCATTTGTAATGTAATCTAAGAGGTTAATACAAACAAAAATAAAGTAAAATAAAATAAAATAAAATAAAATAAAATAAAAAACATGAAATAATGTATATGAACCAACGTTGTGTATCTAAAAAGGCGGATTAAAGTTTGAGCCGTTATATAAAAAATAAATGAACAACGTGAAATAGCACAAATAAAAATATATAAATTGGAAAACAGCTGTTTCGCAGCCCCTAAAGCTCCATCATCAGTGCCAATTCAAAAGATTAAAACCAATTTAAAAGTTTAAGCCGTGTAAAATATGCTTGCGTCTTTCTCACGCGCCAAGATTGAATGGCGGAGACCTCTTCAAAAACAGCAGGGGAGTATGTGTTTCCTGACACCGCCATTCAATCTTGGCATGTACGAAAGACGCAAGCATATTTTACATGGATTAAACTTTTAAATCGGTTTAAATCTTTTGAATTGGCACTGATGCTGGAGCTTTAGGGGTTCCGAAACAGCTGTTTGCCAATTTATATATTTTTATTTGTGCTATTTCACGTTGTTCATTTATTTTTAACAGAACGTTGTATATTTCGTTTGCGTATGTTCACGAAAAGTTTCGAATGGATGCACATTTTTTAGATAGTTATTTCGTTTAAAAGTACTTGTATACACAATGCTGATATGTACATTTTCTTAGGATATGAGTCTATGTGCTTGCCTCAGCATTTTTGCTCGATACTGTAAAAAAATTCCGTTGAACATTGAATCATTTGTTGGTGTAAAAAAAAAAAAAAAAAAAAAAAAAAAGCAGATAAATTAAAAACTTACTTTTTCAAAACTCTTGATTATGCGGAAACTTCAACAACACACTGCGAAAATTTAAGAGTCTAGCAAGATGTAATTATTATGGGTAAATCCAACGCTTTTTAATTAAATTCTTAGATTATTTTTGGGATTAAAATGAATGGAAAGTGTCTTTATTATAATTAGTACAAAACGTTATACTATATTTTGGAAAATATACAGAGGGGCTCATTTCCGAACCTTCTTAGGAAGAGGATAAAGTTTTCTTTGAGGAGGACAAAATTTTCTTTTAATCTTGTTGTGCACATCTGAGGTTGGTTGGTTATTTGTTACGGCCTGTTATCTGCGCTAGGGATACAGTATGGCGGGGGGGCCTCCTAGGGTGTCTTTCTAAAGAATCCTAACCCGTATTCACGCAAGGTTAGAAGAAAAGCACGGAAAATTCCATATGGTTTGGTTGACGAGCGCGACAGAGGTTTGAATCTAGCACCTCTCGTCTGCCAGCTTTGGGTTGATTTATGACGGCCAATTATCAACACAAGGGATATAGGCCTTGAGGGAAGTGCCCTCCGTGGGGGTCTTTCTGCCAGCTTTGAGAGAAGAGTTTCTCAGCCATTGGTGGGGCATGCACATTTGTGAAGTAATGTATACAGTTTTCTTCTCATATACATTATTAAAATTAGCCAAATTACTCATTAATGATAAATGGGTTTCATTTTGAGAATGTTGTCATAGTAAATTTTTAGCATATATTATTGGTAATTATTAATTTATATTCCTAAAGTATTTATTTAATAATAATGTTTTTGTTATTGTCAAATCTGACAAGTTACTATTTTTTTTTTGTCAACTTCTTAAATTAATTTTTGAGTCTTACTAATACATTCTGGAAAATGAAATTCCTTGGTGGGGAAAGTGGGTGCGCCCCCCTCAACCAGCCTTCACCAAATCACTCTCCTGTATATATAGTACAAATAATGTTTGGAGCTATTTATATACCTATTTTCTTTTGTAATTGATTTCATTTTCGTATTTTGGATAATTAAACTTTCAGAGACCTGGGGAACAGTCTGAAACGCTATTTGTTTAATAACACAATTATTAAGATATAATTTAGTTTAGATTTTAATAAAAATGGCATCGCGTATCATAAGCCAGTAATACGAAAAACAAAATGTTGCTTTTTTAATACAGAAATTCTGAGTTTAAAATCAGGTTGGTTAGTTGGTTGATTATTTGTTAAGGCCGATAATCGTTTAAAATAAGGCAATGATTACTTTCAATATATTGTTGTGAGCTCGGGGTTCGAAAGGACTGATGCCAATATATAAGAACAATCAAAAGGCTTTATTCACTATAAACAGTGCAATACGAACACCAATATCTTCTGAAAATTACAAGATATTCAGTAATCTTCAAATCTAATAACAGCACAGCAAAATTTCTCACAGAACAATATAGCGTATTGTTCAATACTAAATCGATCATAGACAACACAGTTCTCAATGCAAAGCCTCTCGTGCGTATTCAATCGCATTTGACAGAGAACGAACTGAACTGAACTGGTGGAGGTCCCTTATATAGGCTTTAAAGATAACTGTAGAATTTTCCAGAGCCTTCAGATGCTAGAAATTACCAGAAAGTGCTTTAACTTTCGATAGAGAACCTAAGCGAGAAAGGATCCCAATGTACACGTATAAGGGGGGGGGGTGATTGCACAAAAAGTCGCCAAATCCGTCGCCAACTTGGCGACATTTGGCGATATATCGCCAAATTTGGCGACAAAAATAAGTTGCCAAAACCATCGCCAACTTGGCGATAAACCCATTCCTTGGCGATTTTTCCATAGACTTCCATTATAAAGATGAGGGTGTAAGGTTGTTTTCCTTGCAAACCATCTGAGGCCTTTAGCATTGAGTTACATGATGCTCAATAGGAAATACATTAATAATACTGCAATTTTCACAATAATAAAATAAAATAAATTTAAACAAATGGAATATTTACAGATATATACAAAATTCATAACATTGCCCCCCTCTCAAGGACTGCACGTCCCGGGCAGTTCAACCTTTGATCGGAAAGCAAACCCGTTGCCAACAAATGCTATACTATTCAAACCACTTAAAGCAAACATGCAAAATAACCATTAAACACATTCATAATGCTGAATTATACAAAATATACACTTAAATTAAATTAAAGCATAGACATCATTACATACAAGTATTTAAATAATAATAACATTAATAATGATAATGCTAAGCAAAATAAATTTTTACATTAACTTATATACAAGACCATGGTCATACTAATTTACATTATTTACATTACACTATTTACAATTAATGAACTAAGTACTATGGCCATAGTATGGAGCCAGCCTGTCGTAATGAACGACTCTAGGCTTCGAACTTGGTGACTTTCGGATCCGAATTACGACATCGTTCAGTCTGTTTAGAACTGTATCAGGACCGTCCCAGTGCGATTGCAGTTTGGGAGAAAGTCCTTTACGTCGAGTCGGATTATAAAACCAAACCTTGTCACCTTCTTTGCATTGATGTCCTGTGGCTTTCGTGTCGTACCTGGTCTTCATCTTCTCCGTCTGTATATTGATCCGCTCTCGAGCCAAGTTGTGGACGTCTTCAAATCGTGCCTCTAGATTCTGCACGTATCCCTCTGGCGATGAAGGCGCATCTGGAGGGCGACCAAAAATCAGATCACAAGGTAGACGAAGATCACGACCGAAAAGCATCTGAGACGGGGAATAGCCGGTTGTTTCATGGACGGCGCTGCGATAGACGAGAAGAAACAAGGGAAGTTTTTGGTCCCAGTCTTGTTGGTTTCTTGAGACTAGCAGTGAGAGATTGTTGAGGATGGTACGATTAAATCTCTCAACCATGCCATCCGATTGTGGATGTAAAGGCGTCGTCCTAGTTTTGTCCATTCCGAGAAGTTGACAGAGACCCTCAATCACAGCAGAGATGAAATTTCTCCCCTGGTCAGAATGCATTTGAAGGGGGACTCCATACCTTGATATCCACTGGTGTACCAAGGCATCCGCAACCGTAGAAGCTTCTTGATCAGGGATGGCATAAACTTCAGGCCATTTCGTGAAGTAGTCCATGACAACAAGGAGGTATTTGTTGCCATCAGCACTTCTTGGCAGAGGGCCTAGGATGTCAAGGGCGATGCGTTCGAAAGGTGCTCCTACATTGTAGAGATGTAGTCTTCCTCGGCTACGTTTCTTTGGTCCTTTTCGAGCTGCACATGCATCGCAAGATTTGCACCATTGTTCGACGTCAGCTCTCGTTTTTCCCCAGAAGAAGCGCTCTCAGACTCTGTGTAATGTTTTCATGACTCCAAAATGGCCTCCGATGGGACTGCCATGTAATTCTTCGAGGACCTCTGCGATTCGAGATCGAGGAAGTACCAACTGCCAGCGAGATGTCTTCCCATCTTCCGATTCGAATTTTCGGTACAGGACACCATTCCTGACGTGGAGGGAGTTCCAAAAAGCCCAATATTGCTTCGTCGTAGGACTATAAGTCGAGATGTCTTTCCAACTGGGCTTCGTGCTAGAAGATTCTAATAACTCCAAGATTGGTTTGATGTCAGAGTCTGCCATTTGATCTTCTCGAATCTTCTCATCACTCCAGGGATCTGGTGGCGTTGATAGTGAAGTCTTCGTCTGACGTATGACATGTTCGGGATTATACTTGTTCTCCGCTCTGGAACAATAGCGACAACTTTCGGGACACGGTCTTCTTGATAAGGCATCAGCTTTTCCATGCGATGAACCTTTACGATGCCTGATGTCAAAGTCGTATTCCTGGAGTCGTTGTATCCATCTGGCTACTTGGCCCTCTGGGTTCTTAAAATTCATCAGCCATGTTAAAGATGCGTGATCAGTACGAAGGAGAAATTTCCTGCCATAGAGATAGTGATGGAAGTGTTCTATGGCTTTCACTATAGCTAATAACTCCTTACGAGTGACGCAATAATTCCGCTCCGGTTTCGATAAACATTTGCTCCAGTATGCTACGACTCGTTTTTGCCATCTATTTCTTGGGAAAGTACAGCGCCGACACTTTCCTGACTGGTATCCGTGTCCACAATGAATTGTTTGTCGGTGTCTGGATAGGTAAGGACTGGAGAGGATGTGAGAGCTTCTTTCAGCCGCTGGAAGGAATTGTCGCATTCTTGTGTCCATAGAAACTTCTGTTTGCTTTCAGTGAGCCTATGCAAGGGTCTTACGATGTTGGAGAACCCCTGTACAAACTTTCTGTAATAAGTACATAGTCCCAGAAAGCTTCGCAACTGATGGACATTTTCCGGACGTTTCCAGTGCTTTACTGCAGACACTTTTTCAGGATCTGTTCGAACACCTTCAGCTGAGATGATGTGTCCTAAATAGTTTACTTCTCGTTGGAAGAACTTGCATTTCAAAGGGTTCAGCTTTAAATTCGCCGCTCTTAGTTTCGTTAACATATTCCGAATATTTTCTAGATGTTCTTCAAACGTGCGGCCACCAATGATGACGTCATCTAGGTAGATGAGACAAGCTTCAAAAGTCAGACCTTTTAACACTGTCTCCATGAGGCGCTCGAACGTTGCTGGAGCATTGCAGAGCCCGAACGGCATAACTTTAAATTGCCAAAGTCCTTGTCCAGTAGTAAATGCGGTCTTCTCTTTGTCATCAGGATGGATCTCTACTTGCCAATATCCACTCTTCAAATCCAGTGTGGAAAACCATTTATGTCCTGAAAGAGTATCTAGCGTGTCGTCCATTCTTGGTAGAGGATAGCTGTCCTTCTGCGTGATATCGTTAAGTTTACGATAATCCACACAAAATCTTGTGGAGCCATCTTTCTTTCGGACCAACACGATGGGAGAGGCCCACGGACTTGATGACGGTTCGATGATGTCACTATCCTGCATCTCTCGTAAGAGCTTAGAAACCTCGTCTTGTTTTGCAAACGGCAAGCGTCTTGGATGCTGTTTAATCGGTGGATGGTCGACAGTATCAATTCTATGACGTGTCAGAGAAGTGCGACCTATATCATTCTCGTTTTGTGAAAACACATCCGTAAATTCCTGGAACAGTCTTTCTGCGGCATGTCTCTGCTCAGGAAATAAATTCTCATTTCGTCCAATTTCAGGTGTTAAACTTGTAGGCGGCTCCGACAACGTCAAGCTCGGGTCTTTTCAAACACAGGTGACTGGAGCACAGGTAGCAAGCACTTCACCCTTCTGGATAATTCTAGACTTTTAACTTACATTCGCCATCCTCACGGGTATCACATCTCTCGACAGATCTACCAGCGCTGATGCTATTAGCACTCCTTTTGGGCTCTTCTTAGGATATCCAACCAAGCCACATTGAAAACTACTTTCGTTCTCAGTTAATCCAGGTATCATCATTTCGGTCCGAGGAGGGATGATAACATCTGCCTTGGCTGTGATCCGTTGAATAGACCCGGACTCATTTCCAAGTTTGAAAATAGTGACATCTTCTTGAGCAGAGCGTAACTCATTCCTCTTAAAATCCAGTGTTCCTTAAAATCCCATGCTCTTTTAAAAAGTCCAGTCCGAGTATGAAAGGGTCTGAAATATCGGCCACATAGACTGTATGATGGTAAGCGGCGTTCCCAAACTTTATTTTCAGTTTCATTCGTCCATGTATGTCGATCATATCCCCGGTCACGGTTTGAAGGATAACACGGGGCGGAGTCCAGAGGAGTTTTTCTTTTAGCCGCAGAGCTAGATCTTTCCGAACGATGGTCACATTGGCTCCTGTATCGATGATCACATTACAGGGCAAATCATTCACACTTCCGACTAGAAAAACTCCGTTCTCGCCGCAACTTCTTGCAGAAATTTCACATACTTGAAAATGGGGCTTCTCAAAATCTGGCAACCTCCGCTCCGCAAGATGGCCATTAATCAGTTTTCCTGCTCCTCCTTTAGCGAGAGGGATATTGCCTTCGGTGCTGGGTCGTCTTGGGCAGTCGATTTGGATATGGCCTTCTCCACCACATTTCCAGCACTTGATTAAAAGCATTTCTCCACCGCATTTCCAGCACGGGTTAAAACACGTGCGTATTCAAATCCTGTAAGGTTTGTTGGCCATTAAGGAGTTCATCTTTCTCATTATGTCCTTCATGTGCTGCTGTAAGCGCTCCACAGCTCTATCCGACGTCTCGGCAGGTTGGCTGCTCGCACAAAGTGTCGATCTTTCCTAGTAGCTTGCTGGGCTGCCTCGAATTTCAGAGCGTAAACCAAAGCCCCTTTTAAATCATTGAGATCTGCAATCCGGAGTGCTGTCTGAATCTCAGGGTCACGCACACCATCGATAAAATGTTGAAGAGCAAAACTTTCTCTAATTTCAGTCGGACAGCCAGGATAAGCAAGATGGGAAAGTCTCTCGACATCCGTAGCAAGCTCTTGCAGGGATTCAGTGGATCTCTGCTGTCGAGATTTGAGCTGGGGTCTGCTTTATTCCTTCATGCATTTCTCGCCAAAGCGCAATTCTAAGGCACTGACGAGCGTTTCAAAATACAGCGGTTCATTTGCAGGCAAAGTCTGTAGGACGTCGGCAGCATCAGCTCGTAGAGAAGCAGCTAACTGGCAAGCCTTTGTCTGGGAATCCCATCCATTGGCGTCTGCTACGATCCCAAATTGTGTCTTAAAAACTGGCCATGAGGATTTTCCGTCATAGGTCGAGAGTTTAATACAGGAACGAGGAAGCATAGATTGATACTTGACATCTTCGGTATAGCTTCCGGCAGTTATCTTCTGTTTCTTGACTTTTTCCAAATCTTTTTTTACATTTTCTATGCTTTCTTCGACGGTTTTGGCGATCTTTTGTACTTTTTCTTCTACTCTTTCTTCAACGGTCTCGGCGATCTTTTGAACTTTTTCTTCTACTCTTTCATCTACGGTACTGGCTGTCCTTTGAATTTCTTCTACCTTTCCTTCTATTTCTTGAAATCTTCCTTCAACTTTGTTTTCCACGCCGTAAATTCTGTCATTTAAAGATGTTATTTTATCATCTATTAAGTCTTTCAACTCTCCAAGGTTGGTTGGCATATCCTTCTTCATTTCATCTTTTAAGTCGCCAAGGTTGGCAGTCATTTTCTCATCTATCGCTGACATTTCCTTCTTCATTTCTTCCGACATTTCCTTCATTTCAGCCTGGTTCGCAGTCATTTTCTCATCCATCGCTGACATATCTTTCTTCATTTCAGCCTGGTTCGCAGTCATTTTCTCATCCATCGCTGACATATCTTTCTTCATTTCAGCCTGGTTCGCAGTCATTTTCTCATCCATCGCTGACATATCTTTCTTCATTTCTTCTTTCAACTCGCCAAGGTTTGCAGCTAATTTCTTCAATAATTGTTTCAGTTCACCCTCCATTGCTCTGGTGATCGGCATTCAACCCCACTCCTGACACCAAATGTTGTGAGCTCGGGGTTCGAAAGGACTGATGCCAATATATAAGAACAATCAAAAGGCTTTATTCACTATAAACAGTGCAATACGAACACCAATATCTTCTGAAAATTACAAGATATTCAGTAATCTTCAAATCTAATAACAGCACAGCAAAATTTCTCACAGAACAATATAGCGTATTGTTCAATACTAAATCGATCATAGACAACACAGTTCTCAATGCAGAGCCTCTCGTGCGTATTCAATCGCATTTGACAGAGAACTAACTGAACTGAACTGGTGGAGGTCCCTTATATAGGCATTAAAGATAACTGTAGAATTTTCCAGAGCCTTCAGATGCTAGAAATTACCAGAAAGTGCTTTAACTTTCGATAGAGAACCTAAGCGAGAAAGGATCCCAATGTACAGGTATAAGGGGGGGTTGCACAAAAGTCGCCAAATCCGTCGCCAATTTGGCGACATTTGGCGATATATCGCCAAATTTGGCGACAAAAATAAGTCGCCAAAACCATCGCCAACTTGGCGATAAACCCATTCCTTGGCGATTTTTCCATAGACTTCCATTATAAAGATGAGGGTGTAAGGTTGTTTTCCTTGCAAACCATCTGAGGCCTTTAGCATTGAGTTACATGATGCTCAATAGGAAATACATTAATAATACTGCAATTTTCACAATAATAAAATAAAATAAATTTTAACAAATGGAATATTTACAGATATATACAAAATTCATAACAATATATATTGGCGGAAGATTGAATCTTCAATAATCGGGTCTTGCTCTTAATCTCCTTTCTGTCTTCTTTCACTGAAATAGAATAAATCATTTGCCGTTATTAGGTAAACCGCATTAAAAAAAATTTTAATTCAATATTTCAGAAAGTAATTTAAATTTTGAAATTTCGAGAGCTTGAATCCTTATGAATAATTAATATTTTTTTCAACCTGTTATTCTAGAAGAAGTAGACTAAAAATTCAAACACATAGTTGGGCTTTAATATAATGGTTATTAAAACCTTCACTAAAGTTCTCAAATTTTCGGGTTAAAACACATTGACTTAGTACATAAATTGACTGGATAGATTAATGATCCTATATATTGAAATATGAATAGCTCACATCTTTAATACAAATCTATATATACAAGTATTGTAGATTAACACACGTGCCGTCATATTTCCAAGTTTGTTTTCGAATAAAGAGCAAATGTTGTGGTTTAGAATTCTCAAAATAGCTTGTTGAGAAATTAGGAATCATTTTGAAATCAAATCCACATGAAGTGTAAACTTACAATTTTGTGCAGAACATTTTTACCGGCTTTAATAGTTTCGTAATCTAGCTTTATAGTTGCGGCAGAATTTGCTCGATATAATGCGATAATACCTTAAGTAAAGTGTTAAATATTAATAATGTATAACCGGGCTTATTATACATACAAATATTCGAAACAAATACAGGTTTCCGACACATGTTATTGCTATTCATGTAACTGTGGATTAAAATTGTTAATCGATGAATCGCGACGACACTCAATGGAGTATTTAACGCAAAATCTGGGCCAAAATTTATTTTTATGTGTTTTAAAGTTAAAAGCGCATTAATGTTGACTTACTATACGTAAATACACGTAATTAATGTTAAATATGCGTAAATGTATGTATTTAAATAAATAAATAAATATATAATACAATGTTTACTTAATTGTTTATTGTTTATAATAGGAAACTAATTGTTGATAGGTTCGTTTTATTTGCAATTAATGTTTAATTAAATACATTTAATTTTACTACGCATAAATGTTTAACAATTTATAAAAACCAATGCATATAATATATATATTACTTGCACTTAGTATTTGCAAAAGTTGAGTCTCTATAGTATAGAGATGCTGGTTTTTGAGTGGTTTTAATAGGCTTGCAGTCCTTCCCAAAATCATTGATATCTAAAAATCGCAACAATATGCGGAATATTTTTATTTAAATATTTTCCTTCAAAACGATAAACAATACGATTATAATTCAAAAATGGTCCGACATACCCGGATACAGCTTTAAAAAGCTTTGAATATATTAGATAATATATTTCCATAAATGTATTTCAATAAATTAGATCTAAAAAGGCTTAATATTACCCCATTTTCAATTTAGGTTATTTTTCATTATTTGAAAAGTAAAATTATTTAAATGCACATGTCAAAGTATACATTTAAACACAATAACAAAGCTTAAACATAACAAAAAAGCACATTTTCTCACAAATAAATTTTCACGTCCACTAAGGCTACCGAGACCTACGTTATACACGGACAGTGCATGACGTTTAAAACGTCACATGGAGTGGATCATTTTAACACGGTATTTGGTGCAAAGTGACGCCCCTTCCCCCGCATAATTTCCCTGTCCACCGCGGATAGACGATTGCAATTATCAATCTTTCTGATTGGTTGTTAAACCGAACGCTTCTTAAGTAATTTCCGGCAGAAGTTGGTTTCTTATATAATATCTATTGATATCTGTATAATCTAATTAATTTCTAAATAGAATATAATAAATAATAGAATATAATATGATATAATATGTAGAATAATATATCATATTAATGTATAATATTATATTGGGGAGTTGCAATCAGCTGATCAACCATTGTACTTCACTTGGAGGTCAGGGTAGTTAAACCAATCAGAACTGCCTATTTGTAGTGTGTGACCTCCAACATGACGCCTGCTGATCAACCATTTTACTTCACTTGGAGGTCAGGGTAGTTAAAACAATCAGAACTACCTATTTGTAGTGTGTGACCTCCAACATGACGTCTATTGCATCTGCCCTATATATCATATATAATATTAATATACATATTTAATATACATATACATATATATATAATTAATATAATATAAATATATATTATAGTATATAAAGTAATACAGTATAATAAATTATATAATCTAATTAATTTCTGTATAATCTATTATTTCTATATGATCTAATAATATCTATTAATTTTTTATATAATATCTTCTTTAATATTAAAATTATAATGTATAGTATAATATATAATATAATATATAAAATATTATAATATATAAGATAATATAATATAATAAATTATATAATTTAATTAATCTCTATATAATCTAATAATATCTATTAATTTCTTATATAATATCTTCTTATATCCTCATAATCCTCTCAAATACCGGAAATGACTTAAGAAGCGTTCGCTTTTACAACCAATCATAAAGCGTAATAATCCCAATCGTCAATCGACGGTGGAGACAGAAAATATGCGCCCCCCCCCCACGTTTTGCACTAATCAGCGTGTAAAAATTATCCACTACATGTGGCGTTTTAAAGATCATGCACCGGCCGTGTATAACGCAGGTCGCAAGGCTACGAATCGTCGGAAATGACTCATTCTCCTGACATACACATAGATCGAGGCACCAGTTAGTCAGCTATTATAAAATATACTTTTTACAGTTGATGAGCAAATTTTAATTTCTGCCTTTTTGGACAGGATATTGCATCAAATACTCCACTGTTCGACGCAACATGCAAAGCACTGAACCAGTCTGCCGCTTTCATCGTCTTCTGCTAATGATATGCTGTAGTTTGCTAATTTGTATAATTTACTGTTCCACGCATGTGATGAAAAGATTTAATTTTTGAAAAATGAATTAAGTTCAGCTATATTGTTAAAATTTCACATTGTGTAATATTTCAAATTTTCACCCCCTAACGGTAAAATGTAACAGCCATTTAGAGCAAAAGCTGCTATGCATTCACAATATACTGGTTTAGAGTGCAATAACTTCCACCTGGTAATCTCTTGGCTAGAATGCTGGCTGAAAATCAAGAGATGTCAGGTTCAAATCACGTTTTAGACTTGCATGTTCGTAATGTGTCGGATTTAACTTTAAATCCTAGTCAGATTAACCCTTGTTTGCAAATGATAATTGTAGTCTCTTTATGATTCAACTAGCAGCCTACGCCCGCTGCGCTGGTCGGTTTCTCCAAAAGAACCTTGAATCAAACGAAATATATCGGTGAATTTATCCTTGTATATTTTAAAGTAATCTATACCTTTACCTGGAATATCCTAAAATAATATACAAACGGATATTTATTTCACTGCGTTATGTTTTTTTAATACGGTTTATTACTACGTTTTCAATTTATTACCTACCGTTTTCCATTGATTTATATGTTTTATAGCTACATTTTTTAATATCGTGAATAAACCTATATTATTCACTACTAAAAAAGAAATGGCGCATCTAGTATTTGTCGAGAATTAAACAAAAATCATGCACTCGTGACATCATAATTCACTTTTATATTTTAACAATAATACGGTTACTATAATTCGTGACTCGTGCTGACACATTGCTGTTAATATTATTTTTTTACGCGTGAAGTTTTCGCTATGGTACTCCATTGTGAAATTTGGTAATTTTTGAAATTCAATATTTAAAAAAAGGCATAATCAGTGGATTTGAAATTTATATTAAGAAAAATACAGTTTTTTACCTTTCTAACGCAGTTTGTCTAATAATTTTCTGACAAATACTTTTCAAGCAATTAATTTTTTCAGTAACTTCAAATGTTTCATTTTTCGAGATTAATCTGTGGCAACGATTAGCAAAAATCCCAGTCGTCAGCAACGCATACCTTTTTATTAAAGAGGATAACTTCAAATGTTTCATTTTTCAAGATTAATCTGTGGCAACGATTAGCGAAAATCCCAGTCGTCAGCAACGCATACCTTTTTATTAAAGAGGATAACTTCAAATGTTTCATTTTTCGAGATTAATCTGTGGCAACGATTAGCAAAAACCCCAGTCGTCAGCAATGCATACCTTTTTTAAAGAGGATAACTTCAAATGTTTCATTTTTCAAGATTAATCTGTGGCAACGATTAGCGAAAATACCAGTCGTCAGCAACGCATACATTTTTATTAAAGAGGATAACTTCAAATGTTTCATTTTTCGATATTAATCTGTGGCAACGATTAGCGAAAATCACAGTCGTCAGCAACGCATACCTTTTTATTAAAGAGGATAACTTCAAATGTTTCATTTTTCGAGATTAATCTGTGGCAACGATTAGCGAAAATCCTAGTCGTCAGCAGCGCATGCCTTTTTATTAAAGAGGATAACTTCAAATGTTTCATTTTTCAAGATTAATCTGTGGCAACGATTAGCAAAAATCCCAGTCGTCAGCAACGCATACCTTTTTATTAAAGAGGATAACTTCAAATGTTTCTTTTCGAGATTAATCTGTGGCAACGATTAGCGAAAATCCCCGTCGTCAGCAACGCATACCTTTTTATTAAAGAGGATAGTTTACCCATTCATAATTCAACCTTCAAAAGTGTATGGTTGACATGATCACTCTATGAAGAAAAAAGTGTCTCAATAGCTTATGGTTACAGCTCTTTGGACATCATATTTTTGTGTAACTTTGAAGCAAATTTTTAACAGTGTCAATACATATATTTTGAATTCATTACATTTGAATAAGATTTTATTCTGACAGCTTTATTAACCTTTGTGAAAAGGAACAAAATAATGATATTGTTAGAAATTTTTATGTGTGACCATCGAAAATTCAAGAAAATTTTTGGATATGGGTTCATTAAAAATGCTCAAATCAATACGGAATATTTATAGCTATTTTGGAAATGCGAAATATTTCACCATTTTAAACATAATTACTTTTCTACGCTGTGACAAGTCTTATATATTATCTTATACGCAATTTTTGTATAAATAACATATATATCAGGGGATGTTAAAAACGTAATCTTGGGAGTATTTGAGCAATTCTTCCCGTGTCCACAAAATCTTTTGAAATTCATATGAATAAATACATGTGTTGCATGATGGGTGATTATTGTAAATATTAGTATTGATGCAAAAATTTAACAAAAATTTCTTAATGTGTACGTTTATCTGTTACGGTTTGTATTGTCAGCCTAATAAAAAAGATCTGTAAACTATAAATTATAATTTTTAATTACTTATTCTTTCTTTTACATATTCCTTTTAATTTACGTAAATTTACATTCATTTGTATACATCCAATATTCATATATCTTCCATTGTGTATGTTAAGCTTGTGCACCATACACAAAAACACGCATACAGCAAATCAGATAAGGTACTTTGGTAACTTAAAGTATGAAATTGAATTTACATTGTACTACTCTAACATTCGATGTCTCTCAATTTGTGGAAAAGTATTTAAAAAAGAATTATGCGAATGTCAGAACATCGCGGTTGATCAAGAAATATATAAGAATTCTTTGTTAGGTTGAATATGTTTGTTCTACATTCTGAAGCCTGAATGTTTTACTTTACAGGTCTGAGCTAAGTTTGTGCTAAGTTGTAATCAAGGGTTAATTAGTCGATATACATTAATCTGAATAAAGCTACGGTCAGTGATTAATTAACAGAGTATGCCGAATTGAGCAATATTTTATAGGGAATATTTATTAAGTTCAAGCTATCCGAGATTTTAATAAAAACAGAGGTGTTTGTGAGATCTACAGTAATTATCCGTACAGAATTCATCCACTTTCGATAGAACTCATACTAACATCATACTAACCTCATACTAACTATAGAACTAAGCTAACATCTGTGCATTTGCGTAGAGTTCTATTACTGGAACACAAAAGGATATTAATACTTAATTATCATAAAGGCGTAATGCTAAGTGTGAATATGTAGCAACAAATTATTTTGAAATAGCGTTTCAATTAATTTACGTACTCCTAAAATAAATATTTTCATAGTACATAAAAACGTAGTATTTGAATCAATTTAAAATTAGATTAATTTGTAACATAAAACTTGAATTCATATTTTTTCTACATCAAAAATCGATAATGGCTAAAATTTTAAAGCAGCATATTTAAAAATTATTCATTAATTTTAAATGAGGATTTTAAGCACATGCAAATCAAACTTACTGACTAATAATTTCATAAAAATGTAATCTCCAACCGTTTAGCTTTCAAAAAATAATTGAAAATTGTGTATGTTAAAACGAAAGAGTAAATGTTATATTTACAAAATAACAGATTTATCATCTCATTTCATGTGTTTTTTTTAATATCTCTTAATGCATAAAACAGGACGATTCAAAATAATTAATGATTTATAAGGTACGAAAATAAAAGAAAACCTATGAAAATTAATGTAGCTAAAAATAAGCTTTTCCACGCTGAACATGCTTCATATTTAGCATCTATACTAATTAGTACGATGTACAGCGTGTTACAAAATTATGCGCTCAGACCAAAACTTCATATTTTTAATTTTTTAATTTTTAATTTTTACGTTATAATATTAAATAATATTTTGTATAAACAGTAAAACTCTTATAACAGCAAATTATCTAAAACAAAACAAAAATATCTAGCTAATATATGTAAGAAGATATTATGCAAACAGTTGATTTACTGGAATTATATAAACGACTAGACGTTGAATAACAAAATATAAACTTTAATACAGTCCTAGACAGATAATCACTAATATTAAGCGCGGTAAACGTCTGTGTGTGTGTGTGTGTGTGTGTGTGTGTGTCTGTGCACTCCGCCTTTGTACCCGCAAAGGCTCCTGGACTAATCGACGCACCGACGGCGGACGCGTACCGAAAAATTCGCAAAAAAGGCGCGACGCTCAAGTTTCGATCGGGTCGGGCCTCCGACCCGGACCCGGGGCGTTATTAATGAGCGAAAGTGTTTTAATTACCGACCGAAACCGAACTGGAAAAAGAATCGAAAAAAATTTCCGTTTTGATAATCGCAGACATCCAAATCGTCGCTTTTTAACGCATCATCGAATTAAAAAAAATGTACCGGAGGTATCGATCCGAAAATCGGGGTACGCACGCGGCCGATTTTTGTCGTTCCGAAACGTCAATTTTTTTGAAATTCGGACCGTAACTTTTCTTCATTTCGGCCAAAAACTGACCAGACATCCAACATCGACCCCAGACGTGAAAAAAGGTTGCCGTAAAGAAAGCAGTGTCGACAGATACGAGATCAAATCGCCCCACTCCTTTTTGAAACGAGTGGAAATAATGACTCTACATTCGCGAAAATTTGCTAACACGTGTATAAAAAAACCGCGAATTCAACAAAAAAAAATTCGTAAAAATCGACCAGTAATTTTTGAAGATATCAATTAAAACTCATTAATGACACGGCAAATGAATTTATTTCTATTCCGGAGAGACAGCTTCTTTTTTATTTCAACATTCAACGCAGACGAATCGTCTGTGGATAAGTCATTTCTGAAAGAGATAAAATAGTCACGTGACTTTCAACTGCGTTCTTTCAGAGGGGGGGGGCATTTCCGAATCTAAGGGGCGCATTAATTCTAAACTTTGACAGGGCGACTCAAAATGGATTCTGCTTTCAGAATATCTAAAAATTATTCTCATATCTTCATTAGGAGCCGATATATTATTTTATTGTGTAATTAATCATCGTTATTTGTGTAATTAAAGCAAAAGAAAGATTTCTTTTACAGTGCCGGCTAGATATTACGATTTTAAGAAGTAGGCCGCGTCTAAAAACTGCCATAACGAGTATCTTAAGTTTTTGTTTTAGAGTGGCAACCAGATATTATGATAGGGAAAAGCGGGCTTCGCCCGTTATCGATTTTTTTTTCCGTTTTAAGTTTTCCTACAGGTCCCTGTCTTTGAACAAGAAGTCTGGTAGTCTAAATAAGTTGTTTGACATCAGATTTTTTTTTCCGGCAGTCTAATTCAGTTGTTTAAGGAAAAGCAGTGTCCTCCCCCCCCCCCCCCCCTTCAAGTTTTTTTATCTTAACTGTGGGGTTCTAGAGGTTCGTTCAGTTCGAGGTTTATCTTATTCGAGGTTTATTTTTTCTATTTGCGCCACCTGGTGGCGGAAGGTGGAACTAACGTATACTGCAACGCGTGCGCAGCACGACTGCTATACGGTGCCGCAGGCAGCGGGGACCGAAATCACCCACTCGTGGACAGCCACCCGTGAGGTATAGGAACAATAAGTCCACGAGGGGAAAAATAAACGCGCTACCCGGCACCGATAGCACCCATCCGTTCCAACCCCCACCGCAGGAGGCGCCTGTTTATTAGATTTGAAACAATGAATATAATTACATAACAATAATAAAATATAAAAGGTAAAAAATAACAATTTTTTGCAAATTGAAAGTTAAATATAAAATATTTTCGAAGTACTATAAGTTCATAATGTCCTAAATTTATGGTATTTTAGTTCAGAAAGTCAATAGTCAGTTCAGTCAAATTTTTTTTTAAATTCTTTCGTAATGAAAGAGAAATTTTTATTGAGAATATTATAATTCTCTTTTAACTTTTGAGAGTTTGAAGGATTGAAAATGATATTACGAAGGTTATATCTGAGAGTTTCGTTCTTATCAAAAGGGAAGTGATGGATCATAAGAGGGCAGCATCCGAATATGTAGTGAACTGCATCTACATATTCGGATGCTGCCCTCTTATGATCCATCACTTCCCTTTTGATAAGAACGAAACTCTCAGATATAACCTTCGTAATATCATTTTCAATCCTTCAAACTCTCAAAAGTTAAAAGAGAATTATAATATTCTCAATAAAAATTTCTCTTTCATTACGAAAGAATTTTTAAAAAAAAATTGACTGAACTGACCATTGACTTTCTGAACTAAAATACCATAAATTTAGGACATTATGAACTTATAGTACTTCGAAAATATTTTATATTTAACTTTCAATTTGCAAAAAATTGTTATTTTTTACCTTTTATATTTTATTATTGTTATGTAATTATATTCATTGTTTCAAATCTAATAAACAGGCGCCTCCTGCGGTGGGGGTTGGAACGGATGGGTGCTATCGGTGCCGGGTAGCGTTTATTTTTCGGAGGTTCCTTCAGTTAGCGGTTTATACTATTCTATGTGCAATTTAAGGGACTATCCTGTGCGTGCGTAGCACGGCCGGTATACGGTGCCGAAGGCAGCGGGGACCAGGGTCGGAACGACCGCTATACGGTGCCGCAGGCAGCGGGGACCTGAGCCGGAGGTTCGTTCAGTCACAGGTTTATACTATTCTATGTGCAATTTAAGGGATTATCCGGTGCCGAAGGCAGCGGGGACCAGGGTCGGAGATTAGTTCAGTTAGAGGTTTATACTATTCGATGTGCAAATTAAGGGATTATGCAAATTATGGGATTATCCGGTGCGTGCGTAGCACGACCGGTGTACGGTGCCGAAGGCAGCGGGGACCCAGGTCGCAGGTTCGTTCGGTTCGAGGGGGATGCGAGCCGGAGAATACAAAAGTTTCGACCGGTATACGGTGCCGAAGGCAGCGGGGACCAGGGTCGGAGATTAGTTCAGTTAGAGGTTTATACTATTCGATGTACAAATTAAGGGATTATGCAAATTATGGGATTATCCGGTGCGTGCGTAGCACGACCGGTGTACGGTGCCGAAGGCAGCGGGGACCCGGGTCGGAGGTTCGTTCGGTTCGAGGGGGATGCGAGCCGGAGAATACAAAAGTTTCGACCGGTATACGGTGCCGAAGGCAGCGGGGACCAGGGTCGGAGATTAGTTCAGTTAGAGGTTTATACTATTCGATGTACAAATTAAGGGATTATGCAAATTATGGGATTATCCGGTGCCGAAGGCAGCGGGGACCCGGGTCGGAGGTTCGTTCGGTTCGAGGGGGATGCGAGCCGGAGAATACAAAAGTTTCGAGGCACCGATGTAAATTAGGGGCCCGCTGGCGGGCGAAGCCAGCTAGTCCCTAATATTAAGCGCCGTAAACGTCTGTGTGTGTGTGTGTGTGTCTGTGCACTCCGCCTTTGTACCCGCAAAGGCTCCTGGACTAATCGACGCACCGACGGCGGACGCGTACCGAAAAATTCGCAAAAAAGGCGCGACGCTCAAGTTTCGATCGGGTCGGGCCTCCGACCCGGACCCGGGGCGTTATTAATGAGCGAAAGTGTTTTAATTACCGACCGAAACCGAAGTTGAAAGAGAAGTCAAAACAGCGAAAAGTTCGCCTCCGCCGAGGGTTGCCGGTGGAGACGATTCTCGAAAAAGGCAGGGTTGCCAGGAGCAAATTAAGCCCCAAACCGCAGTGCGGGTTTTTAAACCGACCCGGATCTACGGAAGTCGGGGGGTCAGAAATTCGGAAACGGGACAGACAGATTCAGGAGAGCATTTGCTTTCAGAAATTCGAAAAATCATTCCCGTACGACCATTAGAACTTAAAAAATCCTTTAAAAATCGATCAATAAAAAATAATTTTTTAATTCTTTCGGCGCGGCATATGGTAACCGCAGACTGCCTGGAACGCAGATGTTTGGAAGGAAGAAAGAGCAAATTCACCTGACAGCTTTCATGTAATGCTCAAGTCCGTTTTCGAAAAACAATGAAAGAATTAATCTCTGGACCCCCAAATCGGCCATCACACGTAAAAAAAAATCCTGATTTCAACAAAAAAAAGATTGTACAATTCGACCAGTAAAATCGGAAGATATGAATTAAAAACCGGTTAATGAAGCAATCTATTTCTAATCATTTGTAACCAATGCAGAAAAACGACACATGACCGGATATTTTCAGACAAGAGGAATATTTTCAAGAGTAGAGGCGCAATTTTTTTACGGTGGTCACGTGACGTTCAATTGGGTTTTTTTCAGAGGGGTCCCAATCTCTGATTCTAAGAGGCGCAGAAATTCCAAACTTTGACAGGGCGACGCTAAATGGATTCTGCTTTCAGAATATCTAAAAATTATTGTCATATCTTCATTACGAGCCGATATATTATTTTATTGTATAATTAATCATCGTTATTTGTATAATTAAAGCAAAAGAAAGATTTCCATTACAGTGCCGGCTAGATATTACGATTTTAAGAAGTAGACCGCGTCTAAAAACTGCATTACGAGTATTTTCAGTTTTTGTTTTAGAGTGGCAACCAGATATTATGATAGGAAAAAGCGGGCTTCGCCCGTTATCGATTTTTTTTTTTTTTTTTTTTTAGTTTTAAGTTTTTCTACAGCTCAATGTCTTTGAACTAGAACTCAGGTAGTCTACATAAGTTGTTTGAGGAAAAGCAGTGTCATCGCCAACCCCCCCCCCCCCCCCCGCTTTTCTCTTTTAACTGTGGTCCGTTTCTATAACTAAGAAACTATGTTACGGATGTCCACCAAACTGATTCCAAACATCATAATTAAAGTAATAAGGACCCCCTATCCAGATATTATGATAGGGAAAAGCGGGCTTCGCCCGTTATCGATTTTTTTTTTTTTAAGTTTTAAGTTTTTCTACAGGTCCCTGTCTTTGAACTAGAACTCAGGTAGTCTAAATCAATTCGACTCGACATCGATAGAGCTTACCGATTTTATTTCGTTTTTTCACCACTAGGGGGCGCTTTCCTATCTTCGGTTCTACGGGCATGAAAACGACGGGGTATGGCTCATTCGACTAGACATCGAAAGTCTTAACGATTTCAGTTATGATCATATAAACAGATTGCGCCACCTGGTGGCGGAAGGTGGAACTAACGTATACTGCAGCGCGTGCGCAGCACGACTGCTATACGGTGCCGCAGGCAGCGGGGACCCGAGCCGCAGGTTCGTTCAGTTAGAGGTTTATACTATTCCATGTGCAATTTAAGGGATTATCCGGTGCATGCGTAGCACGACCGTCATACGGTGCCGAAGGCAGCGGGGCCCAGGGTCGGAACGACTGCTATACGGTGCCGCAGGCAGCGGGGACCGAAATCACCCACTCGTGGACAGCCACCCGTGAGGTATAGGAACAATAAGTCCACGAGGGGAAAAATAAACGCTACCCGGCACCGATAGCACCCATCCGTTCCAACCCCCACCGCAGGAGGCGCCTGTTTATTAGATTTGAAACAATGAATATAATTACATAACAATAATAAAATATAAAAGGTAAAAAATAACAATTTTTTGCAAATTGAAAGTTAAATATAAAATATTTTCGAAGTACTATAAGTTCATAATGTCCTAAATTTATGGTATTTTAGTTCAGAAAGTCAATGGTCAGTTCAGTCAATTTTTTTTTAAAAATTCTTTCGTAATGAAAGAGACATTTTTATTGAGAATATTATAATTCTCTTTTAACTTTTGAGAGTTTGAAGGATTGAAAATGATATTACGAAGGTTATATCTGAGAGTTTCGTTCTTATCAAAAGGGAAGTGATGGATCATAAGAGGGCAGCATCCGAATATGTAGTGAACTGCATCTCCTTCTGCTTTATCGCATGGACATCTAGGTGAGGCTCTTTTTCTTATTTTATGTAAGTATTGTGGGAAACTGCCATGGTTACTCAGGGACCCGAGCCGGAGGTTCGTTCAGTTAGAGGTTTATACTATTCTATGTGCAATTTAAGGGATTATACGGTGCGTGCGCAGCACGACCGGTATACGCTGCCGAAGGCAGCGGGGACCAGGGTCGGAGGTTCGTTCGGTTAGAGGTTTGTACAATTCAATGTGCTAATTAAGGGATTACCCGGTGCGTGCGTAGCACGACTGGTATACAGTGTCGAAGGCAGCGGGGACCCGGGTCGGCGGTTCGTCCGGTTTGAGGTTTTGCAAGATTCGAGATTTTCTACAATTCGAGGCACCGATGTAAATTAGGGGCCCGCTGGCGGGCGAAGCCAGCTAGTTCTACAATACTTTACTAATAATTTCTTCACAGCTAATACACTTCTCGCCCAACAAAAAGAATATATTTATTTTCCAAAAGTCCAACTGGGTCTAACAGCGCCTTTACTGGCTATTTCCCTTTACAACGCTTGCTTCATAATAAAAAATAGAAGACTGTCTCTTTTTCAATTTTGAAGATATTCTGATCTCGCGATCTAAACTTTTTATAACTCGTGCATTTAAATCATGGATAATAATAGTACTAG
Organism: Maratus michaelseni; assembly: GCA_963931845.1. Taxonomy (NCBI): domain Eukaryota; kingdom Metazoa; phylum Arthropoda; class Arachnida; order Araneae; family Salticidae; genus Maratus; species Maratus michaelseni. The sequence continues at coordinate 323,001,695 of OZ007587.1, forward strand.
AGCGTTAGTTAATTTGATGATCATGCACGTCATAAAGGAAATGAAGTATTTAAATTGAAATCCTACAAATATGTGCAAAAATGAAAGCAATTTAGGAAAAATTGATGTTTAAAAAAAATAAGTACACCAAAAGAAATACAGCTATAAAATATTTTTAACAAGAAATATTCCTCCTTTCTTCTGAATCATTTCATGAATTCCGTTTGGCATTGAATTAACGAGTTTCGGAATATTGTGCAAGTCGATAACATGAGGCTCACACCAAATAGCTTGTTTAAAATTATTTGTGGAATTGTAGTATTTCCCTTCAGCATATACAGCTCTCAACAGTATTCCCTATAAATTTTCCATGGGACTTAAATCAAGACTTAAAATAAGTCTATCAGTAATATGAACACTATTGGATAAAAACCACTGAAACTTGGAATTTGAAATGTGAATTAAGGCACTGTCTTGTTGAAACATAAAATATGGACCTCTAATTTCTTCAAAAACTGCTACAATTGATCATTAAGCCCCTTTTGGCAATCTTTAGCATTAAGGAAATTACTTTAAAATACGGTATCTGTTTTTTCTTGTAATCCAAAGCCTGTCCAAACCTATCCGAACCACTTTTTTTCTTGCCGTATGGAAATATTTCCATTCGCAAGTCATTCCACCAAATTTATCAATCATCTGTACCATTTAAATTAAACTTTTTTTCAAATCCAACATGATAGCTAACAAATAAATTTACATTAAATTGGCAGAAATATCCTTCACACAAGATAAAAATATTTTTCTTGCACTAAAAATGTAAGTTAACATACCACTAAGTTTTCTATGAAAAAATAATAATAATTTTAACTAGTCTATTTTTAACCAAACTTGATTTATTTCAGCACTGGTTCATAAAAAAAAAAAAAAAAAAAAAAAATACTTTTTGATTATTCATATATTTTGAAATACTCAAAATTTAGAACTTTATTTTCATTTATTTGTATATAATAAACTATTTATTTATCTCTGATCTCATTTTATCTATTTGATTTCTTTATATAGGTGTGAAGGCATTGGGGTCCCAACTATGACTTTTGAAGGCGGCGGACACAGACTCGTTACGAGACCCCTATCTATACGCTATGCAATTAGATTAAATAATTTCCTTGCGTGTGTCTCTTAAATAGCTTTAAAGTATAATTACATTTGCCCATTTTATATACCAGATACAAGCCAAAACTATTAGTTAAAGCTTACAGAAACTTCAGTTAAGAGGCTACTTCACTAACGCAAAAAACACCCACTCTCTAATGTTAATCCTACGGAAGAAACATTTTTTTTAATATCTCATTTGTATTTCAATATTTTTAAATATTTATTTATTTATTTATTTATTTATTTATTTTATTTTATTTATTTATTTATTTATTTATTTTATTTTATTTATTTATTTATTTATTTATTTTATTTTATTTATTTATTTATTTGTTTGTTTGTTTTTTTTTTGGGGGGGGGGGGATAGTTGAACTTTATCTCTATGCAAGCCGTTTTTTACTTTACGATTTTGTTTACAGGTTTTTTTTATTTATGAGGATACTTTGACTCTTGGAACCGGTTTCGAAAGTAGTATCCTCAGAATAAAAGTCTCACCAGTGGCTGAGAGGTACTACTCTCAAAGTTGGTAGACGGGAGGGAGGTGCTGGGTTAAAAATCCTATCACCCTAACCGTTTGGATTTTCCGCAATTTTCTTCGAACCTTACGTAACTATGGGTTAGGATCCCTTAGAAAGACCCCCCACAGAGGACATTCTCCCGCCGGCCTATATCCTTAGCGCAAATAATAGGCCGTAAGAAATAGCCTACCAACCAACCACATTAAAGAAAAAAAGTGTGACCAAATTCAGAAAAGTAAGAAATTGCCTGCGTAGAGATCAATCTCAGCTATCCAATGCCAACAAATAATAATAATAATAATAATAATAATAATAAATAAAACTATTGAAATGCAAACAAGATATTAAAAAAAACATTCTTCCATAGGTTAACATTAGCAAGCGGGTGTTTTCCCGTGAGTGAAGTAGCGTCTTACCGTAATTCTTTTAAAAACGGCTTTTGTCACAAGCATTTCTTTGAAAAATCACGGAAGATCAAATATATATAGTTAAAGTAGGATACTTTTTATTGCCACTTTTTATTTTTACTCAATGGTATTGACAAAATGAAGTTTCACTAACTAAGGAACCGGAATAAATGCAATACAGGTTCCATACTAAGAGAGTTTTTTAAAATATGCCAAATTTTAACTTTTCCAAAATGAAATTATAAATGAGCTCTCTGAAACAAAAAGAATATCTAGATTCGTGATCCAGTATTCCCATCTTACTATACAACGGCATGAAAATAGATAAAATATGAAAGACAACTGCAATTTGGTACTTTATTTGCATATTTGGGGGTCCCTGAATTTTAAGCACCTGGGACCATTGGAGCTCAGTGCCTGGGACAGAGCTCCATGTGCTCATGCCTTAATTTGCCCATAAATACATTATTATAATCCATTTATTTGCCAAAGCAAAATAAATTTCCCGAATGGTATACACGTTGATGAAATAATGATGTGACCAAGGAGGACTGGACACTAAAACATCAAAATGTCGTCACCCTCCCACACACAAAGATATGGGCTTTTATGCTAAATAATGGTCTAACACAGAGGTTCCCAAAGTGTGCTCCGCGGAGCTCTTGGGGCTCCGCCTATACTTTTCAGGGGCTCCGCGGCGTTCCAGAAAAATAAACAAAACATGAAAGAAATTAGCAAATTGCAAGGGAAATTTTTCTAAAATATGTAGGATGTGTGTCAAAACTAAATACATCAATCACTGGGTTGAAAAATACTATAATATATATAGGGTAAATGTACCAATAGTCGGCCACCCCCCAATAGTCGGCCACATTGAGATAAAATGCCTTACGCATAGCTTATTTTTGGTTCTAAATGAAATATTACAATTTGGTTACATGCAACCATCTTTCATAAGTCATAAACCATCACCAAAGAATTATGGGTACTTTTATTGAATTTGTAATCAGCCATTTTTTTCAAGATTGAGGTCAAATCGCCATTTTCCCTATTTTTTTGTTAACAGATGGCAATTATTTTAAAAGGCAAGTATTAATTTATTTTTTATTTTTTTCTAAAATTATAAGGCTAGAATATTAGCAGGGTAAATAAACTAATGTTTTTGATTATAAAAAGTAAATAAATTTGTTGCTTTTAATTAATTTTAATGTGGCCGACCGTTGGGTATTAATTTTACTTACATATCCAAAAGTCGGCCACCAGGAGCTGAATAATGAATACATAACTTATAGTACTTTTTTGAGTTTATTGAAGTGAAAACTTCTTTAGGCGCGTTGGGCATTTTTTGAGATGGGAAAAAACCATTGAACTCGCGACACTGTTACTGTAACCGACACTTCTGTATATAAGTATGTGCATATATTGTGTATAGTTAGGTATGATCTAGGGCGGGACGGGCGCGGCGCAAGCTTACCTGTGCGCTATTGCACCGCGGTATAGTAAGCGCTATAGTATGCGCAGAAAAATGTAAGTGGTATAGTAAGCACAGAAAAATGTAAGCGGTATAGAAACACAGAAAAAATGTAAGCGGTATAGTAAGCGGTATAGTAAACGCAAAAAAATGCAAGTGGTATAGGAAGCGGTATAGTAAACGCAGAAAAATGTAAGCGGTATAGTAAGCGCAGAAGAATGTAAGCGTCATAGTAAGCGGATTAGTAAGCGCAGAAAAATGTAAGCGGTATAGTACGCGGTATAGTAACGCAGAAAAATGTCAGCGGTATAGTACGCGGTATAGTAACGCAGAAAAATGTAAGCGGTATAGTACGCGACATAGTAAGCGGTATATTAAAGCAGAAATATGTAAGTGGTATAATAACGTAGAAAATGTAAACGGTATAGTAAGGTATAGGAAGCGCAGAAAAATTTAAGCAGTATAGTAAGCGGTATAGTAAGCGCAGAAAAATGTAAGCGGTATAGTACGCGGTATAGTAACGCAGGAAAATGTAAGCGGTATAGTAAGCGTTATAGTAAGCGGTATAATAAGCTGTATAGTAAATGCTGTAGAAGCGGTATAGTAAGCGGTATAGTAAAACAGAAAAAATGTAAGCGGTATAGTAAACGCAGAAAAATGTAAGTGGTATAGTAAGCGGTATAGTAAGCGCAGAAAAATGTAAGCGGTATAGTACGCGGTATAGTAACGCAGAAAAATGTAAGCGGCATAGTAAGCGATATAGTAAGCTGTATAGTAAGCGGTATAGTAACACAGAAAAAATGTAAGTCGTATAGTAAGCGGTATAGTAAACGCAGAAAAATGTAAGTGGTATAGTTAGCGGTATAGTAAACGTAGAAAAATGTAAGAGGTATAGTAAGGTATAGGAAGCGTAGAAAAATGTAAGCAGTATAGTAAGCGGTATAGTAAGCGCAGAAAAATGTAAGCGGTATAGTAAGCGTTATAGTAAGCGGTATAGTAAGCTGTATAGTAAGTGGTATAGAAGCGGTATAGTAAGCGGTATAGTAACACAGAAAAATGTCAGCGGTATAGTAACACAGAAAAAAAAGGTAAGCGCTATAGTAAACGCAGAAAAATGTAAGCGGTATACTAAGAGCAGAAAAATGTAAGCGTTATAGTAAGCAGTATAGTAACGCAGAAAAATGTAAGCGGCATAGTAAGCGGTATAGTAAGCTGTATAGTAAGCTGTATAGTAAGCGGTATAGTAACACAGAAAAAATGTAAGTGGTATAGTAAGCGCTATAGTAAACGCAGAAAAATGTAAGTGGTATATTAAGCGGTATACTAAACGCAGAAAAATGTAAGTGGTATAGTAAGCGGTATAGTAAACGCAGAAAAATGTAAGCGGTATAGTAAGAGCAGAAAAATGTAAGCGGTATAGTAAGCGGTATAGTAACGCAGAAAAATGTAATCGGCATAGTAAGCGGTATAGTAAGCTGTATAGTAAGCGGTATAGTAACACAGAAAAAATGTAAGTGGTATAGTAAGCGGTATAGTAAACGCAGAAAAATGTAATTGGTATAGTAAGCGGTATAGTAAACGTAGAAAAATGTAAGAGGTATAGTAATGTATAGGAAGCGCAGAAAAATGTAAGCGGTATAGTAAGCGCAGAAAAACGTAAGCGGTATAGTAAGCGCAGAAAAATGTAAGCGGTATAGTAAGCGTTATCGTAAGCGGTATAGTAAGCTGTATAGTAAGTGGTATAGAAGCGGTATAGTAACACAGAAAAATGTCAGCGGTATAGCAACACAGAAAAAATGTAAGCGGTATAGTAAACGCAGAAAAATGTAAGCGGTATAGTAACGCAGAAAAATGTAAGCGGTATAGTAACGCAGAAAAATGTAAGCGGCATAGTAAGCGGTATAGTAAGCTGTATAGTAAGCGGTATAGTAACACAGAAAAAATGTAAGTGGTATAGTAAGCGGTATAGTAAACGCAGAAAAATGTAAGTGGTATAGTAAGTGCTTTAGTAAACGCAGAAAAATGTAAGCGGGATAGTACGCGGTATATTAAGCGGTATAGTAACGGAGAAAAAATGTAAACGGTATAGTAAGCGGTATAGTAACGCAGAAAAATGTAAGCGGTATAGTAGGTGTTATAGTAAGCGGTATAGTAAGCTGTATAGTAAATGGTATAGAAGCCGTATAGTAACACAGAAAAATGTCAGCGGTATAGTAACACAGAAAAAATGTAAGCGGTATAGTAAACGCAGAAAAATGTAAGCGGTATAGTAAGAGCAGAAAAATGTAAGCGGTATAGTAAGCGGTATAGTAACGCAGAAAATGTAAGTGGCATAGTAAGCGGTATAGTAACACTGAAAAAATGTAAGTGGTATAGAAAGCGGTATAGTACCGCAGAAAAATGTACGCGGTATAGTAACGCAGAAAAATGTAAGCGGTATAGTAAGCGGTATAATAACGCAGAAAAATGTGAGCGGTATAGTGCGACTGAAGTCTGGTTCCCGAAATTTTTGTATGTAAAATAATATGCATGATTTTTCATGTACAATAGCGCATAAAATGAAAATTGTAATATAATTTTTGTAGTAGTAGTTTATAATAATGAATAAAAAAACACTTGATTTAAAAGTATTTCCTGCACAATAAAACATTTCCTGACGAATAAAAAAATACACATGTAATTGTTCAAGTTTTCACTTCTGTCGGCACTCCCGGAGTGCCACTTTTTTTTTATTGTTTGGTAGATATAACTTTATCTCTACATCTAAAATAATTTTATATAAAAAAATCTTTTTTTACGCGCTTGTTTGTTTGTTTGTACGGGAAACTACTAGAACTACCGAAATAATTTCAAAAGTAAAGGTGGCAGTCTCTGCTCCTACATAGACTATATTTTACGTCAGGGCCACTTTTCGTAAGTAGATGGATGAGCAAAAAACATTCCAAACGTGCCCTTTTTGCCCTCTTCAAAGTTGGCATGGTTTTTGTTTTCTAAAAAATTCGAAATTTAAAAGTGTGAAATGAGTGGAAAAAGTTCTAAATTACAATTCATGTAGAATTGTTAGGAATATAAACTTGAAATTTAACATGTCTGTTACTTTTAAGAGGTAAATTCTGAATCAAGGCAATTAAAAAAAGGGGGAATTTTAGAAAATGAAAAAAACAGTGAATATTCTAAAAACATTCTAAATTACGATTTTTATGGAATTACTAGGGAGAGAAATTTAAAATTTCCTAATTCTGTCATTTTTAATATGTAAACGCTGGTACGAAATAGTTTCTTAAAAAAACGGAATTTCAAAGGGTACAGAACCAAGTAAACGTTCTAAAGTTTCAAAATCTGTGATAGTTTTGTTGCTGGAAACTTAAAATTTGGCATGGTGGTCAATTTTAAGTCATAAACAACCGGCTCAGAAAGGCTTCTAAAAATTTGGAAATTTAGAATGCTGAAATGAGAGGAAAATGTTCTGAATTATGTTTTTTTAATAAAGTTTAGAGTAGAAACTTGAAATTAGACATGGATAACCTTTTCCATACGTAAGTGGTCTGACCGTAGCCGAACAGTTTCTAAAAAATTAGAAATTTAAAAGCAACTAAAAATTTTTTTAAATTGCAATTTCTGTGGCTTTGAAACTTCAAATTTTGCATGGGGGTTTCTTTTAAGATGTAAGCTCTCGCAAAGAATGGTTTCTATAAAATTCGAAATTTAAAAAATTGAAATTATCAGTAATTGTTGTTTATAATTCTAAATTATGATTTATTTAGAATTAATAGGGATAGAAAACTGATATTCGATATCGGGGTTACTTTAAAGTCGCAAATGCTCGCACACAGTAGCTTTTTCTTAAACTAGATTAGATGCGGCAGTTGGTACCCTCATTATTTGCTTTTCAAGTCTGTTGAAAAGTGTTAAAAGCAACTCGATTAGATGCGGCAGTTGGTATCCCCATTATTTGCTTTTCAATTCTGTTGAAAAGTGTTAAAACAACTAGATTGGAATGCGGCAGTTGTGACCGCCCCTCCCTACGCTTTTCCACTGCGGGGTTCAAAATGAACTCGTATACTAATAAACTACATACTAAATATATTTAATGCTCAAAAGGCTTAAAAGTGTTAAAACAACTAGATCGGAATGCCGTGATGCGGCAATTGGGATCGCCCCTTCGCTGATGCACGAATGTATGCATATTTGCTTTTCAACTATGTTGAAAAGTGTTAAAAGCAACTCGATTAGATGCGGCAGTTGGTACCCTCATTATTTGCTTTTCAATTCTGATGAAAAGTGCTAAAACAACTAGATTGGATTGCGGCAGTTGGGACTGCCCCTCCCTTTGCTTTTCCACTGCGGGATTCAAAATGCATAATTCGATTCAAAACCCACTTTAATCTAACTTCAATTTGAGCGCGACCAGAAGGGGTACCAGCGTTTATTTATTTTTATTTATTATTATTTTTTTTTTTTTTGCAGTCGACTGTAGCATACAAAATTTAGTCAAAATCGCTTAAACCGTTTTTAAATGCAATTTGTTTGACCCATAGTGACCGCCAAATGACCCACTAATCGAATTTTCTCGAACATGTGACCCAGTCAAATGGTTTTCTTGTATCCCAAAAAAGTTAGGACACAAAACGTAGTCAAAATCGTTAAAGACATTTATTAGATAAGATAAAATTACCTTGGACCTTAACATGTCGCCCTTAACTTGTGACCCAGCCCATTAGTCTTTTCGAACACCAAATCGGTAGGATACAAAATTTAGTCAAAATCGTTTGTCGTTTTTAGATAAAATTAGTTTGACCCGTAGTGACCCTAAAATGACCCACTAATCGAATTTTCTCAAACATGTGACCCAACCAATGGTCTTTTCGTACCCCAAAACGGTAGGATGCAAAATTTAGTCAAAATCGTTAGAGCCGTTTTTTAGATAAAATTTATTTAACCCATAGTGACCCCCATATCATATGACCTACTAATGAAATTTGCTCGAACATGCGACCCAGTCCAATGGTCTTATTGTATCCCAAAAATGTAGGATACAAAACTTAGTCAAAATCGTTAAAGCCATTTAGCAGATAAAATAAAATTAGCTTTACCCGCAGAGACCCTAAATGACACACTAATTTAATTTTCTCGAACATGTGAGATAGCTCAATCACCTTCTTATAACCGAAAATGGTAGAATGCAAAATTCAGTAAAATTTGTTAGCGTTGTTTTCCAGGTAAAACTAGTAGGATGTGTCAATCCCAAAACTTTCTTCTATCTCACACAGGTTTCGCATACACTAAAATGAATCAGCACCAATTTATATCAAGGTCTAACTGAAGCTCAAGTTTTATTAAATTCTGTGCATTATTTCTTGATATATGACTATCGCTAAAATCGTGTAAATCCTGCAAAATGCTCCATAGCAGCGCCACCTGCTGGTCGATTTGTACCAAAAACTAATCAGCACCAATTTACATCAGAGACTAACTGAATATAAGGTTTTACTAAATTCCGAGTATTAGTTCGTGAGATAGAGCTATTGCGGAAATCGCGAAAAATGCTGCATAACAGCGCCACCTGCTGGGCGATTTTTACCGAAAACTAATCAGCACCAACTTATGTCACGGAATAACTGAATATAAAGTTTTATTAAATTCCGAGGATTAGATCTTGAGATAGAGCTATTGCGGAAATCGCGAAAAATGCTGCATAGCAGCGCCACCTGCCTGGCGATTTTTACCAAACACTAATCAGCATCAATTTATATCAGGGACTAACTGAATCTAAAGTTTTATTAAATTCCGAGCATTAGTTCTTAAGATAGAGCTATTGCGGAAATCGCGAAAAATGCCGCATAGCAGCGCCACCTGCAGGGCGATTTTTACCAAAAACTAATCAGCATCAATTTATATCAGGGACTAACTGAATATAAGGTTTTACTAAATTCCAAGTATTAGTTCGTGAGATAGAGCTTTTGCGGAAATCGCGAAAAATGCTGCATAGCAGCGCCACCTGCCGGGCGATTTTTACCAAAACCTAATCAGCACCAATTTATATCAGGGACTAACTGAATCTAAAGTTTTATTAAATTCTGAACATTAGTTCTTGAGATAGAGCTATTGCGGAAATCGCGAAAAATGCCTCATAGCAGCGCCACCTGCTGGGAAATTTTTACCAAAAACTAATCAGCACCAACTTATATCACGGACTAACTGAATATAAAGTTTTATTAAATTCCGAGAATTAGATCTTGAGATAGAGCTATTGCGGAAATCGCGAAAAATGCTGCATAGCAGCGCCACCTGCCGGGCGATTTTTACCAAAAACTAATCAGCGCCAATTTATATCAGAGACTAACTGAATCTAAAGTTTTATCAAATTCCGAGCATTAGTTCTTGAGATAGAACTATTGCGGAAATCGCGAAAAATGCCGCATAGCAGCGCCACCTGCCGGGCGATATTTACAAAAACTAATCAGCACTATTTATATCAGGGACTAACTAAATATAAAGTTTTATTAAATTCCGAGAATTAGATCTTGAGATAGAGCTATTGCGGAAATCGCGAAAACTGCTGCATAGCAGCGCCACCTGCCGGCCGATTTTTACCAAAAACTAATCAGTACCAATTTATATCAGGGACTAACTGAATCTAAAGTTTTATTAAATTCCGAGCATTAGTTTTTGAGATAGAGCTATTGCGGAAATCGCGAAAAATGCCGCATAGCAGCGCCACCTGCTGGGCGATTTTTACCAAAAACTAATCAGCACCCATTTATATCAGGGACTCACTGAATATAAAGTTTTATTAAATTCCGAGAATTAGATATTGAGATAGAGCTATTGCGGAAATCGCGAAAAATGCTGCATAGCAGCGCCACCTGCCAGGCGATTTTTACCAAAAACTAATCAGCACCAATTTATATCAGGGACTAACTGAATCTAAAGTTTTATTAAATTCCGAGTATTAGTTCTTGAGATAGAGCGCCCACAAAATTGTTGTCACATACAGACAGACAGACAGACAGAGTCACAGACAGACATGTTCTAAAAACAGTCAAATCGTGTTCAGGACCTTCTAAAACGTATAAATCCGTCGAAAACCAGAAGTCGAAAATTTTCATGAATCCAATACTTTCTTCTTGTAAAGATAGAAGAAAGTGACAAAATTCTGAAGTGGACGACTATTGGTGCAGTGATGGCCGAACATTAGCTTTAAAGTGGCCGACTATTGGAGAACTTGCCCTTTTTGAACTTAACTTTGTCTAAAAAAAAACTATTACCGTGTTTTTCAAAAATAATTGCTGAAACATAATAAGAAACGTATGTTTTAACATATATCACTGTTAAAAATGTTGTGTCGTTTTTTAAAAATTCTACGTTATGGTTTATATACAAAAAAACAGTTAAGTGGCCGACTATTGGTACATTTACCCTATATATTGCAAATCATATAAAATTTTGCAATATACATGTATTAATTTTCTATATAATATTTATGGTTGGAGTTTATTTTATGTTTTTGCATTTAATGTGTTTTAAAAATTCGATTCAAAATAAGCTACAAGAAATAGCATTCTGAATCGAATGCACAACGTGAATCGAAAGAGCTAAGGCGCGCCAGTGGTGTTATCTCTGCTGTCTGAACACAATGGAAAACAGTTTTGTTCTTTGGAGCTCCGCCTATTCATATCACAGTGTTTGTTGCTTAAAATATCTTTTTTATAACATTTTGTATCATTTAAAGCCCCTCATTATATTCATTTTACATTTGTGTGTAATGTGTATTTACATTTCTTTTTATATATATACTAGCAAGCTACGCCCGCTACGCTGGTCAATTTCTCTTAACGAACCTTTAATCAAACAAAATATTGACATTTCATAATTCACTTTTATATTTTAACAGAATAATAAGGCTACTATAATTTGTAACTCGTGCTATAGCCAATATACACGTAAGGACACGTCGCCCTTATCATTATCTTTTTACGCATGAAGGTTTCGCTATGATACTCCATTGTGAAATTTGGTAATTTTTGAAATTCAATGTTTGAAAAATGGCATAATAATTAGATTTGAAATTTATATAAAGAAATATACAATTTTTTACCTTTCTAACGCAGTTTGTCTAACAATTTTCAGACAAATACTTTTCGAGCTATTATTTTTTTCAGTAGCTTCAAATGTTTCATTTTCCGATATTAATCTGTGGCAAAGATTAGCGAAAAACCCAGTCGTCAGCAACGCATAGCTTTATATTAAAGTGGATGTTGGAGCAGGGATTGTCACCATCACTTTTGAAATCGGTTCTGTAGTTTCAGAGATTCCATAGAAATTTAGAATGATTTTAAAACGCTTTTTCACCCTTTTAAATTTCAAATTTTTTTTTAAATTTATTCTTAAGCCGCTATTAGATTCACCAACTTTTCGAGCAACTTTTGAGCCAACTCGTGATTTGAGCCGATTTTCCGTGAAAAATCGTCCCAACACCCAGTGTGATAGCAAACAAGAATATCCCCAATTTATTTGCCACAGCTCTAAAAAATCGTGGCTAGGAGCGACATTTCATCCAACTTCCAACATTTCAGCCAATCAGAGGGAGGCGTTTGGAACGCCTCTTTGCTATGAAATGAGATTGGCGTGATTTGGCTTGCCTAGTTTGATCGCCAATGTTTGTAAACATTACAGGGGTTGATGCAGGGTTTTTTTCTTGGGGCCCATTTTCCGAAAAGTAAAGGTTATTTTTGTGAAATTTATTATATTTTTGTGAAAAATAACTTTTTGCAACGAAAGTTATCTAGTTGCTCAAATTCGAACAAGCATTTATTAACAAAAACTTTTTAAAATCCTTTTGCCGAAGTTTTCCTCTCTGGTGAACTTGTTTGTTTACAAATTACACATTTTAAAATGTCACAATGTAATAAATAATTAATAAATAGTAAGTTTTTATGGAATAGAATTTTGTGAAAGTGCCTATTTTATTAAAAGGAATTTTGTAAAGGGGTTGTTTTGTTATAAAAAATTTTGTGAAGGTGTTCCATTATATCAAATTGATTTTTGTTTAGGGTCCTATTTTATTAAAGTGATTTTTGTGAAGGGACCTTTTTGTTAAATAGATTTTTGTGAAGGAGCCCTAAATAGACCCCAAATTTTGCCTGGATCGATCCTTGCATTACAGGAATAGCAGAAAGTGTTCATTTTACTACTTTTGCCATGTATTGAATTCTGCATAAAAAGTATTGCTCTGTATTGATTTTTAAAGCTTCTACTTATGAATCTCTAGAGTGTAATCAAAGTTTTGTATGTACACTGTAAAAAATATTTGGAACGTTTAGTATTCTAACAGGAATGTTTCTGATACCATCGGATATCTGATAGCTATTTTCACTTTCTGAAACCATCAGAAACCTTTCCGAATGTTTCGGTTTAGGTGATTGAAACCGACCCTCTTCTATAGCAAACCAGTTTGTCCGCATTTCAAGTACTTCTCTTCTCAACTATTTCAAACAGTGTACGCCGTTAACGGCAAAGATAAAGCAGCACGTTGTTGGCTGTGGAATATAATGTTAGTTATTCGAGCGGTCCAAAAAGAGAATTTAAAAAAAGGTAAGAATTTTTGCTGTTTTAAATACTCTAATAATATTTTTTATAATGATTGAGTTTTATATTCATTATTATCTCATACATGGCGTGATATTTTTCAGTTTATATCAATATTTTTAACAAATGTCTTAACCCTAACTTTTAGGACTATTTACATGAGCATTTAGATACTTTGAGTTGGAAGGATAATTATTAAAATATACTCTAAAATATAAAAATACAAATCCTTTGTCTCTCATTTTTAATTTTTTTAATGTTGCTTCAATAAATATGATTTAAAAATAGCATTTAGTAGCAATTTTATCTCTTAAAGAATAATATCTGCCGGCGGTACTGTGTGTTTGTTTATATATATTTTTTAACGATGTTTCAGAACTTTTATAATACTATATATTGAAAATTGACTTGTCTGACTTTAAAAATATCGTTTTAAAGTAAACAAACTATATTTATTTATTTTATTCTAATTCTGAAAAAAAAAATTCCTAGGTGATTTTATTAATCTCAGGGTTATGTCCAGATTTTTCTCACAGGGTCCTGTTATTGTGAAATTGTGCAGTTTTTTTAATATTTTTAAAAATTCCGGTCATAATTTTGGGAATTTGAAATTATCGTTATAATATCAGGTTCCTTTGTATCTATCCTTTACACATAAAAAAACTATGCACTTTGATAAGTTCAATTGTTTTGTGATAGGTCAGATTTTATTTTTAAATCATTAAATTTGTGAAAAGTTCAGTTTTTGAGGTGATAAAGTCTTGTTTTTAAGACAAAGAATTTTGTGACGGATACTGTTTTGGAACGAAAAATTTTGTGAAGGGTCCAGTTTTAAGATGAGAATTTTTGTGAAATGTCTTGTTTTAATATGAAAAATTACCTTTTAAGGACCGAAAAAATTAACAGATAAACAGATATTTGAAGCTGCATTGCTTTTGCAAAGCTCATACATAAGTTTTAATCATTTTATGTTGCTGGGAGTTAGATTATTTGAAATGTATCTAAAATATATTAGTATAGCTTTAATTTGTCTATTTCATGTTAATGAAAAGTTTTGAAAGTTTTCTTTCTAAGTATACATGCTATTTTTTTTAAATTTTTAAAATAAATACTTGATTTGTGAAGCTGTATGAATCCTATATTTTTTTCATGATATGTTGTTAAAAAACAAGGTAAATATCTCCATTCCCCAATATTCACTTCGTGAATATTCTTAAATATTAGGGTTAAAACACATTTGATAAAATTTTGATATAAACTGAAAAATATCACGCAATATACCGAATAATTTCGCCTAGAAAAAAGAATCATTATAAAAAAAAAGTTTGATTAGAATATTTAAAAGAACAGAAATTCTTATCTTTTCAAGTATTCTTTTAAAATTCAGATAATATATAATAAAAAAAGATAAAAATATATTCAGAAACACTTCAGATATATTCAGAAAGGTTTTAGATACATTCAGAAAAGTTTCCGATATATTATGAAAGATTTCCGATATATTCAGAAAGGTTTCAGATATGTTGAGGAAGGTTTCAGATATATTCAGGAAGGTTTCATTACGAATCGGAAAGGTTCCGTGTTTTAGCCGAAACATTTTTCTGATCGAATCAGAAACATTTCTGTTAGTATCGTGCAGCATAGGTCTCCGTTACTTTCAGAAACGTTTCTGAAAATTTTTTACAGTGTAGTTATTAGTCCTACGATATAATTATTCTGGATGCATACAAAAACATTGTAAAATCAGTTATAGGTATCCTATTACATGTTTTTAATGTTTAATTGCTTGTTTGTATAAGGTTTTCCATATTTTCAGTAAAAAATTACATAGATTAATTTTAACTTGGAATTAAAAATGAGTTAATATATAAATAATCAGCTTAAAAAATTAGTTCAAACATCTGATCCTCAATTTAAGTATAATATTTAAATACATTTAAAACCCATTTTCAAAATTAAAATACTTCTTTTATAAGAGAAAAATTTAGAAAAAAATTTTTTGTTCTTGTGTTTGTTGATATTTAAATTTGATCACAATTTTGTCGTTGAATGCATAAATAATTTAAAATATTTTATTAAGAAATGTAGAATAACAGTTTTTATGTTAAGTGAAGTATTTTAATTTTTAATTCTTGCTTGTAAGTTTAATAGGTTGGCTAACCTATTGAAAATATTATTCAATATCAATCAAAATATTGGATTTGTTTGATATTTTTGAAAATAGCTTGGTATTTACGTACTTTTTTACAATGGCTGTATTGCTTCATCAGTGAAAATCTTTTCTAATTTTGGCCAAACAAGCCCAAACTGCACAATTGACTAGAGACTGAAAAAGCCAATAAACTTTTATTTGTGTTTAAATATTGAGAAAAATAATAAGAATAATTTGTGTTTTTAAAATCTTGTTATTTTTTTATAGAAAGTATATAAGTAAATATTTAAAATTTAATTCTGTGTTTTATGATTTAAGAAGGAGTACAAAAATCAACATACTTTTTTAATATTTATGCCTTGTGTTTTTCTTATTAATTGCTAAAATGGGTTTAAAATGTTTTGTTATGAACAAATATGGCACTGTAGTTTTACATTAAACAAGTAATATAAAAGAAATTTTTTTAAAGTCAATTCCTACTTAGGTCATCAAAGAAAAAAATTATTTTAGTTACTTTTTATTAAATAATTACAATTAATATAAATATGTATATACATATGATAGAATCACAATATTAAGTGGCAAAATAGAAATGAAATTTAATTAATGAATTATTATTTGAAAAAACTGTAGTAACATAAAGTGTCATCCACTACAAGTTTTAAAAAATGTATTTGAACTTGAATGGATGAATAAAAAGTATTTTATTAACGATTGAAAATTTGAAAATATAAAACTAAAATTAATTAATTTAATTACAAACATAAGTTGGAAATTGTACATCAAATGTGACAAATGAGGTGCATTCGTACTATAGCTAGTTATATAAATATTCAGATATTGATGATTTTTAATTCCGTGAAATGAAATCATTTACAGATTCATTTCTGTAATAAAATAAGTATCTAGGTCGTTTGACGATTAAACCTTGGAAGCTCGTATAACAAGAAAGCACCGATTTTTCTATAAATATAAAACTAAAATTAATTTAATTACTGAATTAATATTTGAAAAAACTGTATTAACATGAAGTGTCATCCACTACAAGTTTAAGAAAATGTATTTGAACATGAGTGAATGAATAATAAAAAGAAAAGTGTCCAATTAAACTGATGGCATTGAGCTCACAGGCTATTCACACTAATTGTATATTATACTCTTATTTCAAAGAATAATGCCCCTTGAAAAATAAAGAGATCGACAATAAATTAAGGGGGGGGGGATTAGCCCCCTATTTCCCCCTTTATACTTAACCATTGAACCCCCAAAACTAATCAGGGAAACGCCTTACCACAATTAATCTATATACAAAATTTGAAGCAAATTTGGTAATTCTGCATGAAAAACCCGTTTACAAAAATAAAAGGGGAAGGATTAGTCCCCCATTCCCTCCTTTATACTTAACCAATGAACCCCCAAAACTAATCAGGGAAGCGCCTTATCACTATAAACATGTAACCAAAATTTGAAGCAAAACGGATATTTCTATCAAGAGTTATCGCGTTACGTACATACATACGTACATACAGAAACGGCGGGCACATTAGCTCCCAGGCTTTGTTAGCCTGTGAGCTAAAAATTATTTTATTAACGACTGAAAATTGGAACAAGATATATAAATATATAGAGTGTGTGAACTAATAGTAGGAATTGAATAAAAGATATCAGGTATTTTCAAATTCCGAGTGCATTACTTATTGTAAAAATGAATAAATATGAAAACTGCTAAAAGCATTTTAGCTATTGTATGATAGTTTTTCAAATTAATAATAGGGGAGAGGGGGGGGGGGGCACATGAGAATAATTTTTCCATTTTTTCCATTTTACAATTTACATACAACTTCTAATCCAAACTTCTCTTTTCTGTTTCTTCTTTCTGCTATCTGAATCTAATAATAAAATTGCTAAACACAACTTTTTTTTATCCTTCAACGATAAAAATTTGCTGTTTGCCATATTGTCGATACAAAGATTGGAACAAAAGAAAGCAAAAACAATTTGAAGAAAACAAAACGTGTTTTGCAGCAAGTCCGATAGTACGGAGCGATTTATTTACGCCAACAAAAGAGTGATAAATAGTAACAACTGGTACTCGTAGTAACCGGTTTTTCCTCCAACTTTATCAACGACAATTGCAACCCTTCTTTCACTTTGAGCGCGAAAAAGTTGGGGTTAAATTTGGCTGAAAAATTGGTTGCTCGAAAATTTGGTGAATCTGATAGCGGCTTTAGAGAGCATTTACATCTTATAAATAACTACAATGCCAAATTTCAAATTTCTAGCTCCTTCAGTATAAAAAAAGTCACAATTTTCGAACGTTTTTCACTCCTGCACCCCTCTGGGATTGGTGGCACCGACATAAAATATAGCCTATGTTGAAGAAGGGAGTATCACCATCAATTTGCCACCATCACTTTTGAAATCGGTTCTGTAGTTCCAGAGATTCCATAGAAATTGTAATTTAGAATGTTTTTAGAACGCTTTTCACTCATCTCACAGTTTTAAATTTCGAATTTTTTTTAGATTTTGTTCTTAGAGAGAATTTACATCTTATAAGTAACTACCATGTCAAATTTCCTGTTTCTAACACCTTCGTATAAAAAAATCGAAATTTTAGAACGTTTTTCGTTCATGCACTCCCCTGGGGGTAGTGGCACCGGCATGAAATATAGCCTATGTTACAGCAGGAACTGTCACCACCAATTTGCCACCACCACTTTTGTAAACAGTTCTGTAGTTCCAGAAACTCCATAGAAATTGTAATTTAGAATGTTTTTAGAACGCGTTTCGCTCATCTCACCCTTTTAAATTTCGAATTTCTTTAGAATTTGTTCTTAGAGAGCATTTACATCTTATAAGTAACTACCAGGCCAAATTTCATGTTTCTAACACCTTCAGTGTAAAAAAAAATCGAAATTTTAGAACGTTTTTCGCTCCTGTACCCCCCTGGGAGTAGTGGCACCGCCATAAAATATAGCCTAATGTCGGAGCAGGGATTGTCACTATCAATTTCTTACCATCACTTTTGAAAACGGTTCTGTAGTTCCGGAGATTCCATAGAAATTGCAATTTAGAATGTTTTTAGAACGGTTTTCGCTCATGTCACACCTTTTAAATTTCGAATTTTATTAGAATTTGTTCTCAGAGAGCATTTACATCTTATAAGTAACTACCATGCCAAATTTCATGTTTCTGGCTCCTTCAGTATAAAAAAAATCGAAATTTTAGAACTTTTTTTGCTCTTGCACCCCTCTGTGTTAGTGGCACCGACATAAAATATAGAATATGTCACATCAGAGTCTGTTACCATCAATTTTCCACAATTACTTTTGAAAATGGTTCTGTAGTTCCAGAGATTCCATTGAAATTGTAATTTACAATGTTTTTAGAACGCTTTTCGCTCATCTCACCCTTTTTAATTTCGATTTTTTTTAGAATTTGTTCTTAGAGAGCATTTACATCTTATAAGTAACTACCAGGCCAAATTTCATGTTTCTGACACCTTCAGTTTAAAAAAAAATCGAAATCTTAGAACGTTTTTCGCTCCTGTACCCCCCTGGGAGTAGTGGCACCGACATAAAATATAGCCTAATGACGGAGCAGGGATTGTCACTATCAATTTCTTACCATCACTTTTGAAAACGGTTCTGTAGTTCCGGAGATTCCATAGAAATTGCAATTTATAATGTTTTTAGAACGGTTTTCGCTCATGTCACACCTTTTAAATTTCGAATTTTATTAGAATTTGTTCTCAGAGAGCATTTACATCTTATAAGTAACTACCATACCAAATTTCATGTTTCTGGCTCCTTCAGTATAAAAAAAATCGAAATTTTAGAACGTTTTTTGCTCTTGCACCCCTCTGTGTTAGTGGCACCGACATAAAATATAGAATATGTCACATCAGAGTCTGTTACCATCAATTTTCCACCATTACTTTTGAAAATGGTTCTGTAGTTCCAGAGATTCCATTGAAATTGTAATTTACAATGTTTTTAGAACGCTTTTCGCTCATCTCACCCTT
The DNA here is from genome assembly GCA_963931845.1 of Maratus michaelseni. Lineage (NCBI taxonomy): Eukaryota > Metazoa > Arthropoda > Arachnida > Araneae > Salticidae > Maratus > Maratus michaelseni. Next base: position 323,020,989 of record OZ007587.1, read on the forward strand.
TTAAATTTCGAATTTTTTTAGAATTTGTTTTTAGAGAGCATTTGCATCTTATATGTAACTACCATGCTAAATTTCATGTTTCTAACACCTTCAGTGTAAAAAAAAATCGAAATTTTAGAACTTTTTTTGCTCTTGCACCCCCCTGTTGTAGTGGCACCGACATAAAATATAGAATATGTTACATCAGAGTCTGTTACCATCAATTTGCCACCATTACTTTTGAAAATGGTTCTGTAGTTCTAGAGATTAAATAGAAATTGTAATTTTGAATGTTTTTATAACGCTTTTCGCTCATTTCTCCCTTTTAAATATCGATTTTTTTTTTGTTCTTAGAGAGCATTTACACCTTATAAGTAACTACCATGCCAAATTTCATGTTTCTAGCTCCTTCAGTATAAAAAAATCTAAACTTTAGGACGTTTTTCGCTCCTGCACTCCCTGGGATTAATGGCACCGACATAAAATATAGCCTATGTTGGAGCAGGGATTGTCACCATCAATTTGCCACCATCACTTTTGAAATCGCTTCAGTAGATTCAGAGATTATATCACTTACCCCTACAAACAAACAATCTTTACTACTTTATAATATTAGTATAGATAACTTTATTTTCTTTAATCTGTTTATGTTATTTATATATTTAAATTTTCTATACTGTTTTTCATAATTGTACTTAATTGTTAAAGCAATGTATGTTGTTGAAAATGCATTTTTTTAACATTTTGTATCACTTAACAACCCCTCTTTAAAATTTTGTTTTAAAAGGTCTCGACATTTGCTAAGATTCTTATGTTATGATACCACCTTTTCCCATCAGAAATAAGGCTGTAGCAATTAAAAAATATATATTGGTCCTTTACATTTTTCATTACACTAACAATCTAAAATTTTGCTCAGCTCCTCCCCTTGCTTAGCCTTTTCGTCAATAAGTACCTGCCCTGATATAAATTTAACCCCATCCATATATCCCATTTTGTTTTTCTACTAGTTGCAGTTATTTTAACATGTGTAGTTTTTAAACATATATCAATTTTGATGCAAAAACAATGGTGAAAGAAAGTTTTCTTTTCAAAATTATAATTAATAGCTAATTACTTCAAATAAAACATCCAAAAAGGTGAACGATGCTGAACCTAACAATACAGGTTATAGATTTTAACCCACCCACTTAAACAGTAAAACGATGATCTGCTTCTAAATGTATTTTTAAAAAATGGTTCAAAAGAAGAAGCTCAGAGACGATTCGTTTTCGTTGCATGTTTAGAAGTACTAGAAATGTAAAGAACGAAAAAAGAATCCGTAATCGCATGATTCTATTACGGGTGGGAGGGTCTAGCGAAAGCATGTTACATAATTACTCATGGGCGACTGGGCCTACGCATTTTCTTTCTTTTTGCGAGTAGCCTATTGGAATTATACAGGTCTCTCTCTGTAAAAGATAACTGTACAACTTATCTTTTTTCCCGTGTATGTGTGGTTTTCGCCATAAATAATAATAGTCTCACGTAAGCTCCAATGCAATGCATGAAGCAGACAGGGTTACCATTTTGATCTTTAATTCAGAGTTCATACTGGAAATCCCGAGAGAATATTTTTTATTTTAAAAATGGATGTCATTCACCCCCCTAAACAGTACTGCTCAAACGTCGCTCGGGTAAGAAGAGTTTGTTTTCTTCATTACTAAAAGCTTTCAGAAACCACACATTTTTAACTATAATTTTTGCTGTATTTGGAGGACATATCTCGATTATACAAGGCAGATACTTTAATACAAAAAAGTGGTTTTTAGTCCTTGTTTTTAATTTATTATGTCCAATAATAGTAATATTAAATAAAACTGTTAAAGGGTTAAATAATAGAAAATTTTATTTTTAAAATTTCTAGTATGAATTCAGAATTTCTGTATCAAGGAAAGGACCAAACTGAACACCTTGGCCCCACGTTGGAAACTACTGGTTCAGACTCTTATCCAGCAGATCTTTCTCTGCTCCAATGGCATAAAAAAACATTAATTTGTAAACCATAGAGTACCGTGGGGTTAAGGGGCCCCACCTTATAAATTCTTACCAAAAAGGGCTCCGCGAGCTCAAAAGTTTGGGAACCACTGGTCTAACACATCGGCTGATAAGTTCCCGGTCTGGCACACAGATGGCGTTGCAATTGCCGAACCGATGCTTTTTTTAGTAAATACTAACCTTTAAAAGATAGCAGAACAAAATGTTATGACGATTCGCCGCGTGGATAAAACGTTAGTGTGGTTTTAGTTGAACGGCTTTGTTGATAAAAAAAAAAATGGATAAATAAGAATTTCAAGAATTGTTATTTGATGGGAAAAAACACCGTTCAAACAAAAGCTTGTCTTGATAAGCGTTATCAGAACACTGCACCAGGTAAATAAACCATTATTGACTGGTTTGCTGAATTTAAACGTGGCCGTATGGACAACAGTGATGCACCACGCAAAAGAGGTGGTTACTCCGGAAAACATAAAGAAAGTCCACAAAATCGTTTTGGGGAACCGTCAAGTGAAGTTGCAGGAGATAGCTCAGACTCTGAAGATATCCAACGAACGTGTAGGTTTTATTTTGAATGAACATTTGCCTATGGGTTGGGTTGGGTTGATTATTGACGGCCAATTATCTACACTTGGGATATAGGCACGGGGTGATTGCCCTTCGAGGGTGTCTTTCTAAGGGAACCTAACCCGTATTTACGCATGGATAAATCCACGGCTCGAAGAAAACCAAGAAAACTCCGAACGATTAGGCCGACGGGCGCGATTAGGATCAAACCCAGCACCTCCCGTCTACCAGCTTCGAGAGCAGAACCTCTCAGCCACTGGTGGGGCGAACATTTGCCTATGAAAAAGCTGTTGTCAAAGTGGGTGCCGTGCTTATTGACTTTTGACCAAAAACAACTACGAGTCAATGATTCTGAGCACTGTTTTGAGCTTTTCCGTTATAAAATTATGTTATTTATTATTGAATTATTATTATTATTTATTTATTAAATTATTATTATTAAGTTGATTATGGGTTGATTATTGACGGCCAATTATCTACACTTGGGATATAGGCCCGAGGGGAGTGGCCTTCGTGGGGGTCTTTCTAAGGGAACCTAACCCGTATTTACGCATGGATAAATCCACGGCTCGAAGAAAACCACGAAAACTCCGAACGATTAGGCCGACGGGCGCGATTGGAATTGAACCCAGCACCTCCCGTCTACCAGCTTTGAGAGCAGAACCTCTCAGCCACTGGTGGGGCTTTTATTATTAAATTATTATTATTATTATTATTAAATTTTTATTTTTTATTATTAAAGTTATGTTATTTATTAAAGTTATAAAATTATGTTAAAAAGTTGTGTTTTCTTTATTAGACCGGGAACTTATCAGCCCATGTGTTAGAAATTCATTTCTTCTTCGGTACTGCAGAATTCCTTCCCGGAGATTTTCTTGGAAATTAACTCTGAGTCTACTCTGAGCTGTCAATGTTTGGTGCTGCCATCTACGGTTAAAATATGTAAATTGTGATTTTAAATAAGATTTTGTTCAATTTGAAGATCCTAATCAACTCTGGTATTTAAAAAAATGATTAGCAACTGAAGAAACACCAAAACGACTCGTTCCTACAAAACTGGAATTAAACGTATTCATGATTAAAATTTAAAGTGCTTTCGATTAAGCATATTTATATTAACTTTTGGTGTTTTCTTTAAAACAGCTTAGTCACTTTATAAATTGCTCAAAAACAGCCTTAATAAAATTAAAGATTGAACTATTTTTGTTAGTAAATTAAACTTATGGAAAAGTTTTGTGGAGTTCTACAAATAATATTTTATAATTTATGTTTTTAAAAAAAATACACCTATTTTTATCGCAACATTTTCATAAAAGAATTTTTACTGTTTGCGTAAATTATTACTGTAAATCACCAGCTCCGTTATTCTAATTAAAGACAAATGAAAGTAGTGAAAAATGTTTCGTTGTAGTAAATCCGACTTAGACTGCATTTTTCCATGCAGCCTGAGTGGGATTTACTACAACAAAACATTTTTCACTACTTCCATAAGGAGTTTTGATGCTGCCATCTATAATCTTCAGAAATAACTATTTGCGGGCATATGCATTATTTTCTTTTAGTTAAATTAGTTCTGTATTTATTCAGTAACAGATTTCATAGTTCACTTCAAAATTATTCTCCAAATAGAAAACTCAGTGCCCCAAAATATTTTTATCATCATGTAATATTATTAAACTGGATTAAATAACTTCAATATTGTCGAATTTTTAAGTCGCATTTTGCTTTAATGTCGCATTTTTGTACTTTGACTACCCATCTTGTGTGTTAGAATATCTTCATATGTTTCCGTCATAAAAACAATCTATTGAAATAGGGTAATCGGTAAAAGATATAATTATATATTTAAATAAGTACATTTTTAGTAAATAAACCATTTTACAAATAGAGTACTAACCAAATAAATAATAAGGAAATATAATTCTATTAAATATTTTATCTATTTCAACTCTCATTATTTAAAAATCATATTTTTAAATAGCATATTAAAAAAAAAATTATCCATTAATATATTTAAAATAAATGAATTATTTCCGAAACAGAACGAAAGAAGTTCTCTTTTAATATTTAGTAGTGCCATCTGTTGCTGGAATGTGTCTCTAAAATAGATTTTATATTCGGATATAAAAAGTAGGAAATATGGTGGAACTTAAATGGTTAGACCATTGAAACTTATAGTAAAATAAATAAATAAATAAATAAATAAATAAATAATGCATTCTCATAAAAATTATCTTCCTTATTTATTTTTTCTTTCTTGTTTTGTCAAATAGGTTTTATAAAAAATACCAAACGTTGTTTATTACTATGTCCGTTTTATTAACTTAAAAAATATTTTTTTATTTATTTTGCCAAATTACAAAAAATAGATTTTTTTTTTAACATTGCATTTTCGGGGGAAATTTAAATAATTAAAACACTTTATGACCTAGGCCTTTACAAATTATATAGCTTTAAAAAAATATGTCATGAAAAATTATAACTAAATACAACTAGGTTGAATTTCCCAGATGTGTTACGTACGTGTACATACTAAACTTAAAACAACATTTAAAATAATCATTCAACTTATGTCACATCCCCGAAAAAACACTTTTCGAATATCTTAAAACCTAAAATAGCAGAAAAGTATGCAAATAAAAATAATAGGGAAAAAATTGCACCCAATTCCGCACATGGAGGTAATTAGGTGTTATTTTTTACAGTATTTAAAAACCACTTTGAAGATGGAGAAATAATAAGAATTATGCAACATTTTCTTAGGTACCTCAACATTCATCTTATGGATAAAAACTCAATATTTTTTACAAATTATAAAATATCCAATGTTTTGAAGGTTAGGTGGAAAAAAGTTTCATAAGCATTTAAAATAACAAAAGATTTAGGTAAAGACCGGTGGGATACAGTAGTGACTTGAAAATATGATTTAGGTATATTTTCTGGGCACGCCAGCCGGGAACGCCAGAAAAAGTGTGCATTGGAATTAGCGGGAATCGAACTCCTACGAAGCGATTAGCGGAGTGGTGTATTAAATTGTTGCCACTTGGTAAAAGATTTAGGTAAAAGTAAGCGATTTTTTTATTATTATTATTCTCAGGGTTTTAATATAAAAACATGAAAATAAATCGGAGTGATAGACTATGGATATAACTACATTTACACATGTTTGTATTTGTCTTGAAACAAGAGAGTAGTGTTATAAAAATCAAAAATAAATAAAACACTAACAAAATAAAATAATAGCTATAACAATTTCCTCCTGTTTACACTTCTCTGTATAATTTCACTTTTAGGTAGCTTTCAATACAAAAAAGTCCTTCCGGCCTGTACCGGGAGGAAAAGGTAGCTTTCCTATATCTTCGTTTTAAAATTTTAGCTAATGTTACACGAAAACAGCATGCTAAAATGCAAAGAAACGTTTACAAAAGATTCGTTAATACTGAATTTGAATAAGAAATTCGCCAAATTATTGAGCAATAGCCAAATTGGCTTCATTTATGAAGACTTATTTTGATCGCCAAATGTCGCCAATTTTGGCGAGAATTTGGCGCTAACGGATATGAATATATAGTTTTATGCGTATGATTGGGAAAATAATTACAACAATGAAAGAAAATAATTTGCGAGTAATCGCGTTAATGTGCTGTTTTGTTTCAAAATGTCAGCCACCCTAGAATTTCAAACTGCTCTATCTCAGCCATTTTTTAAGATAGAGGTAAACCAAAAAATGCTCTAGAATCCTAGCATCAAGGCCTAACACGTAATTAAAAAATAAATTTTAATTATTATTTTTTTTTGTATATTTATTTTAGTTTTAAATTTTTAAATTGCCGCCATCTTGAAACAAAATGGCGGACCAAGCTGGCCAACGAACTCGGTCGAGACATTAGTGACCTTAATAAACACAATTAGTTTCATCAAAATCGATTCATAAATACGGGCGTTATCGTATGACATAGGTCAGATATATATTGTGCTGTCCTCTAAAAAAAAACCCAGTGTGAAATGTATCCTAAAAAAACCCACCCTAGTACTTCATCAAATATTTTCACTAGAGTCAATTTTTGGTTTTGTGCTGTTTCTGTACACCATTTGCAACAATAAAAACATTTGATAATGCCTAAGGAGTGTTTATTTAGTTTTAAAAGAATTTATTCTAATAATGCAGAATTTTGGCAAAACATGAGCTTCATTTTCACATATTTGCTTGTTATAATACGTTATGTTAGAATGATGTACATCAATTTTGAAATGTTTTTATGTTAAACCATTAAAATGTGAATAAAATAGTACATTTTAAAGCTGATTATGTCATGTAGGGCTCGGCTGACGACCTTTGAAAATGGAGCTAAAAAAAAATCCATGGTGGAATTTAAAAAAAAACCAAAAAATTTTTCAATAAATAAATGATAAAATATACAATTAAAAAAAAATACATTTATTTTTAAGGAACATAATTAAATTATGCAAATTTAATGTATATTGAAGGCATTTCTAAGGATTTTTTTTTTTTTTTTTTAGTATGTCATAAAAAAAAAAAATCCATGTTTGCAAAATTAAAACCCATCAATCTTTTTTACACACAGATACCCTTCACTTGTATTTTACACATTATTTTGATGTTTTCAAACTTTTATTTATTTTATTTTATTAACTCTTTTAACTGTTTAATGCAAAATATTTTACTTAAGTTAGGAATAACTAATATTGATGCATAGATGCTAATTTGTACTATTTATCTTCTAAGCATACAGATGAACTGTAAGTTTGTGCAGTTTTGTGTAAAACACAGTAAGTGAATTGCAAAATATCATTTTGTCTTTTGCATAAAAGGTAAAACTTGAAATCTGATGCATTCCCCCTTATGTAATTTAAAATATACCACAGAAGAAAAGCGTAATACAATTCAGGAAGGGAGTGGCAGCAATTTAATCAGCAAATTTTCTTTCAAGAACACCCTTTCTGTGTCATCGATGAACTTCATTATCTTTGCTTTATCATATGAGAAGGTAAAGCCAGGGTTGTAATTTTGATCAGTCAAAACTCATTTTAACCAGGATTGTGGTCAAAACTGGTTTTAACCATTTAAAAGTGGTCGAATTTGCTTCAACCACTCAAAAGTAATTGAAACTCTATTAAAAAGACATTTGACATTTTTGGATTTCACAATGCACCTGGTGAATTGTTATGCAAACTCTTCAGCAATAAAGATAATTTTCAAAGTTTGATCTGAGTTAGCCTTAATACAGAAAAAGTCATTACTTGATAAGTAACACATGTTGTATTAAATTTATTTTAATAAAATAAATTTTAATCTCTTTTTCCAAATCAAAATGAGTCTTAATTACTGATGATCAAAACATATTTTGACCAGGAAAGTTTAAACTGTTATTTTCCATGTTTAAACCAATACAAGCCTAATATTAGGTAGACCAACAAGGACTAATAATATTAGGTAAAAGGCAAAATTGGGAAATTTCATTAGTGGCCAGTGGTAGTAGTTTTATAAGTGGCCACTAACTTTAAACTAGTAGCCACTTTTTTATTTAAAAATGTTAAACAGTAAACTTTTGTTAAAATTTTTATTAATATTAATCTAAAATTAAATAGCCCAAATAAATATGTTAATATAAACATATTGCAACCAGAAAAAGTAGAATCCTTGATAAAATGAAAGAAAATTTTACTCTCTTTTGTGGGAAAAGTGCCATAAGGTGGCCGCTGGCAGACGTATTTAGTAAAGGCAATGGAAATTTATTTGGTGCCAAATCTGGGCTAAAGGTTCAGGTATGATAGTATGACTTGATACTTGCTGCCATTAAGGTTACTGCATCAATGGTAGGAAAAAGTAAAAGCATTAAAAATCTGCACATGCAAAAATGTTGAAGAAATGTAATTAGTAAAGTAAGATTTTGTGTGGCAATGTTGGCAGATGTTCTGGAAACAGCATCAATCCATTCCTTGTATTACCTAAGTACTCAATATTTTTTAATATCAATTAGATACATTTTTTTTTTCTAGATTGACACTGATCAATTTAATAAACACAAACTACAGCTCGTACAAGATGTAAGGAAAGAATAAAGATGAGTGTTTCAGTTATGACACAAAAAGAAATAGATGAAGTGTTAAAATCACACTAATTTCCAAGCACTTAAAAGCATTGTAATCACTCTTTGCTGCATTCAAAAACAAGCATTGAGAATGAAAGTACTACTACTAGTGAAGATGGCAGTCAGGAAAGTAATAAATCTTTATGGAGCTCAGATTTATCATATACAGATATGCATAATACAGAAGAAGCTGCAATTTTGAGCACCGCAAGTGATATTACTGATAATGAAGACAATGATTTATTCTGTTCTGTACAAGAAGCTGAGAAGTTACAATGTAACCAGTAAGTGATTATTAAATAAGATGATATAAAGTTTCGTGTTATTATTACTGAAGAAGTTAATGATGATCGTCAAATAAATTGCTTAATGCCGACAAAAATTAAGAATACTCAAGTTTGAATCTAATCACTATATTATTCAGAACAAAAGAAATCAAAATGTGGCTATTACTAATGCTTCTCCATTAATAAACTCTCGGAGATTTTACAAATGCTATTTAATAATTTTCTTCTTAAATTTACTGAAGATGTATGCAAAGAAATGTGAAAAGTCTGGAGCGAATTTACAAATAATTATATTTTGCATTTGAAATTCCTTCAATTTACAAAATAATGAAATATTTAATATTTTTTTGCAGAATTGTGGTTTAAAAATAAATAATAATGAAAAAAAATATATTTTACTGTCAAATAATTTTATTTCCAAGTATTTTTACATGTGGGTTTTTTTTAGGTAACATGGGTTTTTTTTGGGAAAAAGTGGGTTTTTCTCAATTTCTTGCTTAATTGGCTGTCATTTTGTAACATATTGATAGAATGAAAAATGCTCAACATTAAAATCTTAGTCAGATCAAGCCGTGAAAATATAGCTATGTTGAATTTTTTTGTATTCCTTACTAGACTTTATATAAAGATAAATTCAAAAAATGGGTTTTTTTTAGAGGACAGCACAATATATATATATATATATAGTTTATATATATATATATATATATATGTTATATAAAAAATTTATTTCCTTCGTATCCTTTCATTTTATTCGCATTAATCTTTTAAAATTAATCTAACTTCTGTCATAGTCAGTATTTCCTTAATTCTTAATAATATCTATTCCTATTTAAAGTCCTTTTAAAAGTAAATATCCGTATATATTAATAATTATTTTATTCCAAATCTTAATCTAAAATTTTAAGTTCATTCGTCGCTTTTATCAGCTCCCCAATCTATAAAATTCCGAGACGCGTTCTCATTTCGAATGTTTTTTTTAAAAGCCATTTTCTTCTTCTTCTTCTTATTATTATTATTATTGCTCTGATTTTTTCGCGCGCTTGGGATTTTAACTTCAAAATTTCTCCGCGACCAGGTTCGGAATTCTTTACTGTCTTAGCTTCTCCTTCGCGCCTCATTCGCTGGGCTGGAGCTAGCTTCTCACTCATTGGGTTGTGCGCTCGTGACGTAAATTTCTGTATATCTCCGCGGAGAGAACAAAACTCGCCCGCAGCGGTAGGAGCACTAGATTTTTGACGTTTTTGGAAGTCTAAACAAATATGTATCTGGTGTTTTTAATTCCGTAGAATATTCATCTGGCCATTTAACATCTTTAAATCAATGGAGTGAACCATCGTGAAGCCCGAGGCTGTAAGTTTTATACCTGTGGAAATTGTGATGCATTGCTCTTATTCTTAATAAACTATTTATCTGAAAATTGGCTGGACTCTACTGGAGAAACTGTTCTGGTGTCTTTTCATTGCCTCACTACTTCGCCATGATCGTGATTACCGACTGCAATATATTAGTTCTTTAACGGACTACCCCTTTTCTCATGGAATAATATTTCTCGTAATGTCTCCTCTTCGTCAAAATGCCACATATATATAAATCAACATTTGAACGGAGGGTAGTTTTGGGTTCTGGGGGTCATGATCGGTGAAAATGTATCGAAATTTTCTGGAACTGCTTTCCTCCGAACGGCTACAATAGGTAGCTTTATACTTTTAGGTAGCTTTCAATACAAAAATGTATAAAGCTACCTATTGCAGCCGTTCGGAAGAAAGCAGTTCCGGAAAATTTCGATATATTTTCACCGATCATGACCCCCAGACCCCAAAACCACCCTCCGTACAAATGTTGATTTATATATATATATCTGACTTATGTCATACGATAACGCTCACGTTCGTATTTATAAATCGATTTTGATGAAACTAATTATGTGTATTAAGGTCACCAATGTCTCGACCGAGTTCGTTGGTCAGCTTGGTCCGCCATTTTGTTTCAAGATGGCGGCCATTTAAAAATTTAAAACTAAAATAAATATACAAAAAAATTAAAAATTCAAATTTATTTTTTAATTACGTGTTAGGCCTTGATACGAGGATTCCAGAGCATTTTTTGGTTTACCTCTATCTTAAAAAATGGCTGAGATAGAGCAGTTTGAAATTCTAGGGTGACTGACATTTTGAAACAAAACAGCACATTAACGCGATTACTCACAAATTATTTTCTTTCATTGTTGTAATAATTTTCCCAATCATACGCATAAAACTATAAATTCATATCCGTTAGCGCCAAAATTAGCGACAAATTTGGCAAAATTTGTGACATTTGGCGACCAAAATAAGTCTTTATAAATGAAGCCAATTTGGCTATTTTTGGCGAAATTCTTATTCAAATTCAGTATTAACGAATCTTTTGTAAACGTTTCTTTGCATTTTAACTTGCTGTTTTCGTGTAACAATAGCTAAAATTTTAAAACGAAGGTATAGGAAAGCTACCTTTTCCTCCCGGTACAGGTGGGACGGACTTTATTACTAAATTCTTTTAAGTAACAAAATTAACTTTTATATTAAAAAAAGAAAAATAATAAACAGAATACATATTAAAAGCCTTCAGGAATATCAGCTAATTAATATTGCATCAGAATTTTTAAATGGTTATTTTTACATGAACTGTGAACACTACTGTATACTTATTTTTTAAAAGGACATAAAGCATAAATCATATTTTCAAATCATTACTGTATCCTACCGGTGGTTAAGAGCGTCTGCTCTCAAAGTAGAGAATCCGGGTATGCTGGATTCCAAATCGATCGCGCTCGTCGGCTAATCTTTCGGAGTTTTCTGTTAGTCCAGTCAATCTAGGCTTCTGCCTGGAAAGTTTCGGAGAAGTTTTTTTTCTTTCTTCTTTTATGTTTTTGGGGGTGCTGAACACGAATTTCAACTTTGCCAACTCGTATCTGGTCTGCTTAAAAAATTATAAGCGAAAAACCATGAAAAAATCGGAGTTTTTTCGGTTTTTCCCCTGTATTCCGGAAAGGATTAAATTTTTTTGAAAAACTTATCACACCAAATTAAACTAGAGAACATTTCCTACATTTTTCATATACAATGTTTGTTTCTAAGATGAATAGTTTTGGCATACGAGTAAAAGGAATTTTAGCGATATAATTGAAATTCCATCATCGGAGGGCGAAAACGCGATCCAGTAACTATGCATCCATTTTAATCACCAATTTGAAGCTGTTTAGTTATTTCTGGTTGCATTTCGAATATGTTTACATTTTCTTACCAAGTTTTAAACTTTTTATAGCACTAAGAAAATAAATTGAAATCAGATGATTAGGAAAGATATAAAAACACAATCACTCTGCATAGATGAGAGAACCAATTTTTATTTTTCTGGTAATCTGATTTAAGTACAATTATAAATATTGTAAGTTTAATATAATAATAACATTAGTGGAAGATTATAAACAGGAAAAAAGAGGAATGTAGTGTTGTTTTCCAATTAATGTAGTTTTGGTCACTTTGAAGGACCTGGTTGATATTCTTCAACAAAAGGTTCATCGGTATCTTCTTCTTCATCATCATCACTTGATGGCTCAGGTTGTATCTCCACTTGACTTAAAATATCATGTATTGGGTCGTCAACTTCTGTTTCCAAGTCATCTTCGGCGATGAAGGAGCTGACATTGTCACAATGGCCATCGCAGTTCAGGCAAAGGAGCGAACAAAACAAACTTGCTTTCTTACAGCCACGCCTTCCACTACAGTTTGTTTTGCATTAGCAGGATATTTTTCACAGAACAGTTTCTAGTGCGGGAGATTTGACAGTTTTTATGGGTATGACGCCTCTCTTGGTTTTATTCCAGCCCCATTCCTCAGCATTTTTACAGTTACCTAGCCATAACTGCACCTGGTGGTAAATTCGCAGACAGTGACATCAAGCTGCATCTTCTGTTGCAGGGAGCGATGCTATATTTGCATATTTTAAAGCAGATTTTATCCAGCACCTGTACCCCAGCCTGTTTAGGGAAGGTGTTGAATCTGAATCCGTATAGGTGTACCAGAAACAACAGCCCAGCTTTAATAACATCATAGGCTACACCACTAGGGTTTTTAAATATATCTACCCCATGTTTCAGGTCGGAAAATTTCTTCAAAATTTGAAGGTATTTTGTTTTTATTTGACTGTACAATGCAGAAGTGGTATCGCATCCACTCATGGCATGCAGAAATAGGATGTGATTGGCAATTAATTTGTCTACTGCACAAAAAGGTGAATAGATCTTCTGGGGACATTTCCCTTTTCCTGGATTTAAGAATTAAACATTGGGAAAATTGCAAAGTCCAATTAAAATTACCAGAAGGTCTACATCTTCACCAATGATTATCACGTTCTCATGGTTAGGTGCCAACTTGAAAGCAGTGTTTATAATGAGGCTGTCGCGTCAATTCGTCGCGAACAATTCATTGTGGAGCAATTCATCGCAGCGACAACTCATCGCAGTGTCAATTCGTCGTGGTGTCAATTCGTCGCAACGAAAATGTTTTTGAAGGCTATGATGATAAAATTAAAGATAATGTAGTAAAATTATTTAATGATAATTTGTTTTTTATATACAGAGAACTATAACTAACAATTTACGTCATTAAATAATTTTACTAAATTAGTTTTACTTTTATCATCATAGCCTTCAAATATATTTTCGTTGCGACGAATTGACACCACGACGAATTGACGCCACGACAAATTGACGCTGCGATGAGTTGTCGCCGTGATAAATTATTCCGCGATGAATTGTGCGCGACAAATTGACGCAGAACCGATAATGAGTGCGTCGGCATCTTCTTTTGCCTGCTTACAAGCCATATTTTCAGAGCCAAATCAACACATCAGCAGGGCTATTAAATGGTTTTTTCTTGTCGCTTGCGAGAAATTTTCCCTGAGAAACCGTTGGTAACATAGTCTCATTAAAAACAACCTCATTAGATACCGTTTTGCGAGATCGCTATCACGCTCAACAAATTTAGTGCTCATTTCAGTAATGTTTTCTGGGGTTTCAAGGACACCTTCCCACCCGTTTTGTATTCACAAAACCATTACATTCAGCGTTTTCGCCTACAACACTACATTCCTCTTTTTTCCTATTTATAATCTTCCACATATGTTATTATTATATTAAACTTACAATACTTATAATTATAATAACAATACTTAAATCAGACTACCAGAAAAATAAAAATTGGTTCTCTCATCTATGCAGAGTGATTGTGTTTTTATATCTTTCCTAATCATCTGATTTCAATTTATTTTCTTAGTGCTATAAAAGGTTTAAAACTTGGTAAAAAAATTTAAACATATTCGAAATGCAACCAGAAATAACTAAACAGCTTCAAATTGGTGATTAAAATGGATGCATAGCGACTGGATCGCGTTTTCGCCCTCTGATGATGTAATTTCAATTATATCGCTAAAATTCCTTTTACTCGTATGCCAAAACTATTCATCTTAGAAACAAACATTGTATGTGAAAAATGTAGGAAATGTTCTCTAGTTTAATTTGGTGCGATAAGTTTTTCAAAAAAATTTAATCCTTTCCGGAATACAGGGGAAAAACCGAAAAAACTCCGATTTTTTTATAGTTTTTCGCTTATAATTTTTTAAGCAGACCAGATACGAGGTGGCAAAGTTGAAATTCGTGTTCAGCACCGCCAAAAACATAAAAGAAGAAAGAAAAAAAAAACTTCTCCAAAACTTTCCAGGCAGAAGCTTTTTTTGGTCTAAATTTACTGGACTATGTGGTTATTCAAACATTGTGTATACACGAGTTAGGTTCCCTTAGAGAGACCTCCAGGAAGGAACCCCTCCCCTCCCCCCTACTACTTCGGCCTATATCTCTCACGTAGATACTAAGCCGTAATCAACAACACCTATTGAGTGCCATTTTTTTTAAAGTTTATAAGCAAGCCAAGCAAAGAGACAAAAAATAATAAGAAATTAGGTAGAGGAGTAATAGGAAATACTAAATATTCAAAATATTTGGAAATATATTTAAAAAAAAAATGCTTTAATTCTGGTGTGACATTTAAAGAAGGGGTTCTTTGAGACCTATAAATAAAAGGCTGTTGTCTCGAATGATCCAAATATTTTGTTTTTTATTTACAGAAATACATACAGAACTTCAACAAATTACATAAATCTTCTTTTTTAAAAGGACGAGATAGACACAAGGAAGTACACAATACTGAAGAATACAGCCGCGAACGGTACAAACAACATATTAAAGTCAGCGAGAATCGAACCCGCCGCCGGCTTCTACACACGCAATGACACCCATGCCTTAACAGGACGCCACGAGCCCTGACCGTGGCAGTCGCCTCCGCTACCAACCACGCTGCCGGGCCGGCTAATTTTGGTTTAAATTATAAACATTGAAATAACAACATTTCCCAATTATAGTCCTCCCACGACAACTTGGTCGACGATCTTGAAAGATTTCGTGATGCTAGAAGTAATGAAAATTTCTAACAGACGCAGATGGTGCAGGAAAAATCATAATTTAAATAAAATCTAGATTATTCTAATTGCTAGAAGTGATTGTCACTTTAATTAACGAATGAATGTATCTAAATTTGCGTTACCCATCCGCCCAGTTTTAATGGGAGGACTATAGTTCATTGACATTGTCCACTTTTTTTGCTTTTAAACTAGTACAGAGAAAGATTTTATCTGAAGATAATAAAACACAAAACTTAGACTGTCACATGAATACATTTATTAACATAATTAGAAGAAAAAAATATTTAAAAGTGAATAAAACCAAATATGTAAAGGAACATTTTTACATACATTGAAAAAAAATAATTTATTAGATCAAGTTATTACAATAAGCTAACCACAAAATTATGCACACTTTTTTAGTGGAAATTGTCCATACTACGAAAATATTTGCAGTTTGTAAAAAATAAATAAAAGAATTAACTATTTTTGACCATTGAACATTCCGCTGAGATCTCTTCAATAATCTTTGATAATATGAATTCATGCAAATTCAAATAAATGCAAGTGCTGAAATCGCTCAAAGACAACTTACGTCAACTGAGAGTAAATCCGCACATTTTTAGAAAAAACGCACTAAGCAACGTTTCTACTGACAGTTGCTTATACTTGTCCTTTGAAGTAAATTTCATTTTCATAAAGAGATGAATTATCAGATATTAAAACAGATGCAGAATCTTTTTAATAAGATGTTTATTTACTTTACAAAATTTCGTGAAAAAAATTACAGTACAATTTTTTGACAACGAAGATGTCTAATTTTAAACTCACTGTGAACGTTAAAAAAATGAATTACCTGTTTTCGACCATTGAACATCCCGCTGAGATTTCTTCAGTAATCTGTGATAATTTAAATACAGGCAAATACAAATAAATGCGATCACAGCTACACGGTGCTAAAATCGCCCAACTTAAGAATCTAGGCAACTTACGACAACTTAACCCTTTCAGGGGCAAGCAATTTTGTTCCTGTAACGTCGAATTCACACCGGTATTTACGAAAGAATTTTATTCAAAATAAGGAAACGCAATTTTTCAACTTTTCCCGTCAAAGTTTAAAATGTAAAATTTAATTAAAAGTTTCTGGTTCGAATCAGATTAAAATTAAGTGGTATATAACATATACCACCGCCCCTCAAAGGGTTAAGAGCCTACACTAGTCACGGGAAGAAACGTTCAAGCTAATGTTAAGTCTATGGGAAAATTATTTTCAAATTTCTCGCTCGCATTTCAATATTTTTAAATGATTTTTTTTTTTTGCATAGGATTTCTGAGGTCGATCTCTAATATTGTTAGTTTTTACTTTTTCTATTTTTCTTGCAGTTTTTTAATAAAAGGACATTCCTTATATATAAAAAAACTGGAACCAAAATCGGAAAAGTAAAACCTAGTAACGTTAGAGATCGACCTCAGCTATCCTATGCAAAAGAAATCATTTAAAAATATTAAAATGCGACCAAGAAATTTGAAAATAACCTTCCAATAGACTTAACGTTAGCTTGCGCGCTTTTTGGCATGACTAGTGTAGTCTCTTATGTCAACTGAGAGTAAGCCTTCACATTTTAAAAAAAAAACGCACCAAGCAACGTTTCGACTGACAATTGCTCATATTTGTCCTTTGTAGAAAACCGCATTTTCATAAAGAGAAGATTTATTATGTATTAAAACAGATGTAGAATCATTCTAATAAGACGTTTATTTACTTTAAAAAATTTCGTGAAAAAAATTACAGAAAATTTTGTGCACACATGATGTACAATTTAATAAGTAAGATGTACACAATTGAAAATCAGAATATGAAAAACAGAAAATAAATTAATATATTATAAGTTTATTTTTGAAGATCAGTCGAAAAATTTTTCCTCTTCGTAATTTTCAATGTAAAAGTAAGGCAAGTCATCAGCATTTTTTTTATTAGCTAGAAACAATGCACAATCTGTAAGCAGTATTCACGAGCTTTAAAAAATGATGAACTGTAAGTAGAGATATGAATGCTCATCATACATTTTTGAAAAAATTCTTTTAATGGATACATGGAAGTCAGCTTAGCTTGACTTAATAAGATTGAAATCTTTCACCACTCTTCTTGTTCCTATTGAAATATCAGTCTTCCCGTAATAAAGTTTCCTAAAGCGCTAGAATCATCAGATGTGTAGTATTCTATTGCCAGCTCACAAAAATATGCAAAGTCTAATGGCTTGGTATCATTCTGTCAAAAGAAGTTTAAAAGAAGCAATGAGTAAATTATAGTTCAAGCAGTAAGTATCAATAGAAAATTCTTATAATTGTGAAATATTAAGCATATTATATGTAATCTAAGTCATAAATTGTAAAAGTATAAATATTTAGCATAAATGCCCTATTTTAAAAGTGTGTATTGATTTGGATTTTAAGAAGTACTTTTTTATTAATAATTTATGGTTGTTCATCTACTGGTACATAAATTACATATAGAAACTTACAAATGACATTACCATCACCAAACTTTATACTAATATTATAAAGAAGTAACGTTTATGGGTTTGTTTGTTTGTTTGTAAGGATAATCTCTAGAACTACCTAACCGATTTAAAAATAATGGTGTCAAAATGCTGGTGATCATCTCTTCTCCAACATAGACTATATTTTATATCGGCATGACAAGCTCCAGGGGGCTGGGACTAGAGCAAAAAGTATTCTTGGGGCTATAAATTTTAAATATGGTGTGGTAGTTACTTTTAAGATGTAAATATTAGCTATGAACGGTTTCTAAAAAGCTCGAAATTTAAAAGTGTGAAATGAGCGGAAAACGTAATAAAAATGTTCTAAATTATGATTTGTTTGGAACTGTTAGGGCTATAAACTTGGAATTTGGCAAGTCTGTTACTTTAGAGACATAAATACTCGTCAAGAACATTTAAGAAAAATCGAAATTTAAAAGGGTGCAGGAGCAACAAACTTCCTAAAATTTTTATTTATGTGATACAGCTGGTATAGAAGCATAAAATTTGGCATGGTGGTCACTTTTAAGATGTAAATATTAGCTAAGAACGGTTTCTAAAATATTCGAAATTTAAAAGGGTTAAAAAATCGGAAAATATTAAAAAAAAAACTTTCCAAATTACGATTATTTAGAATTGTTGCGGATAGAAACTTAAAATTTGATACATCTAACATTTTAAGACGTAAATTCTCGCACAGAAAAGTTTTTTGAAAATTCGAAATTTAAAAGGGTGCAGAAGCAAAAAAACATTCTAGATTTTTGAGATGCTGTTTTGCTAGAAATTTCAAACTTGGCATTGTAGTAATTTTTAAGAAGCAAATGCTCGCTAAAACAGTTTCTAAAAAATTTGAAATTTAAAAGGATTAAATGAGCGGAAAACGTTATAAAAATATTCTGAACTACGATTTATCTGAAATTGTTCGGGATAAAAACTTGATGTTTGGCATGGCTCTTATTTTAGAGATGTAAATGTACCCACAGAACAGTTTTTAAAAATTTCCAAAATTAAAATTGTGCAGGAACATAAAGTGTTCTAAAATTGCGACTTTTGTGATACAGTTGATGTACAAGCTTGGAATTTGGCACGGTGGTTACTTTTAAGCTGTAAATGTTCGCTAAGAACAGTTTCTAAAAAAAATCGAAATTTAAAATGAAAAATTAAATAAGTGAAACACCTTCAAAATACATTCTAAATTGCGATTTATTTGGAATTTTAGATTTTTTCATTAATTAAAGTCTCAGGTTCACCTAATGCAGTATAAGAATGAAGTTTAGCGAAATGTGGCCTAATTGGTAATTTTTGAATTATTCGTAGCAGTACAATTTCCTCTAATAAAAATATGCACACAAATACCACTTGCCATATTTCAACAACTACGCATACAAAGCCGCGGTTTATAAAATGTATATGTGCATATGTTTTTCTTATTAAGACTCTCTCAATAACTACAAATAATATACAACTTATTGCAATTTAATAAATGTTTATTATATTTATTCCTTTTTAATGAAATCTTTTAAACATGTCATATTTACTCTGAAAAAAAAATTATAGTACTTATCCTTGGTCATATGAACCAGAATAAATGGTAAAAAGTACAATTCAATAAAAGTAAAGTGTAATTTTGTCAAAACTGGTTTATTGACATAGAATAAACCAAGGTAGAACGCATTTTAAAAATTATTCGAAAAATAATTCTAAATGTTACATCCAGATTTTATGAAATTCGTAACTTTTTTTTAAAAACAATGCATGTTAATTGAAATATGGCGAGAGCTAAAAACGATTTGGACCATGCTATCAAGCACCGATTACCCTTAGATCACTGAAGTAAAGTAGTAATCTTATGTGTGAAGGGTTATTTTCTGGGAATACTGCTCTGGCTTCTTGTGGATGCTACACATTTATACGAAAATTCAGTGATGTTAAGAATCTCAGATTAAAAAGAAATAAATAGAGATGGCATATATAATGTCAAAACAAGTTTGTATTACGAACCAATTTATAGATCAAATGTAAATCCCAATATTTGTTTCAAACAGGATAAGTATGAGCGAGAGGGGCTGAAATACTTCCCCAGTGAACTATAACGTTTCTTTGTGCAAGTGTTACAAACCGGCGAGTCAAAGAGCGCGTCAAATGTTTGGGCTTTATCGTAACCAGTTGTAGCGTTGCACTCCCCTGTTACTTTTGGCTTTACGAAAACGCTGCACGTTTCATAAGTATTTGGGTCGACTCGTAACCTGTTGTAGCATTGCACTAGCCTATTACTCCTGGCTTTACAAAAAAGCTGCACATTTCATCTCTATTTGTCTCTCATTAGTCTGTGGTGAAGAGTTCTATGGATCAGAGGTCGGTAGGTGCGAATGAGGTACCGAACCGAGAGATTCCTCACTTCTTGTAAGCATCAAAATTGCAGAAAAAACCTCGAGACTTAATCCTTCTTCTGCCCCTAGACTGCCTGTTAAATGAAATCTACACCTCCCTTGCCAATCACCTTTGGAATATGGTCTGCCGCTTTCATCTGCCAGGGAGTATTAAAAAGAATAACAACAAAAACTACAATAGAAATGAATTAGTTGTGTAATTCAACAAGATAATTTATGCTATAAAATAAATAGAAGATCTAAATACTGAGGAATTATATTGGAAAAACAACACAGAATCCATTGTACTTTTATGCAAATAAAACATGAAGAATGACTAATATCTAATATCTTGTTTATTAGTTTTGATTTACATTACGGTACACACTAATCAAATATAAAGAGTGTCCTAAGTTCATCATAAATTATCTTACATAATCAAAGTATACATTCAGAATTAAGATAACGAGGATATACACTATCCATTTAAGTCTGGAATTTTTTATTCTATACTCCAATAAAGAGAATAAAGAGTGCGTTCAGTGTAAATAACATATGTGTGGCCAACATCAAATGCTTTAAAGGCCAAAAAGTATATCCTATCTATATATTCACTTCAACACGGCAGATTTTTTATTTCCTTTAATTGTTATAATGCATTTTTCAATAGAAGGCTCTAAAATGAGTTCTCAAACCCTCAAACTAATTCATCTACATTAATATATAAAATGTTAATGTCTGTCTTTGGCTTTTGAAACGAACATCTATTTCTAAGTCCATTCTACTATTTAGATGAAAAATAGTTAAAAGTAACTTTTTTTTTTCGTCTTTCTGTATTTTTTTTTTCAGAATAGACACAGAAACGGTTACATAACACTAAAATTATCAGGGGCAAATAGAGAATCTTTCGCTTATAATCTGCTGCTGTTTGCCGCATTCCGATGTCTAAAAAAGTTTTCGAGAAAACAAGGAAAAACTAATATTTCAATACTCAAAAATGCGAGAATTAATGGATCAATTTCGAGGAATATTACGGCGATTGAAAAGTCTAATTAGGATTTATAAATGTTAATAAATACATTTATAGCTTATAATTTATACATTCAGAATTAGTAACTATTTTCACCCAAAAAACACAGAAGATCTCATAAAATACAAATGTAACACAACCGGTTGCTACGTAGCAAGTTTTAAATAATTCTGATAGGTGACAAACATTATACTGGGGAATGGTTTATGTATAAAAATAGTAATATCAAAATAAAATTTTATTTTTATTATTATCTGTTTTTCTGGCCTTTCCTATAAATATTACACGCATATTGAAAATTTTGCGTAATTTATATTTGAACCTAAAACAAATTGTTATAAAGGAATAGTATGAAATGTATTAGATAGTTCTGAACGTGATAGTGATTCATCAGCAAGTACAGAAAAAAGATAAGTTGTATAAAATTGAAGTAAGACTTACAAGTGTCATCATGATATAGCATTGTCTTGATTGCCTCTCTGGAATTCCAAAATTTTCAAGCACATAAGAAAATTCTTCAACATCTATTGTGCCATCTCCTAAATATTAAAAATTAAGCATTGATCAATTTCTTGCAGTGTCAAGTTACATAATTTATACGGCATGATAGCAGTACTGCCAATTATTGCAACTAAACTCTAAAATAGTAAAATTTATAATAAATTGTACAGTTGTTTGCAATTATAGCGAACTTATACAGGACATGTTCACATGTTCGTTATATTCAATAGTTCATTGCATGAAAAAAAAAATCGAAATGTATATGACGGTGTGCACATCTATGTATAACACATATTGTGCCATCTACAATGTCTTTAATTCTTACTAAAAGGTTTTAAATCCTATGATTTAATATAATGTGAGATGATGAACATAATACATATTTTTCAAAATATAAAACAGATTGAAAATTAATCAGCCAGAAAAAAAGGTGATTTAGATCAAAACAAATGTTTGTTACATAAAAAAATTTTAGAAGCTACAAATTTGTATAAAAACTAATTATATAAAAATAATAAATCAATGCAAAGTTTTGCTTGAAATCACTTATAATAGAACGGATTTTCTTTTAGATCTTTCAATGTCAGAATCGATATTATTCATTGGAGATGACACTTATGCAGAGCTAGATTCTGTTTTTTCTTTTTATACAATGAGTAAAAGGCACAACTATAGTTTTGAAAACAATTAATTATTTGTTCTCTTCATCAAGTGTTTAGTAGAAGAAAATGAAATCTGGTTTCTTTTTGCTAGGTTAACTACTATCCTCTACTAATCACCTGATGCAGAGATAATTAATTGCTTTCAAAAGTGTAATTGTGTTCTTTGTTCATTCTATATGGGGAAAAAAATCTAGATCTAAGTACTTTCTTATTATGTTTTCTCATTTGGGAGCTCTTTTAAAAAATATGGTCATCATAATTGAATGAGATAATTAAATGATTGTTAAAAACACATTCGGCAACAATACCCAAATATGAAGATTAAAAAATATTTAACCAACCTGTCCTATCATAGATGTTGAATCTGCACCATAAATATGTGGTCAGCCATTCAGGCAATGCAGAACTTCCTGCTCTTAGGGTTGAATCTAATTGTTCCCACATTTTTACCTGAAAAAATGAATTCTGTCAAATATTCTGAAATTTAAACATGTTGCATTTTATAGTACTTGCACTATATAACTTCATTTACTGCTAGGAGTCAAGTCTTTACTTTTAATAGTCATTTAAAAGTTTAAACATTATTTCAGCTCTGGTGTCTATTGAATTTGAATTTGAATTATTAATGCAATATATATATTTTAACTAAAAATATTGAATTTTATAGAAGTATCTAGTGATCAACCAAGTTGCTTAAAATCTTCCTCTTGAACTAATATTATCAATAAACGCGGATTAATTGTAAATATGGTCTCATCTTTTACTGCATTCATTTCCCGTGTACCAATAGTAAAGTAGAATGTTTATTTAATTTAATTTTACTTTCTTTTCCAAGTTTGATCAAAAGAATAAATGCACAAATTGTGCAGGGTTTTTGTATTTGATTCTACATTGCAATGTATCACTAAATATCTCAGTCTAATTCTCATTTCAAACAGTAGATTAGATTTAAAATGCAGAACTGCAAGGTTTTCTGTTCTCTCACCAAAACAACATAATGATTAATTTATTAACGCCACACTAGCAGACCCAGCTGTCGTTTCCAGGAATTGCTTTAAAAATATTGTGATAATCTGCAAGAGTTTTGCAAAAGAACCTAGAATAAAATGAACCTCATTTTAAATGAAAGTAGGACAGGTGGCTCCAGTACATTTGGACGCGGGGGGCTACACCCGCTCCATTGTGAAGACGAAAATCTTTCTATACAAACCTTGTGTGGAGGGCTCCATTGTGTTCGCCGGCGTACGCCTCCGAGGGCTACAGTCGCTACGGTAAGTTTTTTCAAACTAAACTCGAATTTTTATAATTTTCTATTTTTAAACGGATTTTTTTTCTAACCAAGCCTAGAGTTGGAGACTGCACTGCTTTCGGTAGAGAAAATAGGGGGGACGTTGTGTAAACTATTCTACTTTTACCTCTCTTGAAATTAAAAAAATTTAAAAAAAAACGATCCAAATCAGCCATTTGTTCTCGAGATTTTGAAATTTTAACACGCAATTTAATATTACTAAAATTTTTCAAATCTATAAAATCGTAAATTCAGCTTTACGTAACACATTTTCTTTCTTCTCTTTAAATAAAAAATTCGTTAAAAACCATTCAAATCTGCCGATTAGCTCTCAGTATCTTTATTTTTTTAAAACATACGGAACGGAAATCATTCCTATTTTTCCTTTTCCCTAGCCATGAAAAAAAATCCGATGCTAAGCCAAGTGACAAAATCACGTACATTAATTTTTTTTATATCAACCCTTTAGTATAGCCATAGGTGCCAACCTCTCATTCCGTAATATGCGGGTTAATTTGACCCAGTTTAACAACGCTTCAAACCAGAAAAATTATTGGATGAATCTTTATTTATTCAATTTCAGGTTTCTACGTGGAATTTATTTAATTTTATTTCTTTAAAAAATTTCTGGTGCGAAACGTGTTAAACCTGGGTCAAATTAACCCGTATATTACGGAATATTAATGAGAGGTTGGCACCTATGGTATAGCGATTAACCCACGTGATACATTTGCCGGAAGGAAATATGGAACTCGACTAAGAAGGAAATACAAATAGTAAAAAGGAAAAAAAAAACTTTTTTTTAAACAGTAAATACAAATATCTTTTAAGGCACCGTAAAAATCACAAAGATACCATATGTAAGAGGTGTTCTTATTTTTTAAAAGTCCATTAGGCCCCGAATGATTACAATTTTAAGCTATAGAGAAAAGAAGGGAACATTTTCCCCCGTTCTTCTTCAAGATACGAGAATAAACTTGTAAAAGGTACCTTGCTAAGGCGAATCGCATTAAAGTAATTAGTGTTCAATGAGGGTTTTGAATTAACAACTAGATTAATTATTTTAAAAAAAACCAAGTTTAAGTATCAGGTACATTCTTAGCTGCCTCCATCTATCCAGAACCAAATTTGCAGACCTCTACGTTCCATAGATTTTCCTAGACATCGCCCTCAGTCACGCACACGCACATGCATACACACACACAAGCAATTTCTTTTATTAGTATGGATGAATACATTCAAAGATAAACCTACCCATTCATCAGCGGTAACTGCTTCATCTTCGTTGGCATCAGCTTCTGTTTGCAATGATTTCCATATGGAACGAAACAGATCTTCAGTGATTTCATACTTTTCTGAGTCTTTTGCCCACCCGTTCAGCTTACATACATACTGGGATGAAAGAAAACACGTCATTAATAAAAGTATGTTCAAATACCGTTGTGAGCAAAGAGGAAATGCTAAAGTACATTTTTGTGATAAAAAACAATTATAATTGTAATAACAAATTTTCAACATAACAAATAATGAACGTTTATTCCATTTTTGTAATCAAACTTACATATAGAAAAGAAAACTGTGTTCGATTTTTAGGAGAGACTAGTTTAATATTTGTTGTTGTGGTTGGAACTTGGAATGAGTTCATTAATCAGAATCCCTTGAGCCATTCTCTCCGTATTTCTAGTAAGGGCAATGTTGATCTTAGATTTATGATCGTAGCCGAAGTCCAGAATAATAATTACACTGGAAAAAAAATTAAATGGGCCCAAGAAGAGCAAAAAGAAAAAAATAAACAATAAGAAGACCGCATTCGGTGAGGAAAAAAATAAAGTACAAATGATATTAAATTAATGATATATAAATAAAAATTGTAAAATAAGCCTACAAAATATTTAGAGTTAATAATAAATCAGAAAGAAAAATGCTATATACAAAGGATTAGAACTTTCCTTTATTATATTTTTTATTTGTTCTATATTTTTTGTTCTTTTTCAAATGTATGAACATTACTCAGTTTACAGACTTAAAAATACGAAAGTGTTATTTTTTATTTAAATTATAAAATTTCTCTTGCTTTACTTATATTTTACTGTACAATCCATTTATCTTTTAGTCCAATACATTAGTTACTGAACAATCCAATATATTTCAGATATTTTGTACAAAAAACATAAAAGATAAAATTTTAAACTTTAAAACAATAACTCCCAGAACTATAGCTAAAGCATAGATAGTTCTGTGTCCCAACCTCCTAGATACAAGGAAGTTTAATAATGATAAAACTATGAAATGCTTCAATTTTATAACAAAGTATACATTTTTGTGATGTTAATTTATGCGTTAATTGGCGTGCATTAATTATACGTTACTTGAGATCAATTTACAGATTAAAGTTTTTTAATGGAAAGAAACGAGAAAAAAATAGAAAAATCTGTTTTTTCTATTAAATGCAAATGCATTATATTATTATTGGCCTTATGTTCTTGTTAGAAATTTCTGACACTTTTAAATAAAAGATTTCGAAGTAACTCATATATATGTCATCATATATATACCATCTATAAAAAGAGCAAAAAATAAATGCAATTTCAAAATTATCACAATTTTTTTTTTTAAATAAAACAAATACTTTATGATAATGAAGTATGTAAATATATTAATGATACACTAAATAAACAAATAATTTTTATTTTAAGATAATTAATTTTAATATATAATTATATTAAAATGTCCAAAATTTCGCAATTAAATATAAAAGCCAAAGCACTTTATTATTACTGGTACTTGGTTTTATTCTTATCGATTTTTTAAGACAGGAAAAATCAAAAAAGTACATGAACAAAAACAAAAAACTCCTCATTGCACTGATTTAAAACTTGATTTATTCGAAATAAATAAATCATTTGTTTAGTCAGTGTCAAAAAAGAGTACACCAGCCGCAGATCGTCTGAAATAAAATCCCACAAAAGGTGTCAATAGTTTCGCAATATATATTTTTATCAGGATAAGAATATAATTATTTAAATTACATATTACAAATTACACCAACTTTATTTTTTCACATAGTTTCAACCACTTTTAATATTTGATTTGAGTTTCTTGGATCAAATCAACCCGTATAAGTATATACAAGTTTATTATTTTTTAAAACCTCTCCGTATGCATAGAGTTAAAAGAATGTCAAAAGTTTGAGGATGCTAATGCGAAATCTACGGGACAAATATTATCTTACATCTTCCCTATAAATCATCCGAATGAAGTTTCTTCTTTTGAATGAGATACAATCGATGAACCCAGACATAATCTAGTATTGTTTCGATTCAATAACATATTTTTAAATTTGAAAATTATTAATAAACCAACATTATTATTTTTTTAATTATGACCTATACATCTAGTTTTGCGTAAAGAAGAACGAACATCGTCTGAAACATCGGTGTGTTAGTTTACAGCTCATTTCAACTGATATTTGTAAATATAGAGAAAACATATAAAGATAAACGATTTAGACATAGAGAAGTTTTACTTTTCAGCTGTCTAAAGTAGGATAATTTCAACCTGTGGCCCACGGAAACTATTTTTGTGGTCCGCTATATTATTACGAAATATTAAGAAATAAAACGTTCTTAAACATCAAAGAAATATTTTCAGTTCGCCTTTTTTTGTGTAAACCCTTGTTTTACATAAAATATGACCAATAAAGCAAAGAAAATGTCACTCGTTACACGCAACTTTCCCCTATATCAACACAAATGTCGGCTAGGTGAATTTGCTGCACTCGTTCCGCAAAAACAAGATCTTTGCGAGTGTGACAGTATCGTTTTATGTTAATATCTCCCGATGTCATGTATGTATAATTTCTTAAGTATAAATGTAGTACTTTAGTAAACGAGTTTATGGTTATTTTGTTTTTATTGCATAGTATCTGCAAACAAGGGTGGGTGTATCTTTACATTTATTTACTTATTGACACGGATTGTTCATATACACTGCTCAGAAGAAGCAAGAAAATTCCTTAAAAATATTTCTTTGCATTTATTTGAAATAATAATTCATTTTTATTTGGAAGAAAATGAGCTTAACGCCATTTTAATTCAGAATTTAATAGTATTAATTGTGTAGTTAAATTAAATGATATGAAAATATTCGCGCCAGGCATCGGAAGCATGAAAATTTTATCAATAAATATTGCGTAAAATTTTTATATGTGAATAAAATTAATGCTTCCAGAGTTAAGTATATTAACTTGTTTGTGAAATGTTTAACGACCCATACATAATTAAATTTATACAAGTTTTCAAAACTAATTGATTACAATTACCACTAGAAAATCGCTCTTAATAGACAAATAAACTTAGTTTCGCTGCTTTCTATTTACATTTTACATTGACACAAATTATGTTATTAAATATTTTTAAAAGATGATTAATTTCAATTTGTTTGCACTACCATAAGGATTCGTAAAAGGAACTTTAACATGTCTATCAGATCAATAATACGAAACTTAATTCATATATTTATGAAGATTAAATGCCAATGAATTAATCATTAAAAGATTTCTCAAACACACGTGTAAATATATTTTGCGAGATTCATACTTATGAATGAATATTTTCATCTGTTGAATTGCAGTTAAAGTATAATTTTTATTTTTGGGCAGCAAAGATTAGAGAAAACTAAAATTATATTTATTTCGTTAAAGGATCGGGTAGCATAAAATGCTTCAAATTTAAATTTTTCGATAAAAAATAAATAAATAAAAGAATGAAGTTTCGAAAAATGAAACTGTTTCGCAAGATTTAAATCCCTAGTAGTATTTTAGTTCGTAAACAACCAATAATCAAGCTTATCTATGTAAAGTGTTTTTCCGTTTTTTTAGAATGCAATTTTTACGAATTATGATCCATTTTTTATGAAATCAAGTAAAGCAAGAGGGTTAAAACGTCACGTGCTTGTGCAATTAATTTGTGTCTGTAAAACTATTTGCAATTATCAATGTCCTATTAAATTTATGATAAACTGGAATATATATATATATATATATAATTTTCTGGATGCTTGTGTATTTTTTAAAATTTATTCCTTTATTGGGTAAAATTAAAAAATTACTTTTAAATACTTTTCAATTAATATAAAATAATATGATTTAAACATTGATGCATGATTGGAAAAGTTTTGTGGCAGTATCTACCTACGCTTTTAAAGAGTGTCTAGATTGTGCATGAAAGGGACTCTATCTATCGTTCCTCTGACTTTTGCAAGCATGATTGCGCCTCCATGAATATGAGTTTCGCAGTTATTTTTGTACGGTTATATGCAAATTAGATTACTGTGGTTGGCTGTCGAAGTATAAATACCAGTGTGAAACATGAACGGACGGATGAGCCGAATCTCGCTCAAGTAGTTTAGTTAGGCAGCTTTCCAGCTTCTGCAGTGCAGACATTGTGTCATTTTGTTCCATCGATTGACGTGGCTGAAGAAAACCGAGTTAGTTTCCTACAGTTAAGGAGAGTGCGTTTGGTATGGTGGTTTCACACCAATCTGAATAAAGTGCATTTTGGGATCCACGGTATTCCATTTAGTTAGTGACATTTAGCATATTATGACAGTGCTATTGATTGTAGTATTTTCAGTGATAATGGTCTTCGACATACCAGGTATCTTTGGATTACACTTATGGACAGTCATTTTTCTTGGCGTAAGTTGAATTTTAAGATTCGTAAATTTGTAGTCAGTTCTTTTGAGAGTCCGCTGAGGCTGAATTTATTAGCGTATTCAGACTGCAGTGCTCATTAGTTATTATTTTTAAATAAACTTGCTGTTTTAAGTTAACTCAGTGTCATGTCGTCTCTCTTGCGTGACTGGCCCGATTTACCCGTTACAGTTATTTTACTTAACTATCTGTTATCATGACCATATAAATTTATGGAAAGGTAAGTAAACAGAAGAAAGTCACAGTGAATAAAATTATTTGCATAGCTGGTAATTTAAGCACTATACTTAAACTAAATAACATATGCTTTAAATGGGATTTTTATCTTGTATGTCTTTTTATAAATAAATTACATGATTATAAATATCAGGCAAAATCTCTTTCGCTCGTATGGTCAGGATGTTGTATGTGACCTTATACATATACAAACGAATGCAATGTAGTTTTGAGCTGAGTCTTAAAAATTAAACTTTGAAGAAATCTCAATATACTCTCCAACAACAATTAATAGAAGAAGAATAGTTTCGACAAAAAAGATAAATAACATAGATAGAACCAATAAACATTCGCCGAAAAATCTCCAAAAAATTGTATTTTGTGGCAAAAGTAAAATTATTTACTATTATGAGAAATTTAAAATTATTTGTGAATCCCATTATTACTTTTCGAACACATAGTGTTAAGCTGCGATCACACGTGCTATCCTAGAACATTCAATATCAGATGAGAATGTGATCAAATCTCAATTTACTCTAACAACAATTAATAGAAGAAAACAGATAGATCCAATAAACATTCGACGAAAAATCCCCAAAGTATTGTATTTTGCGACAAAAGTAAAATTCTTTACTATTATAAGAAATTTAAAATAATTTATGAATCTCATTATCACTTTTCGAACACATAGTATTAAGCTGCGATCACACATGTTATCCTATCACTTTCAATGTCAGATGCTTCTTCATAAACAGGTTATTTGAAAGGAAGACGGTCGAAAACCCAGCGCGCCATCAATGTTCATCAATCACGATGTTTTCGCAGTTTGTATCTTCTTCGACAAATCTTGAATTCTACCAATCAGAGTCCTCTTAAAATAGTTGTTCTTAGTTAATGGGTTAAAACTACTTTTTAAAATACATATTAGCAATCACTCGACATGGGATCTGTGTGTTTCTTAGATTTATGAATTTCTTTTGGTCTTTAAAACAACTCTACATTCAGTACAAAAGAAAGGCTGGGCGGAAACCAAGCGAGACAAAATAACACATTTTTCAGAATGTACTATAGTGCGTGTAATTTAAACTTAAGGAGAGTATCGTAATCATCGTTTTTGTGTATAAGTGAAAAATGTAACTACCAACCGCTGATTGAGCTTTCATTTAGCGAATATCAGTTATAGACCACTATTGCAAAAACTGCATAGAATTTCATAAACATCAGTCGACGGATTAGATATTTAATTCATTTTCAAAACCATTTCCAAACTGTTTTGTGACTGATTTTATAGGGAAAATCACCAAACAAATGTAACGGAGTATGAGTTATAAGGATTGCGGCAATGTAATCAATCATTAGTAGAGCAGAGGCAACGTCTTCAGTTTCAAATTATTAGGTCCAGCGTTCGAACCCAGCCGATTACATAGTATCAAAGATTTATAAAAATTTATTTTTGTTTTAACCTTTTGGGCACGTACACCAATAAGACTCCTTTAGGGGGAGCTGACGCATCTCCATGTTTTAGTCCAAAATATCCGCTATTTTGTAGCCCAAAGCCGCCTTTCGTCAAATCGCTGCCTTCAATACAGCTTTATGTCCCAATGAATGGAGGAGGATTCAGCCTGTATTACTGTCCTTGTACAAAATATGCTATGTGCATATGTGAACACGGCACATATAAAAAACTTCATGTGCATATAGAATAAAACGAAAACTATCTATATCGGTTGCTTAGATATATAACAAGAAATAAAATTTCAATAGATATTCTTGTTAAGCGAAAACATCATTAAAATATTTAATGCATTTCTTTACACAAATAACGTCTTATAATTAGACAGAGAATGAGATTTATTTGATTTTAATTGAAACTTTTATAATATTGCGTGAGCATGTAATTAAATTAAATGATCCGAAAGTATTTGTTGGCAATAAAGCACCAAAACTTTAATTTTGCAATACGGCATATGACTACAGATTCGTGAATAAAATAAATACTTCGAGTACAGATTAATCTTTAATGAAACTTTTAACGACCCATAAGTAATTAGATTTATATAAGTTTCCATTGCTTTATGAACGCAATTAAGAATTTGAAAATCTTTCTAAGCAGACAAATAACCTTGGTTTTCCTGCTTTATGTTTACAGCTTGCGTGGACAAAAATAAGGTTATTAAATATTTTTAAAAGGTAATTAATGTCTAATTAATTGCGCCTAGGAGAATTCGTGAAACAAATTTCTATGTATCCAACATATCAATTAAAAGAAATTAAATACATATTTATGAATCTAAAATGTAATAATGTATTAATTATAAAGAGATTTCTTAAACATATGTCCAAAAAGATTTTGCGGAATTCACACTTATAAATAAAACATTTACTGTTACTGTCAAAATTGCTAATTATGTGTATTAAACTGATGAAGAAAAATAAAGTTTGATTTATAAATTAACGAAATATTTCATTTAGTAGTGACATGCTTCATTAATTTGAACTTTCTTTAAATGAATTTAATCACTAGATTAGTGTCAAAGTATATGTGTTTAATCAAGGATACAATATCACTTTTAAAGATAATTTATGTAGGTAAGTAAGTCATGCCCGTTTAATTTTTAATTTTTATTTATAAAACTGAAATAAAAAGCATTTCTTTCATTCGAAAATAAAAGTAGTGCCGTCTTTTACTAAGGTCATAATGTTTATGTTTTCACATTTGTTAAGTGAATTAAAAATATATAGTTCATATTATTTTTATTATTCCAGTTTCTTGAACTGTTAAACGAGATAAGTATATAAGCATACGTTTTTACACCCTTCCCACTCCCCCCCCCCCCCCGCTCTCTGCAAATGTCTAAAGAATTTTCTTTTCGAAGATGTTTTGATTGTTTTATATTTTTAACCAGGAGTTATAAGATAAATAAATCGCCAACGCTTTCTCTATTTACAACAGACTTTTTGATTCTGATTATTTCAGTGTTTAAGCACGTAGTTTAATTAGTAATAGTTCATGCGTAGTCTGTTAAACTGTAGTCTGTATTTATTCCGGGGAGTTTATAATTTAGTTTTGAAATAGTAGCCGTAAAAATAAATTCTGAACTAGTTATATTATGAGTGCAAGCAGGTTATTTTTTTCGTAATCGGACTGCACGTGATACAGATATATTTAAAAACAATTCACGCTTGAAAATTATTAAATATATATATATATATATATATATAAAGATGAGACACAATTTTTAAACAAATTGCATTTGACAGTACATATTTTATCATGCTGTCAGTACTGTCAATATAACATCAGCGGTGCTGACGGACATGCTTTTTCTTTATAATATAGATTTAAAGTCTATATTTCTTCGATTCATTTATGTTTCAAGATGTTTAAATGTATTATACACGCTTTGAAACATAATAATATATTTCAATTAACAATATATTGCAATTTTAATATTTAAAGTTTGTACCTTTAATCGAGAGAGGAAAGGTTGGAGCATAATGTTGCTAGAGTCTGTCTCAATAGTAAGATAAAATGTGTCAATACGACGAAATCTGGGATATCAAAAGTTTTTCAAGTATCAAGTTTCTCAATTCTGACAAAAATACTGATGATATAGTGGACTAAATTGACGATTAAACTGCTTTATAGATGTATTTAGCTCCCAAATGTTAGTATTTTACTATATAAATAAGTAATATCGTTTTTAAGTTAAACATAGCAGTGGTCAAAATACCGGCCGAACCAGAGTGGTCTAAACACCAGCCAGCCAGTATTTAGACCTCTCTGGGTTTTTTTCTTGCGAAAAGAAGAAAATAAATGAAAGTATGGGATCATGGATGCTGTTTTGCTTTGTTGTGTCATCTGTGACACTGGTTACCAGATCACTTCACAGAAAATCGTTGTTGGAGACTCCAGAATCGTCCGCAATAAATGGGAAGAGAAAAAAAATGACGGAAGAAAAACTAAGAACATGCAGGGAAAAGGAGTAGAAATTGGATTTTTAAAAGGTAAAAAAAAAAAAAAAGAAATCCCACTGAGGAAGATGATGCAATTTGTGCCTTCTGCAAGAGCGCTTTCTCTGGGCACAAGAAGGGGAAACTTTGGGTTCGATGTTTAAAATGGTATACATGGGCCCATAGCGACTGCACCGACGCATAGCATGATTGCTATGTTTGTGAATTTTTTATTTCTGTAATCTACATTTCAAGCAGAAAGTTTTTTTTTTTTTTTTTTGTTTAACACGTTAAAAACAAAACTAGGAATAGAATGGAAATAAGACTGTCAGAGATAGTCGTGTTTATAAAATTGACAAAAATGCTTCTTTATTAAAAATTTCATGTTCTTTCTATACATATTAACACTAGAACGGCCGACAACTTCGACATCCTAAAACAGCCGTCGGTGTCATTTCGACCCCATTAATTTAATTATGCAAAATGGACGCGATAAATTATAATTTAACACTATATTCCGTCATTGTACTCTAATTAAGCTTATATTGTTATATTTTCACAAAAGAACGATGATTTGTTGTAAATTTTGTTTGGTGTCGAAATAACACCAACGGATGTTCTAGGTGAATTTGGCTGTAATTTTTTAAAAAATCGAATAGCATAATAAAAATTTCGATAGTGTGCTTATTCCGTAAAATTATTAAAAGTCATGCAATTTGAAGAATATAGGTGAAAAAATGTGATAGAGAGATAAGGCTAAATTCGGTTTGGTGTCGAAATGACACCAGTGGACGTTCTAGTGTTAAATGTTATCAATCAATAAAGTTTATTAAAACTATATTTTTATCTCTTAATGTTAGCTTTATTTGTGTGATTCTTTTTGAAAAAAATCTGAGGTAGCCAGTATTTAGACCCCATTTTCTAAACTCAAATATTTGTTGACTTTCGGAGTTGTTCTTTTACATAAAACGCTTTTTAAACTGAATTCTTTTTCTAAACGGATGTGAAACATATCAAGGTACACTACTGTGACTTTTTCGTCCACTAATTTTTAAAATTGTAGGATCTAGATAGAAAATAAAAGTGGTAGCCGGTATTTAAACATTCTCCTTTACTGTAAAGGCTGAATTAATTATCAGCATGTTCGGTAAATGCTGATTGTTGAAAGCTTCAAATGATTTCTGAGTGCTACAAAATCTGTATCTGACGAGGGGAATTAGAAAAGGAAGATTCAAATGCAAAAGGATTCTAGGACTCCATGGGGCGAGGTAGCGCAAAAGAATTCACTAAGCGAAATAAAATATTACTAAACATAAAATAAACACTTTAGAAATTTTATCAATTATTTTCCGTCTTTTTAAAAGAAGCAACTCTCTGCAAAATAGTAGTATCCTCAATTTTTTACGTCACATCGTCTCTAAACGAGGTTGGCGCCGACTAATTGTACAAAGTGTGCGGATCACCCTCAATCATAATAAAGGTCCCAGGTATTCTAAGCGAGGGAGAAATATTTAAAAAAATACATATTATTTAATGTAATTAAAATAAGTTATTATTGAACGTTTAATTAAGTTTTATAGACTTACTACAAATGAATTACTAATAATCATTTATATGTCATTATTCTTTAAAATGTATGAGATAGATTAATCAGTTTTAATTCTAAACACAAAAATCTGATTTGAAACTTACAAAGAACTTGAGAAATTTTTATCATTATATCCAATTTTAGTTGTCACCAGAGAGGCTGGATTGACACGAGTTTTTACTCTTTTATTGCACCTCCTTTCACATTCTAATCACGTGACATGGTTTTGGATATAGCGGAAAAGAAAGCCGTTTTCTTTGCATGGGATGAATGAAGCCTTTTAAATTTAGCTCTTCAATTATAACTACGATATAAGAGAAAAATCACTGCTTGCCGCGCACGAGTAGGGGGGGGGGGATTCCGTTTATACTCATTTCTTAAGACAATTTTTGTAAAAGATAAAGCCAGATTAAACAGCTTTGTCGCCAGAAGAAAAAACTGGTTCGCCAGTGGCGGCCTGCTTACCGCATTTGTCAAACCCTGGTTGACAAGATTGTGAAACTTCATGTTATAGAGATAAAATAATTCTACGGTGTACTCTTGTTTGAACTGTATTTGTGGACAATTGTATTAGAGTATCTCAGGTAGAAGAATGGTTTGTTACACACTTGACTCCAAAAAATAAGTCTGATAATGCGTATACTGACCAGAGTGCCATCTATTTTCTATATTTTAAGTTAAAAACGAAAATATTTTTCTAATTTCATGGATTAATATATTTTTTAGCTTTACATAAAAAAAAATCTATAGCTCTCCACGATGTGGGCAGTGGCATATTTAGCAGTGACGGGGAAGATTTTTTTACGCGTCACTATAAATTATACCTTCTAAAGAAAGTATTAAGTGAAACAAGTATTTTGAGTATTTTCAGCCTCTTAATTTTTAGCGTCCCATGCTAGAACTCTTCCCCCACTGACTTAACTTATGTGGGGAGTAAAATATAATGACAATTTAAAAATATGTTATGTTAATTTGAATGAAAATATGCATATGATTCCATTTAAATTCCAAAGAATAACCTTTAGAAGTAAAATATGTATTCCTTGATTATTGAACAATAACCCTAAATTAGGATTACGTTATTAGATATTTTCATCCGCTATGGTTTCGCTGAATCTTCAGATATGTTTTGTTTTTTTTGGTGTGTATGTGAGTGCGTGTGTTAGTTTTATTACGAGCGTTCCATGAAATAAAAAATATATTCTTTCTGTACATTTTTTAAATCTTCAACAACTAAAGAACGTAATATTTATTGCTATTTTATTTTTTAAAATATCAGTTATTGATTTTATGTGGGATAAAATAAATTTATTTGGGTAGCGTTCTGTCTGAACAAAATTTTAACTTCAAAATATTTGAACCGAATCGATGCAAAGTTATCCGACTAAGTAAGTCAGTAATAAAATTTTATAAGTATTTTAACAAAACAATAGTACTTGTTGTATTGTAACTTAATTGCAGTTATAAACATCAGTTTTAGAACTATTCTAAATCTACATTAGGATAATTAATCTCCCGGGGAAATTATAGTGGATTTAAAGTAATCACATAAATGCGTTTCTGCTGTTTAATGAACGCAATTTACCATCTGCAAATTTCTTTTTTCTATTTACACACTTGCATCATGGGAAAAAACTTGTTGAAAATGCTAAAGGTAATTAACTCTAATGTATTTATAAAACCTTGTTAGTAAATTAAAGGACTTACAGTGATAATTCCATGTATATATTGCTTTTTCGTAATTAAAATTTCCACGTTGTTATTTTATTTACAAATATTATATAATAGATACAGATTCGTAGAAATATTACAAAATTTTTAAGAATTACAATAAGGTTTGTAATATTACAAAATGTTACATTTAGTTTTTTTTTTTTTTTTTAATAAAATAATCTTTATAATGCTTGGTTCGATTATACTATATTTTGGAATTTAACTTAGCAAATTATGTAGTGAAAAATGCTAAATGGCTTTAAAAATTGAAATAAAAATTCATTCTCGAAGACAAATTGTTAAGAGAGAAGCCATTGTCATACATTAACTTTAATTCGTAATTTAAAATATGCATGGTGAAAGTAATGATATTGAAAAAAAAAGAGCAAAAATGTTATAATTATGAAAAAGACCCCTTCACAACTGAGGAATTGGTGTTTTTGTAACTGCCATAAAAAATCATGTGTTTTCTATAAATGCGACCCTGAAATCAAAACCAGGCTCGAAATTATAAATCAGGAGAGTGTTACAAGTCTTAAATAATTTAATAAGAATAATACAGGTAACATTAGGAAAACTATTGCTGATATATTTTAATGAATATGAAATTAACTTTAAAAAAATTCAATTTAATTTACTTCATTAATTGTTGAAAGGTGTTAAATAAAAATCATAAAAACGATAAACAGTTTTTTTCTACAGGGTGGTCATAAAAAAAACTTCGATATATGATCTCGTAGCAGCCTAACCAATCACCCAATCGAAAAGAAATTTCAGATATTGTTATTTGAAGGTATGTGCTCCAGATGGTGATGATTTAAAACAATAGAGCTTTCAAGGTTACGGTTACACTGAAAGAATTTCGAAACTTTTGAATGGCAACACCCACTTTTTCCTGCGCTGTTCCTCGGCACATTGAAAAACCATAAATGGCGTTGGGACGATACACGTATTACGAAAATTGCCTGCGAAAACCATTTGCAAAGAAAAGCATTATAAAGGACAAATGACAACACAGAGAGGAGGTGCACTCATGCACTTTGCATAATTCACAGGGAGACACAGCAGAAGCACCAATCATAGAACACCGTGTTTAAAGCATTGCGTGTGGAAAACCTTTAAAAAGATGTGTGGGAAGTTTGTTTCTTCACTCAGGTGTTGGAGCGTGCCAACAAGATAACCCTTACGGGGAAACAACGAGGTGAATTGATAAAACTGTTTTACCTGAACGGGGAAAATGCTGCCAAAGCAGTACTAGTTTATCGGCGACATCCTAAACTACGACGAGGTCCATGTTCCGTAAAAACTGTGCTTGATTTGGTAAAAAGAAGAAACTGTATGCACATGTGATAGACCGCAATCCGTGTTCCTGTTGAAGTTGCTGCGGAAGTGTATAATACGGTTAATGCATGTTCATTGCATACTGCAAGAAGTGTTAGACGCAATTTTGATGTACCGAAAACCACAGTCCTCAAGAACCTGCACTCCGTTCTGCAGATGTTTCCTTATCTTTTCTAGCGCGTCCAGATGTTGCAACATGGAGACGAGCAACAGCGTTTCAACTTTGCAAATTATTTCCTCATCAGATATGGTGAAGATAGCATGTGGCCGCTGCGGATATTATAGACGGATGGGGTACATTTCACCCTAACTGGTAACGTAAACTCCAAGAATTCATTCGCTGACGGAAATCTTCACGATGTGGCACCAACGCCTTTACACGAAGCTAAAGTGACTGTGTGGTGTGGTATCACAAGTACATTCGTTCTCGGTCCGTTCTTCTTCGAACAGACCATTTCCACAAGTATGAAAACATGCTCCATCACAATTACTTGGTAAACAACAATGTTGCGGAATTGTGTAATTACTGAATTTCAGCAGAGAAATATCGTTTAATGGCACTGTGTGGCTATTTAAGATGGTGCACCTCCACACGTCGCCACATGTCGCGACGAGTGCTACAACAGCACTATGCTGTTAGAGTCATCTCCCGTAACTTTGCAGTTTCGTGGCCACAGCGATCCTTTGACCTCACTCCGATGGATTTCTGGTTCTGGGGTTATCTGAAATCGAAAGTGTGCACATCAAATTCAAGAAATTTGTCAGTATTGAAAGATGCTATACAACTTGAAGTTATACAGATTCCTCCTGCGATGTTACTGCGTTGTCAACAATCTTCCGCATGCAATGCGTTATCCTCTGCGAAGGTGGGCACGTTAAAAACTGCTAATTCCAATAAAAGTTTTTCCCCTCTTCTCTCTTGTATTGTCATTGGTCCTTTATAATTCTATTCTTTGCAAATGTTTTACGCCGACAATTTTCGTCATGTGTGTATCGTTCCAACTCCATTTATGGGTTTTCAATATGCTGATGAATATGCTCAAGAAAAAAATGGGTGTTGCCATTCAAAAATTTCGGCATTTTTTCACTGTAACCTCTGAGAGTATCTATTGTTTTAAATAATCACGGTCTGGAGCGCATACCTTCAAATAACAATATCTGATATTTCCTTTCGATTAGTTGAGCGCTTAGGCCACTAGGGGTTCATAAACCGGGGAAATTCTTTTATGACTACCTTGTATATAAAATGGCTATATGTTTCGGCTTCATCGAAGCCTTTTTCAAGACACATGAGAATATTCTACCTTGCACGATCTGTAATACAATGAATTGAAATACTATCGTTGGCGTTATTCGCATTCTCTTTCAGATTACTCACGTTATTTTTACTTTGACGTTTATTTCCATGGAAAACGCAAACACCTTTAACAGCTTTTAAAAACATATTATCTCTGGGTGTTCGGATTTGGTATATATTTACTCGATTTGATTAAGTAAGTATTTTTCAGAAATAATCGTATCAGGTCCATTACAATTTACTTATTATCATTAAGAATACACATTCGATGCAAGTTATAATTTTTTACAAATAAATAATATATATATATATATATATATATATATATATATATATATTATTTATTTACTTTGTTTTATTTTTTGAAAGAAAAATATTTAAACGAAAAATGAATACACGAAATATTGATAAAAGATAAATAACAATAAAGATTTTACGATACACTTGAATGTTTACTCGATTATAAGATAATAGATATCTAAATTTAACTGCATAATGAAATCAATACAATTAGAATATTTCTTAACTTTATTAGGAGTAAAAAGCTTTTTTAATTACCTAATGATTAATTTTTTAATTAATTGATATAAAAATGTAATTTTGTTTTATTTTTAACCCTCTGACTGTCCAGCAAAAGGGCAAAATTGTAATGTTGTTTTCACTGTATTTTATTTTAAATGCTAGAAAAAGTTGATTATTCCAAAATTATACAAAAAGCTTAATTATGTATATGAATGTAAACTTTGTGGGCATCAATCATTACTCAGTGTATTAAAACTGCATTACATTTGTAGAATTATATTAATTTAAAAAATGCTTGTATTACAATGAAACCTGGAGCTTAGTGAACGTATTAACACGGGCTTGTCAGTGAGAGGGTTTTAAGGCAAACCATTTCCATTTTTTTGGAAAATATTACATGTTTAAAGTTTTCAAAGCTAACATTGCTTTTATAGTCATCCAGCACATATTTTCTGTTCTCATGCTAGAAGTCATGCTTGAAATACGCGCTGAAAGAATTGCGAAACATATATATGTGTACATCACACGTAATATGAAAAATTTTATTTTCTTTGTATTATCCATTTTTAAAACTTTACACTTATTAACTGCATTACCATATTATGTTCCATTGTTAAATAAAAAATGCGTAAGCTTCCAAAACACTTGCAATCCTCCTTTACATGTTTTTCAATCTTTATAAAAATCATATATAGAGATTTTCCGACACCTTTACTTTCCAAATTGACAATTAAAATGTATCCCTCACTTTTCCTGCTAGAAGCAGGCGCTACAACTACTTGAATTTCTATTGGTCAATTATCAAATATTTGCAGGGATCCTTGTGACGTCATTGTAGTTAAAATTATCAATTGTTGCTAACATTTAACCACAAACTACACTGCACACACTAAATATGTCTACCGTAATTTAAAATGCAAATTAAATGAATAAGTCTAAAAAGCCTGAATATTGTCTACCGTATATAAATATCATTCATATTGTTACATCTAGCTATATCTCATTATTGTCAAAAATATCGTTGAAAATTATTATTTAAATCTATGTTTCTTCTTATTATTATTCATGAAAATAATATTATACAGTATTCTTTCTGCACACCACAGAAGATCAAGATTATATATAAGACAAAATTTATTTTCCAAATTAGTCTAGGAATTATGTAAACTTATTTTTGAGAGCACAGAATTGTTTTCGTAGTCGTATTTTTCTTATTTTTCTAACATTGAAGGAGGATCATAAAACGTGAACTAAATTGAAACTCTATAATATTTTGCCTTTTTACAGTCCCTGGCCAAATTATTAGACGCAGTTGTTTTTATTATAATTTATTAAATATCTGGAAAGATACATGAGGAATTATCCTGAAACTTCAGGAGTGTAAACAACATGATAAACGTCATATATTTACGCGAAGATTTTTTCCCCAAACGCCATAAAGGGCCGTCAACAAATTGAAGAAAAACGAGTATCTTTTGGATAACTCTGTAAAAACTAATATTGCAAAAAGCATTCAAACTGTAGATTATGATTAAGTGGCTTATTGTAGTAATTTGGGTTCATTTTTATGAAGATAGACTGTATACTCGAAGAGAAATTCACGTTTTTATAAAAACAGTCCCAAATTTTACCAAGTTTTTTTGCTTATAATTTGCAGAGTTTTTAATATAAAAACAAGTTATTTTCAGAAAATATGACAATCAATATTATACACAAT
This sequence comes from Maratus michaelseni, assembly GCA_963931845.1. Classification (NCBI taxonomy): domain Eukaryota; kingdom Metazoa; phylum Arthropoda; class Arachnida; order Araneae; family Salticidae; genus Maratus; species Maratus michaelseni. The sequence goes on from OZ007587.1 coordinate 323,062,918, forward strand.
ACCCTGCCTTCAGAATTAAAAAATAATAAAAATTGTATGAAAAATGAGCAGGTTTACTAAATATTGTTTCACTGCGCATGCGTGAATTCAATCAAAATATACTGTGCATAATATATTAGCTAAATGTATAGACCAACTTTTACGAAAGTCTCAAAAACATAGCTTGAAAATTCTGATAGTAATCGTCGATAGAATAAGCTCGAATTTCGCTGTTCCCAAAAGGAAGCAAAAATATGAGGGGTTGTATCAAATATAGAATGAGAGACAATTCATTCTTATTATGGGCCCCACCAGTGGCTGAGAGGTTGTGCTCTCGAAGCTGGTAGACGGGAGGTGCTGGGTTCGATCCCAATCGCGCCCGTCGGCCTAATCGCTCGGAGTTTTCGTGGTTTTCTTTCGAGCCGTGGATTTTCTCCATGCGTAAATACGGATTAGGTTCCCTTAGAAAGTCCCCCACGAAGGGCACTCCCCCTGGGCCTATATCCCTAGTGTCGATAGTTGGCCGTCAATAATCAACCCAACCCAACTCATTCTTATTATGTCAACTTTCATAAGCTAGTATATTTGGATACAACCCCTCATCTTTTTTCTTCCTTTTGGGAACAGCGAAATTCGAGCTTATTCTATCGACGATTTCTATCAGAATTTTCAATTTATGTTTTTGAGACTTTCATAAAAGTTGTTCTATACATTTAGCTAATATATTATGCACAGTATATTTTGATTGAATTCGCGCATGCTCAGTGAAACAATATTTAATAAACCTGCTCATTTTTCATACAATTTTCATTATTTTTTAATTCTGATTCCAGGGTATTGTGTATAATTTTGTTTGTCATATTTTCTGAAAATAACGTGTTTTTGTATTAAAAACTCTGCAAATTATAAGCAAAAAACTTAGTAAAATTTGGGACTGTTTTTATAAAAACGTGAATTTCTCTTCAAGTATACATGCTATCTTCATAAAAATGAACCCAAATTATTACAATAAGCCACTTAATCATAATCTACAGTTTGAATGCTTTTTGCAATATTAGTTTTTACAGGGTTATCCAAAAGATATTCGTTTTTCTTCAATTTGTTGACGGCCCGTTATGGGGTTTCGGGAAAAAATCTTTGCGGAAATATATGACGTTTATCATGTTGTTTACACTCCTGAAGATTCAGGATAATTCCTCATGTATCTTTCCAGATATTTAATAAATTATAATAAAAACAACTGCGTCTAATAATTTGGCCAGGGACTGTATATTTAATTTTAAAAGATCCTAAACCAGCAACTAATCAGACGAAAATCTACTATAATTTCGAACACAATTAACTCTGAGCTTTTTTATTCAGTTGAAGATATAAAGCAGATGGGAATTAGTGAAAATCGAATTGTTATTATGCACATTCAATTTTCCCAAAGAAGAGAGCACAGAATTGTTTTCGTAGTCGTATTTTTCTTATTTTTCTAACATTGAAGGCCGATTATAACATCTTTGATTTCCTAAATCTGTATTATAATCTTTTCTTTTTAATGTATATAATCTAATTTAATTTTTAGTCCATGCAATATTATCGAATACATCAAATGACACCATTTATTTTCATATGTTATTTCATTTCAATCATATAAGACACCCTAATGGTCATTTCAAAGTCATAGCGATAATTTCAACTTGCTTAATGACAAATTAGATAATATGAAACTTAATATAATTTTTTTACCATGTTAGAACCAAGAACCGATAAATGCAAAGTGGGGCGCTGGCCTTGATTTAATTTTAGGACAGTTTTTTCAATACCATTGCGTTAAAGGAAATATTTTCGATGTCTTATAATGCATAATATGGGAATATAATGACATATTTTCAAAATTAACATGTTATTTGCTTTTAAGGCCATCTTACTCTAAAATAATGATTACAAAATTCAGCACGTAGAAAATAAGTACATTAATACCCCGATTTACGTCAGCAATTCGTTCCAAGACTAGTGACGTAAGTAGAGGTAAATTAGGATAAGCAATAAAAATTTACCAAAATAAAGTAGTTTCAAATACTTTTACTGCATTGCAAAAAATAACTGTTGATTTTACAGTATAAAACTGGCACCCCAGCTGCCAGTATTATACCGTAAAATTAACAGTATTACTGCTTGCGCGGCAGCGTATTACTGCTTATTTTACTATTTAATACTGTTAATTTTACGGTATAATACTGGCAGCTGGGGCGCCAGTTTTATACTGTAAAATCAACAGTTATTTTTTGCAGTGTGAGGTGCTTTTCCTCTCACAACATTTTACCTTGCTGTTACCATATTTCACACAAAACAAGGTAAATCTATTAAATGTTTCGTTGCAATATCTTCATTACTGTTAAAGTTCACAACAAAAACACGAGTTTGAATGGAATATCTCTATATTTGACTAAATAATTTAATTTCAACTCCTTGTTTTAATTTGTTGTCTTCGCGTATATGAATATTCCTTTTATTTCGCATGTATGAATGTTCGCATGTTAGGAGCATTCCTCCTAATTCAGGATACTATATATATATAGTACTTATTTCATAGCACATTACGATACTTACTTAATAATATTACAATAAACCAAAATGCAGTTACTGAAGTAAGCTAAAAAAATAATAATTAAGCATACTCACTTCTTGCACCATAAAAAAGTCAGTTTCTGTAATAACACCATCTTTATTCAAATCTAGAAATGAGAAAGCTTGATTCATAAATAGTTCATTTTCATAAATAGTAGGTTAGACTGATAATTTAAAAAGATATCACAATATTAAATTTAGGATATATTTTTAACGTATTTAAAATTATTCCCGCCGGAATAAGACTGGCAATAGGAAACTATTAAACACATGACTACACTTCAAACTTGACTTCCGTAAGAAATTATACAAGGTGTCCCAAAAACATTGACCTCGGCTTTTATTCCTTATATATTGATCATAGACATTATAAATTACAAAGTTATGTAAAAAAAGGTACAGAATTTTATGAAATCGATTACAATTTTGAGGGGATCAAATTTGTGAAGAATTATACTGCCCCCGTACAAAAGATTCTCAATGAGAAAAATTTTGCCCCATACACTAATAAGGTCATGTATAAAATTTCAGCATTTTATCATAAAAAGTCGTTGATATATAAAAATACATAAATTCTGACTTAAACCATTTTTCGATGCGTGGATATGAACTCGAAAAAGGGAAAAATCATGTTGGATGATCGCGTTTCAGGGGTCGTACACAAACTACTACAGAAAATAATGATTGCGCAAATAAATAATATTTGTGCTATTTACAAAAGTACCTAAACTGCGTAGAAATAATAATTTTCGCAAAGATTACAAAGCTTGTTCAAAATGTTTCCCATCCATTCCAACACAGAGCTGCATTTCTCTAATAACAGTTCTGTGCACTCGCTCATTTACATTTTATTTTATGATTAACCCCTCGCCAACTTTGTTTAAACATATTATGCGGCTTTTTATGATAACATGCTAAAATTTTTTACATGACCTTATTTGTGTATGGGGCACATTTTATTCTTTTGCGAATTTTTTGTACGGGGGCCGTATAAAAATGTAAATTATGTATTTCTTCAAATTTAATGCCCTTAATTTTTTTATAGATTCCATAAACATTTGTACGTTTTTTTACGTAACTTTGAAATTTATAACATATGTCTATGATAAATATATAAGGAAAAAAGACGAGATCAATGTTTTGGGGACACCCTGTATATTGATTATGCAACTGAAATCTCTATGTAATATATATCATTATATTTCCAGTCTGTAAAGTTTTAAATGCTAAAAGTTACTTACAGAGGCTGAATAGAATATATGTTTTTTTTTTTTATCTCTTTCATTTTTTTTATAATTTTTATAAATTTTAATTACTCTACTAAAATCCTATTGAATCTCTTTTTAAATTACTTTTTAGAGAAAATTAAAATATATTAATAATAAGTCCTCTTAATTATAACATGATTTTAACATAAACGCGACATTTATAAATGTATATATGAGGCTTTTGGCTTTGAATATTAATTTAACCAATTAAGTAAAATTTGTTGTAGCTAAATGCAAGTGCAGTATGATATTCTTTTTGGGTACTTACGCTAACAAATTCATTGTATCTCTCACAAGGAAAGTGTTAATAGGTACATTTCCATATTCAGAAGGAAAAACAAATAAATAGAAATAAACTAAAAAATCAACATATATGAACATAACAAAATTTTTAATTACATAGGGCAAGACATATTACTTTATATCCATTAAAAAATTAGAAAAATTTCTTTGTTTAGCAATTCACTGCTGTTTATGAAACAGTAAAATTACAATAAAATAAAATAAAATAAATTAACAAATAAATAAATAATAAAAATAAAAATAAGTAAATAAAATAAGATATTACAAAAGAAAAAAGAATTCTTCGAAGAAAAAAAAAGAAACCGTCTAAAACTAATCAGAAACATATGCAACAGTTTTTGTCATAAAGAAGAACGTTCTATATAAATAAATGCATTTAAAATAATTGTTAACTTGATTTCGTTGCAAAATATAAAGAGCTAAAATATCAAACAAAAATAAAAGAATATTAAGGCTAAAAAAGAAATGAAAAAAAAAATAACGATTCTGCATCTTTTATTATTCATTTTTAATATTTTTCATGTCTGCGCTAGTATGCTCACGAATAAATGCATTGCAAATGAAGATCCGCAAAACAATAATCGACAGATTTGGATAATTACAAGGCATCAACATATTTACTTGCGTATTTTTGTCACTATTTTCACCATTTCCTTGTTTCTAAAAGTAAGGGGTGCAAAAAATTCCCGAACTATTATTTTTATAGTATTAATTTTTCCTTGAAGGGCAACTTAAAATTACGAGAGAAATGGCCTTCTGTAATATGAGTATAACATTTTAATAAATGAATAATTAAGATAAATAAAATATATAGCAGTAGCAAAATTTCGCAGATAATTTTTTTAACTCAAACAGTATATAGTTTTTTAGTTTGTGGAACATACCACAATAAAATACGAAAAAAACTTTTTTATGTTTTGAAGCATCTAAGCATCTTCTATGAAACGTACATTCTAGATTCACAGCCGGTACAATAACTTTGAATTATTTTTGTTAGCGGTACTTTTTACGCTAATATCAAATAAGTGTTTAATTCACTCCAAATTCTCTTCCATCTGCCCTTCTACTGTAACTGTTTCATGCGGTAAACACTCTAAAATGCATAAGGAATTTTCAGTGCAAACAAATCAGCACCTGAAGGTTAACATAGAATACATTTAGAAATGGCCGTCTATATGATGAGTATCATCATACATTATAATACGAGCAAATGTTGTGTGCGTGGTTATGCAAATTTTATCGTAAAAGCGTCTCTAACGATTTTGACGAAATTTTGTATCCTACCGCTTTCGCCTACGAGAAGATCATTGGGTTATGTCATATGTTCCAGAAAATTTGATAAGTGGGTAATTTTTGGGTCACCGCGGATCAAGATAATTTTACCTAAAAAAACAGCTCTAACGATTTTGACCAAATTTCGTACTCTACTGTTTTTAGGCACGAGAAAACCATTTGACTGGGTCACATGTTCGAGAAAATTCAATTAGTGTGTCAATTTTGGATCACTGAGGGTCAAGCTAATTTTATGCAAAGAACGGCTGAAAGATTTTTATTTTTATTATTTTACCGTTTTCGAGTACAAGAAGACCATTTGGTTAGGTTACATGTTCGAGAAAATTTGTTTTGTCATTTTGGGTCACTACGGATCATGGTCAAGGTAATTTTAGGTAAACAATGACTGAAACTATTTTCACAAAATATTATTTCTTACCGTTTTGGATTATGAGAGGACCATTTGACTAAGTGACATGTTCGAGTAAATTCGATTAGTGGCAATTTTATCTAAAAAATAGTTGTAGCGATTTTGACTAACCTTTCTATCTTATCGTTTTTGGGCACGAGAAGACCATTGGGCTAGGTCACATGATCGGGAAAATTCGATTAATGTGTCATTTTGTGTCACTACGGGTCAGGGTCAAGCAAATTTTGTGTAAAAAACCGTTGAAACGGTTTTGACTATTTTTTTTTTCTGCCGTTTTCGAGCACGAAAAGACCATGGGCTGTTCTTCAATCTCCCAGATTAATTTATCATTCTTTGTTATTTCTTCATCTGCTCCTTCATCGGCACTGAGATATTTCTGAACTAAACTGTTTAGATCTGTTTTCAGCTTTCGTAATAAAGTGGATTTTTCCTTGACTTGTATAATGTCCGATCATCATCAATGTTTTTTATCATCAGACTGTACGTATTCATCTTTGAACTAAGAAGAGTTCGTTAGATTTGATTTTATATTGATATTCGACTTAATTCATTTAACGTGTATTTCTTATACATAGTTACTAGTCAGGACTCCGGGTCTACAGGAATGAAATATGATATTAATATGAATATTTGAAATATGAATATTATTATGAATATTTATTCGACGGACACTTTTTAGAAATGCATTATGTTTATTTGTTTTTCCGCTGGCGGGAGCGATGATTTATGTTTACATACTTCGAGCATGGCTCTGACTGAATGAATACTGAATACTCTTGCCACGAGAGGGCGTACATCAAAAAAGAAAAGGGGATCACAGATCACAGCCGTCTCAGGCAAAGCCATTAAATAATAAGCCCATTCAGATAAATGGGAAACTTTTCGCAAGTTGAAAATAGCGCCATCTAGCGGTTGGGAGTGCTGCATTTGGCACCAAGAATATTTTAATAAAATTTTGCTTCTAAAATTAATGCTTAAAATAAGGAGTTCATATTTTCTAAGAAAGTCGTTTGAAAATTCCGGTGTCAGTCAGTAATTTCACATTTTACGAACATAATTTGTCTGTGCCGGAAAGGGTTAATTGCATAGTGATGTAAATTTCCATCACTTTTTATTTAACTTTTAATAAATAAATCAACTTCTTCGCCACCACTATATTTATATAAATCCAGTAAATTTCCACTTTTTTTTTTCCTTATAGTTTTAGCTTTAATATAAAAGATACCAATAATTAGCAAGCTCTTAAACGAAGTGCAAAAACAAAACATCGATAAAAATCGTATAAAATATCGATATAAATAAATCGTATCGTTTCTCTGCGACACACTTCTGTTTTGTCCTCCTTCCGCAGCAGAGGTTTGACGCTAGTGTGTCGCTAACAAATTTAACACTATCTGACTGGCTTATTATTTAATGGCTTTGGTCTCAGGGGATGGGAGATGACGCAATACGCATCACTTAGTGTAGCTAGAGAGCCTTAAGTGTAGCTATAGATAAAGAAAAACCATGTCTTTCAGAGCGATTTTTAATAACCGAATACGAATAATTTTCTTCGGAAAGTGCAGAAATATATCATTCTTTAAAAGTACCATTTTGCATGCAAACAAAAATTTCAGTTCCAGACGAGAATTTATACTTTCAAAAGCATATTAGCCTGGAAAAATAATTTCTCTATACTAATTTTTTTTTTTTTTTTTTTTTACACCGAAACAAACTCGTTTAAAAAATGTGCGAGCAGCCTCTACATAATTTCGTTAATCACACTTTACTGTTTTTTTCTGAATAATATCCAGACATTATCGTACACGTTTATTTCCAAGGATATTTTCATTGTTTGAAAATAAAAATAAATAACACTTTAATCTTGAAGTTTTTTTCTTTAATATTGAATTAACTAAAAATTTCTAAATAAATACTAAAAGTACCCGGTTGCTTATTAAAAAGCAGAATCTTCAGCCATTAAAAAATAATAATACTAACTTACCATAGAATGTGTTGAATTCATGAAGTAACTTGTTTTTTCTAAAATCCGATAAAGGCGCATTGTTCTTTTTTATTTTTCCGATATCTTGCCCCATACTTAATTTTCATAAAACCTGTAAATAATAATTTAAAAAAAAACTTTAGTTTTAATAATATTTTTTTCTAATTATAATCTATTTCCATATCAGATTATTTACTAATTTTTAAACAGACTTTATCATCATATTTCTTTAACCCAACATCCGCCGATGTTACGTTAGCACAATGATAAAAATAAATGCATATGAAACTAGTCGTTGAGGGCCACCGTAATACTTACCCATCATGGATATACATAATGTAAAATATTAAAATAAAAATGCGTAAACTACTTATAAAATGCATTGCAATTCGAATAAAATAGTGGCTTGATGACGTCATAAACTTTAAAGGCACGATTACTGAATTGCTTGAAAGAAACATCCTTATAACTCCAAAAACAATAATCCTATTAACTAGCGGTTTATTGCATCTGATTAAGCGTCTCATTTTCAATTAAAATATACCTTTGAAGTGAAATTTGGATGAAATACAGGGTCATGAAAAATCGAAGAGTGTGGCAAATAGGATTCCAAATATCTCGGCAACTCATTATCCGATCGACTTCATGCTTTATGCAAAATTTATGTTTTTTTATTGTCTCTTATGTTCATTTCTTAAAATAAACAATTTCGAAAATTTTTATATACCTTTTATCAGAACGAATATTTCGAGAGTCCGAAAAAAATTGTTCCGGTTAATCGAGGTTATTGAAATGGAATAGGCTTCTTCCCATTATTACATACTAAGTACATACCAAATTGTAAGTCTCTATTTCAATTTTTTCGGGAGATAGAGCGTTTACAGACACACACACAGACATACAGACACACAGACACACAGACGGACGGCAAAATTTTTTTTCTAAAAATATGTTTTTCGGAATCTCCAGTGTCTGAAACGTGTAAATCCGTCAAAAAAAATTTTTCGACTTTCAAAACGATTACAAGACTTACCCTATACTACGTATGATGGGTAAGTAATATTAACTACCAAGCACTTTCAGAATAAAAAAAATGTCTTATTTAATTCTTTGATTACGGGTTTGGACATATATCGTCCCAGCCCCTATTTCAATATTCTATTCGCAGCACTTTAAAAATATATATATATATGCCATAAAGTTATACTAGTATACTTTCGAGAGCAACCTACCACAAAGAATTTTTTTTTTTTTAAATAGTGATACCAGTGAATATAAAAAAAAGTTGGCAGTCCTAGCCCGTGAATAAAATTTATTGGCAAACAGTTGCCGAACAGTTGATGTCGGTGAAGGAGCTTCGAAGTTGAAATCAATCTAACGCCCAGTCTATCGCAAGTAGAGTGTCTTGTATTAACCCTTTCCGGCGCGGAGTAAGTCTGTTTGTAAAATGATGAAATATTAGACTGACACCAGAATTTAAAAACGAATTCATTAGAAAATAAAAACTTGCTTATTTTCCGATACTTAATAAAAGGATAATTTTAATTAAATATTCTTGGTGCCGTTTGTCAGTTTCGGAATTAAAATTAGGTGTCCTTTTTTGTGGACACCGCCCGTTAAAGGGTTAAATTGAGCAAAGTTAAGATGTAGTATTAACATATATTATAATGATAAAGGAGCAAATACAACAAGTGGGTAAGTGTGATCGAAGATCGCTCAAAGGGTTTCGTTTAATATTCCTTTCAAAACACTTTGTCCTTTCTTTAATAAATCCAAATAAATTTCATTTAGCCAAAAAAAAAAAAAAAAAAAAATTATAAATAAATAAATAAAAAAAAAAAAAAGGTCATGTTTTTTAGAAAGTAAAAAATTACCGTTTTTTCTTTTTCGAATATATAAACCCGCCCGATAGCGAGCTAAACCCGCTATTATACTCTGTTATAATAATATCTGTCATGCGGACTAAATGCGATATGTAAAAAAATAATTTCAAAATTAAACATGTTGTACACCTACAAAATTTTAAAATATGCGATTATTTCCATAATCGGATTTTTATCATGATTCAATATGTTTCTCAAACTCATATATTTACTATTCTCTATTACTCATATTGATACTCGCTTTGTATTATTCTCAAACATTTAAAAAATTCGTTAAACTTCCAATATGACGTCAGATTTTCTTTTTAATTCTCTAATGACGTGATATTAATCTGCTTTGTGTACATACACCTACTCATACTCCTTGTATTATTGAGAAATTTATTATTGAAAATTTCCGTTTTATTACCACTATGACGTCAAACATTTTTGTTTCATATTAATATATTTTTTTTCAATTGGTGAAACTTTTTATTTCATTTTCATTTTTCTCGTGGAAAGCGTTCAATAGAAAATTAATTATTGTAGAAAGAATTTCATTGTGGATTTTTAATTTTTGGCAACTGCTTTAACGAAAAATGTTTCAATTTCATAAGAAAAGGTTGTTAGAATTTTGGATTTTATCTCTATTTATTAAAATAATACGATTTTTTTTTAAATTTTAATATTTTGAGCTTCATAGCTGGTATTCAGCTAGATATATACAAAGTTTCAACTCTGTAAGTTACATAGTTTCTGAGAATGGCTCTGTGACGGACAGACAACGCAGCGGGAGTAATAGGGTTTCGTGAGATGAACGGAACCCTAATAAAAACTAGATGTAAAATTAAGAAATGAAATGATAATAAATTTGGAATAATAAAGTAAAGCGAAAGATATGATGAGTAGAGTCTGGATATTGAGAAGAACGTGAAATGGCATAGCTGTATAATTAACCACTTGTAAGGAAGTTGAAAAAGTAAAAAATAGGGTTTCGAATATCTTCGTGAAACAGCATTATAAATGACAGGTGGTGAAAAGGCGGGCAAAGCTTAAACAAAAAAAAGCACTCAAAAAAGCCATACATTTTTTTTTTTTTTGTACAGCTTAGATATTGAGTTTTATTACTGAGTTAAAAAAAAAAAAAAAAAAAAAAAAAAGAGAGAGAGAGAATTTACTGACATAAACTTTACGATAAAATAAAGCGAAGATCACCTTTCGAAATTAGTGGTGGGAAACGATTTTCAGTAAAAAGGTTGAAATCCCTTACCTTATAGTTTTAGAGGTCAATGGATTAAATGCAATGAATAATTATAGATATGCAACTAAAAATGGATATTTTAAAGATTTATTTTACCATTAAAATGTAATATTTTCCCATTAAACTCGCGTTATGTTATTATTCACGGACCAGTCAATTCACTTTAAGGAAGGATCAATTCAAGGTACTAGAGTATGCTGCACCTATACTGTCTACATTACAAATACGGCAGGAATAAAAATGAGAGAAATAGAGGTAATTTTTCAAAAAAAAATACTTACGTAAATCTAAATTAAATTTTTGCCAGTGGTATGTTTTAAATTAATTTAAAAAATATGGTCTTCTAGGTTAAGTAGTATCACTTAGGGCTACATATCCTACTGACATAAAAACAAATATATTATTTATACAGACAAAATTATAATTAAATACGTAATAAATAAAAGCATGACTGAAATACATTGAATAAGCAATTGTAAGCCCTTTTATATACATTTTTTTTTTACTATTTAAAAATTATATTAATTTAATAAACTCTATTTCCATGTAAACCATAATAATAATTATTACTAAATAGTAATATATTTATATATTACTATTTATATTTTATATTATATATATAAATAATTTTTATATATAGTAAGCATACATATTTCTTGCATGTTACAAAATTTCGAAAATACTATTTATCGGTAGTTAAAATAAAATATCTGAAGGTTCATTTAATACAATAGGCACACTATAATTCAAACTCGATTAATTCGAATTAACCATAAAGTCTGGAAAACTTTGAATTACAGCTAATGTTAATTTTTTTTTCGTTAATTTGAAATCGTTTTTAATGAAATCGGTTAACCCATTTTAGGTCGGTGTAAAGTCGTATATAACCGATGACTTTGAATTTCGTTCCTTCGTTAAATTGTTTTATTTGTATTGTATTAAGGTGGAGTAAATTATAAAATAAAGTTTAAAATTTCGAAATACAGTAGTGATTAAAATTTGCCTCTTCGCTTACAATTTAACAGAAAAGATTTCTGGTCAATTGAATATTGTTTTGAGCCCTTTACCAGGCCTTGAAATTACGATGACTATTATATTTCGAAATTGTGAAATTTATTTTTACATATGTCACAATTTTCGTAATTGCAAAGCCTATTAGAGGGTTCAAGACATCAATCGTTTGACCAGAATTTTTCTTTCATTAAATACGCAGTAAAAAAGCAAATTTTAATCACTATTGTATTTAGAAATTGTAAACTTTACTTTTTTTTACTTCACCCTAATGATGATGTCTGTCTTTTAAAGGAATGTTCAGAAAAAAAATGCCTTCACGAACTTTACTACAGTAATCAATGTACAGAAATACGACAATTAATTTTTTTCGGATTTACATAAAATGATTTTCAAAAATTAATTTAAATTTGTTTAGATAACATCCCGTTGACATTTAATTTTACAAATTCGATGTCAAAACAAGACGTTATATTTGTTTGAAAGATGTCTCGAGCATCTGCAACCAGAGTATTTTTAAGTTTATCGTTCAAGTTAGTGGATCGGGGCATAGAGCCGTAGATCACCGTAACATATTTCGATAAATATTAACTACTAGCGGCCCGTACCGGCTTTGCACGGGTAGACAATGTAATTTTTTTATTACATTCGTTTTCCTGAATTTCGCGCTCCAACCTAAAACTGTTGCTGAGATATGGCGAATTGACCTAAAACTTTCGAATCCCACTTTAACCACCTTCGAGGGGGGTGGGGGGATTTCTAAATTCACTGAAATACGTGTTTAATCATTTGTTTAGTAGATTTGTTTTCCTGAATTTCGCTCACGTACATAAAACAGCTGCTGAGATATGGCGAAATGTCCTAAAATTTTCAAAACCACCCCCTTTAAAACCCTTCGGGGGGAATTTCTAAAATCACTGAAATGCGTGTTTATCCATTTTTTTAGTAGATTTGTTTTCTGGAATTTCAAGCTCATACCTATAACTGCTGCTGAGATATGGCAAAATGACCTAAAACATTCGACCTCCCCCCTTTAACCCCTCATAGTGTCTGAATTTCTAAAGTCGCTGAAATATGTGTTTAAATATTTTTTAGTAGATTTGTTTTCATGATTTTCGCACTCCTACCTATAACTGCTGCTGAGATATGGCGAAATGACGTAAAAGATTCGACCACCACCCTTTAACCCCCTCCGGGAGGGGAAATTCTAAAATCCCCGAAATACATGTTTAATCATGGTTTTAGTAGATTTATTTTCTTGATTTTTGTGCTCTTAAGGAAATTGCTGCTGAGATACGGCAAAATGACCTAAAACCTTCGACCACCCCCCTCTTTAACGCCTCGGGTGGCGAATTTCTAAAATCGTTGAAATAAATGTTTAATCATTTTTTTAGTAGATTTATTTTCCTGATTTTCGCGCTCCTACCTATAACTGCAGCTGAGATGTGGCGAAATGACCTAAAACATTCGACCACCCCCCTTTAACCCCCTTCTGGGGGGAATTTCTAAAATCGCCGAAATAGGTGTTTAATAATTTTTTTAGTAGATTTGTTTTCTTGATTTTCGCGTTCCTACCTATAACTGCTGCTGACATATGGCGAAATGACCTAAAACATTCGACCACCCCCCTTTAACCCCCTTCTGGGGGGAATTTCTAAAATCTCTGAAATAGGTGTTTAATCATTTTTTTAGTAGATTTGTCTTCTGGAATTTCAAGCTCCTACCTATAACTGCTGCTGAGATATGGCAAAATGACCTAAAACATTCGACCACCCCCCCTTTAACCCCTTCTGGGGGGAATTTCTAAAATCGCTGAAATAGGTGTTTAATCATTTTTTTAGTCGATTTGTTTTCTGGAATTTCAAGCTCCTACCTATAACTGCTGCTGAGATATGACGAAATGATCTAAAACATTCGACCACCCCCATTTAACCCCCTTCTGGGGGGAATTTCTAAAATCGCTGAAACATGTTTCTAATCATTTTTTTAGTAGATTCGTTTTCTGGAATTTCAAGCTCCTACCTATAACTGCTGCTGTGGTATGGCAAAATGACCTAAAACATTCGAACCCCCCTTTAACCCCCTCCTGGGGGGAATTTCTAAAATCGCTGAAATAGGTGTTTAATCATTTTTTTAGTAGATTTGTTTTCTTGATTTTCGCGTTCCTACCTATAACTGCTGTTGAGATATGGCGAAATGACCTAAAACATTCGACCACCCCCCTTTAACACCCTTCGGGGGGGAATTTTCAAAAATCCCTTCTTATTGCTTGCCTAGGCCATAACAGCAATTTACAGTCCAAATTGTGTGATCCTGACTTTAGTAGTTTCGGCTGGGCGTTGATGAGTCACCCAGTCAGTCAGTCAGTCACCGTTTCCTCTTTATATAATAGTATAGATAATCTCCAAAAATCTTGAATGTACTCATAAAGATATGTAAGTAAAAATTATAAAAAATTCAGTTTATAAATTTTTTTTGACCATGACCTAAAATGGGACAATTCGAACAAAAACAGAATATTTTTAACATTTTCCAACATAGTTGAAAAGTGTTTATTATGAATTCAATTTGTCTATCTGTCTGTCCGTACTCCAACTCGTCTAAATATACTTGGATTACCATGCCATTGATATATGTTAATGCGGTTTACTTCGGCAAGTTCTACATTAAAAGTTAAGCATGTTGCGTTTATAGTTAATTTACAGAGACACTCAAAAGAATTCCATTACATTACGGTCTATGAGGAAATATCGTTTGCGGTGCATTTTAATGACGTTACGCTATTTTAAACATATGGAAATTGATATATATCACTGAAAGACTTACTATAGAATCTTACCTCATATACCTCCTATACCTCTTATCTTGAAGTGGCTTACTATAGAATAAAGTGTTCAGAACATTCATCGTTCATTTACAGGGACACTCCAAATAATTCGGTTAACAGTCTAAGAAGAATAACTACTGGAAGTGTGTTTTAAGTTGTGGTAAGCATTTTTAAATTAAACAAATTGTTTTGCGTACTACTCGGTACATAAATTGTATAGATGATATACAGGACAGCACGGAAAATCTCAAGTATATTTCCGTTTATTAGCTGAAATTGCTGAATGAGAATTTACAACTGTGCTATGCGTTTCCTAATTGAACTAAATTTTAGCACGCTATGTAGTACATATGCAAATCTATAGATCATATACAAGGCTGCACAAAAGAATTCGAATATTTTTTTTTTACTATTGATAGGAATTCCTGGAATTGGGTTTTCAAATGTGTTATAGGTTTTTCAAATTATTTACTTAAACATCGTCTTTCACCTTATTAAACGGTGAAATTTTGCTAAAGTTTTCTGGAAATTTTGCAAAATATTTCGTAATCTATGCTTTACGCATGGTTTTTCGTTCGTTTTATTTTTATTTTTTTTTAAATTTTTTTTTAAGTTACGAAATTAATAGAAAATAGTGTGAAAAATTGAAAGATTTTAAAAAATCCGGGAAATTATCTGGTATCAATTAAATTATTGCTGGAAACGATTCGGTGAAGAGAATTGATTCGAGAAATGATTTCTGGTCAGATGATGAGACTTCTAGAGCCCCTCCAGTCAGAGAAAGAAGTTTTCCATTTATTTGTTAAACAGTAAGTTTTATCGTAAACACAGTCATTATGAAAATTGAAATTTTCTATATTTTGATTAATTATTTTAATTTTTAATTAATCATCAGCGAATTTTATTTCTTGAATAGAAAAGGCGACTCAAGAGATATAATTCGCAGATGATTAATTAACAAGTAAGATAATTAATTAAAATATAGAAAATTTCAATTTTTATAAGAACTATGTTTACGATAAAACTTACTGTTTAACAGATGTCTGGAAAAAACGAATTTTTTTATCTTTCAGATTTGACCTTGAATACTTTTTTTTTTTTTTTTTTTTTTTTTGCTCGAGCTAGATTGATTAAGATTTTTGAACTGTCATTTAGAATGATATTTTATAGGTTTTTGCAAATTTTCAGCTCTTCGGTATTTTTGGCTATGTTAAATGTTTATTTTGACTGGACTATAAACACCTTATTGAAAAATCTGTAATGTATGTCAATCACAATTTGAAAATTTAATTCACATGGAGTCAAGGGTGAAATATTTATTCGTAATTGAAATATTGTCCGATAAACGTAGGACTAACAAATTGTGGCAAACTTTTCTAAAACTGGGATTTTTTTAAATATTAATACATCTAAAATTTTTTATTATAATTTATTTTTGTTATTATGATTGCTTTTACGATAAAGGTTAAATATTTTTACCTTTTTAAAAATTAATGTGCTTAAATAATTTTATTTTAGATTTTAATATTTTTTTATAATTTAATACGATGAAAACAATTCAAATTATAGAAATTGGGCATTTTTTTTTTTTTTATCAATGTTGGACAAATATATATATCTTTTTTTTTTCCTGATAACATTAAAAGTAATTTTCTTTTTTAAAATCGGATAATTCGAACTTTTATCCAATGTCGAGTCGACAAGAGTCTAATGCACTTGCTTTCTTTACTCTCTCTCTCTCTCTCTTTTTTTTTTTTTTTGTTACAAGAGTTTTTGTGACATTGCTTTTAAATGTCCATAAACGTTTTTACAATTATATGAAATTAGCCTAAACTAAAGCATACCCTTTTCATTTGAAATATATTTCCCAGATGGCAGCACTACACTTATTCGAGTTGTAGGTTTAATAATCTCCAAATAGGAAACCGTGCTTGATGTCCACAGAATAAAATTTCACCGATTTATTTTACTAATTTTACATACAAAGGGAAAAACAAATTATCAAAGTGCAGTTTAAGTAAAATGTGGAAACTTTTGTTTTCCAGTTTATTAAATGAGAATGAAAATGAGATAAAGTACGCCATTTCTTTGTACTGAAATACATAACCATGGACTAATCATACTTAACATTTTTAGCAAAACTACATTAGATGTTATTAGATATATATCCGATGTCTTTGTACTACAACAATGCAGATACTTTATTTTTTTTTCTTGTGTCTGTGCGTTAAATTTTTCAGAAATTTGCATATAAAATAAAATATTAAACTTATGTCAATTCATTTTTAACACTTTTCAACTTAGTTGAAAAGAATTTATGAATTCGATTTGTCTGGCCATGCTCTAACTCGCCTAAATATACTGGGTTTGATAGGTAATTTTTATTATGTTACTATGTTCACTATAGAATGTTCGCGATTGAAAAGGAAGTTTGTAGCATTTATAGTTCATTTACAGGGACACAAAAAAGACTTTACATTATGGTCTATGAAGAAAAGTCGTTTGTACTGCATTTTATTTAAATAGCTTATTTAGAAACATTTTATTGTATGAGAAAATCAAACTTCTTAAGTAGTAAGTATTCTTTGAAGTTGGAAAGTGTTTCATAATCTATGCCTGATTTTTTGTTCTTGTTACTTACCCATCATACGTAGTATAGTGTAAGTCTTGTAATTGTTTTGAAAATCGAAAAAAAAAAATTGACGTATTTACACGTTTCAGGCACTGGAGATACCGAAAAACATTTTTAGAGAAAAAAAAATGCCGTCCGCCTGTCTGTCTGTGTGTGCGTCTGTAAACGCTCTATCTCCCGAACAAATTGAGGTAGAGACTTGAAATTTGGTATGTACTTAGTACGTAATAATTTGAAGAAGCTTATTGAATTTCAGCAACTTCGAATATTCGGAACTATTTTTTTGGACTCTCGAAATATTCGTTCTGATAAAAGGTATATAAAAATTTTCGAATAATTAAAAATAGGACAATTGCACCATGTTATGTAATTAAAATAATGTATTAAAATCAAATACAACATAGCAAATGTATTTGATTTTAATACATTATTTTAAAAAATTTTGAAATTGTTTATTTTAAGAAGTGAATATAAAAGACAATAAAAAGACATAAATTTTGCATCTAGAATGAAGTCGATCGGATAATTAGTTGCAGAGATATTTGTAATTATATTTTCCACACTCTTCGATATTTCATGATCCTGTATTTCATTGAAATTTCAATTTAAAGATATATTTTAATTGGAAATAAGACGCTTAATCCGACGCAGTAAACCGTTACTTAATATGATTATCAATTTTGGAGTTATAGAGAATTTAACGTTTATGACGTCATCAAACCACGATTTTATTCGAATTGCAATGCATTTTATAAATAGTTTACATGTGTTGTTTTCATATTTTATATTATGCATATCCATGATGGGTAAGTATTATGATGACCCCCAACGACTAGTTTTCGTTTATTGTAACAAACCATTTTCAGCCATCTAAAAACTCGTCAACATATTATTCATATCTATATCCGTGGATATAATACATACAGATGCAGATTTTGAAGATCAAATGTTTATTTTTAAGTGTGCGTGACTTTGAATTGATAGCTTTGGCCATTTCGTGCTTTTCACAAATAAAAGCAGTTGTAAAACGAGGCTGTTATCGCTTATATTTTAATGCGACGAAAGAGAACGTGAGATGATGTTATACTTATGTTGATTTTATAAATAATAAATAAAGTCTACTGTGTTATTTGAAATTATTTTATCATCATCATATATATTATTTCTCCTGTCAACATCCCTTTTTCTAAGAAAATACGAAACGCAGAACGACGAATGAGATAGCATATGAAAGGATTTTGAACAGGCTTCTGACATAGCACACTTAACATTTCGTTAAAACATGTTTTTTATTAAAATTTGCTGAAAATTAAAAATTAAATCGGCATTGTTTTTATAAAAGAAATGAAAGGTTTTCGTCAATTTATTGTTGCGACAAAAATACAATACCACATTATATGATGCTCAGCAATTATAATAAAAAACACCGCCCGGGTTTTTTAAATATTTATGATTAAAAAGCGAAATTGAAATTGAAATGTTTAGATTTATATTTCTATGTCATTTCTATAGACTTGAGATAAGACAGACCGATATTTCCCATTCAGCGGGGACGGGAAAAGTGAGGCAGACATGTGTCACGTGTGTTAGGGGAATTAGTTAGGGAATAGGTTTCCAAATTGGCGATTTTTCGTTTTATTGGCGTTACTCATAATTCATACTAAAAGTAATTCTCATGAAAAAAAATTTCTCTTATTTTGTAATATTTATTTTCATTTGAATATATGTTTCCATCCTCAGTTTAATCAGGAGTTTAGAAAAGTTGGATTGGATTTTATCGAAGTCCGGTTGGCTGTGTGACAAACATAAACTCGTATTTTGTTGCATTCAAACTGAGAAGAAAATTTCTACTAAAGACAAAAATCAAACTTAGAAAACTTAAATAATATTAAAATTGAATAAAATAGAATATTTTATGGCTTCTTGAAATTAAGATCCTTCTCAAATCCGAACTAGGTACTTTCTGACACATTTTTTAAATCATTGCTTTTCGCAAACGTATCACACTGACAAGTGTTCTTATTAAGAAACTATGTAATCGAACCGTTTCTTCCGTTTTTTTTTTTTTTTTTTAATGTAAAGGTAGAATATTTTTCAGAAAATGCTGTCGAAGTTGGCGTTTTGAACCGAATTTCCAGACGCAACAGCGCAGGATAGGGGAAAAAAACCTGCCGCCATGAGAATGCAATCGCTCATAACTCAAGTTATAATTCATTTATCGGAAAATGATAAAACTGTTCGATTACAAATCAGTTCAATAATCATGTCTGCAAGTATCATGCTTTCATGTTTAAAAATGAGTCAGGAAATGTGTCAGAAAGTTTCGCGTTGTTGAGAGATGAAAAATATGTTTTAAGAAATGCTTTTTTCTTATTTTATTAAACCTTTTTTATTTTTTTGCCAGCCCTTTCCACGACTCATTGAATACTAAATATTTAAAGCCACACGAAAAAAGAAAAAAAAATGAACACGTTTTGTTATTTGAAACATTTTGTTTTGAAGAATATGTATAAATATACAATAATCATACATACATGACAGTTACAACTTGTACAGATATAACTTGAGTTATGGGCGATTGCTTTCTCAGGGCGGCAGGTTTTTTTCCCTGTCCTGCGCTGTTGCGTCTGGAAATTCGGTTCAAACCATGTTAAAAAAGTAAACGCGTTCCTATTTTTATTCCCATTGTTATTTTAAGAACTATTTAATGTAGAAATAGGTGAAAATAGTTCTGTCAAAAAAGTTTTATAAGATCAAAAATCTATGAATAGCAAATTAACCTTCTTTTATAGATGCATACATTAGACTAGATTGCGGTGTGCAGTGTCCAATCATTTTTTTAATTTGTCTAATATTTTAAGATTTTTTTTTTCAATTTTTTATTCAAAATTTCATTTTCTGGATAGAAATTCATTTCATATTTTCATCAAAAAGTTTTTAATTTATTGTTGTCAGATTTTAAAAAAGAGCAAATAATAATTCCAAATATTTTTCAATTCAAAAATATATTTACGTGAATATAAAACGAGTAGGAAAACTTCAAAATATTTCCATTATTACGCGTGAAGAGCATTTGATGATAAACATTGTGTTATATCTAAAACAATATATTTAAAAAAAATTTCTTATAGTATCTAAAATAAAACTGTTCTTCTAGACATTATCGTAAAAGTCCAAGAGGCAGCGATATTTTTTACTAAACCATTTTGGACACAGTCATATAAATAAAACAAGAAAACGTTCTATAATAAATATGCGAAATGCTATTTTTCTTCTTTTATTTAAAACCTTTATTTTTCAAAAAAAGGATGGAGTAGGTAGTGTCATCTAATTCATATGATCACAATACTGCTAATGAAAATTTTAAATTTACGTTAATATTTAAAAAAAAAATTTCATCATTAGCCTAAGCATTAATTGTCCTGGTATTCTTTGTGTATACCTTTTTTTTTCTCTTTGGAATAAGAAAATTGTCGTTTGTTGCAAAAAATTGCGATAATTTATAACATTAATTATATATTGGAACTATTTCCTCAATTTCTTAAATTCTTAGAAAATGTTTCTTTTTTATAATGATAATTTCTCGAAAAACTTATCAAAAAACAAATTTTAAATAATCATTTTTAAAATTAAATACGCATTTAAAAATTATTTATACCTGAACATTACGAATAATTTAAGAAACACTTACAGTAGTCAGAAATATAAATGCATTGCATGGGGAAAGAAAATTACAATCTGGCGTAAAAGAATGTCGCCAAGATAGAAAACGGGAGCTTTTCATTTAAAAATAAATAATAATAATAATAAAATGATTTAAAACTTATCTAATAAAAGCACATACATTATTGTAAAATATTTTGTTTAAGAAACTAATATGCTTCATTTACGGGGCAAAATACCAATCATTATCAAATAATGACACTGCTTCAAGTATGAATTATTATTATTATTTAAAAGAAAACAAGCTTTTAAAATAAATCTAAGACTCCTGTATGAAAGTTTATGCTTCCTTTTTTGACACATCTTGATTTACATCCATATGCTCTGCAATTTGTCACCATTATTATTTACAAAATAAGAAACAAAACTGTCTGTGTGTTTGTTTCGGAAGCAACCCCATGTAAATCCTATGGACGAAAGACGCGGGCAAACGCGTGTGGGAGAAAGAAGTCCATATGTCACGTGACTTTATGTGTGCTTCAGAAAAAGGTTGCCATAGCCCTCTCCAGTTTATTTCATCTCGATGGTCATTTCTTCATGTTTTTCCCGAAGCGGATGACGTAATCCTCTAATGCAGTCAAAATACGATTGTTAATTTTTTTCCCCTCTAGCGTGCCTTTTGCAATCTTGGATCAGTTTTTACTCTAACTTTGATGGAATAAATTAGATGATATTCTGGCTAGACTAAAAACTAAATGTTGTTTGCAGATATTTTTATCCTTACTTTTTCTTTAGAAGTTTAAATCTGCATCTAATAAATATTACATATTGATAAAAAATGGTGCTTCTCTATTATCCCGTCGACCACTTTTCATAACAAAAAACTATCGACAAATAAACGGGAGAACGTTGCCATTGGAATATCAAAATAAATAAATAAATAAAATATAAGAATTTAAGGACACAATTGTTTTTTAATTAATAAAATAACTAATAAATCAGTAAAACATAATGAAAAATACAAGCAAATGTCGAATTAAAAACCACTTGATGACGTAACAAACACGTATACTGCTTCTGAGATCAAGTAAATGGGACTGCATTTTTGGCGTTTAATCTTACAGTTTGGCGATAGTTTTTTGTTATGAAAAGTTGTGGACGGGATAATAGAGAAGTACCTAAAAAATATTAGATTTCAGTGCGAAATCCTCGCACGGGCCCTCTGGTATATATTATTTCTCCTGTCAACATCCCTTTTTCTCAGAAAATACGAAGCGCAGAACGACTTTTGAGATGGCATATGAAGGATTTGGAACAGGCTTTTTCCCGAACCGGACGACGTCATCCTCTAATGCAGTTAAAATACGATTGTTTATTTTTTTTCTCGCGCGTGCCTTTTGCAATCTTGAATCAATTTTTACTCTAACTTTTATGGAATAAATTAGATGATATTCTGGCTTGACTAAACACTAAATGTTGCTGCAGATATTTTTATCCTTAATTTTTCTTTAAAAGTTTAAACCTGCATCTAATAAATATCACATATTGATAAAAAAATATTAGATTGCAGTGTGAAATCATCGCACGGGCCCACTGGTATTTTAAAAAGATGGATAAGGTCCTAAGCTACAATTAAAACTAGTCGGATGTACAAATCCCAAAACTTCATTTTTATCTCATACATGCTAATACAAAATTCGAGTACATATTTATTATTTTTATATATGTTGTAGGGTAGAAGCCCCTTAGTCTCAGGTTCAACGGATTTTATACAACGCCCCTTAGTTCTCGAGAAATAGGGGGTCTAATATTATAACTCAACTTAAATAGTTACTTTGTAGTAAAATTCCTACGTTGGTCGTAGCTCAGTTGTTATGGCGTCTGCTCGTTGCTCCGTGGACCTTGGTTCGAGACCAGAATTCGCTACGTATTCGATAACTTTATTACAGCACCAATGAAATCAATATTTTTTGTTATTCTGCTGTACGTCAGTTATTTGTGAAACGCTTTTGTTTGTTTATTGATAACATACATCTGACTTGTGTGCTTGACATCAAGTGCCCGCTTATAAGTCATCTTCAATATACAGGGACGAGATAGCCACAAGGAAATTCACAACACCAGAGAGTTACATCCGGGAGCTCCACAAAGTGTGTGCAATGGAGCTGGCGGGAGTCAAACCCGCCGACCTGACTCCTACACTCTCAAGCGATTAGCGGAATGGTGTCTTAACCACTCGGCCACGGGGGCCCCTTGTGAAATGCCGAGTTACCTTTGCTGTACGGGCAGCTGATATACAATACTATTATGAAAAATTGAGAAAATCGCACAAAAATCGCTATCACGGCGCCCCCATCTGGCAGAATTGTTCCAAATTAAACTGGGGCCTGCACACAATATTCCAAAACATATACATAAAATTTGGTTCAATTCCATGCTTAACCTCATACACTTTTCGATGTTACAATAATGAAAATGCGGAACAAAAGTCGCAGCTCTTTCCCGACGGAATAACCCCAAATGCAAGACCTCCTGGCCATAGTCATAAACCTATAAATGAAATTTTGTTCAAATTTATTCATAACTTCATACACTTTTCGATGATACAATGAGGACAAACAGACATTTTATGTAAACACATGTTTCGGGATCTCTGACACTTAAGACGTGCAAATCCGTCGAAAACCGGAAGTGAAAAATATAACTTCGATTACAATAATTTCTTTAATTATAGATAGAAGAAAGTAAAAAGGAGGGAAAAAATATATCTTGGATAACCGTTTCAAGGTAAATATGAAGACAATCGGGAAAAAACTTTGAGTTGGAAAAAAAAAATTAATAGTCCCACATGATACTTATCCGCGGACAAATAGTATAATACATTTATTATGATACACCAGCTAAGCAACTTTTATTTGAACGTCGGTGAAATTTGACCATGATTAAGTTTTGTTTATATTTATAAAAATTAAGAAGTAATTAAAAAAATTATAAAACTTTTACTTTTAAACTTTCTTTTTCTATCATCTGGACATCTAGCTTTAGTGTCTGCCTAATTTAATGGTTTAATACAATCTAATAGTGGAAAAATTGATTTTAGAAATGTATTTATTAATAACCTATTGCGCGTTAAAATATCTTTTAGCTGGAACTTTGATCTAGAACATAAGTACATATGAAAATTTTGCACCGGGGATAATGACTTATGTTTAGTTTTCATTAATAGAACTAAAAATAATTACTATGCATAATAATTACTAATTGCTATCGCAATTACAAATACAACAGCCTCAATTGATTACTTTATCACATACACTTTATCTTGAGTTAATTTCACGGATTACTTTGATAAATAAAATTAATTTTTCTAATAGCTTGAAATTTCAAATTAACCGAAGTATTATTTTGGTAACTGCAGCTTAAAATATTAATTGCTTTACGACTAAATTAGCCACTGCAGGATTATTTTTTATTGTAATTATTAAAAAAAATATATTGTAACGTCAATTTAACTATTCCTTTTTAAACTTTTTTTATTCAACCGTACTTCGTCAGATTCTACCTCGATTTTATTTCCTTTAATCTTTTAACACAGGAGCTTTGAACCTTTCCTTATTAATTTAATATCGCATGCAATATCCGATATAAACTATTTGCAAATTACGATTTAAAACTAACGGAACTCTTAGACATTTTAAATTAGTATTAACATGAGATAAGCGGAATTTTCTTTTGAACTAATTAAGACACCTTAACGGAGAAATATACCTCGTAATGAGCCTATATAAATTTTCCCGTTAGTTATTGAAACAGCTAAAAAAAATACGAATTAAAGGAGTATTTTGGATTAATATATTATTAGGTTGTTCGTACTAATGGGCAATTAAATTCATTTTTATGTTCGTAGTTAACTGCAACTAACTCTCAAATGTGTATAAAATCATTTAAATTCTTGCTTACCTTAACTGTTTCTAATAATTTATTTTCTGATTCTGATGTCTTATCTGTGTTAATACGTGAATTAAAATTCATGACACTGCACTTTTTGTATGTTTTAAACATTTCTAAAAATTCAGTTTTTATTTAAATATAAAATTATAACATTGAACTTTTTACATTTCCAATCACCCATTTTAAAATTAAAACATGCTTTTCTTTTTTCATGCTGAAGAATTAAACGCGATTCATTTATTATATATATATATATATATATATATATATTTTTTTTTTTTCAAATTAATTTAAGAATAACAGAGGGGAATCATCTTCATATAAAAAATAGAAACATAAAAATGAATATAACTAACTTAGAGTTGAAAACAGAAAAATCAGGAACTTTCTTCAGAACAAACATTGTTTATTTGGCTTGCTATATAAAAATTTTTAATACTTTCCAACATAGTTGAAAAATGTTTAAGAATTCGGTTTGTCAGTCTGTCTTCTATGTAGCGTATAAATATGGTCGGATTGTCATGTAACTGATATATGTTATTTAGGTTTACTCTATGGCATTTTCGGTATTAAAAATGGAGTGTGTAGCATTTATAGTTCGTTTACAGGGGCATTCAAAAGAATGCCGCTATAATATAATCTATGGCGGGAAATCGTTTGCAGCGTATTTTAGTGATGTTACATTATTTCAATCATATTGACATTGATATACATCACGAGATGTTTATTATAGAACATGGTGTGCATAGCATTTCTCATTAATTTAGAGGCGTACACAAAATTATTCGGTTACATTACTGTCTATGAGCAATAATTACTGGAGGTGCGTTTAATTTTTTTCAATTTAACTCATTTTTTACATGCTTTTTTTTTTTTACTTTACAATTATGTGTGTATGTGGCAGTCAAATCTTGTCACTCATTTTTCACCCACTTCCTGTTGACATAGAGCTTTGAAATTTGGAATATATGTGTATTCCTGAGGGCAATACATGAATTGGACATTGATTTTTTGAAATTCGTTCCCTAATTGACGGCCAAATTCCGCCCAAAACTTGTATTTTCCTGATAGAAATAACATTGCGATGATTTAATATAACTGAAAAAAAAAATAGTTCCACTGTTGAAACATTCATCCATTTTAATCACATTGTTGCCCGCATCATTACGACGTCAGCATTTATATGAAATATAATATTTTCAATGGAATTGTGAAGTATGTATGAGCATGTATTGATGAATACATATGAATACAATGAGTAATTGTTGAGAAATATTAATGACAGGTTTATCACAATAGCGCCCTCTTTTGGCCAACTTGGCGAAATATCGCCAAACATGGCGATAAAATTAAGTTGCCAAATATGAAGCCAATTCGAAATTTCCATTTAAGTCCATTAATCTTCCATAATCTTCTTCCATTGGCGTAGCCTATTATTTTCTATAAAGTGCCATAAGACACACACACACACATACACACACACACAAAAAAAAAAAGCATACTTTTTTTTGTTTTAAAGGCCATTATACTTATTTTATATTAGTTCGTTTGTATAAATTCTAAAGATCATAACATGACTGCACAAAAGAATACTAGTACATTTCCGCTTATTGGCGGAAATTGATGAAGGAGAATTTTCAATTGTTTTGTGCATTTCCTAACTTTTGCCTACAACACGGTTATATATATACAAATCTATACAAAGGAATTTTCACAATTCCGGTATTTTCCTGATTGTAGGTGATAAATGCTGAAATTGGGTTTACAAATGTGTTATTCGTTTCCCAAATTGTTTACTTAGACATGTTCTTTCATCTTATTAAACGATGAAATTTTGTTATAGTATCTGAATATGCTGGAAAGTGTTTCATTATTCATGCTTGAAGCACGGTTTTTTTTCTTGTTATATTAATTCAAAGTCCTGTTTCCGTATAATTTACTCTAAATGTAATTTCTTTGACTTTGACTGATTTTCATAAAAATAGGAATGGAAAATTTGCACATATTTAAATAATGAGTTGGAGAGCAGTTGCTATTTTTAAAGAGCATACTATAACTACAAGACTAAAAAATCTGGAGTGGCTGCACTCGATTTTCCGAACACTTATTTACGTGTCCCGAAAGCAAAGAAATGAAATGAAACAATGGAATTGAACGCTTGACCTCTCGTTTTTGAACTGCAAACGTTAACTCTGCGCTACTATAACTTGATAACATATTTATCACTTACATCCTGTTACATTTACCTGATGATTTTACCAATAGAATTAATTTGAAATGGCTTGAAAATGGGTTTAAAAATCCATTAAGTGCGTAATCCGTTGGCTGGAATTGTACGAAAATCTATACATTTCTAACGACAGTGGTTTGTAACATATTCAGAAGATAAGAGCTGAATCCGAAGTACCGTTTGGTAGTTATCGTGTTCATACACAGACACACACGAATCATGATTATAATACTTTCCTCACACTGTGTGCTTGGAAAATAACTAAAAGTAAAAATATAGTATTAAAAAAACACTCTTTTATAACCCTTCAATGTTTATCTTAGAATCACGCCTAATCGCATTGCTGCAATACCAAAAAATTCATTATACAATACAATAATTTGGCGTGGCCCCTAATTATTTAAAATTCACCACTTTAATTTACGCTTGATAGAAAGCGTCACTTAGTGAATTTACTAAACAAATATATTTATTTTGCTTTGCTTCTTTTTAAGATCTGGCAACAAGGAAAAAAAAATGTAATATTATTCAAACTATCTATCGTATAATCGTAATTTATTTAATAGAAAACTATTAAATGATGAAAAAATCATTTATTTAATTATTGCAGTCTTTATTATTTTTTTCTATTTGTTACTTTTAGTGTTTAAGATATTTCGTTGTTGAAGTTTCGCACTCATTTGGCATTTTTTGGCAAGAGTGGTTTGGCGAATAATTAACTCAATTTATTTTGAAACTCGTAAATAGTTTTGACCATAAAGATTATTTGGTGATTTATCACATTCGATCGGCTAATGCGAAAATGCTTTAAAATTAATTTATTAATTTATAATTAAGTTCTAAAAGTATTCAAATGTTAAATTGCCATCACTGTGTACATAATTATAATGCTAGCCTATCAGAAAGTGAGGAAAAAATACAAAATTCTTTTTCTATACAAAAATCAATTTAAATAAAATAGTGTAAAAAATTATTATTATGTATATAACAAAACGCAGAAAAAAACCCCGCTTATACATCATCCATAAGGTACATTGGTTTTAGAATGCGCATTTTTAAAATTGAGTATAAAGGTATAAATAATGAATGTATCAATTGTTTTTTAATAAACCTTAATAATAATCAAATAGCAAATTAGCTTAAAACATTTCAGAATAATAATTAAACTATTAGAAATAGAAGGATTAAATGAGAACTAATGTATAAGAGAGCGCATACTTTTACAATTTTCTATTTTGTGCGAAAGTTGAGTTCCAAGTCGTCTCTCAATACATCAGGAAATTTTCTCGTTCCTTCTGAGCATTTTCATAATTTTGCAGTTCAAAACAACTGCAAAATTATTAGAAATTTGCAAAGTTTTCAAACAACAAAAAGTTGAAAAAAAAATAAGTGGTTGGAAAATTTGAATTAATTTGTTGCGTCTGTTTTTAATGCATATTCTTTTCTGGAGCACAAACCATCTTCTAATGCACTCGTAACACAAATGAAATGTGTGTTAGAATTTATCAACCAGTATGCTGTTACGACGAATGTGCACCCAGTTTGTTCTATTTTTTTATTCAGAAATTCCGAATATTAATTTTGATTTTTTTTTAATGACAGGCATTTTGTTATTACATAAAGTAAAAATTCTTGTTTTGGAATTTCTGGGATGATCTCGGAATTTCTGAATAAAAAAGGGGGGCGAACCGGCAACACGCACTCTGATCGGCAGCGCGCTCTTAAAAAAACATAACACATAGTAATCATGCATAAAATATGTAGCATACTATATGTTTAAAATGAAAATCTCTGGAATTTTATTTTAGACCTTTTAATTTATCGTGAAACATGTTGAGATATCTCAAAAATAGCAATCAAAATGAATAAAAAAATAACACAAAAATAAAATAAATGATTTTTATCACTTTAACAAAGTGATAAATCAGTTCCGCATTCATTTATCTCAATTTTGATATTTTACAGTTTCTATTTATCAGAACAGAATAACAGATAAAAATAAAACAGGTGATTATTGCTGTTATAGACTATTTGTACGAGTTATTCGTAAAATTGGGAGAATGTTTAGATTTTACATAACGTTTTTACTTCATTAAATCAGTGATAAAGAGTCTATACAGGTCATTATTTTTATAAATTCAATTCAATTCGCTGTCATTATCGTTGTTAGGTACACCTTCATTTTTCGGCTTTCTAAATAATGTTTTCGATTCTGATAAGCAGGTTTCAGTTTTCACGAATTGATTACAGATAAATATTGAATTTATCTTTATCTAGGGCACTATAAATGTCATTGCTTTGACTTTGATTCAAAACAGTAGAAACATGTTCATATTACTAAAATAACGAGTTTGAAAATAATTGCAATATAAGATTTATATCATAATCTAAAAAATCTAAATCTAGATCATAATCTAAAAAAATACTTGTTTTTAGTTCATATTATCTCTACGTGATACAAAAATATTTAATAGATATAAACGAACAAACAACATCCATTCTTGAACAAGAGATTATAATGTGTAATGTGCATATTACATATTACATTATAATAATTGAAAAAGTTCTGATATTTTATGTGAAAAACCATTAAAATATAAAATGCTATCGAAAATTTTAAAGTTTGTTGATTTAAAATTATTAGATCAATTAAAAAAAAACACAGTAGGAAAATTTACACAACCGTAATCTCTTGAATTTTACCATTCAAGGAAAAAAATACATTTATTTTTAATAATTTTAAGGGGTCAGAAACAATTGCGAAATCGTATGGAAAGAGTTGATATTGATGTACCTATTTCACGTAAAGTACAGAAGTTATTTCATATTTTTTCATTGTTTTTTTGGTATTATAATTACCGTATACTCCGGTATATAACGCACTCCGGCGCATAACGTGCACCCTTGATTTGAGACTGTAATTTTCTATTTTTAGCTATATTCGAATTACTGCGTTCACCACGTTCGTTCTTTGCAAAGAAACCTTTGCAAGTCATTTAACGTGAAAATGTAATAAAGGTCATTAAAACGTACATTAAATAGTACGATCATAAAGAAAATGTGAAAAAAAAAAACATGAATCGAAAACACAAGATGAAGACTATATATCTACCCGAATCCCCCTTAGAGCATATTTGGGATCAATCATTGGTTTATTTGATTGAGCCTGTAATCTTTTTTAGTTCATTATTGTCAAATTCTTATGCTTATCTTTTCTTACCTGTTAATATTAAATTTTTTACATGTTGTATAACACGTACCTGTAAATTTAATCAAATTTCGTGTTTCAAAAGTACACATTTTATACCGCAATATACAGTAGTCATATTTTTATTTGATTTTTCTTGAAAAAGTAAAGTTAATTAAAACAAAAACAAAATTAAAAGAATTTTTAATTTGGAAAAAAGTACTTCTATTGCATTTTTTATTTTTATTTCTTATTGGACAATCAATTTAAAGTACAGCTACTGGTAGAAATATTTTAAAAACATATTATTTTCTCTTCAGTGGTTTCCGAATAAAAGTTAGGTAAATATAAACTGTTTTGCATAGGATTTAAAAAGTGATGTTGCCATTTTAAATCACGAGCATATAAAAACCAGTTGACCCGTGAGAGGATTTCGCACTGCATACTAATACTTTTTATCAATATCTTATATTTTTTAGATGCAGGGTTAAACGTCTAAAGAAATATTAAGGAAAAAATATCTGCAAACAACATTAGTCAAGCCTGTATAAACTGATTGAAGATAGCAAAAGGCACGCGCGAGGGAAAAAAATAACAATCTTATTTAACGACATTTGGAGATGACGTCATCCGCTTCTTGAAAACATGAAACAAAGAAAAATAAGTTGAATGCATTTAAAATATAATTTAACCTAATATAACAAAGCATACTTTTTATTCTACGCGTGAAATACCACTACTTCGATCGATCGATGGTCTCTTTTTCTTCTAAATATTTTAATTTTGCTGTTTAACCAGAAGTATAAAATAAATCCGTACGGAGAAATCGTACTTTAACTTTTTTTTAACAATTTTTTTTTTTTATAATAATTTTTGAGCATCATATAATGGGGTATTTTATTTTTGTGACAACACTAATTTGAGGAAATCCTTTCATTTCATTTATGAAAACAATGCCGATTTAATTTTTAATTAACAGCAATTTTTAATCAAAAAGATGTTTTAATGAAATACGAGTGTACTATGTCAGAAACCGTTCAATAACCGTTCGAACGATACCTCATTCTTTGTTCTCCGTTTCGTAAATTCATTGAAAAAGGGATGTTGACAACATAAATAATATATATCAGCGGACACGTACGAAAATTTCGAACTGTAGTCTAATATTTTTTAGAACTATCTAATATTTTTTAGATGCAGGTTTAAACTTCTAAAGGAAAATTAAGGACTAAAAATATCTGGAAACAACATTAGTCAAGCGGGAATACCATCTTATTTATTCCATTAAAGCTACACTAAAAACCGATCTAAGATAGCAAAGAAAAAAAAAATATATATCAATCGTATTTTAACTGCATTAGAGGATGATGTAGCATTACGTAGCATTTGAATTTGAATTTTGCTTTTTAATCATAAATGTAAAATAAACATGCTATATCACGCTTTATCTTTATTGTACTAATTTTTTTTTATTATCATCGTTGAGTACAATATCATGCGGCATTTTATTTTTGTGGCAACACTGATTTGAGAAAAACTTTTCATTTCATTTATGAAAATAATGTCGATTTAATTTTTAATTAACAGCATTTTTTAATCAAAAACATTTTATAACGAAATATATGTGTACTATGTCAGAAGTCTGTTCAAAATCCTTTCAGGTGGTATCTCATTTACTGCTCTGTGTTTTGTATTTGATTAGAAAAAGGGATGTTGAGAACAGAAATAATATATAGGATGATATCTGTAGTTGTGGGTTCAAGATAACACTCACAAAAAACAAAGTGGTACTGGCTAATTTTCTTTTACGACACAGATAAACAAAAATATCTAATTAAAATGACCCACTGTCTAAATAAAATCTGTATTATTAAAGTAATAAAATATTAATAAGTTATAAAAATAGGAAATTCGAACACATTTTATAAAAAAATGTAAGAATATTCTAAATATCAATGATAAATCAAAATTTAGGTCATTTCATGTATGTTCATTTACTTTTAAATCATGTCTAGATTTCACTGAATTTTAGCAACCGATTTTTGTGAAAAACACATTTTACGCCAGCTGTATAGTAAAAGTTATGAATAAAATGACTTTATGAAAAAGACATTCCTTAATTTGTGCACAGCAATAGGTAAACTTCTTTTTTAAAATAACATTTGTTCTAATGCAGAATACTCAATACCGAATTATTGAAAAAGTATTTCGAATAACCAACGGTCTAAAATGAAAGAATAAAAATAAAAACGAATGTTTGGTCTATTTAAAGGAAATTAACCAATTATAAAGGAAATGAACCAATTATTAATTTATCTTACAAAAATAGCAATCACAAATAGTTATAAATATCTGAAAAAAAATAATAAGGTTTATATCATCTTACCGAAGAGATAAGTCAGGTCCACATTCCTCTATCACAAATGTATCTCTTTCTGTTTGTCCAAAACAGGGTAAAACATAAAAACAAAACAGGTCATTGTTGTCTGTCTTCCGAAAATGATCATTGTTTAATCACAAAAGAGTTACATCCTGCCTCCAGAAACATTAAAAACACATAAATTATCCAGTATGTGATTTATTTGACATAAGTGGACACTAAAAAAATTCCTTTTGTTTTTGACAAAAGATAATGTGTTTTGCTTTAGTAAATCGAATGCGAGTTATTTGATTTGTCAGTAACAACAGGTACATGCTGACTGTGACGTGAAATGAGAAATATGCAGGTGTGTCAGAAGGGCAAAGAATTATCACGTGGGTGCAGTAACCCATTTTTTGCCTTCATTTCACATCTAATCAAACTTAGGTGTGTTTATGGATTAATGTGTAATCACCTGCTGTTTTTATGTGTCTGTGTTTGAGAGATGTATTTTGTATGTGATTTGCTTATCATTGAATGTCTGAAAATGTGAAGCATACAAAGAGTTCGCATTCGTACAATTTAAACACCCCTATACAAAAGTAATTAATTTTATTTCGTAAATTAATTCATTTTTATTTTCGAGAGGGATTTATTTAAATACAAAGTGAGTAAATAAAGAGAGAAATGTTTAAATAAGTTGATAATTAGATGGATATGAAGGTATAGAAGTAGATATTTAAATAAGGAAATGGGAATTCTATTTTACGATAAATTAAACACATTTTCGTTTTGCTCATTTTAAAGATTTCATGTAGCATTAATTTTTTTTTAAAGGGAAATCACTTTTTAAAAATGACTTCCTCACTAATTAATTCAAAAGTGTTTATATCTCTACTTTGTATGCCTCTCGAATCGAATTCGATGCTGTTGTTTTAAATTATTTTGATATAAATTTTTAAAGGTTCTTCTAAAATACTTCATATTTACATATTTTTAAAATTACTTATCGATCATTAAATTTTTGTCGATTAAACTTTTGACCATTTAAAAGTTTTAATGTAACAAAATGCTTTAGCAAGACAAATCCTGCTTTAAAATTAGGGTTAGTTGGTGGAAGTTGTAAACAAATGTTCCCACTTATATATATATATATATAGTATAGTGATGCGTGAAATGCAAATATGTTGATAATACTTAAGTAATTGCAAGTTCATTAAATAATGCAACCTGAGATTTGATCATCGGAGATAAATAATTTTACAATCTGCGATACTTAGCCTGTCAAATGTATCAAGATATATATTTAGAAATCGTAATTTATACAATAATTGTAGAATGTTCCAAATGTGACAAAGCCAATTGCTTTCTTAATCGTTTCGGTTCATGCTTCATGAATGACGGGAAATACAGGACTGAGCATTTCTGATTTGAAAGTCTAAAGACTCTAAAGTCATGGTGCTTTTGATTCGTGAATTTTTCTTTCGCATCTCATGCTTTCAAGAAATAACATGAACGAAAAATCATGCGTCAAGCATAGATTATGTAACACTTTCCAACGCTTCCAAAATAATTTTACAAATCATACCGTTTAATAAGCTAAAAGGTAACATCTAAGTAATCCGAATACTTTTCATCAGCCCTGTATAGGATCTATAGATTTGTATATATACTACATAGGATGCTAAATTTTAGTTCAGTTAGGAAACGCGTAGCACAGTTTAAAATTCTCCGTCTGGAGTTAAATAATACGGAAATGTGTTCGCGAACTTTTGTGCTTCCCTGTATAGGATCTACAGAAATTATACACACCACGTAATAGACAAAAAGCGAGTTAAAATTAAAATCGCGTTCAGTAACTTAAAACGCACTTCCAGGAATTATTGTTAACAGACAGTAGAGAATTCTTTTGTGTGTCCCTGTAAATGAACGATGACTGCTATACACACGATATTCTGTAGTAAGCCTCTTGTAATGCACCTTATATAAATTTCAATGCGTTTAAAATAGGGAAACATTATTTAAATAAACCGCAGACGATTTTTCTCCATAGACGTAATGTAACGGAATTCTTTTGACTGTCCCTGTAAAGTAACTATAAGTGCTATGCACACACTATTCCATATTAAGTTTCTTCTAATGCACCTTAGTGATATATATAAATTTCAATGCGTTTAAAATAGTGAAACATTATTTAAATAAACCTCAAGTGATTTTTCCCCATAGACCGCAATGTAATGGAATTCTTTTGAGTGTCCCTGTAAAAAAAAGTATAAGTGCTACACACTTCCGTTGAAATAGGGAACATGCTATAGATAACGACTATAACATATAAAAATTGCAGAGCAATCCGAGCATATTTGCGGGATTTAGAGCACGGCCAGACGGCCAGACGGCCAGACGGCAGACGGCAGACGGCCAGACGGCCATACGGCCAGACAAACCGAAGTCATAAACACTTTTCAACTAGGTTGGAAAGTGTTAAAAATCACACAGATTCAATCTACTGATACGTCACATAAGTAAAATAAATTAAGACCTTACAGATATATATATATACATCTAAATTATATGTGAACGAAAATGTCTAGAAAGATTTTAATACGAATGGAAGACTGGTTTGCCATTGCCACATACACTTACATTTACTTCAGGCACTAAGCGGTAAATGTAGACCGAAATATTTGAGTCGGTCATATCAGAAACCACATAAGTCACAGAATCAGAACTTTTCAGAAAAAAACTGTATTATTCACAAGTAAACAAATTTTTAAGGTTTTGTTTGGTATGATTATAGAGTTTGCGCTTCAAAGTTTGTAAATATCGAATAATTTTTATAATTTATGAATAATAAAAATATGAATAACAGAAAACTTATGTTGTTTTAGCAAGAAACATGATTATTGGTGGTATTTAATTTGAACAAAATAGTCATATTAAACATATTTTTAATCAAAATTAGTGAAGATAGCACTTATACAGGAACATGTTAAAGATTTAATATGGTACTGCATGTAAATGGTAATATGGTAATGTAATATGGTATCCGCATGTAATCGGGTATTGCATTAAAAAACACTTAAGTCGCTGATTTATGTCGTTTAAGTAATGGACGAAAATTAGAAGGCAATGTTTGAAGAGGAAGAAATACACTGAGTTATGTGATTATTAAACACATCATGGCTCTACCTTTATGGAAGCATTTGCGACGAAAAAAGTATATTTGGAAAAAACTTGACTTATGTTGTTTTTGAAATGAAGATTTCATTTCTTTCTTGGTGGAATAATAAAAATAATAATAATAAAAAAACAGTTGCTTATACATAGATATCAGAGGGTAAATAACTGTCTTAAATTATCTTAACACTGCATCAAATATAGCAGGATATTTTCATGATTTCAAACTTTTCTTAACTGCAGAATTCTCATACACTTCATATTAAAAATCGATGCTTTCCTTGACAATTTGAAAATATTCCTTTAATTATATGTTCTTTTTATTACACGTCATCCATCTATTTAAATAGTCTCGTATTTTTTAACACTTTCCAACGTAGTTGAAAAGTGTTTATGACTTCGGTTTGACTGCCGTCTGCCGTCTGGCCGACTGCCGTCTGCCGTCTGGCTGACTGCCGTCTGCCGTCTGGCGTCTGTCCGTGCTCTAACTCCCGTAAATATCCTCGGATTGCCCTGCAATTTTTATATGTTATTGTCGTTATCTATAGCAAGTTTTCTATTTCAACTGAAGTGTGTGGCGCTTATAGTTTTTTACAGGGGCACTCAAAAGAATTCCGTTACATTACGGTCTATGGGGAAAAATCATTTGCGGTTTATTTTAATGATGTTACACAATTTCAAACACATTGTAATTGATATATATCACTAAGGTGTATTACAAGAAGCTTAATATGGAATATGGTGTGCATAGAACTTATAGTTACTTTACAGGGACCGTCAAACGAATTCCGTTACATTACGTCTATGGAGAAAAATCGTTTGCGGTTTAATTAAATAATGTTTCACTATTTTAAACGCATTGAAATTTATATATATCACTAAGGTGCATTACAAGAGGCTTACTACAGAATATTGTGTGTATATCAGTCATCGTTCATTTACAGGGACACACAAAAGAATTCTCAACTGTCTGTTAACAATAATTCCACAGGAAGTGCGTTTTAAGTTGCTGAACGCGATTTTAAATTTAACTCACTTTTTGTCTATTACTTGGTGTGCATAAATTCTGTAGATCATATATAGTTCAGCACAAACGTTCGCGAACACATTTCCGTTTTTTGACAGAAACTCCAGAAGTAGAATTTTAAACTGTGCTACGCGTTTCCTAACTAAACTAAAATTTAGCATCCTATGTAGTATATATACAAATCTATAGATCATATACAGGGCTGAAAAAAAGTAGTCGGATATTTTTCCGAATATTGTATATTTTGGAAATATATGTTGGAAATTCCAGAAATTACGTTTTTAAATATGTTATGCGTTTTCCAAATTGTTTACTTAGATGTTATCTTTCAGCTTATTAAACGGTAATGATTTGTAAAATTATTTTGGAAGCGTTGGAAAGTGTTACATAATCTATGCTTGACGCATGATTTTTCCTTGTTTATTCTTCCTTTTCACTTCGTTCAGTAGTTATTGTAGCTTCTAGTTCAGGGATGGCGAACATATTTATATGGACTTGCTAAATTTCTTAAACAATATCCATCAACATTGTAGGGTGCCAACCTTTTACGCAAAGAGATGTTGCAGCCTAGGCTGCTTCAACGGAACACTACACTGAAAAATAAGTTACGTATATTCTCAGGGAATTTTATGTGAAATTTCCGTCTTTTAACGGGAACAATCTATGTTTTTCGGGAGTAAACGGTAGATTTTCTTTTACACTTACTCTCTGAACGTTAAAAACGAAAATGTTCCTTTCAAGACAAACGACTGGGAATAGTACTTTTCAAGTGAGAGTAAAGGGGATTTTCGTAATTAATGTTTTAGCATATTACCAAAGTACTGGATGTGGCTAGTTGGTGTAGGGTACGGAGCATTCATATGATAACGGCGAGTACTGTGGTTTGATTCCGGAGGGAGGCAACACGATAAAAACGAGTCGGAAAAATTCAATGCAAACGTCTGCTCTGTGTAAATATACATCGGTATATTCCTATTCTATGTTGAAGGAGTATGATTCATATCTGGTTCATGTTTTGTTATTTTTAGTAATATACGTAGGAAAATTGGTACACTTGTCAATATATTGTACTGTCTTATAAAATCTGTTTGAAGAGAGAAATCTATGTAAAATCAAATAGAAATGCAATTAATAATAGTTACATGTCAAAAACAAAGCATGGAAAAGAAAAATGTCCCACTACATCGATGGTCATTACAGAAAAGATCTATTACAAATATATATATTTGTCTAAAAATTATAATTTTTTTTTGTTATTATTTGTGATAGTTTGTAATCGTTAAGCCAGAATTTCTTTGTTATAACAAAATAAATATAGATGCAATGATTATTATTTTTAAACCTTTTGTGTGCCAAGGGAATTGTTGTAGTCAACTCAAGCACGCGTTCCATAGGCTCGTCTATCTGTCCTAATTCGATATTTGAATTTTCTGCAATAAAGGCTCATTCTTCATTTTCTTTGTCAGTCAGGTGTGTACTTTCTTTTTTTCTTTCTTCTGCTTTTTTGGGAGTCTTTATGATTTTCTAACTTTTTTGTTTAATTTTCGATTTTGCATTATTTGTTAAAGAGTTTTCTTAATTATTACTACGTTTTTAGACTGAACAAAATTTCTTTAGCTTATAATACCTCTCTGGTAAGTATGGCTTCATTCTTCTTTGAAGGGTTGCTTAACGATCTAGGACCAGTAATCGTTTACATACTTTGAATAAAATATGTCAACTATGTCCATGATTCTTTGAACTAAATCCTCTCTTTGTCGTTTTTATCAGTTTAAGTCTACAACGAAGCCAAGCTATACTTTTATAGTGAAAATTGATGGTTGCTATCTCATCAGACGAAAATAAGTTACTTTGAAATATTGTTTACAATTACCCCGTAGAGAAAAAAGTAAGAGGGAATCGTAAACAGCGTCGTGTAAATCAATAGAAATATGAATGAGCAAACACCAGCAAGCAGGTCTTTCATATAGAATATGTCACAAACAACAATACATATCAAATTCGATTTACTTCTATTTTTTATCCAAGTACAGCAAGAAATAATCAGGATTATAATTTTCGTTTGACAATTTTTTCACCTTTTCCAAATTCTTTTGATAACGATGCTGCTAATTGTTGAATAAAAAATATAGCAATTAGCAACATCATTTCTCGGTGATGGAGATATATGATTTTACTTAGCTATTGGTTCTCAAAATGCTCGGTTGAGCGTTAGTATCGATTATTTACAGTTTATCACTGTTTAGAGATTACCCCAACAAACATCACTTCACCTCAACCTATAATTAGTTTAAATTAAGTTTTATGGCTACTCATTTTGAATTTGAATCAGATGCTAATGTATTAAGTTATTTTGACTAAATTTTCAAAACTATTTGTAAAACATGTACAATGTATATAGGATATAAAAATTACATTCAACTTTTAAAGTAATTTACATTTTTAAGATTGTAATAGAGCAATTTTTATAAAGGAATCTTAAACAGTGCTTATGATTTTTTATTTTTATTAATATTTCTTATATTTTTCTACCCAAAATGAAACTGTTCTTCGCAGTGAAGACTTTTTTATATGTTGGGAGTATTTCAATAAATAAATTCTTATTTTTTTTTTTTTAAACATAAATAAATGACTGGGAACTAGAAATGAAGATTCAGAGTAAAAAACTGGAAAAAATTTAGCTTAATATATGGCGTGTATGAAAATGTGTAGATAATATACCGGGCTGTACAAAACAATTCCATTGCATTTCCGTCTATTGACAAAAACTGCTAAAAGAGAATCTTCAACTGTGTTATAAATTTCCTAACTGAACTAAATTTTAGGATTATATGTAGTATATTTACACATATACAGATCATATGCAGGGGTGCAAAAAATAATATTACTTTCTGATTATGAACAGTCGTTACTAAAATTGGATTTTTAAATGTATAATGGGTTTTTTAAGTTGTTTACTTATATATCCGGTTGCACTTTATTTAAACGGTGAAGTTTCGTAACAGTTTTCTGAATGTGTTGGAAAGTGTTTCATAATCTATGTTTGATGCATGATTTTTCGTTCTTTTAAAAATTTATTTTGGTTAAATGTTTACATGTTACAATGTTTACATGTTATAATAAGCTAAAACTTCAGGAGATTAGATTAAGTTGTAACAAAAAGTTACTTACAAACATAGAAATATTTAAAACTCGCAATGTTTTCACAATCTTTTCTTCCCTAAAATGCGTGCATTGTTTAAAAATTTGTATTCTTAATTTTAAATATTATTTTAATGTGTTTCAAAAGATTTACCTACGTACCCAAATTGATTGAAGATTGGATCTTGCATCTGGGCTGTTACAACAAAAAATGATATAAGAGTTATTTTCTGATTATTTAGACATAAGTAACAAATTAAATAATTTATTAAAAATTATGTAACAGCTATTTAATATTTGTATTATAAATATTTCTATAAAATATCTTTTTATTAGATGCTTAAATAAAAATTGATAGCTATAATGATTATGAAAAGTTAAATTCTCGTTAATAAAATTAAATCATGTTGATGCTCTGTTTTCAAGATTAAACAGTATTCTTCGAAGCAATTTTATTTATTTTTTCATTGTCAATAGAATGTAGTAATGTATTTTAAAGTAGAACATCTGTCTTTTAACAAGGAAAAGATAAGTCATTCTTTATCAGTATTAAAAGCAATATTGTAATATGTTTATTACACATTATTTGCGTTAAAGTACTAAACTTTATCTAAAATTATCTATTTTCATGTTTTAATTAAGAAATATTATACAAACGAAAAAAATTACTTTTGTAGATAATCATTACGTAGATTAAATTTTCTAGTTACATATGATTTTCAAAAACAAAAAGAAATATTTCGTAAAAGTACTTACAAAATCCATCAAGCATTTCAAAGTAAAAATGATATATTAAGACAAATTTTTTGATCGTTTATTTTTAAAATTTATATAGAAAAATTTATGCCGTTTATGCCGATATTGAAATCATTTTTATATGAAAAATAGTTAATGCTTTAAAAATAGTTGGAGTGGGAAGAAATTTTATCGAAAAACTATTCCAGAAAATTTAAAGCCACTAAAATAAAGAGGTTATGTAATAAATCACTTTTAAATTTCCTATAAAAATAAAAATGTAGTATCTTACAATCACTGCTTTCAAAACTTTGTTTACTGTTATATTTACCTTACTTTCTAATGAAAATATATTCAGGGGCTTTATATGCTTTACAGGAAAAAAATAAGTCGTTTCAATTTATTCAAGTAACAGTACATGGGTATCTTTTAGAAATACAATTTAGAAAATAGATTTGTATTCTTAAATCAAATAAGAAAAATAAACTGACAAAATTTCATTTATTAAAAGTTTTTAGCTTAGTTTAAACTGCAGTTCTACAGGGTAACACGTACAACACTATTTAAACAGTTTAGGAACAATACTCTTGTTTCAATTTTGAAAGAAAAGCTTCTGTTACATATCCAGTTTATATCTTATGTTTCATTACAATTGCCAGTTTACCTTTCACCTTAATACATTTTAATAAAAAAATTATGCTATTATTTTTAGATTGCAATAGAAACGTAATTAATGCATCCCGTCCTTAGGAGAAAAAAAAACTGCTGGATAATTTTTTTCAATGGCCTGTTTGATTTAAATAAGTTGTTAGTTCAAACAGGTGTGGAAACACAGCACAGAGGGTCGATATATTGGTCTCTCGTTTTCGTATGCATATATACAATTACACAATTAGTAAGTAACTATGCGATTAACAATAAAATATTAAAGAGCATCTATGTTGTTATTCATATTTTTGTCTGATGAATTATAACTGTAACGTCCATTAAATTTTATTTTAATCAAATAAATATGGGTTTTCAATATTTAAATTACAATCCAGGAAAATTAGTGATTTGAATTACTAGTATATGTCCCATAATTTGGGGAAAATTTTCCTATTATTTTTTTTTAATGACATTAAATTTTTGTCAAATTTTAAAGTGGATTTTTCGAAAGTTTTCGAAAGTTTTGTCATTTTTCCTTCTTTCCAATCTTTCCGTATGGATTAGGTTCGAGTTAAACCAACGCCCCCCTAGAGATAATGCCTCAGGACTGGCAACACTGGATTGAATGACGTATTTTCAGATCGGCCATTCGCCCTTCCCCCTTGTGCTGCAGCATAAGGAGATGGAGCCATGCACGTTGTAGCGGCAACGTGCTTCGTAATCAGAAAGTTCTTGTCGTCTAATTAATTCTAAAAGACCGGATTGCTTTCAATTAAGGTAAGTACTTATTTACAGTATATATGTGCATTTTTACGAATATTAACACTGTTAATCACTATCTATTAAAATATGTTTACTTTGGTCCTTGTTCCACGAGTAGGCTTAATCCCATAGTTTATTGAAGCTGGTGATATGAAAAATATCGCATTACTTTTGTACTATTTGTTTATTTAGTAAATAACTAACATTTCGTGCAACAATTTTTGTATTCAATATGATTTTGTTTTATTTGTAAATGCAATACTTTTTAGTTAAAAACTGCCATTCTTTTCATGCATATGAATAGAAAATTGTGCATAATAAATAATTTCATATTTGTTCGCCTATGATAGCTTTCATATTTTTCAATATTTTTAATGCTGCTATGAATTTAAAAAAAAAAAAAAAAAAAATCCAAGAGACATTTGCAGAGGTCTGTTCCGACTTTTTTCCCAAGGTCCTGTTTTTGTGAAATTGTGAAAAGCTTTTCATATTTGTGAAAAATCTAGACATAATTATGTGAATTTGAAATGATCGTTATATTCAGGTTCTTATTTATACATTTTTAAGAAGATATATGGATGTAAAATACACATATTTTCCTTATATATGTAAAAGTGACAGGTCAGATTTTACTTTTAAATGATTAATTTATGAAATGTTCGGTTTAAAGATGGAAAATTTTTGTGAAAAACCTATTTTTAAGACAAAGAATTTTGTGAAGGGTCCTAGTTTAGGGAAAATAATTTTGTGGAGGGTCCTGTTTTGAAACGAGAAATTTTGTGAAGGGTCCTTTAAAGGACCCAATTTTTTCCTAAACAGATCCCTGAGTTGTTTATCATAAAAAATAAGTTTTGAGAAATTCACGATTGTTTCATTCTGATGCTCCTCCTCCTCCCCCCCCCCCATGTTTAATGTATTTTATGGCTAAAATATTGATATATTTTTTCATACAGAGATTAAATTATAAATTTATTAACTTAATTAAATGCTTCTCTTGTCACTAATTCATATGCAAAATTATATCAGTTAGTGAAAAGTGTAAGATAAAACTTAATATAATGTACTGACTATCGTTTGATAATTATATATTTGATTTATTTCGCCTTATATGCAGTTTTTCTATAATCACCAAATAAAAATCACCAGAGATATTGTACTATTATTAGAAAATATTAAATATATATTTTTACTAATGTTCAAATGAAATTATTACGGCTGGTATTCAAATCTGCCTTTGCCTTAAATATACTACACTTAG
The DNA here is from genome assembly GCA_963931845.1 of Maratus michaelseni. Taxonomy (NCBI): domain Eukaryota; kingdom Metazoa; phylum Arthropoda; class Arachnida; order Araneae; family Salticidae; genus Maratus; species Maratus michaelseni. Next base: position 323,106,501 of record OZ007587.1, read on the forward strand.
CTAAAAAATGTTTTTTTTAATTACTTATTTGTTATATAAATGCATGTTACATGTATAACACACTGATTACACCCTCTTCAAATAAGATCTAAAACATCATAATTCTGATTACAATTTATTTTATTTTTATATATTTTATATTTATTATTTTTCTGGTATTATATTTAGTTTATCTAAATATAATAATCACATTATTTAGATGACTACGATGAATACATAATTACATTCACATTATATGCATTTTTAGGTATTTATAATAATTATTTTATAATTAGAATTATTATATTACATAATAAAACATTTTTGGTTACATTTTGAAAAAAAAAATATTTATTAAATATTACATACATATGTGTGTGTGTGTTGTGTATAAAATGCAAATATCTAGAAAATTTTTTAGAGTTATCATTTAAATTTTGTAATTACTTTTGTGTTAAAAATATTTAAAAAACTAATTAAAAGTTAGTTTTTATCTTTTCATGTTTTGCATAACAAAAACAAAATGTTTAAATATAAACCAAAACAAAATTATATGTTTTCAATTGCACATAACTAAAATTTATGTTTAATATTTTCTAATAATAGTAAACTACTACTGGTGATTATAAAAAAAAACTGCATATATGGCAAAATAAATGAAATTTGTAATTATCAAATGCAAATATTCAATCAAGTATTCAGCAGTGACAAAGTAAACATATTTTAATAAATAATGATTAGCATTCTTAATATTGATAAAAATGCACATATATACTGTAAATAAGTATTTACTTTAATTGAAAGTAATCCAATCTTTAATCGAAATATTATTAATTTTCATGGAATTATGCTAGAACTCAAATATGAGCTTTCATTTGCACATTAACAAAAAAGAGTGTTAATGAAACCTCAAAAGATAGCTTTTATTTTTCAATAAAAATAACTATTTTGTAATTCAAATTTTGTTACATAAAACAAAATTTTCTTGATACTAAATCCTACAGTTTTTTTTCTTTTTTGCGCGGGTGTGAAAATGAAAAGCAAATAGTATCTATTTTGAATTAGTTGATCTTCAATTTTATTATGGAAATTAGAAAAAAAAAAAAAAAAAAAAAGTCATTTAGAATTTTGTTTTATTGTGGTTGCAGGAATGGTAGGATGTTATCAGTTGAATCATTAGCCGATCTGCCGTGACGTCAAAATTGAGCTCTTAGGCATTATCTCTAGGGGGCGTTGGTTAAACTCAGAACATAAAAGAAAAATCCTCCGTATTATTAGAAATACAAAAGTGGTCTTCTATTTATGCATCATAGCGATTCCGAAAAATCGTTTGGCATGAAAAATAAATTCGATCTTTTATTATTCTAGCTGAATCAGCACTACGAATTTGATTTATTTCATATACTTTCTTTACAATTCGAACTAATGTTTCCTTTTTGAGAAATAGTGGAATATTGAGTGGTTTTATAATTTTCTAACAGACTGTAGTACTGGTAGTGATATACAAGCATTTACAAGTATAATACACATATTTCACAAAACAGGTACCTAATGATCACTACAAATAAAGGCCCATGAAAAATAAATAGCATAAATGAACATAAATCATAATAAATTAAACATTACATTTCCCAGCATTACATACATTACAGAACATACAGAAACATACATTACAGAACATACAGAACAGTACATAAATTTTATTAGAGGCTATCTCAAAATAATTGTTTTAGGAGAAAAAGACAAAAATATCAACGACATTTACAAGAAAAACCATGTGTACAATAATTATTTTAATGCAAAGTATCATTCAAAAATGTACTTTATTATTATTTCTAAGACAAGTAACGGAAAATATTTGAAGGACTTATCATTCGATAGCTCTGGTGCAGATAAGTAAAACCGATTTCATAACTTCAATAATATGCTTTACTCATTCTTTATAAATGACACATAACTATACATGTATCGTAATAATACTCTCATAACTCATTCTACATCACTTGACAATTAAAAATACAGTGATTATTTATTTTAAAAATACTGCAGTTTTGTAAAAATTGTAAGAGATTGCAATTGCTGAAATTCGAATAAAAAATAAAATATCAGACAAAATGTTTTTAAATATGTCAATGAAGACATGTGCAGTTGTCAATATATTACATTTCCACTTTTCATTTACAATGTCTAAACATATATTTTTATATCATTTTAAAAAAATAATGAAATTTTATCACTTGTATAAAATTTAATTAAAAGCTTTTATTAATAGATATTTTTAAAATTCTATAATGCCTTTGTGCTGTCATAAGAATTACAATTTGTCTTATTTAATCTGTCGTTAAATATGTGAATATTACTTTTTCTTTTCAAAGTGATTTTAAAAAAGCAATCTGAATATAAAAAAACTCCTCCAACTGGCAGCAGTAATGTATGCTACCAGGAGCACAAGTGGTTTAATTTTTAAATAAAAACTCTTCGTTATAAAGATAAAAAGTATTGTTGAAAATAACTTCAAAAGTTTCTCGAATATAGTATATCATTTTTAAATTTCAGAAGCAATTCCATTTTTTTTTTACAAAGGAAAAAAAACAAAGATGAAGAAGTCTCTTTTTTAATGCAATAAAATTCATAACTGAATAATCCATTCCTATGTCAAAGAATTAAAAAACAAAAAAAACTTTTTCCTTAAAATCAATTTAAAAATTACTCATATATTATTCTTGTATTACACTTTCAACATCCATCACTGTCATATTTCATAATTTTAAAAGATTTCAGTATGTGAAAATTCAATTCAATCACTACTATCTTATATTATTTTTATATTTTTCTTATTTGATAAAATAATTCTAATGCTCTATATATGACGTTCATTTCTAAGTGGTAAATTTGGAAGATTAAGACTTCTGTACAAAATACAGGGCTGTCTAAGTTAAAATACCCAAACACAGACTATTGTGTGAAGTGTGACATAGTTCATAAGGACATGAAATTTGGACAAAATACACTTAAAATCAGGTTTTCAAACCTGAAAGGGAATTTGAAAAAAATATATATATGTTACAGTGAAAACCCGAAATCAGTCAAAACCCGAATTAACAAGGGAAAACGCGTTCTAACTGAGAGCTCCAATTATAACGCGTTTTAACTGATTTATTACAGTTAGAACACGTTCTAACTTAGAGCGCTAGGTAAAATCCGTTTTATTCGGGTTTTGACTTATTTGTTAGACAGTAGTATTTGTATCGATAAAAAATTATTGATATAAACCAGTTAAAACGTGTTTTAACTGATTAAGTCAGCGTTATAAATCAGTTGTTTATAACGCTGATTTATATTGAAACGCGTTATAAATCAGTTAAAACGCGTTTTAACTGATTTATTCTAGTTAGAACGCGTTCTAACTTAGAGCGCTAGGAAAACTAGTAACATATATATGTTACAGTGGAAACCCGAAATCAGTCAAAACCTGAATTAACTAGGGAAAATGCGTTCTAACTGAGAGCTCCCGTTAAAACGCGTTTTAACTGATTTATTCGAGTTAGAACGCGTTCTAACTTAGAGCACTAGGAAAAACCTGCTTTCCCTAGTTAATTCCGGTTTTGACTGATTTCGGGTTTTCATTGTAACATAAACAATAAAATCGCTGATACACTGTACTGTATGTCTTCTGAAATGTGATTTGCATATAAGGAGCCTCTCTGCCTCTGTGCAAATGTCCCATCTAATTGAAGGAGCAAAAACTCAAAATTTGCTGATCATAATCCCAATCTTTAAAGATAAAAGTTTTGATTAATTAAATTTATCTCTCAGAATGACGAGATTCATACTGCTGAGGTCAGTGTTATTAAATTAAGGAGAGTTTGTGGCTTGGGTTCTTTTAACGGTTAAAATTTTTATGGTGGTTTATTGAGGGAAAATAATATTCCACTTTTAGATCGAAAACCATTAAAATGTTTGGATTTATTTTACTTTGATTAAATTTTTGTTAAAGAAACAAAATCTGTCTTTCATATTTGGCATTTTATTTAAGTAAACTGTATGTTTAGAAAACGAATTTACTTATCTTACGTTGGTAAATAGGCTCAAAACCGCTGATTCTTAATTTAATGTGAAACAACACGTCGACCCCTATATTATATCATTAATTATTTGGTCTACGTAAAGGGACTTATACGTCCCAGTGGGGTATTTTTTTTTATTCTATTCGTACCAGTTCGAAAAATAAATCTCTGCTATACACTTACATATACGGGGATATTTTCAAGAGATATCTACCAATTTTCTTTTCTTGTAAATTATGGCACGGTTGATATAAAAATATAATTGCTTGTCCTGACCGTAATCAACGAGTTAATATATTAATTTTGAGTGTTCTCAGTTACATCTATGGAATTTAATTGGTGTCTAAAGGGAAAGTTATTAAAACTTGCTGCGATTAGATCATTTCATCTGCATATGAACTTAAGCAAAATATGCTTTCTAAAAAATTTAAAAAAAAATCTAAATACTGAGAGCATAATCTTCTGGAGGGCTGGATGACCAAATACCATGTTATTATGACACATATGATATCCCCCCGTGTTGAGAAAGCTCCAGTTCGACAACTTTGCACAATGAACTACAGAAAACTAAATATATAATTGAAGCACTTTCATTTTAAAACACATTTTAATGACAAATTATTAAAATTGGTTTTTGCTGTTTAAAGAAAATTATTTATTGAACTTTAAATACATTTCACAGATCTGAAATCAATACATTTGTTTAAGCTGTTACCTGGCTCCCGTAAATTCTTCGTACTAGCGTACTGGTGATGCAGTTTTTGCGAGCATTATTTACAAATGTAAGGTTTTGCGTATCAGTAATAAGAGACATGGTAGAAGAGAAATAATACATATGGGTAGTAAATATTATATTTTAATTTCGATGTCGTTTGTAAGACCACAGTTTCATATAAAAAATACTATAAAGTCACAACAATAAGTATTAAAATTATTTTCCTAATTCCTCATAGATAAATCTTCTCTTCTATCTAATAAAAATGTGATACATTTTAAATGATAATAGGGTAAATCCAGGTTAGATGCCCCATCGGTCACTTGCTTTAGTTACTGTATTTCAGCTATTGGATGTGTGGCAGAGCCAATGACGTTCTTCTACTTTCACTTGTTATACAAAAATGTAGTAAACGAAGTTACAGCGATTTAGTTTTTCAAATAAAAGTTATGTTCATCAAAAAAGGTAAGTTTGGCTTCTGTTTTATGTTCTTGTAAGATAGAGACATGTAGAATGTGAAATATAATGTTCTTAATAGAAATTTTGCATGAAATATTTAATGAATATTATTGAAGCAGGTATCCAGTAATGTGTTATATATAGGTTGCAGCCATATTTGTTCCTACTTCTTGAGCTATCTCATGGAATACCTACCCTGAAGTAAAAGGATATATGCCTCACTTGTGATGCGGAATAAGACGCCCCATTTATAATTATCAAACTTTGTTGTGCGAGAATATTTTTTTTTAAGTTTCAGGATTATGAAAAAAAAATCTGTTACTTTTGTGGTTGAACATGGCCCTTCTGGGGGATCTTTAACTAACAAATCGGGGGCAGTGTTAGTAGTGATAAATTCTCCATTTAAGCAATCATTTAAAAAAATCGTGTTTTATTTCAGAATGTTGGTTCAAAAGATTGCAATTCCCGCGCATTTTTACGTGACAAATATTTAAGCATTTCGTATACCTCTGATGAGAACATTCTAATTCACAAATTCTGAACTTTCACTCTCTTTATATCAGAATATTATTAAAAGCACTAAATAGAAAACTAAGTACAAAATAGAAATCTAAAATCCTTTAATATATCATTCTCACAGAAATTTCAGAAATACTATACCGGGGCACCATATTAGAGGTATAATCCCTCTTTATGATTCTTTATTTATTTATATAATAGTGCTTTTACTGTTAGCAATTTTTCTCTCCCCCCCCCTCTCCTTAATTTAAATTACATAATTTTAACATTCCATAGAAAATATAAAATATTTTGAACTCATTCATTATGAAACATAAAATCTAACACATTTAATCTGAAAATTTTAAATTTGCTTCCCTCATGAAATTTTAGAGTTTCTACATCAAATATAAGTAACGGGGAGGGTAATCCCTCATAGTTTAGACTAAACAAGTTTAGCGTTCGTGAAAATTATCCAATGGACTTCAAATTTTGTATACCCATTTATTCGAAGAATTTGGAATAGCAAATATCCTTTGATGTGGGAGTGTAATGCAAGATTAGTATACAGAGCCTGAAGCTCAATGTAAAAAAATCATAATTTTGATGTAAATATAATATTAAATCAAATGCAAATCCAGATTTTAAATTATAAATGTTAATTACGTATGCTTCCTATTCTTTTACGTATGAGGCATCTATCCCAATCAAGTGGGGTGTTTAACCCTGAGGTACGGGATATATGGCCAAAATTTTTAATTTTAATTTTAATTTTTTAATAAAATCACTATTTTATATGGTTTTTATAATAATTATATATTTTATATATTTTTATGATGTTCTACATAAAATTTGGAGTAGATAGGTTACACGTGCCCTACAAAAATCATTGCAATGAAAAATAAAAATGAAGGGGGGATTAAGTAGGGCAACTACCCCGGATTTACCCTATTTATATACAGGGTGCAATATGTTATCTATCGCCGACCTTTAATTTCTCAACCGTTGGTCATAGACATATAATTCCAATTACAAAAACGTTTGAAATGAAGTAAATATTCATGTTGTGGCATTGTTTAAAGTAAAAAATCAATTTATAAAAATTACAAAATGTAACTTTTTATACGGTTCCCCAATCCCTATAATTATATTTATTAAAGTTTATACATACCATAACAGATATAACACAAAAAGTGTGCCTTCTGTGCAACAAAAATTGACGCAGTTATTACGTTTAAAAGTTTGAGATTTTTGCACATGATTTTGTCTTTCATTGAGGGATCAGTTAAAAAAATGAAGTAAAGTAATTCGAGATCAAAATTCGGGTGCAATGTCCTTTTTACAGCAAAAAAACCTTTAGCCGGTATCGCCAAATCGGGGTAACACGAAAGAGGATTATTTCATCAAAAATTTGAGCTGACTTTTAGAGGTTGTATACAAAGCGAAGAATGAAATATTGAAATTAAACAGAAAGATAAATATCAATTTATTATTATATCAGAAAACGGTTTACTATAAAAATGAATATATCAAACGTCGGAAACTACTAGAGATACTGCTTAAAATGTTCTCCATTGGTGGCAATACACAATTGAATGCGTGACAGTACTGAGTCCTGGACACGTTGCAGCATAGCAGGTGTAACTATGCGACAAGCAAGGATGATGCGCTGCTTCAGGTCAACCAGAAAAAAAGGCTCAGTCACATAGACCTGTGCCTTGATGTAACCCCAGAGGTAGAAGTCCATGGCAGTCAAGTCCGGCGAACGCGATGCCCAATCTACCGGACCACAATTTCCATTGATATGTTGAGCGAATTCGGTGGCCAGATACACACGGACGTTTGATGCTTTATGCGAGGGACCCCATCATGTAGAAACAACGTCCGGCATGCATGTCGGAGAGGCAGCTCTTCATACTAGTCACGTACCGTGTTTTGTAGCAGGTGAAGGTAACGATCGCCCGTTAAGGTCCCATCGTAAAAGATGGGCCCAACAATATGAGTTCCCCATAACCGCACCACACGTTCGTTGACCAGAGTACCTGGTGTCGTACTGTGCGGACGATGTGCGGGCGATGTGCGGGTTTTCCAGAGACCAGTAATACACATTGTGCACGTCAAATACTACACCCGTGTAAACGTTGACTCATCTGTCTAAAGAATGTCACAAAGGAACGACGGATTTTCCTCTAAGGAGTTGAGCATGAAATTACAATAATCAAAACGTCGTGCGTGGTCACCCAGCATCAATGCTTGCACCGGTGTCGCATCTTATAAATGCTTACCACGTGTATGTAACAAATGCCAGACATGCTGACGCGTGTATCCAAATGCCTCGCTTATTTCCGCCGTGCTCAGTTCTGGATTTAAAATGGCGAATGCCAGCAACTCCTCAGGGTCATTCGAACATTCCACCTTGCACGTCTACTTGTTTCGGGTCGTGGTGCAACAGAATCGGTCTCTCTAAGACATTGCAATGCATCATTTATAGTTTCATGCATTGGATATAGATCCCTAGGGAAAAGTTTGGAATAAACCGTCACAGCCGCTCTGGCATTCCTTTGACATTCACTATAAATAAGTATCATTTCAGTATATTGCGTGTATTTGTAGCGTGCCATAACGATCTCAGAGCTGACTAGAATGTCTACTGCTAGTTGGCTCTTGTTTTATCCCGCACGTGTACAGCTGAGGTGCTGTTGTAATTTGCATAATCCCGTTTTTCATGCTTGTTATAGCTCGGTAGGTCGTTTGCATTCCGCTGCCATTTATCTAGTTCTTAGAGTGTATGTTTTACTTTTCGGGTGTTGATTCTACCTACTTTAATTTTTGAATTTTTTTCGACACCTAAAAGTTAGCTCAAATTTTTAGATGAAATAACCTCTTTGGTGATAATCCAATTTGGCGATACCGGCTAAAGTTCGTTTCGCCGAAAAAAGGATCTTGCACCCTGATTTCGATCTCGAATTACTTTAATTTATTTATTAACTGATCCCTCAATAAAAGGCAAAATAATGTGCAAAAATCTCAAACTTTGAAATTTTATAACTGTGTCAATTTTTGTAGTATAGAAGTCAAACTTTTTGTGTTATATATGTTATGATATGTGTAAAATTTTACTAAATATAACTATAGGGATTGGGTGACCGTATAAATAGTTAGATTTCGTAATTTTTATAAAATTGATTTTTTACTTTAAACAATGCCACAACATGATTATTTACTTCATTTGAAACGTTTTTTTTTAAAAATTGGAACTATAAGTCTACGATCAACGGTTGAGAAATTAAAGGTCGGCGATAGATAACATATTGCACCCTGTATATTAATTACTTGGTAAATGGAATAATTGAAAGATCCAATCAATCAAGATCCATACACTATTTCAAGTAAATTCTAAATGGTTCAGGATTTCGGATGACGTTGTTTTGCTTTTGTGTGTTCCTCTATACAATTTATAACAGCTACGTAATAGGTTGCGAAATTATCCAAAATACTTAGTAAAATCAAATACACTGTCCTATTCAGGTTCGAATTAATTCTATCTTTCGGAAGATATCGTGATAACAAGATTTACATAAAGATAGATGTTCAGATAGGTGATTCATTAGACGATTGATACATTAGATTTATATTAGGTAGACAAAGTGATATGGTAGGTCACTTCCTAAAATAATTAACTGAAAAGATAAAAACAAAATTGCAAAGTTTGGAAAACAAATAATTTTCTTTTGTAATATTAAATCATTTTCAGAAGGTTTTGTTCCTCTTGCATTTACATATTTATTTATTTATTTATATTAGTTTATAAATGTGGCTGTCAGTTAAAAAGATTTTCCATATTCCGTTCTCTATAAATTTGAATTTCAAATGTTTTAGCTCCCGCTCCCAATATGTTTAAATCGCGAAATAATATTAAATACTTAACATTGGAAACTGTTGTATATTAATTTTAAAGTACTCAATTTTTCTTAAAACTATAATTTATATTTTGTCAAAACACAAAGCTACCAGCCAAATATCGATATATCCTTTAATATTTTAGTGTTTTAAATTTCTTTGAAAAGTTATGAATAATAAACAGATAATGTAATTTTTTTCTTCTATTTTGCTGCAAATATGTGTATAAACTTTAAACTGTTTAGGCTTTAGGCAATATTTTTACATATCTGTTAGGTAATTCATATAATATTATCCGGGAAAATTAATTATATGTAGATTGGTATTTAAATACTATAGAAATTTATTTTTAATATGCAATAGTTTAAATCAACATAAATTTCAAAATTTTGTCACACGCTAGACTTCTAATTCATTCCTGACGTAAACAGGTGCAAGTAAAGCTTAAATGTTTCAAATATACATATTAATTCATAAGAATACATGGAAAATATTTTCTTTTATACATTTGACAAATGAGGTATGAGGACACTAAGTAAAAAATGTATAATGCATATTTTAATGATCTAAAAATGAAAAAAATATTATTTTTACAAAAAAGAACACAAATCTTTTTAAAGCTATTTCTTTTAGGATATTTCTTGTAATTAATTTAACTATTCGCATAAATATTTTGTTACATAATTTTTAAGTTATATAATTATATATTGTTATATAATTTTAATAATTTTACGGCTTTCAAAATTCCCTTTTCACCCAACGCCTGTAATAAATTCAAATATCGAAGAATTCAGTTGAATTTTGGTATTAATCTATGAGTGTTCAAGATTTATTATCTCATTTCCGAATCTCTGAACATTTGAATTTCTAATGTGAGGGGTAAATTAATAATATTATTGATTATTACGTTGAAATTACATTTGAAGTTAGTCAATGGAACTACCAATGTACTAAATTAAATATATTGATAATTAAGGTGTCAGAGAGTTTCTGTAGCAATGTCATAATTTATTTATCATAATTGGTTTTTAATCATTTCCCATTCATTTCCAAGTTTATGTTCTTAGAATTAGTTTTTTCCTAGTACTTAGATACTTACGAGGAAAATTTTAATAACAATAATCACACCTGGCTCTTAGAAACGCAGTGATTATGGATCTTAAATAAAAATAACAAAAATCAATGCTGAGTAGTTGGTAAAAAGTTGACAATGCTTGACATTAGCGTAGGCGTTTATTGCTAACAAATGTGGCTGAAATAAAATAAATTATCCAGATATTAGACTATCGAAGCTTCTTTTTTTAATGCAATAGAAATAATACTTTTGAATGGTCAAAAGTACATTTGAATGGTCAAAAGTACATTTGAATGGTCATTTGAAAATACACTGCATGAATTAGGCTTTCAACACTTAAAATACGAAAATAACGGAACATTGGTCTTTTGTTGATTTTTGCCTGATTATTCATAATTTGAAAGATAATAATAGTGAAAATGTTAATTGCATTCAGCTTGGTATTCCAATAAATATTTACGCATTATGGTTTTCCAGGCTCTTGAAAATCGTATTGAAAAATTAACAAATATGCTTGGTTGATTGGTTAAATGGTGTTTAATGGAACAAGGTCTTTTTACGGACATGCTGCACTATAAAAAAGAGTTAACTTACCGACACAGAGTTTGGAGAATAAATAGAGATGATGTGTTTACGTTTGGCGTGACGCTGAAAATGCAACCCTACAGTCGGCCTAAAGAACTGGCGGCTTGCTTTGAAAACCTATTGCCGTCCAATGAATACAGTCCTTGTTCCACGTGCAGCCTCTCTCCAACCAATGAAGACAGCCATTGGGCCTAATGATTTGAGCGATGACGGGCACCATATTGCAAGTCGTGTTTAGAGTTTGTTGCCTCTCTGTTTATTCTATGAACCCAGTGACTTACCGAGGACAACACGTGGATCAAATTCTTTTCACAAACAGGAAAAAGGGGAGACTTTACAGAAGCCTCAAAATTTATGAAAGCCATCAACACCAAAATACAGAATATGAATAAAGATCTGACAAACTTAACTGAACAAAACGAATTACTAAAAAGAAACCATGAAGACTATGAAGAGATAAAAGACGAAAACAGGAAAAACATTCAACAGGTCAAGCTGCTACGCAAAGTAACTAAAGACCAACTAAAATTATTACAGCAGCATGAGGAGGCTGCAAATGCTAAAGAGAGGTCCGGGTTCGACAGTACAATATACATACAAATGCAGGAGGAGACAGCGAAGAGAGAGAGACAGCTGGCGGACGAGCTAGAGAGTAAGAACTGGCAAATACAGGACCTACAAGAAAAAAATAGACGAAAAAAACACTATCATAACAGAACTCTTAGAAAAAAGCAAAATAAAGCCACAACATCAATATCCAAATCATCATGGAAAAACTCCCAAGAATCGAAAAGACAATAACAAAGTCAAAAGGAAAACAATTGATAAATACAGCAATGATACAACAGGAGGAGGAGACGGCTACACCAGATCTGAGGGAAATACCAAACGGTCTATATTCCAGGATTCATCTACAAAATAAAATCCACACAAAGGAAATGAAGAATCACCAGCAGTTTTCAAGTTCAGCAATTCTAATAAAGAGAAAGTCCACAACCAATATCACATTAAATGACATCAGACTAATACTAACAAGAGAAATAAAAACATCGTCAAATACAACCAACATATATTGTGCAATAGCTAAAGATAGAAACACTCTAATAATCAAGACTACATGAGATGACCAAACGGCTGAACTACTAGATAGCATCGAAAACATAATTTCACTTAAAGACATAATCGAAATAACGTACAAATCCACAAACTTAAAGAAAATTATCATCTTAGGGATTCCAGAAATACTAGAAGAGAAAACAATAATACAAAAATTGGAGAGCTTTTATAATCCAGATACTCCAGTAGCAGTCTTCAAGAAGATAAAGAGAAACGGAAAGTATCAGTTAATTCTGGAGGTCGAGGATTATATAGCAGCCCATATACTAAGAGAACAAAAAATTCAATTTGGATTCACTACATGTAGAGTGAGCACCTACCTTCCTATAATCAGATGCAGCAACTGCCAGCGCTTCGGACACGCAAATACAAATTGTAGATCTCAAATGTCTTGTAAATACTGCACGAGAAAACACGTTTCTTCAGAATGCCCATTGATTAAATTCCCCAAAAAATACAAATGTGTAAATTGCTCAGGAACACAGGGTGACTTTCCACACTCATCTGATTCATCCGAGTGTCCAGCCTTCCATTATTACATCCAACAGAGAAACATCTATGCAAAACAACAAATACCAAATTCAACATAGAAAATACTCATCCAATCACCATACAGCATAATACCTCAGCTTCTTCCAACACAATAGTTAATAAAATCAACAAACTGACCTTTCTTCAAATAAACTTACAAAAATCTAAAGCAGCCACTGAAAATCTCATGGGCCATGCCAACAAGAATAAATTTCTCGTGTTGCTGATCCAGGACTATTACTCACAGGAAGGGAAAATATGGGCAATCCCATCCAAGTCTTGGCAAACCTTCACATCGGGGAACAATACAGTAGCAATCATAATAACACGCCCTGATGTGGAGGTCGTTCAATGTTATAGCGACCAAAACTCAGTTTTTGTGAATCTAACATCATCTACAGGACCCATAACTATAGGATCCTGCTATTCAAGACCATCAGGTGACTTACGAGAGGACTTAAAATGGCTGGACTTCTTCATGCCCCTTCAGCACCTGATTTTGGGTGCAGATTTCAACGTGCACTTGTCTTTGCTCGGCTACCAAAAGGAGGATGAACGGGGATCGATCTTAATATACCTTCTACTCTCAAACAACCTATCCCTCATAAATGACACGGAATCACCACCATCGTTCATAGGAGAGCCGGGTCGTCTATCTAGGGGAAATCCAGACGTCACAGTATGCACTCAGGATCTCACCAACTTCGTCGACTCCTGGTACGTGGACACCGAGTCCGATTCGCTCTCAGATCATAGGTATATTTGTTTCTCTCTCTCATTAACACTCTCCACAATAGATCTCAAAAGGTTTAAAACAAAGTATACTACTTTCAAAAAAATTAACAAATTTTTCAAACCTTTGGCCACAATTCTACATACTAACTTAACATCGGTTGATACCTACTATAAACTGGATAATTGGTTAGAAGACTTCAATATCCAAATTAACCAAACATGTTTAAAAACTTTAAAAACTAAGAAACTAAAATTATACCCTACTTTTGACTGGTGGACAGATTCGTTAAGGTCCCACAGAAACAAAATCTCAGCTCTAAGAAAACGTTGGAGGTCTTCGGGTGACTCAAAATGGCGAACGCTCCTACAACGTGAGCGAGCGCTATATAAAAAACACGTAAAAAATGAAAAAATAATTCCTGGAAAATTTTTTGCAATAATACAAAAGACACTTTTGGGCAGGCGTTCAAAATTGCCACAAACAAAAATCTTTCAAACCAACATTTTATTCATACATCCTTGGATGGTTCTTCACCTTATATAACAAAATTGGAAACATTTCAAAATCTTTTAACACATAATTTTCCAATAAATTCAACCGTTCCGTTACTTTTAGCCCCAGCGGAGGAGATTGTCCCCCCCCCCCTCTTCTCAAATAAAGAAATAAAAACAGCATTAAATGAACAAAACGATCTTAAAGCCCCAGGTCACGATAAAATAGATACATATCTCATAAAAAACCTCTTCAAATCATACAAATACTTAATTCGTGATCTTTTCAATAAATGTTTAAATTTAAATTATTTCCCAAAAAATTGGAAAATAGCTAACGTTATATTTTTCACAAAAAGATAATAAAAACCCTAAACTCCCAACCTCATATAGACCCATTTGCCTTCTTCCGATGCTCGGCAAAATCCTAGAACGCCTGATTAAACATAGACTAAATTACTAGAAATTACTAAATCTAGAAAACAATAACTACTTGCATAAATCTCAATTTGGCTTCCGTGAAGGAAAAAGTACAGTACAATTACTTAACAGATTAAAATATAAAATTAATAATTATCTAAAATCAAATAAATACTGAGCGCTCGTCTCATTTGACATTGTGGGGGCGTTTGATAATATTGACTGGACAACATTGGGCAGAATTCTCAAATCCCTGTCAGTCCCAAAATATCTTATAAACATTCTCCTAAGCTTTCTTTCAGACAGACTCATCATTACCGATTACCTAAATAATAACATTAAACGTCCTACTTCCCAAGTTTGTCTACAGGGATCGTGTCTCGGCGCTCTCCTATGGCTCCTTGTGGCCAATCAAATACTAAAAATAGTCTACACTAAATTCACTAATCTTTATGCCTTTTGCGATGATTTCAATCTTATTATACGCGCAAACAATAGAAGAGATTTAGAATTGCAGGCGAATGAAAGAATTGCCCTCTTTGCCCAATTATGTGAAGACCTCTCGCTAAAACTTTCATCAGATAAAACATCGTACATTCTGTTGGGTAAAAATACCTTGGTGAGTCGTCCACCAACCTTTAAATTAAAACAATCCAATATAAAAGGTGTCACCGACTTAAATATCTTAGGTATAACATTCCAATCAAATCTTAAATGGGATAAACACATCCAAAAAATTAAAAACAAAATAGTATTATTAACATCTTCAATAAAACGCGTTTTTTCAGCCACATGGGGAGTGGATAGATCACGCCTTAGAATCTGGTACATCACAGTCTTAGAGAAAATAATAGATTACGGCTCGGATGTATGGTTTGACGATTTAAGAGTTATTGACAAATGTAACCTCCAGAGCATACAAAGATCATGTTTAATATCAATGACAAAAACATATAAAAATACTTCAACTCACACATTACAGATACTACTAAGTATTCCACCACTATTAATAACGTTAGAACATAAAAACTTAAAATATAAAATATTAAACAACACAGAGATATTATTAAAAGATAATAAGGTAATAACTAAAAATGACATAGAAGAAAAGCTTTACAAATACACAATTAACCCAGAATTTTTTTTAAATAATCTAATAATAATAGACAAAATCTTAAATAACACAGATATTACACACATATACATAGACGGTTCTAAGGTGGATTCTAATACAGTTCTCTCATTGGTGATTTTTCAGAACAACATAAAAATATATGAAAAAACTACTAAAATTCAACCAGAAAACACAGTCTACCAAGCAGAGCTGCACGCGGCCATAACAGCAATAGAATGGGCAATAAATTCTAACTTTAATAAATTTCAAATTTTATCAGATAATCAATCAACAATCCTTTCATTAACAAATCAATTTCCAACACTTAAAGCAATTTATGATATACAGCAACTAATACATCAAAATAAAAACAAAATATTTTATCTAACATGGGTTAAAGGACACGCGGGTACAATAGGCAACGAACTGGCGGACAAGCTGGCTAATGATACTGCTCAGTACTCCAACCTTCCAGTAGAGCGCGGAATAAAATTTCTGCGCTCATATTTAAATAAATGTATTAAAGATCAATTACTGGAAAGGTGGCAGTACAACTGGGATAACTCAGGGAGCGGCAGATTTACCTATCACCTTGTGCCAAAAGTCAACACTAAATTCATAACTAAAGATAAAGTCTCAATATATTTTTTCACGGGCTGCGGCAGCTTTCCTACATTCTTAAATAAAATCGGTAAAATTAATAATGATCTATGTGTTTGTAGCCAGAGGGGTGATTCTATCCATTATGTCTTCGGGAAGTGTAGATTTATGAAATATAAATTTCATAGGAAATTTCCAACACTCCTCGAGGACATGATGGATATTATTAATAATAATGAATAACTAGGCAAATTATATCAAAATTATAATATTTTAAATGAGAAATATTCTTTTATAAAATACAAATTTTATTTTTAAATCTAAAATATTTTTTAATCCTGCTATTGCTCGTCCTGTGGAGGTTATTTCGCTTCATGGAGACGGTTGTCCTCTTAATTTGTGGTGTTATGTATCTTCAACTATATTTTCTGTTTATAAGTGTTTATTCATCAAGTATATTACTCATAGTATTATTCATTGTATATAAGTGTTTATTATTCAAATATAAATTTTTCATTGTTTTATTCATCATGTATATTTGTATATTATTCGAGTGTATTATTCATTGCATTACTCATTATAATTAAGTGTATAAATGTTCAGAAAATCTTGCTAACAATTAAATAGTTAAAATAATCAATATAATTGATTATCTAGTAAAATGTAAATATATCAAGTGTACTACCTGTAAATACATAATTATTACTCTACAATTCATATATTCATTCATCTACTTCTTGCATGGTTAATCATGAGGACAGACATTTCTTAGGGTTGTCTTTTAAAGAATGGAAAATGTTGTTAAACTTGGAAAATTACTGTTATCATCTTGCCAAGAATTATCATGTATAATGTGTAAATATTGAAATCTATAAAACAGGTAACTTATATAATTATTGTGTATACATTTTCTTTTTTTTTTAAATCTACTTACTTTTAAAAAACTGTAGCTTTAAATATTGTGTATATAATCTATAATATTCAAACATTGTATAAAATCAGGCACGCCCTGAATAAATAGGGCTTCCATTTGTGAATTAGAGTTTGTATAATTTACTATCATTCACTTTTCAATTTGTAAATGTTTTCCCATGGCACGCCCTGAACAAATAGGGCTGCCACTTATGATTGATGATGTAAGAAATTTTAGTTTTAAATAAGCAGGGAATACTTCTCTGTTGCTTCTCCTGGGCACGTTCTGGAGGCGGTGGTGTCGTTTGGACGGTAGAGACCTTCCTGCCTTGAGCTTGGGGCTTGTCCCGATCATATGCCAAAAGCGGATCCTCAAGGCGGGTGACAGCCAGACAGCACATTCATGTAGCAGTGCTAGCCAGGGCTCATATGATCACATGATTCTCCTATGTCAGCTACTACCCTTAACGAGATGACTAGTAAGAAATCGCTTGCTTGTTCCCTAGTGAGTGAAAATGTCAACTGACCAGCCGATTGATGGATAGGGAACCAGTATGCCCCTCCCATCTACCTTATACATGGGCTAAATCATTGTATTGGTTTCTCTCAACTGCCAAGAATCCCGTTTCCAAGGACATGGGTCGCTACGCACGGCAAACATGTAGATGCTTTTGCAATTTAAATGAGTTGATGCAGACAAGTTGATATCAGCTTAATAGATAATCGCCCAACTTTTCGAGAAAGCAACCACAATGAGAGAGAAAAACTAAGAAAGAATCTAAGGGAATAGAGAAAGTTGGAAAATGATAAAGATGACTCAAGAGTCCAGGGGTATGAAACCCCTGAACATCTAATAAAGATATCCTCTGAGGGTTAACAAATCTTGAACTTCATATTATTTTATGTTTGCCACGTTTCACTGTTTAACTTCTGAGTATTTTAATAAAACCTTTGATATTTAATTTTATTATTATTACTGATAGCAATAAACATAAGGTGCTAATATAATTTAAAACAAATCATTCCTTACTTTCAAGGACACATTTCTTTTAATTGCATTTATTGTATTATTTTGCATTTTAGTTGGACATAGTTCTAAAAGTTAGATAAATCATCCCATTAAAAGTGCAGTTAATATATTAATTAAATGTTCTTTGAAGATTAAAAAAAATAAAACATTCATAATTATAGAAAAGAAAAGGAAGGTCCAAAGATTATGAAGCAAGAATTTCATAAGTACCTTCAAAATAACGCACAGACAAATGCGTAATAACTCAAACTTAAAAAACAAGTAGTTCGTTTTAAAACAAATTGGATCAGAATATTTATTTTTAACTCCATTGACATTTTAAAGAAATAAATAATAGCAAATAAACTCAACAATTACTCATTCTAAGTACCAAAGTAAATACCGAAAGAAATATGTTATTATCCTTTATTAATAATACAGGGTGATTTTTTTTTAAGTTGTGAAAGTAAAACCCTATAACGAAAGAACCACTGATCCAAATGACCGGAAATTTCACCAGTATGCTCCCAAAGCAATGGATATTTTTTAGGCATGGTTAAAAAAAACTTAAAATTTTACCGACAGATGGCGCTGTATATGCAGTAAAATCGGGAGAGCAGCTTGTGCAAGACGCACGCACAGTGGATACTCTTCACTCTGTTGTGGAACATGCGGTTTCACGTTTCCAACTCGTAGCTGAAAACATTGGACAGCACACTGAAAATCGTATGCGTTAGTTGCGCAGTTCTGTACGAATGTATTTCATATTTTTATTTCGTTCTGTTTTGTGCAGTTGTTTGCACTTCCTTTTCCCAATTACTGTATTCTGTATGTTTTTGATATACAGAATGCAGTAATTGGGAAAAGGAACTGCAAACACCGGCAGAAACAGAACGAAATAAAAATATGGAGTAAAACTTTCGTACAGAACTGCGCAACTAACGCATACAATTTTCAGTGTGCTGTCCAATGTTTTCAGCTACGAGTTGGAAACGTGAAACCGCATGTTCCACAACAGAGTGAAGAGTATCCACTGTGCGTGCGATTTGCACAAGCTCCTCTCCCGACTTTACTGCATATACAGCGCCATCTGTCGGTGAGATTTTAATTTTTTTTAACCATGCCTAAAAAATTCACATTGCTTTGGGAGTATACTGGTGAAATTTACGGTCATTTGGATCAGTGGTTCTTTCGTTATAGGTTTTTACTTTCATAACTTAAAAAAAAATCACCCTGTATATAAAATTCGGGATTCTTCTTTCATAATAAAAAAAAAATGTTTGGCTGTCGCAAAATTTTTAAATAACATAACATATGCACTTTTAATTAAATGATTTATATGACAATTAGATATGTTTCCAAAAAGAATTAAAAATAATGCAACTAAAGCAATTAAATGAAAGAAATGAAAAAAAAATAAATAAAGAGCCTTAAAAAAAGAATTTATATTCTAAATTTAATTTAAGTATTCAAATGAATTAATTACGTCAATTAAGTTAAATATAAATAACTATTTTCACTAAATGTTTAGTAAATTATTTATTAGCCACGGTAAAATTATTTTGCGCAGAAAATGTCCCCCCCCCCTCCTTTTTTAACTACTTTCAGTGATTTCTTTCTTTATCGTGATATAAAATGAAACAAATTACAATTTAATTATTTCTTTCATAAATATTTTTTACATCTAAAAAAGCTATATTTCTTTGAAAGATTAACAAATTAAAGCGATATTTTTTTCTTTTAGATTGCATATATTTTCTGGTGATTAGACTTATTCAAACAGAAAAAGATTCCAAAAGATTCCAATTAAATAACATTTCATTTAAGGGAAAATTAAGAAAAAATTATAACCCTTTTTCAGTTTGATTAACATTATTCTTTTGAAAAATATAATCGAAGTATTTTTAAAAACAAATATAAAGGATAAAATTATTTTAAAAGAAAAAATGGTTTAAAAACTAAAAACGGTATTTACTAATCTCTATAAATAAAACGTTATCAATGTCAAACTCCGAGTTTCTTTTAAATTTGATTCACTTTCTCTGCTATGTATCTTTGAAAGTTCATTTCTCTCTTATATTTGAAACATTGCCAGGATAAAATAAAGTAAAATTTCATCCTTTTTTAGCCATTTATTTCTTTAGATGTCAGAAGCAATTCTTTTTGGAACATATTTTATAATTGATATCAGCAAGAGAACTATTTCTATACATGAAACTAAGAAAAACGGTACACATAAATTCAATTTTTTGGAGTTATTTACGAATATACATAAATTCTTGCCGACCAATGAAATCCCAGACATGCTCGATGGGAGACATATCCAGGGAATAAGCAGGCCATGGAAGAAGCGAAACATGTTGTGCAATGAAGGAGGTATTTTCAGTCTGAGAAACATGTGCACGGGCATTATCCTGCTGAAATACAGCACCTGGAATGCGACGAAGAGCGAGAACTTCTGTCTCCACAATTTCCCTTACGTAGCGATCACTGTTGAGGTTGCTTGCAGTGTGCACTAGATTGGATCGACAGTTATATCCAATAGCTTCCACACCATGATGCCAGGCGTTTGTGCGGTATGACGCTGGATAACACACTGTGGGAGTACACGTTCCGCTCTGTAACGTCTGACGCGTATTCCATCATTATACTCCAGATTGTAGCGAGATTCATCGGAAAAATCAACTTTTTGCTACTGGAAACGACACGCCCTGTGTTGCTGAACTCATCGAAGTCGGAGGCGTCTGTGATTCAGCGAGAGGGAAATCCTGCGTACGACCCTTGCAGGCAGTTCATGCTGCAGCAGACGGCGACGAACTGTGCTATCTAGACAACAAAACACCTGAAGCTCTGTTCCAACTTTGTGCTAACACACGAGAGAACGTTGTACGGTCCGTCATAGTCATGCGGGTGAGGTGTTTGTCTTCCCATGCCGTTGTGCTATTGCGTGCCTTATGACAAGGTTTTGCCATTCGTTAATATCCGGCAATCAGGAACATAGATGATTCTACGTGAAAGGCATTTGCTACATAAAAGGAGGCAGTTGACTCGGGAACACAAATGAAGATGCAGGAAGGATAACAACAAATCTATTTATTCAGAAGAAGTATCATTGGAAAGGTAAGGTGAATATCCAGCAAGCAAGGGGGCAAGGGGAGGCACCGGTTAAAAAGAGCGAAGAATTAAAACAGCCCTTCTGGTCGCGCGTAACAGGCAAAAAAGTGATAAAGTTGAAAGATTACCTCTACGGGTGTTGGTGAGATAAACTTGATAAAATCGCCAGTACTTGGCGAGAGATATTTTAGAATACAATGTTAGTATGTATGTATTTAGAGGACAATGTATGGGAAAAAGCGATAATAAGTAGTTTCTGTCTATGATTATGCGTTCATGTGAGAGTGGGGGTTGTAGAGATTCTTAAATCGAGCCGAAAGAGGAAATAATAAAAATATCAGTAATTTTTAGGAACTGTCGGTTGTTTTGTTAAAGACAGCTGCGTTTTAACGGTTGCTTAGATTCCAATACACAGTAACTGGGTGTGAAAAATATGAGATTGCATATTACAACTCATATGCGGGAATGGAATCTTTTTAATTAATTCTTTTGAGAGCGGATGAAAGGGAATGCCACGGCATGTGGGAAAGTATTGTCAGTTATACGTTAACTTTAATTTTAACAAGTGAAGAGCAGCTGAATATTTTGTCTAACTTTTAAGGCAGATGCATTTTTGACTTAATGGGAATAAAAACGGTTGGGTTAGAATTGTGTGATCACTTGTAACATATTTTTAAATAACCGCAGAGTATAGCATGGAAAACTTTCTGATGCATGCGAATAATGACTTACATTTAGAGTAAAGAAATCAGATTCGTTATATAAATTTGAATCACAAATAGATTTAGTTAACACATTGAATTTTTTTGGAGGGGGAATGACAGAACATTTAAAACCTATTATCTATATTTATTTATTTATTTATTCTTATTTTTTTTTTTTTTTTTGGGGGGGGGGGACATGAAAGAACTTATTATCACATGAACTTATTATCTATGTCTCTTTTTTTTTGGGGGGGGTATGAAATCGATACTAGATTGTTAGATTTTGGAAGAGGAATGGAAAATATTATGTTAACTTGTTATTTTTTTTTGGGGGGGTGGGGGTAGTTGAACTGGAAGCAAGATATATGACAAATGTATTTGTCATACTGTTGTGCTATTGCGTACCTCACGACCAGTTTTTTGCCTTGTTTGATTCTCCTCTGTCCGTTTCTTCCAAGCACGCATCACTGTTGTGGCATTACACTGCGTGAGGGCTGCGAATTCTCCATACGAAAATTCACCTTCTCGCATACCAACGATGCGGCCTCGTACGAACTCCGTTAGTTGTTGGTATGGTTTCCTCCGCTTTTGACGAGGTATGTTGATCACGAGTTAAACGTTTACCGCAGACATAGGAATATAAACGTATTTCAACGCATCTTTACAGTCCTTTATATACCTGGAACAATCGACTGATAAGGAGCCGGTTCTTGTTCTAGATAAAATGCACAATCGCTTTGTAATTCTAATCATTTGAATCTCTTACCTCACTTTACATTTCCTGTAAGTTAGGTTCAATTTGAATAATTCCTTCATGGTGTTGCAATTTTTAGAAACATGAGTGTATACTAGAACTCATAATTTTTTCCCAGTTTCAAACTTTTATTCTAAAAGAGAATATATATTTAACAATATTTATAACTGGCATTTAAATATTTTATTTTTAAAATATTTTTGAGAGTTAATCTTAAAATTTCTTATTAAGAAAATCCTATTTGACTTCTCTTTAATTTTCACTACGGAAAATTTCTTTTTTTGCTCAAATTAAATATAAATAATTTATCTTCAAAATAATAAAAAAACATTTTATTACTTTATAATAAGATAATTTACTTTTAAAATCTTTATATTGTTTCATTCCAATTCTTATTAATTTATATTTTCAACACTGCGCTTTACGTAGGAATCTCAGTTTCTGTAATAAATTGAATCAGAAGATATAAGTAGTAACTTTTAATCACGAATTAATCCACACACATTAAAATCCATTTAGTACTTTTAGGGTGATGATCACGTAACAAACGTACATATAATCCTGAATACAGTTTTGTACTTTTCTAGGCAAGGTAAAACATTTATTTTGATTTTACCATATGAATGAGATTAAAACGTTTTATTAAAGTTTGAAAAGTGTTTGTAAAAAAGGAATTAAAAAACATTATATAATATTTTTCTTTCTGAATTAGAAAGAAAATGTCATTGAATATTTCTCCGAAATTTCTGTGAATATGTATCACTATAAAAGTTTTTTTTAAAAAGTAGTTGAATAGGGAGAAAAAGCTCACGAAGACTTTTTATGCAATGCAAAAATGAAATTCAGTACTGAATAATTCATTTTTACGTCAAAGTTTTTTAAAAAGAAACTTTTGCCCTCCAAATCAATTTGAAAATTACTCATATAATATTCTTGTAATATACTTTCTCCATCAATCACTGTGCTCTTGAATATATTTTTTTAAGATTTCCGTATCTGAAAAGTCACTTAAAAAGTAATAATTTCAAACTATTTTTTATAACATTTTCTTACTAACTGGCAGAATAGTGGTAACGTGGCATGCGTGAAATGCATTTCTAAATCTTAAATTCTGCAATTTTCAATGAATCGGCATCACAAAAAACCTCACAGATAACTAAAGTTTTATTGGAAAATTTAATTTATGTAGAGTTAGAGAAGAATTCAAATTACAAATGTATTTCTGAAACCTTTAAAATAATTATTCCATAGAAAAAAAACTTCCATTTATAAGTTAATGAAATATTCGAAAGTTAACATGTTAATAACAGAAAAAATTATTAAAATAATTATTCTCAGACTTATATATTTGAATATATATATTTGTGGTTTTTAAAATACAAGAAAGGACTTGTTTACGAAGAAATAAGTATAAAAAAGATAAGCCAATTAAATGTACATTAAGGTGAAAATTATTTGTTTTTATAGTTTTATCTTTCTACAAATACAGACAAACATAAGTACTATCCAGTATCCAATATTAACTAGAACTTACATAGACATATTACTTTGTTCTTTACCAACGAACTTCTTTCCAATAAAAAAATAAATGGATTAAAAAAAAATAAGACTAAGATCTATTTTTCATTTTGTTGCTTCTTCCTTTTAGAAGCAAAGCTATTGATAGATAACTCTGAAAAATAAGTATCAGATAAAATTAAACCAGTATTTTTTAATCGAATGTACAGCGCCTACAAATAAAAAAGTCTTTGTTTTGTTTGGTTTCTAACTTAATGTGGTTTGACTTTAATGTAAGTCCCCAACATCGTATGAAGGAATAAATTTGGAAAGTGTATATACTAATTATCCATCTTTGTTAAATTATGCAATTGGATAATACAGGGTGTCCGAGACGAAACGCCTTAATACTTACACTGATGATAATAAACAACCAAGACAATTTTGTCAGGTGCTTCATGGTAGCTTAGATGTGGACATTTACATTATGTGATACCAATGATTTTTATTTCAGGTGTTGAAAATCGGAAAAATTGAAAAATAACAACGAATTCTGAAAAAGCGCAAACATTGTGTTGGTATGCAGACTTCGGGTCCAGTGGTAGGATGGAGCACCTTCACACTCGAATTTGGGATTCCGGAACACACTGACTGCCGAATTCACACAAAGATTTATTGGGAGAGGCGGTGCGATTCTCTGGCCATTCTCCGTAGACATCCTCCGTGCTATTCGTGGGGCATATGTAGAAATGAGGTGATTGTACAAACGAAACTTCATAATTATGTGTATCCATTGTTGTTTCAATCTTCTTAATGTAGCGATTACATGTTTTATTACAGACTGTTCAAATTAGGGTTTTCGCCTCGGACACCCTATATTATATATGCATATGTTTAAAGGTTTTATAATAAAATTGTAACCTTTAAATTAAATACCATTATTTTGTTCAATAACAGTCTCTTTAAATGGTACATTTAAGTTCTTTTTAACTTTACTGAGCGAAGCCCTTAAGTGTACATTCCAATGGTTTGTGTGTGACGATACTTCTCCTAAACATAATAACCTTCAAATTCAGGACAGGGATAGCTAACCATGGCCAGCATATTTCGAGTATGAAAAAAAAAAACTGACAAAGATCGTATTTTTGAGGTATAATTACAGATCAGTTGTGCCATAGACTTAACGTTAAATTCTTAAATTGAAACCAGCGCGCTCGATTTTTTAGACAATTTATATTGTGAGAGGTTTTGACTAGGAGACTCGGCTCAACGTGCCACTATAGTAAGCTAACGGTTGCTTCATGTGAAACGTATTTTTAATAACATTCTACCTTTAAACTGCACTCTATATTTGTTAGCTGAGAAGTTAGCAAAAAAGGTGAAGGTCATGAAAGATTCTGAGTTCCCTAGTGTGGATCGCAGTCCTTTGCAGCCAAATGTTGTTACATTTGGCGATCAATACTCTGATCATAAAATCGAGTGGTGTTAACGTCATTCTGCTATCGCTTAGGAATTGAACTATTGACAATTACACCGTCAACCGATCATTTTGTTAGGATAATTTCGGATACAAATATTTTATTGTCAATGCGTGGAAACTAAAATTGACTGGTGGAGCTATAGTATATTTTATCGCATAGAAGTTGAGTTCGGATATGTTGGCAGGAATAATATTGAAGGTCATATTAAGGATATAATTTGAAACGTGTTAAAATTTTATGGCCGCTCAGAAATAATGAAAAGTCGAGTTTTTGAAATGCTCGAATGTAAACTTTGTTCTTCTACAATTATGTTAACCTAAATGTTTATGTTAAAATTAGAAATTATTAATGTCTTATTAGCAACTTAAAACGATTTTTTCTAAATTAACTCGCGCGGTTCAATTTTGTGCAGGCACCACTCGTGCTCCACTTATAATGTAAATTCTTTGTAACCTTTCATTTTACTAACATTTGTGTCTTTATATATATGTATATGTATATATATGATCGTCTTATTTCTTAAAGTGTTACTGAGATTTTGTTTTGGCTTAAATGCTGCTTCTTGTTCCCCAAGAGAGAATGGTAGATTTTAAATAAAAGATACAACTACAGTAAAACCCCGATAATTCGGATTAATTGGGACCAAACCCAATCCGGATTTTCGAAAATCTGGATTATCCGGAGAATGATAAAAAATGAAGGCTTTCTGTCGGAGTTTTCTTTAAGGCTTTCTGTCGGATTATTGGACTCGATACAGGTAAACCATGATCTCTTTCTGTGCAAAACCAAACGAATAACACTTCATCCAGTGTTTCAAGTTTAGCTTTTTTAACATTCTTCCGATTGTCCAAACCGTCGTTAGAAATTGATTTCGAGCAAAAATCCTCAATTGTTTTTCGATTTTTCTTTCATTCGGACACTATCGAAGTCCCTACTCCTAATTCACAAACAATCTTTTTTAAGGGTTCACCTTTATTAATTCTACTCAATGCTTCCAATTTCTTTTGCATAGTCACAAAATTGTTTTCGTTTCATCGCCATAGCTAAAAATGTACGCTCAAAAACACTGCACGGCAAAAGAAAATGTCTGGTAGGATTTGGGTTGATACATTCTCTATGAACGGGAGGTCGGTTTCTAGGAAACAGAGCACTGACTGGGGGGTTTCCGCAAGTGATAGTATAAAAGCATTTGTCACGAAGACAAAGAAACTGTCCCAAGAGACCAGAGACCTATGGGCTGGCTGACAAAGATCGGAAAGCGATACTCATCAGTCAGTGAGTCTATAGGGATTATTTTACCTTGCTTTCTTGCAATGCTAAGTAAAAAAATTTTGTGCGGTGAGCTTTTGAAGACATTTCTAAATGGATTATATAGAAAACTGTGAAAATTGGAATTGCCAAACTTAAAGTGATACATTGTTGTTTCTTTGAAGGATAACATCAAAGGGTTTAAATAAGAAAGCTTAAGGTATTCTTCCAAAAATATTTCACAAAAGACTTTATTCAGAATACGAGGATGAAATAAATTAATGTTATGGAAATTTGCCAATCGCTTCTGAAAAAAAAAATCGACCAGACCGATCCGGATTGTCCGGAGATTCGGAATAACGGGGTCCGAATTAGCGGGGTTCCACTGTATTTAAAATTAATTTATAATAATATATCACTAATAATACCCAAAATATGAATAAAAAGTTTGCAGTATCGGTGATTTTTTTATTTCTCCCTTCAGTCCTATACCTGATTATAAATAAATTAAAAATTAAGAAAAATAGAATTTTTTTTTAGTTTTAGATAATAATTTAGATATCTCAATCTATTTCAGATGTAAAAAGATGATTTTCTTCTAATTATTAAAAGAATAAAGTATTAGCATACTGCACAAAAAATCAGCCTAAGTACAGTAATCTTAACCTTATCTACTGAGTGTAGTATAAGCAATATTTTAGGTTTAACTTCTCACCGCCGTGAACTGATATATCCATTCACTATGCTATAGGTTTCACTGCAATATTAGCATTATTTAAATTAATATAATTCTACACATATGATGTTGTTTTGAAATATTAAGTAATGATTAATATTCTCAAATATGATGTTAAGTTTTATAATTAATAGTCAAATATATAATTAAGTTTTTTATATCATGTTTGAAATATAATGTTTTTTTTAGCATTAAAAAAATTACAGAGAAAAATAAAATTTTGCCCTTTTGCTCGGCAGTCAGAAGACTAACGTAAAATTTTACTTAGAATTATTAATATTTTTATCAGGCATATTTTTGTGTTACTCTTATTTAAGATTACGTAATATAAAAAATAGATTATAATAAAAAACACCATTTTTTCTTCTTAATGTGGTCCAAGAAAATGATAATTCTTAATGTTAGCTGCAAAATCCATTAATCAATTTTAATTTTAGTTATTCATTGAAGATATTTTTTTTTAATTTTTTATTCAAGAAAATCTCTAACAAATTGTTTTTGCGTTTTTCACTACTGCTACACACTGATGGTTTTTGTAATTTAACACAACACAGCACATTGTAAATGCGATTTATTTCACAAATAAAGAGAAGCGAGCCATCATACGGCTTATTACACTACACAATTTTTCAAATTGCAAAAAAAAAAAAAAAAAAAAAAAAGCAAATCACATAGTGTTGCCAAACGCGGAAAGTAAGAAAAGGAAATTTACATGAATTCGGAGCATATGAAATCAAGGAACATGCAGCTTTAGCTCGCAGAAGACGATACTTACATAAATATTCTGGCCCCTGTCAAAATCCCCTGGGATTTCAACAATTGGTAAGTTGCTTACAATTTCTTAAGATAATGAAAAACAATTAATTCAAAACAAACTCAAACAAAATTAATTCAAAAAATAGAAAAATGTTAGATGGTTCGTAGTTCACAGTTTTTAGTTTCTGTATGAAGAGGACACAGTTTCACTACTGGACGATTGTTGACAGCACTCCTAGTCTTTGTCGTAACAACTCTTACCTTATTGCCCGAACCTGGATGAACAGTTATTATTCTCCCTAGTTTCCATTTAAGTGGTGGAAGGTTGTCATCTTTGATGCGGACTATGTCATTGACTTCTAAATCTCGTTGACTTTTTTGCCATTTAGGTCTTTGCTGAAGTTGAGACAGATATTCCCGGCTCCATCTTTTCCAAAATTGCTGTAGGATGAACTGTCCCACATGCCATGTGTCAAGGTGACTCAACGGAATGTGACTTAGATCTTGTTCAGGTATGGCAGTTTGAGAATTTACAACTAGGAAGTAACCTGGAGTTAGAGCAGTTAAGTCTATTGGGTCAGATGATATGGGACACAGTGACCTAGAGTTGATACAAGCTTCAGCTTGTGTAACCAAGTTTTGGAACTCACGATAGGTTAACACAGTGTCACCAATGGTTTTCTTCAGATGCGATTTAATTTATTTTACTGCAGATTATCACATTTCACCAAAGTGTAGTGCAGAAGGAGGATTCAATGTCCAAGTTATTTCCTTTGACGACAAAACTTTGTGAATTTCTTCGTTTTGCTTGCACCGCAAAAGATATCTGTTGATTGTTTTTTTTGCACCTTTTAAGTTGGTTCCACAGTCACTAAAAATCTTAAGAGCTTTCCCTCTTCTTGCAATAAATCGTTTTAGTGCACTTAAGAATGCCTTTGTCGAAAGATCTTCTACGACTGCAAGATGGTCTGCTTTGATAACGAAGCAGACAAACACACACATATGATTTAAATGATTTTAGTCCGCGTCCTGCATGATATTTAATCATGAAAGGTCTTGAAAAATCTGTTCCAACTTTGTGAAATGGTCGTGATTGTGTTACTCTGGATGCTGGAAGATTAACCATTATTTGTTTTGCAGTTTGAGTTTTATATCTGAAACACGTAACACAAGCTCTTATGTTTTTCCCGAATAACAGACCTAGCAGTAATGATCCAAAATTGCTGTCTAATTAAACAAAGGAGAAGTTCTGGACCTGCATGTAAATATTTTTCATGAAAATGTTTATGCATTATCTTAGTCACATGGTGCTTTGATGGTAATAAGGTTGGGTGCTTTTCATTCTCCGATAGCTGTGCGTTTTTCAATCTTCCTCCTATTCTTAATATTTTGTTATTATCTCAAATTGGACACAAACAAATGAGACTGCTATTTGCAGGGAGATTTTTTCCAGCTTCTAAACACTGAATTTATTTATTGAAGTTCATTTGTTGAACTATTCGAATAATGCAGCGTGTTGCGGCTTGAATTTCATTGCTTGATAAAAAGGATGCATTTCATTCTACACTTGAATTGGAGATGAATATCAATATCCAAACAAATATTCGTTGCAGCATGGAAAACTACGATATTTTCGATATAACAGCAAGTTCTTTTACAGTTTCAGTAACTACAAATGATAATGTTTTACGTGCTTCTGGTAACTCTTCTTCATTTATGGGAATAGGTTCGTGCACGGGAACCTCACTGCTTCTTAACCACAGTAGGGTGTTCCCCCACAAGTCTTGTTACAATATTTCTGCAGGAAGTAAGCCATGTGAGGCACAATCAGCAGGATTTTCTTTTCCGTCCACATGGTTCCAATTCTCAGCTGGTAAAATGTATTGGATTTCAGATACTCTGTTGGCTACAAAGACTTGCCATCTTTCAGAATTTGATCTTAGCCATGACAATACAATGTGTGAATCACTTCATGCGTGCAGAGAATCAGGTTTTATATGTAATACAGCTCTGACCACCTGTATTAAGTGTGCTAATAATACTGCAGCACACAATTCAAATCTTGGAATCATGACAGGTTTTAGTGGTGCTAAAGAGTTTTAGCTGTTGAAAGTTTCACCAATGTTAGAGTTATCACAAGTTTTAACGTAAATAACTGCTGAATAACCTTTTCTGACGCATTACAAAATCCTTGAAGTTCACATCGAGAATTTTTCAACATGTTATACGGTAACGAAAGTATTGCCTGAGGAATCTTCAATGTCTTCCTTTATGTAGGACAGAGCAGTTTTGTCACAATATATGAGCTAAAAACATCAACTGTGAAACCTCTCTTAACAATACCTCACGCCCTTTTGTATTTTCTGTTTGCAGTAATTTTAAAATAGATAAATGAAGAATGGGATTAACCCATTTTCGGCCAAGCATAGAAATTTTATAAAATGTGGTATTATTTGCAGAGATATTTGCTTAAATTACATTCATTAAGACATCAAAAAAGTTTCGCGCATGAAAAATAATATTTTATTTAATTTGACGTTACCATTTTTAATTTATTATTATTAATTTATTATTAAATTTAAATAGAAAATTTTAAGTTTTTTATGGCATTTGTTTTATTTTTATTTTATTTACAGAACTTGCAAATTTACTCCATTATAAAAACGTATGATTAATCTCAAGTGGAATAATTATACATTTTCAAAAAGTCGAATTTGTCAATAACCGTTTCAAGTAAAAAACCAGCGTATTTTGAAAATTTCTCAACAGAAAGTGATTACTTCAATTGAAGTACTAATATTTTATAGATGTCTCCAGAACCCTTAAAAATAGCAGAAAAATAAAATTAGCGAAAAATATACGTCACAGTGTTAATAAAAAAAATATTTATTGAAATGGTGCGTTTACGCATCTTTGGCCGAAAATGGGTTAATACAATGAGCACCGGTTCCTTAATATAAATTAAGTAACACCTGAAAATAACTTTTTGGACTGCTGTTTTAATGAAATATTTGATGATCCTGGCGTTCATGATAAATTAATTACGGTTCGAATCACTATCTAAAAGATCAGGATGACGTGTTATGGGATGACGTGTGTGGTGTATAAAATAAATGTAATAAAGTTATGCTGTCACATAAAGTGTAATTTTTCACTTTTTAGGTGCGTTCCTAATTATATAAATACGTAGCACCTACAGCCGTCGCACAGTGGAGTATTTGACCCAAAAACCTGGCCAAAAATGCAAAAATTTAAATTTTGTCAACAATTGTAAAAATTATATTTCTTAAAAGCTAACTAATTGATGCGTCGATCTATGTCTATTTTTGGAACCTGAGTTATATCTAGTGGTTCCTGGCCTCGGTTTTTGTGAGAAGACGTGTTTTTTGTTGATTTTAGGCATTGTTGTTATGTTTAAATATAATTTTTTTGTGTCTCAATGAAATGTTGAATTTAAACTAAATAGGGCTTGCGTGTTTAACAAAGGTCAGAGTTTAGTGTTAAATTAAGTGTAAATTTAAATAGTTTAGTTTTTAATGTAATTAAAAAATATTAAATGTGTAAAAGGGTCATTTTTAAAGCGTTTTTCGCTGTAATTTAAACATATCGAAAGCTTTTTAAGTATGTGCCGGGCTTTGCCGGACCATGTTTGAATTATAATTGTATTAATTACAGTCTTGAGTGCCTAATCTTCCGCATTTTGTTGCCATTTTTTTATATAATTTTTTTTCGGGTGGACTACTCAAATCTCATTTTTTGCGGCAATCGAATTGAGAAGATAAAAACTTTATTTTTACTCTAGTATTGCAGGTTTTTAGCTTACAGAAAATTGTCTGAGAGCTTTTGCCCCTACATATCCTGTATGTATGCATGTACGTACCTATGTAAGTACGTACATACCTACGCAACTCGATACCTCTTGATAGAAATATCAGATCGGCTTCAAATTGTAAATACTTATTTACTGAAAAAAGTGTCTCCAATTAGTTTCGGAGGCTCATAAGTAGAAAATAAGGGGAGTAAGGAGGGAATTAAAAAAGTCTGGAGAAGACGCAGAAATGATTAAAAGGTTGTAAGTAACATTGGAAGTCATAAAAAGTGGGCATCGCATTAACGAAAAAAAGTTCCAAACATCTGCTGATGAAACAGCAAGACTGTAGGTGAACCTTTACAATTGGCACCCCATGATTCGAACAATGCACAAGGTTTTGATTCATGGTGGCACTGTAATTAAGAAAGCAGTCGTACCCATTGGTAAATGGTCATAAGAAGGTACCGAGTCCAGAAACAAACACTTTAGACAGTACCGTACAAAGTACTCAAGAAAGAGCAATAGAAAAGTTCGCAATATAGAAGTTTGCTATAGAGATTTCCAAATTGGCTTCTTTTAAGCAGTGATCCTTTTATAAACTGCACTAGACAAAGACCAAGGGAAAAGAGCAAGCCATACAGTAGCGAGACCCTACAACTTCTTCTTCCAGCTAGGTCTGATGGTAGTCCTGATAAAAGCCAAGAAGAGTGTG
The DNA here is from genome assembly GCA_963931845.1 of Maratus michaelseni. NCBI lineage: Eukaryota > Metazoa > Arthropoda > Arachnida > Araneae > Salticidae > Maratus > Maratus michaelseni. The sequence continues at coordinate 323,139,521 of OZ007587.1, forward strand.
ATGAAGAAGATGAAAAACAGAGTTCTGAAGAATCAGATTGAAACTGGTAATCTATTAAATACACGGAAAAAACCAGCATCTCTATACTGTAGAGACTGCACTGTATTAAATGTATTATCAAATGTAAATAATCTTTATTAAATGTAAATTAAATGCAGTAATTATTATTAAAGTAAATTAAATGTAAATAATAAATTTTGTAGATAATACAATTAAATACATTTAATTAAACATTACTAACAAATAAAAAATAACTATCAACAATTACTTTTCTCTTATAAACAGTAAACCTTTAACGCAGCTAGTCACTCGACTTCCAAACTCCCTTCGGTAATGTTACGTCTATGGGCATGTGATGCATTTGTATTTTTAAAATATCTACTTAGTAAATTAATATTTTAATTTCTTTTTTCTTTGTGCTTTTCTTAAATGATGTCTCTTTTTTTTCTTAGTTGTCAAAATATTTATAAAATGTATACTTATTATTATGTGAAGTGTTAAAATTTTACTTACACTTCGTCAGCTTTTAAGATAGGAAATATTAAACTAAGCTATGGATTTGCATGTATACTACATAGTATGCTAAAAGTTAGTTCAGTGAAACGCATGACAAAGTTAAACATTTCCATTCAGCCATTTCAGGAAATAAACGGAAATGTGCTTGAGAACTTTTGTACAACCCTGTATATGATCTATAGAATGTATCCACATCAAGTAATATTTAAAAAAATTCAATTTTTAAAATGCATATCACAACTACAAGCGCATTTCCAGCAATTATTGGTCATAGACTTCAATAGTTAAATTTATTCTTCAGCCAAATTCTTTTGTGTGTCCCTGTAAATGAACGATATATTCTATGCACACCATATTTTACAATAAGTGCCTTAATACACCTCAGTGATATGTATATAAAATTCAGTATGTTTAAAATAGTGTGATATCATTAAAATACACAGCAAACGATTTTTTCCCATAGACATAATGTAAGGGAATTCTTTCGGGTGTCTCTGTAAATGAACCGTAAATGCTATAGACTTCATTTACAATACCAAACATGCCATATTGATACCCAATAACATCTAACAATTTCAAGGCAATCGGACTATATTTACATACAAAAATATTTTTGTCCAAGATTTCGGGTCAAATACTCCACTGTGCGTCGTCTGATCCGTCCCTCTGTCCGCATCTAACAGCGCAAAAACTACCCATCCAAATGGTGTGAAATTTAAAATATATTATCTTTGCAGAATTTTGTTCAGACTTTTCAAATTTTATGTACATCGAATCAAAACTTTAGAAGATATTAATAAAAATATTTATTAAGAAATTTGAATTAAAAAAAAATCGGTGCTTTCTTGTTATAGGAGCTTCCGAGGTTTAATCGTCAAGCGACCGAGATACTTATTTTATTACAGAAATTAATCAGTAGACGATATAATTCATTTCACAGAATTAAAAATCATCAAGTTCGGAATAGTTATATAAATAGCTATAGTACGAACGCACCTCGTTTATCACGTTTGACGTATAATTTCCAACTTGTAATTCATAAAGCCAATCGTAACTTTGTAAAAAACATATAGTGTCGGCTTGTAAACAGATTCATTCGATTATGCAGGAAAACATATATGAAAATGATACCACACTAGACGTATTTTTAAAAAAGTGAGTTTTTCATAGATGCCCCCCTCCCTCCCAAAAAAAACAACACTTTTTTTGGAGGGGAGGAATCATCGGATCTCTATTTCTTGGTTCAAAATGAAGTTCTTGGACCAAGTGGAAGTTGATTTCAGTCAGGTGCTTAATAAACTAACACATAATAACTATCTACATAATGCATTTAAAACCAGCCTTTATTGATATACCATAAATAAAAACGTTGCTACCTCTCCGTTTATTACTCACACTAGGGGATTCAACCCGGGCTACCCGGGATACAAAATGTAGATGAAGGATATATATATATATATATACAGCGTGTTCACGTATAACCTAACCGACCTTTATTTTCGCAACCGTTGGTCCTAGATGCATACTTCCAATTACAAAAATGGTTTAAATAAGGTAAAGAATTACTTTTAACGTGATTTGTGTCAAGAAAAACATTTATTAAAAAAATACGAAAGCTAAATTTTTATACGGTCCCCCGGTCCTATAAGTGATATTTAGTAAAAATTTACTGTGACATTAACAAGTTCGACAGAGAAAGTCCCATTCATCTAACATTAAAATTGACCAAGTTCTGAAACTTTGAATTGCATGACTTATACCACTTTTTTGCATCTAAAAAGAGATGATTTCGGCCATGCTTTCAGGGGTCGTATATAAAGTACTTAAACTTATTTCAAGGTGTCTGCGCTTTGAAATAAATCGTACAACTATTACGATTGAGTTAATTTTTATTATTTAAGTTTCAGATTAATTAAAATGATTGTATTTTAACATATGTTTTATTTTGAAAGGATTTGAGGCTATGATTTCTTTTAACAAAAATTATGTTATTTTCATAAGGTTTTATTTAAATTGCAACGATCGTCTTTCCAGTTTAAAATTTGTACTCGAAGTTTAACTCACTTTCAAATGTCCGATCAAAGTTAAATTTTACATACTGACTTAAATCCGATGGCAATGTAATATTATTATGATTTTCGACGCTTACTATCTTATACATACTTATATTAGAGGATAACACAAAAAAATTCGGATAGATTATCGTCAACAAGTTTAAGAAAGAGTTTTAGATAAGATAACATAAACCTGCGATGGTTGTGTTTTTTAAATTTTAAAATTACGTTTTATGAATTTTTAACGCTGAATAAAAAAAAATTACCTTCACTTTTAACCATCATATCAGGATTTTTCGCAAATCGTAAATTTCAAGGTTAAAAAACAGCGAAAAATCTGATACTATAAAATAGATGTAAGACTTTTTTATTCAGTTTAATTTTATTTAATTCAATAGTTTATTCAAATTTTTGGCTTATACTGGGTTTCTTGCAGCTAAACAGCTCAGGGGTCCGATGAGGTTGGGAGGGGAGGGGGGATCTATTTTAACTTTGAAATTTGCGATTTGAGAAAATGAAGGTCATTTTCGGATTCAGCACTAATAAATCCATAAGAATCAATTTTCAAAAGATAAAAAACATAGCAAAACCCAAAATTTGAAAGACAGTGTAATCTAACAGCATTTTAAAATCTGTATCATTTTGTAAAGAACTGAGGCTGTTGTTTTTCATCCTTTTATTTAACAAAAATTCTGTTATCTTTATCCTCTTATATGTACAGTACAAATTGTATATTTTGCATTAATATGTCAGAATGATTATAGATTTCACAATTATATTAGATTGCAATGTTAATTTTTCTCTCAACAATTTTTTGATATATCTGACGATTATTTATATTTCTACTACATTTGTGAATGACCCCTATTTCGCAGCAAAAAATATACTCCAACTTTAAACAGCTATTATTCGGTCAATTTTAATGTTAGATGAATGGGACTTTTTTTGTCGTACTTGTTAGTGTCACAGTAAATTTTTACTAAATATCACATATAGGACCGGGGGACGGTATAAAAATTTAACTTTCGTAATTTTTTAATAAATGTTTTTCTTGACCCAAATCACGTTAAAAGTAATTATTTACCTTATTTAAACCATTTTTGTAATTGGAAGTATGCATCTAGCACCAACGGTTGCGGAAATAAAGGTCGGTTAGGTTATACGTGGACACGCTGTATATTGATTGATTGATTGCCACTAACAATACCAAAAATCCTTTTCATATGAAATTAATAAAAAATCATGCACTCGTGACATCATAATTCAATTTTATTATTTAACAGAATAATAAGGATACTATAATTTGTGACTCGTGCTATAGCCAGTCTGAACTCATTGCCGTTGTCGTTATAATTATCTTTTTACACGTGAAAGTTTCGGTATGGTACTCCATTGTGAAATTTGATAATTTTGGAAATTCAATATTTGAAAAACGGCATAATCTTTACATTTGAAATTTATATTAAGAAAAATACAATTTTTTACCTTTCTAATGCATTTTGTCCAACAATTTTCTGACTAATACTTTTCGATCTATTAAATTTTTCAGTAACTTCAAATGGTTCATTTTTCGAGTTTAAGCTGTAGCAACGATTATTGAAAATCCCAGTCGTCAGAAACACATAGCTTTTTATTAAAGAGGATACTCCGAAATTCTGAGCATTCAAATTCGAATTAATTGCAGTTATGTGTTACATCCACTTGACTTTAAAATATTTCTCGAAATAACATTACCAAAAAACTTTTAAATACCATCGTCTAAAGTTATGTACTGTATATATATATAATGCAAAATATTATATTCCTCATAAATCATCTTAAAATACTTGAAACTAGCAGATCCACCTAGCGCGCGACTTTACTCAGTCCAGTCAAAAAATAGTATGAAACGCGAAAACACTTTGAAAACAGCTGCACGAAACACTTACTCTGGTAACCCTTTCGTCTATCGGAAAATAAATAGAGAGACGGTCCCGGAAGCAAAAGTAATTTCAATACGATCCCATCAAATCTCTGGGTCATTTAATTCACGGCGGACCAATTTTTGGCCAAAAATAAGAAAAGGTAACGTCCGATTATCAAAAAATTTGCATGTTCGGAACTTAAAATAAACTACGTATGTACTATGAGTTTCTAATAGATACTTTCAATAGTTTTTTTAATACAAGAAATAACGAAGCAGGCTAAACTTAGGTCTAGCAGATTTTTTTTCTAAACAAATCACTCATTGCCATCTTCATAAGAGAAATAACAGCTTATTCGCGCCACGTATCTTAGCGTTTTTTACATATATAGATACTCCAACATTAAAATGCCACATTTACATTGATAATTAAAAACTATTTAATTTCTACCTTAAAACTAGAAAATCTCAATAAAATTTTCATATTTCAAAATTAATGAAGAATTTTCCTGTCTGTAAATTCAAAAGGCATATTATTTTTATAGTTAATATGCATCTCAACATACAAGCCAGAAAAGTTTTTGAAGTTTTTGAAAATGTCTTGCGTGAAAATTACTCTTTTATTCCAATGCAACAGCGCAAAATTTTAGAAAATTAATTAATCATTACTTCATTTCATAATTAATGATTTTCATAAAATAAATTTATTACTACGCATAACATGTTCTGTTTCCTTCAGAAACTGCAACATGGAGTTATTTTGTTTATTTTAATTATTCATTATTTCTGTTAGGAAAATTAATTTCTGTAATTACAATAACATTAAAGAAGGTTTTTATTTTTATTTTGATGCAACGCCAAGGCAAAATTACACATTTTATTAACAGATCGAAAGCGGATTAATAATATGATAATAATAATTTTGTTTACAAACACAATACTTTACAGCTTATATTTTAGTAGATGGACGTCATTAGCTTCATATAGGTGATTTCTCATTTATTCATAATAATCATCTATGTTCAGTATTAATATTCGTTGCTATACGTCATCACGTGTGTTATGATGTGTTAGTATTTGCACACTAATACTTTTCATCATCATTAAATAACAGTACATTAGAATGTTCAATAATTTTTACTTATCTGTATTCTCAGAATTCTCAGTAAGTTTTAAACTAGCTGCTTTTCTCATAGGTAATTAGAGAAATTGAAAATCAAAACAATAAAGAAAAGACAAATGCAGTTGGCATTTAATGAATATTTTGTATCGTTAGGATTAATTACATAATTACAAATATTAATAAAACTTTTTATAATTCTGTAATGTAAAAGGTCGTTTATGAGTGATTAATTTGGTTATCAATAAGTAATTTAGTGCTAGAAAATATATATTTTTTAAAATACAACGAACAATGTTTGCTTGGGTTCATTAAGGCGTTTAGAACCAGAGTAGATTAGCCAACATTTTTGGGAAAATTTAATTTGAAGTGTCAAAGAACTGTATGTCATGCCATCTATTGGCTGTATAATGAATTTTATTAATTTTGAAACTATTCAAGTATTTTTCAGGTGGTACAACGTAACTTGGATATCAAGTGACCAATGCAAGAGTAGGTCAAGTGGCTTGGTCCACTATGTTAATGCCAACTTAATCACCACATCCTTGATGAAGACGCTTGGTCTGTTTTGGCACTAGCGGAACAGGCATAAAAGAGTTTTACAAATATTTGTTCGAATTTTAGAAAGCATTTTTCTCGAAATCACAGCCTACGAGGTTAATCCACCTGGTTTTCAACGCTTCAATTGATAACATCTGTTTAATTACTTCCAAACTTTTGGTAAAAATATTGCATTTAATGTTAAAAATACATTTGTAATTATCATGTTTTATTATGTTTTAATAATAATTTCTAAACATTCAATAAAATAATAGCTAATTTCTAATTAATAGTTTACACAAAAAATAAAATAATGGTTACTTAGCCTTCAATACTTTAATATTATAGGATTTTAAGTTCGTTCTCACATGTATGTTCTTATCGTTTTAAACATTTTTTCAGTGAAAAATGTCAAAAAACATTACTATGTGTATTTCAATAGAGTTCACTTTGCTTTCACCCAATAGTCTCTTTTAAGAAAAATCTGATTATTACATTTACGATATTTTGCCAGATAAATGTAATATTGTATATAAAACATGATTTGTTTAAATTATATTATGATCAGATAAAAGCTGTTTTCTCTATTTTTGAAAGCTTTTTTTACGCATATAGTTTAGGAAAAATTGAGCAGAAATATTAAATTTGGGAATTTAAAGAATGCTGACTTTCAGAATGCTCAACTTGAAATATTAATTATATCACTTGAATTTGTCTCACGAACAAAATATTTATTATGTATGTTCTTATATTTATGTTTTAGTGAATATAAAATCTGGAATGTAAATTTTAGAAAGCTTTTCAAACAAAAGCTAAGTATAAAGAGTTTCAAGAGCCAGAAATGAAAAATGAATAAATGTTCTTTACGGTAGAAATAAGTTATTTTTTTAAACACTTTCTATCTTTATTAAAATACAAACGTTCATAAAAGCAATATAGTCCCCAACATTTACTAATAGTTACGTAGATAAATCTCTCTGGTAATCTTCTTTACCAACATTAACATGAAAAAGCACATTTCAGCATAAAAAGTAAGATTAAGAACAATTTTTTAGCTATTTCGCTCATTCCTTCCAGTAAAAAAACGTTAGAACTTTTGGTCTCGATGATAAATAAGTGAGAAAATTAAACTAGTATTTTTTGTTAGAATGTAGAGTTCCTTTAAATAAGATCTTTAGTTTTTTATGTTTTCCAACTTTTTGTGATTTGTCTTTATAAAAAATCCCAAATTTGATATTAAAAAACTTTTTCTGGAATAATTTAGTGTAGCAGTAAAAGACGTAATATTTATTATGTATGTTATTGGATATATAAACATAATGTCATTTTCTATTAAGAAATACCTCGTCTGTATTTTTTGAAGTAATTTACCGGAATATTTAAACCCCTTATAGTACACATTAGGCGTATTTGACTACATATGTCTTTGAGACATGGAAAAATTTAAGAATGCTGAATTATGTTATATTATTTCATTTATTGTTGTTAATGCTCACCTTTAAAAACTCACACACATAAACAATACATTCATTAAAATAATATTCAACTACAGATTTTATTGTTAAAAATACATAAAAACAATTAAAGTTATCAAATAGACGTTTCGGGCACTTTCGTACACCTCATCAGTACTTCGAACACAATTTCAAAGCCACCAGAACCAAAACAAGAAAAATAGTTAAAGTCACAGTTTAGTTAAAACATTGTATTCTGCTGGAATCTGTGCAGCCTGGTTAATTGGAGATTCAGCTAAAACCGTCATCCAACCCTCCAGGAGGATACGACTGCTGTACACGCAACATTTTGAAACAGGCAATTTGCGCGTTGTGAAAATCAGGCACATGGTCAAAATCCAAAGCATGTGCAACCAATATCGAGGTTAGAGTGCCTCTATTAAACGAATCCCTATGTTCTTTCAACCTCACATTTAAGGATCATCCAGTTTCGCCTATATAGCTGGATCCGCAACCTTTGCAAGGTATTCGGTAAACTACACCTGTCAGGTCAAATCTGGAATATTTATGCTTGTAGTTACCCCAAAAAATCTTAATTGGATTTAAAGGCACATACACAGTCCTGATGCCCACATTCGCAAAAATACCATATATTTTCTCAGAAATGTTGGCATAGTACGGTAAATTTTAATTGTTTTTATGTATTTTTAACAATAAAGTCTGTAGTTGAATATTATTTTAATGAAAGTTAGTTTTATCCAGACGTAATTATATATGTGTTTTTAAATAAACAATACATTTAAGTTTTTTCAGTATAGTTCATAAAAATTACAAAAGTTGAGAGTATATTGAATCTATGGTAAATGCTGCCTAATAAAATAATTTTCTCAATTTTACTTATTTTGTGGAGTGTACAGCAATGCTTAAGCTAAAACCATAACTTTAACTATATAAGAGGTATGATTTATAGGTAAATATGATGTATATCTAAACTAAAACGTTAAAGGACATACGAAGGAAAAATGAAAATAAATTGATGCAACAGCCTTAGGGAGGTCTTACAAGAAAATACAATGGAAGGACATAACATAATTCATGACAGATTAAATAATTCCAAGTTTTAAAATGATTGGGATCAAATACGTCCCATGATGCCACACAAATGTTATGGTTCTAAGTAAGGGCATTTGTATTTGATTTCAAAAGAGCATAGATTTGAGCATAATATAGATGGCAATCAGTTTTAAAGTTCTGCGTGACCAAACTATTTTTCATCTATTTCTTATGAAGCAATACAGAAATAGTACTTGTGTATTTTTCAAACTTATCTTTATAATGTTGAGGTAAGCATTAATTTTGTATTTTAATGATAATATTTAAATGAATTTTTATATATTGTTCATGTATCATATGCATAAAACATCAGATTTTAGAATATTAAAGAATTAGATTTGAATATTAGTTTTGCGAAAAGTCATTATTCTGACATCTTGAAAAACACACCTGCTCTCTATTATGGCCATTCAGAATGGCCTGAAAATTACATTTTGTAAATAATAATTCGATTTTGATTTTCAAGAGCTTGACTTTGTTGATAAATTTATTGGTTTAAGGCTACTAAATATTCCATAAACTTATAAAGTAGGTTTTACATTAAAATTATGTTTTGAAATTTCAAATGAATGTAAAATGCATAAATTATTTCAAAGTTAATGATGAATTTTAATATTCTTCTACTGAGTAAACGCTATTGGTTTGTCAATTATAAAAAATATATATATTCTTAAAAAAACTATTGAAAAAAAAAATAAATAATTGTTTCTGCGGATGTGGTGTTATTATGAGCACATAATCTCTAACAGGTCACTTTGTTTTTGTTTTTTAAATACATAACGAAATAAATTAAAAATTCACAAATATTAATATGACATTAAAACTTTCTCCCATAGTTTTAATTTGTTTAGATCTATTTTATTAAATTTAAGCACGTTTCCAAAATTTGTTTATTATAATGTAATATGCTGTTCAAATGTTTTCAAATTATTTTTAGGGTTTTGTTCTGCTTACACATAATTTCACATAATTAATACACATAATTACACTTAATTTCTTCGGAATTTCTTAAAAAACCCAATTGCTCTAATTTAAAGCGATATTTTTGCTTTCCTATTACTGTAAATATCAATTTTTCTTTCAAAAGAGAGATTTAAAAGTGGAGAGAGAGAAGTAAATTAAAGTCGATAAACTATTTTTTTTAATAAACTAAACAATACTGACAAGGGAACCACTTTTGGTGCAGCCCACACCTAGCATCAAGACCTGGTTCATTTTGTAGCCCTATACATAATATGTATCGAATCGATAACATTTCTCTTGTAAAATCACATTTTATATATTTTTTATACTTTAATATTTTTATTATTGGATTTTTAAATGTTAATTTCACACAAAGAGCGAGTTAAGTCGCCAAATAGGGTACTATGAATCGAAACCACTTCTCACACACACACACAGCAGAAGATTATGACATTCGGCTAGGGTTTCCGAGAAAAATTCTATGGTAATAAATAAAGCCAATATTGCGCCGCCAAAAATGCAATTATAATGTTTTTTTTTTTCAAAATAAACTTCGTAGCTTTTTAAAAGAGTTTTTAAACTTTTTTCAATATTTTATTCTTACTATTATTTAATTTGTATTTTAAAGTACTTAAAAAAAAAAAAAAAAAAAAAAAAAAAAACATTTTTGTTAATAGTGCGATAAGTGGTCTCGGAAAATATTGCATTTACAGAAAGTTATGCTGTTGTAAAATCAATAAATATGATTTTAACAGAAACATTTCACTGATTCGCAAATTTCGCAATATAGTGTTTTAAAATACACCGGGTTTCAATGCTAGGTGCGAGCTGTACCAAAAGTGGTTCCCTTGTGAGATGAAGAAGTTGCTTTGCTAAAGATTTGTGTGTATTTTTTTTTTATTTAATCATGTTACTGATTATAAAAGAACTTATAGTTTAAGAGTATAATTAATAACTGAAAGTATTAAATAAATCTTTGTTAAATTTTCTTTTAAAAATATATGTACTACAGTCACTGATTTGAATATTATTCCACAGATACATTTTATTACTTATTTTTATATTAATAAGTAGTTACATGCAAAACTACAACTTTTTAAAATAATGCATTTATATGATTTAGGACAGTCTGCATACTAATTGACTATTTTCCCCGATGTTTGTCTGTCTATCTGTCATTGCCTACTTGTTACAGACAGAATTTTTTGAGGCTCTTTAACTGAAGTACAAGAGCACAGAATTCCATGTAACTTGATATAAATTGGCGATGACTAAATATTTGTATATATCGTCTAACAGGTCATGCCTCTATGTTGCGTCTTACGCGATATGGTTGATAGCTATATTTCACTAATACATAATTCCACCAAACCTTCTATGCAACATGTTTATTATGAAAATACATGCAGATGCAACTTTGGTTTTGATCACTCTATCGGGAGCACTGCTGTACTATACTTTTCCCGATGAACATTATAGCTGTAACTTAGTTTCTATTGGATAAATATTCATTAAATTTTAATAGCAGTATCGCGGTTCTGAAACACTATTTGAACCAAATAATTAATCGGGGACCGAATTGTTCGAAAACCGAACTAAATTGTATCATAAGACATAATAAAAATACGATTAATTGGTTATCCACCCTGCACTCTGTTTCAAAGAATACACTCTATAGTTCAATACAATAAAGTACAAGAAAACACTAGATTACTGTACATTACATCAGACAATGATACTTGTATTTCGGTTCTCGAACACAATTTAAACCAAATAATTAATCCGTGACCGAATTGTTTGAAAATTGAACTAAATTGTATCATTAGAAATAATGGAAATAAGATTATTAATTAATTCTCTTCGTACAAGTTACTGCCAATATTTACCTATTTCAAATAGTACACGTTATAGTACACTGCAGCAAAGTACAAGAAAACACTATAGACATTACATGAGTCAATTTCAATCGTATAAACTTTTAATAAAAACTGTAACCAAACATTTATTCGTGAAACTTTGGATGGCTTGAGATTCAGAATGAGGCGGATTTTCATTCTGATTTAATTTAGATCTTTGGTAACAAAATTCGTGAAATTAATTAATACTGTGATCACTATATCGCATGTGTATATGCTTTGCACCTAAGAGCACCAAACGAAAAGAAAGAAAAGAATTAAAAGAAAAATAAATAAAAGCCACTGGCTTCAGCAACCTTTCTCAACATGAAACTACAAAAGCATGAATTTCGTCAACACAGTTATGTGCGGTTTGAGAACAACAACAACAACAACACAATTAATTCCGCGATTTAGCTATGTTATATTATTCTGCGTATTTGACGACGTCAATTTCCCTATTCGAGAATTGAAATAAATTTCGCCCAATTTGTTTGTTTGAGAACCGATATGTTTAAAAACTGGAGATTTCCAGATTCGAGGTTCCACTGTATTAGTGGTTAAACTTATATACGTTTGTTCCAATTTTACACTGAATATCCAGCAGCAGGGTAGTTTTTTTAATTTTAAAGTAGATTTCCAGAGCTCTCCATAACATATTTTATTTCAACATACACACTATGCTAAAATTTCTTTTGTAACTGCGGTAATTATATTGGCATATTAGAATGATATAGAAGAAAGTTTTGAGATTGAATTCTAACACGGAATACTAGATTTATTTTAAATTTTACTATTTTTTTAGCCATTATGAAAATTAAAAAAGATTAAATTCACTTAAAGCCAATTTCTACTTTTTAAAATCCAGATAATGCATAGACAAACTCTTTCTTTCTGCAACAACTTATAAGACATACAATGCTATTAACATAGGGCTAATCAGTAATTTTCTTTTAAATTTTCCCTTATCGTATTTCTAATATTTAAGATTGCTATATTGTTTATAGATAACTTTTTAATTTAACTAAAATACCCTTTTTTTACTAAAAAAATGCTATATTTTTTATCGAAAAAGAATCTTTAATTAACTGAGAGAATATGGTTCACGAATAAGAATAATAATAAAAAGCATTTCTTAAAGTTAACAGCAAAATTCTTCAAACATTTGATGCTTTAAGGGAACTTGATTTATGAAGACAACTGCTTTTGGTTTTCTCTTTAGTTTATAAAACCAGTTAAAATTTGTTCAGGTGGATATTAGTTTGAATTTATAACTGTAACACGGCTTTTGAAAGCATTACTGCATAGAAAGTAGTTAAATCTTTAAAAATAGTAACAACAGGATAGAGTAATATTTTATCAGAAAAATGTTCTAGAATATTTAATGATTAAAAATATATAATTAAGTCTGAAATGTTATAAACATATATATCTATATATATATTACAGTCACTGGTTTGAAAGTATATTTATTGTTACATTAAATTTGAATTCAAGATTAAAAAAATTATGTATTTATTTCTGTATGAAAAAAGAAATTATATTCATTTTTCATTTTAATGCAGATGTTTGTATAATTTTTTATGATACTACCTAATGCAATTTCACTTAATAATTTTCTGTTAGCGGTAATTCTTTCTTTCTGTTTATACGTAGAAGAAAATGAAAGGAAAGTGGATACATGTCAATGCGTTTTATCTGTTTGAATTAGATGGATTAAAAGTTAAGAAAATCAAACATAAAAAAATTTATACATTGGTATATAATGTTCATATTTATGCTTACAATTTGTTACTTATTTACTGGTTAGGTGGTTAAAATTAAAATATATATCGAGTTTTTTCCACGATTTCGATTCTATCTGCAAATTTTAAAAAAAACATATTTTATAAAATATAATATGTATGCATTCAATCAAATTAATAAAAAATTGACCTTGACTATTAAGAAAATCTATTGTAATTTAAAGAATTTGTTTAATTGTTTTATTTTAGTTATTACAGTGTTAAATATCACATATTTAAATAAATATATATTTATAATAATTTGTGATTTTAATGTTGAACTTTGAATTGACATAATAATTTTTATATAGATCACAACTGTCTAAACTGAAGACAGTTTTCGTGTAGAAACTTCAAAAAGTTTAGTCACTTTTTAGATTGATTGAAAAAAAATAAAAATTAGCATTGAAAGACATTTTTTTTCAGACAGTTTTTGTTCATATCAGCTCATGTTAAATAATTTAAATATAGCAAGAATCGTTTCATTTTTAAAAATGAGCAAATATCTGACATATAGTCTGTTTCAAAAGTTTAAGAACAACGAAAAAGTGTTGTTTATTAAATAATAATAATAAATAAACAAAATTACGATATTTGTTTATTAAAATATGTTCAGCCAACTAAGTATATCAAATAAAATTGAGTAAATAAATACATTATCATGATTTTGATATTTTTTCATCTGCGGTACTATACAATGTCTCAAAAGTTTATGCACATTGTAAGAGAAAGTTTTACGTCACTCCTACATAAGATGTTATTTATTAACTGTATTTACCTTGTTTCGGTAACATTAAATAAGCGTATTTTTATAGAATTGATTAGTTATTGGAATGTTATTAAAGGTAATTTAAAATATATTGGTGCTAGAGAACACTGTGCTTTCTGTGTGACCACTACTTGTAAAGTTATATTGCTTTTCATTTTTTTTTAAATATTTCGGGATAAGATACTCTAAATGTTATAATTTGAAGATTTAAGTGATTTTTTAAAGCTGGCCTATCTAAAACGTGAATATTTTGTACAAAAAAATATTGCTTTGAATTACGCGTTCTGAAAGCCATTGCATTGCTGAAATCTGGACCTAGATTTTCTTTATAGCTTGCTAAATGAACGAAAATTTTGCTCTAGTGTTTTTTGGCAATTTGTTGAATTTAGATACTACTAGAAAAATACCAAGAAGATTTTTCCTTTAACAACACTTGCTCCTCAAACCATCAGAGATATTTCATCTTATCACCTACTGAAGAATGTACATGTGTCCTCCACATTCGGCTTCTTTCGCCACGTATTTTCGATCTCAAACCATTTTGATGTATTTATGGTGTGATTTCAGACATGTTTTGCAACACATTTGCTTTAAAACAATATACTCATTTTTTCCTATACGTTGAGGCATTTGGCATATTTGCACCGACATAATTTTAGTTTGAATTATGAACAAATTTTATTTTGACACAATCGTCCAATTTATCGATTGGTCTGAACACTCGTTACACGTGGTTAGTAACACATCTTAGTTTCAGAACAAAATTGTTATTTTTAGCAAGTTCTTGGTTACAAGTAGCTGTATCAAGTAATCAAGCTTTCATTTTTAACCGTTTAAAATTATAGAATTTTCAATATCACCGTAGTATTTTTATATTTTGACGTTCTTTCAATGAAAATTTTTCAAAATGACCTCTTTTGTGTATTTTATAGCATTGGTTTTCTAAAGTTACGAATGGAAATTAAATATATTCTTTTATACTACTCATGTAAAATGGCATTTCAAACAACTAATTATTATTTTTTTAATATTTACACAATATGCTTACACTGTTCTGTTTTTTATCCAAGGATGATTATTTTTTCACATGATGTTTTAGTAAAAAGTATTATTGTAGCCAATTCAGTGACTTTATTGCATTGTATCTCAATTATGCATTCTGAAATTATTTAATATATTTTCCTTTTCAAGTTTATTATGATAATATAATGTGTGCTTAAACTTTTGAGATGGACTGTATACTTTTACGTATATATATAATCCTTAATTATAGTAAAGACAAAAAAAAAGTTCCAAAAGTCATTGAAATATTAATTTATTGACAATATTTCAAACCGTTCATTTAGGTTTAATTCCTCTTAGAATTTTTTTAAAAATGTTCCCAATAAATGCCGAACTTAAAATAAGTTTTCAGTGTGAAAAAATAAATAAACATACAATTTATTTTCCTTTATTTCTTTTTGAAAATACAAAAAATTCGGAAGAATCAATACAGAGGAATATATATTTTAATTAAAACGATAAAATAAAAAGTAACTGTAATATAAATTCCAATTTATTAAAGCTTGATTTATTTTCTATTAAAAAGATATTATTAAAATATTTGTAAATGAAGAATTTTAATTTGAAATTGATTACACATAATTAATAGTTTCTAAAACAAAAAAAGGATTTGCTCTGGTTGATAGCACTCATTTATCAGAAACTTTTATTTTCATTTTGGCTATCGAAATTATTTTTCTTGTTTTGTTCATTAAAGGTCAACGACTTGATAAATTGTACTCCATGTTCAAAAACTGAATTCAGTTGTTGTTTCCCTTGAAAATACTTTTGATAACAAAAATAAAATAAAATTCGCAAACAAAATTAATTATCTGAGTTTAATAAAATATTAATAACATTTTCCATTGCAATTTCGAATTTTTTTTAATAGGTTTACGAACCCTGTACTCTGTGATACACTTTAAAGTAACATTAAAAAGAAATTTGATATAGACTTTATTTACTACGCCTATTAATTTAAATATATTTTAAATTAAATGCGCAATACGTTGCATTACTATATTTAGAAAGCTTAGATAAGTTTACAAAGCTAAATAATTTATAAATGGTTATTTCCAAAGCCATTTATGCATAGAAAAAGCTTTTATACTGTTGAAAGTTGAGCGGTGGAAAATTTTATAATAGGAAAACTACACAGTTACAGATAAACCAGGGTATCTTGTTTTTTATTACTTTGTAAGAATGAGCAATTAAGAAAAATATTATGCATTAATTAATCTAAGTATTTTTGTAAGTTATTTTAAAGATTTTCTCATAATTGTAAGATAATTAAGTCAGTTATAATAAAAAATTATTTTCCCAATATTACACTATAATCACATAAATTTTCTTTTCTGTCTTCGCATACACTATATGGCCAATGATGACCGGTCACTTGCGATTTTAGACGTTTTGTTCAATATCTAGAAAAATACATAAGGAATTTTCCTGAAACTTCAGGCATATAATCAGCATAGTCGACGTCATATATTTCGGCGAAGATGTTTTCCGGAAATCCCATAGGGGGCCATCAATAAATTGAAGAATAACGAATATCTTTTGGATAACCCTGTAAAAACCAATATTGCAAAAGCGTTGAAACGGTATCACATGCTTAGTAGGCTTCTTTTAATAAACGATGTACATTTTTATGAGGATAGCACGCATATTCGAGGAGAAATTAAGGGTTTTATAAAAACAATCCCAAATTTCACCAAGTGTTTTACTTATAATTTTCAGAGTTCTTAATATAAAAGAATGGTCTTCTCAGGAACGATGACAAAAAACATTATATACAATACCCTGCAATTAGAATTAAAAATAATAATAAATATTGGATGAAAAATGAGCAGGTTCACTGAATATTGTTTCACTGCGCATACGCGAATGCAATCAAAATATACTGTGCATAATATGCAGGGTCTGTTCTGAAATTAGTAGGATTCATTTTTTTTAAATTTATTCATGAGAATAGTACAAAGGATTAGAATTTTTCAAAGTAGCACCCTTCCGCATCTACACATTGCTGCCAACGAGTCTTCCAATTTTCGTACGCCTCCAGGAACACCTGGACCGGAATGCTGTTTAGCTTTCGTCACGGCCGGATGAACCGCCTCTACCGAGTCCTGATGCTTCCCCTTGAGCGTCGATTTTATTCTCGGGAATAGAAAAAAGTCTGGCGGGGCCAAGTCGGGGCTGTAGGGGGGATGAGGCAGTGTTGTCACATTGTGCTGGGCAAGATACTCCACTACGCGAAGCGCTGTGTGGCTTAGCGCGTTGTCACGATCTGAAAAACTTGGGTTTGAGGAAGGCTCAATTCAGAAGCAATCATTCTGATACTCATCCTACGATCACTGTTTATACACACAATACATTTTTCACTTGCGACACATTTTCTTTGGTCTTGCTGATCGAAGGGCGTCCGGAGCGGTCATCGTCTTCCACTCTTTCCCTACCTTCTTGGACAAGCTTGTGCCACTCAAAAACACCCTATCTACCCATGGCAGAATCACCGTAGGCCTCCTTAATCATGTCGGGAGTCACTTTGTCCGTTTTACAAAACGTTACACAAAATTTGATCGCGTATCGCTGCTTCAGAAAACGCTCCATGATTCTCTGTGACAAGGCGTTTCGACAGGGGTTCACAGTACAAACAACCTGCTCTCTTCAACGGCCGACTGCCGATTTTCCCCAGCATTCCCAATATCTCCCTCCACCGATCGTACATGCACAGACCGCCTCTCATCCGCCCGTTCGCTCAGGAAAAAAACAGTCCTACTAATTTCAGAACAGACCCTGTATTAGCTAAATGTATAGAGCAACATTTGTGAAAGTTTCAAAAACATAGCTTGAAAATTCTGATAGTGATAGTCGATAGAATAAGCTTGAAGTTCGCTGTTCCCAAAAGGAAACAAAAAGATTAGGAACGGTATCCAAATATACAATGAGAGACACTCACTTCATTCTTATTATGTCAACTTTCATAAGCTAGTATATTTGGATACAACCCCTTCTTTTTGCTTCCTTTTGTAAACAGCGAATTTCGAGCTTATTCTATCGACGATTAATATCAGAATTTTCAAGCTATGTTCTTGACACTTTCACAAAAGTTGGTATATACATTTAGCTAATGTATTATGCACAGTATATTTTGATTTAATTCGCGCAGGAGCAGTGAAACAATATTTAGTGAATCTGCTCATTTTTCATCCAATATTTATTTTTTTGCAATTCTGATTGCAGGGTATTCTTTATAATTTTGTGTGTCATCGTTACTGAAAAGAACATTCTGTTATATTAAAAACTCTGAAAATTATAAGCAAAACACTTGGTGAAATTTGGGATTGTTTTTTTATAAAAACCTTAATTTCTCCACTAGTATACGCGCTATCTTCATAAAAATAAATATAGCTAATTAAAAAAGGCCTCCTAAGCATGTGCTACCATTTTAACTTTTTTTGCGATATTAGTTTTTACAGGGTTATCCAAAAGATATTCGTTTTTCTTTAATTTGTTGACGGCCCCTTATGGGGTTTCAGGAAAAAATCTTCACCGAAATATATGACGTCTATCATGTTGTTTACACTCCTGAACTTTCAGGATAATTCCTCATGTATCTTTCCAGATATTTAACAAAACGTCTAAAATCGCAAGTGACCGGTCATCATTGGCCATATAGTGTATTAAAATAAAATGTATTTGAGTGTTTTTTCATGCATCATTTAGAACATGAAAAGTTAAATGAACATCATATTTTCATTTTATGTAAAGTGCATAAACATTTTATGCATGAATTCATAACAATGTAGAAAAAAAATATTCAAACGGATACGGATACTTAAATGATATCCGAATTTAGAGCAGACCAACAAGTGAGTAATATACGAAAAAGAGAGAGATGGCAAAGAGATGAGACGGTCTCATACCGACGACCAGTACGTTAATGAAACGGGGCCGGACTAAATTTTTATACCAGTCTTCGGGGTCGAGCTCAAAGTGAAAATGTTATATATTAACAAATGGAAAAAAAGGAAAGTTAAACTTGCTATTTGAGAAACAAAAACGTAGTCTATGTTTCTTAAAGTGTTTTACAATCCGTAAATATCATTTTGAAAGGGGATTAAATTTATGGATATGATTTATGGGATATAAGGAGAAATATTCTATCTGATTTCGAAACCTTGACACAACCAGTGGGGTTAAACGGACTTAAACTGACGTAGGTGTGGGACATACCTCGTATAACCCTGGTTTCAGTTTGAAGTCATTTTGCAGAATTACTGAAAAATAGAACATATGTCTTTCTACCATAGTTGCCCTTAAAAGAATATGAATTGTAACTTTTGCTGATTTTTTCTAATTGTTGAATATAAATAACAAATTTGCTACTTTAAGCACATTTCCAGAGAGATGAAAATAACGAAACATTGTCATGAGGGAGGATTAATATTTCTTAAAGGATTTTTAAATGATAAAATTAATCTTGAATGAATTTTAAAATGTTAACAAATTTCTATTGCGTAATTTCGGTATCGGTTTTGGGTTCGGACTTTGATGCAGGACATTTATCGGGATCGGATATGAAATGTTTCGTGAAAAAAAGAGCCCGAACTCATCTCTAACACCCCAAGTCTTCATCGACACATTTGACTAACATTCTTTAGCCAGAACACAGGCTACTAATTTTATTGTTGGACGTACACAAACATACATTTATCTTTCGAAGCACTGTTTCACAAATTAGATTCCGACCACGAGTAAACTAACACATCTTGAGATAATAAATTATTTTATAAACGATATGATATTTAAAAAAGGAATTTATAATATCTAATCTATAATATCTAATTCGATGAATAGTTGTACAAGTTTTAACTGCAAATAAGAATGTTTAAACGGTCAATTACAGATAATATGTATGCAATGAAAGCAAACTTCCTTCATCTTTTTATTTTTTTTTAATTTATGAGATCACGAAGTTATTTCTATTTCAAAAATTGAAGCTAAATAAAGCTAATTTAGAATATAAAGGAACAAATTTAAATTGCGACAGTTAGAAAAAAGAAATAAAATCTATTTAATGTTAATATGAATACTGCAGCAACATCTTCAGTTGAGTAGCCTGATGATGATACGTTTATTTGTTATCTTCTTTCACGAGTTTCTTAGTTTTATATTACTTTTGAGTGCA
This sequence comes from Maratus michaelseni, assembly GCA_963931845.1. Lineage (NCBI taxonomy): Eukaryota > Metazoa > Arthropoda > Arachnida > Araneae > Salticidae > Maratus > Maratus michaelseni. The sequence goes on from OZ007587.1 coordinate 323,159,864, forward strand.
AGCGAATTTGGTAATCAATAATGCATATAAATCTAAAAATATTTTCTTTCACGAAACACATAAAATATAATATAATAACTTAATCACAAATATACGGTAAAAATGATTTACTTGTGCAGATGTTACATTTTTACAAGCACAAAAGTTCATAAAAGCTATCCAATCTTCAATATTATCTGGCAGTAATTCAGATAAATTGCTTCTGCAGTGTACTTTGGCTATATTAACTGCAAAAAAAATAAATTTGAACAAGTCTAAGGAACAATAAGGAACTTAGAACCTTTTTTATAAAACCATTTCATCCAATCAATCAAGAAGCAAAGGAGTAGAACTTAGCTTCTGGAAGATAAATAGCTAAGAAAATTAAACCAGTATATTTTCCTGGAATGCAGAGTTCATTTTTATAATATATATATATATTTACACTATTCCAGTGTAAAAATATATATTATAAAAATGATCTTCCAGTTTTAAAAGTTTATTTCGAAAACGTAATCTTCAACTTTAAAACAAAACAAATTATATATTTTATTATTATTATTTTGATTTTATTGATAGTCCATTACTATCATAATGCAGAATGTTCATTTTTATAAATATTATTTGGAGAATATTTAAACCATTTATCACATAAATAATTAAAAGTTTGTTGTTGTTTAAAAACATTATTCGTACTTAAAATTGGGATATTGAATAACGAAACTATCTAATTATTGCATTTATGATACAAATTTAAATTTAAAACTGAAACAACTTTAGGCTTTTAAGATATTGCTTGGTCGTACGAATACTAAATAATTGCACATTGATCCATCGAATGTGTTTGCTGAAACCGATAGCATCCTGTCTGTTTTATTATAAAATTACTTCATTTTCAGAGAAATATCAATTGGTTTATTTGAAAAAAAATTACTATTTCTTGAAATCTAACTAATGAAATAAGCTTCATAATATGCATTCAGCCCATGAACACACAAACGTACACACAAGCACAAATAGATATATAAATTATGTCATACACACAAGCACACATAGATAATATAAATTATGCCATGCAATAAAATTAAAACTACGTTTATTGATGCATGTTAGGTATATTAATCATAGAAAAATACAATAGACCGATAAGAACAGATATACAGTTAGATTTACAGATTATAGCAAACGACCACGCATAAATTTTAGAAAAATGTTTCCCCTGTGGAATTGGTTGAAATTTTTGTGTGTTTCAGTTTAGGCGACGACGTGGAAAAAATGCCTGAATGGGCATAATTCTGAAAAATGGCTTGGTTGGATGATATGGCCATCGATTTAAAGATACAATAACTTGATATGGGCAGATATAAGGTAGATTGCTATACAGATTTACAGGTTATAGCAAACGACCACGCATAAAGTTTAGAAAAAAACGTTTCCCCGCGGGAATTGGTTGAAATTTTGATGTGTTTCAGTTCATGCGACGACGTCCAGAAAATGCCTCAATAGGCACAATCCTAAAAAGGGCTAGTTTGGATGATATGGCGATCGAAGTAAAAATACAATAACTGGATATGGGCAGATCCAAGGTAGACTGCCATACAGATTTACAGATTATAACAAAGAACTACGCACAAATTTATATTACGCTCTATCTAGCTTCCATTTTTTTCAAAGAAAATAAACATAATTTGAATAAGAAAAAATATTTATTGAAATATTTCCTGTTTCTATGTGGTTTTTAACATTTAAAAAAATTCCTAGGTTCGTTCGTTTTGAAAATATATCATTTTTGAATCATATTTTTCATAGCTGCTAACCTTCAGGTTTTTAGTTTTTAAATAAAATAACATCATAAATTTTATTGACCAATAAAAGCTAATTAAGGACCACATGGAATCAGGAAATACTTATGGTTCGAATTATGTTTATTTGATTTTTAAAAAAATCTGAGAGGTTGCCAGCTGTGTAAAATAAATTAAAATCTTTCGATGTTCATAGCATCAAATATTGCCACTTTTCTGGATTACTCATTGACACATTTCATCAACATTGTATAAACTACAGCATATAAAAATGTCGGTAAACTCCACCAAAAACACATTTTTATCAATGAAATTTTTATCATATAAAAAATAAAATTCTAGTATTATTTTCCATACAAAAAATAAGAGATATATTAAATTCGTTATTTACATTAACTCTTTGATGTCTGTATTCATTGATAATCTTTATTTCTCGTACTGATAAAAATTAAATCTGCTAGCGTTTTATAATTTACAGGGGAAAAAATCTTAAACTTGATAATAATAAATTTTCAGAATTACGTTTTCAGAAAAATAGAAGTGTTGTTTGTAAATAAAATTTTAGAAATGCTTACACGTTTCTAAATACATTTAAAAAATCATTTGAAGTAATTTTGTATTTGTTTAATAAATGAGTATATTTTTCCAAATTTGTGTGCGGTCCTTTACTAATATGAGGGCATTATTTTGGAAGGCAAAGGCTTCATTCATCTTTCTTTAAACCGTTGTTTAATTGTAACGATTTCTAAAATATTTAAAGTTGCTGTCAATAATTATGAGCACATGATTGGTGTCTTTAATGTGATTCGACGAATTTGAATGTGTGTGCAAGCCGCTAATTATATTATTTTCATTTGTATTGTATTTTTTTATGTTTGTATTATTAATTTTAATACTCCTAATTTTAATATTGTAATAAGAGTCTATTTTGAAATTAAACTTCAGAATCCAACTAGATACTGAATAACTATTCATAAATTGAATTGATATTATGACTGAAAATATCACTAAAAATTAATTAAACTATTCACATGAAAGTTACTTTAATTTAGATTATTTGAAAAAAAATACAGATTAAAAATTGACTTATTAAAAAACCAGGTGATTCATATCGGGATACCCGGGGTGGAAATGCCCGATATACTGCCTGGTGTTAAAAAACAGAACTATAATTCATATTTTGCCAAAAATTTCATATTTTGAATTTAATTTTAGAATGAAAAAATATGAAGTGTGACCTACAATATTTTAAACGGAAATCGATTTCTAAAAGCTTAAAAATGCGAACAGAAAATTACAGCTCATTCAGGCAAGTATATTTTGAGTTATGCTTTAAAAACTACCCGCCTTGCAATCTGTTTTGCATCGATTAAAAAGGAATTTAACATTAGGAGTTTGGAATTTTAAACAGTTGTCATTCCTAAACTATTTCATCGAATGACTTCCCGTTAATTTTTCGTAAAATCTTCTGAAAAACTAAATATGGTATCGTAATTGGGTGTGTGTGTAATGAAATTTTATGTTTTTCACAATTATAGCAGAAATAGCACACATTATAAAAATGAGGTGGATGAAGAAATTTAACTTTACACATTTAATTAACATCACAAAACAAAGAACGTAACATCACATGAACACATAACAGAAGTACAAGAACATTCCATGGCTACTGTGTTACTTTCAAAACATCTGAAAGATAGGTGTTACTATCTACCAGACTTACAATTAATTTGTGGTCTACAGTTTCTTATTTGAAGTACAAATACCACAGAAAGAAAATCGAATTTCCTATTGAAAGGCTATTTCCGTTTCTTTTGGGACAATTTTGTGATTAAAATGTACCGGATTGTTCTCCCTTTCTCTTTTGTTGTTTTTTGACGATTTTACAATGTATACTTGCATAACTTTAATATCATGAATATTTCCTCATTCTGTTCCACATGGCAAAATGAAGTCGTGAGGTTAAGTTAAATAAACCGTAAACTGGAGATTGGTAGATAACAATGCATTTTTTTTTTTTTTACCCAATCCCCTTTGGTACGGTAAAGGATTTTCTTTTTTGTACGACGTTTTAATATTATTAAGGATCTTTTTTCATTGTCTGTCTGATGAAATTTATTTTATTTCAATTGTAGAGTTTTATTTATTTTTTTAAATATGAAGCCTGTATATCTGTACTATGTTAATCCAAAAAATAAATACAGCAAAATTATATTATATTAAATGTTTAAAAAATTTAATAAACAAATGTTATTTTCTGTTAAATTTTAACAATCGTTACTGTACTATGATTTTGAAAAAAAAAGTGGAAACATTGCGTACCAAAAGATTTTTATACTAAGCACTTAGTTCTTCAGATGTTGAGAGAAGTTAAACCTTCAGCAAACACGACACAATCAGCGTGTCGTTTTTTCTGACATGCTATTGGGGCAACATATCATATTAAAACTGAAAAGTCAAGATATTGAAATATAGTGTCTTAAAATTTTATAAGTAAAAAAAGTAATTTAGGAATACAAATTCATAGTTACCTCATATACTAATTATATTAATATTACAAATTTTTAGACAAATTCAGTCGATTTTCTAAATTTAAAAACGCATCAAAATCTTACATACCAGTAAAATTATCTATGAATTATTTAATAATAAAATTTAGTACTAATTTTAATCTTTATGCATAAATTTTTATTTTATAAAATAAATAACTAAATATATAAAATTATTATACTTTATCCTTCACTTTGATATCCACACTGTTACTACTAAGATAAAAAAAAAAAAAATATGTATGTGGCTATCATTGAAAAGTGCCTTGGTCTTGGAGCGTCTTGGCCTTCTCGGCATTATTCTCGATTGTTTTGAAAATTTCAACATTTTTCATTTTATTTTGCTAGTTAAAAAATGTAATTACTATATTTGTTTTTAAATTTAGATATATTTCCCATTTTTGTTCCTTTCATAAGCACTTTTCTATCTTTAATTATAATTATACTCCCAATTATGTAATTTAGACTACAGTTATACATCTTCTATCTTATGGTTGAGTAACTTTTAGAAATTCAGCTACTCCTAGACAGGGTATAATATTGGCTTCAACTAGGAATGCCTAAACCGTTCAACTGTTTAACTACCAATTAAATGGATTATTAAGGTTTTTTTTCACAGCATATAACAAATCATATTTTAATCTGAAAAAACGCTATATACTAGAAGAACTATAAGCAATATTTAATGTTTAATGTACAATTTTGCTTAAAAACAACAAATTTAATTAATGAAAGTAATGTGTATTGTTTTACTTACGATTGCATATTTATATTTTAATATAAAACGATTTATAGACGTGGGCATTACTCTTCTAGTCGTTACTTTCTGTTGAAAAAATATCACTAAAGGAAAAATAATCATTAAAATTAATAGCAAAATCCATCAATCATTTCAAATTACAGTTGATTTATAAAGCCAGGCATTTTGATTTTCGTTATTGGCTAGATCCGTTAGAAAAATCCCTCTGGTTAATGTTATTTTGATATTATATCCTTAAAACGAACATTGAAATAATTTTACTATGAAAAATCGTCAACATTTAAAAAATAATATGGGTGGGATAATAGTTTATTGAAAAATGATTCTGGCGTACTTAGGAGATTGAAAAAAGGTACTTTATATTATAAATCACACTTAAATTTCATATGAAAAATAAAATTATAGTGTTATTTTTCATACAAAAAATAAGAGATATATTAAATTCGTTACTTACATTAACTCTTTGTTGACTTTATTCATTGATAAGCTTTATTTCTCGTAATGATAACAATTAATTCTGCTAGCGTTTTATAATTTACAGGAAAAAAATTCTTAAACTTGATTTTAATAAATTTTTAGAATTTCATTTTCAGAAAAAGAGAAGAGTTGTTTGTAAATAAGATTTTAGAAATGCTTACATGTTCCTAAATACATTAAAAAAATCATTTGAAGTAATGTTGTATTTGTTTAATAGAGTTTTTTTATTATCATGATTAAACATTTCTTCAATCACGTCTATCTTTTTTATTACATGCTTTATTTGTACATTAACCTCCATTATCCATCATGGGACCAACATTCAGGTGGTCAGCATAAGGGTCCGATTATCCTATTATTCATAATATACTGAGTAATCATTTAAACATCATTAAATTGGTAGGTAGTTTAAATGAATATCTGTACATATAATAATTGGAGAGATTACAAAATTTAGCATTAAAAGTGTACGATATGAAACTGTTTTGACTTTGTTATCGGATAATACTTTGTGATATGTATAATTCTTTGATAAGTATAATTCTTGTTCATTATTATGAAAAAAATCGTTATAAATAATTTTGCTTATTACAGGGGTCGACGCGGTCACGTTATTACTAACATTTTTCGTGTACAATTCTAGTGAAAATACCGTAGAAACCTACCACAAATGTTACGTTTTGGAAATAGTAGTTACCAAAAAAGTGATCACGCCGACCAGTAGTAATTATTGTATTATTTCGTCTTAAACATTAAAGGTGTCAGACATTAAATTTACATAAAAAATTTTACATTTGGGTGCAAATTTATTACAAATAATAATTTGTAAATAACAATTTACAGCCATGTACTTAAGCAAAATATATTGAAGTTTAAGATAACCATCTCCCACTTCAAAATTAAAAAAAAAAGATAACCGAAGTTGAAACAACTTTCATTATTTCATTAAATATTTCTAAAATTTGAAATTTTCTTAATAGGTGTGAATCGCGTATTTTAATAATTAATATGGAGCTTACTCAGACTATTATTAATTTTAAATATGTTCAACACCAATTAACTGCCCTGATATTTAAAAACTCTCCATTTTAAAATATTTTCTGAAAGTCTAATATTCAAAAACTCTGGTACAGATTGGTCTTTCGCTAGCTTATCAGCACTTGCAAAATTTTAAATGTAATATTTGTTACGCCTTATGACTAAAACACTGAACTTTATTCTGCAATTTTGAAATGGATGATAACACTTTTTATTTATAGCTAAAAGAATATTACGTTCTTATCTACAAACTGTGAAAATTATTATGAGTTTCATTTTTCAAGATCAATGAAGGAACTTTTACCCGGATAATTTCACAAAGACTTAAGAAATGTTTTTTTATATTTATAATTAAGTGATAATGAACATTAATCTACAAGCAGCAAACATTCCATAAGTATTTGAATGTTTCTGATCTCAATATATTTTAGTGCAATTTTTCAGAAATTTCCACAAATATATTTAACAATAATCGATCGTAACAGATATGATTTTTGTGATTATTGTATGATTAAAGCATGCGAATCATACACTGCATAAGAGTGCATCACGATGACACATTTCTGGTGTGTTTTGGTTTAAAATTAAATTCTTCTTGCAGGATATATTTACGATCACAGGCCATTTCTTTTTGAGTCTGATAAAGCTGTTTCTTGGTCTATCAACTTTTTATACAGGCCAATGGATCACTCAATCGTTAATACACATATTTTAACCATATTAATTTCATAAATCATAATATTATAATTCAATATTGTTAAATAAATTTTTGTAAATGTCTAAAAAATTGCGTTAAAAGAATATTGATTCGCTTAACATATATATGCTTCAACTGAAATCCCCCTTACTGCTCCATGATAAAAATACTTCATCTTTAGATAAATATAAATTTTCTCAGTGGAAATGACTGCTAATTATTCCTTATCTCTGATATATTTATCTTCAGCATCTACAGGATGATCACTCTGATTACAAATAATACTCACCTTGTTGTAAATAAGAAAAGAAAAGAGCATTTGAATGCAATACATAAGGAAATTTAATGTGTTGTTTCCATATCTTAGAATTGAGCTTTATAACTCTTTTTGGACAAGCGAAAACCATATAAATTCAATGTTTTTTGCCTTATTTCAAGAACAATATTAAAAGGTCCTTTTTTCTTCGCTGAGGCAACAATTATATATAACAATTATTTGGATACAATTGAAGATACTGTTTATGTCACAAACTGGTATATATATGTATGCAGGTAGTCAGTGCTTACAAACATTCTTCACAATTTATTGTTTAATACAATGATACTGATTGGTAAATATATAATACAATTTTAAAAATCCCTGACGGCTCGGCCTACAGGCGCAGGTAGATTTCGAAGACGCAGACCGTGGGGCACCTGTTTATTGAGAATTGCAGAAGAAATTACCTTTTTGCCATGATGTGGCAGTCGGGACAACCCACTTCGAAATTTACCTGTGTCTGCCGGCAGAGCCGACAGGGATTATTATTATTATTATTATTATTATTATTATTATTATTATTTGCTGTAAGGGTTGGTCCTATAAAAAACTTGTCAATATAAAAGTTGTAGATAATATTAAGAGGATTTATAATAAATTTAAGCGAATTGGTTATCTTCTGAATTGACGAAGTTTTTTTTTTTTCTTCTTAATCCCCTATCCCCCCTTGAGGCCAATTTTAATGATATAAAAAATCTGTCATACATAAAATTTTGGCCCTTTCCCTAGAAGTAATAATAACTTTAAACGGATTAGATACGTATCATAATTAAGAAGTTATGGGGTTTTTTCTGTTTTCAACAAAAGCCCCCCCCCCCCATTTCCGCCCCCTTGGTTCGATTTTGCTCATTAACGAACTTGACCGAAATTTTATGCCCCTTGATTTTACGTATCACTTTGGAAAATATTTGTGCAGAATTATTGAAGTTATCATGTCCTTAAAAAGTGATATAGATAGGTAGATAGATATATAGATAAAGTTTTGAACTGCGGTATTTCTTATGAAATCTGCCTAAACATTTTCCAACAGGGTGGGAATGGAACTCAGCACTTTTTGTTTAAATTACTAATGCTCTCCTAATAGAGCTTCTAAAAACAAAAATTGGCTGACACATTTCAATCAGACAACCTTTTGACAGTACTATTTATTCTGTCATTTTGACAACTCAACAGAATAAGCTGCAGGCTTCATTTATCAATATAAACGTAAATTATCTAAGTTGAGATGTCTACATAGCAGATGAGATGCTATTGCCAAAAGGTTGTCTGACTGAATTGTGTATGTTGGTTGTCGTTCCAGGTAGTTCAACTAGAAGAGCGTTTATGCCAAAGTTTCTGAGTTCGATTCTCGGCCTGGATAGTTTTTCACTTAGTTTGGGAAATTCTCATTTTGTATGCTTAACAATGTCTAGATTAAAATGGACTACCTCGTAGATGTTGTCAATGTTACCATGGAAAGCAAAAAGAAACATTTATACGTAGAAAATATTATAAGAAATATTTTAGGTTTAGCATGCAATTTTACTTAAAAGCAACAAACTTAATTTATCAAAGAGTATTTTTACTATTCAAGATTATTCACATAAAAGGGATTGTGTGTGTGGATATTACCCATCAAGTCATAATTTCTTTTGGAATATGTTTCACAAATGAGAAAAACTTTTTGTTTTCGTTATTTGTCTAAATTTGATAGAAGAAATGCCCTGGATAATAAAATCTTCATTTTATTTTCTTATAGAGTTTGTTAACGTAATTTTAATATGAAGAAAATGTTAAAGTTTTAAACGTAATATAATAATATAAGTTGGATGATAGTTTATTGGAAAGTGATTCTAGAGAAGTTAAAAGACTAAAAAAAAAGACAGCCATTGGGTGAATATTTTATATATCACTTTCCCAAGGTCCACTGCGAGAGGGAACGTGACTTTCTCTGAGGTTTTCACACCCCTCGAGTTGTGGTAAACAAGTACGGGTTGGAACATCCCGACTTAAGGCCTAGGGCCTGGTTCCCTTTTGGGTTTCCAGCTTCAAAGCTGTTGGGGGACGCCGGCCCGTCTCCAAGTGTCTCGCGGTGACTACCCGTGGTTTTACCGCGTGTCGCAACGACCTACGTCGTCAACACGTGGGTTCAAGTTTAGAGGGCCCGTATCGTATCGGCTCTCTGACCAGCCGAAGTGCCGTAGCGAGACAAAGCTACTGGCGCTTTAAAAGTCTTTCAGGACTTGGGTTCGGTGGTCGCCTACGCGCGGTGCGCTCCCTCAGGGGCGCCTGCGACGCAGCTTGCTTTTATATCACTTTCCCAAGGACTGTGTTGATTTTCATACAAATCCGCCGATGTATTACAGGTATTTAAACAATTTTAAAACCATTTTTTCACCATTTCCAAATCATTTTCTGTTTGGAAAATTACCAAGACAATGTTACAGATTATATATTATACATATTGTGGCCATGTAGTAAATCGTTAGTGGCTCGCAGTTAATGTCTCCAGTTTCGAAAAGGGAGATCCAATGTTCAAACAAGCATTGTGTCAAAAATTTATCTTAATCCAAGGTCTTCCATAAAATGCTTGAAAGTCGAGTGGTATCACTTAAGATTTTTTTTTTTTTTAGTTTGTTTAAAAAAAGGAGTTTTCTGACTATCAGGATTGTATCAAGGAATGTATCTGTGATACCCGTTCTGAAAGGGTTGAAAAAATTGTGAAATTTTGCATTAGAAATTTACATTATAAAACTGTTATAACTTATTTAATGAATCATGTTTTATTATAACTAAAATCACAATAGATAGCATGTTATTTATAAAATGAATAGATATAAATATTTTTGCTTAATAATGTAATTATTGTGTCATTTTTGTGTAACCGTGCCTACAATTAACGTCTAAAATTCCTATCTACATGTTTAAGTTCTGGAGGCACGGCAGTGCCTCCAACAAGTCGAGAAAGCACAGCCGTAAGCATCCTTTTCTGGAAGCAACTTAGGGCACTTTTGACCCCACTTTTGAAGTATCTTAGGACTACTTACAAAAAGAAGTGAAATGTCATCAAAAAGGCACCTGTAAAAAATGCAGCCAAGTCTCGTAACTCATTTACCGTGAAAAGTACTGAGATCTTATAAAGCCAAGTTTAACTATCTTATTAACTTTGAAATTTTCATTCACAAATCACTCTTAGTCTCTACATCTTTAGGTAATTATTATTTTGTGACTTGGCAATTACGTAGCTCGAGAATGTGATGTTTATAGTTAGTCTTAATCAAATAATGCTATAACATATTAAGGTGTAATAATTTCCCTGTGCGTATATAATTTGCCTTAATTAAATTGTCCCATCCCATCCCATAACATAGTAAGGTGTAAAAACTGCCTTGTGCTGCGTAATTGCCAAGTCACATAATAATAATTAACTAACGATGTAGAGACTAGGAGTGATTTGGGAATGGAAATTTCAGAGTTAATAAGATAGTTAAACTTGGCTTTATACAATTTCAGTACTTTTTACGGTAAATGAGTTACGAGACTTGGCTGCATTTTTTACAGGTGACTTTTTGATGAGATATACCTTTACCTTACGTTATTGAGCATGGATTGCGCAGTGGAATATAATTAGATTATTCATAAGTAACCTTGATACGTCATTTAAAGTAACCATGTAAACGTCATTAAGCTGTTAGTTTAAATTAATGTGTGAATAAATGATGATTAACCCCTTCATATCGACATTATCGACATTTTAATCTTTGAATACCCGTATCTCCGAATAGTATTGACAATAATTCCTTTTACTACCTATTTCAAACAGACATTATAATATCTTTAAAAACACACTAAAACACAGTTCAAAAGTTCTAAAAAGTACCTTCAAACCATACTAAAATTAGTCAAGTTGTACAAAAGCTTAAAAAATATGTTCACCTCTTGGTCTGTGGCATCATCAGTTGACTAATTTTTAGTGTGGTTTGAAGATAATTTTTTGAACTTTTGTCGCTTTATTTAATCCAAAAATTCTTCGATTAGAAAAGACGAAGATTAAGACAACAATATTCTGGTACAAAAAAAAAATATATATATATATATTAACACACTATATGGAATGTGTCCGTGACACCCGTTCTGATGGGGTTAAAAAAATTGCGAAATTTAACATTAGAAATGTATAATATGAAACTGTAAACTTTTTTAATGAATCATGCTTTATTATTACTAAAATCACAATATATAGCATAAATCTTATAAATTGAATAGATATAAATATTTTTGCTTATTAATGTAATTATTGTGTCATAACCATTAAATGTGCGAGACATAGAATTTATATATGAAACTTTATATTTGATAGAAAAATATTTGAAAATAAACATTTGTATAGCATTTCATAAAAATCTAATCAAACAATACAAGCCGTTGTTTAAGGTGTCCCTCAAAAATAAATAAATAAATAAATAAATAAATAATACAAAATTGTGACGAAGTTGAAACTATTTCCATGATTCCGTAAAATGTTTATAAAATTGGAAATATTCCTAACAAACATTTTGCAATCATTCGCGTAATCTTTTGATGATTAATATGTAGCTTAATTTGTCCATTAGAAATTTTATGGATGTTCAACGGAATTTAACTGCCATGATGCGGTAAAATCTCTCCATTTCAAAATAGTTACTGAAACTTCCATACAGATCGATCTTTAACTGGATTATCAGCATGTGCAAATTTCAAAATGTACAATTTGTTGTACCTTATTACCTAAATATTGAACTTTCTTCTGCAATTTGGAAATATTGGATAACGCTTTTTATTTATAACTAAAGGATTATTCGTCCTTATCTACAAACTGTAAACATTAATGTGGATTTCTTGTTCAAAATTTATGAAGGAACTTCTAGAATAATTTCATAAAAACTTACAAAATCTATATGTGTTGTTTTATAATTAAGCGATAATTATCATTTATCTGCAAGCAGGAATTATTTGAAACTTTGTAAAATCATTATAATTTTACATACATTTTGCAGAAATTTCGAAACATTTATTAAATAATATTAAACAAAAACCTATTGTAAGATTTCTAATATTATGTAGACTACTTTAACTGTCAATATAATTCATTTTTTCCTTATTCTAACAAAGTACTAATTGAGCTTGTTTCATTGGATATGTTACATTAATATTAATATTAAAAGAATTATTTTTAGTGTTAAGTTTATTCTCAAAATATATGTTAATATTATTCTTATAATAATTGTTTTATTATCAGAAAATTTATTCTTAATTTGAATAATTTGTTCTATAGGTTACCATGCAGACAAAGTCACTCAATATAAAGTTAAAAGCATCAGCAGAACTTCATCATTTTTATGAAATTTGAATCATTTGACATTTTAATGAATTTATTTTTGTCTAAAGATTGTTTAAATATGCTGTGCAGTATCTGAATAATATATTGTTTAAAATATTTTAATGTATTTTAACATTTACAAAAATCGTTTTGATAAATAATCGTTTGACAATAAAATCTATATTATAAAGCAAAAACATCACCGTGAGAAACGCTGACATAATATCGACGATATTGACCAGTATAATTCGTATTTTTCACCAATTTGATAACTTCTATTTGTTAACTTCCCTGTTTGATAACATCCGAAGTTAAAATTAAGAAACAAAATGATACCATATTTTTATTCATTATTTAAGAATTTTGAAGATATCATTATTTTTGTAAACACACAGAGAGATGAATTCTATTAAAGAAATATTAGTACATTTTAGCACAAAATTTCCGACGAGGAATATTTTGGCAAAAGTCAGCTAATTTATTTGCATTAATTGCTTTTAAAATTGATTATACAAATTTTTTTGTACGTACGTAGCAGATAGCCACGAATCCCTTTTCAAAAAATATTGGGAACACTTTGGCGAATGATTTATTATGTTCAGCATGTTTTCGGCATCACTGCACCAAAGTAACAGAAACACTTTAGTATTTGATTTCTAGTACTACTTTTTCCACGAAATCTGTTTACCCTTGTCTTCAGTCTAAAAATAAAATGCGATCTATTTACGTTCATTAATTTATTTGCTACGGATGCGTTCAAACGTTATTTTACGTCCACCTGATACTTTAATTTGAAATTGATTGCGATTATTTAATTTTTGCAAAAGAAAATTTTATTTTCTTATGTCAATTGCTGAGTACAAGTGGGGCTTGTATTTCATTCCTTGTTCTTGTAATTTAGGTTACATTTGTTAAACTAAGAGAGCATCAAAAATCAGATTAAGTGAGCATTAGAGGTATATATATATATATATATCAAATCAAGAATTTTCCAAATCTTTGATTGCCTCTCACTGTTGAACTTCAAGTCACTGTTCAATTTCTCCATGGCCAGAATAATTTCTTCCTCCGTCTCTCCCACTCACTTGAATTTTGACGAAGTACTTCTTTTTAAAATTCCGATAATCTTGTCAATTATCTCTCATCATCTCTTTTTCTCTCTTCAGCTTGGAAATTACTTTTTGTCTCTTTTATTTTATTTATTTATTTATATTCATTTTTTTATGTATATATTTATTTTTTTCTTTTTAATGTACTTCTTTTCATGTTTTTATTCATTCTCTCTTTCTCTCTCTCTCTCTCTCCACCTGTCTCTCTTTTTTCACTATTATTTTTGCTACAATTTTCTCTTCCGTATGCGCTCTTCTATGATTGGTGTTTTAATTTCAGCTAGCGCCACTTGTCGCATTGTAAGCTCCCTCTTTGTCCTTCTGCTCATTTGTAACCTTGCCCCCTTAATGACACGTGTTTGCTTTGGCTGATGACAGGCTGCTAAAAATTTCCAGCTCAAAACGCGCCCTGTGTGTTGTTTTATTTTTATGGTGATTGATACAAAGTTTCGTTATTTAAGTCCTCATTCATCACAAAATTAAATTTTCTTAGTTTGTTGGTAATTGATATAGAGTTTAATTAATTAAACAATGATTTTATAGTTTCTATTTCATTTTTCACTGACATTATCGCCAACCCTTTGATAATGGATCAGCACAGCTGCTAACTTTTACGCGCTTTTGTTACCAATAAATTTGAATAGTAATGTTAGCTTTATTTAATCGAAATTCTCAGATTTATAAAGCAAAGAATTTCTATTAAAAATTAGTGGTAGTAGAAAAGCATAAAAGTTGTCAGATATGTGTCAGGACATATACATCCAATGTACTATTTTTATAATTCTATTCGCACCTCTTTATGAAAAATAATATCTCCTTTACACTTATACCAGGATATTTCGTAGAAAAATATACCAAAAAGAAAAACATTTGTAAATTGTGGTACCACTGAATATAAAAAATAGTTAAAAATTAAAAATAAATGTATAACGTGAAATAGCACAAACTATATATATATATATATATATATATATATATATATATATATATATATATATATATATATATATATATATATATATATATATATATATATATATATATATTGGCAAACAGCTGTTTCGGAGCCCCTAAGCTCCATCATCAGTGCCAATTCAAAAGATTAAAACCGATTTAAAATCCTAAGCCATGTCAATTTGCTTGCGTCTTTCACACGCGCCAAGATGAAATGGTGGTGAACTCTTCAAAAACAACAGCGGAGTCAGAAAAACACATATGACGGAGAGACCAATAGGAACGCTCCGCCAAGCTGGGAGAGTTTAAGTGTGAAGGCGAATTAAAGGGGGAACGAAAAGAATGATGTAAGTGAAAGGCAGCCAGACGTTTGAAACACTTTGTACGGAGGAGAAAAAGGAGGGGAGGGGACGATGAAAATGAATTAAATGAAAGTTAGCCAGACATTTGAAAAGTTTGGTGTACTGGACATAGCATTAACTAAGCTGCCTGAATTCTTCCTTATGTGATAAGCCTCCCAGAAATCAAGGTCGTAAATAGATGAGCATTTCTGAATTTTTGAACCCTCTGAAAAATTAAAACTGTGATTTTCAGACCAACAATGGTTAGCTATTGCAGAACGTTTAATGTCATAAGTTTTAACATAGTTTTTATGTTCCCCTAAGCGGATCTTAAGGGGTCTCTTGGTTTGACCTATACACATTTTATTACATTCGTAAGATATTTTATAAATTTCCCAATGTGAAAATCTGTCTATTGGATGTTTGAGGCAAATTTGTCTGTAAATTTGATTTTGTTAAACGGTGCATAAACTATTTTAAAGTCGAATCTTTTCAAATTTCTAGATATATGATTGCTTATTCTCGGAAAATATGGAAGTATAATTAAATTTTCATTGAGAACATTCTTAACGTTAGAATGCGTACGTTTAATTAGTTTATTATGAATTGAATCAACTATTTCAACAGGATAACCCCGGTCAATGGCTATTGATTTAATGTGGTCTAACTCTGCTTTGAGTAAACTCCCAGATGAACAAATTTTTATGGCGCGATGAGCATAAGTATTAAAAGTAGTCAATTTTTGATTCGGGGGGTGAGATGAAAGACGGTGTGGCGGTAAAATGAAACTGCGAATGGTTTACGAAAAACCGTGGTTTGATATGAGTCATTTTCGCGGTAAACGATGACATCAAGGAAAGGTTGTTGGTTATTATTTTCAACCAACTACCTTTTTACCAACCACCTTTCCTTGATGTCATGGTTTACCGCGAAAATGACTCATTTCAAACCACAGTTTTTCATAAATCAGTTTCATTACCGCCACACCGTCTTCCATAGCTCAAACCAAGGGACCACTTAAAATCCGCTTAGGGGAACATAAAAACTATGTTAAAAATTATGACATTAAACGTTCTGAAATAGCTAACCATTGTTGGTCTAAAAATCACAGTTTTAATTTTTCAGAGGGTTCAATAATTCAGAAATGCTAATCTATTTACGACCTTGATTTCTGGAAGGCTTATCACGTATGGAAGAATTCAGGCAGCTTAGTTAATGATATGTCCAGTACACCAAACTTTTCAAATGTCTGGCTACCTTCATTTAATTCATTCTCATCGTTCCCCCCACCCCCTCCTTTTTCTCTTCCGTACAAAGTGTTCAAACGTCTGGCTGCCTTTCACTTAATTCATTCTCTTCGTTCCCCCCCTTTATTCGCCTTCATACTTAAACTCTCCCGGTCTGGCAGAGCGTTCCTATTGGTCTCTCCGTCACATGTGTTTTTCTGACTCCGCTGTTGTTTTTGAAGTGTTCGCCGCCATTTCATCTTGGCGCGTGCAAAAGACGCAAGCAATTTGACATGGCTTAGGATTTTAAATCGGTTTTAATCTTTTGAATTGGCACGGATGATGGAGCTTTAGGGGCTCCGAAACAGCTCTTTGCCAATATATATATATATATATATATATATATATATATATATATATATATATATATATATATATATATATATATATATATATATATATATATTTAATTTGTGCTATTTCACGTTGTACATTTATTTTTAATATAACGGCACAAAGTTTAATCCATCTTTTTAGATATGAAAATAGTTGCTAGTCCTGGTTTGTAATCAAAGGTTTAATAATTATTGATACAGAAACGAAACACTGGAATGAAAATAAATTGCCTGAATTTCTAAATATCTTTTGTTATTAAAAATATTATGGCGTGAAGTGATTAATTCATATTAAAATTTACAATAAAATAAATAGGATAAACTGAGAAACAGTTATTACTATACACGAAGGTCATTCCCTATAAATATATAAAAAATGTTAAAAAAAAAAAAAAAAAAAACTGAGCAAAAATGTCTATGTAAAATATTCATTTTGAAAATCGTACTGTATTTAGAAATATCAGATATTTATAAATTTTTGTGCAATAGTTTATCACATTAAAAATAATTCATAACAGGAGCATTTCAGAATAAACATATCTAAACAAATATATAAAAGTGAATATACAAACTCCTTAGAATATGAATTAAGAGCCTAAATAATTTATTTTTACAGTTTCATTCCTTTATAAACACTAAACTTAATAAAACCTGTCCAGTTTGTAATATAATATGGCTGTAAATCAAATGAATTGCTTTGGTGATGTCTTTTAGCTATATTGATTACAGAAAAACCTGTTTAAACTAGACAAAAAGACTAAGAACCATTTTTTCCTAACACTACTTTTAATCAATCAAGTCGTTAAGTAACAAAATTCTTCTGGAAGACAAATAGTACTGGTAATTAAAAAACAATATTTTTATTTTTAAAAATGCATATTTATTAAATTTAGAATATCAGCCATATAGTTAATCATTAACTTTAATATTTAAGAAATATTATTATTATTATTGTTATCTTGCATATTGTGTATTTTCATTAATATGTTTTAGAGTTATTTTAAATGGTTTTAAAGAAAAATAATTAGAATATTACATGGGATTTTCTTTTGCAGCTAAACAGGAGATTATTTTTTTTTTTTTTTTTTTTTTTATAAAAGTACAATTTTCGTAATGTACCATTATATTCTCAATATTTTCTAATTTGAGATTAAGGTCTTCAACTCTATTTCGTTACGTTCCTCTTTAAATTCTGCTAATGTTTCAAAAAAAAAAAAAAAAAATCAAATCCTCTTTACATAATTACATATTTTATTTAAAAAAATCTTTTTTTTTTTTTTTTTTTTTTTTTTTACAATAATTTAAAAAATTGGTGAGGAAAATATCTAACTTATGATTTAAAGGGGAACGGCTTGTGACACTTCTTATGAGAAACAATGAGTATGACTATGCATAGAAAAACGCAATTCAAAGAAATTTGTCTCGTTATTTAAAATGTTATTTTTCTGTGATTTCACTCCATGGATCTGCCCGTAACATTTTAATCGCATCACGAGTCCATTTTGTCTCATTCCCACGAGTCCATATGGTCTCATGCGTGACTTCCATGAGACCACACGGCCTCATGACAGATTATTATGGCACAGGATTTCTGAGCCCGTGTACACATCACAGGAAAAAGTTGTTAATCTTGGGAAATCAGATCCATAAGAGTAGTAAGGGTTATTTCGAAAAAGTAATCAATTTCAGCCTGTGCGGTCAAAGTGCTAAGATTATTATTATTATTATTATTATTATTATTGCCATTTTCCGTGTGGGAAATATTTAGCTTCAGCTCATGTACATTCATACACAGAGACGCGTATAAACGATGTATATAAAATTCGAGATAGAAAAAATATCTTAGAGGCGACATCCGACAATATAATATAGTTCACGCGCAAGAAAATTAACACAGCTCAAAAATGATACATTTCACATGTGAGGCAAAAGAAGATTCTTATGTTTAAACTGTAACATAAAATTACAGCACTTAGCTCAGCATACACCTGTAAAAACGTGCATAAAAACGTAAAACTTTTAAGAATAAAGATGCAGAAAAGGTTTGGAGAATTGAGTAAATTTATTCCCTTCACCCCACAATTTGCCCTTCTGCGGTGGCAAATGGACATCTAGTGTAATAATAGCTGTTTTCAGTCCAACTACACTTATGCCATTTTTACTGTAGCAAAATACACCTAAACCAGTCAAACCAGACATGGGTGACTAGGGATTAGTGTAATAATACGCAAAACGAATTATTTGAAGTTGTGAATTTTCTTGTGGGTGAGTGATATAGACATTGCCTGTATAGATTGGTAAAAGGTAGATTAAATTAATAATATTTTATCATTTATTCACGATTTTAAAATATAATTTGAAAGTGCGACAACAGTTTTTAATTCACATTGATATTTGAAAAAGCTGATTTTGATAAGCCTTTTTCTAGGGAATTGCTGAAAGGATTTCAATGCTTTAATTTATAGTTTTGGCAGTAACTAATCTATCAATTGATATTTCCAAAATGAATTAAAAAAGTAAAGTCATGCGAGTTTTCAAGCAAAGAAATTTATTATATTTATTTCAATGTATTATATTTATTGCAATTTATTATACTGTAATAATAACATTTTTTTTACAATGTATTCTGTATGTTTATATTGTCTATTTAGTTTGCTAAAATCAATTTATATGATTTTATTCATATGTATTTATATGTGGATTAATTTAAATATATTTATTCTTTACTCATTTAAATGATCGTTCCTATAATATTGCACAACCGGTGCACCGATTTTTTTTTTAAAAATTCAAAATTATTAATAAATATTTTTATTAATATCTTCTAAAGTTTTGATTCGATTTTCATAAAATTTGAAATGTCTCGACAAAATTCTGCAAAGATAATATACCTTAAATTTCAAACCATTCGGTTGGGTAGTTTTTGCGTTGTTATATGCGGACGGACGGACGAACAGACGGACGGACGGACAGACAGACCGACAGACGGACGGACTAGACGACGACAATAGGTGATACATATTTATATAATTACGAACGGACCTAAAAAGAAAAAAAAACATTTGGTATTTTATTTTATTGCCTTTTTTACAGGTTTTTTTTAATGCGGTCGTACCTCTTGGTCAGTCGGTTCAGATATTTCACACAAGAAGGACATCTGAGTCATTTCCAAAAAAATAACACAGAACTTTGTTTATTGATGTAAATAAATCTATACGTTATATTTTGTGTTGAAGAAACCATATTTTATTTATATATCGATCACATTTCTCTATATTCATTGAAAGAGAATATATGATCAGCTTTATAATAATTGGTTTACAAACCTGGTGTCCTCCTAAATAACTTCCATTATTAAACCACGATTTATCTGAATCATTTTGTGTGACGTTGTGAAAGATTTATAAGTGGTATGCATGTCATTTCCATTAAGGAAAATGCTATAGTGGCCCTTCATATCATGTATAATTCTCGTAGAAATGAAATAATTTTAGGAAACTGTTTAGAAAACTGTTGTCGTCCATGTTTAATTTTATTCTAAATAATTAAATTAATTATTATATGAAACACGATGGGATTAATCCTGATTAATACATCATGATAAAATCTTTAAAAGAGTATTTTATTTTTGAATTACAATCATGATTGCATTAATCATGATTGAATTTCGTATAATTAAAAAATTATTCGACCATTGATTAAAAAAGTAAATGTTATGACCAATGCTGGATTGCTATTAAGGTAAACGAATAATGATAAAATATTTAAAAGAGTAATTTATTTTTTAATTTAAATCATAATTAAGTTAATCATGGTTAAATTTCGCATTATTAAAAATTTATTCGAACATCGATTAAAAAAGTAAGCGAATGATTCCAACCGTGTCACTTTATGACCAATGTTGAATTGCTATTAAGATAAACAAATCATGATAAAATCTTTAAAATAGTAATTTATTCTTGAATTTCAATCATGATTAATTTTTGCATGGTTAAATATTTATTCGACCATCGATTAAAGAAATAATCGATTGATTCCAACTTTGTCACTTTATGACCAATGTTGGATTGCTATTAAAGTAAACGAATCATTATAAATTTTAATAAGTATTTAATTTTTGAATTTCAATCATAATTAAGTTAATCAAGATTAAATTTCGCATGATTAAAAATTTATTCGACCATAGATTAAAAAAGTAATCAATTCATTCCAACCCTGTCTCTTTATGACTAACGTTGATTAGATATTAAAGTAGAAATGCTGTGTGGTATGTTTTTTCTTAAGTAATAAAAACAAAATAATTACTTCTCGTATAAAAAAATACAAATTATACAAATCAACCTTTTATATTTACTGTATTTATTTTGTTTTCACTTGTTACAATTTTACTATTTATATTAAAATTAAAAGCACTCATTATATCCGAAAATCCATAGAAAAGAAAATTTCGTATCACTAATGATATAATACTTTTTATATAATAAATTTTAGAAATAATTTTTCGAATATTCGATAATCCACTTACTTTTGATTTCGCTTCTGAGAATTCGAAATATATTACCTAATTTTCTGGTATTCGCGCGCTTTAAGCTTTAACGACAGCGGTAAATTAATAATAATCTAAGGCGCGTGGATGTACGTTAGAAAAAGTTATTAATGCCATGCATTTTGTGAAGCTTTAGAAAGAAACTTCTGTTAATAAAATACCTCACATCTTAATGAGCATACAAAATGTTTTCTTTTTGTAATATAGAATATGAAAAATTGTTTATCTAAGTATTGATTTTTATGCTTATTTTTACATTATTCGAATAAAAAGTAAAAACGGAGTGATTTGATTTTTTTTTTAATTATCTTAAAATTAGTTATTTTAATTATTAGTTATCTTAGTTATTAGTTATCTTAAAGGCCTTATTGTACGGTATGGAAAATCCTACGAAAGATTAGCCACTTCTATCCGTACAAGATCAACCGTGTACAAGAGTTACGTCACACCGACCATGATAAGCGATTGACTTTTGCTCTCACTTTTCTTGCCAGAATGGAGTTGGATGATGCTTGGCCATGGAAAATCTTATGGGGAGACGAGGCTCACTTTTTACCTGAATGGAACTGTAAATACCCAGAACTGCCGAATTTGGGATAACAAGTCACCAAGAGTATTCAAGGAAATTCCTTTGCATTCACCAAAGATAACTGTTTGGTGTGGTTTCACAGCAGATATGATCTGATCATAGGTCCATTCTTCTATGAGAACATTACTCCGACAGGACCTGTAACTTGTTCTGGAGACAAATATCGCCGGACAAATATTGACCGGAGACAAATGTCATATATACATTACAGAAAAATGGACATTTTTCCACACTTTTAGTAATTTAACTTTGTTCATATATGAAAAAGGTGAAATTTTGTAATCGATTATTCACCCATTTCTTAATATACCAGAAAAATTAGTACACTGGTGTGCTTTCGATGACAATTGGATAGTTTAATATATTATTTAACTTAATTATAAACTGATAAATTAATTTTAAGCTATTTTTCTATTAGCCAGGAGGCTGATGGTAAATCTCCAAATATTTATTGTGGTTACAACTGTATATGATTTACAGCAACAATGGAGTTCATTATAAGCGAAACCACGCTCGCTAACAACAGGTCAATTAGCTATTAAGCAGCAACAACAAAATATTTTAAACACTTAAAAGTAGAAAATAAAAGTAATATAAAATAATGATTGATTAATAAAGTAATATAAATGTAATATAAAAAGTTATAAACGCCTTAAAATTAGAAATGTATTTTATAAGTCTTCACAAAAACTAGATTGATTTGCAAAGAAATTAATGATATCAATGAATCTGGTTATAAATAATTATTTTTCAAAAATGTTTTTCTTAATCCTAAATACTGAAAATTGAAACAGATTAAATTTTAATTAGTTCTTGTTAGTTAATATTTCTTCAATTACTCACTGTCTCTTTTATTTTAAAAGGCATTTTTCATTAAAAGATAAACAAACGAAAGCCTTAAATTTTCCTTCGGTTGTATATCTTTTTTTGTGATAAGAATTATCTCGGCAATAAGATATTTCCAATTAAAAAAGGTTAATAAACAAAAACTTTTCTTTTTCTTTTACCTGATAAAAACAGTTCTCTCCGAAATTAAAACTGTCAAAGTTCTTTCTCTAAAGCAGGGTGAAAGAATAAAGTGGTTTTAAAAGAAACAGAGAACATGAAAGAGAAAAAAACGTGATTTGCTGGACTTTTTATAAACAGACTTATTATCAACATTAATCTATAAGCGTTACATTTCTAAAAATGTCAGTTCATTTTAGCAAATATATCCTAGAAAAATTAAGTTTATTCAAGGTAGTTATATTGAAATAAAAATAAATCACAGATATTTTAAAATTTTAATTCAACGGATGCAGATAGCCATTTTCACCTGGTTTTAGTAATGATTTAAGCACTATAAAAAGTACACTCAAAGTAAGACTTAGTACATAAAATTGGAATTTTTGATAACCAATGTAAAAACATTGCAAAGGATTTAAAAATTATAATCAGCAAAACATAACTGTATTGCAATTTATGCATATCAAGGTATAGATCGCTTGAGAAATTAAATAAATATATATATATATATATATTAATTGCTTCTAATTTTGAATATTAATGTTTTGGGAATATTTTCTTTCTTGATTTTGTGTAAGAAATCACAAAGGTATTTCTTAAGCAGTAAATGAATACAATCGTTAGATATAGGAACAATTTTGAACACTTTCCAACATAGTTGAAAAGTTTTTTTGAATTTGGTTTGTCTGTCCATCTGTCTGTCCAAGCTTTAACTCACATAATTATACTCGGATTGCCATGCAATTAATATATGTTATTGAGGTTTACTATGGCATGTTCGGTATTTAAAAATAAGTGTATAGTATTTATACTTCATTTACAGGTGAACTCAAAACAGTTACGTTACATTATGGTCTGTGGGAAAAAATCTTTTGCAATGCCTTTTAATTATGTTAATCCATTTCAAACATACTGAAATTCATACCCATCACTGAGGTGCAGTATAAGAAATTCACTGAAAAATATGGATTGCATATCAATTTATCGTTCATTTACAGGGACCACACAAAATAATTCGGTTACTGAACTGTCTATAAGCGGTAATTGCTAGAAGTGCGTTTTCATTTGTGATGTAAGTTTTTGCATTTAAGTAATTTGTTGCATATTGCGTGGTTTCTTCTT
The DNA here is from genome assembly GCA_963931845.1 of Maratus michaelseni. Lineage (NCBI taxonomy): Eukaryota > Metazoa > Arthropoda > Arachnida > Araneae > Salticidae > Maratus > Maratus michaelseni. Next base: position 323,184,110 of record OZ007587.1, read on the forward strand.
TTAACAAAACAAATATAACTGTAATCGATAATTTAAATTTTACTGGAAATTAATATCCATTCAATTGAAATTACGTTGCTTTATTCTTGTTCATTTTTTCTGTGATTTTATTTTTGCGACCTTTATACGACCTCGATGATAAAATTTACTGCCATCTGTGCTTTTCTTGGGATTCCTGTCTTTCTAAAATATCCTTTTTCCAAACCGTTGTATAACATTTTGCACATTACCTAACTTAAAAAAAAATTTAAAAAAAACATGTTACTGGCATTTGATTTAAAATGGAAATAAACCTTAAATTTGATGTGACAGTATATTAAAATTAAATTAATATTCTTTTCTGTTTCTGTTATAAATTAATAATAATAATCCATATACTTAAAGCTAACCTGCTTTTTAGTTTTTCGTGCAAAAATGCTATTTATACGCATGCGCGAGCATTCAGCTAATCAGCTAGAGGCTTTTACTATCTTCAGACGCGATGTTCCAGCCAATGAGGTGAAGGCTTTTTCCTCTCTCTAGAAGCGTATGTGTTCCATTTGGTTGTTCGGTTGTTGAAACTTTATAGATTTCTTTTATTAAGGTATTTTTTCATTTTACCGTATTTATTTTCTTTTTAAGTCGTATGTATTTTACTACTTTGAATTTTTTATAACTAACCCTTTTTTTGAGAGAGAGAGAGATTTCGTGGCACGAAATTCCGCGAATCGTTTCCGATGTAAACAAACTAATTTTAAACTTTTAATATGTAATTCTGTGTGATATGATTAAATTCAGGTTTTCTCAGCGACGATCACAGTATTTTTACCAAATAATTTTTGTATTAATCAAGCTTTTTTGGTTATTAAGCATAGCTAAACACGAAAGAAAACTTTGTTATTTTAAGATTTTGATGTGAATTATTTGCGTACATTTATAAGACGAGTTTCACTGAATAATTCAAGAAAAAAAAATCTCATCATTATACATATTTAGTTATGCATTATTAATTATTTACTTGGCCTTTACTTTTAATATTTCAAACTTACAGCTGAATGTAACTATTAAAACATTTGAAATACTGTATTCGTAAAATGAAATTTCAGCTTAAACACTCGACAATTACTTTTAGTTATGCATTATTAATTATTTACTTGGCCTTTACTTTTAATATTTCAAACTTACAGTTGAATGTAACTATTAAAACATTTGAAATACTGTATTCGTAAAATGAAATTTCAGCTTAAACACTCGACAATTACTTTTAGTTATGCATTATTAATTATTTACTTGGCCTTTACTTTTAATATTTCAAACTTACAATTGAATGTAACTATTAAAACATTTGAAATAGTGTATTCGTAAAATGAAATTTCAGCTTAAACACTCGACAATTACTTTTAGTTATGCATTATTAATTATTTACTTGGCCTTTACTTTTAATATTTCAAACTTACAATTGAATGTAACTATTAAAACATTTGAAATAGTGTATTCGTAAAATGAAATTTCAGCTTAAACACTCGACAATTACTTTTAGTTATGCATTATTAATTATTTACTTGGCCTTTACTTTTAATATTTCAAACTTACAGCTAAATGTAATTATTAAAACATTTGAAATATTGTATTCGTAAAATGAAATTTCAGCTTAAACACTCGACAATTACTTTTAGGTTAAATTCAGGTTTTCTCAGTGACGATCACAGTATTTTTACCAAATAATTAAAAGTACTACATGCATGCATCTATCTATCTATATTAGAAATTGTGCAGGTTTCTGGTCACTGTTTTGTTTACATATTTTAAACAAAAATTTCAATTTAATAATGCACTGAAAATTATAATGAATGCTTACAATTAAACACAACAACACAAAACAAAAAATTTCACAAAAACACATTATTTCCCCGATATTTTCCCACAACTAATCAATAAATTTCATGATATTTTATTGCGATTTTAAACCATGAACTTTAGTACTTTTCTGTTATACGGACACTATGCCAAAATGTATGTATGTATGTAAATGTATGTATGTATGTTTGGCGACAATGGTGTACGTATAACGGAAAAGTGCCTGAATTATTATTTATATATATATAAAATATAAACATAATTGGCGACACAGCAAGTTTTCTAGATTTCTCCCTGTCTCTCTAACCACATTGTTAACAAAACAAAAAATTCATGAAAAACACATTATTTCCCCGATATTTTCCCACAACTAATCAATAAATTTCATGATATTTTATTGTGATTTTAAACCATGAACTTTAGTACTTTTCTGTTATACGGATACTATGCCAAAATGTATGTATGTATGTATGTTTGGCGACAATGGTGTCCGTATAACGGAAAAGTGCCTGAATTATTATTTTTTTATATACAGGGTGATTATAAAGAAACTTTGCCAACATCTGCACTTCTAGCGCCCGTTCTATTTAACCGATCAAGATGAAATTTTAAATATAGTTGTTTGAAGGTATGCGCTCGAGATTCTGTGAATGGCAATACAGTGGTGCTCACGGTTACGGTTATAGTTACAGAAACTCGAAAATTTCGAATGGCAACGCCTACTTTTTCCTGTCTCAAAATGTTCAGCGCATGCGAAAAGCCTAAATAGCGTTGAAACGGTACCGATATGTCCAAAAACCGACGTGTTATAGACATACAAACCGTTCTTTAAGGCGCACCGAGCAATAATGCATTCGACAGAGACAAGAAACTGCTGAATGATGAGAACACATATCAGACAAAAGAAAACCTTTATTGGCATCAAACATTTTCCACATGGGTGCCATCACAAGCAATTACGCATTGCATGCGGGAGACGACGGACAATACCGCTGAACGCAACATGACGCGAGGAATGTTTCTAATCTCACGCCGTATAGAATCCTGCAAGCCCGACAATGTTTGCGGATTGCACAGGTAAACTCTGGATTTGAGATATCCCCAAAACCAGAAATCCATAGGCGTCAGATCTGGGGATCGCGCAGGCCACGGAATAGGATAATGGCGTGAGATGATGCGATCACCAAAATGCTGATCTAGGAGCCTTTTAACTGACCTCGCTATATGTGGAGGTGCACCATCTTGCATCCAAACAACGTCATTGAGTGCATTCCGCCGACGCAACTCCGGTAGTACAGAATTTTTCAGCATGGCTGCATACCGAGAGCCTGTTACAGAACATGTTGCAGGACCCGCTGGGGTCGTTTCCTCAAAGAAGAACGGGCCGAGAACAAATGTAGCTGTAATGCCGCACCACACAGTCACTTTGGCGTCAAATAATGGTACTGGTGCCACAGCGTGAGGATTCGTCTCTCCCCAGTGCACACAATTCTTTGTGTTAATGTTGCCATGTAAGGTGAAATGCGCCTCGTCCGTCCATAGTATGCGAAGTGGCCAGTCGTTATCAGCATCATATCGTAATAAAAATTCATTTGCGAAGTCCAGACGTTGTTGTGGGTCACCCGGCTGCAACATCTGGACGCGCTGAAATCGATAGGGAAACATGTGAAGTACTGAGCGCAAGAGCTTGCGGACCGTTGTGTTCGGAATATCCAACAAGCGCGATAATCCTCTTGCAGTTTCTGTGTGCCCTGTAGTCACTGTATGATGCACTTCCATGACAACGTCCTCAGAAACTGTTGGCCGTCCGGAGCGCGGTTTGTCACAGGTGCAGCCTGTATCTTCGAATTTGCGCACTAAATCACGCACAGCTTGCAGAGTACATGGCCCACGTCGTTGTCGATGATTGCGGCGATACACACGCAAGGCTTCCGCAGCGTTCATCCCATTTAGATAATAGAGTTTGATCAATTCACCGCGAACTTTCCCAGGAAGAGTCATATCGTCGGCATGTGCGAGTTCATGAATGACGACTTCGCATACCCGCTTGGTATTTTATAGGCTTCCTCCGCTGAATATCTGGCGAACGGCGTTCTGTGATTGGTATCTTGCCTGTGTCATATGCAAAGTTACTGCGTGCGCACAGATCGTGTTTTGTTGGCCGGTTTTCAGAACTCTTCTTTGTGTATGCATAACACGTTTGTTTTTGGACATATCGGTACCGTTTCAACGCTATTTAGGGTTTTCGCATGCGCTGAACATTTTGAGACAGGAAAAAGTAGGCGTTGCCATTCGAAATTTTCGAGTTTCTGTAACTATAACCGTAACCGTGAGCACCACTGTATTGCCATTCACAGAATCTCGAGCGCATACCTTCAAACAACTATATTTAAAATTTCATCTTGATCGGTTAAATAGAACGGCCGCTAGAAGTGCAGATGTTGGCAAAGTTTCTTTATAATCACCCTGTATATATATATAATATAAACATAATTGGCGACACAGCAAGTTTTCTGGATGTGAAAGGCGGAGATGAATTTCATTCATTCAATGACCGTTTTAAAAGTTTCAAGTTTGGATTGAGTGCACCTGAACATAAAAACCGATACCTATTTCTATGTTCATGATTGAGTTATTTGGATATCTTTTCGTATAGCACAGAAAATCATTTCTCCCGCTTTCGTAATACAGATAAATTCTGGTGTATTTTTTTTTCTTCTTTTTATATCATAAGTACTTTTCTACTTTAAATTTTTTAATTGTCGAGTTTCTAAGCTGAAATTTCATTTTTCGAATGCAGTATTTCAAATGTTTTAATAATTACATTCAGCTGTAAGTTTGAAATATTTAAAATATTAAAAGTAAAGGTCAAGTAAATAATTAATAATGCATAACTAAATATGTATAATGATCAGAATGACATATTAAAATGTGTACAGAATGACATGAAAATTTTAAAAAACTGAAATTTTGCACTTGCAACTTAATTGTAAATTTCATTGTTTACATTGTAAACGATTTGTGGATTTTAAGAATTTGCTGAACTTCGTGTCACCAAATTACTAAATCTCTCTCTCTCACTCTCCAAAAAAAAAAAAAAAAGGGTTAGTTTAAAAAAATTCAAAGTAGCAAAATACATACAACACAAAAAGAAAATAAATACGGTAAAATGAAAAAATTACTTTAATAATAGAAATCCATAAATTTTCAACAACGACATCAAACGAACGTATCTCATCTTTCGTTTGTGATAAGGAACGCTCCTTTGGCCCCCTCCACTCATTGGCTGAATTGTAAAGGGCAAAATTGGGGGACAAAATGACTACAGCATTTCTGAGAAAAGAAAAAATCAGAAAATTCACAGAAAATAATTATTTTTGTTGCAAGTTGGGTTAACTGTCTTTATGGTTCGAGTCGATTTCAGACTGAGTGTAGATTTCTGGAAGTTGGATTTGGTTAACCCGATTTTTCAAAAGTTAGTTCAAGTTCAGTATATTATTTCAGATTAAAACTATACCTATCAGGGCGGGATTCGCGCGGAAAATTTTGAAATCCCGCCCAAAAAAGATCATGAGCGGGAGCCTCCCGCCCAAAAAATTTCAGCATTTTTGGAGAAATTTGCATTAATTTACCTGCAACCGAACGATAAATTTCGTGATTTTTTTTCCCCGCAACCGATTGACGGACTTTGTGTTTTTTCCGCGACTGATCGACGAACTTTGTGGTTTTTTCCGTGACAGATCAACGAACTTTGAGTTTTTTCTGCGACAGATCGACGAACATTGCGTTTTTTAAGTGACTGATCGACGAACCTTACGTTTTTTGGGGACATATCGACGAACTTTGCGTTTATTCCGCAATCGATCGACGAAATTTTTCTTTCTTCCCTGACTGATCGACGAACTTTGCATTTATTCCGCAATCGATCGACGAAATTTGCTTTTTTCCGCAACTGATCGACGAACGTTGCATTTTTTTCTGCGACTGATCAACGAACTTTGCGTTTTTTCTGTGACAGATAGACGAACATTGCGTTTTTTAAGCGACTGATCGACGAACCTTGCGTTTTTTGGGGATAGATCGACGAACTTTGTGTTTATTCTGCAATCGATCGACGAAATTTGCTTTTTTCCCACGACTGATCAACGAACTTTGCGTTTTTTGGTGACAGATCGACGAACTTAGCGTTTTTTCTGCGACAGATTGATGAACTTTGCGTCTTTTCCACGATCGATCGGTGAATCTCAATCAAGTAAAATCTAAAGTCAGAAATTTATTTAACAACCTAATTGTTAAGGGTCCCTAACACATTTAATGGAACTTGAAAAATACACTGCATATATAAAACTTAACTTTCTTCCCTTTTTTATAATAAAAATAAACATTTTACATAATCATTCTCAGTTGACTTAATTTTTTCAATGGTATTTTGTCATGTCTGCATTAATGTAATTCTTTAAATAGCACGTAAAAGAATAGTGGGGTTTAAAGATTTTTTTTCTCCCTCCCAAACATTACAACTCCCCTCCATTTAAAAATGTTGGTAGGGAGACTCCCGTCTTTGGAAAAATTGAATTTCAAGCCCTGCCTATAATATGTTTGTGTGTATTGAGGTTTGTATAGATGTTTGTGTGTGTGCTGTTTTTAATACAGACAGTTTCATTTTTCACACGAACCTTTCAAAAAATTCACATTCTTTGCGCAATCCTTTAACAAAATTCGCATTTTTTTTCGTGATTCTTTAATGAAATTCGCATTTTTTTCTGTATCTTTTTTTTGTCGAGATTCATAATTTTTTCAGCTATCCTATGACGTAATTCGTGTTTTTTTTTCAGCGATAATTTGACGAAATTTGTGTTTTTTCTGCGATTTTTTTTTCACGAAATTTGCGTTATTTTCCACGATTCTTTTATGAAATTTGCGTTTTTCTGTGATCCTTAGACGAAATTTTCTTTTTTCGCAATGCTTTGATAATAATCACATTTTCTCTGCTGCCTTTTGATAAGATTCATGAATTTTCAGCAATCCTTCGATGAAATTCGCGTTTTTTCAGCAATCTTTGAAGAAATTCGCATTTTTCTCGCGATACTTTAACGAAATGTGCGTTTTCAAGCGATTTTTTGATAAAATACATTTTATTCCGCAATTTTTAGACGAAGTTTGGCAAGAAAGCGCTATCTTTGGGTGAAATTTCCTGTTTTGCGATTCTTTGACAAAATTTGCTCATCTTTTGTGTAAATCGCGTTTTTCTGTGGCCTTTTAACAAAATTCACGTTTTACATGATCCTTTGATGAAATTAGTGTTTTTCCCGTGATCATTTGACAAAATCTAGGATTTTTTTCCCGCGAAGATTGATTATATGTTTTTAGTCTGCAGGTGCCCTAAAAGGTTTGTGACGCCTGTCGCTGCATTGCACGCATTCTGCCACGGTGTATCAAACAAACAAAATTCATCCTAAAGAATTATTGTTTCGTTTCTGGAAATGAACAACCGTCAACTCATTGGCTGAATTATAAAGGGTGAAATGTGTAGGCACTGAGTATCATCTATACTATTAATGTCGGTAAACGTCTGTCTGTGTGTGTGTGTGTTGTTGTGTCTGGCGTCTGTAAGCACAAAACTCTGCATGCAGACGACGGACATAAGTGCTTTTGGTATAAAAAAATTCGTAAGTGGAGTTTTTAAAATTCACAACATTTTGCGGGAGAAGAGGGGTGCGAACGAATTTAAAAAATGAGTCCGCATCAATAATTATGGCGGCGAGGGGGAGTATGTTTTGTCTACACGGGGCGGAGACTTTTCTTTGTTGACACCACTCATATGATATATCGTTCGAAAGGCCTGTGACTGCCTTTTCATGTTATGCATCTGTGTGGTCCATACCCCCCCCCCTGCCAATTGGGGCACTTTTCTAAATTTTGCACATACCACTCATGTTATATATCGTTAAAAAGGTCTGTGACCGCTTAATCATATTATGCATCTCCAGTGTCCATCCCCCCACTTTGCCCCCCCCCCCAAAGGGGTACTTTTGTAAATTTGGCACAATCCCTTCATGTTACGTATTGTTGGAAAGGTCTTTGACTGCTTATTCATGTTATGCATCTCCGGGGTCCATCCCGCCACTTCCCCCCCCCCTTAAGGGGGGCATTTTCTAAATTTTGTTGACACCCCTCATGTCATATATTGTTGGAAAGGTCTGTGACCGCTTAATGATATTATGCATCTCCAATGTCCATCTCCCCACTTTGCCCCCCCTCCCCCAAGGGGGTACTTTTCTAAATTTTGCAGACAACCCTCATGTCATATATCGTTGGAAAGGTCTGTGACTGATTAATCATATGCATATCTCTGATGTCCATCTCCCCGCTTTGCCCCCCCCCCCCCCCAAAGAGGTACTTTTCTAACTTTTGCACACAACCCTCATGTTAATATCGTTGGAAAGGTCTGTGACCACTTAATCATATTATGCATGTTCCGTGTCCATCCCCTACTTTACCCCCCCCCAAGGGGGTACTTTTTAAAATTTTGCATACACCCCTCATGTTACATATCGTTTGAAAGGTCTTTGACTGCTTATTCATGTTATGCATCTCCTTGGTCCATCCCGCCATTTCCCCCTCCCCAAGGGGGCACTTACCATTTACTTGCACAACAGCGCTAAATGTGTCAGATGAAAGAAATTCCGCGAGTACATGTGCCAGTGAAACTTAGCCAATTGCTGTTCTTCAACCTAGCTTTAATTCAAAGTGGGTTTTTTATTTATTTGAATTATTCTTCAAAAGTTTCAAACATTTTAAATCAGCTATGAATTTTATTTTTATGGTACTATCAAGTTTTTTGCCGTCAAATTTTGACGGGTTCCATCTAGTAATAATAATAATAATAATAATAAAGTTTTTAACGTGGCATACATTACATGGTATACAATTTCACAGAGCCGTGATACAGTAGGATTTTTCAAACATTCCGCTCTTAACACATGGCCGACTGGCAGCGAGAATTCTCGTTTTTAATTAACCAAACATCGTTGCGTAGAGCAAAAACGATTTTATAATAAATTCGTACATTAAAGGATATTTACTTATGCATAAAATTTAGAAACATATTTAGGAAACCACTTTACGAAATCCTTTCAGAAGAGGGAGGAGCTTCTACTGTTTTAAAACACACATTTAATAAATATTGCCGGTCGGCAATGCGCGAAATATAACATGTTAAGAAATTACATGCTTATTGAAAAGAAATAAATGTGTCCATAAATGAATTTTGCATGAGCATATTACTACTGTTAATAATCTCTGATAATATCTATGTCTTTTTTTATTTTTGTGGATATTGATGCGTAAATAGCGGGAAAATAGTTTATTGCTTAAGAATTATCAATAGTCAATATAAGTGTTAATTTCCTATAAATTGTAATAACTTACTATTTGTTTGAAGATGAAACATGTTATCAATAGACCAGAGAGAAATACATAACTACAAATCCTGTATTTTAGAAGTTGTTTAGAAATAAGAATTAAAATATAATTGTCGGACAACATTTACGTAATAGCAGTATTTTAAAATGTAACATAAGTAATTATTCTTGTTTCAATGCAATATTTTTATGAGCAATGATTTTGGATTACTTTTGTGTTAAATGGTTTAATTTGTTTCCAACGTTGTTGAAGAGAATAAGGGGCCTGCATTATGTTTAGTCATATAAAATATAAATACAATAAAAATAATATATATAAAATAAAATAAGACAAAAATAAAATATAAAAGAAATGAAACGATTTACTTTATGGCTAATTTTCCAAAGTCAGAAGCTCTAAATATTGTGAAAAAAAAAAGTTCTTATAAGAAGGAACTCAGCATTCTTGTAAAAAATATCGGTTTAATTTCCTGGGCTATTTATCTTCCAGAAGTAAAGTTCTATTACTTTGCTACTTGATTGATTAAACGAAGTTGTTTAAAAAAAGCTGCCCATTCTCTTTGTCTAGTTCAAATAGTTTCTTTCTGCAGTTAATATAGCTAAAGAACATTACCAAAACGATTCCTGTGAATTATTACTACTTAATATTGGAGACTGGACAGCTTTTTTGAACTTTTGGGATTGTAAAAAGATAAAAAATATAAAAATAAACCATTTTCGATAGGGAAGGTTATCAATACACGTATCTTACTGAGTTATTAGAATACCTTTAGTAGATTTATTAAAAGTAATTGTTTAGAATATACAGGCACACAAAAGTAATGCAAACCTCAAAAACAATATTAAATAAATTTAAAAGCATAATGTTATTTTAATATTCATAAAAGTGAATTTTGTAAAGAATGAATAACATTTTTAAATTTCTCAAAATACGTTTGATTCTATTATGTTATACAAAAAATTATTTTTAATAAAAATATAAAAATAAATAAATTCTTCAAAATTTTGAATTGTCCTATGATATTTAAAAATACAACATAATATTCATAATTTGTTTATATTCTGGACACATAATTTTTTTTAAAAAGGAAAACTTCTAAAAGTCGTGTTTGTGTTAACTCTTAAAAAACATTTAATTGTTAAACATTCTTATTGTTAACATTAATATTTTGTTTTCATTATTTGAAGTTGTGATCATGTAAAACATTTTTCAACACGAATTGCATGAAGAAAAGCGAACAAAAAGAGTTCACCTATATATTCTAATTATTTCCGATCATTTAAAATTTAACATTCTATTTGGGGTTTAAATGAAAGTATTAAGAGAATAATACAATTTGTTTTGTAGAATTACATAACGTGAAGTTATTACACTCAACTACTTTCATTTTTCTGGTAACAGAGTTATTTAAAATTAACCTTGTGATTATATTGCGACGTAAACCCATGCAGTAGGGTTTATGCATGTGTACCCTTATCTCCAAACAGTAACTTACGGCTTGTTCTTTATTCTTAGCTTATTATTATTAAATAAGCTGATTGTGACATTCAGAAATAGTTGTACTAAAATTCAAGGACAGTAGGAACCTTGTATTGTTTGAACTACATACGAATCTTGCATGGACGTAGCAGGGATCGTACGGCTCCTGGAATTTTGCGACCAGGAAATTCTCCGGTACCAGTATTTTCTTACAGAAAATCTCTCATTAAAAGAAGGTGAAGTTTCGCGAGTTCAACCTAGATATCTTTTTCTATAAAAAAAACTGGTAACACTCCTGGAAAATTCCTTGATCCGTACGAACCCTGACGTAGTCAAGGGATTAATGATAAGTTTAGGAGTTAAACGATAGAGGATATTCAAAGATTTTTTTGATAATTGTTAGAAACATTTGTGCAAGCTAAATCTATTGGTTACGTTTTACGAGAACCATCCCAAACATTTCCAACCGACATTTACCATTGGCGGTAAAGAATTATAATATATAACATAAATAATTTGACCGTGGAAAGTTCTAGCAGGGATAAGGGTAAATATTAAGTAAATATTAAATTACCCAAAATTAATTTAATTAAATAATTAAAATTAATTTAAAATTAAAGTATCAATAAATAAAATATGCGTTGAGTCGTTTCGCTGAATCCCTAAGTATGAACTGGTAGGTAAAGTAACACAAGTATGCGTGCTATCACTATTAAGTACAATACTGTCATCTTAACCTAATAATAAGAAACATTATACATCATGTGATAATTGAATAGATAAAATTTAATTAAAAATAACAAAATTTATTTATAAAAATATACAAACAGGATTAAGAAAACATTAAATCAAATCTTGCTACCACGGATCGACGGATCCAAATACTTGCCAATATATGGTTATAATTTGTCTGTTTATTTAACATAATTAAGTCACAAATTATTGATAACGTTCATTAACATTATTGCATATTTCAAAATGCTTACTTTTATTATTTAACAGAAAATTTATTTTGGGCAGAGTGCATTAATTTCCCTAGCTTATATTGAATATCTGAACAATTCGCTATGACATATAATATGAAATTATTCAAACAGGATAATGAGCAAATAAATAGCTTGGAGCTATACAAAGCTATAATAAGCATCACAGCACAGGTTTGAAGCAATTCCAGATCCGGAATCAACCAGAGGATTCTGTGAATTGCACACACTTATAAAATAAATAAACTAAGGACCGACACGGCAAACTTCAAATATGTTTTTTGATTTCCTTCTGAATTCTAAGACTCTATTGAACATCTGAGAGCAGCCTAAGCTTAGCTCTACAAAATGAGCAAATAATAACTCTGCTCTGATTAAACATTATAGAGAATTTGTGTCTAAAAGAAGCATCAGAATTTTTAGTTTAGCAGCTTAAGCTATCTCTGAAAAACTTTAAAATCTATCTACAACAATAATTTTAAATCTATAAGAAGTCTAAAATCAATCTCTATCTGCATCTGAAATCTTACATGCTTTCAACCGCATCTATTTTCTTTGATATGGGGGTTACCCAGCGTTGACACATCACACAAGATTGGTCAGGAATTACACAACCACCATTGCTAGTTAAAATCTGTGGCCGGCGATTTGTTGTTACATCAAATTATCCAAATTCTACCATTTGTTCGGAGGGCGTCTGGAACGAAACTGCCCCAATCTAAATTTTGAACTGCTGTAAATTTTGAGCATGCATCCATTGTATCTTATGTAAAACTTGTATTTTTACAATAATTTGTTTGGTGATCTATGTCTTCAAACTATCCATTACGCTCATTTTACTCTTATGTTACATAATGATGTTCTCTGAAATAAAAAAATCCCTGACGGCTCGGCCTACAGGCACAGGTAGATTTCGAAGACGCAGAGCGTGGGGTGCCTGTTTGTCGGGAATTGCGGAAGAAATGACCTTTTTGCGATCAATTCTTCATACAATCTTAAGCCCATAAGGCACCCTTATTATCATAGTATAGATATTGTCAATAACCATCTCCCATGAGAATATACACAATCTACATCTTCCTCAATCTTAATAATAATAATCTTAAGCCCCTAAGGCATTCTAGATCTCATAGTTGAATAATTGTCTTAATATCCTCACATCTTACGTTCTCTTAAATTAATTTATAACTCTTGCATCTTTTGTATTAGTACTTACAGTCCACCTGCCTTGACCGGAGAGAGCCCCCCACGAACCTCTAGCTTTAATTAGATTTAAAAAAAAAAAAATATTTTTAAAATCCATAGTCTAGAAATAGAGTTATTACAGAGCACAAAGAAGAGAAAAAAAAATTGAAAAATGTCGAGCGACAGTGAAAAACGCACCGTACACTCAATGAATAATGAAACGGACGGTTCCGACTCACCGGACTCTGACACCTCCAACATATCGAAACAAACAACAACATCTATAACATCCAATGCATCAAGAACCAACCCAAGAAAACCAAAATCTACCAAAAAAGAAAAGAAATACATAAAATACAACCATATAACAGCTACACGAATGAATTTAACACAACTCTTACAACAACACAATGACTTCTTGAGAAGAAGGGATAGAGGTGACGCAGATGAAGCAGCTTCATACAAAGAAGAACTGATGGAAAGATTGGATAAATACGACGAGAACATCAAAAACATAGAGAAAGAGAAAAAAGAAATGAAGAAAAGCGAACAAGACCAACTACAAATGCAACGAGAAATAACTGTTGAAAACGAAAGGCTAAAAGAAGTCATAAAAGCAAGTGATATAAACACAGAAATAATAAAACAGAAAAACGTAACACAACAACAAGAAATAGAAACGATTAGAAAAGTGAATAGACAACTGCAACTACAAATCGATGAACAAAAAGAAGAGATACCAAAATTGAAAGAAGAGAACAAAAAACTAAGGGAAAAAATAACCAATACAACCAAAATTCACAAACACACACAAACACAGATTGATGAAACAGAGAAAAACAAAAAAGAACACCAAAGAATAAAAGAAATGTCAACACAGATAGAAGTCCAACTAAAAGCGATAGCAGACTTAAATAAAGAAATCACACATATTAGCAAGATACAGGAAATCACAAAAGACCACCTAGAAAATCAAACTGAAGAGAACAAACAACTACAGACACAAATAAGAGAACAAGCACAAAAGCTAAGAGAAGAAGAACAAAAGCTAAGAGAAGAAGAAGAAATAAACCTAGAAGAAATAAACCTTGAAAATCTGAAAATAGAATACGCAAAATTAAACGAAAATAACAAAAACCTAAGACATGAAATAAAACATCGATACACAGAAGTAAACAATAGAACAGAAGAACTGCAAAAAGTATTTGAAATGTTTAACCACATAAAGCAAGAAAAAGACAAGAAAGAAAAACGTAATACAGATGAAGAAGAGGAAATCACAGTAGAAAACAACAACAACACAACATATGCAAGAATCACACAAAAAGAAAAGATAATAGATACGATGCAAACAAAAACAGCAACATCATCAGCAATACTTGTAAGAAGAACAAGGGACACAAACCTAACACTACACAGCATCCGAGAAATACTTAACCAGGAAGCAAGAAAACAAATAAATCTGCCACCAGTCCAATGCTTCATATCACGAGACAAAGAAACACTAATATTCACGACAGAAACCGAAAACAACATGAACAAGATCACAGACTTCATAAACAAAATACGCAAATTAAAAGGAATAATAGAAGTTACCACCAAACCGTCTAACAACAAAAAATTAATAATACTGGGTATACCAAAACAAACTACAGAAGAAGAAATAAAACGAATATTACAAGAAATAAACAACAACACCTCCATAGAAACACACAAGATAATAGATAACCCACGTGCAAAAACAAAACAGATGGTGATCCAAACCAATGCACAGCAAGCTATAAAACTACTATCAATAGGAAAAATCACCATCTGTTTCAACACTTGTAAAATAGAATCATACCGTCCACTCATCAGATGCAACAACTGCCAGAAATACGGACACACAGGAGATCGGTGCAGAACACGCGCAGTGTGCGAATTCTGCACCAGATTCCACAATTCAAACTTATGCCCAAACAAAGACTACCCACGCTCACACCGGTGCATACACTGCAAAGTCGCAGGCGAAGATGACTATCACAGAGCCTCCTCAAGTAAATGCCCGGTATACCAACATTACCTGAAGAGAAGAAGTGACACAACAAATACACGTAACTACAAACATAACATTCCAACATATTCGATCCGATGACGCAAACAACTAACACAGGCAACAACTCCCAACAAGACACACCTACAGATAACAGCCAACACACAGAAGAAGACATCCCCAAAAATCCAATACAAGAAAACGACACAATAAAATGCATCCAAATTAATCTACAGGGTTCCAAAGCAGCTACAAGCAACCTGATGGGCAGAGCCAATCAAGAAAAAATAACCATTCTGCTCATACAGGACTATTACAAACACAAAAACATGATCTGGGGAGTACCATCAAAAAGATGGCAAATCTTCGAAAGTAAAAATAACACAGCAGCAATAATAATAACAAGACCGGACATAGAAGCACTACACTCATATACAGATGAAAACTCCAGCTTCACAAACATAACCACAACAACAGGACACATCACCATCGGATCGATATATTCAAAACCAACATCAGACATAACACAAGACATGAAATGGATCGACAATTACACACCACTACAGAACATCATAGTAGGAGCAGATCTCAACGCCCGTCTCTCCTTGTTGGGATACCTCAAAGAGGACAGTAGAGGTACCCTCCTAACATACCTAATAATGTCAAAAGGACTAATACTAATAAACGACACGGAGGCCCCAGAGACTTTTGTTGGACAACCAAACAGGAAGTGCTCAAGTACGCCTGATGTGACGTTATGTACCGAAGATGTGGCAGAAACAATCCAATCCTGGAACGTAGACGTCACTAATGATAGCCACTCAGATCACAGGTATATCTATTTTACAATTAAACTCCAAACAAAAAAAATAGAATTAGAAAGATACAAAACTAAACACACAACTTTTAAAAAATTCAACAAACATATAAAAAATAAGCTAATTAACTTACAAACAAAACTACAAGACACACTTACACAAGAACATCTAGACACCTGGTTAGAAAACTTTAACGATACAATAACAGCAACAGCAAATGAAACACTAAAAACCAAAAAACTCAAACTCTACCCAGAATTCAACTGGTGGAACAACAAACTAAAGACACACAGAAACAAAATTTCGGCACTCAGAAAAAGGTTTAATAAAACAGGCGAAACTAAATGGAAAATTCAACTTAACAAGGAGAGAGCCCTCTATAAAAAACATATTAAATCAGAAAAACTAAAATCGTGGCAAACCTTCTGCACACAAACAAAAGATAAATTTGGCCAAACCTTCAAAATTGCAACATCCAAAAACATAACTAATAAACACTTTATACACACAACACTAGAGGACTCTCACACATACGCGACAAAATCAGATATCTTTAAAGATCTAACAACACATCACTTCCCAGTGCCTGTAGTCACACAACAACAACTAACAGACCTGACAACGGGAGAAGACGCACACTCTACATCCCCTCCACTATTCACATTTAAAGAAATCAAAAACGCAATAAAAGAACAAAATAATCTTAAAGCTCCCGGCTATGATAAAATAGACGCATTCATCATAAAAAACCTATTCAAAAACTTTAAACACATAATAAGAGACCTACTAAATAAATGTCTTACCCTTAATCACTTCCCAACAAACTGGAAAATAGCCCAAGTAGTATTTTTCACTAAGAAGAACAAAGACCCAAAACTACCTACATCATATCGCCCCATCTGTCTCCTCCCGATGCTCGGTAAAATACTGGAGAGGCTCCTAAAACACAGAATAACACACCATCTAGAAAATCTAAACTATCTTCACCCATCCCAATATGGATTCAGAGAGGGCAAAAACACAACACAACTATTAAAATTAACACACACAAAAATAAAAGACCTCCTAAAAACATATAAATATTGCATCCTAATATCATTCGACATAAAGGGAGCCTTTGACAGCATAGACTGGCAGGTACTGGGAGAAACAATAATAAATTCTCCACTTCCCACATATATCAAGAAACAACTACTAAGTTTTCTAACCAATAGACATGTAATAACAGACTACACAGACAACACATCAAAACGAAAAGTCCACCAGGGCTGTCCACAAGGTTCGTGCCTTGGACCCCTGCTGTGGCTACTCATAGCTAACAAAATACTAATAGAGTTCTATAAAAAATTTAAAAACCTTAGATGTTTCTGCGACGACTTTAACATGATAATCCATGCGAACAGTCGTCGCGATCTAGAATTAAGAGCAAACAAAAGAATAAAACTATTCCTAAACATATGCAACAACTTAAACCTCACACTATCTACAGAAAAAACAGTATACATAATGTTTGGTAACAACATCCTAAAAGCCCGCCCACCAACACTAAAACTTAATAACACTACAATAAAACAAGTAGAAAACATAAACCTCTTAGGCATAGTCTTTGAACAAAAACTTATATGGCAAACCCACCTCCAAAACATCAACAACAAACTATTATCAATAACATCTTCAATCAAAAGGGTTTTTTCGGCAAACTGGGGGGTGAATCGAGCATTCCTCAGAGAATGGTACCTCACCGTGCTTGAAAAAATCATTGATTACGGCTCAGAGGTGTGGTTTGACCACCTACGAATAATCGACAAGAGAAAAATCCAATCAATTCAAAGACTATGTCTCACATCCATAACAAAATGCTACAAAAACGTATCAACACCGTCCCTACAAATTCTGCTCGGAATACCACCGCTACTCATAACTCTAGAATATAAAAACATCAAAAATAATATTAACACGAAACAAGGAATCCTAATACACAATAACGAAATAATAACAAAAGAAAAAATAGAACAAAAAATCCATAGATATCAAATAAACCCAGAAAACCACATAAATAACTTAATAACGACAGAATCCATAATAAAACAACACAATACAATACACATCTACACAGATGGTTCAAAGATAGAAACAAACACGGCATGTGCTTTAATAGCTTTTAAAAATGATATTAAAATCCATGAACAAGTACACAAGCTACAAAACAACAACACGGTATTCCAGGCAGAACTCCTAGCAATAATAAACACAATAAAATGGGCCATAAACCGAACAGAATCAATATTCCAAATTTTCAGTGACAGCCAATCATCAATACTAGCCTTAACTAACATATTCCCAACAATCCAGAACATATACGACATACATCAAACAATAAAACAAAACAAAAACAAACTCTTTTACCTCACATGGGTGAAGGGCCACGCTGGGAACAAGGGAAATGAGCTTGCAGACAAACTGGCAAATGAGGCTGCCACTTACTGTGATCACCCATTATCCAGAGACTTTAAACTCCCAAAATCGTACCTCAATAAAATAATTAAACAAAGTCTCCTGGATAAATGGCAATATAACTGGGACCACTCGGAAAGTGGCAGACACACATACTCATTAATACCGAAAGCGCATTTCTCACTCATATGTAGCGACAGGGTCTCCATGTTCTTTCTATCAGGCTGTGGCAGCTTTCCATCATTTCTACACAGAATAGGCAAGAAAGATGATGACCTCTGTCAATGTGGTCAACATGGAGACCCGACTCACTATCTTTTTGGTAAGTGTCGCTACATGAAACATAAATTCCCACAAGACACAAGTAAAACCTTCCAACAAAACATAATGGAAATCCTCAAAGACAATACTAAACTTAAAAAACTGTATGAAAACTATAACATTCTAAACGAAAAATACTCATTTATCAGATACAAATATCTAACTTAAATAAACTTAAAATAAATAATTACATCTCAAATTTAATAAATACCTGTGATCAAGACTGCACTATCAATAACAAATTGTAAATACTAACCGATAAACTGTAAATAAGTAATCAACTCATCTTAAGCTGTAAATAAGTAATCAACTCATCTTAAACTGTAAATATTATATTTATATTCAAGAATAATGCAAATGTAACTTCAAGTAATAATCAAATCAACTAATATATATTAACCCCTTATAATGCCCACCCTCTTGCCAACTGGCAAAAGTATGTCAAATAAGATCTTCCATAAAAAGAAGAAACTCAGACAATATGCCATGTGGCATTAAATAATGCGATTATCTTGCCACTGGGCAATAGTATGTATAAAAGAAAAGAAGAAACTTCAACAATATGCCATGTGGCATTTTAACAACTTGTCTAAGTCCGAATGAGGACTTCAGAAATTGTAACCCTCAATGTAAAAAGCCAAAAATTTTCTTTTCAATAAATCAGGGCCGGCTCTGCCTGGGGGATCTTTCGAAGGGCGTTCCCATGACTGAAGACGCTAGTAGTAGCTATTTTCCTACCTCAGGCTTTGGGGCTTGTCCCAACCATATGCCAAAAGCGGGTTCCTGAGGTGGGGGCTTTCAGTAACTTTCAGTTGGAACCGCCTACTTCGAAACAAAACTTGTTTGCAGGCGGAGCCAGCAAGGATTTTTTTTTTTTTTTTTGCTATAAGAGTTGGTCCTATAAAAAACATGTCAATATAAAAGTTTTAGATAATATTAAGAGGATTTATAATATATTTAAGCGGATTTGAAATATTGGGAATTGACGAAGTTATGAATTTTTTTCTTCTAAAACCCCCCTTCCCTCCCCCCTTAAGGCAATTTTTAATTATATCAAAAATCTGTCATACATAAGTTTTTGGCCCTGTTCCTAGAAGTAATAATAACTTCAAACGGATTCGATACGTATCATAATTAAGAAATTATGGGTTTTTTTTCTGTTTTTACAAAAAGCCCCCCCCCCTTGGTTTGATTTTGCCCATTAACGAATTTGACCGAGATTTTATGTCCCTTGATTTTATGTATCAGTTTCGAAAAGATGCGGGAGGTGGAACCGCCTACTTCGAAAAATAACTTGTTTGCAGGCGGAGCCGGCAGGGATTTTTTTTGTTTTTAACTTTTTTTTGCTATAATGTTTAGTCCTATAAAAAACTTGTCAACATAAAAGTTTTAGATAATACTAAGAGGATTAATAAGAAATTTACGCGGATTTGATATCTTGTGAATTGACGAAGCTATGATTTTGTTTCTCCTAAAACCCCCCTTCCCCCCCCCCCCCTTGGAGCCATTTTTAATTATATCAAAAATCTGTCATACATACATTTTCGGCCCTTTTCCTAGAAGTAACAATAACTTTAAACGGATTCGATACGTATAATAATAAAGAAATTATGAGGATTTTTCTGTTTTCACAAAAAGCCCCCCCATTTCCCCCCCCCCCTTGGTTCGATTTTGCCTATTAACGAACTTGACCGAGATTTTATGACCCTTGATTTTATGTATCAGTTTCGAAAAGATGCGGGAGTTGGAACCGCCTACTTCGAAAAATAACTTGTTTGCAGGCGGAGCCGGCAGGGATTTGTTTTCTTTTTAATTTTTTTTTTGCTATAACGGTTGGTCCTATAAAAAACTTGTCAATATAAAAGTTTTAGATAATACTAAGAGGATTAATAATAAATTTACGCGGATTTGATATCTTCTGAATTGACGAAGCTATGATTTTTTTTCTTCTAGAACCCCCCTTCCCCCCCCCCCTTGGAGCCATTTTAATTATATCAAAAATCTGTCATACATACATTTTCGGCCCTTTTCCTAGAAGTAATAACAACTTTAAACGGATTCGATACGTATAATAATAAAGAAATTATGAGGATTTTTCTGTTTTCACAAAAAGCCCCCCCATTCCCCCCCCCCCCCTTGGTTCGATTTTGCCCATTAACGAACTTGACCGAGATTTTATGTATCAGTTTGGAAGAGATTTATGCAGAATTTTTCCAGTTATCGTGGTCAGAAAAAAGTGACATAGATAGATAGATAGATAGATAGATAGATGGATATATATATATATATATATATATATATATATATATATATATATATAAACTTTTGAACTGGGGGTGGTTTTGGGTTCTGGGAGTCATGATCGGCGTAGATCTGCAAAAAATTTTCAAAATTTCCAACTTAGGTGAGAATGTAATAGGTAGTATTTCTTACGAAATCTACCTAAAAGGGTATTCCATATAGCAATAACAACGTAATATTTTTAAATTTTCGATGCTATTTAAGTAAGCTTTTTACTTCCCGTATATTCATTTTTAGGTGCGTTCGTAATTATATAAATACGTAGCACATATTGTCGTCGCTTGGTCCGTCCGTCTGTCTGTCCGTCCGTCCGCATATAACAACGCAAAAACTACCCAACTGAATGGTTTGAAATTTAAGATATATTATCTTTGCAGAAATTTGTGGAGACATTTCAAATTTTATAAAAATCGAA
Source organism: Maratus michaelseni (assembly GCA_963931845.1). NCBI lineage: Eukaryota > Metazoa > Arthropoda > Arachnida > Araneae > Salticidae > Maratus > Maratus michaelseni. Next base: position 323,205,359 of record OZ007587.1, read on the forward strand.
TCAAAACTTTAGGAGATATTAATAAAAATATCTATTAATAAATTTGAATTTAAAAAAATCGGTGCTTGTCGTTATAGGAGCTTCCGAAGTTTCATCGTCAAGCGACCGAGATATTTATTTTATGATAGAAATTAATCTGCAGACGATATAATTCATTTCACAGAATTAAAAATCATCAAGATCTGAATATTTATATAACCAGCTATAGTACGAACGCACCTCATTTGTCTCGTTTGACGTACAATTTCCACCTTGTTTACAAGGACATGGTTATTTCATTGAACATGGTTATTTCATAAAATGGTTTTTTGGATGGAAATTTAGAAGTCTACAAAAAAGTATGTTTTCCATACCTGCAATAGATATCTCACTGCGCAGCTTCCACAGGACTTCATCTAGGAGATGTTGATCCACACATTTTATAGACTTGATCGCGGTCCCTGCGATTATCCTCTAGTTATTTTACTTCATATTAACTCTTCATGACCGCTCAACATTTCAACAAGAAAAACAGTACGGCGAATTTGCTATAGCCACTAGATTAGGGATTTCATCAACGCGTATTAATGCACAAACAATAGCCACAAAGATCTCAAAATATAAAACTTCACCAACTCTAGATAAAATAAAAACATGTCCGGGTTCAAAATTCAATGGGGAATTCCATATTTTTACAGATGGCTCAAAAACTGCTGAAGGCACAGCATCGGCTTTCTGTGCCTATAACAATAATATAACTCATCACACGTGGCGTGCAAAACTTGACTCGGGCAATTCAGTTTTCCAGGCCGAACTACTTGCGAATGGAGAACCTGTGCGCTGGGTTATGGAAGAGGTTTCGGTCAAGTTTCTAATCTCTTCGTATAGCTTATCAATTTTAATGGTTCTTTCAAAATTTGACATAGATAATTATTTAGACCAGGAAATTTTAGAACGTTTAAATTTATCCTCCAAAAACTTCTTTTCTAATTGGGTCAAGGGTCATTCGGTGTAGCTGGAAATGAACTGGCGGATCAGTTGGCGCGGTCAGAAACAAACGATGAAACACTGGAAACAACATTTCTTCCTGTACCACCGTTCACACTCAAAAGAGGATTAAAAAAACAAATCATAGACAGTTCGCAACAACGCTGGTCTACAGCACAGGTGGGTCATTACACAAGAGACTTCCTTCCGGAAGTCTCGCAACAACTAGAAGTACACAACAGATATCTATACCCATTTTTAATAAATCATGGACCATTTCAACAACACCTATTCCAAATTAACAGGAATGACTCACCACTATGTGTCTGTGGATTAGAAGCAACATCGTTACACTACATACTAAATTGCACTCTAACTTCACATTTCCATGTCAAAAAATCACCACAAATGTCACTTAAAAGCAGGATGAAATATCTCCTGGACCGTCCGGTTCTTCTCCAACTCATTATCAAATGCATGAAATTTATTGAAAAAAATGAATTTTTATTTTCAAATCCTCTTCTTCTGTAGTCCGGCGTCCGTTTGTCCAATCTAGCAGGGACCCTGTTTTCTCTGTACATATGTATATAAATAATTGTAATTTGTATTTAAGTATAATAATTGTTGTAATGAGAGTTAACATCACACTATCTGTACATTATTAGTATCTGCATATTATTTGTAAATTTTCAGTGTATTCGCATCTGTATATTCATATTAGTATATTATTAATATTGTATTAGAAGTATTTAACCAAGAATCTGCATCGCATTTAACCAAAAATCCTAAATATAAAGTCTGCACAGTACTTGTATATAGTCATATTCTGGATATGGTCTAAACTGTATAATTGTATAATCGAATTAATTATAATAACTGTATGTGTGCATCATATTTTTCCATATACATCAACTGTAGTAAAGTATTTCTATAAGATATGCTAGCCAAGAATAACCCATCATATTTAACCAATAATAATTTTAGGCATGGTGCCTGCACAGTATTTGTATATAGCTCATCTGGAAATTATATATTCTGTATACATTGAAATAATAATAATTTATTGAAAAAAATGAATTTTTATTTTCAAATCCTCTTCCTCTGTAGTCCGGCGTCCGTTTGTCCAATCTAGCAGGGACCCTGTTTTCTCTGTACATATGTATATAAATAATTGTAATTTGTATTTGAGTATAATAATTGTTGTAATGAGAGTTAACATCACACTATCTGTATATTATTAGTATCTGCATATTATTTGTAAATTTTCAGTGTATTCGCATCTGTATATTCATATTAGTATATTATTAATATTGTATTAGAAGTATTTAACCAAGAATCTGCATCGCATTTAACCAAAAATCCTAAATATAAAGTCTGCACAGTACTTGTATATCGTCACATTCTGGATATGGTCTAAACTGTATAATTGTATAATCGAATTAATTATAATAACTGTATGTGTGCATCATATTTTTCCATATACATCAACTGTAGTAAAGTATTTCTATAAGATATGCTAGCCAAGAATAACCCATCATATTTAACCAATAATAATTTTAGGCATGGTGCCTGCACAGTATTTGTATATAGCTCATCTGGAAATTATATATTCTGTATACATTGAAATAATAATAATAATCGTATGTATGAAATTAATAACTGTATTATCAGACAAAATCCAATTACCTCCACTACAAAGAAAATCACATGTAAAAGTAAAACTTCTGAGAAGGAGAAAAATTGTAATATTATATTGTAAAACTTGCATACATAATTCTGTGGCTGTGGTCTCGCTGGTGATAGAGGCGTGTCAGCCCCTCAGCATTGCACACAAACTCAAGGCTTAGGCCGGATTTCCTGAGGTGGTCTGCTGGTAAGTTCTGGGCCTCCTAATTGGAGATGGTTACTAATGCCCAATTACATAAACTCCCTACATTAGTTAAAGGAAGCACGGGTTAATGCTTCTTCCGGAAACGCTGGGTGTTGGATTATCAGGTTAAAGGTGTGATCGTGGCTTCTGGACGTCGGTGAAAATTTATAATTATCCCATAAAAGTTACCCATATTACTGAATTCAGCTATAAATTTTTCAGCTCGTAAATTTTTTTCTCCGTAAAAGATGTCCTAGTTAGATCGCAGACCAGTGTCTCCGAAGGTAATAAAACTACTCTGGGTGGTCGTTTCTATTTTCCCATACGAAAAAGAAACTATGTACACTAATAAAATAAACACTCCACAGAAATTCCTGGTTATACAATATATATACATAAAAAATACATATTAAAAAAATAAAAGTATATAAAATAAATAGTCCACAGAAATTCCTGGTTATACAATATATATACATGAAAAATACCTATTAAAACAATAAAAGTAAACTAATTTAGTCAGAAATTGGGAGGTGGCTCATATCTGACCACCATCCTCCCCCCCAAACAGAGAGCTGAACGGCTCACGTCAGCTGTCAGGAACACACTATGAAATTCAGTCCATTGTGTAGACCCATAGGACAATCTCCATCCTCCGAAAGACCGGAAGAGATCCTAAAAAGTTTGTAAGAAATGTCTCTGTAACACTGGGCAGAGACGAGCACACAGAAAAGTTTTTTTTCCAGAATTGTCTCTATAAAACTGAGCAAAGACGAGAACACAGAAAAGTTTTTTTTTGAGTTGTCTCTTATAAAACTGGGCAGAGACGAGCACACAGGAAAGTTTTTCAAGAGTTGTCTCTATAAACTGGGCAGAGACGAGCACACAGGAAAGTTTTTCAAGAGTTGTCTCTATAAACTGAGCAGAGACGAGCATACAGAAAAGTTTTTTTTTTGAGTTGTCTCTTATAAAACTGGGCAGAGACGAGCACACAGGAAAGTTTTTCAAGAGTTGTCTCTATAAACTGAGCAGAGACGAGCATACAGAAAAGTTTTTTTTAAGAATCTGTAGGTGGGACCACAGAACGGTTTGTCTGTCGACCAGATTTACAGTCGCTTGTGGAGTCGAAGACAGGTGAACACATTCACGTACCCTATTCCCCTCTGTGTATAACCAATTTTGAAATAATCACTTTTAAAAATTAGCCAAAATCCATACAAAGCAAACGCAATTTTGAACTAAACTTTTAAAGTCTAAAAGCCTCAACACATAGAACAATATACGGCTGGCACATACTTTTACATTGGAATCATACCAGTCATGACTTAATATACACCAAATACACTAAAAATTATATATATATACAAGGACGTGATACCCAGAAAGAGTTTGTACTGCATAACCTTCTATACATTGTAACATTTAAAAGAAAAGTGAAAATCCACATAATACATTAACGCTAAGTATATGAACACGTACAACACATTACAACAAAATTTCGTTCATATATTAGAGAAAAAAAAATTTATTGTATGATAGAAATTACATTTATGAAATATATACATGTCCTACCGAGAGAATGTTCCCTTCTCTCCCACTTTAATATTACTTAAAAATTTTCTTTTTAAATTATCACCTAAGTGAGAAACACAAGAGAAATACATGTGAACTCTAGTTCACTTAATTATATGACCGCAATCAAGAATAACGACTTCAAAATCCAGCGGGAATAGTCTACACATGACAACGAAATCGACCACCTGAAGTCATGCTCTCCATCCTCTCCCAAGTGGAGGAAGGATCCGTGGAGAAAAAAGAGAAAAAAATCTCGCCCTATCTTCTCCCTACGCCTAGCAACCGCTTGACCGGGGGTCGTGTGAAATCGCTAATCGACTCAACACCCCCTCTATCCCATCGATAATAAGTTGCTCCAACCCATGCTAGAAGAGGAAAAGACCCCTTGGCGCCAGCTTCCGTCTGAAAATTTTGTCATCTCATCCTGTGAAAGACGTCGGATCGCCGCAAAATAAAAGGTACGTTACCATTTTGCCTTTATAAATTATCCTTTAGTCGTAAAACCTTTGAATAACTTTTCCCAAACTCTTGTCTAGAAAGAGCCCTAAACTTAACTCTAACCGTACCTAAATTTTGAGACAATTACTGCAAAAATAACCAACTTTACGAATAGAATTTATGTGAAATGCTATCCAAATTCCTTTCTTTCATTACAGGGGACTCACCGGCTACCGTGAAATCTCCTTGACTCGTTACAGAAGAAGAAGAAATCACATTTTGGCGTGGTCGGACTGTTGGTAACTATAGCTAATGGTACAATTTTATTTACAGCTGTAAAATTTAATACTTCTGTCTGAATGTACGGAACGCATTTTGCTGCCATTCCCAAAATACTCCTTCCCGAAATTTAAAGCGTATGCTTCCCCTGCCTAGAGAAGAATTACTGCGAACAAGGAAAAAAAAAGTATTCGAAACGGAAAGGTCCCATAAATATGGCCAAGAAGAAAGAGAAAGGAAAAAAAAAATTATTATCTCTCGATACTGACCCGCAAGAAAATGGATGAAAAAGGCTGTAGAAACCTGCTGTAACCGTAGGAAACAAAAAGGAGAAGAAAAAAAAAAGAAAAGAACAAATCGACCTAAGAAAAACAATTATTATTATTATTTTTTTTTTTTTTTAATGGTTTAATTTCGATAAGCTAAAACTTGTGTACATCAATTTTACTTAAGTGTCTTCATATGTTTTATGTCAATTTATATAAATCATTTATTGTGAATTCCCTCTATTATTTTGTTTGTTTTATCATTTTAAGGACAGATGAAACAAGAAGAATGCTTATCTCCCCTCAAGAACACTGAGCTGTGCAGAGCCTCACCCGAGTCGCCTGTGGCCACAAGCTTAAAAAAAAAAGCCCCGGTTGACCAGCAACCAGGAGTTAGAAGGAAAAAAATAAAACCCAGGGAGCCCCACCAACGCTGCTACAAAAGAGGGTAAGACATCTTCTACTCCAAAATTTAATTGTTACTATTGCATATATTTATAAAAATGTGCACTAAAAGGAAATATAATTTTTTTTTTTTTTTTTACTTAAATGGGCATTTAAATTACTAATACAGAAAGTTAATAAGTAAAAACCAGTGAATAAATCAAACTCTTAAGCAAAAAAACAAAAAAAATCTGAAATATATGTATTTATTTATTTATTTAAATTTTTTTTGTTTTCAAAAATCTCCGAATACTATACCTTTCGGAAAATTAAAGAAGTGTGCAGAGCGTATACTAGCCTAGTATTACCACTAAATCAATGTCAATTTCAATACTTTCTTATAAAATACCAGTATTATATTTGTACAACACTATGCAATTTACAAGTACAATGTAATTTTTTTTTTTGAAAATAATTATAATAAATATATTTTATACCGTAAAAAAAGTATGTTTTTATGATATAAGTTGTTCTATAATTAGAAAAAGAATTAATTATACCTACACCCGCGGTGTTGTGCTATGATATTTAAATACCATATTTACCTATCTTTCCTCCGGAATATGTTAATTATTTTATTTTATTTTATTATTATTTTTTTCTCACTTTTAACAAAAATACCTATCTTTATAATGTATATAATATCTCTTTATAAAAGAGAAAAGAAAATTATATGTTTATCCTGATCGCTACAATCTTGCATCCAAACCACTATTATATGTTTACTTTTGTTACCTAGATTCAGTGACATTACAAACCACAAAAAAAAATTGTACTCTTTCATAAATACCCTTCTTAATACCAATAACCATTACCTTCTATCCCGTCGTAGTACTTTTGAAGGAATTTTGAAAATAAAAATATGTAACCGTAGTTTTAAGACTCTCCGCTAATAAACTCTTCTTCGTGTTGATCGATAAACTATCATGTTTGTTTACCTACTCCGTACCTAATCATGTACCGTATTGATTTATTTAATTTCGATTATTATTATTTTTTCATATGTTTTAGTCCCTAATTACTATCCAAAAATCTCCTCCTGTCAACAATAATATGTATCAATATCTTCACAGATCGTACCCAATTTTGCAAATCCAAGAAAAAAAACATTGCTTTCTTTTTACGTAAATATTCTATACACGAAAGAAGTACCTGACACTTATTCATTATGCCATAAAAGAAGTAAAAACTATTTTACATATGTACATATGCTTACTATTGTTTATATACTAACCGAAGTACCTGCGTAAGCAATATCCAACTACCTATTATTATTATTATTAAGTACAATCTTTGTACACTGGAGAAAACATTATGTAAAGTATATGTCCACATAAATAATAAGTTATAGTTGTTCTATAAGCCACGGAAACCAGAAAGATGATTCGCTCTTGGCTTCCCTCTTCAATCTCTGTCCCCCCCCTCCGCTGGCTGCAAACCCTTGCTAACACATTTGCAAAAAAAAAAGAGGGTTCTCCCCGAACAATGGAGGTCGGAGAAGAACGGCGCACGAAAACCAGTCTGTGCATTTGCATAAAAAAACAAACTACTTTTCTCTCCTTTTACTGCTTCGCGAACCTGGAGGGAAGAAAGAGGATGGCCCCAAATTCGCCTGCCTCTCCGGTGCGATTTTTTTTTTCAAAGCCCAGAGAAACGAAAACAAAACTGCATCGCAATTTTGAATACTGAGCTCGCTCTATCCGAAATACAGTTCTGTAAACGCCAACCATACTCATTCCTCACCGTAATAATAAATGATAATTGTTTTTAATCTAATAAAATGTAGTTTTTTCCTCACAGCACTCAGAAGCAGATGTCTGTCTATACGTCTAAGAATGTACAAGAAATTTTTCTTTATTATTATTTTATATGCTGTATATATATATATATATATATATATATATATATATATATATATATATATATATATATATATGTCATCTATACATATTTTACCTGTATATTATTAATAGTGCATTCATTATTACATTTTTTTTTTGAAAGGCCCCCAACTATTTGTAAAATTTTGTCTATATATACACTTATTATTATTATTATATACATATATTTTTTAATTTTCTTACAATACTGTTAAAATAGGTGAGGGGGAAAAAAACCAATAGTATACAAAACTCCGAATTTCTAGAATATAAATTTATAAATACCTACTTAATAGAGAATAAAAAAGAAAAACAACGACTGAATGTTAATTCTTTGTATAAATTCTTCTTCTTGAGTATTCTCTGTGCTAGTTTGAGGCAAATTAATTTTAACTTTTGGTTGCCAGAAATGGCTTATGTGGCGCTTAATTTTCTTAGCATGGGGTTCAATCATATGTTGAACCAAATAATTATTGTTTCTAAAAATCCTTGCAACTTCATAAGGCCCTTCCCATGTTGATTCCAAGGCCCCCCGTTTTATAACGTTTTTTAGATAAACCTGATCGCTATGCTGTAATGTTTTGACTTTTTCAAAATCTTTGTTGACGTATTCACTCATAACGCGTTCCTGGTTGGCCAAGGACAGTTTTTGTATCTCTTTCATGTGTTTGATACGCTGTTTCACATAAGCTTGGGTGCATTTTTCATCGGAAGTATTCAGTGCTGTAAAATGATTCGATACCTCCCGTGCAAAAAAAGCATTGCAGGCGTGTAACCTGTGGCACGATTTATTGAGGTATTGTAAGCCAATTTATAAAACGGTAAACGAATATCCCACTCTGCCGTTTTGTCACACATGCTTTTTAAAGATGACTTTAACAATTTGTGACTACATTCCAAAATCCCATTTCCCGAAGGTTTATAACAGCTTGTAAAATGTCTCTCTATGTTCAGTGCTTTTAAATACTGGCAATAAACGTCACTCCTGAAATAGGGCCCGTTGTCCGTCGTAACTGATTTAGGGATCCCGAAAGAGCTAAAATAGTTATTTAGAGCATTCAAAATTGTCTGCGCTTCTACTCCACGTAGAGGTATGGCCTCTAGGTACCTCGACGTCGAATCAATTATAATTAGAATGAATGAGTTTTTTTTTAAATGTCGTATGCAGTTTGCCTACTATATCGCAATGTAGGGCTGTCCCTATTGGGGCATCCTTAATAACCTTTTGAATAGGTACTTTAATAGCTTGGTGTTGCTTATTTTTATTGCATGGGATACAACTTGTACAATAGCTCCTTATATTCTTGTACATTCTATACCAGAAAAACCGAGACTTTACAGTTTCGTATGTTTTCGGGAACCCGAAATGACTTTTATGCGCCTCTTGTATAATTTCAAAAACCAGACTATTAGGAGCAATGAGGAGTTGTTTGTCCTTATATTTCTGTTTTAAAATTAGTGCATTATTCTCATTTAATTCAAATTTTCGAGTATTTTTGTTTTGTTTATTATTTTCTATCTTCTTAATGATTATGCTAAGTTTTGCGTCTTTACGTTGCTCGACTTTCACATTCTCTTCCGAGAGATTAACATTTACTTTGAACAAATTATTATGAATTTTGGTTTGAGCCGAAATATTATTTATGTTGCGAGAGATGTAATCTGCCGCATTTTTCACACCCTCAATAAATTCAATTGAGTAATCAAAATCACTAAGCCTCATCAGCCATCTAGCGACAATGTCACTTTGATGTTCCAATTTTAAAGGGTGCGTGAGAGCTTTTGAATCAGTGAGTACTGTAAACTTCCTTCCTAGCAGGATATTTTTAAACTATTAAACAGCATCGTGGATTGCCAAAAGTTCATATTTAATGCTAGGGTATCTCTTCTCAGACTCTTTTAGCTTTCTCCCATAAAACTCTATTGGAATATGTTCCTCGCCTTCCTTCTGTGTTAAGACCGCAGACAAGGCGACTTTTGAAGCGTCCGTGATAAGAAAAAATTCCTTTTCGAAATTTGGGGGTTTTAATGTAGGATTGTCAATAATTGCTTTCTGAATGGCGCAGAATGCTGCTTCTGTTTTGTCCGTCCATCTAAACTTAACTTTGTCTTTCGTAAGCTCGATCAAGGGGTCAACAATGTCAGAGTAGTGATGAATTAGCGTTCTGAAATAATTAGAAAGACCCAAAAGCGACTTAACTCCTTTTTTGTTCTTCGGTCTAGCTAATTTCTGTATTTTCTCCACATTTTAGGTTGATGGGGAGTACCCATTCTGATTAACCTTAAACCCCAAGAATTCAATTTCTTCTTTACAAACCTGCATTTTGCTGGGTTCTATCGTTAAATTATTCTCTATGAGTGCCTGTAAAACTTCTTTTAATAGCTGAGTCATACGTTCAATGGAATTCGCGGAAACAATGACATCGTCAATAAAATATCCGACTTCCTCCTTGTTAAAATGTCCCAATACTTTATCCATTAATTCGGCGAAAATTGTGGGACTTAATTTTAAACCGAAATTTAGCCTTACTGGGGCGTATTTTCCGTCTTCTGTAATGAAAGCCAATTTATCTCTATCTTCCGGGCGTAAATTTATTTGAAAAAAAGCACTATGCAAGTCTAACACAGTGTAAAACTTTTTTCCGCTTATTGTTTGTAAAAGTTCTTTCATATCCGGTATAGCATATGGGTATGCCTCTAAGATTTCGTTTAGCAAACGATAATCCACCGCCATCCTATATTTAGGTTTCTGTTTATCTAAAGACTTCTTTTTTACAAACAATACCGGGAAAGCATAATGAGAATTACTTTTTTCGATAATATTCGCTTCCAGTAATTTTTTTATTTCCTCTTGTGCATATTCTCGCACCGTATGAGGAGTCTTATAGGGCTTACAATGTATAGGGTAGTCGTGATGTAATTTTATCTTTGGGACGACCAGAGAAGAACTACCCAAAGTTTTATACGATTTTGAGAAAGCCTGGGCGTGTTCTATTAGTACGGTTTCCATCTGTAATTTTATCTCCTCGGATAAATGAGCTAAATCAAAATCCTCTTTACTAAGTTCTGCCTCTCTAAGACTGCGTACTTCCTCGATGGTCAGGTTGTTTACCTGGTATAACGAACCCTGTTCCACATCGTCTAACTCCTTTCCCGATTTTGCATCGAATTGTGTAGTAATTCTACCCAAATTTGCATTTGCCTGTATGACTACTTTTTTATCTGATACATTCTTTAAAATTATATTTATTGTTTTACTCTTCGTTACCTGGTGTATTGAGTCTTCGCATGTAATTCCCCTTTTTATTCTATCTGGCTCGAATAAGATATCATTTTCTGGGTCTAACTCTTCCGAAAAAGTTAAGGTGACAATTTTTTCACACCCCGGTGGTAAAAATACTCTTCTCGTTGCTCTAGCGACAATCAACTTATTTTCCTTAGTTTTTTTTCTACCATTGTCCATATTATTTTTTTGCTGTTTATTGTTTTTCTGCGTGCTCGAGGCGTTTATCTGGCACCCCTTTTCCTCGTCTTCTTCCTTATCTATTGTAATAGTAGTGTTTTTTATTCTTAAACAATTTTGTTTTAAATCAAGCACCATCCTATTATTTTTTAAAAAATCGTAACCGAGTAGCATGTTGTAATTTCCGCTAAAATTGTTACTCGTGACATAAAATGTACCCGAAGTAAATACATTATTTAGTTTGAATGATATTTTAATACACTGTTTAAATGGAATATTTACTCCATTAAAAGATCTTATACGAATTCTATTTCCTAAAAATTTCATTTTAACCTGTTTTTCTTTTAAAATATCAAATAAATCACATGAAATTAGAGACACCGCTCCGCCGCTGTCCAAAAGACCCTCTACATTAACCCCTTCGATTTTAAATTTAATAATAGGGAGGTTATTACTATCTGCGCCCTTTACGCTAGCAATCACTCGCGTATCCGGGGATCAGTTACGGGGCTTTTCGACCTCTCTCTCGCTATCTACAGACCCCCTTTTCCATTTCCCGGGTGAAAACCTTTCTTTTGATATTTTCCATTTTTTCGATAATTATTTCCTGCATTACTGCTCCCCTCATTTCTTCTGTTTTGTTGACTTTCGTAATTTTGGGTGTTAGGGAAATATGTATTCTGAACTTGAAAATTCCCCCCAAAATTCGGGTAATTAGCGCCCGTACGTTGAACAAAATTATTCTGAGGTGAGAAACCATTATAAGGATAAGGATTTGTAGTAAATTGAGGCCCTGGAGCCGGTGGCAGCGAATGAAATGTGGAATTAGGATTATGATTTGGCATGAAGCCATACCCTTGAAAATTATCCGTAAAATTTGAAGGGTGAGCCCCCGGAAAATCTACCTGTTTGAACTTAGGAAAATTCGTTCGAAAATTCTGTTTATACTCAGATTGCTTAGAAAATTTATATCGACAATTTTGTGTCGTGTGGTTGCTGCGTTTTCAGATCTCACAGTACTTGTCTTTAACAAAAGTACTTTTTTCGACTTTATTTCGTTGCGCTAACTTTAAACTTTCCAATTCTAACTGCAACTTAGCCATACTCTCGGATTGCAATTGATTTTGCTTAATTAGGCTTTGACACAACTCCGCGGTCCCATCCTTACTTACGTTGTTTACCTCTGCAAAATTTGTAGAGTTAATTGCGGCTTCCATAATTAACGCTGCTTCCGTTGCCTCAGAGAAAGATTTTACCGCACGCTTTCGAATTTCAAAAGAAATATCGGTTTTGACTGCATCCATAAACTTATGCAATTTCATAAGTTCGAAGAGTTTTTTCGCGTCATTCTTATTTGATAATCCAGAAATTTCAAAAAACTTCGCTGCTTCTATATTAAAACGAAGAATAAAATCACTTATCGACTCCGTTGGACCCTGTTTTAATTTTGAAAAATTCTCGTGGACTTCACCAAAGGAAAGTTTTGAGCCGAAAGCATTCAGAAGTTTTTCTTTAAATTTTTCATAATTAGTTTCGGTATGTAGCTCCGCATCTGATATTAGTTTCTCGCGAGCTAAGCCGGTTAGTTTAGATTTTAGGATAATTAATTTGGCTTCCACTGGAATTGCTGCTTGTACAGCCGCTTCATCAAATTGAGTAACGTAGAAATTTATATCATTTTCCCGTTTTGCATCAAAAGCGGGGATACAATTTAGTAAATTGTCCATTTTAGGGGTATTATTATCCGTATTTAGAACTTGAGAATTTTGAAGTCGTGTTCTCGCTTTATACAAAAAACTGTTAAAATCCGTAGAAGAACGCTTATTTCTCTTAAATTTGCTACCCATAAAATTTGTACACAAAATTTATATTGATCAAATTTCAAGGTTTTACGCATATAAATAGCTTCTACAAATTTCAAGAAATACAAATACACAAAATACTTATGATACAGAAAAAATCTTTCATAGTAGTAATTTCACTTTTGCACCTAGAAATCTGTACTACAGAAATATTATTTAGAATAATATATAAATACAGAAATATTACCTAAATTATTTGTTTTGTGTGCCAAGCACTACATTACACTACCTGTTTTATTATTTGTCATTTCCTTTACTATTTGTAAAAACACTTGTAAACAGAAATTATTATTATTATTATTATTTTCAACATAGCATAATTACCCCCAATTTGTAGTACTGTGATCACAAACTTATCTATTTACTTAACATATTTTATTTATGAAAAAAATATATATATAAGTATCATTTGTACTACTCAGTAATTTTCAATAAATATTGTCATGACTGTGGAACTATGTGCCAGTTATACTTGACATAGAAAATGAGAGAAATTGTCCTTAAAAAATTATTTAATTTATTTATTTATGTTAAAAAAAACTAAAATCAAGAATTTTAGACATCGAGTAGATAAAATAATAGTTAAATTTTGAAACATATAAAAAAATTACTTTAAATACAGTATTAAAATTATAATCTAAGAATATTCATAATAATAATAATAATCATAATACTAGTAATAATAATAATAGAAAAAAAATCCCGTATTGTAACCATAAAATTAATGAAAATAATAACCTAGGCTTTAAAGTTGGCAAAGGTCACGTCACCATACAATTCCCGGGGCTAATGCTGGTAAGTTCTGGGCCTCCTAATTGGAGATGGTTACTAATGCCCAATTACATAAACTCCCTACATTAGTTAAAGGAAGCACGGGTTAATGCTTCTTCCAGAAACGCTGGGTGTTGGATTATCAGGTTAAAGGTGTGATCGTGGCTTATGGACGTCGGTGAAAATTTATAATGATCCCATAAAAGTTACCCATATTACTGAATTAAATTAACTACTCTAATGAAAAAAAAAGATCAGATTATTACGTTGTGATTATTTACGCCGCCCTACGTCTTATGAAGCCGGACTAGATAAAGTATATAAATCCATAACCTCTCATAAATTATAAACTAGTCCTCCTGATAAACCAACTAAAATTAATAAACAATTAAATTAAAGAAAAAGAAGAAAACACTACTCGATGACATATGAGTGTTAACCCATATAAATTAAATACAAAGAGTTAAAAGTAAACGAAAAACATTTATTTACATATCTATTTACAAAGACATAAAAAATAGAAAACAAACATCCCTAACAGAATGTTAAATTTTAAGTATAAAAAATAAGATGAAACAATTGAATACTCATTAAAAGAGTTAGTGAGTCCTTTTCCGACTCGCACTACCGCACTTACGTGCATTAATTATATTTCAGAGAAGGAACAATTTCTCTACATTTACCAAAGTACCTCTACCAGTATTTATTTATTATTATACACATTCAATATGAGGGAATAGTAAACTACAGATACCTGTACCTTCAGAGTACTCCTGGTCTGCATTTTTAGCAATAGTCTAACTCCACGGGATAGGCAAAGATCATCTGTTAGGTCATCCTTTTGACTTTTGTCGCCACTACACCATTTTTGGAACTACCTTCGTTTTTACACACTATCAGCACTCTACTCTTTCTTTTGAGATGTTACTTCCTCGGACAGGACGTCAGGTACTCGTCCTCTTCCAGATTTTCTCTTGGGGCTCACTTTTTCCTTTTCCCTCGTCAATGGGCCGTCTATTGGCTCCAGTGTTTTGTAAAGACGTCTCTTATTGGTTTTGCTAAATGTTATTCAGGACCACCTAGATGGGGTCCTAAATTGTAAATTTGCTATGCACTTCCAAACAGCTATAAATTTTTCAGCTCGTAAATTTTTTTCTCCGTAAAAGATGTCCTAGTTAGATCGCAGACCAGTGTCTCCGAAGGTAATAAAACTACTCTGGGTGGTCGTTTCTATTTTCCCATACGAAAAAGAAACTATGTACACTAATAAAATAAACACTCCACAGAAATTCCTGGTTATACAATATATATACATAAAAAATACATATTAAAAAAAATAAAAGTATATAAAATAAATAGTCCACAGAAATTCCTGGTTATACAATATATATACATGAAAAATACCTATTAAAACAATAAAAGTAAACTAATTTAGTCAGAAATTGGGAGGTGGCTCATATCTGACCACCATGGTCATCCTGTCAAAGTACGGCTGTCAAGCACTGGCTCCTAAATGAAGCGGAAGACGTCTATGACATATGAATACAAAACATGATCTCACATTATTTCAATGTTTTAATTCCTAAAGAAATTTTTTTGAAAAGTAACTGAAAATTGCTGTATCTGTTGCATTAAATGTTTTCTCGTATCCATGTTTTCTTTCTTCATCTTTCGAACTTTCTAGGGAAAATCTTTCTAGATATGTCTCGAACTAAAATAGATACCACTTATTGTTATGCAAATATTTTGAAAATTTTTTAGTTTTTTAAGAAATATATTGAAAAAAAAAAATTTCAGGTCCAGAAAAATTTATTTTTTAGTTTAACTTAAAAAAAAAAAATTGGAAAGTACATTTTGGCTTGATAAAAACAAGTCTTTTAAAATTAAAGGTGTCGAAGTGTTTCCAGAAAATTTATAAAAAAAATGATAGCTGTCACAGAAAGAGAATTTAAAAGTAAAAAATGAGTGAATTAATGGGCATTTATAAAAATATAATCAATGTTAATCTCAAAGCTTTATTTTTGGGAAAATTGTTTCATTTTCACTGGAAGTTTTCCATGAAAGTTCATTTCATTTTTATTTTTGACAGGGTGCCAAAATGAAATAAAAGAAAATTTCAGAACTCTCTGATTATTTTACTTCTGTAGCTATAACTAGAAATGCATTTTGAAAAAAGTTATACTTGATCTGATCACAAAACAGGTTATCTAAAATATCCTTTTGCGAAACTCAGGTGCGGTTAATACATAATTACTTGTTGTACATAAGTTATAGGATCTGAAATTATAGAATTTTGTCACATGAAGTCATTTTAACGACAAGATGTTAAAACGAAAAACCGGTGTCTTTACGTTACATAGTAACAGTTTTAATATCAAATTTCTGGCCCTTGTGTGCATTCTTAGTGATTCATGAATGCCTGTAATCCAGAGCATTATTCTATTTTGGAATTTCAGTCTTTCGAGGTGATTTCTTTTTCTTTATCCTTGTATGTTATAGGTGTTCCAGAAAAATAAAAATATATAAAATAAGTATTTAGTAGAGTAGCAAAATAAAGCATCTTATTATTCTGTTTCTAAAAATGTAAACTGTACAAAAAAAAAACTACATTTAAGCGAGTATATATACAGTATGCCCACTACAGTCCCTTGCCACCCTCTTAACTTCGGAACGGCTGCTGCTATATTCATAAAAGTAGTGTCTAGGTATAGAAAAGTAGCCATGCGCTACTCAATGAAACCGCCTATGGCGCCACCTGGTGGGATGATGCGGGGTTAGCATTCCTATC
The DNA here is from genome assembly GCA_963931845.1 of Maratus michaelseni. Classification (NCBI taxonomy): domain Eukaryota; kingdom Metazoa; phylum Arthropoda; class Arachnida; order Araneae; family Salticidae; genus Maratus; species Maratus michaelseni. The sequence goes on from OZ007587.1 coordinate 323,221,958, forward strand.
TCGAAAACGGAAAGGGATAGAGAAAAAAAGTGATTTACAAAGTTCTAGAGCATCATCAATTTAGTACGAAAAGACACATTGTGGACATTAATGCGAAGAAATCCGGTAGATAGAACGGTTAAAACACGCATTTGTCTTTTCGTGATTTCCTACACTGTGACGTGACAAAACGATCTTAGAAAGAAAAAAACAACTAGTTATGATAATACACCTTTATTTTAGATAAGTGTTTCCCAACCTTTTTTCGGCCATGCCCCCCCCCCCAAAATCATCTCTAAATCCTTGACGTCCCCCTCCCTCTGCCTGTGACAAATAATTCTTATTACATAAAAAGTGAACTCTTATTCCCACTAAAGAAGTCCTAAACGCCTTTAACTGGATCTAAATAAAGAACAGTACATTCACGAAAGAAAAAATATCAACGAAAAGAAAGTATTTATGAAGAAATCGTTAATAATAGTAATAATATGCAGCGATGCAAAAAAGCAAATTATTTTTTTTTATATTTAATAGAAAATTGAAATACATAAATAAAACTTTAATTTTAATTGAATATAGCTTTTTCTATGATGCTTTTATAATTTTAATTACTGGTTAATTAAAAAAGGTACCTATTAAATTAAAAATAGACTCGAGATGAAGAGAATAAAATTAATGTGATCCTTGTACTTCACGATGGTTGCAGAGAGTTTTTATATCAGGTTCTAATTTAGTCAACTTTAATCTCAAGTCCCCTCATTCAGCTATGTCCAGTCGATTTATTTTCTTCGGCAGTAAATCATTTACTGCACTAAAACCACATTCAACTAGATATGATTTTGGGAATAACAATCTTTTTCTTGCAAATTTTCATGCATTTGGATATTTAGATTCTGTGTCGGCACAAAGCCATACCATCACTCCGTTTATACTGCATAAGGTTTCAACTGACTCGTCGTTTTAAATTTCAGAGAGTTCTTCTGGGCATCGCATTGAATCATCAAATGATAAGTCCACTAACATTGGCTACATGACCCCTGATGGGGAATGCATTTTCTTTCAATCAGAAAATCTATCGTTCAGAGGCCAATATTTTCAAATGATCCACAATCACAGTTATAGCTGCATCGGTCAACTCGCATTTTTTTAATCAGGAAAACAGATCAAACTTCTTTTCTGAAATATGTTTAAGCCATACCTCACTGAATCTAATAAAGCCAAATATTTGTGCTTTTGTATCAACAAGTGTTTTACCTTTTCCTTGAAATTGTTTATTCAAGGTATTCAGTTTTTCAAAGATACCTGCTAAATAATTAACAACTTTTCAATCAATGGTTTGTAGGTGCTTCATGTCACACTTCTCACTTAAAAATTCACCAAGAACATCAAACAACTCCATGAATCTTTTTAAGCTTTTCCCCTTTGAGAGCCATCTTACATCAGTGTGAAGTAAAAGACGAACGTGGTCTGCATTTTTACCTTCATAAAACTGCTTCAATAGATACTCACATTTGGTGTTGGCTATTATGGGGTTGATACATCTTATAACAGATTTCAGTATATCATTGTGAACTGTTTTTTGACACTAAATTCTCTCTATGGATGACACAATTCACAAGAAGCATTTTTGGATTCTTATCTTTCATTAGTTTTAAACATCCAGTTCTCTTACCCATGATAACTGGAGCACCATCTGCAGCTCAAGATGTTATATTTGTCGTTGGTGTACTATTTGTATCTAAGTAACTTTTCGATATATTAAAAATATCAGAGGCAGTTGTGGTGCTCTCTAATGATTTACAGAAAAGCAATTCTTCAGTAAATTTACCTGTATCAATATATCTTACATAAGTAAGCAATACGGCTTCACCGTTTCTTGGAGTTGATGCGCCCATTTGTATGGAGAAATTTCTTGATTTCAGCCTTTCAACAAGTCGTGCTTCAATGTTCTCACTCAATTCATCCATACTAACAGTATTGTTACTAAATGGCATGTATTTAACACATTGCCATCTTTACCCAGGATTGTTTTAAGGAATATTGATATTGGTCGTTTAATCAAATCTTCACCGTGTGGATTTTTCAGATTTAGCAATGAGTAACGATATTTCATAACTAGTCTCAAGAGTACAATTTTCTGTAGCAGTTTTTGCAGTGAACAGAGACTTGCCCGTTGATATTTTTTCAAACTTTTCCTTTAAAGTTTTAAAATAACTTAAATTGGAATTTATATACTCATTATGTTTTGCCTTCATATGCGCTTCAAGACGACCTCGTTTCATAGATTCGTTTCTTAAGCATTGGTAATAAAAGGTATAAAGGGGATCGTTCATCGTGATTAGTCGTCATGAAACCAAATTTTAAATATTCATCTAAATACTTTTTGTCAGATTTTTCACAGAAATATCAATTATATTTTTCTAATTATGTTTTTAGACTATACACAATCATAGATCGATAATAATTTGATATGTATATATAGTGAAGTAATCGAAAGTTAACTGAAAACATCAGCAACAATTAAATAAATATATAACAATAGGATTAATTCACTTGTTGCAGGACAAAAAATACAAAGGTTGGGCTCTATCGAATAATTTGGCCCAAAGGAATATCAAAGAAAACTATAGCAACAATTTTTAAAAACAATAGCTGAATATACAGTACAAAATATTTTGCATAAATATTCGGAACAAATTTTTCACGCACTTATTTATGGGTAAAAAAATAAAAAGAATGGAATAATTTATTTAATTCCTGGGCTGTTTACGGCCTATACAAACTTATACCACTTTAAAAAAAAAGTCTTATTTAATCGTAGAATTTGCGATTCAACAACAGAAACATTTCTTTCCATAAATAGTGGTGGGAGGTGGAAGTTAGTTGGAATTGCATTAACTGATCCTGATTATTTCAAAACATCACAATTTTCATTCCTCACTCAAAACAAAATATATTTTTAAAGCAGTATAAAGAATAAATTATGAATTATAAGAAGAAAAGTAGTACTAAGTATTAAAATTCATTTTAAAACTTTAAACTCGAAAATGCGTATAGAATAAAAAAGTTTGAATGTCATGCAATTCAATAAATTTAAGTTTTAAAATTTTTGAAATCAGAAAATGAAAAATTATTAATTGAAATATCATAGAAAATATTTTTAAGAACTGAAATTCTTATTGAAATATTATAATATCTAATATAGTCATTGCTAAGTTAAACCGCTACCTCCGTAATGTAATGGAAGTAGCGGTTAAAAACGTTAAAATAAAACTATTTATGGCAACATACAAAAAAAAATCATGACATAATTAAGGGATATAAAATGCTGTTATACAGTTTTCAAAACTTATTTTAAATAACTGTTGTATTTATATTACTACTATCGGCGACGCCCAGAATAAGGGGTCGTTCCCTCTGAATTGAATCATTTGTTATTCTTTCTCAGAACTAATAAAATATTTTGCCCCTGATTTTTTTTTTTTTTTTTTGTCCCCAGAATTAGACATTCGCTCTAGGATCTTAAAATAAAGATCTGTAAAAAAATGAGTTTTAATTGGTTGATCAAACTTCTCGTCACGTATCTGGCGGTAGCGCTTTGACTTTTGTGCTTTCCCAAGTATCAATTTGAAACAATTATAATTAAAAATATTTTAAACCAGAAGATTTATTTTGCAAAATATTTTTATTTATTAATTTTTTTTATTTTTTTATTTTTTTATTTTTTTCAAAAAGAATCTTTCAAACAGTTGTAGGATTTAAAGAGTGGATGTCCGAATTTCGTCAAATTCTCAAATTGCCCCCTTAAAAAGTCAAATTGCCCCCCTGTGGGGCGTGCGCCCCCCGTTGGGAACCACTGTTTTAGATTTTCAAACCTCTCACCGTCAGCTGCAATGCATATTTGGATGCTTGTTTGAATTTCACGTTGCATACGTTGGAGCATAGAGGGTGACACGTTGGCACAAGCGTCCGTAATAGCGTCGTTTAATGTTCTGCCATGTTTGTGGAGGGGTCGCACAGACCTGCTATTTCATGACTGGTTGTTTCTTTCTTTCTAAGATCGTTTTGTCACGTCACAGTATAGGAAATCAAAAAAAAAAAATGCGCGTTTTAACCGTTCTGTTCTTCGCATCAATTTCCACGAGGTGTCTTTTCGTACTAAATCGATGATACTCTACAACTTTGTAAATCACTTTTTTTCTCTATCTCTTTCCGTTTACGAGATAGGAATGCTAACTCCGCAGCATTCCACCAGGTGACGCTGTAGGCTTTTTCATTGTGTAGCCCATGGCTACTTTACTATACCTAGACACCACTTTTATGAATATAGCAGCAGCCGTTCCGAAGTTAAGAGGGTGGCAACTGACTTTAGTGGGCATACTGTATATGTATGTACTTCTGAGATGTTTTTCGACAAGCACTGAACGCATTTAATGTAACTTTATACAATGCAATTATAGTACAATAATCCATTAAGCAATGTTTTAAGCTAAAAATAGTTATCGTATTGTGTTTTTTTGCACAAGCTCGTCAAAACTTTTACCATTCTCTTCTGCGTGTCAAGTATTAATGATGCTGGCAATTACAATGCTTTTAAAAGTTAGAGAGTGGCGACATAGACCAATAAAACTTGTTTAATCAAGAATATTTCGAATGAAAACTTATCGAAACTGCCATTATCGCCAAGCTAAATTTTGTTGACTTGTTTCACTCGACTAGTCGAGTTTTAGAGGAGAAAATTTCTGCATTTTTGAATGTAGGTTGCCATAGTTTAAATAAAATATTTCAATTTCAGCATGCGTTCAAATGATCCGGAAATTGATATGGAACCACAATTAAAACGTGCTCTTTTCCAATACTCAAAACAAAATATAACATAATATAAATAATTACCACATTCTGAACATCCATTTCAAATTTTGCTTTTAAATACATGAAATGAATAACCTCCTGCGTTTGAAGTCAGTTAAAACATTAAAAGTTATCATAAATGTTTAGATATTTATACCTTTTGCTTAATGTTGGGTCTGAATTTGAAGTATGAAAAAATGCTGCTTGATAAGGCTATTATCAAAATGATTTAACAGCTGTAAAATTAAAGGTAGTTAAATATGCATTAAAACCCGACGTGATTTACATTAACAGCTTTTATCTTTCTGTAAACACAGCTGTTCATAAAATTTGTTTAGACCCTGGAGCTTATTCAAGCACATTGCTCGTAATATTCAGTATGAACGGAAAAAATGTTGCGAAAACTATGCTTCTGGCTGCTTAGTCTATTCTGTCAAATAAAAAATATACTCAACGTTGTAAAATAAATAATCTGTATATTTAAACATTTTTTTTTCTAGACTACAGAATTTTTAATAAAAAACACCCTTTACTTTTCTTTTTTGTAGATTTTTGACCTGACTTTTAAATTTAAGTATTTTTTTAAAATTAATTTTACAAAAAATCTGTTTTAGCTATTTATGAATATGATTGAAAGTGTTTATATACTGATTATTTGTGGCTGAAGATATTTAGAGAATATTTTTTTAGAGAATATTTCGCATACATCTTTACAAACAACGTAGATTTATATAATTTTAAATTACATCACATTGATATTAAGATATAAGTTTCAGTTTTAATTTATCTTTAAGATATAAAATTTACTTCAATTTCATTTTCCTATATATTCGAAAAGTGCATCTGAATTTTTAAATTTAGTTTGAAATTATAAAACTAAAGAATTCCTTTAAAAAATGAAACAAATAAGAAATATTATGTCACATTAACTTTTCTATAAATTTGGATTAAACTATTGTATTAATATTTCTATTGACAGTATTTCGGATTTCCTAGAAATTTTAATTATTAAAATTACAAATATAATTTTAACAAATAAATAGAAATAATTATATTTTTTCTAATTATTATAGTAATCTGAAAAGCGGAAAGAATTTTTGACAGCATATAGAAATATCATTTCTTATTTAAATTGACTTACATGTTTTTGCATTTTAGAAATGTATGCTAACTTAAAATTGACATACGTTCGAAACTGAATTTGTTCTACATTAAAAATAAAACAAGCTTTATATTTATTATAGTTTTGAACTCTATTGTAGACTCCTTGGCACGCAGACGACAAGATGTGTGAATTGAACTGAAAAGAATTTTTCTTTACTAAGTTCTTCGATGCCTTCCTTTGAGTAAGAAGTGTTATGACTCAATGATAATGTGTAAATATTGAGTCTCTGTAAATAATTTATTGTTTTTTTTTCGTGCAGTGCTCGTTTTTATGAAGTTAAAATGTTTACCGTCTAAAGATACAGTCCTCAATTAAAGTAATACTTATTCAAGAGATCGACTGGTATAAAGCTGTTAACATGCCACGAACGAGGTAAGAGAATTAAAAAAAATATTATTGAAAAAAAGATTCCTTTTACCAGTTACAGTTATTATATAATTCATGTTTAAATATTAAATAAACATTTATTTTAGAGATACAGAATCGTTGAATTTATTTATTTATTTTACAATTTTAGAGAAAGCATACCATTAAAATTTAGCGATATATTCTACTTTTGGAAGAAAAAAACTACTACGGGAGAAAAAAAAAGAGAAATATGTATCCCCTAGTACATTATAAAATTCAGAATTATATTATATATTCATTGATAAAAGAGCTTTAACTAAAACTTTTACCTTTGAAATCAATTTGAAAATTACTTATATAGTATTCTTGTACTATTTTTTCCCCATCAATCATTGTCTTCAGCACATTTTTAAAAACGTCCTTATCTACAAAATCACGGAAAAAGTCACAATTTTAAAACTATTTTATGCATTTTTTTAAACTCTAAAATAAATCTACCTCATGGAATATATTAAAAGAATGAAGTCTGCACTCTGAAGAATTTTCTAAATTGTATATTGTAAAAAAGAAAACAAAACTGTATATACATAAATTACAAAATGCTTCTTATTTGTAAAATTAAGTTATGTAGAGTGTGAGAAGTTATACAGAAAAAAATAATCGTAAAATTTTTAACGAATCGTAAAATTTTTAACGAATTGTAAAATTTTTAACTTATTTCGCAAGATGTGAGTGCAAAGACTTTTTAACTCTTTTCAATACAGTTAAAAAGGGTTTAGGAATCCAGTTTGTTTTTCGAACTGTCCGTCTGTCCGTCTCTCCGTGTTGAAATTCGTTAAATATATTCGTACTGATCTGTAATTTTTTTATGTTAATGAGTTTTATGTTCATTATTTATAATGTAGAGAATAGCATTTATAGATCGTTTACAAGGACACACAAAAGAGTTTTGTTGCATTATGGTCTTCGGAAAATATTTATTCACGATATATTTTATTTAAATTACTTACTTAGATATCTCATTTCCTAAAATTATTCTATTGGTGTTGGAAAGTGTTTCATAATCTATGCCTTATGCATGCTTTTTTTTTTTTTTTTTTTTTTTTTTGCTATATAAAACGTTAAAAATACGATTGGTTCTACGGTATGAATATTTTTCTTAACTTTGACTAGAACTTTCCAATCGGGATTTTAGTTTGTCAACTTATGAGTTTTTCGCTTACGTAGATAGTAATTACTCCTGACGTATTTCGAATATATTTTGACCTACTAATAATGGTTTTTATTTATCCTAAGAATAGCTTGATCATTTATGATTTAGCCGTGCAAAATTGTAAAATAATTGGTCATATGTTTGTTTTTTCACGGTGTCTGAACTTAAAAACTTTAAAACTCGGTAACATAGGAAATAAATATAGATACACAATCATACATTTATAATACGAGAAAATATTCGATATGTATGCGTGTGTATGCAAATTTTAACTAAAAAAGGCTCTAACGATTTTGACTAAATTTTCTATCCTATTGCTTGAGGTACGAAATGATAATTGGGCTAGGTCACATGTTCGCAAAAATTCGATTAGTGGATCATTTTGGAGTCACTACGGGCGAATACATTTCAATTGGAATGAAGGGTAAAACAGTTAATAAGTTGTTGAACAGTTGGCAGTAAAGTAAGTCGGAAAGTTGACAACATTTCGCCAAACTTGGCGAAATGCTAGCTACATTGGCGAGATATGGCGGGAAAATCGACTTTCAAGATTCCCAATACAAAAGCACATACTTGGCGTTAAATGAAAGAATTTTGCCGAATTGGCAACTTTTCGCCAAAATTTGGAAACATTCGTCGAAAAAATTGGCTTTTAGAATCTGATGGAATTTTCTAGAAATTCCCAATAGGAGCCTAAATTTACGATTCAACCAATCAGCGTTTATAGAACGTTATCGGAGATAGAATTCAACCAATCAGGATACATAGAGCACCCCACACCTATATAAGCTTCGGTTGAAGTGGCTAAAGTCTGTGTAGTTGAACATTGAATCTTGCGATCTCCAACAAACTTATACGTCTACTAAGCGATTGAAGTTTGTACTCAAATTTCACGCTTAATACTGTACAGTGCAGACTGCTCTGAACTAGGAGAATCGGGCTCCCTATTGTATTAGAAGACTTCTCGGAATTATCAGTATACAGCAAAAATAGAGTGATGATTTACTGTTATATCGAGTTGAACACAAAGCTAATTTTTACCGAACTACTCAGACTTCGGTGGTTTAAATGAATACAGCAAGACTGTTTTTTTTAGAAACAGAAACGTGCACTTTAGAATAGCGTATATTCATTTACAAATAGAGTAAATGTGTCAAACAACATTTTTTAATTAATTACAAAAGTACCTAGTTCATCTTTGATGCAAAGAATATTTATATGTCCCGTGACAAAACGTATATTCTTGTATATGATGATTGATCTAAAAGCATGTATGTTTGGGTACCTACAAAGTATCTTCCTTATTTTCCTTTGACAATGCCTTATTAGGTGCGTACGTAGTTATATAAATACGTAACACCTATAGTCGTCGTCTAGTCCGTCCGTCCGCATATAAGCGTAAAAGTATTCAACCGAATGTTTCGAAATTTAATATATAAATAATTGTTGCAGAATTTTGTCGAGTCATTTAAAATTTTATGAAAATTGAAACAAAATATAAAAATATATTAATAAAAGTTTTATTCATTCTATTAAATCATATCATATGTAATTAATTCAATAAAAGTGCAAGTCATGTGACTGAGGAAAACAAATACGGACACCACCTCTCTTTTCATATTACCAGGTGGCCATTTTTATTCAAAATTATTTTTTCGAATAAAATTGCATAAAGATTACATTTTTAGAAAGATCGTTCAAAAAAATTGTTTGTTTAAGAGATGAGTTACATTCAAATATGTATAGATTCTGAGATAACTTCAGTTGAAATTAAGTCGACTACCCAATATCTCAATCCATTAAAGTAAACAAATATAAGCAATTCGTTCACCGCGAGTAATAAAATTATTTAACCAAGAAGGTAATCATTCGGAAATAAAAATCACCAGGATGAATTTTGCAGCGTTGTGTGGTGTCAAAAAAAGAACCGTTCCTGTAGGCGTGGCAAACGTAATAAGAGAAAAGGTATTTTCATTTCGACAAACACAGCGGAAGAAACGTAGCCGGATTTACTACAAACCCTAAATCAAAATTCTCAGTGGTTCGGCGGGATTTATGTAATAATAGGATTAACAATATCTGCGTTAGTAAAGGTGTTGCAACTGATAAGCAAGCGGACATGAAGCATAAACTCCTAAGTGAGCTAATCGTTTTTTGTGAAGAAAGATGAAATTCATAACAACAAAAAATAAACGAAATGCTGCCATGATCGCACAAAGTTCTTGATTTGTCTATTAAAATCTTTCCATTTGGTGAAGGATTAAGCAAGGAAATTAAATTATAAATAAAAGGAGCATGTTGGAATGGTTAGAAATATTTAAGGGAGATCAAACTGGTCGCCAGCGGCGGCCAGTTAATCCAGTGATGTCCCGCGATAGGTAATGGTTCTAGGTAGCTATAATGATTACGTCATATTTAAGATGGAGTCATGTTATTTCCGTATTTCTGAATTTAAAATCCAAATTTGTATAACTAAAATTGTTCAATTATAGCAATCATATAATCTACCGACAATGTTTTGAACAGATGTATGAGAAATAGATATGTAAAAAAAAAAAAAAATCGGAATGTGGATTTCAAGTTCTGAATTTTTCAAATCTAGGCTTATGTTTCCCATTGGAATTTTCAGTAATTGTTAACAAATGATAAAGTTTTGCCAACTTAAAATGTACTTATTTTATTACGGAAATTAATTTACTTATAATAAAATCCAAAGGCAAAAAAGTGTCTGCAACCATTTCGGCCGTAACCACACTGGTCTGCGAATCGACCGTAGTTAAACGCCATGTTAGGCTTAATGGAAAACATATGCTAACCTATGACAACAAACGATAATTTCTGCTTCCTCAAATCATGTCTGTTCAGCATATTTACATATAAAACATCTATATCAACATTTCTGTAACATTTTTTTCTGTAAGCACTTTTTTCAAAAACAGCGGTGACAGCTTTCGTAAGGAGGCTTTACGGTGATCGATCCAGTCTTATATTACACTTCTTTTTTAAATATTTTGGCGCCATCTACTGGCAGATAATACAAACAAATTTTGAAATTTTGTTTCCATCGTAGATAAAATGGTTTTTTTCTTATGAAACGTAATTAAAATATAAGGAATAAATAGTACCGAGTAATTTCCATTTAATTTTGCTTATCTAATCAAAAAATGAGCTAAGTGGTGTGTCAAGCTCTTTAGAAACTCATTGATAACACTTTTTTACAAAAACTTTCGTACATGGATTATTTTTTAATATTTAATTTGAATGTTTTGTCCAATCGTTGAACTCTTTCAAAAATTTAATATTGAATTAAAAAAAATCTTATTATTTGTATTTGTAGAAATTATTTATCATTTTTAAAATGTACTTTTGTACAATACATACCTTTCAATAATAAAATCTTCATGCTGCTAGTTTGTATGCTGCTAGTTTGTATGAAGTCTTATGAAAATGCAGCGCCGATCAACTATCTGCCATTTTTGACGGGGTTTATATTTTAGTCATATCTTAATAATAGACGATATAGTTCATTTCACTAAAATTTTATCAAATTCATTTATTCAATTAATATAAAAGCGATAATTATCTCGTAATTTTTACTATCTTCATTTTTTTCTAAACACATTAAATCCATTTTATACATAAACTTTACAGGAAATATATATAAATAACACTAAAAATCATGACTTTTCAGTATTCTTAGATGGATATATTCTTAAAATGTCTGTTTGTCTATATAGTCAATGAAAAATGAAAAATTATAAAAAAATTCTTTATCTAACAAGGATATTTAGGAAAATATAATATATACTTCCGAGTTGTCCATGATTCGAAGCGCGTTCCTTTATCTTCAGAAATCTCAGAAACAATAGATTTTCGAGATTTAAAGAGAAATGTCTGAAACAAAACTTTCCTTTTCTGCTCGTAATTTTTGGAAAAATTACTGAGATTTACAGTGTATTAATAAGTTTCCTCATCTCAGTATTAACACGAGATAACGGTATTTCGGATGCTGTCAATTGTCAATTAAACATTTTCAGATGCATAACAAAATTTCTACATGCATTAGTAACCAATTAATTTTCATTTTACGCAATTATTTTATCGTGTTTTTTAACAGGAATTTTTTTTTTGAGAATTGATAGTATCCGGAAAATCTCTCAAACTATATTTGCAGTGACATCTTGAATAGATGATAATTTTTATATTGAATATTAAAAGAAACTTTAATTTTTTTTTTTTTAAGTACATACAAAACATTTTCCGATGCATAAATATTTTCAGATACGTAACAAAATTTATACATGCAAGAGTAACAAATTAATGTTAATTTTACGCTATTTATTTATCGCGTTTGTTTGTTTAACAGGAAAATCTTTTCTTGAAAATTGATAGTATCCAGAAAACTTCTAAAACTGTATTTGCAGCGACATCTTGAATAGATGATAATTTTTATATTGAATATTAAAAGAAACATTAATTTATATTTTTTAAATACATACAAAAGCTTTTTCGGATACATAAATATTTTCAGATACGTAACACAATTTATACATACAATTTATACATCAATTTTAATTTATTGTGTTTGTTTGTTGAACAATAAAGTCTTTTCTTGAGAATTGATAGTATCCGGAAAAAATCTAAAACTGTATTTGCAGCAACATCTTGAATAGATTTTAATTTTTATATTGAATATTAAAAGAAACTTTAATTTTCCATTTTTAAGTACATACAAAATGCATTCATTCAAAATATAAATCTCGCAATAAAGCACCAACGTATTTTTTCGATTGTTATTATTGTTATATTTATTTCACTTTACAAAGAAAAAATCTTTCTCCTAATAATATTACGACAAATATCTGCAATAGAAATAAAGTATCAAATGTGTTTTAATGAGATAAAACACATTGTTCCTATTATAACCAATATTACACTCAAAATTATTAGCAAATTACAAAACAAAAAATGTTATTTTTTAATCTTAATAATTATTTATTGTAATTATCAACTATTATTTGGATAATGATACAATGAAACAGAATGCTTTAAATTAAAAATAAGATAATAATCTTTTTATGTTCTTTTGATGATCTTCTGAGTTAAGCAAATAAATATATTAACTTTAATTATTTCTGAAAAATGCATGTAAAAATTTTTTAAATAAAGCAATTTAAATTATGTAAAAACTATTTTTTATAATCTATTGTAATTAATTTATAATAAAATATATAATTAAAAAATTCTTTGACATATGTTGCTTAAAATTACAGAAAAATATATAATGATAAGTTAAATATATACGTAATTAATTTTGCTAATCATTAAATAAATTACAAATTAAATACACTGAAATATTTTAATCAGTAATGAAAAAACTCTACTATTTTGTTTGATTTTTCTAAAACACTTTGGCTTTCATGAATAAAGATATGTGAAACAAATTAATTTTTTAACATGTCTGTATTAGCGAACTCTGACTTCATTTATTATTATCTTTTAATTTTCTTTTGAAAGTGGCAATTTAAATTAATAGGTAAACAAATTAACGTGTTAAAATTTCCTTTTGAATATGCATATTTTATTTTTGTAAAAAAAAATTCAACTATAGATTTTACTTTCAATGAAAAAATTAATGAAAAAGAAAATGTATTTCGTTCAGTGCAACGAACACATTTCTTTCGATAATAAAATCTGTTAAAATATTACTAGTAAGAATACTAGATGAATAAAATGATTTTAACAAGAAAAACAAATTTTAAAGTAAAAAACTTAAATTGATGGAAATTTTCTTTTAATTTTGCGCCCCACCAGTGGCTGAGAGGTTCTGCTCTCGAAGCTGGTAGACGGGAGGTGCTGGGTTCGATCCCAATCGCGTCCGTCGGCCTAACCGTTAGGAGTTTTCGTGGTTTTCTTCGAGCCGCGGGTTTATCGATGCGTAAATACGGGTTAGGTTCCCTTAGAAAGACCCCCACGAAGGGCACTCTCCCCGGGCCTATATCCCAAGTGTAGATAATTGGCAGTCAATAATCAACCCAACCCTTTTAATTTTTCTTTTTTTTCCCTTTTAGGTTTTTAGTGTTTTATCTCTCTTAACTACGCGGTTTATTTGTCTTTGTTTCCTTTATATTTAAAATTTTACTTGTCTCTTATATTGAACATATCTCCAGAATAAAATAAATTAAAATTGAATCATTGCTTATTTATTACATCTGTGTAGATGTAGCAATATGATTACACGATATTAGCAATATGATGTATGCAAATTATCTGACGTAATATATACTGCATAGATATGATATAACAAATATTATCTTATATGATATTTAAGTTATCCTATCCGGAATAGATAGTGGGTAGATGAATACAGTTAAAATATTGCCACACAGAATCTAGAATATTCTTAGGGAAAAATGGGTAAATGGCGGTCTATGGAGGTGTATATGTACATGCATACATTATACATACATAAAATAAAATATAACCAATTTAATAAAAAGGGTAAATTTAAAAAGCAGAAAGAACCAAAGAAGGAACCAATAAATTGAAAAGATTGTTTTTTATATCGCTCGAATAAGGTAAATTATACGCGTTGGAAGTGTTTCAAAAAGTTGTGGTAGTACGATGATAGGCAATTTTTCCCAATAATCTATAAGTGCTTGACGCAAATCATGCACCAAGTATGTTGTGGAATTAGATAAAACATAGAGCGTTTCAGTAAGCACAGCAAATTTTCATAGAAATCACAACTGATGATTTGGGAGCCATTATGCTTGTTTCAAGTTAACTGGAATGATTGTTCTAACGAAATTTTTGCCAAGCATCATCAATGAAGGGGGTCATTATAGTGCTGGAAAGTAAAATAATCTGAAAAAATTGTGTAAATGAACACCCCGTATGTTAATATACCTTGAACAAGATACAAAAACACACATTAAAAAAGTCTTTTTAAATTGGTTACATGTATCTACTCCTTTGGGAGTTGTGGAAAAGTTGATTCCACTCTGATTCAAAATGATTCTCTGATTGTTGATTCTTCTCTGATCCACAAATATCAGAGAAGAAACAGTAACGTGAAAAATCAAGAGATGGCGCTTCATAATAATTCATAATGCAGCAGCAGGATAGTCTCAGTTCTCTTGAGAGGGCTGAGACTATCCTGCTGCTGCATTATGAATTATTATGAAGCGCCATCTCTTGATTTTTCACGTTACTGTTTCTTCTCTGATATTTGACCTGCTGTAATTCTAGCCCAAAATTTGGTTGGTTGGTTGATTTATGCCGGCCGATTATCTACACGAGGGATATATGCCCTAGGGGAGAGTCCCCTCCGTGGTGTACCTAACCCGTATGTACGCATGGTTATCCAAGGTTCGAAGGAAAACACGGAAAACTCCGAACGATTAGGCCGACGAGCGCGATTGGTTTCGAATCCAGCACCTCCCGTCTACCATTTTTGAGAGCAGAACCTTTCCGCAAGAGGTGGGGCCCCGTAAATTGGGCAAGTTAAAAAATGCTGCGTTATTATATAATGTATTTTTACGAGTGAAAATTTCTATAGTTCTCTCATAATGGATGGATAGTATAAGTTAAATGTAAAAATTATTTTTCTTTCCTTAAAATGTATCTGAATAGCGTCTTCTTCATTTAAGGGTACTGTGGGCCATAGAAATCACCTTTTTTATTTACTATTGATTTTTTTTTTAATATAGCAAATGATTATAGTGTTGTTAGGTATGAAAATTCGCGTTAAAATATCTTTAATGGTTCTTGAGATAAACAAAATTAAAATTTTTAAAGTTCTGATTTTGCATTCTTCAAATTTCCCAATACGGATTCTGTTTTATTATACAGGTTAAATATATATATATATATATTTTACAATCATCATTTTATGCATAAAAATGAAAGTTAATAAAAAGTTGTTCTCTATTTTTTGTAAATAAATATTTTAACCCCTTCGGCCCTGATTTTAAATTATTGTTATGCTAACAAAATTAAAAATAGCTATCGGAATCACAGAAGTTAGGGTTTAATGAAAGTTAACGAATGCGGTCTTTACCAAAACCTCACAAATGTAGTTATTTTGCTTGTTTTTCATATAACAATAGTCTAAGGAAGAATTTTTGAAGACGTTTGGAAAATGTCGTATTACAACTAAATTAAACAAGCGTAAAAATTTAGTAATACTTTTTATCTTTTATCACAAATTACCAATTCGGAAAAGGATTCCCAAATTTTAATTTAAAGAGTGAAACGTATGTTTTAATTAAAAGAGATACCAACGGCTTGCTAATAATTATGAAAATTATTATTATTATTATTATTATAACCACTAAATGCTAAACATAAGTGAAGTCATAATAGGAAATATAGAGATTCATACTATCACTATTAGGTGCTGGAATTGATAAAAATAATGTTTAAGACAAAATAATACTCAATAAAAGATATGTCCTATTAGTAGGACGTCAGGGCCGAAGGGGTTAAAAATAATTTTAGTTTGAATTCTATGGATTTCAATAAAAAAAAAATTATAAAAAATTTTATTTTGTTTAATTTTGTTTTATTTACTTTTAAACGACATTATTTTTTGTAACATATGTTTATACATATAGAGGGACCATCTGTGACACGTTTCAGTAGAATTGTAAAAAATTAAACATGCATCGAACATTTTAAAATCACGAAAAGGTTGAAAATCTCCATTTTCTAATCTGATGTTTATCCTACTCTAATTTTGGTCATAAATGTAGGAAGTTACAAGATGTTGTGCATTTTTACGAGTTCGAATTTCGATAGTTTATCTTTCTAATACTTCTTTATTTTACGCTTTGCATAGTCTAAACTGGTTGATATACTTAAAGTAGCTTAATTCTCTTGCAGTTTTTTTCTTGAAAATTGTATTTATGACTCAATTCTTAGATTTTTAAGCATTTATGATAAGTATGACCAGTTTATAAATGACTAATAAAACCTTATTTAATAACTGAAATATCCGTATTTTGATATATATTCACCAATATTACTAAAAAAAATCGTGTTTTTAATACATGAAAACACATTATTTTTGTTCCTAATAATCTAAAATTATATGTATTTTATAAATTAGAATAAAATAGAACTTAATGAAATAACTTAAAATTAGAAGATATATTTTAGAAAAAATAAATTGTGGAATTAAAAAAAATATATATATAACCTTATTTTCTATTATTAATCAGATAATAATAACATAATATTTTTTCTACCTGCTTGTTGTATTATAAGATGAAAATTTCGCAAATCTTACATACCATTTTCTACATAAACGTTTTGTCGATGGAAAAATAGAAAATCAGCTCACCTTTATAAATATAGTATCCAGCTGCATTACTAAAATAAAATTTTGATGAGCATTTTGTATATATTTTTTAATATATTATAACTCAGTGACAGAATAAATATTCATGATACAAAAAACACTTTGATATTATTAATATCTCAATATAATTTTTTTCGATAGCTCAGTAAAAATAATATTGAGACACAGATACTTCAAACAAAAAAATGATTCTAATTATATGCGTATATTGCTCTGTATTGTACTTTGTATATTCACTGTTCGATTGTAATTACTAGAGATGATAAATTCCGTATGACCGTAATTTTAGACAAATTTGCATACATAAATATAACTCTTGAATTGTTAGAGGATACTTCTACATATGGAGTTTTGACAAAAGACATTATGCTTACTATACAAAGAAAACTTAATACCGTACTAACCAAATTTGAAAAATTGAACAAAAAAAAACCTGTTGATTTTGCCATGAAATTGAGATGTTACACAGGTAATGTTCTTGCCTTTTATGTTTTACCCAAAATTCGCAAGACAGGTAATCCCTTAAGACCAATATTGGGCTATACGAGATCGCCTCTTTCACAACTTATCAAGATAATTATCAAACTTGTTGAAACCGTCAACCGAAGAGTCTCTTCATAGTTAAAGTCTGTCTATCAATTTTTTGATGATCTTCGAAGATTTCATTTTCCTTTGAATTGCTTCATGACTTCATTATATGTTGTATATCTGTTTTCATCAGTACCAATTAGTTATGCTTGTGAAATTATTCAGAAAATAGGGCTGAATTACACGTAAAATCCAATTTAGACATTTTGGACATTATCGAACTTGTACGTTTCTGTTTAACTTCTGACTGCTTTATTTTTGGAAATACATTTTAAAATCAAATTAGTGGCACAGCTATAGGGTCTACCATCTCAGTAAAAAATCGCTGGAATCGTGATACAATTTCTTGAACGTGAAATAATTTTACTTTTGGGCTCGAGGACTTGTTTCTGGAAAAGATATGTCGATGTTTGCTTTTTGCCTAAGAAGACGATTTAACTGAAATTTTGAAAAAAGCTGATTCTATATGTTCAGCAATACAGTTCAAAATTGAAAACGAAACTGAGTTTAAATCCCTTTCTTACATATTGTGATTGAAATAAAAGAAAAAAGTTACAGGTTAAGAATTTTTGACATCAGTATATACCGTAAGGCAACGTACAGTACTTAAATTTTAATTCTGAAAATACCGTATCTTTTAAAATCGCTGTTGTTAGAACCTTATTAGCTCCAAAAGCAAGAAAATATTGTAACAATGACGAATTCCTTTAATTAAACAAAGAAAAACAATCTCTGAAAAAGAAAATGTTTTCAGAGCAATCTGTATCATCCTCCATAAACCAAAGAAGTCCTAAAAGTTATCCATTCCATATTATAAACATTTGTCAGAAAACAATATCTGATTTATCCAAATCAATTAATGTTGGTTACAGCTTTAAACCTCAGTATGTTATGAAGAATATTTAATGCAAATTCAAGCCTAAAATTCCTCACCTACAGAATACCGGTATAGTTTACAGTATCTCTTGTAAATAATGTGACTCTGTTTACATTGGTGAAACTGGACGAACACGCAACATCCACTTAAAAGAATATAAACGCGCTTACAAATCGGACAATTTACAATCGAGACTTATTAATCATTCAGTAGATGCCTCCACATCCCTGATTTCGAAAATATTAAAATAATTAAATCTAACTTTAATAATTTTAAATGTAAAGTTTTTCTAGAAGGTTGATTTACAAGATTACAGAAATCTCTTCTAAATGAGGCATGTACAATTTCACCAGAATATGTTGTTCTACTGTGACCTATATTTCCTGGTAACTTAATATTTTAAATGCATAATTTAGAACCTGAACATTTGTAAACAACAGCTTTGGTTTTCGATTGATATTTTAACGTCATTACTGGTAAAGCGACATTGGACAGTGGTGACGGATTTTATTTCGAACAAAACACAATACGCACATTGTCTTTTCATGTGCACTCGCCATTTTGTATTCTCATATCTTAGCCTTCCACAATGCGACACCGTTTTGTTTGTTTCATAAACTGAATACTTAATGTTGCGTTAATATAAAAAGTTTTTCAGTTTTACTTTACTAATATGTAATAATATTTCTCGTCATGTTCTTAAAACAAAGGTTATGAGGAAAGGCAAACCCGATAATAATTTATGGTGACACTGTATATATAATTGAAAAGAAAATGTATGTGTACACAAAATTGGAAAAATAAATGAAAAAAAAGATGTAACTATATCTTTATCTGTATCTGTAGCTCTATCTATCTATCTATCTATTTATCTATCTATCTATGTTTCTGTCTATCTATCTATCTATCTATATATCTATTTATGTTTATGTCTGTTTATCTATTTATCTATCTATCTCTGTTTTTATCTATCTATCTATCTCTGTTTGTATCTATCTATCTATCTATCTATCTATCTCTCTGTATATATTAAACACTAGTAAATCAAAAATAAACTTACAGGATAAATATGAATTCATTTTCAGACTAAAACAGGCACACAATTATTTAAAATACGGCTATGTACTTTTACCTTTTTTTTCATGTAAGTAATTTAACTTTTCACTTAAAATTGTTCCTACTCGCTTTGTTTGAAAATCAGTGGCTTGTAAAATTTCTAATTATTAAAGAAATATTGTCTTTTCCTATCTCTAACCGCTAGAGAATACTTTCAGATATTAGACAGTTCACTTATTTTGGAAATTGTCTTCTGAGAGTTTATGATATATTATCTCATTTTCTGGTTTCTGAGCATTTTAGGCTCTAATGAAAGTGGTAAATTAATAACCGTGATGGAAGAGTTCAGGAAGTTTGTTCGTTCCTCTTCTTATTTATTTATTTTTTTGCAAGGAAACTTCTATAAGTATGAAAGAGTAAATTTTAATGGAAATTGAAGAAAATAACCTGTCTTACACAATTTTAAGACAATAATATATCTGTGATAAGCGTAATTATATATATATATATATATATATATATATATATATATATATATATATGATACAGTTAAAGATTTTAACACAATCTGATAACAAAAAAGGCAGATATAATGTTGAAAATTATGCACAAAAATGAATCACGAGTGTTAGGAAACTTTTATTTAATTTGAGATTTAAAGTAAATTAATATTTTTTTCTATAGATGGGATTAGATGCATTTTAAGCTGCTTGAAACATGAAATACTTTTAAATAATCTTTACGGTAGAACTCCTTTAAATATTTCAAAAATTATAAGTCAATTTCATTTCGTTAAAAGCATTTTAAATACAAATTTCAATTGAATTTGGATTGACAAAAATATAATAAATTCAATAAGTAACATTTTATTGGCAGAACAAAATCTAACATTCTTCATATCGAAACAACAGGGTAGCTGGAATATTAACATTTATCAATTTCCATTTTTCTAATTATTATTTTTGTAGCGTTAAAAACAAGATAAAAATGAAATTTGTCTGAATAATCAATACTCCATTTAACAGTCTTTTGTATTAAAAATAACTCAGATGATAAATATATATATATATATATATATATATATTACAAATTATTTACATTTTTTATTGTAGTGGACAAAAATTCGGTAATCTCAGTCGAATCTGTTATCCTAATCCTAATCCTAATAATATTATAAATCTGATTGTGTGCAAATGTTAGGCTGAAGCCAGCGCCAAAATGGAGCATTTAATGATACTGTATCTTTGCATATAGGTTAATTATAACCCTCATTTGAACATAGGCTGGTTTTTGTTTATTTTATTCAAATATTTTTCTTAATAATTCAAAATTTCGTTATTTTCATAGAGAATGAATGGACATTTTTTCGTATAATATTTTAAAATGGTTAAATTTACTTTACCGTTGCTAATAATTTATCGTTGCCAAAACTAATTCAAAACCCGGAATAATAATTTTTACTCAACAATTTAGTTTCAATTGAAAATTTTTCACGTGAAAAATGAAAATGAAATAAAAAAATCAGCGAATTAAAAAGAAGGTTAAATAATATTATTAGAAATAAAACGTACTTTTTTTAGTTTTTAATAATAATACAAGGTTTTAATATGCGTAACCATAGGAAACAGGTGAATATGACGTCAAATATCGAAAATAAAGCGGATATGCTTTGATTGGTGAAATAAAATGATCTTGTAACGCTCGAACTATACTCACTCTAACATATTTTCTCTCCTTTTCTTTTTTTTTTTTCTTTCAAAAGAATTGACAAGCTGAGTAAATTAGACTTTACCAGAAGAGTAGAATGTTTACAAAGTTGTCGCCGACAAGACATCTGAGCTAAGCCGTAATGTTAAATTAAATTAGTTATTTTGTACATAGTAACATGTAAATACGTTGTAAATATTAAATTTATTAGTCAATGAAGAAGTTATCAAGTTTTATTTGTAACTAAAATAGTTTCCATCCCGGATTCAAAATAATATGTTATAATCTTGGGTTTTTTTATATACAATTTTTTCTTTTTTTTTCCTTTTGTATGGTAACAATACTCGGCGTTTTACCGTCTGCTCACGGCTAATATAACTATACCGTATTTTTTATTTAAATTTTAAAAAAGTAAAAAGAAGTTTCAAAAGAAAATGGTTAGCAAATGTCAATAATATACTCTGCAAAATTATCCATGTCGAAAATGATGTCATGGATAGCGAGAAATAGTTATTTACATTCTTAAAACTAAAAGAAATAACTCGATTACCTAAAAAAATGACGAATGTTAATAATTCAATTTTTGTTGATAAAACCTAAAGATTTAATATTATTTCGTTAAAGTAACATAATTTCCCCTATGCCAGTATTGAAATTAATTGCCTGGAAAAGAAAATTAACAAGAATTATGTCATTAAAAAGGGATTTCTCTGGGGAAAAAGAGACGTGATATTTGAAATAAAACGGGAATTTTCCAATAAATTTTAAAAGGAGTGTGAATCAATTTCTTACATTAATAATACAAGGATCAGTAAGTATGGAAAGTAGATGAGTTTCACGCCATATTTATAACGAAAAATTTAAATGTTTGTTTTTCTATACTGATTATTGAGCATGAGTATCCGTTATATACAGATGAGAGTTTTCTGCTAAAATCACATCATAATTTTAAGAAAAGGAAAATGAACACGAATCTACTATATTAAAATCTGACCGCGTGTTTGTATTTTGCAATTACTTCTAGACTATCGAACGCAACGCAATTTACTTAATACCGGTTATCATTGATCCGAGGATGTCACACAAACTCTCAGAACTTAAAAAATTGAATTAAATGCCATTTTTTTTTTTTTTTTTGTAAATTTTAACGAAGTTAATCTAAAAACGGAAAGTAAATTACTCCATATTTGTGCCTAAAAAAGGAGAAATAAAACAGATCAGTATATTTTTTACACCATTTTCTCATTAAAACTGAAAAACAGAACTTATTTTCACTTTGAACAGATGGTGAAAACAAAATCTTGATTTCATTAAATTATCCGAAAAATAAAAACACATTTTCACATATTCAAACTTCACGAATCAATTTATTCTGGAGAACAAAAATTGCCTGTCAACATACTGTCATTTAGAAAACAAGATGTGTTTCAGCTATACGCTGAACCAAGGAGGCAGAATTGAATTTAAAGAAAAAGCATATACTATTTACAATTAATGTTCTTTTGAAGGATGGCTGTTAAAACGTTTCACAAAGGCCTTAAAATTAAAATTGTTTATCAGGTACAACTGACATTTATTTTTACCCAATTCGTCTATTTCCACGATTTTATTTGGCCCTCTTTTTGCATTGGTTGCAATTTCATTTTCTCGATTATTTGGCACAAAATTTCACCTTTTTAAGACTGAGGGTCAAGGTCACTATAACAAAAAATACTGTATTGTCTCCTATGAAATGTGATAAATAGTTAGTTAATTATTAAGGTTTTTAGTTATCGGGAGTGAAATATTTTGCTTAATTAATGTATTTATTCTTCTTTTAATGTTGCGTGAACGAAGTCACAGGTAACAGCTAGTTTCATAATAAAGATGGCAGTACTGAGTATATGTAAATTAATTAGTTGATACTCTTTTATGAAAGTAATACAAGAAATATACATAAATTTTTTAAAGAAAGGAATTTTTAATTAAATTCTTTAATGAAATTTGTAAGGAAAGAATTAACCAAACCGCGGTACGGATGTAGTTGGGATGGCACTATTTGTTTGGTTGAGGGTTGTGTTTCGGTTTGAGGTTTGTCTCATGTGGGTCATATTTGGTAACACAATTTTTCAAAATAAAGTCTACAGCCTTGTTTTAGATGAAGTAAAAATCATATAATTTAATCTACACCCAGAAAAAAGTTTTGTTGAATCAACAACAATTTTGTTGACCCAACAAAACTTTTCGTTTAAATATGGGTCAATGGAAATTTTGTTTTAATCAACAAAAAAATATTGTTGATTTTTTTTGCAATTACAAAAAAAAAAAAAAAAAAAAAAAAAAATGTATCGTCAGCATAAAAATGTTTTGTTAATTCAAGTAAAATGATTCAATTTTACTTGAATTAACAAAATTCTTTTTGTTACATAGATATATGCTATGTGTTATTTTAACAATCTATTTTCTTTTTTCAAGAAAATATATTTTGTTTGTTTAAATAATAAAATATGTTATATTACGAACTTCTTTTGTTTATACTGCAAAAACTTTTGTTAAATGAACCAATCTAAATATGCAATCTTAACTATTTTTTAATTGATTTTCAGCAGTGAATTACGCCTGTAAACCTTGAATAACAACAAGGGAATTTTGATCCTGCTTATTTTCAAGCAAAAATCGAGAGAGTGGAAACTGCCCGAGCCAGGAGTCGATCCCGGGTCCGCAGAACAGCGCTCTGGGACTCTACCACTGAGCTACGAGGAACGATATCCAAGCTCGACATTTCTCACTCTTATATATGTCGGAACGGCTGCAACCGCATCACAAGATGGAAATGTCATCAGGCGCACGTAAATTTCTGCGGAAAACATGAGACGACAATACAAAGCCCAGCATACGGCAACACATAGTTATTTTAATTTTTAATTCATTTTCAGCAGTAAATTACGCCTGCAAAAAGTAGGATAAAAATTCACTGTTATATTTTAACAGTGTACTTTCTTCCAGTACCAGAGTACTTATGTACCAGAGTACTTTCTTCTTGTAAAGATAGAAGAAAGTAATAAATGGGACGGGGGGATTTTTAAAACTACCTTGGTCCGTCTCAATGAAAGAAAGTTTTAATTATCCAAAAATTATGTTAATCCTTTAATTCCCTCAATTAATTTCCCCTTTTATCCCCCAATATAGCTATATAAGTCAAATAAATCGAGTTATGTTCAAAGATTACAGGCGTAATTCACTGCTGAAAATGAGATAGAGCTATTGCAGAAAAATGCAACATAGCAGCGCCACCTGTTGCACGATTTACACCAAAAACTAATTAGCAACAATTTATATCAGGAAGTATGTATAAAATTCCGTGCATTAATTCTTGAGATAGAGCGCCCACAAAATTTTTGTCACATACAGACAGGCAGACTCATTGACAGTCATTTTCCAAAAACAGTCAAATCGTGTTCAGGACCTTCTAAAATCCGTCGGAAACCGGAAGTCAAAAATTTTCATGATTCCCATACTTTCTTCTTGTAAAGTTAGAAGAAAGTAATAAATGGGACAGGGGGATTTTTAAAACTGCCTTGGTCCCAATGAAAAACAGTTTTAATTATCCAAAAATTATGTTAATCCTTTAATTAGTATATAGCTATATAAGTCAAATAAATCGAGTTACGTGAGAGAGTTATGGCTACTATAAAACAATTTAAATTTTGCACAAACAACAAAATTTTGCTGGAATTACAAAATTATTGTAAAATTAAAAAAAAACAGATTTTGTTAATTCAAGTAAAATTGGTGAAATTTTGTTAAAATTTTGAAAGAGTGTTAACAATATATTTTTGTCCAAACATCAAAACCAATTTTTTTTTTTACTTCAACTAAAAATTTTGCTAAAACAACAAAATGTACTCAACAAAACATGTTTTGTTGTTTCAATCAATTCCTTTTTCTGGGTGTAAATAAGCCTACATATTCATTTTCCTAATTAAATGTAAAATTGATATTAGAGATATATTTAAAGAGTATTTTCCATATTTGAATTATAATATGGAATTCGGGTTGTTTTCCATTTGAAGTGCGTGTAGGGTTCGGGTCGGATGTAACCAGAAATGTACAGGACTTACCTGTGAATAACAATAATATAAAATGATACTAAAAAACCCTATGGCAAGACACAAACCTTTGAAGTTAATTTTATTTTTTCTTAATTTTATTATTATTATTTTTTTTATACAAAATTATAAAACTTTTTTTGGGTCAAATGCATAGTACGTATTTAGAAAAAAAATGAGATTCGTTATATATGAAATGCACTTGTAAATCATAAACGATACTTTTACTTTTCATGTAGCCTGCTGCCTATTGCATAAAAAAAAATTAATTAAATTATATCCACTGAAAGAGATCAACGTGCATAGCTTTAAAATTGGAGACAAAAAGAAATTTGGTACAGAGGTATAATCGCAATTTTTCTCAGATTAAAGATACAAGATTTGCTTGTTCTTTCCTTGACGAAAACAAATATTATTTATTCTTTGAAATATTCAAAGCGATTTAATCTAAATTCATTAATAGCAAAAGTATAAATGTCATTTTTACAATAAAAAAGGACTGGATGATATAAACTAGTGTTTTCAAAAAGAAAATTTTTATTTATATTTATAATAATGGATATAAATATTCTTTGGAAAATTAAAACAGAAATGCACTGAAACGTAATTATATATATATATATATATATATATATATATTTGTTTCAGGTATCATAACTTTTAACAGTTTTAGTTAAAATTAGTTAAAATTAACTCTTTTGATTAGTATATTATTCATATAGTGTATTGTTATTTATTATAATTTATCATAAACCCACTTCAGAAAACTGAATTTAAAATAAAAAATTAACCAAGTTAACTGAATTAAAAATTAGTAATTTATCATAAGTAGACAAATGTCAAAGTTCAAGATTATAATGTTACTTTTATTTTTCTACACCAAAAAATGAAACTATCAAATAAAATAAATCCTGAAACACTTTGAACAAGCATAATTTAAATTTAAACGTCAATTTTTGTATTCGAAAGAAACAAGGTATAGTAAAAGAATTTTTATTGTTCAAAGAACGGAATTTTTATATATTCTCTTCTTGAGGGAACGATTTTTAAGATAGAACTTTTATCATCCAGATCAATTTAAAAATAACTCTTATAAGTATTCTCGTAATACAATTTTGCTATCAATCACTGTCTTCCTGCATATTTTTAAGGAGCATAGTACGTGAAAAGTCTTCAAAAAGTAATGAATTCGATGCATTTGAAATATTTTATTAAATTTTAAAAAAAGCCTTTTAAAAAAGTATTTATGGTAAAAAAAAATCCCATAAAATTATTTCGCTTCAAAAGCTAATGGTGTAATTTAATTAAAATGTTTGAGATTTGAAGTGCTGCAGTTTTTAAATTATCGTATTACTCGTTGTAAATTTATACATAAAGCTTTTAGTTTTTCGATTCTGTATTTAGAAGATTTGTTTAAAGTTATATTTGAAAACTTTTTAAAAAATAAAATCGTTTGCTATTTAGCGATTCTTTTAGTTTATCTAAGTGAATTATTCTAAAATTTTGTTACAAAGAAGAAACGCCACCATGTTTTATTATTATTTTTAGTGTCATAGTTAAAAATAATTTATATATAATTATAATAGTAAATTTTATAATTTTTATTACCTTATGTAGTTTTGTACCTTATACACTACTTTTCATATTTATAGAGAGTTAGTATAGAAAATTTTCAAAATATTTTATTAAAGAATTATTTTTACCTTCATTTTTATAAGAATTAATTTCGGATTGTCAATAATACAGCATATAAATAAATACCATTACAACACTTTCTTTTTTTAATTTCAGTAAGCAATGACTTTCATTTACAGTACGGTACGTACATACTGTACTAATGTACAGCACTTGTAAGTACGCTTAATATGTAAAAGTGTTGCCTTTTCATTTAATTAATTAAAAGCTCTTTTTCTTTAAAAATAGTGTTTTCTCCCATTTTCAACATACATACAGTAATTAATTAAAATAGACCCCTTTTTCGAAAAAAAAAACAATTATCCGAATTTTTGATTATCCGAATGGGGTCCGGTCCCTATTGATTCTGATAATTGGAGTTCTACTCTATTACTTTTCATATTTATAGAGTGTTAGTATAGAAAAAATTCAAAATATTTTATTAAAGAATTATTTTTACCTTCATTTTTACAAGAATTAATTTCAGTTTTTTTATTGAATATATTTGTTAAGTCATTGTCAATAATACAGCGTATAAACACCATTAAAACCTTTATTTTTCAAATTTTTAATGCATTTTTTAAAAATATATATCGTATATTTTATGTTCTTTAGAAGTAACGTCTGTATTGCAAGACTATATAGAGTATGACTTCTTAGAGGATAATCTTAATCAATGCATTTTACCTATGAAAAAGAAAAAGGTTTAATGTAAAAAATAAATTTCCGTATATTTAATTAATATTTATATATCGATAAAAATGTTAAATTACTGTTATAAGGTAGACGCACAAAAAAATCAAATGAGCAGAATTTCCGATTACATATTGCTTTTAATTAAAATGTATTTTGTTGTTTAACTAAAACGATATTTTATAACTTCTTAAAAAAAAAATTAGCGAAGCCATATCAAAATGTAGAGTAAACTGACAGAATCTGGGACTGGGGTGTAATTGTCTACTAGTAAATTATTTATTTATTTACATATTTATTTATTTATTTATTGTTGTCCACAAACACTTGTTAGTTGTAGCATCATTTCTTTTTCTATTGTATTTGTTCTGAACCAAGAGGTTAGCATTATAAATAAATAAATGCTACTCAATTATTCCCATTCCCCAATTTCCCCATTTACCCTAATATCTATTACATAACTGCCTATGAAAAAAAATGAAATATTAAAATTTATAGGTAAAAAATACATTTTTAAAACTCTTAGAATAAAACTGTAATATTTTATCACCTTTACAAACTTTATTTCTATAAAAGGTATTAGAAATTAATATTTATTACTACATTCCTTAAGAGCTCAAAGTTTAATAGAGATAAATGACACAAATCGAACTCAATAATAATTAGTTTTAGAATTAATTACTATACGGAAAAGGTTAAGCAATAAATAGAAGAAATATTTCTCTTTTCAAACATTTTCGATATGTCTTTTTGACTTTAATTTGAACTTACATAAATAAAATGAGTATACATTAAATCTTAATTACTTTTGTTTCAAATCATCCCAATTTCTAACTTTTTTTTTCGAAGAATATAAATTTTACTTAAAAAAAACGTATTAACGAGAGACACTTAGATTTTCATTTCTCAATTGAATCTTTTATAATACAAAGCATTTAACAAATATAAATCAATTAAAAAACTTAAAAAAATTCTTAATAAATGTTGATAAGGTATTTCTTTCGGAAATTAATGTTGTCCCCCCAGTGTTTCCTTGCGATAATTGAAAAATAAAACTATTTTAATCGAAATTCTAATTGAAAAATTTTAAATGTGCAATGATGGATACTCAATTAAATTAAATTTCAAATATCAGTGGAGTTATATAATTAAATTTCACCTTTTTCTATGCTATTTCTATTATATATATTTTTTTAATTTATCGCACTTAAGATAGATTTAAAAAAAAAATAAAATACCTTACTTAAAACATTGCTTTCTTCTTTTTCCAAATGCGAATTGCTAAGGAATTCTAGTAGAGCAAATTTTATTAATAAAGATTATATTGTTAATTAGCCCAAGTCAAAGATCCTTTAACAAAAAATGCATTGATAAATTAAAAAAATCATTAGTACAATAAATTATTAAAAAAATAATACAAGTCAGTCTAAGATACATTTTAACATTAAAATAAAAACAAATCTTTTGAGTCGTTTAAACAATGTGTATTCAGTGTAAAATAACAAATTTAAAATCTACTTTATAGATAAAGAATACAAATAAATAAAATGCTAACGATCTCTTTTCCCCCTTATTTTCTTATTCTCTTATTATACAAAAAAATGCACGATTTCTTTAAAAATGACTGCCAGTACAGATACAAAATTGTTGAAAAAGTTTGCAAAATATATAATAGCACATTCACACTATCTTATTAAAATGTGTAATATGCGATTTTAACATGACGTCATTTTCATCTGCAGAAACGTTTCAACTTTCTGTGAAAATGACTCATGATTACATAGTATAGTGAAACTAAAAGACAAAAAATTCTTTGGCTCTAATCCCCGATGCTTTAAGTAAGAAAAACAACTGAAAAATACGTTTTTTTTATGCAATCGTTTTGCAAATATTTCCGTTTTCTGAATTTAATCTCACATATTTCATTTTCAGTGCACTTTAAATATGCAGTTTCTTCTACCTGCATGTACTGTATATAAATACAAATTGTTGTAAATGAATAAAATAAATTTTTTTATCATTACAATAAGAAAACCGTAGCCTCTGTCAATAAGCTCTGGTATGTCTTTAGGAGCACAAATTACTGTGCGACATATTATATATTATTGAAAACATGATAAATTTCATTTTGCATTTTGCAAGTTCAGAAATCATCTACTGTTATACATTTTATGCATAAGGAATGTTTTGAAGAATAAATATTATTTTAGGGATGCGAAAGCTCTTTCAGAGTTATGTACTTAAAAAGTAAAAGCGGAACCGTTAAAAGATCATTCGTGTGTGTGTATATTATCCGTCTGTCAAAAATGCATACAGTGTGGGGTATCGTGCAAAAGATCTCGTAACACAGCACGCAAAAATATATTTGTTTAAGTTTTAGGTATTACATTTTTAGAGATATCGTCGAAAATGTACTGCAAAAATATGCCCCCTCCTGAATTTACGAATCTAGTGAAACTAAAACTATGAAAAAATTAGAGGTAGTAGCAGTTTATTTAAATGTTGCAGAAAAGTGTAGCGATTATCTTTGGTCGTATAGTATTTGAGAAAATCGCCTTTTTCTGATACACAAAAACTTTAATTTGCGAGCTCTTAGTGGGGGAACTGAGGAGTGCTCGATGAACCTGTCGACGCGGAATCATTCAAGGAATGTTGGTAATGATTTTCAAAAAAAAAAAAACATCGGTAATTAGCCGATATATTAATTAAAAACTATCTATAAAACCATGGCACGAACTAAGGCGGCACTGAAACTGTGTGACCTCCTTTCGAAACGGTCTTCGCACAGTGTCAAGTTTAAACTTTGTACAAGTTTTTTGTTTTAAGTTACGCGAATCATAGTGATAAATAGTCAACGTTTTTCATTCCAATTGAATTCAATTATTGAAGGCAATTATTGAAAAATAATTCATAGAATAATTAATTTTTTTAAAGTCATATTTTTTAGCAACAAATGTTTGTAATATTGCAATTAGTAATTAATAAATTTATTCTACGGAACACTTTGTACGCGAGTAATACTCACACATGATCGATTATTTTAACAGGGACTTAAAAATGCTTCTGGCACATCCCATTTTATCCAATCCTTTAAAACAATACTTAGTGCTAGTGACCTAATTAGTCACAAAACTATGCATTAATTTCATAAACAAAAAATATGAGCCTGGGTTATAAGTTTTACAATTCAAAAGCCTGATACAGAAACAGATTTTTTTTCATACTTTTGAATTCATAAGTTTATAACTCAAAGTAGTATTTCTTGTTTTTGAAATTAATGCACAGTTTTGTAACTAATAAGATAACAAGCACTCATTTCTTTTTAAACTAAATGATTGGAGTAAAATGTATTCTTAAGGATCATTTTTTATGTACAGCATTTTTTAATTAAATAATTGTTTTCTCATTCCTAAATTTGTTTTATCATTCAAAACGTACTGCATGCAAGAGAAAAATGGAAAAAAAATTCAACGACCCTCTGCCCTTAATCAATGAAATGTATATATATGTATATATATATATATATATATATATACAGAGAGAGAGAGAGAGACAGGTTGTAATATAAATATAAATATATGTAATATAAATATATTATAAATTATAAAGTTATGTAAAAAAGGTACAGAATTTTACGAACTCGATTAAAAATTTCAGGGGATCAAATTTGAAGAAGTACAAAACTTAAATTTTTATACGGTCCCATACAAAAATTTTCCTTATGAGTATAATGGGACCCATACCCTAATACGTTCATGCACAAAATTTCAGCATTTTATCATAAAATGTCGCTGAGATACAAAAATACATGAATGCTGACCTAAACCACTTTCCGATGCATGGATATGAGGTCACAAAGGGTTCATGTTGAATGATCGCGTTTCAGGTGTCGTACACAAATTACGAACGAAAAAAATGATTGCATAAATATTAATAATTCTGCTATTTAATGGTAAAAACGTATCTAAACTGTTTTATGACGCGTCTGTTGTAATTATGTGACGCACCGATAAGAGGCAGATATTTCCATATGCAAACATTTCTAAGCTGTGTTAATGTCCATTTCCATCAATTTATTCTGTAATTCATGATGAAAAATTTTAGGGTATTCTCCAGGAAGCATAGTTTTGTAAATTTTAAAATAATACTAAAGATGAGAACCATATTTTATTTGCTTATGATGCATTTCTGCGCCGCGTCATCTGCACTCAAGTCACCGTCCTCTGAATACTGCGCGCTCACAAAGAAATCGGCTGTCGCAGGCGGAATTTTTTTTTCAGCGGTTGTACGGTCCCTCGAAATTTAACACCAATAATACGTGTATATAAAAGTTTTCTTTGACTTATTTGATCTCAGAAAAACAAGGCTAAGAAAACTTTTAGAAATTATTGGTATTGAAGTTCGAAGGACCGTTCAAATGCTGAAAAAAAATCAGCGTGCGACAGCCGCCATTTTTGTAAACGCGCAGGCCTAATATTCAGGGGGCGTTGCTCTAGTTGTAAACATTTACATTTTAATTTATGATTAACCCCTCACCAATTTTGTCTAAACATATCTCAGCAACTTGTTATGAAAAAATGTTGAAATTTTCATCATGAACGTATTAGTGTATGGGGCATATTTTACTTATTGGAATTTTTTTACGGGGTCTGTATACAAGTTTAAATTTTGTATTTATACAAATTTAATCCCCTGAAAATGTTAATCGATTTCATAAAACTCTGTACCTTTTTTTCATGTAACTTTGTAATTTATAATATATGCCCATGGACAGCATTGAAGTAATAAAAGCCGAGGTTAGTGTTCTTAGGACACCCCGAACACACACACACTCACATATATATATATATATATATATATTTGTAGGATTCCAGTTTAAACACTTCATTTCCTTTATGACGTGCATGATCATCAAATTAACTGACGCTCTAATACTATTATTATCCATGATTTAAATGCACGAGTTATAAATATTTTGGATCGCGAGATCAAGATTTGAATATCTTCAAAATTAAAAAACGAGCCAGTCTTCTAATTTTTATTGTGAAGCAAGCGTCGAAATGAGAAATAACCAGTAAAGGCACTAATAGGCCTAGTTGGACTTTAGAGAAAATAAATATATTGTATATGTTGGACTAGAAGTGTATTAGCTGTGAAGAAATTATTAGTAAAGTATTGTAAAGTTATCTGCCTAGGACTGTATTAAAGTTTATATTTTGTTATTCAACGTTTAGTCGTTCATATAATTCCAATGAATCAACTGTTTGCATAATATCTTCTTACATATATATATGTAGGACACATCAGAAAACTGTATAAACACTTTAAAAAGTCATAGAAAATTTATTTTCCAAACTACCAGGTTAAAAATCAGGTACAAGAAAGGCCGTAGTATAATTTGAGAAGTAAGTGCACTTGCTGGTCAAACTGAATGTTCCAAATGGTTATACACTGCTCAAAACAATTAAAGGATATTTGAAGTTTTATATAAAATAAAGATATAAACGAAATTTTTTTTGCCGAAAATAGAAGAAGAGAATCACAAATGCAAATTTTTCTGGTTTTCAAACTGTGGAGTATGCAAATTTTTAGTTCGACGTCAAAAACGTCGCTTCAGCGGCAGCGAATGAAATTTGACTTTCAACTGGATAAAAGAGAATGAAGACAAGGATGATCGGCATTCAGTGATTGCTTTGTTTCGATGAGTACGATGTCTCAGCGAAGTCATTTGACTGATTCAGAAGCTTGGAGAATTGTTGGTAGGTTAGAAGGGGGCCAGACTCAAGCCGAAGTAGCGCAAGCCATTGGAGTGTCACAAAGTGTCATTTCCAGGATCTGGAACCGTTTTTTGGAGAGTGGATGTGCAGGGCGAAGACCAGGGCAAGATCTTAGACGGGCAACGACGCCCAATGAAGATCGGTATTTAGCGTTAACAGCTCGGAGACACCGAAGACACCGAAACATGAACGCTACTCTTCTCCAACAACACCTTCGCTCGGCTACAGGCACCACGATTTCAACTCAGACTGTCCGAAACCGGCACCATGCTGTAGGTCTGTATGCTCGCCGACCGATGGTATGTGTTAGATTAACATCAAGGCATCGTCGCGACCGCAGGGAGTGGGCAACCGAGCATGTCAACTGCAGGAGAAATGAATGGAGCAATATTCTGTTTTCTGACGAGTCCCGTTTCTCTGTGCATCCGGATAATAGGCGTATTTTCATCTGGAGGGACCGTGGCAGTAGGAATAATCCTGCGTTCGTGCACGAAAGTGTCAGATTTGGCGGTGGAGGAGTGTTGGTGTATGGTGGCATCTCCATTGACGGGCGCACTGACCTCTACATCATTCGAGATGGAGCTCTGACTGGTCGCCGATATAGGGATGAGATCCTCAGACCTATTGTAGTCCCTTACGCTGCAGCAATCGGAGATAACTTCATTTTAATGGACGATAACTGCAGGCCACATCGTGCAAACCTGGTGGAGGATTTCCTTTTCGAGGAAGGAATCGTTCGAATGGAATGGCCAGCGTGTTCTCCAGACATGAATCCAATCGAGCACGTTTGGGAGGCTCTAGGAAGACGAGTTTCTGGCCGCCAACAACCCCCACAAACTCTCCAAGAACTGGAAAGAGCTCTTCTGGAAGAGTGGGGCAGAATACACCAACTCGTCATTAATAGCCTCATTGAGTCCATGCCTCAAAGGTGTTCAACGTTGCTGGCCGCCCGTGGAAACCATACCCCCTACTGAAAATGATTTTCTTTGAAGAAAACACCTTTTCTTATTCTTTTTTTCTCATATGCACAAATTGTGTTTTTTTCCTTTTGTACACAAATGTGCAATAAAATGCATTTTTTTCTGCCAAACATGTGTAATTTATTCTCATATAACCTACTGTGTCTGTCGACCATGTATCAATCAGCTAAAAAGTTTCCCAGATACAAAATCCACCTAAAACTGCAATATCCTTTAATTGTTTTGAGCAGTGTATTTTTGAGTAGTCACGACTGATTTTGTACTTCGCAGCAAAGTGTCCAATGGGATTTCTGCGCGCAACACTTGAATGTCATCCCAAAGTGACTTAAGTTACGTGGTTTACGAATGTTCACCTCATCTTTTACTGTACCCAATAAGAAAAAATCGAGCGGCATAAGATCTGGAGAGGGTGAAGGAAACTCGATTGGTCCCTGGCGTCCTATCCACTGACCTGGTACATTTTGTTCCAGGTATATTCACACATCTCTGTGATAGTGCGGGGTGGCGCCATCTTGTTGGTAATTTTTCTAGGAAAATAAATTTTCTATGACAGATCAAAGTTTGTAAACAGTTTTCTGACGCACCCTGTATATATATCATGAAATTTTTATAAATAATAACCATTAAACCACATAAATAATTGACAATAGACAAACCGATAATTACAATATAATACATAAATATACTAATTAGTCCAGCAATGATATAATCAGGATACTCATAAACCTAAAAGAAAGTGCCCAAGCATAAGGTTACATCCAAATATCAAGAAACTCAGATGTAGAAAAAACATATGATATTGTAAAGCAGTGGCCAAAATTGCGACAATCAATGTAGGAATTAACAGTAAGCATCACAAAAGCAAGTGATTAAGTAGCATATGTACACAAAGATATATTGAAAATAAATAAATAAAATTTATATATGAAATATATAAATACACAACTAAATACGCAATTGCAACTAAAAAAATATGTATTTTAATTATGATTAACTTATTTTGATATATACAGATAAATATATATATATATATATTATTTTTATGCAACGATTTTTAACGCATTGACTGTCATAACAAACAAATATGTGTGCCAGAAATATTTTCCGTGTCTCCATACCGCATGCATACGCGCGTCATTAATATTTTCATTGAAAGCAATTTATTTCTATTAAACGTTACTACTGATAATTTATTACGACGTATTTAATAACAGAACACCGTGAACCCCTACAGACATGCGTAATAATTTACGCTGGTAGTTCAAATAGAAAAAAAAAAATTTCATATTTTTAAACTAAAAATTCCTAAAATTAACACGTTGTATAAAATTAGCAAACATTGTCGTGACTGAGAATCGTAAATAAACACTAATAGCAGATTTGTAAATGTCTGCCAAAAAATCCGCTTCATCACTGTCTGTGGCGACCAACGTTAGTTAAAACAAAAGTTAATCTCCACAAAGAAACTCTTACATACAAACTCCCTGCATACTTTTACTGGAATACCGTGCCTGAAAATTATTAATCTACAATTCAAAAATTTAATAAATTCAATCTATTTTAAATAACTATCTCAAGTCATAAAAACACTTACTGCGTCAAAATGGTATTTTAGTTTAAAATGATGAATTCAAAAGGCTGATAAGTTTTACAAAATTGGTAATTAAGATAAAAACTTTGAGAGTTAAATTGCTAAAAGTTTTTAAAGTACTTTAAATAGCGGTTTAATATTCAACCTTTTATCCGATTTTGTATGAAATGTAATTCTTATTTTAAAGTATTGTATTATTAAATTATAAAATTATAAAAAGAATTAAAAATATCCTGTTATCAAAATTTGAATAATTAAGAATTTAAAATTTAGTGATTGTTGAGAGTCATGGTGTTTCAATAATTTCAGTATTTTTAATAGTGCTCTATTTTTTACGTATAAAGCTTCTAAATATAAAGCTTTTGATTTATGTTCAGGGCATTGTCATATTCTAAAGTTACACATTTCCTTAAAAAATGTATGACATTTTTTTATTACAACTTTTGATTTAGATGTCTTATTACCTTAAATAAATGGATTCGGAACTTCCATTAAAAACAAGGTAAAAAGCCATTACGTATTTTAAACCTTTTATTTACCCCAGAATATTTTTTTGTCATCTATATTTTAAACAGTAATTTTACTTAAAATATCACTATTGGCTAATTCCATGCGTGGATGTAGCATCAGTCACAGAGCTGTAAATGGCTGCGGTGTTTGACTACCAGTATTATAGTAAAAGAAAATTTGACTTATTCAATCCCCATATATCTACAATTAAATACAGTGACATTTTTTTAAAATACCGGTGGCCAAGAACGGTAAACTTTTGCGGCTATGTGAATTACACTACATTCACGCATGGAATTAGCCTATTATAATTAATATTAATACATATATCACAGTGTAAGCATCATGATGTAAGTTCCTACGGTTTCTTTAATTTGTTTAGCGTATAGGCTCGCATTAGAAAGGAAAATGTTAGGTTTAACCTCTATCTCCGTAATATATAAATGCCTCTCGCATTAAGTGTTTTCCTATACAAAACTTGGAAGACAATTTTTTTCCAGAGTACAGGGTCATCTATCGGTGACAACTGACACGATCTTTCAATACATATTAGTACATAACGTAAACAAAGGCTGTAATCAGAATATTTATATGGAGAGTTAAAAAAATTGTAATTAATTTCTAGAATTTCACAAATCTATTTATTGCCTTTTCTTTTATAAATACGAATTTAAATTGTTTTAGAAACTGAGATTTTTAATTTAAAATATTTGTTTTTTAATATAAAACTTCTTTTTTTAATGAATTATAATATATAAATTAATAACACTCATGGATTTAATACCTTTCTTATTCAAATAAAGAGGATTTTTAAGTCACGCGAGTTGTTAAAAATCTTCTGTTTTCAATGTCTGATTATTCATCTCTGTATATAAAAGAATACTATAAATATAAATTGCATTTATTGTCAGGGATATCTTTAGGAATACTGAAAAGGGATTGAAAAGTTTGGCTACTGAAAAGGGTCCTTCTTAAATGCTTTCATTTTTAAACGAACCCTTCACATAATTTTTCATCGCAAAACTCAACCTTTCCCAAAATTCTTTGTTTTAAAAATAGACCTAAAAAAAAAAACTTTTTTTTCACCTGCCTTTCAGAAATAATATATTAATTCTCCGCTTCCAAACCGAATCTTTCACAAATTTAATCATTTAAAAATATATGTGACCTGTCACAAAATAACTGAATTTGTCAAAGAACATATTACTGAACTTTTTTATACGTAAAAAAGTTCCTGTGTAAAGGATAGATACATACACAGAAGCGTGAATATAACGAAAATTTCCAATTCACAAAATTCTGACTAGAATTTTCATAAATATAAAATTGCTTTTCACTGTTTTACAAAAACAGGACCCTGTGAAAAAATATGGGCAGATCCTGATTGCAGTAATAAAACTAGCAAATCTCCAGATCAGGGCCTCAAACGTCAATTATGCTGCTTTGTTTTGAAATTGTTTGATTTTTATTTAAAACATTCAACCCTCAGTTTTACGGAGGTAGTGGATTAACTAATCGAAAGTTTACCGAATCAATAATAAAGCGATCTTAAATTCAATTAGCTAATTAATATGTTAGACACCATTTTGGCGATCAAAACTAAAATTGTATCAACATAATAATAACAACCTTAAATATTAAATTTTGTGCGATTCCATTTCATACATGCCGAAATATAGTTATCTCGTACACAAATCGTGTAAAACACGATATAAGAACTTTCTCGCTAACTAAATATGAAGTTTAATATGTTTCTATGCAATATTTCTTGATATACAGCGCCAGCATAATCTTTGTAACACAGATACATAAAGACATGGATACATTTGTCCAAAAGAAAACAAATAGCACTCATGACATCCCAAGACACGTTAAATCATCAAATATATGAAGGCAAAAAATTTCAATCTCACAATAATTTATTCGTGTGAATATACGAGAAAGAGACTTTAAATGTTTTACGTTGGAAGTTGGTGTTTTCACGAAAAAAATACACCAATTCGTTTGATTAAAATTCCAACTTCCGAAGTTACATTCAAACCTAATTTTTACTTACTTATTTAGCAAAGGAAAATATCAAACATTTGAATTAAACATTAGTTTATGAACACATGTAAAATGAATACATATCTTTTAGATAAACAAGGGCTGTTTTTGTCCAAATGTATTAAAAAGGAACATTTTGTAATACATTTTTAACAACATATCTTAAATTGTAATTGAAATAAATATCAGAAATTAAACTCATTTCTTTTCAGATTCTTTCAAAAATTGAGAAAATTAAAATTTTCTTATTCAAAAGTTTTTGCTAATTTTTAATTTCAATGTGGGTTTACAGAAAAGTAACGATTGCGTTTTTAATGTTAATTATTTCACTAACTTCTAACTTCACCCTTCGAACTCTTTCAGGAACAAAAATTATAAAATATTTATAAGTGGGAAAGTTAAATTTCCGTTTCTTACCTACATTTTTTAAAACGTTAAGCACATAACAAACGAAAAATTTCAATTAAAAAGAATTTAAAATAAAAAGAGCAATCCTTTATCACTGTTGATAAAAATAATTATTAAGGAAATTAAAGCTGTTCAAGTGTTTTCCAGGGAGAATTGCAAAATGTTATTTTAACAGAAAATGCAATTTAAAAAGATAAAGTTGAAGTGATGGGTATTAAATTAAAATAAACAGCTCATCTGAGAAATATTAAATTCTGTAAGTTTAACTCATTTTCGTTACAGATTATATTTTAAATTTCTTCTTTTCTGCTGTTTCTGATCGATCTGTAGAAAAAGAAAACAATAGAAAATATCTAAAATCCCACTTTGACTTTTTAACGGATATATGTATAGTAAGTCGTATTCGAACAGATTCTGTTATTTATGGCTTCATATATTTCAAGTAGAAATTTATTTAGGAAAAATGAACTGGCAAATAAAAAACCCCAGAAAATTGTGAGAGTATTGTAATTAAATCTAAAAATGTATAATCTTGTTCGAAATTTGTTTATATTTAGCTAAATTCCAACATAAGGATTCTTTATTTTATAGAAAATATAACAAATATTTAGAATAAGATGAAAAAGAAATAAAAAAATTAGCTAAAATAGGGAATTTCTTGCCACTGGTGATAAAGAAAATTATTATGTAGGTTATGTAGTTTATTATGTAGAAAATTAAATTTATTCAAATACTTTCTCCCAAAAGTTAAAGAAAAAAATATGTTTTAATGAAAGATTCAACTGAAGAAGAAAATGTTTAAGTAATGGATATTAAAATAAAATAAACAGCTCATCTGAGAGGTATTAAATTCTGCAAATCTAATTCATTTTCGCTACATTTTATCTACTTCATTTTTTCTGTTTGTGTGATCGATTGTTTAAAAAAAACAGAAGGAAATATCTAAATTACTGCTTTGATTTTTTTTAGCGGACATAGATAGAAAGTTTCAGTAGAGCAGATTCGGTTATTAATCGCTCGTATATTTCAAAGAGTAATCTATTTACCAAAAAAGAAATTTACAAATAAAAAGAAAATTTTTCCAAAAAAAAAGTAAGTGCATTGTATTAATATAACAAAAATGTGTAATCATGTTAAATATTAGCGTACATTCAAGCCAATATCAGCAGACATATACGTGATTTATTTTATAAACAAGGAATATAATAATAATAATAATTAATCAGTAATTCGCTCTTATTACTCAATTCCCCTGCTCTAACCACTGATTTAATTATCACATAGTTAAAAAAAAATTATATGTAGTCTTTATCCATTTTAGAAACCGTAGTTTGGTGCATAATTAAATAATGTCTGTAACAATTGTTGACTAATGCTGTAACAGGTTGACTTATTTCATTAATAATTTCCCCCGATGCGAAGAGCTGTTTTTTGCTCCCGGATCACTACTCCGTATTAAGCATGACATTGCAAATGCTTCCCTGGATAAAGAAGCAGTATGTGAGAACTGAAACCACGGTTGCTACACATATAGCAGAATTAAATCCGCTGACTTTTCCAGGTGTATTTAAATAAAATTCCAGTGTAGTCATGTATTTCATGCTGGACTTGTTAGAGAGAAAATAAATATTACATCATTCGAAATCACTAAAATTTTGTAAATACAGATGACCTGATCAAAAGCTCCCTTTCTAAATATCTCCTTACAAAACTTTATTTCAATATGTCATCTACAAAGGGAAAAATTTGAGGAAAACCAGTTCGACAAAAGTGTCTCAAAAATAAAGTGAAATATTTGATTTAGACAGAGAGACAGAAAGACTGAAATCAGAGGAATTGGCAAAGGCGATGGCAGACTGAGTAGAGCTGCCAATCTATATAATTTATATCTATGTTATGTTGAAAAACTGAAAACAAATGAAGTTAAATTAAAGCGTGTAAAAGGGCAACCTATATATATTTCTTTTAAATGCTAAAAGGTGTAAATTAACAACATAATAAATACATAGAAAAATAAATTTATTAGGTTGTTTGACAAGCTCCGACTCACTCGGAGCCATTTTTAAAAACCTAATAAAAGTTATTTTACTATGTATTTATTATGTTGTTAATTTACACCTTTTAGCATTTAAAAGAAATATATTGTTATAAGGTATTATAATTTATTATACTGGGCAATCTATATTTCAAATAACATCAACAAATATTTCGTAATTATATTTTATATTAAAACTACACTTAATAGTATTTTAAAAAGTTGGTAGCCAGAATCTCATGATATAATTCGGAGATAGGAAAGGAATAAATATAAAGAGGGAGAGAGACTGACCGAGAAATGTATAGATAGACAGACGGAAAAAGAGATAAAGAGAGAAATTGTATTTTCTGTGTAGAGTTATCCTCTTGAACATCGAATTCCAAGAGATCTAGAGCAACTCTAGCCCATAGAATATCTTTTTTTTTTTTTTTTTTTTTAAACAGAAAATTTGCAAAACTTTACGATACCAAATTTTCGATGATTTATTTTGGATTATGCACAACAAATCTTATTTTTTAAGAAGATAAATTTTGAAATATTTCAAGTTGTTTTGGAACTGAAGTTTTTCTTATATTACGCTAATTGACAACTTAATTTCAATATAATCTGAATTTTCACCTTGAAAACCAGTATCCTAAAAGTTTCTATCTTAGAAATATAATCAAGGTCTAAGAGGAAAATGTTAGTAGTTTTTAAATCAAAATTTTATGAAAAAATGTTACTAAACATGGTGTTTCTGATATATAAAGCAATTTATCTGAAAACATATAATAAAATAAAATGTTCTAGTCACTGAACTAACTATTCAGCATTATTATGAAAAATAATAAACATCTATCAGCATTAAAATATTTTAAAAATGAAAATACAATGTGTGATTTACAGTTTGTTACTTGAAATGTTAAAAAAAAATATTTTATAGCTATATTATATATGGAATGTTATCAATTACCACACACACACAAAAAAATGATAGACATTTTTAAACAGGTTTCACTAAAAATATATTTCTTTAAATACTTTCTCTTTATCTTCAATAATTTCATGAATAATTCTTTAAACTTATTTCAGTACTCTCCACCCTCAGCAATATTTCAACAGAAAACCTAGTCTAACAATTCTCTCATGTGTAAATCACGCCCAAGATTTTTATACAAAAATAAATAAATAAACAAAAAACTTTTCTAAATGGCAAAATAAACACAGTAAAGCTCTATTAAGAACCTACTTTTAATATGCTATTTTAAAAATTGCCCCACAATAAATTCCCCGAACGCACGTTGCACTAGTAGAAAGACAGCTTCTGAGGCGAGATTTATAGCCCTGTGTGATTTAAATTTTGTGGATAATTGCAGCTTCTTTACCATCAAGATAAAATGTGTAAAGAGCGCAAAGCTCAATGCAGTTACTTTTTTCCCCCGTTTAGTTTTATGACTCTTTGTTTAAGAAAAGAAATTTACTATCGCTGTATGCGGTGCTATGATTTATTCTAGCACTGTTTTAGTCTTTAGTAAATTTGTGGAATAAACGGCGTCCTCTTCTTTAAATTTAATTCGATTGTTCCGAAACTTATGTTTTTTTAAAGCAGGGTATTGATAATGGAAGTACATAAATTTATTGTGGATCATTTTAAGATGAAAACGCTGTGATTTTAATTTTATTGCTTTGCTATTGTTTGATATATAGCAACAAAATGCTTACTATCGCTAACTTTGTTTTTTCCACCTTAGGTAGTTATTTTGATATTTTTTATGATAAATGTAAGTAAAAATTAAAAAAAAAAAAAACAATACCCATTTTTTGTTTTCAAGATAATAATCTGTTAAAGGTAATTTAACACGTAGATCATCGATTTTAAACTCTAAAATCAATTAGTGCTCATAACTGCTCCTAATTATTTCTATTAAAATAAAATGGTTTGCTTTTTCGTCTAAGGCAATCCTTTTGTGTTGTGTGCAAAAAAAAACTTTTGTACAAAAATGCTGTTGTACTTCTAATACAGATAAATTGTTCAAATTATACTCGATCGACTGCTTAACTGTTTTTAATTATTGGAATAGTTTGTTATTTTGCTATCGCTTTATGCGGTGCTATGATTTATTCTAGCACTGTTTTAGTCTTCAGTAAATTTGTGGAATAAACGGCGTCCTCTTCTTTAAATTTAATTCGATTGTTCAGAAACTTATGTTTTTTAAAAGCAGGGTATTGCTAATGGAAGTACATAAATTTATTGAGGAGCATTTTAAGATGAAAACGCTGTGATTTTAATTTTATTACTTTGTTATTGTTTGATATATAGAAACAAAATGCTTACTATCGCTAACTTTGTTTTTTCCACCTTAGGTAGTTATTTTGATATTTTTTATGATAAATTTAAGTAGAAATTTAAAAAACAATATTAATTTTTTGTTTAACAGATGATAATTTTTTTTATGAAGGTAACTTAACACGTGGATCATCGATTGGCTGTTGTACTTCCAATAGAAATAAACTGTTAAAAATTTTAAAACAAAGGTATAGGAAAGCTACCTTTTCCTCCCGGTACAGGCCGGAAGGACTTTTTTTGTTAAATTTGTCTAATAGCTTTTTTTCAAGCAGGTGGGCTCAGAGGGGTTGTCACAATCTTAATGAGGACTCAGAACCATTATAAATATTCAAGCACCCTCTGAGATTTGAACCCCGGGCATTCGAACAGCAGGTTGCACTCTAACTACAATACAAGCATGCGAGCTGAATAAGTTTGTAGATCATATTTAAAAGACAGATTCTAAATAACAGCAAATAATATTTGCATACATAAGATACATTGCTGATTAGCTGACAAATGGGAAAATTTTAAATTACTTCTTAAAATGTGTTTGTTTTCGATTATAAAATAACTAGATCAAGGAAATCTTACTCTACACAAAGTTGAGAAATATTCCATGCATTTGTGAATTATCAAAAGTAAAGTATTTATTTAAATACTAGCTGATCATCCGTC
Organism: Maratus michaelseni; assembly: GCA_963931845.1. NCBI lineage: Eukaryota > Metazoa > Arthropoda > Arachnida > Araneae > Salticidae > Maratus > Maratus michaelseni. The sequence goes on from OZ007587.1 coordinate 323,265,894, forward strand.
CGGTGTTGGCTGGAAATCAGTAGCTTTCTTTTGCAATTTCGATAAAAATAGTCATTTTTGGCGCGCATTCTGTTCTAAACAAACCTCTTTCCGAGCGAAACTCCGGCACTCGCCCCCGCTGCCTCCGGCATTGTATAGAAGGCGTGCTACGCACACGCTGCAATTTCGTTTGGTTTCAATTTCCACCACTAGGAGGAGCGACATCAACATAGTTAGTTATCTATATCTTAATTTGTTCATGTTAAGTTTAATGAACCAATCTCCGTTGAAGGAGATTCCAAACATTTTTAGCGCACTTTGGTCGAAATATGAAAATGCCCTAGATCGACCACTTTTAACCCCCCCCCCCCCACAGCCCTAGATCTCCCACACCCCATCAGCTACCGACATTAGGGTGGAGCGAAATATATATATATATTTTTTTTCTTTTTTTTTTTTACAAAAAACGGGTAGGTGCCAAAAGTTGCCTTTATACTAGTACATCCAATATCTGAAATTTTACCGCTGAAAAAAAAAGCCTTGAGTCTGCGCTTTTGGTCCAAATGGCGAAATTTTGTGCAAAATTTGAAAATTTTTCAAAAAAAAAAAATAAAAATTTTCTGTAGAACTGATTATGATTTTATAGTGTCATTTGAACCTTTATTAATAAAGATTTAAAATATTGAAACGATAAAACGATATCTTTATTATTTTTAACTGGAGCAAAACTGACAAATTTCTGTAAAAAAGGGGCGTTGCCATTGTGGTACAGCATACAACGACACGTTGAAAAAAATTAATAGAAAGAAGATTAAATAAAGCGAAGCACCGCAATTAGAAGATGTTGCATGTGAAATTGAAATAAACGAATCAGTATGCAATGATTCAATAATAGATACAATTGAATTATCATCTTCATAATCCTGTACCGAAACTCGAATGAAGTTTGAAACTTTTTCTAGAGCATGTGATAGCTATAGAATTTCTGATCGGTCTGCTGCAGTTCTTGCTTCAGCGGTTCTTCAGGATTTTCTATGTACACCAAATGACACTGGAAAACACAATGTACCCGTACCCGTTACAGAGGTTTTACAGAGACCCGTTTGCAAGGTAAGGCGTGAAAGCGAATCGGTTTGTTCATCTCAACGTAAAGAACAGAAACCTAAAACAGAAATAAGAGCCTTATATTTCGACTCTTGAAAAGAGGGCACAAAGTATAGAAAAGAGAAGTGATAAACATGCGTATCGTAGAATTATGAAAGAAGAATGTGTTACTATCTTAGAAGAACCTGGCTCCAAATATTTGGGGACTAATTTTGCCTAACATGTCTTCATCTGGACCATCAAAAGATATATTTAAATGCATATCAAAGTTTTTAAAAGATGAAAATATTGATTTGTCCAGCCTCTCATGCTTGAGTTGTGAGGGATGTCCGGTGTCCTGTAAATACGGGGAAGCATACTGAAGTAATCCGTCGAATGGAAGAGAAGCTTGCAAGACATATGCAATGAATCATATGCCAGCTCCAATTAAATGAATTGCCTCTGCATCATTTGTTAGGCATGATCAATAGGAAAACTTCTGGCCCAAATGTATTAGGGAAATCCTTGTCCACGTGCCATTCGATCCCTATTGCAGTTTTTGAACCTTTAGAAAACATATCTCTGAAATCGATGAAAAGGCACTCAGCACAGACCAGAAATACCTGCTGGACATTTGCAAAGCTATTTCAGCAAGATATTGCTCTAAAGAACTAGCGAATAGGAGCCTAGGAAAATTTTCCCACGTAATATGGCTCACAACGGCGAATAGAATTATTCACCTTAATTATTCGCATTGACTGCGCGTCAGAGTCTCTATTTTCACTCACAAAGTATGTGATCTAAGTTTATGCCCCAGGATGGTTTACCATCAAATGTAATCCACAGCTAAAGAATGTATCTAAAACCTTATGTGAAATTACTCAGCTACTAAACAACACAGCAGACGCCATAAAACGAATAGTTAAAAAAATTATTTAGAACAATGGTTACTTTGCACACTCAGATATAATTCTGATTGCAATCACATTAAACAACTGGCTGCTCATCCCATAATAAATGCAAGAGGTAGAATAAATGATGACATACGAAAATTTGACAATCAATATTAACTGACAATCAACATTGAAGCAGATGATTATATAAATCTAATTGATTGGAAAATTATTGCGGTAACAGGACCCCCAATCACTATGCATTTATTGGATGCAAGTTTGTTGAAGATAATAGACGGCTATATAGATTCCCGTACTAACATCCCCAATGAGTTACTTTGCATGCCTTCTCATACTCAAGCAGTAGAAAGATACGTGAAGGAAGTCACAGCCAGCATCATCCAAAGTCTGTGGATACGAAAGAAGAGATGAATACACCAAGACTAGGTTGATATACAGAAAAATCGTGCCAGTCTGATAAAAAAATCACAATTCATTGTATAAATAAAACATTGTGTTCAGATGATAGGGTGGTTGTGCTGGTTACGAGTGGGACATGATATGCACCCTCCTCCACTCCTGGGTAGTTGTAAAAGCAACTAGCGAAGAGCTGCATTGAAAACAACGATTCGTTGTATGCTGTACCAGAATGGAAACGCCCATTTTTTACCGAAATTTGTCAGTTTTGCTCCAGTTATACAGAATAAAGATATCGTTTTATCGTTTCAATATTTTAAATCTTTATTAATAAATGTTCAAATGACACTTTTAAATCATAACCAGTTCTACAGAAATATTAATTTTTTTCAAAAAATTTTCAAATTTTACCCAAAATTTCGACATTTGGACCAAAAGCGCAGACTAAAGGCATTTTTTTCAGCGGTAAAATTTCAGATATTTGATGTACTAGTATAAAGGCAACTTTTGGCACCTAGCCATTTTTTGTAAAAAAAATTCACTTTTTTCGCTCCACCCTAACCGACATGGAATCACCATAGTGTACGATGGGAGACTCGAGGCTATTACCACACACAAAGACCATTGGTCTGTGTTGTGTAATTGTGACTGCTAAGTGAAATATAGGGATACATACGTCTATTTATATGTATATATATATCTACATAGATTTAAAAAGAAATCTATTCGAAATTCAAACGTATAAACGAAACTGAACAAGAAAACACACATGAAAGAAAATAAGTTCACTAATTAGTAATCACATTATTGTAAGGCTTCCAGACAATACCGCCTCACAAGTGGCTGAGAGGTTCTGCTCTCAAAGCTGGTAGACGGGAGGTGCTGGATTCAAACGCCTGTCGTGCTCGTCGACCTAACCGTTCGGAGTTTTCCGTGGTTTTCTTCAAACCTTTCTGTAAATACGGGTTAGGATCCCTTTGAAAGACCCCACGGAGGGCACTAACCCTAGGGCCTATATCCTTCGAGTAGGTAATCGGTCTTCATAAATCAACCAACCATCCAGACAATGCAACTTAGAATCATTGGTGGAACTCCTAATTTAACTTTCCCAAGTAAGATACCCTAACGTGATACTATGTATTGAATGGTAATCCTTAAATAACTGTGTATATTTTATTTTAACTCGTTTATAACATATAAACCTCACATGATGTTCAACATTTCTTGAGAAATATAACAATGGATGGAAAGAATGATTTTCTTTTCAAATATTGAATTTGAAAATCCACCATTTAAAATTTTGTTTCTGTTCTGGGCGAGAAAAGGCTTTCTCAGAAATGTTTGTCTTTCATTTGAATAAGAACATGACAAAAAAAACATGTTTTTTCTTTTTCTTTCTAGTACGGTGTCCAAAGATTAAAGTACCAGAAAAAATATTTATTAACTATTAAAACTAATTGTTAATACTTGTAAATCTTCTATCAGGTTCATTTTCTATTTTGTAAAAATATGCAATTTTTTTAAATTCAATATTATTTAAGGTAAAGCTAGGATAGTCTGCGCACAATTCAAAAGAATAACAATAAAAAATCTAAATATCAATTTTTTGCTAAACTATCCGTGAATAATTTTCACTTCGTTTGTTTTTTATGCATTTCCATTGCTATTTTGTTGTTATGTTGTAATTTAATAGAACAGTTGTAATAAAACCAAGAAAGTTATTTTGGGCAATCTGTCCTTACAGGGTTGGTGTGATTGCGCACATAGGTAGGAGAGATTGTTACTAATAATAACTACAATTAAATTGTTAACAATAATAATTACACTTAAATGACATTGTTGTAAGGTTTTTGTGAAAAAATATTATTGTATTATGAGTGAATATTTCAACCTAATGATTAAAGAATCAGAAAAAGGAAATAATTTTAAAAACGATTAAAAAATTTAAATTAAAGGGAAAAAAAATTAAAGAATCAGAAAAAGCAAGTCCAGATAAGATTAGAAAAAAACATTAAGTTACTTGAAAACTCATTTAACTTAAAATTAGTCCATTTTCATTTTTCATTTTTTATGCAAATTTACCAATAACCTGCGTAATCTCTCCTAGCATAGAAACTAATGGGAACGACGCGCCATCTTTCCTAAGTAGCAGATGTGCAAACTCTCCAATTTCGGTAGGAGAGATTGGGCGGCCTTTTATTTAAACATGGCCGCTACTAAAACGAACCGTTGATGTTCACATTGTTAGTCTAGATTAGTAGCTTATGAGAAATGATTTAAATTTAAAATATTTTATACTATTGACATTGTATAGAAATTCTGACGAATAGCTATGAAAGTTCAAGCACTTACTTTGGGAAAACAAAACAAAATAGCAATGCTTTATCTTAGACGCTCAAAACAATCAACGTGCACTTTCAAGTAGACTCTCCACTACTGCTGTTGTACAACTACCTGGAGTCGCTGCTCCCTCACTCTACTCCTTCCCACCAAACCTCTATATGCGCAATCGCTCCGACCGCACCATCTCTCCTGGATTTACCTTATATTTAATAATCCATTTTAAATCTAGTTTATTTGCTAAATTGGTTTTTCACTCATTTAATAATACTTCATTAACTTTAATAATAGTTCAATTAACTTAGCCTACCCAAGCGTGATACCCTCATATGCAGTGCCGTACAGACAGTCCACGGGCCCCGGTAATAACGCCAATGCGGGCCCCTACCATAAATATGATACAGTAAAACCTGCTCAGACAAGAACACAAACGACAGATTAAAAACACAGGTTTAAACAGGTTTTTTTCATCTTAGAAATTATAAACGTATGGTATTTTTTTGGGTGGACCATGATGTTTTTCTGTATAGAAAACTTATTTACTGTATTAGAAAATAAATTTGCAAAATATTTGCTAACATTAAAAAAAATAATAACAAACATTCAGACTATAGTAAATACAAATAATTGCCCTCAACCATTGCTCATTCAATTAATATGTTTAGTTAAATTCCTGCTATAAAGCAAACATAAAAGGTTATAAATTACAAGCTTAAAATACTTTTACTTCATTAGTTGGGTAGGTTGGACTGACAGCGTTATCTATTGCTTTATATGTATAGGAATCGCTTACACAGTATTACAATTCATAAAATTTTCTATACTTAATTAAGTTAAATCATATTACTAATGGGATTTTCAAGTTGTTTACCATCAAATCTTGACGGGTACTATCTAGTTTTCTTCTAAAAGTGCAGAAATATAGCTTACCATCCATGGGTTCTTTAAATGCGTATTTTGCACGAAAACAAAAATTCAGTTGCCAGACGAGAATTTATTCTTTCAAAAAAATATTATTGTAAAAATAATTTCTCTATGCAGACGATTTTTTTACACTATAATAAATGTGTTTAAAAAATGTGCGAATAGCCTCTGTAAAACAGCATGATATTACTTGATTTTAAAATATTTGTCTTCTTTTAAAAGAAAGGGAAAAGAACCAATACGTTCATTGTTTTTAAATGCTTTATTAATTAAAAATCACATGATGAATGTTATCGAGAATGCATATTGGATTCAGAAATATTTCATGGGATGTTAAATTACTCTTTTTAAGTTATTCATTATTTAGCAGAAAAAATAAATTTATATACATAAATAACATAAATTTATAAATGCTGATGCCATAATATATATGTGAATATTGGGATAGAGGTAAATACAAACTTTAATTAAAGTATAACATGAGTTTCATGTTCTAGATTAAATGTTAAATATAATACAATACTATTTACAGACTAAATTATGGGAAGGGAGGATTTGCAATTATCTAACTGCGGGTATTTCGGTAACATTTGGCCGTGTTTCGACACGATTCGATCATACTTGCTCTCAGTCTCGAAAGAGTACATGACCCGTCCGATCATTTACACGTACTGTTTAAAACTGAACTTTTCTGTTCCCAGGCTGGTAAGGCCAAAAATGTATCTTAGCATTCCTTGTGGCTTGCGGTATGTCGACGTCACAGCCTGACAGTCAGAATTGCTTGTTGCCATGTGAACTTGGTGGGAACGCTTAACCGCATACACACACACATACATATATATGATACATTATGTATTTTATGTATCATATGATATATATGTGATATTTGGTATTCTAAACATTAATATTTCTTGTTTTATAAAAGGCAATCTGTGGAAGATTTTTTTAAATATAATTTTGAAGCGAATCTATAATTGCTATTATTAATATCAGTATTATGTATATTATGTAACCGTAGTATATAAGTAAGTGCACTACTAACTTGTATGCATTTTTATTACTATCACTGAAAAAAAAATAAAGATTTAAATTAATGAAAAGGCAACATTTGTAAAGACATATGACTTTTTTTCTCATGTAGTATGCTATACTACCACATAATTCATATACTATTCATACTTGATTCAAGGAGCCATGACAAGATAGATAAAATGACCTTGACCCCCCCCCCCCCCCAAAAAAAAAAAAAAAAGGCAAATATTTATAAAATATTTTCTGACAACCTGTTCACTATTTCATACACACACGCAATTTTTTTTTCAACATTTATACAATTTATTTAATATAAAGAAGCCATTTATCTATTTTTTATATACAAACATAAGTAATTTATTTAATACATGTAATCAGTAGTAATTCATACAAGCATAAAAATTCATCAGGTTTGTCTTCGTAGTTATTTATGTCGTTCGGCAAAATAATATCACTATCTGAAACCCAAATTGTGCCAAGCATACAAATAAATAAATAAATAAAATAAAATAAATATATAAAACCGCCAAGACTCCTATTTCAAACATGTACTTACCAAAATATATACTTTTAAATAAAAAAGAAAAGCACTAAGCTGGGAATTTTCGTACTTAGCTATTGCTGGGATTAATAAAAGAATTACTGAACTTACTGATAGATGGCAGCACTAGGAAAATAAAAAATGAAATAAGCTCTTTAATGGACTTCCTTATTCCTGTTTAAATCCATGTAACCAACTTTCCCAGATAATTAAAGAACAGATGTAAAATTAAGTTGAACTGTAATATACCACTACTTAATTAATTAAATTCAAAATTTGAAAGTAATAATAATTTAAGCAAATTACAAAACAATTAAACAATTTATATATATATACATTAAGGTTAAATTTCATGTATAAAAATAGAACATAAAAAGACAAATATATTCTATTAGTTTCTAAGACAGAAAAATGTAGTAGCCAACAGCCACCCAAGTCTCGTCTAAACATTAGAAAAAAAAAAAAAAAGAGAGAGAGAGAGAGAAAATTCGTGTAATTAATGTAATTATGCCGGCTGATTATCGAGGGATATATGCCCGAGGGGGGGGGGGGGTGCCCTTCGTGCGGGGGTCTTTCTGAGGGAACCTAACCCGTATTTACGTAAAGACAACTAGGCTATGATGTCATACACTCACACACAGATTTTTTTTTTTTTAATCGGTTATAAAAAAGTAAAGAGTCGCCAAATTTAGGGGATTTTTCCTTTAATGGCAACCTAGCCATTGTCTTAAGTTCTTGGTTTGGCACGGGCTTGAAAATCGGGCCAACCAAAAATTTGCCAAACATATCTGCGTGAGTGTAAAGCATCTGTTCCGATAACTATTCCAAGGTTCGATGAAAACCACGAAAACTCAGAAGGTTACGAATCCAACTACCGTCTACCAGCTTTGAGAGCAGAACCTCTGAACTATTGCAAAAGGTTGGTTGATTTATGACGGTCGATTATCTACTTGAGGGATACAGGCCCTAGAGGGCAGTGTCCTCTGTGGGGAGTTTTCCTAAGGAATCCTATCCTGTATTTACGGCATAGTTCGAAGAAAACCACGGAAATTTCCGAACGGTTAGGTCGACGAGCGACAGGGTTTTAAACCCAGCACCTCCCATCTACCAGCTTTGAGAGCAGAATCTCTCAGCCGCTGGTGGTATACTGCAAAAGGGAAAAAAAGAAACTGTTTAAAAACTACCTTTTTTTTCTTTTTTTTCTAAAACAGTTACTCATTTTTATATTATTTATTTTTAATATTAATATATATACAAAATTACAAGGAAAAAAAATAAAAGAAACTAATAATAATAATAATAATAATAGTAATAATAATAATAATAATTTAAGTTTAAGAGAGAGAATGTAAAATCAGTATGAGCAAATGTTATGACAGTGATAAGTGATTGAAATATATAATATTGTATATTTATATTTGATTAATTTCAGTAAATATCTACCAGAAACAAAAATTAAAAAAAAAAAAAAAAAAAAAAAAAAAGTAAAAAGTAAAGTGGATACATATAGGTGCTAGTTATGCTTATTCTGGTGTGCAAATTTTTTCTTTTGAAAATAAAATAATAATATTAGGGATCTCTAGTGCCCAGAAAAAATTTTCGCTTCAGCCAGATTTCTGTTTTTCCAGGCACAATAATATAGGATTTTTTTTTTTTCAGTCTGTAAAATATAATTTTCCCGTTAAAGGTTGATTTCCGTCATATACATGTACCGTTTTTATAGGTTTTACTGTAACAGTAAACATGCTATACACTATTTTTAAATACTTTTTAAGAAAAAGTTAATTTGATTTTTCTCTCAAATTTCAGAGAAAAAAATTTAATCATTTCCGGAAAATTCTTGCTAAATTATTACCAAATCTGTACACATACGTTATAGTTACGAATATAATTTTCATTTGATAATTACCAATTTGACAAATAATTAAAATTGGAATAAAAAATATGTAATTAAGAAATCAAGTTGCATTTTCGAATTGTTACTACAATTCTCACAAGTATTTCTGTCGATTAATAATATTACATTAAATGCATCTCTTGAATTTCATTTGAGATTTAGACTGTATAATTTTTTTTTCAAATTTAAAATAAGTTATTTATGTATTTATTAACCATTTCCGACAATAAAAATAGACTGCTCAATATTCTGATCTCTTAGCTATTATGATTTAATGGTTATTTAATTAGTATCACACCGTGATACACACGTTAGTATTTAAAATGCTATACATATTATTTATACAATTTACGCTTTTGAAAATATTCTCGAATTTTTTATATTTCCTTCATAAATAAATAAATATATAAATGTGATGATCATTTTAAAATTTCAAAACATCCATTTAAATTTTATAGGAAGTTGATCATTTTTCAACTAAAAATAGATAACGAATTTGGAATTCATCGCTCCTTGTAAAAAATAAATTAAAAAATTCTTTTAAGATAAAATGACAAAAATTTATAAACGATATGATAACTATTTTCAATCGGAAATATACTGCTGATTATTTTAACAATGAGTTTACTTTTGTAAATTTTTTTGGAGATCAGTTTATTTTTGCTAAAAATAGACCCAGCGGGATAGACAAGCGTTATATTTTTGGACCCTAACAAAATTTACATAACTTCACAATATAAATAAATAATTAAATAAATAAAAATTTAAAAAATATAATTTAAAAAATAAAATAAGTTTTTATTTATTTATTTTTTTTTTTAAACGAATTTCTTCCGTTTTCTTCTCCGAGCTGCAGTTTTCTTTTATAATTGACAGAGGACAATATCCCAGCTTTTTCTTCGTCTTTATAAATAATGCCGTTTACTTGTGCTAGTCTTCTTTGAATAAGTAGGGGAGACAGGGGCAAGATGACTATGTTAACAATTTTTGTTGTTTATTAATTTATTTTGAAGTAATAGTAAAATTAATTTTACATGAACTGATAGAGTATACCTTTGTAGTATTAAATACATTACCATTTAATTTTTCAAATAAAAAAAATAAAGGATAATTTTATTTTTTCATAACATGAACAAATCGTCATCTTGCCCCAGTACTGGGGCAAGATGACTTTGGCTTTGGGGCAAGTTGACAACACTGAAAAAGATTGAACATATCTTATCTTTTGAATATGTTACATGGTTTAACAAATGATAACTGTGTTTTTACATCTTACAAAGTATCAAACTAAGCATAATGCATTGATTGTAACGTAATTTCGTAGTGTTTAATTGTGCAGCTAACAATAGTCACAAATAAAAATGCCATTTTGATAATTGGAACATTCCTCATGCCACCACTCTTGGCATTTACAGCACTGGATTCATTCTTCTGTTGGTGGTTCACAATGCCGGAAGTTGGCATTAAACGCTTTTTGAATTTTTTTGGGAGGAGGGGGACTAGCGGGGGAGGGGGAGGTCTTGACACCGTCGATCGGTACTCTCCTCGTACCGATCGGACGCATGGAAGTGGAGATACGGACCCCGATAGGGTATTTCTTTCGGGAGGCTAGGGGGGGGGCTTAGCGGATGGCAAAAATGTCTTCCTCTGGTCGTCCCCTTTCGAACGACACCTCCCCCGATCAAATGCGCCCCTTAGCCCCAGAGGAGATAGAAGCGCAAGGTCGTGCGAACAAACACACAGACAAAAAGCGTTTACAGGATTTAAATAGAATGGACAACATAGTTAGTTTAATAAATTCCGAAACACGGGCCAGATGACGAGCTCGTCATCTCGCCCCGGACTACCTGTTTAAAAATATTCGTTTTCATTGCCATGAAGGAAGGCGATTAATTGAATTGATTAATTAAATTAAGGCGAGATTTATTCATGGTAATAGGTAGTATTTAAACTAAGTTACTCATAAATATTAAAGAGAAATGATATATCTTACCTGTATCTGTAGCAGAGCTTATTTACACAAGCATAAAAGTTATAACGTGGCAGCGGAAAACAATCAAAGCCTCACAACTGACACATAAATGGCGATTTCAGCGTCTCTATAGTATTGTTTAACGAACGGCCGATAGCAGAGCCAATAGTGTCCGGTTGATGCAGCCACCTAGCGGAAAACGGAAAAATTAAGACATTCGTCATCTTGCCCCACTCTTCATCTTGCCCCGGTCTCCCCTACTACAACTAGAATGTTGTCCGTAGAAAAAAGTACGGTTAAATTTGTCTGTTGAAGGCAGAATTTTCACCAGAATTTAATGTAATTTTGCGTGCATACTTTACACTTATTCTTGTAGCGTAATATCAGTTTAAATATATGATTACTTCATTTTTTTAAATAAATGATTATTCATAAAAAGTTAAATCATCCAGTTTTACTCCACTCGTGTGGTAAAACAGTAGGGATAGGTTAATGTTTTAGAAATGATACACTGTAAAAAAAAAATTGCAGTAAAATTACGGGCAGAGGCTGGCAGCAGAGATTCCAGTCATACCACGTAAAAAAAAAAGAAATCCATGCCCCATCATTTTGTACAGCCCGTAATTTTACAGGGCAAAGTAATATAGCATTATAATGCACAGGATATAATGCACTTTAAAACACAATAACACTTTGCTTACTGTTCCGTAGCAGGTAGCACGTTAGATAATCATCACAGAATCGCTGTTTTGGCGAGTTAAAATTTTCGAAACACGAGTAAAATGAAGGGTTACACCCTAGCGGAGGACAATGTATGGGGTCGTACCCATTGACTAGAAATATAAATGGACAGCGGACTCCTTTCTTTTCTTCCGACAGACTTGAAGAATATATCTTTCCCCTTTCATCGCCAAAAATAGGCGAAAGGGTGCCGCTTTCTGGCGGTAATCCCTTTCTCAAACTTGACAAACTCAAACGCAAGTGAAAAATCTCTGTTTCTTCTCGGGAGCTGTGGAATTTCCGTGACAGTTTGGCGCGAAAAAAAACCTGTTTGGCAGAATATTCTTCCTCCACACCTGCTGGAGGAAAGGACATGTTTTCTTCAAGAAAGGGTTGCTAGTCCGCTGTCCATTTATATTTCTAGTCAATGGTCGTACCGTATTTTTGCTAACGTATGGGCTAGAACTGTAAGAATATGTGGATTGCTCTTAATTTTCTAAGTATCTAAGGGATAAGGTCGCTTATTTAGTGGATCAGACCGTTTTTCATCAAATAAGGCTGTTGCCCGTGAAAATTGAAGGGCAAACGCTCATAAATTTACAGTTTTTTCTGAGAGTGTACAGTTTAGACGTCCTTTTAAAAAGGATCAAAATATTTTATTTTACAACATTAACTAAGGAACTAAACTAAGAATATTTCAATTATAAGTCTAATTATTTAGCATTTAAACCTAAAAGGATAATTATCTTCATTTCAAATTGAGAAATTTTTGAAAAGATTTTTACCTCTTTATCAGCTTTATAAAACTTATAACCACTCTGGCCCATGTAGATTTGACTACCAGTTGTTTGAAATAGTGTTTGTGAAACACTCCTGAATTGTTATTTTCCAATATTCTTTTTAATTCCACGTAGGATAATCGGTTTTACCCCAAGATAATAAGGATCGCAAAGCAAATTAAAATAAAATGCTGATCAGTTAAAAAAAAAAAAACTAGCAACCATTAAAATAAAAACTCATAAAATAAACTTTCCAACACAGAAATTACAAAAATGCAAGTATGGAGAAACCGTTATGGTTGCTCCCTCTTCTTATCTAAAGACAAAACTAAGCTGCGCCGCCAGACGCCCTAACGGGGCACCCGGCGCGTCTCGACCGTCGCGCCCAAGTCCTAAGGGACTTATTTCGCACCAGTAGCTTTGTCTCGATACTGCGCTGCGATCGGCCTAGGGCCGCCCCACTGCGGACCCCAAACCTTCTTACACGAGTGTCGACGACACAGGTCGTTACGATACGGCGGAGAGTCCCACATCTTAGAGGAAACCTCCACACAGACACTCGATGAACCATCGAGAACACCCAGCGTTGTCGAAACCCCAGAAGGGGAGCCGGTTCCTAAGTCTCATGCTAGGCTTCACGACGACTCTTGCATTCCCACGGCGTCCGATCGTCAACATGCATAGAAGGGCAGTAACTAGTCTCATCTTCCGTGGGTTGTCACTACGGGTGACGTAGGAAGGTAAGTATTTCAAGCATTTGCAGCTAGAGGCCTGCGCAAATTGAGTCAAGATGAGACATTCGGTTTTCAACTGTTTATACGGTTTTACCGTACTTTCCCCTAATCTTTGCTGGCCATTTTCCGGTGTTATTTTTTCGCTTATGTTATCGTTTTGAGACGTCTTCAAAATCCAAGTCTTGAAAATAGCCAACACCTAATTTAACTTGATATAAAACCATTAAAATTTAAATAAATAAAAGAACATGATTAATATCGTATGAATCCCAGAAAAATATTAATGCATTAACTTTATCTACATTGCAAGAGGTTTTGTTAGTAACATAAAACTGCTTATTACTTTTTTCTAACTAATAAAAACTGTAAAAGCAAACGTGAAATGCCGTAAAAAAAATCTAACTTGAAAATTTTCTTGAGTTTTTTTCTCAACATATTCATCACACATTTCAGTTTTATCCTCCGCATAATACTATGTAATTTACTGAATGCAGAGCATCTATTTCGTTGGAGCCTACATATCCACTACTGAAAGCTGACATTGCGTCCTGTTTTATTGCACCCCATGCAGCCACATCTATTCTACGAGCCTTAAAACGTCCATGCCAATGAATCGTTTACTGTACTTTACTTCAAGTAAAATTCAATTTTTTACATTAAACCGTGTTAAAGTCACGTCTGAAGGTGAAACATCTTTTTCAGATGACCATATTTCCGATGCAATTCCACAAATCCACTATAAGAATACACTTTTGGTCTGTAAGTGACATTAATATCTAATATACTAATAACATCTGCATTCCATTTTTTTTATAATGTGATAAATTGTTTTCTTATAAACATGGACACATTTCATGAAATCCTACTAAGTGTTTTTATGAACCAAAGCAGACTTGATAAAAATTGCACAAATGCAGAATTTTTATATCTAGTATCTTCAAATAATTTGTTTAGAGTTAAGCACTTTGGTGACACATTTTCCAGCTTTTTGAGAACAATATAATATATAATTTATTTAGATTATTTATATAAAACAAATAAGTAAAATATTACATTACAATCCCTTATCGCCGATTATCTCTGAAGAGTAGCTTCATTTCAAACATCTCGACCTCATGTCTGCCAATTCTAAAGCAACAAAATGTGTAAAAACTCGTAGAAAAAGATATTTCGTTTAGTAATTTTTATACAAGAGGCATATATTTCAAATGAAATTTTTTTAAGCTGGGTTCTGACAAAAGTGACGAATGATTGATGTTATATCCTCAGCAAGTTTTGCATATCTGAAATGCTTCAACAAACTTGGGGGGCTGATGGTACTCATTAAGAGGAACAAAAAATGCAATGGAACATGTGGTCGCAAATGACGTTTAAAGGGTGAAAATCGGAAAACTAACAAAAATATCGAAATCTCGCATGCTGCTTTTCTGGAGAACTGGCTAGTAGCACGAAGCTGGTTTTCCTTTCACTTTGTGCATATCCGGTCAGAAAGAGATAACAAAAACGTGGAAGAAAGCCAAACAAATCTGTGAGCAGGAATCCACGTATGCAAATTTTCCATCTTCTTAACGTGTCCGCCAGTCGTTCCTCCGTAGATATACTCTGTGTAATAATGTCCGCGGTCGACACTTTGAACAATTGTTGTAAATGATTTGTTTTCTCTGGACATCACGATCTGTGTTGTACCTATTCTGTGCAATAAATAATTTTCTGGAGTGTTTCTTTCTTGTCTCAGTTGGCCCATTTCTAGACGCATTTTCTCGATTTTCATCCTCTAAACCTCATTTGCGACCCCATGTTCCATTGCATTTTTAGTTTGTCTTCATGAGTACTATCATCCCTCTACTATCATCCCTCTTGTTGAAGCATTTCAGATACACCGTGTATATTGCTTGTTTTGTTATAGCAGTCAATAAAAATAAATGTAGAATACGGGGAAAAGTTATCCCTCGTGCGAACACTAAATACATCGTGTTTTATTGTGTGGTGTGTCTTCAGTGTTTCTGTTATTGTGTGTTATTTTCCCTTTGGAAAACCTTGTAAAACAAAAGGGTAAAAGATGTGGTCAATAAACACAGAGCTACTTTCCAGTGTTACTCGAGAAATTAATGTCATGATTTTACAGTGCAGGGAAACTGGAAAGACTGGAAATACGCATCCCACGATCAGCAGTCAAAGTATTTATTTTGACGCCACGGGGAGCCCCTGGTTTCTAATAATCTATCAAACTGTTCTAAACGCACTAACACAAAAACACAAAAACATATATATGCCTAAAATTTTGGGTTGAAAATCTTATTTACTAAAATATACATATTTTGTTTTCTTAATAAATTATTTGCAAGAAGTTATATTAAAATATTATTTACACTGAAAATAAATTATTTTGCTTTAGAAATTTAAAATGCTACATCTTATAAACTTTAACAATCACGTTCTAAATTTCCCTAAATGTATTATTTTATAAAACGTTTATGGTCCATATTGCACTTTCAAATCAAACAACAAAGTGCAAACTTTCCGTTTTAACATATTCCACATATCTATATTTTATCTTTTATCAAGAAATTTTTGCCGAGACTTCCTTTTAATAACTCTTAAAGAAGGGTAATGCAATAAACATTCGCTCATATTTCAATTGTTCTAGTCTTTCAACTGCACTTAGCAGTACATTTATTTTGACATCTTTCGTTTTTATGTTGCGCTGAGATAGTCACTTAAGGTCCTAAATCCTATCTCAAAGTGTTGAAACTCATCTAACTTCTGACTTCCGCATTTTGTTCTTGCAAATGGAACTGAAATTGCTTCTAGAAGGCATTTTGATGTTTTCTGTGATATTTGTTTCCGTTATGACCGTGTCACACATTTTAGACGCTGTTCTCTTTTTTGCTTCCTTCCTGTTTTCCATATTAAATAGAGAAAAATGTTTTTCTATAAGCACAATATATATTTTTTAAGTACTAACATGTATAAAATACATCCGTGATAAGATAAGAAATGGGAGTGAATGTTGTATTCCTAAGATCTAGTTTAAAAAATATTTTGTTTGAAATAGTATTTTGTGTTTAAAAACTAAATTTTATGACAGGAATGTTGTGTGATAATACATAATATATCGATTTTTCCCTCTCTATAGTTTAGATAATTTTTTTTTAATGTTAAATATTTTTTCAATGAAGTAAAAATATTTATATAAGTACTTTTTGCTAAATATTCCTTATATTTGAGTACCGTTATCCTAAAATTATCTTACACTTTAATTCTATTTAAAACTAGTCGTCAGATAATTTAAATAGAATTAAAAAAAATCTTAATGAACAGTTTATGAGCAGATATGTTTGCGCTGTACTAATGTAATGTCTAAATACTTCCGCACCATTATTCAAAAGTCTTTATATAGTTTTAAATTAAGTATTTTTATCCATCTATATTAATAAAATAAATATGCTTATTTGTGGAAGTGTCTCTCTGTCTGTCTGTGTTCAATGGCTAGGAAAATCCACCGCGTGTAGAGATATAAAAAATTGGATGAGGATAATCCATAGCAGGTCTTAAATCACCTTTTTGTTAATTAATCAAGATATTAATTAAAAGCCAAAATGAACATCGCAAAATGACACGAAGCCTCGCAGCGTGGCTGCTGAAAGCAAGTTCTGCAGTTTCCAAAGCAGGAAGGTAATGAATGTTCGACATTCCTACTTTTTTCTGTCATTTCGAGGTCCTATCAGCTCGGAGATTGAAAACACGGAAAAGCAAAAAGTACCCACTGTACTATAATACTTTTTTTTTTCTAACTGTGCAATCCGTTTAAAAAATATTAATATTAACTTTTTCAAAAAAAAAAAAAATCGAAACGTATTTTTTTTTTCGTTTTTTTCCGCATTTCCCCCACTGTACATCAGCTACAGCATTTGAAATCAACGAAAACTAAAAATACTATATCTATGCACTTTATAATAATGCAAACGGTTAAAATAATGTGAATATTAACCCTTTCAAAAAATTATTTTCCAAAACTCACTTTCGTGATCTTAGTTTTGTTTTTTCTCTATTGTCAATAGTGTTAACATTAGGCACATTTTGTTTTAAAAATAAAACTTAATTTTATACAATCGCTATGAAATTTTTATACAATGTACTAACCTTTTAATTAATGATCGAGTATAAGTTTTGTTCAGAAGTAATGTGATTTAGGAGCAAAATAATAAGTTTGAAAATTAAAAAATATTCCATAGGGCTAACATTGCACTCTCTTCTTTTAACTTGTAACGTGAATTTATTTTTTCGCTAATGCTCTAAAATTTTAATACATTAAACTAACGTTTTAGCCATTGTTTAAGAAAAATTTTGGTTTAGAAATAATGAGATTTAGGGGTAAAATAATCTGTTTGAAAATAAAAATAGATTCCCATAAGATTTCGATGTTAAATAAAAAGTGAAAAGAAAAACACTACTTTTTACAACTAAATATCAATATCTTAGCACGGAATTATACACAGACACCGGAAACATTATATTTATAAATTTGAAAGAAAATGGACAGTAACAAATCTTTTACTTACCCCTCATACGTAGTATAGGGTAAGTCTTGTAATCGTTTTGAAAATCGAAAAATTTTTTTTGACGGATTTACACGTTTCAGACACTGGAGATTCCAAAAAACATATTTTTAGAAAAAAAAAATTGCCGTCCGTCTGTGTGTCTGTGTGTCTGTGTGTCTGTAAACGCTCTATCTCCCGAACAAATTGAGATAGAGACTTGCAATTTGGTAGGTACTTAGTATGTAATAATGGGAAGAAGCCTATTTCATTTCAATAACCTCGATTAACCGGAACATTTTTTTTCGGACTCTCGAAATATTCGTTCTGATGAAAGGTATATAAAAATTTTCGAAATTGTTTATTTTAAGTAGTAAATATAACAAACAATTAAAAATCATAAATTTTGCATAAAACATGAAGTCGATCGGATAATGAGTTGCCGAGATATTTGGAATCCTATTTGCCACACTCTTCGATTTTTCATGACCCTGTATTTCATCCAAATTTCACTTCAAAGATATATTTTAATTGGAAATTTGACGCTTAATCAGATGCAATAAACCGCTAGTTAATAGGAGTATTATTTTTGGAGTTATAAGGAAAAACCTCTTTCAAGCAATTCAGTAATCGATCCTTTTTATGACGTCATCAAGCCACGATTTTATTTGAATTGCAATGCATTTTATAAGTAGTTTACACATTTTTATTTTAATATTTTACATTATACATATACATGATGGGTAAGTATTACGGTGGCCCCCAACGACTAGTTTTAAAATATTAAATGTACCCGATGGTTACAAAGAATTTGAGAAGAAAACACTTCTTGCAAGCCTTTTTAATACTAAATATCTGTATTTTAACACTGATTTTTTAACATACTTGTGAAATTCAACATTGATGTTCAGTGTGTATTTAATGTAATTATAGCGAGCCCGGACAACGCCGGTGTTTCATTTAAATAAATAAATAAATAAATAAATAAGCTATATTTAGGTATATTTAATATATATATATGTATTTAGATATATTTAAGGTTATTATCTCGGACCCGGGCTACGTCGAGCAGGTCAGTTTGTGGTTAAATTTATTTATTTGTATTCATAATATGAATCACACTTACCATGAAAGGTACTTCATAAGCAGTAAGTGAGAAAAAGTTTAACGCTAGTCTAAATTGCATAAAAGTGAGTTTAATTATAAATGAAAGTAGAAAAACGTTTAGGATAGGATTAAAATGAGAAATATAATTACATTTAAATAGAAATTTATTAATTACATTAAAGTAAAAGTTAAGAAAGTAAAATTATAAAACGTTGAAAAAAGAAAAGAAAAATATACACGAGAACAAACAGTGGCGAATCATTCTACTGTTGAATGTATCAGATCCCATGCAAAGATATTGGATTTAGATCCTGTTTCTAAAAAAATTATAGATACCTTAGGAATACCATGTATTTAAATAAAATAATTTTTAATATATAGACTTATCACAAATTCGATCAACTTAATAGTTTAAATACCTTTGGGAATACAAATTATCGTTACATTGATAAATAAGGAATGAGCTAATAAAGATTTAAAAAGTAAAAACAAAAACAAAAAGTTTATTTTGCTGCAACAGCATGTCGACATGTTCTTTAGTGCTTTGAAAAATTATCATCATTTACCTTTGTTCGCTTTCACGAGTAACGCTTTCTGTTTACATCTCAACGATAGTCGTTTCTGACACTTTATCTTTGTTTGAGTAGCAAAACATATCTTAATTTCGCTTCCGCTTTCTCTGTTTGCAAATGGAACTGAAATGGCATTCGAAAAGTGTTTCGATGTTTTCACAGATTTTTGTTTACATCGCTTTAAAACGACATTTTAGTTATCGCTCTTGGTCCATTTGTCGAAAGTATACTATGCTTGTTAAGCTATCGATTTGTTTTTCGTTGAATAAATAGTGCGTTAAAGGAAAGGGAAATGTTTTTTTTAAATCTGCAAATCTTGTTAAATATGACACGCACACATCTACATGATATATATATATATATATATATATATATATATATTAAATGAAAACACATGTGGAAAACAAGTATAAGACATTATAAAAGACAATGGAATGGAAAATAGGAATTATACTTAAAAGGATGAAAAAGTAAAAATTGGAAAACTATGAATATCTTATGGAATCTTCAGAAGGGCTATGAGAATATTTATAGTAAATATATGTTATTTCATCAAATATTATCAGCATTATGCCTAAAATCGACAATATGAAACCCCTTATAACATATATATATATGAAACAAGAAAATTAATAACCTACATGAGGGTCAAATAACAAAATAAATAAATAAATAGATAAATATGCAACTTAAATAGAAATTAGATGAATAAACAATTATTCAACTTAAATAGAAATTAGATACATAAACAATTATTCAATTTAAATAGAAATTAGATCGTAAAATAATGTGCAAGACTCACCAAAAAAGGCAAATGTTACTGTAGGTTGAACAAGATTATAAGTACTTGACAAACAGCCAGTCATCATTAACTCAAAATGACTGCTATATCTATGCTATAACATTGCTTAGAAAAAAAAATGACAATAGAATATATATATAGCATTTCAGCTTAGTTTTGCAACCTAAAGACAGTCAAATACAGTTTGAGCGAATTAAGATTGAAAAAATAATAAAAAGTCCTAAAAAATGAAATTGTAAGTATTATATGTTAGCGCCTTAAATCGGAAACGAAAGGAGAAACCAATAGGGCCATTCCATTGTGACGGGTGTGACATCCAGACAAAATTTTAAGAGTTTATATCTATATTTTGGGAAATAAATTAGCTAATAAATCCCTGAAAAGTATTTTAATTATGTTTTTCCATGCATATGCTTGGATAATTGAGCAAATATATAACTTCAATAGCTTTCAATATTTAAAAAACAAAAATTTTAAACTTGTGACGGGTGTGACTCTCTCGGGACAAGAGTTTTTACTTGCATAGTTCTCTGTAATTTCATATGCGTCATATTGTTACCTTTAATTTGATATATTATTTGTAGTAATAAAATACATTTGAAATTTCAACCCTCATATCCACTTTTTCATGGAAATGCCCAATACTTGAAAAAACGTAAATGTCTAACGAAACGAAAAGAAAAACTAATCGTAATTCTTTTACTTCCATGCGCATATAGTGCAAGACAGTGTTGTAAACAGGATAAAAACCCAATTATGGAAATATTGGTATATTTGTATAGTTTGAGGTTTCCCGAATTCGTTTTCACCAGTTTTACGAAGATTCTATATGTATGTATGTATGTGTTCATCTATATTAGTATATGTTTACGTTTTGTGGTCCTCAAAGTCCGGTTTTACGGATTCTTTGGTGACGTCGCTATAATATGAATGTGTCTGACTGAACACGATTGCACCCAAACTAAGATTTCTATTGAGTTTCCATTTGGTAAGTATATAGCACACCGATTTCGTAACAGCTGTATTGATTTTTTGTACAAATCAAAATAATTTTTCAGATGTTTTGTGACAAAAAAATTGATAAGTATTTTCTTTAAACTCAATCAGTGAATTAAATATTATTATTGTTCACGTTCATCTTAATTTGATTCAATATCACATTTTACTGGAACGTGATTTAAGAACAGTTGAATAGTTTAGATATTTCATGGGCTTCGTAATTGATGCAAGCCCATCGGCCTAATCGTTCGGATTTTTCGTGGTTTTCTTCGAACCTTTGATTGGTTGTGCTTGCGTAAATACGGGTTAGGTTCCCTTAGAAAGGCCCCCAAGGAGGGCACTTCCCACACGGGGCTATATACTTCGTGCACATAATCGGCCGTCATTATTACAACACCACCATCTGTTTGATGACAACTTTACACCTGTCTAAGACTAAATGTATTTCTAAAACTTAGGGAGCCGTAAGAGCGTAGAAGTATAACTGTAGTCTAAACTTTAGTTATAAACAGAGTTTAGTTATAAACAGAGGTAGAAAAGCGTTTTGGATATGATTAAAATGAAAAATATAATTACATTTAAAAAACAAACATAATAACTAGAAGAGTACGTGAATAAAGTAAAAAGATAACATGTTCCAAAGAAGAAAGAAAGAAAATGAAGAGAGAATTATTAATCTGATAAAAACATAAGAAAATTATGTATTGTATGAAACGGAATTCAAACATTTTAAGCACAAATAAATTCAGGAAAATTACATGATCTAATATAAAAGGATTTGTAGATTTCAGATCCTTTTGGATTTTTTATTTATCTATATTTGTTTAAAAATACGATTTTATAAACCTTTGATTTTTGTCATTTGCAAAATTGCAGTTTCAGCCTCTTCTAATTCAAAAGATTTTTGAAATAGAATTTTATTTTTTAAATGTATTTCATCTTTTTTTCTATGTAGGTTTCCACTTACAAAATATGAAAAAAAAATCACCCCCCCCCCACCCCCTTAAAAAAAAGAATTTTGTCGCAATTTTGTGGAATATCCGATAGCTGTTCCAACAATTTTGTGCAACCAGTGTATATATACCGTGGTATATTTTCGAAGTTATTTAAACTTTAAATAATTGTATCTGCTTACACTTGAGTTAATTAATGGATAACATTACGAGAATATTTTTTAAAAGAATGCTTGGTTGTGCAATATAAATTACATTTACTGCGTTTTCTAAACTAATTAACACATTCTAAAATAGTTACTACATTTAACATGTTAGCTATCCATGTTACACATGTATAACGCTTATGGAAACAACTGCGACTATTATTATTAATTATTTTTCGTACCACTATTTCCAAACAATTATCATCATGGTATAATTCTAGTACAAATATATAGGAAAAATTTTATGTAAAAATAGTGGTAGAAAAAATAATAAAAAGAAAAAAAATCGCCTGGGGCACTCTTGCATCAACATGTTAAAAAATTTAGTAATAAGGGAGTGAGTGTAAGAGTACAAAAATCCTTTTATAATGTATTGTTTATTTTGATAGCATTAAACATATGAGATATGCAGAATATAATTTATAAAATATTGTATAAATATGTATTTTAGTGCGTGTTTTTTGGATATAATCAGCTCACTAAAACATGGAAATATTATTTAAATCTGTAAAGATACACTCTACATACAAATTATTATGTCTGATAAAAGTGGCGTAAGCGTACTGAAGATTGGTAACTAAATTTGATATGCTAAATTATATCAAATTATGAAAGGCTTATATCTAATTATACAAGGCCCTCTAACTTGGAGAATCATCAAGAATTTACTTATTATTTTTAATGTAATAGGAAAATGGAAAAATATTCTAGACATTCAAGCGCTAGAAAAAACAACGTTCTGGATTTCAAGAAAAACTTGATGTCACAAAAAAAAAATGCCGACAGTTAATTAACAGCAAGTTTTAATCAAAACACATGTTTTAACGAAATGTGAGCGTACTGTGTCAGAAGCCGCTTCAAAAACCTTCCGAATGAAACTTCATTCGTTGTTGTTTCGTAAATTCATAGAAAAAGAGATGTTGACAACATAAATAGTTTATATGATTTTCAAAAATATATAGTTTACCAGAAATGTTATACTGTATTTAACTGCAGCAGAATATCTCTAGCGCTATCTCACGACATGCTTGTAAAACTCTGACATTTTTCCTATCAACAGTAAGAATTTATTTGATATGTATGTAACTTCTATGCTGTTTTCGACATTTTTCCAAAATTCTGATTGAAACTACAGTTACTATAAAAAAGCTCGTGATTATTCGAAGGTTACTAAATAAATAATTCCTTTCCACCTTTCCATAATGCAAAAGGTCTGACTGCCCAGCAAAAGGACAAAATTGTAATGCTGTTTTCTCTGTATTTTATTTTAAATGCGAAAAAAAGATGATTATTCCAATATTTAAAAAAAAAAAAAAAAACTTAAGTATATATATGAAAGAGTATTAATCATTACTCCCTGAGAGTATTAATCATTACTCAATGTACGAAAATTGCATTATATCTGTAGAATTATATTAATTTAAATAATGCTTGTATTGTAGTGAAACCTGGAGCTTAGTGAACTTATTGACACGGGCGTGTCAGTGCCAGGGTTTTAAGTATATAACGGACTGTACAATGATGTACGGTGTAATTTAAGAATTTTGAACGTTGTTGTTTATTTAACGAAAAACAGGCTTAGTTCAACTCTTTATGTTCTTATGGTACTTTAATGTGCCATTAGCAAAAAAAAAAGTTTTTATAAACTTCATTTAACACATTGATTGACAGCAATACAATATGAGAAGTTATATATTCTGTATTTTGTCGTGTCCGAAAAGCATTATTCCTTGTTAAAAGCGAAAATCTACATTATAAAACAAAAACATATCCGTGATTAACGCTGACGACATATTGAGGGTGTCAACGACCTGACCAAAAAATGTCGTTTTTACTGTGTTTATTATTATTATTATTATTATTCTGAACATCGCACAATTTAAATTTTTAATACACAGAAAAATATTCTTTCAGAATAACTTTGTTTGAAAACTGTATCTTAATTTACTGTTTTGTTTTTTTTTTTTAAATCGTTCTAAAAATTATTTTCAAGCAGGATTTTAAAACAAAATCCATCTCTATAACTATCGCCCGAATACGAAAGATTAACCCGTTACCACTTATAGCGATATAAGTGTTTCAGCATTGTTGTCCGGTTAATAATTCGCAATGTAATTAAAAGCTCACTATTAAGTAAGTAAATCAATGAATCAACAAAATCAAGCGCAAATTTAATAGATACTTAATTTAAATATCGTTTAAATACTGGAATAATCTGAATAAAAAAAGGATAAGATAAACAAAAAAATCTTTGGCGATATCTTCAGCTATTAATCCCTGACATGTGACTGATATGAAATCGTGTTTTTAATAAATTTAAAAACTGTATTTGAATTCATAAACGATATTTTTCATATAAAAATTCCTGATGATATTGCAATATATATATATATATATATATATATATATATATATATATATATTAAATGTAAAAAAATATATAATTTTTTTGGTACGGCTTAAACAGTATGGTTAAAAAAAAAAAAAACTTCGCCAAATTGTAATGTCTAATAAATGGAAGACTTTTGCCATTAGAATTAAAAAGTAAATAAATAAGTAAAAGGACAAGCTTTACTCGCTAAAATGTCAACTATCAGTAACTTTAAACAAATGTACAGTATATTAATGGTAACAGAAAAAGAAATCTTGGAAAATTATTTATTTACATTTTTTTCTTAATTATCCATCTTGCTGGCGGATAAATGTTTGTGACGTCAGTTGAAACTGATCTAGTATACGTAACTATGCATCGCAAAATTTTTTTCAATGCTTTTTCTCTTTTAATATCAAGACGTCGCCGTTTTATAATATCATTTTTATTTTACTTAATGAAATAACTAATAAATCAATAAAACATATTTAAAAATACAATTAAACATCGAATTGAAAATCCGTTGATGACATAAGAAACATGCGTCACGCATCTGACTTCAAGTGAATGTGACGATCATGCATTTTTGGCGTTAAATCTTATAGTTTGGCAATTATTTTATTTTTTTCCCTGATATTTTTAAATGGATAATTTCTTTATTTCCAGATATAAATGTTTAGCCTTCTTGACGCTAAAAAATATAGATTGGAAAGTTTGAGTTATGAAACATTTCTATATTTATATGTAAGGACATCATTTTTGGACGTTTTGTAATAATAATAACGAGCAGGGAAAACGGAGCCATGCTCGGTCAAAATTAGCTTTGAGTTAAAATATCATGACCCATGACCAAATTGACCATCTAATCAAATTTTCTCGAAAATGTGACCAAGCTCAATTGTCTTCTCGTGACCGAAACCCATAGGAAATAACATTTAGTCAAAATAATCTGAACCGTTCTCTAGATAAAATTAGCTTGACCCACAGTGACCTCAAAATGACCCACTAATTGGATTTTCTCGAGCATGTGACCTATCCAAAGAATTTTATCGTGCCCGAAAACCGTAGGATGCAAAATTTAGTTCAAATCGTCTCAGCCGTTTTTAAGAAAAAATAGCTTGACCCATAATAACCCATAACCGAAATGACCCACTAATCGAACTTTCTCAAACATGTGATCTAGCCGAATAGTCTTCTCTTCCCTAAAACTGTAAGATACTAAATTTAGTTCAAATCCTCTGAGCCGTTTTTTAGATAAAAATAGCTTGACCCATAATTACCCATTAATCGAATTTTCTCGAACATGTGACCTAGCCCAACAGTCTTCTCGTGCCCGAAAACCATAGGATGCAAAATTTAGTGTAAATAGTCTGAGCCACTTTTTTGATAAATTAGCTTGACCCACAATGACCCAAAAATGACCCAGTAATCGAATTTTCTTGGACATGTGACCTAGCCCAATGATTTTCTCGTGCCCGAAACTCGTAGGATACAAAATTTAATCAAAATCTTTAGAGCCGTGTTTTAGATAAAATGAACTTGACCCGAGGTGATCCAAAAATGACCAACTAATCAAAAGTTCTCGAACATGTGACCTAGCCCAATGGTTTTCTGGTGCCCCAAAACGGTAGGATACAAAATTTCGTCAAAATCCTTAGAGCCGTTTTTAAGATAAAATTTGCATATATATATAGCCACACACACACAAGATTTGCTCGTATTAGAATAATATAATAAAAAAAAAAAAAAAAAAAAAAAAAAAAACTGAAAACAATATTTTAATTAAATGATTTGAGTAGAATTACAACCATTCTACAAAATGCCTATAAATATCGATTTCGTTTATTAATTTTAATAGACTGAATTTTCTAAACGTTATTTAATGTTTGCATAATCTTCTAATGTATTTTCAAATAGTCTGTAAAAAAGTTTCTTTTTGTGAAATTATCATTGATTCATAACTTTGGACATAAAAGGTTAACATATTTGCCAACTCAGATTTAAATACAATTACAGAATCCTGAAACCCTACCAGTGGCTGGGAGGTTCTGCTTTCAAAGCTGGTATACAGGAGGTGATCAGTTCAAACACCTGACGCGCTTGTCGACCTAACCGTTCGGAATTTTCCATGGTTTTCTTAGAGCCTTGTGTAAGGACGGGTTCGGATTCCTTAGCAAGGCCACCAAGGAGGGCATTTACCCCGCCGGCCTATATCCCTAGTGCAGATAATCAATCGGCCGTAATAAATATCCAGTCAACCAGAATCCTGAGTAACCCTGATGCATAAATATGTTACATTAAATTTCTATAAATGTTTCTGCTATTTTCTGACGTTTTCAGACGTTTCTGAAATTTTTTTAATCTATAATGATATTCATAATTTTACTTTATTATTGCATTTATTTTTACCGAAACCATTAGCTGTAATAAATAAAACAAGTACGGCGATAGTTAATTTCTTAAATTTAATGCTCGAAGTCAAATGAATTTCATTTACTAAAATTACAAAACAGACTCGTCTTTTGCCTTGATTTCATTGTATGACACTCTTTAATTTTACTTGTATTAATTAATATAACTTTTTAATCGATTAATAACATTAATAAGAGATGTATTAATAAAAATAAATAAATGATTATTAAAAAAATATGTACAAAAATGGAAGATTTTGAAGATAAGGAACATTATGAATTTTAAAAAGGACATCATGGTTTTCAAATTAAGTTTTTATATGAAAGCATTTTTTGTAAAGAAAATACCTGATATGGTATTGCACTTTATATTTCCCAGTTTTATGATTAAACATTTTAAAGAAATTGTCATTGATAATATTTCATGTTTTGAGTCGAGAGGTAAAGAATATTTTTTATACACTGTTTTAAAATTCATTCTTTTTCATTCTTCACAGCGCTTTGTCAGCCTTTTTATGCTCCAAATAATTCTTTCATATTTTATGAAGCTTTGTTCTAAACCAAATTGTATTTTTTTTTTTCATGAAACTATCCCATTTTATTTGAATGCATTTTTTTGCTGTAGTGTTTTCTCCGAAACCATTCGTATACAAAAAATATTTCAAGCAAAATTTTGCTAAGTTTATTTTTATTTCGAATATTTGTGATAAAGAATTCAAGAGATTCCAAAGTTATGAAACAGTTTGGATAAACATGTATTAAAAATTAAAGAACTCTTGAATTTCTTCTGCAAATAATGTATGCTATTTTAAGATATAACCACGCCAGTAATATTTTGAATCTGAGAATAGAACTTAACTTAAAAAAATTTATTTTCGTTTGCAAAGCCAATTTATCAAGCACTAAAAATGCTTCATTTATGTACGTTAAAGGTACATAACGTGCCTTAAAAATAAATATGCTTTAGCGGTGTGAATGCTTGATATCAATGACAGCAATTATTCCTTTTTAGTAAATCTGCAGATCAGGAGCCTCAACGTCAGCTCTAAAAGTCATTGTTTTTTAAACTCACTTTTCATATTATTTAGCATCTTACAATCCGCAATTTAATTTTTTTATATTACATACATATTTATAGGTATATAAATTACTTCAGAGGCTTCAGAAATTAGAATCGTTAAATTAAACACGGTTTATGCAATGATGCTCTGAAATTCTCATAAACTTCTTATTCATGTAACTTTTAAATAAAAAAATAAACTTGCATTAAAATAAATTCTTCATTTATGTCAATAGAATACAAAAATAATTTATTTCGATAATAAAATATTGCAGCAAAATAGTGCGAGTTACTTTAATTTTATTTTGATATTCTTTGAAATATGGTTGCTAAGCAACTAATAAATTAAAGAGCAAAGTAAAAAGAAATGCATTTTAAAATTTGTAAATATATGAAAATAAAATGTTTTATATTTCCCGAAAAGTTGCAACAAATTTTCTAATAATTTACACAATTCATTTCTAAATTCTAATGAATGTATGCGCAAATTTTCAAAGCTATTGGATATATTTAAAACCTCTATTTCGAAAATTTAGCATTAATAATTTTACGTTTCAATCCACTATTCAAATATGTGATTTACATTTCAGTTAAAAGTGAAATTTGAAAATCGTCTGCATTCTCTTAGGAAAGCATTATGACCTAAAAAGAAATGTTCTATATTTTTCGAATGGATGTACCAAATGTAACTACAATTTAAACAGCTACTTCCGGGTACCTCACAAACATACTCACCAAACATCAACCAAATAGGACGATTTTTACGGTAGTTGTCGCGGAACAGACAGACAGACAAACAGAATGACGGAAATCAGTAACTTTTCGCGTCTCGACAGTGAGCCTCAAGTGCCGTTTCGGCAACAAGGGAACCACTTTTCGGGCAGCTCGCAATTAGCATTGAAACCTGATGCGTTTTAAAGCCCTATATTGCGAAATTTGAGAATCGATAAAATTTTTCTGTTAAAATCATATTTTTTGATTTTACAACAGCTTAACTTTTTAAAAATGCAATTTTCGAGACCACTTATCGAATTATTAATATATCTCTCTTTTTTTTTTTTTTTTTTTTTTTTTTTTTTTTTTTTTTTTAAAGCAGTTAAAAATGTAAGTTCGTCAATAATAAGTATAAAAATTGAAAAAAGTTTAAAAACTCTTTTAAAAACATACGAATTTTATTTCTTAAAAATACAACATCATAATTGCATTTTTACCGTCGTGAAATTGGCTTTATTTGTGCTACACACTGTTCTATAGAGAAAAATTGTTTGCAGCGTACTTTAATGATGTTTCACCATTTCAGGCATAATGAAATGTATATGCATTACTGAGGTGCACTAAAAATTGCTCACTGAAAATATGATGTTCATTGCTTTTATCGTTCTTTTACAGGGAAACACAAAAGAATTTGATTACAATCTTAGTGCGATAATTACAGTCTATGTGTGATAAGTGCGTTTTCAACTTTGGTTTTCGTTTTCAAGTTTAACTAAATTTTTGAATAGCACATGGTGGGTATAAATTTTGTTGATCATATACAGGACTACACAAAGGAATTCGTAAGTATTACTGACTATGGGATTGAATTGCTTAAGGGTATTTTTAATTGTGTTACGCATTTTCATGCTGAGCTAATATAAGTCATAGATCCATTGTCTACTATCCATATGAAAGATAACATATATAATTTCTTTAATCAAATGACTACTTTTAGCACTTTCCAACATAGTTGAAAAGTGCTTATGAATTCGGTTTGTATGGCCATCTGACTGGCCGACTGCCTGTCCGAGCTCTTACTCGCATAAATATAGTCAGATTGCTATATAATTAATATATGTTATTGAGATCCTAACCGAAATAAATTTTAGCATAATATGTAGTATATATACAAATCGATAGATCGTATATAGAGATTCACAGTTTAATTTGATATCATCTTTCACGTTATTAAACGGTAAAGATTTGTTACAGTATTCTAATTGTCTTGGAAAGTGTTACATAATCTATGCTTGACGCATGTTTTTTTTTTGTAGTGGCTGACGTCACGGCATGAAACATAGTCTGGCAATTATATTTAATTAATATTTGATTATTTATTATAAAATCTAACTAAGATAAACTAATATTGTTGAATAATCTAGAGGAAGATTTAGATAATTTTTGCAACTCCAGTTTTAGAATTCGTAGTAACGAAGAAAAAAACTACAGTTGATCAGTATCAAATTCTCAAATTTACGCATAACTAAACGTTTAAAGGAATTTTTCTGTTGTAACTCTGCCATTTATGGGTCAAGAGGAAAGATTCCTTCTGATAGTTCGTTATTTTTTTTTCATTTTTCATAGTGCTTTTTCAATATTTTTTTTGCTCTAAATATTTCCTTCTATTTTATAAAGAGTTTTCTAAACGATATTTATTTTTATAAAACTAGTCCACTTCATTTGAATTTATTCCACGTTTTGATATTTTTCTATACAGCCACTCATATGAAAACGATTTCAAACTGAATTTGACTGAGTTTATTTTTACTTGAAAATATGTGATAGAAGATTCAAGAATTTTCAAAGTTATGAAACAGTTTGTATAGGAATACATTAAAAATTAAAAAACTCTTGAATTGCTTTTGCAAATAAGTTAGTTTAAAATTTCAGCACTCCAGCAGATATATTTTGAGTCTGAGAATAGAAATGGTTCTAAAAATTATAGTATGGAGAGTCATTTTTTTTATAATGCACTAGAAATCTTTCACCTTTGCATGGAATAGGTATAATAAAAAAATATATCCATATGTGGTGAGAAGTTTTGATATCGATATCAACAGTTATTTCTCAAAATTATGACGCAAATTTAGACCAATCTAAATAATTCACATTCTTTAAACTCACAGTATAAATTCTATAAGAATAAGAAATATTTCCCTGGTGGTTTCTGTTTACGAACATATTTGAAAAATAAATATTCATTTTAACAAATCACATACTTTAAAGGAGATTTTGGAGTTTTCTGGCTTGAAAAATAATCATATTTTGATGTAATAACGGTAACACTGAACGTTTTGAGGCAGTAAGATGATATTCACCAGAATCTTTTTTGCTCGGATAATTAAATGTGAACACTTTTATGTCCGCAGACGATAATTTGTGCCAACAGTTGCAATTTAGCTATCGTAGAATAATTTTTGAAGAAAGAGAAAATGGAGTTGTCACAAGAGTATTATCGAGCTATGATTTTCTATGATTTTAAAGTGAGGCTAAATCAAGAAGAACAGTTTCAACGACTAAAATTAACATATGAAAACTGAAGCTCTATCTCCTTCCACTGTTTACAGATGGTTTACAGAATTTAGACGAGGTTAAATGCCTCTCTTGGATGAGGAACAATAAGGAAAACCTTTGGTCTTTGTAGCCCTAGAAAATAGTCTGCCGTACGAAAAATGCTAATCGATGATAATCGCTGTGTCTACCAAATGATACAAAATTAATATTGGATCCACAGCTATGCATACAATTAGTGATGAAAAACTGCATGTGAAATATGCATGCCCGCCATAATTCAACAGAACATCAAAAAGCGAAACGTGTCAGAATCAGAAAAGAAACCCTAAAATTAGTTAATGATGGTGGGCACCACATTATTTTTAAAATCATAAGTGGTGATGAGACGTACATACATTTTCCTGACGTTCCAAAACGTCAAGAAAGTAAAGTATTGGTCTTTGAGGATGACCTCAAAACAACAATGCTAAAAAAACAACGTGCAACGAAAGAGCAATGTATGCTGTGTTATAAAATATATTCTAATCTAAAAGAATTACGTGACATTGTTTTCATTACTAAGATGAGATTGATGAGGCTATGAGAAAATATTTTTTATGTATTCCAAAAAATGGATGATCTGAGGCAGTTAATCTTTGGAAAATTTGCCAACAACAGTGTGTCAATCTTAGAGGGCTAGGGCACAAACAACAATGGCAGAAGATGTAGATTAATTTTCATATGCTAATTTCAGAATACTTTGAACACTCCTAATAGTTGGTAAGTTTATCTTCTATCACTAAGCCATATCTCAAAACTTTGAGTGTGAACTTCGTAGCGTATCGATTTTAGCTTAAAAATACATACTTTGAACTGTCAAAAAGAAAATGCTTACTATTTGTATTTAAAATGTTTTTTGTTTTACTCGCTTTTCCAAGGTACCTTTGCGGAGTTTTCACTTGAAATCTAATGAAACATAAATCACATTAAAAATATATAATTGCCTTATCCTTTACCGACGATCTTTTGAAATTTTGAATTTTCAACAAAATGGTGGATTGCCAAATATAATATATTATTCAAAAGAAAAATCTGATTTCAATTTGTTTCGAAAACAACGAACGTATAATAAAATAAAAATAAAAACTAGAGAAATATATAAACTTATATACCGGGTGGTTATAAAATAAGTATCCCTATTTGGAGCTGTCTGTAGCTTGAAGGAATAACCCGAATGAAACCAAAATTTGTACACATACTATTTGAGAAGGGGGAAGAAGAATGGAACAATAAAAAAAATAATTGCAATAATAGCCGACAGATGGCGCTTTTGTGTGTGAAATGTAATGTGCAATACAATAACAAAGAATTAAGGCACAAAATCAGATGGCATACCTAATTTATTGGAAAATGTCACAGTGAATGTGGTTAAGATTTTGCATGGTGGTGCCGATCAAGTTCAGGTTCCACATGACCATTGTGCTGTAAGGCACAATCCAGGCGGTGGACGACGTACTCAACTGCGGAATGTAACGCGTCAGGAGTCATGTTTCGCGCATGTTGTGATATGCGATCTTTTAAGTCATTGAGGTTTGCGACACCTCCACGGTACACAATAGATTTTAAGTACCCCCAAAGCCAAAAATCACATGGCGTCAGATCAGGGGATCGAGAAGGCCACGTCATGCGAAAATACCGGCTTATTACTCTATCATCTGTGAAATGTTGTCATAAGAACTGTTTTTCTGCTCGCCCAATATGGGGCGGGGCTCCATCTTGCATAAAAATTGTTTCAGACAGGCACTGTCTTTGCTGCAGTTGAGAAACTACGAAAGTTTGTAACATGCGCAGGTATCTTTGTGCAGTAATCGAACACGTTATAGGGCCTGTTGGTCGTAACTCCCCAAAGAAATATGGACCAAGAATGAAACTTGTAGTAAAGCCACACCACACAGTGATTTTTGGAGGGTGGAGGGGTATTTCGTGAATAACAGTTCGTGGCTCCGAAGCCCATATTCTGCAGTTCTGCGTACTGACTGTCCAATTCATATGAAAATGGGCTTCATCTCCACATAAAATCTTCCATGGGAAGGCATCATCCACCTCCATTAGTGCTAAAAACGTTAAAGCAAAGTCCAGTCTTTGTTGCGCGTCACCTGGTAACAATTGTTGATGATAACTAATTTTATGCGGATGAAATGGAATTACCATTCTTAGGACTTTTCGAACAGTAACATATGGAATATCCAAATTTCGGGCAACTCCACGTGCACTAGGACCGGTTTCCTGAGTCCCTGATGACTCCACAATCGCAGTGGCAATTTCTTCTTGCATGCGAAGAGGTACTGGTTTCCTCTCTCGTCCACATTTTACGGAAAACGATCCAGTCTCCTTGAAATTTTTTACCATTCTTCTCACTGCACACGGTGTCAAAGGACATTTCCCTTTACGCATTCCTTTCTTACGCCTAAATTCACGTAAAGCAGCTGCACTGTTTGAGCTGTTAACGTAGAATAGTTTTAAAATTAAAGCGCGATCTGGTAAACTGAGAGCCATGTCGTACAAGTTAATGGCAGAAATGACCGCGTTTTGATTTTACTAATGATTACAACGGCATTTGCACCGACAGGATCCGCAGCGCCATCTGTTGCCGATTATTGTAGCTATTTTTTTATTGTTCCATTCTTTTTACCCCTTCTTGAATAGTATGTGTACAAATTTTGGTTTCATTCGGGTTATTCCTTCAAGCTACAGACAGCTCCAAATAGGGATACTTATTTTATAACCACCCTGTATATAAAAAAAACAGAAAGTAATCAGTTCATTTGTTGCTGAGATATTTCTGGTACAGAGTTTAAAAAAAATTTCAAATAAATCGCGTTTACCATTTTAGAACAAGTTTTGTTCTCTCCAGCACTTTACGACAGCAGTCACAATATATTTTATATGTGTTCCAATTTTTATAAACAGCAACAAGAGAATATTTAGAAAATGGAACAAAAATAATTAATTTTTTGAAGTCAAAAAATTTCCATGCCCCTAAAAAATACTCTTAAATATATATTCTTATTATTCCTCCATAAAGCGATATCTTTCTTAAAATGTCTTAGAGTATAATTTTTTTTTATTTTAAATATTACGTAGATATTGTCTTGCTTGTAGTGCAACAATGAAATTTATTTTGAAAATCTAATTATGTCACGGGGTTTGCTTCTGCTACGGACAAACATATGAAGGGAAAAAAATTAATTTCTGCAATCAAAAGTCACTTTTATTCAAATCGATGCTGTCAAAGTAGGAACTTGCAGCTTTGTAATTAATTTTTTTGTATAATTTAATATTATAATTACAGGAAATATTAATGTTATTGAATAATTTAGGGGAAAATGATAGTATCTGTGTACTTCCAGTTATAGACTACGTAATAAAAAGAAAAAAGAAAGTCACTCATTAAAAGAAATCAATGTAGCAAAAAAAGTCAACTTCAATATAAATATATGGCTTTTTTGGTAAAATCATGCCGAACAGAAAGTCAAGTCATTATAAAACTATATGAGAACTAACTGCATGTATATGATGTCTGTTTTTAAATTATATTTTAAATGATGCGATAAATAAACTTAATAGGATTTGGTAGCATTTAAATTAGAAAAAACAATGGAATGAGAGCTATTATGTAAACTTTTTTACAACATAGTTCTGCCAGGAATTTTGACATATATACTACAATTATTAACAAAGTTTAATAGCTTATACCAAAAACATGCACAAATGGGGAATATAACACATTTAATCAGTACATTGTATGCATTGTGCATATACTTTATGGACAGAATTAGAATTACTGGGTACAATTTTAACAATTATCTCCTTAAACGTCATGTTATATTGACAGCCACAATGACAGTTATGGAAAATAACATATACAAAACAAAAAAATAGAGACTGAGATTTTTTTTTTAAAATTCAAGCCTGACAATGTGTTGAATGTTTATTCCTCAGGATCGCCAATGTTCTTTGTCTTCTATATTTTAATAATTTGAAAATTTTAGATTTACATCATAATTACTTTACAATATATCGTGTATTTCATCATAGTATGAAATTAGTCACTGAGTTTACGTTCCGCTTTATAGAGAATTTACTTTTCCTAATCAGTAATATCATGTTTTCGTCTTTATTACTGAGATAGACTTTGAGATAATTGTTTAATTGCAATTGAATTGGCCTGAAAACCTGAAGCGGTTGTTGATATACTAGATTGAATAAAAGATTCTCCTTACAGTCATTGGTTTTCATTAATTCATTTTTTGACATTTTTGTTTATCGTTATTTCTTGACACCATAATTTCATTCACCAATAAATATCACCTTCTATTGCATTATAGCTTGATTTCCCCTATCTTTTATAGTTCTTTTGTTTTGTTTCTGTTCACTTTGAAGTAATTGATGTAATGTCATGTATCACTTTTATGATTGAGAGTTATGCTGCAATACAAAAAAAAAGAAGTTCAACATGAAAACAGCTCGAGTTACTATGAGCTATTTTCACTATTTGATAAATTTCCACTAGAATTTTTGTAAATGAGAATACCAAATTGATGAACATAGTGTAAGATATTTTCGCAAAAAGTATATTAATTTATTTTATGTATCTCTAATACGAATTGAGCACTGTTAAAAAGAAACAATACTTTGTGTGTGTCCATTTACATTATATAGCATTAGCGGTTTTTTTAATTAAAAGAATTAATCACTCTTTTTACTTGTCTAATTGTCTTGTATCAATCCCTAACATTTGCACCTTGAATTTTGACTTTTAAATTTGCATATGACTTTTGAATATGAACCTTTAATGCATTCTATATCTTTACAAAAATGAATTTCATATTTATAATAATTAAATATTAAATAAATGTTCTCATTATTTAAGAAAAACATCAACACAAACTACAAAAAATAGAATAACTCAAATTTATTTTGTTAATCCTCGTATCGCGTTAATAAATATTTTAGGCAAAGCAAAGAATTAAAAAAAAATAATGCTGCAATTAAAAAATATAATGAAAATTGCTCAACTAAAAAAACAGTATTTACGTAACTGTCAAATTTGTTTTTCTGCTAAAATTTACACAAAATTAGATTTCTTTTCTATGTAGACCAAAACAGTGTCAAAGTATTTTTCGATACATTTAAATTTAATTTCTCGAAAGAAAGCGATATCTTTCTATTCTAATTGCATACTCAGAAGTTAAATACAGAGTTGAGTTCACAGCTATAAAACCAAAGGGATAAGTAGACTTTAAGTGAGTTCAAAATAAACTTTTCTCATTGTTTTCTCCTCAAGAAAGTCTCTTTTTACTTAATTTAACCAGATTATACCACAGTTTCTTTTAAAAACACTTTCAGTGTAACGAAGAATAGAATTATTCCGTTACATTCAATGTTAGATTTTTAATTCAACAAATAACTTTAAAATGTATTATTTAGCTTATACTTAATATTAGATTAGAATTTATATCCATGTTATGGATAAATTACTTTGAAGCGAATGAAAAGCATATTTTGCACTTAAAAAAGTGTTTAATATGGATTATAAAGTTCGTTTATTTGTTGATATGATGACGGCCCGATTATCAACACGAGGGATATAGACACTAGCGGGGAGTGCCCTCCATGGGGAACTTTCTAAAGGATCATAACCCGTATTTACTGCACGGTTAGAAGAAAACCACGGAAAACTCCGAACGGTTAGGTCGACCAGCGAGACAGGGGTGTGAACCCAGCACCTCCCGTCTACCAGCTTTGAGAGCAGAACCTCTCAGCCACTGGTGGGGTATGGATTATAAGGAACAAATAACGATGTTTGTTCAAAAAATCTTTCCTTTATCACAGAATTATAAAACGACCCGCCGATAATGTTTATAGGCATTAAACATTGGCGAACATACTTTCGCCATCTTGTTTGTTGAGTGGTTAGTTCGCTGGTTTCTGGACAAATGGTGCCGGGTTCGAATCCCGACGGGTATGGATGTTCGTAGTGGATCAAATTCCACTTTAAACAGAGATCTCTGTCTGTGTAGCCTTTGTGTGCAAAATGTATCTGTAGCGCCACTAACAAACCAACCAAACAACCATGCTATAAAGTAAAGAGTAAAACAAAATATGCTTTTGTTTAGACAAAAGAGCAAAAATTATTTGAGAATGACTCAAAGACGTAAAATAATTTTAAAATAACATATATTACATGTTATTCATTATTGAATAAATATAATTGTAGTCATATACAATTAGACACTGTTTCGCTGTGTAAGAGCGTTCTCTGTCTGATTTTGTACCATGGTGATTTTTTGAAAAAAGTGGTTAGGTACTTTTTACATCGAATTTGCTACAGTTGAATCGTCGGTAATAAGTGTAGAAGTAGTGCAGAGTATATGTATGATATTCGAACTGAAATATCACATACAATTAGACTGAAAATTTACGATTTTAACAGAATTAAATGGATAACTTTCAGGTCCTACAAATTATTTTCTTGTCGTAACTTTCAAACTAAATACCATCCACATTTGGAATTTTGTCGGTGAATATTTCAAAAATAAAAGCATCATTGAACACTGTAACATTTAGCATTAAAAGTACAAACTATACATTTTAACAGCATTTCTAACTTCCTCTGCACACTTTCTCACTATGTAAAACTCTCCCCTATATGTTGCATAAATTAACAATTTTAACCTTTCACAGAAAATTAACCTTTAAAAGCGAAATTTCATCGTTGCATTTTTTAACGATTATTTATAAAAATAATTTAATAAATTTCTTAAAGTAATCATTTCCCTGTGTATTACATTGTCATCATTTTACAAAAACTGACAATTGAACGATCATTAATTCATACATTATAAGACTGGAATTCTCTAAACGAAAACCTTCATCTTTTGTTGAATTCCATTAAGTTACGACTGCGTGACGCACGAGAAACATCTCATGAGACAAAAGACTTGATTTCTGTGTCAGTTTCTTTATAATGGGAAATGGTCTCTGCTGTATAAACATTATATGTTCGATACAACTACTACATTTTTACAGAATGAAAGAAAAAAAAGAAATTGTCGCTGAAAATTTATATCTATGCCAAAACACATTATTTCTATCTTTGATAGATTCAAGCTATTGCGGATGATGCAGTATTTTATACTGATTTTCGGCTAGTAAAGTATTTTAAATGAAACGAGAACTTAAAATCATGCGTCAAGCATAGACTAACAAGCGCTTTCTAACACATTCAGAATACTACAATTAAACTTCACTGTTTAATAAGATGAAAGATGATGTCTAAGTTAACAATGTGTAAAACACGCAACACAATCGAAAACCTAATTTTAGAAATTATCATCATTAGAATAGTTGGAAAAATATCCAAATTATTTTGTGCAGCTCAGTATATAGTCTATCGATTTGTTTGTATAGTACATGGCTTGCTAAAATTTAATTTAGTTAGGAAACGTATAGCACAGTTGAAAATTCCCTTTCAGCAATTTCCATCAATATACGGAAATGTACTGGAAATATTTTGTGCAGACCTGTATATGATCTATAGAATTGCGCACAAGTAATTGGAACACAACAAGTAATATGCAAAAAAATTGTTAAATTTTACAACACGTACCAGTAAACGTACAATAATTGCTGAAAACGCACTTTCAGCAATTATTGTTTTTAGACTGTGCTGTAATCAAAATTTTTGAGTGTGCTTGTCAAATGAACAATAAATGCTAAACACACCATAGTCTATGGTAAGCATCTTGTAGTGCACCTCTTGTAGTGCATAGTTATATATATATATACATATTTCAATATGTTTGAAATAGTGTAACATGACAATATAATAAATTATAACACCTTGTAATAGTATATTACTTTTAAATGCTAAAGGTGTAAAATTAACAACTATAATATAAATTAAAATAACTTTTATTAGTTGTTTTACATGTTTCGACTCTTTCTGAGTCATTTTCAAAAACAAAATGAGAATATTCTAAAGCTGCACGGGCAGCTTTAGAATATTCTCATTTTGTTTTTGAAAATGACTCAGAAAGAGTCGAAACATGTAAAACAACTAATAAAAGTTATTTTAATTTATATTATAGTTGTTAATTTTACACCTTTAGCATTTAAAAGTAATATAGTGTAACATGTTTAACCCTTTGAGTACGATCCGTCTGAAAACGCTTTAGCATTCAAAATACGGCGAACACCCGAACGTGAAATATGTTACGAGATTATTTCTCTCCCTTTCGTCTACCTGCTACTTTTCAGCAGGACAATAAGAGATAAAAAGGGAACCTTCTTAAGAAAACTAGTACATAAGGCTCCCCACGCGTTGATTCCAATAATCCCCTGCTCTGCTACAATAGTTGGATGTTTACGAGGGGGAGAAAATGGAACAGGCATTCTGGTGGTCTGCCAGGAGTTTGCTTGGCTGGGTGTCTTTGGCGGTTTAGTAGCAAAAGGGTTAAAATACACCACAAACGATTTCCCCCTCACACTACATTTTCAATTCCGAATATGCCAAAATAAACCTTAATAACAAATATGAATTTCATTTATATCCGAATATGTTTACGTGAGTTAGACCACGGGCAGATAGAACGCGGACAGACAGACACACCTTCTACAATGTTGGAAATCTTTAAAAAAAACACGCTAAAATGTAAAAAAGTGACAAAAGTTTCCAACATGCTATTAGCATGTAAATCGCAGGTTTCTAAATATAATAATTAATAAGATAATTGAAAAGTAAGTTTTTTTTTAAATTTTTAACATCGATTAAAAATGTTTGTGAACCATTTGCGACATTAACGCATACTAGGGCATCCAACCCTGGCTTCCAAGGATAGAGAATGTACGTGCAAACCATTTTTTTTTTGAAAACTCTAATAGATTTTTTATATTTAATATTTTTTTAGATTGCCTATTATCAGCACTAAAGGGCATTTTTATATGAAATATGCCAATTGTATATTCAAATAAAATTTTGAAATTTATTAAAAGAGGGTTAGTATTGGCCTCGTGACAGAAGTTCATAGCCGAAGAAATCGCAAAAAAATGTTTTTATCTACAGCAGTTTTTTTTCTGATAATTTCAGCGGTTTTAAGAGTTTATTTCAATCACATATCTGTTAAATTTGTGTTTTATTTATACTATTTTATTTATAGCTTAATGCAGTTTTAATTTCGTTATTGAATATTAGCTGGAAACAAATGCTGAAACATTTTATATTGTTTAAAGTGCAAACAGATTAATATATTGTAATCGTCTGCAAGCTATCGAGATAGATTTAATCAAGTTTGAAATTTAATTTAAATGCTATAATACATGAGTAAATTACAATACAGTTTTCAAACAAATTGCATTTGAAAGTAGATTTTTTTCCTATATAACGGTGTAAAAATTGAAAATACGGGATGTTTAGAAATTAAAAAAAATTGCAGTAGCAAAAATCGCAAAACGGAAATTTTATCGTCAAGTGTTGCCATTCGAAAAATGAAGTCAGCGTTACGCATGGACACGTTTGTCCTTTATAATATAGATATGCGTCCATTTCAGGAATTTCTTTTTTTTTTCAGAAATTCCTAATAAACAGCGGAAATGCTGAAAGAAGAATGTTTACTTTATGTAATTACGAAATATCCGTCGTTAAATAAAGCAAAAATTACTATTCAGAGTTTTTGGTATGAAGTCGAAATTTTCGAATAAAAACGAAATTCGCGAAATGCACGCTAATGAATAATTGAATAGGTTGAATGAATAATTATTGTTGGAATGCTACAGACCTGCTTACTTAATCTGATGAATATTTAGTATTTCAACGCAAGATATGAGATTTATATTTTAGTATTTAGGTAGAAGATATTTAAATTAATATTTACCCGAGGTGTATAAAATAAGTTAATAGCACCATTGGCTCTAGTGTTATGATGTTATGATCTAAGTTAATTAATTACAATCAATAATTAGATTACCTAAAAAATAAGATTTATTTCGCGTTATGTGATTTCGACGACCATTTCCCTTTTAAATATGTATGCGATCATCTAAAGTTAGCCCGAGGAATTTAAATTTTAATCTTAACTCTTAATTGCATGATTTTTTATTTTACAATTGTGTTTTTTTATACATATATTAAATATTAGACACCAGAAATTTTAAGATAGATTTTTAACTTTGTTCAGCAACATAGTTCATGGGAAATTTACTGGATTAATATTTCTATATAAATATAGTGGTGGCGAAGAAGTTGATTTATTTATTAAAAGTTAAATAAAAAGTGATGGAAATTTACATCACTATGCAATTAAGGGTTAAAATTAGAAACATAAAAGGACATAATTCACACCTAGGCCGACAAAGCCCCTTCCTAAAAAATAAACACAATTAACACTCTAACCACTCATTTTTTTTTTTCAAAATCATTTCGACCAATATTTAATCGAGCACTATCTCTTCTATTATTCCATATCTAAAATTATCATGTATTTGAAATATGTAGTAAATTTATCATTTGCATTTATTTCCTTTGACTGAAGTTCAAAAATTGTGTATTATAGAATATTTTTTTTCAAATGTATTGCACGTGGAATCGCAGTTTAAGTGGTCAGAGGGTTACTGTTAGTGAAAGAAACAAAAATTAAAATAACATAATAATGAACATTTATTTACAAATATTTACATAAAAATGATAATAAAAGAATTAAGATTAAAGTTAAGATATTAGATTTTATGGATGTTACACACAACATCTTAATTTTCTTCGT
This sequence comes from Maratus michaelseni, assembly GCA_963931845.1. Lineage (NCBI taxonomy): Eukaryota > Metazoa > Arthropoda > Arachnida > Araneae > Salticidae > Maratus > Maratus michaelseni. The sequence continues at coordinate 323,308,293 of OZ007587.1, forward strand.
ATAAATATGCAGAATTAAATCCGCGTTAAATACGAATAAACAATACTTCATAAATAATTTTAGCAAAAAATTAAGTCTTCCATAATCACTCAGCTCCCTGATACATTCATGCATAATATAAAGTAAAGAAAAAATGGAATTAGAAATGCGCTTTACCTTATCTTCGGAAGCTGGGAGAAAGCATTTGAGAAATAGTAGTCATCAGAAATAAGGCACGGATCTTGTTTTTTTTATGAAGAGATTACTGCTATTTTATATAATCCATTTTAAGCATACAGATCAGTTGGAGTAAAAGAAACTCCATCGTTGACAATATAAACATTAATTGCTAATATCCTATATAGCTTTTAAGAAAACAGCATGAGTTATGAAGTACTCTTTAAGATTTTTTTTCCATTTATAACATCGCTCAATGGTTGTCAAGAGGAGGACAAAAATACCACCTTTTCTTAGGAAGTCTCTTACTACAGTCACTAAAACAATATATATATATATATATATATATAATCACAGGAAAAGAAAAATATTATTGAGATTTACATAGATACACATAAAAAATCATTTTACAATAGAGAATGCAGCAAATTGCATATTAGTTCACAGCCTCTCTTTTTAAAGCATATCTGGTCGATGTAATTGTTGTGGACACGCCTCTATTACATTAATAGGCTGTTTGTGACAAAATGTTCGTTTATATAATTTCACTGTCTCTCTGCATCATCTGGGAGTGACAATTGTTGCCGCTCAGATGAAGTCAAATCGAACAGTTGACCCATATTCGTAACCGTAAAAATACTGCCAAGAAGCACTCTATATAATTGCCTGATTGTAAATCGTGTGTGACACTGTATTCTACTGCACTGTGAACGACTATAAATAACAGTCCTAAAATCTCTGGGGAGAAAGTGTTTGCGTAACAATTAACGTGATGGGAGTGATGTATTAAAAAACAATATATCAAATACTTATTGATTGGTAATTTGTAATAATTGTCAATTGATTTTAATTGTTGATAAATATTGATTCCAAAGGTATCAAATATGATATATTATAATGGAAATATCAATATTCCGTAAATTTCTGCTATATATTTTAAGCAAAAAAATAAATTATGTTTGATTAGCCATTTCTCTCCAAGAAGCTGTATATAACATTTAAAATCGCTTAACAATTGTATTAAAAAAATTTTCTTACATGAGAAAGTATACAATAATGAACAGTTGTGAGCGAAACGAATGTAACTTTTCTTTTCAAGTTCTGGCCCTGGGTTTTGGTAAAAATTCGCCAGTGTGCATTATGTAGAGAAGGGGGATAAAACTTCTCCTGATTTGGTCACCTTAGCCTTAAACAAAGTAAAAAAAGATTTTGTGTTATGGGTTTACAAGTTGCATTGTCCTCCAACTGTAACTATTTCATCAAATGACTATTTATGGTTCGAGTACGTGTGCAATCTCATAACATTGCAAAGCCGCAAATTTGACGCTTAGCTGATAATTATTATCTAGCTGAAGCAACATGTTATCTGAGGTCATGTAGATGCACTATGAGTGTTCTTCAGATGTTTAAAGTGGGGTAGGTCTTTTAATATTGATGCAACTTACTTTGATGAGATAGTTACTTCCGGTGATTACCTGTTTCCATGGTAAATACGATCACTAAAATTCATTTCAGAAAAAATATCAGACTACAAACATACGAATTTTTAGATGCACGTATCGAATTTGAGAACATAGTTAGTTTTGAAGAAGACTATTAAAGATGAATTTCTAGTGTCATTAATGTTCTTTGTCCCTTTCAAATAAACTGTCATTGTTTATGAAACCATCTATGTCGAAAAAAACACGATTTGGTTAAAATCTTCGCGCCTGTATGGCTTCGTCAGATTTTAGCTGCTGTTCATTGTCTCTCTCTTGTATTGGTGATATTTACTATAAAGGCATGCAGTGCTTAATACTCAGTGTTCAGTTTTAGATGATATTATGATACCATAATTTTGGTAACTGGAGTGTTGGTATTTATTCTTACGCACATACAATGAAATACCTGCGAAACTTGAGTTTCATCTCTATTTGTTGAACAACGTTGTAATCAGGCAATCAGAATGTGTCGAAAGTAGTGCTAACCATCTTGTAAATACATAAAAATATCAATGAAGAAGTGCTGTTAACAATTTATATAAATACCACATAAACACATAAACAAATAATTTACAAAAAATATTAAAAATTATAAATATTTTGAGTAAAAACCAATTTGAAGAACTGTATACAAAACTAAAGGCGTACTATTTTCAGAATGATTATTTTAACTATACTTGCGTATATGATTTGTAGGGTTACACTGTTACTTTCAGTTTATTTTAACGAAAAAAAATATCAAAAATAGAACTTCGTGAAACTAAACTTCTCTGAAACAGCAGTCAATGTTGATTTAAAATATAATTTCAAACTTATTTCAGTTGTCTAAAAATGCTAGACACAATGACAGATGGGAAGAGCAAAACATTTTATTGTTCATTTCCTCAGAGGAGAAAAACTTGGCTATTTTTCGTAAACAGAAATAAAGAGCAAGAGTAATAGAAGTAGAAATAGATTTTGGCAAAGAAAAATTTCTAAGTTGTTTTACTCAAGGGAAATTTGCTGATATATTTATTTTATATGTCTTCTACTGTAAACTAATTCTAAAATATGTTTTTATTTATTTTTCAAATAAAAAGAAAAGTTGAATGAAACAATTTATTAGTTATTGAGAATTATATCGATTTTGGTTAATTAAACCCTTTTCGTAGGATTCTTACAGTCCTGATGCATATTATAATAATTATTTTTTTAAATCTTTGTTAACGAAAAGTGTGGTAAAAATGCACATGGAAAATATTATACGATACACATGTTCATATGTATAGAAAACAACTAATCGGATGTGCCAATCCCAAAATTTTCTTCCATTTCATACAGGTTTCACATACAAAAAAAACAAATCAGAACCAATTTATACTAAGGTCTAACTGAATCTAAAAATTTATTAAATCCCATGTAATAAGTTCTTGATTTATGACTTATCACTAAAATCGTATAAATCCTGAAATGTAAAGCGTAACAGTGCCACCTGTTGGGAGATTTACATCAAACCCTAATCGACAACAACTTATGTCAACGTCTAACTGAATCTGAAGTTTGATAAAATTCTGTGCATTAATTCTTGAGATATAGCTATCGTGTAAATCATGTAAAAAGTAGCATAGCAGCGCAACGTATTAGGCTATTTACACTAAAACCTTTTCAGCAGCAATTTATATCAGAGATTAACTGAATCTAAAGTTTTATTAAATTCCATGCATTAGTTCTTGAGATAGAGCGTCCACAAAATTTTTTTACATACAGACATACAGACATATATACAGACAGCTCACAGGCAGATATTTTCTAAAAACAGTCAAATCGTGTACAGGACACTCTAAAACGTTTAAATCCGCCGAAAACCGGAAGTCGAATTTTTTCATGAATCCAGTACTTTCTTCTTGTAAAATAGAAGAAAGTAATAAGAGATTTTTTTTAACATAAAATATTAAATTTTATAAGAAAATCGTAAAAACTTATCTGGATTTAATTGAAAATGTTCGCATTTGCTAAAGATTTTTCGGGTTTTTAAAATTTTATTTTATATTTCAATCACCATAAAAAGTAAGTTACCGTGGAAATAAAACCTTTTACAAATATAAATTTTATAAAGTTTAATATTTAATTGATAAAATATCATGCATATATTCTGCTTGTAATTTGTTAACGAAATGCAATTTAAAATTTAGCAGAAATACACCTTATGTTAATAACCAATTAGAAATTCCTCGGGATATATAAATGTAGATTACCATTTTATTTAAATAATTAATTTCATTTTTTTCCTTTTTTTTTTCTTACAATAGTTTGAAACATTAACCACGACAACAACAAAAAAACTACATGCATATAATTTTTAATACGTAACCGATGTAAAAGGATAAACATAAAAAAATGGGCGTTTCTTACTTTAAAACACTGTACGTGTCATAATAACATTTGACAATCTTATACTATGACATTACAAACGGCATTATTATGCGAAATATTTATAATTGCGTTCCGATTGCAAAGAAACAATTTTCTACAATCTAAATATATATCATTAGGAACAAACAAGCCTTGTATCTAAACGTTATGTTATAATGAAAAGCTATGGATGAAATTCACTGTTTAAAACGAAAGGGAAAATGTTGGAAAACCTATGGATAACTAAAATTATCCACTAACCAGACAAATAGCATTGAATGCAAAGCATACTACTAAAAATTAAGCATTTAAACATTTACGCAGAGATATTGAAATTTTGAAAATTTGATAGCAAACTTTTCTTTATATAATTCTAATAATAAAAATTATGATAACAAAAATTACTGGGAAACTTCAGGACTGAGATTGACGTATGTCATTGACAAGTTACTTCGTGTCTTTACACAATTTCGAAGGCGTGGTATAAGTTCAAAGGTCTATTAATTTTATCAGTTCTCTCTAGGACTTCTTATGGTAATAAAAAAACATTTTTTAAAGAAATCTTTTATTTCTTTAATATTTTTAATTAAAAATATGACACTACCAAATATTTCTATAGTACTTCAAAGGTTAATGGAGATTTTATGACTTTTAAGTTGAAAATATATTTCTCGGATAAATAGGATACTTGCAAAGTAAAAACTTTCTATCGCCTTTTTTACAAAGAAAGTTTCTGCGTCCGTCATCAATTTATGATTTTTTTTATCCCAGTCCATATATTTTTAACAACATTATTTAAACATATTATTAATAATAGTAAGACAATATGTGTCTGATGAGTGTAGAGTTATTTTGTTGTAAATCATATTTATTATTCCCATCAAAATGTAATTTTAAGTAACAATGATTTGTAAAAGAAGTGTTTATTCCCGATAAATTATAATTTTCACAAATAATTGCATTTTTTTAATAAAGGAAATAATAATACAATAATAAAAATAGTTATATTTAGATATTAGAGATTAATACTGTAAGTCACTGTAGTGACTAACGTTATAATTTTATAAGTTTTGTATCAGATTCATTTTTCACATTTGATTAATGATTAAAAATGAGGAATTTAATTATTAGTTGGTTTTCTACATTATCTCGGTTCTGATTTAAAAGGAAATTTTTAAAAGTTTTTTTCTTTCTTTATAAATGTTATTTTTTTGACTTTTTTTAGTCACACTGAATTTATTTTTATTTATACAATAGGAGCCACAAATAACAGTTAGGAATTAAGCAAGCAAAATTTTGAATTTCATTCTCTACACTTTTTAAAGCGTTTCTTATGGTCATTGTTTACAATGCAGTTATTGTAATTTGTAATGAAGGAAATCATTTTGTCTCAGGCTGTATGATGAAGCAATAAATCTTGATAAACATGAAATTATTAATAATAAATCAAAATAAACATTTTTTTAACGCTTTTGTAACACCATTTTTATGATTAAAAAATGTTATGAAACTTTTGTTGTTCAGGGTAATGTTTCATATAAAAATAAAAATGTTTGAATAGTTGCCTTATACTAAAACAAAATAATAATAATAATTTTAAAGACGATTTAATAATTATTAAAGAATTAATAAAGAAATACATTATTAAGGAATATCAAACTTTTTTTAAACAATTAGTTAATATTTTTAAAAACTTAATTCTTGATTAATTCTCTTTAATGTCACACTTCTAATTGCATGAAATTATCATGCAACATAAATCTAGTTAATATTTTTTAAAACTTAATTCTTGATTAATTCTCTTTAATGTCACACATCTAATTGCATGAAATTATCATGCAACATATATTTAGTCAAACGTAACTTTTGTCATGAATTCTAATGAAATGTAATTTAGAATTACTAGAGAAGAAAGGCAAAATATTTTTCTATTTTTCTCTTATTTCACACGTGACACAAATTTATCATTCAGTTTAGACCAGCGAAAAGTTTTCTGAATAAATACATTTTTGCGATTGCCTTCCAGTATTTGTTTTTATTGTAAAGAAAAATAAGAATTTAAAATTGCTGCTTTATAAAACTTCTCTTATTTCTTACCTTTTTTGATTGAAATCTTTCATTTCTTTTGTAATTTTAAAGATAAACTTGAAAAAAGAAGATACAAAAGTAAATTCTTTTGCTAAGAGAAAAAAACAATTTTAGAATGTTGCAGATAATATGCAAAGTGAAATTTTATTCTTTTTGTCAAAATTTTTCAAAATTTTCAAAACTTTCTCTTATTATTTCCACTGAATTTCCAGATGTGTGTTAGTTACTAAAAATTGGCCTCCACTGGTCATCATAATGCAAAGAAGAGCATTGTTTCAACAATTCCTTTTTTTTAAATTATAAAATATAAAGCTGTAAAAATAAAACCTCAAATATCCCCTATATAAGGCCAATGAGCTTAAATGTGATGACCCATAAATATGACAAAGTTCTGTTATCGAAACACCTAACGCAAGAATCGTATATACATGCCACATAATCGAGCATCCGTATTTCAGGAACAAAATATAACAACACTTGTTACTACGTTTAAAATGTTTTTTATATGAGAATTTTTCCTTGTAATATGCATTGTTAATTAGCAAAATCAAACAACAGTTCTAAATGTGGGGAAGAATTCCGAATTCCAGATTACCATTTCGTATTTTATGTTTGAATGTCAAATAATCCCATCATTGCAACGTCATAACATTGAAGGTCTGTTTCATTTACCGGAAGTGAATGCGAGTAGAGACAACATGTTTTGAACTAGTGTTGTTCTAAAATTTTTATCGTATTTTAGTGTCTAGTTTTTTATAGGTCTACTAGTGACAAACTGGGTCATTCAAATGCCGAGAGGATTTTAGCGGATATACTTAAGTGTGTTTATATGGGTTTTTTTCATAGATTAAATTAAAATTATATTTAAAGACAAAAATTGTGAATGTTGAATTAATATGTTTAGGAAATTCAACGAAATGTTTTTCTTTGGCTATTTAATTACAAATGATTAAAGTACTAAAATGTATGCCTTCATAGAAAAATAATCACAAATTCGATATTAACAGGGCTGTCTATATAAGTAAATAATATAAAAATATAATAAATTGATCAAATTTTTACTACAGCGGTTAAGAGGAAACGAAAAACTAGCCTTTACAAATATTTCTAGAAATATGGGCTCAAGGTAAATAATCGAAATTATTGTCATTAGTTATATCTCATTTATGTTTTTAAAAGTTATTTTTATTATGAAATAAACAAAAATTATTTTTTCAATTCTATTACTATTTTTACTTTTATTTTTTATATAATTTCTAGATAACAAAATGCTTCCGTTCTAACAAGTCCTGCAAGTTAAACAAGCTGTGTAGAATGTTAAAGCTGGTGGATTTTGACATGGGAAATACTATATTCCTCACTCGATGATATACAGTAAAGTAAAAGGTTATAATTTAGAAGCAGTCGCTCTAGCTTACCTGATAAAATGATAATTGATGAGTCTAATATTCAGTTTAGGTTGGTATGGCATTAAATTTTCCAGGCTCTATTGTTTTTATTATTGTTATTAATAAAGTAGTAGGAATACTCAAAATCGTGATGAGTGGTCCCAAAAGTTGTAAGTAACCAGAACGGTGGGATACAATTTTTACAACCTGAATAAAATTAAAGACATATCTGGCAAACTTCCGGACTTTGTTCTTCCAATCAAATTAAACAAAAAAATTATATAAAAATAAGTTATTAAAAAACCATGTTAAAACACATTTCTATAGATATTTTTCTGGTTCAAATTATGTTTATTTGATTTGAAGAAACCATAAGGTCGGCAGCTATGACATTACCACAGTTGTTAAATTCTAGCATAATCTACAACATTCAAAGAATTCCAGCATTTATGAAAGAATTTTAGAGAATTTTAGGGAATTTTAGATTATGAAAGAGTTGTGGAGAGCATTCATTAGCAATCATTGTTTTAGTAAAAATATGTTGTATCCGTCATTTGTTGTTGCTTGTTTATTAATTGTCAAAGTTAAAAGTATTTAAAGTATGAATGTTAAATGACTCAATATATAATTATTATGAACTATTACGCATTAAGAAAACTGATTACGAATAAAATGATAAAATTTAGATGACCTGACATGCATAAAATGCATTGTGACAATTAGGTACTTTTGACATATCATTTACGATTGATTTAACTTTTGTACATTTGACAAAAATCATCTAAATGTGACAATAATATATTTTAGCCTATATTACAGCTAATAAAATAATTTCTATGAAACAGATTAGTTTCGACTTAAAAGTATTAAACATAATCATATTTTTATTTATATTTGTATTTTTAGATGTTGTAAAATGCGAAATGATTAAATATTAATCTAAAAGTGACCAAATTTCGCAAAATCGCATCTCATTTAGGCACCTATGTGAAAATTAATCATATCTTTGTTAAAAACCATCCAGTTACCCAAAGGAAGAGTATGCAAAAATTGCCTATCGGGTCCATTGGACCCATATATTCATGCATATATATAATTGTTAAAATACAAATGAACTACTGATTTCTTATGAGCATACTAATAAATAATACAACATAATCAAGTCAAAAAAAAGATAAGGACATATTGTAACTATTACACACATATTTTTATAATTTTCGATGTAACCCAAATGCCAAAAACAGGCGAAAATTGTTTTTGAGTCCAATAGATCCGTCTTGGTAGTAAAAAGATTAACTACATGCACCATTATATGAAGGAGATGCCATTTTGCTGTGTGATAATGCTCGAATCAAGTGATTTAAAAAGAAAATTAAATTAGTTTTATCACCAAGTCCGTATTTTGTCCTCTGAAGATGCATATGGGAGATACAATTGTGAGGACAGTAAAATTTTAGGGAGTTAAACGTTTGTGGATGTCAGAATTTTTGGGAGTTAGGATTTTGAGGAATGCATAATTTTGAGAAATGAGAAACATTGACAAAGGCAAAATATAGTTAGTTAAAAAAATTTTTTGATCTGCATACTGCTATTATTGTTATTATTAAATGTTTTTGCAGTTAATCCTACTAGCTTCTAGAGATCTGTGATTAGTGTAAATGAAATTTGACTTGCTGTATAAAGAGAATTATCATGATCTCTTTGAAAATAATTATGATTATTTTATGTCTGACCATATTGCAATGTTTGGTAACCCTGAATGTTATGATTTTTATGACGTTTTACCGACTGATTGAAGCATACATAATGAATTTCATTCTTAAAATCGTTTTCTTTAAAATGCTATACTCTAAAACATTATAATCTGCTGAGTGTAATCATTAGATATGTAGCTGAAATTTCTCCATTTAAATTTTTTATACTGTTGTTTTATGAAAATGTAAAACAAACAGAAGAAAATTTCTCTGGAGTAGTTTTTAAATCTTTGGATCTTCGTGAATCAGTAATTTAAAAATTATAAAAATCGGTCATATGACACACAAAATGTCTGGCAGGCAATACTCGAGAAGTGAAATCTTTATATTTTATTCATTAAAGTCCGGCTTACTCGCTGAATCTAGTTGGTAGATGAGCTCATTCTCTATAACTTGAACACTTATTTTGCATTAATGTAAAGTTTGTACGCTTATTCTATTCTTCTACAGGAAGGTAGAACACATTAGCTACATTTTTATATTCTGTATGGATCACATTAAAATCATTATCAGAAATTCTAGGGAATGAGAATGCTTTTAATTTAGGAGGCTTTTAAGAGTTGCAATGCATCTGAGTGTTATATGCATTAAGAACGATTCAGAAAATGAAAATAAAAATATTAGATCTGAAACGGGAATGCTTTAACAAATTAAGTAATACTGAGGTAGCATTCATGACACCAGTGGGGCGTTTTCTTTTCCGATATTTAAGCAAAGCAATGAAAACACTGCAAGTTGAAGTGGCGAATATTTCTACATCTGTATAAATGTATTAATTTTACTATGTTTAATACAGCTTCAAAACTTTTTTTCCACTTGCACCCATTCAAGTGAAAATATACTTGATCATATCAACAATTTAGAATTTTTTCAATATTAGTTGGATTATTTCTTTTACACATGCTGCAGGTTTAAAATACAATTTATAATTACGATTGGTTATTTGGACCATTCTTACTACATGAATATTACTTAAAAAAACAACGTATTTACGTATCTTTATGCATATGAGTTCCACTTATTTTAACAACAATTTGTTTTTTGATTGTATTTTATAGTTTAAAATAATATCATTCCGTTTAAAGAAACAATTTAATTGGAATTGAAATTGAACTGAAAACTATAATGGCCTGAAATTGTTTATTATCTAGACTAATAAATTAACATTCCTGACTGCAAATACGAAGAAATGTCTACACCTTATTATCTTACTATTTTTAAAAGTAATATTTATATACATTTAGTATTTCAAAATCATTTTTATGTGTTTTTGTAAACCTACATATATGTACTTACAATGAATTAATTGCATTTTTAAGTAAATTGTTTCTTCATATCATCAGGAGCAAATGAATTATTCAGCCACTTAAAATGCTTACCAACAAATATTTGTTCAAAGTAAGAATTCTGTGAGCAAATTAGTTTTAAATGAATAAGAAATGCATATATCCCTCTATCTGCAGTTATTTCCATTTATATCAAGTTCAGTTAATTATTTTGAGAAAAACGTTCCAATGTAAATATTTTAATACATTTAAAGATAAATTTGAAATTTCTAAAAAAAAAAAAAAAAAAAGTATGATTTCTTACTTTAAAATCTGCCATTATTAAATAAAAAATGCATTGAACTGTATTGAACTTCCAAGAATAATAATAAAAAAAATTATTTCGTTACACAGATATACACTAATTTATGTTTGTAAATACTTTAATCAGTTAATTTTTAAATAATATGAATCATTATTATTCATTCATATTTGAAGAGACTTTGTGAAGTGATTCGTATTAAAATTCAAAAGAACACATGTGTAATTTTAGAAATGTTTATCTGAAATGGGGAATCTAAATTAGTATTATTCGAAACTGGTGAATGTAAATTAGTATTATTCAAGCGCAACGATATTAATTCTTTATAAAAATCTTTCCCATATGTTGTATAGGAAAATATACATATGCTTTGGTGGAACATCTTATAAGCTTTGTGCGTGTAATGTGTTTATATTTAAATAAAACCTTACACATATTTTCTTTGAGTAACATATGCATGCGTTAGAGGACATACATAATTATTTAATTAACGTAACCCTAATTTATGTGTTACGTTCAGCAAATCCCAAACCAAAAAGTAAAAGTTGCAGGCTGACTCTATTTGTTTATTTAGAAAGAATGGTTTCTTTAGCAAAGTGTATATTTATTAATTTTATTGTCAGGTGCTTCCTTTAAAGTATAATCTAGATTTTTATGCAATATATATTTTTTTTTCAAAAGAATCTTCTGACGCTCTTTTACAAATACTCCCATTCTTTTACAAATACGTCTTTAAAATTCACCACCCCCCCCCAAAAAAAAAAAAAAAAAAAAAAAAAGTTTAGCATAACATTTTGTCAAAACGCTGAATCTTGTCTAAACCAAACGCTAATAGATTATTCGAATATTTAGAATACTCAGTTCAGTGTAATAATGTTTAGTTTTAAATCAAGTTATTACCTCAATTTTAAGAATCTTTGCTACATGAGTGAGTAGATTCGGAATATGAAAGTAACGTTCAACAAAATTCTTGATTTAAGAGCGAATGCCCGGGTATCTTCTGTCAAATTAAGATAATGTGTAATGCCAACAATTTAATTTCAAATGAAATTTACCATTAAATTAAAGAAATATTAATCAACAATTCCATAAATAAGAACCAGATCACCAGAAAGCGCTGAACTAGAAAATAATTCGTAGTCTTCGTCTTCATCACAGGACCATTTTCACGTTTGGATACTGCAGTTTTATAACGATGGTTCTGACAAACAAGTAAATGTAAAAAAACAGAAACTCTCTAAACTAAATGATGAAATTTGGCATACGATTCATTTGAAAAAAAATATTAAAAATTTTGTATTATTATTTTTATTAAATATTTAAGTGACATATTTTGAAGAGTGCAATAGACTTTATAAAAACCACCTTAACAAAAAAAAAAAAAAAAAAAAAAAAAAAAAAAAAAAGAGAGAGAGAAAGAGAGATCTGAATATAAAAACAAATTTGATTGTTAGTCAGATAAGTACATGTCTAATTTAGCTTCACTATACATTAATATTGGGTAGTTTGATTATCAACATTATCGCAATTCCCTACCAGTTCAAACACAGCATTCTGAGAAAACACATCTAAAAGTTTATGAAAAGGTGTCCACTCTTCGGCTGATAAATGTAGAAAAAGCCTATAGAAGTGCGAGTGGAGCAAGCTGGCCTTAGAAATGGAAATAAATCTTGAATTTTACAGGTTAAAAATACCAAATTGTCTTTTGCAAGATATTTACACCGAAAGATATTACACTCGTAATGTTCTCTCTCATCTTTTATCACCTTCTGTCTAATAGTTTAGAAAACAATCTGATAAATTATTAAATATTTCCTGATTTCTATGTATTTAACTTTACTAAAGGAAAATTTCAAGAGAGTTAGGAATTATCTAACTTTTTAGCTCAAAGGCTATCAACGCCTGAGAGCTATTGTTCCGACACGTTTGATATGTACGTAAGTAACGCGATAACTCTTGATAGAAATATCCGATTTGCTTCAAATTTTCTATATAGGTTCATTCTGATAAGGCGCTTCCCTGATTAGTTTTGGGGGTTCATTGGTTAAGTATAAAGGAGGAAACGCTGGACTAATCAACCCTTTAATTTAGATAAATGTGTTTTTCATGCAGAATTATCCGATTTGCTTGAAATATGGTATACAGGTTCATTGTGATAAGGTGCTTCCCTGATTACTTTTGGGGGTTTGTTGGTTAAGTATAAAGGGCGAGACAGGGGCTAATTTATTGTAGATTTCTTAATTTTTCGAGGGGTATTATTCTTTGAAATAAGAATATAATTAATGTGAATAGACATTAATGTGAATAGACATTAAGCTCAATGCCGTCAGTTTAATAAGGAACTTTTCTTTTTATTTATGACCGAATTCTAATACCGAACAAGCTTGTGACAATGATATAGTAATATTTGTGAAATAAAGTTACATTTTTTTTTCACAAATCTTGATGATTCTAAATTAAAAAATGAACGTGAATTTTCAGGCTTGATATATTTACAAATATTATTTTCTATTTGACAACAAAAACTCTACAAAATCTAGCAAAATAATTGATTTTGCACCTTTGTTTATGACATTCATTAAGGGAGTCAGTCATGTGCAATATTTCTTAATCTCTTTTGCTGAAGTTTCTTAAAAATTAAAATTAAATTCGTGAACCTTATTTTCACCAGAAATTACTCGTGCAGTTTTCTTTCTTTAAATAAACGTAGGCTGAAAGAAAAATTATATAGTTTTCATAGTTGTTCAGAATCTAGGAACATTTGATTGTCGAAACCAAACTTGACCTCGGTAAAAACTACATTGTAGTCCTTCAGAAAAGCAATTTAATGCATTTAAAATGTATTAAATTCAAAGTTTTAATAACCACCCCAAAAGTACTTTAATAAACATGAACTTACTTTCTATGTATAATATGAAATTCCCAAAAAAGATTTTAATACTGATAGTTATTTTTTCCGGTAACTGCAATAAAAACATTTCAACTTTAATGTTAGAATTCGTACAGTAAAATACTCTTAAACATAATACACTCTCAAAAATTAAAGGAACAACCATAAAAAGGTGCTTTATGTTAATTCTATTGCAAGAACTTCAATGAAAGGTGAATGGTTTGTAACTCAATGTTAACGTTACCATGTAGTCCAATGAGATTAACCTTTGCTACAGAAAAGTAGGCAAATTTTTAAGCCCGTTCGTTCGGCACGTCTGAAAAAGAGTACACGTGGATAATTTAAAGTTTAATTTCGAGGAGTCTTACTTGTAGTTGCATAACATTTTCGCTTGTAGTTGGTGTAATATGCCATCCAGAAGACATTTGACCGATTGTGTGAAATGGCGTGTGATATGGAGAATGGAAGCAGGACAGACACTGACAGAGGTCTGGAAAGACTTAAAAATAGCCAAAAGCGCCATGTCATGTCCCTGGAAACGGTTTAAAGATACTAGTAATGTGCAAAGAGAACCAGGTCAAGGTCGAAAACGTGCCACAACTGACTGCCAGGACCGTTATTTGGCAACGATTGCTAAAAGAAACAGGCAACTGACGTCAGTTCAGATTGCAAGAGTTCGCTGCAGCAACAGGAACTCGACTATCCAGATTTACTGCGAGTGACACGCTGCATAAAATAAGGCTATATGCAAGGAAACACATGATTTGTATTCTGTTAACTCCGGCTGCAAAACGCGCCCGGTTAAAATGGTGCAGAGATCATCGTTATTGGAGTACCACGCACTGAAACCTAGTTATCTGTACGGATGAATCCCGATTTTGTTTGGGGAGTAATTTAAGACTTGTTACGATATGGAGGGAGAAAAACACACGCAATAACGCTGCAAATATCCGTGAAAGGTATCTATACCAAGGTCCTGGAATTATGGTATGGGAGGGCATCATTTTGAATGGCCGCACTGACCTACACATTTTTATCAATGTAACTGTGAATGCTAAAATATACAGAAATGAGGTTCCTGATCCTCATGTCAAGTTAGTTAGGGGTGCAATCGGTAATAACTTCATTTTAATGGATGATAATGCGCGACCTGATAGTGCTCCACTAGTGATTGATTGTCTTGAGTGCGAAGGAATCTAGCGAATGGAGTGGACTGCATATTCTCCGGATTAAATCCAATAGAACATGTATAGGACGCACTGGTACGCCGGCTTGCGTCTCGGCAACCCCCAACTAGCACCCCCCCCCCCCCGGAGTTTCGAAGCACTATTCATCTTGAATACACATTGTTACCGCAAGCACTTTTGGTTAATCTAATCCACAGTATGGAAAATCCCTGTAAAACTGGCATTTCAGTCAGGAGTGACCACATACCTTATTGAATTTTCCTGTGTGTCTCTAAAATATTGTAACAGTACAATTTCCTTATCCCCTCTTATATCACACAATCGCATGTTTTTATGTAAATTTCTTTCTTGCAGAAATAGACAGTTATGCATTTTGAATATATGTCACGCATGACAAAATAAATATCTTGTGCAAGTTTCATGTTCTTATCTGCAAAATTATTCAAGTTCGATAAGTTTTTATAGTTGTTTCTTTATTTTTTCTCGCCAGTGTATTTACATAATTAAATTTCTTTACTTTAATCTTAAAAGAACCTCTCTTCTATTCTAATGTATCGATTACTGAATAAAAACATTGCTCAGAAAGTCTTTTCTACCCCTTTACAGTTAATGTCGCATAAGAAATGGAAATTATATTTTATTCTAAATGTAGAGTAAACGTTTAAATAAACAGATTACTTTACGGTAATAAAGCGAAAGGGTTAAGTAAAATTAAAGTAACATTCAAATAACTTGACTCATTATTTTCTCTTGAAGAAAATCTTTATCTACTACATTAAATAAGATTTTACTGCCCTTTCACTGTAGAATCGTTCCAGATAGCCAGAAAATACTCGGCTGCTTTTTATGTTTAATTAGCCTTTGTTTACATATGTATACTTTATATACTTATAAAAAAATCAAAGTACATAGTTTACTTATTAAATAAGCAAAGTGTACAATTTATTTATTAAACAAGCAAAGTGTACAGTTTACTTATTAAACAAGCACTTTTTATACTTACAAACTTTAATTTTATATAATATTAGCAAAAAACACGCCTTTTCAT
This sequence comes from Maratus michaelseni, assembly GCA_963931845.1. NCBI lineage: Eukaryota > Metazoa > Arthropoda > Arachnida > Araneae > Salticidae > Maratus > Maratus michaelseni. The sequence continues at coordinate 323,324,263 of OZ007587.1, forward strand.
TTATTACGGACAGGCGTTCAAAATGACACCTGATCGTTGTTATAGGTATATGGGAAACGCACCCGTAATACTAGTGTTAATAAACGTGAACTTACTTGTTATGTATTATATGAGATTCTCAAAAAAGATTTTAATACTGATACTTATTTTTTTTTCTGTAACTGCAATAAAAACATTTCTTCTTCAATGTTAGAATTTGTGCAGTAAAATGGTCTTAAACATAATATTTACATAATTAAATTTCTTTACTTTAATCTTAAAAGAACCTCTCTTCTATTCTAATGTATCGATTACAGAATAAAAACATTTCTCAGAAACTCTTTTCCATTCCTCTACATTTAATGTCGCATAAGAAATGGAAATTATCTTTTATTCTAAATGTACAATAAATGTTTAAATAAACAGATTACTTTACGGTAATAAAACGAAAGGGTTAAGTAGAATTAAAGTGACATTCAAATAACCTGACTCATTATTTTCTCTTGAAGAAAATCTTTATCTACAGCATTAAATAAGATCTTACTGCCTTTTCACAGTAGAATCATTCCATATTACAAAACAAAGGAATGACTCAATTATTTTTAATGTTAGATATTTAAATAAACACTTTTAAATTGTCATAGGGGATGATGATTATTGAAATGGTGATGACATTTAAATGCAAAAGTCGTGACAGTTATAATTTAAGGTTTAAGTGTTAAAAGAAATTTTTGTTTTATAAACAAAATGATGCTTTACTTTTCAACTGCATTTAAACGAGTTTCTTAATGTCGATGATTATGATTGCTGTTAATGAGGGTTTTGTATGTTGGGGTCTACATAAGACAATATAAGTTTGTGTATAAGGAAAAATAATAATTTTCACATCGATTTAAGACATAAATAAGTTGCTTACTTTACCAACACAAAACGGTAATGACTTTAATGATCCAAGATTTAAAAAGCGTTCAAATCTCGTGCATTTGGAAGAGAAATTATACTGTACGAATCCAAATGCACATTATTTTCTTAATCTGTATATTTAAGTTAATTGCAACGTTAATAGCTTTATGTTTAATGTGAAAACTTTTTTTTTATTTTAAAATGAAATAACGTTTTATAATGTAGAATTATTTAAAATGAATTGTACAATGGTATTTGTGAAGAATTTAATAATAATGTTTCCACAAAGTATTTGCAGAATATATCAATGCAAATGTGGATTTATATGCAATCGTATGCGTTACTGGGTATTAAATTATAATAGACTTAATAAGCAATAAAATGAAATGAAATATAGTATTTTTAGATATGAATATATTTAAAAATGTTTGAATTCTATTTGTTATTGCTTATGCTAAAAAAAAATCAGTTTTACAATATATAGTATATATGTTATCAATTACTACATTAAAAAATAAAACAACAAGGATACTGTTTTCCTTGTATTTCCCAGTAAGCAAGAAAGTATTTTTTTGTCTGACATAACAAAGACATTCCAAAGACTGTTTTTTAGGGTTCCGTACTTAAAAAGTAAAAAAGGAACCATTATAAGATCAACCCTGTGTCTGTCTGTCCGCCTGTCAGAGACCTTTTTCTCGTGAACTATGACACGTGGAAAGTTCAAACGTGAGAATCTTAAAAAGACTTTTTACCCACATATTTTCAGATTATTAGTCATTCAAAAGTATGTTTGGGAAAAATTTAAGGGACTAATTAAGTTACTTACCTTGCAGGAAAACTATATTCCTCTCTTTTTCCAAGGTAAAATAGTTTATGAGAAAAACGCATTTTTACGTTACACACAAACTTTACTTTTCAGATGATCAGCGGGGAAGTTTACGGGCGCTCGAGGTATCTATCAACGCAGAATCATCCAAGTATATTTGATAATCGTTTAAAAAAATATATCGGTAATTAGCCGAGATATTAATTAAATTACTTGAAACAAATTTATTTTGCAATGTATCGTTCAAAAGATATCGTTACATTGAACTCAAAAATATATTCGTTTTACTTTTAGGTATTATATTTCCAGAGATATCGTCGAAAGTACAGGAAAAATATGCTCCTCTCCCTCCTATTTCCGACTCTACTGAAACTAAAAGTATGAAAAAATTAGGGATAGTAGGATATTATTAATTAATAAACAGTAATTAATACATTCAATGTACGGAACCCTTTGAGCGCGAGTTATACTCGCACTTGAGAAATTTATTATTTATTATTATCTATCGTTTGTAAATAATATTCTTCTTATAAAATCCTTACTATTTTAGAAATGAAGAAAACTAGCTAAGTTGAATCTATTGTTGAGTTCTTTGCTTTAGAATACACAAACTTTTACCCTCCAGATCACAAAAATGAGAAACCACAATGCTTTCTAAACACATTTTCCAGGTGACGTCTTTTAACTGATTGATGAAATGGAAATTTTATACTTAAAAGTGTCACCATTTGACATTTTGAAAGAATAATCTTTTTTTACTGATAAGATATTCTTTGGCAGAATTCTCTCTGACTAAATGAAAGTTTTAAGTTTAATGTCTAATGTTAATAATTTTTAATGTGGAACATTTTAACAAGTACGTTTAAAAAATATATATTTGAATGTTTAAAAATTCGTGCTGAAAATTGAGGACAAATTTAACATTGAATAAACATTCAGCGGCAGTAAATTATAAATTAAATATTATTTATTAAATATTTAAATGAATAAATGTTTGCAAACTTTTGTAAATATTTTAAATGAAACCAAATGGTTGTCCTAAGTGAATGCTGTGTTGGCTTGGATGTAGTCCAGATAGCTCAATTGGAAGAGCATTGGAAATTAAAACTAAAGCTTCTGGGTTCGAGTCCCAGCCTGAGCACATTTTTGCTCAGATGGGAAAATTACTACTCATATTGTACATTCTTTCATGTGTTACTTTTATTAAAAAATATATATATGCCTTATAATGCCACCAACAAGTCATTAGTGGCGTATTTAAGCCGGTGATTGGTTGTCAAAAATAAATATTGCGGAGCTTCTAACAAAATTATTTTCACATCAGGACATTATTTCATACTAAATCGAGGATGCTCTAAAAGACTTTTGACATTACTTTACTATCTCTCATATTTTTACTTTCTTCTATCTATAACACAAGAATGTATTGTAATCGAAATTTTTTCGACTTCCAGTTTTTGACGCTTTAGAAGTCAGAGATTCCGAAAAACATGTTTTTGCAAAATGTCTGTCTGCCCGACTGTCCGTCTCTCTGTCTTTATGGTATCATCGAAAAGTGTATGAAGTTATGCAGATAATTCAATCAAAATTTTGTATGTGTTTTTGACTCTAGCCTGCAGGTCCCAGTTGAATATAGGGATATTCCGCCGGAAGGGTGCGCTATGATAGCCATTTAAAGATTTCAAATAAAAAAATTACAAAGAAATTAGAAATCCTATTTTTTCCGTTAAATGTTCGGCCTTGATTCAGGGATTCGGGAGAAATTTTTGTTTTGCGCCTATCTTAAAAAATGGCTGAGATATAGCGGTTTGAAATTTTAAGGTGGCTAACATTTTGAAACATGCAGCAATATTTCTCCATAAAAGGGTTTAATTTATGAGCTTTAGCGAACTTTCTCGCAAATTTTCTTTCATTGTTGTTGCCATTGTTCCAACTCTTATATGCTTAATACTAAATATTTATATTCTCCAACGTCAAATTCCTGCGAAGCTTGGCGACACTTGGCAAAATATCACCAAATTTGGCGCCAAAATATGTTGCCATAAATAAAGCGAACTGGGCTATAATGGACTTTTTTTGGCAATATTATCATTCAAATTCAATATTGACGACAACTTTTAATGCATTTTCTTTAATCGGGTTCCACGCATTTTAACTTCGTGTTTTCCAGTAAAAATAGCTAAAATCTTAAAACCAAGGAATAGGGAGGCTATGTGTTCCTATCGGTACAGGTCAGAAGGACTTTTCGTAGTTTAGTATACATCGACTAATCGCATGCAGGTAATCCGACGATTTGCAAGCAGCTGACGTACAACAGAATGACGAAAAATATTTATTTTATTGGCAATGTGATAGCAAATTTTGAAGTATTAACAGGGTTGGCACATCCGACTAGTTTCGAGATAGGCTTGATAACTTGCAAATCTCGCCACTAAGGGGTGCTGCAGTCATTCTCATAAGATAGGGCATAGTAGCTTTGCTGTAGGTAGGTAGGTGTCCCAAATTCTAGCTTTATCTATAAGAGACATTTGAGTGTATATAGAGTTCAGTTCTTTTTTTTTAATACATGGTGGTGAATATCATGTAAAATAGATGTTTTGAACTTGACTTTTTTACCTTATACAGAAAAGGCCCAAATAAAACAAAAGTTTTCATTTCAATTAAAGTGTTGTTTTTTTTAGTGGTTTTAACAGTAAGTGAAGTAAAAACGTCCATTTTGAGATTTAGGCTTTAGAAAATGGACTTAAATTTATGAATTTAATTTTTGTGGGAATTTGAAAGATGAGTAATTTATTAAATATTTAGGTAGGGAGGAAACGACATTAGTAACTCTATGTCAATTATATACATAATAAATTAGAAAAAAAAAACTTTTAAATTAATTAATTAATTTTGTAATGTATTCCGTAGTTATAGTTTGTTAACGTTATAGTGAAATTCATCCCGACGAGCTAAATGGCATTAGTTTGAAGCCAAGTGGTGATGTATTGATTTATGTACTTTAAAACTACAATTGTGTGTTTTAACATAAAACGTTGTACTAGATCATATCTTTGCAAACTGTAAGGTTTCTTGTATCATGAAAAATAAGATGAGGAACTTTGTGATTCGATCGTTTCCCCTGCGATAATGAAATAGTGAACTTTACAAAAGCACCCCTGGTCGCCTAACTACACTACATTGGACTCTAACAGTTTTCCAGGTGACCATCTTAGACTTATATGTACGTCGTTTTGCGATTGCATCAAAATTATGGTCAGTCGAGCAGGGATCATATCATAATTTAAACCACTTGACATGGAATGAAGCATTAATTTCTCGTTTTAAATATATAGTTATTTTATTATATTTTTTCAACATATTAGAACTAAATTATTCCTTACCAAAATGCATTATGTCATTCTAACGAATTGTATGCCATATATATCCTGAAGATGTAGTGGACTAGCAACTCTGTTATAAAGGCTTTCCAGTGTTTTGAATGAGAACGTGATGTCATCATCTAACCTGAGGTGCGCAGCGACATCTGTACTATCTTTTACTCTAATTTTCAAAGTATATGTGCAGCCTTCGGAGTTGGCGGTTTCTGTCTTTTACTGTGAGTTTAAGCAAATTTTAGCTTTTATTAATTTGGCAGATATATATTTTTTTAATAAAAGTAACACATGAAAGAATGTACAATATGAGTAGTAATTTTCCCATCTGAGCGAAAATGTGCCCAGGCTGGGACTCGAACCCAGAACCTTTAGTTTTAATTTCCAATGCTCTTCCAATTGAGCTATCTGGACGACATCCAAGCCAACACAACATTCACTCAGGACAACCATTTGGCCATGACATATGGACTGTTATTTGAAACAGCACAACGGAATAAACCGCAAATAAAGGAACTCGAACAAATTATGGATGAGTCATCTAATTCAGGCCAACAAATTTATCTGAAATCCGGCTTAAAAAAAATAGTTCTTTATTATTGTTGTTTCCAAATTTTAATAAACGTATCACTATTCTTTCTTTCAATCTCGTTGGTCAATCGGTTTTGGGTCGAATCTTTCCCTGAATGGTGAACAAGGCCTGCACTGATAAGGTACCTTTGAGCTGTCAACAAATGACAGCGGAACCGAAGTTCAGCGGAGTTAAAGTTAGCCGTTTGTTAAGATCTTTTGAATTATAGTTTGAATAAACGTTATTCGGAAGATACGGGTTGGCAGTGCATTAGAAGTTAGTTTGGAGAAACGATTTTTGTAATTGTTTTTTGTATTTCAGCTTAAAGCATTGAATGACAGCTATATCTGGTAGTGGGTTGTTCTACCAGTGTTCTCCATGTAAGTGGAATTTTGTTTCAGTAAAACGTCGAGTTATTTGTAGTGAAGATTAAGTTAGTGATTGAATTTTGCGGACGTAGTTTGCTTATCGTAGGCTAAAAATGTAAAGTGACTCTGCCACCTCCCAGCCCGCATACTTTAAATAAAAGTGTTTTAAACCTAAAACTTGTATAATGACTGAGCTTTCCGGGAACTACATCAATACGCAAGTTACAAATATTATTATAATAATTTGACAACAATGGTTATAGAAATCGCAAAATTTTGCATATGACCTGTTGATAAGTTTGAGCTTTTCTTAAATAATATTTTATTTAATTTTGATGATATTTTTTTCACGAAAAGTCTGTGAATGAAACGAAATACTGTAAATAACACATCTAGTTAAAATAATGTTACTAAATATTAATAACTTATTAAAATGAAATAGTTATTATTTGTTAAATATAACTAAATTTACCATACTTGTTATAGATTTGTAAATTTTCCTCTCATTAAATTTATAAAATCTGTTCAAACTTTTGTATAATTATGATATTAAGTTGAATAAACTGGAAAAATTAAAATGAATAGAAATTACATGATAATTATAATGCATTATCAAAGCATTTTAATTTTAACAACGAATGCTTAGCAGTTGCAATTATTATCCTATTGGGCTTTATATTATCATTCTGACTTAATAAATAAAAAAACTTTTTATAAATCATTAATTAGGAATTATATTTTACCAGAAAGTGCAATTACGCCTAACATTTGAAGATATTACATAAACATTATTTATCTTAAATACGATGTTCATATTTGTTCGGCTATTGCTAGAAATTATTAATTATCTTTAAAATAACGAGAATCACTTCATCTTTATAGTAATAAGAAATTTCTTCGGGTCAATAAAAAATGTGAAAAATTGTTTCTAAATTTTAGATTGTATTTTTTATATCACTTATTATTTTTTACTTATTATATTTTTTATTTTATCGTGTACTTGCAAATAGAATTTAAATGGATGTTTCTCCTTGGAAAAGTTATTTTCAGTTTACGGATAATGAAGCACAATTAAATTGTCGTTTCTAAAAAAACTGAGAACATTTGACACTTTTCACGTTTTTATCTTTAATGTTTGATAGAATGATAAGAAAAGAAAATTTCAGAATAATCAATCACTATTTTTATTGTCAATACGCACATGTTGGAAATGTTCTTAGAGACTTGTTTTAACAATATAATATATGTATAAAATTTGCCTCATAATCAACTGAATCAAACTCAGGTAAAACACTAAAGCCTTAGCGGAGCACAAGTAAGTTTTCACCGATACATGTATTTGACAAACGTGCACTACAGTCATACATAGGTTCTGAATATATTGGCGCTGGCGGGAATTAAACCAGGGATCCCATGAACACTAAGCGAGAACGCTAGCGTCGAGCAAAAGGCCATTCCAGGTACTCTCATCTAGTAACTCACTTTGTACTGTTCAAGAACGTTCGCTACACACTCCATCGCAAGAGACGGCTTGTTGACGTCAGACGAGCGATATGGCCTCGTGAGTGATACTTTCATATGTGATGCGCGGGATGACAGGTTTTGTGCTGTGAGCATTTCACAGATTTTGTTGCAGGGGAGGATTTATTTAGTCCTTCCATCTGTTTGTTATGAGATGAGATGATTGTTCTTGATGAAGGTTGTTGCCTGTTTGCCCGGGTCACCATTGAGGAGAGTAGATTGGCGGGCCAATGGGAGTTGAACCAGGTATCGCATGAACAGTAGGCGAGAACGTTAGCGTCAAGCAAAAGTTTATACTGTTCAACTGAGATGAGATTGCAAAAGTGCCATAAATAAATTTTACTGGTTGGAAACTGGAAAGAAAATGGCCGTGCAGCACATGCAGCACAGCGTTTCATTCACAACACTATGCAATTTGTGGGATGCCACGTTATGAGATGTTTGGTTGAGATGACTAACAATTATATATATATAATTGGCATTCGAATTAAACAAGCATTGTGGCCGCGGCTGAGCGACGATTTCGTTTGCCACATATATGACACAACCGTACATGAAGTTAAACGAGACCAAGTACATATGCGCAAATCTCATAACCATTCGCCTTTCGCAATCAACATGTTTCGCATGATGCACGATACGTCTGTCCATGCTTACTACATTCGAGATATTCGTTACAGAATGCAGACTTTTAAGATTAGTCTTGACATTTATAGTTTGATTTTTGTAAAAAACAGCATCGAAGGCCAATTTTCGGACCTTGGATTGTTACACGGTTGAAGCATTCTCGGTTGAAGCACGGTTGCAGCAATATCTTGATGCAAGTGTGTAATTCGTAATATATATATATATATATATATATATATGCGGGTGTTTGTGTGTGCTTAATGAAAACTTCTTTTAATTTCTATCTACTGAAAAATATTTACGAAGCTTAGTTGTGCGAAACTTTTATTTCCTGCTTTTTGTATGCATGACCAATGTACTGCCCCGTTTCTAAAGTTTTATTTCATTCTTTAAATTAAATTCCCTTCTAGAAGTGGAAAATTGTTATATTGTAAAGATTTATTGTGAATTTAAATATACGAAATTCCTTCACAGTAAAGAAATTCAATTAAATTGCCATTCAAATAGATTTACTTATTATTTTCCCTTTAAGAAAATCTTTACATACTTCATTTAAGAAGATTTTACTGCTTCTTTCTTAGAAAATAATTTTAACGCCAAGAAACAAAGAAACCGATACAGTCATTCTTATTCCTAGATATCTTTGTTTTGCATTATACAAGATGTTTAATATTATTTATTTGAATTCTTGATATAATTCAATGTAATGTTTATAAAAAAAAATAACTTCACATACTGAAACAGTATAAATTTTAAAACAGATCTTAAAAAAAAGACATTAACTTATTTTTCAACTTGAATCATGTAAAATTGGCTTAGTTTTTTCCTTACTAATGCGGAAAATATATCTCACGTAAAAAAGTAAAAAAAAATGCTCCTTAAAAAAAGTTACATTTTAACTTACGATTTTAAGCATAATTTCTTGAATTAGTCTATAGGATCAAGTCGGTGTCAATTATTTCAAGCTTAAAATGCAATATATATATATATATATATATATATAAGACATGTTATGCCAGACTGACGATTAAATTCTGTACATGTATTTTTTTCATTTTGAATTCTATTATAATTTCATTTGATATCCAAATTCCAATTTCCTTACATTATATGGCATATTATATCATTATTATATATATATATATATATCTATATCTATATATATATTTATTTATTTCTAAATTTTCTTTAAAACTTTCAGTATGTTTGGCTGCGTGCCATCACTGAAATGGCGCATTGGTAATCTGATATGTTTGCACTTGTTATTTTTTGTATTAACTTAATTGTATTCTGTATACACTTTATGATTACCTATCTTTAAATAGAAGATTAGGTTAGATTTGATGCAAGAACTTGTTTAATGTATTTTGAACTTATTTTAGTCATTGTACCTAATAATCGATCTCTGAGTTACTATTTCATACATTCCTCAAATATGCAGTCCGTATAATATACATTTATGACTAATTGTTTTATATAAAAAAAATCTTAACTATGATTTTTTTTTTTTTACTTTCATTACAAAATTTTTAAATATAATATTTTGAAATATATATGCCCTTTGGGCAAATTTGAATATCATTAAAGGAATCATTCAAAAGATCTGAATATATGATAAGTGACAGAAAGCACTTATCCGTTATTAAAAAAAACAAAAACTTTTTAATGTGTGGAAATATTTTCTTTAGTTTAATTCTAGTTTCATCAACGATGAAAAATGGCAATAAGCATTGTATGAAATCATTAAATGTGTGTGCTAATTAAGCAGTTTCGTTAAATTAAAATCTGAAAGCGTCATATATTTAAATAAAAAAGATTTTTAGATGTATCAAGGTGTATATATATGAGAAGGATAAGTGTATCAGTGTATATTAAAATAAACAAAGGGGATCTCTTTTTTTCCAATCTACTCAAGAAATCTGGAATCATAAAAAATATTTGAAAAATATAAATTTCATATTTTTTATTTAAGTAAAAATTGGTATTTTATGAATACAGTTCAATTTTATAGGATTCATGTAAATGTCATAGAGGCAGACATCCGTTACAAGTTATTTGGTTAGTTGTTAATTTGATATTTAGAATTTTGTAATAAATTATATAGTTCATAATTTTTCCAGACATTAAAGTTTATCAAGTCTTATATTTTAAGTTTAATATTTAATATTTTTTTCCAAAATATATCTCAGTAAATTTTGTTTAAAATATGCGGGTTTATTTCGTTTATTTTCCCCAAATAAGAAATTGCCGTTAAAAAATACTCTATTTTTACCTTTGGCATTTTATTTACTATATGACGCTATTTTACTAAATCTCAAGTGTCAATTCTTTACAAAATTATTTTCATAATTCCGACTCTTTTATGTACATGTCAAAGATTTCCTCTAAAAAGCCTTTTTTAACTCTTTCCAATCTAGTTGAAAAGTGTTTATGACTTCGGTTTGTCTGGCCGTTAATGTCTGTCCGTGCTCTAACTCGCGTAAATATACTCGGATCACCCTGAAATTTTCGTATGTTTTTGTCGTTTACTATAGCATGTTCCCTATTTCAACTGAAGTGTGAAGCACTTATAATTTTTTTTTACAGGGACAGTCAAAAGAATTCCGTAACATTACAGTCAATGGGAATTAATCGTTTCAAGTGCATTTTGTTGATGCTACGTCATTTAAAACATGATGAAATTGATATATAATTATGAAGTGCATTAAAACATTATTTTTGTGGAATATGGGGTGCAAAGCATTAATTATTCATTTACATGGTCAAACAAAAGAATTCTGTTACACATTGTTCTATGGGGAAAAATCATTTCCAGTGTATATTAGTGATATTTCACTATTACAAACAAAATGAAAATTATATGCATTACTGAGGTTCACTATAAATTTCTCTCTTGAAAGTGTGGTGTGCATTGCGCTTAGTTACAGGGACACACAAAAGATATATCGGTTACAGTACATGTGCGATATTTACAGTCTATGTGTGATAAATGCCTTTCCAACTTTGGTTTGAGTTTTTAAGTTTAACTAAATTTTTTCATAGTAGATGTGTGTTTATAAACTCTGGTGTTCGTATACAGGCTACACAAGGGTTTCCGTAAGTATTACAGACTATGGGAGTGAATTGCTTAAGGGTAGTTTTTAATTGTGTTACGCATTTTCCTTCTGAACTAAATTTAGTAGACTGATAGAAGTTTGGGGAATATAAATAAAATCATATACAGGGTTACGGAAAGAGAAAAATACATTGTCGTTTATGGTTGATAATTGCTGCGAGTGAGTTTTAAGTTGCCTTTTAGCTTAATATGTGGTGTGTACAAAAGACTTCAGATATTATATATGGCTGTACAAAAGATTTCTAGTGCATTTCCATCGATTGGCGAAATGTGCTAAACGTGAATATTCTAACTGAACTAAATTTTATCATGCTATATATCCACATCTATTGAACATATACCGGGCTGCACAAAATAATTCGATAACTTTTGTGACACTGGAAGGTAATTTCGAGAACTGTATTTTTTAATGTGGTATATGTTTTATAAACTGTTTACTTACATACCTTCTTCACCTTATTTAACGACGAAGTTTCGTTGCAGTTTTCCGGCTGTGTTGGAAAGTGCTTCATAATCTATGCTTGACGCATGATTTTTCGTTCTTGTATAATTTATCTTTAGTAAATTTATGTTTTACCAAAATCGTTTGTTAAATAAATATTTATTAAAGAGCATATATAACATTAAAACGATGTGAGCATGATTTTCTTTCGATTATTACTGATTTGCAAATTTGACATTTACACTATATGGCTATTAATGACCGGCAACTTTCAATTTTAGACATTTTGTCGAATATTTAAAAATATACTTGTCAGATTCTTCTGGAATTTTAGGATCCAAAAGAGCAGGTTTGACTTCATATTTAACATTGTTGATTTGACAAGGAGGACAAATAGGGGACCGAAAAAAAATTAAAGAAAAAAAATAATACTTGGGATCACTCTGTAAAATAAAATGCACCAAATGATCCATCGCTGCAGAATATACATAGGCAGACATTGCACGATATGTGTATTCATTTGTGTAAAAATAGCATGTATAGTAATAGAAATATAGCGATTTTTTTTAAAAAATAAAAAAATTCTTGCAAGTTTTTAACTTATAACATATAGGGTTTTTAACCAATTTTATCATCAGTTTCAGAAACATTGACAAAATGTAGTAAAAACAATATAGTGCAATTGGAAAATAAATATATTAAGTATTTAAGGATATATGGGCAGTTGTTTAAAATAATTTTTATCTGCGCATGCGCGAACGATAACAAGGAACTTTATGCATAATTTAATTGTCAACTCTATGGAGCAACTTATTAAAAAAAATCAGTCAAATATCGTAAAAATTCAAAGAGATATCGGCGTTAGAGTGAGCTGTTTTTTAGTTTTTCACTAAAACTCACTGAATGATAAAGGATTTTCCACAAATTGTCATTTTTTATTTTATACCATTTTCCAATTTTTACTGATGCTCTAGTTCTCTTTGAAAAACTACCCTAACGAGCTTATTCGAACAAAAAAAGAATTATCAAAATCAAAGGATCCATTCCAAAAGTATTATAACCTGGTGCAATAAAGTTTTCCAAGGCGAACTAAAGTATCAATAAAAAATGAAATATAGTATAAAAATTAAACATGACAATTTGTGGACAATCCCTTATCATTTAGCGAGTTTTAGTGAAAAACTAAAAAACAGCTCACTCTTAACGCCGATATCTCTCTGAATTTTTACGATATTTGACTGATTTTTTTTAATTAGTTGCTCCATAGAGTTGACTATTAAATTACACAAAAAGTTCCTTTTTATCGTTCGCGCATGCGCAGATAAAAAATATTTTATACAACTGCCCATATTTCCTTAAATATTTATACATTTACATTTCAATTGCACTATATTGTTTCTACTATATTTTGTCAATTTTTCTGAAACTGGCGTTAAAGTTGGTTAAAAACCCTGTATGTTATAAGCAAAAAACATGCAAGAATTTTTTTATTTTTTTTAAAAATCGCTATATCTCTATCAATATACATGCTATTCTTACACAAATGAATACACATATTGTACAATGTCTGCCTATGTATATTCTGTAGCGATAGATCATTTCGTGTATTTTATTTAACAGGGTTATCCCAAGTATTATTTTTTTCTTTAATTTCTTTTTTGGCCCCCTAATTGTACTCCTTATCAAATCGACGTTGATAAATATGAAGTCAAACCTGTTCTTTTTAATTCTAAAATTCCAGAAGAATCTGACAAGTACATTTTTAATTATTCCACAAAATGTCTAAAATTGAAAGTTGCCGGTCATTAATGGCCATATAGTGTATAATCTAAGCAAGGTAGTCCAATGAGTTACATTGATTTTTATGTAAATTGTAAGAATTATAATTATTCTTCATTCACTATTGTTATGATGATAAATATTTTCAAATTGTTATAATCATAAATAAAATTAAATCTGTTATTATTTCTGGTAATAGAATAATTAATATCATAAATATGTTATGTTAATAAAAAATCTGTTAAATATGAATTGCAAGACTGTGAAACAATGTTTCTTAAATTCACAAATACAGTGTTGTGAATGAAAAGTCCAACTGATGTGTTCAAGCATCATCTATTAAACATAGAAAAATGGCAGGAAAATAAATAAATGTTAATAACATTTTTCTTAATGGATTTTATTTTATGTGTTTTGGATAGATGAATAGATGCATAGTGTAATTTCAAGATCTGTACCTATTTGCATGTGGATGTATTAGTGTAACACTACTAAACAAAATAAACACTATTCCAATACAAAATTAAAGGAAAATTAATAAGTGATTTTAGATACACTTTTTGTGGAAGCTGTTAGAAACTAAATTTTTACATTCATAATTTTTATGAAAACCTAATTTTTAAATAATCCAAAATATACGTTAACATACACAAATAAAATTTATATAAGAAAATTAAATAATATTAAACTGAATCTAAGCTCTTTCTTTTACAAAACTATAAAATTTTCTTCCATATTATAGTATTTAAAATCCCCTTTTCTTTTCACGAATCATTTTTTACAGATTCTATTTTTTGCTTCCAACTGAAAAATATCTTATCTTTTTTTCCTCTCGTTCATTTATAAAATAAAAGATTGGAAAAGGAAACGTCTCAAGATAAAAGCTTTTATATTTTTACGAAATTCCTGTACGTTCAAAATTTGTGACGCAAGAAAAACATCCCTTGAGACAAGAGGTACTTTTTCAGTTGCAGATTCTTTTTAATGGGAAATAGACTTTGCCATATAAACCTTATTCATTCGTTATGCGTCTACATTTTCCGCGAAAAAAATAAGAACATTTTCAATTTAAAAATTCTAAGGGATCCAAACCGGGCTTGCGGTTTTTGGACTATAGGTAATTTTTTTTTCTTTGAAAACTCTAATAGATTTGTTACATTTTTTTAGATTGTCCACTAACAACCCCAAAGATAACTTTTATATGAAAAATATCATTTATGTATTGAAATAAATTTTGTTATTAAAATAGACACTTATGCAGGGTTTGACAACCGCGTTTTTTATCTGGCGACCAAGTTATTTAATCTGGCGGGTTTTTTTTTGTTTTTTTTACAAAAATTGATTTTAGAATTGGCACAAACGTTTTTTTCCCTCTTATCTCTACTCGTGCGCGGCAAGCAGAAATGTTGCTCTTCTGTTGTATTTTTAATGAATGGAAAGACCAAGTTTAAAAGTCATTTTCCATCTCATGCAAATAATAGGTCATTCTTTTCTGCTCTAGCCAGCTACCATGTAACCTGATCAGAATTTTGGTGGGAGGTCTCAATAAAACAATAAGAAAGAGAGTTAATCCAGCCTCTGTGGCATCTAAAATATAATACAATGCTAAAAAATACTCAAGTTTTTTTTTATAAGTTTCAAATGGAATTTTCGTGTTCAACTGAAAATTGATCAGTCTATCAGATTCATGAAAAAAACAATAACATATAAGAGATTATAAGTATTTCATGTGAAGTAAATCTATAAAACATAATTTAAATTTTAAGAATATAATAAAATACTAGTTTAGTACTAGTGTAGTTAATTATTCTAAACTACCGAGTATCCTAAAATGGACTGAATGATTTTAAAATTCAATAACTTGCAAACGCTGACAGATATTTAAAAAATTCTTGCAGGCGATAAATACATGAGATCAGGAGTTGTTTTCCTATGACTCCTAATTTTAGTTTGAATTACCAGCAATAGACGGCGCTGCCAGCAATAGAGGCCCAAACGAAGCAGAAGCAAAAATCACCCAGCATTATGCGCAGGAAGTGAGTTAAATATATAGAGTGGGTCTCATTGAACAATACAATCTTGTTATTAGGACCCGATTCTGATCTCAGTGAGACCCACTTCATATATTTAATGTCCTTCCGTCGCTTCAAAACTGGGCGATTTAAATTTTGGCCTCGATATAACGCCTATTGCTTTCAGCGCCATCTATCGATGCTATTTGAAACTAAAACCGGGAATCACAGTAAAAAAAACTTATGACACCATACATTACTCACCTGCAAGATTAAAAAAAAAAAAAAACATCTGTCACCGTTTCCAAGTTTTTGAATTTTTAAATCACTCAGTCCATTTTAGAACATCCGGTATGTAAGTAAAACCTTTTTATTCACGCTATTCTGGGGTCCCGGGTTCAATTCCTGGCTTGGGACATCTTTCACTCTGTCAGCTTAACGCTCAGTTTAGCAATGAAAAACAAAATCCACTTGTTTGTTACTCATTAGTTTCGGGCGAATTTCACTAATGGAAAATTAAATGAAAAAATTAATATATTGGAATATTATAATTGGAATATACCTATACGTGTTGTCTATGCTGGACATGTTGGGAAAAATGTCGTCTAAAATTTGCCACAGGGTTGTGTGCTCTGGATGACAGTTTCCATCTTGTACTACGGTTGAAGCTTTTCCGACTTATATATAAGAGTGAGAGATGCCGAGGGTGGATATCGTTCCTTGTAGCTCAGTGGTAGAACCTCAGAGCGCTATACTGGGGTCCCGAGTTCGGTTCCCGGCTTGGGACATCTTTCACTCTGTCGGCTTAACGCTCAGTTTAGCAATGAAGACATCCACTTGTTTGTTATTTAAAAATTTTAAACTATGATTGTTAGTATTATTTCTCAATGAATTTATAAAATCGTTTCTGTTTTTCTAAATTACTTATTAAAGAGGTGTGGGTGGGTAAATATTTTTTCTGGCGACGAGAATTTTTTGCGGGCTATCACTTTTTATCAAATTTGATAAGCCGTGGCCTGGAGTCAGGAGTTAATAGCCGAAGAAATTGACAAAGATTTTTGTTTTTTTACTTACAGCAGAATTTTGTATTCTGATAAATCCAGTTGTTAAAGTAGTTCGATTACCAGTTTGTCCAACTGTGTTGGAGAGTGTTAAAAATGGAAGCATAAAATTTTATTTTCGTACAAAAGTTTATTATATAAAGCCTCATTTCATATTCTCAGTAGCCAAATAAAAATAAATGACTTATTAAAGGAATTATGAACATGATAGTCGTATTTTTTTATGTAAGAATAAAGTTTAAAAACCAAAGCATTCCATCATTTTTTTCCCATCCTAGAAATATCTCTTTTTTAAAAAAATCTTATATTAACATTTCCGAAGTTTCTTCTCTTTCATTTTTCTTCCTTATGTTTTTACTTTTAAGTTTTGATAAAATGCGAGGGAAAAATAAAACAGAAAACTCGAAAAAGGGGAATAAATTGCTTTATGAAAGAAATACTTCTAAAATCCTGACAGAAAACGAATATTTTTTCAGCATACGCAGTTTCATTCAGCTTACTTATTTATGTACTGATGGTTTTAGAATTTTATTGAAAAGCAGAATAAAACTCTAATCTAATCTATTTTAAACTGAATGCATGTGAAACTAAAAGAAAAAAAAACGCTTTGCAGAATTTAAATAAAAAAGTTTATAATTTAATTATTTTTAAAATTTAAAATTCAATTATCACTGCCATATATGTTTTACAAATAAAAAGCCTATTTATGAATTTCATTACAAAATTTTGAGAATGCATATCAGGCCTTTCACACCAAACGTTAAAAAAGTATACTGTGGTAATCCATTATTTTAATGACAAATATCCACTTTCTTAAAAGCTAAATTCATAGTGATCTACGTCTCACAACTAGAGATGCAGTGAATATACCTGTTATTATAAGAGAAAATAAATTTTGTGGAGCTATGAAAATCTCAATGCATGTTTAGAGACAAATATAAAATTTGTAAATGCATTGTTTTTTTTATTAAACCTAGTTTAATTTGCCAATCCTAAAACTTTCTACGACACACACATGTTAATATTTGCCTTTCACACATGTTTGTCTTTCACACATGTTAATATTTCAACATAACAGAGTATGAAGTTTGGTGAAATTCCAAGCATTAATTCTTGAGATATGACTATCGCTAAAATCGTGTAAATTCTAAAAAAATGCAGCATAGCAGCGCCACTCGTTGGGCTATTTACACCCAAACCTAATCATCAACAAAATATGACAATGTCTAAATGAAACTGAAGTTTGAAGAAAACCCATACGTTAGTCCTTGAGGTAGAGCTTTTCAGGAAATCTTGAAAAATGCAACATAGCACCGCCACCTGTTGTGGTATTTATAACAAAAATTAATCCGCACCAAATTATATCAAGGTCTAACACACTCTGAAGTGATATTAAATTCCATGCTTTAGCTCTTGAGATATGACTATGGATAAAATTGTATAAATCCAGAAGAATGCAGAATAGCAGCGTCACCTGTTTACAATAAAACCTAATAAGCAACAAATTACGTCAACAGCTAACTGAATTTGAAGTTTGATGAAAATCTGGGCATTAGCTCTAAAGATATAGCTATCTTAAAAGTCGGGAATAATACAGCATAGAAGCACCAACTGTTGGACAATATACACCACATCCCAATCAGCAACAATGTATGGTAACGTCTCACAGAATCTGCAGTTTGATGATAATCCGAGCAATAGTTCTTAAGATAGATATATTGCGGTAATTGTAAAAATTGCAGCATAGCAACGCCACCTGTTTGGCGATTTATACCAAAAACTAATCAGAACCACTTTATATGAAGGTCTAACTGAATCTAAAGTTTTATTAAATTCCGTGCATTAGTTCATGAGATAGAACCCGAGATAAGAATGCAAGTGCTCGACAACAAATCTTTTACTTTCATTATTGGTATACATCAAGTAAATACTGGTTGTGTACTTTTATTAGGAACATAAATTTAATTTTTATGAAAATCGTTATTTCAAATTTCAGTTATTCTCTATATATAACATTTATAAAACTCTACCGGAGAGGCTAGAAATGTTAAATTTCTTCAATGGAATTTGTTTTATGTAAGTCAGAGCAAGGCGTTAACTCCCTCTCTCACCATACCCACAAATATAACAAAAACCACCTTTTCCTACATTAACGCTATCATTAAACGAAACAATTATATATTTCTGATAGTTGGAACACAACGAAGAAGTTACGCTAAAATAGCCGCCAGATGGCACCCCTTCTCATCCTCAATTTCAAATCTGTATTTTAATTAGTTATCTTAAATTTTGTTCAATAGTAAAAATTGGCAGTTATTTCCTTTCATTTTCGTAAACTAAATGGAGGTCCAGAGAAACAGATCTCTTTGTAGTTCAATTTTTAATGAAAGCTGATTCATATCGGAAACTTTCTCGGATTATTTTGACTGGCGCCGCCAGATTTTTGGAAATTTTTTGCGAAAATTAAGAAAACTTACTGGATAAATTTTACAAAAATTGCATTGTCGGATGCAGAAAATTGTTCGACATCTGCTCAGAAAATTTCAAATCTATATCTCAATTAGTTTTCTTAAAATTCGCTAGTTAGTAAATGAGTTTCAAATTCGTTCATTTCTGTATGCAATTCGAGAACAGGTATTCTTTTCTTTAACCATTTTGATAAAAAAGATGGAATTTTTGATGCGGTGTTTAATGAGATTATAATTAATATCTTGGATAATTATCTATATATTAAAATTCTGAGTCTCAGGTGCATCAGATCAGGTTTTGAACTTCCTAAATTAAAATTTTCAGACTTCTATTTGCGTAGATTTCACTGGCCATCGCAGACAGACACACACACACACACAGACACACAGAGCGAAACTTTCTTTTACTAGTATAGATAACCCAGGTGCTGGTGCTGCTCTAGTGTTCTGCCTTATTTTTCTTGAAGTTAAATCTTTCATTAATTACCAGAATTAATTAACACTTATATATAGGTGAAAATGAATAATGAAATGTTAATGTACGTATAATTTAGATTAATGTGAGTATGCAAATTGTGGCTGTGTGATAATAGTAAGCTAAAATACAAAAAAATAATGTTATTAGATATATATATTATTTGGGGATTATTTAATAAAAGTCTACGCAATGCTCATAAATTAGGTTTGAGCGAATGCTGAAGTATTTATGCTCTCAACAAATAGAACAAAATTATTTTGAACAATTAAAATTGAGATTACCATTGCCATTGGAACGAATAAACTAATTAAATGTATTTTACGAAACTCAATTACCCAGAAAACTAAGAAGGGGACAACAACTAACAACTTATTTATAAACGAATTTTAAACGCCGTCTTAAAATGTCCTCTTAACTTAGGACATCTACTTACTTTATTGTAGCAAAGTTCTTTGACTAAGCACACATATTTACTTATTTATAATTTTAAGTGTAAGTACACTGCATGAGCAATTGTAATCGGATGCTACCAGGGCTACACTACATACCGGGCTTGCTCATTCATTATGATGACGTCACAAAAGGTGGCTGACTAGGAGGAAAGACATACAGCGATTGGCACAAAACGATGGGCGCGTTGCTTTGGACCAATCGCTGGTCGCGGTCAGCCACCATTTGTGACGTTTTGAGAGTGAATGAGCAAGCCCGGTATCTAGTGTTGCCTTGATGCTACACAGGAAATCGGATTCTGGAACTTCATTTGTCGAAACGTACGATCACGTGATCAAGATTCAGTTTCCTTATGAATTTCCATTTGGCAAACATCTGGCAAGTTTTTAAGACTGAAGCACCCTTATCAAGTAGTTTATTAAAATTTTATTCTAAGCTATTTCGGCATGAGTGTGTAGCAGCTATGTGGTATGTATTTTGCATCCAGATCTGTAAAGCGCTGTTTGGATGCAATCAGCGAAAATTTAAAAAAATGGAAAATTTTTATTTTTCAATATTTATTTAAATTATACAATTTGAGTGAAAGAATGGAAAGTTTCTATTGTTAAATATTTAATTATATTATAAAAATAACTTGAAACGATGTTAAAAATGTATATAATGTGAATTTTTTTAATATTAATTGCATTTTTAACGAATTTCCCATTTTTACAGATTCCAATCCAACGATTTAGAGTAACCCAGTGACTTTTTTGTTATAATGTGCGCGAATCGTTCATACAGGCAGTATAGAGCTGCTATAACAAATTTCAAATTTTTAGAAATTTATATATTTTTATATTGACGCATTTAAATTGCATTGGTTATTAAACTTTCATAAATAACCGATCTCTTTTCGTAAAGGAAATTATTTAATGCCAAAATCAACTTGTCATTTATATCTTCAGGATTCTTGAACAAAATTACATTACATTAGCATATGAGAATAATAAAAATATCATCGCAAAATTGCCAAGAAAGCAATTTTGCAGTAAACTTAAAATCTGCAGGCGTCCGTTCTCGACGAATAGGAATTCAATATTCCTTGCTGCTAAGTTCGACAAGGTAGCAACCGATTATATGCTCCATGAACCTCAATATTTGTTTATTTGAAGTACGATTTATTAAAACTGGCAAACTTGCAGAAGAAATGAAACTGCAAAATTTTGCCAAATAATTTCTACTTTAAAATTCCACGTGTCCTAGATTGGTACGACAGGATTAATTTTCCTTCACAATATATAAACTTGGAAGGATTAGAGTGCTTCTACATGATAGTGGCGACCACTGAGCTCCACAATAGAACGTAGAGCTAACTTCCTATTCTGATACATTGTATCGCGACCTACGTTATACACGGCCGGTGCATGAAGTTTAAAACGTCACATGCAGTGGATCATTTTTGCACGGCGATTGGTGCAAAGTGGCGCGCCTCCATTTTTGCAACAATCGCCGTATAAAAATGATCCACTCCATGAGACGTTTTAAACGTCATGCACCGGCCGTATATAACCAAGGCAACACTAGATACCGGGCTTGCTCATTCACTCTCAAAACGTCACAAATGGTGGCTGACCGCGACCAGCGATTGGTCCAAAGCAACGCGCCCATCGTTTTGTGCCAATCGCTGTATGTCTTCCCTCCTAGTCAGCCACCTTTTGTGACATCATCATAATGAATGAGCAAGCCCGTTATGTAGTGTAGCCCTGATATAACGTAGGTCGCGATTGTATCCAGCGGTCCGCCCATGAATACAATGCCAAAGATGTTTGGAGGAAAATCTTTGGCAAAACACAGATTTTCTTCCGTAGAATAGTATGGCGTAGATATTTTCAAATTAGATTATCTTTTAAAAACATGACGAAGTTTCTTACAATTTTCACGGATATACATTTTTTATTGTAAAAACTACAGTATTTTATTTAAATTCTTCGCCAATATTTAATTTGATATTTGTTAAAAAGGAAATTTTATATAAACTCAATAAAAAAATAGAAATATGTTAAGTATAGCTCATAAAAATATGAAAAAGCTGTAGAAGTAACTAAAAATGACAAAATGTATGCGGAAAAGTTTAAAAACTGCCTGTAATATTAAGAAAAAGTGCAGGATTCATTACTTGCGCGCACTGAAAGTGTGATGCGGTTGCGGCAGAAAGTGGACCGGTGAGTTAGCTCTCTGTATTATAATAGAGCTCAGTGGTGGCGACGTACGCGCAGGGCGCATACTCAGACTGTGCTTAGACAGACGTGTTTGTCCAAAATATTTCAAACCCAAACTCCGTAAATTGAAAATACTTGAAGGGACGAATTGCGTTATAAGAATGACACTAGTTAAAATATTGGCTTGGGAATAATGGCAGGCTCGCTAAGATGCTTGTGAATTCGCTTTTTTAAAGAATAATCTCAACCAATGAAATTTTATATCAGATATATCGTCACCCTCATATCGAAGCACACTATGCACGCGACCTACGTTACACACCGAGGCTAACGAAAAAGACAGGCTACCGCGGTCCATTCCACTTATCTTTTTTTACAGACCGCTAGAGTGACGTGATGCTCTTTTCGTACACCTTCATTGGTGCATTCGAGCATCACATGACTCCGGCGGTCTGTAAAAAAAAGATACGCTTAAAGCACCGCGGTAGCCTTGCTTTTTCGTTAGCCTCGTTACACACTGACGGTTCAATGTATGAAAGCAATAACTGTATTATCAGACAAAATTCATGTGTAATATTATATTGTAAAAATTGCATACATAATTCTGTAATTGTGGTCTCGCTGGTGATAGAGGCGTGTCAGCCCCTCAGGATTGCACACAAACTCTAAGGCTTAAGCCGGGTTTCCTGAGGTGGTCATCCCTTGAAACGTCACACGGAATTGATTATCTTTACACGGCGATTGGTACAAAGCGTCGCTCCCATCGTTTTGTGCCAAATGCCGTGTAAAGAATATCCACGCCGTGTGACATTTTACAAGTCATGAACTGGCCGTGTATAACGTAGGTCCCGCTATGAAGGACTGGTTCCAAATCCGACGTCCCTCGCTAAATCTTCGCCATACACGTTCACCAAACAACCTACTTAATATAAATCGGCAAACTTGAAGTGACAAGCAAATTTTTTGAAGATTCTTTCATATTTTGTGAAACTTAATGAAAGACAAAATAGATTTCAGAATCACGCATGAAGGTTATCATCGCATAACAACACAATCCATTCAAATCTCATTCGATCGTTAGAGTAAGTACACTTGGGACGTAGTCACAATGTCATCAGTGTTTCTAAGGAATGTTCATATATCATATTTTTATCTCTGTTTTTAACGAAATCATAATGTAATTTTGCTGGATAAAAATGTTAACAAATACAACCTTTTTTATGTAAAAATTCCTGAAATTCCTTAAACCAAAATACAACTACTTTTTAAATTCAATGCAATGTAGTCATTTTATAATTAATTATGAAACAGATATCAGTTTATATTTTAATAAAATAATTCAAAACTAAGAATTAAATATAAGCTATTGAAAATACACTGTATAAAATAAAAATATTTTTCCTTTCAGTTATTTAAGGGAATAAAGAAAGAGCAGTTTCACTGCCATTTATAAACTTTTTATGTCTTGCTAGTAATATGAAACAATTTTTTCAATTGTTACTTTTATTTGTGTTTTTAAAAGTTTTGTTTTCCCTTTTTCAGTTCTTTTTGTAGAATATGGAGTATACGAGAGAATTAAAAAAAATAGTTTGATCAAAAACCACATTGTTCTTTCTGCTCTAAAAAACACGAAAATTTTCTGCAGTTCACAAGTTTGACGAAACCGCAAAGTTTTTAAATCCATTGTCTGGGTGACTTTCTATAGTTCAGAGGGCAGTAAAGCAAAATAAATTGTTTTAAAGTTAAAGATGTCGTCAAACTGACGTTGTGGAAGAAAAAGTCTTTTTCAACTGACGTGTTTTTATTTGCGAGATTTTTACATGTATTGCTTACAGTTTTAAGTTAAAGTTTGCAATAAATTTATACGTATTACATTTTCATACTTATTTTTGAATAAAATGTTTAGAAATCAAAGTGTAATTTATTGTAATTTTTTTATAAACGTAAGCCGATATGCAGGGTGATTGAAATTAAAGTCTCACTTTCCGAATTCTGTAAAAAAGGAACCACTGTTCATAATGACTTCATATTTAAAGTGAATATACTGGAAGAAGGGGGAAATGGTATGGCATAAAAAAAGTTTCAAAGTATATCAATAGCAAATTAAAAGACACTCATGAGCAATTAAAAGCCGAATCATTATGTGCTTTTTATGCGGTTTTTGTCCCAAGAACAATTGAAAACCAATTTTTCCTATCCAATGTGGTACGACCTTGACGTGGTGGATGGGCTTTTCACTAACAGTACCACAACTGTTGACTGATTTGGAAGTCATTTTTTTCCGTCAAACAACCGAAACACTCATGCACATTGAACAGTACGGCTGGTTTACTGTGCAACTTATGCCAAAGTCGTCGTATTTCATTTAAAAATGCCACTTGTTGCCGAATCCGCTTTCATTATGCCGCTTACAGTGCCGTCTATTGATAAACTTTGGAATTTTTTATACGATACCGTTTCTAGTTTCTTTGTGTATTGAATTTAAATTTGAAGTCATTCCGACTGGTGGTTCCTTTTTTTACAGTATTCTGAAAGTGGGATTTTAATTATCATCACCCTGTATATTTCAAAATATTAAAAAAAAGATACTGCTACTTATTCAACATGATGTAAAGCAAGTTAAATATTTTAATTATGAAAAAAACCTTAAAATGGATATGTCTCATATGAATAAATTCCTGAATTTAAGCTATATTTGAGTACGAGCTTCGATTCAGTGAAAGTTAAAATTCATAAGATACGGTAAAAAAAAAATTGTTTTCCAACAAACTTTTAATAGTGCTCGGCATATAAAACTAAAAATGCCTTAAATTAATATCATTAGTTTATTTTTAAAAAAGTATTCCACTTTTCATTCTTATATGAAAATTAGGTCTATTAAAGTCTAGAATTAGAAAATTATTTTATGAATTACAATAAAAACGTTTGCTATACGTTTTTTCTAAAAAATGTACTTTTTAAACCTTCATATTACTTTTTTTTGTCTATGCGATAAATAATAAATTGTTCTAAAAATTCTGAAAAAAAAATCATGAGATAATTTTCTTGTTGAAGAAAATAAAATAAATTGTTTTAATTAGTCGGTATAACAAATATTATTTGTGGCATAAAATGGAGTATATGCCGCCCAATTTGATCAAGGTTATTGTTATCAATCTCTTAACGTTATTGAAATCAGCCATGAATGATCGCTTACATTCAATTTTACACACAAACCAATCGTGTGTGATCAGAATGTAACATCAGTTTAATGTTATATATTTCACTGCAGACTAGTTCTTGAAAATTGTCCATTTAAAAAATAATTTCAGTTATGTTGGTTGTTCAGTAAAGAATGGCTTTGAAGAAAGAAAGAATAGAGCAATCAATCACTAAAGTTATATTCGGGTTTTTTTTTTGTTACATTGTACACGTAAGGGGATATGTAATCAATCAGTAAATATAAGCAGTAAATATAAGCAGTGATAAACTTTGCAGGACTGCATTGAAAGAAAACTTGCTAACAAATTTGCGAATAAACTCAAAATAATGATGATAATCAAGCAGACGACAATAATAAGTTTATTGACAAAACACCCACACGTACGGAAATAAGGAATGCGTAGAAAATTTTAAAACGTAGACCATCGCTTGGACAATTTTTTAAAACAATATGAGTATACACAAAATTTCAACTATTGTTTAAGGGAGAAATGTAAACAAACATAAATTACAATTTTCAATAAACATTTACTGTTTTTCTTTGAAAATCATAATTTCATCAAAGATAAGTTATCATTTTCATTGCAATTTGCAGTACTAGATCTTATTGTTCAGTATCTAACCCTCGTATTCTTATGAATAAAATATTGGTATCAAAAGCAACGGTCCGAGGTGATGACATAACAGCATTATCTGTATTATACAGACGAGCAGACGACAATAATAAGTTTATTGACAAAATACCCACACGTACGGAAATAAGGAATGCGTAGAAAATTTTAAAACGTAGACCATCGCTTGGACAATGTTTTAAAACAATATGAGTATACACAAAATTTCAACTATTGTTTAAGGGAGAAATGTAAACAAACATAAATTACAATTTTCAATAAACATTTACTGTTTTTCTTTGAAAATCATAATTTCATCAAGGATAAGTTATCAGTTTCATTGCAATTTGCAGTACTAGATCTTATTGTTAAGTATCTACCTCTCGTATTCTTATGAATCAGATATTGGTATCAAAAACAACGGTCCAAGGTGATGACATTAAACGGCATTATCTGTATTGTACAAAAGTTTAATATACAGCGCGCAAAATAATTATGTCCTCTCACAATTTTAGCTGATATATTATAATGCTGAAAAAAATCATCTGCTATTTCCTCTGTTGCAAGATGCAAAGTAAACAGACATTCATTGGCATTCATTGGTACGTTTTCATGCACTGTGACAGCTTATCAGTGAAATCTGGATTTGAGAAGCGAAGAAATTATGGCCTTACTCAATCGAAAGTGAATCTGTTTGCGTATAGTTTAGCAGAAACATTTTTGTTTTAATTCGTAACAACAGTTTCAATAGAAAATTAACAAAATAATTTGTTTAAACTGTTAGATTAAAAAAATAATTAATATGCTATCTGGCTCACGACTTTCTGCGATCGAACAGGGTAAAATATATGTTTTAAGAGCGCAAACACATATGAATCCTACAGATATTGCCCGAGTTACTGACAGAAGTCCAAAAGGCATCTGAAATTACCTTAAAGATCCATCAGGGTATGGAAAGAAGAAGTGCATGGGCAGACCATCCTCAGGTACAAATAAGGAAGACCGTCTTCTGAGGCACAAAGCATCAAATAAAATTGTAACAGCTCGACAATTATGACGTGAAATACATTTGACAGTTACTGCTCGTCGAACACAACAGTTGCTGAATAAATTTTGACTTTGGATAAAATCGATGCTGTCTTCAATTCATAAGTCTAATCGGAAAGTAATCTTGCAGCCATATGAGTTGGAAGATGAGTTTCCCTCACTGAATGGCGAAATGTTATTTTCTCTGATAAGAAAAAGTTTAATCTGGATGGTCTAGATGGTATGCACACTAATTTGGACGGATAATAAAAAAGAGCATTTAGTGTTTTGCACTAGACAACAAGGAGAGGGTTCGATAGTTGTATGGGGCACAATAAGGTGGGGGAAAAAAGCAATATTGAATTTCTATATGGAAAAATGAAAAGTTCTGATTACCTGAATATGCTAAGTAAGCAGTTTCTTCGAAATGGACTTCCAATGGCCGGAAAAAATTGGTTGTTTCAGCAGAATAACTGTAAAATTGATGTGTCAAAGACGTCCAAGGATTGGTTCAAGTTGGAAAAAAGGAAACTGCTAAAGCCTTGGTCAATCAAATCGCCAGATGTGAATGTAATAGAGAATGTTTGGTATATAATGGCAAGAAAGGTTTATACAAATGGCCGACATTTTATGTGTAAGGATAATTTAGTACAGCTATTCTTGAAGCATGGAATTCTATTGATATGAAATAAATTCAAGACTTATAAGAACGCTTACCATGACGATTGGAAACTTGCTACAAAGCTAAAGGCGCGTGGAGCAAATATTAAATATTACTTGTTTCAACAATTAATATAGGGACATTCAACTAAACAAGGCCATAATTATTTCGCAATTTATGTATCATTTAAACATGAACAAAGCCTGTATAAATCTATTTTTTGAACAAACGAGATATGAATGTTCATTGTACATAATGTAAAGTATAATCTTTTCTATTCCATCTGATTTTATTAAATTGTAACTAAATATTTTGTGTTTGCTAAAAATTACTACAAGGGCCATGATTACTCCGCATACTGTATGTATTTTAAGTACGTTTGAGAAAAGCTTTCACAGAGACTAAAATATTAGTAATTCCATGAGGAATTTTGGAGGCTTTTAGCTGTGGTATTGGCGATTCAAAGTAATAAATAAAGAAAAAATAAATATTTAAAGATGTTTAAAGATTTTCAGATTTTTTACTTTCTTATATCTCTAATAGAAGAAAGTATTGTAATTGAAATTTTTTTCGACTTCCGGTTTTCTACGGATTTGCACGTCTTAGGGTAAGAAAAACAAGTTTTTACAAGATGTCTATCTGTCTGTCTGTCCATGTATTTGTGCGTCCGTGCGCCTGTTCTAATTGTATTATGAAGAAGGACATGAAGTTATGCATAGAATTGAATAAAATTCTATGAATATGTGTTTGACTATTGCCTGCATGTCCGATTTGAATTTGATGCTGTTCCACCGGAAGGGGACTCTGCGATAGCGATTTTTGTGCGATGTTTTCAATTTTTCGTAGTTGTGTTGTACATCGGCTGCTCGTGAAGCGGAAGGTGCTTCGAATTCAGATAACCCGTTACTTCGCACCCAGCTGACGTACACAAGGATAACGAAAAATTTTGGTTTTATTGGCGCCGTGATAGTATGAAAATATATGTGATAGAAGAATGTTTTGGAATTTTTACATCTGACAAGTTTAGATTTATTTCTAAAGTATGTCAAAAGAAATGCAGCTTATCTTCACTTTTTGAAAATTATGCAAAAGTTTTTACTTTTCTCTAATTTGCATTATATACTATAAATTTATTTTTTTATTTTTATAAAATTTTGTTAAAAGCTAAATGAAACTTAATTTGTATTAAAATAGATAGGTGAGCGTGAAAAAAACCCGTTTTTCTGAAAACCTATGAAAGTATTTGGCTGACATACACTTATATTCATATGCGCATATCTATTCTTTTCTTTATATATCTCTATTTCTAACAGATTATATTTTTTCTGTTTTTAGGTGCGTTCGTAATTATATAAATACGTAGCACCTATTGTCGTCATCTGGTCTGTCCGTCCGTCCGTCCGTTTGTCCGTCCGTCCGTCCGTCTGTCTGTCCGTCCGTCCGCATATAACAACGCAAAAACTACCCAACCGAATGGTTTGAAATTTAAGATATATTATCTTTGTAGAATTTCCAATTTTATGAAAATCGAATCAAAACTGTAGAAAATATTAATAAAAACATTTATTAAGAAATTTGATTTTTTTTAATCGGTGATTTCTTGTTTTAGGAGCTTCCGAGGTTTAATCGTCAAGCGACCGAGACACTTATTTTATGACAGAAATTAATCTGCAGACGCTATAATTCATTTCACAGAATTAAAAATCATCAACATCTGAATATTTATATATCTAACTATAGTACGAACACACTTCACACTTCATTTGTCACGTTTTACGTACAATTTCCAACTTATTTAATTTGACGACGTATTTTTCTATAATTATGTTAGGTAGCGTAACATGCTACTTGAATTGTCATCCCACACACACCAACAAAGGAAAAAAATCAGTCTTGAGTATATTATGTTTCTAGTTAGTACTGTAACTTGTAAAGTATTTATAAATCACATCAATGTTCTCAACGCAGTAGATACAGGATTGCTTTAAAACTCTTTTTCTGTTTCGGGTCCAAGTTACACCGCAGTGTCTAAGGAACTGTTAATTGCGATACTTACGTAGTTATCAAAAATCTATATCTAACAAGGTTTGAAGAACAAAATAAGAAAATACCCCATAATGAAAAACTCTGTGCGGGGCACCGTTTCCCACTTTTAAAGCTTTCCCTAGGCATGCGATTCTTGTTAATTTCCGCGAATTATTCATTTATTTTTTAATTCAGCAAAATCAGTTAGTCAGTCGGTCGCGAAACAATATCACAAATTTAGAATTGATCGGCGAAAACAATATCGCCCATTTCGTGAAAAAAACCATGGAAAAAAATAATTTCTTCAATCGGTTGTAAAAAATAATATAGAATTTTTTCAACTCATCCCGGAAAAAAATCGCGAATTCTGACAAATGATAGCGAGGAAAGTCTCGTCAAAGAATGGCATATAAAATCGCGAACAAAAAACTTTAAATTTCGTTAAACAATCACACAAGAGACTCGGAAACTGCTTCAAGGGATTGCGGATAAAAACAATTTCGTGAATCAGTTGCGGAAAGTAATCACGAATTTCTTCAAATGATCGTGGTAGAAAATTGCTGATTTCATCAAATGATCGCTCAAGAAAATCGAGAATTCCGTCAAACAATTCTGAAAAAAAAGCTCAACGCTCAATGATCGCTCAAAAAAATCACAAATTTCGTCAAACGATCTCGAAAAAAAAATCAGTTTCGTCAACTGGTCGCAGATTTTCTTCGAAGAATCTTGGAAAAAATCGCAAAATTTCTCAAACGATCACGCAAAAAACATTCAAACAATTGTGTAAAAAATCTCAAATTCCTTCATACGAGCTAACCCCCCCCCTCCCCCCCCACACAGATTTCATCAAACCATGACCTGAAAAAATTAAATTTCACAACTTGCCGCCGACAGTAATCGCAAATTTCTTCAAATGATCGTAAAAAATATCGCAAATTTCGTCGGACGTTTGCGGAAAAATTGCCAGTTTCGTCAAATTTTCTCTGAAGAAATCGTGTAACTCATTCGTTCAATTTTTTTTTATTAAAAAAATAAAATTTTTATTAATGTTTTCCGCAAGCAAAATATGTCATTCATAAATTTCTGTGTTCCTAATGTCTAATAATATAAATTTTGTACAATTCAGAAATCTGTCAAGCCCCATGGTTCAAGGTTGTTCAGAATTTTGAGAGTATACTGTATATAATAATATGATTTGATACCATTGTAATGATTGTAGTAAATCGAATGTAGATGTAATAATAAAAATTAAAAAGAAATACGAATTTGAATTATAAATTTCCCGCCCCCCCCCCAAAAAAAAATAATAAATAAATAATAAATAAATTGAAATTTTTTTGTGAAATCTGGACAGAGTCAAACATCCCTATCCCCTCGAAGAAAATCCCGAATCAATTCTTATTTCAAACTCTGTTTGGAATGTTTGCTATTCCAACAATAATAAACTTGTCGCTTTTAATATATCTTTTACTTGGAAGCTTTATTTTACACAACATCTAGATTGTATTATAATTTTATATAATTGATATAAAATATAGCATAAAGCGATATTAGAAAATACTGATACAGTAAAAAAAATTTCAAATATACAATACATTTAAAAAAAGATAAAAGACTTTTTTTAATGTCATAAATAAATACACTAAATTATTTAGTAATACGTTTTGACTGGTATCATTCAAAAATAAAATACATTAATAAAACATGTTTGATACACGTTAACATCTTATGTTTCCAAATCCTAGTTATAGAAGGTTTAATTTTACATTTGTTTTTAGACATCAAATCCTTGGAAGTTTTATATCTATCTAAAGTGTTACTGAAATAAATTTTAATACTGACTAACATTTTTAGATTTTATCGGAAATTGTTTAAATCATGATTAACAATAAGTTAATTTTCGAAATTCATGTTAACCGAAAATCATTCTTAAAAGAAACTTTAATGTAAATAAAATACTTTCACGCATTAGTAACACTTTGGCCTTAAAATATAATTTCAAACTAAGTTAATGTTTTAAATATAACAGGAGCAATTGGTATTCCAAAAAAAAAAAAAAAAAAAAAAAAAAAAAAAAAAACGTTTCACTGTTCACTCCCTCAGAGTGAAAAAGTTTTAAAAGTTTGGTAAACAGAAATAAAGCACAAGAGTAATAGAAGTGAAAATACATTTTGGCAAAGAAAAATGTCCAAGCTGTTTCCTCCAGGGAAATATACTTTTATATCTATTTTCCATCAGTGTTTCTTATGTACGAGTATGCTATTTATACACGCTCTAGTTATATTTTTCTCAAAATTGTGTCAGCTAGATCGAAAATGAATTACTAGCTATTAATAATTACAATCGTTTACACAACTGAATATTATTATGACAGTAGTTATATTTCTGAAAATCTATAAACAACTTCAAGCTCCGTTCGAAAAATCAGTAATGCAAAACTATTTCAGGATGAAGAAAATGTATATAAAAATGTCTTTTAATGTCCTCTTCACACATATTTAATCATTCAATAATTTAAATTTTTCATATTGTGAGTAATATCGTACGCATAGTATCGTAAATATAGTACCTAAATTTCTGAATATCTATAAACAACTGCAAGCTTTATACGAAAAGTCAGGAATGAAATACTATTTAAGAAAAGAAAATTTACATAAAAACGTCTTTTA
This sequence comes from Maratus michaelseni, assembly GCA_963931845.1. Taxonomy (NCBI): domain Eukaryota; kingdom Metazoa; phylum Arthropoda; class Arachnida; order Araneae; family Salticidae; genus Maratus; species Maratus michaelseni. The sequence goes on from OZ007587.1 coordinate 323,356,631, forward strand.
ATTCCCAGTTCACAGATATTTATTTACTGAACACTTTAAATTTGCTACTTTGTTATCAGTAATTATATTTCTGAACGTCTTTAGAGGTCCGCAAGATTTATACGAAAAGTCAGTGATGCAATACTATTTCAGAATGAAAAATATGTACAGAAACATGTCTTTTAATGTGTATTTCACACATATTTAATCACTGTACAGTTTAATTTTTCTACCATATTGTGAATAATGTACATATAGTATCTTAAATATACTACCTAAATTTCTGAATATCTGTAAACAACTCCAAGCTTTATACGAAAAGTCAGAGTTGAAATAATATTTAAGAATGAAGAAGATTTACATAAAAATGTCTTTTAATTCCGATGTCACACATATTTAGTATATACTGAACAGTTTATCTTTCAAACTTTGTTGTGAGTAATTATATTTCTGAACATCTTTAAAGATCTGCAACCTTTATACGAAAGTCAGTGATGCAATACTATTTAAGAATGAAATAAATTTACGCAAAAATGTCTGTTAACATCCATTTTACACATATTTAAACATTGAACAGTTTAATTTTTCTACCATATTATGGTCCGAAATAAGAAATATTTTGCTAAATATTTTTATATTCAAATCAATAATATTAATTCAAATCAACATTCAAAACTTATACAAATATTGAATATAGTAATTCATGATAATTTAAATTAAAGCGATAAAATGTCACATTTTAATGAATATGGGTTTTGTTAAAAATAACTATCGGAAAGACTTTTTAACAAAGATGGTTGTCAGAAAAGAGTGGGCATTTTTAAAAAATATATATTTATATTTAATAAGTCGAGAACCAGACATAAAATCAGTTTTTATTTTTTACTAACTTTGTACTATCGTTCATTTTTTAGCAACGCACAAAACACTGCTTGCTGGTCTGAACTTCTTGTTAATGCAAGTAATTACTTCAAGAAAAGCGATTTCACTAAAGTCAAAAATACAAATGACAGTATTTGTCCCATGTTCCAAGTACTGAATAAATAATATAAAATCTCTTTTTTTTTAGAAACGTCTTAATAATAAAAAAAAAATCAATGAAAAATTCCTGTAAAGAGGTCGGTTGGTGTCGAAATATAAGATGCTCGATCACCGTTCATGCAAATCAGGGAAGCTCGCTTTCCAAATGCCCGTAAGCTGTTATGTCAAAAGTTTTAAACGGGTAAATATAATTACAACATTTCATAATTTTAGGTTTAAATAGATAAGAATAAAAATATCAGTAAAATTCGAAAAAAACTAACATTAAAAACTTACGGAACTGTGTAATAACTCAAGTAGTATTAAAATAATCTATTTGTTTCGATAAATAATATTTTTTGTAACAGTGTGTGTAAACGCTTAGTATATCATTAGAGTTTTTTTTTTATTCCAAAATATCCATGCACTGTAAAATAAGACAAATTGTCTCTTAATCCAGGAATATATAATATAACCACATATGAAGTATACAATGTCCTATTCCGAGTTATTCACGATTCTGAAAAACGTTCTTTATGTTTAAACACATCAGCAACATTTTTGATATTTAATGAAACATTTATATAAAAACATATTTTGCTGCCACTGATCTTCGAAAAAATGTCCGGCAGTGTTTATATAGTGTATCAATTTTCTCAATCTCAAATATAGGTTTTGGGGGATGCTATCATTTATAAAGTCAATATTTTCACGTTCAACAAACATGCTATACAGAGAAACACGTTAATTGAACAACATTGACATTAGCATTAAAATTATTTTGTTATTTTGTTACTTTTGCATAAATTCTGTTACGCAGCTAAGAAAGTTTATTTGAGAATTCATAGCATTCTACTCTGGTTTGAGAAAACTGAGTAATACACTATAAAAAATACTCGGAAAGAAGGATACTTTATTTTAATAAATGTTTCTTCAAATCTCGAAAATATATTGATTTCTGAAGTTTCTAAAAATAAAGAACGCTTTTCGGAATCGTGGGTATCTCGGGAGAAGTTATTGTATATTTTCGTACGTGGTTATATTATATTTTCATAGATTAAGAAACATTTGCTTTTCTTTATAGTGTGTGTAACCAGTATGCATAGGTATATTTGAGATTTCAAAGTCAAAAATGTTTTATAATGTACCTAAGAAGGGACATTACTGAATATTGAATCAAAATATCCTTCATTTAGATCACGTATTTTCTTATTTGTCTTAAGTAAGAAATAGAAGCAAAAACTAACAACCCATCAACATATACGCATGAGTTTATACACTCACACACCCACATATATATGTATATATATACTATATTCATATATATGCTATAAATATATAAGTTATAAACACATGCACACATACATGCATAATGAGAAACAAGGCTTGACAAATGCGGTCGTAATGACGCCGCTGACGACCAAGTTTTTTTTATCAGGCGAAGTTCTTTTTGGTTGTTTGTTTAAGAATAACTATTTTTGGTACTTTTCGGTTAGCCGGGCGCCAGTGATATATGTACATATACAAATACATATGTATATACATATAAATATATATATATATATATATATATGTATATATGTGTGTGTGTGTGTGTATGCAGATATATGTGTACATACATATGTGTGTGTATACATACATACATATATATATATATATATATCACTTGCGCCCGGCTAACCGAAAAGTACCCTATTATTTTATTATTATTTTTTAACAAAATTTAACTAAGAAATGTGCGCAAATGGCATTTTCCCCTCTCCCCCACCGCTACTAATACCCGGCAAGCAGTGACATGTCTCTTCTCTCGCACTTTGGATGGAAGAAATAAGTTTAAAAGGTTTTCAATCTCATGTACAGAAAACGCCATTCTAGCCAGCTGGCATGTCATGTAATTTTATTGTGAGTGTGGGGGGGGGGGTGCTCAATATAACTGTAATAAATACTGTTAATCCAGACTAGCTAAAATTGGATACAATGTGAATAAATTAGCATCATCATTTTTTTGGCCTCTGAACTGCCCGGACATTTGAAGCATTCGGCTATAAGCATTTCCCGAACATGCCGGTTAATTCAGCCTATTTATTTCACTTAATTCATTATTTCTTTTCTTACAGAGATAAATAATTTTGGTGGTTTTTAATACAAAACTATGTTTGTTATAATTTGTTTTCTCAATTATCTTTCTATATTAAAAAAAGTAGCCGCAGCCGCTGTCAATCAAGATTTTGTGCCTTGAAGCCTTTCTGGACTAATATCCAGAAAAATATTGCATATAAAAATTTAAAACTTGGTAGTTTTATAAAGCAAATAGTTTTTAAATCGAAGAATTATTTTAAGAGATATTTAAAATCAAAGTTGGTCAAAACAGTTTTCTGAAAAAAGTTTTATAGGAACGAAAACTATGCACAGGAATTTAACCATCATTTGTAAGGATATAGATGACAAGATTGCGGTGTGCAGACTGTAATTATTTTTTTAATTTGAGGAATTTTTTGAGGTTATACTTCCATTTTTTACTCAAAATTTTCATTATTTTTATGAAGATTTATTTTATATTTCATAAAATCCATTATTTGAATTGTTGCCAATTTTTAAAACAGCGCACATAATAATATTCCCTTTCAATTAAGAAATGTATTTACACGTGACTATTAAAAACGGAAATAAAGCTTTAAAATAATAATTAAATTATCCCGTGTTAAAAGCAGTAAATGTAGAAAATTGCGTAATAAAAAATATACTTACGCGTGAATATTAAAAAGCGAAATAATATACGCTTTCAGTCGTGATTTCAATCATGACGTTTTGCTTGGAAACTAACTCCAAACAAACGGTTGCTATGTCGTATTTTCTATTATATTTTATATATGTAGCTATATCTTATAGCTATATCTCACGGTAAAGTGTTTCAATACATTATATGCATCGGTAAATTTTTTTTCGAGTTATATTTAATAAGAAATGAAACATAGCAACCGTTTGTTTGGAGTGAGTATATAACCAAAACGTCATCACTGACGTCACACTGAAAGCGTCTATTAAATTATTACACTTTTTCAAAACATTAAGTAGGGAAACTTACGTCATATTTAAAATGCTCAAATAACAATATTTCGAAACAAGTTTCAATTAAAAAATATATTTACACGATAAATTAATTTATTTCGACAAATCTTTTATCTATATTTTTTCATTATGTTTTACTGATTTATTAATTATTTCATTAATTAAAATTACAATTGCATCCTTAAACGGCAGTGCCATGATACTAAAAAAGAAAAAGCATTGAAAAATGTTGCGACAAACAGTTACATACAATAGGTCAGTTTCAACTGACGTCACAAATATTTATGGCACAGATGTCATTTACGCTCCACGTTGGCGGGATTTTTTCACCCGCCAATTTGGCGAAAACTTTGTTTTTGAATATTAGTTACGAATAGCATGCAATTTTTTATTTCAATATAAAAATAAAATAACGTAATAAATGAAATAGCTTCTATTATTTTTAAAAAGGAAATAAAAATAAATAAATGGCACTTTGATATAAATAAATATTGATATACATAATAAAAAATATTTATAGAATTCAAATAAAAAATAAAAGTAAATAAACACCAATTTTGTTTTCGCTAAATTGGCGGGGGAAAAATCGTGCCAACGTGGTGCGTATATGATATCTATGCCACATTTATTTACTAGCCGAGAGGGATAATTAAGAAAAATCTCTATAATAAAACCGTAAGTCATGTGACTGTCATCAACAGTTCCGGAATGTCCGTTTCACTTTTTTATATGCCAGGCGGCCATTTTTATTAAAAATTATTTTTTCGAATAAAACTTCATAAATGTGACATTTTTAGAAAGATCGTTCAAAATAAATTAATATTTGAGAGATGACTTACGTTCAATTATGTATATATTCTCCAATAACTTCAGTTGAAATTAGCTTCGCAATTCAAATTCTCTATCCATGAAAGTAAACAAAAAAAAAAAAAAGATTCATTCGTCGTGAAGTTTTAAAATATTAAACCATTAAACAATGGAGATAATCGTTCGTAAAGTTAGTTTTCCATGAAAGATTTTTTGGAGCGCTGCCTGGTGTCAAAAAAAAAAAAAAAAAAAAAAATTCATACCAGTGACACAATCAAAGTTCACCATAATTACGTGCTATTTAACTCAACTTCATTCTTTATCTTTTCTTGATGTAAGCTGAATGTAAACAAATACAACTCATGTAATGATGTAAATGCTGGACGATTACACCATGAAATATTACAACATTAAAGAAGTGAATATAAAACATCACATATTTTTACTGAATGGTGTATACAAATTTAAAATTTTATACATACATTAATATTAAAAATATCGACGTTTCGACCACTATCTATGGTCATCTTCAGGAAAATTTTCTTTTATTGCTTTTAAATGCGAAAAACAAGATGGTGGCAACGGGCGGATTGTTTTTCGCATTTGAAACTTTAAAAGCAATAAAAGAAAATTTTCCTGAAGATGACCATAGATAGTGGTCGAAACGTCGATATTTTTAATATTAATGTATGTATAAAATTTTAAATTTGTATACACCATTCAGTAAAAATATGTGATGTTTTATATTCACTTCTTTAATGTTGTCATGTAATGATATTTAATGAATCAAATTTCGAAACAAATTGTCAGTTAATTTGGTATTTATGTATTATACGTGAAAGGAAGAGAGACCACCGAAAATGATTGTTAATCACCAATCATATTTACCATTATTAATGACCAATCGCTTTCAAAACAGTAATTTAATATACATTTACAAAATACATAACATCATTAAGTACTTTTGTGTTATTTGGGCGCAAATCTCGCCAATAGAATTTTTAAAATCGCCAATACCAGCTTTTATTTTTCGCGTGTGCAAATTAGAAACGATACTTTTATTTTGAAATCAAATGTTCTGATGGAACAGCTGTCGTACACGCACCGGGGCACTATATTAACTATACAGTTGCAATATAGAGAGAAAAAACGGGTTGCTGTAATTAGAATTATAGGCGGTAATGTTGGTGTGACATATTTACTTGATTATCAAAACTGGCTTCCAAAAGTTCAATGTTTCACCAAACCATACTCGAAAATTACGTGTTATAATATGCACTCCGATTATGTCACATTATTCAAGACGTTTTAAATGAGAATAATGATAGATTTTCTTCTTGATTCTCCCGCAATCAAGTCTACAGCCAAAGTTAGCGAGAAACAAACAAACAAACAAAAAAATATTGGCAACAATATGGTTTAGTGTAAATGGTGGATATCATTAAAGACTTTCACAAAATAGACTTCATTGCACCAAATCGTATTAACTAAAATACGCCATTTGGCAATGGATCCAATTACGGAAAACTACTTAATATGTTTAAGAATCTCCTCATTAGCAAGCATATTGCAACTGATAAGCAAACGGATATGAAGCATAAATGCTTAAGTTGGTTAAGCGGTTTTTGTCAAGAAAGATGAAATACATAACAACAAAAAATATGCGAAATGCTACCATGATCGAAAAAGTTTTTGATTTGTCTATTAGAATCTTCCGGTTTGGCGAAGGATTACGGAAAAAATAAATTATGAATAAAAGTAACGTGTTACAGTGCTTAACATACATTTAAGGGAGACCAAACTGGTCGCCAGTGGCGGCTAGTAATGTAAATAAATATCCAAGATTATTTTTTTTTCTGTTTTCATTAATATATTGTAAATTTTATTGTTTAAACTTATTGATAGTTGACACTTTGCTGTGTGGGTTTTTTTCCCGAATTTCTTGTATTTTATTTATTTATTTATTTATTTTAATTTAATTTAATTTAATTTCTTTATTTACCAAGTTTCTATAGCATCGTTTTAAAATTATACGATGCAGCGACATTGTTTACTTAACCATTTTACACAAGTTAATTTTTAAATGTTTAATCGATCTTATTTAATCAATCTGGAAAACAGTTGTTAGATGTTTCGACAGCAGTTGATTCTACCTTAAAATCCTTCAGTCAAAGGAAAATGAATGGAAACCCGGTTACAGCAGATCACCACTGGTCGTTTAATTATAATGCAATCTTCCGTAATCGTTTTATAGTTGATCAAATCAGAGTGTTTTTAAATCATGCGGTTTCAGAACGGGGGTTGGCGAGCGTAGCTTGTAGGGGGCAGAGCCCCCTAGTTTCAATAAAAAAATAATAATAAATAAATAAAAATAAAAACAAGTAAAGTCAATGACGGCGGGTAAATAATTTTACTGACGACTAGAATTTTTTGCTGGCTACCAGATTACATCAAATTTGTAAATCCTTGTGTATATATATATATATATATATATATATATATACTGCTCAAAACAATTAAAGGATATTTGAAGTTTTATATAAAATAAAGGTAGAAACGAAATTTTTTTGGCCGAAAATAGAAGAAGAGAATCACAAATGCAAATTTTTCTGGTTTTCAAACTGTGGAGTATGCAAATTTTGCGTTCGACGTCAAAAACGTCGCTTCAGCGGCAGCGAATGAAATTTGACTTTCAACTGGATAAAAGAGAATGAAGAAAAGGATGATCGGCATCCAGTGATTGCTTTGTTTCGATGAGTACGATGTCTCAGCGAAGTCATTTGACAGATTCAGAAGCTTGGAGAATTGTTGGTAGGTTTGAAGGGGACCAAACTCAAGCCGAAGTAGCGCAAGCCATTGGAGACGAGTTTCTGGCCGCCAACAACCCCCACAACCTCTCCAAGAACTGGAAAGAGCTCTTCTGGAAGAGTGGGGCAGAATACCCCAACTCGTCATTAATAGCCTCATTGAGTCCATGCCTCAAAGGTGTTCAACGTTGCTGGCCGCCCGTGGAAACCATACCCCCTACTGAAAATGATTTTCTTTGAAGAAAACACCTTTTCTTATTCTTTTTTTCTCATATGCACAAATTGTGTTTTTTTCCTTTTGTACACAAATGCACAATAAAATGCATTTTTTTCTGCCAAACATGTGTAATTTATTCTCATATAACCTACTATGTATGACTTTTTCAACTGGATAAAAGAGAATGAAGAAAAGGATGATCGGCATTCAGTGATTGCTTTGTCCATGTATCAATCAGCTAAAAAGTTTCCCAGATACAAAATCCACCTAAAACTGCAATATCCTTTAATTGTTTTGAGCAGTGTATTATCTATTTAGGCTGTTCATTGAATAACCACTAATGTTATAAATCAATGTTACGGTGAAGCATTTAAAAACGTCACTTATTGCATTATCCGTGTAAGCTGTGTGATATTTATTTTCTGAATCGTCAACATAGAAATGCATTTCGAACAGCTTCGTTTGTGAGCATATTTAAAAATTTAGACTTTGTTTATGGCATTTTCTATTTAATAAGACTAGGGGGCTCAGCCCCCCTACTCGCTAACGCTCACTAACCCCCGTGAATACACATTTAGAAAGCTATGCGGTCTCAAGCAATTTTAGTTGTGAATGAGTACTACCATAAATCATTTTAACATATAAAATTGACAATTTTTTTTAATGTAAAAAAAGTAGTTGAAAACACAATTAAAACTGCATTTATATTGGTGCTACCAATGGACATAAATAATTTAAATACTATGAAAAAAAAAGATCTTGGAAAAACAATTAGTTTAAAACTCATCTCTCTTATAACATTATACAGCACGCCTTAAATTCATAAAAAAAAAAAAAAAAACCCACTACGTAATAGGAAGATAGTATTATATATCATCAATCATTTTTTAAATTTCGTTCGAGCTATTACTGTTCTAATTGATAACAGATTTTTGAAAAATAATTTTTTTTTATTTTAACAAGACAGCAACACATGGCAGTAGGTGCAATCTAGACAGTTGATATTTTTATTCTCTCCGGCTCTCGTGTGAGTGAAATTCGTAAATAAATTCTAAATAAGAATCGAGAATTCATTTGGAATGAACGATATTACTCATAATTAAAATAATGAATCATCTCAAACGCTTTGTATTACGTACATGTTTTTTTATTTTTAATAATTGCTAGTTAGTTTCTCTGCTCTCACAATGGCCGCCATATTGGAGCTGGAAACTACGGTTGTTGCCAAACGATAATCTAGAAGTTCAGACCTTTTTCCGCGCCACGTAACAGAAATATATATATATAGATATTATATATAACTTATTATACGGAATGCAGAGGTATATATTTTTATTTTAATATATATACTACTTAGAGATAAACATTTTGCTACTTATATTAAAAGTAATGAATGATATAAGATGTAATGCATCATTTATTAGGTTATCATTGCCATTTGAAATTATTTTTATTTTCATAAATAATCTCTTTTCGGATAATCACTATTTTTCGAACTGTTATAGATTTTTTCTTATAACAATAAAGCTACATTAATTCTTCTTGCTGCACATGATAGGATATTTACTGGACATTATAAGACATGTATATTTCTTTATAATTAAAATATAAAAAAATTATACCCAAGTAATTTTAAGTATGAGTCGATGAATGTAACGTAGATGTGCTGAAAATTACATGAGAAAAAAATTAAATATTATACATGAGATAGTAACAATACTTGGTCTCGCACATTCTTCAACTTAAAAAAGGTTGTTGAATAAATATTTTTTTTCGAATAACTTTCAGAGTTTATTTATCTTTCTAGTGTATATTAAGAAGTTAACATGGAAGTTTTATAAAAACTTTAATTCCTTTTATTGTACTGAAAGTACTTTTATTTCTTTGTACTTTTTAAAGATGAGGTTGAAAAGGAGGATAGAAACAGTAAATTGTTTCCGAATTGTTTTGAAATACTAGCTTAAAATATAAAAAGAAAAAAAATCGTCATTTTTATTTACAGAAGTTTTAATTATTCTTTCTGTTGTTTCCTCAGTGTGTTCATTAAACTGCAATTAAATTTCATAAAGTATTTTATTTCTTTAAGTATTTTTTTTTTACTATATAAAAGATTTTAATTACAGCAACGATTTTCAAGAGCAATTATATCCATTGTTAAAAAAAAAAAAAAAAAAAAAAAAAAAACTTAAGTATTTTATCTCAGAATATGTTTATAAAAAATAATAACATTATGGCAATTAAAATAACATGAAATTTGATGCTTTCGTCGATATTAACAAACTAAAAGTAAAAAGTAGTTAAAACTTAGATTATTTAAATTATGTTTATTTTTACAACAAATATACATCAATTCTTACCACTCTACAATATAAAAAAAAATTAGACAATTTCTCTGAATTATCGTAATGCAATGTAGCTTCCAGCGTGATACCTAAGTCTTTAACAAACAATATTGTTTATTGCCTTGTATAATACTGATTTTTACACACAGCACAAAATAAGGTAACATTTAATTCAGGCTAAATTACGGTTAAAACTAATGAAATCACATTATCATAAATAAAACACCATGTATTCAGTTGTTTGCGTGGCCCTGTATATCATTTTTTTAAATATTCTACAAACATCTACAATCCTAGTATACTAAATATAGATCATCTTGAAAATGCATAACTCAATTAAAAACCACCTATACGCAATTTACGCTCATATTCCGTAATGCTTACGAAATAGCTTCTGCAAAATGCAGCCTTGTATAATGATCCATAGTACTTGTAGACACAACGTGGTATGCAAAAACTTAGTTAAACTTATAAACCCATAACATAACGAAAGGTGCACTTCTAGCAATTATCGCCTTTAGAAAGTACTTCGAATACGATACTGTATCCGAAATCTTTCGTTCTTCCATTTAAAACAACAATAAATGTTATACTCATCATATTCTATACAGCAAGTATCTTGTAGTAAACCTCAGTAATGCATATCAGTTTCATTATATTTGAAATAGTGTAACATAATTACACTGAAAACAATTTTTCCCCGTAGACCCTAATATAATTATTTTTTCTGGCCCTGTAAATGAGTAATCAATGCTTTGCATGTTTTAGTGAATTTTTAATAAATGCATACAATTTCACTATGTTTTAAATGGTTTAACACCATTATAATGCACTTGAGATGATTTTTAACATTGACCGACTGTAAACGAAATACTTTTTACTGTCCTTGTAAACGAACTATAAATACTATACACATAATTTTCAATAGCGAACAATCTATTGTGAACATTATTAACATGCAAAAATTCCATGTCATTCCGAGTATATTCACGAGAGTTCGGACACGGACAGTACGACAGACAATCCGAATTCATAAGCAATTTTCAGCTATGTTGGAATGTGTTAAAAATAACACACCCTAATCTTAAGGGTAGATATTTAAAACACTTGCCATTGCTTACACATTATAAACGAATCTGTAAAATATATATTTTTTAAATTAGCAGATTTCTTAGATATGTTTAAATTATTAAACTTTAAAAAATAAATTGAAGAACTTTAATTAAAAGTAATTTTTAAACATTATATAAAAAAGTATACAATGCCAAAGCATTTTTTAAAAGACAGCGTAAAGCTTAGGTGTAATTACAAAGTTAATTACCTACACAATAATTAAATTACTAACAATATAATAATGAATAAATGTTTTTATTATGCTTTCCTTTATTTCATCTACTATTAGCTAAATTTCTTTAATCGCCGTTAAATTCACAAAATATTAATTTAAAAATCTATTGCATAAATGTGGTTTTTAGGTCGTTGAGAAAAAGTGCATTCACCATCGTCATTAAATTGCTGATAATTATTAATTATTTAAAAAAATGGCTAAACTCACTTTATTTAGCTATTAATTTTAAAAAGGCTTTCAACCATTAAATAAAAATTGTTTGTAGCTTCCATTTGTTAAGTTTTCATACATCTATTTTAATTATATTATTAAGATGCAAAAACTACCAAAGTTTTTTCTGGCAAATTAATTTTTGATTACAGATAATTACGATAATCTAAATTGTAGAAATAAACATCTGGCAGAATTCACATTGTTTCTGAGTTAATTCTTTATAAATTTAATGTAAAAAACAATTTTATGTGTTGTTAATTTCTTTTAAAAATTTGGTTTATATAATTTTATGCGCTTTAGAATTGTCATGTCATTGATACCATCAGACAAACTTCCATTTTTTACAAAACATAAGAAAGAGCAGAATTTAAATTATTTATAGAACTAAAAAATTTTATACTCTTTTGAGACGCAGTTTAGTTGTGAAGATTATTTTTATGCTTGAAAACTCTTCAATCAGTATGTGACTAAAACCTAAATGTTTGATACATTTTCAATGAATCCACTATGTATATTAAAATATCAGAATGTATTTGAATATATTATATTATATATATTTAATATATTATATATTTTAACATATTTTAAAACAAATAACGAATTACAAAACATGCCTAAATAACTGGAATTATTAAACATTTCCTACATTTGTATATTTGTATTCTTGTTAAATAATTTTATAGAACATTTGATAGTTTAGATATTAATTAATAACCTAATATAACTTAAATTGAAGCATGCTTTTATTTAGTAATTTTTACATTTATCTGAAGCATTTTACTACATAAAAAAAATCTCTAATATTTTCCTTCTTATTATCTATGTATTTCAGGTGACAGAACATGTTAGGTTCAAAAGTACAAGACAAACAATTAAAATTCTTTTTTTTTTTCAATTTATTATCAAATAAAAAACTAGTACTATAATTAATTTATAATAAAACTCATTTTGCTATCAATAGACATTTTCCGATGCAAAGAATATATTTTAAATATTTTGATGTCAAACTATGACATTGTGACATGCTATGAATTTGCAAAACGTCCTCAGCTACATTTATTTGTAATCTGATCTCCAGCATATCACAAATAATGATATATTCCTCGATATATTTTTGAATTTACGTATAATAACATTTAACAACATTTTATAAATTAGTTAATTATTTTCATATCTTTATGTGCTTGAAAATGTTTTTTATGGCCTACGGTTAAAGTAAGCATTAAAAAAAAATGTTCACAGCATTATACCGTTTTGTAATTTTGTGCGCATTGTCAATACAGCAATTTTCCTGCCACTTGTTGCTTTTACATAAATTTGAAACATTTCCCTTCTCTTTTTCTCTTCATACATTTTTTTATATATTCTATGATAATTTATTTTACTTAATCGGTTTTATATTTCAAAATAAGAACAAGGTAATAAATATTATTAGTTCTAACTACTGCTAATATTTTTGTAACAATAAACATTAATTTTTCTATTAAAAATTAATAATAAGACAATCACCATAAACATGAATAATTGTAGAATTACATATGCGAGGAGCTATAAAAAATACGTAGCTGTAAAACTATAGTGTAAGGAAAATAGGCAAGAATTACAGCAAATTTCGCTAGCACTCAAAGTAACAGAAATTTCGTCTGTAAATTAATAGACATACCCTAAAATATGTGGTTTTTTTTTTTAGTATTTTACTCTAAAATTGTTTGTAATTATTGCAAATGTAACAGGAAAACAAATGTGAGTGTCAGCAATTTTGTTGAACTTTTTCTCGTTATTTTCTTACATTGTATTAAACCATTTTTCCCTCTCTTATTCCATCAATTGTAAGTTTAAAATAATTAAACTCACATATCTATACATGAGTATATCAGTATATTTATCCAACAATGTTACACAAAGTTACACATTAATATTTTATTCCGAATTATTAATGTTGAGCTCTACAATCTAATAAATGCAATGCTGAAAAATTAGTATAGATTCTGATCTTATCAAAAGATTTATGTGACCTTTAGACTTTTTAATATATAAAATATTTTCTAATATTTTCCTTCTTATTAGCTATGCATTTCAGGTGATTGAACATGTTATGTTTAACAGTGCAAGACAAAAAAATTAAATTATTTTTTAAACATAAATTACCTTTTTCCCAATTAATTACCAAATAAAATACTAGTGCTATAATGACAATTTATAATACAATTCGATTTGCTATCGATAGACATTTGCCGATGCAAAAATACATTTTAAGTATTTTGATGTCAGACTAAGACATTGTGACATGCTGTGTATTTGCGGGACTTCAATACAATTCCACTGAATTTGTGTAACTTAGCTACTTTAATTTGGAATCTGATCTCTGGCATCTGACAAATAATGATATATTCATCGATATATTTTTGAATTTACGTATAATAAAATTTAACAACATTTTATAAATTATTTAATTATTTTCATATCTTTATGTCCAGGAAAAGGCTTTTTATGTCCTACGATTAAAGTAAGTAAGAATTAAAAGAAATGTTCACAGCATTTTTCCGTTTTGTGTCTTTGTATGCATTGTGAATACCGCAATTTTCCTGCCACTTATTGCTTTTAAATAAATTTGAAATATTTTCCTTCTTCTTCTCTTCATATATTCTTTTTATATATTCTGTGATAATGTATTTTACTTAATCCGTCTTACATTACAAAAAAAGAACAAGATAATAAATTTTATTAATTCTAATTACTACTAATATTTTTGTAACAATAAACATTAATTTTTATATTGAAAATAAATAATAAGTCTGTAACCATAAACATGAATAATTGTAGAATTATATATGCGAGAAACTATAAAATATACATAAATATAAAACTATACTGTAAGAAAAATCGGCAAGAATTACAGAAAATTTTGATAGCACCTAAACTGCTAGGAAAGTTTTTCTGTAAATTAATAGAAATATATTCCTAAAATATGTATTATTTTAGTATTTTACAGTAAAACTGTTTGTAATTATTGCAAACGTCACTGGAAAATAGATGTGAGTGCCAGCAGTTTCGTTGAAAATTTTCCCGTTTTTTTCCCTTACAGTGTATTAAACGTTTTTTCCCCCTCTTATTCAATGAATTGTAAGTTTAGAATAATTAAATTAACATGTCTATACATAGGTATATATGTTCATTTATCTACCAATGTTACACAAAGTTTCACAAGAATACTTAATTCCCAATTATTATTGTTGAACTCTAAAATCTAATAAACTTGTGTAAATACCCGTCCTACGACGGTGGGTAGAAATCGGGGTTTTTAGTTAAAATTTGAAATAATTAATAAAAATATTCATGAACTACTTATCAACAATAAGGAAAACGGACCTGAACCGTTAAGTTAAGGGTTAATGGTAAACTTTACTGTTAATGGTAGTTATGTTAATGGTATTTTTTTCGAAACGTAATCTTTTTCTTTATTTTTGTTTTTCAACTCAAATTTTCTAAATATTTTTCTGAATAATTAAAATCTTAATCCTAATAACGATCTCAATAATTAATTAAAATATCAATAATTAATTATGGTAAGTAAACTATTGGTATTAATTTACGCTCTCAATAATACGAAAACGATCTTTTAGTTTATTCCAAATCTAAAAGAATTCATTAATTTTTACTCAAAATATTTCTCTTTCAAAATTAATAACAAAAATAATTTAAATCATTAAAAAAAGTAGATCTTGAAATAAAACAATACGTCCTGAATTTTTCTTATTTTAAAAATATGCTTATATACATTTTATATTATTTTACAACTTTATTATTATGTTATATATTTTTTCCAACAGAAAAGTATTTATACAGAAACGTACAATTAGTATTTGTTGCCAATAGATGGCGCCAGAACAGTATTTAGGAACGAAATGTAAAATACGCGAATTTAGAATCTTCCGTCGTTTGGGCCACTTTGGTGAAAAAATTTGGCGATAGAGGCATTTCGAGATGAAATACAAAATGTGGCACCGAACTTGAAAGGATCGCTCGTGGCGCTATCGCCATTCTGAAATGCTTTTATTCATTCCACGTTTAATTAGAAAGCTGAGTTAATTTTTTAATAACAAATACGGGTTTGATTTGGATTTGGGGAGGGGGAGGGGGGTTTGCTTTGATACATGTAGCTATAGCAAATACTAATTTATTTGTGATAATTTTTAAAAAGAGAAATGCAAGACGTTCTGTTTTATTTTATTGTTATTTTATATTGTCAAGCGTGCATGTTAAATTGTTAATCTTTATTAGCAATAATGTTGTAAAATATAAGTCAGTTATTAATTTTATCCTTTATAACACAACATCAAACGCTCATCTAATTATTACAATTTTAGTTTATAATATTTAAAAAATGTGCTGCATTTTTATTATGCCTGTAGTTACATAGCAAGGTTAAAAAAAAATAATGCTCAAGTATTAGATTAGTTACGTAAAGAGTATATATCGGATATAATTAATTTTTTTCTTTGTAATTAATATTCTTTATTCTAAATTTATTTATAGTGTTGTGCTTTAATTTTTTTAGTTATTTTTTATCTTTATACATCTAATCCTTTTTGTGAATTAAACGAAAAATACTTTTGTTAAAGTTGTATAATAAAGTAATTATATAAGAGATGTACAGAAGAGCGATTTAACTGCTAACCATTTTTAAAACTCCTATATATTGATTGTAGTTTTTATAAACGTTAAATTGGAAATAAGGTAAAATAAAAATTAATCATATTACTTGTATGTTTAATAATTTTAACAGCTTGATGTATTTATTGTAATATTTTATACAGCTTGATGCTATTAATAAGACAAGAAGACTTTTCTTAAGTCTAAATTACTAATAGCATAATTTTATCTGTTGATACATTTTAGCTAAAATAAGAACTCGTTACTGTCACTGTTAAATGTACTATGTTTTTTAAAAGAAACTTAATGTAATTATTTAAGAATTTTTATTTTATACTTAGGCATATCAAACTGATTTTCTGTAAGTCAGGATGGTATATTATTTCCATTAACATATAAGGAATATTTATCATTTCTACTACCAGTCATACTTTATCCTTTCTTACATTCAATGTTAAATGGGTCCTCATAACACTTATAATTCCATATAATTAGTGAGATACCCCTTGAAACAAAACAACCTTAGTTAAATAAATTTTACTGCAAGAAGTTTCTGTATAAAACATTGCCATGATTTAAAACACTAAATCTATAATGCATTATTAAAATTACAATGTTTTTTAAATAACATGCAGCAACAAAAATATTTTGATTTATATAAACATAATTATTTGCACTTATTTTAAACATAAATAATCCAACAATACCACTTAAACTTGTATACAATTTGAAATTGAATTGGTGTTAAGAGATTTTTTTTTAATATACTGAATGTTCTGCAGTATTTTAATTTGAATATATTTGAGGCTGTTCTTGAAAACACTTATAATACTACTTCTGACCAAAACTGGAATTTCTTTGCACTGGGGCAAGCATGAATTTTGTGGAAAATGTGAAAACTAACATAATAAAATAATTTTTTTAAACAGTAAATATTGTTATTTATTTTTAAAGAAAAATACTATTAGTACTAGAAACATATCGTGAATATGCACATATATATCTATATATTTTGTAACTCCATAGGCAATTGCGATTTTAAAATGTCGACCCCCCCCCTTGAATGTTTATTAACTCTGTGCCTGAAGAACGTTTTTCCCGGACATGTTGGAAAAGATCATAGAGCCAACAAACTAAGAGAAGCTGAACCTGGTTCATTAGAGTTTTAATTAATATCTTGTCTAATTATCAACAAGTGGGTAAGTGTGATCGAAGATCGCACAAAGAGTTTCATTTAATATTCCTTTCAAAACACTTTATCCTTTAATAAATCCAAATAAATTTCATTTAAAAAAAAATGTCATGTTTTTTATAAAATAAAAATTTACCGGTCTATTTTCCTTGTTTTTTTAAAAATCTGAACCAGTCTGATAGCAGGCTAAGCCCGCTATTATAATCTGTCATAATAAAATCTGTCATGTGGACTAAATGCAATATTAAAAAAAAAATCCATTTCAGAATTAAACATGTCGTATAGAGACCTTCAAAAAGTTAAAAAATGCCAATATTTCCAGAATCTGGTTTTTATCATGATTGAATACATATCTCAAACTCATGTGAGATATGACGTTATAATCACTTGCTGACGTCATATCTACTTGCTTTCTCTGTTAGTCATATGGATACTCTCTTTGAATTATTCTCAAACATTTGAAAAAGTCCGCTAAACTTCCAATAGGATGTCAGATTAATTTTCTTTTTAATTTCGCTAATGCCACCATATTAACTTGCTTTCTGTACTTACACATACTCATACTCCTTGTATTATTGAGAAATGTTTGAAAATTTTCCGTTTTATTACAAATATGACGTCATATTAATCTGTTTTCAATTGGTGAAACTTTTTATTTCATTTTTCACCTGAAAATCTTTCAATAGAAAATTAATTATTGTAGAGAGAATTTTACTGTGGATTTTTAATGGTTGCCAACTGCTATAACAAAAAATGTTTAAATTTAATAGAAAAGGGGTGTTAGATTTTTTTTAAATCTCTCTATATTAAAATCAGAGTCGGATAATATAGACAAACCCGCAAATGCCATTCGCAGAAAATTTTCAAAGTTTGCAGACAGTTTTGATGTTTTTTTTTTACAAATTTCTTTATATATATATTTAAAAAAAAATCAAGACCCCGGGTGGAGAATCGGTGCGACGCACGTCGCAGACTCTTGAGAAGGTCTGCAGACTATTTTTCAACTGGAGAAAAATAAAAGTTCGCTAGAAATGCTTAAAAATATTGTAAGTGCGGCGCTTATGCCAAAACGGGTACAATGCTTCTTTTTTTTTTCTCCTGCCAGGGCCATTAGCAGAAACAGTGCAACATCGAAGCGGGTGCTGCAGATTATTTTAGAAACAGCCCGCCACGAAATGATGGTATCTGTAAATGCACCATTGCCAACAAGATGTGATTCTGTCAATAATGCTTTGAACCAATTCTTTGTTAAGCTGAGTGACTGGCATTCTTTGAGAAAAAGTCACAATATTAAGGAATGGTTTGTCTCAAAAACAGTAGATAAACTGATGAGTAAGAGTTCATCTCTTCCAGTCATGGATTAATAACTTTTTTTTTATTTTAACATTCATTTATTCATATTTCAGTTATTTTATAGATTAATAAAATAAGTTTTGTTGAACAATCATAAATTGATATCTTTATGTAAGTTAATAATTAAAATATTTTGCATTTTAATAAATATATATATATATTTAATTTTCATTAGTTTTTCTTTTATTCATTAGTTGCCTTTAATAAGCATACTATTCAATACTACATTACATTTCTTGACTGAGTTTTAATAATGCTTGTAAATTAATATTTTTCTTTTAGTGGTGTTGCTTAGTGGCACTCCACTCACATTTAACTTTTCATTTTTGCTGTTAGCTGCGATATAGTACTCGGGAGGGGTGCAGCGTTTTTTTGCAGAAAATTTTAATAGCAGAAAATTACTTGAGTTTCTAGACAGTTTTACATTTTATCTAAGTTTGATTAAAATAATACATTTTTTTCTGATTTTCAGCTTTGTAGTAGGTATTCAGCTATAAGTACACAAAATTTGAAGTCTGTAAGCTATAAAGTTTCTGAGAACTGGTTTTGTGACAGACAGACAACATAGCGGGACGAATAGGGTTTTGTAAGATGAATAAAACCCTAAAAATAGTATTAGCCAACTAATTCGTGAAATTTTAGATATGTTAACCAAAATTTTCATCTGTGTTGGAGAAAACAAAATTTTAACTATTGAGTTAATTTTTGGTGTACATTTACTACAACTTTTTGTGAACAAAATTGTGCAAATATCCTTGTCATATTCCTAACCAGCAAGTAGTGTTATTTTTTTGTGTTTCAATAATTTTGTCTAAGCTGTCAATAAACTTTTTGCTTTAAATATAAATTTATAAGTTGTATAAGATGTAAAATTTTCTTTGTGAGCCAACAATTCTCAGCATATACATGATAGTCGTAAAAAATAGTTTTTCCCAAAACATATATAGTACATAAAGTTCCACTTGTCATCATTATCTAAGTACATGAACATTTTTAATTCAGTATGATTTCTTAGCTATTGAAACAAAGTGAGTTAAACTTTTTTTCTTTTCAGTGGAATTTATTTTCTATTATTTGTAAGAGTTTTATATGGTTAAGATCCCTGAAACATTGAACTTTTTAATTATGACATTAAAAAATATATGCGAGATTATTTTTCTTGGGGGAACTAATTTTCTTAAAATATTAATCCATCTAATGTAAATATAAACAAAAACGCTTTATTTAATAGATTTGTTTTACTTTTTAATGACAATAGCAATAAAATACTTTTTAAAGAGAGATTAATAAAATCTAACAAAGTATAAATTATTTAAAATAATTCTTATATCATGAACATTAAAGTGTATGTTAGATAAAAAAATATATATATTAAATTTGTATTTATTTTGCTTTTTTTTAAATAATAAATTTCCACTATTTAATCTAACTTTTGAATTAATGATTTTCTCCCTAAAAATTGTAAAAGTTATTCAACTAATATATAACAGCCATATTTTTAAATGATCCTCACAATGTTTCATTATTTTATCAGCAGATGGAGCTTGTATCATGTTTGTTTTAGGGATCCTACATTAGAGACTTCATTAGAGATTCCTACATCTCTAATGTAGGATCGCTAGTTTGTTTTAGTTTTAAAGCAGCACCAGAGGGCGCTGTTTTAAATGTTTGTGTTTGTTTACAGTTTCTTGATGTTGTTATCTCTTGTTCATTTATGATTTAGCAAGATTTTAATTTTAAAGAATTGTTGAAGAGGTTGTATTTATTTAGTTATTTTATAATAATAAAATACTATTTTATTTCATTGCTTCCTTTTAATGACAGTTATTTAGCTTTTTCAAAGGTAAATAACTAAATTTGTATGCAGACTTTTTCTGCTTAAATTTAAGGGGATTTTTTAATTCAATTTTTGTTAAATAATGTATGAACATTTATAAAGTCTAGAGTATTCAAAATTGCCACAATTATATTATTTTCTTGAGGTTTTGTTTTAAACTTTTGCTATAACTTTCATAATTTTCTGCTTAATAAGTATTGTTTAATAACTGTAAGAAATTTCTTGGTAACATCTAATTTTTGTTATCTATGTGGATTTTTAATCCTTCTAGAAGTTTTTACTTTCTCCCACACTTTTGTTACCCTAGCAAATAAAATTTAAATTCTTTTAAACTGTAATTTTTTTCTTATTATTTATGACTTTGTAGTAATAGTAAATAAATCAGTGTTGGCAGGTTTTTGAGTAACCATGGTTTATTGTCATGTCAAAAACCTGTCTGTTCAAAACCTTATAAAATATAATTTCTACAGATAAGTTATTTTCATGAATGAGATTTATAATTCAATAAAATTATAAATTAGTATAAGTGATGGTAGTTTCTTGCTTCCCTTTATACTTTGATAACTATTTCAAAATTATGCAGGTAAGAATATTTTTTAAAAATATAGATGCGAAAACATTTCTATTTAAAAGTTCATATATATTTGGGATGATAACATTGACAGATAAAAATTGTACACAAACTATATTCCATTTTTTACCATAATGATATTTTTAAACTATTTTTTTCTTTCATTTATTAAACCCTGAATCTGAGATGGTTCTATTTCAAGTCAAGTCCTGCAAGTATGTAATACAAGTGTTAAGCATAATTTATTAACTTCCTTTTTTTACATATATTGAAAAAAGAGAAAATGAAGCATTTTCTTTTTATAAAATATTATTCTGAAATTTAATAACATACTTCTACATACTATGACATTTAAAAATACATTTGAGAATATTGTATTTTGATCAGTGTCTAGTACATTGGGACGGGGGCGTGCCAGCAGTATCCGGCACTTGTGTGCAAAACTTCAGTTGGCACCCTTTGTCCCCCTTCTCCAGTTTTTTTTTTCAATGAGTATAAATGCATAGCTGTCAATCTTCCAGGGGTTTTTTCCCATGTCAAATAAGCATATTTCAAACTAAAAAATGTATTTAATAAGATGTGTCTTGTTTCTATAGGGTTCTTATTTGATTGCATTTATTAAATAAAATTTCTGGTTCAAAATATGATTATTTAACTTGAAAAATAAGTAAGGTTTACAGCTATGTAAATAAAATTCGAAATACAATAAAACTTTAAAAATGGAACCTTTCTGTATCAGAATACTGCATTAATCGGAAACATTTCATTTCCTCAGAGAAAATAATACAATACATAAAGTCTGTCTTGCACCATTATGAAACACATTTATTTTTTTATTCATTTTTTCATAATTTTAAGTTTAGAAAACAAGGGGACCGTAAATGCTATAGATACCGACAATGACAAAAGAATCCAAAAAGCAATTATAAAGTTTAGATAAACAGTGATTAATTCATTTGAATAACTATATTAAACTTGTTGACCCGCACAGCGTTGCCAGGTCCGTGATGCACTCCTTAAACATACCTGTTGAATGATTTTATATTTTTAAATGAAAATCTGTCCAAACGAACTTAATGTTGGGGGAGCCTTACTGTCTTTGACAGTGTACATCCTCGAATTTATATGATTTTATACAGAGTGTTTCTATGATCATGGGACAAATCTGGAGAGGTGGTACAGGACACTGCAAGAGTAACAATTATTTGTATAGGAAAGCAGGGTCGAAATCCATTTATATAGTCAAAAATACAGTAACAAAGTCCCGTTTTCGTTCATAACTTTAACAGTAGTGAAGATATTTTAACAAAATTCGCAACAGACTCATCTTTGTATGAATCATATGCATACTGTAAGGATTTCGTTAAAATATCTTCACTACTGTTAAAGTTATGAATAAAAACACAACCCTGGATTGGAGTGAGAGACCCTGTACGTTTGACAACATAAATAGATTTGCGACACTGCTTTCTTATACAAATATTGTTTGTTACAGTGTCCTGTACCACTCCTCCACATTCATCCGATGATCGTAGAAACACCCTGTATTTTTAAGTGAAAATCCATCTTTTGATTATACTGAGCAAGAATAAAGTCTGGAAAATTCGTGAAGTGAGTTCCGGAAAGGAATATATTTTTTAAAAGATTTATTATTAATATATTTTTAAACAAAACTTGTTGTTATAAAGAAAAATGAACTCTCATTAATTGAATATTTATTTTGTATTTTGAAACAGGAAAATGAATGCTGATTTTTAAAGTCTGCACGCAGCAGAAAAGACAAAAACCACAAAAGTGACTTTCGAAAACAAATTTTTTTTTGAAAGGGTTAAAATTGATATTTTTTTTCAAACAGATTACACTGTTCGACAGAAAAATGAACGTAAATATGTTTTTTTTTTTTTTTTTCGTATTTTTATTTCCAGAAGTGATGCACATTTTAAAAAAATGTATGAAAAACGAAAAACCCCGAAATATCGTTTGGAAATGAATATTTTTTAAAACAGACTGCACCGCTGAAGAAACAAAGGTACCCAGATTAAGTGAGTATTTGTTTTCATATTTCAAATAGTTAAGCCAATGCATATGAAAAAACACAAATTCGAAGTTTCGATTTTTTTTTTTTTTTTAAAGAGATAACATTAATATTTTTTTAACAGATTGCACCGCTGGAAAGAAAAATGTACATAGCTATAGTTTGTCATGTTTTATTTGTTCGTATTTTGAGTAGTTAAGCCGATTTCACCGGCCAGTGTCTGGCAAATCAGCTAGAAGGACATAAAATGCACTGGAATTTAAAACTATCTTTTATAAATTATATTTTTCCTTGCATTTTAGAGCCATCGTTGTAGCTCATAAGTTATTTATGTTTAAATTGAACTGTTTTGAACAATTCAGTACCCGTAGAGTCTAACATTACATATAAATCTAATAAATGCAAATGTATTTCAATACTTTCAATTTTATATTTTGAATTCAAATGAATAGATCTGACAATAATCACATTTATTTATTTAGTTTGTGATACACACATGGGCATATGCAGGAGGTGCAGGGGAGGGTTGCCAATCTAAATCTTTGAAAAAGTATGAATTTTTTGCCAGTTTTAGCATATTTTTCCCATTTTACCCCCCTCTTCCTTAAGAAAAATCCTCTGTACGGCATGAAAGTAGGTCCAGAGTACAAGATAGAATAGATAAAAAAATATATGTTTTGCTCGGAGGTCTAAACCCTAATGGTCAGAATAAACACGCAATTTTTTTTCAGTATATATAATAGTTTCTACAGAAATGATCATTTGTAGAGGTGCTAATAAAATATTTATTTATCCACCTAAAGCAGACTTTATTCAATGAGTGCTAAAATCACAAAGCGTGAAATTTACAGCATAGAATTCCAAAACCATCGCAAGCGACTTCAATTTTACCAATTAAAATTGTCGAATAGTTCACACCAGTCTCTCTAATCCAAAATCTTTACACTGATAAGAACACTCATACAAATTCTACTTTTACATTGTTTCTCTAAATCACTTATTAGAGGACTCTGACGTAGAATAAAAAGAAAATAATAATTAAATGATAATAATTAAATTTATTTCAGGTAAATCATAACTAAGGCATCAAGAAAATGTAATATATTTTAAAATAATTAAATATTTTTTTCTTTTTGAGATGTTTCTCCTCAACCGAAATCTTTGGCGTCTTTTCTACTTCGGCGCCTGTGTGTGCCACACACATTGCACACCAGGTTGATGTGCTCCAGCATTAAGAAAATCTTTCAAAATTTTGGAAGAAAAATTACTTACCTGTTATTTTAACTGTCATTATAAATTTAAGAATAATAAAAAATGGGATCCTATTTATATAAGATCTGTTTAATATTTTAAAAAGGATACTTCATGAAATTATTAATGCTATATTTATAGAAATGTATGAGGTTTAAAAAGCTTTTTTTTTAACTCTTTCCAACCTAGTTGAATAGTGTTTATGACTTCAGTTTGTCTGCCGTCTGTCCATGCTCTAACTCCCTTAAATATGCTCGGATTGCCCTGCAATTTTTATATGTTACTGTCTCAAAAGAATTCCATTACATTGCAGTCTAAGAGGGAAAATCATTTGCGGTTTATTTTAATGATGTTACACAATTTCAAATACATTGTAATTGATATATATCACTAAGGTGCATTACAAGAAGCTTAATATGGAATAGGATGTGCATAGCACTTATAGTTACTTTACAGGGACAGTCAAAAGAATTCAGTTATATTACGTCTATGGAGAAAAATCGTTTGCGGTTTAATTAAATAATGTTTCATTATTTTAAATGCATTAAAATTGATATATATCACTAAGGTGCATTACAAGAGGCTTACTACAGAATATTGTGTGTATAGCAGTCATCGTTCATTTACAGGGACACACAATACACAAAAGAATTCTCTACTGTCTGTTAACAATAATTCCTAGAAGTGCGTTATAAGTTTCTGAAAGCGATTTTAAATTTAACTCGCTTTTTGTCTATTACTTGGCGTGTATAAATTCTGTAGATCATATACAGGGCAGCACAAAAGTTCGTGAACACATTTCCGTTTATTGACAGAAACTCCAGAAGGAGAATTTTAAACTGCGCTACATATTTCCTAACTAAACTAAAATTTAGCATCCTATGTAGTATATATACAAATCTATAGATCATATACAGGACTGAATAAAAGTATTTGGATATTTTTCCGAATATTGTATATGCTGGAAATTCCTGAAATTACGTTTTTAAATATGTTATGCGTTTTAAAAATTTTTTACTTAGATGTTATCTTTTAGCTTATTGAGCGGTAATGATTTGTAAAATTATTTTGGAAGAGTTGGAAAGTGTTACATAATCTATGCTTGACGCATGATTTTTTTTTAAATCTATAGCAATAATTCAACAAAGGCAAATTATGAATAAATGAAAGTTATGCAATATTGTATGATAAAATCTGTCGTTTTTTTGTTTAAACATTTCCTGTCTCAGAAAATAATCTAAGATTTGTTTTGGAAAATAGTTTTTTTTTTTTAAATTATTATTTATTCACGGAAAATGCCATGAAGCAGTGGCAGCTTCTATATTGGAGCACATGCTTTTCAATGCCATGTTTGAATGCTATTCCCAAACAGATGAATTTTTGTAGCATCAAACCCAAAGGAAGAATATTGTTATTAAGTCCAAAATGCAGTTACATTTTTTACTCAACCGTTTTAATTTTATACAAGCTGATTTTCAATTGTGAATTGACCTTACTTATCAGTCCCAAAAACAGCCATCAGCTGACACACCAGCAGTGGATCAGGCCGTGGGAATATAAAAATGTCCCAGTTGAATGGTAAAACATAGCAACCCGATTACAGAAGATCGTCGTTATATAATTCAGTCTTCCATAACTGGGTAATCTTTTTTTAATACAGAGCACATTACATGTTTTTAGAGGCTGCAGAGTCTGAATGGACATAACTCGAGTGTTCAAAAAAGTGGCACAGTTGTAAATAAAACGAAAAGTGTCCAGTTAAACTGATGACATTAAGCTCACAGGCTTTTCACACTAATTGTATATTGTACTCTTATTTCAAAGAATAATTCCCCTTAGAAAATAAAGAAATGAACAATATATTAAGAGGGGGGGGGGGCTTTATACTTAACCAATGAACCCCCAAAACTAATCAGGGAAGCGCCTTATCAGAATGAACCTATATACAAAATTTGTAGCAAATCGGATAATTCTATCAAGAGTTACTGCATTATGTACATACAGAACATGTGGGCATATTAGCTCTCGGGCTTTGATAGCCTGTGAGCTAAAAACTAATAACAGAGGATATTAAAAAGGAAGGTGTGGCATGCACGAAAAAATAAGATATATATGCTTACAAATATATAGAAATTATTTGTACTATAGAAACTTGATTTGTATAAGTATTTCTCAAAAATAGGACAAAATAAAAAGCAACTGGGTAAATAAGTACTTTTTTTTTCGTAATTATTGAGCTTTTCTTTCAGCTTAGTAAACAGGTCACAAATGGATCCAAAATTAATGTTATGCCATATATTGTACAGCTATGTGTGATTGTGTTGGATTTTAGCAGAATTATATGCTATTGTATATGATCATTAGTAATTAATTTGCTTTTGTGTAATCTTCCAGCTTCATAAGACAGCTAATACATTTTCAAAATATTCTTGTTTTATCTGCAAACAAAAGAAATCATGATTTAAAAAGTTTTTTTTTCTCTTTATTGACTAGTAACTGCATAAGTTCAACTTGACTACTAACTTGAAAATTGAAATTTTAGTTAGAAGTCAGTGGTCTGACTTTTGTGGAATAGTAGCCACTTTTTCACAATCTTAATTTTTGTCGAATTAAATAGATGAATATAGATTACAACAGTTAAAAAAGCCTCTGCTAAAAATGGCAATTTAAATTGTGGGTAAAAAAGTATAAAGAGTAGCAAGTATAAAAATGTGGGTCAAATTATTTTAAAATTGGAATACTTTTAGAAAAAGTGAAAGTTTTTAAAAACTTTATTTAGTTGTCACATTTTTTGTTTAGACGTCATGTGGTGAAAGGCAACTGGGAATTTTCAGATCTACTTGACTATGAAATAAAAGTAGATAAATTGACAAGGGTCATTTTCAAATAAACTTCCACTGTAACACTGAAAACATATATATTATTTTTAATGTAAAATAAAGGCTGTATTGTCGATTTCTTGTAGTTCAACATGAAATAAGAACATACAGGAATCATACACATTTGTTTAGATAAAAATCAGATTTTTAAGGATTCAAAAATAAATAAGAACCTACACATTAAATAAACTTACCAGTATAATCAAAAATGAGAGAAATTTGAATTAAAAAGTTAAAATTATCAGTGTTATTTTTTACTAAATTTATTAATTTTTATTAGTGTAACACTATTATAACAGTAATGAATTGTTAAATTAATTAAATTTTTAATCTAATATAATAATTAAATACTAATTAAAATTAATGTTTTATTGCAAATTAAACAAATAACTTAAAACATTTTTTTTAAACAAAACACTGTCATGCTATAAAATTGCAATTATGCAATAAGTAGTTCAGACACAATCACAACTTTTTATATATATGTTCTTCAGCATTCTTTTAAAATTCTTCTAACATTTGAAGGGTGGGGGGACTCATTCTTAACCCCTGTTGTATGTCAGATGTTGAATTAATTGTAACAAAGAGAAGCATTAATATCTAATAAAACAATAAAAAGAAAAAAATATCCCAAAGAATTAAACATCAAAAGAGTACAAAGTTTAATTTTTTAAACACGTGTTTCATGAGTTCTAATAAATAAAAATTTCATATATGAGCAATGGCAAACTAGACTTGTAAACAATATCATGCATTGAAGGTGTAAATAGCGCGCAATAAAGTTTCCAAAGAATAACTAATTTTGGCGACAGAGTGCTGAATTTTGATTGGACAGAAAAAGTATCTACCATATCATTTTTACGCATCAATGAAGCCTTAATATTTACTATCACAACTTGAGTCACAGTCGCAAATCCTACTGAAGGTGATACAAAAGAAACAAACATTGTCAGAAAATTGTGACTGTTATTTGCGACTGCTTGGAAGTCACCATAAGCTGTTACAAGCTAGTCACAACTCTTCAAAATATAAACAGAACTTGCCAGCGCAACAAGTAATGCAGAGATTTTTAAACAAATATCACCAAATGTTTAAGAAATAAACACATTTAAACTACACTGATTAAAATTGTCAATATTATGTTTCTATTTCTTAGATCATGCTAAAATTAGATTGATATTTTTTTTCAAAAAATTTTATCCAGACATTATGATTTTGTAAAAGGCCTTCCCTCGACCTCTTTTTTTTAAAAAAAGAAAGCAAGTTTTCATAATACAGTTTCAAAGTTTTTTAGATACAGAAATTAAAAATGCTCTAACATTTCACAACTTTTGATTTGATTTTCTTTTTAATTTACCAATAAAAATTTTAAGTAAATTACAAACAGACAGGCAATCTATATTATATCATTTTGCATAATGTATAGAATGATAAGTTAATATAAATTCCAAATCACAATATTTATAAATCATTGAATTTTAAAACAAGGATGAGATATAATGAGATCTGTTTAATATATATTTCTTCAAAATGTAGTAGATTAAAAAAAAAAAAAAAAAAAAAAAGTTATTTCAACTAAAAAGAAGCATATACTGTTGAAAAGAAAACATTGTTTTAATAAAATTAGTTCAGTTCTTTAATGATTGTAAATAAATCATGCATTATAAGGGTGAGGGCCTAGTAAAAGACTGAAAGCAAATTTAAGGACGATGACCTAATTGTCCTTTAATAGAATACTCTACATGGGGTCCATTGAATGTTCATTTTAGTTATAAAATATTTATGTATGTAAGGAATGAGGGAGAAATAGGGCTGATGTTCCTTGCTGAAAGAAGGCAAGTTGTCATGGGAGAAAGACAGAAGAGCAAGAATATATCTTAAGAAATCTGCAAAGTTAAGGGGAGGTGGGGCGAGAGAACTAGAAAACTACTAATTTGAGACTGTGAGGGTAGAGGAGCCACTGTAATACCTATAATAAGTATCAGAGATGCATGTTTCTGTGTGACATATGCCACTACAGCAGAAAAAATTTATTACTTCATATTATAAGCACAACTCAATGCATGAAAACCCACTCGCTAATGTTAAAAACCTATCACCATGTTCCTTTCTAATTTCTCGTTTCAATTTGAATATTTTTTAACGATTGTTTTGCATAGGATAGCTGGGGTCGATCTTTAGTATGGCTATTTTTTACTTTTTAGATTTTTGTAATAAAGATACTTTCACTTTTGAAACCATTTCCGAAAGTGAAAGTACCTTTATAAAAAAACAATTGCAACCAAAATTGAAAAAGTAAAAATTAGCCATATTAGAAGTCATCCTCAGCTATCCTAAAAAAAATCATTTAAAAGTATTCAAATTAAAAAAGAACCTGTCCATAGATTTAACATTAACAAGCGGGTGTTTTCACATCAGTGATGAGTCCATTTAATGCTGACTCACACCACTTTACCAGTAAACTATTCTTAAAAGAGTAGCAATTGATTGTCTGGAGCCATCGATAAACAACACAACTGAAAAAAAATTAAGACGTCCATATAATAGAGAAAAACATCTCTTTATAGTCCAACACCAGTAGCCCAGTCAAATAAGGTGAAAAAAGGGGTAAACCTCTGAATGAAAGATAATAAGCTGAAAATTTGCAAAAATCTTTGTTTTGACATTCTAAAAGTAAGCTAAAAAGTCTCATATAATCTCGTGTCCGCGTCTCGAGATATTCAAGGTCAAAGGTCAAGAAAATTGGTTTTTTGCTTATATCTCGAAAACTGTGCATTTTATTAAAAAAATCTAATTACAAAATTAAAGTAGACAAAATTTGCTATAAAGTACATATATTATCTTTAATTTTCTGACAAAGGCTTTAGACGCTAGAGCGCGCTGAAGAAAGACAACTTTTTGACCTTCAGACCAAAACGAGAGAAACTTCATCTTTCACCCTCAATTTCTCAAAAACTATGAATTTTATTGAGAAAATATCTGTTACAAAATTAAAGTAGGATATATTTTCTACAAAATTCATAAACTAACTTTAATTTCTGACGGAATGTTTAGGCCCTAAATAGCGCTGAAAAAAAATGACTTTTTGACCTTCGAGCCAATACAACAATAACGGCCCTTTACTGCCTTCGATTACTCGAAAACTGTTCGTTTTATCAAAGAACATTAACTACAAAATTAAAGTCCACAACATTATCTAAATATTGCAAAAGTAACTTAATTTTCTGACAACGGGTTCAGGCGCTAAAGCGCGCTGAAAAAGTGCTAGTTTAAAGTCCTCTGCCAAAACATGAGAAACATCCTTCAATATTGTTTCCTACGCTTCAAATGGTGTTTGAAATATAACAAAATTAAGAAATTTAAATTGTTTACTTATTTAAAAATGACATTCATAATTAAGACATTCGTATGATAATATTTAATTTATATAAATAATAAGATATTGAAATTAAATAGTTTAAACACATTGTAATTACATTTTTGTTTATAATAATTATATTTTAAGTAGGAAAGGGATTAAGTATTTATTTTTCGAACAATGTAAGTGATTGGATATACCTACGTATATTATTTTCTGAAACACGGTCTCCTAATAAGACCATTTTCTTTTTTCTATTTATATTAATGACTGTGATGAAGTGGCCACAGTCCTATTAAAGTTCTGAAATCCAAGATCATACATCTTATGAATCTTATAAGTTCTTCATTAGAACAAAAATACTTAATTCTAATTAACATAATACAGTACGCTACAATATACATAATACAAAACTAATAGTTTAATGAGACAATGATTGTGCCAATTAGCCAGGAAATGGTTTTATCGAACCGGTGCAATAAAAAAAACTTTATTGAAATGCTTATTGAGCAGTTAAAAACTGTTAACATCACTACAAAACAAGCCAGAGATGATGCTGATACCCTCATCACCGAAACAGTCATTGAAGAATCGAAACATCAAAAGACCGCCGTCATAGTTGGAGAAGATGTTGATCTGTTAGTTATTTTAATAGGACTAACACAGTCACACCAGCGAGAAATCTTTTTTTTTTTTTTAAATGGGTAAAGACAATATGGAGACACGAATGTATTCGTTTAAAAGCTTCGACAAATATCCTCGTTCTAAAGAACATATTTTATTTTTGCACGCTATCAGTGGATGTAACACAACATCTGCGCTGTTTAAAAAAGGAAAACTGACAGTTATAAAAATGTTCGAGAAACATTCCAATTTGCACGAATCAGCTCAATTGTTTCAGGAAGACAACTGCCCTCCAAGCACATTATTTGAAAATGGAATAAGTGTTCTTTTAGCAATGTATAATGCTCCAAAATCAGAACATAGTATTGACAATTTTAGGTACACACAATTCATTAAATCAACAAGACTCAATAAACCGGTGCAATTATCATCTCTTCCACCAACAAGTGCAGCAGCTCGACAGCATATTTATCGTGTCTACTGTCAGATCCAAACTTGGTTAGGGAAAGATTTAGAACCAGGAGAATGGGAGTGGGTAATACAGAACGAGATCCTGGAACCCACAACAACATTATTACCTTCAGCCACAGAAGAACTACTCAGTAAGATCTTCTGCAATTGCAAGAAAGGCTGTGGCGTGAACTGTGGATGTAGAAAAGTAGGGTTGCAATGCTCCTCAATTTGTGGCCAGTGTAACGGACAAGCATGTCTCAACGCTTCATCATATCCAAATGATCTTGATGAAGAAAGTG
The DNA here is from genome assembly GCA_963931845.1 of Maratus michaelseni. Lineage (NCBI taxonomy): Eukaryota > Metazoa > Arthropoda > Arachnida > Araneae > Salticidae > Maratus > Maratus michaelseni. The sequence continues at coordinate 323,388,938 of OZ007587.1, forward strand.
AATATTTACCTGAGATTCTTGAGGTTTTAGAGCCAAGTATTACGGACAACGAGGATGATGATAACGATCTGGAAATTTTATATGGACGACCAGAAGAAGGAGACGACGACGAACAAGAGGAAACGTAAGCTGTATGCCTGCTATTGATAATCAGAGGTAATAATCGCCTTATAATTTAACTTAAACAAAATATAATAGATTTGATAATCTTATGATAAATAAAAATGTAATTCAATACATAAAAACTCATTTCAATATGTTATTATTTATACATAATTTAACAAACTATTATCAAATTTATTTATAATTAATTCTTGTTTATAATTAATATTTATTAATAAGTAAATAATGTAACTAATTAAGACTAAATTTGTAGATAATTTTATTCTCTACAAGTTTTGTAACAGCTTCAAATATTATTTCAAATATATAAAAAAATATTTCGTGTGTTTTTCTCTCTTTTAGGCCAGAGGGCCAAAAACTAATTAAAGTTAATATAGGCATTTTGAAGAAAATGTTATCTACATTAATTTTGTAGATGGTGTTATTCAATAAAATGCCTAGTTTTTGGGTAATTGAGGGTAGGAAAGAAGGTTTCTCTAGTTTTTTGGCTCAAAGGTCAAAAAGTCGCTTTTTTTTCAGCGCTATTTAGCGCCTAAAAATTTCATCAGAAAATTAAAGTTAATTTATGAATTTTGTAGAAATTGTTGCCTACTTCAAAACATGTTTTCTCGATAAAATGCATAGTTTTTGAGAAATCGAGGGTGAAAGATGAAGTTTCTCTCGTTTTGGTCTGAAGGTCAAAAAGTTGTCTTTCTTCAGCGCGTTCTAGCGCCTAAGCCCTTTGTCAGAGAACTAAAGATAATATATGTATTTTATAGGAAATTTTGTCTACTTTAATTTTGTAATTAGATTTTTTTAATAAAATGCACAGTTTTCGAGATATAAACAAAAAATTTTTTTCTTGACCTTTGACCTTGAATATCTCGAGACGCGGACAAGAGATTATATGAGACTTTTTAGCCTACTTTTTAAATGTCAAAACAAAGATTTTTGCAAATTTTCAGCTTGTTACCTTTCATTCCGAGGTTGTATCCTTATTTGACTGGGCTATAGGCTAGATTTAGGAAAGGCAAAGTATCATAAAAACCTTAATATTAATAAAAATGTGAATAATAAATACATACTATCGGCAAAACTTTTTTCCTGCAGTTGCTGGTGAACAGAGCTTTCTTCATTTTACTTGCCAGTGTACATTTCTTTAATAGTCGAAAAAATATTGCTTATGTGTACTATTCAAATAGACTAATACACAACAGGAATATTTATTCAACTGTACAGCATCAGATGCATTCCTTTCAGATAAGACGATGGCTCCTGGGAATGCTGTGTCAATGCTACAGGCTAGCATATGAAATCTTACTTGGAGGTCAATAGGTGAAAGAGTTGCCAAGCTATGGACAGAATAGTTATCTGTCATGTGGTATCTCATCAAACAGAAGAGGCACACTTTTCACCCAGCGGCTTTGAGACTTGGTCCGATGTCTTGTCATCGAGGCACCGTAAGTCAACAACAAAATAGGCTCTAAAACAGATTTCAGAAATTTTCTTAAAATAACAAGTATAATTAAAAGAGAAATTTTGTAAAATTTTCAGTTTGATAACAATATTTAAATATACTTAATATGAAAAAGTTAATGATAATTTCAGAGTCTAAAATATTATTCATTAAATTCAAAATTTCATTAAAAAAAATGACATTTCGGATTTCGCATATATATTCTCAAAAAGACTCTGATCAAAGAAATTTTTTTTAAATACTGAGAAAATTATAAAATTGTTGCCTAATCTGTTATTAAAACTATACTTTAATAATGAATAAATTACAGGAGATTTGTTATTTTCGCACAGCCTACTCTACTGTCTGTAATATTTGGATAATCAATTTTAACCCAGCCCTTAGACATTATCACATGAGCATGGGTTTTCAGTCAACAGAATTTATATAATACAGCATTATCTCAGTTTACAAAATTAGCACTAGAATATCAACCAAATTATGTTACAATTCTTATTTTTTTCAACAGAAAGATTGTAGAAACCTAAATTGACTGCAGCATTTATCAGGATATAATAATCATCTTATACCGGATATAATATTAAATATAACTATTTATCTAATGCAGTATGAAATATTTTTACCTAAATGAAGTACAGGCAAAATCTACTAAGATAGCGAAAATTTAGCATCATAGACAGTATCGAAAATCATTCTGTGGGACTTAAAAATTTGTTTTCATTACAAAAAATTTGCTGTACAGATAAAAGATACACCCCCGCCCCCCCCCCCCCCCCCCAGAAAAAAAAAAAAAAAAAAAAAAAAAAAAAAAAAAACGTAATTGATACAGATGCAATGCTATAAAATTGTTAAACACCAGAATAAGCAAAGCAGTGATGAAATCAGGGGATGGCCGAGGGAAGGGAAATCTTCCCATAGAAAAATGTCTGAATTCAACACTGAAGCAAATACTTGCACTAATTTTGATAGAAATTTTAAATTTCAGTAAACATCAATTACATAATAAAATGTGTTGACAATATTTCGATAGTGCATCTTTATTTGTTTGCAGATCTGTCTAGCTTATGTCGATGATTTTGTAAGCATTAGTCTTAACGAATTTTAATCATATAATTTGTTAAATTAGAAAATTCTAAGAATTAAAGATGCAACATATACAAACAGAAAAATCAGTAATATGATATACAGATTAATGTTAAATTTAGGTGTTTGATGCAAACAATTTATGTACTTAAATTTTTCAAGGGAGGGGTGGGGGGGGGGCTAAAATTAAAATATCTTAAATATTTATATATATAATAAATGATAAAAAATTCAGAAGATACTAAAATTACTGCAGTACAATATTACTATTGCGCTAAATTTAATTTAGCATGTACACACGATGAGAAAAAGACAAAAATAAATATACATACACAATGTAATTAAAGAAAAATATATTAATTGGGTACTTATCAATAACACAGCAACACGACAGAATTTTAAATATCTACAAGAAAAATATATTAATTGGGTACTTATCAATAACACAGCAACACGACAGAATTTTAAATATCTACAAATAGCAGCTTCTGCTTTACACAAGCAATGGAATGGTTCAATTTCATATGCCATTTATTTATCTTTTCTCAGTGTTCCTAAATGGCATGTGAGCCCTATTTCATGGCATTTGTTGGGAGGCAAAAAGCTCAAATATCAAGCTATTTTTCAGCAATTTTAGTAGACCCAAGTGTAATTATTAGGTTTAAAGACCAAATTTCCAAAATTTAGCGTAATGTTAACATAAGAAATTACTGAGAAAATATTAATTTATATTGCACTCAGAAGAACACATTATACAAGTAGTGTAAATCATCGTTTGATTACAGACTCAGAACAGTGCCACTTTCTCAGTCCTCCCTATAGTCTATTTAAGTCAAATTTATTTAAATCAGTAAAATTTCTTTATAAGTTAAGGCCGGTATATAAACAAAATTAGTGTACAAGCTCTAAAATGTGCAATTTATAATTAAAATGCTTCACTGTATAAAAATCAATTTTGGCCAAAATAGCTGGTTAAAACGATGAAAGGCCACTGCAGTGGCTTTTTAGGTGCGTTCGTAATTATATAAATACGTAGCACCTATTGTCGTCGCTTGGTCCGTCCGTCTGTCTGTCCGTCCGTCCGTCTGTCTGTCCGTCCGTTCGTATATAATAACGCAAAAACTACCCAACCGAATGGTTTGAAATTTAAGATATATTATCTTTGCAGAATTTTGTCGAGACATTTCAAATTTTATTAAAATCGAATCAAAACTTTAGGAGATATTAATAAAAATATTTATTAAGAAATTTGAATTTTTTTTTTTTTTAAAGTCGGTGCTTTCTTGTTATAGGAGCTTCCGAAGTTTAATCGTCAAGCGACCGATATATTTATTTTATGACAGAAATTAATCTGCAGACGATATCATTCATTTCACAGAATTAAAAATCATCAAGATCTGGATATTTATATAACTAGCTATAGTACGAATGCACCACATTCATCACGTTTGATGTACAATTTCTAATTTGTTTTAATTTTAGCTAGCTTTTAGGCATTGACCTGTGATGACTGCACCTCTCCTCCCCCAGCTTTTCCCCAAATCGAACTCTTATGCTTATTAGAAGGATTAAATAGTGTAAGCATTATCTTTGATAAATACTTAAATTTTCACTTTTTTTTACGACCGTTGACGTCCTAAAAATTAGTAATAAAAAATATCTAATTTTTAATTATTAGAAAATAACAAAAGGATAGAAAGTTACCGAAATCTCATGCCTGGTACACACAGTTATAATTGTATGAATCTGTATTTTTTTTTTTTTAAAGGAAATAGTTTTAGGGCTGGTAAAGCATATGCACAATTTCCAAAAGGTATATAACAAGGTTTTATGAATACTTGAACATTCGATATAAATGGGAGAACAGAAAAAGCAATTTTTTTCTTAAAAGTTTTGTCAGCATTAAAAATATTGTACAAAATAAAATATCTTCACTTTATTATGAAATGCCAGGTTTGAGGTGCTGATGTCTAATCAAAGATATCATTAGACTCTGAATAGTCTTTTTTTCAGAATATGAATGCAATATTAAAACTAGGGGTTTGTCTACATATTAAAACTGTACTATTCTCAAATTTGACATACAGAAATAGGCCACTGCCATGACTTTAAAATGGGAATCAAAACTGTGGAGAAAGGGTAAAAAAAAATAATACATTAGATAGCATTAAAAAATAGAGACTTTTGATATTGATATGATAATTTAATATGGGGATAAAAGAAAAACTGTAAAATGATCAAAAACCTGTCAGAGACGAGGAAAAAAAAACATTTTACTACATTGCATTCAAAGATAAAAAAAAAAATGTAGAAATAAGCCTTTCAGATGACATTAAAGTTTAGGAACATGCAATTATATTAGTATATTAAATAACAAAACAAGTTTTAGCAGCACGGTAAATAAGTCATGGATATGTTTCACGTACTAAAAAAAAAATTACTTTGTTGGGTTTTTTCTTGAACTTCTACTCGAAATTTGAATTTACTATCCTTTTAATCTCGTTAATAATCTCGTCTTCATCAACGTTGTGGCATTGCGTTCAAAGAATGACAATTTCTTTGGTCGAAACGTTTTCAACAAGAATAAAATAAAATATTGTTGTGCAGTATCTGCCTTTTCCAAAACAGAGCTATTAGAAACTTCCTTCGTTTCGACCGGCAAGCGGCAAGTGCAACCCTTTTACCAGCTCTGCACGCCAAAATCGGCGCAAGGCTTTTTTGCCAAACAGGCGACAAATGGCCCAAACGACGGAAGCTTCTAAATTCGCGTAAAATACTGGTAGATCATCGCAAAGCCTCGAAAGGTATCGCTGCTATTTCTGAAAAAAGTACTTACAGGAAATAAATGCTTACAGAAATAAATAAAAAAAATCCTTTAAAATGTTTTAAGACTTTAATATGCTTTTACAAATATTTTAAGAGCATAATCGGATATTTTAATGAAACGTTCAAAGAGTCATTCATTTTTTTTCTAGATTTGGAATTTGTGTTTCTGAATGGTAACAGTATTCGTTTGTTTACAACTGATAGTCCGATGTTTAATCTGTTATTTTTATTTTAAAACTTAAAACATTTTGACTGGATATGATATACATGTTTTATACGAAAATATGCTGAACTGGCATAATTTCAAGTAGAAGAAATTATCATTTAGCTGTCATATGTTTTTCATTAAGCCTAACATGGCGTTTAGCTACTGTCGATTCGCAAACCAGAGTATTTAAAACCGGCGTGGTTACACTGTGTTTTATTATATAGAGATGTAACGCTGAAAAATTAGTATAGATTCTGATCTTATCAAAAGATTTATGTGACTTTCAGAGCATTATGTTATATGTTGGATATAACACAATGTTTTTGTTTCAATTAAACTGAATGAATATCGTGTAGTTTGTAATGTATTTTGTATCGTAGTTTGTAACTTTAAATAACACTTAAATGTTTGTATAGATCCCTAAAAATAGTAAAGGAATTTTACGTATATTATCTGTCTTTAGATGTGAACTTATTGCCATTGAAGTAGGGCTAAAGGCCATTCTGGCAGAAAAGCGCTTTGGTGAAGTATGGATTCTATCGGACAGTAAGAGCGCAGTCCAACATCTAAAAGATTGGAGTGATGCGGGTGATAGCACTACTATTTCCATTCTAAATATGCTGAAACGGATCTCCTTGACTCGAGTAATACATCTGCAGTGGATTCCCTCACATGTATACATTCAGGGAAACGAGGCTGCAGCTAAAGTTGCAAAGAGCGGTTCAGAGGCAACGCCTCCTGCTCCTGTCTGGACTTTCAATGAAATCTCACCAATTAGGAAAAATAGGAACAATGTTAAGTGACAGGTCCCTCCAGCAGACGAATGGTACACAAGATCGAGTCCATGCGGATCCTTGGGCCTCACTTGCGACCGAAAATCTCAGACAACTTTATCCAGATTTGCTAGTGATCTTTTGAGGGGACTTGCTTTTTACATTAGACAAAAGGTTCACACGGTTTGCAATAAGTGTGCTTCTGGGAATGCTTCTCCTGACCACATTTTCGACTGTCTCCAATTCACCCACGATGACATAAATAGAGATCCTCTATTGTTTCTGAACTTCTTGCAAGTATATAACCTCATGGAACAAGTCTATCTGTCACTGGACATGGAGGGTATGAAACAACAACGTATATTAATTACAGTTGCTTATACTTTATTCTATATTTCTTTTCAGGATTTGGGGTGCAAAGCTAACAAAATGAAAATGTGATGTTTTCACATCTACATTAAATAAGAGATTATTTGAGTTTAGTTAGTAAAAACTTCTGAAGACTTCAGATATCTCAAAATATGAATAATTTCCATAACAAATCACAACTGTAGCTCGTGTATTTGAAATATATTATTTATCACTTATATTTACTAACAAAACGACATGTTTATAATATTCTTTATTATTAAAAAATATATATTTCTTTTACTGTTTGTATCAATAAAAAATTATATCTGTACAATAACGCTATGACTTCATTAGTAAAGGTCTTGTTAAACTATAAACAATAAATACTTGTCTTAACAAATTATAACGGTATATAATATATTTGAAAATATATAATTTGTATTCAAATTTTTATTTAGTAGTATCTCGAATGACTTTATTATTAGTCTTTATCATTGAAATAAATGAAATACATTTTATTTTTTAAATCATTAAAAGTAAGATTTATCATTTTAAATGCACTTTATGATTATAGTTATTAAATGCTTGTTATCAAAATATTTGGAAACTAATAGCTGTGTAGACAAAAAAAAAAAAAAAAATCGGAACTGCATCAAATGATATATGTGAAAATAGACAAATTTCTCTTAATCTGCGAAAGTATAATACAACAACAAACGAAAATATACAATATCCTCTTGCAAGTTATTAATGATTCCAAAATGTGTTCTTTATATGTAGAAACCTCACAAAACAATGTATTTTCGACATTTAAAAAAGCATTTATGAAAACAAAGTATGTTTTGCTGCCACTGATTTTCAAAAACGCTTGTGATAAGTTTTTATAGTGTATTAATAAGTTTTCTCAAACTGGAATATCGGCATTTAGGATGCTATCAATTCAATATAAAACATTTTCAGCAACGAAATAGAGTTTGCACTTGCAAGAGTAACAAACAAACATCAATTTTAACAAAATAACATTAATTTTAATTCGATATTTTTGTTCGTTTATCCTAGATTAAGAAACATTGTTGTTGTTTTTTTCAGTGTATTTGAACACATATTTTTTAAGTTTACAATCGCCTTTAGTAATAACGTGACTTGTTTTCTAGTTTTTATCATTGAAAAAAACAAAAACTTTTAATACTTGAATTATTCAGAAGAAGCGACGTTTTTCATTTACAAACACTTTTATGACGGTAGTTAAAAAAAAAAACTTGTGTTAAAAATCTATAGGAGTTATAAACTATAAATATTTGACATACAAGTCAGAATTATATCTAATGTATTGAAAAACATTAAGATCAAAATTTTCGGAGAGTGCTAATATTTACTACTCAGATTGGGGATAATATATATAAAATGTTTTACCATGATACCGATTCACATAACAATTGAGGTGTGGTGAGGAAGAAGTTGGTTATACAATGTTGGGTTTTTGCAGACACTGCGTATCAGGGAATTGTAGTCTTTAGTGTCTCTGCACAAATGCCTTGGCGTCTCGTCGCGACGTAGCAAAAGTAAAATTTGAAAAACAATGTGTGAATATCAAATTCGGCCAGCGTTTTTACACAGCATTGTCGATAAAAACATTTCACATGTTGAGCAGCTGTACGGTGAGAGAGAAATGTGCCGCGGAGAACTTTTCAAAAGACACTGTTTGAAGAGTTTATCTAAATTTGAGTATGTTGCCCCTGCCGCAATGACCATTTTGTGCAAAGTCTGTAAGGAATGTTTTCAACAACTGTACTCGTGCTGGTAGAAATCCATGGTTACAGAAAAGGAGTAATTTAAATGTGGTTGTGTATAACATATTATACCTATAAATCATATATGTTTGGAATGATAGTTTCAAAATTTTTGTTGTCATTGTGCGTTATTGTGTGTATAAATTATGATTTTCACTTATTAATAATTCGACATAATTATGAGTCTTTGTTAGTGAAACAAAAAATGCCTTTTATAATTTCATTTATTGATATTTTCCTTATCGCAAGCATTTTATGAAAAGTTAATAGATTTCCTCTTAAAATCTCCTGAAACCATTTATGATAAATATTTCCAGAAAACATTTATAATAATTTTCATTGTATTTGAAAATGTATTATTTACATAGTTATTCGCATATAATAGTAAATCAGCTGTTTGACCAAACTGTATCATTTAAAATAATTAAATATTTTTGGCTGCTTGAATTAATAACTGTGATATTTTTCTTAAAAAATCACTTTGACTTTGCATAGTAAGGGATTGTGTCAGAGATTTCCTGAAAAATAAAAATTTGACAAATACAATTGAGTACATTTTGTTCAAGACTATATTATATGCATTGCGAGTCATGTTTAAAATAACTCCAATGTTTTATTAGTTTTCTTCATTTAATTAAAACATCTTCAATGCTTAGAATAACTTACAGTGATGTTTTCTTTTTAATAGGCTTTTTATGACTTTAAGGAAAAAGACTGTGGAACAAATATTCGAAATCCAGTAAATAATTTCTATAAAATAACACATTTGTGTTCAATTTATTAAAAAAAATATTATGTACTTAGAAATTTATGTTTAATTGGATATCGACTGTTTCATTATTAAACATTATTTAAATAATTTGAAAGAGTTTAAAATCATTTAAAGTTACATTCGTGTTTAATAATCTCATCATTTTTGTTACTTTTTATCATCGAATAAAAAACATTCTTACACTTTTTTTAAATCATTAAAATTGATGTTTCTCATTTTTCAACTATGTTGCATTTTAATATTCCTTATATTTCAAAAAATTATATATATCTATTTTTCTATTGTAAATTTAGTAAGAAGAATAATGAAAAAGTAAAAAAAGAAAAATTATCTAGACAAAACAGTAAAACATGAAAAAAAGAAAAAGAAGAAAAAAGAAGATTTTGCATCTTGCGACGAATTCCATTAAGTTCATAGTACGTGACGCATCATAAAGCATCCCAGGAGACAAAAGATGTGCTTTAAGTCAAAGTTTCTTTTTAATGGGAAATTATCTCTGCAGTAAAAACTTATCTGTTACAGACACCTCTTTATTTTCTTACGGACGATAAAGAAATAATGTTCTCACGAGATTCATATTCAAGCCGAAAATCTTTTCTCATTTGTTTTCAGATCCACCTGATTCCAGGAATAGGGGAATAAAAGAAATCTGTAATTTCCAGGAGTCTTAGTAAAAGTGCGATGAGATTAATGTAACAATCTGCAGTTATATTTGTTGTAATTTATCTTTTATTGTATAAAACAAACATGCAGAAATTTCCAAAATTGGTTTATCTAGTATATATTATTATTATTTTTTAAATATTGATATGATATTAAAAAATAAGTGAAAGAATATTTTTGTATAATAACATTGGAAATGATTTAAAGATTTGTATAAAAAAAAACCATGTATTCGGAAAGTGAATCGATTAAGTGATTAATTTTGTTTTCAGGTAAATTGCACAAAATGTACCCTAAAGCTGTTCATTTAATAAAAATTACATGTTTTCATAAATTGGGTGTTAAAGTAAGTTGTCGTAATTATATTTCGTTAAGAGTACTTTTTGAATGAGTCATAATGATACGAAATGTGACGTAAGATTTGTTTTTAAAATGTAGAAAAGGTTTCTACAGATAATGTTGTTAAGAAAGTAAAATGTGATTTAAAACTGAACAATCTATGTCATTTACATGTCTTATACAAAAAAAAAACGCACATGCGCTTTAACTTAAAATGCAATTTTTCATCAATCACACTGCTAGAAAGTCGCTGTTGTAATTGTAGGATTGAGATTTTGCATAACGTTAGGGTAATGCCTGTATATTTGTAAAAGTTATATAAAAATATTTATTGCCAGAAAGTAACTTTATTTCTTTTTCTTAGCACTAAATTTAAAACTAAGAAACATATTCAAAGTAAATCTTAATATATTTAAGTCATGTTTTTTATTCAATTTTGCTACACTTTTCCATCCATTCGTTATCTAATTCCGTAACACTATATAATAATGTTTTGAATTTTTGTCCGTTTTATTTGTGCAGTGACAATGTCTGAAAATGATCTTATTTTACTATACTTCACAGCAAGCGAATTAAATTCATGAGATTGGAAATTACGTGACGCATCCGTGTCCATTTGTTAAGAATGTAGTCAAGTATCAATTTATGTGTTAAGAATGTTGTTTTTTAAAACTGAAAACTTGCTTACATTTAAAAAATCGTACTACCTACTGGTGAGACAAAAATGTACGCTATTATTAATATAGAAATGTTGCTCGAAACTATAAGCTATAAATATCAAAAGATCGTTTCAACTGTTTAATACACTTTTTAGTATGTTCCCTTTTTTAGACAAACACTCTAAAAAAATAATTCGCTAAAAATCGTAAAAAGTATAGGTATGCAGTTATGGGAACATCCTTGTGATTGCAAGAGATTTTTCTGTGATGAAACTTCTGTCTTTTGTCTGGAAAATGTCAGGATATTTTTAGCCTTGGTTCACGAATGTTTCGTGTTTTAAAAAACGGAACACGTAAAAAATTCGATTTCTAATAAAAAGTAACACGCAGCATTGCTGCTGGAACATTCGCGTGATTTTCCTAAAATACAGCTTTAGATTAAAGAATTTAAGGTAAATTTTATGTTACATTGGTAAAGTTTCTATATTTTGGGGGAAATGATAAAACCAAAGAGGAATTTTTCGTGTTTTAATGAAACAAAAATGCTACGAAAAAAACTTACCATTCACGAATTTTTTGAGATTGTGATGTTCATTTAAAGATTTTCTCATGCAATTAATCATTGAAATTTTGAAACAAAAATGGAGCTTTAGGAACTTAGAAAATAACATTTATTTCTATAAAAACATTAATTTCCAAAAAAGCCACCCTAGCCTTACTCTATCATTGATTTGTCATTTACAATAAATGATTTCCGAAGGACTTCATTAAAATGAAAAACATTAAATTGAAAGGAATGGTAAACCCAAACTTTGTTTCTATATTTTTGCTTGTCATATATATATATTTTATTTGAAAGTTAACGCTTTGAAGTTTTCAATTTTGTCAGTAACACTTTCTGTTCAGATTTGATTAAATGCGTGACAAGAATAGAACAGGAACAATGAACGAAATTTTATTGTTCTTGGAGGAAATATGTGTCAATCCGTGACAAAAAATGACGGTGATTTTTCAGTTTAATTATTGTACCAACATTTCTATATATTTTTATTTAATATTTTCTATAAACTCTGAAGGTTAAGAAATTACGGAAAGTTTGAAAAACTATTAAATAACAATAAATCACTGAAAGTTACATAAATAAAAAGAGGATCTTAAAATTAGAGAATGAATATTTTAGATTTAAACGACTATTAATAACCATTCACATGTAACATATCCATAAAGGAAATGCAAAATGTATCACTAATATAAAAAAGGTAATTTTGAACATAGACATATATAAATAATATGTAAACATATTTCCATAATTCAAAATTTTAATTTTCACAAAATAAATTTTAAATTTGTTTTTTAATCTTATTTTTTAACATATTTTGCAAAACAGATTATTGTTACACTAGCTGGCTTCGCCCGCCAGCGGACCCCTAATTTACATCGGTGCCTCAAAACTTTTGTATTCACCGGCTCGCATCCCCCTCGAGCCGAACGACCCTCCGACCCGGTTCCCCGCTGCCTTCGGCACCGGATAATCCCTTAATTTGCACATTGAATAGTACAAATCTCTAACCGAACGAACCTCCGACCCTGGTCCCCGCTGCCTTCGGCATCGTATACCGGTCGTGTTACGCACGCATCGGATAATCCCTTAAATTGCACATCGAATAGTATAAACCTCAAACTGAACGAACCTCTGGCTCGGGTCCCCGCTGCCTGCGGCACCGTATAGCAGTCGTGCTGCGCACGCGCTGCAGTATACGGTAGTTCCACCTTCCGCCAGCAGGTGGCGAAATCCGTTTATACGATCATAACTGAAATTGTTAAGGCTTTCGATGTAGAGTCGAATGAGCCATACCCCGTCGTTTTCATGCCCGTAGAACCGGAGATAGGAAAGCGCTCCCTGGTGGTGAAAAAACAAACTAAAATTGGTAAGCTCTATCGATGTCGAGTCGAATGAGCCATACCCCGTCGTGATCCTTCCCATACAAACAGACATAGAAACGCGCCCTCTGGTGGTGAAACTTGGAGCAAAAATCGATAAGCTGTAGTATCTTATATCGACGTTGAGTCGAATGAGCCATACCCCGTCGTGATCCGGGCCATAGAAACAGAGATAAGAAAACGCCCCCTGGTGGTGAAAAACGAACTGAAACCGATAAGCTCTAGTATCCTCTGTCGATGTCGAGTCGATTGAGCCAAACCGCGTCGTGATGTGACCCATAGAACCCGAGTTGGATGAAAAATCCTTTAATTACACTTTCCACCACCAGGGGGCGCAATGTGTTCTATACGAACATGACCGAAATCTGTAAAGCTGTCGAAATCCAGTCGAAAGAGCCAAACCCCGTCGTAATCGGGCCCGTAGAACCCGATTTCCGGAAGCGCCCCCTGGTGGTGAAACTTGGAACTAAAATATGTGAGCGCTATCGATGTCGAGTCGAAAGAGCCAAACCGCGTTCCTATTGAACTCGTAGAACTCGAGATATTGTGAAATCAAAATATAAAAGCTGATATTATTATTCTAAAAGAGTGGTATAAACTCAGAAACGTTTAAAAATATTGTAGAGGGTAAACCTCTAACTGAACGAACCTCCGGCTCGTGTCCCCGCTGCCTGCTGCACCGTATAGCAGTCGTGCTGCGCACGCGCTGCAGTGTACGTTAGTTCCACCTTCCACCACCAGGTGGCGCAAGCTGTTTATACGATCATAACTGAAATCGTCAAGGCTTTCGATGTCGAGTCAAATGAGCCATACCCCGTCGTAATCCGGGCCATAGAAACAGAGATAATAAAACGCCCCCTGGTGGAGAAAAACGAACTAAAACCGATAAGCTCTAGTATCCTCTATCGATATCGAGTCGAATGAGCCAAACCGCGTTCCGATTGGACTCGTAGAACTCGAGATATTGTGAAATCAAAATATAAAATCTGATATTATTATTCGAAAAGAGTGGTATAAACTCAGAAACTTTTAAAAATGTTATAGAGGGTTCTTATTACTTTAATTATGATGTTTGGAATCTGTTTGGTGGAAATCCGTAACATAGTTTCTTAGCTTTAGAAACGGACCATACTTAAGAGAAAAAAAACTGAAGGGAGGGGGGAGGGGGGCGATGACACTGCTTTTCCTCAAACGACTGATTTAGACTACCTGAGTTCTATTTCAAAGACAGGGACCTGTAGAAAAACTTAAAACTGAAAAAAAAAATCGATAACGGGTGAAGCCCGCTTTTCCCTGTCATAATATCTGGTTGCCACTCTAAAAGAAAAAGATGACACTACTTTTTCTCAAACAACTGAATTAGACTATTAGACTACCGGAGTACTTGTTCAAAGACGACTTGAAAAACTTAGAACTGAAAAAAAAAAAAAAAAAAACTCTGAATTTACTATTCGAAATTACTGGTAATTTCTATACATAAACAGAATCAAACGCTAGGGACGAATAAAAAAAAATGTTAAATTAAAATCATAATATCTCGCCCACACTCAGCTTGAACATCTTACCAGAGAATCTTCTGTTCCCAATCGTCTGCTTCTAATTTATTATTTTTGTCTGGGCATAGTTATTTCTTTGTCGCAGAAAAAATGTTTAGTTTTGAGTAATTAAAACAGTTTTGTTAATTAATAACTCCCTTAATTGCGAGCGGACTCGTTCGAAAACTATAACTCCGGAATGCCCGAATTTTTCTGAATTTTTTGACATAAAAAGCGCTTCTGTCCGGCGTCTCTGAGCCGACTTTTATCCGTTTACAGACAGACAGACACACACACAGACAGACAGACAGACAGACGTTTTCCGACATTAATAATAGTGATTGTAGGGTTCGTACGTTTTTACCACAAATTTTTAATAGAATTTTTCGCTTTATTTAAATGCAGAAACAAATCCTGCAATTAAACGAGGTGTCTACAATTTGTGCTATTTAAATACTAAATAGAAAAATCATATAAAAAATTGTAGTAAAACCGTACGAACCCTGTTTTAGGTTATTATAAAAATATCGAAAAATGAATAATATATGTTTCCAAAAGTTTTTCTTCCTTTATAAGCCTTATAACGTTGTATGTGGTATGTAATGTTATACATCAGTAAAATTAAATTTTTATTGGTATATATGTATATTTGTGTGGGTGGGTGTATTTAAATACTGTATTCCATTTCTTTTTCTTTTTCTATCATAAAATATATTTCTACTTATATTTAAAAATATATTTTTATTGAAATTTGAATCAAACTGCTTGATTCTCAATTTCAGATTTCGCGTCATTTTCTGGTTTAATAAGTCTGAAAGTTATCAAGACTGTCATCAAGAGTAGTTGTGAAGAATTTATTATTCAAGATATCTATCATCTAGAGAGTTGTCACCAAGACTGTATATAAATTAGAAATTTTACTCCTCAATGTCAGTTTCACCGTCTTTGTTTGAAATCATAATCTAATATTAAAGTAATGTTTTCTATAAAAACAGTTGGTCAAGATTACATTCAAAATAACAAAGTTCAACTAATATACTTTTTATGGTTTTGGGATAATGTAAAAAATTATCTCCATTTAAGAAAAAATGCATAAAAATTTCATATTTCTTAAAATGTTAAACTATTTGCAACTAAATGAAACTTTAATTATGTCAAACATGATGCTTACTGCATTAACTGCATATTGAGCATACATGACGCTTAGTGCATTGAACATTAATGTTGCCACATGTACCTCCAGTCTTTCACTTAGGTTATTCAGTCGACTTAAAATAAATATTTTCTTAAATATTGTATAAAAATAAAATACTATTTTTATCTATATTATCTTTCTACCATAGAATATTTTTGTCTTTCTCCTTTCGTTGAAATACATATATTCTTAACCCCTTCGGCTCTGATTTTCTTTTTCAATTTTGGGAAAAATTACTCTTATGCTAACAAAATTAAAAATAGCTATCGGAATCACAGAAGTTAGGGTTTAATGAAAGTTAACGAATGCGTTCTTTACCAAAACCTCGCAAATGTAGTTATTTTGCGTGTTTTTCATATAACAATAGTCTAAGGAAGAATTTTTGAAGACGTTTGGAAAATGTCGTATTACAACTAAATTAAACAAGCATAAAAATTTAGTAATAATTTTTATATTTTATCACAAATTACCAATTCGAAAAGGATTCCCAAATTTTAATTTAAAGAGTGAAACGTATGTTTTAATTAAAAGAACTGCCAACGACTTGCTAATAATTATGAAAATTATTATTATTATAATTATTCCTAAATGCTAAACATAAGTGAAGTCATAATAGGAAATGTAGAGATTCATACTATCACTATTAGGTGCTGGAATTAATAAAAATAATGTTTAAGGCAAAATAATACTCAATAAATAATATGTCCTATTAGTAGGACGTCAGGGCCGAAGGGGTTAAATATTGAAATTAGCTTATAAAGTATTAATTTTTTGTGTTTGTCTAAAATATTTTTAGTATTGCTATTTTTTTAGTGTCAATAAAGGTATGAAAAGAATAAAACAGGACAATTGGATCACAAATAAATTACTTCCTGGAGAAAAAGGAAGATTTTTCATGCGTTTACAGAATCACTAAATAAATCAGCATAACTATTTTCCCCGTATTTTCGTGTTTCTTTACTCTATTTTATATTATCATGTTATCAAGAAATTAATAATAGTTAGAGTGACAAATGAAAATAAAAAAAAATATTTAGGATCTCACACTTAAATAAAATGAAATCCAAAAATAAAATCTATACAGGTGTCAGCAAAAGTCAACGATTTCACTTTTTTGGATACCACTATGTAAAGAAATAATCTTAGGGCACAAAATTTGCAAGATTAAACTATTGTTAGAAAATAGTGTTCACCAAACCGGTGACAGCTTCAATACCTGTTCATATGTAAATTTAAATTTTTAGTTGTTCTCTGTTATTATTCTTATGGCCAATAAATTAAAAAAATCCTTTACAAATGTATATATTTATATATATATATATATATAATCATATTCTTTAGCAATGTTATGGCTAATATGATGATGAAACCACTCATTTTATTTGTGGTATTTAGGCATTTGGGACTTGAAAATTCTGTCTAAATTCCACAAATTTCATTTCATTCATTCAATTTTATTTATTCAATTTTTAATTTAATTTCTTCTTCTTTTAAATAAGTTTTTGTTATCCATATTCAGTGTGTTGGGGAATACTATCATTGTCAACTTATTATTACATACTTAATCATTATTTCATAGTTTAAATTGGTGTTATGGTAATGTTTCATTTATAGTTATATATATATATATATATATATATATATATATATATTTATTATTATATAAGGGACGTTCAAAAAGAAACAAGACGAACCGGAGTATGGAATGTGCCGGTGACAGAATGGTAATATCGTCGCCGGCAAATCAAAAGGCAGCAGAAGCCAGCTTATCAAAGCCAGCAGAAGCATGCATCAGTCGTCCAAGGCTCATTCGTGTTGTAAACAGTGAAATGCAGACGTCAAAAGAAGAGCAAAGAGTTGTTGTTCGTTTTCTAACAGCGGAAGGAGTAAGGGAAGCGGACATTCGTGGAAGAATGTCACAAATGTACGGTGAACACTGCTTGTCTCTTGCAACTGTCAAGGCGTGATACAAGCGCTTCAGGGAAGGATGGGTTTCCTTAGCCGATGATGCACGGTCTGGAACACCAAAATGCATAACCAATGACATTATCCAACTGGTTGATGGACTCGTTACGCCATTTTTGCTCCCCTAGAAAAAGCTCTGAGGGGCAACCGATTCACCTCGGACGACGACGTCAAGAAGTACGTGCGGAACTGGTTCACATCGCAGCCCCAGGAATTTTACGAGACAGCCATTCACCGCCTTGTGTCTCAGTGGGACAAGTACGTCAACAGCCAGGGCCAATACTTCTGAAATACACGTACTAGTTTCTCTTCCTCGGCCTCCAGCTCGTTACTTTTTGAACGTTCCTAGAAATATATTATATATATATATATGAAAAGATATAAATAAACACTTTTTAAAATTTAAAATCCCAAAATATTTATTCTAACTTTTAAATCTAATGCTTAAATCTAATCTGCCCCTGTGATCTTTGTTTCTCAGCCTCACAAATATTACTTTCATGTATCAATTTCGACATCTCTCTAAGTAACTATTTAACTATTCTAAGTTTTAAAAGTGATGAGTTTGCATTTCTTGCAGCAGTCTGTGGGGTGCGGCTCCCA
The DNA here is from genome assembly GCA_963931845.1 of Maratus michaelseni. Classification (NCBI taxonomy): domain Eukaryota; kingdom Metazoa; phylum Arthropoda; class Arachnida; order Araneae; family Salticidae; genus Maratus; species Maratus michaelseni. The sequence continues at coordinate 323,407,220 of OZ007587.1, forward strand.
GGCCTGGCCAAGCCTTGGTGTCGGCATAAGACCCCAGACATCAATCAAAAGCTCATTGACCAATTAAAATAAATGATCCTCCCAATTTGACTCTTACTCCCTCTGCTAGAAAATATCCTAAATTTGAATTAAAACCAGCCTGCAAGGGCGAAGAAGACAGATTTTTGGCACATTTGAGCGGTCAGCCAAACCCTCGGCCATGTAGATCTCAAAACTCGCGGGACCTCCGACTGAACGGGCGAAGATGTCTGTACGAAGAAATGCTTCAATAAACGAGTTCGATCTGTCAAGAGGGCCCAAGTCCGACTTATTTCTCTGTAGTCTCCCAAGTCGTCCCCGAATAATTCGTTACATATATATATATATATATATATATATATAATAAATAAATAATAATATATTATAATAAATAAGTATATATATATATATATATATATATATATAATCGAATAGGAAGTTTCTAGAAAGACTTAAACTAGTATATTTAATAAAAAGTTTAATTTTCAATAGGCAAACAAATCTCCTAAGAATTTTTTCTTTTAAAAATCTATCTTTGCGTCCGTATTTATTTATTTTTTTAATTATGCTTTTCAGAAAATAAAAGACTATTTATTATATAATTATATAAGTTAACTAATAATTTTCCTAAAATATTTTGGATGCTTTTTAAAAGAATTTTTCCTTTCCTATCTTTTTACTTAGTCATTTGTTTCTTTGAAGACGTGTTAACTTATAAATATCTGCCGAAAAATATTATATATATACATATATATATATATATATATATATATATATATATATAACGTAATACAAAAGAAAAGAAAAAAAAATAAATAAAGAAAAAATATAAAAGTTTAAATGAAGTTTACTAAAATTAATTACACTGTTGCACATTAATTTCATCATGAAAATCTCAATTTTGTATGTTTAGTTATTTAGCCGGATTAAAATAAATGATTTTTGATTTTTTTTTTCATGAAAGACGTTTATATAAATTTAAAACTGCTATATTTTTTTAAAATTTTTATTTTCAATATTTTGAATTTTTAAATGTTAGCGTATACAGTTTTCAAATCGTTTATAGCGAGAAAAACGATCTCGTTATATATCGAGATATAATCGAGATAAAAAGCACTCAATTTTTTTTAAACAATCAGTAAAAAGAACCTTTCAAAATTTCATACTATTATAATTTTTTTTTTTCAAAATAATCCTGATTAAATAACAGAAAAGATTAAACGACCTCTAAGAGCAAAAATAATATAAAAATTAATATTAGGCTGGAATGTTTCTAATAAGGCTGTGGGGTGCAAATGTTGTTAATTTCGTTTTTAATTATATTAAAAACTAGCTTACCCGCCCGGCGTTGCCCGTGCCAACAACCTTAAATGTACCTGAAATCAGTGTTGAACATTTTTTTATTTTTAAACAAATCTAATGTTGGAGGCCCCACTATCTTAGACAGCAAACACTGGGCGTTACACACTCCCATACATTACCGTAAGTTGAATGGAAAGAGCCATACTCTTCATGATCCAGCCCATAGAACCAGAGATAGAAAAGCCCCCCTGGTGGTGAAAATCGATAAGCTCTATCTATGTCGAGTTGAATGAGCCATACCCCATCGTGATCCAGCCCATAGAACCAGATATAGGAAAGCACCCCTAATGGTGAAAATCCGAACTAAAATCAGTCAGCTCTATCGATGTCAAGTGGAAAGAGCCATACCCCATTGTGATCCAGCCCATAGAAACAGAGATAGGAAAGCGCCCCTTGGTGGTGAAGCTCAGAACTAAAATAGGTAAGCTCTATTGATGTTGTGTTGAATGAGCCAAACCATGTCGTGATGTGACCCATAGAACCCGAGTTAGCTGCAAAATCCTTTAGTTACACCTTCCACCACCAGCGGGCCCAATATGTTCTATACGAACATAACTGAAATCATTAAGGTTATCGATGTCGAGTCGAATGAGGCATACCCCATCATGATCCAGCCCATAGAACCAGAGATACAAAAGTGCCCCTTGGTGGTGAAACTTGGAACTAAAATCAGTAAGCTCTATTGATGTCGAGTCGAATGAGCCAGACCGTGTCGTGCTGTGACCCATAGAACCCGAGTTAGCTGCAAAATCCTTTAGTTACACCTTCCACCACCAGCGGGCCCAATATGTTCTATACGAACATAACTGAAATCATTAAGGTTATCGATGTCGAGTCGAATGAGGCATACCCCATCATGATCCAGCCCATAGAACCAGAGATACAAAAGTGCCCCTTGGTGGTGAAACTTGGAACTAAAATCAGTAAGCTCTATTGATGTCGAGTCTAATGAGCCAGACCGTGTCGTGATGTGACCCATAGAACCAGAGTTAGCTGCAAAATCCTTTAGTTACACCTTCCACCGCCAAGGGGCACAATATGTTCTATACGAACATAACTGAAATCATTAAGGTTATCGATGTCGAGTCGAATGAGGCATACCCCGTCGTAATCCAGCACATAGAACCAGAGATATGAAAGCACCCCCTGTGGTGAAAATCCGAACTAAAATCGGTAATCTCTATTGATGTCGAGTGGAAAGAGCCATACACCGTCGTGATCCAGCCCATAGAAACAGATATCAAAGCACTCCCTGGTGGTGAGAGGATGTTGATGTAGAATAAATACGATATTAAATAAAAAGTCGTTCCTCCCCCCCCCCCCTTTATCTATTCCCTCTCTAACTATTCTAATCCGCTTTTCCCTATCATAGGAGGAAAAAGCATATTTTATCAAAGAATAGCTGGCAAACGCGAATTTCGTCAAAGGTTCGCAAGAAAAACACGAATTTCATCAAATTATCGCTGAAAAAACACGAATTTTGTAAAAGGATCGCTAAAAAAACATGAATCTAATCAAAAGGCTGCAGAGAAAACACAAATATTGTAAAAGGATCATTATAAAAGCAAATTTCGTCAAAGGATCACGGAAAAATGCGAATTTCATCAAAGGATCGCGGGGAAAACGCACATTTCGCCAAAGGATCACGGAAAAATGCAAATTTCATCAAAGGATCGCGGGGAAAACGCAAATTTCGCCAAAGGATCAAATATTTATTTTATGTTTTAGCCATAAACCAAAAGCCTATCTTTTAGGCATTATAAAAAATTTGCCTGCGCTAACTACATGTATCATTCCATATATTGTGAAATTTATTGTTTTTATTAATTTAAGTTTCCGTAAGTTAGTTTATTTACTTCCTGTTCAGTGAAGTGTAAGATGAAATAGGCCTGAACCTAGTGACAGAACTATCTTCGTGTGTCTGCAACTCACAATTGAAATAATATTTCAAAAATAGTTTGAAATATGCAATATATATCATATTAAGTTCCCATTAGTTAGTTCTGTCACCGGGGTTTAGGCCTATTTCATCTTACATCTCACTGAACAGAAAATATATCTTCATGTATCTGCAGCGCTAATAATATTTCAAAAATGGTCTGAAATACGCAATATATATATCATATAAATCTATTATTGCTACAGTTGTAGTGCTAATTACGAGGCTAACGAAAACGACAGGCTACCGCGGTACATTCTGCATATCTTTTTTTACAGACCGCGAGAGTGACGTGAAGCTCTTTTCGTACACCTGCATTGGTAGATTCGAGCATCACGTGATTCCGCCGGTCTGTAAAAAAAGATACGCGTAAAGTACCGCGGTAGCCTTTCTTTTTCGTTAGCCTCGGCTAATTAATTATGACATCAGTAATTACGTGTTACATGGAACCCGTTGTTTATTTACTTTTTTGTAAATAACATTAAATACTCAAAATTTTCGCTTAATTGAAATAGGCCTAAACCCCTGTGACAGAACTATCTTCATGTGTCTGCAAAGCTAATAACGTGTATCAATATTTATTTATATCAAACTATAATTTACTTATTTTTATTTCCTTTTTAAAAGTAATAGAAGCTATTTCATTTTGTATGTTATTTTATTTTGATAAAAACATAAATCTTCCACAAAATTTTTGAGTATTTATTCATTGTCATTTACAATCTGTCTTCCTATTACTGTTTTTGACTGTATTTTTAGACAGTTTGTTTCATTTTTAGTCACCCAAGAATCAAATGATTTTCTTGAAATTTACTTTCTATAAAAGGAAAACATTCAATTATATAAACATTCATAATAATTTGAGTTCTTGGGCGATTAGGAGTCCATTGTGATTTATTTTTTACCTCATACTTACAAATTAAATAGTTTTGTTGTGATGAAAACATACATCTTACATTAAATTTTTGAGTATTTATTTATCGGCAAAGGGGAAAAAATAGCCGGATTTTCTTCATGTTGTTTATTTACTTTTTTGTAAATTACAATAAATACTCAAAAATTTCGCTTCATTGAAATAGGCCTAAACCCCTGTGATAGAACTCTGCAAATTGTCTCGGTTATAAATCGCAAAATTTGTCAGTTGAGGAAAAATCACAAAATTCATGAAATGACCACAAAAAAAAAAAAAAAAATTGTCAAGGAATCATGGAAATACATAGCAGAATTTGTCAATCAATCTCGAAAAATATAGCGAAATTCGTAAAATTATTAGTTTTTTTTTTTGTCAAATTGTCGTAAAAAAAAAAAAAAAAAAAAAAAAAAAAAAAAAAAAAATTGAGAAATCCGTCATATAGTCTCAGAAAAAAATATCAAAATTCAACAAATAATCATGTGAGAAAAATTGCAAAATTCGTCGAACGACAGTGGAAATAAAGTGCGCAATTCGAACGTCAGCGGTAAGAGCGTGTGCGATTTGTTGAACGTTCATGGAAAAAAAAAGCTTGAAATTCGTTAATAAAGAGTCGATAAATAACAAAAATCATCAATCGATAGCGGAAAAAAAAAATTATCAACTGATAACGGAAAAATCAAAATTCATCAACCGATAGTGGAAAAATCACAAAATTCATCAACCGATAGGGGAAAAATCACAAAATTCATCAACTGATAGCAGAAAAATCACAAAATTCATCAACTGATAGCAGAAAAATCGCAAAATTCATCAATTGATAGCAGAAAAATAACAAAAATCATCAATCGATAGTTGAAAAATTGCAAATTTCATCATTTGATAGTTGAAAAATCTCAAAATTCATCAAATGGTATCAGGGGAAAAAAAAGCAAATGGTTTCGAAAAAAAAAATCACAATTTGTCAAATATTTGTTGTTGTTTTTTTTTTGGGGGGGGGGGATGTGAAACATACCAAATGGTTTTGAAATACATCAAAAGATAGCAGGTGAAAAAAATTGGCGAGTGTGACTAATAAGATTGCCAGTGGTGACAAAACAGTCAATCGACAAATTTTCTGTATTATTCGCCGATTGGCGAGTGCTAATTTTGTCCTATATGTTAGTTTTATCAAAAAGTAAGACATTAAGTAAATATTGTTTCTATCTATGAAGTCATAAACATCACTCAAAAACGCCCCAACAAAAAAATAATGAATACATAGAAACAGCTCAGCAAATCTGTTTCATTAAAGAATATTTTTAGTCGCCCAAGAATCGACTGCTTTTCGTAACTTTACTTCCAAAAAAATGAAAACATTCAGCAAATAATTTCCGTTCTCAGGTGATTAAGAGTCCATTCATGTGTGATTTTTATGAAACTCATGTCATAAAATGCAAATCATAAATATTTCACGCATTTGGAATTTCCAATCAGTTCATCAAAACAATTTAATAATTATTTACTGAATGTTTTCATTTTATTCTAAGTAAAGTTTAAGAAAAACATTAGATTCTTGGGCGACTAAAAAAGTTCTTAAATGAAACTTCTTAAATGGAGTTAAAAATTGTTCTTAAATGGAGTTCAATAACAAATCTTAATGAGAACATACATCTTAACAATTTATCGCATGTTATGAATTCACCATTCTCGGGAACTAAAAATGTAGTCCAAAACAATTACAGGAAAAAAATTGTAAACAATAAATAAATACTCAAAAATTTAATGTAAATTGTTTGTTTCCATCAAAAATATTTAATTTGTAAGTATGAGGTAAAAAATAAATCACAATGGATTCCTAACCGCCCAAGAACTCAAATTATTTACTGAATATTTTCATACTAAAAATGTTAAAAAATGAAACAAACTAACTAAAAATACAGTCAAAAACAGTTTTTTTTAAATATTTTAAGCATTGCACAAATTATTTACTGAATATTTTCATACTAAAAATGTTAAAAAATGAAACAAACTAACTAAAAATACAGTCAAGAATAGTTTTTTAAAAAATATTATAAGCGTTGCAGATACATGAAGATATACTTTCTGTTCAGTGAAGCGTAAGATGAAATAGGCCTAAACCCCAGTGACAGAACTAACTATCGGGAACTTAATATGATATATATTGCATATTTCAAACTATTTTTGAAATATTATTAGCGTTGCAGACACACGAAAATAGTTCTGTCACTGGGTTTAGGCCTATTTCATCTTACACTTCAGTGAACAGAAAGTAAATAAACTATAACTTACGGAAACTTAAAATAAATATATAAAAAGGAACAGAAACTAAAGAAACTAACTTACGGGAATTTAAATTAGTAAAAAATATGTTTTACAATACTAAAATGTTTAAAAATAGAAAACGATAGTTCAACAGTAAAAACTGTTGTTTGATCTTGTTAGCCAAGCTAAAAGCTCCGAGTAGTGAATGTTTGGGGTTGTGGACAGACATTTCGCCTGCTCTCATTGGCGGATAAGCTCCGAGCAGTGAATGTTTGGGGCTATGGACAGACCTTTCGCCTGCTCGCATTGGCGGATTGTAAATAGCCTCAAACCAGAATGTCATATGCACGTTTGCTGTCGCTTCGCTGGGAGAGCTTGAAATAGCCTCGAACCCAAAATTCCATATAAACGTTTTAATTTAAAAAAAAAAATCTAAATTAAAATTTAAAAATACGGCCCCGAGGTATACTGTCCGGTGACAACATCTACACATGACAAAAATTTTAGAGTCCTAGGTATTATAATTACGGAGAAATCCGCGGGCAGGCAGACAGACACTTACTCTTTTATAGAGATAGAGATATACCTAAAAAATACTAAATTTATCTAAAATGTTTTGTAGGGTTTTAAATGAGTATTTTTTAGAAGACTTATAAGGATGTTTTGAGAAATATATATTAATTTTTAAAAAAAGATAAATCTACATATCATATATACCGGATGTGCCAAAAATTCGTTAAAAAAATCATTAAAACGAAATAAATGATGCTAAAAAAATGTGGTTTCACCGGAATGGAATTAGAGGGAGATTGGATTTTTTTAATAATAACAAAATTTGTTGTTAAAAAAATTACCGATAGATGGCGCTGAGATGCATAATATAAGGTAGATATACAAGGTAGATATGCAAATTAGCGTGAAGTTAAAGACCCATTCCTACGTAGCGTGTGACAAGCTTCAGTATCTCATAACATGAAACAGGCCCTTTTCTCGTCTTAGCCGTTTTGCTGTGCAGAACTTTCTCAATGCGCCATTTGCCGATTCCCGTTCTTGTAAAAGAGTTTAATCAGCAGCACTTGATCGTTAACGATAGCATACTGCTAGCATCGAATGAAGAATCTGTGTGCATTGAAGGGTTTTATTGACAGCCGGATTTGTATAAATCTGCTTCGTTTAATGCCTGCCCCACCGTCTATAGGTAATTTTTTAACCAAAATATTTTCGTTATTAAAAATTTTTTATCTCCAGCTAATTCCATTCCTGAAAACCACAATTCTTTCAGAATCATTTGTTTCTTTTAATGATTTTTTTTAAGTTTCAACGAACTTTTGGCGCACTCGGTATAAAACGAGCAAGGAAATTTCCGGATTGTGGATGATATTGATAACTACTGAAACGATTTTCACAAAAATTGCGTACTATGCTAAATCTAGCATGAGAAAATTATCTATCCATGTCCCGAATTCAAGAAAGACAGGTTAAAACAAACTCAACGCTGATAATTCTGTTTGGTATAAATCGGAAAATGGTCAAACGATTTATTTAAAACGTGTCTCCTATACTATTTCGAGCACGAGAACTATAACTATGGAGTCATAGAATGTTTGTTTTGACAAGATTAACAAACTCAGCACTACAAACGCTGCTATATATTAAAAACGGCGCGAAAGATTTTCATAAAACGTCGTTCCTATACTAATTCTAGCACGAGAAACCCGTCTAGCTACGTCTCGAATTCATGAAAATTTATTTTATAGTGGTAAAACAGACTCAGTACAGAAAATTATGATATAAATTGAAAATAGATACAATTTTTATGAAATAAATCTTATATGAATACGATAATACGATCTAACTAGGCCTCGACTTCGGAAAAATTCGTTTTCATAGGTTTAAGTTTTGAAATCAATATTCACAGTAATCCAATCTCACGTCAATACTGTTTATCATTGATTAGCAACATGATTATGGACGATATCGAACACAATATTGATATCGGCACATTGAGATTGTCACAAAGAAATGGTTTAGATAGGTCCCTATTTCGGGAAAATTATCGTTACAAGTTTCACTATTTCTTAATTTAATTTCTAACAACCCATTTAAAGCCATAGTTATAGAATCCATAGAAATAAATTAAGAAACAGTGAAACTTGTAACGACAATTTTTCATTTAACAAAATCCAAATATCTAGATTAATCTTTTGAAAAATAATATTTCCCCTAAACCCCTTCGTTTTTTCACTGAATGGTTGGTTTAGTTTACATTCTTAATCAATAGATGGCTCCAGCATATTTCGTTTTTCCGTGTTTTTTTTTCCTTTTCTTTTCTCTGTTTCCCTACGTATTCCCTGTTTTCATTTCTATAATGTCAGGATGTGAAGTTTCAACATTTGTGTATTTTGATGATGGCTGTGAAGTTACAAACCGAAACTGTTGGATAACTTTTAATTGTATTGTACACAGTTTTTAGCAAGAACAAGTACAATTTTGTGCTTTTCATATTTTAATATTGTAAGTAGCAGTTTGACATTCCTTCGCAATCTGCATACCATTTCGCTACTTTAATTTCATGTATTTTCATAAGTGATTGGGCTAAATTATTTTTCTCTAGTAATCTCTTTAAATTACGTCTAATTCTATGGTTGAGAGCATATTCGAGTCTTTAGATAGTAGCATCTTCACAACATAAAAAATACATCTGACTAAAGTGTGTCTGTTTCAATTCATCTCCGTCGATTTCTGTAAACTGCCATGTATATACTTTTATATATGGAATTTCCTACATCACCATTTTCAAGATTAATAAGTGAAACTATAAACACTTCTACCTATATAAAATTCTCGTCACACCCATAATGTTGTATGGAAAAAGTGTTGAATACCTCGACAATAAAAAAATTTAGTAGTTTACAACTGCAGAAATATATAACAAAAACTCGTAACTGTTTTCTAGATAAAATGGAAAAATGGATATAAGTAGGCATAATATATACATAAAAAACGCAAAAAATGAATTGAAAGCATGTGTTATTATAGCAGTTTGCAACTATTAATTGCATTTTTGTTTAGAATGAAAATTAAAAATTAGTCTTTACTCAAATACAGTATGCGTTATGTAGAAATAAATAAAAATTTTTTTTTAATGAAATACAGTATGGATATTGAAAAAAAAACTGACTTGCGAGACTCCGTCTACATGGTACAATATTTTTAATCTAAAAGTTAAAAAAAAAAACAGAAACAACAAAAAAAAACTTTAAGTGTGTCAAATATGAAATTAATTACGCTGAGAAACATTAATTTCAACAGCAGTATCTCAGTCTGCCTTTTTGGTTCTTTAGTCGACTTAAAATTAATGACAACTGAAGTGCTTTATAAAAATACAAGAACAAAAAAACTTCTATGTATTTAAAATCCCTAGATTTCTTTTTTCTTAAATATATATTTTTTCTTAATTTTAAAATTTTAACGCTGTGAAGGTTTTACTTTCGTGATTAACTAAAATATTTATTTTTCAGAGATTGGATACAATTTATATAAGTTATAAAATGGAAAAAGGGGACGAAAATTAATTACTTTTTGAAAAAAAATTTGGCTTGACAGATACCAAAACTAAAATGTCAGCTTATTTTTTGTTGTTTCTTTACATGTTATAAAGAAATTGTGATAAGAAAAAAAAACACCTACTCGTTATAAAAACCACTTAAAATATGTATTTTTAAATCTACGATTTAAAAAAAGGATACAGTTCTTAAAATTTTAGTTTTAATGATCGTTACTTTTATTATCAACATCTGTTCATTATACACTGTTAAAAATTTTCGGGTAAATTCGATCAAATATTTCTGCTGCAGTAGCTACAACCATAAGATAGTGAAACATCGTTCCAACATTTGGATCTATAGGTCAACCGGAACTCCAAATTATTGAACGATATTTGTCCATCTTATGGTTAGAGCTACTGCAGCACCAAACTTTGGTTCAAATTACCACAAAAATTTTAATACTGTAAAACAATGGCCCATCTAACTTAGTGGCTATAATACAGGCTTCAAACTGAAAAGCTTGGGCTGGTGTTTGTGGATTCGATGCATGCTTGGTCTGGGTGATCTGACAGGTCTGACCGTGCAAGGATTTCAAAGTTTCTCTGTACAAGAACTATAATTCGATAAAATTTATCCCTGATAGAATTATACTTAATATTATTGTTGCCTAAATCGGCCGATGATTAACAAAATCTATCCACCATAACTCACAAACCAAATTGCTTAAATAGTAATTGCTGGTTGTGTTTTCTTATATTTTAAAATCTGATTACGCTTATATTAAAAAGGAAACATCTGCCGTTTTAAATTGGTATCATATTTGAAAAAAGAAGCAATAAACATCAAATTCGTAAAATATGTGCCACATTTAGTTAAATACATAATTATTTTTAGGAACTGGCGGTGAGGTTTTAAATACACATGTATATTGTAAAATTATCGTATCTATTTTTTTATTGACATATATGTAAAAATAATATATTTAAAAAAAAGTATAATTTTTTTTTCAAATATTGAATTATTGAAACGAAAAGAAAACTTTAGGAATTGACAAAAAGTAATTTTTTCGTGACGACAAATAATTTTACCAACAGTTTTCCCATTCTTTTTGGTTATTTAGGCAACTTAAAATAAATAATAGGAGGGTCACACTAAAATTTTTGAGATACGTATAAATGGTTAAAGTTAATTTTAACGGTGTAAGGAGTGTTCAAAGTAGTTCCCTCCAAGATCAATGCACTTTTGTAGACGAAGTTTTGGATGACTAAATGCCTCAAGCCACCAATTTCTTGAAATAGATTAAACATAGTTTTTTATAGACACATCAATCTCAAATTCGGAATGGAAAAAACTCCCACGTATTTTTTTACATTAAAAAATAGCCAAAAGTCCCACATAGCAAGACCAGGAGAATAGGGTGGTTGTTATATCACTTTGATGTATTTTTTTTTCAAGAAATTAAACTGTAATCCTTGCTGAATGAGAAGCTGCATTGTCCTTGTGAAGCATGAGTCAGCGAATATTCACCTCTTGAAGAAGTTTTGGAAGACACTTGGTGGCGTACCATTTAGTTGTAACTGTCTCCTGTCTCTCTAGAATAATGGCTTTGACCAGACCTGTATTTCGTACTTTTTAGACTTACTTTTTTCACTGGTCGTTGCGTTTTCACTATTGTTGGTTTGGGATTATCATCAAAGACCCATTCTTTACTTTCTTGACGTGTCGGAACATCAAAATAAGGTATGTACATGTCATCATTAGTTATGCTTTTAGAAATAATGCGGTGGCCACTATCATTAAGTAATTTTAGGGTTTCTTTACTAATTATCACATGTACAACTATTTGGTGTTTTTTTAAATTATGAGTGACCCAACGACAAACTAATATTTTCATATGCAGTTCTCTATGAATAAATTTAGGTATAGCTGCAGATCCAATGTTAAGTTCCTTCTGTATGATTTGGTAGGTACAGAGATTATAATCGATTAATATTCTTCGTACGGCCGACACATTTTCTGAGACTGCAGCTGAGAATGGATTTCCTGTGTGTTCTTCATCCAAAAGATAATTTCGACCTCTTCTAAATTCAGTAAACCATCTGAATACAGTAGCACGAAATGGAGCTTCATTTCCATATGCTAACTGTAGGCGTTAGAGGCATTCTTCTTTATTTAGCACAACTTTAAAAATATAAAAATTCATAGCTCTATAATGCTCCCGCATCAACTCTATTTTCTCCTCTTTCTAAATTTATTCTTATTGCAATTATAGGCGCAAAATTTTGTCTGTGAACATAAAAGTATTCAATATTACATATCCAACCAAGAATTTTTTTTGCGCATATCGTCTGCCCCTGACTATAAAATTTCAGAGCGACCCTTGTATTTCAAGTATTTTATCAAACTAAAATGAGAAAAAAAGCTATACATCTTTAATACCACAAGAATCTACTTTTACTTTTATATTAATATTTTACCTTATTTCATAATGTGTGACAAATTTAAATTATTCTCTGAATTTTAATAAAAATAATTACAAGATCTACAAATGGAAGATATTTTATACACTTTTCGAGAAGTTTTTTTTACGAAGATTTGTTATTATTAGTGATTAGTCATATGTTGCTAAAACTAATGAACTTAATAACTTAATATGACTGCATTTTATATTTACACTTTTAAATCATGCAACAAGGAATTACGTGAAAAGATATAGTTGAAAAGAAAAAAAAAACCTTGGCGCATTTGGAATCGAAAATCCTCAGATATGTGCATTTATCACTAATAAAAGGGTATAAAAATTTTATGGATGCACGATAGCAGCGTCCATAGTTAAATTGAATTTATCATTTGAATGACTGGAGAATATCCTTATATATTAAGATTTGCTGTATCATAGTTGCAAGGATTTGAAACTTGTCTGTTGTTATTTTTTTATCGAGAAATTTACCGCTCCATGCATTTTAAATTCTAAATATAAAATTTAGTCATTCAATATTTTAACTACAAGAGCATAAAAATGTAAACATAACTTACTACCAACCTGTAAGTAATTATTTAAATTCCCTTCAAATAAAGAATTATCAAAAATTAAACGAAATTTTGAAATATCAAACATGTAATTTATACCACTGCGTTATACAAAATTACATAGTAGTTCCTTCAGTATTGGGTATTTTGTCCACCTAATATACTATATCATATTTGAAGTACTTTATCCAAATAAAAATAGACATGTTATATGAAATTATATCTTTTAGAATTGTAACTTTTATATCATAAAAAATAATTTCTTAAATTTTGAAATTTAACATTGTGCAATTCTTTTCTCGCACGTAACTTAAATATTATACATATATATTTTTTAAAAGTAGGAAATAAAGAAATTACTTTCTGACAGCAATCATTTTTGATTGTGTATTATAAAATTGATAAATATTTTTTTTTCTGGCAATTTCTCCCTTTCCTTTTTCTATTTTTTTTTTATTTGTATGTTGCAGCTATCTGGAATTCTAAGAATAGCAGAAAAGTAAACGAATGTATTGAAAACCAATTAAAACCTCACATTTTAAAAATAATTTAAAAAATATGTTTTGATATTCTGTAATACATAGACAATAGGAAAAGTGTATAAAATACCAAAAAGAAAAAGAAATATATCAAAGTGTATTTTTTCAAAATTTGTAACTTAAAAGATAAATGTTTCAAAAGGATACATTTAAAAATCTAATATAAATATAAAATGAAAACACTTTATCTAAAATATTTATAATTGTTTTGGTCAAGTTATTTTAATAAAAAAGCATTGAACAGTGTACTCTTAAAATTATCTCAGTCCAATATATATATATATATATACATATATTGTTTATACGTATTTTTTCATATTGAATTATTGAAAGCGAAATAAAGTTTAAGTATGTCAAACATGGAATTTATTATGTTGGGAAACATTAATTTCACCAGTGCTATCTGCAATCTCCCTTTCAGTTTTTCAGTCGACTTAAAATTAATGATATCTCAAGTACTTTGTCAAAATAAAAGAAGAAAAACTTTATATGAATATAAAACTACTAGAATATACTCCTTTAAAAAAAGATCTATTTTCTTAAATCCTAAAATAATGTTGTATAGCTTTTACTCCCGAGTTTAACTAAATTACATTTTTTAAAACTTTTAATAAAATATACGACCAAGAGAAAAGGGACAAAAATAAATTAGTTTCAGAAAAGCAATATTGTTCATGCCATAACAAAAGCTTGAGAAAAAATTTCCCTGTAACTATTCCAACATTTTCCCTCCGTTTTGTTTTGCTTTATTTTATATCTTCTAGTTATTATATTATTCAAGGATATTAAAAAATCAGTTAAAAATAACGAAATTAACTTAAAATCCTAAATTTTACTCTAAAAGAAAAAATTTACAAAGAAATTAGAATGTACTTTATGAATTTTCATAACTGCAGTTATGTCTTACATAATCACAGTCAAAGTTATCATTGCTATAATTTATTTATTAAAGCGACTCGGTATAGAAAAAAAAAAAAAAAAAAAAAAAAAAACTGTAAATAACAACTATATTAAATTTTTTGGATCATGTTTCAATAGAATAATATCATTAAAGATAACAAAAGTCCTTAAATTGCTAATAAATTAATATATATTTTTATTTTTAATTACAAAAATTAACATATTTTAGTTTTTTTTTTGTTATATTTCAATGTTGTTACTTCAAACTAGATTTTGTTGTCTTAAATTCAGGGTACTTTGTTGTATAAATCTAAGCGCCAGATTTTTTATACAAATATTAGATCAGAACAAAAAAAAATAATAATTTGATGCAGTATATTGAATAAACTCATGAAACTAGCATATATTTCAATTAAAATTACTAAAAAAAAAAAAAAAAAAACCTTTAAAGCTATAAAACAAAAGTTACTTAATTATCTTTCATAGAATCTAAAGATACATAAAAAAAAAACTTCAGTCAATTAGCTTAATTATTGGTGAACCCTTACCATTTTGATTACATATAGAATTAAAAAAATACGAAGGGAGAAAAATGAGTTTAAAAATTTCATTTACAAAAAATAGTCATTAAAGAGAGATACGTAAAATTGACCATATCTCCTTTACTATTTATCATGTCATCAAGAAATTTGAGCACAATGTTCTAGAGATGTTAATCCTTTGTATCATCGCATTGCATATCTGCAACATACCCAAAAATCAATGTTACATATGCAGTGGATTTCAAAAGACGATTTTGTTGTTGTTGTTGATATGAAACCAAAGGCCCAGTTTTGCAGCTTTCTATTCCTGTATAGTTTTCATAATCTACTACGCTTGATCCGTAATCGTGACTCCTAAATCTCCTAATTTTGAACCAATTCCAGATGAGAGATTTGCATCTGGATTGGCACCCCCAGAGGTAACGCTTATATAGAACTTGGAGGACTTTGGAGCCACGAACAGATTTAACGTGCACCGGCTCCCATTAACGTACACGGTCCCACAGCAGAGGCAGACGAGAGAGGATAAGAGGATGCACTCTCCCAAACAGTGACTTTGGTCGATGCTGCTTGGCTTTCGGTGATCTTACGAGAACCGAGCTTTACCGTTCGCGCCACTGCGGGACAAGACGATTTTATTTACTGCTCGTATCTTCCAAAACAGCAGTTAATATAAATTGATCACAGAATTCTCAACAGGCGGAGATACTCAGTTATTTTTTCATGCCAAAGTTTTATTTTCAGTGTAAAAGTTTTACAACTTCATAAACTTAGTAAAATTTAAAAGGCTGGAGACGTTCAAAAACAGATTTTTTACAAAGTTGCTATTCTTTACAATTTTGTATTAGAAAATAGACAATATCTATGAGAAGTATATAATTTTCTTTTTTTACAGATGTGAAAAAGTACATTTTAGTCGATAATTTTTATTTTTATGTTCTAATTTTTTATATATATTTACATGCTTAAATTGATGTAGTCTAACATATGTGTAAATATTTTTACTTCGGTATTGTTGAGTTACAAAGGGTTAAGGTTTGTTTCAGGATAAAAATCTGAAAATCAACATTTTGTCATTTTTTAATCAAAATGAGAGGTACGTAGTCCCTTGAACTTGGATTATATCTATTTTTATTATTTTATGACAATTCTATTTAATTAACAACATCACAAAGTTTTACAAAAATGCTCATACGATATGATTATGCACTATTAATGAACGAATTCTTTCTACATTTCATATTATTAACGCATCCTTTTTTAATGTATTTAAAATAAATAAGAATGATGAATATCATATAAATGATAAGAAAAATACAATAAAATATTGAGACGGGACTTTTCTTAAGTTATGACATGAGACATAATATGTTAGAAGAACACAAATGTACATCTAAAATATTTCAAATGAATTACGAAGAGTTTGTATTTTACGACGTGTTCTGCGATGTCTTGATGCATTTATCTCAAATACAAAAAAACATATGCGAAATGTTATGTTTTTTAAAAAGTTACTAATAATTAAAAATAAAATTAAGCTTTAAAAATTAAAAAAATTAAAAAAATTCTTTTTTCGCCGAGGAACATTAATTTTCCCAATAGGATATCTAAACTTTATCTTTGGTTATTTAATCGATCTAAAATATATTTCTCAAGCACATTATAAAAGTAAATATAAAAAGGAATAGAGCAATTTAAAACCATCATAATCCGCATTTCCCCCTTATGATGAAAAAAATATATAAATTATGAAATTTTTAATTTTAACGATTTACAGTTATAACCATCAGTTTATTTTTATATTTTTTATAAAATCAATGACAAGTAAAAATCAGGGAATTTAGGACGAACGTAAATTACTTTCATATTTCATTCTATGACAGGAACCAAAGTTAATATTTAGAGTTTTTTTCCAACCAAAGTTAATTTTCCCGACTTCGCATCGCCTTTTTTGCGGTATTTCATTTTGTATTTTCCAGTTATCACAGAAATTACAGCAATTGAAATCTAATAAAAGTTGGTACTACTTGATTAACCCGTCAACCAATTTCGCCAAATTATAGAAATCGCCAAATAAATCGCCAAATTATACAAATGGAAGGATGTTTACCATTCTAAAATTTTAAGTTTTGAAAATTATAAAATTCAAATAAAAAACACCACTAAATAATAGGGTTACTTTAATGATAACGTTCACTTCTGACTTAGCGACATAGCAAATATAAAATTTTATTTATTCAGATGATTTCGGACAAAAGAATACAAAGAATAGTTTACGTATTTAAATTCAGAATTATTAAATTAAACCATAAAGAAATAGATATTTTTAAGATATTGCATTTGTGAATAAAATGTAAGTATTTTAAACGTAATAAACGAATTTATTAAGGAGTATAATAAATATCAATAATAACGGAAGATTGTAAGAAATTAATGCTCTTTATTTAGTCAAAAAGCATAGACGGATATAACTATAAAATTCATGTAAACATTAGAATATTGAAATATATTGGATATATTGAATGATTTGAATATTAAACTAGTCGGATGTGCCAATCCCAAAACTTTCTTCTATCTCAGTCATGTTAATATTTCAAAATTCGCTATCACATCGCCAATAAAATCAATATTTTTCGTCATTCTGTTGTACGTCAGCTGCTTGCGAATCGTCGGGTTACAGGGATGCGAACAACCGATGTATACTAAACTACGAAAAGTCCTTCTGGCCTGAACCGACAGGAACAGATAGCCTCCCTACTCCTTGGTTTTACGATTTTAGCTAATTTTACTGGAAAACAGGAAGCTCAAATGCATGGAACATAAATAAAGACGATTCAATACCAGTTTTAGTCAACATTGAATTTGAATGAGGATATCGCCAAATTAGTCCTCTGTAGCCAAGTTGGCTTCATTTATGGTAACTTATGTTGGTCGCCAAATTTGGTGAAATTCCGCCAACTGTCGCCAAGTTTGGCGAGAATTCGACGTTGGCGAATATAAATATATAGTGATAAGCATGTAATAGGATGAATGGTTACAACAATGAAAGGAAATTTGCCGAAATCATGTTAACTAAAACTCATAAATTAAACCCGTTTATGGATGAAATTCCGTTGTCTTGTTTGAAAATGTCAGCCACCCTAAAATTTCAAACAGCTATATCTCAGCTATTTTTCAAGATAGAGGCAAAACAAAAATTGCTCCGGATTCTCCGGATCAAGGCCGAACATTTAACATAAAAAATTTCTAGGATTTCTAATTTTTTTGAATTTGCACATTTTTTGAATTTGAAATCTTTAAATGGCTACACAGCGCCCCCTTTCGTCGAAATATCCCCAAATTCTAATAGAACCTGCTTGCCATAGCCAAAAACATAGAAAAAAATGTGGTTCAATTTGAAGTATAACTTTATACACTTTTCGATGATACAATAGTGAAAATGGAACAAAAATATCGATCACAGCGCCCCCTTTTTTCGAAATATCTTCCAAATTCTGATAGAACCTGCTTGCCATAGCCAAAAACCTAGAAGAAAAATGTGGTTCAATTTGAAGCATAACTTCATACACTTTTAGATGGTACAATAGTGAAAATGGAACAAAAATATCGATCACAGCGCCCCCTTTCGTCGAAATATCCCCAAATTCTGATTGAACCTGCTTGCCATAGCCAAAAACCTAGACAAAAAATGTGGTTCAATTTGAAGCATAACTTCATACACTTTTAGATGGTACAATAGTGAAAATGGAACAAAAATATCGATCACAGCGCCCCCTTTCGTCGAAATATCCCCAAATTCTGATAGAACCTGCTTGCCATAGCCAAAAACCTAGAAAAAAAATGTCGTTCAATTTGAAGCATAACTTCATACACTTTTAGATGGTACAATGAAGACGGACAGACGGACAGACGGACGGACGGACGGACGGACGGACAGACAGACATTTTGTAAAAACATGTTTTTCGGAATCTCTGACCCCTAAAACGTGTAAATCCGTCAAAAACCGGAATTCGAAAAAAATTTCGATTACAATACTTTCTTCTATTTTAGATAGAAGAAAGTAAAAAATGTGGTTAAATTTGAAGCATAACTTCATACACTTTTAGATGGTACAATAGTGAAAATGGAGCAAAAATATCGATCACAGCGCCCCCTTTCGTCGAAATATCCCCAAATTCTGATAGAACCTGCTTGCCATAGCCAAAAACCTAGAAAAAAAATGTGGTTCAATTTGAAGCATAACTTCATACACTTTTAGATGGTACAATAGTGAAAATGGAACAAAAATATCGATCACAGCGCCCCCTTTCGTCGAAATATCCCCAAATTCTGACAGAACCTGCTTGCCATAGCCAAAAACCTAGAAAAAAAATGTCGTTCAATTTGAAGCATAACTTCATACACTTTTAGATGGTACAATGAAGACGGACAGACGGACAGACGGACGGACGGACAGACAGACATTTTGTAAAAACATGTTTTTCGGAATCTCTGACCCCTAAAACGTGTAAATCCGTCAAAAACCGGAAGTCGAAAAAAATTTCGATTACAATACTTTCTTCTATTATAGATAGAAGAAAGTAAAAAGAAGTTTTTTTTAAATCTTACAGCGTCATTGCTTATCTGTTTGCAAATAAAGTTTCATATCATGCCCATTAATGCATTTTGTTAAATTTTATGTCAGAATCCCATACCTTTGAAAATAATTTATCACTTCAAGTTCTATAGAAGGAAGGTGCAGGATCTTTATATTATTTTCTCAAAATGCGAGATAAAGCCGAGAAATAGAAATCATGAAAAAATCTTCACAAAACAAAAAAAAAATCTTTCATCCATAAAATAATTAAAAATGGAATACGTATACCATGTGATAGCCTGTAATCAAACATATTATCATGCTTTTTATGGTTTTATACTATAGTTAATAAATAGTTTATCTTAGTTATCGCTTTTGACTGATGGATAAATATTCGTGACGTCAGTTGAAAACTAATATATTATATATTTTTTTCTCCTTTAATATCATGAGGTAATCATTTATTGACATAAGTTTTATTTTGGATAACAAAAAGAACAAATAAATTAGTAAAACATTAATAAAAATATAAATTAAACGTCGAATTAAAAATCACTTGATGACATTACGAAACACATGTAACGGGTTTAATATCAGGTGAATGTCATATTTACGATCATACATTATTGGCATTTAAATTTACTGTTTGGCGATAGAGTTTTGGTCGACGATATAATCAAGTATTGCCTAAAAATTTTTTTTAAATCGTGCATTTGGAGTCTAAAACAAGTAAAATAAATTAAAAAAAAAAAAGTAACTTTCCAACTATACATCTTTGGTTGGCAATACTTTTGTCGTTTAAATCTCCGAAAATATCTAGAAGGATTCAATATTAAAAAAATATACATTAAAATTAATTAAAATTTAAATAAGACATTACATTAATTGAGGATAATAAATTGAAAAGGCATCTGCTATTACATAACCTTAAAATTATATATCGTTTCAAAAATGCTGTGCTCAAAAATGTCTTTGAAATGAAGATTTATAATATTATATGAGGCGTATTCAAATGAAAGTGATTCGAGGTGTGTATCCATGAGATGCGTAGGGACAGAAATGAGACAGATACATAGATAGAAACAACAATATTTAATGAGTGAAATGCATACAAAGTTTGTTAAAAAAAATCACCCATGGCGTTTAGGCAGGCGTCCCATTGCTTAGGATGGTTACAAATTCCGTCCGCGAAGAATGATGTCGTTGATCATGGAACCAGTTCAGTACTGCAGCCTTTACGTTCTTGTCGGAGTGAAATCGGTGACCTTTTAAGCTTTTCTTCAGCGGTCCAAAGATGTGATACCGATCTTTGAAGGCGACAGATGTGAAGGCGAAAGATCTGGACTGCCATGTGGATGTTCCAGGACTTCCACCGTTTTAGGGCCAGTGCCTCGGCACACACCTTGGCGACACAGCCAGAATTCTGCGATGAATATCCACCGGCTTACACCCTTACAGTGTTAAAAACTTAATTACAGCTCCCTGATCCGTTTTGGACGCGGTTGCATCCACACCAGCCATTTTTAACTCAATGCCACGTCCTTACGAATTAAGTTATCACAAATCTTCTTGAGCAAGCGCACGCGAGGTACATACACCTTCACTATGACGTTTGTTTCACGAAAATACATTGAAAACTGTTGGCATGCGACGCTTCAAATCTCTTCCATTTGAACACGCCTTGTATATCTATATATTTAAAACGACGCATTCTGTCAAATCCACATGAAAATCGTCTCTTTGCGCATGCGTCAACGTTTTTTTGAAGGCTTCTACCCTCAGAAATGGGAAACCATATTGATTAACCCAACCCTCACCTGTTTAGTCTGGGGATATTGAAAAGGGTGATTGAAAACAGATGAAGTCGTACCATTGCATTGAAAGCATAGACCTTCTAATATATTTTTGCTCTGAGGTTGAAAGCTAAAACATTTTTCTAAAATAACTCTTGTTTTCACTACTAAATATGTATATTGTTTTTCGCAAAATTTTAAAGAGAGTTTGGATGCAGTTATATTTATTACCGATTTAGATGTCACAGAGTTCGGAAGATGAGAACTACATTTTTTTTTAATTGCTATGCCAAAGAATCCAACGCGAAAACAAACAAACAAACAAAAAAGTGAGAAGAAAACATTTTTCTAATACAACTAGATAACAATATTTTTTCACGAAATTTTTACACGGGCTGTAAAACCATTTTATTTATCACCAATAAAGAGTTCAAATGGTTCGGACAAAAAGAACATTTTATTTTAAAACTATGAAACGATCCTACGTAAATAAGAAAATGAGCTCTTTTATCACTAAATATCTATATGTTTTCGCGAATTTTTCAGTTTAATATATAATTTCATACAAAATCGGGTTAAAGATATAAAATAATAAAAAGTTGATTTTTTAAAATTTATTATAAAGGGTCGGGGCAACGTCGAGCGGGGGTCAGCTAGATCTAAATTGAAATTGAAAGCAAGTGGTTACCCAAGTAGCACAGTTTCGTTTTTAAATCGTTGAAAAAACGACAACGGGTGTCGTTGAAACAACGTTATTCGTTGACGTTATAAATTCGAAAATATGTCTCGTTGATTCGATTATTTTTCAACGGTAAATATAGCTGTATTTTCAACGCAATAACGACCGTCTTAAAAACGTTGTTCAAGGTCGCAATACTGACGTTTGTTATACTATTTTTCGACGCATTTTAGTGCCATAAAAAAACTTATAAAATATTAATATGTCCGCAATATGTCTTGTTTGTTTTACTTTTTTTCAACGACATTTTAATGCCGTTAAAAGCTTTTAAAAACAGGAATATGTCCGCAATATTGTCCTGTTAGTGTTACCTTTTTTTCAACGGCATTTTAATGCCGTAAAAAACGTTTAAAAATAAAGGGAAAACAGTAAATATAAAATTGACTTTTTCGGTGAATATTCTTTTCTTTCATTTTTTAATTATAAACAGCAAAATTTCATTTTTCTTAAAGACCTGTTTGTTAAAAAATCTTTTAGAATTTTCGCTTCCTGAAAAAAAGATTAATTATTTTTATCAATCAGTTTTCCCACACTATTTTTTTTCTTTTAGTAAACATAAAAGAAATAATAATACTGTTTTTTAAACGTTTTATTTATTAAAATCTAAAGAAAAAGCTTTTAAAATATCTCTAAAGATATATAACTTTATTATAATTACTTTTTAAATTTCCATTCTTCAGTAACTTTTTGTTTTTAAAATATCAACATTTAACTTATAATTTTTTTTATTTCTATTAATTTTCTAATTTTCACTTTTAATTTTTATCATTATTTAATTATAAATATAATATCGCACTTTCTAAATACTTATAGTAATGTATAAATAATATACAGTCGCATTTTATTTCTAACTTTTCTTCCATGCTTTTATTAATTGTATTTATTGACAGATCCTTTGATCCAGTTTGAATTAAAAATATGAATTATTAATTAATGCTCTGAAAGACCCCCCCCCCCCCCCCAAAAAAAAAAAAAAAAAAAAAAAAAAAAAAAAGCATTTAATCTGAAAAATGGCTTCTGCAATAAAACTATCTGCATTAAGAGAAAGATCCAATTTCAAAATTAATACAATCCTTATTAAAATAGTTTTGGAATAATAATATAATGGTATTATTATTCCAAAGCACACAAATTTGTTACAAACCCATGTGATGCATTAATTTAGAGTTCATGTTTTTTTCTTAAACGTGTCATTTTTAACTATTAATAATTAGCTTTTAATGTGAGAGATTTTTTAAAAAAGAGTAGCAGATAAGTATTTTAATATTATATTTAAAGTGGTTTTTTTCTTTTCTTTTTCTTCTCATATATTCTTATTTCCATGTATTCATTCGAGGTATATTTTTTACATGAAATCAATCTTAGAGGCCACATTAGTCACTTTACCTTTCCATTTCAATATTTCCCAAAATCGTAAAATTAATTTCACTTGTAAAATTCTACCACGAAGATTATTTTTTGTTCAGAGTGGTTAGCTAAATAAGTGGCTTGTGACCAGCAATCTTTATATAGTCATGTCTTTTTCCCTTTCACAAAGAGGGACAAAAAAGCAATAGAAAAATTTACCTACCTGTTTCAAATTTTAAGCAGTTTAATTACAAAACTGAGTATTTTAGTTAAATTAGTGCTTTTCTGTCTCACTTGAAATAATAAATATCCTAGGATAAGAAAAAAAAAAGATGTGTGCACAATTTTAGTTAACAATCAAGAAAAGCCCACTTAGAAATATGTATATTTTAAAATGCAATATGTAATAAAAAAAAAATTAATTTCGTTAACTTTGATAAAAAGTTACTTCATTCTACTAAACATGTGCTTATTTTAATTGCTAAAAGGCATAAAACAAAAACTTTATAAACAGTAAAATAAGTTTTATTAGATTGTTGACATGTTTCGGCTCGATCAGAGCCATTATCAAAACAAATAAGAATATTCTATAATTGCACAATCTATAAAGTTATTGGAAATGGCACCACTTAATTTTTCACATACTCTTTGACATTATGCATATTAATTTTCAGGTAGATTTCATAAGAAATACTACCTATTTATTACATTCTCCTTCATGTCGGAATTTCTGGAAAATTTTTGAAGATCTACACCGATCATGACTCCTAGAACCTAAAACCACACCCAGTGCAAAACTTCATCTATCTATCTATATCACTTTTTTATGGACACGATAACTTCAATAATGCTGCAAAAATCTCTTCCAAGCTGACACATAAAATCTCGGTCAAGTTCGTTAATAGGCAAAATCGAAACAAGGGAGGGCTTCTTGTGAAAACAGAAAAAAAACCCATAACTTCTTAATTATGATACGTATCGAATCCTTTTAAGTTATTATTACTTCTAGGAAAGGGGCTAAAAATTTATGTATGACAAATTTTTGATATCATTAAAAATGGCCTCAAGGGGAGGGGGGGGGGAGAAATACGGGTTAAAAAAAATCATAACTTTGTCAATTCACAAGATATCAAATATGGTTAAATTTATTATAAATCCTCTTAATATTATCTACAATTTTTATACTGACAAGTTTTTTATAGAACCAACCTTTACAACTTAAAAGTAAATAAATAAAATCTCTGCCTGCAGGCACAGGTAAATTTCGAATTTCAAAGTGAGCGGTCCTAACTGCTGAATCATGGCAAAAAGGTCATGTCTTTTGCAATTCGCAATAAACAGGCACCCCAAGGTCTGAGTCTTCGAAATCTACCTGTGCCTGTAGGCCGAGCTGTCAGGGATTTTTAATTTTTACTTGGGTGTTTATTTCCATATTTGTAGAATAGGAATGTAAATATGGAAATAAACAGCTAAGTAAAAATAATTTTCGAAATATGAAAAAAAAAAAAAAAACTGTTCGAAAAAAATTGCTGCATGAAATATGTAGAAATTGTCCAAAAAAAATCTGAATATTCCGTTATAAACATATTTAAATTTTGTTATAAAAATATATTGTTATATTTGGTTTGCCTTCACACTCTGCAATTAAACTCAAAGTTTGGAAATTTGTCAAAACATGCATGAAATTGTTGAGAAAATCTGAATATTTCATTAAACAATTTTTTTTTCCTTAAAAATAAAACTTTTTCATAATAACCTCCACTACTGGTTTATTGCATAGCTACAAATAAAACAAAATATATATCTTAGGAAAAATTTTACTTTTTATTTAATTCAGACTGTTCGATTCTCACCACCTTTCTAAAATAGTGTAATTGGCCTTATTCTCTCATTATTTAATCTCTTATGACAATCAAGCAATCTGAATTTTAAAAGTACTACTGGCAACACTGATTGGAAATATGAAATAATAAAATTTTAAACAAGAAAAAGAAAAAGCAAAAAATTTGATAAGTTAAAAAAATAATTGTACACTGCAATCCCATCACTCTGCCAGCAAAAGTTGCTAAAATCGCTATGCATAGTTTATTCTTCTTATAAAACTTTTTTATACTTGCATATAATTATGTATACATAAAAAAATACTTACCTATAAACTAATTATATGTCGCAACTCAAGATCTTGGAATACCTTAATCATTGAAATATGTAATTTCATTTTTTAAATCAAAATTTTATAAAATCTTAGTTTTTTAAATCTGTATTAATTATCCTCGAGATCCACACTAACAAGGAATGATTAATAAAAAGTGCTTTATTATTAAAAAGGATTTTTAAAAGCAAAGTTTGAGTTATATGAGAGACTGTTAATAAATGATGACTTTTGACATTATTCACCAATAAAATAAGCACTTTTTATTACAGTAGAATATTTTAATGAAAACATTATATTGAATATTTTCAAAGTCAATTAAATGAAATTTGAATATATTTACATATTTCAATTATATAAAATATTTAAAACTGAAAAAAAAATAGTAAAGAATTTTTTTTTTAGTACATATGAAAAGACAACATAGTTTAAATCGACAATTTATCATATATTCTAATACGAGCAAATCTTGTGGGTGGTTATATATATATATATATATATATATATATATATATATGCAAAAATTATCTTAAAAACGGCTCTAACGATTTTGACGAAATTTCGTATCCTACCGTTTTGGGGCACCAGAAAACCATTGGGCTAGGTCACATGCTCGAGAAAATTCGATTAGTGGGTCATTTTGGGTCATGGTCTAGCTAATTGTATCTAAAAAACGGTTTAAACGATTTTGACGAAATTTTGTATCCGACCATTTTCGGGCATGAGAAGTCAATTGGGCTGGGTCACATGTTCGAGAACTTTCGATTAGTGGGTCATTTTTGGGTCAACGCGGGTCAAATTAATTTTATCTAAAAAACGGCTCTAACGATTTTGATTAAATTTTGTGTCCTACGAGTTTCGAGCACGATAAAAGCATTGGGCTAGGTCGCATGTCCGAGAAAATTCGATTAGTGAGTCATTTCTGGGTCATTGTGGGTCAAGATCTAAAAAGCGGCCCAATTTACACTAAATTTTGCATCCAATGGTTTCCGGGCACGAGAAGACTGTTGGGCTAGGTCACATGTTCGAGAAAATTCAATTAGTGGGTCATTTTGGGTCATGGTCAAGCTAATTGTATCTAAAAAACGGTCCAAACGATTTTGACGAAATTTTGTATCCGACTATTTTCGGGCACGAAAAAACTATTGGGCTGGGTCACATGTTCGAGAACTTTTGATTAGGGGTCATTTTTGGGTCAAAGCGGGTCAAATTAATTTTATCTAAAGAACGGCTCTAACGATTTTGATTAAATTTTGTATTTTACGAGTTTCGGGCACGCGAAAATCATTAGACTAGGTCACATGTTCGAGAAAATTCGATTAGTGGGTCATTTCTGGGTCATTGTGGGTCAATATCTAAAAAGCGGCTCAATTTACACTAAATTTTGCATCCTATGGTTTTCCGGCACGAGAAGACTGTTGGGCTAAGTCACATGTTGGAGAAAATTCAATTAGTGGGTCATTTTGGTCATGGGTCATGATATTTGAACTCAAATTTAATTTTGACCGAGCATAGCTCGGTCTTCCATGCTCGTTTTAAATATAACAAACAAGTTACAAGAAAATAATCTACAAAATTTTCAGTGTTTTGTCAGGATATACTTCTTTTTAAATGCTGCAAATATACTCTGAGGATTGCTACCCAGTCTTTGTGAAAGAATTCACCTAATTTAGCCTGATCTGCATCTGAAAAGAAAAAAGATTACGATGAATTATAATATAATGAATAGGCAAGGATGGGATACTGAATAAATATACTCCACACTGGCAAGTGAGTGATGGTGAACCGTATTTTTGTGTGTACGTGCCGAGATACACAAACAATTAACTAACAACCAGGGGTGCCATTTCAGAATTTTCTTGGGAGGAGGGCTATAACCCCCACTTCAAACGCGAAATGTTTACTGAATCAAAGATACAAAAGAAGTAAAAACTTTGAATATGAAACTGCAAAAAAGCTATGAAAAATTTTGTCTTAGCAGGTATAATTTCATGATATTGACAATGAAAGTGTTCCATGATAGACAGCTTTTGTTATCTTTGTTAAGGGTAGCCTCTAAGACTGTTAAACCATTCTTTTTAAATTGCACCTCTGAAGAGCATTGATGTGTTACAATAAAGCTTGTGAAAACGAAACCTGTCAATAACAGAATTCTTCTCAACTGGAAAAAAGTTTCGATGAAAAAGCACCATACAATTATACCTGCTAAGATGGAGAACTGTCTAAAATTGAGCCTTTTTCCAGCCCCTTTCGATATATTCTCTGCAGTTTTTTACTGCAGGGATGCCATTTCAAGAGTTTCTCGCAAGAGAGGGGGGGGGGACTTTTCTTTGAGGGACATGGTTTGAAATAGCATGCAGAATTGTGCAAATCGTCCACAAAATAAGAAAATCTTGCAAAATAAAAAATTCTGTGCAGGATTTCCCCCTCTTAACTTCTTTCACAGACTGGGAATATTTTTTTAATTTTCGTAAAAATCCGTGTATTTTTTATGGAATTACACAAAATTAGCTAATTTGTCAATTGATCATGGAAAAAATAGCGAATTTTGCCAATTGTTAGCTGCAAAAATTACTAATTTTCTCAAACTGCTGTGGAAACATATATTGCGAATTTCGCTGAAGATCGCGGAAATAAACATCAATTTTTGTCAATCGGTCGCGGGAAAATAAAAACTCAAATTACAACATTTATTCGCGAAAAAAAAAAGGTCAAACTTTTCCATCTGTAGCGAAAAAAAATCGCAAATTTTGTCAAAAGATTTTTTTTTAAATCATGAATTTTGTATAAATATCACAGAAAAAAATTACGAATTTCGACCAAAGGTTCCACAACAAATCACGAATTTAGTCAAACAATCACACAAAAAAAGTTTGAGAATTTCATCAAACATAATCGCAAATTTTGTCAGTCAGTTTCAAAAAAAGAAATCTTGAACTTCAACACACGATCATAGAAAAGAATCCCGAATTTCGTCAAAAGATAGCAGAAAACAAATAGCGAATTTCGTAAATCTGTCACAAAAATATATCTTAAATTTCGACAAATGGTTGCAGAAAAAAAAAATCAGTTTCGCCAAGCGGTTGCAGAAAAAATCGGGAATTTCGGAAAATGATCAAGAAAAACAAATGATTTCCATGAAATCATCATGAAAAAAATATCCTGTATTTTGTCAAATGGTCTATTCAACATTTTAATTTCCCTTGTTTTTGTGTTTTATTAATCGCTTCATAGGTTGCCCCCCCTCCATAGGTAAAAATTAAGTCTTTTATTCACTGGCCAACTGCCACTACATGGATTTCTTTTTACCTGCCAGTGTTTTTCAGCAGTGGCCAATAACAAATTTACAAATACTTAATAAAAAAATTGCGAAATTTGTAAAACAATTGTGGAATAAACAGCGAAATTCATCAAATGGTGTCGGGAAAGAAATCAGGCATTGCAGGAAAAAAAATTAATTTTGTCGTGAAAAAATTTAAGAAAATCAGCGTCGAACGGCAGCGGAAATAGAGTGCGAAATTTTTCGAACACCAACGGAAAGAAAGTGCACAATTTGTTCGTTCATGGAAAAAATCATGAAATTTGTTAATCGACAGTCGATAAATCACGAAATTCGTCAATCGATAATGGAAAAATCACAAAATTCATTAATCGATAGTGGAAAAATCACAAAATTCATCAACTGGTTTCGGGGGGAAAAATTTTCGAATATCGTTTCGAGAAAAAAAAAATCACAATCTGTCAAATAATATTTTGCAAAAAATCGTGAAATTCACCAAATGGTTTCAAAATTTGTCGAGCGACAGCGGGGAAAAATCTTTTTCTATTCAATTATCGCAATTGGCAAGTCTGACTATTAAGTTTGACCAGTGATAGCAATAAAGTCAATCGCCAAATTTTCAGTATTACTCGCCCATTGGCAAGTGCTAATTTTGTGCTATAGCACCCCCACCGCCCCCCTAGTTTTGGACTACCAGAGCGAACCTTCGCTGTTTTGGGCCGATTCCGTATGGCAACATTATAACATGCAAAACATTTAATTAAACAGTTATTGCAGCATATGTTAATCAAATTGTTCTCTTTAATACTTTAAATGACTAAGAACAAAAATCAAAATGTAATTTTTCTGTATATTAAATTTTTATAAAATTTGTATTCAGAAAGGATTCCTGCAGCATTTTTTTTTTTTTTTTTACTTTTTTTTTTTTTTAAGTTGATATATAGATAACCCACGTTAAATTTGCACCATGCAAAAATAATTGCATTATTTGTATGTGCTAAGCAATATTTAATTTATTATACAAAAAATAAATCCACATAAATAACAGTTATCAGAATTTTTTTCAAAAGCCAGAAAAGTTGCTGTGCATTATTACATGCAACGCAGGTTTGCCATTCCTGTTTTAGGGTAATCTTTTAAAAAACATTGCAATCTATAAGAAATATTCTAGAAACTTTTATACATATTTATTAATTGGTCATATTTCATGTTTTTTTAAATTTCTGCAATATAAAATATAATAAACTTGGGGCATGGGAGGAGATTGTTTCTGGGTTTTCTCTAGTTTTTTTCTGCACATACATTCTACAAGATATGATTCGAGGTGATGACAATCTGACTTATTTATTATTGTGCCATTTAGCAGAGCCCCCTCCCTCCTTATTTTTTCAACATCCTTTGTATGAATCCCTGTTGCTGGATCAACAAATTTTTCTGACATGAATGCAACAATATTACAACATGAATTTTATTTTAAATTTGCACTGATCTCAGAAACAGTCAGAGCCATAAAAATAAAACCAGAAATCTATCTTTTTACTGAAAAGTAACATGTCTGATTTACCTCTATGGGAAATAGTAAAATCCCTTCTGAAATTAATGCAATATATAACTTTCTCGCAAATTTATAAAAAGATAAATACATTTTTCTAAGAAAATAAAGAGAATTGTCGAAATTGTAGGAAAAGCATAAAAACAGGGGGGGGGGGGTGTAAGCATAAAAGTATAAAAAAGGACTCAAAAGCATAAAACTTGGCACGTATGACAGTTACAAATGGTAGTCTAAAAACAAATAAATAAATTTCCAATACTGAGGCCTTTTTCCTTATAAATTTCTCGCCTTTACGGCATATTTTTATACAAAGATATTTCTTCAAATAACTCTCATAAATACTAAACTTTGAAAATATTTTCAAAGCTCACTCACAAAAAATTATACATAAAATCATTATACTCAGCCTTTTTCTGAAATATACCTTTTTTATACATTCAAAAAGTCCTTTTGTATCAAACAGCATTAAGAAATTCTTGTTGCTCATGCTGCTTTTGCCACGTCTTTCAATAAGGAAGATAGTCGGGAAAGTAGCCACTGAAAATTAAAAAAAATTCTTGATTATTTTTTTTTCTTTGTAAAAGAAAAGAGTTACATTGACTGAAATTACTTATCCATTAGGGTGGGTCGAAAAAACTGAAATTTATATAATCGAATGGTAATAGTGCAGGAAAGTTGCCATTGGTAATAAGGAATAAATTCACAAAATATTACACCAAATGGTCAATATCTTTTACCGCCGCAGGGGGACCAAAAAAAAAAAATCGATTTTTTTTTTTTTAAATTTACAGTATCTAACCATACCAATACAATTTCTAATAGAATGCAACAGCTACATCAAGATGTTAGTAATGTTCCAGTAAAATGTCATTATGGTGAAATCATTTCTCTTACCGCCGCAGGGGCGGTCAAAATTTTGAAAAAACGGCAAAAATTTCAAATTTTCGTTTTTTCTAATTTTTTTTAATTTTTATTATATGTCTACAATTAAATAAATTTACTTTATAGCTAGTAATAACTTATAACTGTCTAGTAATTTTTATCATGGGTATTGCCAACCAGGGGCGAGAGGAGCCCGCCCCTCCTAAATTTGAGAGAAAGGGGCTTTTTGCAGGGATTTTGGGGATTTTCCGGAACTTTTTTGTGATTTATTTTGGTAGGGGGAGAATTCCAAATTCCCCCTCATTTTTCACTTTTGCCTCCCCTCCCAACAAAAAATCCCTGAAGAGTTCCGGAAAATCCCCAAAATCCCTTCAAAAAGCCCATTTCTCTCAAATTTAGGGGGGACGGGCCCCTCTCGCCCCTGATTGGCAATGCCCATGATCAAAATTACTAGACATTTATAAGTTATTACTAACTATAATTGAAATTTCTTTAATTGTAGACATATAATAAAAAATAAAAAATTTAAAAAACAAAATTTTTTGCCGCTTTTTTTCGAAATTTTGACTGCACTTGCAGCGGTAAGAGAAATGATTTCACCATAATGACATTTTGCTGGAACATTACTAACATCTTGATGTAGCTGTTGCATTCTATTAGAAATTGTATTGGTATGGTTGGATAATTTAAATTAAAAATTTTTTTTTTTCGATTTTTTAAAAGTTTGCCCCCCTTGCGGCGGTAAAAGATATTAACCATTTGGTGTAATATTTTGTGAATTTATTCCTTATTACCAATGGCAACTTTCCCGCACAATTAGGCTTCGATTATAAAAATTTCGGTTTTTTCGACCCACCCTATTATCCATGTGTTATTTTAATGCTAACTTTATACTATTTGTTAGTTTGGTATGTTTCCATTATTCCGTCAAAATAATGAATTTTGTCGATCATGCACAGAAAAATGATGAATTTTGACGATCGGCTACGTAAAAAAATTTCGTCATTCGGGAGTGTAAAATTCCTGAATTTCGTCGATAGTGTGTGTAAAATCATGAATTTTGTCAATTGTGCACGGAAAAATAATGAATTTTGTTGATCGTGTGCAGAAAAATAATTAATTTTGTCGATCGTGCACAGAAAAATGATGAATTTTGTCGATCGGCTACGTAAAAAAAATTCGTCATTCGGGAGTGTAAAACTCCTGAATTTCGTCGATCAAATACGTAAAAATCCTGAATTTCGTCATTCGGCAGTGTAAAAATCCTGAATTTCGTCGATCAAATGCATAAAAATCATGAATTTTGTCGATCGGCGCATAAAAATAATGAATTTTATCAATTGCCACATAAAAATCATGAATTTCGTCAATTATGCATGGAAAATCATAAATTTCTTCGAACAGGCGCATATAAGCCATGAATTTCTTCGAACGGGTGCAAAAAAATTATGAATTTTGTCGAATGGATGCTGAAAAATCTTGAAATTTAGGGGAAAATGGTAATTGGGAAATCCTGCATTTGGCCAGTTCTTTCCACATTTTTAATCTAAAGGTGAAAATAAGGAATTTGGCTTAGTAGCCACTGGCCGGTAGGTTGAATTTTTTTAGTAGCCAGTTAGTGGCGAGTGAGAATAATTTCTTTAGTAGCCAGTAAGTACATTTATGTCATTGAATAATTAATTTAATAAATATATAATTAGTTTACAGTAAAGCAATTTATGTACTAAATAAAAATATTTTAATTTATATTGCTTTGAATAAACTTGAGATACTAATTTCCAATTTATTTAAAAATTTAAAATATGATAACAGCAAAGTTATACACAACATGCTTATGTAGCTAACTAAATAAGTCTCACTAAGCTTAGGTATTTGCGTGTCTAACTACATAAGTACCTTTTACTAAAAAAAATATTTGTCTAGAATTAAGATCTGACAATAATAAAATAGGTATGTTTATACTAGGGATGCACAACCTGTGGCCGGCAGACCAAAAGCAGCCTGCAATGACCCTAAATGCCAACATCTCCAAAAATTTAAAATTTTACCAATTTGTCGCGAAAAAATTTTCAAATTTTGTCCATAGGTCGCATAAAAACATCATGAATTTAGCCGATCGGACACGAAAAATCGTGAATTTCACCGATCGGGTGCATAAAAATCGCGAATTCCGATGATCGGGAGTCTAAAAATTGCGAATTTCGCCGATCGGGCTCTTAAAAAACGCGAATGTCGCGGATCGGGAGCGTAAAAATTGTGAATTTAGCTGATCGGGCATGTAAAAATCGTGAATTTAGCTGATCAGCGGGTTGGGTTGGGTTGATTATTGACGGCCAATTATCGACACTAGGGATATAGGCCCGGGGGGAGTGCCCTTCGTGGGGGGTCTTTCTAAAGGAACCTAATCCGTATTTACGCATGGAGAAAATCCACGGCTCGAAAGAAAACCACGAAAACTCCGAGCGATTAGGCCGACGGGCGCGATTGGGATCGAACCCAGCACCTCCCGTCTACCAGCTTCGAGAGCACAACCTCTCAGCCACTGGTGGGGCAGCTGATCAGCGGGTAATAATCACAAATTTCGTCGATGGGACACGTAAAAATCGTAAATTTAACCGATGGAACAAGTAAAAATCGTAAATTTAGTCTATCAGGCACGTAAAAAATGTGAATTTTGTCAAGCGGGCGTGCAAAAATCGTTAATTTCACCGATCAGGCATGCAAAAATTGTGAATTTCGCCGATCGGGCACATAAAAATCGCAAATTTAGCTGATAAGGCGCATAAAAATCACGAATTTAATGTGCTTATTTTCACCTTTAGGTTAATCGCCAGTTTTTAAAGTTTAATCGACGAGTGTCGACTGGCAAGTGCTTATTTTCACCATTAGTGCATATCATCATAATTTTTTCCCTCCCTAATATCGCAGGTTTTTTTTTTTTTTTTTTTTTTTTTTTAAGAAAACCGGAAATTTGCAGATCTGCCGAAATGTAGCATCCATGTTAAATATCATTTTTTTTAATTATGGGCAATAGAAAAAAAGGAGTAAATATTGTGGAATTATGGAGGATTTGCAGATTTAAAAATAAATAAAAAGCTAAAATATGCCACTCGGCAGAAAAGGGGCATCTCTATAAAATACATGGCAACATAGACATAAAAAGTTAGTGACCAAAAGCAAAAAGTTTAGTCGCCAGTGAGTCTATCCCTACAATTGTAATTCTTCATTATGTAAAAGCCGTAAAAGCAAAATAAATAAATAAATGCACAATGCCTGGCCACTCTTTTTGACTCAATGTGCCGGCAGCCTTTACTGACACACCTTTTTGGTGTTTTCTTTTATGTTTTCATTTGCAAGGGGGAAAAAAGCAAAATACATCTGCCAGTTATAGAAAAACAATCAGAAAATGCATCACTTTTTTTACTGAGGGGCAAGAAGGGTGCAATTTTGTCGACCAAAGAGCAGGCAGGGTGCAGCACCCTACTGAAACTGACAGGGGAAAACTCTGGTCATATGCTGTATGATTTGACAATAAATCTTGGTTGCTTAGCGATTCATCTTTGGGGGGGGGGGGGGGGGCACTATAACATGAAAATACCCAATTTTTTCAAATAAAAAAAAATATGGTACTTTCAGAAAATATGAAACATTTTGCATTATTCAAGGAATTGTTAAAGCACGTAATAACACATTTTGATAGATTTCATTTATCGAAATGAGTAATGGTTAAAGAATTTCAGTTTTAATTTCATATCTTTTGGTTAATTGAACTTTTTATATACCTATCAATTCTTTTATATATATATATTTTTAAATAGTGCTACTATTTTAAAAATTTTGAATTTTAAAAAATTGCTTTTAAAAGGTACACAATAAATAAAATTTCAAAAATTGAAATTATTTAAAAAAAAAAAACTCAAGATGCATGTTTATGAATATAAACACACACAGGGTTGCCCCTTAGCACACTTCATGTTACAAAATATCAATTAATTTAAATTCAATAAACTTTATATAAAAATTATTATACAGCAAGCAACAATCATTTTCAAAAAACTAAATTGATATCATACACAAGCAGTGATGATCAGAGTTCTGAATATATACAAAATTGATGCACATGATTTATTAAAAGGACAATTCCACATAAAAGTTTCATTTTGAGGGGGAAATAAAATTTATAACATGTTTAATTTGAGTGTATGATTGGAAAGCTTGGTATTTTTATGTTGTATAATAAAATCCTAATACAAAGCCTTTGTAAATTACTATTTACAAACTAAGTTAAGAACCATTATTGTCTTTGTAAAGTCATAATGTTACGTCAGTTACACAATAAAAGTTATGTCAGTTACATGTGTAAATGCCATTTTTTTCTTTTTTATTGTTCAGAAATTAATTAAACAAGTTACTGTTAGAATTTTTCATTACTTAGTGTTGTTGAGAACATTAAATCACTTATTTTAACAAGATAGTTTTGATAATTTTTACACTTCAATGAAGGCAGAAAAAATGTTTGTCTATTTTACGTTACATCAGTTACAGGATTTTGAATTACAATTTTTGTGATTAAAAGACAGATTGAAATAATCTGCAGGTATTTGGGTATTAAGTCCTTAGTAAGAAATATTTTGAATTGTAAAAAAAAAAATAAAATTCTAGCTTAATTAAATTTTCTGCACAGTTTTGAAAACAAAATTCGATGATCAAGTGTTACGTCAGTTACGATGGAATTGACCAAAACAATCATTTATTTTACTTTAAATTATTCTTTAATTACAATCTGATTAAAATTAAAACATTCTAAAAATATAATACATTACAAATATTATAAATAAAAATAACAAGACTTGTGATTACTTACGTTTACTAGACAAAATAGTGCAAGAACAAACACAGCGCCAGCAAGAAGGGAATCAATGGCGGCTTATTATTATTTTCGTTCTTCTTGCCTGGTGGGATGGTTGGAAGGTTGCGCAGAAAGAAATTCCGATCACGCGGCGTCCAAATTGAGTTGAGGAGATACAACGTTGTTTCAACGAATTTTTCACTTAGGAAAAATATCTATTATATCGTTGAGCAATCACGCTTTCGGGCTAAAGTAAAGGAAAACATGAAACGATTAAAAAACCTATTTTAAAACGACGAGAAGAGTAACGGAAATATCGTGACCATGAAACAACGTTTTTTAAAAGTCTTTTCTATGACGAATTAAATTTCCAATTTCTTTAGTCTAAAATATTGCGATATAAAGTATATTTTTCAACGGACATAAAACAACGTAACCAATTTTCAACAGTTCTGACTTATTTTCAGCGCTATAAAAACGTCTGGTGCTACCTGGGTAATGAATAGTGCTAAAAATCAGAAAATCAGAAATAATCACTAAATATATTTGATTTTTAAAATCGTATTGAAGGACTACTTTTCCTTAATTAAACAAAATTTAGTTCCATTTTTTTTAAATCAACATAGTGTTTATTTTCAATGTTTTTATCCTTTAATGATACAATGATTTAAACCATGTCAACTGAATTGTTACGAAACCAAGAATTGAATCGTTAAAAAGACTATGCAGATTGAAAGAAATGCTTTTAAAAATGTACTTTGCTAATGGTCTTAATATTCGTAAAGCGTTTATTATATTAAGATTGGAAAACACTTATTCAACGGCAGGTAAAAAAAAATGCCATGTAACTAAAAGCTGTGTGCAGTTACAAATAGCAAATGCAAATATAGTACTTTTCAATGTTACAACGTACAAGTAAAATTCCGGAATTATTGGTCAGGGATTAAAAGATTTAATCTTAAACTAGATGGAACCCGTCACAACGTGATATATATATATATATATATATATCGGTAAATTAAGCTTCTTTAATATTTAAGAGGGTGAGAGTATGAAACAGCGTTTCAAAAATTTTATTTAAAAAGATTTTCTCCCAGTGAAATACAGTACTAATTTCAATGCAATCTCCAAACAAACAATCTATGAACAACTACAACTGTATAATGTAAAACAAATTGCTTTAGAAAAGTTTATATTTATAAAATAGTTTTAGACTTATAATTATTGTTAAAAAACTTGGCAAAGTTTGATTTAGATGGAATTTTCCTTATCTTAAGATAGAAAGCTACTTCATTAAGAAACAAGAACGAAAAATCATGCGTAAAGCATAGATTATGTAACACTTTCCAACGCTTCCAAAATAATTTTACAAATCATTACCGTTTAATAAACTGAAAGATAACATCTAAGTAAACAATTTGGGAAACGCATAACATACTTAAAAACACAATTTCAGGAATTTCCAACATATACAATATTTGGAAAAATATCCGAATACTTTTATTCAGCCCTGTATATGATCTATAGATTTGTATATATACTACATAGGATGCTAAATTTTAGTTCAGTTAGGAAACGCGTAGCACAGTTTAAAATTCTCCTTCTGGAGTTTCTGTCAATAAACGGAAATGTGATCACGAACTTTTGTGCTGCCCTGTATACGAAATACAGAATTTATACACACCAAGTAATAGCCAAAAAGTGAGTTAAATTTAAAATCGCGTTCAGCAACTTAAAACGCACTTCCAGAAATTATTGTTAACAGACAGTAGAGAATTGTTTTGTGTGTCCTGTAAATGAACGATGACTGCTATACACACAATATTTTGTAGTAAGCCTCTTGTAATGCACCTTAGTGATATATATAAATTTGAATGCGTTTAAAATATTGAAACATTATTTAATTAAACCGCAAACGATTTTTCTCCATAGACGTAATGTAACGGAATTCTTTTGACTGTCCCTGCAAAGTAACTATAAGTGCTATGCACACCCTATTCCATATTAAGCTTTTTGTACTGCACCTTAGTGATATATATCAATTACAATGTATTTGAAATTGTGTAACATCATTAAAATAAACCGCAAATGATTTTTTCCCATAGACCGTAATGTAACGGAATTCTTTTGAGTGTCCCTGTAAAAAAAACTAAACGCGCTACACACTTCCGTTGAAATAGGGAACATGCTATAGATAACGACAATAACATATAAAAATTGCAGGGCAATCTGAGCATATTTACGGGAGTTAGAGCACGGCCAGACGGCAGACGGCCAGACGGCCAGACAAACCGAAGTCATAAACACTTTTCAACTAGGTTGGAAAGTGTTAAAAAGGATTTGCGTATGTGCTTGACATAGCATCGGTACACAAGATGTTACTAGAAAACATCATTTGTAAAAAAAATTCATTTGAAAATTTTCTTTCTATGTAAGTGAAGGTATTTTTTTAATTAAAAATGATATATAAAACATACTCAAAATAACCTAGATACGACATATCGATATAGTACTCTCCTTCCTTTTTTCAACATCATACGCATGTTCCCTATGAATAAAAAAAAATAATAATAATTATCGTATTTATGCGCAATTTTTTCTAAACTTTTATTGATAAATAGTGGGATATGCATTATTATAAACGATACATTTCCAAAAACTACGTTAAATCATACATCTTTTGATTAAATAACGAGATCAAAACTTGTGGGATGGAGTTTTTATCAGTCTTTTCCTATCATTCTTCCAGAATTGTATGGAAGGCACTTTAACCCATTTTGGGCCAAAGGTGCGTAAACGCACCATTTCAATAAATATTTTTTTATTAACACTGTGACGTATATTTTTCGCTAATTTTATTTTTCTGCTGTTTTTAAGGGTTCTGGAGACATCTATAAAGTATTAGTAATTCAATTGAAGTAATCACTTTCTGTTGCGAAATTATCAAAATACGCTGGGTTTTTTTACTTGAAACAGTTATTGACAAATTCGACTTTTTGAAAATGTATAATTATTCCACTTGAGATTAATCATATGTTTTTTTAATGGAGTAAAGTTGCAAGTTCTGTAAATAAAGTAAAAATAAAGCAAATGCCATAAGAAAACTTAATTTTTTTTATTTAAATCTATACTAATATTATAAAGGAGTAAAGATTGTTTTTTTGTTTGTTTGTTTGTAGGGGGTAATCTCTGGAACTACCGAACCGATTTCAAAAGTGATGGTGGCAAATTGATTGTTACAACCTCTGCTCCAACATAGGCTATAATTTATGTCGGTGCCACTACCCCAGGGGGGGGGGTGCAGGAGCGAAAAACCTTCTAAAATTGCGAACTTTTCTATACTGAAGGAGCTAGAAATTTGAAATTTGGCGTTGTAGTTACTTATAAGATGTAAATTCTCTCTAAGAACAAAATAAAAAAAAATGGAAATTTAAAAGGGTGAAATGAGCGAAAAGCGTTCTAAAAACATTGTAAATTACAATTTCTATCTAATCTCTGGAACTACCGATCCGAATTCAAAAGTGATGTTGCAAATTGATGGTGACAACCCCTGCTCCAACATAGGCTATATTTTTTGTGGGTGCCACTATCCCCAGCGGGGGTGCAGTAGCGAAAAAGTTCTAAAATTACGATTTTGTTTATACTGAAGGAGCTAGAAATTTGAAATTTGGCATTGTTCTAACAAAATTCTAAATGGCACTGAAATCAAGAGTGATCAGTGTTTTTACAAAATTTTTTGTTAATTATGTTGTTTTGTCTATTAAAGCTGATTAATTAATAAATAAAATTTTATTACTTATGATTTTGATGTACTAAATTAGTATATGTAAAGCAAAAATTCGCCTTATTGTATCCTGCACAATATGTATGCTATTTCTGAGTGTTATTATTATTATTTTTTTTTATGGAATGTGATTTCTGAAAATAAACAATACTGCCAAGGTTGAATATATGATTTCTATTTGTGATTTTTTCAGAAAACGAATGCTAATCCTAGAGGTGGTAAACAATTTAACTACTTGGCAAATTATTGCAACTGTTCATCACATGACTATGAAGAAAGTAATGGAGCTAACACCAGCTATTGTTTATGCATGGCCGCAAAGAATCAAAAGATAGGTAATTATATTCTTTACACATTTTAGTAACATACTGTAAATTACACCAGGATTTCCAAACAACAAAACTACATGGCATATTTTTATATATTTAAGATTATTGTTTGGATAAAATGGTGTTAAAATAGTTTTTTTTTTCCAAGACAAAAGTTGAACTCTACTAGTAATGTTAACTTTGTTGTATTATTTGTTATCTCTGACAATTTTAATTGCTCATCTTTGTTTTTAACTCGCAATCTTAATTACTCGTTTTTGTTTTTAACCCTTTTATAAGTGTTAGCAGTCTGCCTGTTGTTGCAAACATATGTTTGGTGTATTTTTAAGATGCCAGTGGAAATTATTTCAGAAAATCCCTTTAATGCTAAATTAATTGATGCTTGTTGAGATAATGTAAATATTTAATAATTTAAGCATGATCAAATTTATTTCATTAAATTTAAAATTTATATTTATTTTGATGTTTTGTTCTGAGAGATTCTATAAACTAAAAAGCATAATATATTTTTTAAATAGTACTATATCTTGTATTTATATATTTTTTGTTATACCAACGTTATGCAAAAATGTACGCTAATGTGCCATTTATATTAACCCTGATCATCCAAGTGAGATTTTTATTGAAAACCCTGCCAAATACTGTGACTCACTATTTATTTAACATAAATCATTTTTGGTATTTTTTCGGTACTTTTGTGTTAGCCGGGCACCAACGATCACCAAAATTGTTTATTCTCGCCAACCTTTTTTTTTTTTTTTTTTTTTTTTTGACAATCTTTTAACATTAGCTAGTAACCGATATTTTAACATTGCAATGTAATATCTTAAAAAGCTTACTTAAAAATGGCTAAATTATAATCGTAATAAAATAAGTAAACACAAACACATCAACACAAATAACAAAATCTCAAGAATTGAATTGAAATTGAAATTCAACTCATTGAATTCAAATCATTTGGATTGAAAGGGTTGCAATTCAAATGATGCCTGAAACAAGATTTGGCGAGTTATCACTGGCACCCAGCTAACTTAAAAGTATTCTTTTCTGTTATACCAACACCATGCCAAAATGTATGTAAATAAGCCATTTATTTCAACCCTGACCGTGCAAAGGATTTTTATTGCAAACCATGCCAAACATTAAAATTTGCTAGTTATTGAACATGAATAATTTTTTTAATTAATATTATTTAATTAGGTTAGTTCCTATTTGACTCTACCATTTGGCGAAATTTTGCCAAATAGTCGATAGTCAGCCAGGTATAGCTCTTTTATTGTTGGAAAGGCTGAGCAATGATAATTTGTGTTACAATATGATAAATGTAAGTAAACAATTTAAAAAGCGCCGAATGGTGGAGTGAAATAGGATTATGCCATTTAATCGTAACCTTGCAAAAACATCTTAATTTGCTATTTTTCGATTACAAATAATTTTTTATTAAGTTATAACTTACATTTATCATTGGCGCTGAGATGGTTTTTACCATTATATTGGGGTTATACCAATGAAATTGTTTCAGGACTTTAGGTATATAAAAATAGTTTTTATTAAAAATTATCATAAATGTCTTCATTCAAAAAATGAAATGTTTACTTCAATGCTAAGAGACATTTACATGCATCATTCACATCAT
Source organism: Maratus michaelseni (assembly GCA_963931845.1). Classification (NCBI taxonomy): domain Eukaryota; kingdom Metazoa; phylum Arthropoda; class Arachnida; order Araneae; family Salticidae; genus Maratus; species Maratus michaelseni. The sequence goes on from OZ007587.1 coordinate 323,449,193, forward strand.
CATGACTGCAGTTTAAATTGAGTTTTGTTTCATTATTTTATTGTATAATATTTATTTGTTCTTTTAATTAAATATATATTGGTATTGATTTAATAAAATAATCCGTGAAAGTCTTTTCAAATGTGATATTTTAAATGCCTAATTCCATACCATCAATGTTATTATTATTATTATTTTTTTTTTCCAAATGATTCATTTCATGTGATTTTCATTTTACACATCAACTATTACACTTGGCGACAATGGTGTTGGTATAGTGGAAAAATACCTCATTTTTTTATTATTTAATAGTGTCTGCGAAAAATCTTAATTTGCTATTTTTGAAATTAAAAGACAGTTACATGTCTGCAGTTTAAATTGAGTTTTAAATTGTTATTTTATTTTAGAATATTTATTAGCTCTTGTATTTTAAGTATATGTATTTGTTTTGATTTAATACTAAAATAGTTCGTGAAAGTCTGAAATTTCCAAATGTTATATATTTTAAATGATCACTTTCGTACTAACAATGGTAAAAAAAAATATTTCAAATGTTTCATTTGGCACCAACTATTACATTAGCATTGGTATAACAGAAAAGTACCTTTTTGTTTTACTTTGCAGTCTTTAAAATGTTTCATTGTTGTAGTTTCAGAGCCTATTGGCTTATTTTAAAGCGTGTGGTTTGGTGCATGATTAACTTCATTGTTGCTGTTTGTAACTTGTATACAGTTTTAATAACCCTAAGCAATAGTCAGCAATTTATAACCTGTGATTGATTGATGGAAACCTTTTTAAATTAATATTTTAAGGTATAAGTTCTTAGAATATTAAAATTTTGAAAATCTTTTGCAAAGTAAAAAAAAAAAAAAAAAAACTAATGCAGCTTAACCCCTTTGGGATGAGCGACCGGTATAGGTGCTGAGGCTTGTGGTTTTCAGATCCTGCATGACCAGTATACATGCCTCACACTTGGAACATTTTGTTTTAAGACAGTTTAACATACAAAATTTTATCATAATCATATTAGAATTTGTATTAGGAAAGAGCCCATTTCCTTCTAACTAATATTATTATTACAGGATAATAATGCTGTGAATGATGTTCTGGCCAGGATAGATTATCTCTGTCTACTTGCAATTGCGGATATGAAGCAAGATACTTTGCTATTCTTACATTTTGACAGCATGATAGTGTTTAAAGAAAAATGTCCGATTATGGCAGTATTGTAGTTGATAACATGTATTGCAGTTTTTACATAGTTTGTGGCAGAATCAAGGCCTGCATTCTTAATCAGTCCTGTGGCTCTGAAAGATGAAATGTCATTAGCACCAATTTCAAAATGTAACCTTGTAAATGGTCTGTTAAAAAAAAAAAAAAAAAATCTCTCTCTCTATATATATATATTAGTTTTATTTGAAATAAATGTAATTTTTAGTATAAGTGTTTTTTATTTTTTCTGTTGTTTCTATTTTTTCATTATTATATTAGTAATGTTTAAAATTTTTTTAATTTTAAATATAGTAGTTTTTATTGTTAATGTCTGCAGTTTAATGTATTGGAGCAGATTAAATTTTATAATTTATTTTACTAAGTTTAAATTTTAAAGAAGATGTATTTATGATATATTTCCTCCAAATTGTCGATGAAATTTTTAATATTATAGCCTGCCACTGATGGATAAAAAATTGCAAACATTTTTTTTTCTCTGATTAATCATAACAAAATTTTGATTTCAAAAAAATATTTTTACAGGGTCCCTGCTGTCCTAAGAAAGTGCTTAATGTCTAATTTTTGTATTGCATTTCTAAGAAGCTTTATAAGTACTTACATTTCACAAGTCCCTATTTAATTCTTGAAACAGAATGCAGTTTTCAAGTAATCAGTTTGCTTCTGAGAGTTTATGTAGCACAGTGCCATCACTATATTTTTATTAAATATAATTTTAATCTTAATTACTTATAAATGTAAGCTAATTAGCAACTAAAGTTTTTAAAAAATATATAAAGACCTGATTTTAAAATTCTTTTATTTAAATCTAATAAATCCAACTTTTATTCACTCTGAACTCTGTAATCACTTTAGAAATTCATAAAGCTAGAGAATTGGTGTTTCTTTTAAACAGTTTAATAACAAATAATTTTTGCAGTTACATTGAAATTATTTTAAGATTTTTAATAAAGAAATTTGGTTAAAACAAAGTTTTGTAGGGAATATAACATAATGTGCCAATTTTATGTTTTTACGCCAAGAGTATTTAAAAACATTTTTATATAATGTAAATAATTTAAAAGGTTCAGATTCTCCTTTCTTTTTTCTTTTTGAAAGGAGGGGGGGGGTGAAAATTATTATATTCTAATTATGCCTGTATGAGATATTTTTGTGTGAACAATATTTATCTAATTAAAAAAAAAAAAAATGAAAATTTTCAAATTACTTTATTTTGATCTTTTTCAAGCAAGTTGTTGCTTTCGATAGGCTGTGTGTGACAGGTTTCACAGATTTATTGTTATTTTTATGTGTATTTTGCATATACAGTGATAGTGCTAATAATGATTTTCTAACTAAATAATTGAAAAAAAAAAGGGGGGGGGGATGGATTCTTGATTATAGATTATTCTGTTATATTTTCAAAGAAGGGTTTTAAAAGAATAAATGGAGGGTGGGGTAGGTATTGATAATTTGGTTTGAGGGAAAATAATAGCTATTTCTGTGTCGCATGGCACACTCAATTTACACTACCTATAAAATGGAGTTAATGGTTTAAAAATTCTAAGTCTGTGTAATCTATATATATATTTGTCTTACGTGGCGCGAAAATAGGGCTGAATTTGTAGCGTATTGTTTGGCAACAGCCGTAGTTTCCAGAGCTCAGACCAATGAACAGACTGGATTGTGTTAGATCAGCTCCGCCTCCAATCCAATATGGCGGTCATTGTGAGAGCAGTGAAAAGTGAAACCATACAAAATTAGCAATTATTAAAAATAAAGTAACATGTACGTAATCCAAAGCGTCTGAGATGATTCCTCATTTTAATTATGAGTAATATCGTTAATTTCAAAAGAATTCTCAACTCATATTTAGAATTCATTTACGAATTTCACTCACTCAAGAATCGAAAAAAAAAAATCAATTGACTAGGTGGCACCTGCCACCATCTGTTGCTGTAAATTGAAGTAAAAAATAATTTTGTTTGTAAAAATCTATAATCATTTTTTTTTCTTAATGAATTGAAGCCGCACTGTACAATATTATAGGTGCAACAAGTTTTAAACTAATTATGTTTCCAAGATCCTTTTTTCATAGTATTTAAATGATTTATATGCCCATTGGTAGCGCCAAGTAAATGCATTTTTAGTTCTGTTTTCAACGGAAAATTACTTTTTTAGATTTAAAAAAAATTGTCAATTTCATATGTTCAAATGTTTTATGGAAGAACTTATTCCGGCTAGAATTGCTGAAAGATAAAAAGGGGCGAGCGAGTGAAGCGGTCTCAATGTGAATGGCTTCGCAATTCACGGGGGGTTGGCGAGCGTTAGCGAGTAGGGGGCTCAGCCCCCTAGTTTATTTATAATTGTCTAAATGTAATATTTCAGTGATATCATAAATCCATATTTTTTTTCTAGCTATATAAAATTGGATTTGTTTAAATTGTCTTTCCAAACCCAGGTAATTTTTTTAATAAATGCATTTTTAAATATTTATACATATATTTATTGTCTTTAGAAAAATCTTTTGATATTTTATTACTGTTTTCTTTTAAATATTGAGACACTATTTTATTCTATAATTATGAAAATTATTTCTAGTACTTTTCTTTATGTTTTTTTCCTTCAGATTTCCATTAAAAAACCCATAAATTATCACGCTTATGATTCCATAAGATTTCATTAATAATGTGAAATATAATGGTTAGGTAAACAATGTCAATGTCAAACTGGGCAGGGTGGCCTACCTATCAACTTAAGCTCAACTAGATACTAGACCCACCCAGCAGGTTTGTTTACCTAATTATACTTTATGATATTCATCAATAATTATGCTATGTAATTCTGAAATGCATATTTATTCTGAAAATACAATTTACCAATCCTACTTAGCAGTACTAAATACTACTATGTGATATTGAGCAATAATACTACCATGTAATAATACTGTAAGATGCTGGAGTAAATAATAACAATGGATAGAAATAAGTGGCTAACAATTTGGAAAACTCTATTTCGGCAACTGTCATCAAATAGTAGGAAAATATACAAATACTTTTGTGCAGCTCTGTATACGATCTATAAATTGGGATATATACTACGAAGTGTGCAAAAAGTTTGTTCAGTTACGAAACGTATAACATAGTTAAAAATTCTCCTTCAGCAATTTTGTCAATAAGCAGAAATGTACTGAAATTCATTTGTGCAACTCTGTATATGATTTATAAATTTACACATAGCAAGTAATATGCAAAAAAAAAGTTAAATTTAAAATGCATACCACAATTAAAAACGCACTTCCAGCAATTATTGCTCATAGACAGTATTGTAACTGAATTCTTTTGCTTGTCCCTGTAAAGGATTAATATAAATGCTATATTTTTATTTAATTGCTATAGGTTGTACCTTATCATATGGTACCATATGATTTTATTCTAAAACACCATAGATTGTGACATACAAATTCCATAAGATTTCATTAAAAAACACCATAAAAATGCCCTAAGATTTCATCCCAAAAACTCCTTAGGCGTTTACCATACAGTGCCATGAAAATTACCATACACTTAATGATTATATGGTTTTCCATAGGATATTTTTTACCATAGGCAAAAAACCATAAGATTTCACTTATGGGGTTTTTTTTTATGGTAATTCTATGTAGACGTTTACCATACACAGTGTATGGTAAACGTCTACATAGAATTACCATAAAAAAAAAACCATAAGGGAAATCTTATGGCGTTTTGCCTATGGTAAAAAATATCCTATGGAAAACCATATAAACATTAAGTCACAGTGTATGGTAAACGTCTACATAGAATTACCATAAAAAAAAACCCATAAGGGAAATCTTATGGCGTTTTGCCTATGGTAAAAAATATCCTATGGAAAACCATATAAACATTAAGTGTATCAAGTGTATGATACACTTAATGTTTATATGGTTTTCCATAGGATTATATGGTTTTCCATAGGATATTTTTTACCATAGGCAAAACGCCATAAGATTTCCCTTATGGTTTTTTTTTATGGTAATTTTATGTCATTTTTTGCTAAGGGTAGTTACTTATAAGATGTAAATGCTCTCTAAAAACAACAAAAAAAAAATCGAAATTTGAAACGGTGAAATGAGCGAAAAGTGTTCTAAAAACATTACAATTTCTACGGAATCTCTAGATCTACCGAACCGATTTCAAAAGTGATGGTGGCAAATTGATGGTGACAACCCCTGTTCCAACATAGGCTATATTTTATGTCGGTGTCACTAACACCTGGGGGGATGCAGGAGCGAAAAACGTTCTAAAATTGCGATTTTTTTTTATACTGAAGGAGCTAGAAATTTGAAATTTGGCATTGTAGTTACTTATAAGATGTAAATGCTCTCTAAAAACAAAATTAAATAAAAATTAAAAGGATGAAATGAGCGAAAAGCGTTCTAAAATCATTCTAAATTACAATTTCTATGGAATCTCTGGAACTACAGAACCGATTTCAAAAGTGATGCTGGCAAATAGATGGTGACAATCCCTGCTCCAACAGCCTCTTTAATAAAAAACTATGCGTTTCTGACGACTGGGTTTTTCGCTAATTATTGCCACAGATCAATCTCGGAAAATGAAACATTTGAAGTTACTGAAAAAAAAATAGTAGCTCAAAAAGTATTTGTCAGAAAATTGTTAGGCAAACTGCGTTTGAAAGGTAAAAAATTGTATTTTTCTTGATATAAATTTCAAATCTAATGATTATGCCATTTTTCAAATATTGAATTTGAAAAATTACCAAATTTTCCAATGGAGTACCATAGCAAAACCTTCATGCGTAAAAAGATAATGATAAGGCCGACGTGTTCTGGCGTGTATATTGGCTATAGCATGAGTCACAAATTATAGTAGCCTTATTATTCTGTTAAAATATAAAAGTGAATTATGAAATGTCAATATTTTGTTGGATTAAAAGTTCGTTATAAGAAATTGACCAGCGTAGCGGGCGTAGCTTGCTAGTTTAATAATAAATTAATAATAATAAATTAATAATGGTAACCTAAAATTAAATAAAATATTATTTTTCATGCACGAAACTTTTTTGATGTCTTAATGAATGTAATTTAAGCAAATTTCTATGCAAATAATACCACATTTTATAAAATTTCTATGCTTGGCCGAAAATGGGTTAATATCGACTCTCCTTTTTGCTTTAGCATAATGTAAAATTTGCAGAGAGGGCGATGTAACTCGTGCTCTTCTCCATTGTAATTGCACACTGTCTGAAAACAGAATAAAAGAAAGAAAGCAATACAGTTCCTATGTATTGTAATGTTGTAACAATGAAAGCAACGTTATACCCAAAAGACATGCGAGAGACTTACCGACACATTAGCAAGCTAGTAAAAATAATGTATAAATGATATGTAATACATATGAAAACATATTAAATTTAAAAGTTAAAATTAAAAAATTTAACAAAATTAAAAAAATTAAGAGTTAAAAATATGTACATAATTAAATTGTATGCTATTTCATGCTTCGGTAAGTGTATATGAGTCGAGTAAATATGGTAAATTATGTACGTGTATTTTATGTCAGTCAGAATTTTCTTCAATTTCCTGGATTTTCAGACGTTAAAATACACTGTAGAAAAGACAAATGTTACTGAATGTAAGACAAAGAAGTATAACCATGTAAAAAATAAACAATAACATTTTTCGCCTTACCCACGATTTTGAAAGGCGTTCTTTATGTTTAGGAATCTCTGAAACCAATATATTTTTGAGCTTTAGTGTAAAATGTATAAATACAAAGTTTCTTTAGTTGTCACTGATTTTCGGAAACGTTTGAGAATACGTTTTACAGTTTATTAATCAGTTTTCTCAAACCGGAATATCCGTTTTAAGATTGCCCAATTCTCAATTAAACATTTCCAGCCGCGTAACTGACTTTATGCATGCAAGGGTAACAAAATAATATTAAGTTTCATGTTAATGTTAATGCTGTTAATTTATCGTGTTTGTCTGTAAAAAATTGTTTGTTTACTTGAGAATTGATAGTATCCGAAAACCTATATTCGGGTCAGATGTAGAATAACACTCCTTTTCCGATGCTGTTTTTGTTTAGATTGCCTCATTGCCACCACATTTTTTAAACAGAAATATTCCACTTATTTAATGACGAATTATATAAGGATAAAACAAGCCGAATAATTACTATTACAGAAATGTGCTGGCAATCACATAAAAAAATTAGCGAAATAAATATCGTTTTCCTACCATTGATTCGGGTTGATAAAACTGATTAATACACTATAAAAAATACATGAAAACGCTTTCAAATATCAGTGGCCGCAACAGAAATTTTATTTTTATAAATGCTTCTCTCAATCTGAAAAATATATTGATTTCTGTGGTTTCTACACATAAACAGCGCTCTTAGTAATCATGGGTAACTGAAATGTGGTTAATGTATATTTTCGTTTGTGTTTACATTATATTTTCCTAAATTAAGTAATATTTGTAAGTGTACTGTCGTGCGCATCGTACACGAAACATGCACTTTTTCGTTTTTTCGAAACATAGAAAGCGATGAGCATTACACACAAGTGCCCATTATACATGTGTAAATACAGCACATACTTATTTTAATTTCAAAAGTTCAGTTTTATCCTATACCAAAACTATATAAAACTTCTAGAAGCAATTCCACTTGACAGAAATCATGGTAACATACCTCAGCTAAATCCACTGGTTGCGTTTTCTATATACAATACACAGAAATTCTTCCTCTAGTTCACATCACTAGTAAAAATTTGAAAAGTCTTCTAAAACCTATTTTATGGGTGATTGCTCAGCGGTGAAAAGGCACTGAAGCAAAATGAAAGGTTTATACTTTGAAATGTCATCAATCGCGATTTTGCTAGAGCAATCCATTTTCTTTTGACATCTTCTTCCTTGCGAGACGAATAAGATGTCACGAAGTTTTAAAATTGCAATGTTAAACGCGTAAGCAAGTTAATGATCAATATTTATGCGTACAAATTCCATTCTTATATTTAGATACGCGATTCAGTTAATTTGAATACGACTTATAAATTTCATGATACGTGTAAGCTAATTTTTGTAAACAATTTTTATTTTGAAGTCAATAATTATATGTATATATACATATTAAATGTTTTAAACTGCCTTAACTCTATTCTAAATTTTTATTTCCATTTGCAATGCTTATCATACTTTTTATTGTTCTTTACATTTCCCTATTCAAAATCCGTCTTTAACGGACGCCGATAATATATATATATATTTTTTAATTCGTTCGATTTCAGAATATTCTCTCGGTTCTAGAATTTTCTCCTCGTACCAAAACTTACCGTTTTACAGCCAGTTTGTAAACACGCCATAATTCGCTTTCTCATTGGATGTTCGCTTTGTCCACTGCAGATTTATTGTGTTCGTCTTTTTTCTGTAAAATTCGTCTTCACGAGCTTGGGTAAAACAATAGAATTTTTGTTAATAATAAAGCCTCGTCACTCTGTTTACTCGTAGGATATCAACATCTATGATCTCCGGAGATGTATACCATTTTCTTATGTTTTGACTAAATAACTTCATGTCAACTAATATGGGCTGCTTATTGCGAAATTCCTAGGTTATCAAATCAAATCATGTTTTCATCTGCTCGATTAAGACTGCGTAGTGACTGTATTATCTAGTCCAGGGGTTCTCAAACTTTTAGACCGACGTACCACTAAATCGAAGTTCATACTTCCTGCGTACCACCAGGTAACAAACATAAAGTTAATGTAGAAAAACCTGTAAAAAAGAAACCTGTCGAAAACGAAATATATATCCGGTCTTTTGTGTTTCCGTCTTAACAGGTTTTATATATAAAAATGAATGATTACATTTACTACTAAATTACTAAATTGATACTTCTGCTTAGTGCATGACTGACTGCTTTATAATAACATTGAAACAAAAAGAAGTATCATCATTAATTTTTAATAATGCATACAATAATAAAATACAGTGTTTTGGTATAGGAAAAAAAAGCCACAAAACTTATAATGACATATATCGGCGCACACAGATTCATATACTGTTGTAGTAGGCTGATTGCACTAATTTACTTCTGTCGCCAATTAAAAGGGTGGGCTTGTATGTCTGGCTCAATATTATGTAGTTTTAGTCATAAGTCGGATTCGATGTTTAGTTTATTCCTGTATTTGTTTTTCATATAAAGAAAGGGGGGAAAGCACATTCATAGACATATGTTGCGCTAAACACGAGTAGACTTTGACAATATCTGACGATACTCTGATATTCTTGAAAATAAAAATTCTGTTACATTTATCCTTTTGAAAGTGGACTCCTGTAATCCATCACAGGAGAACTGAATAAGCTCACTACTTTCCTCTCTCGTGAGAAACAGTGGCAAGGTTTTTCAAACGAGAAACAAATTTCTTATCCAAAGCTTAGCGCATTTAACATAGGTTCAATACAATCGTATTAATAATCTGCATACCTTTAAATGCGACAATAACGTCGCGCAGTAGGCAAACACTTGCAAGTTTCTTTATACATGTATGTATGTACCATCTCAATACATATGTACAATGCTTTACCTCAAATCCGCACAGCATATGACCACAGTTTTTGTTTGATTTAAGATCACCATTTTAAATAAACATTTTGTACAAGCGAAAAATTTTTCTATCAACAGAATGTATTAATTTATGAATTATGTTTGAAATAAAACTTGTATTTCAACACCTCCTAGAAGCTTTTCTACTACAAAGAGAAGAATGGGTTATAAATTACACTAGGAATTTTATTTTGTTTTAACTCCTCCTACTCACACAAGCTCCTCCTACTTCCAAGCAACCAGACTTTACCTTCAGATAATTCAATTTATAAAGCATGTTTAAAAACAGTTCTTCCGTTAATTAAAAGTACTTCAAGCATTAATTTTTAAATTAGGTCTTTATTAAAAAATTCAATTTTTATTCATATAAATCTAATACTTATGTTTTTAATTCTGGAAAACTGATTGTATTTTTAGTGGTGGGTGCGAATTTCAGCAAGTCTGCTATAACAAACATTTCCCGTAACAAAAAAAAAAAAAAAAAAAAAAATAGAAAAAGCTTTTACAGATCCTAAATCACATTTGAATTTTTTTTTTCAAAGTTAATAAAGACAAACCCAGGGTTCGTACGCTTTTACTACAATTCTTTAATAGATTTTTTTCTATTTAATATTTAAATAGCAGAAATTGTAAACTCCTCGTTTAATTGCGGGATTTTTAAAACTTTTCTGCATTTAAATAAGGCAAAAAATTGTGGTAAAAGCGTACGAACCCTGAAGCGTTTTTGATTCCGTAATAATAGGCTGCATTCTGTATTTTATTCCACGTACCAGTATCGGACTGCGTACCAGTAGCTAGAGCTCTGCGTACCAGTACTGGTACGCGTACAATAGTTTGAGAACCCCTGATCTAGTCTTTGAAATGGTGATTTGACAATCTTTATTATATGAAATAAACAACCTGGTACAATTACAAGGTCGTATTAGTCAAGTTAATAGATAGTTCATGAGTCATATCGGTGAAGAGTAAGTACATATATATATATATATATATATATATATATATATATATATACAGGATGTTCCAAAATTTGACCGACAAATTAATAGGGACGATAGAAGGAATCAAGGGGATTAAAACTTGGGGTCGCAAACCAGGTTTAGTGAGATAAAATTACAAAAATAGTTATAAAGGGTGTGACGTCGAGTGGAACTAAAAGGGCAAATGATAAAGAGAAAAACATTTATATAACGTCAAGCATGATTAAAATGCATTGCAGTTCAACATCAGAAAGGAGACGACAACACATTTTTATAGAAATTGTTCGAAGTTGCGGCCACGAAGGTCATTGCACAGCAGACACACCGACGCGTTAAAACCGATTGCCGAACGCGTTAAAACATATTCCTATAAAATTTCTCCTCGTCTCCTTTCTGACGTTGAACTGCAATGCATTGTAGTCCTGCTTTACGTCAAGTAAATGTTTTTTCTATGTAATATTGGCCTTTTTGTTGCACTCGACGTCACACCCTTAATAAATATTTTTGCGATTTTCTCTCACTAAACGTGGTTTGCGACCCCTTGTTCTATAGTATGTTTTCATCCACTTATTTCCTTCTATCAGCCCTCTTAATTTATTGGTTGAACTTTCGAACTACATTCATTCGTAAGGTGTTCCGATTACTACAATAAAACTCATAATATGAGAGAAAACGGTGATTTTTTTCCATCACACTTGCAAATTATAATTGTTTTGATGTCTTATTGTTTATGTCTTACACTTCACTGTATGTTTTCATTTTTTAGCAAACTCTTAATATTTAAGAAATATTTACATTATATTGTTTGTATGTATAATAATCTTGAATCTTTTGATTCACAAACTCTGAACCCCAGTAGCAGAATTTTCTGATTCAGTCTGCAGCAAGCCAAAATTTATCTCCGACACAGTGATGTAGAAACAAATCTACTATCAAAAGAAATACTAATAGTAAATCCATAAAATAAGCAAAATTTGCATTTACAGAAAATATAATAAAAATATACAATAAAATAAATAATTCAAACTTTACTATTGCTAACTCAGCAACTGACTTTCAGTAAGGTAAACTTTGACATGGACATAATAAAAATGATTAGTTATGATTATCAGTGAATCGAAAAAAACAACAATATAAATGGGAAAGGTAATGGACTTATCTAGACGGACTGCTCCTCTGAGTGAAGCAATTCATTGTTTATAATTCTTATTTTTTAGTTATCATGTAAGTATGCTTATATTTTCTTGATGAGAGATTATTTAGTCATCTATTAAAATTAACTTTAGTAATGGAAAATTAACAAAATTTTTGACATATAAGTAAATATGAAACATTCATGTTTTCAGAAGTCTACCAACTTTGTAAATCTGAAATTGTGGAGTCTTTATGAGTTTGAATGCCTATTAGGTCTCCAAGACTCATCGTTCTCTTTGGGGGGAGGGATAACATAGTTATTATAATTGCCCTATTTTAAAATTATTATAAATTTTATTTCTTAATTCCATCTTTGAAAATACTATTATATTTTTTATCGTTTACCCTTTATTAGAATTATAATTGATTTCCTAAGCGTCAATTTCTTTTCATTTTGTCATTAAGCCAGTAAAATGCTCTCCGGCGTATTTCGATAGAACATCTGTACTTCTTTTTCGATGTGATTCTAGAAGCTACGAGAAGCTTTTTTCTCGCTTTTACCATTGGTTAATCGCTCACCTTTGATTATTCCACCGTTACTTCAAAATTCGAGGATTTAATTGGATAAAATCCATTATTTGTAGACATCAATGAAGTGGATTAAAGGCATTTGCACGACTTTGGAACACAACCTTTTCAGTGATATCGTCTGTTAAAAGATCCACGGCATTAGAAGAACGAATCCTGCTTTTTTATAATTTTAGAGTAAGATGTATTTCATTAAATGCTGTGCTAATTTGAGAGTTTTGTATTTTGTATGATGAGATGTTAATAAAGAAGTTGGTGCAGAAAAGTTTGATGAACACCCAGGGATTTTCGTCAATTGGCTTTATTTCTCTTATTCACTCGGCTCAACGCTGGGCTGACTTTGACTAATTGTGGTAGCTGACTGCACGCTCGTATCTTTAGTTATACAATGTATGCTGGGATAACTGACTGCAAATGAGTATATTCTCCCTCTCTAACGTTATTGAATATGTAATCGTTTTGGGTATACCATCCTTAACTCAGTGGCGGTATAATCTTTTTCATGGCTGCTCACCGGAATGCAATCAAGTAACTAACACAAACACACATATATATGTGTGCGTGTGTGAAAATTGTAATCGATGAGATTCCAATTAAGCAGTGTACACTAGTTGCTTGATTGCAGAAGTTCTTTTATTCCGATGAGCGTCATGAAAAATATTATAAATAATATTTATTCACACACACATATACATATGTTTGTGAGTGTGTACGTGGATAAATAGCATATATATTTATATACATATGAATGTGTATGTGTTTGCGTGTGTGTGGATAAACAGCCTTACAAATTCAATATTGGAATTTTATAAAATATATCGTTATTTAAATTTATTTTTGGTTAGATAAAAATGAGTGATTTTTACGTAGGAGAAATTATGATTTTTATCATCTACATGAAATGATCAGATTATGAGAAAATCCCAAAAACTATATTTTTATTTTGTAAATAATCGACACACACAAGCGCAATATTTAAGGTACTATCTCTTTTTGACACAGTGCTCAGTAATTCACGAGTAGAAACCTGTTTCGCATACATTTAACTGACAGTATAAAGAAGTAAGGTTTGTATGTTTGTTTGTAGGAGTAATCTCTGGAACTATTGATCCGATTAAAAAAAATGGATACAAAATGCTGGTGACCATCTCTTTTCCAACATTGCCTATATTTCATGTCGTTACAACAACCCCTAAGAGGGTGCAAAAAAACTTCTAAAGATGCGATTTCTGTGATACTGCAGTGGCTAAAAACTTGAAATTTCGAATGATGATTATTTTTAAGATGCAATTACAATCTAAGGATGGCTTCTGAGAGTTCCAAAATTTAAAAAGATGAAATTGGCGGAAAATTTTCTCAAAACACTCTAAATTAGGATTTATTTGGAATTGTTAGGACTAGAAACTCCTCTATTTTCTCCATTATTTTTTGTGCCACCCTGTATCAATGATCAAAGTTATTCCCAAATTTTACTGATTTTTCTGATACTTGTAAGCAGAAAATACAAAACTGAATATGAACACTACATTTTTTTTTCTGTCTGTACAAATACACATGAATACAAAATGATAACTTTTTAAATTCAATAAAATCACTATTATATTAAATAATATAGATATTTTTTTACGATTTGAACATTTATTACGCATAGAAATTATTTTCAAATTTATGTTTATGTTTTGCACGTGCCAGCAGCCATGTCAATTTATATAATTTGTAGGTATAAATTCCTAATAAATTATTTCAAAATATAAAGAACTGTATTATATTGCATTATTTGCAATTTTAATTAGTTTTATATTATATTACACAGCAAAAAGCACAAAGATTTTATTTATTTTTTTAATCAACAAAAGGTAAATTTCTTTCATTGTAGACTTATATTTGGAGGGGAAAAATTTCGGAATAAAACCGTTTTTGTTTTCGTATTACTTTATTAAAAGCGACGATTTCTTTTCGATCCAAGATACAAGTAAACGGTTTTCGAAAAAAAAATGTGGGTGCCTTCCAGCATTTATTTATAGCTTCATCGCATATGAGAGCAGGAAAGCTCTTTTTATAAAGATATTTTTTCCTTCACTTTTTTTTTCATTTAAAACTTTTCTCTTTTGTAATTTTAAAGATGAAGTTGAAGAATGAGAGAGGAAAAATAAATTGTTTTGTAACTTAAAACGCTTTTAAAATTATAAGAGGAACTGAAAAAAAAAATGTTTTACAATTTTTTTGTTTTTGGAATCGATGACTTTTTTTCTTAGTTTCCGGAAAAAAAAAATGTTAAAATGCAGATAAACTTTTTAAATTAATATAAATAATTTGTTAAGATATTTAAATAGCACTACAAAGCACGTAAATTTTCTTTTCACTTTGCTAAACAGCGTACAACCAACAGAATGAAAAATGTGTCCAGACCGGGGAGCGCACCCATCGCCTTATCATTTAAGCCATCTGGACGACATCCAGTTCAGCATTTTTCACTTATATATAAGTTGGCAAGGCTGCAACTTCGCAGCGCAAGATGGAATGTCATAAATGAGCACACTATTCAGTGGCGGTACACGAGACGAATAAGTTCCCAGCATCGGATGATATATCTAAATTTCCAATTAAATTTTAAGCAGGACTGAAACTACGCCATAAACTTTAAATGGTACTACAATAGTACTTCTGAAAATGTATAATGGAAATTTAGATATATTGATATATTATCCGATGCTGGGATATATTTGTCTCATGTACTCCCCTGAATAGTGTGCTCATGTGTGACATTCCATCTTGCGTTGCGAAGTTGCAGCTTTGCCAACGTATATATAAATGAAAAATGCTATACTGGAAGTCGTCCAGATGGCTTAAATGATAAGGCGATTGGTACGCTGTACCAGAGTATCTGGGTTCGATCCTCGGTCTGGACACATTTTTCACTCTATTGGTTGCACGCTGTTTAGCAAAGTGAAAAGAAAATTCACATCCTTTGTAGTGCCATTTAAAGATTTATCTCGTAGTTTCAGTCCCGCTGAAAATTTAATTGGAAATTAAGTTTTTAAAGGTACAAAATTAAGATTCTTCCTTTAAATAATGTGGGTTTATATGTACTTTTATTACTTTTATGAAATATAACATAACCACGAACAAAAATATAGAATAACGTCGTCCTAGTTACTTACGATTCTGAAAAGAGTTTTTTAGAAACCTAAGAAACATAATATATTTTCAAGATTTAAAGAATCATTTACAAAAACAAAGTTTTTTTTTTTTTGCTGTCACTGACTTTCGGAACACTTTCGAAAAACTTTTATTGTTTATTGGCTTAATCGCCAATAAACTCTTTGTTTGTTAGATAACTTTTTATTTGTTAGATTTATCAGAGATTTAAACAAAATAAAACCGGTGTTTGTTTCTTATAAAGAAAAAGTTTTGTTATTGCTTATTTTGAATGCAATAAAATATCTGTAGAGCAAGTTAGTTTTCTCAAAAAATAAAAATGACTTTAAATGATTGTTACTTAACTTTTTACATGTGTACATACTTACTGCACACCAGTTGGCAAAATTTTGTGACAATGTTTTGGCACAACAAAGTGATTCTGAGTTAACCTTTTATAGTTATCCATATTAATTTATAATCCCATCGTTGCCAATATCGCTCACTCTGACACGTAATTGACGATCTTATCCTATAGTTTTTGATATAGTACTGTGAAGAAACTGCGCACAAAACAACGACTATTTAAAACAACGTACAGAGGAATTGTGTAACGCATACATATTCAGGTTTTGTGGCATATAGCTAATTTTTACGTAACTTAGAAACTAGAAAAAAAAAAAGAAGAAAATCAGTTAGGCGGACAAATGCACTGGATTGATGAAATTTTGGATTGATGCAGTCGATACAGGTCCACCACAAAGAGGTTATGTTTCCAACAGAAACATAACATTAAAATAAGCATGCCTTCTATAGTTCTGCGTTGACATACATTAAAAGATATATTTACGAACGAATTGTATAGACTTCTTTAATGCAAGTCGGTTAAAATTAAAGATGTGGAAGACATTTTGAAAAATCCGTATGTAAAATACATTCATGTTTTCATTAACATATTTTTTTTAATTAAAGGCAGAGACACTTTATCAAAAGTTGTCTTCATGTACACTAAAATGGTAATAAAATGTAGAGAAATTCTAAGATGCATGCAAAGGTAGTTGTAAATAAATTGTTAACTTTTATTTTTTTTCAAATGTTAATATTTTAATATTTTTTATTATTAACTGCTAATAAACAGCATAAATAAAATGGGTTAACATTTTACAGAAATTGTAATTCAGTAATCTATAATCTTCTGAAACAAACTTCCACTTAAGGAAAAAAGTATTCGGTTGTCGGGAAAATTCGTGAAGGTGGGGAAAATCAATTCGTACCACAAAATTATATCAATTAATGTTTAGACACTAATTCCTATACCTAATGTCTAATAATTAAGGTTGTACTCAAATCCAATCTGCTTATTTTGTGACTTATTTTTTAATTTATTTTTGAACTAAAATGCATCCAATTGGCACGTTCTCTTATTCAGAAACTTTATAATGTCCGTATTGGTCGATTTTTTGATAAAGGCAGAATATATTTTTTTAAATGCTGTCAAAGTGGACATTTTGAACTGAATTTCCCGAAGTGATAGCACTGGAAACAAAAGAAAATTATCGTTTTCTGGAAATAATTGTTTGTAAATCAATTTCTAATTAATTGAACGAAAAATAAAAACACAGGTCACTTATAAATCTCTTCATAAATCATTCCGCCAAGTTTCATGTTTTTACTTTTAAAAATGAGTCTGAAAATGTGTCAGAAAATTTTGAGTTGTTGAGCGTGAAAAAATATTTTTTTTTGAATACAGCCTTAACGGGCAGAATTTTCGGCCACGAACTGATTTTTCCAACCGGCACAAATTTTACGCACAACCCATTATTACAGCCTCCAAAATTGTACAGACTACTATACAAAAAATACTTAGTATCATACTAAATGTTATACAATTCGTCTTGTTGCAGAAAAATTTCCTCATTAAAACAAAAACTCTGTTTTTTATATTATGTAAAATATCTTTTGCACGAGCTGGTGCTTTAAGTAGGTCTCGTCATAATAACCATCATAACAAATTTAATATTTTATCGTATTTTTATTTTATTTATTTATCAGATATTTAACGAAAGTATTTGGACAAACTACATAGTATAGAGATTTTACAAATAGATTTTAAAATAGTAAAATAATTTATCCATCAAGACTTTTTTTCCATCCATTATCTTTGAATCAATAGAAATCTATATGCATAGCGAGAGCATGTGCAGTGAGTCAGTCTTTTTTGAATTACCTAAAATTTGGCACAAGATGCTTTACAAATTAAAAAAAAGGAATAAGAAAATATTAATTTTCACGTTTACAGTTGACTAATATTAAGCATCTGCTTTAGTATACATATGGTCTCGCGATTTATGTTTATCAAGTTTATTTTCAAAACCTTTGCGAGAATAGTTTATTTATCATTTTGATCTTGAAAACGTCACTGTTTCTGCGTTCGAAACATGTCGATCTTTATATTAAAATGATTTTATAACCCTTTATGGTGTTCCGTATCATTACTTTAAGCGTATACATCTTTAGTTTAATCTTAAAGCGTGATTTTCTTATATAATTAGATATCAAATCTTAATTGATATATTCTTTAGGGAAAAATATTTAGATTGAAGAGCACATTACATGAATATTAAATAGATTTATTTTCCGTGTTAAAAATATAAGAGAAAGGCTCCATTTGTTGTATTATAAAAACTCAAAATGTTGTATTATAAAAACTCAAAATGTTGTATTATAAAAACTCAAAATGTTGTATTTTAATTTTTGTTCAAATTTTTCGTAACATTGTATTAAACATTGATAGCTAAAATTAATTTCAGCAGAAATTCTAAACAATATTATTAAATAAGTACAATTATCGAACAGTCTGTATTATATGAAACACACTTGCATGAAACACACATTATATGAAACCAGAGATGAGATTTCTCCGCTTTTTTGCATACCAGTATAATCTTACAGAAAATGCTTTTTTATTTAATCAGAACATTCTGCGATTTAAGAAAACATCGTTTTCTCTAAGATTGTACTGGTATGCAAAAAAGCGGAGAAATCTCATCCCTTTATGAAACAGACTATACAAAATAAAATCCGTTGGTAATAGACCGGGAGGCGGCAGCACAGACAATCATCTCATCGAGTTCACGGCTGAAATTCCAGAATTAGTTAAAACTGGATTCGCATATTAAAACGAAATCGGTCTGCCAAGTCATATCTTGGTGGGAAACACCCGGAAACCCGATTTTAGCGGTTGGCTCGTAGGTTTACCATTGTGTGTTCCTGCTCCCAGTCCTCCATGTTTTCATACCTTTGGGTGCAGGAAAACACAATGGTAAACTAACGAGTCAACCGCTAAAATCGTGTTTTAAGGTGTTTTCCACCAAGATATAACTCGGCAGACCGATCGCGTTTTAATATGCGAATCAAGTTTTAACTAATTCTGGAATTTCAGCCGTGAACTCGATGAGGTGGTTGTCTGTGCTGCCACCTCCCGGTCTATAAAGCAAGTACAAAGTAAGCGTTGCCGTTTGATTTGTGTCAACCCATTCGTCCAGGGCTCTATAGCTGCTGCTGCTGTTTACAATCTCTCATAAGTTTAACTTACTCTAGATCTGGGGCCTCAGTGGCCGAGTGGTTAAGACACCATTCCGCTTATCGCTTGAGAGCGTAGGAGTCAGGTCAGCGGGTTCGACTCCCGCCAGCTCCATTTTGCACACACTTTGTGGAGCTGCCGGATGTAACTCTCTGGTGTTGTAAATTTCCTTGTGGCTATTTCGTCCCTGTATATTGACGATGACTTATAAGCGGGCACTTGATGTCAAGCACACAAGTCAGATGTATGTTCTTAAAAAACAAACAAACATACTCTAGATCTGAGTACCAGTGGCAATCCACTCATGCAGTCACTCTCGCTGCTTCGGCTGTGGACAATTTTTACCAACTGGACCTACTGAATCTGAGAATAAAACCACTCTAACATCACATGATAGGGGATTTTCGAGTTTTCGACGCCACACTTCGATGATTATGCTTTTCGATGCCTGATTGCTGAATCGGCATGGTTTATAAGATGCAAGATCTCTCGGACTGGATCAACGCCCCCTAGATAAGTAAGCCTTGACACTGGTCATACCAAGCAGGCAAAACAAAGAAAAAAAATTGAACAACTTGCATATTTCGATTTCATTGGCTCATAGAATTAATAATTATTCTATACGACTTATAGTTAATAATTCCACGATGCATCAAAATCGAAAAATGCAAGTTGTTTGAATTTTTTCTTTGTTTTGCCTGCTTGATATGACGTTTTCATGACGCGTGTCACGGCTTTTATATCTAGGGGGCGTTGACTGGATTCATCTATTATTTTTTTATGAAATGGCAACAGTTTAAAAGGACTTTTATTTAAACTGGAATTTTCGTTGTAAAGAACAGAGCTTTTTGCAACTAAAAACGATGTGTTTTAAGTACTTGTTTTTCAGTGCCAGCCACAATATAATTTTGTTTCTACTATTCTCAATCTTATGTTAATGGGGTTAATAAAGACGTTCGTTTAACCAACATCATTTTGGTTTTTCTCTGCAAATTTTCTACACGCAACCATGATAAACTGTAGGAATACTATTGGTGGTACTTGCTTTACAATCACACTTGATGACCAAGTTGCCCGTATCGAGTTTCGTTCACCCCCCTTTTATAAATGCGATATAGACTTGATGTTATAACAGGTCAATTCAATGTTAAAACTGGTCGAAGAAGTAAGTGCCAATTGCTCTTAGCATTTAAATATAGAAATAATCAGTAATATAATTGACTGTAATCAAAGCGAGTTTGTTTATTTTTCTTCCACGAAATATTTAAATATTTACAATAGGTTAGAAACATTATTTACAAATTTATATAAACGAACAATAGTAATGTTTTTTGTAGAATGCAGTATTCAGTATGAAAGCACACTTTCAATCTAAATCACTTGTACATGTAAATACGTAAAAAAAATAAAGATATTATTATAAAATATTAAATTTTGGGACAAATTATATGATTTGCAGTTTAACAGCTATACAACAACAATGGAAACTTGCGAAAAGTCTCTTACAGATGTGAATAAACTCTTTATTAAAAGCTTTGCATAAAGCATAAAATATTACTAAATACTCAAGAAGGCGGGCCCTTATAGTGATGTGTAATTAAAAAAAATAACAGATAAATTCTCAATAAACTTTTACGGTTTAAAATGTATTTTTCTTCTTATTGTATATTTTATGTTTTTCGAATATTTTTAATACTTACTTTTAATACCAGTACAACAATTTATTTTATGTATTTTTGCTATAACATTTGCGTCTAATTTAGCTGATTTTGTTTTCCCAGAAAATTTAAAATAAATGCATTTTTAAATCTCGAATGGATTGTATCTTGTACTAAGGATATATATGGATAAATGAAACATAAAAATTTTATTAGAATGATTAAAAAATAGTACAATTAAAACAAGAAAGATAAAAAAAAATAAAGGAAAATGACAAACGTTATGATAAATAATTTCAAAAAGCATTTTTCTACAATGTGTTTTCCTCTATATAAAAGTTTTCCGCAATTTTACACTAGAATGGAAACAATTTAAGCTAATATCATTACAAAGAACGTTAAACAGTTCAAGAATATGATAATAAAGGCAATTTAAACTAATTAAGCGAACATAGTTTGAATTTTTCAGATATCTAGTGTTTGTAAAGATTATCTTATACCATCTAACGCAAGCCAAATAGTTTGGAAGTACCAAGCATATACATGAAAGTTAATTACATTTTACAAGTAATTAAGCAAAGTTAAACTATTGTTATTGAGATACAAAATTGCTCACATTATTTAAACTTTTCATTTTCTTATATTTGCGTAGTAAATAATTTTATAATGGAATTAAGCTCCATCATTTTCGATATGCATACACTAATTTGTACACTTAGCAGATCGAATACATGTGGTATTTTAAATTATTTTTATAATATAGAATCTACCACTTGCTGTAGAAAAATTGACAAAATAAACCTAATATTACTTTACTTTATATAAAGTTTAATGACTAATTTTTTTCTTATAAAATATTTATCTGTGTTTATAAAAATAGTCTATAAAATAGAGCTGCACTTAGATATAAGATGTAATTTATTATTTTTTAAACCTTTTCTGAAATAGCTGAATTGAATATGTAATAAACTTGTAATAAAGACAAATTTATTTCATTCAGATAACTATTACGAAAATGCTTTATAAAATTTAAACTTTCATAAAAGTAAATCTATTTCGATGCCACAGATGCGTCCATAAAATTAGTGATGTATAATGTCCTCTCGCTTGGAAATTGGTAGGGAGAATAAAGGTACATTGCCGGGAGTGTTACTTCATCTGGTTAGTATAGCAATTGCTGGGACGCCTTTAAAGACACTTTCCAACTTCTCTTGAGGCTTTTGTGACCTTCTTCTAGGAAATGTGTAAAGGAGCTTTGTTGGACACAACAACAAAAGTAAATAATTTTTATGACTTTTCAGTTTTTTAATTTTTATACTTTTTATTTACTTTAAAATTCAATATATATTGAGGGAACTGACTTCTTCCAAACTATTATAATAAGTTAAATTAAATAGCATGAGATATTCTAAGAAATTCTTTAGATTTATATGCAATTGATGATAAGTGTGTCAATAAACTTTCTTTTGTACCTATTCTTCTCCCTTGTCAAAAAACTGGTTAAATCCTTTTTAACCCTTATGTCAATGACCGGGTAACCATGTATCTTTTTACTCTTTTTATCCCAATTTCAGGGTATTAATGCCAATAGAAACTAAAATGAATTTGGATCCCAATTATTTGTAGTATTCACTTTCCATTAGTATAATCACTTTAAAATTTCTAAAATTTATTATTTTTATTTTGGGGTCATTATTTATTATCCCATTCTTCAATGACCAAGTTACCCGGGTACCCATGAGAATTTTCTGTAGAAAAAAAGCAGAAATTGATAGATTATCTAGATTTAGACCAATAAAACATAAAAATTATTTGAAAATAAGAGCAAAACATATTTTTTAAAGTAAAGAATATTTTATTTATCTGAAATTTTACATGTTTGGACAAGCTTTATAATAACAAAAATTGTAAGATTGAACATTACATACTGATTTTCCACATTTTTCACATGATTTTCTGGTTTTTCTGCGCCCCTTTTGAAGCTCTAATAAGCACATCTGACAAATATGAAATTCATTATTTATCCTTTCTGTTTCATTTCACTTTAAGCTCTTTGGACTGGGTTCTGAACCCGTGGCAGCTTCAAATACAGACAAGACCAAATTCTGGTTATTGACAGAAGGGTTAAACTTTTTAAAATCTATTACTTGTAGATTTTATTTAGCGGAAAAATATAACCAGACCATTAATCTATATTTTAGCAGTGGAACAGGGTGAAATATTTGTTAATATCTTTGTTTTAATAGTAACCTAGTAAGTAGTAAAAATTTCTACAGACTGTAACGTAGTAGATATAGAGACTTTAATGAAGGAAGAAAATGATCCTAGCACCAAACAAAAAAAATCATGCATCATGCATAGATAATGTCACACTATCTAACACTAAAAGAATAATTTTAAGAAATTTCATTTATTCATACAATGAAATATGATATCTAAATCAGCAATTTAAAAAACACATAACTATGTAAAAATCTACAGTGTGACTAAACAATTTACCACTGCTTGGCGTGATTAAAAAAATTGCCAGATTGTCGATTTCTTAATTGTTTGTTTATGTTTATTGTACTATAACGCCGATAAACAAGTGGAAGAAAGTTGTCATTCTGAATTTTTAAAAAGTCCTTCCGGCCTGTACCGGGAGGAAAAGGTAGCTTTCCTATATCTTCGTTTTAAAATTTTAGCTAATGTTACACGAAAACAGCAAGCTAAAATGCAAAGAAACATTTACAAAAGATTCGTTAATACTGAATTTGAATAAGAAATTCGCCAAATTATTGAGCAATAGCCAAATTGGCTTCATTTATGAAGACTTATTTTGATCGCCAAATTTGGCGATATTTCGCCAAATGTCGCCCAATTTTGCCAATTTTGTCGCCAATGTCGCCAATTTTGGCGTTAACAGATATGAATATATAGTTTTATGCGTATGATTGGGAAAATTATTACAACAATGAAAGAAAATAATTTGCGAGTAATCGCGTTAATGTGCTGTTTTGTTTCAAAATGTCAGCCACCCTAGAATTTCAAACTGCTCTATCTCAGCCATTTTTTAAGATAGAGGTAAACCAAAAAAAGCTCTGGAATCCTTGTATCAAGGCCTAACACGTAATTAAAAAATAAATTTGAATTTTTAAATTTTTTGTATATTTATTTTAGATTTTAAGTTATTTTACATTTTTAAATGGCCGCCATCTTGAAACAAGATGGCGGACCGAGCTGGCCAACGAACTCGGTCGAGACATTAGTGACCTTAATACACACAATTAGTTTCATCAAAATCGATTCATAATTACGGGCGTTATCGTATGACATAGGTCAGATATATATATATATATATATATATATATATATATATGGATATATCTATATATATAAATCAACATTTGGACGGAGGGTGGTTTTGGTGTCTGGGGGTCATGATCGGTGAAAATATATCGAAATTTTCCGGAACTGCTTTCCTCCGAACGGCTGCAATAGGTAGCTTTATACTTTTTTGTATTGAAAATTACCTAATAGTACAGATGGAGAAATTACTGCATTCAGAGATTGAATAAATGACACTGACGAATAGTGTGCCTTTATATAAGAGTGAAGACATATCGGATATAAAATGTGATTGCTTTAAACGATTTTGGACAAAAGAATGCTTAGAATAATTTACGAATTTAAATGCAGAATATTAAATCAAACTATAAACAATTTTTTTAAAATAATACTTAATTCATAAAATTTAAATGATTTATTTTTCAAATTTAATAAGATCCATACAAAAAAAAATATGAGCAGTAATAAACAACGTTCTATGCACATTTCATCAATATTACAAAAATGTTTTTAACGATTATTATGAAGTAATAAAAAAAAAGAAAAACATGAAATTCGTTAGTGCCTCGATCACTATAATGCATGTATGAGTGCTTTTAAATTTATTCAGAAACATCATTAAAGTGTCAATATTTTGTTACAAATACTTTTTTAACTACATACATTTTTCAAAAAAATACCAAAAAACAATTTTCTCACTTACCTGCTCGGTTGCTAAATGGAAGGATGTATCAGTATTTGTGCAAAAGTTTGTAAATTAATACTTTTTAAATTAAAATAAAAAATGCAGTAACCTCGTTGTGGATGCAGTAACCTCGCACTGTAACCTAAAACTGGCTGTAGTAAACTCGTTCTGTAGCAATCTCCAAAGTGTATGAAATTTATCAAAGTCGTGATCACTAACAAACGTATGAGCACTTCAAATCCAAAAGCAAAAATCACATGCAGCAATGTCTTTCTGTAGCAACCTGAAAGATGTATGAAATTCGTCAACGTCACGATCACTAACGCAGGTACGAATGCTTCGCGCACATGAAAACAGATAAAACAGCATTACTGGACACAGGAATCTCTTTATTTTGGAACTCAAAAAATACAAAAATTGGTTGCTGTCGCGATCAATATAACGCATGTATGAGTGAGTGCACATGAAAACAGGAAGAAACATCAATGAATGTAGCAACCTCGTTGCACTGGAATCTAAAAAAAAAAAAATACAAGAAATTTGGCAACGCCATGATCACTATAGAGTCAACTATCAGTTAATTTTATGAATAAAATTTACTATATATTAATGAACACAGAAAGCGTAATCATGAATATTTATTTACTCAACATTATTTTTCTTAACTATCCCTCTTTGTCTCGGCGGGTGCATAAACGTTTGTGACTTCAATTGAAACTGATCTATTGCACGTAACAATTAATCGAAAATCGTTTTTTTAACATTATTATGCCACTGTTAATGTCGTAATTGTTATTTTAATTAACGAAAGAATTAAAAAAGCAGTAAAAGGTCTTTTAAAATAAAGATAAACGTTAAATTTAGATGACTTCATAACCTAACAAGCACCTCATCAGAAAAAAATCATTTTATTTCTTGTATCTTAATATTTAGGTTGCCTTTTGTCCACCTGTCAAAACGTTGCCAAATCGGGTGCCAAGCAGTGGTGAATTCTGCAGATTGCTCAAATCCACTTTCAGCAGTTGAGGTCCATATCCGGTAATACGTGAGAATTTATCTGTGCAGCGCAATGATCTATAGAATTTATACACACCACGTAACACAGTAACAATTAGATAGATATCTTAAAATATGCATACCACGGCAGACAATCCACTTTCAACAATTATCGACCAAGTCTGTCATGTAACCGAATTATTTAAACCGTCTCTGTAAATCAACGATAAATGCTACGCACCCCATAACCTTGTGAAAACATGTTATAATGTACCTCAGTAATCCTTTTACATTGCATCATGTGTGAAGTAACATAACATCATTCAAATGCACCGCAAGCGAGTTTTTCCCATAGATCATAACACAATGAAATTTATTTCGTGTGTCCTTCTAATTGAACTACAGATACTACTTATTCTATAATCCTGATAAAGCAATTGTAACCCACTTCATTTTCATGTCAGTCTCGGAATATTTTAAATATCGTAACATCAGTAAAATGATGAACAAGATTTTTCAACATAGACCATAATGTAACGGAATTCTTTGTATCTTCTTGTAAACGATCTATATATATTTTTTTTTTATGTTTTACCGTCATCAATATCAATATTGCAAGTTCTTTTCTTTCTTGAAGATTTCTTCTTCTTTCCAAAATTGGATATTTAAACGTAGTGAGATATATTAAAATAGATATCCCGGAAGTATTTATTAAGCGTATTTGCGTTTAAAAATTCTGCAGGATGGTATTCACCCTAGGTAATATGGCTATAATTGGTAGATGCATAAAATAGTCCACTTCCGTTCAAATGATAATTTTACTTCGAAAACGACTAGTAGGACATGAATTTTCTTATAGTTCAGTCACTGAAAATTGTACATTCCAGATATCTTGTGTAATAAAGTTTGAGATTTAAATTCTTTTTAAAATTTTTGAATTTCGTGTATTCAATCTTTTTCACTTGCAAATTTTCTTTAATGTTATTAATTTTTATGTTTTGACAAAGAGTGTATGAATCCCAAAACACGGTTTTAAATGCAAAAAATATCCTTGATAAATTTACAAGAATGGTGTTTAAAAGGAATTTATAATATAAATATTCAACCTCTTTTAGGTAGCTTTCAATAAAAAAAAGTACAAAAGCTACCTATTGCAGCCGTTCGGAGGGAAGCAGTTCCGGAAAATTTCGATATATTTTCACCGATCATGACCCCCAGACCTCAAAACCACCCTCCGTTCAAATGTTGATATATATATATATATATATATATATATCTGACCTATGTCATACGATAACGCTCGTATTTATGAATCAATTTTGATGAAACTAATTGTGTGTATTAAGCTCACCAATGTCTCGACAGAGTTCGTTGGCCAGCGTAGTCCACCATTTTGTTTCAAGATGGCGGCCATTTAAATATTTAAAACTAAAATAAATATACAAAAAAGTTAAAAATTCAAATTTATGTTTTAATTAAGTGTAGGCCTTGATACAAGGATTCCAGAGCATTTTTTGTTTTACCTCTATCTTAAAAAATGGCTGAGATAGAGCAGTTTGAAATTCTAGGGTGGCTGACATTTTGAAACAAAACAACACATTAACGCGATTACTCGCAAATTATTTTCTTTCATTGTTGTAATAAATTTTCCCAATCATATGCATAAAACTATATATTCATATTCGTTAGCGCCAAATTCTCGCCAAAATTGGTGACATTTGGCGACATATCGCCAAATTTGGCGACCAAAATAAGTCTTCATAAATGAAACCAATTTGGCTATTGCTCAATAATTTGGCGAATTTCTTATTCAAATTCAGTATTAACGAATTTTTTGTAAACGTTTCTTTGCATTTTAACTTGCTGTTTTCGTGTAACATTAACTAAAATTTTAAAACGAAGATATAGGAAAGCTACCTTTTCCTCCCGGTACAGGCCGGAAGGACTTTTTAATATTTTACTGGGTTTATTTCGCTCTAAATACAATGTTTTACTTTGTTAATATTATTAAACTTAAAATCTGAATTTTCACAATCAAACATAAAAAATATGTTTCAAAATAAAATGAATTGGAACCCTGTTTTCTTTAAAAATAATTTGTAATAACTGTTGCAGCAAGAATTGAAAAAAATAATAATAATACGCATCAGTATAATAAATTTTAAAATCACTGAAATGCATTATTTTTCTAAAATTTGAAAATATACTGTTTATTTTATTTAAAGTTATTTCAATTCTTTCAATTATTTCGTTTTCAACTTTTTTTTAAAATTTATTTTGTTTTCTAAGTTTTTACAAAGTATGCGAATAACATAAAATAGAAAGATGTAGTCAGAAATAAGTTCCCTGTTGAAGAAAATCATTTTTCATTCCATGACATAAACCGTAGACAATTTTTCAGGGTGGTTGATTTCAAAGTGTCTCTCTATTTTTAAAATTTCTTAGATGACTTCTGACAGTTTCAGAAATAGAAGAGTTTTAAAACATTTAAAACACATAGGAATATTTAAGGGAGACTTTTATTTTTTAACCACTATGTTTAAAGTTTAATTTTATAAGAATAAAGTTAAGCTTTAACCAAATAAGAACAATGTATATGTCATTTAACTTTCACTTGTTAGGTTAGAAGAATTTGTGGTGCAGTCATTATAAGATGTTTTTATGATTGCACTGATTAATTCTGTAGAATTTTATGATTTTAATATGTTAGCTATTCAAAATTATAACTAGGAAGGAAAGAAATTGCAGGCTCATGCCTATAGTAGACGTGAAGTACAATAAAGAGAAGAACATCATTATAATTTATTATATTTACATATAACTTTTTGGGTCTGATTATGAAAAAAATATGTACACAGATCAGCCACAAAATAAAAGGGAAAATAACTATACTGTGGCTCTACATCGAGTCACGCACTTGCCACCTAAACGCAGTTTAGAGGGCAAGTACTGATACAAATCTTTCTCTGGCTTCAGCATTTTGGCAGATTTAATTTATCGTAAAAGTTTGCGGGTGGTTGTTTTCCAATTTTCGGTTATTCTCAAATGACATCAGACATGAAGAACTTATTGTCCCTGACATCCAATGTATCAGAAGATCAAGACAGCATATGAAAGATGTATATGCATTATCCTAATTAATAATAACGTGGCAGATGTATCGAATATATATCATATCCATAGACCTAAACACATCTGAAGAGTAGCGACGTCTGTACTTGCTACTGGCCCGGCTGTCTGAAATAGACGTCCTCGGGACATGTACACAGACACACTTGATATCATCATTTTATCATGCTGCATCCTTATAATAATGCATGTAGATTGTCAATGCTCTTTTGGCCATCATGAATTTCGCGATTCGGACATGATGATTTTAAAAACGACATTTTCAAAACTGAGCAAAAAATACTCAAATCTGAGTATTTAACATAGTCAAAATGGCTCCGAATCAAAGTAACTCAAATTTGAAACATGTATATACTCATTTCTAAAACCATGCACATATTCAAGAATAAAACATCATGTGCTCATATTTGAGTATGTCCATGTTTCAAAAATTAGTATGAACTGACTTCTATGTGTTCAGTTTTGAATGTTCCTGTGTTTCAAAAATTAGTTTGAACTGATTCTAATCATTTTTGAGTATGTCCATGTTTTAAAAATGAGTATGAACTGACCTCTATGTGCTCAGTTTTGGGTATGTCCATGTTTCAATATTCTGAGTATTTCTAGTATTTCACAATTGAAAGCATTGGGTCGTCATATTTGAAACAAAAAGTTTCATAACAAAATGAAAACATCGATTTACACAGATTTGAAAGCGTCATTTTTCTCAGTGTATACCCAGAACAGAGATTTATCTGAAAAGTCATTGTGACACCACTCCCGTGTCCATGTTATACTTTTTGAAGACTCCTTAGTTTCTAGGATAATCTCGCTATCTTTGTAGACATATGTCTGGTAAACGACCCAGATTATTGATTAAAGGTACGCGCCGTAGCTGCAGGTACTTTCGTTAAACATACCTGAAGAGTAAAAAACTCAGTCGGCAGTTTTTGGTTTCTTCTATGACACAAGTGACGTGACGTAGATTGCGTTACATCTAAGGCAAAACTCACCTAGAAAATTAAAGGAAAATAAATAATTCTGATTCGAAGTTTTTATAAAGTAATTTCGCATTCTTGTGTATTGATTTTTTTTTATTAGAAGTTTGTTTTTTGACAAGAAATATGTAACCTAGTTTTAATTTTAAATCAAAGTATACGATTTTTTCCCATTTGAAGAATTTTGCATGTCTTTTAGTATTCTGTCGACAAAACCATTTCTTAATTAAATCATTTTTCTGTCAAGGTCTGTTTTGTTCGACGGTGTATACACTGACGGAAAAAAAATCACATCACCAAGAAAGACGTGTTAGATAAATGAAATTTGGTAGGCGTGTTTATACATCTGAAAGATGACATCGATTCAAATTTCGCGCTTTGCGTATAAGTGTGGCGCTAGCAGCGCCACTCAGAACTTCCAAATCAGATTTGCTTTAAATGCGTGCTGTAAAGTTCGTGAGCGTTACTTATCTTCGAAATTTGGCGTATTGAGTTGATGTTAGTCAAGAATGCATTTAAAAAGATGAAGAAGCCATTATCAACAGCTCACAGAGGTTGAACGAGGTCGTACAATAGAGATACGAGAAGCTGGATTTTCTTTCCGTGATATTGCAGAAAGACATGGCCAGAATATATCCACTGTGCATGATTGTTGGGCACAGTGGCCAAGGGATGGTACTGCCTCAAGAAGACCGGGTTCCGGCCGGGAACTTGGCACTTCGGAGAGGGAATACCGCTGCATTCAGCGTACGGCTGTGTCGCATCGTACTGCGTCTGCGGCAGAAATTCCAGCTGCAGTTGGTAACACTGTGATATAACGAACTCTTAGAAATCGGTTACTTCAAGGACAGCTCCGAGCCAGGCGCCCTGTTGCGTATATTCCACTGACTACAAGCCATTGCCGTTTGCGTCGCCAGTGGTGTCAAGCCAGAGCTCATTGGAGGACGGAGTGGAGATCTGCTGTGTTTTCTGATGAAAGCAGGTTCTGCCTTGGTGCCAGTGATGGTCAGGGGGAGGTCAGGGAAAATCCTGCAACCAAACTGTCTGCGGTCTAGACACACTGGACTACACCTGGAGTCATGGTCTGGGGAGCAATTTCCTATGACAGCAGGAGCTCTCTCGTGGTTATCCCCAACACACTGATTGCAAATTTATACGTCAGTCTGGTAATTCAACCTGTAGTGCTGCCATTCTTGAACAGCATTCAAGGAGGAGTTTTCCAACAGAATAACGCTCGCCCTCCTACCGCTGTTGTAACGCAGCGTGCCTTACAGAGTGTCGACAGGTTACCTTGGCTTGCGAGATCACCAGATCTGTCTCCAATTGAACACTTATGGGATAGCATTGGACGACAACTCCAGCATCATCCACAGCCAGCACTGACCGTCCCAGTATTGATACAACAAGTACAACAAGCAGGGAACTCCATACCACAAAGTGACATTCGGCACCTGTATGACACAATGCAGGAACATTTGCAGGCTTGCACTAAAAATTCTGGAGGTGACACCGGCTATTAATGTACAGCATTTCACATTTGAAATGCATTTTCTTCAGTTTAAATTAACCTGTGATCTTGAAAATCGAATCTATTAAACATGTTAACTAGACAAATGCATTGTCCAAATTTCAATACTCTACAATAATTTTTTCTTGGTGTTGGGATTTTTTTTCCGTCAGTGTTTAAGTTTACCACATAAACATATTGGTGCGAGATTATAAGAATGGTTAATCAATTACTTTCCAAGATAATTAGTAATGTATACACCACTAATAATAGAAATTTAATCTTCTCATCTGGCTGTAGTCTATCTGTTAAATCGAATATGTTCAATGTTAAGAATACAGCATTCCTATTCATATTAGCCACCAGTGTTTATTTAGCATGAAAATATTCTTCCTTTTTCTTCATAATTTTTTTTTGACAATAAGTAATGTGTTCGTCTTATCCTTGCCTAATTATTTATGCTTATCTGTGTAACATTTCTTGGTAGCTATGGTAAGTAACAGTCCATAAATTTTAACTTATATTAAGTATATTCAATTCATAATTCAAATCAAATTTTAAATCCCGATTATTTGTTTAATTACCTATTCATATTGCTTATTAAATCAATTCAATATAATCTAATTTATTCTCTTGAAATCTAAAGTTCCATCTATCTAATATATTTACTCTCGGTCAACCAGAAAGTGACGGAAAGCCATTGAAATCCTGAATGATAATTCACGACCTTCCTAGACATTTGTGTTTGATATTTTTGTGACGCTCATGGAATCTTGATAAACACTAACAGTAATGAAAGAAATGATAATGTCGTCTCAACAGGCTGCGATTGTACAGTGATCAAAATATAAGAAGGTTTACATACTTAAGAAATATGATCTTTTCATAAGAAACAGACTGGAAAAAGGGATTTTTTAAGAAAACTTTTTACGATCTTTCTATTGGAATTTGGATCTTTTTTGGGAATATGAATTCCTAAGTTGAGAAAAAGACCGTAAGAGCAGGTGTTGATTTGAGTATTTAAACTTCCAAGGAAGCTATTTGACCTGTCGACGAAAATCGTTGCTGAAACTTTAAATGGTGAGTAAGCATGGAACAAAAACCACAGATGGAATGTGTGGTATTTCGCAATCGTCTGCAACTTTAGAATAGAGCATGAGTGTGTGCTCGATTTTAATAGTTTCACAATAATGAAGAGAACATGAAATCAAAATGCTATCGGTGATGCATTTTCTTAAATATCTACAATTACAATGTCGTATTTTGATAAGTATTTACGTGTAAAGATAATCTATATAAATTGTTTTTAAGCTTAAGTTTGAAAACATGTTTTGGATAGTACCGTATGATGTCATCTAAAAATTACGTTGAGTTAAACTACGATTTAAATTATGTGTGACATGGGAACTTTTTCAGGAGGTATGTGGTCTATTATGATATGAGCATGCCTCATAGCGCACGCTTACATTATACTTCTTAGTTTATGCTTGCAAATATTGCAGGAGTGCACCAACTTTACATGCCCTATTCCAATTATTTGGGACAGTTGCGAAATGCGACACGTTTCACCTAGAGTTTTGTTTACATGCTTGTTCCACTCCAAAAGTTGCGTAACTATTTTCATCGATAGGTTAGATAGCTTCACTTGTTAGTCTTAATATTATTCTAGTGAACAAACATATTAGGAATATACTTGGTTTTGACAAACTAAAGTAACTATCTTACACAGAGACATATACACGGATAAGGCCTTCTTAACATAACTTTTCAACATAGCCATCACATTTTTCAAAAAAAAATTCTGTAATAGACTAATCAAAGTGCCAGGATGAGATAAAGTCTGAAATAAAAATATTTATATACCAGAAAAAAAATCCCGAAATAAAAGCGAACAGTCTTCGAGATTCTGTGTATGTATTCGGATTTCACGTTACAACTTATAAGAGTTAAATCTGTTGAAAATACTTAAAATCTTACTTGCTTTAATATTTGTTTGAAAAAAAACGAGACTGCGTGTGGAATGTTGATGTGCTGAAGTTGATAAAAACAATGAGTTCAAAAAAAAATTATGCCTCCAGAACGGCCGTTGCGGCTCATGATACACATATTTGCTAGAAATTTAATCAACATTTACAATACTGAATTGTGTAAAAAGTTATTCCTTCAGTGATGAATCATTAAACATTACATTTAGAAAACAACAATCTTTAAAGCAGATAATGCGATCTACACAAAGTATTCTCACTTGAATGAGGAGTACTTGGACCGCATATGCATCTCTTTTACTTACGGCCGTTATTTCTGTCCTCTAAATGCCCGGAAATGATAAAATGAGAATAAAGGTCTGATCTAGAATATCTCAGGTGAAGAATTCCCAATCTCAGTGCATCAAATAGTTTACTTATTTATAAATTTTTTTTGAGAATCAAAAACTAAATTTTTCCAGATTTCGTCGATATTGAATTTGAATGGAAATTAAAATGATTAGTCAGCTATTACATTCATTTATTTGCATCATTTATGGTGATCTATTTTTGTTGCCAAATTCACCAAGTTTGGCGATAATTTTAGGATGGTGGAATTAACTGTGGAATGTAAAGCGCATGAGAGTTGCAATAATGGTTACAACAATGAAAGAAAATTTACGAGAAACCACTTCAATAAAACACGTAAATAAAACCCTTATTATGTCGCTTCTATTACATAGATTAAGAAGCTACCTATTGCATCTGTCGTCTGGAGGTAATCAAGTATCGAAAATTTTGGTATATTTTCATTGATTCGTCCCCCCCAAACCACCCTATGTCCAAAAGTTTTATATATATATATATATATATATATATATATATAATTATATATATGATTTTTTCATGCGGTACGATGTGTTTTTATGAACAGATTTATATTTCACTGAACATTTTTACAGGACTTATCAAGACAGCAATCGAGTCCGTTGGCCTCTTCATTCCCCATCTTGTTTCAAAATAGCGGCCACGTAAATACGTCAAATTCAAAACAATGTATAAAATATTAGAAATCCCAAATTTTTGCCATTAAGTGTTCAGCCTCGATTCAGGGATTCTGGAGAATTTAGTCTTTCCCTTCTATCTTAAAAAAATGACCGAAGTATAGTAGTTTGAAATTCTAGGTTATGTGATACTTTGAAACAAGACTACTGATAAAAAATAAGGAATTTAAATTATGAGATTTAGTGAACGTGGTTGCTCGAATATTTATTTTCATTGTATCACCACTGTTCCAACACTCATACCTTTAAAATTATATATTAATATCCGGTAGCTATAAATTCTCGCCAAGCTTGGTGATACGTGGTGAGATATTTCTATATTGTCAAAATTCTCATTCAAATTCGGTATTGTTGTAAATTGGGAATGAAACGTATTTAATCGAGTACCTCGAATTTTAGCTTCGTGTTTTTGAGTAAAATTAACTACAATATTAAAACTAAGAAATGCGGGAGCTTTTATTTTCTTAACTATACAGGCCGGAAAGACTTAAAAAAAAAATCTGTTGCCTCGTTTCAAAATGTCAGACACCCTAGAATTTTAAACTGCTATATCTCAACCATTTTTTAATATAGAGGCGACACAAAAATTCTTCAATCCTTGCATATGGCCTAGCACTTAAAGGAAAAATCTTTCAGGATTTCCAGTTTTTTGTACTAAAAAAACTAGTTTTGAATGTAAAATATTTATGTGGTTGCTATTTTAAAACACAATGGCGGAAGAAGTTGTCCAACGACCGCGTACGAGACATTGTTGTCTTAACTTATTGAATTTAGCTTTTAAATTTTTCGAGTGGTATCTTCCGCTTCAGTTTCAGTATAGAGAGAAGGGGTCCAACAGCGGCTGTACCGCTAGTAGAGTATTGCAAATGTACAACTAATTAGTCGGATCCAAATCGGCTCATAAAAATCAGTATATATGTAAATATATATATATTTAAACTTTTGTAAATAATAACTATTAAACCACATGAATTATCGACAATAGATAAACCGATAATTACAATGTCATACATAAATATATCGAAAAATTAAAATAATTAAAATTTTGAGAATCTTAAATTTTTGGATATATTTATGTATTGTATTGTAGTTATCGGTTTACCTATTGTCGATTATTTATATGGTTTAATGGTTATTATTTAGAAAAGTTTCAATTATATTAAACTTCCTTAGTGAATTGCTGTAACTTCGTATTTATTATTGGATAGTTTTCACCTAGTTTTATTTATAAAAGCATTATGCATTAGTTACAATGTTTTATTATTTACCAGCTGCAGTTTTATTATTTATATCCGGTCGGCGTTGCCCGGTCCCGACAAAAATAATGCGAAACCCAAGATCATTCTAAAAATCGAAGCACGAAAACGTTTCTGTGGTAACTCTTTGGTCTTTAGGAAATTAAACAGAAAGACGGACACTGAAGCGGAAGTAAATTCAATACAACATCCTCAAATGTCTGGATCATCCGATTCAAAGTGAGTGAGTTTTGGTCAAAATTAAAAAAGTTACCGTTCGATTTTCACAAAATTTCTATTTTTGGAATCCGAAAAATATATATATATATTAAATTATCAAATAGGTAAATTTCTTTTACGGTTTCGAAAAAGAACAGCCATTTACGACGCACGCTCAGGGGTATCATTCTTTTATTTCCACAGCCGGGAGGTGCATTCAGTTCTAAACAACTTTCTGACATGTATCACCGCTTCCTACGGCGCTGTATAGAAACCGTGCTGCGTACACATTGCAAAGTCTTTTAGTTTCAGTTTCCACCACCAGGCGGCGCATTCTGTTCTAAACAAACTTCTGTCAGAACGAAACTACCGAATTCTTTCCCGCTGCCTACGACACGGTATAGCAGGCGAGCTGCACACGCGCTGTTATATCTATTAGTTTCAATTTCTACCACCAGGGAGCGCAAAATGTACAGTCGTGGAAAAAAAACTGCACACCCCCACTAACTCTGCTACAAATTGTAGTAGAAGGAAGTGACTGGTACCAAACGATTGGAAATAAAGTCTACTTTTAAATTATATGCCTAAGGGGCCATCTACATATTAAAACAAGCCTAATTTTTTTTAATGGCAACACCCACTTTTGACATGATATTTTAAATCTTCGGTTCAAACTATGCATAGATACAAAATTTTAAGTCATTTGGATGATAAGTTTTCGAGTTATAAACATTCAAATTTTAGAGCCTCTAATGTTAAATTACATTTTCATATTTTTATTAATATCTCCTGAGATTATAATTCTAATGTGTTAATTTTTTTTTTTGGTTATAATACTAAAAAGCCCAAACATAAATATGTCAAATTTGTAATTTTTATAATTTTATAATATGAATTATGAATTATGAAATTAATATTCGAAAAAATTATGAATTGCAACCTACAATTTTTTTGATGGATTTATATTTATTATGTCCTGCTTTATGTGTATTCAAAATTTTAAATTTTTCTACCAAGTAGTTTTCAAATTACGCTTAAAAAACGGCAAGATACTGCTTTAAGGGGCCGTCTATGATGTGCATTAAAGCATAGTTTGAACAGGGATGGGAGCTCTCTGACTCGAAATCCCGATTGACACCACTAAATTTTAATAGTATTTGTTACCTTATTCAAAAACAAAATTTCTGCACGTTGGAGAATACTATTAAAATTTAGTGGTAAGAATCGATATTCGGGTCGGAGCGCGCTCATCCCTGTTTGAGAAAATATTATACTCATAGCCTGGTATTAAAACAAGCTTTTCTCAAATCTTGTTAAATTGTT
This sequence comes from Maratus michaelseni, assembly GCA_963931845.1. NCBI lineage: Eukaryota > Metazoa > Arthropoda > Arachnida > Araneae > Salticidae > Maratus > Maratus michaelseni. The sequence goes on from OZ007587.1 coordinate 323,486,524, forward strand.
TGCAATATTACACTAAATGGTTGTTAGATAAAGTATTAACGCAAAAGTATTTGTTACTTAAAAATGCTAATTTAAACTTTTATTAACTTTTGTATATCAATCAAAAATTGTAATCTTTACAAATATGTATGGATGTTCAGTTTTTATTCCATTAATAACGAACTTAAAATAATTAAACTTTTTCTTCTATAACTTTCGTATTTAGATCTATTCGATTAAACAGGCTAATTGAAAAAAAAAATACAAGTTATTTTTATGGTTTTCTGATAGGCAAGATTATTTCCCAATCGCTAGCAGTGTGCAAAAAAATCTAATAATAATAATAATAATAATAATAAATGGCAAACGGTAAGTTTTCTTGCCAAGAGGCAATAATGAGTTAATTGTAAAATTTCAAATGAACTACCAGAATAGGTTTAATCATAGAATTATTAACCCTATTCCGAAGGAGAATAACGAATGTAAAGTTATTCAGATGTCTTTATACCATAGATTTAGTTTTAGGTCTTCAAATAAATCGGAATATAAATCCTGCGACACCCCCCCCCCTCGCTACTAAAAAAGAAAGCAATGTCTGGATTTATTTTCAGACTAAAAAACAATTTATCTGCGTTTTTTTTTTTTTTTTTTTTTTTTTTTTACTTTGATTCCTTACGCTGCTTTATACTATTTTTTTTAAATTCTAAATTTTGTATTTGTCACTATTATTCACGTTTCTGACAATAAACTAAAAAAAAGGCGAGTTAAATAGATGCAAAATCTGAGAAACAGCATTATAAAAGCACCTGTAAAATTCCAATAACATTTACATATTCTAAAACTATTTTAATTACAAATAATCTTATGGTTTTTTAACCCCTTCGTGAAGTGCGTCTATTACAGAATTTTTAATAATTTACCACCGGTTTTTTAAAACAGAAATTTTCGTCTGATTGAATCGTGGAAATGCTAAGATATAGTAAGGCAAAGCTTACAATAAAAAATAACTGGTGGGGAAAATCGAGGATTCTGAGAATCTTATGCGTCACGTATACGTCTCACTTGTCCCCAAGGGGTTAAAATCGGATAATTCAACAGTTGTAAACATTATTTTACCGCATATAACAATAACCGAAATTTATTAAGTTAGTAAAATGGTCATATCGGTAAAACATAATACATTAAAAGAAGTGACATTCTGCAGCATTTCAACAATCGAGAACCGAACTTCAATTTGGATACAGCCCCTTAAATATGCTCATTATAAAGTAATTAATTTCTCAGAAACTAATTGTACGAATTTAATGAAATTTGGTATCTAGGCATAGATTGAACTGCAGATTTCAAATATGTTGTCAAATTGGAGTCTTGCTATTGAAAAAAACAAAGTTTGGGTGTGTTTTTACATGTAGATGGCCCCCTAAGCAAATTTTATATACATCATTTAAAAGTAGACTTTATTTCCAATCGTTTCGTACCAGTCACTTCCTTCTACTATAATTTGTTGCAGAGTTAGTGGGGGGTGTTCAGTTTTTTTTTCCACGACTGTACATTTTACTTAGTTCATGTTATGTTGAATGAACAAATTCCCGTTGAAATCGGGTCTATAGAACCCGAGAAAATAAATTAAACACTTGGAGTTTAATATTCATAAATGGTGGCAACCAAGGAGTGAAAAAATTATAAAGAAGTTTATTTAGTACTTGGGATATCTGGAAAGATTGTTAAAAAAGATTTCGTTTGAATCCGACGAATTTTAAATGGATATTCTTTAGTTCCACTTTCCTGCGACAAGGGGCGCACTCTGTTCTAAACAAATTCTTTCCAAACGAAACTCCGACACGTGTCGCCGCTGTATACGACACCATATAGCAGGCGTGCTGTGCACGCAATGCAAAATCTTTTAGTTCTACTTTCTACCGCCAGGGGCGCCAAGTCTGTATTACAATTAGTTATCTATATTCTAATTAGTCCCTGGTACGTTGAAATTGGGCCAATAGAAGCCGAGAAAATAAATCCCCCCACCATAGTGATTAATGTTAATAAATGGTTGTCAGGCTTTCACTGGCAGCTAGAGGCTTAGAAGTATTGTTATGTGATATTATCTTTTTGTGTGCTTATCTACTGTGTACTGTAAAGCTTTAAACTAATATGCCTTTCCTAACTGAAATCTTAATCCGAGTTGGGGAGTGACCTGATATGTGTGAAAGGAATGTTTAGTATAGTAAAGGGAGTTATTCTATTGTCATTGTAAGTGCATAGATAAGACAAACTTCACCCATTCTCTAAGATGAAAGATCCATCATAAGGGGATTACGTTCTGGCAAGGAACCCTTGCAAAGAGGGGAGCAGCCCTGTTTACAAAGGATGCTCTGGGGTTGACCGGAGAGAGAGTGTTAGTTTTAACGTGGAAGTGAAGCGTGTAGGTTAAGCAGAGAGTGTGCTCTGGGACACGTGTGTTGAAGGATATCTCTTGGAGCGGAGAGATAAAGTGTTGGTGAGATTAATAGTAATCTCTGATATCTGAGTTAATTAACGTAGTTTAGCAGTACACAGAACGTATTTTCTGTATTTTATTTAATGTGGAACCGGATCAACTATATCCGAGTTTGTAATTGTAAATATTGTCTTGTAATTTGTAAAGACTGTGTAAATAAATTATTCGTTTAAGTTTGATTGAAGAGGTCGTCTTTTTCTCAATATACCTCTCATAACGTGACCGATATCACGTAATCATATCGGTGGTGGCAGCATACTAAAAAATACCGGTCTATTCTTCAAAGTTGGGTGGACTTAGAGGGAATCCGACAAATGTTGGCAGCGACGGGATAGAATCGCCGAAGACCACTACCAGCTAGCCGTGTTACAGAGTGTTTATGCCGGGTGTTTGCGGCCTATCGTCGTAGACCAGTACCAGCTAGCCGTGTTACAGACTTTTTATGCTGGATCGTCCAGTGGGTGTGTTTGTGCTGTTTGTAGTGTTAGTGGTAGTGGCGTTGTGTAGCGTTTGTGTGTATAGTGAATCAAGTCACAGTAATTTTTGTCCCGAGAGTGGAATATTTACCCGGGTTAAAAGTGAGCAGAGAATTACCCCAACGGATAAAGTATGAGGTAAGGTGTTTTGATAATTTTACTCTACTGACATTCTCGAAGCTACTGTTTTTTGTGTAATTGATGGTAATTTAAGTTAATGTTGTGGGGAATTTATGATAATTTATGTGTAATATAATAATTGTGCTAAATCAAATGAGATATTAACAGCCATTTTACACTATTATTTTATAAAAAGGATCTAATATTGTTTACTAGAATTGATTTTCTTTTTTTTTAACGGATAAGGTTAATGATTAAAATTAATGCATTGTGTTAGTAGTTGGAAGGAATAATAGAATTTTCTTAAATTTAAATTATTATTAAAGTATTATTTAAATTAAGTGATATTGTTTTAAGTTTGAAATTTTGATATTAAACGAGGAAAGCAAATTTGTGTAGAATTTAAATTAAATTGAAATAACCTTCAAGGAACAATTTAAGGCCCAGAGAAAAAAAAGTGCTGTGATTTTACTCTTTAATGTGAGAACAAATTTTGGAAATTGAAATATTTTATTGAGATTAAAATTAAGAATTTCGGTGTATTTTATGCAAATTTTTGTTAGGTGGATATTTCTATTTAGTGATTGGCATCAGTGTTTTTATTCAACTTGCAACGTATCAGTATTATTGTGTAAATTGTATTTTATTATTTAATTGTATAAATTTAAATCTGTATTGCATAGTAATCAAATTGAAATAATTTGTTTTTATTGAAAGCAAATTGTGGGATAACATTGTTTAAGGAAATTTAACAATTATTATTATTTATTTGAAATATGTTAAATAATATAATATGTGGAGGTAACTTATGAAGGTAAGATTTGAGGAAGTATTAATTTGATATCGTGCTTAAGTATTGTTGTAGGGTGGTAATAATTGTCGGTGGAAGGTATGGCTTTCTTACTAAAAATAAAAAGGGTGGATCTTCAGACAATATGTGAAGAGTTGGGGATTGAATTCTCGGAAGATGATACCAGGTTTAAGCTTAAGAAAAAGATAGTGGAGAGCGACGAATATGAAGAAGGGGCCGTTATGGAATTATCTAGCACTATTGTTACGGAGCGATTATATAAAGTAGAAAGGGAGGAAAAGTTACAACGAGAAAAGTTAGAAAGGGAGGAAAAGTTACAGCGTGAGACGTTAGATAGAGAAGAAAGGTCTGTAAAATTGAGATTGGAACATGAGTTAAGAGTTGGAAAGGCTAAGAATTCAAAGTTCGGCAAATAACTCTAATGGGGCTAGAGAATCTAATCATGAGAGTAGCCTAGAGAAATTGATTAAAAGTGTTAAAACTTTGTCTATCAAAGTTCCAGAAGGGACTGAGGGATGGAATCTGTTTTTTTAACAGTTTAGAACGAGCATTCCAAACAAAAAATGTACCGGAAACCCAGCAGGCTGAAATTATATTAAATGTGTTAGGAGATAAGGCAGATAATTTGTTAATTTATACTACTAGGGAACAAATTGAGAGTTATGAGAAATTAAAGGAATTAGTTCTAAGGGAACACGAGCCGACACCGAAGGCGCGTTTGGAAAAATTTAAGAAGGCTAGAAGAAATCAAAATGAAACTCATATATTATTTGTATCGCGTTTAATAGCAAAGTGGGAAAATTACTGTAAGATTAGAGGTGCAGATACGTATGAGAAGGTTAATCAGTTAATTGTTACGGATAAGTTGTTAAATACTTTAGATGAGGAAACCGCGACGCATATTGGATTATCTCAGCACAATAATTGGTTAAAGTTTCTAAAATTGCTAAGGAATGTGATAATTTCTTCGATATTAAACAAAAATCTTATGTGATAACTTATAAGGATTATAAAGGTAAAGAAAGGTATGTAAATAATGAAGATTCTAGAAGGGGGAAATATGAGGGATTTATTAGTAATTGGAGACAAAATGGGAATAATGAAGTTAGACATTTTTCGGGTAGAAAACGGGAATATAAGAAATCTAACGATGCGACGCCTACTTGTTTCAAGTGTGGTTTAACCCATTCGAGACCATGGGTGCATATATGCACCCTCAAAAAGAGCATACAGCATTTGTTTTAGGCACCAGTAAAAAATAAAAGTATTATTCGCTTTCTGTAATTCGAGCACTTTTGCGATAGTTTAAGTAAAGGTAACATTTTTTTAAAAAGTGTTGCCAACCGAATAAAATTTGTGTAAAAGCTGCTGGTCCCGAAGGGGTTAAGGGGCCATTACCAACGATTTTGTACGAAAGGAAATAATGAAGGAAATAGGCAGGTTAATAAGGTACAAGAACCAATTGCTAGTATAAATAATGTCTCAGTGCGAGGAATTAAAGAATTACCAAGAGGAGAGATTATGGCAATAATAGGAGCAAAAGGGGATTGGAGAACTAAAGTTATTGCAGAGAAGTTAAATAAACTCGAGAAAGTGGAAGTCAGTGTAAATGGGAAAATAGCAAAAGGATTAGTGGATTCGGGTTGCGAAATAAGTATCATTCATAAAGATTTATTACCAGCAGAGAAACTAAGAGGGGCTGGTAGCATCTATTTACAAGGGATATTTGGTAAGGCAGTTAAATTGCCATTAGTTCAATTACCTTTAGCTATTCCAAACCGCGGTCAAACTAATGTAATTCATCAGGATGTACTTTGCGCAGTAAATGATAATAATAAGGAACAGGTAATTTTACATCCTGACGTGGCTAATGAATTGACAGGATTAAACCACGAGAAGTCATTAAGAGAATCGGTAGAAAGGGAATATAAGGAAGGTAGTAGGGATAAAGTGAAGGAAGGGGAAAGGATAGGAAATGATAAGAATAACCGTTATGCCATAAAAACGTGATCGGTAAATTTACAAAGTCATGAAAAGGAAAAAAACGGAGGTAGAAAAAAATAACGTTGATGAAGTTAAGGAAAGTAGTTCAAATATATTTCAGAAATCACAAATGAATTGTGAAGATTTAGAGAAAGCTTGGGAATTGGCTGAAAAGGATAGAGGGTCTTATTATATTGTGAATGTGTTATTATATCACAAAGAGAAAGTAGTAGACGAAACTGTAGCTCAATTAGTAATACCTAAAACTAGAAGGGAGGAAATTCTAAAATTAGCGCATACTTCCTTATATGGCGCGAAAGGTAGCGGTTATGAAAATGTTAGAAAGAATCAAGCATTCATTTTATTGGGAAAACATGGCTAAAGAAGCTAAAACATTTTGTGAATCATGTGTAGAATGTCGGTTAACGAGGGAATCGAAGATGAGTGACGGAGGGAAAGAGGAAACAGGTCAACATGCTTATATAATTGAGTTAGTGGACGGGAGTAAGAAACTGGTGTGTCAAAATAAAATGAGAGAATTTATGGCTGACAATAAAGTAGTTGATATTGTTTTGATAGTGACGGGGAGTTTGAAGACCATGGGAAAACTCTTTTGTTAGATAGGGAACAACCGGAAATTAAGGACCTGAAGGGGTTTGGAATAAAAGGGTTAACAAATATTCAAGTTGGAAATAAAAAAAACTATCCTGCGCCGTCAGACGCCCACGGGGATGGCCGACCATCGCGCCCAAGCCTCTAAAGGCCTTATAACGCACCAGGGGTTTTGTCTCGCCCCAGCACTGCGATCTGCCTGAGGCCGCTCCCCACTGCGGACCCCCAGGTCACTCTACCAGGTTCGACCTCTAGGTCGCTGCGCCAGTAATCCCGCTCATCGGAAACTTCCGCGTGGAACAAACACCTGATGAACCGCCAAAGAACCCCCGACGACTTCGTTCGCGAAAAACCCATAAGGTTAGACGGTCCCTAGGTCATATGTCCAGTTACCTCGACGGCTCTTGCTTTCTCACGGCTTCCGATCGTAGACATGCATGGAAGGGCAAGCTACTGGTTTCATCGGCCGTGATTCAAGTTGTAGATATGAAATCAATCTTGAAAAAAAAAAAAGAAATTATTTATGGGGCCTATACAACTGGTAGAAACGGTGAAAAATCGGATTGATAGTAAACCGGAGAGGGTTAAGATAAAACAAAAATTGTACAATGTCCTTATCACGTACAAAGCTGACTTGGACAGACAAGTTCCTGAATGGTTAGAGGAAAATTTAATTAAGACATCAGAGGCAGAAGTTACCCATTCAAGCGGGTGTATCGCGAAAAGGGATGTACCTATCAGGTTAACTAGGAAGGACTGGAAGGAAAAAGTAGTACCGCCTCCAGCAAAATCAGTCTAAGGACAGACATTGAAATGACGTAATCCTAGTGTAACTTTTATTTTTTTGTGTATTTATAATTGTATTTGCATTTTATGTTTATAAAAGTGTATTAGCATATTGTGTATTTTTTTCTATAGTTATCACATTAATATATGGTTCATTAGAGATGTCAGTAAGTAATGTTCAGACACCTTGAAATGTGCATGTAATTATAGTAATGAAGAAACCTACCAAGGAACTGTTGAACTCTTCTCAGATATTACATAGTTTTGAGGAAAATTAGCCCCTAAATGGCGTATTTTCTGCTAAGGTGGGGGGTGTCAGGTATTTCACTGGCAGCTAGTGGCTTAGAACTATTGTTATGTGATATTATATTTTTGTGTGCTTATCTACTGTGTACTGTAAAGCTTCAAACTAATATTCCTTTCTTAACTGAAATCTTAATCCTAGTTGGGAAGTGACCGTGTGGAAGGAATGTTTAGTATAGTGAAGGGATTCTATTGTCATTGTAAGTGCATAGATAAGACAAACTTCACACATTCTCTAAGATGAAAGATCCTTCATAAGGAGATTACGTTCTGTCAAGGAACACTTGCAAAGAGGGGAGCAGCCCTGTTTACAAAGGATGCTCTGGGGTTGACAGGAGAGAGAGTGTTAGTTTTAACGTGGGAGTGAAGCGTGTAGGTTGAGCGGAGAGTGTGCTCTGGGACACGTGTGTTGAAGCAGATCTCTTGGAGCGGAGAGATAAAGTGTCGGTGAGATTAATAGTAATCTCTGGTATCTGAGTTAATTAGCGTAGTTTAGCAGTACACAGAACGTATTTTCTGTATTTTATTTAATGTGGAACCGGATCAACTATATCCGAGTTTGTAATTGTAAATATTGTCTTGTAATTTGGAAAGATTGTGTAAATAAATTATTCGTTTAAGTTTAATTGAAGTGGTCGTCTTTTTCTCAATATACCTATCATAATGTGACCGATATCACGTAATCATATCTGTGGTGGCAGCATACTAAAAATACCGGATTATTCTTCAAAGATGTGTGGAATCCGACAATGGTGTTAACCAAGGGCTAAAAAATTATACCGCAGTTTATTTAGTACCTAAAAGACCTGAGAAGAATGTTAGAAAAGATTTCATTTGAATCAGACCAATTCTAAATGCAAAATCTTTTAGTTCCACTTTCTTCCGATAGATGCGCACTTCGTTTAAACAAACCTTTTTTCCGAATGAAACTCCGACATGTGTCCGTGCTGCCTACGACACCGTATAGCATGCGTGCTGCGCACGCACAGTAAAATATTTTAGTTGCACCTTCTACCGCCAATGGGCGTTAAATCTGTATCTTAATTAGTTACCGATATCTGGATTAGTTCGTGTTAAGTTAAATGAACTATCTCTTGTTCAAATTGGGTGCATAGAACCCGAAAAAATACCCCCCGTCCTGGTGATTAATGTTCAGAAGAAGGGAGGGAAGGAGGGCGTTTCGATGAGAGCATTAACCAAATATTTAAATTACAACCGGACACTCCCCTCCCCCCTGAAATTTAAACCACCGAATTAAACCATCACATTAGAAATTATTGTTAACTTCTGAAACAGAAACAAAATGATGCCTTTTTTTTGTAAGTTATCGTTGCCTATTTCTGAAATCATATACATACATGACGTCACGTACATGAAAAAAATCGCGAAAAACTCACTAATCGCTGTTCGAATTGCAATCAGGTGGTGACATTTTCATTCACCAATCACAATTGCCCGGTTGACTTCCAGCTGTGCTTACAATCCTATCAGCTACCAAACACAACTGCCCTCAAACGATGTTTGACTTCCAATAAGCGATTTCTGACGTCATTTGAAACAAAAGCGTTGCAAAACATGAAAAGAAGTTAAAATATTAAAAAATTAAATCTAATCAAAAAATACAAATCGGGATAATTAATAACACACCTTTCCCGTTACCTGGGTTTTTATCTGTAAAGAATTAACAACAATTTCAAAAAAAAAAAAAAAAGACTGTTTTGAGCATAATTAAGGCTGAAATGGAAGGCAACCAACGAACCAATCAAGCATTCTGGGAAAAATGTTTTAGTGTTAAAAGAAAAAAATCGCCAAAAATTCACAAATTGCTGTACGAATTCCGAATGAGTTTTGTTGAAAAGAGAATAAAATTTAGTATATTGGACTAAAAATTTGGAACGGGATTCTTGTTACTAATGTGGGAAAAATCCATCAAAACGTGAAAAAACGCTAAAAATTGTATAAAATTTAAAATAAAAAAAATATGTTCAAAAATTTCACAATTGGGGTTCGAGGTGCAAAAGTACATCCATAAAGGTACCTTCCTACCAAATTTTTTAGCTCTGCGTTCAGCGATCTCTTGAAAACACAAACGAGAAACACACACACACACACAAACTACATTTTTTATTATAGTTAGATATACATATATTGCCCAGTTTTTTGGCAAATCAAAATAAGTTAGTCATAAATATATATATATATATATATATATATATATATATATATATATATATATATATATATATATATATATATATATATATATATATATATATATATATATATATAGCAACATTTGAGCGGATAGGGATTTTAGGGTCTGGGTGTCATGATCGATGAAAATATGCCGAAATTTTCTGGACTTGCTTTCCTCTATATGGCTGCATTAGGTAGCTTTCATGTTTTTGTAATGGATGCTATCTAAAGTACAGAATGTGAAGCATTAACAAGCCGCGTTTATTTTACATGCATATTTTGTTAACACAATACAGCCGATTTTGGATTGACTGAACTTACTTCTCTTTTGCTAAAAACTAAACATTATATTTAATCAGAGACAGTATTTAATTTTGGTATTTTTTATTCTTATAGTCACATGTAAAAACCATTTCATGATGTTGAGAAGAAAAACTTGTTCCTTTAGCAATAATGGACATAAATGTATAAGCTGATAAGGAAACACTAAAAAACTTTGAGAAAGCCACTTAAAGATAATGTGAAATATAATGTTCATTAGTACTTCACAATCAGTTTGAAAGAAAATTAATTGAACTTTTTTCAGACAGTCATACATAAAACAGTTATAATTACTTTTAAAGACATCTTTTTTGTATTCTAAATTATTAAGTACAAAATAATTGTTTAAAAAAAATAAAACTCTCGTTTAATTGTTTAACATATTTTAACTTTTCAAGCGACCATTAAATTTTTATAAATATAAAAAAAACTAGATAAAAGCGCAGTTTAGCGGAATCATTACTATTAATTATTTTTTAAGCATTATAATTAAATTAAGCTTTTTATGCAAAACATAGCATTAATGTATAATCTTAATTTAATGATTCAGAAAAATAAATTACGGAATTATTGCCAAAAGATTAATTATATATATATATATATAGAATATAAATATCTATCTATCTATCTATATATATATATATATATATATATATATATATAAGAATATAAATATATATATATATATATATATAGAATATAAATATCTATATATATATATATATATACAGTGCAACCTCGATTATCCGAGCTAATTGGGACCGCTAGTACCTCGGATATCGGAAATCTCGGTAAATAGAAATTGTGCATAAAAACTCACCGTGCTCACGAATTTAACATCTCTTAGAATAAACAAGAAAAAAAAATCATGCGTCAAGCATTGATTATGTAACACTTTCCAACGCTTCCAAAATAATTTTACAAATCATTACCGTTTAATAAGCTGAAAGATAACATCTAACTAAACAATTTGGAAAACACATAACATATTTAAAAACGTAATTTCAGGAATTTCCAACATATACAATATTCGGAAAAATATCCGAATACTTTTATTCAGCCCTGTATATGATCTATAGATTTGTATATATACTACATAGGATGCTAAATTTTAGTTTAGTAAGGCAACGCGTAGCACAGTTTAAAATTCTCCTTCTGGAGTTTCTGTCAATAAACGGAATGTGTTCGCGAACTTTTGTGCTACCCTGTATATGATCTACAGAATTTATACACACCACGTAATAGACAAAAAAGGAATTAAACACTTTGTGGAATGATTTTCGAATCGTAGCTGCATTTACTAACTGTCATGCAATCCTGTAGATTATTTCTTTCACAATTATTTTTTTCAGAGCTTTATTTAGATTTTCTTTGCATTCAAGAATATGAGTGATTTTTGTAATGTCTCTTCATTGCTTTAATCACCCCTTGGTCCATAGGCTGTATCAACGATGTCACGTTTGGGATAAAAAAAAATCGTTCTTATTTCTCCTAAAGTCAGCATTTCTTCTTCCGGATGACAAGGAGCGTTGTCAATCAGCAGAACTGCTTTAGGTGGGAGATTTAGCTGCGCCAAATGTTGATTTACATGTGGTACAAAGTCATTATGAAACCATTTTTCAAAAATCCACCCAAGCAGACCCATTATTTGTGTACTTCACGGGCAAGGGATTTACATTGATGTTTTTAAATGCTCTCGGTTCCTTTGATTTACCGATGAGAAGCAGCGGTAACATATCAGTTGCACTTGCATTTGCGCAAACAAGAAGCGACACCCTGCCTTTGCTTTTCTTGTAACCCGGAGCACTGGCTCTTCTTTATATGCCCAAGTTTTCAATGGCAACATTCTGTAAAACAAGCCGGTTTCATCGGCGTTATAAATTTGATCTAATGTCCAATTTTCTTTTTCGATCATTTCTTCAAATCTTATAACAAAGTCTTTAGCAGAATCTTCATTGGCAGGCAACTTTTTTTCTACAATCGCCAGTGTTCGAATGCCATGTCTTTTTAAAAATTTATCTAACCAACGTTGACTTGCAGAAAAACAATCATTTTCGTGTAATTTTTAGCTGAGAAGAAAAGCTTTCTCTTTTAAAATGTTCCCAGAAATTGGAATTCCCTGCGCGCGTTGTTGCTTGAACCAAAGATAGACTGCTTCATCAAGCTTTTCACCTTTGGCTTTTTTTAATGTCGATCGTTCTTCTAAAGCCTTTGACGAATCTATCATTGAACAAAAGCCTCTATTTGAGCTTTATTATGTCTCCAATCGCCTACTGTGGTTTCACCAACTCCAATTTTCAGAGGACATGGAAATTACACACATTATACATGGAAACACATTATACATGGAAAAAATCTAAATTCCTTCTGATCATACTCGCGTAAACCGAAAAATTTTCTGAGCATTACTACTTTAATTATGAATTTTTAAAGTTTGCACGAATTTATGACGCACCCGGTATATATCAAATAATTACTACATACAAACACAACAATTTTTGTAACTAAATTTTGTGTTTTAAAATATGATAATTTGATAAACAACATAATGTTGGCATCTATGAAATGCATACGTGAAAGAATATGTTGCCAACAAATAGATATTTGTGGAAACTGTAATGATAGAATATAAAAATGTTTATTTGTATCGCAAAACAATGTTTTTTTAGTTTTTTAAAAACCAAAAGAAAAAAATACGTAAATTGCATAGCTTATAGTCAGAACTATCAAAGTTTACATTTAGGTAATGTGGCTATTTATTTATTATTATCAATTTTTATTAATATATTATTAAATATCATATACAAAATTGTGACTTCAGCAGGTTACCGAAAACAAAGTTTATTTGCAATATATTTATTATAAATTATAGTATTCTTCAACCTTTCATTGTCAGATCCTGATGCTAATGCTAATATTAGGGTAATGCTAGTGCTTATGCTAATGCTGTTGCAAATGCTAATGAGGATTTTATGAAGAAGTTTTTTACAAAGCTTTTTTTTTGCAGTGGTTCCAACTGAGAATTAATCTAATCTTTTTAAGATCAGAAAACCGAAATCTGTCAGCAATTAGAGATTTTTATCGTGTGATTCAAAAATAAGAGATAAAGTAAAAAGTCCTTGATTCTAAAATTATAGGACAGTATCAAGATTCGGTTTTCAGAGAAATGCACAAAAGACATGACGTTATTTTAAATAAAAAACGCTTTATTGTCAGAGTACTGCATGTACCGCCAATAAGTAATACTTCAGCTGTGTCAGTGGTTATACTTTGTCGCATCCCAAATTCCAACACTGATGAGACGGCGGTCAATAGTCATATGGAATGAGAATAGCCTGAAGACTTTGTTATTCAAATTTTGTTATTCAAAAATCAAATGTGTTTTTGTGCTTGTGACGTGGAACGTTGGCGTATAATTTTACTTCGGTTGAGCTGCAATAAAAGTAATTTGTTAATATCCAGGGAAACAGGTCACATAGAGTGAATGGATGCGAACTCAGGAGATTCTTGATAAACAAATCTTTTTATTATAGATTGCAGTTGACAATGGGTTCAGGTACAAGCATCAATAGGCATGGAAATGCCCGAGAGCGCTGGAGAGGAGGCACGAACAATTACATATCTTTAATCACATACAAGCAGCGAGAGAATCTATGCTGTTACATAATTTCTTTTCGTGCTTACAGTGAAGTCATGGCGATAATTACATACGCCAATTAGCCAGATAACGTACTGTTTTTTGGCGAGAACAATGTGACGAGAGCCAGGTGGCGATTGTCCGTTAAGGATAAGCCTATGGGGGAGAGATGAAGGACAGTTATGAATATAAGCGCCAGAATGGAGATATGTAATTTTGGTAAACCTGCGAAACCGCATGGAGCATTTCTCATGGGGTTAGCTTGGAGTTTTGCGAATTGGCGTTAAAAATAGAATTGGTATGTTACAAATATTATATATGAAAGGCATCTGGACAATTGGGAAAATAATGAAAAAACGTTAGAAGAAATGAAACCTTGAACAAAAGTGTAGGCGTAAAATCTGAGTAAGTCTGAATGCCGATTGAAAAGAGCGAGATACTATGGCAATAAAATATTTTTTTTTTTTTTTTTTTATAACGATATGATTTATACGGTGAGGAAAGAGAACCGAATGAATTAAAGAAAGTTTAATAAATGAGGAATACAGGGAGTAACTAGATTTTATAACACGAAAAAATAAAATAATTTCAAAGCAAGAGAAATTTAGAAAAAGTAAGGGGATGGGGGAATTAATTTTAAGAAAATGTGAAGTTAAATGCACTTCACAGTGCTTTTTTGTGAAAACCGAATTACGGTATTTACAATCTATAGTCTTCAAAGTCTTGTATATTTAATTTTTTGGTTGCTGTTTGAACATTCGGAATATAGAAACACATGAAATACATTTAGGAATTGCTCAGTAGCATACAATATTTTTTTTACTAATTACAAAATAAAACATTTTACTACCAAAGTAAGAAATTTTACCACATACTTTACGATTTAATTGCATTTTGCTCATGTGTGAGATTGCAATAAGATTCACATGCGACATATTGAGCGTCAAATCTTCGTTGGATTAATAATCGAGAAATGTTTTAAATTATATATTTAAAGAAAAATCTAAATTTATTTGCATATTTTTTCTTTCCAGTTTCTGAAGGTTCAGTAGAATTGGGAGAATTTATTTACACCCAATATGCTCTTTCTCTCCTCGGTAATGTTCTTTATATTCTAAATGTTAATTTTTATTTTTCTCTCTATATATATTTGCTCCGTTTTTCCAAAAGACAGTAATCTAATATATCAGAAATGTTTTGAGCTAAATTCTATATTTTGTCAAATACTTCATATTTATAAAAATAAATAAAAAACAGTAATATTTTCATTTTTGATGAAACAGCCGAAATTTCTGTTCTTCCATTTTCTAATATTCTACTAGAAAAATTTCAAAACTTTTTCGAAACAATCCTCTCTTTATAGAAATCAAGGAAACATACCACAGCTAAATGTACTGGCAGCAGTATCTGCTACACCCATACACGGAAATTTACTCTTCAGTTCACATCACTATTGGAAAACCGCAAGGCTTTTAAAATCCATTTTCTGGTTGACTGCCCAATGCTGAAAAGGCGCTGAGGCAAAATGGAAAGTCTTAAACATTGAAATGTCGTCAATCGAAATTCTACTAAAGTAATCCATTTTCTTCTGACATTTTATTCTCCCTATGGATTCAAATATAAAAATTGAAAATGTTTACTTTAATTTTTAAGCATCAGAGATTTTAATTACCTTTTAATGAACAATATTTCTAGAGAATGCTATTTAATTATATGGAGTAAAACAAGTAATGTAATGAAAACACTGAAGTAGCAGCTGCTTTTATGGTAAAAAAAAAATATATATGTTTGCTTAAGTGTTTAATCATCAGACATTTTGGCTTCTGCTTAATAAACAATATTTCTTGAGAATGACCTTCAATTATATGTAGTAAAAAAGCTAGTAAAAATATAAATCTATTTGGACACTATACTGTTGATTCGTTATTTTAAAAATACAAATTGCACAAGTTGTGCCTGTTAGTTGCTAAAATTGGTTTAAAACTCATACAAAGTTAAAATCCTACATGTTTCGGCTTTAAACCCAAATCCATCATCGGGGAGCTCACGACTACCGTCACGGAAACAAAACATAACGACTACTGACCTTTTAAATTTCGACACGAGAATACTGCAACTAGCAGTTTGGAAAAAATAAACAAAGCTGGTGCCCTCTGTTGACTAAAGCGTTTTTTAAGTTTAAGTTTTTTACGCTTCAGTCAACCGAGGGCGCTGTAACTAAAGCTCCAATGAACCACATGATACGACATTGAACTATAAACCAACTACCATTTATTGGACTTCACTTAATAAAATTAATATAAAGTATCTATATATAGTTATTCCTTTAATTTTCTCCGCCAGTATATGTGACAAAGTCTTTTTAGTGCACACTTTCCCCTTTAAATGATTCAGAGTTGCATTCGTTCAATTGATTTTACTTCGCTTGTGTTTTCTTAATGTATCAGTATGTTCAAAGTGTCAAGACCTTAAAATATATTATTCCATTTTATTGATTTTTTTAATTAAAGGTCCGTACGATGTGCTTTATAAAATTAAAAATTTGATTTGTGAATGATATAGGCTTATATAGATCTATATAGTTTATTTCTTATACTTTTTTCTCTATTTTTACATATGTAATGACATTTTATTTTTTACTCTTAAACGTATAAACATTTTCGAAATCTTGTCCGTAAGGTTATAGCGAACTCTTGTAAGAAAACGTATGAATACATATGTCGCAAACAATTTCAGGATTGTAAAAGAAATACGGTATTAAATTTTTCCTTTTTTTAAATTTCCTTTTCAAATTTTATCATACTAATGGCATTTTTTCTTGATTAAATCCTTTTACTTTACAAAATTACTTCATAATATATAAAATGGTAATTTTAAATTTCTTATGCAATGTTCAAAGAGTACAGAGTTCCCTCATATGAAAATAATTTTCCTGAATGTTGTGGAAACTAAGTAACACTTAAATTAGTATGTGGCAATGTTACATTGCATTCATAGAAATTGTTTCAAAATTTAATTAAAATTTATTTATTTTTTAAAATAGTATTGGTTATTATATAGTAAATGGTATGATTCATAATCACATTGCTTAACCCATTGATTACCGGACGGCACTGGTGATTACTTTTACATTCAAACAAACCACAATATACAAAAAATGTTTTTTTCTGGTAAATTGCTCATGAAAATATCCTAGAATAAATACATGGCAGAAATTGTTTCACAAAACGAGGTACAAATAGAATAAAAAATAATCTACTGGGACAAATATGTTCTAAACCGTAATCAAAAGGTTAATGATTGCTATTTTTGATAATTGTAAACGTTAAAAATGAATTAGCATGAATATTGCTTGTTGAAACTATTATTATTAAGTAATTAATCTATTTGAAACTTGTTGAAAATTATTTTTTGTTTTTATATTATTTTGGCACGTTGAAATGATCAACTTTACATCAGTTCTCATGAAAATCAATCTTAAAACTATTGCAACACTTTTTCTTATGATACGGGGAATAATTAGGTTTAATTCTACGAATCACAATAAATATACGCAACATTCAGAAATATAATCACAAATAATTTATATTCTGTTTTGAGATGCACGATAACATTTTCCCAGTACACTGTAAAAAAAAATTGCGGTAAAATTACAAGCAGAGGCCGGCAGCAGAGATTCCAGTCATACCCCGTAAAAAAAAAAAATCCATGCCCATATTTTTGTGCAGCCCGTAATTTTACGGGGTAAAGTAATATAGCATTATAATGCACAGGATATAATGCACTTTAAAACACAATAACACTTTGCTTACTGTTCCGTAACACGTAGCACTTCAGATAATCATCACAGAATCGCTGTTTTGGCGGGTTAAAAATTTCAAAATCCGAGTAAAATGAAGCGTTACACCCTAGCGGAGGACAATGTATGGGGTCGTACCGTATTTTTGCTAACATATGGTCTAGAACTGTAAGAATATGTGGATTTCTCTTAATTTTTTAAGGGATATGACTGCTTATTTAGTGGATTAGACCGTTTTGCATCAAATAAGGCTGTTGCCCGTGAAAATTGAAGTGCAAACGCTCATAAATTTACAGTTTTTTCTGAGAGTGTAGCAAATTGTGCAGGTATCTTAAATCTTTTTAGAAAACCACACAAAAGGCTTCAGATATATTAATTGCTGAAAATGCGTTTAGAGACGAATTTTAAAGCTGAACTAAATTCTAGTAGATTGTATGGTTTATATAAATTCTGTGGATAATATGCAGTGCTGCAAAAGAATTCGAATACAATACCGTGCATGGGCGAAAATTGTTAAAAGTGCGTTTTAACTACATTAAGAATTTTTACATTAACCTCTATCTAGTAGTATATAATAACATCTTGTATGAATAACATAATTAAAATCATATACATAGCTGCATTGAAGAATTTTTAGACATTACCCCATATGGATGGTGACTGAATGAAGTGCATTAAACTTTGTTTTATACTTTAAAAAAAATTGCTGAATTAAATTTTAGGTATACGTTGTGATGTGTATACAATTTTACAAAAATATAGATCTTCAGAAAAAATTTCGAATGTATTACAGTTTATGGGAAGTAAATCCTGAAAGTAGCTTTTCATCTGTGTTCTATATGTATGTTATACTTTTCCTTATTTCTTACAGATAAATTACATTTAATTGTTTAAAACAAGAAGTTTCATAAAAATATTTCAGTTGTGTTGAAATGCCTTTCATAATTTATGCGTGATGCATTATTTTTCTTTCTTCTGCAACCTGCATCATGTTCTGGATTATGTTTTCTACAGGAGTAATAGTTATTTTAATTTTGTACTATACGCCACATGAAAACTTATCTTTAAAATAAATAAATAAAAATAAATATATGTGTACAATATAAAATGGAAAAAAATCAGTAATAAAAATATATGAACAAAATAACATATTTTCGAAAACCTGGTCAAAACTCATGTTTTAACAGTTTGTATAGTTATTGTTATGTTCACATGACAAAATCTGTCATAAGCAAAAATGTCTCGATTTTTTAAAACAACGATACTGACATAAACATCTTATTAATTTTTAATTTGTTCATAAAAGTCCTTTAAAAATCATTCTAAAAGAAGAATATTTAAAATTATCAAAATTAAAGCAAAGATAAAACTTCTTAAACATGTCAATGTTAAAACAAGTCTAAAATAAAAATCAAGATTTGAAAGAATTTTGACAGAATTCTTTTTATTGTTCATGTTTATTTAAAAAAAAAAAAAAATTCTCATTTCCTAAATTTTCATGCAAGTTTTTAAGATATTCAGCAAGATAAAATGTATACTAGAACATAAGTTTAAAGTGTTTCTACAAGAGAAACACTAAACTTGATTTTTAAATGCTTTTAAAACAAAATAATTCAAGCAACAGAATACGTGTTTTTCTCAAAAATAATGTTTTCAGTAAAAATTTTTCAAACGTTTATTTGATGAAATTTACTTTCCATTAGTGTTGCTGAAGTAATACAGTATCAATTCTAGTTCTATTGAAGAATAACAAGAATACTAATGTAAAATCAATATTTGTTAGAGTATAATTTTATTGCTGAACCAGAATATGTGTAAGAATAGAGAATGAAAAGGCTTAAGTATTATTGAAATCCTATTCCGTTTAAATCAACTAAACAAATATCACGTAAAACGTAACTTTGTTACAAATTCTCTGTAAAATCAGATAAAGAAGATTATTTGAATTTCAAATAATCTCCTTTTGTGAATTTGTATTGGTTTAAGTGTACGTGTAATCTTATAAATTATTTAATTTAAATTTACATACAAAAATTTCAGTTTACATTTATTTAATTCGATTTAACTATTTGTATTCTCTCTACGGCTCGTATTTAATCCCATTCTAGTTATTCAAATATTGTTTTTTTTCTAATTTTGTAAAATGTTTATATATTTATTTAATAGCTTATGGTTATTTTTTTATATTAAAACAGGAGTATATTTTTTCGATCCACTATGCATATCAATATACAATACAATCAACTTTACAATCAATAAATTCTTATTTGTCTAATATTAGTATATATAATTGATTTTAGTTGTATGCTTGTGTTTCAATTAATACTCACATAGTATAAAAAAAAAACTGGAGAGATATTATCAGATACTTCCAGGGTTCGTATGCTTTTACCACAATTTTTTAATAGAATTTTTCTATTTAATATTGAAATAGCAGAAACTGTAGGCCCCTCGTTCAATTCCAGGATCTGGGTATTTTTTTGCATTTAAATAAGACGAAAATTTCTATTAAAAACATGTGGTAAAAGCGTACGAACCCTCACGTCCATTAAAGCACTGCAAAAATTGTTTTCCGAAAAAATATATATATATATATATATATATATATATATATGGAAGCAGAGTTGCCAGAAATTTTGTGAAAGTACATCCGAAGCACACAACTTTGTATAACAAATTGATTACATGTGAGTTTCTGGATATTTTTAGCTCACAATGGAGTATTTCCTAACATTAAAAGTTCAGACTGGAGAATTTTTCATTATTTGAGAGAAAATGGACAAAACAGTAATTCCACCAAGAAAAGAAGAAACTACTATCACCACAGTTGTCCTCTGCTTGATTTCATAGAAATATAGCTTAGATTTGAGAGTTTTAGTTCCCTTTATTATAAATTTTAGACTTTTCATAATTTGAAGAAAAATATGTTAATCAAAATGTAAATTTAACATTCATTATTAAGGGAAAAACATGTATATATTTACAGTTTTTTTGAGTGTGCCTTAACACCTACATGAAATGTGAATTTAAAAATATGCAGTCTTATATTTCATTTAAAAAAACACTGTAAAAAAAAAAAAAAGATTTTTTTCTAAATCTAGGAATATATAATATAACCACGAACGAAAACGTATTATAACCTCTTCCTTTGTTATCCACGATTCCGAAAAACTTATTCAAAGAAGATTCTTTGTCTTTAGAAACCTTAGAAACCAATATATTTTCGATATTTAGAGTCCGGCGAGCGTGGTGGCTTTGTTAACCCTTTGGATTTCTTCTTCTGGGGACAGATGAAATCCCTCATTTGTGAGACGCCAGTAGAAACGCCAGAAGAAGTAGTAGCGCGTATTGTGACCGCTGAAGGAGAAATCCAGAAACTCCCGGAATCTTCCAGCGTGTCCACCAGTCGTTCCTCCGTTGATGTACTCTGTGTAATAAGGTTCGCGGTCGACACTTTGAACAATCGTTGTAAAATATTTGTTTTCTCTGAACATCACGAGCTGTGTGTTTCTGGAGTGTTTCTTTATTGTCTGAGTTTGTCCATTTCCAGACGCATTTTCTCGATTTTCACCCTTTGAACGCCATTTGCGACCCAATGTTCCATTGCATTTTTTGTTCATCTTTATGAGTACTATCATCCTTCTAAGTTCGTTGAAGCATTTAAAATACACCCTGTATAATCTTCTCCATTACATTTGAATTTTAGTTTAAAATAATTTATTTCTTCAAACAGCAATTTTGATAATTATAAAATTTTCAAACCTATTTATGTTCGGACATCCCAGATTTTTTTTGGCAAGACTATTTTCTAGGAGATTACTCTATTTAAGATACATTTTAAAATAAAATTTACATTAAGGTTCTGAGTCTTTTATTATAACGCCCAATGCTTTTTTAATTTATTTGAACTCGTATTTGCAATTCAACTCACTGTTCTTCGCAATTTCTATCTAGTATTTTATCAAAGTATAATAAAACCAATTTAAATGCTAATAACTAAACACATATAGAGGCGTTGAATTTTAAAAAGCCAGTGAATTAATTAAAAAGATTTAAAAATCAATAAAAGTGTTTTTTTCTATGAAAATGCATAAAATAATCCTATTCAATAATCCTATTAAATATTTATTATATTTCAGATCATTTTTATCTGTTTTTAATAAATTATACATACATACACCCATGCATATGTAAAATGATTACTTTATATAATCGTAGAGTAAGATTTATGCGTTTGTTGAGATTTTATCTTTTTTTATTGATAAATTTGCCTTATTTAATCGTTCGATTAAATAAGGTGAGTTTTTCTATAACAAAATACTGGCATAACGCTTTATTTTACACTGTTAAAAGTTTGCAGCAAACTGTCCAGTCATTTCACCGTTTTTGTAGAAAACGGTTACATAACCGTAATTTAACTTTATTATGACCATAAAATGAGCAATAATACTGTCAGAATATAGTTAAGTTACGGTTATGTAACCGTTTTCTACAAAAACGGTCAAATGACCGGACAGTTTGCTGCAAATTTTTAACAGTGTAAGCATGTAAATGTCAAATTATTTGAACTACGAGCTTGGGAGTGTAAACATATTATAAGCATATATTGCGAGGAAATTCTATTTAATTAACATCGCAGATGTTGTTGCAGATCCAATTTAAGTGAGATTGTGAGCCTCGGTTGTAAAATATTTGTTGAACACCAGATGTCACATATTTATTTTTGGAAATGCGCTCAACTCTGTTTATGATAGAACGTTTGAAATGCAAACCTGAATGGTCTCATTATCTTATTACGATGGCTTCATATGTAAATTATATATATACTATAAAGATATATATATATATATATATATATATACACACTGCTCAAAACAATTAAATGATATTGCAGTTTTAGGTGGATTTTGTATCTGGGAAACTTTTTAGCTGATTGATACATGGTCGACAGACATAGTAGGTTATATGAGAATAAATTACACATGTTTGGCAGAAAAAAATGCATTTTATTGCACATTTGTGTACAAAAGGAAAAAAACACAATTTGTGCATATGAGAAAAAAAGAAGAAGAAAAGGTGTTTTCTTCAAAGAAAATCATTTTCAGTAGGGGGTATGGTTTCCACGGGCGGCCAGCAACGTTGAACACCTTTGAGGCATGGACTCAATGAGGCTATTAATGACGAGTTGGGGTATTATGCCCCACTCTTCCAGAAGAGCTCTTTCCAGTTCTTGGAGAGTTTGTGGGGGTTGTTGGCGGCCAGAAACTCGTCTTCCTAGAGCGTCCCAAACGTGCTCGATTGGATTCATGTCTGGAGAACACGCTGGCCATTCCATTCGAACGATTCCTTCCTCGAAAAGGAAATCCTCCACCAGGTTTGCACGATGTGGCCTGCAGTTATCGTCCATTAAAATGAAGTTATCTCCGATTGTTGCAGCGTAAGGGACTACAATAGGTCTGAGGATCTCATCCCTATATCGGCGACCAGTCAGAGCTCCATCTCGAATGATGTAGAGGTCAGTGCGCCCGTCAATGGAGATGCCACCATACACCAACACTCCTCCACCGCCAAATCTGACACTTTCGTGCACGAACGCAGGATTATTCCTACTGCCACGGTCCCTCCAGAAGAAAATACGCCTATTATCCGGATGCACAGAAAAACGGGACTCGTCAGAAAACAGAATATTGCTCCATTCATTTCTCCTCCAGTTGACATGCTCGGTTGCCCACTCCCTGCGGTCGTGACGATGCCTTGATGTTAATCTAACACATACCATCGGTCGGCGAGCATACAGACCTACAGCATGGAGCCGGTTTCGGACAGTCTGAGTTGAAATCGTGGTGTCTGTAGCCGAGCGAAGGTGTTGTTGGAGAAGGGTAGCGTTCATGTTTCGGTGTCTCCGAACTGTTAACGCTAAATACCGATCTTCATTGGGCGTTGTTGCCCGTCTACGATCTTGCCCTGGTCTTCGGCCTGCACATCCACTCTCCAAAAAACGGTTCCAGATTCTGGAAATGACACTTTGTGACACTCCAATGGCTTGCGCTACTTCGGCTTGAGTTTGGCCCCCTTCTAACCTACCAACAATTCTCCAAGCTTCTGAATCTGTCAAATGACTTCGCTGAGACATCGTACTCATCGAAACAAAGCAATCACTGAATGCCGATCATCCTCGTCTTCATTCTCTTTTATCCAGTTGAAAGTCAAATTTCATTCGCTGCCGCTGAAGCGACGTTTTTGACGTCGAACTCAAAATTTGCATACTCCACAGTTTGCATACTCCACAGTCCAGAAAAATTTGCATTTGTGATTCTCTTCTTCTATTTTCGGCAAAAAAAATTTCGTTTATATCTTTATTTTATATAAAACTTCAAATATCCTTTACTTGTTTTGAGCAGTGTATATAGACTGTAATTGAACTGATGGACAGACATGTAAGGCGTGATAATACATGACAAGACAAGGAAATTTTGTATCGGAAACCAGGGTCGCAATTCACTTATTAAATCAATAATACAAGATATCTCACGCTAAGCTCAATCCATATATTCGTTCAGAACTATAACAATAATGAAAATATTTTAGCGAATTCTTTAACACAATAACTTTGTCTTTTGTGAAACGATGTGACATCAAGGGAGTCGTTAGAATTTTACTGTAATTCGATCAGTGACATAGCATGCATTGAAACAAAGTATATAAACTGAATATTTTTCCAATTTATGAAACATAAAAGGTTCAAATCAGGATATTCTGCGGACCACCTGCAGGTTTCCATGTTTCCAATTTCTGACATTTTCAGCTATAGTGTCTAATACGAAATTTAATTAAATTATATATATTTTTTGTAAATCTAAGAGCACCATAAAAACAGACCATGAGGTCCATTTGTAATCCGTGGACCACAGTATTAAAAACGGGAATACAGGTGATACTTGATGGAGGAAAAATCCCGAAAACTGGTGATATCTAAATATAACTTCTTCACTTAGACTACATACAATTTTTTGCCGGGGTGCATAATTATTTTACCTTTATACATGGGTTGTGTTTTTTTTTTTTTACTAATCGTGGAACAAAGGAGTATTTATGCAAAATTTATCATTATATACTTCATTTGGATATTTTCTATATTCTAAATAATGTTTAGAATTTTATATAAGCTTTTGTCATTTCTTTGTAGAAATATAGCGCTATATATGAGGACATTGGTTATGATTATATGTACTGAATTGACTTTGGAAATGGAGACGTAATTGATATGTTCGTCACTATTTGGGAAAATAACGCTGTAATGATCAGTAGGACACCAGAAACTGTTAGCACGTAATATCATATAAATAAAATAAATTGAAAAAATATTTATATAATGTGTGTAAATCGCACTTATTACTTAGATCCGATGTTTTCGTTCTTCCGTATGTTTTACATTTCGTTTAAATCCCTACTAATTATGTCTTTTAAAATTTATTTTTAAATATATGACTATAAATTGAATATAATTTTTTGTTAGTTCCTTATAATGATATCTAGACGTCATTGAACACCATCAGCTGAAATACTTATAATTCTTTGTCGTTAGGCATGCCACCATGTATTAATTTTTTTTTCAAAATCTACTTCATCCGATATTGTTTAGTAAAACTATAATATCTCCTAAACTATACAAGATATTGTTATACGAAATATATTTCCAAGTTCATAACATCCGAATTTAACTATTTAAAGGCTTTTTTATTAATTAAAATAACCTGATTGTTGATAAAAAGTATACTGTCAAGTTGTAACTTACATCCATCATGAATACTGATTTTATGTATTTTAGATTTGCGTGTTTGTCATTTCCTTATGCATTCAGAAAAAAGTTACCGTTTGTAGGGAAAAAAATATTTTGACATCCGAAGTAAATCGTTTTATATTATATATATAAATGGTTAATTAATTTTTATAAGGAAGCATCCTTCCGTTTATATCTGATATCCCAGCATGTATTAATTGTTGAATAATGTGACTTGATGTCGTAAATGAAAAATGGTTTAGTCCTTATTAATTCTGGCATTTTCTGATTAGTTCAGTTAGCAAACATCCATTCCCATCAGTTGTTTCCAATCAACTTCAAATAAAATTGAATGTCATCGGATTAGTTACATCCAGCGTGCATATATCTTGTTGTTGCGTGTGTTTCCTTTTATTTACTTCATATGTATAGTGTATTATTATTTATATATTTTGTTTGCTTCTGATCATGTATTCATCTCCCATTATAAAATGTTGAAGAATATCACTTGGTATCGTAAATCAAATATGAATTAGCCGGTAAGATTTCTCAGTCATACGATTAGTACGTATACAAATATTCATTCCCGGCTGTAGTTTCCAACGAGCCACAAATTAAACTGAATGCCATCTGATTAGGTTTTTTCAGCATGCATATATCTTATGGTTTTGTGAGTTTTCCATCTTTTACAGTCTACGTGCAGTCTATATATAGAACTCGAATCATTTATACAGAAACTTACTTACATTTGTTTTTTATAGTATTTTCATCTTCCAGTATCAAATATCTAATAATGTCATTTGGTCGCATAAACCAAATGGGAATTATTCCCTTATATTTCGGGCATTTTCTGATTAGTACGTATACAAAAAATTAATTTTCATCCATTGTGTAAAACCAACCACAAACAAAACTTAATGCCATCAAATTATTAATATCCATCTATATCTTGCAGTTTTGTTTGTTTATAATTTTTTACTGCACATTTGAAGAAAAATATAATGTGTATGTATCATTAATTTCAACCTAAATTATTAATTTATTTTATATATCTATACTTAAGGATTTGTTTTAAGGAATTTTCCGCCTGTTATTTTTTTTAATATCTTTTTTATTATTTATTGAAATCGTACAGTGAAATCTTGTAAGAATCAGCTTGTAGTGTAAATATTAAAGAAATATGAATTTTATTCAAATATCATTTCACTTGTAGGTCTTTAAAAAATTCATGTGCTTCAGTAGTTTCCAACTATCTTTATGCTCCAATGTAAGCGACCATTTTAATTATATCCAATCTCAATAAATATTATTGTTTTATGTGCTTTAGATTTATGTGTTTTCCGCTTCTTCCTGTATTCAGAAAGATGAAAAGAATGCGGAAGAAGCATTAATTTCAAACAAATTAATTCATTTTATTTATATATTTCTATTTAATGATTATTCTTTGAGGTTGTATCTTACATTATTATTTTTTTATAATGAAAGATGTATACTTGTAGATATGTCTTATTTATTTTCCGATTCCATTAGAGAGAAAATTACAAATGGTAAGATAAAATAGAGAGACAGAAATGGAATCTTATTTTTGAATGTTTTGCTTTAATGTCCGTCTATGAAATTGGATATATATTGGAAATAAGAGACATTTCTCTTTAAGTTGAATTTAATGAGGACTTTTTCTATTATTTCTTCTGGAGACAGAATGGCGCCACAATATTGTTTTACTTGGATTTTAGAGACTGCCTTTGATATTGATTTAACATTACGGTTGGAACTTTCTTTGTACTTCATTTATTCGGAAATAAATTTGAAATAAAGTGAATGCTGTAGTAATATGAAACAAGGTTCCACAAGAATCGTTATTAAATACAGATTTATTATTAGAAAATAGAAAATTATGGCTGATTTTAAAATAATATGATTAATTAAATTACTCTAAGAGTGAGACGCCGTAATCTTTCTTGCATATAAAAGTATATGATTAATAAGGACGACTTCGTCTTTTATAGAAAAATACTTGCAGTACACCAAACTCAAATAAATTACAACAAAAAAATTACATCTAAAAATTCGTTTATAAATATATTTCGTGAACATTGCAACTTTTGAAGCCCTAGAAGTAAAGCAATATTTGGCACATATTGACTGTATCTTGGAAATATTATGACCGCTTGGGGAAGTTTTCGTATGAAATATTATCCAATAT
The DNA here is from genome assembly GCA_963931845.1 of Maratus michaelseni. Lineage (NCBI taxonomy): Eukaryota > Metazoa > Arthropoda > Arachnida > Araneae > Salticidae > Maratus > Maratus michaelseni. The sequence goes on from OZ007587.1 coordinate 323,514,030, forward strand.
TGTGTGGTTTGAATTTTCTAATATTGTACCAAAGTAGATGTAAAAGCAGTAATATTTCGCTTATAAATTTCAGTTAAAAATGTGCCGAAAACATGGCAGTCAGCGTGCATGCTTATGTTGCAACTTACCAAAAAGATTAAATAGATATAATCAACCTATTAGAATATTACAAAAAAAAAATCTTCTTTTACGTCAATAATGGATCAGATCAATGTTTTACTCATCATCACATTTTCGTTTTTGCATCACTTCTAAAATAGACATCTTTTTTTTATTATTATTAAAGGACTATTTTTTTAAATATATTTTAAATAATCAATTTAATTTTTATTCTAATAGTAATCAAGTCTATTTTTTCACGAGTTTATATATATACATATATTTCTTCCTATTTTATATTATCATTATATATATAGAATTCATTTTAATATTTCCGTCTGAAATCTAGATTCTATTCGTTGCGTGAATGGATCTAGAAACTAGAATGTTGGGTGCATGATCTGAAATCTAGATTCTATTCGTTGAGTGAAATGATTTCTTTTTTTTTAAATTCATACTGGTGAAGTAATTTGTTATTTTTATTTTTTTAATATGCTTTCCGGATATACTGACATATTTGGAATTGCAAACTATTTTCCGCATTTAACTAGATATAAAAATTTCTGATTATCTTAAATCAACAATTTTATTTACATTTTAATATTTAATTTAACGTTAACAGAAAGTTAAAAATTAAACATGCTTTTCTTTGCATAAAAATATTGTAGTACTAATCATATTAAAATAATAGTTTTTTCTATAGTTTTGAGCTAATTTTTATTTTTATATGCATTTTTATTATTTATTTATTTATTTTTTTTTTTTTATAAATATATCGTTTTATTTTTAACAACGATTTGCGCAAACATATGTTTACTTCCTAAGTTTTGTATTAACATTATTTTCATAATTTGATATATTTCAATTGTTAAGTGAACCTTCTTCCGGTATGGCTAGATTTTTTAGGGGATTTTCGGGATTTTGTTCTAAAGAACATAGAAAAAAATTATACATGCAGCATACAACTTTATGTAAGTAATTTATAGAATCTTATAATTGTAGAACTCTCAATAACAAAAAAAAAAAAAAAAAAAAAAAAAAAAAAAAAAAAAAAAAAACACTTTCAAAATTTTCAGGAAAAGGAAAAAATTCTGGCTGGACAAGCTTTAATTCTTGATATAATTAAGACTTACAATTTGTTAACGACTTCATGTTTCTTTTTTAACAACAGATTCTCTGGATACGGCTTGATTTTAGAACATTTTCTTGCATTTATTTTAGTTAAAAAATGCGCATTGGAAAAAAAATGAATGTGTCATTAAATTGTTTGGACTTTCGTGTATGTGTGTGAATATTGTCATATAAAATTGTTGACATTTCAATCGATCGAAACTCTTCCAAAGTTCACTACGCACAGTGTTTATAGTAAATCTGTGTAAGTGATAACTATTTGAAACGAAATTTCATACGCATTCATAAAATAAGTTAAATTAATTTGATGCCAAACCTCACGCTGATAATATACATCAAACATTCACAAAACTGCAGTTGCTTGAATTTTGAAGTAAATTCACTAATTTTTTTCATATTTGAAACTTTTAAGAAATCGAAACTGTTAAACATTTAAATTTTTAACGTTTGTCCTCCGGTACAAACTATATAGTTTAATTCGAAAAACAAAAATGGTCGATAGTTTGAACGGTTTATATGGAACGATTTATACTCTGATTTAAAAAAAACAAAGAAAATTCAACAAAAGTACGTTTTAAGTTTTTGATTATTCCCTTGGTCAACATGATACTGGTTCGTAATACTCATAGTCATTACTTAAATATTGGGTGGAATAAAAGTCTGTTTTGAAGATATATTCTAGACACTATAGTATCTAGAATAAAGGATTCTAAGCCTAAAGATTCAAGAGGGTCTAGAAACAAACTTGTGTGCCCTAGATGATGTGAGCTAGGTGTCTAGATTCAAGTGTTAACAAATTCCGAAAAAAAAAAGATTTTTTGAAAGCTTTATGGGGAAACTTACTCTTAAATCTTGTACAAAATTGTTACAAAATAATTATAAAATTAATTATATGTTTAAGCATGGTTGTTCAAGTTACGAATACCTTAGCATTCTATTTCATAAAAAATACATAATATTTTTTTTATTATTATTTATCATCACTGAATATTAACCTAATTATTTTTAATAGACATTAAAATTTGAATTGCACTAAATTTGTATTTCAGAACTTATTTAATTTTCAAATTTAAATCTCATTATATTTGGAAATGTATACTGTTTTTTAGTTTAAAAAAAAAAAAAAAAGTAAATAATTTTTTTTTAAAGTTAATTTCTAAAAAAGGTTTTTAGAAATTATACATAAAGATTCAAGAACTTATTCCATTTAGAAAATTAGTCTTGATTAAAAATTAATTAAAAAAAAAGAAATTTAATCTAAATTGCATATTTGAACAATATTTAGATTTACATTCGATTATAAGCGAATTCTATGAAAATGTCTCTATTTATGTATATTGTGATATATATATCACATATTTTCTTTAAATGTCATATATATTCACTGGGTTTAAGAAATATTTCATTTCACAAAATGCTTGTATATTTTGTCAACGGTTTAATTTCGTTTTAAGAAAAGTTATTAAGTGTTTATATTGAAAAAACAAAAATAGGGAAACTTTTTTAGCAAGCGTATAAAATCTTCTCAGATATCTGAAACATTAAACTGCTGAAGAAATATTAAAATTATGCAATAGATGGTTATTTTATATTTATTGAACTTCAACATTTTTCATAGTGGAAGTGTGGTGAAATAGATTTTACCTTAAAATAATATACCTCCAAACCAAAAGACATTTAGATCTAAAAATAACTATATCTATTTTGACTAGTTCACGATAGGCTAAATACATTTTTTTGGAAAACGTCAACAATATATATATTATATATATATATAACAACTTATAGTAGCAACTTATTTTCTTCAGAGACAAATACGTATGATCATATGATTATGCTATTAAACTCTGTCCTTTAAATTATGTAAATAATAACAAACAAATAATAATAATACAAGTTGTAAATTTCCAACTCCACGAAAAATGTCCGGGCCAGGATTCGAACCTGGGATCGCTTGGCTGAAGCCGCCACGCTCTACCACTGAGCTATCCCGGTTGAATCTGGAGGGCATAATTCATCCAGTTAACCTTATTGATCAAAGCATCTGGTCTGATATTTTAATCAGCTCAACAGAAAAGATCGCAGGTAATGGAACTCCAGTAAACGCTGGATAATAATAAAACGCTCAATAATAATAAACAAAATAAAATATATAACATCTTTAGCCCTCCATGCCTCAATATAAATTTAAATGTCTAGTTGCGCCCCCCCCCCGAAAAAAAAAACACCTCATACATTTTAAGCACCTGATTGTCCCACAAAAGAGTGGAAACACCCAATTGAAAGGAAATTATGTTTTCTTCTAATTTATATTTGAAATAAAGTTAAAGGGGTCGTCCTCATGTAGATATTGTATCAAACTCATAAATGTTCTATACGAACATCTAATTTTAAAATCATATTTGGATTGCTAGGTAGATTTTAACTTAGGATAGCAAACGGAAAATTATTCTGTAAAAAAATTTAGAAATTGTAGGGATTTAAAACTTTGAATTGCTAATGTTAATTTTTTTTTCATTAGTATCAAAACAAACTACAATGCGATGGCTATTAAACCAAAACTCAGAAATTAATTTGCGGAATGAAGTGTAATTTTGGATTCGTATATTTAAAGCTTTTATAAATCGATTTCTGTTAAAAAAAATTATAGGTTAAAATTCTTATTGTTTTCAAATAAGATTTTGAAAATATATAATATTAGAAAAACGTATGAGATGCAATCTATAGTTTTTTTTAACCAAAATTAATTTCTATAACCTTCAAACATTCAAATTCAAATTTGAAGCCCATTCCGAAAAGTAGTATTTTAGTTATAATTAGTAAACAATCAGCAATGCGATCAGTTTTGCAATGACTACAAATCAATTTAGCATTAGTAGGGTCAACTTTAAATATTCATAATTTCTGAAATACTTGATCGAATGGTTTCCTGTTTGGTATCAAACACAGTGGCAAAATTAGCTGTTGGCATTGAAATTTTCAAAATTTGATGCATTTTTTATGAATATAGCAATTTTACCTATTTTTTAAATAGGTATTATTTTAAATAGGCCTATTTTTTTTTAAATATAAACTGAAAAGAGTCATAAATGGGGTCAGTAAGATGGGCTATTACCATTTTCTTCTGGAATAACTTGGACATAAAAATTCATGGTATGATTCTTTTAATCTTTTTACACTTTGATTAACTTTACTCTCTGAATAATGCCAAAAACGTATACATAACAACTTTTACCAAAAAACGTATTTTCCACTGATACATTTATGCTCATATTATTATTATGTTAGTTTCCGAATTTTGTTTAAACAACTTGTTTAAATAAAAAATTATACTTGTAATTCAGAAGAGATATTTAGAACTTTACGTCTCAATATGAGAAGGATAAACCTCAATTGTATGTCCGACGAAACCACAACAACTTCTACATATTAACTTATACTAACAACTCGCTTCACCCTAAAGAATGTATGTTCTTTTGATAGAAATTAATTATAATTAAAATTGAAATTTTTTATTCTCTGTTTTCAAAGTTTAAATCTCTTTAAATTCAAATATTGTACTTTGATGTTTCTTTTGCTTTCATTTTTCTTTCGGGTATTTTCATTTTAAAAGTTTTGATAAGATGTGAGAGAGGCATAAAATTGGAAAACTGAGGCGGAAATAAATTGTTTTCTTTGAAGAAACATTTTTCAAACCATGACAGAAAGAGAAGATAATTTTTCATCGCTCTCATTTATATCACATCTTTTAAAATAATAGTTTCTTTGCAGGAATGTGGCAGATGTGGATTTGAAAGTGACTTTAAAGCTCATTTAAACGCTGTTGTACAGTTAAAAATACTTGAGATTACAGAGGGCAGCATTAAAGTTTTCTATTTTTAGATATCAATTATTACATATTTTCAAATGCTTCATAAAGCTCAAAAAGCAAATTAGTCAAATAAATACGAAAAAAATTATGATGATATTTAAATAACATAAAAAGAAAACCTAATTTTATATCAATACACTATTGAGTGACTTTTTTCATTAAGAATAAATTTTTACTGCAAACTTTATGCTGATTGGAATTGCGATTGTTTCTAATACGACATTGCTTTCATGAACATATTGATTAACAATTTTCATAGCTGCTAATAAGTATAAATATATGTTTATTCGTCAGTTATTGTACTCAATTTATGCCAAAAGAAACTGAAAATCTCTTATCAATCTTAAAAAAATCCAGTATTTAGTGCATTACCACACTATTTTTAAAACGAACAATGTGTGTAATGCTCTGCAATAAATATTTCTATATAGTAAACTTAATGTAATTAATTAAGTTTACTATATAGAAATATACTAATAGTAATTGATTTATTTGTATATAATTTATTTTCTGAATTTTTTTGAAACAGAAGAATAATAATCTACAAGATTATATACATATATAGGTAAATGGTTCAAATTTTATTAGTGTATATAAAATTTATTGGTTTGACAGAAAGTTATACATTCAAATTCTAATTCGAATTTTGAGATTAAAAATATTTTTTTTTCTCACTTATGTTACAAGATTACTATAATACAATACAATGTTTTTACTATAATACAATACATTGAAACTGGAATGCATCTATTTTCGATGTTCTAAATGCATCATTTTAATATCATTAAATTATCATAAATCTGTTAATTTTCTGTCACACAGACAAAGCCAATGTTTTATGTTATTTACATATGAAAAATAATAAATCAATCATATAAATTACGGTGTTTTGTTATATCTTTCTGAATAGATTGTGCTACTGTGTTGTGATGTCCACGATTCCTGTGATAGTTATAGCTTATCTTCTAATGGTATAGAATTTAGATAAATTTTATATCTAAGGTATTTATTAAAATTTACACTGATTCAACTTTTGCTAACTTTACTCAGTAGAGACGCTGCTGTGATGTGTTTTCCACAATTTCTGTGATAGTTGCTACATCTTGGCATCTATTTGCTGAAATTTCCCCACATTTAATATGTAAAATTAAAAAAAATTGTTTGTTCAATTTTGACTTTGTTCGCTCAATATAGGCTCTGCAATGCATTTTTTGAGATTTACATCATAACTGTTACTCAGTTTCTATTAGGTAGAAATTCACCAAACTTTTATGTACTTATTAATTAAAAATATATTTGTTTTTTAATTGTTTATTTGAATTCCCAACAGGGGCGCTGTTGAATTGCACCTTTTTTAATAAATGCACTTTACTTCCAAATTGTTAGTGTGTAGCAGCGCTGTTTAACATTAATATATTAGGATATTGAAAAAAAAAGATATGTTATATCCACACTATAGAATTTAAATATAGAAAATACTGAGGGACGAAAAATAATTGAATATGTATGGAATACGCCTAAATATGTTTCTCATATATATTTGAAGAGTGTTTCATTATAAATTTAGCATAATTTTACGAGAACTTTTTAGATTTGAAATGAGCAAAAATAAAACAGAAATTTGTTGTTATAGAATTTATATCTCTTTATTGTATATTCCTGGATCCTTAATTGTCAAATTTACCAATTTTTAGGTACTACTGTTTTCGAATAATATTCATAGTCTTATGTAACAGCAAATTTCTGTCATAAAATGCAGTTAATATACCTCTTCGGAAATAGTTGTAATTCCAAATCTGAAGACTTGACAGCTATGTTTATCGTCATTAGTCATTTTTTGTAAATGAACTACTTATAAGCTTAAACATTTATTTTTATTAAAATGATTAGAAAACAGTAATACAATTGAATCTTATATTTCAATAATTACATAATTTTTCAAAGGAACATTCATTCTGGACATGCATAACATGACTCGACATTTTAAGTAGTGTTGACAGAAATAATTACAGAAATAGTACAAAGCTGGTATCCACAATTACAGTAATATTATAATTCTAGCATGGTCCAATAGCTTTTGAAAATAGGAACATTTCACTATATAAATCACGAACTTAAATCTTTCCATTCAGTATTTTGAAACAAAATATCTTTAAAGGACATTCGTTTTACATACTTTTTGCATTAGACGTATTACATCATTATTTAAAAAATTAATCTCCTTATAATATTTTAAGGTCATTTCACAATATTTAAAACGTGTGTATATCATTTAAGGCATTAATGCCTTAACTTACATATTAGCATGCTCAACTATGAATTTTATTCTGTTTAAAAATAAAGTAGTTTTATTTTAATGCCTTCTTCTTTAATCCATGCAAATGTAATTTGAAATATTCAAAATATTTTCTTAGAACAAAAACAACCTTAATTTGTTTGTTACTGTTTTATATTTTAACAGCGATTCGTTTAGTTCTCGGTGCAATTAGAAACTTGCTTTTGAATGAAGGTAGAGTTGCAAAGGCTAGAAAAAACCCGGTTTAAACCCGGGAATAAACCGGGTTTTTGGGGATAAACCGGGTTTTTTGGGAATAAACCAGGTCTTTTGGGAATAAACCTGGGAATAAACCGGGTCTATTGGAAATAAACCCGGGAATAAACCGGGTTTTTGGGAATAAACCGGGTTTTTTGGGAATAAACCAGGTCTTTTGGGAATAAACCTGGGAATAAACCGGGTCTATTGGAAATAAACCCGGGAATAAACCGGTTCTTTGCAACTCTAAATGAAGGTAATTTGGTGGAGTCTTGCATGCAATTTTTTCGAACTAGTTATATTATTATACCAGTGGATAAGAAACTTTTAAATAGAATAACTTTCGGAAAGCATTCTCATTTTTTATTTTTATTTATCAATTGTTTGTTAAAATAAAAAATAAAAACAATGTGGAACAAAGTATAATTTGTGTCAAAGATTTCTAAAAATATATTTCCATCGTTTACATTTAGAAATTTTCTCTTTATATAATTTGCACAGTTTTCTAATAATATATTTCAGATTTTAGATTGGTTGATTCCAATCTTGATTTTCCACCAGTATCAAGCTATTCAGTTGTTTTTATTTAAAGAAAAGTTAGAGAATGGGTGTTTTAAAGACATATTAGAGAGAGAGAGAGATCGTTACTTTAAAAATATTTCTAATTAATATTTTTAAAAGTATTTTCCACTATTTTGTGCTTATATTTTGCGACGGAATTGCTGTGTCTTTCATATCACTATGCGCAATCATAAATTGTGTTCCGTTTAAAAATAAGGCTGTGTGATCTAATTTTCTTCTGCTGTAATACATAAAAATGTACTTAGAAAAACAATTTTCTTGTAACAAAAACAATTTAATTTTCTACTTTTTGTTTTATCTCTCAACAACGATTTACTTTAGCTTCCGGGACAAGATGAACTAGTTTTTGAATAAATAAAATTTGGAGGCGGTCTTGAAGCTTTTGTTTTTTCACACCACTGAATAAAAAACTATAAATTGACGATTTTAGTAAAACTTTTCGTTGTTTATTTTTGTAAAGATAAATGAACAGATTACGACAAAAAATAACTTTGAAAGAATACATAAATTTATAATTGTGTCAAAATGTTTCAGTAATATATTTTTATCATCTATATTTATAGACTCTTTCATTATATTTTTATACAATTTTCAATCTGTTTCAAATTTTAAATCAATAGAAATGAGGTTTGATTTTGAATGTGAATGAATCTATTTAGAAATTCATGTTTTTAAAAAAAAGTTAGATAATGAACATTAATATCTATTACATCAATACTTTAAAAATAATTCGTATTGGTGATTTTTTGAAGTTTTTAACTTTGCGACTATTTTTGTGGCATTTTTTAATTAGCTTTCACATTATCATACACAACCTTATATAGTATTTTGTTTTAAAATAACGCTGTTTTCATTTATTTTCGTTTAATGTAGTCCATAAAAATGTAATTTGAAATAAACAATTTTCTTGGATCAAACTCAATTTAATTTTTGTCTGTGTTTTATTTCAGAACAATTTATTTTAGCTTCCGGGGCAAAGCGAAACTAGTTTTTGAATAAAGGAAATTTGTTGGGTGCATTCAAGGGTTTTTATTTTTCCCTTGTACATTGAATATGGCAATCTTAAATGGAACAATTATAGAAAACATTCTTATTTTATCTTATTCCTTGGTAGTTATAGTATTTATAGTAAAATATTTTTTCAGTAGAGTGCTATTCAGTAATGGGAAACTAAAAATCCTTAAAGATCGTACCTTTATAAAATTTTTGTATAAGATATATTACAGCATTATTTTAACATTTATTCTAAATTCTGATTTTTTTTTTATGTTTTAAACTTCCTGAATATATATTTCTTTTAAATGATAAAAGGTGTAATATAACAACATAATAAATACACGGTAAAATTACTTTTATTAGTTTATTGACATGTTTCAGCTTTGATGTTATTATTTAAAATGCTGTTATTTGATTTTCATATACTTTTTTTTTTTAAATTACGCACGTTATCTTTTATTTTTACTTGGTTGTTTGTTTTCATATCTGTTACCATGGAGTAACTCGAGCCAAAATTTATTATAACTAATTTTCAACACAACAAATTATTAAACACAACATATAAGTAAAAGCAACCTAATAAAAGTTATTTTACTGTGTATTTATTTATGTTGTTAATTTACACTTTTTAGCATTTAAAAGAAATATATTATTACAAGGTGTTATAATCTATTGTATCGTTCCTGAATATATTTTGAAATATCAATACCTTAATTTTCATATTAACAGAGAAACTTATTATCACCTATTCTTGGTCTGAGCATCTTGTTATTTTGATTACATTTGTTTGGGACATTTTGAAAATTCGTATTTGATACACATGATAGCATCCGATATTTCTATAGTATTGTCATTAACACAACAAAAATAATGCTTGATCTATATCCAAATGTAAAGTTGACATTAAAATGTTACCAGACTTTGTAATTCTGAAAGTTACTGACATCAGGGTATGGAACACAATATGAAAGATGCTAATATTCAGAGACAGTTTATGTAAGTTTTTATTTTCTGTGCTAACAAATTAGTTTCAGCGACAGTATTTGTTCGACATAGAAATCCATTTTGGATATAGTTTGAGCAGACAGCCTTCCGTACGTAAGTTAGATTTAGAGTTAATAATTTGCAATTTCATATATTGAGAGTTAATTTGAAGATTGAAGAAGTGATTTTATTACAAAGTAGCTTCGTTTCAGACATTCCCTATTTTAGTTTCAATATTCAGTGTTTTACATCTTAAATCTGAGTATGTATCTATTACCTCTCGCGCATCTGATGGGGTTGTCATAACCTAACGTGTATTTATTAAAATAATTTAATGCCAAAGTTATAAAATTGATGTATGTACCTTTGAACCATTTTATATTACTTTAAGTATAACATTTATTGAGATAAAATCTATTCAGTGTTATATATATTTTTAATTACTATGTGAAATATAGACGATTATCTAATTTATCGTATCTAAATTTAACGTTTTTACTAAAACAAAATTTAAAAATGCTTAAATATTAAAGCGTAATTTTAATCTGAAAACTTACTCTCTGAGCAAAAGTTTAAATGCACAAAAGTTTTGAATTATTAAATAACTTAAAGTATTCTTGTTTTCAGTGTTCAACAAAGAGGAAAAAATTTAATTACATAATTTAAAAGATTGCGAATGAGTAAAATATGTTTTCTGTTTTTTTCTCTGTAGTGAAACAATATTTAATTTAAAGTTTCTATATAAAAAGTTTAGTTTCTGTTTAAAATACAGGTATCTACAATTTAAAATTTGTAAAATTTTTTAAGTAAGTGAATGAAGATACAATAACTTAAGAATAATTTAATCATATAATAAGTTTTATACAGCGGCTATATACCCTTATAATCTGCAAGCTTATTTTTACATTGAACAAAAATTATTTACAATTCTTTCAAAAATTTTAAATAAAAAGTTTTTAAATTTGATCCCAGTTTTGTAAGAAAGAACTTTAATCTCTATGATAAAGTTTCTTGTCGCATAAAAGGATTGTTAATCTTTAAACGAGATTGAGAGAATATAACACGTATGGTGAAAAAAAATATTCAAAATATGTGTAAAATTAAAGAAAAAATTATAAAGAAAAAAACATACACAATCCATTTACGAAAATAATAATTTAAAAAGGTAATCTATCTGTTTTAGTTTTTGGAAAGGAGTTTTAAAATATTACTGCTTAATTTCTGCATGAAATTTTATTTGTTGCAGCTTTTGCTGTCACAGGTTGTTTATGAATTTTTTTTTTTTTAAATTTTTTTTCTAAATAAATTTGAATACATTTTTATCATCGTTATATATTTAATCTCAGAATACCAAATAATCATTGCGAATTGAAGCTTAATTGGTAGTGAAGTTTCAAAAACATAGAGCTGTGTCTGTATTATTTTCAATTACAAAACTTATAAATTTAAAATAATATCGTATATAAATTGATTCTATATCAGCTGCTGTAACTCATCATTTGTATACATTCTGTAAAACAATTGTAATTTAAAAACAGAAAAATCATACATTTGCTCCAGTATTCGTGAAATAACCCCGTAATTTATATGGGTCATTTTAGGCTAAATGTGTGCAATATTTTGCCATTATATCAAAATTGTTTCTAATGTTTTTTTTTTTTTTTTTTTTTTTTTTTTTTTTTTTTTTTTTCAATATTACCAATATATATCATATTAAAAAAAATAATTGCTTTACATTTTTCAAAGCGAATATTGTAAGCCTCTATATTATCGGTATTCTTTAAATTTTCGCATAAATCAAAATTTCCACTACGGATTTAATATGAATAATGTGCGAAATGAATAAAAATGTGTTTCTCCCATACAACTGTGATGATTGCTTGCTGAATTTAAAGATCTTTAAAATTTATTTTTAACAGTACTTCATACATTCCAGATTTATTTTGTTTTAATAAATAAAATTTTAATGCTAAGTAACTAATGTATATTTGAGGAAAATTAATGAAACATTAATTAGAATTCTGCTATGGAAATAGATATTTTTGTGTAACAAAATCTCATGTTTTATATTTATTTTTACTTTAAGAATCTTTACATTAACCGTTTGAATATTGCAATCTAAAAACGCAATAGCTGTCAAAATACGTCAAACGACCGAATATTGAAATAGCTTGAGATATATTTTTCTATACGTTTCTTCTGCCTGCCTTTTGTCAGTAACTGGATAAGAATACCAGCTATCTTTGAAAGTGGAACCACTCTACGATCACTAGTACATACTTTGGTTGCAATAAATGCATTGCAGTTTCATGGGTAAATTTGTTGTTCATGTAACAAATGAGAAAATTCCATTATAGGAAATGTATCTAAAATATAATCAAAACAACAGTATATCAGAAAAAAGAAAATATATATTTTTAAACATTCATGTTTATTATTTTGTTTATTACAGTTTATCAAATTATTCACTTTCAATTTCTTAAAGGATTAAAAAGATAAATATTTATGCCAATGTATATTTAATTGTGTATGTCTGTATCAAAATAAATTATAAATGTAATATTGTGTTTAATTTAAATAACTATAGGCTTAAAATGGTATTGTTGTTTAGAAAATAACCTTTTGATGTTTCTCTTAATAAGATTTACAATTAAAAAAAATAAGTAATACGCTTTTAATCAAAAATATTATATGATTTCAAACAAAAACAATAAAAGATGAACCTCATCCCACGGACCCTGTCACTTATGAGGCTAGGTTCTGAAATTATTTAAATATGAGCTTTTAGTGGTAATAAATTGCCAGCACTGTTCGAAGAAAATCGATTCAAAGGCAATAAGTCAACAGCCAATTGCAAGAATAGACCCAGGAAGACAGACAGAAAACAGGCAAAGTAAATTTTAAAAAAATCTCTGCAGGCTCGGCATACAAGCACAGGTAGATTTCGAATATAAACTAAAACTAAACACCAACCAAAACTAAATCAAGATTAGAGATAAACCCAGTTTAACAATTTTATCTGACCGCTTTCTACGAGTGTTTTTTTTTTTTCGCTTTTTACTCCAATTATTTTGTAAATAATTATAAAAATTATCCCGTGTTTATTCAATTATTTAGTCTTGTTAATTAGTAAAAGTGCGAAAAAAATTTGGACCATAAACTAAATTTACTATAATCTACTGTTACTGGTGGGATAGCTTGTAAGTGTCAATTCCACCATCAGGCAGGCACAGTAAAAAATCTCTGCAGGCTCGGCATACAAGCACAGGTAGATTTCGAATATAAACTAAAACTAAACACCAACCAAAATTAAATCAAGATTAGAGATAAACCCAGTTTAACAATTTTATCTGACCGCTTTCTACGAGTGTTTTTTTTCGCTTTTTACTCCAATTATTTTGTAAATAATTATAAAAATTATCCCGTGTTTATTCAATTATTTAGTCTTGTTAATTAGTAAAAGTGCGAAAAAAATTTGGACCATAAACTAAATTTACTATAATCTACTGTTACTGGTGGGATAGCTTCTAAGTGTCAATTCCACCATCAGGCAGGCACAGTAAAAAATCTCTGCAGGCTCGGCATACAAGCACAGGTAGATTTCGAATATAAACTAAAACTAAACACCAACCAAAATTAAATCAAGATTAGAGATAAACCCAGTTTAACAATTTTATCTGACCGCTTTCTACGAGTGTTTTTTTTCGCTTTTTACTCCAATTATTTTGTAAATAATTATAAAAATTATCCCGTGTTTATTCAATTATTTAGTCTTGTTAATTAGTAAAAGTGCGAAAAAAATTTGGACCATAAACTAAATTTACTATAATCTACTGTTACTGGTGGGATAGCTTCTAAGTGTCAATTCCACCATCAGGCAGGCACAGTTAAGGACCTATAAATTCATGAAAATTTATTCTGCGCCTTCGCCGCAGACAGTGACCCGCCCACTTCAAAATCTACCTGTGCCTGTAGGCGGAGCTGGTAGAGATTTTTTTGTTTTAATTGAGTTTAGCTGTAAGAGTTGATCCTATCAAAACCTTGTCAATATAAAAGTCAATTTAAACTGTCATACATAAATTTTTGGCTCTTCGGAACCGGTTTCGAAAGAAAAAAGTATCTTCGTAAAAAAATCAGAAAAAAAAATCGAAAAAGTAATGAACGGCGGAAATAGAAATTGATCTCTGCTATCCAATTAAAACAAAATCGTTTAAAATATTAAATTCAAACGATTTATTCGAAAAAATAATGCTCCTTACGATTAACATTAGCGAGCGGGTGTTTTCAAGTGAGTGAAGATGAGCCTTAACTTGAATAAACTAATTATCTCTCGTCAAATATTGCTTAACATTGATTGATCTTCAACTCGCAAGACAGAAAATCTTATAACCAATAGTTTGAAACAAATTGTAGTATTTAAATACATTTTACTGATAAACAATTAAACTACTTTCACGTATTAAATATTATTTTTTTATAGAGTAATAGTATTGAATTTCTTTTTACTTATTTCTTTTTATTTTATTTCTTTTTTGATAATTTTCTTACATAAATGCTGTTTGTTTGCTTCCATTTTCCATTCGTCAATTCTTTCTTTTTTAATAGGAATTTTAAAGATGTTATTAAATTTATATAAAAATTGATTCAATGATTTTTTTTCATTCTATACATTTTATTTTTTCTAGCATTCCCTAAGACAGTTAATACAGTTATAAATGTTTTTGAAATTTGAACAAACCAATTGCATATTTCTCATAAGAAAATGTAATTTATTGTTTAATAAGAAAATCTGTCAAGCATTGAAATATTTGCTTAAATAAACATTTAAGCAAATAAAAGAGGAATAAATATAAAAATTAAAGAATATTGACAGGTTGGAAAAAAAGTACTTTTAAACATACACTTTTCTGCAAAAATTGTCTAATAAATTATTTTCAATAATATTTATCAACCTTTCCTGAAACAAATACAGTTGGATTTACAAGCTATGTGGTTATGGATATTCTTCCATAATCATACAACTCCTAGAATCAATACTTCTATTAAATTTAGCATTCGTACCTTTTTTGTTTTGTTGAACAACTTAAGACATTTAAATTAACAATATTATACACATATAATACTATACATATTTAATATCTTTTACATGATTTAGCTAAGTTAACTTTATATTCATGGCATCGCTTCTATCATAGAGTGCGCACGAGCAGGGAAGACCGAGCTATGCTCGGTCAAAATTAGCTTTGAGTTCAAATATACATGACGCATGACCAAAATGACCCACTAATCAAATTTTCCCAGATATGTGACCTATCCCAACAGTCTTCTCGTGCCCAAAAACCATAGAAGGCAAAATTTAGTCTAGATAGTCTGAGCCGTTTTTAAGATAAAATAGCTTGACCCATAATGACCCACGACCAAAATGACCCACTAATTGAATTTTCTCGAAAATGAGACCTAGCCCAACAGTCTTCTCGTGCTCAAAAACCATAAGAGGAAAAAAATTTCGTGTAATTAGTCTGAGCCGTTTTTAAGTTAAAATAGCTCGACCCATAATGACCCATGACCAAAACGACTCACTAATCGAATTTTCTTGAACACATGACCTAGCCTAACAGTCTCCTCGTGGCCGAAAACCATAGGATTCAAAATTTAGTGTAAATAATCTGAGCCTTTTTTAGATAAAATTAGCTTGACCCACAGTGACCCAAAAAGACCCACTAATAAAATTTTCTCGGACATGGGACTTATCCCAATGATTTTGTCGTGCCCGAAACTCGTAGTACACAAAATTTAGTCAAAATCGTTAGAGCCGATTTTTACATAACATTAATTTGACCCGCGATGACCTGCGATGACCAACTAATCGAAAGTTCACGAACATGTGACCCAGCCCAATAGTCTTCTCGTGCTTGAAAATGGTCAGATACAAAATTTTGTCAAAATCGTTTGAACCGTTTTTTAGATACAATTAGCTTGACCCTGACTCTTGATGACCTAAAATGACCTACTAAATGAATTTTCTCGAACACGTGACCTAGCCCAATGGTTTTCTAGTGCCTCAAAACGGTAGGGTACAAAATTTCGTCAAAATCGTTAGAGCTGTTTTTAAGATAAAATTTGCATATATATATATATAACCACACACAAGATTTGCTGGTATTAGAATATATGGTATAAAGAAATCGGACTGGACAGACTAGAGGAAAGTCTCCTAAATGAAAAATAAATTAATTTGAATAATTTGTATGGTTAATTTAAAATAATTATTTATAATATTAAACTTTAATAACAAAATTGATGATTATTCTTTTAACAATAATATTTTGTATTATAATTTTTTTTTTATTATTATTCTCTCTCTGTGTGTCTCTCACTTTCTGCATATATTTTTCGATATATGGTTTTAATTCTTGTGAAATATCTATAATATCCAAATATATTTCTGAAGAAAAGCAAGGAGTACGGCAATGAAAATTAAAAGTTATAATTTTTAATTGAACAATTTACAATACCTATGTGTCTAAAATGTATGAAACTTTGTACGATCGTTTTTCCAGTCATCAATGTTCTTGTAATCCGTAGTAGCTTAAATCAATTCAATAAATTTATAAAATATTCTCTAAACATTTCCATTAGGTTAAAGTAATTTATAAATAAACTTTGTACTTTTTTTTTCATGTCATTTAATGCATACGCTCAGACTGAAGTGCTATAAACTGGAAAAAAGCAGTATATGGTTTATAATATAATTTTATCTACGCATAATTAAGCTAAGCGTAATTAACCCTCCTGTATGGAAGTAATTTTCAATGTGAGTACACATGCTTAAATATTTTTCTGTTAATTAAATTTATGTCAGAATATTGTTATAGTTAACAGGATTTTACACGCATAATTTGACATTAAAATCCAATGAATACATGTTTATTGGTATGTATATTTTGCATTGTATGATACGTGACGAAAATATTAATATAAAGTAAATGAATGTTTTCTGTTTTTCATTTAAAATGTATATGTTTGTTTGTAGCTAATTTAAAAAAAAAAATCAATTTAATTTTATGAGTAAAACTTTTCAGCGTTGTATAAGATAAAGCTAGGAGAGTCTGCGCACAAATCAAAAGAATAACAATAAAAAATCTAAATATTAAATTTTTTGCTAAACTATCCATGAATAATTTTTACGTCATTTGTTTTTATGCATTTCTATTGCTATTTTGTTGTTAGATTGCAATTTAATGGAACAGTTGTAATAAAACCAAGAAAGTTATTTTGCGGAATCTGTCCTTACAGGGTTGGTGTGATTGCGAACATGGGTAGGAGAGATTGTTACTAATAATAACTACAATTAAATTGTTAACAATAATAATTACACTTAAATGACGTTGTTGTACGTTTTTTGTGAACAAATATTATTGTATTAGGATTGAATATTTCCACCTAATGATTAAAAAAATCAGAAAAAGGAAATAATTTTAAAAACGATTAAAAAGTTTTAATTAGAGGTTGAAAAAAATAAAGAATCAGAAAAAGCAAGTCCAGATAAGATTACAAAATAACAATAAGTTACTTGATAACACGTTTAACTTAAAATTAATCCCTTTTCATTTTTCATTTTTATATGCAAATTTACCAATAAGCTGCGTAATCTCTCCTAGCATGGAAACTAATGGGAATAATGCGCCATCTTTCCTAAGTAGCAGATGCGCAAACTTTCCAATTTCGGTAGGAGAGATTGCGCGGCCTTTTATTTAAACATGGGCGCTACTAAAACGAACCATTGATGTTCACATTGTTAGTCTATATTAGTAGCTTATGAGAAATCATTTAAGGTTAAAATATTTTGTACAACTGACATTGTACAGAAATTCTGAAGAATAGCTATGAAAATTCAAGCGCTTACTTTGGGAAAACGAAACAAAATAGCAATGTTTTATCTTAGACGCTCAAAACAATCAACGTGCACTTTCAAATAGACACTCTACTACTGCTGTTGTACAACTATCTGGAGTCGCTGCGCGCTCACTCTACTCTCCCCCCCCCCGAACCTCTATGTGCGCAATCTCTCCGACCGCGCCATCTCTCCTGGCTTTACCTTAATGTTCAATATAATAATATGACTAAATCGTTAAAATTCGCGTACGTGATTGTCGCATTCAATTGTATCAATAATGTACGAGGAGAAGTTAATTAATTAATCTGAAACTGGGATATCATATACAGAGTATCCATAAAAGAACTCCGGCGTTTAAAAAAAATCATATCGAGTTAACAGTATGAGTTAGGTCTGGTCAGTTAATTTAGAATAATTCAGTAGCTCATCAGATTTTATCCACACCAGTTTCAGTTTTTTTCATTGAGCTTAAAGTAACGTAGCAGACGCTCATTCAATCATTCCATTCAGTTAATGCAGTGCGATTGCGATGCCACAACAAAAGGCTCAGTGTGTTATCTGGCTTATAGAAACTGGATGGGTTACCATTGAACAGCGGAACTTTTGGCTCGAATATGGTGTTAATGCGTCCACGGGCAAAACCATTCGTCAGTGGCTACGTGCGTGTAGATAAACAGGAAGTATGTTAAAACAAACGTCACCTGGTAGGCAATAAGTGTCAAAAGAGAAGGTCGATAGAAACCGTATTTCATGTGAACGATGTCCGAAAAAATCGTTGAGACGAAACAGTCGAAGAGGTTTCGACGAAGAAGTTGAATACCGTTTGAATGTGTGCCGTGCCACAAACGGGACACACATTGAAATCTACTAAATGGTAGAAATCTTGATACATTTATCTTTCAGTACATATATATAACATTAACCTAATTTTATGAGTGAATTAAAACATTTTGCTTCATAACCCCGGAGTTTTTTTATGGACACCCTGTTTATTTTGTTTGGAGGGACACAAGTTTTGAGTTAGACAAGTAAATCACATAGGTCTTCCAAAAGATAATAATTTTGAACGTTGAATAATGCTCAATATGTGTAAAACATTAACATTTCTGTTTGTCACTGTCATATACAATGAAATCAAAGTAATCTCAAAGTTGAATAACTCACATTTTATTTTGTTAATGAGCCGTATTACAGTTTAAGACAGTACAGAGCCCTTTATCGGTGGTATTTGGAAATAAAACGGGCCTGCGTAGTAAAAAAAGTCTATGTTTTCATAGTATTATCATTTAAAAATAACTTCAATACATCTCAACCTTCACTTGTTATTGAATTTTAAAAACGATCAATCAACGATCATTCAACTATAAACACCCTGTATATGCATATCAACTAAAGCTTAATGCTGACAAACTCATATCTCGACACATTTAATCAATTTAATCGACCTGTTCCACACACACTGGAAAATTATCAATTTCATAGAGCAGTGTGATCATAACCGAAGATTGGGCATGTGAATGCGAAAATCCATTCAATTAGAATTTGCTTATCAACACAAATGATTTGCACTGCTTACAACAGAATCTTCTTCCAACTTTTTAACGGACAATAACGTCATTGCTATCTAGAATTTCAAATTTAGTCCCCGTTACAGTTATTTCTTATTATCTTTCAAATTCTCCAATCACATATATACATATATTACTAGAAAAACCAGTTCTTGAAATGCACCAAGTCGTGAAATTGACTGCATTATAATAATTCAAATCGTTTGTTTACAGTCAATCTTGAATTTTAAAATATACATGTAAGAACAATGTATATTTGCAGTAAATGGAGATTTAAAAAATGTAAGAATGTTTGGAGAAAGAATAAATGTAAAAACGTTTGGAACTGAACTTTTTGCAGTTGAACATAATTCATATTTCTTCTTTTTCTTGCTCAGGTTTTAGATTTTGCTTTATTAATTTCAAAATTTCAAAAATGCTCATTTTTAATCTTTTAAAATATATTTAGAATCATTGAGGGAAATACCGATTTAATATAGATCAATTACAAAATATTTTTATATACTAATACTTAAGGTACATAGGAGAAACATAATTTTTTATTAAGAGAGATATGTGGAAGATCAAATAGTATTGTAATGCGCAAACATTTAGGTTTAAAGAATTACGTAATCTATATGTATTATTAATATAAATATTGAGGTTGTATATACAGAGTGATTATAAAAAAACTATCCCGATATATGAGTCCTTAACTGTCACACCGTTCACAGAAACTGACTGAAATTTTGTTTTTAAGTATTTTGAGGTATGTGCTCAAGAATCGTATGAAAAACAACAGTTAAACTCTAACAGTTACGGTTACAGTGACAAAATTTTGAAAATTTTAAATGGCAACACCTATTTTTTTATTGGAATGTGATCTTCATAGTGAAAAACTATAAAAAGCGTTGAAACGGTACCTGTAACACGAAAATTGCCGGCGCTAGAGAGACTAAGAAGAAAAGTGAAAACAACCAACAAAGGACAGAGAAGCAACAGAAAATAAAACATTTTATTATTCAGTGCTATCCACCATCTGCCGCATGCAACGTGTCTTCGTGTGTGACGTGGAAAATTTGTGAAACACAACAAAATGTTTTGTTTTCTGTTGATTCTCTGTCCTTATTCGTTGTTTTCACTTTTCTTCTTAGAGTCTGTCTAGCGCCGGCAATTTTCGTGCTACAGGTACCGTTCCAACGCTTTTTATGGTTTCTCACTATGAAGATCACATTCTAATAAAAAAATAGGTGTTGCCATTTGAAAATTTCAAAATTTTGTCACTGTAACCGTAACTGTTAGAGTTTAACTGTTGTTTTTCATACGATTCTTGAGCGCATACCTCAAAATACTTAAAACCAAAATTTCAGTCAGTTTCTGTGAACGGTGTGACAGTTAAAGACTCATATATTGGGATAGTTTTTTTATAATCACCCTGTATATATCAACACTATCGTTTTTGTATGAATATAAAACAAGTTTTAGTTACGAATTTTCTCGATGAATGCAAATACCATAATTTCATTTTAAAAATAACAAACAGAATTTTCATCACTTACTTTTTGGATTGTTTTCAAAATTATTCAATATATATTTAGCATTAAGAGAAATAATCAAATGTCATTTTTAAATATGCTATCTTGTTCTCAATACTATTATTAATATGTCTTCATCGTTATGCTTTATTTTATCTCCATAGAAGTTAAATATAGAACATTTATTTCACAGGAAAGTTGTTTCTTAAACTTAAAAGCCGTATTTGTTCTCAGAATTGTTCAAATGAATAATTCAAGTCATTCAAATTAAACATCAATCGAAATTATAAAAGCGTCCATTTGTAACTATGAAAATATATACTAAAGAGAATGACTCGAAAATACGAATGGTACAAAAGTTATTTATATATCATTAAATTGTAAGTAAAAAATTAAGTATGGCAATAAGAAGAAAAAAAATCACATTATGTACCATAACGTTTTAGCAAATTTCATTATTATTAAAATAATTACCCAAAATTATCTGTTCACTAAGAATAGTTTAAAAAATGTAAAACTGCTTAAGATGTACAAATGACTACTGCTCTCAAAACTGCGGATTTAATCTAAATAGATTTCTTTTTGAAAATTAAATGTAAAACATTAAAAAAACATTTTGTGAATTTTTATGCTTCATTTCTTTTTATTACCATTACCATTTTTAAATAAAAAGCATTTAAAAATTAATTTGACGTAATTAACTATATATAAGGATTAAAAAAATTAGTTTCACAGAGGAAAAGCAATTTATGGTGCTCTAAAAAAACCATATGTGATTATGCAGAAAAAGTAAATTAATTAATAACAAACGATTACGCTTTTGGCTTCTAAAAGGTCCTTTATAACGTTTCCACTCATTAATTTAATTTTAAATATATATATATTTTTAATTCTGTTCGAAAAAAAATATTTCATTAATTCTTAAATTAATGTTTATTGCTTAAAAAATCGTATAGTACTACTATTTTGAAGCTAAACATTTTCAATTGATAAGTAATTAATATAAAATGGCGCAACTGTCTAAAGACTTAAGCTGATAATATATTTCTAAATTTCAGGTACATTTGTAAATACGGTAATTTTCGGCATATAAGTCGCTACTAAAATAAATCTATTTGAAACCGAAATTTTATCTAAAAAATAAATTCAAATAAGTACTAAGTAAAAATAAGTTATAATTTATTTGATAAAAATTCTGGTAAGAAACAGATTTGTTTGAGGCGCGTTTTATACGCCGGAAAATATGGGAATGTTCTCGAAGGAGAAAATTGTTACACATCGATTGCCCAGTCATTTTAAAGCAGTCAACATGAAGTCAAAATTTACATTAAGTTTGTTGTAGCAATGTGGTTGACGAATAATGGTAGCCAGATTTGTCTAGCATATTTCTAACGAATTAACAAACTAACCTGAGAAAAAATTGCTATTATTATCCGAACAATGGGAGTTCTAAAGAATTCTGAAGAAATTAGAAGAGACAATTTAATCTTCTATCTATTATTTTGATTGTATTCCATTTATTAATTTCAATGTTGATAATTAGAAGACAAAGTGCCTGATACACAAACTTTAAACAGTAATAATAATAACGTTGTACATCACATGTACCAGTTCCCATGCAACATAAGAAACAGAAGATAAATGTCCAATAGCAGATGGTGTACAGAGAGTTACATTAGCACATTTAATGAATTTGTTATACAGGGTAATTTCAAATTCATAGTACAGATTTTAAGGGTTGATACAGGACACTCTAACAAACATTTTTTGTACAGGAAAGCAGGGTCGGAAACCCATTTATATAGTCTCACTGGAATCCAAAGTCGCGTTTTCGTTCATAAGTACAACAGTAGTAAAGATACTTTAACAAAATCCTTACAATGTTCTTACAATTCATACAAAGATGAGTCTGTTGCAAATTCTGTTAAAATATATTTACTACTGTTAAAGTTATGAACGAAAACGCGACGTCAGATTGAAGTAAGCCGTGTAATTTTGACTAAATAAATGAATTTTTGACCATATTTTCCTATTAAATAAAGGATTTTTACAGTAGATTGGTACAGGTCACAGTAAAAAAAAAATATTGTATAGGAAACCAGAGTGAAAAATTCATTTATTTAGTCAAATTACAAGCCTCTCACACCAATCCGAAAATGCGTTTTCGTTCATAACTTTAACAGTAGTGAAGATATTTAAACAAAATTTGCAACATCTTTGTATGAAATGTAAGCATATTGTAAAGATTTCGTTAAAATATCTACACTACTGTTAACCCCTTGGGGACGAGCGACACGTATACGTGACACAAAAGATGCTGAGAATCCTCAATTATTCCCACCAGTAACTTTTTATTGTAAGCTTTGACTTATTTAATGACAGCATTTCTGCGATTCAATTACCCGAAAATTTTGAGAAACCGGTGGTAAGAGATTAAAAATTCTGTAAAGAACGCTCGTCGCGAAGGGGTTAAAGTTATGAACGAAAACGCGACTTCGGATTGGAGTGAGATGCCCTGTATTTTTGACTATATAAATAGATTTCCGACCCTGCATTCCTATACAAAAATTGTTTGTTACCGCGTCCTGTACCAACCCTTAAAGTTTGTACCATGAATTTGGAATCACAATGCACATAATTTCATGTTGCACAGAGAGTTCAAATACCATTCACATAGGGTTTTATTTGACTGTCTTAAAACAATTATCCATTATGTCCGAGTTGTCCGAGTAATTACATTACGAGTTGATACATGATATAATGTCACATACCGAGATAGTAACAATCTTTCAAATGAGCGTGGACTGGCACAATACATCTAAAAGCAAAGGCCATACAAGCTCATGTTCCATTAGTTGTGGGTTTACTTTGGCAGTTACATTCGCATTTCTCATTACATCCTAACAACAGTCGGCCAAAAACACAATAAAATAGGACACATTATTCATTAACGCTAAAATACAGCAGATAAAAACAAAAATAGCCATTCGATTGAATATTATGTCTTCTTTCCATTTATGTTAAAGAAAAAGGTTAGGAAATCGTGTTCATACGGAAATTGTATAAAAATTCAATTTTTCAATGCGAAAATCCGAAATCCGATTATTTGTATGATTGCGCGTTTAATGACTGATTTTGAAACCCGTGGTCATTTGAACCTCCTTGCGTCACTTCGAACAATTCTCCTCAAAACATCATGTGCTGGTAACTGAAGGAGCTCCGGTAGACCTCACCAGTATCTTAAATTTCTTACTTTATACGGTTCTCGAAGAGCTCCTACGCACACCATTTAGTATTCCTCAATTTTCCTGGTGAATAATAGTGTTTGATCACAGTCTTTCGAAGGAAGTCATTGGGAAGAAAATGTTTAATATGGGACATACAACACAATTGATAAGAAAAACACAATTGATATCTTGGGATAGTGTGTATCGGAAATAAATCGCGCTTTATTTAATTTAATAAATATGTTTAAGCGAGAGTACATATAAAATTATATATATTCTGGGTTGCTATATTGAATTCTTATCTTGAAATTAAATTCCTTATTGAGTACTGAAAATCATCACAGAAGCTATTCCTCCTAGATTAAATAGATCTTTATTTATTGCTTTCCGTTTGATCAATGTTACGATTTCAGTGCTCGTTAATTTATAAAATGGATGATTGAAAAAGTATCGAGACATAGCCACTGCTTCTTCTGCCAAATTCCATTAAGTTCACATTGCGTGACTCAATAGGAGGATCCCATGAGACAAAAGATGCTCTTGTATAGTAGTCGTATTTTTTTAATGGGAAATCGTCTTTCAAATGAAAGCTTATCACTTAGATATAAGCTTGCATATTCTTAATGGAAAAAAGAAAGACGATAAAAATTTATATTCATTTTTATAGATTTATTTTTATGTAATTTTTGTTTTTATAGCGTTAAGTATTACAACATTTTTCTGTAAACATAAATATACAGGAGGATTTAAAACTAGTGTGACAGTCTTTAGGAGGTGATAAAACACACAACAAATAAACATTTTTTCAATAGAAATGTTGGGTCGCAATCCGCGTAATTTGCTCTTCATGCAAAGTAATATTTATAAAAATTATGAACTTTTTTTTTTTTTTTTTTTTTTTTTTTTTTTTGAAACACAATTTTATAAATGTTTTTTCCTATTTGTCATTTTAGAATTATTATTATTGTCTTGAAATATAATTATTTTTATAAATCTGCACTTATTTTAAACTTGAAATATAGTAATTATCTTTTCTATCAGATATAAAATGTCATTAGCAGACATCTATTGCATACATCCAGCTAAAAATGATCTACAGTTTTTCTACAGAATTGAAGTATTTTTGACTTTTTTCTACAGTCAACTGTAGATTTTCTGTAGTACAATCTCGACTGTAAACATATATCAGTTATTTTGCAGTTAATATGAAGTAACTTTGCTGTAATTTATTTCAAAAATACATTGAACTATTATCTTCAAAAATACTGTAGTTCATGTGAAGCTATTTTACAATCACAAATTAAAAATATAATGAGACTTGACAATCTGTAATAATACTGCAATAATTTTGAAGTAATTTTAGAGTCATTAATTCAAAAGTATATTTTCTGATGCATCTGCAGTTTAACTCTATTTACTGTGAGGTAATTTTACAGAACTTAATGTATGGAAAGCGGTGTGTGAAATTTTCTGTAGATTATCTGCTGTTTTAAAAGTGAATTTAAAGCTTTTCAGTTTTTTTATATTGTTGCATGACTCACTATTTACTTTAATAAAAATAATTAATACTATTTTTAAGACATTAATTTTCAGGGAATAATTTGAGCACCTGGGGAAATTCTCTATCCTTCTTTGAAAGTAAACAAATATTCAATGAAATTAAACTTTAAAATTCAAAAGAAATAAAAAAATCAATGAATGCTGTTTATCGTTAAAATCTTAGACCTATAGTCCAAGCATTAGGGGCTAAAAAAGGCCAAATAAAGGAAAGTTTTGATATTTGGTTCCTTTGTGTTTTTTGGGTCTCTGAATACGAATCTGAGGATTTCTCATAAACTTTTTTCCGGGAAACACGTTTTTTTACAAACAATGTGTAAAAAAAAAACGGGCTTTTCTCAGTGTTTTCAACATAACACCAAAACTGTGCGTTTTGCGTGAAAGTAGTTAGTATATGAATTAAAGAAAATAAAATTTCCTATATTTTATGTACTGAAATATTTTTTCTCTGATCAATAGTTTAGAGAGTGCGTGAGAGTGCCACAAAAATGGATGTTAAAAACAAAAAAAACTGCAAAAGAATGAGAATTACGACACTTTCCGTCGATGTAACATGGAAACTAACCATTAATGATACTAACGATTATGAGATTGACTGTATTGAGGAATGACTGATTTGAAGTAGAGGAAAAGTGCGAATCCGGCGCCAGAGGAAGGTGGGAGCAGTGGAGCATCTCCGCCCCTTCGAGCTTGCCTCTCCTCCGGAGAGCTCGTACACTAAGAGGAGATAAAATTGGGAGGGTGTAAAAGACAAAAAACTGTAAAAAATGAGAATTACGGCCCTGTACGTCGATGTAACAGGAAAATTATCTTTTTACAGCAAACGTTGACTCTTAATGGTACTAAAAACTAGGTGATTGACTACATTTTACAATGAAGTTGCCTGGTAATAAATACTCCGATTTATTATGAATCATTATTTAATTATAAATAATTATGTACATTAATAAATAAGCAAACATCTTATTTCCGCATTATTTTATTTGAAGGCCCCTACTGTTCATCGACATCTACAACACAGAAAATAGATGTATGGAATTAGTGTTTTTTTTAATTTTTACTACCAATATTATAGAATAAATGTTTTCTTAATGGTAAATATTTCATACCTTGTGGCATGCTTGTTCCTCTTCCAATGGGTCCTCGGATTCAATGGGTGGGAAATCAATCTTCAGCTCGGTTTCAAGGTATAACTCGTCTTCCTCGTCTTTTTCACCACTCAGATGTTGTTGCAGTTCCCGTCACAGTTGAGACATATATTGTAAGAACAATGACCTACTTTCTCTGTTTTTTTTGCACTTGGGGCAAGGGCAGTACAGTAATTACGGGCTCAAAGCCAATATTTATTATCTTCCATCCCCACTCTTCAACATTTTTTTCAACTCTACTCCCAGGCATTTCTACCCCTGGTGATGTACTCTTAAAGAGTGCTGCCATGCTGAAGCTACAGATGGTGGTAAAGCAACAATATTATAATTGTATTTAAAGGCTTACTTCTTGTATGAAACACACCTTACTGTATACTGTATTAATGGGGGGGTGGCTCGAAAGCCAAAGCACCGCGATCAGAGGTCTATTGTACTGTCCCCCAAAGATGAAAGAGGAAAAATCATCCTCACTTTGTCCCTAAACAGGCCAGTAGCTGACATAAAATTCAGCAGACATTTGATAGAGATATCCTGAATTTCCCATGGCTCAATCAGATGTCGACCCAGGTGTTCGAAACGATAGGCAGTATGCTTCACAGCTACAAAGGACATGTGAAGCAGTCTCTTCCTCGTATTTACAACCCGTACAAAGAGGAACACTGACCACCTTCATAATGCAAAGGTGTCTATTAAGTCTACAGTGCCCTGTTAACAGTTCCACCATATTTCGTAGACTATTCCTTCTGAGCCCAATGAGTTCCTGTGCGCTTTTACTAGGGCAGCTACTGTTGAGCTCTTTCGCTTGCCTCTGTCCTCTTGAGTCAAACCATTCTTGATACTGCTGCTCTCTTAGAATTTTAAAAACAGTAGTTCTGATGCAGTCCTTAGAAATGCCAATAGCTGGTTCTGGTCCAACAAAGGGAGTAACCGACCCTTTCTTTGCTAGACTATCCGCAAGCTCATTACCTGGAATACCAGTATGACCTGGCACCCAATGTATAGTAACATTGTTGCCATTTCTGGCAAGCCTGTTCAAAGAGCAGTAACACTCCCAAACAATCCTGGAAGTAATTTTATGTTTCTCCAGGGCAAGTAATGCTGCCTGACTATCAGAGTAAATATTGATAGACAGGCCTCTATACATCCTTTCAATGCAGATATAACTACACATAAGTATTGCATAGACCTCTGCTTGCAAGACAGTGGTATAGCTGCCTAGTGGGTAAAAGAGAGAGGTACCATCAGCTGGGCAGCAAACCCCAGCTCCTGTTCCAGCATTTATCTTAGAACCATCAGTGAACCAGGTCATACCTGTCTCAAGTTCCATCATAGAAATATTCTTCCAGTCAGCTCTAGAATGAAGACTAATTCTGAATGACTTGTCAAATACATGTTTTAAAGGCATACCATCACTCTTCATGATAAAAACTGGGTGCTTGCTGATTTTACAGTTAAGCCTACCACAAGTAAGATATCTCGAGTAACTTTGCCATTGCCCATGTAAAATGAGCCTATGTGAGCAGATCAATGCTTCTGCCTCAATATTCATATGCAGTGGGCACATACCCAACAGCAGTTCCATAGCAGATGTAGGCGTTGTCCTAAGTACACCTGTCATGGTTATGCAGATCATTCTCTGCAGTTTTGCTAATTCAGACTTGGCAATGTCAGTCATAGTTCTTGACCACCAAGCTATACTGCCATAATTGATCATAGGACAGATCACCATATTGTATATCCACCAGATCACCTACGGACTAAGTCCCCATGTTTTGTCACTGGCGTTTCTGCATGACCAGAAAACTTTTTTGGCCTTATTGATGCAATAATCCATGTGTCTCTTGCAACACAGTCTCTCATCGAAGTAGACACCAAGATACTTCACTTCCTTTGAGCAACTTAAAGTGTGCCCATAGAACACTACCTCATTAAATTTAAGTGACCTTTTCCTAGTGAAGGCAACGAGAGTCGTCTTTTCTGGATTAACAGAAAGACCAACCTCCTTGCACCACCGCTCTACCTGCTTAAGGATATTATTAAGGATGTCCGAAATAATATTTTCGAATTTACCCCTAATGATGATAACAATGTCATCAGCATACCCAATACAGTATGCACCAAGTAGATGTAACTCCACAAGGAGTCCATCCACCACGAGACACCAGAGCACAGGAGAGAGAACTCCACCCTGTGGGCAATCCTTCTTTGCCTTAACCTGAATTGTATCCCCCAACAACTCAGCATGGACAGACCTATCCCTGAGCAGGCATTTGATCCAATTCAGAGTCACCTCATCCGCACCTCTATTAGTCAATGCCCTGAGGATGGAATCCATAGATACCTTATCAAAAGCACCCTCAATGTCAAGAAAACTGCAAAAGCAGTTTCATTTGCCTTAATACTTTTCTCAAGCACGAATGAAAGATTATAAAGAGCAGTGTCAGTTGACTTGCCGGTCTGATAGGCATGCTGGGAGCAAGATAGAGGAATTACACTCAAAATGCGCTCCCTAATGTGCCTATCCATCAACTTTTCCAATGTCTTAAGCATGAATGATGTAAGACTGATTGGTCGAAAGGATTTTGCTTCAAAATATGTGTCTTTCCCAGGTTTAGGGATAAAGATCACCTTAGTGTGTCTCCATGGATTTGGTATGTATCCAAAAGCAAGAAACGCCCTATAAATTTGACTAAGCACTGGGACTAAGATAATCTTCCCTTTTTGTAACAAAACAGGTATGATTCCGTCCATACCAGGAGTCTTGTATGGGTCTAACGAATCGATCGCCCACAAGATCCTATCGTGAGTGACGTTAACTCCAGCAAGATTCCAGCACTCCCTACTGCCATTGAAGGCAGTAGGTGTACCCTGAGCTACATCTGGGTCATCACTAGTAGAATCAGGAAAGTGAATCCTCATCATTTCTGAGAGAATCTGTTTTCTTGTCTCAGCATATTCCCCATTTGGCAATTTAATGGCATTGAGATTGGTATTTTTATCTCGAGCCATAATTCTCATAAGTTTAGCACTAGTTGAGACATCCTTAATACCATCACAGAAGTTTTTCCAAGAATCATACTTAGACTTTCCGATGGCCTTATTATATGCGGTGAGTGCAATCTTGTATTGATGCCAATCACCATCCTTCTTGGCTTTATTAAAAGCCACGCGGGTAATTCTCCTGAGTGTACTAAGCTCAGAAGACCACCAAGGCACAGGCCTTGGGGAGCTAGCAGCAGGAGGATGACAACTATTATAAAAAGACTGGAGAATGGCCTGTTGCACTGAGTCAACAGCCAACTCCACGTCTGAAGAATTGTTAAAATTTAACTTACCCCTTAAAGACAGGATTCTTTCTTCAAGCGCCTGCCGGTAAGAATGCCAGTTTGTTATCCTGGCATTCCTTCTCCTCATTGCTGGTCCTGTTGTCCTGCAATGTTAAACATGATTAGTTGGTGATCTGATAGTGAAATAATATCTGACACCTTCCAATCACTAATGATGTCAAAGCAGTTTCTGCTGCAAATGTGACATCAAGAACCTCCCTCCTATTTTTAGTAATAAAGGTTGGTTCATTCCCCCTATTAAGAATATATAGGTTATAAGCCAAAATATATTCCAGAAGGTCATCTCCCCGTTTGTTGCAGTCTGTACTGCCCCAGACAGTATGATGTGCATTTGCATCACACCCGAACACTAACTTGTGCCCCTTCCGAGAACAGTAGCCCATGAGAGCTTTTGCCTCACTAGAAAGAGGGTCCTGTTTCTCAAATGGAAGATAAGAAGATGAGACAATGATATTTTCAGGCCCATTCTCACCCTTAAAATCCACCTTGACGGCGACACAGTCACCACTCAGGTAGTTCACCATATCAATTACATTTAGCCTAGGGCTGACATAAATACAAGCTCTTGGCCTGAAACAGGTTCTATCATAATAAAGCCTATCCTTTCTACACCCTAGACCAAGAATGTTGCCATTTCCTGTCCAGGGCTCCTGAATAAGTGAAACATCAACCTTCCCTTCAGAGATCATCTTTCCTAAAATGACAGATGAGCCCCTACTATGATGGAGGTTGATTTGAGTTACCTTTAGATGGATTACCTGGTTCATTTTTACCAGCAACCATTTTGTCTTCCTCAGGGATACTTGTATCCTCTGAGCCCTCAGCCAACAGCTGGTTCACCTCATCTAAGAGCATGGAGGGGGAGTCCTGTTGGACATATACATCTCCAAGTCTAGTATTAATATCATAAATACTGCTTGTTTCACTTACCTGAGAGGAAGTTTCTGTAGCTGGAGCTTCAGACTCTTTCCCTCTCATCTTCTTTGTATTTGGATCATTCAAGATTTTGAATGATCCTTTGTTGAGGCCTGTGTACACTTTAAAGTCGGCTCTCTTGATGGCTTCAGATGCAGCAATATCAACATCGAAGAACCAACGAATAGACTGGGGCTCTGCAACATGGTCCAGAACACGCCAGTCACCTGTCTTCAACTCCGGGTTGTATCTGTTGATCCTTTTAAACAGCTGATTGGGATCTTTGGTTTAACTATCCCTTGTTTTAAAAGCCACTTTGACCGGCTTCGGCATCTCACTCATGGCAAGTACCCTGAGAGGAATACCCTCAAAGACGGTAGCATTGCCATGATAAGTAGACCTAATCCAGTCCTCAGTGGCATTTCCTTCATAGCTGAAGATTAAGGCTCCAGTAATGAGCCTGGAGTCAGTTATAAGAGGTAGAGGTCTATCATCAGGAGTCAAATCAATACATCTCATGACATCCTTCAGGATAATATCCACCTCTTCTTGTGTCAGCCTGGTCGCTGGGAAATCTTCCTTAACCACGGCTAACTTCCTAAGTGCTGCTACAGCGGCAAAAGACCTCTGGGTATCTTCCCTAGGCCTCTTTGCTGTTGCCGACATTTGTGGTGAAGGTGTCAATAATGTCACCTTCCTTTTCTTCCGATTTTCCCCAGATCCCTTCGGTTGAGCATCAGCAGTGTTGGTTTCCACCTCCTCCCGCTTCTGCTTCTTCCGTCGGTTTCTTCTTTGGGTCTTAGTGAGTAGTTTCGGCCCTCCTGCAGTGGTTCCAGAGTGTTCCCCATCTAGATGGGTTCCGCCTCCGTTCCCACCAGCAGTCAGGCCGATTTCCTCTTTTTGTTTTACTGCACTCTTTTCCAAAGAATCGAGCACAGTCTTTGATTGGGTTTCACTAGAAGCGACCCCCAATCCTTGTTCTTCACTTTTCCCACTGTCACAACTATCGCCAACTCGAGAAAGCATTATATCCTGATCAGCCATAGTTGTAACCATAAGAAACATTAATAGATCCAAGGAAAACTTCCAGTTCCCCACTACCCCCGCATAGGTAGTGGTTCCCCACTCTTTCCTATCGTGTACAGAGTAACCTCCAGAGTGATTCGTGAACTGGAGATTCGGTTGCCACTCATAGCGTGTACCTGGTACACAGTCTCCAGCCAACCAGAGAGGATTTCCCACTATGAGCTGGCCCCCGCCCCCCCAGCCTAACGCGACCGAGAACTCACCTCTGGGACCGTTTTCTAAAAAACGTTCCTTAAAAACGAAATTATGGTAGCACGCTACTCCTCTTACCCACACTGCATTCAAACTGGAGAACACTCCAACACCCAACTGGATACCACTAGGCAGAGCCCGAAAAGCTGGTACCGGTTCCCCAAAAGTCCAAATGCCGAATGGGGAAGATCGGTGTTGATACTACCATAACCAGAGAATAACAAACTGAAGAGAGAGAATTAAAAAGAGTGAAACAAAGAATAAAGGATAGACAACTAAAATGAGAAGAAGAAAGAAAAGAAGAAAGATCGCTCAGGAATCCGGGGTCGCGAAACCCGTCAATACCTAAAGAAGGTATCCCCCTGGGGACAAACACACCTTAGGTCCCTTCCAATGGGTCCTCGGATTCAATGGGTGGGAAATCAATCTTCAGCTCGGTTTCAAGGTATAACTCGTCTTCCTCGTCTTTTTCACCACTCAGATGTTGTTGCAGTTCCCGTCACAGTTGAGACATATGTTGGAAGAACAATGTCCTACTTTCTGAGTTTTTTTTGCACTTGGGGCAAGGGCAGTACAGTAAATACGGGCTCAAAGCCAATATTTATTATCTTCCATCCCCACTCTTCAACATTTTTTTCAACTCTACTCCCAGCCATTTCTACCCCTGGTGATATACTCTTAAAGAGTGCTGTCATGCTGAAGCTACAGATGGTGGTAAAGCAACAATATTATAATTGTATTTAAAGGCTTACTTCTTGTACGAAACATACCTTAGGTGGTTCAGCGGTGGCACATTCATCCCACTATAGCCGTACAATGAGACAAAGAAACTTTCCCCATCAGCTGTAATCATCTTCTGAGTAGCATTCGAGTCTTTGAATACTTTAACTAAGTCAGCAAAATTTGGATTCTTCACAAGGGTTTTAAGGAACTTCATTTTTTCTTGCATAAACGGTGCTAAAGTTGAATCGCACAGACTCCTAGCAACCTAGCATGTAGGAAGAGGATGTTTTCCACAACCGTTGAACTCACATACAGCATTAGTTGGAGAAAATGTCGCTGGAGAAACGGTGTTCTTCCCAGGTTTTAAAAACAAAATGTTTTCTACCTTGCAGAGACCTATTAAAATGACCAAGAGGTTAACTTCCTCCCCAGCTATAATCACTGTCTCTGTTGATGGAGCCAAGGACAAATCAGTGTTTACAATCAAAATGTCTGCGTCTTCTTCTGCTTGCTTGTATGTAATATCTGCTGATTAGAACTTGTCAATCATCATAGGTATTAACTGACTCTTTTTCTTTTGGGTTGGCAAGACACTTTTCTTTGGAAATGGTAGGTATCATTGTACCGTCAAACAATATGTCAGTTGAAGAATGTTTCCTTGCCTGTCTCAAACGCTCAGCAGTTTTTGTACCACCTTGTAAATTATCAGGGTAGCCATCAAAGATGAATTCTGCCTGCGGTTGATATTGTTCAGTACGTACTCAACATATTTGTCGTAGATTGTTGAAAAAGACTGATTCTTAGACCAAACCAACTCAATACAATAAAAAACCACCATGAATGACGAATTGAATCCTGCCTCTAAACTGCTTATTTGGTTTGAATGCCTCGTAGAGAATAGATTTGGTTCCTTTTCTTAAGTCATTGTCGAATAGGGATAAGGAATAAGGGCCTAGATCGCATGTCAAAACTCCTCAAGGTCTTCATCCGAATGATTTGCAACCGAAATTCGCTGGAACAAAGTTGTGGGATTAATAGGAACCAACTCGTCGTCTACTAAATAATGATTCATAATGAGTCACCGTATTTATTATGAGGCAACTTAGTTGTAAAATGTGTAAATATGACATAGTTTTTAGTATCATTAATAGTCAACGTTTGCTTAAAAATATAATTTTCATGTTACATCGATGTACAGGGCCGTAATTCCCGTTTTTTACAGTTTTTTGTCTTTTACCCCTCCCAAATTTATCTCCTCTTAGAGTACGAGCTCTCCGGAGAAGGAATACCCTCGACTCATGAGAGGAGGCGGAGCTCCAGTGCTCCCACCTTCCTCTGGCGCCGGATCCGCACATTTCCTCTACCTGAAATGCATAAACTATAATCAATCATATAATCGTTAGTATCATTAACTATTAACGTTTGCGTAAAATGGTTAGTTTCCATGTTACATCGACATACAATGTCGTAATTCCCATTTTTTTTACAGTTTTTTGTGGCACTCTCACGACTAAACTATTGATCAGAGAAAAACTCTTTCAGTACATAAAATATAGGAAAATTTATTTTCTTTAGTTCATATACTGACGACTTTCACGCAAAAGGCTTTGTTTTGGAGTTATTTTGAAAAAACTGAAAAAAGTCCGTTTTTTTTCACGTTTTTTGTAAAAAAACGGGAAAAAATTTGTGGAAAAACCTCAGATTCGTATTCAACGACCCAAAAACATAAAGGAACCAAATATCAAAACTTTCCTTTATTTTCTAACAAATGACTGGACTACTAATCAGAAACCGACTTAAAGATTTAAGGGCCCTGGGCATAAACATATTAAGAACACCTATAATATTTTAATTTCAAAACTAAGGATACAAGCATAATATTTTTTGCAATTTTGAATACGTTATTATTTTTTGAAATAATGAGGTAATTGAATTACCCCTAAAACCGGGAGCCTGGCCCATTTTCCAAATGCCCCCTTCCCCCGTAAATCAGATTCTGAATCTAACGTTATTATTGGCTGAACACACAAAAAACATAGAGAGAAATCTAAATATGTTAAAGTAAGTTCCAAAGAGATGTTAAAACGTTTCAGTTTTTCATATTTTTGCATTATGACCCACTCTCTTTATAATATAATAATAATAATTAATACTTTTTTGAAGGCATTTTATTTTAAGGTCTAAATTTGGGCACTTTTAACCCCCCCCCCCCCCTCCATTTTTAGTGAAATTAAACAAATATTCGAAAAAATTAAACTAAATTTCAAAACAAATATACATTTCAAAGTTAATTGATGTTAAAATCTTATACTTTTAAAATCTCAGACTAAACTTTATTACTAACTGAACATAAATTAATATTAATAAAACATGCACCTTCACAGTATTCATATTAATAAAACTGGCCCCATTCACAAAATTCTCTTAATAAAATAGGTCCCTAAGCAGTTTATAAAACTACAGTAATATCGTAGTATCGACGTCAAAAATTCTGTAGTGGAATCGTCTACACCGCAGTTTTAAAACTGCATTCTTTATCTGCAGATTTTCTGCAGTTCATTTTTAGCTGGACACATATAAAATCATTTTCACATATGGTAATCTAAATCAGTAGACACAGCCCACAAAACACCATTAAAAAGCCAGCATACATAATAAGGCTTCTACAACAATTTGCAAATTGTTCGCCAAAAAATTTGAATTTAATGCCGAATCCAAAAGAGCATTTCAAAGTAAAATGAATAATATTAATATTAAACGTTTTATTCATCCAGAAATTCAATTTTTAAATCATACTTACAAAATAATTTGCACCGTGTTATGTTGATGAGTAATATAATTTAGACGTTTTCTTAAATAAAAATGAGTTTTTACTATTGATATCATTTAAGATATTTTTTTACATCCTTTATAAAGTACTAAATTATTAGAACAGTTTGTATTACTTAATGAATTATCAGTAAAAAAAAAAAAAAAAAAAAAAAAAAAAAAATATAGTTTTCTTCAAGGTAAATTTAACAACGTTTTTGTTTCTGTTTTTGCGATTAAGATTTGAAGAAAGCGAATTATATGTCGCTGATAGTCATGATGTATGTCGGTGTTGAAAATATTACAACGTGTATAACAAAAATGTTATTTACTTAATTAAAAAAATTGTTATTTTTTATGAACTAAAAAAATATAACTACTTATTTGCAAAGAATCCAGTTTCAATATTTAAAAGTAACTATTTATTAACACTAATGATTTTTGTTTGCGTATGATAATCGGAAAAATCAATACGGAAAGAACTGTCAAACAGAATTTTAAAAGATCTTTTGTAGCATCGTGTATCGCACTGTGTTATATGAAGTATGTTATGTTCGGGTTACTTAGTTATTTTAGGTAGATGTATCTTTCTAGGTTAATTTCTGTAAATGTTTCTTCAAATCTCTTTGGTAAGATTTTTAAGAATGCAATTGAATTTACGATGTAATGAAGTAATATAATATAAAAGGCAAAAATAGTTGATTTAAAACTTATTTATTACAAAGAAAATTTGGAAGTTATAAAATAATATTTTTTTTATTATTATGGATTCACCTGCAATCACGGCTGTGGATATTTACAAGCATTTCAATTTTACTTTCACTAAGGAATACTAATATAGAGGCGTTTCACTGCTGTAATTATACAGTTGCTTTAATCACATTGCTAACGTAACAGCTGTTGGACTAACTGTAATTGAAACAGATAGCTAATATTGACCGTAAAATTCAGAGTATTTTCACTTAATTCCGTTCGTATTTTAATTTTAGTTTATATGAAAGGGATACATGGTACAATGGTTTATAAATTAGTAGAAGCGACAAAAAATAAACATTCATATCGAACGTTATACGGTAGAAGTGTAAGGTCGGAAAAATTAAAACATCAACAATCGGATTATTTGTAGTATAATTTGCCTTGAATATGTCTCAATATTTCTCGTTGGGTATGTATCGTATGTGGGTGTCGCTTTCTGAGAGAATATCCGAAATAACAAAATTTTAAAATAAGATATGTTGCTAAATAAATACCTAAAATAACAAAAACATACTTACTAGTAACGTTTTTTAAAGTATACCTTAAAGGAATTATCCGTAAATCGCATTCGTTCCTTTTTCCATAAGCTGTTTAGAACAGTCTCTTTTAAAATTAAGGTTATAAAATCTAATATACCATTCACGTTGGATTTGAAGTACTGCAAATATCCATCCCTACAAATGATGGCTAAAAATTAATATTTGTAATTAAAATTGCACTTTAAATGTGTAGTTAATAGAACAAGCGATTTGAGAGACTTCATTAGCTCCATTTATAGTTAATGGAGTAAAGAATTGCAAAGAATATGAGCGAAGACAAATTTGGAGTATATAGAAATCTCTTGTTTTGTTCTTAATAACACAAAAAGCAGAACCATGCCATTTGCGATTTTTATTTCTTTTTTTTTCATTTTAATTAAAATAGGAATTAACAAAGATATTCACTGCACTGTACTCAACCCCAAGCCGCCTATTTATTATGTAAATAAATGGTTTATGTATATTCAAATAAAAATATTTGAAAGAATATTTTATTGGGCTGTTTGAAAAGTTCTTCCCGTTTGGGAAAATTGGTTCGTACCTGAAAATCCTATCATTTAATTATTAGAAATCAATTCCGATATAAAATGTCTAATAATTGATGGGCAGAATTTTCCGGTACGAATTGAATTTCCCAAACGAAAGGAACTTTCCACACAACTCAATAATTTAGCTGTAGATATTATTTCGTTGAAGGTAAGGCTATTTTAATTTAGTTGAAGATAAAAATTATATTAATTTATATAATTTTATTAAAATTTATATTAATTGAAGGTATCCATTCGTTATTTGTCTGGTTTAAAAATCTTCAGTTTTGCAGAAAGAAATATCTACGATTAAAATAATTTTAATATCACATATTTTATCGACGAAATCTTGAATTTTGTTTATGTTGATCAGAAAAATGTATTATCAGTATATTAATACTTCTACATCGTTTGTATAATGTTAAGTATGGAAGAAAAGGAAAAAAAGAAGAATGCATTGTCCCCTTAAAAACTTTCCGTTTGAAAATAAAGTTCTCGAAATGGTTATTTCATGACATTTCTTTCAACATTATTGAAATTGTAAAACGATATCCTTTCCATTTGCATTACAATATTGGATCGGCAAGAATTCTAATGTAAAATCAATATCGTGATGCAGATAGTTATTGTTTTTTTCTCCTTTAAAAAAAATAAATAAAAGAAGGCAGAAGGAAATAAACTGAAGAACCATGGAAGGACCATTCTTGTAGTTACAATTAGCTTCACAAACATGCATTAAAATCAGATTTATCTTTAAAATTCAGATAAGAATGGCATATGGAACTCACATTTATGTATATTTAGGAATTTATGAAATGTTTCTAAGTAATGTGGTAGTACTCTCTGATTTTATCTACATAAATTTGTGTAAAAGGTTGAATGTTGAAGAAGGTATAAAATAAAGTAAATCACGTAAAACATAGACTACTAAAATTTTATCTTTGTATAAAAGAGAAAATAACTGCTTTATTTCAGGATTAAATTGGTGTATTTCACAAATGAAACCTTCTGTATTCCTTGGTATATGTTGAGGATATTGATAAAAATTTGGAAAAATTAGTACGTTTAATATAATGCCGCTCCAAACAAGTATAACGCGAATATCAAAATGGTTAATTCCCTGCATGTTGGTGGGATTATAGCATGCGCCATGGTCATTCCAGATAAATATTTATGTAAAACAAAATTTTGTACTACATTTCAATTTATTAAAGAATGTGTTGAATCTTGTGGTGCTTAAATTGCTTTTTTACTTTCTTCTATCTATAATAGAAGAAAGTCTTGTAATCGAAATTTTTTTCGACTTCCGGTTTTCGACGGATTTACACGTTTTAGGGATCAGAGATTCCGAAAAACATGTTTTTACAAAATGTCTGTCTGTCCGTCTGTCCGTCTGTCCGTCTGTGTGGCTTTTTTTGTACCATCGAAAAGTGTATGAAGTTATGCTTCAAATTGAACCACATTTTGTTTCTATGTTTTTGGCTATGGCAAGCAGGTTCTATCAGATTTTGGGGATATTTCGACGAAAGGGGGCGTTGCGATCGATATTTTTGTTCCATTTTCACTATTCTACCATCTAAAAGTGTATAAAATTATGCTTCAAATTGAACCACATTTTTTTTCTATGTTTTTGGCTATGGCAAGCAGGTTCTATCAGAATTTGGGGACATTTCGACGAAAGGGGGCGCTGCGATCGATATTTTTGTTCCATTTTCACTATTGAACCATCTAAAAGTGTATGAAGTTATGCAGATAATTGAACCATTTTTTTACTTTCTTCTATCTATAATAGAAGAAAGTATTGCAATCGAAATTTTTTTCGACTTTCGGTTTTCGACGGATTTACACGTTTTAGGGGTCAGAGATTCCAAAAAACATGTTTTTACAAAATGTCTGTCTGTCCGTCTGTCCGTGCGTCCGTCCGTCCGTCTGTCCGTCTGTGTGTCTTCATTGTACCATCTAAAAGTGTATGATGTTATGCTTCAAATTGAACCAAATTTTTTTCTATGTTTTTGGCTATGACAAGCAGGTTCTATCAGAATTTGGGGATATTTCGACAAAAGGGGGCGCTGTGATCGATATTTTTGTTCCATTTTCACTATTGTACCATCTAAAAGTGTATGATGTTATGCTTCAAATTGAACCAATTATTTTTTCTATGTTTTTGGCTATGGCAAGCAGGTTCTCTCAGAATTTTGGGATATTTCGACGAAAGGGGGCGCTGTAATCGATATTTTTATTCCATTTTCACTTTTGTGCCATCTAAAAGTGTATGCTGTTATGCTTCAAATTGAACCAATCTTTTTTTCTATATTTTTGGCTATGACAAGCAGGTTCTATTAGAATTTGGGGATATTTCGACGAAAGGGGGCGCTTTGATAGCCATTTAAAGATTTAAAATTCAAAATGGTGTGCAAATAAAAATAATTAGAAATCCTAAAACTTTTTTTCTTTAAATGTTCGGCCTTGATCCGGAGAATC
Organism: Maratus michaelseni; assembly: GCA_963931845.1. Taxonomy (NCBI): domain Eukaryota; kingdom Metazoa; phylum Arthropoda; class Arachnida; order Araneae; family Salticidae; genus Maratus; species Maratus michaelseni. Next base: position 323,554,511 of record OZ007587.1, read on the forward strand.
CGGAGCAATTTTTGTTTTGCTTCTATCTTAAAAAATGGCTGAGATAGAGCGGTTTGAAATTTTAGGGTGGCTGACATTTTCAAACAAAACAGCAGAATTCATCCATAAACGGATTTAATTTATGAGTTTTAGTTAACATGCTTTCGGCAAATTTTCTTTCATTTTTGTAACCATTAATCCTATTATATGCTTATCACTATATATTTATATTCGCCAACATCAAATTCTCGCCAAACTTGGCGACAGTTGGCGGAATATCGCCAAATTTGGCGACCGAAATAAGTTGCCATAAATGAAGCGAACTTGGCTGTAGAGGACTAATTTGGCGATATTCTCATTCAAATTCAATGTTGACGAGAACTGGGACTGAATCTTTTTTATTTAGGTTCCACGATTTTACCTTCGTGTTTTCCAGTAAAATTAGCTGAAATCGTAAAACCAATGAATAGGGAGGCTATCTGTTCCTGTCGGTTCAGGCCAGAAGGACTTTTCGTAGTTTAGTATACATCAGTGGATCGCATCCCGGTAACCCGATGATTCGCAGGCAGCTGACGTAAACAGAATGACGAAAAATATTGATTTTATTGGCGATGTGTTAGCGAATTTTGAAGTATTAACATGACTGAGATAGAAGAAAGTTTTGGGATTGGCACATCCGACTAGTTTAGTTTCCGAAACATGAAATTTTCTTCTGAATGCCGGTACTGTGATCGCGCAGTGTATCGAGATGACGTTTTTAAACCTCCCATGAGATTTTTCCCGGGAGTTGTCGTTAAAAAATATACTGTTATTTACTATAATGTAAGGCCACACATAGCTCAACTTTTCGATGATTATCTTGGGTGTGGAGAAATTAATCGTATGGGTAGTTCCACACGGGCAAATTTAATGCCATTAAGCATGTTTTGGATACTTAAGGAAGAGTCACGTGAATTCTCTCTCATAACCTTTCATATTTAAAATTCGCGCTTTCATATAAAATGGGTTTTCGTTCAGATTGTCATCAACAATCTGATAAACACTTTGAAGGCTACGCTTGTTGAAAGACAGGAAGGTCGGTGAGACGTATCTACACGCCAAAAAGGCAAATTTAATGCCATTAAGTATATTTGGGCCACACATAGCTCAACTTTTCGATGATTATCTTGAGTGTGGAGAAATTAATCGTATGGGTAGTTCCACAAGGGCAAATTTAATACCATTAAGCATGTTTTGGGTACTTAAGGAAGATCCACGTGAATTCTCTTCCATGACCTTTCATACCTAAAATTCGCGTTTTTAGATAAAATGGGTTTTCGTTCAGACTGTCATCAACAATTTGATTAACACATTGAAGGTTAGGCTTGTTGCAAGAGCAGAAGTTCTTTTTGTCTGTATCATAAGTTATGCTTTGAAAATTTTGTGTTTATAAAATATATCAATTAATTACTTTCCTTGATATAATTGATTAAAATCATTGATTATCAAAAAAAATAAATAAACACAAATGTTCATTCTTATATATTTAGCATCTGAGCCAAATAGAAAAATATTTCGTTACCAGATTAATAGAAGGTATTCTTTTACTTTAGATTTCAGAAACAGTAAAATAACCTTAAAATTTTGCTACTGGCGAAGTAAAACGTTCCAAATAGTGCACTCTTATTCCAGAAAAAATCTGTAAGCATTTGATTTCAAAATTAAAGACAAAATATTTAGAAATAAATCCTAACGTTTTATAAAATTTAATTACCCGTAATTTTAAGGAGTTTTATATAGAGATCGACCGAAACAGGTTTTTAAGACCGAAACCGAAACCGAAACCAAATTTCGGTGATCTTCCTACTTTCGGCCGAAACCGAAACCGAAAGTGTAAAACAAAATGTAAAAACTGATTAGTACATACATAACTGCGTATAATTATTAGTTAATAATTTAATTAATAACAAATAATTAATAATTACTTAATAATAATTAATTACGTTAATAATTAATTTATTAATTATACGTGTATTGAACCACATTTCTAACAAACAAACGTACATATATATGTGTGAGAAAAAAAAGGAACATAAATAATACAATTTTTATATTTTATCATTTTATAACAACCAACTTTTGAAATTTAAACTTCTAATAACAACTGACTTTTGAAATTTACACCGCTCAAAACAATTTATAAATTTGTTTTAATTTAAAACGATCTCTTTAAAAATTTATGGTTGATATAGACCTCTCAGGAAAACATTGATGAATGTAAAACGAAAATCTAAATTGATGCGGAATATTGCATTTACTTTGTTATGCATGTTTCCTGAACAATATTTTGCATAGAAACGGCAGAATACATAATTATTAATTAAGCGTTAATTTTATTAAAAATGAATTTAAGTAAAAATTATTTATTGAAATTAATTAATTGAATATAAGATGTTATAAGCATATAAAAATAATATAAAATAATGTAATTTAAAATAAAGCATTTAATCAATAGTATTTACATCTTTTATGCACCCATATGTGCAATATTTTACAAACAGGAGTGTCATTTGGGAAGGTTAGGGGGGGGGGCAGTTTACCCCTCAAAGAATGTGATAAGAAAGTATGAGTCATTATAGGTTAGTTTAAGTAAAGGGCTCAAAAGCTAAAATAATTTGTTCAATTTGACTAAAAATGGAAAATTAGCGTTAAGACAACATTTTAAGCCTAGAAATTATTAATTATAAACTTTATTTTACATTTCAATATTTACAAAGAGAGATAGGTTTAACATTATTTTGTACTTTAGCTAATTTTAAATATATATATGAAAGGATAAAAAGTAAAACCCTTTTTAAAATGCAAAATTCAAAATTTAAAACCCCAAAACATTTTTTTCTAATTTCATAAATCTAATTTGCCCCTGATATCTTCGTTTTCCTGTATCACAGTTATTACTTTCAGGCATCATTTTTTATCTCTCCTTAAGATTAAAAGTGCTGACTATTACAATTTTTGTAAGTGCTTGCGGTTTGGGTTGGCCATCCAGATGCTACAGTAGCTGGCCTGGGGAAAAACCCGGGCAACATGCGATAGCTAAGTAGCCAATTAAATGTCTCTCACCACCTACTCTTAGGAGTGCACTCTAGTAAAAAATATGGGAGTTAGGCTACAACAAACCGACTTATAAATAATATGTAATGAATTATTGAGAGGGCAGATTGGCATCATCCTTTTACGTTATGTATGTGAAGTAGTTTCCGGGACAGGGGCGACGTCGTGTCGTGGTCGTTGAAATAATAATAGAGTTCATTCCTGGAGTCTGACTTTTTTATTCCTTTATAAATACAGTCTCTTTTATACCAAGCCAGACCCAGGGGTTTGTAGAGTCGACAGTTACGTGGACATCATGGACTTAAAACCTGCATTAGTTTGACAGTTTCGGGCCGGTGTCGACGTGGCTTCTACGTTCAAACAGGCCCCGAGAACGATATTTTCAGGAAGTGGCCGAGCGTGGGTCCTCATAGCAGTCAGGAGCGGCCGAAAAGCCACGAAAAATGCGTGCTCCTTCTTTTTGTTGTAGCCTAACTCCCATATTTTTTGCTAGAGTATTTTTTGCTCCCATATTTTTTGCTACTTAGCAATCGGATGCTGCCCGGGTTTTTCCCCAGGCCAGCTACTTTAGCATCTGGATGCCCAACCCATACCGCAAGCGTAATAGTTCGTCAACAAAAATCGTAATAGTTAGCACTTTTAATCTTAAAGAGAGATAAAAAATGATGCCTGAAAGTAATAATTGTGATGCAGGAAAACGAAGATATCAGGGGCAAATTAGATTTATGAAATTAGAAAAAAAAATGTTTTGGGGTTTTAAATTTTGAACTTTGCATTTTTAAAAGGGTTTTACTTTTTATCTTTTCAGGGTTTTACTATTTATCCTTTCATATATAATGATAAAAATGTAACAGTTGTCAATTTTATTTTATGATGTGCGCAATAAGATCAAAATAAATCTTTGCTCACTCACTTCCCCCCCTAAGAAAGTATTAAAATGCCCCCCCCCCCAAATAATGAAAAAATATTGAAAATTTTATATCCGGTGCCAACTTGACTCTCTGCGCCTCTATCCAAAACTATTTATTTTCATATAAAATAAAACGTAATCAATTTATCAATAAGACAGAGATACTTTCCAATTATACGAATTTCATCTAATAAAAAAAATATTTTAAGTATGCAAACCTCGATATATCTTTGGTAATAAATTTTGTAAATCTTCATATGTTTTAACAACACCTTTCTCATAAAGCATTCGAAACAATCTGGAGTTTCAAAGCAAAAATTTTCTATTACTGTTAAGTTTGCAGCATTTAAAGATCACGTGATAAGCGTCTTTTAAGTTTAGTCATATATGCATTGCTTGCTTTATAATTTACACTCGCATCATGCATCAGTCATGACGGATAATGATAAACAGTGGAGTTCACAGCAATAAAAAGTGTCTCATTTGAGCCGATACAACTGATACCAATGCGTAAAGTTGAAAATTTCTGAAAGAAGGGACGAGATTTTGAAATATAGATAGTTTCGGTCGAGTTTCAGCCAGGCCGAAATTTTGGCAGCAGTTTCGCCGAAACCGAATATTCGGCGAAACTCCGATTATGCGCCGAAACTGAAACCAAAACCGAAATTAAGGTCGATCTCTAGTTTTATATCTGGAGGCACGATAGTGCCTCCGCCAAGTCGAGAGCACAGCCGTAAGCATTCTTTTCTGGAAGCAACTCAAGGCACTTTTGACACCCCCCCGCCCCATATCTCTGCGCTGGTGTATTCCAAAAACCTGAAACACTGTTTTTATAGAGTATGTGGCAAATAGGACCAAAATTTAAAATTTCAAGTGTCTGTCTTTTCTAGTGCAGACGATATATGAACTCAAATTTTCGATTTTTTGTCACTCACTCACTCACTCACGCGTCATCAGAAATATTAGGTAGATCCCATAGCCCTAGATACTTGAAATTTGGAATAAAGGCAGTGTTTAGGATACAAAGAAAGGAAAAATTATAAAATCCAGATAATTCGGAAAAAAAAAAAAAAAAACATTTGAAAATTTAACAAATACCAACAAAATTGAAAATTGAAAATAATACGATCTTGTAGTCTTAGAAACTTAAAATTTGGTGTGAAGGTAGTGTTTAGAATTCAGAAAAAGAAAACATCAAAAACACAATAAATATTGAAAATGAAATTAAAAAATCGAAAAAAATCGAAAATTTGAAAATAATCCGATTTTGTTGTGCTAGAAACTTGGAATTCGGAATAAAGGTAGTGTTTAGGATACAAAAAAAGGAAAAAATAAAAATCCGGAAAATTCGAAAATTTGAAAAAGTCGAAAAAAATTGAAAAATTGAAGAAAAAATGATCTTTTATCCTTAGAAACTTAAAATTCGGCGTAAAGATAGTGTTTAGGATTCAGAATAAAGTTAAATGAAAAACACTATAAAATTCGAAAATAAAATTTAAAAAATCGAAAAATAAGGAAAATTTAAAAATAATTCGATTTGTAGCACTAGAAACTTGAAATTTGGAATAAAGGCAATATTTAGGATACTAAATAAGGTAAAATTAAAAAATACGGAAAATTCGAAAAAAATGCGGTAAATTCGAAAATTTCAAAAAAAAAAAAAAAAAAAAAAAAAGAGAAATTGAAAATATTTTGATGTCGTAGTCTTAGAAACTGAAAATTTGATGTATAGGTAGTGTTTAGGATTCATAGAAAGAAAAAAAATTAAAAACACAACAAAAATCGAAAATAAAATTAAAAAATTGAAAAAAATCGAAATAAAACGAAAATTTGAAAATAATTCGATTTTTTAGAGCTAAGAACTTGAAATTTGGAATAAAAGTAGTATTTTGGATACAAAAAAAGAAAATAATAAAAAATCTGGAAAATTCGAAAGAAAAATCGAAAAATCGAAAAAAGGACAAAAATTCGATCTTGTAGATTTAGAAACTTAAAATTCGGCGTAAAGGTAGTGTTTAGGATCCAGAAAAAGAAAAAATTAAAACACGATAAATTCAAAAATTAAATTAAAAAATCGAAAAGGATCGAAATTTAGAAAATAATTCGATTTTGTAGTGCTATAAACTTGGAATTTGTAATAAAGGTAGTACTTAGGATTCAAAATAAGGAAAAATAAAAAAATTCGGAAAATTAGAAAAAAAAAATTCGAAAAAAATCAAAAACTGAAAATAATTCGATCTTGTTGTCTTAGAAACTTAAAATTTTGTGTAAAGGTACTAAACAATTAAAAAATTCGTAAAATTCAAAAACAAAATCGAAATATAGAAATATCAGTAACAAAACGAAAATTCGAAAATAATTCGATTTTATAGTGCATGAGTTTTAAGATAATTGTCCTATTAGCTAGTACACTGCCTCTAATTGTTTTGTGTTATTTTCCCCGGATTATGCTTTTCAATTCATTCGTTTACGAATTTCGATATAGAAAAGTTCCGCTATAAACTGGCTACGTTATGGGTGGTTTCTTTATAGACATGTTTGTTTTCTTTCACATGTTATACACTATTTAATTTGCATACGGAATATGGATTGTGAAATGATGTTAGCCCCACAAACATTTTCACAGCTCCCCCTTTCCTTCTGATATTACTGGATGGTTATGGCTTGATAGTCCTTTCTATATAAAATGGTGGTGACTCTAAGATTATCTTGAATTATCTCTAAATTGAACCTAAATGATTCCAAGAAGACGGATCAAAGAATTACTATATTGGCATGACAATCAGGACACTTAGAAGTAAAATAGAAAAATCAATAAATTTATAAAAAGTCGAAAGTTTGATAATTATTCTATTATGTAGTCCTAGAAGCTTGACATTTAGCAGAAAGGTAGAGTTTAGGATACAAATTAAGGAAAAATATAAAAATACAGAAATAAAATAAAAAGACTTAAAAATCGAAAAACAAATATCGAAAAATCGAATATAGTTTGATTTATTGGAAATTTCCGGAAATTTTAATTTTAACTTTCTTTTAATCCTAAATAGTACTTTTGTGCTAAATATCAAGTATCTAAGGCTGCGAGTTATATCTCAGATGGATAGCACTTTTTCTGGAAGCAATTGAGGGTACTTTTGACTCCCCCTTCCCATAACTTCGTGCTTGCCTAGGAACCTGAAACTTCTTTTTATCTACAGGAGTTTGCAAACGAAACTAAAGCTTCATATTTTTGATAACTGTAAATAATAGGGACAGAGTGTGGGCTTAGAGAAAATCAGTGGATGATCTCCAAAAAGAGTCCAAAATCAAGGAAAGGAGGATTACTTACAAAAAGACGTGAAATCCCATCAAAAACGTCACCTGTAAAAAATGTAGCCAAGTCGCGTGACCCTTTTACCGTAAAAAGTTCTGAGATCGTGTAAAACCAAGTTTAGCTATCTTATTAACTCTGAAATCATCATTCACAAATCACTCCTAGTCTCTACATCTTTAGTTAATTATTATTTTGTGACTTGGCAATTATGTAGCACGAGAATGTGATGTATATAATTAGTGTTAATCAAATAATACCGTAACATATTAAGGTGTAATAACATCCCTGTGCATATATAATTCGCCTTAATCAAATTATCCCATCCCATCCCATAGCATAGTAAAGTGTAATAACTTCCTTGTGCTGCGTAATTGCCAAGTCACAAAATAATAATTAACCAAAGATGTAGAGATTCGGAGTGATTTGTGCATGACAATTTCATAGTTAAAAAGATAGCGAAACTTGGCTTTACACGATCTCAGAACTTTTTACGGTAAAAGTGTCACGAGACTTGGCTGCATTTTTTACAGGTGACGTTTTTGATGGGATTAGTTTATTCCCTGCAGAAAATTACAAAATTACAAATTTGAAATTGAAACAGCCGAATTCCAATTGCTGAATGGATTATATATATATATATATATATATATATATATATGAAACGTTTATCATTTGCAATTTTAGTATTAAAAATTAATACCTGGGTAATTTTTTTCAAGTATTTATAGTTTAATAAATGTAATTTTCTTTAAAAAATTGCTAAAAAAATGTCCGGGCTTGAAAAATTCACCTTTGCAATATGGTCAAGCTACAAAAAGAGCTTTTCTGAAGTAAAAATAATTCGAACAATTTGCCATTATTAGTTTACGTATATCTCCTGGAATATGAAAAAAATATTACGGAAATGTTTAACATAAAAAATATAAATATAGATAAAAAACTAAAAACTAAAAAATATGTAAATAAACAATGCCGAATAATACATCCGTCTGTAAATTAATAACGCCAAAATAATCTCTTTACATTAATAAATGTTGAATAAACAGCAATATTTAATGCAAAACCTGTTTTCGTATTCATAACATTTATAGACAATTTGTCACAGGATGTGATAATAAAAATATCTATAAAGAATGCGTGAATCCGAAATCTGAAAATCAGTTTCTTCGTGTTAGTATTGTTTTTTAATTTCTTCGTATTTAAAATATATTTTATTAATATATTTTATTATATTATGTCACATTTATTAGTATTTCATATTGATTTTAATTAAAAATATTATTAAATTTAAAACGAAATGATTTTTTTTTCATTTATGTCTCAACTTTCTACGAAATGTTAATCCTTAAATGACTATTAATAAAGGATAATGAAATACGAGGGCCGTTTTTTTTTTCAACCTCCGATCGAGCCGCTAAACAACCAGATGAATGATAAGAGGCAAAGATGCATGGTGAGCGACTGCTCATCTCCCTAACTATAACCTCTGCTACTACCGACGACGCCATCTCGTCATTTTAAACATGGCTGGTACGATTGATGCTCCCACCAAGTGCGAGTTGCGTAGTGTTATCAACTTTTTTTTCAAGTAGAAGGGAATAGGGCAGCAGAAATTCACCGAAGAATAAAATAAGTGTACAGAAAAAAAATCTGTCTGAGTGATGGTGTTGTGCGTGAATGGTGTCGGAAATTTAAAGATGGTTGAATTGACGTTTAAGTGGGACGTGTTTGATCACCCGCTGTATAGCCCCAACTCAGCGCCGAGTGATTTCCATCTCTTCCCTGAATCAAAGAAATGGCGAGGAGGTAAAAACTTCCAGAAGAATGATTAACTTCATGCCACCGTTCAGGCTAATCTCATATCACTGGCGACGATTTTTTAGGAAGATTGTCCACAGCTACGACAAGTGCCTCAATTCACATTTTTGTTAAAAGGTATTTTTATGCCTTTTGTGTAATTTTTTATCACATTAAACAGTAATTACACCTTTAATTATGTGATTTTTAAATTTTATGCATGAGACGCTGAAATGATTTTTTCTTTTGTAACACAACAACCATAAATACACGATTTTTAAAATATAAACATTTCAAACTGTGTGTTATAAAAAAGAAACAACTAACAATGCTAACTGTCTGGTAATAAAAAGTATATATCTTTTAATTTTAGGATTTTTTTTTTATTTAAATAATACTGCTTTGAGAAAATAACATGGCCATTTAAATTATGTGAAAAATAATAACATTATATAGTTATTAATCCCATTTTTTTTTAAACTTACGTTTAAAAAATACAAAACATCGTAGACTGCTTCAGTCATTCAAAATATCACTTCAAACATTCTAACGAGGTAAAAAATTAAGGCCATTTTCATTTCCATTTCCTCAGGTAGAATATCTTAAATATTTTCAGTAAAGATAATCGAAAAGCAGATATTTATAGACAGATCAGTTCATATGTACAGCAAAATATCGCCAAGACATTTTTTATTTAAGAGAAATTGATATTTATGTCTGTTTTTCATCTGTTTTTCTTTTATTGTAAAACTATTTGTCTTTGGAAAACTAAAAAATAAATAATAATAATAATTTATTAATATTAGAAAAATAATTATAATATGAGATAGTTTTTTTACATTTTTAATATTATTAAATGAACTAGGAATTAGAATTTTTATTTAAATATTAGTTGACCCGCCCGGCGTTGCCCGAGCCCGTGTAATAAACTCAAATCTTTTAAAAAACGAAACTCTGGCCTAGGTCTCCGATGGCTTCGATCCCGTATACCGGGCACGCTCGTACGCTCCAAAAAATCTTTTATTTCCCCCTTCCACCGCCAGGGGAGCAACCTCTTTCGGAAAGAACCTCTGAGACAGGTCAACGTTGCCTACGATACTGTATAGTAGGCTTGCGACAAAATCGAGGTGGTTTCGAGAAGATGGGCATCTTTAAAAATTCGTTCGTTTGGTTAAGCTAGGAACTTAATTAGAATTTTGGCTTAAACTATTATTCAGAAATAGTGTTAACCGCCTTTCATAAATTTAGTTTAATGTTATAAAAGGTGACTATTAAGTTAATTATAATGTTTGGAATCACTTGCGTTGAAATCGGAAAGATAGTTGCTGAGATATGGAAACGGGGAATAGTTAGAGAAAACTTTGAAGGAGGACCCCGGAGGGGGGGGGAGGGGGGGGCGGATGTTCAAGTGACCTTCAGCAAATAACTATTTAGGAGGATCACTATACATCTTTAAAGATTGATTCATTTGGTTAAGCTAGGAATTTAATTTGAAATTTGGATTATGTTATTATTCGGAAATACTGGTAATTGCTTTTTAGAAATACACATTGAAGCAATGAATGCTGATTTTTACGATAATTTAGTAAAAATGTAACTAAATGGAGAAGTTTGGAACATTATTACTGAGATATTACTGAGAAACTGAGATTTAAAATAGCGGTATTCTGTATATAAAACAACAATTAAAAGCTACGGGTGAAGCTAAAAATGTTAAAATTGTTAAATGTAATTAGACCTCTACCCCTCGCCATTCCCGCAAATATGTAACAAATAATTTGTTAAATAAAGTTTTCTCTATTAATAGTCTCTATCATAATAATATATGTCCTGTTTTAATAAAACCTTAAACCCAGATAATTATAATGAAGAAAAACGTGCCTGAAAATGTCTTAAACAGGTGGCGTTTGTGTAATTTGCAGTGAGTAGATGGCGCTACATTAGCTTGGCTATATGCAGGTAACTGCAATCTATGTTGGCACTATATCGTTTTAAGTCCTTATCTATGCATCGTTACTCTGATTTATTTAATGTGTTCTGAGAAGATATTATACACAACCAACCAACCGAAAAAAAAGCGTATTTTTAATGAGAGTTCTTTGTGCATTTTAATTAATATTTCAGAAAGTAATTAAAATATTACAATTCTGACATAATGGTGAACTAAGAGAGGGTTTGGCCTACCTAAATCTAAATTTCCAGCCTTCTAGGTGGGCTAGATTTTCCTAGCCATCGCCAACAGACACACAAACAGACACACACGCAGAGCGAAACTTTCTTTTATTAGTATAGATAAATTAATTAATTGTGTGGTGCATGAGCTTGTTACTATTTAAATATAGAGCCGAAGCAAAATAAATATACAGCCGACTTTTCACAGAGTTTTCGTCTGCATTATTTTTATCCTGATTTTGTATAGTTCAGCTAATGTACTACACACACACACATATATATATATACAAGGTGGTCATAATTAAACTGACGGTACTCAGAGTGTTCTGTAGCGCGATCTAATTGCGAGAATGGCGCCAAATTTTGTAGAAAGATTAAACAAGACGGGAGACGAAGGATTCCGAAAAAGAAAAGTTCCAAAAGTCAGGGGAATATGTGGCGCTGTGTATTCGAAAAAGAGAGTTTCAAAAAATGAAGAATCAATACTGAAATAAAATTACCGTTTATTTAACGAATTTAGCAATTTAATCCAAGCTCAAAATGGTAACAGTTTATAAAAAGCTAAAAATTTACTTAAACATTGCTAAAGTTTCTTTATCTGCAATTTCACTTACAAAGCCCCAAAGAAAGCAACAGCAGAATAAGAAGTTCTTTATTCAAATTTCACGTTACATCTTTTGGCCCAGTGCCAGCTTGTTCGGCTTTAAAAGGTAATGTGCTACTGTTAGAGGTAATTTCATTGAAAGTTATCTTTCATAATGTCTCCTTCTTTAGTCGAGCGAGCTCTACTAGTCTTTCTTTTACCTCAACCAGTGCAATGCGCCAGCCGCTCTTCGTGTTTTTAGAAACCACAAAAAAATGCGTAAAGTAATGGTCCTTTGTCAGTTAATGGTTTAAAAGCAATGGTTGAGAAGTTTGAGAAAACACGTTCTCTAAATGTTCAGTCAGGCAAAGGACGAAAACCCGTATCACAGGATGCAATGGAAGAAGTGGCAACGGCGATTGTCGACAGAGCAAAAGACACTTTTATGATTTTTTCCGTTTTCCAAACTGAAATGTTCCGTTTTCCAAACTGAAATGTTCCGTTTTCCAAACTGAAATGTTCCGTTTTCGAAACTGAAATGTTCAGTTTTCGAAACTGAAGTGTTCAGTTTTCATGACGGTTATTTTCCGTTTTATAAACTGATATTTTCAGTTAATATAAATGCTGGACGATTACACCATGAAACATTACAACATTAAAGACGTGAGTCTAAAAACATCATAAATTTACTGTATTTTGTGTAGAAATATCAAATTTAAAATTTTATACATGCATTAAAATTAAAAATTGTTATATTGCTTTTAAACTTTCAAAATATTTTGAAACTTTAAAAGCAATATTACAAAAAAATTTTCCTGAGGATGACCATAGAAGGTGGTCGAAACGTCGATATTTTAAATTTTAATGCATGTATAAAATTTTAAAATTGACATTTGTATACACTATTCAGTAAATTTGTGATGTTTTATACTCACCTCTTTAATGTTGTGATATTTTCGGTTTTTATTATATGTTCGATATTTCTCCCATCAAGGGGAAAGTGAGATCTCAATTTTTCCACACTAATGTTAAACCTATCTGTGGTGGGTTATATATATATTTTTTTTTGTATTTTTTAAATATTTTTTCAGGCAATAAATATTTTTAACTTTTTTTTTCTTTGTACTATTCTTAAAGAATGTCACTTTTTTTAGTGGTCAAAATCTTTCTGAAATATATACTTAATTTATAATTTTATGTGTTAAAACCCTAGTAAAACTGAGTAAAATTTTAAAACTTCAAATAAAATTAAATGTATATTTTAGAAATATTTTGAGAACAAAAAGAAAAGAGACATTCTTTAAGAATTGTACACAGAAAAAAAAGAAGTTAAAAATATTAATTTCTTAGGAGATATTTAAAAATGCGAATGCATTACACGCCCACAGGTTTAACATTAGACAGGGGAATGACCAACATTGCAACCGATATCAATGTATCTTTTTCTCAGGAACTACTGAAGCTATTTTAATTTACTTTATTTTTTGCAATGAATTTAAAATAATTTGCTATATTTACATCATTACCGTCAGGAAAAATAAATTTTTAACAACGTTAATAATAATAATAAAACCTACATATTTGTTTTAAATTACTTTCAATACTATATATACATTTTTTCATTTTTACTGCTTCAATAATTCCTGAGAGAAAAAAAAAGATACATCAATAACAGATATTTTTCATTTTCACAAGTGCTGTTGTCTCCTTAATTACTTGAAGGACATTGAGATAGTTTTATACCACTCAAAATTTGTAGCAGAATCTCTAATTTTTTTGGTGAAAAAAAAAAAGCTGTAAAATTGCATTTTCATATTTTTAAAATTTCTAGTGTGGATTCAACATTTATCTTTTAAGCTCCTTTTAAAATGTAGAGAAATATTTCTAAAAAGTAATAAAATTTTACATTTAAATTACATATAAAATCAGTTTAAATATAAATATTTTCGAATGTATAGATTTACTTTAAGAATTGTCTACAACTCATTTTTGAATTTACGGGCGTAAACACAACTCTTTGAAAAAGAAAAAGGGAGTGATATCTTTATTGGCCTGAAAATGAATATACTATCAGTTCTGACAGTACATTTTCATGTATTTTTTTTTTTTTTTAAACACAAATCTTTAAAACTAGCTTTCAATTTTGAAGGATCACTGTAATTTAACAATGATTTATGTTTCAAAAGTTGTATATATCAGCTATCCTTTAAATATCTATTAAATTTGTCTACACAAGTTTTGAGAACATTTGAGTTATCCAGCTTTTTACAAACTTGTTCATAATCAGGGTTCGATCCAGGAAAAAATTGGGGCCTATTCAGGTCCCCCTTCACAAAAATCCATTTAATAAAACAGGACCCTTCATAAAATTCCTCTTAATAAAACAAGACCCTTCACAAAATTCGTCTTTATAAAATAGACCCCTTTACAAAATTCCATTCCATAAAAAAAACTTCCTTAATTATTTTTATTTTGTTAGGTTTTAAAATGTGTAATTTGCAAAGAAAACAAGTTCACCAGAAAGGAAAACTTTAGCAAAAGGAGTTAAAGAAGTTATTATTAAATGATTGGTTTAAATTTTAGTAGCTAGATTTCATCTTTCGTAACAAATGTTATTTTTCACATAAATATAATATTTTCATAAAAATAAACTTTTACTTTTCACAAAATGGGCCCCAAGAAAAAAAAAAAAAAAACCTGCATCGACCCCTGAGAATAGAAACCAAATAGGAAGCATATGAAAGATATTTGCTGCCTTGGCAAATTTAATTATTTAAAAACTTTATAAAAATAAGCATGTAAATCATTCTGTACTCACCGTAACTTTTCAAAAAAGGATTATTTTTATATGGAAGCTTCCATACGACTTTAAAGAAAATAAAGGATTATGCCTACCAACAATAAATTCATTTTGCATCAGAATGGAACAATAATTTTTACAATATTGCCATCGGTCATCATAATTTTCTTTATTAAACATCATAATGATGTTTTAGAATTTTACTAACACAGAATTACACTTTGTGTCAAAGTGTTTAACTTTTTGTAAAAGATAGCATAGCTGCCAAACTTTCAATATTTTTAATTAAATAAAAACAGACATTTTATTAAATAAAAATTTTAATAAATGATATAGAAATAAGAAACATTTCATTAAATATTTTCCCTAGTTCATTATGTCTAATTTGAAAAAAAAAAGTTAGCAGCTATTAAGTGCCCTCAAAATAACATTTAATACTATACGATGCTTAATACTTTCTACTATTTTTGGCCATCTACAAAACTTAGCAGTATTTCTTAATTACAGGTAATTTTGAACATAAGCCACTTTTTCCTTAATTATTAACAACTAATAAGTCTATCATTGCATGCTGTAAAATTTCAGTGGTAACTCATGTTACCACTGTAAATAAATACATTTAAATATATAAAATGAGCATTTTAACTTTTTTTTTATTTTAATATCACTGAAAAAAAATCAATGTTCATCAAAAGTTGCATACACCATTCACACGAAGAAATATCAGTGTGGCATCAGCTTCTCTGCTACTAAAAACTTCTCTCAGGTTTTCAAAAACCCCTGTTAAATATTTTGCAAATATATTTTATTATACATTTGCAAAATATTTATAATATATTATTTTTTCCTAAAAAAAATTTGGCAAAAATAAAGTGGCGATTAGTATTTATCAATCATTCATTAAAAATTTTCCCAGACCTTCTAAACTGTCAAAAATTATTTAAAAAAAAATTCTAACCCCACTCCAAATAAATCCACACAAAATAAAAGAATTTTCCTAAAAGTCAACGAAGTTTCTTGCATAAAAATATTTATATATTTATATTTATATTGGTATATTTGTTCTTATAATGCAAACTACAGATTTCCTAATAATAATTATACACATAAAGAGTGGTGCTTGAAACAAAAACCATAACAACAGTATGTGTACCGGTTAAGATTTAATTAAAAATACAAGTATTTCAAAATACTGAACAATACGGCAGACATCTCAACACAAGTTCATAGCAGTTTTTTCATAATTTTTTCCTCTCCACTTCTCAATAATGGCATTAGTAAAATAAACAATATGAATCATAATTATTCCAATGAACCCAAATTACATACATATATATATATTTAAGGAGATAGAATTCTTATAGAAAAATTTAATGGAAATTATTAATAAATATAAAAGAAAAGTAACAGTAAAGAAGACAAAGCTAAATAAAACATCAAAAACACTTTATTGCTGTAACATCACAAATTTAAATTCTATTACAGTAACTAGATAAATAACTCGTTTTGCAACCATATTATTCATTTTGTCTTTTGCCCTGGGAGTTCTATTTCCTTTATCTGGATTTATGTCAGCAAAGATTCTGAAAAATGAAAATAAGGAAAACTTGTAATAAAAGACACTGACAAAGTTAAAATATGTAACAAGATGTGTGATATATCGTTGCCAAAGCTATGCCTATTATATAATTTTATAGTAGCCCATTATTTTAGCATGTATATTAGGAGAAAAGAAAAGTTGCAGTCAATATAACTCAGACAAAAAATTCTTATAAGATAACTTACAAATAAATGTGTTACATTTCTAACCTGAAGATTAATGTGTACCTTTTACTTAATATAATTAACATGGGATTACATTTACTTATTGCTATTATACGTAAAATTTGTTAAAAAGGTATAACTATTTTAAACAAAAATCAACTATAATTCATAATTAATGATCAAGATGCACTATTTAGAAAGGAAATTGATCAACCATTTAGGACATGCATCTTCTGACATCTAAATTGATTCTCTGATAATCATTACAATTCATAATTGCACTTTTTATCTTTGTCAAATTTTCATCCTCCACTGTCTATATTTCCCTTTGTATTATATCTTTAAAAAAAAGGGGGCATCGGAAAGATCTGTGCATTTTCTCTGTTTTAGCTTATTTTCAATAACCTGTAATTCGAGAATTTGATGTGAGGTACAAATAATGGAAAAATACATAGTTATTTTGCCATGGACCTATCAGCTGCCCTCATTATGCAAAAAATTTCCTGATTCTTCCAAAATAGGATTATTTACTCTTACTTGATTTTATGTATAGTGCAGTAAAGATAGACCAAAAAAGGCCCTTTGCCTTGCAAAAGGTCAGGTAACTCTGATTTTTGGATATGTTGCATAGGTTGACCCTCTAATGAAAAAACAAAGTTTTCGACCTTTTCTAGACCTTGTGAGTTTTTCACCATACGCAAAAAAACAAAAATTTTCGATTTTTCTGGAGGAACTTTTAGTGCATTTTAAAGAAAAACCTCTTTCACCATTTTGTAGAGGATAATTCGCTACAGCTATTACTATAGCTATTACTACGCTATAGCTATGTCTATTACATATAATTAATTATCTAATAAATGAAAGTATAGACTATTTCCTGCTCTAAAAAGTTGCTTATGACAGTTTTGTCTCTAAAGTGAACTAAAAGTGGGTTATTAAACAAAAACTAATGTCATTTGTAGATTTTTGCAAATTTTACCCTATTTTCCCAGTTTTGTATCTCACCTTCTGTTTGGACAAATTACAAACATGAATAGTGCATGTTGTTGGAAATTTTATCTTCTATGAAAGGTAAAAGTAATTTTTCTGTAAAATGCACTGTAACCGAGTTACTAAAAAACAAATAAAAAAAGTGGCAAAAAATCTCGGTTTTTTTTGGCAATGGTAAAAATCTTAGAAGGTCGAAAACTTGGTTTTTATAAAAATATTCAAACTATACACTATATCTAACATTACTCAACCTTTTCCGAGGCAAAATGCTATTTCTACTGGACTAGTAGAATACTTGCAATCCATGTTTTGGAGATAGACCTGTAATCTGACTCGCAACATAAACTAGTAGAACAAAATAACAGGGCCCCTTAGGGAATCAAAATTTTAAATGAGATAAACATATACATTTTCAATCATTATACATATATGGTGGAAAGCAAATAGTGCATTTCTACACACTAGAAAAAAATACAGCTATAATATTCATCGCAAAAAGCATAGGGATAATATTCCATAATCGGGTCCACAGCCAAACGTTGGCGTCAAAATTGAGTAACTCATTGTGACAGTGTGGTTAAGTGTATGAGAGTTACAAGATTGAAATTAATAATATTGCAAAACAGGCTCACTAAATTGCATCAATTGATTGTGGGACCGATTAAGTCACCCAAAAACTCAGAGAGAAATGAAGGGAAAAAATGGAAAATTTTACTATTTCAATCCTGACATGCAGGGTTGGTGCAAGGAAAAAATTAAGTATTTTCATATCTTAAAGTTTTAAATGGGATATTAAAAAAATAAGAGTTATTTATATGCAATTCTTAAAAATACTGTGTGAATCCTGATAGTAAATTTAAGATTGGAAATTCCCCCCCCCCCATTCCAATTATTGCTTCATTCCTTGGATATGCACCCTTGAATAAATATTTTCCCGTTATAACAAGATCATTATCGCCAAGCATAATAGTTGGCAACAAATGACACATTTAAAAAAATATATATTTTTAGGGTGAATATGATGATTTCAAAGTTACAGACTTTCACGAAAAATTTTATTGTATAAATACAAATATATACTTAAAATAGAAGAAGATATAAACATTATAAAAAAAAATAAATTAAACTGCAGGCATGAAATTGTACGTGTTGCTTAGCATTTCAGTAAATATTTAAATTTTTAAATAAATGTACCGCCACATGAATGATATGAGATTAGATTGTAAATAGTGATTAACAGTGCTGCTCTGTCTTTTATTACACATTTTTGAGATAACCCATAATCGCTCAACAGATTGGGTATCACCTTCAGTGTTTAGGGTCAACAAAAGTATACAGTAAAACCTCCATAATAGACATTTTTTAGTAGCAGACAAATTCTGTTCTCCTGAGGTTTTTATTATTCAGAGATTTTACTGTATTTGTAATTTCCTATGAAATATCCGTAGCCAGCATCACAGAAAAAAAACTTATGAATAATTCTATAGCCTTGAAACAATTTTATTACAGCTTATGCAGCATCAGCATCAGTGAAAAATGTAAGTTACAACAGGAGTTTACTCCAGACAGTTTCAGAAGGGTGTTGCACCCTGCCTGCCCTTTAGTTTACAAAATAGCACTCTTCGGGTCCTTCATAAAAGAATTAGCATCCTTCTTGCCCCTCAGTAAAAAAAGTATCCTATCTGTCGTGTTTTCATTAAAAAATTTGCTTTCGTAGTAAATATTGACTGAATGTCTTTTTGAAAAGAATGCCCCGACTTTTAAATATTAAGAGTGGCTTTAAAAACAAAAAGAATGCCTTTAACAATAAAAAAGTGCCCTCATGAATCTGAAACGTGCCCTCAAGAATCCAAAAAGTGCCCTTAACAATTAAAAAAGTGCCATTAATAATTAAAAAAGTACCCTGCCCTTTTTTAAACATGGGGGAAACTCTGGTTACAACATAATAAAAAGTATTTTTATAGCAAATAAGATGTTTTGTGTAGTTATGATTAAATAATAAAAAAGGCAGTACATTTCATAGGCCTTAATATTGAAAATGGCCCTGTCAAGATAAGGAAATTTTTCATGTCTATTTTCCATTAACCTATTAACTGCTTCATATACACAAGCATTTTTTCAATATTTATAGGATTTATTTCATAAAAAAGAAGCCATTTATCTAGTTTTATAAACAAACAGTTGTAAATTACATATGGAAAAAAATGAAGACATATATAAACAAGTATAAAATTTATCAGGTTTGTTTTCATTTATATTCTCTTTGGCAACAAGTCTCACTTTTCAGTAGCCTGAACTGCAGCAAGCTTTTTTTTTTTTTTTTTTTTTTTTTTTTTTTTTTTTTTTTTCTTAAATCGCAAGGCAATGAAAAGTACAAAAAAGACCTCCCCCCCCCCCTCCGAAGCAAATTTTGAAAAACAGACATAGCAGATTATTGCTGCTTGTGTCCCGACATGTCTTAACGTTTTAGTGACACAATTAGCTAGAATAATAAAACACAGACTTTAAATCTTGAGAAATTTGATTGGTTTGTCATTTTGTTTGAGCAAATTATGCCGATTGTGGAAACTCTTACATTCTCCAAAACACCAGAATCTGTAGAAATTGTCGAAATTTTGTTACATAATTTAAGAAAAAATGTAAAAATAATAACAATAAAAAACATACCTTTAAATACACTCTTGAGTGCCAAGCTACTAATTTAAATTCACTTGTGTTCACAATGCCATCAAATAGAGTATTCTTCTCATATGGAAATATTTAACCTGCAAAATGATAAAAATATAAAATAAAAATTCCGTAGTGATATATTTTATTATTTAAGTTCTATAAAAAAAAACTTTACACACACGATAAATATCTTTAATAATTTTAAAGACTGACTGCTATATATAAGTTTTCTGTACAATTAAACCATTGAAACGTAAGATATTGACCAAATATTAGGAAACCACTATACCAGTTATAGCAGTCAAATTACAACTTTAATTATGTAGTCCTAAGAAATAAACAATTCAAATGATTTAAAATGCAAGATAATATTTTTATTGACAGAAAAAACAATGTAAATAGCCAAAATTGCAGAATCAAATGTTATTTCAATAGTAAAAATACAAAAAGTTATTGGTATGCAGCATAGTATAAAGATGTTAAATGAAATAAAATAAATACATCAAATTATGCACATACACATCAGTATAATAATGTATTTAATAATTATAAAAATATAAATTATGCCAAAATTTGGGCTTTTTAATAGATGCATATCTAAACGATAGCTGCTATAATAGCACAAATATTCTTATGAATATAAAACTTAAAAAATATATACACACATGGGTGGGGAATTCGGAAAAGCTTACCAGCAAGGATTTATTTTACCAACCAGCAAGATGCAACATAAAGTTGAAAATTGTTATGATAAAATTTATGCGAATATGCAAATACAAAAATAAAACCTATAACTACAACACATTTCCATTATATATATTATATAAAATTAAGAAAAATATACAAAAGAGTAAAGTTTCGTGTAGAATAGAACTTAGTTATCATGATTAAATTTCAGCAATTGGGAGAGTTACAAAATGGGACTAACAAATAAATGAATATATATATATATATATCAGAGTTTCCCTCAGGTTTTAAAAAAGGCAGGGTGCTGCTGGTGAACAAAGAGCACTTTCTTTTATTCTTAAAGGCACTTTTCAAATTCTTAAAGGGTACTTTTTTTAAATTAAAGGCATTCTTTTGGTTTTTAAAGCCGCTTTTAATATTTAAAGTCAAGGCATTCTTTTCAAGACAACTTCGAGTCAATTTTTACTATGAAAGCAAATTTTTTAATGCAAAAAGGAGAAAGGTCACTTTTTTTTTTACTGAGGGGGAAGAGGCGTGCTAACTATTTTACTAGGGGGGGGGGGCAAGAAGAAGTGTGCTAATTATTTTACTACGGGTCAAGAAGAGTGCTACTTATTTTTTATGCAGGGCAAGAAGGGTGCAATTTTGTAAACCAAAGGGCAGGCAGGGTGCAGCACCCTTTTGAAACAGTCTGGGGGAAACTCTGATATATATATATGTATAAAATTGGTATATATTCTATAGCTTATACTTTATAAAGGATGATGAACCTGAAGATATTTTTGATAATGAAAGTAGGACTCCTGCTTAATATTGAAAAGACTGAATGCTGTAAAAAATTGCTAACTAAGCGAATAGCATTCAACATCTTATGAAGCAAATTTTAACAATTTAAAAATTTTCAGCCATTTTTGACTGTTGAAATTGAAATCTAAAACATTGCTGACTGCATTCAAAAATAATATAAACATAGATCACACTTTCTGAATTATTTTTAAATTTTGTGAGAAACTGGGAGGTTATTTCAAATTTTGGAGACTTCCCATATAGTTAAAAACAATAATTTGGAGGATATGTCAACTATGCTCTTATAAAATTCAATATTCTAAACAAAAAATAGAAAATTGTGACATAAACACTAATACTATTGAATCAACCTGGCATCACTTCAAACGCACTTTACTGTTGTACAATCGGCAAGAAGATTTCAATGAATCTCTGTAATTTGAGCCTTTGGACTAGGACCCCCCCCCCAACCTTTATATATATATATATATATATTTATGAATGCAGTACATTTCTAGTTATAAATTTTTTCAATATTTTTTAAACCCTATATATACATATATATAATACTATACATAGAAAGGTAAAATAAATAAATAATAATAATAATTGTTTCATTTAGTTTTCTTTTTTTTGCACTCATAACAAATTCCAAGAGATACTCTTCAACATGAGAGTACTATTTTTACAATTTGTTTTTATATTTACATGCTAAATTTATTAAATAACGAGGCTTCATGAGGCAGAGTCCCCCCCCCCCCAAACACACACAAACACACACCCCACAAATTTTGAAAAATAAAATCAAAGATTTTTTTTTTTAAATATTGTTTTAGTTCATTTTCAATTGTTTTTGTTTGTTATGCAAGTACTACTACAAAATGCAAGTACTGTTTTTTGTAGGATTTTTTATCAACTGAATTTTACAATTTGTTTTTATATTTACATGCTAAATTTATTAAATAACGAGGCTTCATGAGGCAGAATCCTCCCCCCCCACACACACACAAACACACACCCGACAAATTTTGAGAAAAAAATCAAAGTTTTTTTTTTTTTTTTTAATATTGTTTTAGTTCATTTTCAATTGTTTTTGTTTGTTATGCAAGTACTACTACAAAATGCAAGTACAATTTTTTGTATGATTTTTTATCAACTGAATTTTACAATTTGTTTTTATATTTACATGCTAAATTTATTAAATAACGAGGCTTCCTGAGACAGAATCCCCCCCCTCCCCCCACAAACACACACCCGACAAATTTTGAAAAAAAAATCAAAGCTTATTTATTTATTTATTTTTTTAAATATTGTTTTAGTTCATTTTCAATTGTTTTTGTATGTTATGCAAGTTCTACTACAAAATGCAAGTACAATTTTTTGTATGATTTTTTATCAACGGAATTTTACAATTTTTTTTTTTTTACTTGCTAAATTTATTGCAAAGCTTCATGAGGCAGAGTCCCCACTTCCCCTTACCCTTCTCCGATAAATTAAAAAAAAATCAAAGCTTATTTTTATATTTACATGCTAAGTTTATTACAAATAACAAGGCTTCATGTCGCAGAATCCTCCCAGACCAACCCACTAGACAAATAATAATAATAATAATAATAATAAAAATGTCAAAGTTTGTTTTTAAATTTATATGATAAATTTATTACAAACAACAAGACTTCACGAGGCATAATCCCCCTTCCACCCGACAAATTTTGAAGGGGAAAAAATCAAAGCTTGTTTTTATATTTACATATTTACTACAAATAACAGGGCTTCATGAGACAGAATCCCCCCCCCCTCTACAAAAATAAATAAATAAATCAAAGCTTGTTTTTATATTTACATACTAAATTTATTAGAAATAACAAGAATTCACGACGCAGAACAAAAAATCAAGAAGCAAGAAATAAAATATACAATAGGTTTTTTTTTCCTTCAAAAAAATTGGAAAAAGTCCTTTTTTTAAAATAGTATGACTTACATTTTGTTATACTCATGGTGGTGCCATTGCCCCGCATTTTAAATGATCAGTTTCAGAAAAAGCTCTGTTAATTGTAATTTAAATTAGATTTCTTTTTAAATAAATAAAAAAGAATTAAAACTGCGAAAACTAATAAACTCGCTAAAACTCATACTAAATATTCAGCTCAATTGCTTTTTCTTTTTTTTAAACATTCATTAGCAAATTTCACTTTTTAAAGAAATGAAACTGAATTTTGATTTCAAAGTTATGTACAAACATTTGAGAGGATAAATTTGTTTTAACATGTGACAAACAAAATGCGTTTTTTTCCCCCATTAGCATAGCATAAGTCTAACATGTAATAATTGTAAATAGGAAAGATTTCTGCAATTAGAATACATACAATGTTTATAATAGAAAATTACAAAATAAAATTAAATATAACTTACCGGTTTTTTGTAGACAAAATCTAGACCGAAGAAAAATGGCAACGCGCGCTTCGTAGAACTTTGTTGTTTACAATCTCCTTCCGCTTCCACCTTCCACCATCTTGTTCCGTACTCTCGACCACAGGGCACAGCCACAGACTAATAAATCCTCGAATCAGCGTCGGATCTCACTGAACAGTGTGCGTCTGACCGGAAAACTTCCGTTCTCGTAGACTTTTACTGTCGCCTACGGAAAACTTCAGTTATATCTCTAGCAGTAAATTGAAAATTTCCGTTAATTCCAGGAAAAGTTACACTTTTCTCCCAAAACGGAATTTTTCAGTTAAAAAAAGGAAAATTCACAGAATAACACCTGTTAATTTCAGGACATATTTTTACAGTGTATGCCTTATTGTACGGTATGGAAAATCCTAGGAAAGATTATCCACTTCTATCTGTACAAGATCAGCCGTGTACAAGAGTTACGTCACACCGACCATGATAAGCTATTGACTTTTGCTCTCACTTCTCTTGCCAGAATGGAGTTGGATGATGCTTGGCCCTGGAAAATCTTATGGGGAGACGAGGCCCACTTTTACCTGAATGGAACTATAAATACCCAGAACTGCCGAATTCGGGATAACAAGTCACCAAGAGCATTAAAGGAAATTCCATTGTATTCACCAAAGATAACTGTTTGGTGTGGTTTCACAGCAGATATGATCATAGGTTCATTCTTCTATGAGAACATTACTCCGACAGGACCTGTAACATGTTCTGTTACTGGAGACAGATATCGCCAAATGCTAAACAACTTTGTTATTCCGGCACTTCAGCAAAGACAGTGCCTGGAGAAAATCATTTTCATGCAAGATGGAGCCCCTCCACATATTGCTTTGCGGGTACAGCAGCTGCTACGACAGAAATTCACAACAGAAATAGTCATTAGCCGCTGTTTTGCAACTGCATGGCCACCTCGGTCCCTTGATCTTACACCCTGCGACTTTTGACTATGGGGTTACCTAAAGTCCAAGGTCTATCACGGAGGTGTCTAGGACCTGGCTACGTTGAAGGATAACATATCGCGAAATATACGGGAGATTCCTGCAGACATGTTATTCTCTGCTGTTGTAAATGCTGTGCACAGAATGCAATATGTGGTCCACAAAAACGGCGGCCACATCGAACCTGAGTTGGATGTGCTAAATAAACGGTAATTCTATTTCAGTATTGATTCTTCTTTTTTGAAACTCTCTTTTTCGAATACACAGAGCCACATATTCCCCTGGAGGTAACTTTTGGATCTAATTTTTTTTATCGCGGAATCGTCCGTCCCCCGTCTTGTTTAATCTTCATACAAAATTTGGCGTCATTCTCGCAAATAGATCGTGCTACAGAACACTCTGTGTACCGTCAGTTTAATTATGGCCACCTTGTATATGTGTGTGTGCGTGTGCGTGCACGCACAAATAAAATAGTCGACAAATAAAATTGTCGTTAAGTAACCGTTATCTTTAAAAACGGCTGAAAGACTGTACAGTTTTTTGATTTATTTATTTTTTAAGTTTATTTCATTTATTTATTTATTTATTTATTTATTTATTTATTTTGCAGTGTAATTAAATAAAAAAAATCATTATATTGCGTATAAAATTTAACAATTCCACAATTAATTACGTAAAACATACTTCTTAAACTTATATTTGAATACAAAATCGTAATTTTCTGTTTCGACAGAAACAGAAAATTATTTCTGAAAATTATTCAGAAAATATTTCATATATTATTTCATATATTCTGATTCATATATTATTTCAGAAAATTATTTCTACTTAGTTTAAAAATAATTGTAATTTGAAAAGTGTTTTCTCTGACTGATTTTTAATTATTAAAATAAAAGCATAACTTTCTGTGACATACATTTAATTTTTTTGTCTTGATATGAATAGTTTTACAAAGCGTAAACAGATAGAGAGAAGATATAAATGTGAATTTCTCTAATAGAAAAAAAAAGATGGCTTGACGATTTTTCTCTGTCCAGATACATTTTTGTATCTATTATTCTTGCTTTTCATTTATGTTCACTGAAAATGTCCAAGAGTTTCTCTCTGGAAAATGAACAGTTAAACATTCTACCCTTTTCATGTGCCATCTCGACCAGAAAGTTTAAAAGTTCTGGGAAAGTAAAAAAATCATTTTCTGCCAGTTTGAAATAAGGTATTTGTAAAATAGAAAATTTAATCTCGCCAAGTATTTATTTTTTACATAATTTATATAAACTTTTCCCCCCTCAACATGTAAATTTTATATATACATAATAAAAGCAAATGATTCAAATATGTTTTTCATTATTGGAAAGTGAATATTACTAGTATTAGCTTACTGCAATACCCGAGTTTATAAAATTCCGATTAAGCAAAACATCCATAATCGATATAAATGAAGAACATTAATTTACCATTAATTCGAAATATTTTAAAACTATTTTGTGGTAACAAATAATATTTCGAGAGCGTATATGCGTATATATATATATATATGTGTGTGTGTGTGTGTGTGTGTGTAGTGTATTGCGTATTATAAAAAAGAATTAAAATAAAGCAGAGCTTTTTCAACTGCTCGTACGTCAACACTATATTTTTAATGTAATAAAACGTAACACTGACAAAGAATGTGAATTAATTTTCACTTTGCTAAACAACGCATATCCAACAGAGTGAAAAATGTGTCCTGACTGGGGACCAAACCCTGATACCCTGCTCTAGCGCACGAAGTGCTTTACCGTTTAAGCCATCTGGACATTATAGTTCAATTAATAACACCTGAAACTTGAAATGCATTTTCTCTGATTGTTTTTATATTTTTAAATTGAAAAAAAAATCTGTCATTAATTAATCCTATTTTATTATTTTTTGTTTAGACATGAATAGTTTTACGAAAAGAAAACAGATTGAAAGAACATATAAATGTGTATTTCTTTTAAAGATAAAATGTTGTAACGAATCGTTTCTTTGCTTATCATTTCGGTTTACAGATTTCCTCTCTAAGGAAATGGAAAGTAAAATGGTCGTACCACCCTTTTCATCTGTCACCTCGATCAAAAACTTTAGACACACTCGAAAAGTTTAAAGTGATGTTTTATATTGATTTCGACAGTTTGAAGTGTGGTATTTGTATAAATAGAAGCTTTAAAAGTTATTTTAAAAATTAATTACATGAGGTTATTATTTTTTTTCATAAATTAAATCATGTTTTTTCCTCAACTTAATATATTTTAAATTGAAAGTAATCATGATAAAAGTAAAAAAAGTAAAATATTTTTATTATTAGAAAATTAATATTGTTGGTTTTACATTGATAGAAACTTAAATAGTACACTACATTACATTTTTTTAAATTAAAATGCACGTTAGCCAAATATATAAACTAATAACTTAAATATTACTATTATTCCTAAATTTTATTAAATTATTTTTCAGTAAAAATAATATTTTTTATTGTATACACACATCATGATGCTGTATATGACGCAGGAATGGCGTCTCACGTCGTCTTTGATAAATTCCGGCTCTGTATGCAGCATCACTGATGTTTGGCGACATCGTGGAAAACGCACATTGCCAGCTTGCATTCGAATCGGCATACTGTCATATCACCTGGAGTGACGGTATGAAGTGTCACTGGATACACGTATCGGTAACCTCTTGTTCGCATTGCCGGCAATTTCAACAGCAGCCGATACATTTCTGATGTGTTATGGCCCATGGTTCTGCCTTATCTTCGATGCCTCCGCAACTCTACTAATTAGCAGGACAATGCACGACCGCATGTTGGTCGTTTTATCCTGACCTTCCTTGATACAGAACATTTTCGACTGTTGCCCTGGCCGACACGTTCTCTTTATTTCTCACCAATTGAAAATGTCCTGTCACTGGTTTCTGAGCGACTGGCCCCCCAGCATTCCCTCGTCACTACGGTTGATGAACTGTGGCATAGTGTTGAAGCTGCATGGACAGATGTACCCGTACATGACATCCAATCTCTGTTCGACTCCATGGTTAGGCAGATAAATGCTATTACTGCTGCCAGAGGTGGGTGCTTGTGGTTTCTCAGGATCTATATCTCCTAATTTTCTGAAAATGTAATCACTTGTCCTTCCCATTATAATGTATTTGTCCAATAAATATAATTCTGTTATTTGCATTCCTTCATGGTGTAGCATTTTGGATGGCCAGTAGTGTATTATAAACATATGAAAGTGTGTTATTAAAATCAAACTAACAATAAAACTTTATAAAAGTGATTTTTTTTTAACATTTATTATAATCTTTTGTTCATAAAAAATCTTAATTTGAGGAAGTAACATGGTCAATTAGCATTATCGCATAATTGTTATTTACAATTATTTTTAAATGTCTAAAGTATGATATCACATTCCAAGCTGCCAGATGCAATATAAAATATCATTTTACACTTTCCTAATACATCTAAAGTTACTGGTATAGGTGACGGATGAAAAAGACATGATATTTTACTGTCCATTTCCTCAGAGAGAACCCTTGGACATTTACAGTAAAAGAAAAATAAAACGGACGAGTAATAAATACAGGAATGCATTTGGACAGAGAAGAATCACCAAGGCATCTATTTTTTTTTAAAATAATCACAGATACATCTGTTTACCATTGGTTCTATCCTAGTAAAACTATTGACATTTAGAAAGAGGAAAAACAAAAATGATTGATTTATATCTGAAAATTATATTTTTGTTTCGTAATTTATGAAAACAATAGAAATGCAAATTATTTTTAAGAAATGTAAAACACCCTCAACAAAATGAATGAAAATACACTATGTAACATAAATGTATTTCGAAATCGAAAAAATAATATTTTAAAATTATTTTCAGATTAATTTCAATAGGCAATAATCGGAAAAAAGCATTTACACTTTTTAAAATTCAGGGTAAATAGATAGCCCATGAATTTTTTTTAAAATTATATTTAAAAAAAATGCTATTTACAATAAAAGCATTAACAGATTACGAAATTTGTTTTTTAGGAATACAAATAGATGTTGTTGCAGAAAGTATTGGGATATCACTTATAAATATTGGGTAAGTATATAAGTATTATACTTAATGGGTATCACTTATAAGTTACGTTTTCAGCAATACGCAAGATATATAAACATATATATACATAAAACTGACTACTGGGTGGATCTTAAATTCTACTACATTTCATGGAGAACATGTCACTACCTAGCAAATATACGAGGGTAAGTCAAAAAGTAACGCCCCCATTGATCTAATTTTTATTTGTTTCTCAGCTACTGGACTATCTATGCATGATATTATAGACGTAACCTTACTCTACTTATATAGTATTTTTCTTTTCAGATTGATTGATAAGAACCATGGATCTGAAGCTAAAAGTAAGAGTCGTCATTGAATTTCTGTCAAAAGAAGATTTTGTACCTAAAGAAATCCATAATCGCTTGAAGAATGTTTATGGGGACGCTGTAATGGACATCAGAAATGTGCAGCCTAGGGTGAAGAAGTTCTAAAATGGAAAAACGGAAATTTCAGATAAACCGCGAAGCGGCCGGCCGAGAGCGTCAGTCACAGATGGAAATCTAGAACGTGCAGCTGAATTCATTCGAGGAGACAGACGCGTTACAGTTCAGAATGCTGCTGATGCATTAAGAGCCTACGCTAGTCACGCGAAGAAACGCTCAAGCTAATGTTAAGTCTATGGGAAGGTTCTCGCGCCATTTCCCGCTCGCATTTTAATATTTTTAAATGATTTTGTTGCATAGGATAGCTGAGGTCAATCTCCAACGTTGTTAGTTTTTACTTTTTTGATTTTGGTTCCAGTTATTTCATATAAGGGCTCTTTCCCTTTCAGAACCGGTTCCAACTGGTTCCAAAATTGAAAATGCCCACTTATAAAAAAAAACTGGAACCAAAATCGAAAAAGTAAAAATTAACAACGTTGGAGATTGACCTCAGCTATCCTATGCAAAAAAGCATTTAAAAATATTAAAATGCGAGCGAGAAATCGCGCTAGAACTTTCCCATAGACTTAACATTAGCTTGAGCGTTTCTTCCCGTGACTAGTGTAGGATTTTAAACGTCCCCATAAGCATTCTTCTAGCGATTACGGATTAAATTACGTGCACAGCCTTCTTTTACCAGAAATTCAATAACGACTCTTTCTTTTAGCTTCAGATCCATGGTTCTAAACAGCTAATCTAAAAAAGAAAATACTATATAAGTAGAGTAAAGTTGCCTCTATAATATTATGGATTCTCCAGTAGCTGTGAAAGAAATAAAAGTTAGAGGAATGGAGGCATTACTTATTGACACACGCTCGCAATTTTCATCTTCAGATGCTTTCGTGTTTGGAATTTCCGAAATTATTCATTTCCGCTTTTGCATTTAAGATATTTTTAAACCGCATACAATCAGTAATTTCCCCTACATATAAAATTAAGGATTTGGTTGAATAAAAAATTCACCGGGTAATCCGTTCTTTTATAATCATCCTCCTGCTATAGGTATATTATATCCCTCAGTGCTTTCTACCGTTGAGTTTGTTACTTACAAATTTTCTTGCTGAAAAACAAAATCCTGCCTCCTATGATGCATTTAGTGCAAATCTCTTTTATGTATCATTATTTGTTCTTTTTTAAGAATTTGTAAAGTTACACATTCTATTCTAGATTTACTTCTCTTTTAAAAATATCAGGCTATGAAAAAAATTTACCAATTTTTCATAAATAGCATGCTAAAGAAGTATTATCTGAAATTCTACAAATACATAGTAGGAACCTGTTTTTAATAATACGCAGTTAAACTTGAATATAAATATTTGAAGGTGGTTCTCAAAAAAGTATTTTTCCCAAAACATTTTTGGCATATTCCTGGACACATTTTTAAATTTAAAAGCAAGACACTGGTAAACATGGCAGTTGAAGTGATTTGTAATCGAACAGTTTCTTTTTTTACATTTTTAATTAATACGTTACTTCTCGAGTTAGAAGTGTCTCATGAGGACAGCTTTTTCGGAAATTCGAAAATTCGGCTCAAAACACCGACTTTTGCAGCAATCGTTTTGACAGATCGTTTGCTCTTACTGTAAAATTGTAAAAAAAAAAATAAAATAAAAAAATAAAAAACGTTTAATTCTGTAGCTTCTGACTAAGACCAATTGCAAATTCCATGCATATGTGAAGAAAAATGAATTCAGAAATGTGTCTGAAACTAACTTGTTTGGATTTAAGAACAGCCTTAATTAATTTTAAATTCAGTTTACTTGGGAAACTATCTTGCACTTTTCGAGCTGTCCCACTTTAAGAACAAGTGCGCAATATATAACATTTTCGTCGAAATTTACTGCAGTATCAGTTTCTATATATATATATATATATATATATATATATATATATATATATATATATGTGTGTGTGTGTGTGTGTGTGTGTGTGTGCGCGCTTTCTTTTTATCTAAAAATATCATGTCCCAAAATAGAATCTGATCTCATTACTAGAAGCTAAATCATGTAACTGAGATTTCTGCATTTGAAAATTTTCAGAATTTAATTTATTTTTGATGAAATGAGTAACTGATAATGTATTGGTATGTTGTAATATATCTTAGACATATAATTAAAATACCATAAACGTACACTAATAGAAACGAGTTTACTACATATTTTAATGTAAAAAGATTATAAAACACTATATTTGAAGGATAAATAAAAAAAAAAGATGTGATAACAGTTTTGAAATGTTTCCTGAGAAATAATTAACAAGGGAAAACGAATACATAGTTAAGTATATATTATAAATGAACTTTTTAAAAATCTTTTTCAGTAAATGTTATACGCTACATTAATAATCTACATTAATAATAATCTTTCCTATTCCGCAAATTATACGGCTATTTTCCCTGCGTGTAGGCTGTAGATAAGAAAGTTTATTTCAACTCTGGATATTAATTTTATTTTTCAAAGATGTGAGTTTAGTTTGGAAAATAAATAAAAAGAAAATGCAGATACCATGCGCTAAATGTTTTATATTAAAATGTCACATTATTAACATAATTTTTATCTTTGTCAATCCCATATAATACATCAGAATGTAATTATTAATAAAGCGCATCATTGCTGAACAGTATGGCCGCAATGAAAATGAAACTTTAATATTTGTTAAATAATTGACAAATACATTCTTTGCCCATGTATTTTGTTTAACTAGTCGTATGATATAGACTCATATATATTTTATGTTTTATTCTAAAATTTAACTTTCCTATCTTAAAGTTTCTCTATGTTAATTAATGTCTTTATTAGAAGTCATTTTCTATTCTTTAATCCATTTCCCGAACTCGAAATGCTCGCAGTTATTTTGTCGTCGCATTTGATGCAGATGTAGTCTGCCATGTGGTTTTTCTCTCTGTGTATATTAATTTGTTCAGATACGTTGAAGCGTCTGTCCTTTGCCTGTTTCTTTCTTATGCTAAAACTATGCGCCGTTTTCATAAATTGAATGCTGCAAAAAGATGCTGTATCAACTCTTTTTCTACGCTTTTATAACACATGTCTAACTTTCCCAAAACAACGCTCGGGTGTAAGTTAAAAATCACAAAAAGTGATGTTCCACCAAATTATGGCATCCTTTCATTTCTTATTTAAAAATTCTCAATATTGGTTTATTGCTAACTGTCAAAAAAGTTTGACGGATCATGCCTGGCTAGAAATGTAAGGATTGGCATGTTACATCTAATGTGTTGGCGATAATGAATCTGAAAAATTAGAGCAGATCTACACTCGCTGTTTTCAAATAATGATGTAAGTTTTTGAGGAGTAAGTGAAGGCCACCCTCTGTGTTCTCGTGTGTCGATTGTTCAGATAAAATTTTAAAAAAGGAGTTTCATGAATTACAAGACCTATTTTCATCTAATGCCTCTTGTATGGATTAATTATTTTAACAGGAACTTACGACTATTGCAGCAATCGCATTGCACCATTACACCTCGGCAAATTTTTAAGAAGAAATGTTCATTACGATATATCGGGACTTCACGATAAGTCGGATTTGCCAATCCCAAAACTTTCTTCTATCTCATACATGTTAATATTTCAAAATGCGTAATTTTTAAAATTATGCATTTTAGAATAAAAGAATGCAGTATAGCAGCGCCACCTGTCATATGATTTACACGAACACTTAATCAGCACCAGTTTATGTCAAGGTATAACACAATATGAAGTTTGATAAAATTCCGTGCATTAGTTCTTGAGATAGAGCTATTGCGAAAATCGTAAAAAATGCAGCATAGCAGTGCCACCTGTTAAACAATTTACACTAAACACTAATCAGAATTTAATCTACACCAAGGTCTAACTGAATCTAAATTTTTATTAAATTTCGTGCATTAATTCTTCAGATAGAGAGCCCATACAATTTTTGTGACATACAGACAAATAGACATTTCCTTAAAACAGTCAGTTAGTGTTCAGGACCTTCTAAAAAGTATAAATACGTCGAAAACATTCATAAATCCAATACTTTCTTCTTCTAAAGCAGAATAAAATAAAAAGGTTTAGAGTGCATAAAGCAAACATAAACTGTGTTAAGCAATGTTACAACTTTTTTTTATTATTTTTTTTCTTCATATTATTACTCTTTAAACCCTCAAAAACTTGGTGGTAAAACAGTTTTTTCAAATTTCATATCGGTTCAAAGGTTATCCGCCTTTTGGTGTTGCATTGAATAGGCTCATTAGTTGCGTTCGTAATTATATACTGTCACTTTCACATAACCCCATAGAAAATAATCGCAGGGTGTCAAGTCCGGAGATCTCGGTCGCCAAGAGCAGAAGACATCGTCGGCATCTCCACTTCAACCGATCTATGGGGTTATGGGAAAGATGTGTAAAATGTGAAAAATGGGGTTATGTGCCTCCCATTCCCAAAACAATTGAAGAACTTAAAGTACGTATTTGTAATGCGCTTGCGTCGGTGACTGAACAAATGCTTCATAATGTATGGCGTGAAATGGACTACCGCCTAGATATTGTCCGTGTGTCCAAGGGAAGTCATATAGAACATCTATGACGTATGTATACAAAATTTTGAAGTTCCGTCTTTATTCTGTGTTAATTTTATCGATAAATTCTTTTCCATTAAATAGTTATAGCCCTTTGTAATCGCTATATTCATTTTGACTTACCCTGTATTTTAAAAAGTATTCGAATTTTGGCTTTTGATTGTAAGTTTAATATTTTATTTTAATTTTGATATGTATGATTGCTTCTGGCTCTGTGAAGATAAAAAAAAATCTCCCTGCCGTGATACGGTTTATTTTGGTTTAAAACGTATGGATGTCTCCCAAGGTAAAGCGATATATTTATGTGCACTGTAAAGCTGATAATGTCCCTTGTGTGAGGTAAAAAGTGCAATTGTCCAATCGTTTATATTCCAAACATATCTGGTACATCTTTATTTTCATTTATTAAGTAAAATTTTAATTTCAAAACTTATTTATTTAAATCGTGGATTTCACACCAGAAATTATGGTGCCAAAAATTAAGCCCTTAAACTGCACGTTTTATTTCCCCGTATAATGTAAACCAAGCCTTGAAGAATATCTAACACAGTTAATTTAACCTGAAAGGAAAAATTGCCTTTGCTGTAATAGTAATACATTAAAACGACTTTCATATACAATATGAATACATTTTCTAAAAATACTTAAATAGTACAGGAAATCTTGTTTTCAGAAACATTAATTTCTGAGTTTATTTCCCCATTAAAGTGATTTTGTGCATTTATCAGAAAGTACCTACTAAATATCAAATCTTTTAGTATTAGATCTGTTAACACGAACATCTGTTGAAATGTAGACTTTGTAGTGGCAACACATTTTTCAGTACAATATTCGTATTTTCAGATTTTGTTTTATCTATCACAAATTATTTCTTAATTATTTCCTAAATTATTTCTTATAAATCTTTATTTTGTATGAGATATTTAATACCAGAAATTATAATTTGACTAATGTTTCGCAATGTATTTTTAATGAAAAGAAATTAAGGGTGTGCTTTTATAATAAATAAAAATTATCACGTAATATTCATATGGCAAATATTAATTTGAATGACAATAGTAATTTTAGTCTCATTAAGCAAGTAATAATGGAGAATCTTATCCAAACTTTTACATAACACACTTTTAATTAAATTTTACTTTAATGATAGTTCATGTCTTTTAAAGATATTTATAAAGTTGTGGAAATTACTTTGAATAAAATTATTTTTTCTAATATTTTAAAAATTTTGCATAAAGCGAAAATAATTTAAAGACTTTCCAAGATAATGAAGATGCAAGAAAGAATTTAATATATTTTCTTTTAAAATAAATAAATTTTCAAGCTTATTTCAATTGCGTAAAGTGGAGTTAATTAAAAATTTTCAATCTATTCCACGCATTCTCCAAAGTTTTAGTAAAGTTTAATAATAAAGATTAAATTCTACCAAGTCTCATACATTTTCCTATAGAAAACTATTTCTTGAAGTTTTAACAAAATAGTTAAGATATAAATAAAATTTCATTTGAAAGAAACTAATTTATCTTAAAAGATTTTCAGTTATTTTATTCTAACCTTCATAGTAATGATTTTAATTAAATTATTGATTTAATCAACATAATTATCAAAACATTTCGAAAATTTTATCGAAGTATATTAAATAAAAATTATAAAAGCAATGTATGCGCTGTATATATTCAACCAATTTTAGGCATCAATTGTAAATGTTAATTTATAAAAAGAAAGAAAAACCACGTATATTAATATTAAATCGAAAGTTTGATATTTGTTTTTATTTAATAACAATCATAAAAAAAATTAATTGACTTCAATTTGTAATTTAATTTGATTTTAGCCATATTTCTAATGCGTATAACGTGTTTCGTATAACGTTTTTCTATAAATTATAGTCAATCATACACTATATAGAATTAAGACTGTTTTACAGTTAAATAAAATTATTTTAAATAAATTATTTTTTAAACTTTACTCAAAGTGAATTGATGTAAGGGATATACGCTACTTTAAGCAACTAAAAATTTCATTTTTATTTGTTCTAGTAGAGCAGTGATACCCCACTATGCGGTCCTCCAGTTTATTTCTCGCGGCTGTATAATAATTGCACATCGTGTGGAATATATAAATGTATGTATCAATATTTTTTTCAATTTTGTATTATTTTAAAACCTGATGCAAGAAAACTAAACGCAAGCCTTCTTTATTCTATCTTTGACCTTATACACCACAAGTTAATGTTAGTAGTTAAATCTTGTTCAATTCATATTTACGCATGAATTATTAGTATAAAATAATAGTTACTTATCGGAATTAATTTATGACTACAAACACATACGTACGGTGATCAAGATCATTTTTCTACGATATATTAGCTCTTACAAAACTTTTAACGAGCAACACTAGTTTAGAGTACTCTTTACACACATAGAAAACATATTTTATTAATAGGATACGCTTAAGTTTCCCATTGGATTTTTTAGTAAATGTCAACAAAAGATAAAATGTTGCCAACTTAAAATGTACGGAAATTAATCATATCATAATAACAGACTTTATAATTCATTTCACTGAAATAATAACAGTAAGAACGCACCTCATCTGTCACGTTTGACGCACAATTTGCAACTTCCCTTCGAACAGCAATTTATAAAACTGTGGATACTGTATCTACGCCAATTTTAATCAGATAACTTCATTAAAAAATAAATAAATAAAAATCAATCTGACATACTTCCCGAATGAATTAAGTTGATTTTTTCGTAATATCGATGTACGGATTGTCTTTGAAACTTTAAGTAGCGAAATATTTCGCTGAAATTTTACGTTTTACCTGGAATCGATATAATTTAACAAAAATTTCGTATATTTTTTAAACGACTACGTATTTCACTAGTTTTTGTACTAAAAAAACATTTTTTTTTCGATTGTCCTAGTTAAAATCTACGATGAATTATCCTTCCCACTGTTTGAGAATTTTTTCTTAAAGCGCAGTCGTCAATCAAGTATCCAGAAGTCATTTCTGATATTTTATCAATCCAAAAAATAATATGTGTGTTTCCCCGTTAATACTAAACTGAGAATAGACTAAAAAAAAATATATTATCATTTCAAATTTCTTAAAGATATTTCCGAAAATGCCTTAAAATTCAGAGCTTTAAATTAATGTTAACGCTTTATAGCTTTCAAGAATATTTGCACAAGAATCTATTAGTATAGAAGCCCATAGATATATTTCCCTTTTTTTTTGTTTAAATTTTATTTTCAAAAGTTATTTTATAAGAAGTAAATATGGGGACAACTGAAATAAATAACCAGCAAATTGAACCAGAATAGGCTTTAATAAAAATAATAAAATAGGTTATGCGTTGAAATATGTAACATGTATTTAAAAAATGTCATTTGCGCAGAAATAGACTACTGAAAGAAAATTGTAAATATTAACATTCTGCAAAATTAAATAATAATTAAATAAATCTTATTATTTCATGATCAAAGGAATTGGCTACACTCATGAATAGGCTTTGTTTTTTAGAATATACTCTATATTTATCTGAAGAATTAAAAATTATAAATGTATTTTTATGAAAAAAACTTGGCATTTTAAAATAACGTTAAATACAATTTGCACGTAAACAGAAAATTCAGAAAATTATAGGCAAATTAATTTTATGTAAATGTAAACATAAATACATTTTTGTAATAAATATATGATATTCAGGATAAATTTTAGTTATCAGTTTTTGGAATGTACTGTGCTCTGGTAAACGTAAATTAAAAAATTCATTTTGAGAATTTGTAGGCAATAACATTGACAGCTAAAATTATTTCAATGGAAAGATAATTTAAAATATATATTGCTTTGCTTTAATGTAGAATGGAAACGCATTTCAGGTAGTTTCGAAAATTATCAAAAATTGGATTTTGTTATGCCAATAAACTGTGAAACTGAAAATACTAACCAAAGATGTATTTCAAATCTGTGGGTTTACTTTATGAAAAATACATTTTCAGGTTTTTATCAGCCATATAATTTATAGTTAATAAAAGTCTTGAACACACTTTATTTCTAACGTTGCATTTTAGTAAATATTAATAACTATCGTATACACTGTCTGTTTCTACAAGATATATATACCGATTTAAAGTAACGTTTAGCTTGCATAAATAATGAATATAAGTTTTAGAATAAAGAATTACTTGAGTTTTCGAGATTTTATTTTGTTGCTGATATCCAAAAATACGTTATTATTTTATCATTAGTCTCTTTAGTGTCACATTTTTCAGGATATGCCGGATAAAGGTACTAGATTGTATAACCTGTATATGTATGCATGAAATGTATTAATGTTGTTTAAGAAACAATTTTTAGGAATCGATAATTATATAACGTATACTCACTATTGATATAATACACAGTTGTTCTACTGTAAAGTGTGTATGAAATCTCTGTTTAGAAGCTGCTTCGCAACACGTTTATTATATAACCATAAGCTATTTGTTAAAAATTTGGGGTTGGATCACGGTTTTCGCTATGGTCCCGTTTGGTGACAAGGTTTTACTTTGGTGATAAACATGTTTCACCAAACCACTATGTTCACACCAAAACGCATTAAATAGTGATTTTAGTTAGGGATAAGATCAGACCTCATAGGTAAAATTATGCATCGTGCAACAATGATAAAGATAAATCAGTGCATTTTACGGGGCACAGCTCCATACGTTAGGTTTCCGTACGAATTAGACTAACATATAAATCAACCAGATTGGCTGCCTTGTCTGCATGAAATAGAAATTGAAACTAAAACTTAAATTGAAACAGTCCCTGTCCCTGTTAGAATGGTGAAACTGCAAGAGATTGAAAAAAAAAAAAACATCTGCCGCGTAAGATAAATACGTCCTGAATCCACTGATTCATTCACGTTCCTCTCTTGAAATGCATAATTTACTATCAGTTGACAGCTTAGAATTTTACCGTCTGCAAAAGCCTTGTATGTTAAATCACGGCCTAACTCGATCTTCCTCCTTCCCCTTATGAGGGGAAGAAGAAAAGATTATTAAACCTGCAATTTAAAATATTGATTTTTATATACGATTATTTCAAATATTTAATGTAGTTTTTCATTACATATTTTAATTAAATTCTACTTCAGGGGAAAGTATTTCTGTTATCGTGGTTTTACAGAATAGAACAAAAGTACATTTATTTTTTAACCATTGGGAAAATGGTTGTTGTTTTCGGTCGAGAATGAACCGCCACTTTAATTGACGTCGTCACTTTATTTTTTAAGCGTTTTTAACGAAAATCTGTAAGTTCAGAAACTATAAAGCATGTATGACATTCTAATAATATATGATAGATATATATAACATTTCTTGACGTATGTGGCCAAGTTATAGTCATATATGATGCATATATGATGTATATATGACATATAAGACGTAAATAATATGTGTATAATGACGTATACGGCACATATAGGAGTGTTTGGAATGTATATATATGCGTATATAGGATTCATATATAATCTTTGCGATGATCTTGGCTAAATCATAACTGTAACTTTGGCATAATCATAATTGTGAGGGTCGCTGTAACACGAAAGTACTTTTTTTAAAGCTTTCGGAACATTTCCCCAATGGTTATTGTAATTTGTTAAATTATAATTTTTATTTTATTTTTTATATAACTTAATGATTATATAAAGATTTATACAACGTAAAAATTCTATATGCCTTCAAGATAAGAAATAAGCGCAAAAACACTGAGTAAGTTGTCATGAAAAAATAAATTCTAAGTTTATTTCGTTAGAATAATGTAAAATTTATTAACGTTCTTTAACACAGTTTATTCCTATCATTCCAATACATTTCAATAAAGTCTCATTTCAAATACTAAATTTAAAAATGGTTTTTATATTTTCTTATAGCAAACTATTTATTCACCCTTTAAGGTAAATGTTAAATTACAAGATTAATAGAAATATATATTTGAAAGTAATTTATTAAATATATTTCTTAATTTAATTTGCTTACCAATCTTTTAAATAAACTTTTTGATTTAAACCGCATTATTACTTAAAATATAGAGTTTTATCTACATTCATCAGTTTAATGCAACAAAATGTGTATTTAAATAAACAGGTAAAATGCATTAAGTTAATGCATTAAAATAATTTATTATAATTTATTTAAGATAATGAAGGATCTACATATATTTAAAATATCACATTCTATAAATCTAATCACAGATCTAATAGTATTTATACTTTTTACCCAATTTAGTTTTGATATTTTATTAGATTTAAATTTACGATGTTTTTAAAAGTTTCAGCTGTAATACATATAGTTGGAAATTATGAAATAGAAATAATATAACTTTTTTCTAATTATTTTTCTCTTAGGATTTATCTGTGAATAGATCAGTTGAAAGGGTTGGAAAAAACTGACGAAGCATTTATATTTTCCACAGGAAATGCCGTGTTGGTAACTGGTAATTTTCTGAAAAATCTTAATATTGTATTTATTCACTTAACGTTTTTATTTTGCTGTCGTACTACATCCAAAAACAAACAATTTTTAGCAACAATTTTATAAGGTGATTGTGTCTAAAAGTAACGACTCATAAATACGACAATGTTCTTATACTTAAAATTTTCGTTAAAACGATCGTTTTCGTTAAATCGTCATGACACTTTATGGAATTTTTCAGTTTAAAGAATATTATTTAAATTATAAATAAAAATCCTACATTTTGTCATGATAAATATATCCATTTTAACGAATTTCAAATTAATGAATTTTTCAAATTAACAAATTTTTAGAAGTATTAAGATGTGTATTCATTTTAGCACAACAAACGCTGAGTTAGGAGGAAAAAAATCTCTATAGAGAAAAAATAGAATTCAGTAAGAAATTTTCTGACTATTATTTTCTCTTCCCACAATCTTCAAACTTTCAGCGTATTTTAAAGGTTTTTTTTTTTTTTTTTTTTTTTTTTTTTTTTTGTGGGGGGGGAGGGAGAGACGGAGTTAAATTGATCCTCTATGCGTATATTTTAAAATTAAGTAACTTATCAGTTACATACACATATGATTGTTCTTATTAGTTTAATCGGTTTGCTTTTACACTCGTTTTAAAGAAATGTAGGAAGTCGTCGAAATTTCGCGATAAAAAACTATACCTCTCAACGAATTTCTATTTAGCAACAATTCACTTTTGAAAAGATAATTCTTTTTGGTAATGGTAGAAAACATAAAATTAAAGCATTTTTATTGAAAGAAAAAAAAATAATATTGCATAAACAATAATTGTTGAAAGAAGATAGGAGATGTCTGAAACGAATTTATGTTTCCAGTTCTGCATTAGCTACCACTTTAAAAGAAAATAACAAAATTTGGTAGATCTCTGAAAGGTCTGGTATGTACCCAAAGCAGAAATCTATTCGGCTTGGAGACTATAAAGAGGTTTATGAAAATATACGCATTGATGTAAGACAAATAACTTACCCATTGTCAAGATCTACTATATCATACGGTAACTTCAAAGATTAATACATCGCATAAAAATCTAAACATTGTAAAAGATTTCTGGTTGGCTATTTCATTTTTATGATAGGTTATGCATAGTATAGAAATATATATCTGAAGAGAAATGTGTGCTGATTGATCTGTCATAAGAATAATTTCGAACCGAGGAAATAGCTTTTGTATCGTTTTCTTCCAAGTGCAACTCGCACCATAGCAATGAAATTTAAAAACTGTAAAAGCGAAAAAATAAAATAAAAGCGCGAATTTCGTTTTTTTTCCTGTTGTAATGCTACTGTCACAAAAAAAAAACTGAAACCCTTTAAACACCTTTAACACTTTATTGAGAGATCTGCAGAACACATTGTTTTATACATGCGAAAAAAACCTCATGTCATTAACAATATAATAGCCACGTCTTACGTGGCTTATTAGTTTGAATGCACAGATGAGCAAAATGAAAAGAAAATAACAATGCTCAGAAAATTGTGCGGTACATTTAGTTACAACAAATTTATTTGACGTAGAAGGAGAATTTTGACATTCCAGCCGTAGTTCAATTTTCAGCCCACACTTAACGCCTTATAAAGAAAAATGCCAAGCGAATTCCGGGCGTCTTCTTATAGAGAAGTCTTTTCCTGACTTAAAAAAAAGTACTTTCTGTAACTGGAAAGTCAGACAGTATATAGAATGGCTGGGAAAATGTATCTTTCTGCACAATTAAAAACTGCTGATGAAATTCCGCTCTTGCCCATTTGACAAATAAAGCTCGAATTACTGTAGAAGAGCATACTTATTGCATTGAAATTTCTGCCTATCTCCGTGCCAAACCTACAGAATAGTTGTAACTTACATCATCTAAAATGATCACATTGAATAGATGAAGGAGTCGTAAAATATCCGGACATAGTTACAATTAAAATTTTAAGAAATTAAGGAAAAAGAAACGACTGCGAAAGCGATGAAGGTGATTGGTTATCCAGTAGTGCAAACTGTATTCTACAATCAAAAGAAGATTAGTAGAACATTGTAGGGCAGGAGTTAGCTATTAATTAGAAAGGTAGTCTATTTTTTAGAGTGAGAGCGTTTTTTCCGATGGTAACATGGACGCTTGAAAGCGAC
This sequence comes from Maratus michaelseni, assembly GCA_963931845.1. Lineage (NCBI taxonomy): Eukaryota > Metazoa > Arthropoda > Arachnida > Araneae > Salticidae > Maratus > Maratus michaelseni. Next base: position 323,597,204 of record OZ007587.1, read on the forward strand.
ACCTATCCGTTATTTTTCTCTACTTTAGGTAGCTTTCAATACAAAAAAGTATAAAGCTACCTATTGCAGCCGTTCGGAGGAAAGCAGTTCCGGAAATTTCGATATATTTTCACCGATCACGACCCCCAGACCCCAAAACCACCCTCCGTTCAAATGTTGATTTATATATATATATATATATATATATGTATATCCATATATATATATATATATATATATATATATATATATATATATATATATATATATATATCTGAGCTATGTCATACGATAACGCTCGTATTTATAAATCAATTTTGATGAAACTAATTGTGTGTATTAAGCTCACCAATGTCTCGCCCGAGTTCGTTGGCCATCTTGGTCCGCCATTTTGAAACAAAATGGCGGCCACTTAAAAATTTAAAACTAAAATAAATATACAAAAAAGTTAAAATTTCAAATTTATTTTTTAATTAAGTGTTAGGCCTTGATACGAGGATTCCAGAGCATTTTTTGGTTTACCTCTGGCTGAGATATGGCTGAGATAGAACAGTTTGAAATTCTAGAATGGCTGACATTTTGAAACAAGACAGCACATTACAAAAATTTTCATTGTTGTAATAATTTTTCCAATCATACGCATAAAACTATATATTCATATCCACCAGCGCCAAATTCTCGCCAAACTTGGCGACATTTGGCGAAATATCGCCAAATTTGGCGACCAAAATAAGTCTTCATAAATGAAGCGAATTTGGCGAATTTCTTATTCAAATTCAGTATTAACGAATCTTTTGTAACCGTTTCTTTGCATTTTAACTTGTTGTTTTCGTGTAACATTAGCTAAAAGTTTAAAACGAAGATATAGGAAAGCTACGTTTTCCTCCCGGTACAGGTCGGAAGAACTTTTTTCAAGTGAGTTTGTCCCTCACGGAATCTGCGGTTAGCGATTTTTAAATGTAGTCTTATTCAAATTAAGGACTGTTGGTTAATCTGCGGAGTATAAAAATGCGATTGTGAGTTGTCTAAGATCGATTTAGGATTCAGATCATACCTCGTGAAGGAAAATAAGACTTGCAGTTTAAGTTTGGTGATTCGGGACCTCAGCTTCGATCTTTGAAGGAGTGTCCAGCGCCACGTGTCTTTTATGATTGCCGTGTCGTTTGAAGGAAAGATTTCGAAAATTGGTAAGACATCGATCAACACATTTTGAACAGAGTGTCTGGGCGGAGGACACGAGTATTTATTTTTTACTTGACAATTGTGACAGTGATTTTAGGAAACCATCGTTTCTTTGATATCGGAATTAACTTGAGCAGCCTGTTCTGCCGCATGGTAGTTTGTTTTTCAGTTATTAATTTGCATTTAAGTATTTTGAAGGTTAATTTGAAGATAAATTGAATCTGGTTTTGAGTATTATAGTTAAAATTCAGCGTCTCTACTGCAACCCTGTCTTAGTTGAATGTCAATAAACAGTTTTTTTTATATATGTCTTAAACTTAAATATTTAACACCTATACCTCGTAGCGGCTCTGATGGGACTATCACAATTGGAAATTTAAAAAATCATTTACCCCATCAAAACATGTACAGGAAACATTTTACACATTGCTTAATAATACTGCAGACTTTGCTTTGAAAAAATTTGTAGTCAACTTTAGAGAAATAGAAATAAAAATGTACATTAATAGTATATATTCGTCTGACGTTTGCAGCTGTCAGGTATGTAAGATAAATTACATTTTTTTATAGTTACGACTAAAATCGTAAATTTAATTAATTTAATATAATTATTATATACTAAATAGCTTCACATTAATACATTGTTTATTTATTCTTTATAGACATGTTTGCAGAAATGTAATATAACTTTAGTATAATATATAATTTTATTTATTATTATAAAAAAATATTTTTTTAAATCCGCCTTATTGTGCTTCCACATTAACGAATTTTTCAGAATAACTTAATCCGTGCGCCCTACAAATTCGTTGTCGCGAGACTTGTTTTATAAATGTTATAAATCAAAACATATGAACCTCAGAAATGATAAGCGTAATATTTCAATGCATTAAAAATGTTTTTTTAAAGAATTTCCCGTTAAAATGCTATTTTTCCTAATCAAGGACCACTATAACATTCTAAGTGCTGCGAATTTTTACGAAGCAGGAATAGAAGCAGGATTTTTTTTAACTTTGAGGGTCGAATAACCGGTTCGATGTCAAGACTCAAACGTAAGTTTCATCTACCCGAAGTGAAAGTGGAGAATTACAGTTGTTCTAAAGTATTTTGCGCATTTTGGTAACTGATTCTTTGAGATATCTATTAGCAGTGAATTGGATCCGTCAAATGCAGAGAGGCTATGAGGAGATTTATTGAGGTAAGTTTATGTGGTATAGTCATATATTGTATTAGAGGTGCCAAGTTCCCACTAATATTCCGTAATATGAGGTTTAATCTAACCCAGTTTAATAACGCGTGAAACCAGAAAAATTATTGGATAAATCTTTATTTATTTAATTACAGGTTTCTACGTAGAATTTATTTTATTTAATTTCTTTAAAAAAATTCTGGTGCGAAACGTGTTAAACCTGGGTCAAATTAACCCACATATTACGGAATATTAATGAGAGCTTGGCACCTCTGATTGTATTAAAAGAAGGATTAAAACAGTAATTATCATTAACTAAGATTTGTTGAATTAATAAAGTAGGAATTTCTATTTGTTCATGCGCTAGTGTTTTTTTTTCTTTGGGTAAGTACATAAATAATTTGTGTTTTAAATAATCAGAATAGGAAAATACGTCTTTAAAATTTTAATTAAAATTATGGCGTAATAATAGCGGCGTATATTTAAGCAAATAGTAAAGAAGTATGGTCACTGTATTATTCATTATTGTTTAATCATTGAAGTTCTGAAAATACTTGTGTAAAAATAAAACAGTTACAGTTAAAATTAATTTAACGAAATCGGTCATTTTCTCATACCACTTTTCCAGAATCATCTTTTTATTGCTATACCCTTCATCTATATTAATGACAAATACAGAAAGATGAATTAATTTAATTTAATACGTCTAGACCATATGTAACTAGCAGGACTTGGCAAATGTCAGTTTAGCTATTAGCTATGATTTTTTCATTAACATGTCTCTTACCAATAAATCGGTTTTACCGATGATTTTAATATTGATGAATCAACTTTTAATGATGATTATTCTGCAAAGGAGAACAAAATTTCGCCTGATTTGGATGTAACAGATGATGTAATAGCAACGACTAATGAGAGCACTGCTGAGTGTTATGCAAGCACAAGTGTTCAATTCAAACAGCATGAATGTAGCAATGAAACTTGCCAATAATATGTGATGTGTCTGTTCAAATAAATTTAACATTGGATAGAAATATAAACGAGTGGATATGGAAATTATGCAAACATTGAAGAATGCATATTTAAAAAAATAACGGGAACAACAGATGAGTTCCTACACTGTTAAAAATTTGCAGCAAACTGTCCAGTCATTTGACCGTTTTTCTAGAAAATGGTTACATAATCGTAATTTAACTCTATTCCGACCATAATATGGGCAATAATATGGTCAAACTAGAGTTAATTTACGGTTATGTAACCGTTTTCTAGAAAAACGGTCAAATGACTGGACAGTTCATTGCAAATTTTTAACAGTGTAATTAAGGACATAGCAGAGTGCAAACAGAATCACATTCACAAATATCACTTCCTTAAACCTTTGTGACCCAATAATTCCGATTTGTAAACTATTTACTCATATGTTAGAATGCATCACTGTAAGCATAAAAAATATTTTTTTGAATTACAACTAAAAATAAAAAATATATATCGACTAAAATGTACTTTTTTTATATCTGCAATAAACAGAAAACACCATACTTCTCATAATTATTCTCAAATTTTTTAATACAAAATTGTAAATTGTACGAACGTACATTTCTAAAAAAATCTATTTTTGGGCGTCTACAGTCTTTATAATTTGACAATATTTACGATGTTCATTTTAGCAATTATATTTTAATGATTGAAATTCTGAAAATGCTTGTGAAAAATAAAACAGTTACAGTTAAAATTAATTTTACGAAATTGGTCATTTTCTCACACCGCTTCTCACAACAGGTGAGTTTCTAATTAAGGACAGGGCGGACTGCAAAATATCTCTTCCTTAATCCTTTGTGACCCAATAATTCCTATTTGTAAAATATTTACTCAGAGGCTAGAATCATCCTTGGATTGCTATGCCCTTCATCTACGTATATTAATGACAAATCCAGAAAGATGAATTAAATTAATTAAATACGTCTAGACCAGGCGTAACCAGCAAGACTTGGCAAATGTCAGTTTATCTATTAGCTACGATTTGTTCATTAACATGTCTCTTACCAATAAATCGGTTTTACCGATGGTTTTAATGTTGATGTATCAACTCTTTCATCCCAACATTAGATAGAAATATAAGCGAATTGATACGGAAATTTCGCAAACATTGAAGAATGCATATTTAAAAAAAATAACGGGAAAAACAGGTGAGTTTCTAATTAAGGACAGGCCGGACTGCAAAATATCTCTTCCTTAATCCTTTGTGACCCAATAATTCCTATTTGTAAAATATTTACTCAGAGGCTAGAATCATCCTTTGATTGCTATGCCCTTCATCTATGTATATTAATGACAAATCCAGAAAGATGAATTAAATTAATTAAATACGTCTAAACCAGGCGTAACCAGCAAGACTTGGCAAATGGCAGTTTATCTATTAGCTACGATTTGTTCATTAACATGTCTCTTACCAATAAATCGGTCTTACCGATGGTTTTAATGTTGATGTATCAACTCTTTCATTCCAACATTAGATAGAAATATAAGCGAATTGATACGGAAATTTCGCAAACATTGAAGAATGCATATTTTAAAAAAATAACGGGAAAAACAGGTGAGTTTCTAATTAAGGACAGGCCGGACTGCAAAATATCTCTTCCTTAATCCTTTGTGACCCAATAATTCCTATTTGTAAAATATTTACTCAGAGGCTAGAATGCATCTTTGTAAGCATATACAAATATTTTTAAAAATTACAAGTAAATATATATATATATATTGACTAAAATGTACTTTTTTATATCTTCAATAAACAGAAAATACCATACTTTTCATAAATATTCTCATTTTTGTAATACAAAATTGTAAAGTGTACGAACGTACCTTTGTAAAAAAGCAATTTTTGGACGTCGACAGCCTTTTTAATTTGACAATATTTACGATGTTCATTTTAGGAACAACGACATGACACTTCTCAAATGATAAATAAACTTTTGGGGTAAAACAAAAACACATTATCGCCATCTGTTGAGAATCCTATGAACGATTTATATTAAATGTTGTATTGGAAGAAGCAGCAACAAATAAAGTCAGTATTATTTTGTGCTTTAAACATTGTGTTAAAGCACATTGTTTAATTAACATAATGTTTTGAGTATGTTGCAGATATGCAACGCGGTGAAGCATTGTATTAAGCTAATTCATTTCATGCTTTTGAAAATTATTTGTTAAAATCCATTTCAGAAATAAAAATAAAAATCCAGCCAAGAATAAAAATGCAGTGGGATGAAACTTTGCAGAATACTTAACAACTGAAGCATATATGAAAAAAATAAATAAAAGAGGACATTAAAAACAGAGACTAAAATTGGAAAAGAAAGAATATTTTAAGCTTAAAATAACGAAAACAGCTTTACAAAATCTACAAATCAGTTGCTAAAGAAATCTGTAAGTAAACGTACGAAAGAAACAGTCGATATTAGGAAGCGTAATCTCCAAAATTTTTTAGATCCATATCTTCCAGAATCCAAAATAAAAATATTGCAGCCTACACGAAAATGAAAATCTAAAACGAGTTAAAGATAAACTGAATAGCAAAATATTTGCTTAAAAACATATACATATAAGTATTATTTGATAAAATTTATATTATGTTGGTCATTCATTAATTACTTCTAGTTTTTTATATGGCGTATTTAAAAGTTGAAATCATAGTTGACATATTTAGAGTATAAATATTAAGGTGTAGTGGAAAAAAATAAATTGTATAATTTCGAAATAGAGTAGTGATCAAAATTTGCCTTTTCACTCTCAATTTAGCAGAAAAAAATCAAGTCCATCAGTTAATGTCTTGAGGTTGCTACCAGGCCATGAAATTACGAAAAATTACACCAAATTGTGTAGTATCATCTCCAACTGTCATAAAGAAGTAAGTTTGTGTGTGTGTTTCTCGGTTGAATTCTGAAGAGACCAGTGCACGCAGAGCTATAAAATTTGGTGGGAAGGTATCTCTATGCATGTAGTTTTGAAGCTCGAATTTGGAATTTTTTAATAAATTTTTTGAAATAAAAAATTTTATGCGATTTTTTGTGTTTTTTCACGTTTTGCTGCGATTTCCCCCCATTAGTAACCGGAATCCGGTTCCAAACTTTTAACCCAATTTAGTAAATTTTGTCTTCTTTTCAATAAAGTTTATGCAAAATTCGTACAGCGATTTTTGAATTTTTGGCGAGTTTTTTTCCTTTGACACTAAGAAATGTTCCCCAGAATGCTTGATTGTTTCGGTGGTTGCTTCCAATTCAGCCTCAGCTATGCTCAGAATCGTGATTTTTTTTCTCTTTTTAGCTTGGAGAAAGTTAATAATTCTTTACAGATAAAAAATCATGATTTTAAAAGGGAAGGGCTGATTATTTATTATCCCTTTTTTTTAATAATATTTTTTAATTTCATTTTTATGCGTTTTTAACTTTTTTTAGCACTTTCCAACCTAGTTGAAAAGTGCTTATGACTTCGGTTTGTCTGGCCGTATGGCCGTCTGCCGTCTGCCGTCTGGCCGTCTGTCCGTGCTCTAACTTCCGTAAATATGCTCGGATTGCTCTGCAATTTTTATATGTTATTGTCGTTATCTATAGCATGTTCCCTATTTCAACGGAAGTGTGTAGCACTTATAGTTTTATTACAGGAACACTCAAAAGAATTCCGTTACATTGCGGTCTATGAGGAAAAATCATTTGCGGTTTATTTAAATAATGTTTCACTATTTTAAACGCATTCAAATTTATATATATCACTAAGGTGCATTAGAATAAGCTTAATATGGAATAAGGTGTGCATAGCACTTATAGTTACTTTACAGGGACAGTCAAAAGAATTCCGTTACATGACGTCTATGGAGAAAAATCGTCTGCGGTTTATTTAAATAATGTTTCACTATTTTAAACGCATTGAAATTTATATATGTATATCTAAGGTGCATTACAAGAGGCTTACTACAGAATAGTGTGTGTATAGCAGTCATCGTTCATTTACAGGGACACACAAAAGAATTCTCTACTGTCTGTTACACTAATTCCTGGAAGTGCGTTTTAAGTTACTAAACGCGATTTTAATTTTAACTCGCTTTTTGTCTATTACGTGGTGTGTATAAATTCTGTAGATCCTATACAGGGCAGCACAAAAGTTCGCGAACACATTTCCGTTTATTGACAGAAACTCCAGAAAGATCATTTTAAACTGCGCTACGCGTTTTCTAACTAAACTAAAACTTAGTATCCTAGCATATACAAATCTATAGATCATATACAGGGCTGAATAAAAGTATTCGGATATTTTTCCGAATATTTTATCTGTTGGAAATTCCTGAAATTATGTTTTTAAATATGTTATGCGTTTTCCAAATTGTTTACTTAGATGTTATCTTTTAGCTTATTAAACGGTATGGTTTGTAAAATTATTTTGGAAGCGTTGGAAAGTGCTACATAATCTATGCTTGACGCATGATTTTTCGTTCTTGCTATGTTTTGTAGCGTATGGCGTCCCTTTATGCCGCTAGATTTCAAACATCGTTGGAGGGCAGTTGTGAATGGTAGTTGATAGAATTGTAGGCGAATCGGGATCAGCTGATTGCAATTCGAACAGCGAGTAGTGAATTTTTCGCGATTTGTTTTGTGCGATTTTTACAGTTTTTTCATGCACGTGACGTCATTTAAGTATTTAATTTCAGAAATTAACAACGATAACTTACTGTTTTTGTATGTCAAAAGAAAAAAAAAAGTTATTTTGTTTCTGTTTCGAAAGACTGATAATTCCTAATATTTTAACGTCGTTGGTTTATTTCTGTGGGGGGAGAGGGGAGTATTCGGTGTAATTTAAATATCGCGTTTATGCTCTGATAGAAATTCCCTCCTTCCTCCCCTGCCTCCAATATCAGAATTTTTTTATTATTATTCCGATTCAAGCGAAACTTTTTCTTCACGTCCCACAGTTACTAGATAAAACTCGGTATCATTTTTTCAGCCCTTGTTTACCACTTTTCTTGAACATTAATCCCCAGGCAGGAGTATTTCATTGGATTCTATGGGCCCATTTTCAACGAGAATTAGTTCATTCAACTTAACACGAACTAATTAAGATATATATTTAAAATAAATATATTTTATTAATGAATATACAGGGTGATTTTTTTTAAGTTGTGAAAGTAAAACCCTATAACGAAAGAGCCACTGATCCAAATGACCGGAAATTTCACCAGTATGCTTCCAAAGCAATGGCAATTTTTTAGGCATGGTTAAATAAACTTAAAATATCACCGACAGATGGCGCTGTATATGCAGCAAAGTCGGGAGAGGAGCTTGTGTAAGACACACGGACAGTGGATACTCTTCACTCGGTTGTGAAACATGCTATTTCACGTTTCCAACTCGTAGTTGAAAACATTGGACAGCACACTGAAAATCGTTAGCTGCGCAGTTCTGCACGAATGTTTTACTCCATATTTTTATTTCGTTCTGTTTATACAGGTGTTTGCAGTTCCTTTTCCCAATTACTGCATTCTGTATATCAAAAACGTACATGAATGCAGTAATTGGGAAAAGGAACTGCAAACACCTGCAGAAACAGAACGAAATAAAAATATGGAGTAAAACATTCGTACAGAACTGCGCAACTAATACATACGATTTTCAGTGTGCTTTCCAATGTTTTCAGCTACGAGTTGGAAACGTGAAACCGCATGTCCCACAACAGAGTGAAGAGTATCCACTGTGCGTGTGTCTTGCACAAGCTCCTCTCCCGACTTTACTGCATATACAGCGCCATCTGTCGGTGAGATATTATTATTTTTTTAACCATGCCAAAAAATTCCCCTTGCTTTGGGAGCATACTGGTGAAATTTCCGGTCATTTGGATCAGTGGTTCTTTCGTTATAGGGTTTTACTTTCACAACTTTAAAAAAAATCACCCTGTATTTAAAATTGCGTCTCTGCACGCGACCAAGATAGAATGACCATTCTAAATAGTTTTTATTAGAACAGAGTGCAACCTCTAGCGGTGGGAAGTGGAACTCATAAATTTTTCATTTAAAAATTTGTCCGATTCAAACATAGGGCCCAATTTTAACGAAAATTGATTCATTCAACTTTACATGAACTAATTAATATATAGACAACTAAGTAAGACATAGATTTGGTGTCCGATAGTGGTGGAAAGTGGGACTAAAAGATTTTTAGCCCATGCACAGCACACGTTCTGTACGTTGCCATAAGCAAACGGGACAAGTGCCGGAGTTTCGTTCAAAAAGAGGTTTCTTTAGAACAGAGTGCACCCCCTGGTGGTGGAAAATATAACTAAAAGATTTTGCATTTAATCTTGGTCCGATTCAAACGAAATATTTTATAACATTCTTCCAAGGTCTCCCAGGTACTAATAAACCCTTGATTACCACCATTTATGAATATTAATATCCGGGGGGGGGGGAGGGGGATGATTTATTTTCTCTGGTTCTATGGCCCCGATTTCAACGAAATCGGTTCATTCAACTTAACATGAACTAATTAATATAGAGCTAATTAATTAAGACATAGATTTGGTAATCCTTCGCGGTCGAAAGTGGAACTAATAAATTTTGCAGTGTTTGTGCAGAATGTCTGCTATATACGGTATCGTAGGCAGCGGGGACACATGTCGGAATATTTGTTTAGAACAGAATGCATCTACTGGCGATGGAACTAAAAGATTTTCCTACGCGTGCGCAGAAAATGGCTATTTTTATTGAAACCAAAAAAGAAAGTTAAAGATTTGAGAGTCCCAGATAACGAAATAGTTTCATTTTCACTCATCCTCGAGTATTAAGAAAATTATTAGAGGTATTGAATCAAAACTAAATGTCTGTAAGTAGTTTATTTTTCTGATTCCGAAAATGCAAATTTTGTGAAAATCCAACGGTAACATTTTTTAAAAATAATTTTGACCAAAATCTGGCCCAATTTTTATCAAATTATTCAAACATTTGAGGTGGTGGTATTAAATTTACTTTCGCTTTGGGGGTACATCTCTCTATTTAATTTCCGAAAGATTCGTGCAGCGAGTTTTAGAGTCATTTCGTGTTTCGTATTATTTTTTGACGGGGCTGTTAAACGCCGGGCGGATCGGCTAGTATAAAAATAAAGTTCATAATTTCGGAATACAATTGTCATCAAAATTTGTTTTTTACTTCCTATTTAAAGGAATCAGATTTCAGGTTAATCTATTAATGTCTTGAGCCCTCTACCACGCCCTTAAATTACAAAAATTGACAACAAATAATCACATATCATGCAAATATAATGTTGATAATTTCGGAATACAATAGTGATAGAAATTTGATTTTTTCTTTCTATTTAACGGGGGAAAATTCTGTTCAATCGAGTAATGTATTTAACCATTTACCGGGCACTGAAATTACAACAAATGATAGCAACTTGTGATTACTCATGACTTAGTTTCTGTTACTTTTGCTCATTATTCCAAATTGCAATACTTGTTTGAAATTGCATTTTGATCTTTCATACGATAGAAAAAAAAAAACAAAGGTTAAATCGAGCAATGTTTTCAGGCTAATATCAATCGTTGAAACAATGAGAATTCACAGGAAATTAAATTGTATCATATTTTCGACCTCTATTTCACAATTAAGACTCAGTACAGAAATAATTTCTTGAGTTGTTGCTAGGCTTAGGATTACATAGCTAGTTCGTATAATGTCGTTATAATTCGGCCGCGAAAACCTCGTGCATGATCTTGGAAGAATTTATTTTACTTCGTGGAAAGACAGTATTAAGAATTCTTTCCGTAGCACAGTAAAGAAACATCTGGAATTTTTTTCAAGTTATAAAGGAAATAAAAATCAAATTGTGATGACTTTTGAATTTTGAAATTATGAAATTTACTTTTACATGATGCATCACAATTTGCTGTCCCTTTTCGGAATTTCAGGGCCTGGTACAGGGCTCAAGACATTAATCGATTGACCTGAAATATATGTCTGTTAAATAGGAATTAAAAAAAGCAAATTTCGATGACTATTTTATTTCCAAATTATGAACTTTATTTTTACATGATACATCACAATTTGTTGTCAATTTTCATAATTTCATGGCTGGAATCAACCTCAAAACAATAAGTGATTGACATGATTTTTTTCCGTTAAATAGAAAGTGAAAAAGCAAATTTTGATCACAATTTTATCTTGAAATTATAAACTTTATTATTTTTTTCACTACACCCTAAACTACACCTTTAATGAATATGGCTTTATTACTTTTTTATTTATAACATATTCAGTATTATTCATTTGAAAGTTAATTTTGAATTATTTAAGATGTTGTTAAACTTATTTGTATTTTAAGTAGTTCAAGGTATACCATTTATATGTTAAGTATTTAAAAAAAATAATAGCAGTTAAGTGAATATTTTAAAATGAAAATACATATATAATTTGCCACATTTTGGTACTTTGTACTTCCCGATTAAGATTTAACTACTGTAAATGTTACATAAATGGCCTAAGTGTCATATATTGTTTCCTTATATTACGTATAATCATTCAATGTATATAAAAACAAGTTATTTTTGAATTAATTCACAGTGTACAATCTTTTTCAGCCTAATATATTATATTTATTTAACGAAATGACAAATATATTCTAAATGTGACAAAAATACGGAGAGTCGTGACTTATTTAGGCCCAATGACCTTATATTAAAGGATTAGATAAAATCAAATTATCAATCAAAACTATTATAAATAATGTTTTGCTTATTTATAACGAAAAAAATGGTATTTTTACGTGAAAATGTTTTATGAAGAAGTATTAAACAAACTAGAAATCATGCTGTTGAAAGATTGAAAAAAATCTGTATTTACTCAATACTTAATTATTATTATGTAAATTTTCATTAATATTAACTAATATTATGAGAAAGTTATTTTTTACTCCAGAAAAAAGTACAGAGTTCCTATTAGTGATATTATTTCCTTTGTACTGTATAAAACACAAAATTGTAGTGCAATTTCAATTAACGTCTTTATCGCATTCTTTAAAGATAAATAACGTTTTATGAATAAATATAAATGATTCAGAATTACACATTTTATATTCATGAATATATTTTGTTTATCTTTGTGTTAATTTACTTAAAGACTTTTTTATTACAGTTTCTGAAAAAGTTAAAAAGTACGCGGTTTCAGAAAAATTCCTTCGTTATTAACCATTTGTTCCAGTTAAATAAAAAAAATAAATAATTAAAAGCATTTAATAGCTCATGGGAGAAAACGATAATCGTTACAAACTTGTTACTGTGAGTTATTTCAGTTTTTGCTTGGTCTTTGAACTTTCTTCTCTCTTTATACTTATTTTTGACTGTGTTTTTCAAAGGACTATTTCAATGTTCTCCCTATTCAAGCTTACAAAACGATAATACTATCAAACTAACAGCTTGTGTAGTCACCTGAAATTTCAGAAAATCGAATTTTCATATTCTTTCTCCTTGAACCTACATTTACTTACCTGGAATTATAATTATATTTTTATATGATTTTTAATAATTTAAAATATTTGAAATTATGAAGTATGTGAATGAATGAATTTTGGAAATGCATGTGTGTTTAAATATTTCTCTTAATTTAATTTTAAGGGGTTTGTTGTCTTTAGAAGTAAGGATAATTAAGAATAAGGGCATAAGAAATTAATTGAAAGCGATTAACATAGTTATTAATAATATTAATTTTTAAGTTCGATATCATCACATGTACTATTTATGAAGTCAACATTCCTTTTTATATGCATAGACAAACCACACACTGATGAATTAGGCATCATTACGAAAGATTTTAAAATAGTCTTCGAACATAGTGCACTCACATTTCGGCATAAAAACTTCACTTTTCTGGATTAAAAATTGCAGTTAATTTTAAAATTAATGAAAAGAAAAGTATCAGCAAATAATTAAACAAAATTCAGGATAACCGCAAATGGGTCCACTGGTTTAAGTACATTTTGTTTTTTTGCGAAACATAATTTTCCGAAAAAAAGCACTTTTGAGGTTACTTGTTATCAAAATAATTTTTAATACGAAGAACAATATTTTTTTGTTCTTTGTGCACAAAACTTAACAATAAAATGAAACATAATGTTTTCGATGTTTGAGAACCAAATTTTTTTTTTCAGCGAAAAGAACGAAACAAAAATGCTCAAGTTATTTTTTATTGTACTTTAAATCTTTTGTCTGCATCTTAAACAGAGAAATTACGGTAGTTTTCTTAAAAATCATTTGTTTACAGTTACAATTCTAGGAAACATTATTTCATGAAGTTTGCATGGCATGAGGGGAATGGCAATACAATATCAATTCGATTTGCATTACCGAGTTTGGTTGGCGGGAATACTAATGTAAAATCAATATCTTGAAGCAGAATTCTTTTTATTCTGCTAAGTTATGGAAAAGAATAGAAGAAGACACAGACTTAAGTATCATTGAATATCCATTGTACTCTGCTAAATAAACATCATCTGAAATATAATTTAGTTATAAATAGTTCTCTACGAGGCACATCGTTTGAATTTGAAATCACCCATTTTTGCGAAATCTGTACCCTTTAAGTTTATTTAATATGCTTTTCTTTCTTTTTTTCTCAACATACGAAAATATTAAAGAATAAAAGTAAATGGTTAATTACAGGGATAAAAGAAAAATCTGCATTTAATTAATTTAAAATATTTTCCTTATTTAAATTAATGTATACAATGTATAGTAATGTACTTATGTTAATGTATACCCAAGTTTACATATAGTGTTTTAGAGCTGTGTGTATTTATTTTTGGGGCAATTGCTGGCCAGGGTAGCAGTATCTAGACTTGTAATATTCACCTTATTTAATCGCAGAAAAATCTTATACATTTTATGATTAAGTAAGGCAGATATCATAACACAAGAAATAATCCATGTATAAGAATAAAATTTTAGTGAAAGTTTGAAATTTTTTTCCAGGTGATCCGATTTTTTAAATACACTATTTTAATTCTATTGTATTTTCGAGGTGTAACATGAAATACATAACCTGTTCTATCTTTACAGAGATTACCAAAAAACATATTGTCCATACACGACTGGATATTGTAAGAATTTCCATTCGTCGACAACATGACAGCGATATGTTTGGGAGCTTCGAAACTCAGTTTTTAAAAAACGGTCCTATCCGGATGTTTGGCGTAAAGAGTGATACCCTGGGCCCCTGCATCTCCACCATGGTTTCATCACTGATTTCGAGACATAAAGTAATTATGATAAATATTAATAGTTTAACAATAATATTATTTGAATTCTTATTCAGCTGAAACTGTTATGTTGAATTTCTAAACGAAACTCCTTCCAAATGATTTAAATTAACAAAAGTAACTGAAAAAGTAACAGGACCAATTTTTGGGGAATAAGATATGAATAAATTACCTATATTATGGAATGATAGTTTAAAATTAACGGAAAACTTTATTAATAAATGCAATTAAAACATCGTAATTTAAAATAAAATTTCATCCATAGTTTCAAAAATTTGCACAAGTTCAAAAGTTAAAATTTTATAGGAAAGAACACAAGACTGCTAGACATTCTAAGAACTTTTATGTGTTAACTATATTTCTTAAATCTTTAAATATGTTTGTCGGATATCAGTTATTTATTTTATAAGAATTGGAATAAAAATTTTGTTTTTGAGGTAAATCGGATTTAGTGGCCCACAAATAGTAAAAAAGGATATTAATCATACCTGACAAATACACATAAATCATTTACGTCAACATCTTAACCCTTAAATACACGCGAAAATTTCCAGAGCAAAAGTCTTCGTGCTTTTTTTATTTTTTATTATTTTTTTATTTTTATTTTTTTATGTGTGTGTGTAATAGAAGTGCAATAGAGTTACTCTTTTCCTAAAATTGTTAAATTTTTTTTGGAAAATAAATCAGCGTCTTCTAAGATTAGTTTTAAATCAAGCACTTACCATATAGTAAAATATATATTATAAAAAGCCTTAATTTAGGCATATATGACAATATTATAAATAATTTATGTTACTTAGAATTTCCGATACCAGGTGTTTGGTATTATTACTGTAGAACTGATTTATTTATATTGATAATTTAAAAGGTAAGTATAATTGAATATGTATATTTATATTAGTTAAATATCTTGTTACATTAAAGAATGCACATATAAATTTTATGAAAACTGAATCAAAACTTAAAAAAGATATTAATAAAAGTTTTCTTCATTCTATTACATCGAATCATTCATAATTAATTCAATGATATCCAATGATATGTAATGATTCTAGTTTGCGATGGTTATTACGTCATATTTAAAATGGAGTCATATTATTTCCGTATTACTGATTTAAAAATCAAATTTGCATACTAAAATTGTTTAATTATAGCAATCCTGTAATCTACCGACAGTTTTTTTGGTTAGATGTTTCCCGAGAAATAGATATTAAATGGATAAAGAGTCTAAATCTAGATTTCAAGTTCTGAAATTTTCAAAGCTAGACTTAAGTTTACCATTGGAATTTTTAGTAAAAATCAACAAAAGATAAAATGTTGCCAACTTAAAAGTGTGCTTATTTTATTGTGAAAATTAATCATATCATAATAACACACGATATGATTCATTTTTTCAGTGAAATAATAACGATGATTTTTTTTACATTGTCATGTATTGGATATTTGCGCAAAGTATAATTTTAATGTAATAGAATTGTAATTAATTGTTTATAAAGGGATATTGAAACTGCATTTAATAAAATAAAATTAATATCTATAATATGAAAATCTGCACAAAAAAAAAAGTTTATTCATGCATTTTGCATAAGAGTGCAACAACTATAGCAACAAGATCTGAATATTTATAAAACTAGTTATAGTAGGAAGGCACCTCATTTGTCACGTTTGACGCACAATTTCCAACTTGTTACTGTCAGTATTCTGATTCCTAAATCATCAAGCATAGCATGAAAAACCCAGTCTATTTATGCTATGGAATACATATGACGCAATCCTTAATCATGATAGAAAAATGTAATTCGATTTCATTCGTGGCCGCCGATGGAGATTTATTAGTATTAGGATGATTTTAAGGTCATTTAATATGTTTTATGATACAGCAATAAGTGTACTGCTTCATCCTGATTGGCTGATGAAGTTGACAGTCGCATCCCTTGTTGTAAATTTACTATTATAGCTTTTTATGAATAATCTTTAATATTTTTTTTATAATTTAATGTTAATATCTTCATAATTTTAAATTATATTAATATAAGTTATTGTAATTGATTTATTGCAAATTTTCGTTTATAGTATGTAATTTATATAAATGGAAATGTTTGCCATCAGTTGCTCGGCTTATCAATCCGAACGCAATGGATTTCAACTGTCAGGATCCACAGCATGCTAAATCCATCTATACACAATGTATTTCGATCTTTCTACTTCGATGGAAGGTGAACGATGTCATGATGAACACCGTAGGAACTTCGAACTTATCTGCATTCGTTTCATTGGTTTCAATAAGTGCATTCTGTATACAGGATGTTGTAATTTTGTTTTTGTGTTGTAATTTATATTAATACTAATCTTCATGCAAAAGTCAATCCTGGCTCTGAATCGAAAAAGATAAACTGCCTAATGATCATGTGAATTACGATCAATGAAGTGGAACAAATTCAATTATAATAGTAACACTATCATGATGGTGTGAATTATCGCTTTTTTATTATACTTAATAAACTATCTAATCCTAATATATGCTCTTGTTTGCTATTTTAAAAGATTTCGTGAATTATCAAATATTTTAATCAGAAAATATTTATACTTACTCTGTTGCGAAATCTATATTTAATATTCAATAGCAACATAACTTTGACACTACACATATATTGCAAATTCCTTTCTTATTATTATGTGATGAACTTAAGAAACAAAACCCAATGCTTTATGTAATTTTTTAAAAAATAATACAAAAATGTTTGCGATATTTTTGTAAGTTAAAAACATCTATCATCTATCGTTATAGTACATATTTAAATTATTGTAATGGGAAATAATATGAATTTATTACATAAAAGAAATATTTTGTATTGTAAAAAAAAAAAGTTATGCATCCAAACTATATCGCTCTTATAATCCATAATAATTAAGCTAGAGAGTTGCAGGCGTTCAAAATGCATTAAGTGATCGATATTTGCTATCTATATTAAATCAAGGCTAGCCAGGCAGCTGCTGCGCGTAGTAATTAAATGGCTGGCATAATTAGTGTTACAAAACATGGTTGTTCTCTCCTTTCAAATATTCATTTTTCCATTATAAGCTTAAATACAACGTGTGAATATTGAATTTTTAAGTATATAAGGCAAAAAGAATTCATTTATATATTTCAAATATCAGTAAAAATATTCGTAAATATGAATAAATTTAGAATAGAAACTGCATTTCATAAAAATCAGGTGTCTTACTTTTCTAAAAAAAACTTCCTGGAAAAAATATTAAATATTTCAAAAAAATTTATCAATGTTTAATTCAAGCAAATTAGTTTAAGAATTTAAACCAGACGTAAATTTAATTAGTCCCAAATGACTGTATTGAAATTGCAAGTGAAGATTTTGTATGTCTTTTGAAACTTAGATTTATTTTAAGTTTTTGGAGTTAACTTAAAATTTGTGATGTAATTAAAATTTACTATATTTTCAATGCAGAATTTTTTATGCTCAAAACATATAATATCTGTTAATTAAAAATTATCAATAGTACTTAAATTTCCAAAGTCTCCATGCAATTGAGAGATTTTAAGCCGCATTTCTTTTTCCTGGTGCTAAAATCCTTTCCATTGCAAATTATGTTAGAAAATTAGAAATTCTGAAAAAAGTTTCAAAGCTTATTTATGCTGCATATATACGTATATATATACTCCAAATTCTTATATATATACTATGTCATTATATGCATATTATATACATTTTATATGGCATATACACATTATATCTTATACATATATATATATATATATATATATCTTACTTATATATATCATATACACATGTCATATATGTACTGTACGTCATATATGACTATAACTTGGTCGTATGTGTCACGAAATGTTATATAGATAATGTGCATGTGACGTCACGCACCCAAGTAAAGGCGTACTTCTCAACTGGGTGTATGCAAAAGTAACAATTCTTGCAGTGCTAGTAGTTTATAGTGTATTATTTCCTACGCATAATAAGATATATTATATTTACGTGAAAATTACGAGCATTTTAGCAAAACTGCGAGCAAGTTAGCTTTAGACGTTTTGCCTACGTTAAGTTGAATAGACAGGCAAGAACCCAGTTTTGTTAACAAAGATATACCTTATATATACACATTATTATTATAATGTCATATATCACTATAAATGGGGAGCTATATATGTCGAGAAATGCTATATAAATTATTATTATAATGTCATATATGTTTTATAATTTGGTTTTAAATTTTGGTCGATTGGCGAATCATCCTGGTGGCCGCTTTAACCCAAAAATACCCTTGTTTTTGGTTGTTATTATGTTTTTATTATTTTAAAGTTTATTCGTATCCGTATTCGTTTAATTGCATGAATGAAATAATTATTTTAAGTAATTTTTGGTAATTTATTGCATTTTGCACCGCTATAATCTTTATATTTATTTTCTTTTGTTTATTAAGTTTTCTTTAATGATTTTGTTATGAATTTATTTGAATGATATTTACAGTCACTATTTATTTAATGAGTACATTGCAGTTGTTTTAAGCAGTTGTAAGATTTCTCAAAATTTCCACAGCCTAATTTTACATTTGCTGTCTTAATTATTTTTTTCTGGAAATTATACTTGCATTTATTTGTAATTTGTCTAGCTCTCTATGTTAATGTTTTATTGCGATATTTGTATTACTTATAGTATCATTAATAATTGTAAGCACATTGTGGTGTAATGCAAAAATATGTACAGGTTATTCGGATACCCTCCCCACCTCAAAAACTGTTCAGAATTAGAATCCTCGCCATGACTACGTAAAAGTTGTCCAAAAGAACCATACCTCGACGACGCATATTTTTCGAGAAAAAGTAAAAATAAAAGAATGTCTTCACGTACTCCCTAGCAGTTTTTAATCCATTACACCTGTACAAACTTTAAATAAAGTGCATATCACAATACTCACGAAGGTAATAAATTATCACTATGCGAAAATTGCCGATAGTTTCAATCTGCCGATTTCTTATACCAGCCGAACGGCGCGCCGGTTGTTCATTTTAATGTTAAGCACACACTACCCATCCCTTTTTTAATTGTTCCTCTTTCACAAGCCTATGGGTTAAAATTTCCGTGTTTTAAAGTCCTTTTTTATCTCGTTACTTATCCGGTTTGTTTATTCACGTGGTTCAAAAAATATTTTCAGTGCTCTAGATGTGACGTTTAACTTTTCTTTTTCGCATTTTTCTGGAAAACTATGCGTTTTAGAGGTATGGTTCTTTGGACACTTTTCATGTACTCCGAGAGAGGATTCTCGTTCTGTAAAATTTGAGATTTCATATGGAAACACCCTGTATTATATATATTATGTTTGAAATATATAACATCATAAAAAGGTTTTGAAAAATATTACAAGGCATTGAAAATTTAATATTTTAATTCATTCGTGTTGCGATATAAACGAACTACGAATGTGTTTTCAATTACTAATATGATATTCTGTACACTAGTTCTTGATATCAGGAAAAGTGTACTAACGTTTGTGAGCCGTGCTCGAATCGGTCATGTATCCTCTCACAAGGGCATAATTGACAACGGGTTGGCGGATACTCTAGCAAAAGAAGCCACAAAAAAACTAACGTTGATCGCCATCTTCCACTCCCACCAAGCTACATCAAACGATAATTAAAGAGAAATATTCTAAAAGACTGGCAAGCACATTGGATCACTTCGACAAAAGACCGACATACTCATCCCTAAAGTCTCCTACACAATATTTTACCTCACCCCTCACACTACAGCTTTTCTTACTGGTCATGGACCCTTCCACCTGGACCTACACAAATTCAAGTGTGTCTCTTCATACCAATGCGAGTGCGGTGAAGAAGGTACAGAGTCACATCCATATTTTCACTACACATTGACAAGTCAATGGTATCTCACGTACACCCATAACCCTCCTAAAAACTGGCTCACAAATATCCTCACACGTCCACGAGGAAAATAAAAAATATATATAACCAGAGAATCTCGGACTGTCAAGAGGGCGTTTCTCCGGCTCCCCAAAAACTTTCCACCACCTACTAAAGCCCCTCGATGCATAGTGTCGCAAGTAAAAATCCGTTTTCCGGCAGTGTTGGACCACTAATGTAAAAGACTCGATCACTCCCAGTCACTTGCTCGCTATTGGAGTATCCATGGCAGGGCTGGCCGTAGGCCTATTTTTTTCATACTTGTATTTATAAAATTGCTGCCTTTTGTCATGTTTTTCGGCAGCTTTAGCTAAGGCTGAACACTGTATATATTTTTAAGACCTTAATAAAGGGACCGGGAGGGATACTAAGCTCTGCAAATTTGGTTTTCATTTCTGAGTAGTCCCTCTTAGGATATCAAATCAAGTCAAATACAATTTATTAACAGGTGTTAATTTTTTGGAGCTGAAAATTTATAGTTGTAGAAAGGAATATTATAAATAATTATATACGCAAATATTTACGCATTTGTATTTTGAAAGTGAAAATATGTGAGATGTAAAGAATGAGTTATATCTAGAAGTAAGTAATGAAAAAATGTCAAATATAAAGTAGACATGCTTTCTATAAAAATGTTTATAGCGATAACGGCTAACTTGTCATAAGTACTAAGAAGGTATGCAGTGATTATATATATATATGTGTTTGTGTGTGTATATATATATATATATATATATATATATATATGCACAAAACGAAATAAGGAAAAGTGTGTGCAAAAAGTGCAGCATT
The DNA here is from genome assembly GCA_963931845.1 of Maratus michaelseni. NCBI lineage: Eukaryota > Metazoa > Arthropoda > Arachnida > Araneae > Salticidae > Maratus > Maratus michaelseni. The sequence continues at coordinate 323,618,592 of OZ007587.1, forward strand.
AGAGGTAAATAGTTTTAGCAATTATTAACAATGTGGATATATTTATAAGTATGGCATTTACGTAAATTTTCTGTGAAAATATGTATTCAGCTACTGATAATGAAAGATTAAACAATATAAAAATTAACAGTACCTGAAAATAAAATACTTTCTTAAATTAAACGTAATTTTATCATTTTTCTTTATATTTTCAGTGTAATGTTATTGTACGCCAAATTTATTTATAAAAACCTTCGATTTGAAAGATTTTTTTATAATTATTGTAATTTTTATTTTGTAAAATATCCAGATATTTGGTTGAACTGCAAAAAATTATGATTCATCCATACATTTAATAGACAATCCTATTCAGCTAATACTTATAAAAAGAAATTTAAATACTTGAATGCATAAATATTCATAAAATCTGAATGAAAACAACATTTTTAATTTAAAATAGTTATATATTTTTTGTCTAGCTTTGTCTATGGCATGTTGATGCATGCCACATTTCTTAAACTATTAAAATTTGCATTTTTTTAAAAATTAAATATTGAAATTACGTTTGTAATAACTTCAATACAAATTTATGAAAAGTTTATTTAATATCAGAAATTGTTTTAGGTCCAGAAATAGATTTGGAATGATAAAATTGAACGTAAAATATATTTTTATTCTTCCATGTTGTAAAAGAAAATGGAAATGGTATGTTTTTTAAGGAAGATCATTTATATATTACATAGAAAATTTTCGTTAAAAAATAATAAGCAATTCCTTAGTATTATGTAGTTTTCCACAAAACTTTCATTTGTTAAGACTGTAAAAAAGGAGGAAAATACGACCTTATATTTAAAAGTATTAATACATTGGATACTGTTCTCTATCTAAAAATACGAGTATGTTTGCTTTATATATCTTTGATTTCCTTCATAGATACATTTGCTTTAAATGAATCAATGCATTTTCTATGCGCAAGTTTTTTTAAAAACCTTGTAACAAAATATCACACTTAAGAACTTGAATTTTATTTTGTTCAGTTTAAAACTAAATTAAAGAAATGAACGATCTTATCTGAAAGATTTCAAAATTTTCTTAAGATAATTTTTTAATTAAAATTAAAATGTACATATCTGTTGTTATGTAATTCATATTACGCTGTTAATTCAAATATTTAGGATAAAACTTATAATTAGAGATAATTATCTATACTAACTTACACTAAATCATTATATTTATTAGCTTTATTAACATATTTTCCACCTCAAAATTTCTGACAATATACAAAATGTTTCGAAGTTTAAATTAATCGGAAGTAATTTGCCATATTCCCGTTGTAAAATAATAAACAGCCTCTTTCAGTAAACAAAATATTCATAAGTTCTGCAAAATTGTGCCCTTAATTTAAAGTGGTGATTAAAATAAGGAAAACAACTTAAAATATGTTAATACCCTTGTCTTGAAATTTACAGAGAATATGCTAGATTTCAGATAAAACGGAACTTGTTTGTAAGATAAACATCACTTCTCTTATAACTTCAGGAAAATTCAAACAATGAAATGGTCGTTGAAGTGGTTATAATGCTTGTCAGAATAGAAATTAGAAAATTAACTGAAATGCTGGAATAATTTACACTTCAGTTTTGAACATTTGTTTAGCAGTATCTTTTATATTAAGTTAATTTTATTTCACAAACATTACTTGAAAGAAACATGGCAGAAAAATGTATGATTAGTCAATTAAAATACTTTATTTGCTAATAATGAAAATTTATTTCACATAACATAAATAGTAATGTAACATAAATATTAATCTTTAAAAAACAAGCAAAATCAAGTTTATCAAAAAAATTTTAAACAAGATTTTTTTGGTTTATTATGTGTGTCTTACATGCGTGCCTCATGGAGCCAGAATTCATTCTTTTTTTATATATATATATAACCGTATCTATTTACCTTTTACTAAAACGATATATATTTCATAAACTAACAGACAGGATCTTCAATTTATAAAGATTAAAATATTTGTCTGTTTTAACTATTCAGTCAGTGAAATTTGATATAAATTTATTATAATGTTTGTATTTTTAAAAATACTAAATTCCTTACTTATTTTTATGTATTGAATCTAGACACAAATTAAAAAATTAATTTACCATTGCTACCTTGAATAAAAACTTGATATTAGCTTGTACGTAAATGTCATGTTTTATAAGAACTTACTGGATAATAATAAAAAAAAAGTCATTGAATAAAAGCGTGGTTTTCTGTACCAGATATAAACATAACGATCAATATCTACCTATTGCAAAACGATATGTTCAGTAATGTGTATTAATGTTTGTCTATTTTCTGAATCTGTTTATTAAATAAGTATCAAAAGTCTACAATGACTGACATCGGAATCGTCGAACGTAAATTATAGACTAGATTGGAAAAATTATAAATTTTTAAAACCTTTCTGAACTTTAAAATAAAAAAAAGTAAGTAATTTTTTGTACACTGTATTTATCACATTCTTAAAATGTAAAAAGGGCTTTAAAACATTAATTGCGGGAAATTCGCTAATAACAGCCTCCAAATTTGAGAACATCTTCGAATTTCAAAGACGTATGCGTCTTTTTAATTATAGATTAATAGTCGTACCGGCTTCATACCGGGTTCTTGTAATATGAACTCATACCGGCTTCTACATAAATTAGAATCACAAATGTTTGTAATTTTACACTAAAGAGTAAAAAAGTTTTTTTTTTATTTCCTGGATTATTCCCGTAAACCCGGTTTATTTCTTTAGAAACCTTGTTTATTCTTGGCTTTAAACTGCATTTTTCCAGTTTGTGCATCCTACGTGAATATTGGGTAAGGAAGGGTATGTGACAGAAAGCGAATTCTAAGGCGAAAAAGTATGGTAATTATGATTAAAGTCGTAACACGTTCAATTTCTGAAAAAAATTTCAGATAAGCATTACAGCGACAATCCACCATGAAAGTGAGAAGCCAATAGATATGGCAAATATGTAAAGCCATGTAAGCTAATGGTGCCTGGTGCATGTAAAATCCGTCGTGGGTGCAAAGTCCTCCAAGTTCCCTATGAATTACTTATACCTCTGGATGTGCTTAGTCAGGTGAAAGTGTCGTCACCTGATCAAGGTTCTAAACTACGAGACCAATTCCTTTCTTTTCTTTAATTTTTGCTTTTTTTTTAAATCTGCAAATTCACCAAAGTTAAATTGAAACCTTGAACCGGATATCAAAGAAAACTGGAGCAAACGACTAGAGAGCACTGCAGCGATGCAAACAAGGGTCTTCCCAGGTCACATTGCCATGCTGTGATCAGGTGAATATCGCCTCGCGCCAGTATGTAGGGGCATGGTAATCGGTATATAAAAAAAGAAGCTAGTAAGTAAAAGTCATATTGATGTATAATGTACAAATACATAATTTCTTTTATTTGCTTTCGTATAGAATTTCGTTTATTAAATGTTAATGCGAAATTTGGTCATGCTGTCCTAAGAGCTATACGGAAGGATATGAGATAGAAAACGATTTGTAAGACGATAAAAGATGGTAAAAATATTTAGTCGTACCAAATCTAGTTTCTTAAAACGTAAACAATACTCGCTCACATTGCTATAAAAACGTAAACACCAAGGGTCATAATCAAGTATTATAAAAAATTACATTATTATCGAATGTAGATGAAACGATGTTATAGCACAATTAACTTCTTATAGCGCTAAACATTTTGTTCAACATTTAAAAATTAATAAGACTAAAATAGACTTGATTATGAATAATGATTTTAGATAGATTTCGTAAGAAATACTACCTATTACATTCTCACCTAAGTTGGAAATTTTGAAACATTTTTGCAGATTTACGCCGATTATGACTCCCAGAACCCAAAAACACCCCCAGTTCAAAAGTTTATCTATCTATCTATCTATCTATCTATCTATGTCACTTTTTTCTGACCACGATAACTGGAAAAATTCTGCATAAATCTCTTCCAAACTCATACATAAAATCAAGGGTCATAAAATCTCGGTCAAGTTCGTTAATGGGCAAAATCGAACCAAGGGGGGGGGAAATAGGGGGGGCTTTTTGTGAAAACAGAAAAACCCTCAGAATTTCTTTATTATTATACGTATCGAATCCGTTTAAAGTTATTATTACTTCTAGGAAAAGGGCCGAAAATGTATGTATGCAGATTTTTGATATAATTAAAAATGGCCCCAAGGGGGGCAAAAAGGGGGGTTTTAGAAGAAAAAAAATCATAGCTTCGTCAATTCACAAGATATCAATTCCGCGTAAATTTATTATTAATCCTCTTAGTATTATCTAAAACTTTTATATTGACAAGTTTTTATAGGACTAACCGTTATAGCAAAAAAACAATTAAAAACAAAAAAAAATCCCTCCGGCTCCGCCTGCAAACAAGTTATTTTTCGAAGTAGGCGTTTCCAACTCCCGCATCTTTCCGAAACTGATACATAAAATCAAGGGGCATAAAATCTTGGTCAAGTTCGTTAATGGGCAAAATCGAACCAGGGGGGGGGGGGGCTTTTTGTGAAAACCGAAAAAAAACATAATTTCTTAATTATGATACGTGTCGAATCCGTTTAAAGTTGTTATTGCTTCTAGGAACAAGGCCAAAAACTTATGTATGAGAGATTTTTGATATAATTAAAAATTGCCTTAAGGGGGGGGGGGAGGGAAGAGGGGTTTTAGAAGAAAAAAATTCATAACTTCGTCAATTCCAAAGATTTCAAATCCGCTTAAATTTATTATAAATCTTCTTAATATTATCTAAAACTTTTATATTGACAAGTTTTTTACAGGACTAACCGTTATAGCAAAAAATAAATAAAAATAAAAACAAAAAAATCCCTGCCGGCTCCGCCTGCAAACAAGTTATTTTTCAAAGTAGGCGGTTCCAACTCCCGCATCTTTTCGAAACTGATCATAAAATCCAGGGGCATAAAATCTCGGTCAAGTTCGCTAATGGGCAAAATCGAACCAAGGGGGGGGGAGGGGGGGGACTTTTTGTGAAAACAGAAATAAACCATAATTTATTAATTAATATACGTATCGAATCCGTTTGAAGTTATTATTAATTCTAGGAGAAGGGCCGAAAATTTATGTATGACAGATTTTTGATATAATTAAAAATTGCCTTAACGGGGGGAAGGGGGTTTTAGAAGAAAAAAATTCATAACTTCGTCAATTCCCAAGATTTCAAATCTGCTTAAATTTATTATAAATCCGCTTAATATTATCTAAAATTTTTATGTTGACATGTTTTTTATAGGACCAACTCTTATAGCCAAAAAAAAAAATCCTTCCTGGCTCCGCCTTTAAACAAGTTTGGTTTCGAAGTAGGCGGTTCCAACTGCAGCATCATCGCAAAAAAGTAATTTCTTCCGCAATTCCCGACAAACAGGCGCCCCACGTTCTGCGTCTTCGAAATCTACCTGTGCCTGTAGGCCGAGCCGTCAGGGATTTTTTTATAACAGAATGTAATTTATTATTTCAGGTACATTTTTATCGTCAATGACAAAAAGGTCGTTTCTTCATAATAAAAATAATACATTTAAAACTATATTTGTTTTATGAATTGTTTCTTTAAACACAAAATGTAAATAGGATACTTACATTTTATTTCTTAGTATCAAATTGCCCATCAATAACTCTCTTCTCGGAATAAAATTAACTAAACATATCATATAAAAAATGTTCTTACTTTAACAGTGATTTGCATATTTGAATATAAAAAGTATTTTAAAATTCACATCTGTAAAACACTTAGTTAAGTAAACTCCATTTGGAATGATTTTTTTTATGAAAGTGTATCTTTAAATACTATATATATAAGACAAATTAATGTATTCGTGATATTACTTTTTTAATTCTTCTCTGAAATCTCTAAAAAAGTTAATACCGTGATTTACATTTGTTATTTTGATTTTAAAAAAAACAGATTGCGCATTTTGTAAAGATTTTAGAATTGTGAGATTATGTTGAACAATTCATTTAGATAATAGAGATTATTGGCTTGATAACTATGAAAAGAAAAAAAAAAGTATAATATATGCACCACAGGATTAGGACTTATGGTGTTTCCTTTGTATGCATGGCATTATTGCATTTTTTTAAAGTGTTCTTAGCACTATCATAATAAAGTATTATGTATTTATTAGAGATTAATGTTGAATAACAGCTGCTTTTTCTTTCAGAAATACATAATTTTTCGCCTGTTATTAATGTGTTGTGCGTATTAGTTTATTATTTTAGAATTATAAAATTTTAACGAAAAAGTGCTTCATCGGAATTATTTGTTATAAAAGGAACACAAGTTATAGATATTCAATTTATGAAAAATTAATGATTATTCTTTTGATTTTATTACACAGAAACTAGCACGTGAGAAGCATCAAGAAACTTTTAAATAATCAGAAATGTTTTTGAACTAGCAAAAAAATAAAAAATAATAATAATTAATTTCTTTTGAAATCGCCAAGTTTACGAAAAGCGTCACTTTATCTTCAGAAACGTCAGGAACAAATAAATTTACGAAATTAAAAGACACATTACTAAAACAAACGTTTCTTTTGCAGCCGTTATTTTCGGAAATGTTGCGAGGTGGTTTTTACAGTGTATTAATAAGATTTCTAAAGTCGGTAACAACACTAAATATCGATATTTCGGATGAATGTTATTAATTCTGACGTAAGAATATCCACGTCCAGCAGAAATGTTCAAAAGACAAACATGCTAAATGAACCGCGTAAAATAAACATTATTTTTCGAATTAATTATAAACATGTTATTTTAGACATACATACATTTTTAATACATCATGCCATATTTTAAATATATCATGCCATTAAAAAAATAATTTTTTATTGAAAGAAACCGAGAAACACAACTTTTGATATTAAAAATTTGCTTAAAATGTAAAACACGATTTAAAAATGCAATACTCTACAACGAAAACAGATGTTCCTATTTTATTTTAACCAATTGCCCAAAGAATTATTGCAGTTCGTCGTGCTCATTATTTAAAATTTTGTAAGCTGGAATGTTACTTTCGAAGCTTTTTTCGAAGAATCATGTCATACATAGTGTAATATTTTTTAACTATATGAGAAAACCATTAAGAATAATCATTCTAAATAAAAGTAGTTTTAATTTGTTCAATCTTCGGATAAATGTGCCAGTATTCCCTTACATTGTGGTAAGTACAAACGAAAGCTCATAAAATAAGTCTAGAGTGAATACAGTTAATGTTTTATTATAAACTAGCAGATCCGCCCGGCGATGCCCTGTCCCGTCAAAATATAATACGAAACGCGAAATCACTCTAAAAATTATTGCCAGAAACCCTTCCTCTGGTAACTCTTTGTCTTTAGGAAATTGAATAGAGAGATGGACCCGAAGCGGAAGTAAATTTAATTCCACCTCCTCAAATGACTGGATCATTTTATTCAAAACGGGTCAGTTTTTGGTCAAAATTTTTAAAAAGTTACCGTGTGATTTTCACAAAACTTGCATTTTCGGTATCAGAAAAATAAACTGTGAGTTTTGATTCAAATAATCCAATACTTTTTTTAGTACTCGAGGATGCGTGAAAATGAAACTTTTTGTTCTCTGGGATTATCAAATCGGTAACTTTCTTTTGCGGATTCAATAAATATTGGCATTTTTGGCGCAATATTTTAGCTCCACCGCCAGGGGATACACTTTGCTCTAAACAAATTGTCCGACAAGTGTTCCCGCTGCATACGATACCGTGTATAGCAGACATGCTAGTCACGCGCAGCAAAATATTTTAGTTCCAGTTTCTACCACCAGGTGGAGCATTCTGTTCCAAATGAATCAATTTCCGAACAAAACTCCGTCATTCGTTCCTGCTGCTTACGGCACCGTGTGGAATGCGTGAATAATCTGTTATTTCCACTTTTCACCGCCATGGAGTACCAATTCTATGTCTTCAATAATTGGATATATCTTAATTAGTTAATGTGAAGTTGAATAAATCGATTCTCGTGGAAATTGGACCCATAGAACCCGAAAAAATAAATCACACCCTGGATATTAATATTCATAAATGGTGGTAACCAAGTGCTGAAAAAATTATACCTTAGTTCCTGGAAGAACTCGGAAGAATGTCAGAAAAGATTTCGTTTGAATCGAACCAATTAAATGCAAAATCTTTTAGTTACATTTTCCACCGCCAGAGGGTGCACTCTGTTCTAAACAAACCTCTTTCCAAACAAAACTCCGCCACGTGTCCCCGCTGCTGATGACAACGTATAGAAGGCGTTCTGTGCAAACACAGAAAATCTTTAATTCCGGTTTCCACAGCCAGGGAGCTCTAAATGTATGTTTTAGTTAGTTATGTACATCTTAATTAGTTCATGTTAAGTTGAATGAATTAATTGTTGTTGAAATCGGACCATTTGTTTGAATCAGACAAATTTTAAATGCAAAATTGTTTAATTTCACTTCCCAACGCTAGAGGATGCACTCAGTTCTAAATAAAACACTTTCTGATCGAAACTCCGACACGTGCCCCTGCTGCCTATGACACCGTATAGCAGGCGTGGCGCTGCAAAATCTTTTAGTTACATTTTATACTGCCAGGTGGCGCCAAATCTGTATCTTATTTAATTCGTGCTAAGTTGACTGAACTGATTCTGTGTGAAATTGGGCCCATAGAACACGAAAAAATACCCCTCCCTGGTCATTAATGTTCAGAAATAGTGGTAACCAAGGGCTGAAAATATAGTACCGAAGTTTATCTAGTACCTTGGGACCTCAGAAAAGGTTTCATTTGAATCGTACTAATAATTAAATAGTTCTGATTTTGGAGGCAGGAGGGGAAAGAGGAGTTTCCATCAGTGCATTAACCAGATATTTAAACTACAACCGAATATTCACTTCCCCTCTCCAGAGAATTAAACCAATGACGTTACAAAATTCGGAATTATCATTAACTTTTAAAATTGAAACAAAAAATCTTTTTTTTTTTCATACCGAAACATAAAGTTATCGTTGTTAATTTCTGAAATCAAATACATAAATGACGTATACATGAAAAATCTCTAAAAATCGCATAAAACAAATCGCAAAATTTCACCTTTCGCTATTCGAATTATAATCAGGTGACGACCTTTTCATCTGCCAATCACAATTGCCCGGTTGACTTCCAGTTGTGGCTATAATTCCATCAGCTACCAATCACAAGTGCCCTACAATGGTGTTTGACTTGTAGTAGCCGATTTGTGACGTCATTTGAAACGAAACACGCGGCAAATCATAAAAAAAAATTAAAAAAAAACAGATATAAAATGAAATTAAAAGAAAAAATATCTAATAAAAAAATCAGGATAATAAATAATCCGCTCTTCCCTTTTAAAATTATGATTTTTTTATCTGTATAGAATTATCAACTTTCTCCAAGCTAAAAAGACTAAAACAAAATGACGATTCTGAGCGTATCTGAGACTGACATGGAAGCAACCACCGAACCAATCAAGCATTCTGGGCAAAATTACTTAGTGTCGAAGGAAACAATTCGCCAAAAAAATGAAAAATCGCTGTAGGAATTCTGCATAAACTTTATTGAAAAGAGGATAAAATTTACTATATTGGGCTAAAAGATTGGAACCTGATTCCGGTTACTAATGTGGGTAATCGCCGCAAAACGTCAAAAACACGAAAAATCGCATTTTTAAAATCATGATTGTTTATCTGTAAAGAATTATCAACTTTCTCTAAGCTAAAAAGAGGGGGAAAGCTGACAATTCTGAGCGTATCTGAGGATAAAATGGAAGCAACCCCCGAACCAATCATGCATTCTGGCAAAATGTCTTAGTGTCAAAGGAAAAAATTAACAAAAAGTCTAAAATCGCTGTACGAATTTCGAATAAACTTTATTGAAAAGAGAACAAAATTTACTATATTGTGCTAAAAGATTGGAACCGGATTCTCGTTACTAATGTGGAAAAATCGCAGCAAAACGTGGAAAAATACTAAAAATAATATAAAAATTTTAATTAAAAAATCTATTAAAAAATTCCAAAATCTGGCTTCGAGGTGCGAAACTACATGCATAGAGGTATCTTCTTACAAAATTTTGTAGCTCTGCGTGCAGCGGTCTTTTCAAGACACAACCGAAAAGCACTCACACAAGCACACAAATATACGCACAAACTTCCTTCTTTATTATAGTTGGAGATATTTATTGTATTGTTGAAATCGACCTCCTCACCCAGGTAAAAATTATTTCTTATAATTTGTTTAGCACAAATTTATAAGTCTATTCAGAATAAAATATTGATCATTATTATCCATAGTATTATTTTTAAATTTACAATTAATTACATTAAAAAGAATGAATAACTGTACACAAATCTTTCTTCAATGCGGGAAAAATCTTATGAAATTTTAATAGGCATTTTCCGATTCTGTTATACTGCTTGAAAAGAAAAGTCGTATTCAGATAAGTTTTATTTACTTTCCTGAAGAATATTGCCTGAATTCTGAAGCTTTTGGTTTAAAACCGTTTGCTCAAAGCATTTTCAAAAGCTTACAAGTGTTGGTATAGATGAATCAAGAAGTCGAGCATCATAAGAAATTCATTTTCAATTTACAATTCTCGCGATGAGCTGAAATTCGTTCTGAAAAAAAAAGAGCCAAGTGTTATGAATCTACGTAAATGTGAGATTTTGTAAACTGTTACACTGTTAAAAATAAATCCGTCAATTCACAATGGCAGCAAAGTTGCCAGACTTTTTCCATTCCGTTATTACATTTTTCGTTTTGAAAGATAAAGGAAGGGAAAACTCCGTTTGCAGAATCGGTATGTTTCCGTTATAAATAAACTCGATTTTAAACAATGTCATCTCTATTTGTGCTGTCATCTATTGATTATTACGGGAGTATTTAATCCTAATAATATTATAAATCTGATTGTGTGCAAATGTTAGGCTGAAGCCAGCGTCAAAATGGAGCATTTAATGATCCTGTATCTTTGCATATAGGCTGATTATAACCCTGAGATGAACATAGGCTGGTTTTTGCTTATTTTATTCAAATATTTTTCTTAATAATTCAAAATTTCGTTATTTTCATTGAGAATAAATGGACATTTTTACGTGTAGCATTTTAAAATGGCTAAATTTACTTTACCGTTGCTAATACTTTATCGTTGCCAAAACTAATTCAAAACCCGGAATAATAATTTTTACTCAACAATTTAGTTTCAATTGAAAAACTTTCACGGGAAAAATGAAAATGAAATAAAAAAAAATTAAAGAATTAAGAAGAAGATTAAATAATATTATTAGAAATAAAACGTATTAGTTTTACGGTTTCAAGGTTTGTCAAAGTTTGTCAAGGTTTCAATATGCGTAACCATAGGAAACAGGCGAATATGACGTCATTTATCGAAAGTAAAGCGGATATGCTTTGATTGGTGAAATAAAATGATCGTGGGTTTTTTCTTCACTTTTTTTTTCTTTCGTACGGTAACAATACTTGCCGCTTTACCGTCTGCGCATGGCTAATATAAATATTCCGTATTTTTTATTTAAAGTAAGAAAAGAAAAAGTAAAGTTTGCAAAGAAAATGGTTAGCAAATGTCAATAATATGCTCCGCAAATTATTCATGTCGAAAATGATGTCATGGATAGCGAGAAATAGTGATTTTTCATTCTTAAAACTAAAAAAAAAATAACTCGATTACGTAAAAAAAAATGACGAATGTTAATAGTTCCATTTTTGTTGATAAAACCGAAAGAATTAATATTATTTCGTTAAAGTAACATAATTTTCCCTATGCCAGTATTGAAGTTAATTGCCTGGAAAAGAAAATTAACAAGAATTATGTCATTAAAAAGGGATTTCTCTGGGGGAAAAGGAGACGTCATATTTGAAATAAAACGGGAAGTTTCCAATATGTTTTAAAATGAGTGTGAATCATTTCCTTACATTAATAATACAAGGATCAATAAATATAGAAAGTAGATGAGTTTCACGCCATATTTATAACGAAAAATTTAAATGTTTTATTATCGATACTGATTATTAAGCATGAGTATCTATTATATTAAAATCTGACCGTGTGTTTGTATTTCGCAACTACTCCTAGACTATCGAACACAAGGTTATAATTGATCCGAGGATGTCACACAAACTCTCAGAATTAAAAAAAATAAATTAAATGCCATTTTTTTAAACGAAGTTTCTCTAAAAACGGAAAGTAACTTACTCCATATTTGTGTACAAAACAGGAGAAATAAAACAGATTAGTATATTTTTTACACCATTTTCTCATTAAAACTGAAAAACAGAATTTATTTTCACTTTGAATAGATGGTGAAAACAGAATCTTGATTTTAGTAAATTATCCGAAAAATAAAAACATATTTTCACATATTCAAACTTCATGAATCAATTTATTCTGGAGAACAAAATTTCCCTGTCAATATACTTTCATTTAGAAAGCAAGATTTGTTTCAACTATATATTAAACCAAGGAGGCAGAATTGAATTTAAAGAAAAAGCATATACTATTTCTATTTAATGTTTTTTTTTTTTTTTTTAAGGATGGATGTTAAAACGTTTCACAAAGGCGTTAAAAGTAAAATTGTTTATCAGGTAAAATTGACGTTTGTTTTTACCCAATTCGTCTGTTTCCACGATTTTATTTGGCCCTCCTTTTTGCATTGGTTGCAATTTCATTTTCGCGATTATTTGGCACAAAATTTCACTTTTTTAAGACTGAGTTATGTCAAGGTCCCTATAATAAAAAATACCGTATTGTCTCCTATGAAATGTGATAAATAGTTAGTTAATTATTAATGTTTTTAATTATTGGGAGTAAAATATTTTGCTTAATTAATGTATTTATTCTTCTTTTAATGTTGCGTGAACGAAGTCACGGGTAACAGCTAGTATTTCATATAATGGAAGAGCATTTTCAGACCTGATGATTGAACTGGGGACGTTAGTGGCTTGAGCCGAGTGCTTTACCGTAAGACCAGCGGGTCCTTGCTAGAGTAAGAATAGGAAAGGATTATACGGGATGTCTTCAAATCGCAGCTTGGGACTTAAACAATTTGGGGTTTAGAAAACTGGTAATTTTGAAGTTAATTGCGGGGATATTTCGTAATGAGATAATGGTAGAAAACTATAGTATTAATAGAGGATAACAACATGAATTATATATATTCTTAATTTGATTGTTAGATGTAAAATATAAATATTATATTTGGAATTATATTCCACATTTTTTTTGCTTTTTTGCGAAAATCGATTTTTAATCAACTTTTATGTATTTTAGGTAGATTTCGTAAAAGATACTACCTAATACATTCTCACCTAAGTTGGAAATTTTGAAAATTTTTTGCAGATCTACGCCGATCATGACTCCCAGAACCCAAAACCACCCCCAGTTCAAAACTTTATCTATCTATCTATCTATCTATCTATCTATCTATCTATCTATGTCACTTTTTTCTGACCACGATAACTGGAAAATTTCTGCATAAATCTCTTCCAAACTGATACATAAAACCAAGGGACATAAAATCTCGTTCAAGTTCGTTAATGGGTAAAATCGAACCAAGGGGGGGGGGGAATGGGGGGCTTTTTGTGAAAACAACCCCCCCCCATAATTTCTTAATTATTATACGTATCGAATCCGTTTAAACTTATTATTACTTCTGGGAAAAGGGCCTAAAATTTATGTATGACAGATTTTTGACATAATTAAAAATGACCTCAAGGGGGAAAAAAAGGGGGGTTTTAGAAAAAAAAAATCATAGCTTCGTCAATTCACAAGATATCAAATCCGCGTAAATTTATTATTAATCCTCTTAATATTATCTAAAACTTTTATATTGACAAGTTTTTTATAGGACAAACCGTTATAGCAAAAAAAAAAAAAAAATAATAAAAAACAAAAAAAATCCGGGCCGGCTCCGCCTGCAAACAAATTATTTTTCGAAGTAGGTGGTTCCAAATCCCGCATCTTTTCGAAACTGATACATAAAATCAAGAGGCATAAAATCTCGGTCAAGTTCGTTAATGGGCAAAATCGAACCAAGGGGGTGGATGGGGTGGGGGGGCTTTTTGTGAAAACAGAAAAAAAACATAATTTCTTAATTATGATACGTATCGAATCCGTTTGAAGTTATTATTACTTCTAGGAGAAGGGCCAAAAATTTATGTATGACAGATTTTTGATATAATTAAAAATTGCCTTAAGGGGGGAGGGGGGTTTTAGAAGAAAAAAATTCATAACTTCGTCAATTCCCAAGATTTCAAATCCGCTTAAATTTATTATAAATCCTCTTAATATTATCTAAAACTTTTATACTGACAAGTTTTTTATAGGACCAACCCTTATAGCAAAAAAAAAAAAAAAAATTAAAAAAAAATTTAAAAAAATTTCCTGCTGGCTCCGCCTGCAAACAAGTTAGGTTTCGAAGTAGGCGGTTCCAACTGCCGCATCATCGCAAAAAGGTCATTTCTTCCGCAATTCCCGACAAACAGGCGCCCCACGGTCTGCGTCTTCGAAATCTACCTGTGCCTGTAGGCCGAGCCGTCAGGGATTTTTTTAAATGTGTTCGTTTAGAATATATTTTCAGTGTGAGTGTTTTTTATAACTTTAAAAAATAAATTGCGAATAATTTTAAAGGAATGAGTTTAAATCGAAAGCATTATTTTTGTTTGTTGCTTTTTTAAATAGAATCGATTTATTTTCACTTTATTTTATATATTTATATTAATATGTTTGTTTAGAATATATTTTAAGTACGAATACTTTTTTATAACTTTAAAAAATGAATTGCAAATAATATTAAAAGAATGGAAATAATTAATTTTTGCTTTTTTAAAATCGAAAGCACTATCTTCTCGTTGTTGTTTTAAATAAACTTGAAATTTTAATTTATGGAATTTTTAGTTTTTCTGTGCAGCAACATGTCAGTTTTTGAAACATTGAAAATAAACATGCAGCAGATAACGGAATATCTCCGTTGGCTGCTTTCTTATATGAGGAAAGTTTCTGCTTTTAACTGAAAATGCCCTTTTGTTATGAAAAGGGACTTTTTCTGTGAAATTCAGGAAAAAATACCCGTGAATTTCATATTATTTTTAACAGTATACTGTAAAAAAAAAATTCCGTCTATTTACGGAAAAAGGACTGGCAGCAGAGTTGCCTTAATGTTTCCGTTTTTTGAGGAATGTTCCCTCTTTGTAGTCCATAAATGGCGCGAAGGAGTTTAAGCGCATGTGTGGCGGTTAAAAATACTGCAATCCCATTGGATGATAGATTTTTACATTAATAATTCCGTATTTGAAACTCTGTAATCTTAAAAGTATAAAAAGTGTACAATTTAGGGAAACAGTTTATGCACTTTTTGTGCACAATTCAGTTTGCAGTTTTTATGCATAAGTATAGATGCTTAATATTCGGATTTTGTGCACTTTTTTTGCAAACTTTTTCTAGCTGGGTAACAACAGATATACGGGAGAGATTCCATTTTTCTAACAAAACGGAAACTTTCTGATCAAAATTCACGGAAGACAACCTGTCAATAAACGAAAATTTTTAGCAGTGTACACTGCAATACTTAAAAATAATTATTATTTTAGTACAAATAAACGCATTTAAATAATGATTTATCTATACGTTTCCAAGCATTAACAAAATAGGTTCAAACAATTTAAGATAGAAAACTATTATATATTTATTTCATTTAAACAAAAAATTACCTAAAAAATGTATATAACACAATGCAATTAATTATATTTGTACCGCCCGCAGTTACAAATATAATTCTTTTTCGAAAGATTACATATTTGTAGATCTGAAACATTAATGATATTATAATTAAAACTACTGTTCTGTTAAAGCAAAACGTTTTTGCTAGTATAAAATTTTTATGTCATTTTGAAAATCTAAAGAACTGAGGGATTAGCATTAATTAAACACACTACAGTCATCCTTAGAACTAAAGATATGTTAGCTACTAAAACCTCCTTCCTTGTCGTGAAATATTACATATCTTAGATTCATCTCCGGATAGCGATTATGATTATCGCAATAAAAAGGTTTTATCCACTAAAGGAGCCCATTTACGGGGATTATATGTACTATTACTACTTTCGATGGTATTTTAAATGTTAAAGATTTTTTTTGTATCAATTAATATAATTTTTGTAATCTTTATGTATTTAGTTTAATGAGGATAATTCATGTGGTATTAAACATGCATTAATTATAAATAATAGTTATTTACTGAAATGTAAAAAATAAATTTAGATTTATTATGAACACTTTTATTTACTTTGTTAGGTAATTATTATGGTGAAAGAAATTTATAAGTATAAAACAATATTATTTTAATCTATTCTAACCAAATATAATAACTTAACTGAATCTCAATATCAAACAGAATGCAGATGTCTGAGATGTGCGCTAGTGAAAATTAGAAAAGCGAAGTGAAGCTATCAGTTATTTAGACCTACCCATTTTCCAACTTGCTTTTTATAAAATAAAAAAAAATCAACATTTTTTGAAAGCCAAATTTTTGTTTGCTTGAACGCTCAGAATAACTAAGCAATGTTTCATTGTAATTTGCGAGACAGAAGACTCAGAGAACTTTGCCTTAGAATAGCAACGTCCAAAAATAGCTAATTAGCTTTAAAAATAATGAAATAATTATCATTGAGATGATGTCATCCACTGAATGTCTCTATTCTTGTCAAAAATGTCATATTGCATAGAACGCATTCTAGTAAATATGTGTCGCAATAGCAAATACTGGAAAGTTATTATTGCAGTGTTGCTTAAGGAAAAGTGCAAGTTGTATCTCATTTTTCTCGAAAGTGAGTTCAAATTAGTTTTAAACAGTCACTCGAAAGAAGCTAATATCCGTGACATCTGAAAGTGGTTTAATCAGTAATAGAAAAAAAGGCAATGGGCATCCAAATTACATAAAAAATTACGAGCAGGGAAAACCGAGCTATGCTCGGTCAAAATTAAATTTGAGTTCAAATATCATGAGGCATGACCAAAATGACCCACTAATTGAATTTTCTCGAACACGTGACTTAGCCCAACAGTCTTCTCGTGCCCGAAAACCATAGGATGCAAAATTTAGTGTAAATAGTCTGAGCCGTTTTTAAGATAAAATAGCTTGACCCATAATGACCCATGACCAAAATGACCCACTAATCGAAATTTCTCGAACATGTGACCTAGCCTAATAGTCTTTTTGTTCCCTAAACCTGTAGGGTGCTAAATTTACTTCAAATCCTCTGAACCGTTTTTAAGATAAAATAGCTTGACCCATAATGACCCATGACCAAAATGACCCACTAATTGAATTTTCTCGAACATGTGACCTAGTCCAACAGTCCTCTAGTGCTTGAAAACCATTGGATGCAAAATTTAGTGTAAAATGAGCTGCTTTTTAGATCTTGAACCACAATGACCCAGAAATGACCCACTAATTGAATTTTCACGAACATGTGACCTAGCCCAATGATTTTTGCGTGCCCGAAACTCGTAGGATACAAAATTTAATCAAAATCGTTAGAGCCGTTTTTTAGATAAAATTAATTTGACCCGCTTTGAACCAAAAATGACCCACTAATCGAAAGTTCTCGAACATGTGACCCAGCCCAAGAGTCTTCTCGTGCCCGAAAATAGTTGGATACAAAATTTCGTCAAAATCGTTTCAACCGTTTTTTAGATACAATTAGCTTGACCATGACCCAAAATGACCCAAAATGACCCACTAATTGAATTTTCTCGAACATGTGACCTAGCGCAACAGTCTTCTTGTGCCCGAAAACCATTGGATGCAAAATTTAGTGTAAATTGAGCCGCTTTTTAGATCTTGACCCACAATGACCCAGAAATGACCCACTAATCGAATTTTCTCGGACCTGTGACCTAGTCCAATGATTTTATCGTGCTCGAAACTCGTAGGACAAAAAAATTAATCAAAATCGTTAGAGTCGTTTTTTAGATAAAATTAATTTGACCCACGTTGACCCAAAAATGACCCACTAATCAAAAGTTCTCGAAAATGTGACCCAGCCCAATAGTCTTCTCGTGCCCGAAAATGGTCGGATACAAAATTTCATCAAAATCGTGTGAACCGTTTTTTAGATACAATTAGCTAGACCATGACCCAAAATGACCCAAAATGACCCACTAATCGAATTTTCTCGAACATGTGACCTAGCCCAATGGTTTTCTGGTGCCCCAAAACGGTGGGATACGAAATTTCGTCAAAATCGTTAGAGCCGTTTTTAAGATTAAATTTGCATAACCCCATACACACACACACACAAGATTTGCTCGTATTAGAATATATGATAGAAATTTAGTTACTTTACCTCCTTTTAAAACAAAGTAAGAGGTGATCTGCTGTAAAATTGATAACTTATTAAATTCTTAAGCGAAATGCACTAAGTTTATAAAATTACTGAGCATCAACTCCTCATTAGATGAACTTTAAAATAATTTTATTGTATGCGTTCTATTCGAATTACAAGGAACGTTTGAACATAAAAATTAGGCTACGAATGTTTAAAAAGAATTCTTTCTGTTGAAAAGTAACGTTATCTTTTGCAAGACATCCATAATGCTAAAACGACATTTTCCCTCTAAACAAACTGCTCCATACAAGCACCACACACATTTTCACCTACCGATTCAATCTGGTGAAAGGTGTTTAGTGTATGTGAATATATTTTGAGGACATCAATGTCTTACAACAATCCTTTACAAATTATTGGTGTCGTCGAAAGAAACAAGTCTAATATTCTATGGTATAAAAATCCTCAAACCTTTGCATATGGCCATACTTGCCCGCACCAACCCATTTTTCTTACCCTCGCAGAGTTACCCACATTGTTATCTGCATTACAAAAATCATAACCATTCCTGCCCTTGCAATTTTGACTGCATTTTTGTCAACCATTGTTTACGCGATCTTCAATTATTCTTTTCCAATATTCTTTTTTTACTCCAGGCGAATGAAGGTCCCAAAGAAAATCATAAAATTGCACATATAAATACTAACAACAGCTTCATTGTGGAAAATAAATTCTTATTAAAAATGTTGCACACAATAATATAAAAAGTTTCAATATCTTTCAATGGGATCATAACAAAGAATTTTTAAAATATCAAACATTAAAATAAACAAAAATGATAAAATAAATTCTTCAACACAGAAACTACAGAAATATAATTATGGAGGTAATTTAATGACTGCTACTTCTTCTTGCCTAGAGCTAAGGGTTAAATGTTACTGGCCGGCTCAATTTGAGTGAAACTGAGATATCCGGTTTTCACACGACTGTACATTTTTACTCCATATTCCTCTTCATCTATTTTTAAGAACTATCCTCTGGATTTCTCTAGAAACACGTCATCTATTGGATACGAAAGAAAAGCCTGTCGAATTGTTATTATGTTATATTTTGAGACAGTTCCTGTCAGGCGTTCTATAATTCAACACTTTAATAAGGAGTACTATCATATAATTCTAGTGATACTAATTCAATATGGAGTACTCTTCGAATGCTATTGTATGGACAATTTTACTAGACGGTGCCTTCTAAACAGGCTTTCGCAGTTTGCATTTAAATAGGTTTTTATATGAGTATTTTTTTTACCCTAAAGTAAAATTGATAATATCGGACAAGTAACCATTAGGATTGATTTTATTTTGATTGAAAGTTTTCAGAACATTGTCTTTTAGACATAATTTGATTACATAAGCAAAATAAGCCAACTTTATATTAGAATAACGATTTTGTTTCATCTTAATTTATAAGTATGCCGAAAATATATTTAAAGTACATTTAAAATTAGAAAAGTAAAACATGATAAATATATATGTATTTATTTTTCACAATGTATGGAGCTGAAAATAATTCAGAATAGATTTCATTCTGAAATTAAAAGAAAAATGTTTTTAAGACAACTTAGTGCCAAAACCTTACCCTTAAGTTAGTTTGAAGCAACAAGAATGGAAAAATTGAGTTTTCTACTTAATGTAAAATCAATACGTAAGTACCGCTTTAATCTCTTCAGGTATTGGAAAGTATCTGAGAACTCTATTTCAGTTTCCACACAGTTGGCACAGGAAGAATTCATTTTTGGAATACTTTTTAGAAAGATTTTTTTTTTAAAACTTGAATGAAAATGCTATAGAAATGAAGCAATATCAAAATAACCAATTTATTTGTGGAAAAAACTTGGCTCACTTTCTTTCTTAGAATTTTCTCTTACATTTCCAGTCAGTGTTTCGAATAAAAGTTTGTTTAAATATGTTTGTTTTTAAATATCAACTTACGTTGATACATAAAAACATATTGTGAAATATTTTTCAAAATTTTACCACTTAAAAGAAAATTTTTAACACTTAATTGACGGTCTGTTTTTTCTCTGTTCTTCTCGTTTCCGATCATTTTTTAACACATTGTGGATGAGTAGTTTTCACCTTTTAAACAGGAAGCCAAGCTAATCGGCGTTATACTTGCATGCTACATAATTGAACAGAAAGATTTTCTCTGTTCGTGTTTATAATATAAATGAATGTTGATATATAATGATATTGTTTCTAATCGAGGTATTTATATGCATAGTATTCTAATTGTAAAAATACGAATTTTGAGATTTTTGGATAATGGTGGCTGAGGGTAAGCTGAACCTATATTGAAAAGAGAAACAATGTTGAACAATAGGAGATCGTTTAAGCTCCCGATTTTTAACATAACTTTCATGGTCTTTTAAACGAAATCCAAGAGCACATTTAGTCTGACCAATATAAAAGAGACCAAACTGGCAATACATTTGGTCAATACCCCAGTAATCTATACAATCAATGGGGGGTTTTATATTTGAAAAAGAGATTTTATGTTCTTCCAACCTTTATCTTGGGTTTTGGGTAATTTATAACATCATTAAAACTGCTCACTCTTTAGTCAATGACTTACATAGTTCTCATGATTTTCCAAGTATTTGGAAAGCATTAATTTAATTTCCCTTTTTACGATTCTTTTGTTCCTTTCGTTCTGCAGTATATGTCTCTACTTGTCCACTCCGTTGTTTCATGTTACTTTTTTCTCAGTGGTTCCTTTTGGCGCGTTATCTACCCTCATCGGGTATATGAGTCACCGCCTCTCTGTCGTTTTGCCCAGCCTTGCTTTTTCTAGCACGCTGTGCTTTGCCCTTTTTCGCATTGAAGAAGAATCGCGCTTGTGGATTCGAAAAAGCAGTTTCTTTGATCGGTACGTTCGCTACTGATTCGTATATTGACGCAGAGTTTTCATAACCACTCTGTTTTTTTTAACTATTTCGTATAGTAAATTTTAACGATAGAAAATGATGAAAATTTACACTCTTTGAAGTTCGGAAGCAACTCTGTACAATAACCATATATCACTTTAAATTGTTACATTGTTCCTAATCACAAATGTTAATAAATTATTTATTTCTTAATAATATATAAAAGACAATGTTTTTTACAGCAATATTAAAGCTTAGAGTTAACAATATATAATTTTATCCCGCTTCATTTTACACATAATTTCCGTTTTGTGTGAATAAACTAAACGGATAAAAAATAAATTTCACAAATGCAAAAATTTCAAGATTTTGAAAAATCTTCGATTTGAAAACACAAAATGTATAAAATGTTAAACATTCTGTCCGTAATACCAGTTTTTGCTAGAGTTTCTATGAAACGGATTTAACATGAACAATTGTGTACAAAATATACTATTTGCAAAGATTTATACATTTCTGTCTATAAAATCGAATTATTATAGACCTACATATATGCTTATAAAATAATATCAGTATAAAGAATGATCTCTATATATTTATTCACAACATTTATAGCTTTTTGTTTAAGAAACTATAAATTTAAATAGTTATTATTTCTTGTATAAACTATTATATAATTAATTAAAAAACACTTGAATGACACATAATTAAAAAAATATATATTTATTTCAAAATTATCTTCTAGTTAATTGATTATATATTTTCCAATGCTGAAATGGTTTTCGCATTAACAGCATTACTTTATTTAAACACTTGAAATTCAGAAATCTGTATTTTGTAATATATTAAACTATATAAAAGATGAATAGTAACGAATAAATTTATCTATTTTATTAGGATTATATTTCAATACACATTTATGAACAATTCTTAATTCATAAAATTGGAATAGGGGTATATAATTCAGATTTCACATATTTGTCAACTATGAATCTATTCGATGTCCTTAAATTCAGAAATGTATTTAAATTATTCGCCATATTGATTGAAAATATTTCATTCAAAATTGTTGAATTCAAATATATTTCACTTAGAACCATAATCAAACATAGGAAGTTAAGTAATATGTACACTTGGTAGAATTTTATAGGATAATGTATGGCATGCAATGGATGACGTTGGATAGTTCAGATACCTTAAAGTTTGTGTTGAACACTATAATTTGAGGGTTTGGGTGCATAGTGCAAAATAGTATTCTTTCTCTTGTACTGTTACTATGAAACTCTATTGCACAAATTTATAAAATTTACTTTATACGAGTACCATATATAAAATGAATTATATGCTGATACTTAAGCTATGAATAATGATTTCTAGATTTAAAATTAAATCTTTGAAATATGAAATTTTGAAATTTACAAAATTAGTACTTCAATTGCACTGAGGTTTGCTACGTGTAGATATTAGACTATATGTTGATAAATCATACACTGTTAAAAATTTGCAGCAAACTGTCCAGTCATTTGACTGTTTTTATAGAATACGGTTACATAACTGGACTTTAACTCTACCACAATATGGGCAATAATATGGTCAGAATAGAGTTAAATCACGGTTATGTAATAGTTTTCAATAAAAACGGTCAAATGACTGGACACGTTGTTGCAAATTTTTAACAGTGTAGGTAATTTTATTTTAAAGTTACAACATTGGTGGACAGCAACTGCCAAGTTGCTATGATGTGAAATGAAATTGTCACCGAGTCAAATAAGAGCCAGTATATATATATATATATTTTTGTGCTCTGTAAATTACATATCAAGGCGAGTTTTTATTTCACGGCGGACTGAATGTTTTCGAGATAGTAAGTTTTGATAGTTAAACGTCATTTTAGATTCTCCATTTTACTTTAAATAAACAATGCAAAAATGGAGTAAACTTGAACTTTTGCAATAATGTTTTAACGGTAAAGAACATACAAGTTAATAAGGTAAACATATATATCTATATACAGGGTGTCCCAAAAACATTGATCTCGGCTTCTATTCTTTAAATATTGATCATAGACATATATTATAAATTACAATGTTGCGAAAAAAAGGTACAGAATTTTATGAAATCGATTAAAATTTTCAGAGGACAACATTTGAAGAAATACAAAATTAAAATTTTATACGGACACCATACAAAACAATTCCCAACTGTACCAAATGTGCCCCATATACTAATAAGGGCATGTACAAAATTTCAGCATTTTATCATAAAAAGTCGCAGATATACAGCGTGTCCGAGAAAGGTCTTTATCAATCTAAACATAAAAAAACAAAAATACTAACAGGTGAATTGAAATGCAGTTTGCTGCAAAAGAAAGTTAAAACAAAAGAGTTTTTTTTACAGTACCCTCAATGTAGATGTACATGAGCTCCGTTAGAGGCACGAAGAATGTCGAGCTTGTCCTCGATTTCCCTAAAAGTGTGTTTTAACATTTGTGGTGTAACAGTGAGGTTTGATGAGTGATGATTTCATGATTTGTCATTTCATAGCTTAGGCAATCGATACCAGAAAAATCTTTTGGATTTCTTCATTCTATTTGAAAAAACTGCTTTGCATTTCACCTGTTAGTATTTTTGTTACTAATGTTTAGAATGATAAAGACCTTTCTCAGACACGCTGTATGTTTAAACAAAGTTGGTGAGGGGTTAGTTATAAATTAAAATGTGAAAGTTTACAGTTAGAGTGCATCAGACGCGACACAGAAGCGCAAATGAAATATGGCTCATACGCAAATGAAATATGGCTCGTATCTTTAATTTTATTAAAAATTTACAAAACTATGCTTCCTGAAAAAATACCTTAAAATTTACATGACGAATTAAAGAATAAAACTTGGAAATGGCACAGTCAATGAACATTAAAACAGCTTAGAAATGTTTGTATATGCAAATATCTGCCTCTGATATGTACATCACATAATCTCAACAGACACGTCATTGCATGAGAAAGTTGATTTTTTGCACAGTTTATATACTCTTGTATCAATAAATAGCACAATTATTGTGTATTTATGCAATGAAAGTTTCCTTTCGTATTTTTTGTACGACCCCTGAAACTCAATTATGCGACATGATTTTCCCCTTTGCGAACTCATATTCAGGCATTGAAAAGTGGTTTAAATCAGCATTTCTGTATTTTCATATCTCTGTGACTTTGTATGGTTAAAATGCTGAAATTTTTATAAGAACCTTATTAGTGTATGGGGTACATATTACTCATTGGGAATTGTTTTTTACGGGGGGCGTATAAAAGTTAAAATTTTGTATTTCTTCAAATTTAATACCCTGAAAATATTAATTGATTTCATAAAATTCTGTACCTTTTTTTTTTTTGCAACTTTTTAATTTATAATATATGTATGTCTGATATGATCAGTATTTAAGGAATAAAGTCCAAGGTCAATGTGTTTGGGACACCCTGTATAATATCGTTGGAGAATAATCCTGGGAATATGTATAGTGCATGTAATATGAATTAAATATTTCCCTAGTAAGGAGACGAAGGCAGATTCACTAGATTATAATTTTATTTTCTATTTTGTTCAAAAATTTGGAATTAGTTTTTTTATTAAGTGTTTCCATATAGAAGTACATAGTTTCTACCTGTTACAAAAGAAAGTAGTAAAAGGCTAGTGAAGCAAAATGGAAAAACCAATTGGTTGATGCATTAATAAAGCTTGTGATCATCTGCTGAAAGAATTGACATAGGCAAAAAGTCAGTCTGTATTGCAGAATATTAAGAAAATCAACATGGTAAGTGAATTGATATCCCAGTCCAACGTCTAGAGAATTTAAAGACGAAGCTGCAAATAACTCATAATGAAATGCAGATAGATTATATGGGTTACCGAATATCACATGACACCGAACCAGTTTTCTTCCTTCAACTCTGACCTTTTGACCTTTTCCTTTGAAGATACGTATTGCATGAGATACGTGTCATTTGTGCACATTGTTTGTAGAAATGTAATATTTTTCGAGATACTGCCATTTCAATATATGAGAATGTGTTACTTGAAAGACAATGACCAATGGTTATTCAAAAATTTTTGATCTTATGCCTCTTTTCTACACTATGTATGATTAATCGGGCAGATCTCGCACTCCACTTGCTACAGAGTTTAAAAAAAGAGAAACTGCAGAGGATTCCATAAAAACTGCAAATATATTGGACCAGACACTGATTAGAATATCAATCAGTCCTGACCATATCGTTTTCTGTTTTAGAGATACGTATACGTAAAGTGATTCTGTAAGAGAGTGACGATATACACATAGCGTGGCATTAACAGTTTTTGTCAAATATATACCAAATAACAATCCAGATCATATCAATATGTGTTTCGAAGAGTTAAATTAGCGCAGTTAGGCAACACAAAAATCATTAGCTTGTCGTTAATGGCAGGCTCTCCGAGATGATTGGTTAATCCGTTTTGAAAACAATCTCGACTAATCAAATTTTATTTCCCGTATGTCACCACTTACTTATACAGGCACCCTTTTCGAACAACATAATTTGTAAGACTAATAGTGCAGTATATACAAAGAAAAGTTCTATTTTTTGAGAAATAACTACTGTACTTTTGTTAAAAATAAAATATAAACTTGTTGTTATTTTACATTGCGTTAACACTGTATCATTTTTAAGAAATCACATTGTAATTAATTACATGTGTTAATACAATAAATTCATAGATCAATCTGAAACGCTTACAGATTAGGCCAATCCAAACCATTTGCTTAATAACCATTTTCTTCTTCTTCTTCTTCTTCTTCTTCTTTTTGTGTGTTTGTGTGAAACTAAAGTGTAAATATTATATTTTTAGAATGGCTGAAAAATATAAATAGCATTTGTGCATATTGTTTGTGTAAATGTAATTTTTTTCGAGACGCAGCCATTTCAATATCTCAGAATGTAACATGTAATAATCGATGTTTAAAATCTGAGTTTCGTTCACGATTCATTTAATGTATTTTATTTATCCTTCCGGCTAATCCCAATCCTTTGTATTACCATACAAAATTTCTTCCGATCAATCCTCAATTTTATTGTTTTGTAAGTTCCCACATAAACGATACTACATATTAAACTGTGTTGTAAATACATATTATAATTCATTATCCTTAAAAAGTGTTTTATGGAAGTTTAGCAAGAAAGCCTGATGGTAAAAAAAATAATGTAGCAAAATTTTTTCTGTACTAACGTTATGAATGTAAAAATTGAAGTACGTATTCATCAACACACTATACGAAACCATCGATAACAATTACCCTTTTATATATTCTGGTACAAGTAGATGTCTAATTTTTATAGGGTTTAAAGACGGCTATAAAAAAAAATTGGTAATATAGGTTTTGAATAAGTAAATGATTACTTTTACGTCACTATAAATGAAGTTTTCTTATATAGCAAAGAGCATTTTTTATTTACTCTGGCCACATCTTAAATTGAAATTGAGTCAGAAAAAAATATTTTGGAATCAACCATTTATATTATAATATTTATTATATAGGATTCTATAATGTGAACACACAAAATACTTTATCATCCGCATAGCTGTAACTTTTAGCCGTTGCTAAATTTGACTTTTATTTCTATTTTATTGGGTTTTAAAAATATTTAAATAATATTTTTATGAAGTTTTGTAGGTTTCTTTTGTTTATATATCTTTTTATGTATATGTTTATTTAAAAATTCGAAAGAAGAAATATCTTAATCTTCATATAATGATTTATAAAAGATAAAAATAACTGATAAAGAAACTTTATGTTATATACTCCATTTTTAAATACATTTCAAATTTTAAAATCATATTTCAAATAATTTGTTTAAGGATATATATTTTTTCCTCTATAGTTATATCATGCTGTAGGTGAGAGGAGGCGTATAGTTAAGGGATGCGATTTACGATTTTATTATGGACTTTCGCGTTTTGGTTAAATTGCTAACGATGGAATTCTTTCAGGCGAGACTTTTGAAATGAATGTGTCGAAATCATAATTCTTGTACAAGGAAAACCCCGAAGACCTTGAACTGCACAATCTCCCCGTCAAGACCGCTGGTTTCTAATACGCAAACATCAGCTAAACTTTTTAGCTCACAGGTTATCAATGCCAGCTAATGTGCCCGCCGGATCTGTATATGACGCATGTATGTATGTACGTAACGCGATAACTCTTGAATAAATATCCGTTTTGCTTAAAATATTGTTTATAGGTTCATTGTGATAAGGCGCTTCCCTGATTAGTTTTGGGGGTTCATTCGTTAATTATAAAGGGGGGAAATGGGGGGCTAATCTCCCCTAAATTTAGATAAATGATTTTTTCATGCAAAATTATCAGATTTGCTTCAAATTTTGTATATAGGTTCATTGTGATAAGGCGCTTTCCTGATTAGTTTGGTGGTTCATTGGTTAAGTAAAAAGGAGAAATGGGGGCTAATCCCCACTTTAGTTTATGTAAATTCTTTTTTCATGCAGAAATATCCGATATGCTTCAAATTTTGTATATTGGTTCATTGTGATAA
Organism: Maratus michaelseni; assembly: GCA_963931845.1. NCBI lineage: Eukaryota > Metazoa > Arthropoda > Arachnida > Araneae > Salticidae > Maratus > Maratus michaelseni. Next base: position 323,646,478 of record OZ007587.1, read on the forward strand.
GGCTCGTCCCTGATTAGTTTTGGGAGTCCATTGATTAAGTATAAAGGGAGGGGGGACGAAGGAGTGATCCCCCTTAATTTATTGTGAATTTCTTTATATTTCGAAGGGCATTATTCTTTGAAATAAGAGTATAATATACAATTAGTGTGAAAAACCTGTAAGCTCAATGAAATCAGTTTAACTGAGCACTTTTCTTTTTTTATTTCTTTTTCTGTCCAGTATGCTAACCACTGGGCTGAGTGTGCTCTTATATCATTAGCCAACTTTATTCGCAAATTTATACTTTCATAAGGGACCATTTCTGAAAGGGTTTAATTCTGTAGATAATATATGCATATATAACGCAAAATTTGACTCATTTTTCCAAGATAGTAGTTTAATACTTGGTATGTATTATCGCTTTAGAATCTACAATAACATTTAGCGAAAAAAAAAAGATTGCTCTTTTTTTTATTTACATTATACTAAACAAATATTATAACTAAAATGGCAGAAAAAAATTATGTAAAATCTTTAAACAAATACCTAAAAATCACTTCGCATAAAAAGTAAATCCTTTAAAAGAAACCTTTCGAATAAAAGTACTTATTTAAACAAATATTTAGATATCTGTTGTAAAAAAGTGTTTTATGGCTAACAATTACCAGAATAAGTAATTACAGTAAAGGCCATTTCAAAAGAGTTATTTCTTTTTATGTATCTAAACTGCAGAAGACAGTGCGAAATACAAAGCACTTATGTGATAAGGAAAAGTATGCTGTTCATTCATAGTGCGGATTAATATAAAAAATATCGCCGTTTACTTACATTGAATACACAACTTTAAAATCTTCTAATTAAAAAATATTTTTGGATTTTAAAACAGTTCTGAGTACTGCAAAAAAATAAGTTGTTTTAAATCTCTTCAAATAAATTATTGCATGCAATACATAAATGGTTTTGAAAAGAAAGTACATTAAGAGATTAGAGCCATACCATTTCTTTTAGAATCCCGTCGCAATTACTAAAGATTTTTCTAATTTAACGTAATTTAAAGAATATCTATTGCTTTACTTTAATGAAGAAAATTTAAGTGGATTAATTATGTATTAATTTTAAATAACAATGATTTCCTCTTTATATCATGTTATAGGGTAAAAGTACCAATAGTAGGCCACTTAAGTGTTTATATATGTATAGGGCAAATGTACCAATCGTCGGCCACCCCCCAATAGTCGTCCACATTGAGATAAAATGTCTTACGCATAGCTTATTTTTGGTTCTAAATGAAATATTAGAATTTGGTTATATGCAGCCATCTTTCATAAGTCACAAACCATCACCAAAGAATTGTGGGTATTTTTATTGAATTTGCAATCAGCCATTTTTTTTCAAGATAGAGAGGTCTAATAACCATTTTCCCTATTTTTTTGTTAACTGATGGCAATTTTTGGCTGATGGCAGGTGGCGCTGCTATGCAACATTTTGCGCGATTTCCGCAATAGCTCAAGAACTAATGCTCGGAATTTAATAAAATTTTAGATTCAGTTAGTCTCTGATATAAATTGGTGCTGATTCGTTTTTGGTAAAAATCGCCCGGCAGGTGGCGCTGCTATGCAGCATTTTTCGTGATTTCCGCAATAGCTCTATCTCAAGAACTAATGCTCGGAATTTAATAAAACTTTACATTCAGTTAGTCTCTGATATAAATTGGTGCTGATTAGTTTTTGGTCTAAATCGCCCAGCAAGTGCCGGTGCTATGCAGGATTTTGCAGGATTTACACGATTTTAGCGATAGTCATATCTCAAGAACTAATGCACGGAATTTAGTAAAACTTGAGTTTCAGTTAGACCTTGATATAAATTGGTGCTGATTCTTTTTAGTGTATGCGAAACCTGTGTGAGATAGAAGAAAGTTTTGGGATTGACACATCCGACTAGTTTGAGTTTATTTTTAATTGTTTGGTAGATATAACTTTATCTCTACATCTATAATAATATTATATATACAAAAAATCTTTTTTTACGTACTTGTTTGTTTGTAGGGGAAACTACAGGAACTACCGAAAGAATTTCAAAAGTAAAGGTTGCAGTCTCTGCTCCGACATAGACTATATTTTACGTCAGAGCCACTTTTCGCAAGTAGATGGATGAACAAAAAAACATTCCAAACTTGCCCTTTTTGTGATATTGAAGGAGCTAATAACTTGAAATTTGGCATGGTTGTTGTTCGCTAAAAACTCGAAATTTAAAAGTGTGAAATGAGTGGAAAAAGTTTTAAATTACAATTTATGTAGAATTGTTAGGAATATAAACTTGAAATTTAACATGTCTGTTACTTTTAAGACGTAAATTCTGGATCAAGGCACTTAAAAAAGGGGTGAATTTTAGAAAATGAAAAAAAAAAAACTGCAAACATTCTAAATTACGATTTATATGGAATTACTAGGGATAGAAATTTAAAATTTGCCAATTCTGTCATTTTTAATATGTAAACGCTGGTACAAAATAGTTTATAAAAAAAAACGAAATTTAAAAGGGTATAGACCAAACAAACATTCTAAAGTTTCAAAATCTGTGATAGTTTTGGTGCTGGAAACTTAAAATTTGGCATGTTTTTTTTAATTTTAAGACATAAGCGACCGGCTAAGAAAGGTTTCTAAAAATTTGGAAATTTAGAATTCTGAAATGAGAGGAAAATGTTCTGAATTAGGTTTTTTTTTTTTATAAATTTTAGAATAGAAACTTGAAATTAGACATGGATAACATTTTCCATACGTAAGTGGTCTGATCGTACCCGAACAGTTTCTAAAAAAATCGAAATTTAAAAGGAACTAAAAATTTTCTAAAATTGCAATTTCTGTGATACTGTTGGGTTTAAAACTTCAAATTTTGCATGGGGGTTATTTTAAGATGTAAACTCTCACAAAGTAATGGTTTCTATAAAATTGGAAATTAAAAAAAATTGAAATTATCAGTAATTGTTGTTTATCATTCTAAATTATGATTTATTTAGAATTAATAGGGATAGAAAACTGATATTCGATATCGGGGTTACTTTTAAGTCCCAAATGCTCGTACGCTGTAGCTTTTTCTCAAACTAGATTAGATGCGGCAGTTGGTACCCACATTATTTGCTTTTCAATTCTGTTGAAAAGTGTTAAAACTACTAGATTGGAATGCGGCAGTTGGGACCGCCTCTCCCTACGCTTTTCCACTGCGGAATTCAAAATGAACTTGTATACTAATAAACTACATACTAAATATATTTCATATTCAAAATGCATAAAAGTGTTAAAACAACTAGATCGGAATGCCGTGATGCGGCAGTTGGGACCGTCCCTTCGCTGATGCACGAATGTATGCATATTTGCTTTTCAACTATGTTGAAAAGTGTTAAAAGCAACTCGATTAGATGCGGCAGTTGGTACCCCCATTATTTGCTTTTCAATTCTGTTGAAAAATGTTAAAACAACTAGATTAGAATGCGGCAGTTGGGACCGCCCCTCTCTACGCTTTTCCACTGCGGGATTCAAAATGATCTCGTATACTAAGAACTACATACTAAATGTATTTCATGTTCAAAATGCATAAAAGTTATAAAACAACTAGATCGGAATGCCGTGATGCGGCTGTTGGGACCGCCCCTTCGCTGATGCACGAATGTATGCATATTTACCTCTCAACTATGTTGAAAAGTGTTAAAAGTAACTCGATTAGATGCGGCAGTTGGTATCTCCATTATTTGCTTTTCAATTCTGTTGAAAAGTGTTAAAACAACTAGATTGGAATGCGGCAGTTGGGACCGCACCTTCCTACGCTTTTCCACTGCGGGATTCAAAATGAACTCGTATACTAATAAACTACATACTAAATATATTTCTTGTTCAAAATGCATAAAAGTGTTAAAACAACTAGATCGTAATGCCGTGATGCGGCAGTTGGGACCGCCCCTTCGCTGATGCACGAATATATGCATATTTGCTTTTCAACTATGTTGCAAAGTGTTAAAAGCAACTCGATTAGATGCGGCAGTTGGTACCCCCATTATTTACTTTTCAATTCTGTTGAAAAGTGTTAAAACAACTAGATTGGAATGCGGCAGTTAGGACCGCCCCTCCCTTCGCTTTTCCACTGTGGGATTCAAAATGCATAATTCGATTCAAAACCCACTTTAATCTAACTTCAATTTGAGCGCGACAAGAAGGGGTACCAGCGTTTATTTATTTTTTATTTTTATTTATTTTTTATTTATTTATTTTTTTTTTGCTGTCGACTGTAGCATACAAAATTTAGTCAAAATCGCTTAAACCGTTTTTAAATGCAATTTGTTTGACCCATAGTGACCCCCAAAATGACCCATTATTCGAATTTTCTCGAACATGTGACCCAGCCAAATGGTCTTCTTGTATCCCAAAAAGGTAGGACACAAAACTCAGTCAAAATCGTTAAAGACATTTATTAGATCAGATAAACTTACCTCGGACCTTAACATGTGACCCTTAACGTGTGACCCAGCCCAATAGTCTTTTCGTACACCAAATCGTTAGGATACAAAATTTAATCAAAATAGTTTTAGTCGTTTTTAGATAAAATTAGTTTGACCCGTAGTGACCCTAAAATGACCCACTAATCGAATTTTCTCAAACATATGACCCAGCCCAATGGTCTTTTCGTACCCCAAAACAGTAGGATACAAAATTTAGTCAAAATCGTTAGAGCCGTTTTTTAGATAAAATTTATTTGACCCATAGTGACCCCCATATGACCCACTAATTAAATTTTCTCGAACATGCGACCCAGTCCAATGGTCTTATTGTATCCCAAAAATGTAGGATACAAAACTTAGTCAAAATCGTTAAAGCCATTTAGCAGATAAAATAAAATTAGCTTTACCCGCAGTGTCCCTAAATGACCCACTAATTTAATTTTCTCGAACATGTGAGATTGCTCAATCATCTTCTTATAACCGAAAATGATAGAATGCCAAATTTAGTCAAATTTGTTAGAGTCGTTTTTCAGGTAAAACTAAATTCTGAAGTGGCCGACTATTGGTGCAGTGATGGCCGAACATTAGAGTTAAAGTGACCGACTATTGGAGAACTTGCCCTTTTTTAACTTAATTTTATCTTAAAAAAACTATTACCATGTTTTTTAAAAATAATTGCTGTAACATAATAAGAAACGTATGTTTTAACATATATCACTGTTAAAAATGTTGTGTCGTTTTTTAAAAATTCTACGTTAAGATTTATATACAAAAAACAGTTAGGTGGCCGACTATTGGTACATTTACCCTATATATATATTAAAGTATATTTTTAAAAATGCAACACAACATTTTCAACAGTAATATATGTTAAAATACACTTTTCTTAATATGTTTCAGCAATTATTTAAAAAAATAATGATAATAGTTTTTTACACAAAGTTAAGTTCAAAACGGGCAAGTTCTCTAAAACCCGACCAGGAAAATCTAGTGTTCGACCATCACTGAACCAATTGTCGGCCACTTCAGAATTTTTTTATATGAAAAATGACTTGAACGATTTTGACTAAATTTTGCATCCTCCCATTTTGGGTTATGAGAAGACGATTGGACTATGTCACATGTTCGAGAAAATTGAATTAGCGGGTCATTTTGGGGTCACTACGGTGAAGCTAATTTTATTTTACCGAAAAAGTTTTTTTAACGATTTTGACCATGTTTGGTATCCTACCGTTTCGGGATACAAGAAGACCATTGGGTTGGGTTACATGTTCAAGAATATTCGATTAGTGGGTCATTTGGCGTTCACTATGGGTCAAGATAATTTATCTAAAAAATGGCTCTAACGATTATGACTAAATTTTGTATGCTATAGTTTTGAGGTACCAGAAGACCAATGGGCTGGGTCACTCGTTTAAGAAACTTCGATTAGTGGGTCATTTTGGGGTACCAGAAGACCAATGGGCTGGGTCACATGTTTAAGAAAATTCGATTAGTGGGTCATTTTGGGGTCACTACGGGTCAATGCATTTCCTTGTGAATGAAGTTTGAGACAGTTGTTGAACAGTTGGCAGTAAACGTAGTTGCAAAGTTGGCAATATTTCGCCAACTATCGCTAATTGTGGCGAAAGTTTTGCGACATTGGCCAGATTTGGCGAGAAAATAGACTTTCAAGATTACTAATGCCAAAGCACATGCTCACCGCATAATGAAAGAATGTGCCCAGTTTCCGAATTTTCGCAAAATTATGACGCCATTTGACGAACAATTTGGCTTTTCGAAACTGAAAGAATTTTCTAGAAATTCCCATTAGGAGCCGAAATACATGATTCAACCAATCAGAGTCCACAGAACGTTCTACAAAACATAATTTAACCAATCAGGGTACTTAGACTTGATTGTCATATGATGTACAGAGAATTTATTGTTATATCGTGTTGAACACAAAGATAATTTTAACAAGCGTATCTCGGTCTTTCCAGTTGGTTGTAAATAACTTAAAATAGAAATTTTTAATAAAAAAGAAAAGTGCCCAGTTAAACTGAGGGCATTGAGCTCACTGGCTATTCACACTAATTGTATATTATACACTTATTTCAAAGAATTTGAAATAAGCCCCTCGAAAAATAAAGAAATCGACAATGTATTAAGCGGGATCATCCCCCCGTTCCCCCACCCCCTTATAGTTAACAATTGAACTCCCAAACCTAATCAGGGAAGCCCTTTATTACAATGAACATATATACTGAATTCGAAGCAAATCGGATAATTCTGCATGAAAAACCCATTTATCTAAATTAAGGGGGATTACCCCCCCCCCGTATCCCCTTTATACTTAACCAATGAACCCCAAGACTAACCAGAGAAACTCCTTACCACAATGAGCCTATATACAAAATTTGAAGAAAATCGGATAATTCTCCATGAAAAACACATTCATCTAAATTAAGAGGGGAGGATAGCCCCCCCCCCTTTACCCTCTTTATACTTAACCAAAGAACCCCCTAAACTAATCAGGAAAGCGCCTTATCACAATGAACCTATATACAAAATTTTCAGAAAATCGCAGTTATCTAAATTAAGGGGGGGCAGTCCTCCGTTACCACCTTTATACTTAAACAATGAATCCCCAAAACCAATCAGGAAAACGCTTTATCACCATTAACCTGTATACAAAATTTGAAGAAAATCGGATAATTCTGCATGAAAAACCCATTTATCTAAATTAAGGGGGGATTAGCCCCCCCTTTCCCCCTTTATACTTAACCAATGAACCCCCAAAACTCTTCAGAGAAACGCATTATCACAATGAACCTTATATACAAAATTTGAAGAAAATCGAATAATTCTGCATAAAAACTCATTTATCTAAATTAGGGGGGTATCCCCCCTTTCCCCCTTTATACTTAACCAAAGATCCCCCAAAACTATTGACAGAAGCGCATTATCAAAATGAACCTATATACAAAATTTGAAGTAAAACGGTTAGTTCTATCAAGAGTTATCGCGTTACATACATATATACATACGTACGTACGTACATACAGAACCGGCGGGCACATAAGCTCTCAGGCTTTGATAGCCTGTGAGCTAAAAATAGCAAAGCATTTTTAACAGTGCCATGTATTAATGGATACTTTTGAGAATTCTTCTAGGAATCTCAATTTATTTCTCATGAGTGTTACTTTTCAAAGTAACTTCGTTCATCAATCATCAACCATTATTGATTATCTCATAAATGATTACATTCTGAGTGTTAAACTACGAGAAATGAATAACTTTTTACATTAAAACCAGATTAATTTTCTGTGTAATTTAAACCTTAAAGTGTCAGTTCATTAAAAAGTAACACATGTTAGAAAGTTTCAGTATTATTTTTTTTATTTTATTATTTAAGTTTAATAGAAGCTTCAAAAAGAATTCTAAAGCCGAGAAGTAAGCGTCTTATTAACAGGGTGGCTAACGTTTGAATAAAACAACCAGGTAACAAATTTTTCTTTTATCAAAACCAAGGGCTTTGCACACATGATTGAAATACTGCAAGTGGTATTTATGTGAAAATTAACTTTAGGTGAAATTATACTTTTGCAGATAATTTAAATATTATTAAATTTAGTCACAATTTGAATAAACGTTATTTTTGTACCACATTAGGGGAATGCCAGACTTGAAATAATGCGAAAGTCATCAATTGAAACGCATTTGAATCCACATCCTTCGACGAAAACATATACAATGTAGTCTATTTGGGAACTATGTTTATAAGTTATCGTTCAGTGGAAGAATTTTTAAAATCACTTCAGTAGTTTCAAAATTTATTTTCTGTAAAAATCAAACGCTTCCTTTTACAATATTAATATACCTTTATGCATCATAAAAATTAAAACACCGATAAAAATTAAGTTGGAAAATATTAGTTTATTATCTTTGTCATTTATGTACGGCAAAAGGCTGAATATCAAATACTTCCTTACTTTATTGGAAATTATGTTTCTTTATTATTATCATTTGAATTAATTATAACGTTTGCTCTAACCTGTGTTTATTTCAATGGTCAAAAAAGTTGTTCCTTACATTGTATGAAAAAAAAATTAATTTTACTTTTATTGAAATTTTTAAATTTTTAAATTAAAAATACATATATTGTTCTTGCGCATCTATGTATTAGTTGTATCTATGCCAAATTTAATATTTCTTTTAGAACATGTATACGCGTGTGGTTTTGCTCATGTTTTTACAAATAAATATCAATATGTTTGCAGTTTCTTTCAAAAATTTAAAAGAGTTTGTACCATAATAACTATTTTTATTGAAATATTAAAAGACCCGATGAAAAAAAAACGGAACAGAAAACACTTCTGTGAGTGGATAAGCAAGACCTATGTAAGCTGCCGAATGCAGTGCGTCTCCCAACTCTATGTTCGATTGGATAGATTTTCATTTAAAAATTTAAAATCATACAAGTTCTAGGGTGTACGCTGCCGAAGAGCAATGAGGCCCCAACATTTGTTTCGTTGGGAAATATATTCATTTAAAAATAAAAATCATTCGACACTGATTTCAGACATATTTAAGGTTATTATAACCGACCCGAAACACTGTGTGTGGGTACAATATTTTCCATCAATTATGTGTTTGGAAAATTAATATAAAAACACACAATATGTTGAAGAAGATTTACAACTCTATTTTAGCAAAATAAAAAACAAGTGGGTAAATATCATCGAAGATCGCACAAAGGGTTTCGTTTAATATTCATTTCAAAACACTTTATCCTTTATTTAATAAATCCAAATAAATTTAATTTTCAAAAAAAAAAAAAGTCATGTTTTTTATAAACTAAAAATTTACCGGTCTATTTTTCTCGTTTTTTCGAAAATCTGAACCGGTCGATAGCATGCGAAGCCCGCTATTATACCCTGTCATAATAATATCTGTCATGTGAACTAAATGCGATATAAAAAAAAATCAATTTCAAAATTAAACATGTTGTATAGAGATCTTCATAATGTTTAAATATGCCGATATTTCCATAATCGGGTGTTTATCATGATTCAATACGTTCCGCAAACTCATATGACGTTATAATCACTTGCTGACTAGATATAATCTAATATGCTAACTAGATATGAACTAATACAAGATAAGTAAATAAATAAATATATGTTATAAACTTTTGTCATAGTTTACGAACATAATGAATAGTGTATATCTATGAATAGTTTACAACAAATTTACATAGTTGAAAATATAATGTGCGCATGCAACTTCCGCAATTATAAAACTTGCTGCATGTAACGCTAAAATTAAATGTAAAAATGAACTAAAATTAGATAATAAACTAATACAAAATAATCAAGTAAATGAATATATGTTATAAAAATTCGTTATAGTTTACGTGCATAATGGAAACAGTATATCTATGAATTTATCATAAATTCACTCAACTGAAAAAAGAATGTTCGGAATAAAATGTATAAATGCATTAAAATATACTTAATACAAGGAAAGAGTTCTTCATTAATAATACTGATTCTTTTATGTTTACAGTTTTCGTAAAGAATCCAGAAAACTTTCTGGAATCTTTCTCTAGATACGTATGTAGTAAAAGGTGCCACTTGTGTCATATATCATTTTCTCTCAATGTGCTTAGTCTTATCTACGGGGATTATTCCTGACACAGTTAGAATCAGTTTCAGGGTTGCAGCTATGATAATGTTCTCCTTCATTTTCTATAGTTAATGGGTGATGTATGAATTCATTCAGGCGTACATATAAAGGATCTTGGATCGTATAACTTAGCGTAACTATACGTAAGTAGGTCTCCTCATTTATTATACGCATAATGCAATAACTTCTTTGAGATATACATGTTACTTACGTTTTTCGTATATCATTGCACGATTAAAAAAATCATTACTAAGATAATCTCTAAGGGAAAGTAAAAATATCTCTTGTGTTATTTCTATAAATAGCGTGTATGTAATATTTCATGCGCATTGAAAATAAGTATAAAAGTAAAAAAAGTTTAAAAAAAAATACTCTTTTATAAAGATTCAATATTATTTTTTAAATCATGTCTCATTTCATCAATGATATTTTTGTTTTTCCCTAAAAATTACCGTTAGAATGCATTTATTTGGCGTGGGCACAGAATTCGTTTATTGAAAATTCTTTGCTAATTTTACTTTTGGTAGAAATCTCGAGAGTGTGAATTCAGTAAAAAAAATATGCAATGTTTGCTTTGTTTCTTTTTTAAGATCAATAGGAATAAAAAATATCAAATATTATTCAAAATGTTTTTTTGGATTTTGTAATTGATTTCTAAATGCATAATCTTAATTTAATTAATATTAAACTATTAAATCATGAAAGCGTTATTTTTTTAATATTGTACTCATTATTTTTTATTTATATTTTATTTTCAACATTTTAGAATTTAAATTATTTATTTATGCAATTTCACAGCCATTTGGCTTAGTTTAGTGATCGCGGTTTTGCGAATCGTTAAATCCATTGCTGTTTTAACTCGTGTACGAGTGTAACTCTCAAGAAAATTCAACCATTTATCATCTATAGCAAGATAACGGGCAAATTCCTTAAAATTAATGTACTAATTTATAATTAACTTCTAAAAATATTTCCACCCGTTATATTTTCACCGAAAACACACCTGTATACGTAATTTGTATAATTCTAGTATATCAGGATGTGATATGCTAGAATTATACAAATTACGATTACAAAATTCTATTTTTACATACAAACAACAAGTTGAGTTTGTAGAGTTCAGAATTTGTTTGCGGTGCATTTTAATGGTGTTACTTTATTTCAAACATATTGAAATTAATATATATCAGTGAAGTACACGTCAAGATACGTACTACAGAATAGGGTAAGGATAGCATTCACCGCTCTGTTGCAGATACACATAAAATAATTCAGTTACAGTACTGGCTACTAACAATAATGGCTGGAATTGCGTTTTCAGTTGTGGTACGCGTTTTTAAATTGAACTAAATATTTGGCTCCAACTTAATGTGTACAAATTCTGTAGATCATATATAAGGTAGCACAAAAGATCTCGAGACCATTTCCTTTTATTGGCGGAAATTACTGAAGGGAGATTTTGAACTGTGCTTTTGGTTTCCTAACTGAACTAAATTGCATATATATATATATGCAAATTTATAAATCACATAGAGGGTTGCACAAAACCCGTTTAATGGTAATTGTTGAAATTGGGTTTTCAAATGTGTTATGAATTTTCCAAATTGTTTACTGAGACATCATCTTTCACTTTACTAACGGTGACATTTTTTGTTAAATTATTCTGGAAGTGTTTCATAATCTATGCCCGATGCATGATTTTTCGTACTTGTATGTTTGACTTTTGATATTTGACTTTTTATATTTGACTCTTGATGATTGATACTCTATGAAGTATAATTTTTTTGACAGGAAAATTGACTCTCTAGCCTCCCCCAGAAAGTGCATATTTTTCAAAGCCGACAACTTATTTTTCCATAACATGTATATTGATAAGCAGAATTAAAAAGAAAAATAGGTCTATGTTAAGCTCTAAACACTTTTTCTAAAATTTGTCTGATTTTGAGTTTGTATAGGTACAAATACATAATGTGTTCATACATTTTTATTCTCCATGATTTAAATTCTAATTAAAAAAATAAATAAAACCTATAAATTATCGATTTGGAATAGGATTTAAATACCATCGGTACAATTAAAATAAATCTATGGTTAAAAATGTCACTGAATACTAAGCAATGGATCTAAAGCTAAGTATTTGCACTTTACGAAGAACTCTTATTTTATTATTAAAACTAGTTGGATGTATCAATCCCAAAACTTTCTTCTATATCACAGAGATTTCGCATACACTAAAAAGAATCAGTGCCAATTTATATCAAGGTCTAACTGAATCTAAAGTTTTATTAAATTCCGTACATTAGTTCTTGACATATGACTATTGCTAAAATCGTGTAAATCCTGCAAAATGCAACATAGCAGTGCCACCTGTTGGGAGATTTAGACCAAAACCTAATCAACAACAACTTATGTCAACGTCTAACTGAATCTGAAGTTAGATAAAAATCCGTGCATTAGTTCTTGAGATATAGCTATCGTGTTAATAATGAAAAATGTAGCATAGCAGCGCCACCTGTTGGGCTATTTACACCAAAACGTAAGTAGCATCTATTAATGTCAAGGTCTTAGAGAAGAATATGAAGTTTTGTGAAATTTCGTGCATTCGTTCTTGAGATATAGCTATTGCAAATATCATGAAAAAAGTGCAGTAGCAGCGCCACCTGTTGGAATAAATGCACCAAAACATTTTCAGCGTCTATTTTTGTCAAGATCTAACTGAATCTGAAGTTTAATGAAAATGAGTGCATTAGTTCTTGAGATAGAGCTATTGCAGAATTCGCGAAAAATGCAGCATAGCAGTGCCACCTGTTGGGGAATTTTCACCAAAAACTAACCAGCACCAATCTATATAAGAGACTAACTGAATATAAAGTTTTATTAAATTTCGTGGATTAGTTCTTGAGATAGATAGCCCACAAAATTTTTGTCACATACAGACTGACAGACAGACACAGACATACATTTTCCAAAAACAGTCAAATCGTATTCAGGACCTTCTAAAACGTATAAATCCGTTGAAAACCGAAAGTCAAAAATTTTCATGAATCCTATATTTTCTTCTTGTAAAGATAGTAGAGAGTAAAAAAGATGTAAAAAGCAAGGTTTTAATAGTTCTACACGTAAAATACGTGACTTAAATAATAAAAAAAGCAATGAAGCGTCAAAGTTTACATTTGACTGAGAAAAGAGTAAAACATACATACCCAACAAACGTACGTTCACCCCTTATTATATCTAAAGTCACTCACAGCTCATGTTTAAAGAAAAATCCAACTCCTCAAAGAACTATCGCAAAATATTTAAAAATCTTTATAGGAACTCTAAATAAAATAATAAAATGCTATTTAAAGCTAATCAAAACAAAACAAAACAAAACACGATATTCAAAGACAAATGCGAAAACTCGTTTCTCGGCATAAGACTATGTTCAGGTTGTTGTAAAAAAATTATTTGGCGGGGGGAAAAATGAAAATATGTAATTACAATTGATGAGGTTTTGCATACATTCATATGATTGCAATAGAAAATAATCGATTTGCTACACCTTTGCTATTTGATTAAGGCTATCAGCCATACATCTATATCTACTGCCATATTAAACAAAATGAGAAAAGAAACCGGAATTGAGACTATTCCATTTAAATGATACCCACTCAAGTCCCTCAACGTATCTCCTATGGATTACTGTACATGTGGACTCTTATATCAATCTCCTTATAAGCGGCATCCCAAAACATTAGATGCACTCTAGAAGATTATGGTCCTTGTGTGGAACATAATCAACATTGATATTTTAAGTAAAGCTCTTTTATCTTGGAAATTAAGATGTAATATGATAGTTTAACAAAAGGACTACCAGATCGAACATGTTAGAAAATAAAATTTTTATCTTTGTTTTTATATATTTTTTTTTCCAATCTCGTTACAAAAATGCATGAGCACCCTCAGTATATGTTTTTTCCAATTAAACAGTAACCTTGGAAGGAATTATAAAAGTTACCAATTAAACGATTTAAATTGTTAGTTAAAATATGCGTCTAGAAATGTTAAATCTTTAACTAAAACTTAAAGTGTTTTTATTTTTTCGGTATACATTTTGTTGATCTTTAGCTATTGATTTCTTTCATTTACATTTTATAGTTACGACGTTCCAAATACCACGTGTGACTGATCGCAATATAATTTATGAAAAGATTCCAAAATTTGAACCACTTCCGTATACTTTAAGTTCACTATTTTGTTAAGTGATCTTGTATCCAAAATATAGCTTTAGAAGTATATAAAATAACCTGGATGATTTTCTTAATGATTTTTCATTTCATACCTTAATAAAATACACTGAACTTGTCCCATTGTTTAACGCTTATGTAACATCTATTTTAACGTGCGATATGAAACTTTGATATTCACGTTCTATTGTATATATATTTATCCACCTCCATTTTGCTATTGTTTTATTCATATTGACAACAATTACAAATCATTTAAATTTTAATTTTTGGTCACCATGTATTTATGCCAAAATCTGAGAATTTTATGATTCAACTAACTTTTAATGCCCATTTTATTTCACGAAAACTCAATTGTATGTATCAACCACTCTCTCACCGATTATTAACATCGTGATCAAGTCTATATTGTAAATTAAAATAACATATTCTTGAGTAAAGCTGACGTCATATTGAAGGTGTAAATACCTGAAAATAGCTTTTGTTGCAACTTGTTTAACTTCTAAAAATCGCACAATTTCAATTTTTAAACCACCGAATAGGAAAGAAAATGTTCTTTAAATATAATTTGTTTAAAAACTGTGTCGCATTTTAATGATGCTTTAAATAATTTTAAATCATGACTTTTTTAAAATCTATACTTGTCGCGTGTCACCCGATTACTATAAAATAACCCTTTTGTATTTAAAACAGTATATACAGTCCAGTGTTTGTTATCTGTTAATATTCCATAGCAAAATTAAAACGCCATCAATAAATAAAATAATATAATAATATAAATAAAACACAAGTTTAACAGGTATGTTACCGAACCTTCTAACGAACCGATTTCCTTATTCTAAAAATTAGCTAATAAGAAATAGTTTTAATGTATAGAACATAATAACAGTTTTTTACAATTCATCTACGTAACCTATAAGTTATAGATGCAAATAATAGTTTAAAAATATTAAAAGAAATAACAATGAATTTGAAAAACGATTAAGAATATTATATTGAGATTTAAGAAATTTAAATATTCGTACCTAAAACACTGAAATTTTCGGTATCGAAAAACCTGCTCTAAGTATCTTTGACAATTTTGTAGGCATTTAATTCGTGTTATGCGGCTAATACTAAAATATCGCTTTTATTAAATATCGAAAATTTAATATTGATTTATGTATGTTCGAAGTGTTTATGAAATGCCGTTCACTAGAGCAGGTGGAATATTACAATATTACATAGGAATAACCACTAGAAAGTTTAAAACAAGATTAAAAGAGCAAATATGACACAAGTACTGCAGCACTGCAAAACTACATAGAACCGAGACATTAAAAACTTATTTTAAAAATAGCAAAATAATTTATCCATCAAGACTATATTTTCCATCTATTATCCGCGAATCACTAGAAATCTACATGAGTAACGTAAACATTTGCAACGAATCCGCCTTTTTTGAATTATCTAAAATTTGGCACGACGTACTTTTCAGTTTTAAAAAAGCAATAACGAAATATTAATTTTCACGTTTACAGTTGGCTACTTCAAACACCTGTTTTTTTACATATATGATCGCGTGATTCATCTTTTCAAGTTTAATTTCAGAAATTTGCGAGAATATTTTTGTTCATCGTGGCGCCGTATGAGCGTTGAAACGTATATCGATCATTAAAAGGTTTTTATAAGCTTTTTGTTGTTTCTATTTGTATCACTTAAGAATTTTATTTATAATTTAATTATGTATATCCTGTTTGGTAAAAAAATATAAGTAATAGAAATGCAAAATTTCCTTATTCTAAAAATTAGCTAATAAGAAATAGTTTTAATGTATAGAACATAATAACAGTTTTTTACAATTCATCTACGTAACCTATAAGTTATAGATGCAAATAATAGTTTAAAAATATTAAAAGAAATAACAAGGAATTTGAAAAACGATTAAGAATATTATATTGAGATTTAAGAAATTTAAATATTCGTATTTTAGATAAATATAGTGCTGTATGTGTAAATTTTGGCACTGGAAATTAATAAAATTCATGGATGAATTCCAAAATATATCAGTATTTTTTTATTAAACAAAAGGATGTAATCTAGCACTTAGTTAAGATATAAAAAATCTGTATTTTTAACCATAACAAATTTTAATAGAATTTATTATATATATTTTCCTTTTGTATTAGTTTATTTATTGCAGAAATAAGAATGGTTGAAGGGCCTGACAAAGGCAGAAGTTGGTTAATAGCTGCTGCGGTATTGGTAACTGATATGATTACCTCTGGAATATTCAGAGCACAAGGGTTGCTGTTTGTGGAATTTATTAATAACTACAAAGTTGATCGGCAAGTAGCTGCTATACCATTTTCTGTTCGAACAGCTGTGAGAAATTTAGCAGGTAAATAAGTTTTTTTCGAATGATTTATAAGAAATCGAAAAGTTTATAATTATTGCATTGTTATTGCTTGGTTATTTTCAGAGTCCATTAGTTGCTATAACTCCTGTTCTGGGAGGATCTATTTTTAATTTTGCTCTTTAATATATTTTAAAGCAATTCATACGTAATATATATATATATATATATATATATATATATATATATATATATATTTGCAAAAAAATATATATTGAATATAATGATTTTTTTTTTAGAATTGTGTTTTTTAATTTTCTTTTTTTTCACCTGACTTTTTAGTAATGAGGATTTTTTTTCGATTAATTGAAAATAAATTAATATAAAACAAGAACAATTTTCTTTTGTAGTTTTTCAGTTGTATTGCATATTTAAAACAGACATCTTAAATAGTGTAAATAGATTAGTTTAAAGTATGTTAGAAGCATTTCTTTGGCGATTTGTGGGGGCAGGTTTCAATAAATAAGGAAAACAGCTCTCAGAATATAAAGCCTCATTCAAGATTTAATGTAATTAACAAAAATAGATAATGCATTGTACTTTTGGAAACAATGAGACCGTTAGGTTATTTTTTTAACAGCTGTGAGGATTTTATTCCCGCTTTGAATTTTTAAATTAGTGTTGAAAGCCGATACATACTACAATTTTTTTTAAGAAAGAAGATCAGTAAACAACATTAGAGTCAATACATCACATTTATAATTAACAGTAACATAAGATTTATATGGATAAATTTTGTACAATTTTGGAAATATTGGAAAGAAGCGAGGAAACGAGAATTTAACTGTTGGGATTATAACTGAATATACACAACCTGTGTGGTATGCGTGAAAGGATATTACTTTTAAAGTATTAAAAAATTATATTTCAAATCCTTATATTCAGAGAATTAAGTAACACAAAATGGATAATAATGTAGTATGTCTGACACATAATTAATAGGGTGGATCGAAAATTTTGTTTTCACAAATTCAAAACCTACCTATGCGGAAAAGATGTTCTATTGTATGGAGATTAAGAGAAAAATAATTTTAAAAAATAATTTTAAAATTTGATATTGCCGCAATGGGGTTGAAATTTCTAAAAAAAATGAAAAAATGACATAATTTTGGTTAGATGATTTTTTAATAAAAATAATTGTTTTAATATTAATCAAAACCTACCTATGCGGAAAAGATGTTCTACTGTATGGAGATTAAGAGAAAAATAATTAGGAAAATTAATTTCAAAATTTAATACTGCCGCAAGGTGTTTGAAATGTATGTATTTGAGTCATTTTACGGTAAAAAGTCAAAGTGATTTTTGTTAAATGAAATATACATTTTAGTAATTTTAAATATTAATTGCAATAAGAGGACACTTAGTTGGTTACAACAAAACACTTCAGCTTCTTATTTACCAGCGTTTTTATTATTAAATAAAGAAAAACCTATAAAATCGTCGAAATTACAGTGGGCGATAATCACGTGTGGTGTTGAAAATAGGCATGAGGTTTCGTGATTCGATGCGATTTCTTGTAAAACCGTCTTTTCTATATGATCAAAAAACAGCAGAAGGTGCTTCCGTGACTGTTTTGACTATCCGTTCTGTAGCTTGAGTGTAGCACGGAAACCCCTTGATAGTAGATATTATTGACGCCGGAATAATTGCTGGATTTACTATTGCTTCTAAAATCATGTCGTCACTAAATCGTTCAGTTAATGGAGGTACTGTCACATTTTCCCATTTAATCAAATCAATATAATCCGTCGCACAAAGTTCAAAAGCTGGTAAATTGAAGATACGGATATTATTCGTTGAAATGTTTGGGATTGCAGTAAACTTAAAAAGTTTGACTTCGCTCGCTTTTAGAATTCTTCGAAGGGCCAATTGCCTCATGTGAGTTCCGTCGTCAGGTAACATCGATATCAGGATATTTTCAGGATGGCAAAAAACCCATTTCTCCTAATAATAAGGTCCTATTCCACCAGTGAAGCTTCTGGGCCCAGTCGTGGTTCCATCTACATACGTGAAAAGATGACGTAGTGGAAACTCATTGGCGTGTAACTGCCACACAAACCATTGTAGTGGACGCTTCAGAATCAGTACTAAATTTCGAATAACACTTTCTTTAACACCTGTGTTAATAGATGTTCCGTCGCAACCGATCGCAATCAACTTTGTTACATCTATATTGTTGTCAACGCAGGACAAAAAAATTACGATGTCTTTTCCAATGACTTGCACTCTCCCAGAATTTACAGATACGTGTCCGATGTACTCGGAACCAGGCTATTTTACCAAGCTTACGTGTTCTTCTATTATGACTTTTATTCTGTTATCTCCTAGTGATATAGTCCTGTCTTTACGTCCATCGAAGTATAAACCAAATTGATCATGGTCAGAATCTTTCACAACTGACTGAGACGGTAGAGTGGTTCTTGCGTTTGTTCTCTCACGTCGAATTTTATTTCTGTCAACGACGTTCGATACATCGCTTTGTGAGATAATGCCCACATCTTGAAGCGCAGCTGACACGATGGCAGCGCCTGCTCGGTCGGAAATGCCAAAACGGTCCAATGTCTTTGCTACGGCATGTAATTTCGTCACTACAGATGTGACAGTGACACCGTCAGCGTTTTGGGCGCCGCTTTCAATGATAGCTGGTGATGAAGAAAAGTCAGTATGCTCTCACATACGCCGCTTCAATTTACACCCGTTATTCATATTCATATTCAAATATATTGAACTGGAAGAAACATCAGGCAGTGTTTTGTTTTTATCCATGTATCGCCCTTGCTTTAATTTTCGTTTCTTGGTCTTAGTTATTTGTAAAGTGACTTTCCGATCCAGTGACCCGATTACCATTTTTCTTACAGTTCATTGGTACTTCCCGTTCTTTCTTACAGAAGCAATATTCAAATGATTTACAAGTACACGCCGATATATCAAAAACAGCATTTGAGTTTTTCCGGAAAACGTCAATCTGCTTGCGATAGCTTTCAATCCCTTTTCTGACTTTGTAAGATGGCTTTGTAAGAGGAGGAAAGTGTAGATGTAGACAATGTTTCCTTGCTTCGGTATTGTTTTGAATGCCAACATACGCACTTTATTACGTTACTGTAGGTAGGAAGCATATTCGTTGGCATATCACAGCCAGACCAATATATAGGGCAAATCATGTCTTTTCTTAACATCGCTATGGTGCAATAATATTCAAAATACACTACGCAACACAATACACTTACAAAGAAAACTTACGCAATGAAATCGAAATTTATTTCACTTTGCGAGAACAGCGCCCGATTCCGTAAGCCGCTAGCTTTGAACTAAATGAACGAGCGGTGGTAACACGTTTATCCAGTATTATTCAGAGTAAGGCTCCTTTAACTATTATAGGAGCCCTAATTCAGAGCCATGTGGGCGATCATATGATGTAGGGAAGATTCCATGACGTAGCGCTTCCAACTTATGGAGAGGTGGAATGATAAATCGGGAGAATGAAAAAGTTGGAATTGCCCTTTTTTCGAAAATCCAACCCCCTTGCGCAGAATTAAATTTTGAAATTATTATTTTTTATTAATTTTCTTTTAATCTCCATACAATATAACATCTTTTCCGCATAGGTAGGTTTTGATTAATATTAAAACAATTATTTTGAATCAAAAATCATCTAACCAAAATTAGGTCGTTTTCTAATTTTTTTTCGAAAATTCAAACTCTTTGCGGCAGTATTAAATTTTAAAATTAATTTTTTTAATTAATTTTCTCTTAATCTCCATACAATAGAACATCTTTTCCGCATAGGTAGGTTTCGATTAATAATATTTATTTTTTCACCATATAACATCGATCCACCCTAATAATTAACCTCTAAAACAGAGGTTGCCTTATTATTGGATAGGAGGATAAATTATATACATAAAAAATATATTTATTTAATTTCTGAATTGTTTCATATTACATTATTTATATAAGCGGAGATGTTATTTAATATAAATTTTCAAACGCAGACTCATCAAAGGGCAAAAAAAAAAAATCCCTGAAGGCTCGGCCTACAAGCACAGGTAGATTTTGAAGACGCAGACCATGGGGCGTCTGTTTGTTAGGAATTGCGGGAGAAATGACCTTTTTGCCATGGTGCGTCAGTTTGAACCTCAAACTTAGAAACCTAACTTGTTTGCAGGCTGAGCCGGCAAGGATGCTTTTTTTTGTTTTTATTTTTATTTATTTTTATTTTTTTTGCTATAAGGGTTAGTTCTATAAAAAAAACTTATCAATATAAAAGTTTTAGATAATATTAAGAGGATTTATAATAAATTTAAGCGGATTTGATATCTTGTAAATTGACGAAGTTAGGATTTTTTTTTCTTATAAACACCCCTCCTCCCCCTTGGGGCTATTTTTAATTATATCAAAAATCTGTCATACATACATTGTCGGCCTTTTTCCTAGAAGGAATAATAACTTTAAATTTCTGTTTTCACAAAAAGCCCCTTCATTCCCCCCTCCTTGGTTCGATTTTGCCCATTAACGAACTTGACCGAAATTTTATGCCCCTTGATTTTATGTATCAGTTTGGAAGAGATTTGCGCAGAATTATTGACGTTATCGTGTCCATAAAAAAGTGACATAGATCGATAGACAGATAGATAGATAGATAGATAGATAAAGTTTTGAACTGGGGGTGATTTTGGGTTCTGGGAGTCATGATCGGCGTAGATCTGCAAATATTTTTCAAAATTTCCAACTTAGGGGAGAATGTACTATAGGTAGTATTTCTTACGAAATCTACCTAATATGATAATACCACTCCTATCCTAATTTTAACATTATTTTAACAGTAACATGGAAAATATTTAAAGGGTTCAAATTAAAGATGACCTAATTTTTATTTATAGTATGTGTTACAACTGTTAAATTTAAGACACATTTTAAAGAAAAATATAAATATTCACTTTGAAAATTATGGAGTTAAAAATCGCTGTATAAATTTCGACAGAATAAACCACTCTAATATGAGTACTAAAAAAATATCATATTATGAATTGTATAAAAATTTACACGAATGATGTGTTAAAATTTTATATAATGTTACATCAAAATTGTTCTTTGCAGTTTCTCAAATAATGTGTAGAAAAATAATCAAATAATTATGTTAGCTGTTATTTATGCAATATATCCATTGCCAGTTCTTGATTCAGATGTTACAATTTATGTGAAAGTGTTTTTTAAATAATAAAAAAAATTATTAACTAATGAATAATAGTAATTATTCAATTTTTTTTTGTAAATTACGGCATGCAAAAAAAATCAAACTTTTAACACCCTTCAACCACACCTGCATTTATGCTGGAGAAGATTTTGAGTGCTTATTTCCAATAGAGAGAAAACTGTTGACTCCCATTAGACGCGAAAGCTTCAGCTATGGGGACATATTCCTTTTTTTAAACGGTTACATTTTTTACAATAAAAAACTGTTTCAGGATACAGGCAACAAATACACTTAAAAATAACTATTTTCTTAAGACTATTAACTTAACGATCTTAATATAGTTTAATATAGTGACGCTTAATTGCCTAAGGCTGCTCGTCAGTGAACTTCCTGATTCTCCTCGCTAATGTTTATACTATGTGCGTAGGATGCATTATTTTATTTAAAATATCTCCTCGGGAAATTAATATTTTTGACTTCAGTTTTCTGTGTACACTTCTTAAAGAATGTTTCTTTTTTCCTTAGTTTTCGAAATTTTTCTAAAATATATACTTAAAATATATACTTAAAATATATACTTAAAAGTGTGAAAAATCTTATTTAGTTTTGTTAAGACTTTAACACATAGAATTATAAATTAAGCACATATTTTAGAAATATTTTGACAACTAAGAAAAAAAAAAGAGATATGCTTTAAAAACAGTACACAAAATTCAGAAGTCAAAAATATTAATTTCCCGAATAGATATTTGAACTATACGAATGCATCATACGCCCATAGGTTTAACATTAACGAGGGGAATCGGGAAGTTTACTGACGAGCAGCCTTAAGACAATATTTCAAAAATATTCAATAAAAGTACTTTCCATATTATCTTGAACAATCATGTTAGGCTTTCTTTCCATGTTTGTGTATTTAAATTTTAATTTAAGTAATTGTTGTTAGAAAAAAATATATATTTAAATCCTCTCGAATAGAATAAACTAATTAAAATACTTATGTATTTTCATTGCAGCTTTAATTTAGTTTCCGTTGTATGCTACTTTAAATAACTACGATAAAAAAAACTACTGTGTAAATCGCAGTACACTAATTATCGGATATTTGTAGTATAATATTGCTTATAAACTGAATGTTCGGTATGATCTAAATATAGTTAGTATTTTTAATTGTGCGTTTGAATAAGCTTACAAAACTACTCTAGATACACGTGTTGTATTGTATTTTCGTAACTATTTCAGTATAAGAACAACAATGTTTTATATTCTGCATTGAAACTTCAGATGATGTAGTCACGTTCCACTTAAGATAATAAATAAATTTGGCTGGAAATTTTATAAAGAATAAATTCACTATACATTTCCAAAAATAATTATCGAAAGACAATTAGGTATTCAAATTCTTTTAAGACATTCTATGGCCCTGTACACAACGTTATTGGAATGACATGTTTAATTAACGTAACGCATTAACATAAATATACATAGATAATTTCAATACGTGAAACTTCGTTAAAACATAATAGAAAAAATATATTCCCATTATAAGGGTGATTCATAAGTAAGTATATAATTTTTAGATGCTGTAAACCAGGAACAGTTTAAAGCATGTTCCCCAAATGCGAGCCGTAAGGTAGGTGTACTCATAAAGTTTTTACCCGCTAAGCGAGAGAAGGACGTAGGCGACCATGTGATATGTCACGTGGATAGTCAGTAAGTAATGGCTGAGTCTGCAGTGGAAAAGGCGTTTTGTGTTCTTAATTTGAGCAAAACGGAATCTGCAATCGTTGTGCAACGGCCTTTTCGAACACGATTTGGAAAAGAGCCTCCAAGCAGAAAATCTGCTGATGATTGGTTTAAAAAAATTCAAACTACGAGCTGTTTTTGCAAAGATCGAAAGCGAGAACGACCAAGTGTATCAGCAGATGTCGTCGATAAAGTTCGCAAGGCTGTGCAACGAAGCACAGGAAATTAATGCGGAGGGTGGCAGGGAAGTGCACATTTCACAGCTTACTGTCTGGAGAATTATGAGAAAGAAGCTGTTAATAACACCATACAAAGTGCAGATATTGCAAAATCGCACACACCTCGATAAGACAAAGTGTACACATAGAACTGTCTCAAAAAATTTGTAAACATTGCCTTACACGTCTGTTATATATAATATAAACTTTTTTACATTGCTGTTTTTATACAGGGCACTGAAACTGTATACTTACTTATAATGCCTCCGAAAAAATGTTTAATGCGTTCCTGTGATAAACGAAAAGATGGATTAATTTCAATCCCACGGTTTTTTATATTTCATTAAAATGTATCATTTTCGCTTCTTTTTAATTAGTGAAATTAACATAAAAATGCGCGGCAAACAAGTACTTCTCTGGCAGCATTATTGGTATGATCTTTCAAAAAGAACTGTAAATGCTATGCTCGATTTTTTCGTAAAAAATCTCTAGTAAAATACAGCAAACTCTATATCTTACATACATTTTTTGGCTATCCGCAAATATTTACGAAAATTGCATCGTGGACACACAAACAGATAAATCGATTGTCTGACAGTAAAATCGAAGACACAAATAGTTTTCAATTTTTCTAAATGTATTTAAAAGGGATAATTCTTAACATCTTTGAAAATTCAGCTATGATAATGTGATAAAAACTAATGACGAATGTCTCACATGAATGAATTGCGCTTAAATTATAAATTTTCAATCATGATATAATTAATCATGTCTGATTATGTATAGATCAAAACTTAAAAATTCAATTATGATTACACTAATTATTTATTCAAATCCCGTCACGGGCTGTCAGTATTATAGACAGTATTTTAAACCGCTCGATAATTCATATTTAAAGTCGCTCGATATTAATTTGTAATCTGAAAATACTGACTTCTCTATTTTCCTTACTGAAAAGGCAATAAAAGTTCAACACAAAAATTCGAAATCTGTTTAGTTTATAACTGAAAAGCTAAAATATCCAAATCTGTCTTAATGTTTTTAAACCTAATAAATATTATTGAAGATTTTAATTCTTCTTTGAATCATAGAATGATAATTGTATAATATTTAAATAAAATCTTGATCAAATTAGTAAAGATATATTTTTTAAAGATTGAAAGTTTTTAAAAGAGTAATTCTAATTCAACGTGATGTATTTTCAGCACCGGTCATTGGAATTTTGGGACAGAAATATGGAATACCTACAGTAACTGTTTTTGGTGGAATTTTAGGATCTTTTAGTTCAGCGCTCTGCTACTTTGCATCAGATATGATATGGATGACAATAATCTGGGGTGGATTGAATGGTAATATACATTTTTTTATTTCATTTGAAACTGGAAATAATTTAGGTTTTATTAATGCTAACATCCAATCTTTTAAAAGGTTAAATACAAAATAAATATTTTTAATGCACATTTCAAAATATACAAAATAACGTATACATCACATATGCTCTTCATCTGGACGCACGGCAGTGACACCGCCAAATCGAGAAAGCACAGCCGTAAGCATCATTTTCTGGAAGCAACTTAGGGCACTTTTGACCCCCCCCCCCCCTATCTCTGCGCTGGAGTTTCCCAAAAACCTGCAACTTGGTTTTTCTAGAGTATTTGGCACACAGGACCCAAAATTTAAAATTGCAACTTTCTGCCTTTTCTAGTTCAGACGATATATGAACTCAAACATTCGATATTTTGTCACTCACTCACTCACTCGTTCACGCGTCACCAAAAAGATTAGGTAGATCTCGTAACCCTAGAAACTTGACATTTGGAAAAAAGGTAGTGTTTAGGATACAAAAAAAGGAAAAATTATAAAATCCGGAAAATTCGAAAAAAAAAAAATCGAAAATTCAAAAAAAAAATTTCGAAAGTTCGAAAAAAAAATTCGTCATAGAAATTTAAAATTTGGTGTGAAGGTAGTGTTTAGCATCCAAAAAAAAGAAAACATCAAAATCACAAAAAAATAATCGAAAGCAAAATTGAAAAAATCGAAAAAATTGAAAAAAAAACGAAAATTTGAAGACAATCCGATTTTGTTGCGCTAAAAACTTCAAATTTGGAATAAAGGTAGTATTTAGGATACAGTTAAAGAAATAATTTAACAAATCCTGAAAATTCGAAAAAAAAAATCAAAAATTTGAAAATTTTGAAATTTTGTTTTATTGTTAGCCTTAGAAACTTAAAATTTGGCGTAAAGGTAGTGTTTGGAATTCAGAAAAAGAAAATAAATTAAAAACACAATAAAAATCGAAAATAAAATTTTAAAATCGAAAAAAAATCGAAAAACATCAAAAATTTGAAAATAATTCGATTTTTAGCGCTAGAAGCTTGAAATTTGGAATAAAAGTAGTAGTTAGGATACAAAAATAGAAAAAATTTTAAAAAAATCAAGAAAATTCGAAAAAAAATTGAAAAATTCGAAAGAAATTGAAAAAATGAAAATAATTTGATCTTTTAACCTTAGAAACTTAAAATTCGGCGTAATGGTAGTGTTTGGAATTCAGAATAAAGAAAAATTAAAAACCCAATAAAAAACGAAAATGAAATTTAAAAATCAGAAAAATCGAAAAACATCGAAAATTTGAAAATAATTCGATTTTATAGAACTAGAAACTTGAAATTTGGAATATAGGTAGTACTTAAGATAGAAAAAAAAATTCCAGAAAATTAGAAAAAAAAAATCGAAAATTTGAAAAAAATTGAAGAAAAAATTAAAAAAAAGATTGATTTGATGAAATTTTCCTGAATTTTTAATTTTGTATCTGGAGGCACGGCTGTGTCTCCGCCAAGTCGAGAGAGCACAGCCCTAAGTATCCTTTTCTGGAAGCAACTCACGGCACTTTTGACATCCCCATATCTTTGAGCTGGTGTATCCCAAAAACAGGAAACTTCGTTTATATAGAGTATGTGGCAAATAAGACCAAAATTTAAAATTTCACATTTCTGTCTTTTCTAGTGCAAATGATATATGAACTGGAACTTTCGATTTTTTGTCACTCACTCACTCACTCACGCGTCATCAAAAATATTAGATGGATCTCGTAGGCCTGGAAACTTGAAATTTGGAAAAAGGTAGAGTTTAGGATACAAAGAAAAAAAATTATAAAATCCAGAAAATTCGTAAAAAAGCAGTCGAAAATTCAAAAAATTCAAACAACATTGAAAATTGAAAATAATACGATCTTGTAGTCTTAGAAACTTATAATTTGGTGTAAAAGTAGTGTTTAGAATTCTGAAAAAAAAGAAAAAAAAAGAAAAAAAAAAGCCATTAAAAACACAATAAAAATCAAAAATAAAATAGAAAAATCGAAAAAAATCTAAAATTTGAAAATAATCCGATTTTGTTGCGCTAGAAACTTGGAATTCGGAATAAAGGTAGTATTTAGGATACAAAATAAGAAAAAAATAAAAAATCTGGAAAATTCGAAAATAAAATTCGAAAATTCGAAAAAAGTCGAAAAAATGGAAAAAATTAAAATAATTTGATCTTTTAACCTCAGAAACTTAAAATTCGGCTTAAAGATAGTGTTTAGGATTCGGAATAAGGTAAAATGAAAAACACAATAAAATTCGAAAATAAAATCGAAAAAATCGAACAATAAGGAAAATTTGAAAATAATTCGATTTTATAGCGCTAGAAACTTGAAATTTAGAATAAAGGTAATATTTAGGATGCTATTTAAGGAAAAAATTAAAAAATACTTTAAATTCGAAAAATAAAAATTGCATAATTCGAAAAAAAATGAGAAATTGAAAATAATTCGATCTCGTAGTCTTAGAAACAGAAAATTTGTGTAAAGGGATTCAGAGAAAGAAAAATAAAAATAAAAAACACAACAAAAAACGAAAATCAAATCAAAAAATCGAAAAAAAAAGAAAAAAAAAACGAAAATTTGAAAATAAATCGATTTTTCAGAGCTAAAAACTTGAAATTTGGAATAAAGGTAGTATTTAGGATACAAAAAAAAAAAAAAAAAAAAAAAAAAAAAGTAAAAGAAAAGAAAAAATTAAAAAATCTGGAAAATTCGAAAATTGAAAATTGAAAAAAAAATTATCTTGTAGCTTTAGAAACTAAAAATTCAGCGTAAAGGTAGTGTTATACGGAAAAATTAAAACACAATAAATTCGAAAATAAAATAAAAAAAATCGAAAAAGATCGGAAATTTGAAAATAATTCGATTTTGTAGCACTAGAAACTTGAAATATGGAATAAAGGTAGTATTTAGGATACAAAAATAGAAAAAATTAAAAAAATCTGGAAAATTCGAAAAGAAAATCGAAAAATTGTAAAAAATTTGATCTTGTAGCTTAAGAAACTGAAAATTCAGCGTAAAGGTACTATAGTCATTTAGGATACAGTAGAAGGAAAAATTAAAACACAATAAATTCGAAAATAAAATAAAAAAATCTAAAAAGATCGAAAATTTGAAAATAATTCGATTTTGTAGCGCTAGAAACTAGAAAATTGTAATAAAGGTAGTATTTAGGATACAAAATAAGAAAAAAATTAAAAAATTCGGAAAATTAAAAAGAAATTTCGAAAAAAATCAAAGATTGAAAATAATTCGATCTTGTAGTCTTAGAGACTTAAAATGTACTGTAAAGGTAATATTTACGATTAAAAAAAGAACCTTTTAAAAATTTGTAAAATTCGAAAATAAAATCGAAAAATCGACATATCTGTAAGAAATCGAAAGTTCGAAAACAATTCGATTTTGTAGTTCTAGAAACATGAGTTTTAAGATAATTGTCCTATTAGATAGTACACCGCCCCTAATTGTTTTGTTTTTTCCCCCGGATTATGGTTTTTTTTCTTTTTGTTTACGAATTTCGGTATAGAAAAGTTCCGCTAATAGACCGGCTACGTTATGGGCGGGTTTCTTTATATATATCTTTGTTTTCTTTCACAGGTTATACTCTATTTAATTTGCATATGAAATATGGATTGTTAAATGATGTTAGCACCAAAAAATTTTTCACAGCTCCCCCTCTCCTCCCGACATTACTGGCTGGTTATGGCTTGATAGACCTTTCTAAATAAAATCATGGTGACTCTAAAATTATCTTGACTTATCTTTAATTTGAACCTAAATGATCCTAAGAACACGTATCGAAGAATATTTATATTGACATGAAAACCAGGAAACTTAGAAGTAAAATCGAAAAATCAATAAATTTATAAAAAGTCGAAGGTTTGAAAATAATTAGATTCAGTAGTACTACCAGCTTGACATTTGGCAGAAAGGTACGGTTTATGGTAAAAAAAAAGGTAAGGAAAAAAAGAAAAGTAAAGAAAAAAAAAAGAAAAAAAAACTTCGAAAAATCGAATATAGTTTGATTTATTGAAAATTTCCGGAAATTTTAATTTTAGCTTTCTTTTTATCCTAACAGTACTTTTGTGCTAAATATCAAGTATATAGGCTGCGAGTAATATCTCAGATGGATAGCACTGTTCCTGGAAGCAATTGAGAGTACTTTTGACTCCCCCCTCCCGTAACTTAGTGCTTGCCTAGTTACCTGAAAATTCTTTAAGGTAACTTATTCGAGAATCAGTGGATGATCTCCTAAAAGAGCCCAAAATCAAGAAAAAGAGGATTACTAACAAAAAGAAGTGAAATCTCATCAAAGAGTCACCTGTAAAAAATGCAGCCAAGTCTTGTAACTTATTTACCGTAAAAAGTACCGAGATCGCATAAAGCCAAGTTTAACTATCTTATTAACTCTGAAATTTCCATTCACAAATCGCTCCTAGTATTTACAACTTTAGTTAATTATTATTTAGTGACTTGGAAATTGCGTAGCACGAGATTGTGATGTATATAGTTAGTTTTAATCAAATAATACTATAACATATTAAGGTGTAATAACTTCCCTGTGCGTATATAATTTGCCTTAATTAAATAATCCCATCCCATCGCATAACATAGTAAGGTGTAATAACTTCCCTGTGCTGCGTAATTGCCAAGTCACAAAATAATAATTAACTAAAGATGTAGAGACTAGGAGTGATTTGTGAATGAAAATTTCAGAGTTAATAAGATAGTTAAACTTGGCTTTATGCGATCTCAGTACTTTTTACAGTAAATGAGTTACGGGACTTGGCTGCATTTTTTACAGATGTCTTTTTGATGAGACATAATATACACATATACTCTTCATATCTTCATTTTTTATTTCTCTTTTCAATGTTTCATAACACCTTTTTTCCGTAATACCATAAAAGTATATACCAATAAAACGATAGTTTAATTAATGTAATGCAAACAATTTCAGGAAGGAATGTACATTAGAACAGATATTATAAAGTGAATAAGAGTGAAACATAACGAGAAAATGAGATATTCAAAAATTATCACAATGTCAGTTAATATTTAGTTGGGTAACCCTTACTCTAATTATGGTATTACAATGTCCTCCCATGGAGTAAACCATGTCTTTTAGTTCTGAATCTGTTATGATTTGATGCCAAGATTGAATTATTGCTTTTATTAATTTCATTTTATTGCTTGTTTTCTTTCGTGCAACAGGTTTCATTAGCCGACTCCATAAATTTTCAATTGAGATAAGGCCTGGGCGATACTGGAACCATTCCAATATTAAAAACTAATTATCTTGAAACCCATTTTTGCACACTTTAGCAACATTGAGCTGAATCCTGTTGAAATATAAATACTTCATTATTTTTGAAAATTAAAGCGCGGAAGGCTTTAGTTGGGACTGAAGTATTCATTTATTTATTTTTGGTTATCCTTAAACTCATTAATCACACAAATTCTGCTCTGTCATGTCATATAACTCCATATCATAACTGGATGCTTTACGGTATGCGTAATGCAATTAGGATGTAAATCTTTTCCCATTCTTCTGCTTACTTTTTATGCCATCCCTAACAAATAGGAAAATTTTGGTCTCGTCAGACTAAATAGCACTTTCCCAATGTTTTACTGTCCAACTAATATGATTTTAGCGCAACGTAGTGTTTTCGACCATTTTTGGAGAGACAAAATGGCTTTTTTGTGGAATTCTAGCGTTTAAACCAAATCCTTGAAGTCTGCGCTGAACAGTCTTTGCACTCATCATCACATTATGTTATGTCATTTCATCCTGTATACATCTGAATGATTTTCTTCTATCAGCTATGCACAGTCTCTGAATTACTTTGTCATCACTTGCTGTTGTGCAACTTTTCCTGCCTTTACCAGTTTGGATTTGTCGTAATAGCCTCCTTATAACGCTTAAAAAATTTAGAAATGCCACCTTGGGTTACATTTCCACCAAATTGCCTTCTAATTTATTCATAACTGTAACCTTGTTCACTTAATAGTACTGTTTTACATCGGTTTCTAAATGACCAGTCAACTATTTTTGCCATTTATTTGATTTCCCTATGTTTTACATCCAACTTTAATATTAATCACATAAAGCACTGAGAAATTCCCTCCTCACAACTACAAAACTTGACAACAACAATTGAATCCTGCTGAGACCTCATTGACTCATTGCCAAAGTAATACGACATTTGATTGGCCCTCTAAACGCTCATGCTTATGGGCTTTGTAGCGATCTCATTTAACATGACCAGTTTAAAGCGATTTACTAGATGAAAGTAACTGGCTTGGCCTTTTGCTTGACGCTAACGCTCTCGCCTACTGTTCATGAGATCCCTGGTTCAATTCCCGCCGGTGCCAATTCAATCTCCTCAATTTGTCTATACATTTTGATTAAATACTAATAATTGAACAAAATATTTTTGATTGAATTCTTGATTCAATTCTCTTTCCACTGATAGATACTTATAATGGTGTTACTTAACTGAAAGTGGTTCATGAGCCATCCATCAAACCTCAAAAACACAGCTTTTCAAAAAAGGTTTCCACCATTTTGGCTACTACTGTATATAATATTGGCCTGATGTATATGATGTATAATGTATGCAAAGTCAGTTTAAAATATAATTATCTCATTTAAAAATAATGACATTATGCTGACTTTCACAAAATATTGATGATGATTGGAAAAAAAGATTTAGGAATAACTTGTATGAGTTGAAACCACCCAATTAAAATATATATATTATAAAATTCAAGTACGTTTATGAATTAAAACGAGAAGTTAATACTTTATTTATTTTTAAAAAATTCGTTCACAAATTTATGATAGTTTTAAAATTTTAATATATGCATTTGTCTTCAGTCTTGTATGAGAAATTTGATCTTTTTCAATTATGATATTATTTAAAAATAATTTATTATTCAGTATTTTATTTTAAGATTAAGAATTATTCATCGATCGTAATGTAAAAAATATCACACACACGCACAAAAGAATGTTATATAAAACTAAGTAATACATTTTTTATTGTTGTGTATTTTTTATTTGAACAAGAGATATGTTGCATAATATCGTAATATTGCCTAGCTGACAATATAAAAATCTGCAATAACTTTTCTTGTAGGTAAAAATATTCTTAACCCCTTCGGGACTGGCGGCTTTTACACAAATTTTATTCGGTTGGCACAACTTTTTTTTTTAAGAAGCTACCTTTACTTAAACTATCACAAAAATGCTCTAATTAGAGAAAGCAAATATTACTTTTATTTTTTACTGGTGCCTAAAACAAATTCTGTATGCTCTTTTTGAGGGCGCATATATGCACTCATGGTCCCGAATGGGTTAAGTTATTTTTTACCAGGAAAATTTATCTCAATTTTCTAATAAATTAAAACATGTTTTATGTCTCTTTCAAAGGATTTACATTGGCCATGATCAATGTCCTACCTCAAATTGTAATAAGCCAGTATTTTTTTAAACACAGATCGACTGCTACAGGACTATCATTTTCTGGATGTCCCATATCAGCGATTGTTTTCCCTGTCATTATAGAGATTCTTTTAAAATCATATGGATTACACGGCACATTTTTAATTCTAGCTGGCTTTTTCATGCACACTATACCAGCCGGTATGCTCTTAAAGAAACCTCCGTGGTATAAAGTCACAGACGATCACAAACGTGAAAATTGTGAACATAGCAATAGTGTTAACGAAGATGAAATTACTTGTGCTAGAAAGTTTAGAAAAGCTTCAACAGCACAGAAGAAACGCGATTTTGGAATTCAAGTAGGAAATGATAAGTTATATGATTTTTACAATGATACAAAAACTGTGCGAAATACAGAATGCAAACATCCGCCACAGTTTAAACGTAGTCTTTCACATGGCAGTTTAATCACCCAAGCACATTTAAATAACTTACAACTAACAACCATGTTTCCCAGAGTGTCATCAATAGAATTAAACTGTCGAACATTTAATAGAAATCCTAAAAACATTTATGACGTTGACATAGAATACTTAAAAAGGCAAAATGATTTAGTATATCAAATGTTAACTATGGAAATCCCAAATGTGGAAATTTCCTATAGAGCTATTTTATTGGAAGTTGAGCAGGACGATCTGTGGCATCCAGAACAAAATGAAATTATGCAAGAAATAGAATTCATTTATTGCCACATTGAAAAATCTATGGAAATAGATGACATTTCTATTAAATCTGGAAGGCCAGATGGTCCACATTTGAGAAGGACACTGTTGAATGGAGCATTGGATTTAAACAAGAAAAGTGACAGTCTTAGAGTAGTTAAAAGATATTTAAAAACATATAAAGAGAGGGGACTACAACAACTAGGCAAAATACGCTCAGCTCCAAATATGTCTAATATTTATAATGAAATAGCAAGGAAAGACTACGTGCTGACGAAACTTAAAGAATTATGCAACGGAAATGAGATACGAATTATATCCCAATTGTGCCAGTACAATCCAAAAGATGTTCTAAGAGTTTTATTTCAATTGAGGACACTTTACAATCTTTATAATGATTTGGAATGCTGCGATAAGTGTGAAAGTGAAGTATTTTCAGAATCCGTTGTTGAAACTGGTGATATTAGTTTACACCGTAAAGAATCTATTAATCAAATAGACATTGATGAAGAAGAAAATGTTGAAAATGATGAAGTTGCTGATACTAATACTTTCAAGATTCATATAAAAACTGCTTTAAAATTGCACACAAAACTCATTTTCTTGTTAATATGTTGCACACGAGTAACATTTTTCCTGTGTCAGATTCCCGTGTACACAACACTTGTAGATTTTGGCATGGACAAAGGACTGGAAGTAGAAGACGGTAAATACATTATTGGAGCACTAGCAATTGGGGATTTAGTCGGCCGATCATGCTTTGGATGGATTACTGACAAAGCTTATGCAAGTTTTTCACAGTAAGTCATTTAAATTTTTAATATTATTAATTCTTAATTGCATTTTTAGTGATTTAAATATATTTCCATAAAATAATAAAGAATGTTATATAGAATTTGTGTTACACAATACGTAGCAATGTTTATTATATCCAAGTCGAATTTATTTCCTTTTTTATTTTAATGTTAAAACATTAGATAGGTAGATCACACAAAATCACGTTTTATGTAAATTTACTACTCCCTTAGAAAGACCCCCACGAACAGCACTCTCCCCAGGGCATATATCCCTCGTGTTGATAATCGGCCGTCATAAAATCATCCAACCAACCAGTAACGTTACTATGTTTCACGCCTATATTTCTATATAATTGTAAATTGTAACAAAAATATTCGCATTATCTAATGTCAATGAGTATCAAAAGACGCGATAATAACTTAAGAATTTTGAGTACGGATCCTGATATGAAACTCCCACTTTCGAACTGATTTTCGAAAAAAAATAATCCTCATAAGTCAATTATATCTAACCTCAGTCTTAAGATTTGTCTACCTGTACATTTTTTGAATGAATATAAGCAAGTTTAATTTAGTGATCATTAATTTTATTAATTCTTACTTAATATACAATTATGTTATCGATTGCATCTTTGTTATATTTAGTTTTCACTCCGAGCATTGAAAAACACGTTTTGAAAAGTAAAAATGTTTTTGCATGTTAATTAATAAAATTTTAAAATATAGATAATATTCTTAAAACCTTTGCAGTCTCAATAGAAGAAATTTTCATATATATATATATATATATATATATATATATATATATATATATATATATATATATATATATATATATATGTATCAATATATATGTATCAATATATATAAGATATCGTGAAATATACCAGAAAACTTTAAATAAAAAACTGAACATTTCATAAAGCGTAAAAGTAATTTATGCCCAATTAAATATTTTTTTTCCTTTTAGTTGTAATATACTATAATGGTTAACATCATTTTATACGAATTATGTTAAACGATTTACATATTTCGTACTAAGATTTAAAAAATATAACATAAATTAGAATCCTATACATTATTTCAACTTCTGCAAAACTTTTATTTTCAAACAGAACAATGTGATGTATTCTGAAACGTAGAACATAATGAACAGTCAGACACACACAAAAAAAATAAATAAATAAGTAAATAAATAAACAGCACGTCAAACAATTCAATCACTAAATTGTCCGATGACAGAACGGAAATAGCTTTTCAACTCGAAATTACATCTTCTTCCTATTTATATTTACAGAATACGTGTAAGATCCTCTTCAATCTGATATTGTACTCCTTCTTGCAATTGGCTACGAATACCTAATTTTCACATCATATTTCGATTTTTCGGTAAAATTTACTTAGGGATACCAAACGAAAAGGTATTCGGTCATATAGTTTAGGAATTATGAATGTTTAAAGAGAATGTTTTAGAGGTCCTAATGTTAAATTCTTTTGTAATGGTTTCGAGACAGACTGCAATGCCAGTCACATTTTTAAGCATTATTCAAGAACTACATGGCGCAATGGTCAGTAATTTTGTATTTGTATAAACAATATTCTATAAATTTATTTCTATTTAAAATTGTCTAGTTTACAGTGGATTGTTTTCAAAAAGTTTTCGAAAATAGTTTTCTAAAAAAAGTAGGAATTTTAACTATAAATTCTTTAAAATAAATCCATTTTTAGAATCTTCAAATGCTAATCTGAAATTACAGATCATTGTGCGAAGTACCTTTTGTTAGGGTAAAACAAATACTCGCATTGCAACCTGTTTTGCAACGATTACAAATGAATTTATCATTAATATTTCTAAACATTAAATCTTCATAATTCTTAAACTACTTCACAGAATGACTTTCCGTTTGATATCCATGGTGAAAATGTTCCACAAATATACAAATATAAACTCAGAAATGGGTGTGCGTAGTGAAATTTTCAGATTTCGATATGGAGATGATCCATTAAGCTTATTTTTGTATCATGTATTGAAAAAAGATATCCAGTTGAATGACTATTTACGTATTTTCTGTGACAGTTTTGCGATTGAAATGTATGGGATGTTTTTTGGTCTCTTTTTTCCTAAATTAAATCTTTACTAGATGGAACCCGTCAAAACTTGACGAAAAAAATTACTATGACAATATCAGTAAAATAACTTCTTTATTACATAAGAAGGGGTGCGTATGAAACAGTCTTTCAAATATTTTATTTTAATTTTTTCCCCCAGTGAAATACAGTACTATTTCCGATGCAAACGCCAAACAAACAACTGTGTAATGCAAATCAGTTTGACATTACAGCCATATTCCCCACCGCAAGAAAGAAAATTTCATGGACCTATGAAGTATCATATAAATAGTACGTCCCTGCTTTCACCTAATATTCGGTAAATAAAAGAACATAGTAATTAACGCACACAACCCCCCCCCCCTGTGATAATGCAACTGAATGAACTCCTATGCGCCTGTGCATTGTATCTGCCCAAATGCACCTTCGAAATTCGACGTTAAAAAAAGTTTTCAAATGTTTAAATTAAAAGTTTTAAAATGTTTAAATTAAAAGTTTTAAATTATTTAAGTTAAAAGTTTTAAAATGTTCTTTTTAATCATTTCTCCTTTCAAATCCATATCTTCTAAAACGCTCCATTGTTTTAATCTAATCAATTTTTATTTAAAGATGAAGAAATTTTTTTGTACAATAATAAATCAATCTTGAGATGAGGGATATTTTTAATATTTTTAAATGTAGTTTATTTGTATGGTTTCTTCGGTCCCTTTACATAATCAGCATGATTTTTCCTTTTTCATCGCAGTCGGAGATCTTTTCCCTCTTATACAATTAAATATCCAATGGATCTTTAAAAAGTAATAAAATACAGTTCCTGGCATATTCTCATGCAACATATATATCAACGAATTCAACATATCAATTTTATGTTAATCATAAACTAAAAATAGTTTTTTTTTTTTTTTTGATGGATATTAGTTTAGCGTCAAAATGCTCTATCTTATGGATAATCTGATTTTATGATTTATCAGGTTTATTATTTTTATTATTATTATTATTTCACTTTTCATGATGGTTAGGGAAATCTATTTTCAATTGTGGCAACTTTTCCAGGGGCCATTTTACATTATTAAAGCAAACTGATGGTCATTGTTGAGATATAATTGAAAAATATTTCATGCTTGAAAATTATTTAAAAAGTTGTTAAATTAAGCGGCAATTTTCAAATAAATTTCAATCGAAAGCTATTTTTTTCTAATTGATGATGTAAGAATTAAAATTGTAAAATGTAGTAAAAAATTGAAATTTGTAGTATTTAGAAGTGATGTAAGCGCAATTAAAGCTAAAGCGAAAACGCCGTTTGTTGTCACAACCGTTTGGCACTGTGTTTTGGCTGGCGTCCAAAAGCAGACTACCTTTTTTTGACATCGAAAGAGAAATTCACAGTGAAAGAAATAGGACTTTGCCGCTAATAAAGAACTGTTAAATAAACTTATAACAAACCTACCAAAATAATTCCCATAAAATGTTAGCCTTACATTGTTTATTCTAGCTAAAAATACAATCATTATTTCAAGTTTTTTTTTTTTTTTTTTTTTTTTACCATAACATTAATTTTAATAATTTAAATTTTTCTGCAATCCTTTAATTTCGTGAATTATTTTATTAAAAAATGAAATTTTCTAGCCTATAATTAAAAAAAAGTAATTGGTAACATGTAATCAAAGTGTGCAATCAAGATGAAGCAACCAATAAAGGCTCCAGTTCCAATCTTTAAAATTGAAAATTGAGAAATCAGTTAAAATTACGTAATGTTGAAACAGTCATATTATTTTTTTTTTAGTTTTATCAATGTTAAAATGCATTTCAAGCTAAGCATAACATAATTTTCACCGGCGCAAACTTTTCACACGTACTTTGAATATGTTACTTTTATTCTTAAACACCATATATACAAATAAAAATATATTTTGTATTTAATTGTAATGAAAAATGGCATCAACAAAGTTATAATGCATAATGATAAAATAAACCCAATGGACAATATTCCCGTAACGTCACAATAAATATGTATTTTTATTCGCGTTGAAAACACGTGGACCAAAATTTAACCCAATTCTTACCAAAATTTAACTTGCAACTTAAAAAATTTCCTAATTGCCACGTGCATTCAATATTTAATATTTCTGTTTCATGGGCTCATCCACAGAGTTTCTCGTTACTCTGCCTCGCAACAGTGGACGTTACCCAAATGCCGACTTTATGAGGTCATACGCAGAAGTAAAACTTTAATTTAAAATTACGGCTAATTAATTAAATTTTTGAACTAACGAAAGTACAAATCTGTGTTCAAAAAACTTTCATTTAAAAAAAAGAATGATGTAATTTGAGGCAGTAATTTGTTCTCACGGACTGTCGAAAGAAAGCGCTTAGCGTTTGAAATATATAGATGTAGGCTCGAATCCTTTTAAAGAATGCGTGCTTTTTTTAATTTATCATCGCGACAAATTATTTTTAATATGTCACTTATAAATCAGTTTAAATAAACTCTTAAAACATTCGTTTTCCCTACATGATTATAGTAGTTTCTTATTCCATTAATTATTTTGATGAATATTTCTGTTTACTGAAAGCAATATTTCGTAAAATAAAAGTTTAAAATAATTACTAAATATGTTTTTTTTAAATCAATCATGAGCATTATTCACAGATTAACATGAACTGGGGAAAACTATATGAACTCGTGGTAAGGAATCTCATGTGGCTAATAATTTAATATTTTGTTAGTATATATGACTCTTTGTGCCTTTTGTTTGCATGTGCACTGATAATGCTTTCAAAGATGTCATAAATTATTTATTCGAAAAGAACTAATTCAACGTGATAAAAACCTTTGATGATGAATATATCCTGTACTTTCTGTGCTGTACTTGTGGACAAAAGTTTTCAAAAAATTAAAAAAGAACACATTAATTTTGAAAATAATATTCATTCTACCGCTTAATTAAGCAAGTTCGGTACAATAAAAGACTACTTTCAAATAAAAAAAATGGGGGATTCTATTTTCACACTCAACATAAGAGTGCAATGTGTTAAAGGCTGTAGATTAGGGTGGTCCTTATTTTTGAAGTTTTAAAATTTATTGTTCTCATCCTCTAAATTTGTTCCATTATGTCTAGAAACAATACTTGTAAAATTTAATCACTAAAAAATAATATTTATAGGTAGCTCAAGGAAGCATATGTTTCGTAATTTGGGGTCATTTTGTTGTTTTCTTCTCCTTTTACTTGAGAAAATATATCTAATCCCAGTGTTAATAAAATCATTTAAATGTATTAAAAAGTCACTTATTGCAATATCAAATATCCGTAAAAGCATTTTTAAATGTAATTATTAAGTTAATTATCTAAAGTTAATTTCATTAATGTAACGATAATAAATGTCTGGAATTATTTGGAGAATGAAGACTGTTCAAGAAGAACAAAGGAAGCAAAGAGCATGCATTTTCTTCAAAATTAGATAACTTGTTTAATTTTGCTCATGCCAATGCATTAAATATAATCAAAATAGTTGAAGACAGATATTTCTTGCTAGCACAACGACAAGATGGCAGACGAGACGTGGATCAATGATTAGTGTTGCAGACCTGCCAAGTCTCCGGCTTTTTGGATACCAGTAATTTAGAACAGAAAATTTTGTTTTATTGAATCGGAGCATTTTGCGATTTAAAATAACAACATTTTCTCAAAAAAATTACTGGTGTTCAAAAAACCGGAGACTTGGCAACTCTGGTGTTGATATAAATAAATATCTTGCGGGAGGAATTGATATAAATAAATCTTTTGTGGAAGGAATTAATTGCTTATAAAAAGAAGAATCTTCTGAAGAAAAGAGTAAAAAAAAATTAAATGTTCACAGGAGAAAGAAACAAAAATACCAGTACTCCAATCTTCTACAGATAACTCAAATGAAGATCTAAATGAATGAAAATGAACAATATGATCTTGAAATAAAACTGTTTGCGAGTGCAGCATCATATCCTGGTCCATCCAAAGAGAGGCGAGGGCAAATGGATATTATAACTCCAGATTTAGCAACAGCTGTAGACAGGACAAAATATCAGGCACAGGCAGTATTTGTAGCTTCAGAAACTGCAGAATTTAGGATATGTATTAAAGAATTCAGTCTGGTTGAAAAAGAATTGTTCATGGAATTAAATGTAAATTAAACAACGGCTACAAATAAATGTTCCTCTCATTGTCC
Source organism: Maratus michaelseni (assembly GCA_963931845.1). NCBI lineage: Eukaryota > Metazoa > Arthropoda > Arachnida > Araneae > Salticidae > Maratus > Maratus michaelseni. The sequence continues at coordinate 323,687,036 of OZ007587.1, forward strand.
ATTGAGATGGGAACTTATTAGAATTAACCGGTAAAGAGAAAATAGATAAACTACAAATTATAATTTCCGGCAAATGAGTTTCTCAGATGCTCTCAGTTGCTAAACTTCTTTCTGACACTGTCGAAGCACAAACTCGTGAAATTTATAAAGTTTTGAATGAATGAGATATTGTAAATAAAGTGATTGGAATGAGCTTTGACCCCACATAACCAAATACTGAAAATGATAAATGTGCTTGTGTTGTTTAGAAGAAAAGCTTGGTAAGAAACCTTTTTTTGCCTGCCATCATCATATTACGGAAATTATCATTGGAAAAGTATTTCATAATTCTTTGTGAACTTTGTCATCAAGTCCAGAGGTACCTTTATTTAAATATATCCAAGGGTACTGGGGATTTCTAGATAGAGAAAAATTTGAAACAGGTTTGAAAGATAATATTCAAGTTCTTGAACAAAATGTAAAAGATGAAATTTTTGAGTTTGCCACTTGAAATTAAACATGATCAACACCATGAGTACCTGGACAAAGAGATAATTATCAAGAATTTGCAGAACTTGTTATTATTTTCCTTGGAGGAATACCTGTCAGAGAAATTAGTTTCATGTTTCCCAGGGCAATGCATCATGCAGCTTGGATGACTCAGATGATATAATCTTTGAAGATATTCATCTTTAATGCCCAATTCAAGCTTACCAGAAAGGAAGAAAGAGGTCTTCATGATGTTTATGTTTTTATAGTGAGAGCGTATTTTAAAGCTTGGAGTACTGCTTCAATAACAGAAACCTCACTCAATAACGACTTTCAGTTAATGAATAGTTTATCATAGTATACAAGAATATGTGAAGAAATTGCAAAAGCTGCATCAGAGAAATTTTCAAAGCATCTGTAGTATTTGTTAGATCTTTTTATACCGCCCCTTTTCGATAGCCATGTACCTGTTTCAACACAAAGAAATGTGGTTGAAATCCTTCAAAATGAAAAAGGTACAAAGAATCATGAAAAGAGGATAACTGTTTCCCTTAAATATTTTCATGAGAAACAGTTTGAAGTTTTTATTACTAAAGAATCTTTCAATCTGTTCAAAGAAATGAATATACCTCAATGATTCTTTCAAATAGACACTGGATATTGGAACAATAATTCTGATTATAAGATTGCATTAGAAATGGTGCAATCTATTAAAGTGGTAAATGATCATGCTGAGAAAGGTAGTGCCTTGATCAAAGAATACACCCGAATACTTGCACGAAACGAACCTCAGTTTCAGCTATTGGCGAATGTTGTGGAGGAACACCGGGAAGCTTATCCTTACTGCAGAAAAATGGGCCTAACAAATTAAACTAATTACTAATACTTTCATACTTTAAACTTTTTATATGCTTAATATAGTGCTTTTATGTTATATAAAATATGAAAATAATTTAATATTGCAATACAAATTATCATTTTGGCTTAGTTTTCTTTTGTCTATATCACAATGTTTTTAAGTGTAATCGTCAAACTTCAGCAGTCTTGAGCTACCTCTAAATATATTTCTTTTTCATTCAAACTTTTTCTGCTTTGTTTTTTACTGTATTGGAACAAATTTTGAGGGTGAGACAGAAGAAAATTAAAAAAAAGTTAAAATCGATCATATAAGGACCACCCTACTGTAGATTCTTAAAACAAATATGTCACTGCTATTTAGATATATGTAACATAATTTATTCTTCTTCTTCCTTTGCGTATGACCAAGCATTTTAGAATAACAGGACTATAAGTTAAATAAACAGATGTGTTCTTACATTTCCTGCTGTAGTGTTTTTTAGAGTGTTTATGGCTTATATTTTTCGGAATTTTGATTATCATTTCATTGCTTATTTCTAGGTATATGTCTGTAGGAATGATATTTCAAGGATCTGCATTAATATCTGTTCCTTTAATGTACTCGAAATGGACAATATTAATATCTATTGCTTTATTTGGTTTGTTACAAGGCTCACTGTACGTTAGGCATCCAGTTCTCATTGCAAAATACCTCAAACAACAAGAACAATCTATTGCAATCGGTTGCATGGAATTCTTTGCTGGTATTTTGTTATTATTTTTACCCGTATACATAGGTAAGTATTTTACAAAATGACATAATACCGCATAAGTTTATAAGACATAGAAAGGTTTTAACATTCAAATATTTTTTTTTTACATACCACTATACTATAAATACTTACGAAGTTTTATGTTCAGTAAATATATTCTAATAAAATTAAATTGTATTTACTCAATTCGTTGGTTAGTGGAATACATTTTCCTCCTTCAAAAGAAACTGCAAAAGACATAAAATTCACAAAACTATTTGAGTATATATTTGAAGAAAACAGAACTAAAAACAATAATAGAATTTATCAGAAAGCAATTAAAAAAGCATTTAGATTCCAGTTTCCATCATTGACTCAAAAAAATTTACTGTAAAATTCAAAATGTGAAATTAATATACCAATACATATGTAACACCGGAATACAAATTTCGATAACCTAAGAAAATCATTTAGAATCAGATTTCGCATAGTACTTTAATTTAAGTACCCACTATTTTTGAGAATTAATCTTCGCTTTATTTAATTCCAAATGAGTATTGCAAATTCTGCACGTAAATGGGACGTAGCTATTATTAAATAGTGATACTTCAGTTGAAGGACCGTACGAATCCTGTGTATCATAAGATCGAAAATTAATTGATGAGGCAAATTTAAATGTCTACAAACAAAAGGAAAAAAAAGCATTTCCCTATTTAAGTTTTGAAAATATAAAGTTTGGATTACAGAATATTATTAATCATTAGTGTTTACTGTATTTAGAACGTTTTCGCTGTTTTAACACAATTGTTAGAAAGTTGGTAATATATCTTAAAAAATAAATAACTCTTAAATGTAAGTCGCTCTCAGGTTTAAACGCATTCAAAATATTTTTTGATAGGAAAATATCAATTAAAAGTCTTTAGAGAAAAAATATTATTATTTTTACTTTTTAAAGTTATATTTTGTATAACATGAATTAATTTCAGTTTATTACTTCTATATTTTCAGGATACTTTCGAGATAACATGGGCTCATATGATCCAATGTACTACATAAATGGAGCGATTGTAATATTAATAGGTTTTGCCTGGTTTTTTGAACGTTGTTTGGTGAGCGAACCGGATGAAAATACAAAGAAATAAGAAGTATTGTAATTTTTTATAACAAATATCACATCTTCGTGCCATTACATAATTTCTCTTACACATAAATCTCGACAATCACACATTATGTACATTATTATATTACACATTATGTATAAATGTGTGGAATGTTTGAATTAGATGCCAAATTTTTTATTAAATGTTTTTACGAAAATATTGCCTACTTATTATTTTAAAAATGAAAAAGCGCATTATACACGTTTTTACAGCTATTCTAATCTAAACATACTATTAACAAGTTCAAAATTGTATGTCAAACGTGACAACTGAGGTGCGTTCGTACTATTACTATTTCAGTGAAATGTATTATATTATCTGTTATTATGATATGAAGAATTTCTGTAATGAAATAAGTACATTATAAGTTGGCAACATTTTATCTTCTGTTGACATTTATCGAAAATTCCAATGGGAAACTTAAGCCTAGCTTTGAAAATTTTAGAACTTGACATCCATATTTAGGCTGTTATTCCATTTAATATCTATTTCTCTGGAAACATCTATCCAAAAAAACTGTCGGTAGATTATAGGACTACTATAATTATTAAACAATTTTAGTATACAAATTCAGTTTTAAATTCAGTAATACGGAAATAATATGGCTCCATCATAACTATGACATAACCACCATGGCAACCGAATCATTTCCTATCGTGTGATATCATTGAATTAATTACGTATAATAGGATTTAATAGAATGAAGAATGTGACTATAACTTGGTTATAGTGGTTGAAAAATATCATACACGACATATATGACTATAACTTCATACAAGTCAGATAACTTGGTGATATATCTCGGTCACGTTACGATTAGTGCTCGGAAGTTGTTATAACAAAGAAGTTACCGATTAAAAAAAATCAAATTACTTAAATATTTATTAAATATTTTTATTAATATCTTTTTAAGTTTTGATTCGATTTTCATAAAAGTTTAAATGACTCGACATAATTCTGCAACGATTATACATATTAAATTTCAAACCGTTCGGTTGAGTAGCTTTTGCGCTGTTATATGCGGATGGACGGACGGACTAGGCGACGACTATAGGTGTTACGTATTTATATAATTACGATAGCACCTAAAAAATCACATACAACACGTAGATTTTGCAATAAAATTGTACAACTACAGAAGTATTACATAGAATGAAATAAATATTCTCAAACAATTCTGTAACATGAATGTATACGCGATAATACCTCATTCTTGTGTCTTTTTTAAAAATGATTGTAGAAAGAAATTCTTATTGAGTACTAAATAAAGTCAAACTTACTAAATAGAAATGCCCCATGCATCCTTTTTGGACTACAGTCGCACAGCAGTCATAATAAAAAACAACATCATACACATTTTAAAAATTCACCATATGTTGTTCCCAATTATCAGACGTTTCCTAGTGTAGAGAAAAATGTCACTACATTAACAAGCATACATCAATCATCATCACAACCCGTATTGCTTTCAGAATCATAACTGGTGTCCAGTTTGCATCTTAATAGTTAAAATCTTCTCTTCCATTGAATTGATTTTCAATTCCAGTCACTATGAAACTTTTAAACAATACGCTACTCTGGAATTTCCAGATTCTCAGCCGTTAGTATACTGTATTTGATATGGATGAAAAAGTATTTTGCTCTTTAATGTATGAAAAACAAAATGTGTAGAATACAGTAGAGCATATTATATTGAACAAATACAAATAAAGACAGTCGTTTAATGAAGAAAGATACCAACAATGAAGTTGGAAAGTAAATATATATATATATATATATATATATATATATATATATATGATTATTCTTCAAAATGTCCAGTATATTTAGATTATAAATACGTACATAAAAAGATTTATTTAATATTCCTATTCTTTTTAAAACCTCCCTACAATAATTTGTATATGCATTCTCTTGGTAATAACTGTAGATATTCTATAACAGAACACATTTCTCTGCTTCTGTAAGTGAAGGAAAATTTACAACTTCGTCTTAGTTTTTACCTGGAGGATTTGTATAAAAAGAATACTTACAAAATTAAAATGCACATTTATATAATGCAATTAAAACGCATTATTAAATTTTACCAAATTGCGTTGAATTACATGTGAAGTGAGGGAACAAATAGTTCAAAAATTTAATTTCCATCTATGCTGTCTATTCTTATGAAATACGTCACGGATCACAGTGAAATTTTTGAGATACGGTTAAATGGTACAAGCTACATTTACCAACTTTTACGACTGTTCAAATTAGTTTCCTCCAAGATCAATCCACTTTTGTAGTCGAATTTATCCAACGATTAAATGCCTCGAACAATCCATTTCATGGAATCGTTGAAAAATACTATTTTATAGCCACATCAATCATATCTTCGGAATGCAAACGACGCCCACGCATTTTTTTAAATTAAAAAATAGCCAAAAGTCACATAGTTCAAGAAATTCGACTGTAATCCTTGCTGAATGAGATTAAGCATTGTCATGTTGAAGCATGAGTCCCCTAACATTCACATTTTGAAGAATTTCTGGAAGAGACTTAGTGGTGTACCAGTTAACTATAACTGTCTTCTGTACCTCTAGCTTAATGGCTTTGAGCAGACATGTATTTCGGAAGATGATATACATCACTTTTTTCTTGCTTGTTGTCTTTTCACAATTGTTGGTTTAGTATCATCTTCAAAGACCCATACTTTACTTTCTTGAGGTATTGGCGCATCAAAAGAAGGTATGTACGTCTCATCAACAGTTATAATTTTAGAAATAATCTGGTTGCCCCCATCAGTAAGTAATTTTAGGGTTCCTTTACTAATTCTCACTTGCTCTGCTTTTTGGTGTTCTTTTAAATTATGGGGGAACCAACGACAAACTCATTTTTTCATATGCAGTTCTTCATGAATAATTTTATGTATAACTGCGGATCCAATCTTAAGTTCCTTCTGTATCATTTGGCGGGTACAGCGATTATCATCGATTGACATTTTTCGAACGGCCGACACATCATTTCCTGGGACTACAGCAGACAATGGTCTTTTCTTCATCCAAAAGATAATTTAGACTTCTTCTAAAATCTGTAAACCTTCTTAATGCAGTGGCACAAGATGGATCTTCATTGCCACATGCTAATTGTAGACGTTAAAGAAATTCTTCTTGATTTAGCTCCACTTTAAAATCACAGAACTTCATAGCTAGATAATGCTCTCTCGTTAACTCGATTATCTCTTCTTTCTAAATTTATTCTACGACAGTTGAATTGCAATTATTGCCACAAATTTTTATCTGTGGACATAAAAGTGTTTACATTTACATATCCGACCAATAATGTTTTTTTTTTTTTTTTTTTTTTTTTTTCATATTGTCTGCCCTTGTATCAAATTTTTCAGAGTTATCCTCGTATATATTCAAACTGCATTTTTATATTACGTAGTACCTTTAGCATTAAGTTGTGAATACTTTTTAATGTTATATATACGTACCAACAACCGGTCATTTGATCTTTTACAAATGATACTATTTCTTTTCGAATCAGAAATCTCTTCAAAAAAGGCATAATATAAATCACACTGAAATAATTTAAATAAATTACATATGGTAATTTTAAATAAATTATTGTGTGATTATATGTTTGCGTTTTTTAAACAGTTTTAACATTTATTCTTATTTTTTCTCATTTTTAAGTAATTTATTTACTTAATTTTTTTTATTTTAAAGCTTTTTTATCCAAATTCTTCTATTTTCCGACTTCCTGACAAATTGACAGCTAAACTCCACCTGCTTATCCCATCCTATAATTTTAAAGATCGTTCAATTCAACCAGTCAGTTATACAGACTTTTTCTCTTTTCTTTCCTTATTTCGACATCTGTCTCGCTGAGATGAAGACCTCTTCTCACCATTTAATACTTTTTTTTTTATTATTTAATTGCAGTACATATTTTGTGTACGGCTATACTTTTAATTTTTTCAGGGCTCCTATAGGATGTGATACGTAAATACACATAGAGAGAGAGTGGACTTGCAACGCAACTGGAAATACCGTTGAACCAATACACTGTTTAAATCTTTAACTTTTTTAATTAAACAGCTAAAAAGTTTTAAGTAAATGAACCGGTGTTAAATATTTCAATAAAATTGAATTAAAATTTACGGAATGTTTCGTGCTAAAGTAATACGTTTAGACATCTATCAAAACAAGATGCGGACACAAAAAATTTCCACAATATACTATTAAACAATGAAATTTTATGATTAATTGTTATTGTCAAAAACATTCCACACATTATTTCTAATTGTTTAAACAGAATGTCAAGCTCTACAAATAAAGAAACTGACTGTTGGCATTTTATTAGCAAAAAAAAGAGATCACTTATTCAAGCTGGTTACTTTATAATTGTCCCAGTAAAAAAAAATAATTGGCTGCAAGATTGTTGATATAGATACCATTAACTAATTTAAATAAACTATCATTTAAATTGGAGATATTTTTATGTTATTTACGATATTAAAAATAAAATTAAAAAAATCAATCTTGGAAGGTTTTAATAATATTTAATAATAAACATTTTTTTGATAAAATAAATTTATTTACACAATATGTAAAGCAACATTACTGCATGTTGTTTTGACCTTCCCATTTAATAAAACAAATTAATTTTTGAAAAATTTTAACGCTGTTATTTTTATTCTGAAGTTATTTCTTTGTGGTTTTTAATAAATATTTAAAACAGTTCATATAGTCCTAAAATAAATAGAAAATAAAAATAAATTTTCTTTTATTTAAAGGGAAGGAAATATATTATTCATTATATCTTAAGGATACTTATCCAGATCAAGAATATATTTTTCAAATAAGCTATTTATTTTTGTGAATGAAATATTATAATACTATCTCTGTAAAAGAAAATAATTTAGCTTAAACATTAAGCAGTGATAGCATTTATAATATTTAGACAGAAAGAAGTTTTACCTTCAGATTAAAAAAAATATGGACACAAATAAAAATGACCACATTATATTACCACATAACGAAAACTTATGATTAATTATTCTTGTCCGATGCACGACCGTTGTTCACACATTACTTGTAATATTTTAAACAGAGTATCAATTCTGATAATGACACAAAGAAAGATATTGTTAGGATTTCATTAGTAAGATATTGTTTGGTAAGAGATTTCAAGTTGTTTTCTTTTGAGATTGTTCATTAGTAAGAGATTTGAAGTTGTTTTCTTTTGATTTATCTTTATCATATTGAAATTTGTGTTAAGAAAAATTTGGCTGAAATATCGTTCACATAAATTGAAAGATAAAAATCAACCATTTGAATGATATATTTTAAATTAAAACTATGCCTTTTGTCTTAATTGTCAATCACAGTTTAAAGTAATTAAGCTTAGACGTTTTTATTAATTTTTAATAGTTTTACTTCTCCGATAATGAGAATTTATTAAAGATAACAGTAAAACAAAATTATTCCATATTATTTTTACATTTCCATGTAAAAGCATATACTTTTTTCTTGAAAAGTTTTAACGCTTTTACTCTATTCTAAAACTTAAGTTCTTTTGTCATTTAGATTTGAAAATACAACAAATATTTGCAAGATTTATGAATAATTCTTGAAAAAATAAAGCTTTTTCCCTCACACATCAATTATAATATTTTAAACTAAATGTCAAATATTCTAGGAAGGACGTAAAAAAGGATAAGTAATAAATAGAAACCATATTGATTATTTCTCTTGTATTTTTTTTTTCGTTATTGTGCAATTAGGTCCAATAAAATGATTGTCCTTTAATATAGTGCATAACAAATTAGAAATAAACATAAAAACATGATCATTTGAATTATATATATATATATATATATATTATATATATAGAATTTAACGATAAATTCTCCCATCTTATAAAACATAGAGTTTAAAGCAATTAAACTTGGATGGTTTTAACTATTTTTTTTTATATTTACATTCTTTTATAAAATAGTAATCTATATGGAATTGTAAAACCAAAATCTTTTGTATGATTTTGAAATTCACATTTATAAAGATATATATATATATTTTTTTTGTAAGGCGGTTTTAATTTTTCTATACCTAATTTCAATTTCAATTTTAAAATTTTAAAACAATTTGAATAATTTCAGTGTAAACAGAAAATAATAACTATTTCCCTTACAATTAAAAGATACTTATCTAGTTCAAATGACTATCTTGCATGTAAACTCTTCATTTCTATGAAGGAAATATTTCAATTAAATTTCTATACTACAAAGTAATTTATCATAAATATATAATAGTGATTGAAATTATTTTAGTTAGAGTTAGTAAGTTTTACTACCCGTCTAAACAAGATGTGGTAACAAACAAAATCGACCATATTATTTTATCAGACAAAGAAAAATTATGATTAATTCTTCTTGCCAAATGCAGACACCGTTGTTCACACATTATTTCTAATACTTTAAATACAATGTCAAGTTCTGGAAATGACACAAAGAAAGAGACTGTAAGGATTTCATTAACAATAAAAAGACAGATTTATTCATGCTGGTTTTTTATGTTATTATTATACTATAGTATACTTAGTAGAAAATTACTTTTTCTACACCACTTTTCACATCAATAGGATGAAACATAAAAACAACAGCCATCTGTATAACACATAGAAATATTTAACAGACGCAATTCAAATTATTTAGAATTGGTAGTTTTTATTTATTTTTAATCATCATTGTCTGATACAATGAAGTTATTTACACACAATGTTTAAGATGATTTCTTTGTATACGTTTACATGTCTCTTTCAAATGGAAATAAGGAACTCGTTAAAATTTTAACACTTATCATTCTTTTAAACGTATGATTTTGTGTCATTTATTAAATATTTAAACTATTTAAAATATTAGAGTAACTAGAAATTGGCAATTATATACTCTACATTTAAAAAATAGAAGATATGTTCAAAAGTTTCATTTTATGTATGCTGTATATTGTTAGAAATCAAATATAATTTTCTATGCTAATGTATAATAACTATATTATATTATCTGACAAAGAAAATTTATGATTGAATATTCTTGACAAATGCAGGCTCTGTTGTTCATACATTATTTCTAATATTCCATATGTAATGGAGTGTTTTGGAATAATACAAAAAATAAGATTATTTGTATTTCTTTAATAATAAACAGACGAATAATTTAAGATTATTTTTTATTTCCTTTATTATTGTTCAATTACTTTTGAGAAAATGAACTTGGATGAAACATTTTTGCTATAAATAGGAAGTAACGTAAAACTAATGACCATATACAGGGTGTCCGAAAAGTCTGGAAACGGTCAAATAACTCGAGAAATATACATCGGATTGAAAAACGGCAAAGTGCATGTTCAGTATTTTTGAAAAATCTATTTAGGGATATGAAAATGTCCCATCCCCAACTTTGCCCCCCTCCCCCGGTGGGGGAAAGGGGGGCAACTTTGAAATCTTAAATGATGACCCCCATTTTTTATTGCATATTCGGATTCGACGGGAAAAAAATACGTAACTTTTGTATTGAACATTTTCTTCGAAACATTGTAGATGGCGCTGTAATCGAGTGCAATGCTGTGAGAATCGTTACCATTGCAATGTCTGGAAACGCTCCAATAACTCGATAAAATAGTTGATCACCAGATCATCAATTGATCATCAGATTGAAAAACGGAAAAATATGTGTTTAATATTTTAGAAAAATGGCAACTTTGATATCCCTAAATAGATAAATCAAAACTATTGAACATGCATTTTCCCGTTTTTCAATACGATGTATATTTCTCGAGTTATTCGAGCGTTTCCAGACATTGCAATGGCAACGATTCTCACAGCATTGCACTCGATTACAGCGCCATCTACAATGTTTCGAAGAAAATGTTCAACACAAAAGTTACGTATTTTTTCCCGTAGAATCCGAATCTGCAATAAAAAATGGAGGTCATCATTTAAGATTTCAAAGTTGCCCCCTTCTCCCCCGGGGAGGCAAAGTTGGGGGGGGGCAACTTTCATATCCCTAAATAGATTTTTCAAAAATATTGAACAAGCATTTTGCCGTTTTTCAATCCGATGTATATTTCTCGTGTTATTTGACCGTTTCCAGACTTTTCGGACACCCTGTATATGTAAATATACGATATAAGTCCCACTTTAACAAACATATATTGAAGTTATTAAGCTTGGATGGTTTAATTTTTTTTAATAATTATAATTCTCTCATAACATGAAATTTTCTTCTCTTATAATATGAAATTATTTGCACTCAATAATCAAGTATTATTCTTTCACATGTTATTTATTCATCCCTTTAAAAGTGAAAAAGTTTTAATCATATTGGGATTAATTATTTCTTGCGTTATCTTTTAAATATTTAAATTATTTGAAATAATTAAATATATAGAAAAATTCTTCTAATATTGGAACATAAATTCATCTTGTGTACTAATTAAAAACATGAAAACATTTAAAATGAATCACAATTTATTTATTACTAAAATCGGTGCAAAATGAAATAAAGTTTCTATAACATTAGAACCATTCTAAGATGTTAAAACTTTCGTCGGAGTCCCGAGTCCTTTCGACCAGAACCTGGCGATCATCAAAAAGCGAAAATGAGAACAAATTCTGTAACCTCCGGATTGTACGCTGGTTAAATAAGAGAAGGCGAAACCACATATGAAGAGGGGGGGGAAGGGGGATGGATGAGTCTATTGAGCGAAGTGGGTTATAATAATACCACCATTAATAACCCAAATCGCTCAATAGACTCATACATCCCCCTTCCCCTCCTTCTTCATATGTGGTTTTGCCTTCTGTTATTTAATCAGTGTACATTCCGGAGGTTACAGAATTTTTTCTCCTTTTTGCTCTTTGATAATGCCCAGGTTCAGGTCGAAAGCGCTCGGGAGTCCGATGAAGGTTTAAACATCTAATGGTTTTAATGTTTTAGAACCTTTATTTCATTTTACACCTATTTTAGTAATAAATAAATTTTGATTTATTTTAAATGTTTCCATATTTTTAATTATTTGAATTAATTTCACTGTAATAAAATATATAATAATTTTCTTTAATTGTAAACTAGCTGACCAACCCAACGTTGCACGGAACAGTGATACTAACCTTAAAGTAGCCTAAAGTTTGTATGACTTTATATCTCTTGTAAGACTTTATATTTTTAAATGCAAAAATTCGCCAAAAAATAGTGATATTTAATCCTGACAATTTTTGCTAAAAAACATGGATTTTTTGATAAATTTTTAATTAATACCTCGGCTAATTATCGAAAAATTAAAATTATTTGTCCCAGGTGCATCAGAACCTGCCTTGGACTATTCAACCAAACTTTTAGCCTTATTGTTGCAGTAGATTTCGCTATCCATCGCAGACAGGATGAAACGCTAAGAGCGAACCTATTAGTATAGATGACACATATCTTGTTCAAAATTGTCTTTTTCACGTATATTCAAAATTGTTAAGAATGAAATATTTCAGTGTTATTTATATAACAGAAAATAAGTAAATCTTAAGCATTACGTAGCTAGGGCATTTATAATATATAAATAACAATGCCTTTTGACATCCGCCTAAGCAAGATGCTGGTACAAATAAAACAAGGGTAAACATATGAGTAATTACTCTTGCCATATGCATGCTATGTTACAAATATATTATTCCTAATATTTTAAACAGGATGTCAAGTTCTGGATGCGACGCAAAGAAAGAGAGTATTGAGATTTCATTAGTAATTAATTGAAGATTTATTCAAGGTGTTTTCTTCTTTATTGATTTGTTATTGTGCTATTAGTTTTAAGAAAATGAATTTGGTCCTATTATTTGAAAAATAAGCATTCGGAATTAAATGCTATATTTTAAATCTTAACAAACTTTATTTTAAGAAATTAAGATTGGAACTTTTTATTTGCTTACGTTAATTCTTTAATGAATTGAGTAATTTATACATAATTCATAAAAGAAACAATTTTCTATGAATTTGACATTTCAATTTATAAAGAAATAAGTAATTTTTGAGAAGCTTTAACGTTGTTGCTCTTCTTCTAAACTTTTGGTTTGTGTTATTTAATAACATAATTAATTTATTCAAAATAAATTTCAAATAATTTCAGAGTAGATAGAAAATTAAAACAATTTTTCCTTATAATTAAAAATACTTATTTATTTCATAAACAATTATTTTCAAACATACTATCTATTGTTAAGAATGAAATGTTTCAATTATTTTTATATACAATTAAATAATTTAGCTCAAACATTAAAAAACGATAGAATTTATAACATTTAGGGAACAATAATTTTGGCCACATGTCTGAACAGGATGCGGACAGAAATAAAAATTGCCACATTATATTATTAGACAAGGAAAACTTATGATTAATTATCCCTGTCAGAAACAAATTCTATTGTTCACACATTGTTTCTAATAGTTTAAATGGAAAGTCAAGTTCTGAGAATAGCACACACAAAAAAAGATTGTTAGGATTTCATTAATAAGAAATAGATGACTTATTCAAGCTGTTTTGTATTTCTGTTATTGTGCATTATAATTCTTTTGAAGAAAATAAAATTCACACTGTCATTATTTATATAAATGGGAAGAAACATTAACAAGAAAACTGCCAGTTGCAAAATAAAACATTTTTAGAAATAAACGATGCATTTTCCATTAAACAACATAATTAAATATAATTAATTTTGAAATATTATATTAATTTTCAATAGTTATAATTCTCTGATGACATCAAGTTATTTAGACACATTGTTGAAAAAACTATATTCCACATGACTTCAGTATTTTTATTTACATGAAAATAAGTAATTTTTGATAGAAAAGAGTTATTTTTTTATTAATAAAATAGTTTAAGTATATTTCTATACTACAAAATGACTTATCTTAAGCCCTCAGTTATCACAGTTACAGCAAAAAGTTTTTTTGCTCTCCCAAACACAATGCTGTCACAAATGCAAATAAGCACATTAAATTACCACACAAAGAAAAGTTATGGCTTTTTAGGTGCGTTCGTAATTATATAAATAGATAGCACCTATAGTCGTCGTTTGTTCCGCCCGTCCGTCGTTCGTCTGTCCGCATATAACAGCTCAAAAACTACCCAACCGAATGGTTTGAAATTTAATATATACAGAGTGTCTTTTTTTTAAGTAACCCATAACTTTTAACAGACATACCTCTTGAGTCGTTTCAGATAGAATTACAAACAGTTTTTTTTTTAATGAAAAGAACTTGGAAAAGGAATTTAATAGATAACATTTTCAAAGTGAGAACCTTCAGAGGTGATACAATAGCACAACTTACAAAGAAGGTCTCCATAAGCGCATACTCAGAAAATTTTGAAAAAATTACAGAATGTTCTTATTATGAGGATATATACGTCTATAAAAAAAAAATTTGCTGAACCTCGATATAACGTCCATAAAAATTTATGAAAATTTCGTTTATTTGGCGATTGATCACGGAATGAAATAAAAAAAAAATACGCTTTTATGACAAATACTCTTTAAGGAAAAACTTTTTCATGCTGAACTTGTTTATGTAAATTTAACTTCCATAATAAATAAATTTTTATAACTACAATTTTGTGTACACATTTATATGCATTTATAATGAAATTTAACGATTGTATTTAACGACTTAAAACACAATTTAAGGCGGTATTCAAAAAAAATATTTTTCCACGCTCAACAACTCAAAATTTTGAGACACATTCCCAGACTCATTTTTAAAAGTAACAACAGGAAACTTGGCGGCGTGATTTATAAAGACATTTATAAGGGCCCCATGTTTTTATTTTTCGTTCAATTAATTAGAAATTGATTTACAGACAATTATTTAAAAAAAGTACGATCATTTTTGTTGTTTCAAGCGCTATCGCGTTGGGAAATTCGGTTCAAAATGTCCACTTTGACAGCGTTTTTTGAAATATATTCTGCCTTTATGAAAAAATCGAAACAGTGGGGACATTATAAAGTTTCTGAATAAGAGAACCTGCCAATTGGATGCATTTTAGAGCAAAAATGAATTTACAAATGTGTCTCAAAATAAGCAGTTTGGATTTGAATACACCCTTAAATTGATTAAAATTGTATCAATCTCAAAAATAAGCCCGATTCTGAACAGTGTCAATTCAAGAAAAATGTGTTGTTGCTATGGAAACAACGACTTCTTTGGTATAGAAATGTATAACGAATCCGTTCGTCATCGGGCTTTTCCTTTTAAACTACATTTAAAAATTACTTGTATAACCGGTGAAGCCATTTATATTAGAAAAAATCGTGGAATGGAGTGTCAAACAATAAAAAATTTCATTCAATCGGTAATAAATAGAGAAAAAAACGTGAGTGATTTATTTAATCTGATTTAAAGAATATTTTTAATTAATATTACTGCAAACGTACAGAGAGTTATAAATGTTTAACGCAAAATGCGAACGATTCTGAACAAGAGGGTATGGTATCATGAGCCCTATAATTAACCCATTCGTATATATATTTTTTCAGCTAATAACAATTTTCTGCTTTTAAATTTTACAAAAATGTCATAGGTCTCATAACAAGAATTTCTTCAAACTCTTCATTTACTTTAATATGCCTTTCAGACTCATGTATTTTTAAAATGTCGATTGTCAATTAAAAGTGAAAATACACATTTGCAACTTAAAAAACAACAAAAAAACAGATGTAATAATTCAATAATACACATAACTTAAATGTCAGCTTTGCTATAACATAAAATAGATATTTGCAGCTTCCAAAACACAGAACATATTTTTTCAGTGGTAATATTAAATAACTGTAACATCAAGCAGCTTGTATATATTATACAAAAAACAATAAACTATTTCATAGTTTAAGTTTAAATTCATTAAGTATTACGCTTTTGAATAATCATTTTACAAGCAATTTCAAAATACAACCATTAAAATCGTTTGCATTTGGCCAGGGAAAATGTTGCTAGCCAAATCGCGTCTTTTTGCGCCAAATACTCGAAAGTATTTTATTTTTTTGCATATTTTCTACTGGGATTACACAGCTAAATTTCACTGTTCCTTTATTACATACATGAGTAGCTTTATTAGCATTTTTTTCAAAATTTTTTGAGTATGCGCTTTAAGGAGACCTTCCTTATTAGTCACAAAGTTGTCAGTAATAAAATGGAACATTTCTTTTTTATGCTTGAAAATGAGTCAGATATGGCACTTTTGAGGCTAAAAAGGTCTGTCGGCTTCTTCTTCTAAACCAAATATTTCATAAGAGAAAAAAATAGAAATCACATGGTTTCAAATCTGGTGAATAAGGTGGTCAATGCAATGCACCAGAATAACGATTTGGATATTGATAGGCGATAACTCGGGTTCCAAACTCACTGTTATTGGTGTCACCACATTTTCACCAAATAAATACCAATTTTTAACAATAAAAATGCGATCTTCAGTTGAAAATGACGCATAGAGATACAATTTCAAAATTGCGTGAAACTGACACTAAACAAATTCCCTTTATGCCCTTTCTCACTGCACGCATTCGTGCCGCCATCTTGTGAGGCTGTGAGAAATTATTTCAATTTAAAGTTGTAGGTTATTTAAAAGTCACCCTGTATATAATCGTAGAATTTTATCGAGTCATTTTCAATTTTATGAATATCGAATCAGAACTTAAAAAGATTTTAATAAAACTTTTTCTTCATTCTATTAAATCCTATCATATGTAATCTGTATAATAATAAGAACGCAAATCATGTGACTGAATAAAGCAAATACGGACTGACCATTTCTTTTTTCATATGCCAGGAGGCCCTTTTTATTCAATTTTTTTTAAAAATAAAACTGCATAAAAGTTGCATTTTTAGAAAGATCATTCAAAAAAATTGTTTGTTTGAGCGATGACTTACATTCAAATATATATAAGTTCTGAGAAAACTTCACTTGAAATTAGTTTGAAAGCCGGATATATGAATGCATTAAAGAAAATAAACACAAGAGATTCGTTCATTATGAGTCATAAAAATATTAAACTACGGAGGTAATCATTCGCAAAACAAGATCTCCATGGTGAATTTTGAAGCGCTGTCTGGTGTCGAGAGAAAAAACTCGCATCTGTAAAAGTTGGCATATGTAATAAGAAAAAAAAAAAGGTATGTTCATTTCACTCATAGCGGACGCTATAATCCATTTCACTGGAATAATAAGGATGATTTGTTTACATTGTAAAGGGTCATTCCATGCAAAATGAGCAAAAATTAAAAAAAAAGTTGTGGCCACATAGTAACCGATATTAATAAAATTTGGTACACAGATTCAATTCATATTTAAATACAGCTATTCAAAATATCTTGAAAAAAAAATATTTTGGAAGTTCTGGACATTTAAAAAACTTGTGACATAGAATGGCTTGTATGGAATCGTTCAAAGTTGCAAGTTTAAAGTTCCGTATCTTGAAAATTATTTAACATAAATCAAATTGTTTCATAATATTGTAACCCATGGACAGTTATTATCATATTTATTTAGTACTAATAATTTCGTAACACCATAGTTAACCTTAAATTGGTTGTAAAAATTGAAAAATTGAAAATTTTGAGAAAATTAAAAGCGTTAAAAAAATCGAAGAAATTTAAAAACATATGTGAAATTGATGTACGATGTAATGTTACATATGAAAACCAAATTTCTCAAATTTGGAAGTTGCCATTTATTTTTTTCATCTTCAAAATAGCTTAGAAACTTTAAAAAAAATTACAAAATCACAAATTTTCCTCTTATGTATACTTAAAAAATCAAATGAAGGAAAAACCTGGCATTAACAATATTGCAGAAGCATAAAGTTAAAAAAAAACCCATGATATGCTGAAAAAAATTAAGATTGCCTTTTGATTCCTTACATAAGAGAAATGAGTTCAAAAAGGTAATATTTGTTATGTGCTTTGGTCTATTTCACTTCAAATTTGTGCGCCTTTCCATGCGTTTCTGCTATCTTGCAAAAAAAATGTAGTGCTGCCATCTATCCGGAGCTTTGGTTACTATATAATTGTTTGCCCCGTTTAAATCAATAATTTATTCTACTCTAATTTAAAATATTGTTCAGGAAAAATAAACTGAAGGCAAGAATGGAAGTTTCTATATTTAAAATATACACTTTTATCTATAACGTCAAATGATTTAAAAATTTTAAGATGTTTCCTTCGTATTCAAACAAGTAATATAAATATTGAATTTTTTTCCGCAAAATTTTTCATTATTTATTTTTTTCTCATTAAGGAATAAAAAGGCAAGAATGAAAGTTTCTATATTTAAAATATATACTTTTATCTATAACGTCAAACAATTTTAAAATTTTAAGACATTTCTTTCATGTTTAAACGAGTAATAGAAGTATTGCATTTTTCTCTCAAAATTTTTCAATATTTATTTTTTTCTCATTATGGAATAAAAGGACAATTACTAAATCACTCCAATCTGTTACTTATTATTCATTCTTAATTATAAATAATTTTTTATATAATCTTTCCACTCCTACGGCTAATAATGAAAATTGAAATTTCAAGCATGTAGACACAACCTCGATATTATATCAACTTTTAATGTAAGTTTTAATACTTAAATAAACAATCCTGAAATCTGTTATTTTACATTTACTCATAAATAAATATGATCTACTTATATGCTGATTTTCATTAAAATCTATGACATGTCAGCCACAGCTGATTTGCTCATTTTGCATGGAATTGCTAACCTTAAAACTAGTTATGATACTATAAAGCACGCGACTACTTTCGTGTTAAAATCTGTCTGTCGTTGGAATTCACAGGTGGCTTCAGCTACTGCTGGGAGGGGTATTATGATCTACCGACTTGGTTTCCTTGTCTGAGCAGTCGCTCTTAGGCAATCAAATCAAATCAAACTACTGACCTGAGCATATGGAACGCTGGACGATCAAATTAACACAAGTTGATGTCATATAAGATCTAATTTTTTTTTAATTAAATTAGTTTCCCAGTTTTGTAATTTTTAAGGACATCTCTGTAATGATTGAAACTAAATTACTCCGCTTTTGTTCCGAAAATGGGAAAGGATAGCGATTATTGTTTTTTTTTATACGTCATTTTAAAATTGAAATAAAAATATGAAATTATCTTTTACTTGAATAGATGATGTAAATAATATTGTGATTAAATTACGTATTCGAAGAAATAAAAACTTAATTTTAGCATGTTTAAGCTTCAGGAATCAGTTTATTTTAGAAAGCAAAAAATCGTCTGTCGACAAATTAAAAGCAAACATTTCATGGTAGAATATTTCAGTTTTATAAACAACCAAGTAGGTTAAACAAAAACAATGTTAAGCCCCTCGTATTTAAAATAGATCGTTATTGATCTCTATTTACTCAAAATGTAATTTAATAAGAAACACGGATTTTCTACAAATTATTTTATAAAGATGGATATTAACACTTTTCACAAGGAAAAAAAACAGTGGAATGGTTGTGCGCGAAAAATGCCATTTTTTAACATTTATTTAATACATAAATCTCAAATATTTTTGCATAAAATCGTCCTACTGGCATAATTTTTAATTTTCGAAAAATTTTGTTTTTGTGAAGAAGAGGAAAAATGATAATCAGATATTTGTTGATGCCATTTTCTTAAAATTTAACAGAAAAAAATGTTAAAATAATAATTTTAACCACATTCAACTAAATAAAAAAAAATACTTATAAAATTTTTATCAAAAATAGCGTTTAACGCTTTTGCGCCCTAGAATACGAAAGAAAGAAAAAGTTAAATACAAAACTGAAGTATTATTTTATACATAAGGAAAATTGACATCATTTTCGTTCTACAATCTCCGAATTAAAGGTTAAATTTTTGAAGTTTCATGCTTTTAAAATCATGTAATTTGCAAAATGTAACTTTCGTTAAAAAAATTTATTTCCTCCATGTTCTCATAAATTTAATCAAATTATTATTTTTTTTTGTTTAATTTCACCGAATGTATTATTATTAAAATCTGACTGTTTGAATTTATTTTACAACTCCTCCTCCAACAACTTCGAACTTTGGGTGATGAAATAAACACCAGTTATTCGCACAGATCCGAGAATGTCGTAAAAACTATCATAATACTAAAATTTTAGTCAGTTTTCGAGATTTTTTTTTGTTCTCTTTAGCGCCTTTATATAAAAGTAACAAGTAAGTTTTGTTGATAAAATAGGAAAAGGGGATATAAACCATATTATTATGAATTTATTGATACTATTTTCTCATTTAAATTAAAAAATAAATTATTTTCATTTTGAACAGATGGCGAAAAAATTCTTATTTAAAATAAATTTTTCAAGATAATAAACCCATAAAAAGGAATTGATTAAAACAACAAAACATGTTTTGTTGAGTACCTTTTGGTTGTTTCAAGCAAAATGTTTGTTTGAAGTAAAAAGTTGGTTTTGTTGCATTGACAAAAAAATATTGTTAACACTCTTACAAAATTTTAATTGGGACGGACCAAGGTAATTTTAAAATTCCCACTGTCCCATTTATTACTTTCTTCTATCTTTACAAGAAGAAAGTATTGGAATGAGGAAAAATTACGGCTTCCGGTTTTCGACGGATTTTAGAAGGTCCTGAACACGATTTGACTGTTTTTAGAAAATGACTGTCTATGACTCTGTCTGTCTGTATGTGACAAAAATTTTGAGGGCGATCTATTTCAAGAACAAATGCACGGAATTTAATAGAACTTTATATTCAGTTACTTCCTGATATAAATTGGTGCTGATTAGTTTTTGGCATAAATCGCGCAAAAGGTGGCGCTGCTATGTTGCAAATAGCTTCGCTATTTCTCAAGAATTAATGCACTGATTTACATCAAAATACAGATTGAGTTAGACCTTGACATAAATAGAAGCTGATTACGTTTTGGTGTAAATAGCCCAACAGATGGCGCTGCTATGTTATTTTCACTATACCTAATATATATTTCACTATAACTAAATCTCAAGAACTAATGCACGGATTAATTTTTAAATCATTTTCCGCAGTGATTTACGCCTGTAATTCCTAAATAATAACCAGTGAATTTTTATCCTGCTTTTTTTCACGCGTAAATCGACAGAGTGAAAAATGTCCCAAGCCGGGAATTGTACCCGGGTCCTCAGAATAGCGCTCTGAGGCACAAGCATACGGCAACACAGTTAATTTTTAATTACTTTTCTGAAGTGAATTACGCCCATAATCCTTGAATAATAACAAGTGAATTTTTATCCTGCTTTTTACAAGCGTAATTCACTGCTGAAAATGAATTAAAAATTAACTATATGTTGCCGTATTCTGGGCATTGTATTTTCGTCTTTTTTTTCCGCAGAAATTTGCATGCTCATGCAGGGCCTGTTTATCGAATAGTCCCGGGAATCCCGTGCTTACCCAACGAATTACAAAAGTGCCCCCAAATTTACTTTAAAAAAATCAGTCAGGGTAGAAAATGCATTTTTTCCTTACGAAATTTTTATCTAAGAAGCTCGCTCTTTCTAAATTGTTGTTTACTCGAAATTTTGATGGTAAAATTTCAAATTGTTGCAGCATATCAAAAATGGATTTAGTAAATAAGAAAACAATTGGTAGAGGGGGCCCCAGAGTAACGTCGGGCTTCTCCTACTTTTATGTCTTAAGCGGGCTCAGTGCTCATGATGACATTTCCACCTTGTGCAGCGGTTGCAGCCGGTCCGACATATATAAGATGATAAATTTCGAGTTTGTGTATCGTTCCTTCTAGCTTAGTGGTTAGAGTCTCAGATCGTTATCCTGAGGACCCGGTTTCGATTCCCAGCTTGGGACATTGTTCAATCTGTAGGTTTACGCTTGTAAAGAAGCAGATTACAAATTCACTTGTTATTGCTCAAGGAATGCAGGCGTAATTCACTGCTGAAAATGAATTAAAAATTACCTAAAAATAGTTAAGTTTAGATTGGTTCTATTACAAAAAATAATTTTAAAGTAAATATTATAATTGTTTATGTAACAAAAACCTTTTGTTGTTAAAACAAAGAAAATTCTTAAAATTGCACAAAACAATTGTTCTTGAAACAAAAGTATTTGTTCCTGAAACTGAAAAGAACTCTTCAAGTAACAGATAATTATATTTATTTTGAGAAAACTTTCAACAAAAGAATTTTGTTAATTAAAGTAAAATTGAAACATTTTTACTTGAATTAACAGAACATTTTTTTGCTGACGATACAAAATTTTTTGTTGGTATTACAAAAAAAAATCAACAATATTTTTCTTGTTGATTCAAACAATTTTTCCATTGACCCATATCTAAACGGAAAGTTTTGTTGGGATAACCAAATTTTTGTTGATTCAACAAAACTTTTCGCTGGGTGGAAGAAGAAACAAAATCACATTTTTACATATTCAAGTTTCATAAATAAATTTATTCTGCAAAAGCAAAAATCGTCTGTCGAAATAGTGACATACACATCGTAGATTCTTTCATCTTTACTTTCTAGCAATGAAAAAATTACAGATGTATGCATTTAGTTCGACAATTATTTACTCTTTTCACAAGAATGAAATTTTAAGAAACATTACATAGTCTAAGACACCCGATGGTAATATGGCGAGTGCAGTTAATATGGCCAGCCCCTAATAATGTTATTCGTTTGAGGAAAATACAAAGAATGGCACTTGAATCCAATCGCGGTGAGTCAGAAGAGTTGCTTTAGTTCTGCTGTGGCGACATTTCTGGACCATGTATATGAGAAAGCAGCAATTATTATTTTGCTGTTAGTGCACTGACTTGCTTTAAATTTGTATTTGGTAAGTTTGTTATTATCTTTATCCCTGCAAACTGCTTATAATTATTTGTATACACGATATTTTAGCTCTTTATAACTGTATAAATTAATTTCAATATCGGTGTGCTGTGAAATAATTACAAACACTTTTGTAAAAGTTATTTTTGTTACAATATGTCCAGGCGGATGGAAAAATCTGCAGATATGAGATTATGTGTTTTTTGTCGCTCGAGGAATATGTCGGACTTAATAGTAAATATACAATGTTTTTAATTTTTCCTACACGTTCAGTTAACGTGCAGTTTTACGTACAATTCTTAAAATGGATTTTTTTCTACATATTCTCCATGATGTATTTTATTTTAAGTAAACATTTTTTTTCAAAAATAAATTCGGTTTTGTAATAATTGTAGTGTTTTATATTAATTGTTGTAATAATTGTTATTTTTTAATAATTGTTGTTAAATATAAACACTTTCATTTTATTTCTCCTATTACCATATTATATACATATGACCATATTACCTTCAACAACTCGTATTTTTATAAACAAACTGCTACAAGTACAAATTTTGACCATTTTAAATTTACATTTTTTTTCCAGCAATAAAAAGGGTCGGATTTTTTATTAAATTTTTATTATTTCTCTAAAATAGTTACTGCTATCGTTTAAATATTGCTAACTTATCGTTAAGCTGAGCATAATGCTCGGCAGGTAGAGGCCTGGTCTGCGGTTTAATAATTATAATAACTTTAGGGTGGTTGCAGTTACCTTACCATTTCCAATTAATTACTTTGGAAAGATAGCGGTTAACATATTTCAAACGAGAAATAACATTTTGCATAAAAAATCATGAAATCTGCAGAATGCAATTTTTGAAATTCTTTTTAACCTACATTTTAAATATGATTTCTTACTTGAAATTTAGTATTTAATAAAAATAATATTGTATATATATTTCTAAATGTACAATAACATTGGATTTCTTTCCTCTGAAG
This sequence comes from Maratus michaelseni, assembly GCA_963931845.1. Lineage (NCBI taxonomy): Eukaryota > Metazoa > Arthropoda > Arachnida > Araneae > Salticidae > Maratus > Maratus michaelseni. The sequence continues at coordinate 323,711,109 of OZ007587.1, forward strand.
ATATCCAAAGATCTCATGCCATTGAATTGCAACATATCAGGTTACCACAAAGCTAGTGTCTAATATTTTAAACGGAATATTCATTTCTGGGAATGGCAAAAAGAAAAACAGTGGTAGGATCTCATTAGGATTAAATGACGTATTCATGCTGTTTCCTTTTGTATATTCTTTATTATTGTGCAATGTTTTTAAGGAAATGAATTTGAGCGCAACATTGCTCATATAAAAAAGCAACAGACATTGCAAGATAAAGTATTTTAATAAGACATATTTAAAATTGATCGATATATTTCCCTTCTTTACAAATATAATTTATAACAACTAAGCTTGAAAGTTTTTATTAATTTTTAATATATAAAAACTTTTAATAGAATTTGTTGTTTTACACACAATGTTAACATAAAATCACATCACATGATTTTGCCATGTTCATTTAAAAAGAAATAAATTAGTTTAGAAAAGTTTAAATACTATTACACTTCTTCTAACTTCGGATTTCTGTATTATTTATTGAATAATCGAAATAACTCTACTACTTTCAGAGTAATTAGGAAATTTGAGTGATTTTCTTTAAAATGAAATATGAAAGATTTTTTTTAATATAAACTGGAATTTATGTGAAAATAAATTGAAAGCGTATAGACAAAAATAATTATATGCATATAGAAAATAAGTTATAATTTTGAAAAGAGAATAACACTTTATATTAACTTTAATTTTTAACTTTTTTTGTTGTAAGTTTTATTTTTTATTCGTATTCGCAATGATTTTTATTTTGGTTTATATTATACTTATACAATATTATTTGTTCAATAATAACAATAAAACAATATAAGCATTAAAAAATGGTCGTTTTTAATGTGCTATAAACGTTTTTTTTTTTCATTTTTGAAAAATAATCGTATTTTATGACTTTGATTTAATATCGAGGAAAGATAGAAAAATATGTAGATTTTCGGATAAAACATATATTTTGAACATTCAGAAATCATATTTGTAATATTTCCCATTGAAAAATTGCATTTATGATTCGTTTTTCCTCGATGTTGCATGGTGTGTTACGTTTCACGGTACACAAAATTTTTTGGGCGAGGAGACCACCAGAAGTTCGGATCACCGATTTGCGTAGCACATTTCCAGTTAGTAGAAGACCAAATGTAGAAAATACTTGAATATCTCTAGCCACCAAATTTAAAAAAAGAAGAAAAATGAAACATGAATTTAAAAATCAGGAACATTCTGTTTCACCTACTTAAAATATTTTGATGCATTAGGGAAATAATCTTCATGGCAGAGTATTTAGAGCAGTCAGATTGAGACATGTCGGTACGAGATCAGACCCGACATTTCCCTTCAGTTCAAATTTTTATTTTCTATTTACTTATTTAATAATCTTTCATCATTTGCATTATATTTTTCATGATAACTAGATTACAAATCCATTACAGATATTCCTTTAAAAATATATTTTGTTATAATTATATTTGCTACATTTTAATGGCGTTAATTTTCCATCCCATGACTTATAAAAAATTTATTTAAGCTTAATATTTAGAAAGTCTTAAAAAATCTTTCCTTTAGCAGAAATTTTAAACATTTGTTACTGCAGACATTTTGACAAAGAAAAATGAAGTAAAATCGTACTTGGAGCAGTTACTGTTTTTTTTTTTACTTGTTCCATATCAATTTAAATTTTATTGAGTTACTTCCTTAAATTACCTGTGAATCGAAAAGGAAATTTCACAATTCCTAAATTTATTATGTTTATAACAGAAGAAGACACCGACAATTACTTTGGGGATATGAAGGAATTTTGTGAGAAATCGAATTTCTCTGAAACTCTATATTCTTGTTTTTATAAAAGAATCTGATGAAATTTGGCATTTATTGGCTTTCTAAAAGAAGCAGATACATATCCTTTCTTATTATTAACTGTTAAAGATAAATGAAACCTTGTTTCAAATGTGGATCAAAAGTAAGTTTTTTTTTTCCAGAATTTAGAATTCTGCTTTTCAATTTAAATTATAATTTCTCAAAATAATCGCAATTATTCATTTTCAAAACGTTCTTCTCATTTCATCTTTTATAATAATACTATCATAATTTATTGAAAATCTCGTTTTAATATATTAATCAGAAAGTTTGAGTTTTGGAACCAATTTTAGAGTCGATGATTTTGATAAGTAAGTAGACTATGCAGTAGATATAACGAAACATCGAATCAGCCGGCTCACCATATGGAGAGGGGGGTTGCCTTAGCGACATCACACAGCCTGCTGTTGAAATAGTAAATGGCTGACAACCCGATTACTAATATTACACCGATTTAAGAGCTTCATCAGTAATGGAGTTGCCATCCATCTTACATTGCAATGGAGCGTGCTATGTTTCTATATCAACAACCCCCGCTGGTGCGCCAGATAACTGTCTGTATTGTTATATGTACCATCTAATCTCTCTGTATATATCCAAAACTATTGAGGCTAAAATAGTTTGAAAAAAAATATGACACTGCCTGTAGGACAATATCTATAACATGATGATACGCTACAGATATTGGTACCCAAGGAATACTCGAAACTTCAGTTCTGAATATAATGAAGATAAAAAAGTGCTTTCAGAAAGCCTTCTCTACACTCAAAATCTCTCAGAAAAAGATTCTTCTCTATGAATTTCATGAATAATGAAAAAAAAAAACATTCATTTTACTCTTGTACATTTTTATTAGTGAAATGGAACAGTAAAATTGATCACGAATTCTTGAAGGATATAAGGTAAAGCTAGGAGAGTATGCGCACAATTCAAAAGAATAACAATAAAAAGTCTAAACATTAAGTTTTTTCTAAACTATCCATGAATAATTTTTACTTCATTTGTTTTTTATGCATTTCCATTGCTATTTTGTTGTTATGTTGCAATTTAATAGAACAGTTGTAATAAAAGAAAGAAAGTTATTTTACGCAATCTGTCCTTACAGGGTTGGTGTGATTGCGCACATGGGTAGGAGAGATTGTTACTAATAATAACTACAATTAAATTGTTAACAATAATAATTACACTTAAATGACATTGTTGTAAGGTTTTTGTGAACAAATATTATTGTATTAGGAGTGAATATTTCAACCTAATGATCAAAGAATCAGAAAAAGGAAATAATTTTAAAAACGATTAAAAATTTTTAATTAAAGAAAAAAAATTAAAGAATCAGAAAAAAACAAGTCCAGAAAAGATTACAAAATAACATTAAGTTACTTGATAACACGTTTAACTTCAAATTAGTCCATTTTCATTTTTATTTTTTTAATGCAAATTTACCAATACGCTGCGTAATCTCTCTTAGCGCGTAAACTAATGGGAACACTGCCCCATCTCTCCTAAGTAGCAGATGCGCAAACTCTCCAATTTCGGTAGGAGAGTTCGCGCGGCCTTTTATTTAAACTTGGTCGCTACTAAAACGAACCGTTCATGTTCACATTGTTAGTCTAGATTAGTATGAGAAATCGTTTAAGTTTAAAATATATTGTATTACTGACATTGTATAGAAATTCTGATGAGTAGCTAGGAAAATTTAAGAACTTAATTTGGGAAAACAAAACAAAATAGCAATGCTTTATCTTAGACGCTCAAAACAATCAACGCGCACATTCAAGACTCCTTTTCTTCTACAGATTCTTAGACTCTCCACTACTACTGTTGTACAACTACCTGGAGTCGTTGCGCGCTCACTCTAATCCTTCCCCTCGAATCTCTATGTGTGCAATCTCTCCGACCGCGCCATCTCTCCTGGCTTTACATTAAACAACAGAATTAATGCTATATAGCTGATTTCAATTACTATTTTCCTGAATGTTTATAAGCAGAATTTATATGATAAAATTGCTTTTTCATTAAAGATACTTTGTTATTGTCACTGCCTAGAGAACAAAAATTACCAGCCAAGTGGTCAAATTAAGAAAGCATTAAAGTTCAGATAAAGGGAGCATCAAAGGTACATATCAAATCAAGAATTTTCCAAATTTTTGATTGGCTCTCATTGTTGGACTTCAAGTCACTGTTTCAATTTCTCCATGGCCAGAATATTTTTTTTCCTGTCTCTCCCACTCACTTGGATTTTCAGAAAGAATTTCTTATTTTTAAAAATTCCAATAATCTTGTCAATGATCCTTATGATCTCCTTTCCTCTATTCAGCTTGAAATTACTGTTGTAACATGTTTTCCTCTTTAGTGTCGTGTCTTTTTTATTTTATTTTTATTTATTTATTTAATATTTATTTATTTGTTTTATTTTATTTATTTATTTGATTATATATATTTTTAATATACTTCATCTGTTTTATTTACTGATTATTTCCTATCATTTTGGCTACTCTTTCCTCTTACGCATGTGCTCCTCTATGATTGGTATTTTCCTTTCAGCTAACGCCACCTGTCGCATTCTTTGTAAGCTGTCGTCTATGCCCTTCTGTTCATTTGGGACCGTTTACCCTTACGGACACTTGTTTACTTTGGCTGATGACGGGCTGTTAAAAGTTTCCAGCCAGAAATGCGCCCGGGTGTTCTTTTGTTAATGTCATAATTCATACAAAGTTTTATCAATTGGTTGTGATTTATCTCCCGGTTTTCGGTGCTCTTTCATCTTCATTTTACATCTCGTTTGTAAATCTAAGCATTTAGTGTTTTTTAAATAAATATTATTTTATAATATCTGAAACATAAATGATTAATTTTCAGACAAGGTATGTAACAATCAGTTAATGTTCCAGGCATTATATTTTGTTAAATATACAGAAATCAATTTAAAAACATATTCGCATGAATAAAATGTGTCTTTGTATCCCAATACAGACGACAATAAAGTAAGTGACCAGTAATGGACTACTTGCTTTAGAAATTAAAAACAAGTTTGTATATCACAGACACAAACAACGGAAGTGAGAGGTTATATAGTTTAAAATATTTTCTTCAAATATACTAGTAAGGGAAATTTTAATGTTAAAAACGCTCAAGGAAGAATCCAAAGCATTTGGACCACCTTCCTGGCTACGCCACTGCTCACAGATCGCTGCTTCTTTCCATTTCCACAGTATAACTTTTAATGTTCAGTTTAACTATAGATACTTGTCAAATTTTGTTTTATTTACAGCCCTAGAATTATCGCTAGAAACTTCTGAATTCGTGTATTTTAATTATAACAGCTATGTATATAAAGTTTAGTAAAAAAAAAGTATCGTATGAGTTTCTGGAGGAATGTTTGAGAACAGACATTTTTGTCAGCTCTAACTGATTTCTTTAGGTTACGGGTATTTTATATATTTTCTATATATAATATATGTAATATTGTATATGTATGGAGCTTGCGTACGAAAATTGATTAAGAGTAAACTGTATGAACGTTATAAACAAATTATTTATTTTGAGAATAAATTGCAGGCGGCTTGTTGCCACCTTGATTAACGGACAAAATAGTCTTGGCAAAGGATTACATTAACAAAGGGGGTTGCAGGAGGTTACATTAATTACAAAGGGGGATTTTACAAAAAAAAAAGCGGAAGTAGTGTTCCGTCGCCAATAAGGCACAACCAGAAACGGAACATCCCTCCCGGTGTTCAATTTGTATCAAATATAGTACAAATAATAAACAAAAACAACATAATACAATTATAATCGAAATAAACAATCACAATCAACACACAATTAAGAATAATATAATATATTAAAATGTTAGTTTACAATGTTATTTTAGTATTACAATGTTGTATTACAATTATAGAATGTTAATTTGCAGAATTAATGCAAATATCAATTATGGATAAAATACTAATTTTGGACACAGATCCCTTAAAATTTTCCGTAAGCACCTGGGATTACCTTAGTGATGCGGCCTAAAGACCAAGTACAAGGAGGAAGTTGTGAGTCTTTTAATAATACAATAATTCTTAATAATACTAGAACATTTGGCTTTTTAAATAGCCATTTATTTATTTTTTTGTAAATTACTAAGGTAATTGTTCTGACATTCTTTCCAAACTATTTGGTCCATTTTTTCAGTTTGTTTGCCATTTATTAAGCAAATTATCCCTTATCTCAATTGAATTAGGTTCGGTAATAGAATTAAGTGGTTTTCCTATGAGACAATGACTAGGAATCAGTACTGGAAACTCGTCGGCATCTGTTGACAAAGGAGAAAGTGGTCGCGAATTTAATTTACCCTCGATTTGTGTAATTACCGTAAGAAATTTCTGCAGTGTCAGGTGAGCTGAGCCCAGTACTCTTTTTGAGAGAGCTCTGTTCTTTACAAAAAAAATCCCAGTTTAATTAAAAGTCTTTTAAACTGTTGCTACTCATAAAAAAGTAATAGATGAGTCCAGTCCGTGAGATCTTGTATCTTATAAGCCATGTCGATTTAGCAATCAGAAAAATTCGCATCGAAGACTATAACCATCAAAGTGGAGCGTCGAAAACTCGAAAGTCCACTGTCATTTGATGTTAGAGTGCGTTTATTCTCAGATCCAGGCAGGTCGATCTGCTGAGAATTCTCCATAGCCGCTAGGGTGACTGCATGAATGGGTTTCCACTGGTACTCAGTAGGGTGGAACGAAAGTAATGGTTAATTATTTTATTTTCACGTAGAATTTTGCTATAGTTGGAAAAATTTGCCTTTTGGAATTAGAATGAAGAATACAAAATTTTTTTGCTGTACTCAAATATTTTCAGGTGCCGCAAAGGGCTTGAAAATTGACGTTTCTATGAAAAAAACGATAAAATTTGCATTAAAAAAAATCTTCTCTTGATCATTGAAGTAATGTACATGTATTTTGTAAACAGGATATTCAAAATACGATACTTTTGCAGAAAACCTACACATTCTATGTATTACTAATTTTTAGATGTCATTACAGAAAAAAAATATTTTGTGGTATTTAGCAATTTTTACCATATTAATTTTTATTAATTTTACAGTAACATAGTCTTATAGTACTACATTGAAATGAAATAAATGCAATTTTTAACTATCATTAAAAGAGTGAAACCCCTCATTAACGGACACCTATGGAACAAAAAGTTATAACGATAGGTTAATTTTAGCTGAGAAATTTTAATTTAGCCGCAAGAGAGGGGAGACCATATATAAGGGTGTCCGTTATGAGAGGTTTGACTGTATAATGTTTTAAAGGCAAAATGTTATTTTTAAGAAACATTAAATTGTTTCAAAAGTCCTGAATAATCACACATGGTCCATAATAATTACACTGACACATCGGATGTCTTTTTTTTTTGTTTCAATATTTGGTATTATCTTTTAAAAATGTATTTTGGTTTTTATCAATGCATCTCTTGCAACTGTGCTACAAACGGACAAGGATGGTTCCGTAACTATTTTAACAAACCCTTCAACTGCTTGTGTGTGACATAGGGAAAAATTGAAATCAATACGTTGACTCTGATGATTAGATTCTTTTGCTTGCTTTATTTACTGCTTTAGTTTGTCTTCAGAAATATACACCGTCATAGCAGGTTCTGTTACTTTAACATCATACCATTGAATCATATCAGTATAATCCGTGACATCAAAGTTTATACAGGAATAAAAAAAATTCTGAAGCCAACTTCATACCCTGCCCCTGCTTTTACAATCCGGCGTAATGCAAACTCTCTTGCATGACTTATATCCTTTGATAGCATACAATGGAGGACATTTTCATGTGCAGCAAAGTATGCATTTCTTTGACTATTATGTTATATTTAAATTTTTAAGAGTCTAATTGAGGTAATGTAAATAGCTGACAAGTTTTTACAAGTGCTTCGATCTATAGATACAAGATGGTTTCAACTTTATGTTAAACGAAAACAGTTGCATGCTCTTTCAAAATCTACTCAGTCAGTATTTGGAGATTTTGTGATGGATATTCTGTTCCCACATACAAGCTAAGTATTCTGTTTGTTTAGGTAAGCCATTGTAAATGACAAAGTTGTTCTGGTTTCTTCAAAGACAAATCAGAAGAGCAACTTCCAAAGGAGATTGGGTTACGCATTTCTAACAAATATGTTTGGTCTATACTTGAATTATCCTTAATGTTTAGCAATGGAATGTTATTTTCAATAGGTGAGTACGCAATCACTGGAAGTTCATAACACTTTTCCAGTTGTTTCCTTATTTTGTCCTCCAAATTCATTTGGATCTTTAGTTTTTCCCTATAGGAAACAAAATAGATGACGTACGGGCAGTTCATTTGCATGAATAGATGAAGCATGCACTGCAGTGGCTTTCATAATTCTCTTTCCAATAAAGCAATCGCATCATTATTCAATCCATTTTTCAGGGCAGTTCCATCATATCCAATTGTAGTTATGTTTAAGTATTGTTTATTGCCATTAAAAATGTCTTATGCTGTCTTTTATACATTTTCCAGTACCAGAAATCAGTTTTACGTGTCCTAAAAACTTTGATCTAGGCTTTGCAGCAAGTGATATATGTTCTTCGATAAAAGTTATTTTGTAATACTAAGTTCCTTTCTTCTCTTGCTCAATAGTCTTGTCTTTTCTTACATGAAAAAACAATTACTTTCTATATATAGTCTCACAGTTTCTTATATATATCTTTTTAGATACTTTATTCGTTCTCGTCTAATTTCCATTCTGTCAATTACTATACTTCTTTCTTTATCACTAATCAGACCAAAATCCTCCAGAGCGGCGCTTGCAGTTGTTGCAGCAATTTGTCTGATACTCAAGTTCGATCGCAAGTGGAAGCCACGCATCCCAGTGTCATGCGCATTTGACTATGATTTTGATTACTTGAGGTTTCAAAAACACTTGAGGTAGAGGCAATAGCAAAATTGAGATCTAATACTGTGTCCTCTTCAGTACTTTGTTTTGTTGCTATCTCATTGTATACTATTTATGTTTAATAATTTATTTTATTAAAATGTATTGCGTAGTCAGTTTTGCATGTTTTCTAATTAAAAGCAATGTGTAATTTTTTATTTTAATTTTTACATTTCTACAACAAGTGTATTCAGTAACTCAGTTGTAAATTTCCACATATATGCGAAATTTGTCAAAATTTTAATAAAAATCCTTCTTGCGGCATCTCTAAACATAATAAAATTATGCTGATATTTAATATCCGTCTTCATTTTGATAAAAGGCAACTTATCAAAACTATAATCTATTGGAAAAAAACACATGATTGCGAAATTTGTAAAAATTTTAATAGAAACCTAAAGTTTGCCCTTCTTGCGGCACCTCGAAACATAATCCAACTATGCTGATATTTAATTTTCATCTTTATTTTGATCAAAATCAACTTTTTATAACTATAGCACATTGAAATTTTTATTTTTTTTTCACATAATTCCAAAAATTGTCAAAATTTTAATAAAAACCTAAAGTTTACCATTTTTGCGGCACCTCTAAACATAATCCAATTACGCTAATATTTAATTTCCGTCTTTATTGTGATCAAATACAACTTTTGAAAACTAAAGCATATTGAAATTAAAAATAATTTTTTTTCGTTCTACCCTAGTACTCAGATCTAGAGAAGGTTAAGCTTATGAGAGATTGTCCACAGCAGAAGCAACTAGAGAACTCTCTCAACTATACTCTATGGCCTCTAACTACTCTATGGCCTCTATGTGTTATATATAAAATGAGCACAAAAAAGCTGTTTAATGAAATGTATGTGAATTCAGCTAAGTCACTCCTGGGAACAATATTTGCAGCATTGATAAGTTTTCATGGTTGTAGAATATCGGAAACTTTCCCTAGCTTCAATGATTAATCGAACCCTGCATTTATCAATCATAACTTTTGCAGATTAACAGAATTACACATTACAGAAAATATTACAAAAATAATTTTATAATACTATTACTCTGAAAAAATAAAAATAAAATAAAAACTGATAAAAAAAGACAAATTATGCCATTGTATTGTTCATGAGCATGCAAAAAAAAAAGCAAGAATTATTTAAAATATATATATCAAATAAATAAATAAATTAGAAAAAGGGATATAATAACAGAATGTCAAAGATTTTATGTTGATATATTTTTGTATTGATCTACTGATGTATAAAGAAGTAAATTTTCTTTATTTTTTACTATATTGATTAAAGAATAATTTATTGTTTATTAATGATTATTTCATTATATGAAAAGAAACGATGATTTACTTCCGCATATTTTCCGTCTTCAATATTTTATCGCAAGATTTTCAAATAGATAAACATAATACGTCTAAGTTAGAATCATAAACCAATAAAACACATTAAAATCAGACTTTTAATTAAATCACACAAAATACAAAACATTGTTTCGAGTCCTTTGGTAATGCTCGAAAAGTTTAGAATGTTCTTTTATCTTGTACTTTGTGTGATTTTATTAAATGACTGATTTTAATATATTTTTATTGTTTTAATATTTAATTATTGATACTAATATATTTATTTGTCTGTGATGATATAACTTTAATATCTTTACAATTATTAAATAAACCAGGCCATTACTAAATTAAAATAAATGCTTAATATGACAATTACATTATTAAAAGAATAAAATCACAAAAACAATTAAACATAATAAAAAACTAAACTCAATTAAAAAATATATATATACAAATTGCACAAAGAAATTTCATTTTTTTAGCGAAAAAAAACAGTAGTTGTATTTTCTAAACTTTAAATTCTTTTCATTTAAAATGGAAATATTAAAAAGGAAGGATAAAAAATGTCAGTTATGATTTAAAATATCTTGATTGAAACTTAAATTAGTTTCCAGGATAAGAAATGTAAATAATGTATACATTTTCTGCACCAATTAGTATAGATAATATCTTTGAAAGCTGTGAGATAGCGAAGGGGCGAAATTGTTTAATTCTTACAATAATAATTTTAAAAAAAACAGCACGGCACACTCGGAAAATAGTACAAAAAAAAACAAAAAAACGATGCAGGTAAAAAAACGATGCAAATTGAGTAGAAGTCATTTTCTTGATTCTTGCACAAGGAAAACAAAAGAAAGAAATTATTAATATTCTACCTTTTGTTTTACTTCAAAATTATATGTAATTGTAAAACTTTTAAATTACGATGTTTTTCGCATATACTTTTACATTTTGATAAGATAAAAAAATTGTAAATAAACGCATTTTCTATAACTGAATGGAATTTGAAATTAAAATACAATTAAAACTCTCTGCATACGTGAGTTGATTCTAGAAACATGATGAATTGTTTGTTTGTAACCCCGACTGAAGTTTATAGAACATTGCATTACAAATGGGTGGTTCATTTCGGTGGTTTTACACTCTTTAAAACATCAAGTTTTTAAATTTTTTTATCAAATTAAAGCACCGAGGAATATTGATAGAGGGGGTGTAATGCCTTATCCAAAACTGACAAAAGGGACAAATCAGGAGGTTGTTTCTTTCAGTGTTCTGGAAGCAAGGAGAGGGGGGGGGGAATCAGCACGAGCTGTTGGCTATATTGCTGGAATTCAAAGGTTTCTCGTTTTTGGGATTTGGAGTTAATCGAACCCTGCATTTATCAATCATAACTTTTGCAGATTAACAGAATTACATTACATAAAATATTACAAAAATAATTTTATAATACTATTACTCTGAAAATATAAACAAAAAGATAAAAACAGATAAAAAAAATAATTTTACTCCTTAGATATTTAGAACATCTTCCAAATAAATTACTGACATAGAAATAAATGAAGACGAAATGGTTATATGGAATCAATGTCTATATACAGAAATCCAGAAATTCCTATTTTTCAAATTACTGTTCCAGCAAATTAATTTCTGAAGAATTAGGGAACGATCGGAAAACTATTTGAGTACAAAATGGTATCGATTGGATGCGCGGTCTTTCTTTTAAGGAAAAAAAAGCGTTTGATATCGGTTTGCAATAAAGATGCCTTTTCTTTCCAAGTTCTATTTCGAAAACAATACTCTTCGTAAATAAGATATTTTGAGAAGATTGTTTGAATTACATTCTTTTAGAATTTTATTATTATTCGATATAACGACCCTTGATAAATAAATTGTTGATGCATTTCATTTAAATGATTGAAATGCAAAAATATTTCACTTCGTTATTTTGAATATAACAAAGGATGTGAATTATCACTTACTACTCAACGTACAATCAACAGATTAAAAAAATGTCCCGACAGGAGATCGAACCCGGAACCTCCTTGAAATCATGCACCCTATGTCTGTTATTTTGTTTGATTGCGTATCCACAATGTTCCGTTTCAAAGAAAATTAGGCATTTTTATAAAAATCCGAGATTTGTATTTTCTGTGTACTGTCAAAAATTCTTACAAAATATGTCTCACTTCTGTCAAAACATGTAATTTCTGAAACACTTTTTTTAATGAAGTTAAAGTCTAATAGTTAGTCATATTTCTTTTTATACTTTTACATTACATAATACATTACAAAATAACATAATCTTAGTATTTTATTATACTATTCCTTTAAAAATAGAAAATAATAATAATTATTATTTTACTACTTATATAATTATATTTGCCAAACAAATTACATAAATACAAGTAAACGAAGTCGAAACAGTTATTTGAAATCGATGTCTATAAACCGAAAGCCAGAAGACCAATTTTTCAAATTACTGTTCCAGCAAATTAATTACTGAAGATTTCGGGAATGAGCGTAAAACAATCTGAGTACAAAATGACATTGATTGATTCCATGGTCTTTCTTTTAAGAAAATATGTACACTTACATGTACATTTGATATTGGTTTGTAATAAAGATTTATTTCTTTACGAGTGCTATTTTAGTAACAATTCTCTTTAAAAATATTATTTTTAGACAAATTGCTTGAGTTCTAGTCCTTCGTTTTATTACTTGTATTATTTTATTGTGATCTTTAAATTCTTTTAGTAATATAATATTGAAGAAATTTAGTTGAAACGTTGAACTTTAAATGTTTGAAGTTTTGAACATTTGTCTTTATTATGTTGTAAACGAATCAGCGATGAAGTAAAGGTTTTGTTTCAATGTAAATTATATTAATTTTTTTTTGCGATATTTCTAATTTAGAATATTCTACCAATAAAGCCTTTCACATTGAATTTCTATTAGTCTTCTAATTATACCGAATTAAAAATTAGGACAAACTTTGTAATTTTTGAAGCAATTTAGATATTTTTGATTTTACGTGCAGGTTCAATTTCATACTGGTATTATATCAGCAGAACATTTCATTGAAATTCATGCGAAAATATTATAATAATAAAATATGAGGTATTGTACTGAAAACTGAATACAATCACAATTATATTTTATTGTAAGTGTTCAATTCACGTACTAGAAAATGTCACTTGTAATTACATAGTTGCTGTCTATACCCCATCAATGTATGATGCTGCAAATAACCTTGTAAAAATATAGGAGAATATATATCTAATATCTGTTTTGTTTAGTACCGCAAATAATACATTTATACTTATCTGGAAATTAAAGGCATATTATAATGAATATAACCAAACGTAATTCTTGTAAGTTTAGTTAATAAATTGGCACTAGCACATCTAAATGTTTTGATCTCGTAAAATTCTCCTCATGCTAAATGAAAATTAGCATAACAAAACAGATAACACTATCTTGTTAAGTATTTGGATAAAAATCTGTTTTGGTCTGACATGCCGAGAGACTGAATATATTCTTCACAGCAAGCATACACAGAAATTAACAATGACTGTATTTCTTTTGTTTCCTGTTAAATAAAAATTGTTATACGAAATATCTCATTAAGGTAATTTAAAAAATTATATGAATTTTTTATTATTTCAAACATTTTTCAGTTTGCTTAATACACCTGGTTTTTAAATTTCAAAACAAAAGTAACACATGAAATAGATAATAAGCAAATGATGGTTCAAATTGTATTGGTTCATTGATTATCTTCATTGTGATACGAAATATTTTAAGGCCTGAAAAAATAATACAAATTGGGCATTTTCCAACGAAGTGCCCATGCAGGGAATGAACAGAAAATCCCCAATCCGTTACAAGAACTGAAAGACAGCATTTAGCCGAAGGCAGCAGCTATTTCCGTTGATATGTTTCATGCTGTATCGGGCTGTAATACCGCAAATTCACTCAGAACTAGAATGTTGCAATACATATATTGAGCACTTATATCAGTAAACCATGTCAAATTTAAATATATCATTTTTCAATTAGTGACTCTCATTGCTTCATTGCATCAGAGCTCTCAATTGTAGAGATTTTGAAAAAAAAAAATTATATTTTTACAAATCACCGTAACACGGTGAATATTAAAGTGTAAATTGCATGTCTACCCCATTCATGTGTATTTTCTTTCATCCTTGAACTTTGTTTACTTTTGCTCTGAATTTTTAAATCGCCAGGTGTATAGTGAACAGTCAGGAGTTATGTGATATCTTGACTATCGAGAGTTTCTACACAGATCAACGAAGATGTTTTTGAATCTATTTCCATTATTGATTGAATTTATATTAATTTTTTTTTAAACTTAATATATACGTTTATTTTCACAAATTGTAAAAAATGAAATTAACACTATGATTTTTATTGCTTTGAAATTATCTTACATGTATATATAAATAATAACTATAACGTATTGTCCTGCACAGAAACTATTTTTTGGTGACTCGTTAATTTACGCGACGTATCCTACATTTATTTGAAAAATTCAGGAAATAATGCCTGCAAGACATACAGATGTTAAATTATTGAGAATATTTCAGATTACGTGTAATGACATTAATTTTTTTCATCAAAACAAGGTTATAAGTGAATATTTTTAGATCAAACTAAAGTGGCCAGTTACTGAATTAGTGAAATGGTAAACCTTTGGAGGCGTCATAAGGGTCTTCAGTGAAATCATGATACATTAGTAAATTTAAAATTGCTGATAGTTATCTTCTTAAGTTTTGATATTGATCTGTGACTTGGATATATCTTTGTGTTCTGTTTGTTAATCTGCGCTTTTTTCTTTCAATTTGTGATTTGAATTGGGATCAATGCATCAAGTTTATTGAATATTCACCAATGGAAACGCATTTCTATGCAGAAGAAAGAACTTGCGCACACAGACTTTTTTGAAACATTTTTTTAAGCGTCTATGCTAGTGGAAAGACAAAACTAGCAAACTTATAATCCTATAGGTGCGTTCTTTTAAATTTATTATTCGCATTTCAATTTAAAAGAAAATTGCATAGGATAGCAAAGGTCAATATCTAACCGGTACTACTTTTACTTTTTTAATTTTGGTAATAGATTTTTTTATGAAGCTATTTTTACTTCCAAAACAGGTACCGAAATAGAAAATTACTTTAAAAAATATGCAACTAAAATTGGAAAAGTAAAGAAAGAGTGCATTTACAGATCAATCTCAGCTATACTGTGCAAAACAAAATTATTTGAAAATTGTGAAATGTAAATCAGAAATATTAAATGAACTCTCTCATTGGATTAACATTATATTGCGAGTTTTGTCTTGTGATTGGTTAAGATCTAAAGTTGGTTACTTGAAGCTGGAATTTTAAAATCCCTTTCTACTATTACTTTCACAGTATTCATATTTCCATTTACAGAAATTAAGTGTATGCATTATGAATTCTCACTGATATACAGGGTGTTCCAAAGTTCAACCGAAAGATTAAGAGGGATGTTAGAAGGCATTAAGAGGATGAAAACATACCACAGAACATGGTTTTGAAAATCACATTTAGTGGGAAAATATCGCAAAAATAGTTATGAAGGGTGCGACGTCGAGTGGAACAAAATGGGCCAATAATAAACAGAAAAAATATTTGTATGATGTCAATGCATTGCAGTTTAACGTCAGAAAAGAGACGGTGACACATTTTTATAGAAATTGTTCGAAATTGCGGCCACGAAGGTCATTGCACAGTCGACACCGACGGACGAAGGATTGCCTTACGCGTTAAAACATATTCCTATAAAAATGTCTCATCGTCTCCTTTTTGTCGTTGAACTGTAATGCATTCCAATCATGCTTTACGTCAAATAAATGTTTTTTCTGCTTATTACTGTTCCTTTATTTTCCACTTGGCGTTACATCCTTCATAAATATTTTTGTGATTTTCTCCCACTAAACGTGGTTTGAAACTGCATGTTCTACGATAAGTTTTCCTCCTTTAGATGTCTTTTATCCCCCTTCTTAATTTGTCGGTCGAATTTTGGAACGCCCTGTATATTAAGATCGTTAAATTATCCTATCAGTGTCACTAGGACTTCTCGAGGCCACCTTTACATAACAAGTACCCACTGGTACACATAAACAAAGTCAACTATAAAATCATACCTCAAGAACTCTGGACATCCGGAGAGATACCACAGAAGCACAATAATCCTTGGAGTGTGCGACAGTTTATTCACAAATTTGAAGTTAGTGGATCTCCATTGAGATCCATGACTTAGCACCACCGATAGGATAATTTAACTTAATGAGAGTAAGATCCACAAATTAATTTTTAGATTAATTTTTAAAACACAAAACATTTATTTCAGTTTTCTGACTGTTTCAAATACCTGACTGTTTAAGTTTTCTGTTTCAAAATCACTCTCCAAAAATTCTCCTTTTTTAGAAATTCGCACAGCGACCCCTAAAATTTGCAGACCAAGTACTAAATGGTGAGCATGAATTAATATGTGCCACATTCTTTAGGCACTAACCAGTCGCATAGAGAACGGTACCACTTTCCCGTACAGCAATGGTCAGAGACCCCCTTGGTGTCTTAAGCAAAACATCCCCTTGTATCAAGTGACGCGGTTCCAACTACTCTCACGTGATACACTGATACAGGAATGTATGGAGGCCCACAAGCTGTTTAAGAGGCTACTTCACTCAGATGAAAATACCCACTCGCTAATGTTAATCCTATGGAGGAAATATTTTAAGATATTTTGTTCGCATTTCAATATTTTTAAATGATTTTTTTTTGCATTGGATAGCTGAGGTCAATCTCTATGCACGCTTCTTTCTAAATTTCGATTTCTTTTGCAGTTTTTTTTTTTTTTTTTTTTTTTTTTTTTTGAGGATACTTTCACTTTCAAAACCGGTTCCGAAAGTGAAAGTATCTTAATAAAAAAAACTTGTAATCAAAATTGAAAAAGTATAAAGGAACGTGCATAGAGATTGACCGCAGTTATCCAATGCAAAAAAAAAAATCACTTAAAAATATTGAAATGCGAACGAGATATCTTAAAATATTTCCTGCATAGGATTAACATTAGCGAGTGGGTGTTTTCGTCTAAGTGAAGTAGTCTCTTAACCCCTGACCTCCATAAAGCATGATTTTGAAAAAAAACTTCACCCTTTTGTACTTTATTCCTTTAAAGTAGGACTTTTTGTCGTGGCAGCCTCTAAAAAATAGCATTTGTGTTGACACTTTGAGAGATGGCGTAAACAAAAGCCTGTAGAATCCCAGTTTTCTTTAGTTGAGTGCTGGGGAAGGTACGAACTTAGGAAACGAAACTTAGGCTCTTATTGTCTAAATGTTGTTGTTTCTTTAAAACTTTTACACCAGAATTATCCCTTAAATTATACTGAAGCATATTTTCAAAATATCTACATGGTTGAGTGAAAAAAAAATTTACCTCCTATTTTTTTGCAAATCAAAATTTAAACGTTCCCATTATGAAAGAAATAAAGCAAAAACTTGCGAGAAAATAAGACATGTTTAAATAATACAATGTTTATTATTTTTTCTTATTCATTTAAATAAAAATATTTAGGTTTAAATTAATAACTCTTTCAACATTCATTGATATTTTTTGGAAAAAGATTTATTTATAATGTTGTGATATAGATATAATCATAACATATATTTTAATCTCATTAATATATTTTACATATGTCTGTCAATTTTCAGCATCTTTTAAGTATGTTTTTAATGAATATTTTATCGATAGATATAAACATTTTAATTTCATTGCTAGATTCTCTGTATTTTTCATAAATTGTTCAGTATCAAATCACAATTTTAAATAATTGTTTTTCTCCTCGTTATCGGAAAAAGGAAAATATATGTGACATGTTATTATAAAAAAAACGTAACTAAATATATTTTCATAGGATTTATGACAATCGTATAATTCTCAGAGTAACAAGATTTAACGCAACGATGTAACCAAGATTTTTATGTTTTAATAACAAACTCCAAGTTTTCTGATCGGCTCTCTGATGATTACAGAAATATAAGAGTAGATAATAAATGATGCTAAAAAAGGATTATACGAATAAAACTTCTGACATGTTCGTATACTGAAACTGGTATTAAAAAAGAAAGTTTTATAGTTTTTCTTAATATTCGTCATATGATACAAGAGTTAAAAGTTGTAAAGAATAAAGCAAGATATATATAAAAAAAAGTTTTCGTTACGATTTCATAAACCAAACGCATATAAAACTTTATTTTCTATTGCGTTGGAAGTAATTGAGTATGTCTTTTCACACAGAAAATATGAGTCTGATAAAGTTATCTATACAATTTTCAAACGCAACCTTACAGAAAATAAAATGCTGTTTGGTTCAGTGTAACAAAAAGTTGTGATAACTTCTTTAAATAATTTTCCATTTTCAGGGACGGTCGCAAAATTAAAAATATTATTTTTTAACACTTTCCAACCTAGTTGAAAAGTGTTTATGACTTCTGTTTGTCTGCCGTCTGACCGTGCTCGAATTCACGTAAATATGCGCGGATTGCCCTGAATTTCTTATATATTATTTTCGTTATCTATAGCGTGTTCCCTATTTCAACTGAACTGTGTAGCACTTATAGTTTTTATACAGGGACAGTCAAAAGTATTCAATTACATTACAGTCAATGGGGAATAATCGTTTCAAGTTCATTTTGATGAAGATACGTCATTTAAATCATAATGAAATTAATATATAAATATTAAGCTCATTAAAGTATGCTTTTTGTAGAATATAGGATGCAAAGCATTTATTATTCATTTACAGAGACAAACAAAAGAATTCTTTTACACATCGCTCTATAGGGAAATGTCGTTTTCAGTGTAATTTAGTGATATTTCACTATTTCAAACATAATGGAAATTATATGCATTACTGAGGTGCACTATAAATTGCTCTCTTTTGAGCATTGCGTTTATTTACAGGGATATACAAAAGATATTGGTTAGAGTACATGTGTGATATTTACAGTCTATGTGTGATAAGTGCGTTTTCAACTTGTGTTTGCGTTTTTAAGTTTAACAATTTTTTTTCATAGTACGTGTGTGTTTATAAACTCGGTTGATCGTATACAGGTCTGCACAAAGGATTTCGTAAGTATTACACACTATGGGAGTGAATTGCTTAAGGGTAGTTTTTAATTGTGTTTTCGCATTTTCCTGTTGAACTCTATTTAGTAGACTAATAGAAGTTTGTGGAATACAAATACATTCATGTACAGGGCTACGCAAAAAGGTACATTGTCCTTTACGCTTGGTAATTGCTGCAAGTGAGTTTTAAGTTGTCTTTTAGCTTAATAGGTGGCGCGTACGAAAGTCTTCAGATAATATACAGGGATGTACAAAAGTTTTCCAGTGCATTTCCATTGACTGGTGAAAATTGCTAAATGTGATTATTCTAACTGAACTAAATTTTTCCTGCTATATATCCACATCTATTGATCATATACAGAGTTACACAAAATAATTCGACTATCTTTTTGACACTGCAAGGTAATTTCGAAAACTGTATTTTTCAATGTTCTATATGTTTTCTAAACTCTTTACTTACATATCTTCTTTCACCTTATTTAACGGTGAAGTTTCGTTACAGTTTTCTGGCTGTGTTGAAAAGTGTTTCATAATCTATGCTTGCGCATGGTTTTTCGTTCTTATTTTATGAAAATAACATTTTGGAACTAAATTCTCTTGACCTTGCTCTAGTCAAAATTCAAAAATCGGGAAGATAAAATGCTATGTTTCTAAGAAGCAGGAATAAGAAAATTATTAAAAATATTACATTTCTATATAGCAGTATGTCAAGGTATATATATATTGATATTAATAATTTTTTTCAGCAGTGTGATTTTAACAGACACTTCCTTTTTAATATGCTTTTAACATTCTAAAAATAACTTTCTTTATTTATAGCAACTGTCGCATTCTTTACCTCGTCTCAAAAATTATGGTTATTGTCAACAGTTTTAACAAGATAGAGTCATGATGCAAAATGACGCAATTATACTATCATCCAATGGATATCTAAGGATTAAGTATCGATGCCAAGTGCAGGTTTCTGAAATATTTACTGTTTCTTATTTTTGTTATACATACATTGCTGAAACAAGAACTGTGAATGAAAATAATAACTTATTTGGAGCTAATTGAAGGACAGCTTATTGAAAGGGATATCCTTTGTCTTTGTTAAATTTAATTTGAAACAAATTTTTATTTTCTTGCGTAAAATGTTTTGTGTGTTTGAAGCACTTTAAAGAATAAGAGAAAGATAATTCAGCTACTTACGTCTTAGATAATAAATTGTAATTTATTCTGAAACGTAACATTGGAAAAAATGACAAAATTAGTAATTTATAACACAACATTATTTTATTTAATTGAGGACACTTGAATTATAAAAAAATTGTTACTGGAAAAATATTAAAGAAAAACCAAACACATGTAAAAAATATAATTCCATTTTCATATTTCTGATAAGAATATAAAAATGTTTTCTTAATTGATAAATATTATCTGTAAAATGTTATTTTTATACAATACAGACATATTGTTTTTAATTAGGAATTATTATTTAAATTATGATGACTTGAAAGTAATATTTAACAGTTCAACAACTGTACCAGTCTTTTCTAAAAGAAAATTAAATTTATTTTTCGTATTGCGTTGTTTCTTCCACTTAAAACTTTACTGTATTTTCTTAAAAGGGCGACTCAAAAACTTTAAATTTAAAAATAAAAGATCAAATGTTCATTGTCATTAAGGAACTTCATAAAATACTTGTAGTGTTGTGATTTGTTAACATTAATACAATTTTTCATATTCTAATTATTCAATATATTTTATAATATTTTAAATAATCAAATTTCAACAAAATCGTTAAATATAAAACATTGATAAAAATGAATTCAGCAGGAGAATCACAATGTAAGTAAACTATATTTTCTATTTTTACTTAATCTTTTTTTTCCATTAAAAAAAATTCATATGTTCAAACAAATTTAAATAAATTTCATATAATTTACAATATACATATTTCTAATTGTATTTTTTTTTCCTCTGAAACAATTCATTACCAGCTTAGTCTGGATGCTTATATCTGTTGTTGAATAATTACTTTTTTTATGAAAGCTTAAAATTTAAAATTACTTTATTCATTTATTAATTACAATATCCATAAATTAATATTGTTTTAATTGTAATATTTCTTTTTTACTACCAAATATATAGGGTAAAAATATGATTAAATAACATTTTAAAAAATATATAAATCTATAACACTGCAAATTTAAACTATTGTATGAAAAGATGAGTTTATATAAACTTTAAAATGTGAATTAAATATGATCTGAATTACAAAAGTTACATTTAAATCTAAATAGAAAATTGTATACGTAATATAGACAATTTGTTTTATTAAATAGGGTATACATTTGAAAATTAACTCTTAAAAAACTGGCAGCTTTCTAAAACAGCTTTTGTTCTCAGGATGATGTATTTTTTCTTGTATTTTTGCGAAACCTTTTTCTTTTAAGGAAATTGATGGAAAAGATTTCAGAAATGCATTAAAGAAAACTTAGTTTTTATAGAAGACACAAAAGTAGATCCGAGACATAAAATTCGACATAAAATGTTAGCTTCACTCACGTAGTGTACTAACTGCACATAAAAAAGTGAAACATTGTTTTGCGAATTACTAAAGTATGTTTTAGTTTCAATTTCGTTAAATTCTAAATAAACCTAAAGATGTTATGAACTGAATATAAGTTTGTTTTCTTTATGTAAGCACTGCAAGAAAAGAAGTTAAGTAATTCATTTAAACTTTTTTACTTATACATTAACAATTTACTAATATTTACACTTTTACTCGTTATATACAAATTATATTTATATAGTTTAGTGGATTAGTAATTTGAATACAAATACATACAGCATGTATATATATATTTATGCTGTATACCATGCAGTGTACCTGTATACCATTTAATTATATATATATATGTATAATAACACACGTGAAAGACAAAGGACTGCAACGACTCGAAAGTTATTTTAGTTTAAAGTTGTAGGTTAAATAAAAGTCACCCTGTATATACATATATAACTGAAAACACATGTGAAAAACAAAGGATAAGCCATTATAAAAATCAATAGAATGGCCACTGCAGGAATTATACTTAATAGGATGAAAGAGCAAACATTGGAAAACTATGAATATGTTCAGAAGGGCTTTATAAGAATATTCGTAGTAAATATATGTTATTTCATAAATATATATAGGATGTACTATACATATCGAAACGTGTTGGATGTATGTAGCCACAGTAAATTGCAAAATAATGTAAGAAATAAGATTATGTAACTGAATTATTACCC
This sequence comes from Maratus michaelseni, assembly GCA_963931845.1. Lineage (NCBI taxonomy): Eukaryota > Metazoa > Arthropoda > Arachnida > Araneae > Salticidae > Maratus > Maratus michaelseni. The sequence goes on from OZ007587.1 coordinate 323,733,732, forward strand.
TAATTAATATGTAAAAGGTTTTATTTTACGCTTTATGGACTCTTTCACAAAATTAATGAATTCGATATTTTTTCCTTAAAAAAAGTACTTGTATTTTTTAAATTATCTCAGTTATATTCAATGGTGAGATTATCATAGTCGAATTTCATTCAAATAGAACGAAAGAAGTCCGGCGAAGGACTCAAAATTGGATACTTTTCACTTGCCGTGCCAATGGTCTTCCTACTAAATTACCCGAATAGACTGGCTGGCATAATTCACTTTTATTTGTTGGCAATGGCTGATAAGTGCAGCGCTAATTTTACTCATTCAAGCTATAATTATAGCATTTACATGAAAAAAGTTTGAAATAACATGAAAACTCCAGTATACCATGTAATTAGGTCATAAACAAGAGAGGAATGTTTTTCCCAATAGGTAAATCATGTTAAATGGTTGGAGTTGAGAGTTGATTTGTTAAGGTTTAGTTGATGTTTATTCCAACAGAGCGAAATATGTCCGTACCAGGACTTGTACCAGGGTAACTTGGCTTGCCGCACCTATGTGTTTCCATTTTATTTCACAATTTCATCATGTAAACGCAATAGTTATAGCTCAGATGACTGAAATTAGTGCGGCATTTCGCAGCCACGTACAGAAAATAAGAGTGAATTATCTCAGCCAGTATATTGTTCCGAGGAAGAAAGAGCATTGTCATGGAAAGCCAGGATATTATTCTGAGGAAGAAAGAGCATTGGCATGACAAGCCAAGATACCAAAATTCGAGTTCTGTGCCGGACATTTTTCGCTCTGTTCCAATGAAACTCATCTATGATGCTCCAGTCATTGAATATGGTTTACCTTGTTGAAAAAAACGTTCCTTTCTTCATTTTTTAACTGAATTATTAAATAGGAAACAAGCTGATTCACTAGTTTTTTTCTATCATTTAAAATGCTATTTCTTCCATAAAAATAGGTAAATAGGGACTATCCACAATTTAATAAAATCATTACATAGATCCAAAATATGTTAACAAAAGACAAAATATTACGTCACAAATATATCTAAATAAAGAATAACACGTACAGAAATAATGTAAAGAGCAGTTTTAAAACATAGAAACAAACGAAGAAACAACAACAACAAAAAATCACAAATTATTTTACAAGTGTTTTATCTGTTCCTCAGGGCATTACTGAGCTTTTCCAATCCTATTTGTGTATATTGTATAAGTTGCAAACTTGGCGTCCATTTACACGGTAAAAAAATACGGATGTTTCTGAATCTACGAAAATATAATATAATGACGAATAAATTTATAATATAAACTTATCCTTGTTAACCATGATTCGAAACAGTGTTTCTTTATCTTTAGAAACCTCAGACATCAATGGCATTTTGAGATTTAAAGAATCATTTAGAAAAACAAAATTTTTCTAGCTGCCCGTAATTTTCCGAAATGTTTACGAGTAGCTTTTAAAGTGTATTAATCAGTTTTCTAAGCCCGGAATATAGTTTTTTCCGATGATATCCATTCTCAAGCAAGCATTTTCATGCTCAAAAAATATGTTTAACAGAGAAACATGCAAAATTAACAGCGGTAGCATTAACATTAAAATTAAGATTATTTCTTTACTCTTCTATGTATAAATTAACTTTTGCAGCTGAAAACGTTTACTTGAGAATGGATGACATTCGATAAATAGGTATTCCAGGCGGAGGAAAGTGTTTAATACACTATAAAATCTATTCGGAAACGTTTCTGAAAAATACGGGCAGCTAAAGAAATTTTGTTTTTATAAATAATTCTTTAAATTTTGGAAAATATATTGCTTTCTGGGGATTCAAAAGACAATGGAACACGCTTTTCATATTTTCGAATAACTCAGAAGATTATATTATATTTTCGTTCGTGGTTATAGTATATCTTCATAAAATAAGAAACGTTGATCATTTTTTACAGATCGGAACTTAATTGGATTTTTGACGAAAACCTGTGGTCACAAACATACATGAAAATAAAATTATTATACATTTTAATAGCCTTAGTCAGCTAAACACTAAGCGGTGGAACACCCTCAAAACATTTTGTTAAAATTTTCGTATATGTCATTGCTGAAAATAAGTCGTGCTGAAAATATTTTGCCCAGGGTTCAGTGTTTATTGTCTGAGTGAACACGTAGACTCATACACAGCGCAGTATTACTTTCCCCATATATAGCTACGATGGATATTAAAACCTTTCGTCAAGCATAACTCAAAAAATATTTAACGGATTTCGTTCAAATTTTTACAGCAGATACCTATAAAGGTGACAACGGCGCCTATTTATTACCAAGAATAAATGTCAAACCGTTTGGAAATTATATTAAAAAATAAATAAAAAAACACAATTAAAGTACATACGTCACGAAAATGTAGTGCATACATCATTTTCAAAGGCGGAGATTTTCGTAAATAATTCGATTTTAAAAGTTTATGGAGTACAAGGAGCAAAAAAATATGCACGCACTAATATTCAATACAATAAAACACATTTCCATTTAATAAAAATGGAAAAAAAATGTGGATCTTTTTCTGTTTGAAAGAAAGAACCCGCAATAACTTAGTATTAGAGATTTGGCCCAAATCTCACCAATGGCAGCTTTTTTATTTTGTGTGTGTAAATTAGAAACATTTCTTTGATGTTTAAATAAAAGGTTTTGATTTTAGGCATTATTTCTTCTTATTTTCTTTTCCTTCTTTGTATTTTAAATGGAATTAGTGAAAGGCATGTATTTTTAATTAAATGAGTGAAATATATGTATTTTTAATGTGTGTATTTCGAATGAGAAGAGTGAAAGGTTTATATTTCAATGAAATGTATGCAATATGAAGATGTTATGAGAATAATATTTGGCGATTTATCAACTGCGCCAAGTTAAAATAAAACTATCAATACATCAAATGGTATGTAGTATGTGAAATGAAACATGGCACAGATGTCATATACGCACCGCACCACGTTGGGGTGAATTTTTTCCCCCGCCAATTTTTCGAAAACTTTGTTTGTGAATATTAGTTACAAATAACATGCAATAATAGCACGTGATTTTTTATTTCAATATAAAAATAAATTAACGTAATAAATGAAATAGCTTCTATTATTTAAAAAAAGAAATAAAAAGAAATAAATGATAGTTTGATATATATAAATATTAATATACATAATAAAAATAATTTATAGAATTAAAATGAAAATAAAAGTAAATAAACACAACAGTTTTCGCCAAATTGGCGGGAGAAAAAATCACTCCTACATGGTGCGTATATGACATCTGTGCCAGGATTTTTATCCTTTTATCTGTGCTTTCGGAAATATCAAAGAATTAAAAAAGATTTATAACAGGCATATAATGTTTTGCATTGTTATACAGCCCACTTCTCCATTTTAAGATTTTAAATGCTATTTATACCAGATATTTCTTTCCTGAGATTCCCACAAGTTATTTTCGGTAAATTTTTAGTTCGTTTATTAATTCTTTATAATTTGCCCCCCTGACAGTAATAATTATTTATCACAAAAATGCCTCTTAGGTTTGTTAAATATGTTTGTTACGTATTTTCATTACATCGAATATGACAATAAAATTTTATTTTAGCATCGTACTTAATTTTTTAAGATAGCGTAGAAACATGGTTTAATAAACGTATGTTTGTAAATATTTGAAAAACATGGTTTTCCGCTCTCGAAAATTTGTACTTACGTATTATCCGGGCCAAGTAATAAATCGCCAAAAATAGTTGTCAATTGCCGATCTTGTTTATCGTTGTCAATAATGTGCAAAACAGTAATTTAATATTGTTAAATACATAAAATTGTTTGAAATGGTAAATAATATAAAATAAATAACATAAATAACATAAATAAGCAATAATAAATAAATTACAAAAAACAGTAAACTATAATAAAAAAAAATAAAATTTAAATTATACTAAAAAAACTATACACTATAATATATAAATAAACTATATACTTGTAAAAAAATAAGGGTTACTGTAATTAGTATAATTGGCGCCATGCTTGGCTCAGTTGTATCTAACCTGGCTCGGATAATACGTAAGTACCGAAAAATTTTGTAAGATGCTAAAACTGAATTTTGGCACCATTTTTAATTTTTTCGCCAATCGCCCCAACCTACCCAACCGGCACAGGATACGGAACTTTTCCCCATTCAGATACACAGGCAAGGTTGGTCTCAAACAAGAGTTAGCTGGAATCAGTTAGTTATGGAAATAGTTCTCAAAAGAGAGCTAGAAACAATATTGTTTTAACTCTATAAGAGTTACAAACAATAAAGATATTAAATTCTACGATTAGCTTTGGGCCCGATTACGGAAGTTTTTCTTAGTAAAAAACAGTAGAAGAAGTATTTTACATTTGTTTCGAATGAAGCTCGGTCAACAAAGTATTAATTAATAATACAAACAACACTAATATTAACGTGTGGGCAAAAGTTTGAATTTAAGTGTAAATATTTAGAACCCTTACCCTCTACCCCCCAAAAAGAAAAATTAAGTTACAGAAATGAATTTAAAAAGGCGTTAAGCCCCGCTTTCTGAGATAAGCAATTGGCTGCGAACCCGATTACAAAACTTTCACTTAACTTAATAGCATGTATCTAATAGCCCTGAGGGTACTTCCCCTTTCCAGTTTACTGACCTTGATGTTTTTTAAAAAGCTTGACGCAATTCGGATTTAAGAAGTTGAGATTTACTGCCAAATGATGTAAACGACTATTATGAAAATAAAACTGATGAATTATTATGCTGGTTTATGTATGTATTTAAAAAATTGCATCTGATTACACTTATTATATAAATTACTTATGTTTGCATTTAATAACAGACTTTTGTATACTAAATGAATTGTTTAAATATTGGGATGAGGTGGCCAGAGGTAGAGAGACGAGTAAACAAACGGGCAGTGAGATGGGTAGAGAGACGGGTAGAGAAACGAATAGCGACATAGATAAGCTAACGGGTAGCGGAACGAATAGACTGACGGGTAGAGAGACAGGTAAAAAAGAGGATTGACAGAGGGGTAGCGAGATGGGTAGGGAGACGGGTAGCGAGACTGGTAGACAGGAATGTAGGGAGAAAAATTACAAGACGAGTAGCATGGTGGATAGAGAGAAGAGTACAGAGACAAGTTGACAGACGGGTAGAGAGAGAAGGATATATAGACAGACAGACGTGTCGAGAAACGGGTAGTGAAACGGGTAGTGAAACGGGAAGCGAGACAGGTAGAGAGACGGTTAGAGAGACAGACGGATAGTAGAAAGATATACAGATGAGTAGAGAGACAGTAGACAGATGGGCACGAAGAGAGACACGGTATAGAGACAAGGCTAGACATGCGAGTAGTTAAAGGGGTAGACAGACGGTTGGAAAAAGAGATAGGCGTGTAGCGAGACCAGTAGAGAAATATACAGACAGGCAGCGAGACTTGTAGAAAGATGGGTAGCAGAACGGATAGGGAAACAAACACATTGTAGAGAGACACGGCAAAAGAAAAGTCTGTGGTTTGGCGCAGTAACGACGCAGGGGGTGAGAGCCTCCTAGAAAATAATCAAGAAGTAATAACTTTGAAATAAAACAATCTTTTCAATTTCGCCGATATGGATATTTAATGTAAAATTTATTTTTATAGAAGTCATCGAAAGGTTACGAAAATACGCTATTGGCTGCAAATCCGATTACGGGACTTTAAAAAGCTTGGCGTTTTAAAAAATCCGGCCTTTTTTTTTTCTTTGTTTTGAGGAATTTCCGCTTAAGAAAATGAGATTCTTTGCCAAATGTTATAAAAAAAAATATGAAAACATAACAGTGTATATGAATTTATATCTGATATTTTGTAATTATATCATTTAATTTGCTATTTTTCATGATATCGTAATTGTTAACCCTATGTTCTCAGCAATATCACTCAGACTAATCCCTTTGAGGGAAGTCCTAGTTAAATGCATCACTGCACCTACATTGCTTTTTGACGTAACAGCTTACAAATTCCGCATTATTGCAGAGTGTACAAAATTGCGAATTTATGTGGATATGATATTGACACAAATTATGACTAATACAAATATGGACAAAATGTTCTTTTGACGGTGAACTTTTTTGCAACGTTATGGAGACATTACTGAGATGTAGTTTGCTTACGTACAACGATAAGTTGGAAATTGAAATTCAGAAATTTTTACTCACGGGCAGCTAACAAATTGACTTTAAAAAATCGTAAGGCAAATTTGTGATGTTCATTTAACCGCACATGATGCTTCCAGGCTTTCATGCTCACAGTCCACGGTTAATGAATTCCAATTGAACGAGTGTCCCTTTAATAAAGATGAAGACATCGACAAAGATTTTAAGATGAGAAATCAGGTTCCCTTTATTTGCCAAATGTGACTGAAGTTAAATTCTACTACAATGCTCAGCTATCCATTTCCCCCCGTGTGTTTGGATTTTGTGATGTAAGTATTTAGACAAATACTTTTTAAATCATTTGATGGAATCGCAACAGTTGCACGATTACAAATACCGAAACGACCGCAGTATGATGCACTATATTTATTCTTTATTGTTAACGGAAAAATACACGAATCTTGATGATCTGTTTTATAATTCTTGTTACTACCTTGATCTTCATTTGAAGAAAATTCGTATTCTATTTCGAGTTAATTAGCCGATGACTATAAGCATGAAGTTTTCAAACCATCATGCGCAGTTAAATGTAGATTACGAATTATCTTTGAGGACTTTTAAATATGAATTTTCTTTCTTGTGAGCTAATACAGCGAATTTCCCCTTTCCGAGCACGATCACAATTCATTTTTGCATAGTTTACAATTTATAACAATGTCAATTTCAGCCAGATCCATCGTTTTTTAAATTCAACAAACCCAAAAATGGGTGTTTGCAATCAGCTGCATTAAAAATCGAAGCAGATATTTTCGCAACACTACATGTTTTTGTTTGAGAGATCCTACGTGTCAACCTCTGTTGCACGACTTATATGTTATATTTGTTGTGCAACGCGAATATGAGCTGAACGATTTTGAAACCGGAAACTGTCGGATGTATAGTTTACTCAAAAAAAAACAATTTATTTTGTGAATCGCTAGTCCAACAACTTTTTAAAAACTGACATCCTTGCTAAGAGAAGCTTGACACCAAGTATTTAGGATTAGCAAAATTAGAAGATTCAAATACCTGATTTTTGCTGTTCTTTGTTCAAGGTGGCCATAATGTATTTCTGAAGTAACACAAAACACCCCAAATGGTCTGCCAAATTCCAACAAAATGAACGACGGACAGGAAATAGAAGGAAATAAGGCATAATACTCACGTAAGCGTAAACTTCATTCATTATATCTTTGGCATAAATTCGCTGCTAATGGGCGATAGGAATGCACTTTCGGATATTTTCTATTATTTTTGTTATTGTTCAAATTGGCTTTTATACATAAAAACCTGTTAATAACATTCAGATTGTTTCAAGTTTAATTATCTTAAAACATAATGTAAAATTGTGGTTTTTCGCGCATTTTCATGAATTTTGCGGCCTATGCGCGATCGAAAGATAAAAATTTACTTTTGATTGTTTCTCTTCTTTTTAATCTGTATGTCCAATCTTTTCAGCGATTTAGCGATATAAAAAATTGTGTTTCTATTTTACTAGCGTACACTACTGTTTAGCCTTCTCGCGCGAAACAAGGCAATATCGCTGCAAATCTACCATCTGTGTTTCCTTTTGTATCAATTTTGTGATACACGTACATTAGGCCTACCTTTATGCATGTTACAATTTACTACAAATTATTTAAAAATGAGGTACATACATACATTTAGATTCATCAAATAAGTCCAACAATGTTAATTGCTTCGACGTGAATTATAAATACCAACTCAGAATTACCCAAATATACCCAAGTAGCACTGATGGTATGTCCATCGTTGGCAGTTTTTGAAACCGTTGGGAAATGGTAGCGTTGGTATGCCAACAATACGCCAATATAGAATGTGTAGCATTATTCGGCCAACCAAAAATAATTTCGACGGACACATCGTCTAACATCGGCACAGCTAACAACTGTGTCACTATTGACAAACGGTTCGTTGACCAAAGGTATGGCAAGGTGGATACTTCTTACTATTAGCCAATGAGCGACGCCACAATTAGCCAACATTGGCCCACCAATTTTGTGCTACTAAGGTAGACTTTAAAATTCCAATTAAATAGAAATGTTAACGTTATTTTAAATTTCACTTTAAGGAAAGTATCTTGTTACGAACAGAAAGATAAATTAACATTTTTAAACAGGTTTCTTTCATGTATTTTGTTTGTTTGAATTATTATATTTAGTCATACAAAATTGATGCTGAGAAGACGTATGTATAAATTAGAGTTTCACAAACAAAACATACAAGAAAGAAAACATATACCCTGAAATTTTATTTAATTTAAAAATTTGCATTTCTACTAAAAATAAGATAATTTTATCACATGTAATAATATTTTACTTAGTTTTTTTCATTATTTTGTCGGTATTAACAAATAGAATAAACAAATAGTTTGTCATCTGGGAAAATGAATACATAGCCTGCGTACAATGCAAGTATATGCGTTGTTTTCTTTCTTCTTCTTTCATTAGAATTAAATAATTTCCATTAATTTTCCATTAATTTTTTGTAAGACGAGCCTAATGTCATATTTAGATTATTTTTAATGATTCGTAAAGATAGGCTAATTTTCTCAATTCTGTTTGCCCACACCTCCCAATTTTTTCTCTCTTTCTTTTATCTACCTCAGTTCTGTGAACAGAATGTCTCATATCATATTTAGGATATTTCTAATGATTCTTCGTGATAGGTCCTAAGCTAATGTTTTTATAATCTTTGCCCACATCTCCTTATATCCTAATATTCTCTCTTATCTTTTAACTACCTTAGTCGTATCAACAGAATGTTTTCTGTCGGGTATTTTTGGTTCTTCGTGGTGTCGGATTCTCTATACCTTCTTATTGGTATGTGAAATAAAATCACCTATTATTTCTACATTTGGAGAAATATAAGAAAATTTATATTCATTAAAAATTTCAAAAAGTATGTAAATGTTAATGTTGTATGATAATACATTGTCCACACTGTAGAGTAATTGTAAATATATTTTGCTGTTACATAAGGTATTTATTGTAATGATTAAATTAGTATAAATTTAAGCTGCTCAATGTGATCCTCTATTAAGTTAATGTATTGGGATTTGACCCTCATGTTGAAAATAAAAATGCCGAAGAGATTCTAAAGATTTCGGTTTTATTATGTATGAATCCTTGAATTTTGGAACTATAAAAAAACAACCATTGTATTTGATGTTATTCTTCATGGAACAGATGTTAAAAAATATTTACAATCAATATTATTATATTAATGAAAACTTTGGTAGTAAAACTATTAATGTGTCTGAGGGACGTGTTTTTAAATAATAAACCTGCCGAAAGCAGTCAGTGTATATTATAAATGTGGTGTAAACGAAACTGTAAAATTTGTAAAAAATAAATTTAAAATCGAAAAAAAACTTTGCACTGAACTGTTTTTGCAGAAATTTCTCAAGTTGCATACTCCAATTAATTAAGAGAACAGTTTCTATTGCTGTGTTTTATGGAAAGGTTTTCTATATTTTTGCTGATGGGAATTAAGTCATCATTTGTCTGAGATTAGTTTGAAAATAAGCATTTTTAAGCAGATGTTTCTTTAATATGTAACAAATGTAACAACTTTTTTTACTCTACTTTAAAGATATTTTCATAAATATCTGCCTATTATGTATGCAAAGTGACCTGATATTGACCCCATTATTATCAATTAGATTACTTCGTAAAACATGGGGCATATAATTAAACTTGAAAGGGAGATTTTAGCTTCACTGGATTTCATCCAATTATAGTTTTTTAAAAAATAATTTAGAATTTTATTATTATGCTTTGCTCTACATAATATGTAAAAGAAAATCTAAGAAATGTAATTAGTATTGATTTTTAATCAAGCGTGATATTAAAGTTTTTATACTTTATTTATTATATCGGCTAATATCAACTGACTTTAATAAGAAAATTATTGAACTCACAAGATTTTTTCGTTATTTTTATTTTGCTAACATGAGTTTAATATTTATCTAACATACAAGTTTTGAAAGCCAAAAACGTCATATGTGAATATTTCAATACAAAAGTTCTTATTTTCTGGAGTTCTTCAACAAAGCTATAAAAGCTATTAAAAAAAAGGATTTTATATTTTTATCGGTGTATTGAATAAATTGGAGCATTAGTTGACCATTTATAAGTATTTCGTTGTTACTCAACATCTTAAGAATTGTGGAATGACCTGTTTTCTTAAAATATAAACTGTTTTGTTTTAATGTGCGTTTCAGTTTATATATATGTTTAATCATTTTGTATCAAATGTATAAAAAGTAACATTGTTAGATCAATTAAACAATAACATCTACTAAATATTTCATTCGCGTGCTGAGTTAAAAAATGATTTCTTTAATTGTTGTGCTGTTATTTCTCACAATGTCTTTGCACCAGCGCGAGTTCTATTGAAAATCAGACAGGAAACAATTAATTTAAAAACATAACATCCAACATATCGAATCGATGCATAAATTATTGATTTAATAACCACAAAAACAGAGCATACAAGCAAATATATATTTTAAGATATATTTAATATACCTGAAATTAAAGTATTTCATAAAATACTGTAACGTTGATCTAGGTTTGGCTTTTTATTCTAACGAGGCGATTTAATATATATATAGATAGATACCCTCTGAGACTCTGAACTTCTGATTTTTTTAACCAAGACTGTAGTTAAAAACGTTTATTTTGTGTATTTAAGATCTTATGTATACATTTATGATTTTTGTTTATTATTATTTTTTTTAATATTTTATTAAATTAAATAATGTTCTGGTAAAGCATAGTTATTGCATCGATATAAAATGTACATGGACGAAAAAAAATATTGAGATATAACAGAAAACGTTTATTAGTTATTGTCATAGAATGGTTGCAAAATATATTGAAAATTTTTTTAGACAATTTATTTGAAAGCCTTCGACCGATTTATTTGAAACACTGCTTCGTAACATATTTACCTTTATATATATATATATATATCATTTCTTTTAAAAGCACCCTCTGAACGTGTGACATTCTGCACCAAGACTCCAGGAAAAAACGTTGATGTTGTGTATATATTTATGATTTTTGTTTAATTAAAAAAATAAATAAATATTTTACTAAATTAAGTAATGTTCTGCTAAAGAATAGTTATTGTATAGATATAAATGTACATGGACGAAAAAAACATGTTGAGATATAACAGAAAACGTTTATTAGTTATTATCATAGAATGGATGCGAAATATGATGAAAAAATGTTTAGATATCTAAACCTTCTACCAATTTCTTTCAAAATGAATAGTGTTCTATAGTATAAGATATTTACCAATTAGAAGGGAAATCGAATGTATACATTGGACGCTATTGTGTTCACTTTCACGTACATAGAGGCCGACATCATCGAATAACGACTAAAAACGAGTTCTGTGGACTTGAACACGGGAAAAATTACAATATACACGAAGAAATCCACACGTACATATGAAATCATTGTAAAATAAAGGCAAAAATGGATTCATGAAATCTCAAAATGTAAAAAATACCAATATTTTCATAATCGGATTCATATCATGATTACAATCCTTTATGTTGGCAAAAAGTAAAAAAAAAATCAATTTATAACTCTTTAAATACGTCTATACAATAATATATCATTCATATTATCTACAATCTTACTAATGATATATTTTTATCACTTTAATATATCCTCTGAATTACAAACTTTTGAAAACAGAATGGTTAATTTAAGTGTTCTTGCCCTATGTTTGGCAGAAATAGCATCTTAGATTTCCATGACTATGACCGTCGTATTTTGCATTTTACAGCTTTATTAGTATAAAGAATAAAGCTTTTATCAAAATATTCGATTGCATTCCATAGCTGTTGTAATATAAATAGTTTCTTTTTTAAAAATTATGTCCATAGAAAACTGTAAAAACATAATGCAACATTTTTTTTGTCAGTATGAGTTCATTTGTTGTAGAAGTATTTTTTTTCAAGCTTTAGTGTAGTTATAATTAGTTATAGATACATATTCTTTATTACAGCTTCGATTACTATTGTAGCTTGGATAATGCTTTAAGCAACTGATTTTTGCTTTCAATCTTATGTGAAGAAAGTATAGAAGAATTTCCTTTTAACAGAGGAATCATACGGCCCAATTTTTTTTTTTTAAATACTAATCTACATTACACATATTTTTTTTTTTTTTTTTTGAAAAACAGGATTTATTCATCATTAAAATGTAAATATTTAATACACTGCTCAATACAATACTTTTAACTGATGTTTGCAACGAAATAGCTAGAGTTTTTGTGTTATAATTAAAGAGCTATAAAATATAAAATTATTTTGTACTACCGTATTGGTAAGTAAGTATGCGTATTTTAACTTATTGATTAATTTTAAAATTACGATAATAAATGTTGCAATTATGCGTTTTAAAGATGTTTTCAACTATATTTATCAATGTTTCTTTGTAATTATCCTTAATAAGTTAAAACAATTATCTCTTGATTTTCGATATTTCTTTATCTAATGCAAATTTAAAAAATATAAATAAATAAATTCTTCGTTCATTAGTTTATTATTCCTACATTTTCAGAAATGGTTTTAGACCTTAAATAGTTAATAATAAATATTGCATGAAATATCCTACGGTAATTCGATTTGTATCGTGAAATGCGCACTATTAAAAAAAATAATTTTTTTTTTTTCATTTTATTTCATTGATATAGTAGAAATTCTCAAATAATTCTTTCACATTTTGGAATTTCTAAAGAAGAAATCTTTAAAATCACAATAATTGCTGAGTCCAAATCAATAAATCAGGATTTTTTAAATAAAAATAGAGAGCAGTTTTAAACTGTCAACTTCTTATTTAACTGCTGAGAACTTCGTATTTTTGAAGTATAAAATTTCTGCTAATACAAGTGTATAAAAAGATTTTTTATTACATTAGAGGACCGTGAAAACCCATTAATCATCCTTAGTTCCTTTTGAATGGAAATGTAAATCCTGAATATGATTGGTTTGAGAGTTACAAGTACTTCTTAAGTTATTTCTGATAAACCGCAGAGTTACATTAAAGGTTCAGAAGCTTTCGTTATGGAAACATTTCAGTTAAAACGTGCATATAAAAATAACATTTTCTCCATGAAGAGAAAGAGAGTCATATCATGAACAGCTACACTTTTTTAAAATTGTATAATATAACAAGAAAACAACAATGACTGAAAATAAATATGTTTCATTTTATGAAAAGTTTGCGCTTTTGTTTTACAACAGGACTATCTGAAGTATCTGGTCTGGCCCGTGATTTTAAGAATGTCTGTTTAGAAAAATCAAGTTCAAAATTAAGCATGCAGTATAAAAACGTAAAAAAAAGCATGCGAAATATTATGCACATGAATCAAATGAAAACCCATTATAACAACTAGGACATCCAACCCGGGCTTCCCGGGATAGAGAATATAGGTGTAAACCATTTATTTTTTTATTGAAAACTAATAGATTTTTTACATTTAATATTTTTTTTAGATCCCCCCCCCCCTAACAAGACCAAAGAACATTTTTATATGAAATGTGCCAATTATATATTCAAATAAAATTTTGAAATTTATTAAAAACAGTAATTTCGTATTGGCCTTGTGCCAGAAGTTAATAGCCAAAGAAATTTCTAAAAATTTCATTATCTAAAGCAGTGTTTTTTCTGTTCTGATAATTTCAGCGGTTTTAAGCGCTTATTTTGATTTCGTGTCTGTTAAATTTGTGTTTTATTTATACTATTTTATTTATTGCTTAATAAAGTTTGAATTTCGTTATGCAATATTAGCTGGAAGCAATTGTTAAACTACCACTTTATTGCAAACCACTGTTTGGTGCAAATGCATTAATATTTCGTAATCGTCTGCAAGCGATATAGATTTATTTTTCTTTAAATCATGCTTGAAATTTATTTTAAATGCTATAATAAATGAGTAAATTGCTATACAGATTTCAAACAATGGGCATTCGAAAGTAGATTTTTTTTCCCTATAAAACGGTGTAAAAATTAAAAAATATGCGGTGTATAGAATTTTTTTTTTAAATTGTAGTAGCAAAAATCGCAAACCGGAAGTTCATCGTCTTGAGTTGCCATTCGCAAAATGACGTCAGCGTTACACACGGATACGTTTGTCCTTTATAATATAGATATATACATTTATATAATACACTCATTAGAGCATCAGTTATAAATCAGCTAGCTTCCATTCATCATTGGAGCAATAAAAGATAAAATTCACAACACTAAGATACCCTCAAATGTAACTTCGCATGTGAATAAAGTACATACACGTTACCGACATACTTAGTAAATAATATATGGTCCGGATTGAGACCGAGATTGAAACCTTTTGTTGAAAAGTTTGTTTCTAATTACTGTGTTATTTAAATAAGTTTTTCATGATAAAAACAAATGGCAAATACAAACCATTTATGAATTTTATTTGAAAAAATATATATATATATGAAATATTTATATGTGTATTTCACTAAGAATGAGTTCTGGGGACCTAAAGATTTGTGAAAATTCTAATACACATGCATACACACAACTATATATGTGGAATAGATTTCAAAATGGCGAAAACGAATCCAGAGAACCTAAAAATGTTCAAATATGCCAATATTTCCATAATAGTGATTTTATCATGATTCAATACACTCCTGAAACTCATATGGCGTTATATATTCATCTGCTGACGTCATGTTCACCTGCTGTTTGAACTTACTCATATTTAGTCTATGTAAACTAAACAGTGCGCTAAATAATTATGGCATCTTACAATTTTAGTTATTACTAGCTACCCGCCCGGCGTTGCCCGGCTCGAGGTAATAACAATCTCAGAGCAAGGCGTTAACCCCCTCCATCTTCATACCCGCAAATATAATGAATAATTTGTTCAAGAAAACCACCTTCACCTACATTAACGCGATCATTAAAAAAAGAATTCAATTTTTCTGATAATTAGAACATAACGAAGACGCTACGCTAAAATCCACGGTCGATGGCAACACTTCCCATCCTCAATTTCAGATCTATATCGTTAATTAGTTATCTAAATTTTTGTTCATTAGTAAAAATTGTCAATTATTTCCTTTCATTTTCGCAAACTAAATGCAGGGATCGGCCAGAGAAACAAATCTCTTTGAAGTTCAGTTTTTAATGAAAGCAGAGCCCTGTCTGAAACATTCTCGGATATGTTTCACTGGCGCCGGCAGATTTTTGCATAAATTAAGAAACATTACTCGCCGAATTTTTCAAAAAGCGCATAGTCGGATGCAGAATTTTGTTTTACATATGCTCAGAAATTTTCAAATAGATATCTAAATTAGTTTTCTCTAAATTCGCTAATTAGTAAAATAATTCAAATTCGCTCATTTCCGCTTGCAAATTCAGAGCAGCGGTACTTTTCTTTAGACATTTTGATTTAAAAGATGACATTTTCGGTACGATGTTTAATGACATTATAATTAATATGTTGGGTAATTATCAAAATATTAAAATTCTGAGACTCAGGTGCACATGGCCAGATCTTGGACTATCCACACCTAAATTTTCTGACTTCTAGGTGGACTAGATTTTGCTAGCCATCGCCAACAGATACACACACACACACACACAGACACACAGAGCGAAACTTTATTTTATTAGCATAGATAATGTCAAAAGAAAACCATGTGCTATTTCCTCTGTTGTAACATGTAAAGTAAACACGCATACATCGGTGGTTGTAGAAGTACTGGGGCATGCACTGTGAAAGCTTATCAGTGAAATCTAGATTTAGAGATAACGAAAATATTATAGCGTTACTCAATCGAAATTTCAACTGTATGCGTGCCGTTTAGCAGAAACATTTCTTTTATAATTTATGAAAAGAGTTGAAATAGAAATATTTCGTTTAAAGTGTTAGAATAAAAAATAATAATTAATATGCCATGTGGTTCATGACTTTCTGATATAGAACGTCGTAAAGTTTATGTTTTAAGAGCACAAATGAATATGAATCCTATAGATTTTTACATATGAATTGAATATGAATCCTACTGGTCCAAGCTATTGACACAAGTTCAAAAGTCCTGCGAAATTACATTAAATATACGTCAGGGTATAGGATGAAGAAGAGCACGGATCGACTACCCTCAGTTACGAATGAAAACGTCTTTGTTCTGAGGCGCAAAACATCAAATAAAATTGAAAAAGCTCGACATTACTAGATGAATTAAATTTGCCAGCTACTGTTTGTTGAACAGAACAGTTGCGGAATAAAATTTGGACTTAACTCGTAGAAATTCCAGAAAAATCATGCTTTCTTCAATTCATAAAACTAATCGGAAAGAATTCGCTCACAGCCATATGATTTGGAGCACTGAAAACCGAAAAATTATATCATCCGATGAGGTAAATTTTAATCTGGTTGGTTCAGATGGTATGCACAACTATGGGAAGGATAATAAAGTAGAACTTTTAGTCTTTTCCACTGACAACAATGAGGGGTTTCGATAAATATATCGGGAGCAATAGACTGGAAAAAGAAAAGCAATATCGAATTCTTACATGGAAAAATGAGCAGTTGCGACTACCTGAACAACCTAAATAAGCAGTTTCCTCGAAATGGACTTCAAATTGCCGGAAGGAATTGATTGTTTCAGCGGAAGAAATGTGTAAAAAACGTCCAAAGATTAGTTTAAGTCGAAAAAAATCAAAATTTCTATAAACTTGGCCAACCAAATTGCCTTATTTGAATGTAATAGAGAACGTTTGGTATATAAAGGCAAGAAAAGTTTATGCAAATGTCCAACATTTTATGTCCAAGGACAATTTTAAAACAGCTATTCATGAAGCATGGAACTCTACTTATATAAAATATATTCAAGACGTATATGAAAGCTTGCCACGCTCATTGGAAACATGCTACAGTGCTAAACGCGGGTGGACCAAATATTAAAGATTTATTGTTTGAACAATTAATATAAAGGACTTTCATCTAAATGAAGCCATAATTATTTCGCAATTTATGTATCATTTAAACATGTAATTAGCCTGCATAACTCCTTTTTTCTGAACATACTAGATTTGAATGTCCATTGCACATAATGTAGAGTATAATCTTTTATATTCCAGGTAACTTTATTAAATTGTAACTATAATTTTGTCTTCGCTTAAAATTAGCAGAAGGGCCCTAATTACCTCGCGAACTGTATGTAGAAAAATATTACGTGATAAAACAATTATTCTTTACCACTCACATAAAGTTCAATTATAAACGATAAATATTTTTTCGATATTCATATATGATAATATATCTTATATTTATACGTAGTTGTCAAATCAACGCGTCTAAAATTAAAGTAAGCTAAGATAACCTAGCAGTCGGAATAGTAAGTTAAAAGTACACAGTTAAATACCAGTAATTGCCTTTTACAAGGGGAACAAATATCAGGATGAAAATGGAAAATGTTCTTAATTACTCAAAATGACATCCGACGTCATTGCCAACTTTCCAATTGCATAAAATGAATTCTTACACAATTGGTTTGTTATGAGTTAAGTAGTGTGAAAAAGTAGAGTAATTTGCATTTAGTTTAGTTTATGTGCTTATAATGCATGTTAAACATTCATTGTCACTAAAACTTTTACAGAATATATCACAAAAACATGTATAATATAAACCTAAATTTTAATATTCACAACAGAGGAATTTCTATTATAACTCTTTCAGTAAAAAATCACTTACATTTCGAAAATTAAAAAAAAACTGTTTTTATTTTCTTTATTAATTTTATATAAACATAAGAATTAATTGTAAAACCTGTACAATATTTATACATAGATATATAGACACATACACCACATACATATACATACATATATATATATATATATATTTCAGAAGTAAATAATAGATTCCTAATAGTAATTACTTAAATGAAATTGCCTTTACATAATTTTTCTTGAAAGAAATACTCTGTTTCAGTCTTCACAAAATGTATGCAATCAAAAAACATAAAATTATGTTATTTTTCTTTCCCATACTCACATAATTCTTTACAAGTGTTACCATAGAGTAATAAATATTTAAAATGTAATACTGTTGCCAAATTGATACGGAAATACAGACTTGAATCGATTTTATTGCAAATATGTTTACGCTATACGTGTTTTCATCTGCTTCCAAAATTGCTGTTCTAAACGGAACTGATTTGAAAAATGTTCTATGACGTTCTAAAGGATGTACTATTATGACTATGTACTATTATGTACTATTATGTACTATGATGTACTATTATGTACTATGACTTTCATTCTACAATAACCAGAATGTCGGAACATTATCATTCAATTGAAAAATGATTGTAATACTCCATGAATAATCTAATAATAATACGTTATGTCTAAGGACAGTTAGTAGCCTGTTGTAATACTATGGTTCGATATACTCAGTTTATGTTTCACATACCATGGTACGAAAACACATGATGCTATGAATTATACAGCTTGGTCTAGATACAATTAATTCATTAATCAAGTTACTTATTTACGACAGAATTAATCGAATTATTATGATTCCATTATAACCAATTTATTTGGAATTCTAATTATTCAAAGCAAAAATGTAAAAGAATGCTACAAATCGAATATTAATGCATATTATCATAAATAAAAAAAATTATAAAGAATATTCTTTTATACTGCAATTAAAAATTAAAAATCAGGTTGTTTGTTTCATAGTATGGAATATTGTTATTAAAATACAAAATTAGAATTCTAAATAGATTAAAATTGTTTTAAAAAAAGAGATTAATTTCGAGATAATAAAAATTGAACTCATTTTCTAAAAATTTATATTTAGCTTCAAAAACAGATAATTTTTTTAATAAAGTTTGAAGTACGAAGGTGAATGTAAAATAAACCAAAAAATATCTATTAGTTTTTTTTTAATTTATTGGTAGATACAAAATTGATAATCGCTTTACATAATCTCTTAGTTTTAAATTGTGTTCACAGGTTAAGAATCTGTTTTATTTGATCATATTATCTTGAAAGGACTGTTTGACAAGTTAACTGGGTCCATCTGCTCAATGGCTGCAAAACATGATACACAAATGCATCTTCTAGTTATTCAAACATGGGATAGTTAGCGAGTGACAAGTTTGGATAGTAGGCAACGTATTGCAAAGTCACTGTGCATTTCTACCCGTTTTTCTTTAATTTGTTAATAAGATCTAATTTGATCGAGTATTATCATAGAGAAAAGCAACTTTCTTAGTTAGCAAACCTCTACCTTTCTGTGGATATTCAAGTTTTTCTTCATCCATCAATCATGCTATGAGAACATCGTACTATAACGAAAAACGTCAAAATTTCATATACTGACTGTGTGAGTGAACTTTTAGGTGTCGTATATAATACTTTGTGAGTGGCTGAAATGTTCCATGTTTTCAAATCTGAAATTCTCTAATAATATTGTGAATGAGCCAGCAAAATTGTATTTTTAGAAGTCTACACATTATGATAGTGTGATTCACATAACAAGATAGTGTGATTCACAGAAGATAGTATGAGTCATACTTGAACACTATAAAATGCGGATTTTCTTATGCTGATATAGTGGTATGATTTGAAAAGCCTATACTAATTACTAAGCACAAATAGCTGTCTCTAGGAGTTGAATTGAATCTTCAGTTTTTAGAATAATGTTCCCTTGAAGTTCACGGAGCTCCGTTAAATTTAAACATGAAACATACCTTGGATGTGTTTTTCTTGACTTATTGAAGAGTGTATAATATTGTATTCAATTTCAGTAGTGATTTTTTATGTCGATTTTATGTCAGATATTTAAAAGTGTAAATCTTGAGTCAAAAGTGTAAAAATTGATAGTTTATTTTATTGTAAAGTTCTAAGAATTTCATTTTATTTTGCTTTCAGTCACCTCATCATAATTCAGCCTTTTCTTCAATACAAGTACGTTTTTGTCGTTTTTAACCGACATTAAACGAAGGAGGCTATACAATGTGTTTGAAAATTATTGTGTTTATGTTCTCGCATAAGTTTTAATGGGGATCATGATTTATAATTTTTTTTGTTTTAAAAGTCTCGGTTTGTAGATGTTTCATTTCAATATCAATAGTATCTAAAATAATATGCTTGTATTTCTGCCTGTATTCAGTGAATTTAAAAGCTTTAACTCAATTGTCTCAAAAATTGAATATGGTGTTACACTGTTAAAACTTTGCAGCAAACTGTCCGGTCCTTTGGCCGTTTTTATAGAAAATGGTTAAATAACCGCAATCTAACTATATTATGAACATATTATTGCCCATATTATGGTCAGATAAGAGTTAAATTACGGATATGGAACCGTTTTCTATAAAAACGGTCAAATGACTGGTCAGTTTGTTGCAAATTTTTAACAGTGTAAGATACGCAGTACTACTTTATCGTTTTATAATTTTTTTAAAAAAAAGCGTCATATCGTGTATACTTTTTACAGGTATCATTCAGAAATTAAAAATACCATCACCTACTGCACATAAAAAATGGATATTAACAACATTAATACTGAATTTTAATGGGGATTACAGCACTACATCAGGTTGGGTAATCCAATCTAACCCGACTCGTGGTTTAAATAGGGTCGAGTTGGTAATATGTCTGTTTGTTTTAGATCAGGTTGATCCAAATAGTTTGGATTTGAGTCAGTTTTAGTTTCGATTTTGACTTTTGGTGATGAGGTTTGATAACTCAATTTTGTGAAATAATGTAACAATATTGCTTAAGGGAAAAAAATTATATTTTGAATATAAATGAGTATATATATATATATATGTGTGTGTGTGTGTTGCATGTGTGTAAGCGTAAAATTTTGGGCACATTGCTAGTGATGACTGCAAGGTAGGTGATTATAGAGAAAGGGATCTGAAATAAAGAAAAACATTGTAAACCTGGCATAGGCCTTGTTGGAACCCGCTAGCATGAGTCTAAGCTCCTCAAGATTTGTGGCCGGCATGTTAACCCCTTGACTGAAGGGTATAGAAGTTTTGGGTTTTTGTCGGCTTGGATCCACAAGGCCTGGATTCGAATATGAACAATAAAACGAATTTTCACAAAACACCAACGTAAGAAACTTTCACTTTATGTAGTTTAATTTTTTTGTTAAAAATAACTACTTTGTTAGAGATATATCTCAGCTGTTAAAAGCATGGGCGCACTGTAAGAAAAATTTTAAACCACAGTAGTATGCTGTATTAATATGAAGGTCCAATGTGTAGGGATGTTTCCATTAGTAACACTGTTACGAAGACATCATGCTTCGTTCTCGTTTCGTTTCAAACAGCTTCTCTTACTTGTACGAACTTTTTATTAAATCATTGACCTGGTACTTCATGAGAGTGGTTTCCATGAGTCTACGCTGTAAATCTGCGCAAAGATTATTTCCTTACATAATATGTGATAATAATCCGTTGTATCATGAAATGGACTATTTCTTGCTCATATACTTTGATTCTGTCGGAATAGCCGATTTGTGTGAATCGACTAATTAGGTGATGTCCCCATAAACTACTATTACATTCACAATCCCACTATCACTATCCAACCACGAGTAAGTAAGGAATTTCAGTTTATATTTGATAAACCCTACTGTATAGCGATATGTTTGTTATGCATAGAAAATTAATAAGATGAAAAAGAAAAAAAAAGGCTTGAAAGTTAGTTAGACCTGTATGTAAATTTTGCTGTGGAAAATAAACTCTTATTTGTTATTGAAGTTTTCGTGCGAGCGTTAGAGCGGTCATTATCCGTTCCATTTAAATATATATACATATATATTGTTATAAAAAATTATATGACGCTTTTTATTATTATTTTATATATATTTGTCGATGTGGGATATTAGAAACATACAGTGCAGATGTATTTAAAGTTTACGCCATGTGCATATATGTATTTGTATTTAAATGAAAAATTAAATGTGTTTGGTTTGTTATTTGCAATTTGCAACGCGTGCTTCAGATAAAGAAGTGTTAAAAAGTCCAATATTGGAATCTTAGATATTGAAAATCTATATTTAAGCAACAACAACGAAAAAAAACCGTTAGTAACGGTGATATTATATTGACGATGACAATGATATGAGTAATAAAGTTTGTTTTTCTGCAAGTCAATGAACTTCTATGTATTACATTATATCAATTTTACCACCGATGAATAGAGAAATAAAATGTGCATTCCAGTGCAATTCGTTTCAAAACTGTGTCAAAATTTATAGTATTTTATGATGTTTAAGAGAATTTTGATGCATTGCGGAAAACACGCATATGCCTTGTTTGATGAAGAAAACTATACATTTTCCTGTCGAAACTTCTCGCAATTAAAAGGATGTATCGAATTTTACAAAAAAACATGTTTACATAAATATACGTGTGATTTAAGAAAACTGGTTGAAATAAAAATATTTTAACCACAAAATATTTGTGGTTAATCATTTATTATATATATATGTATATACATTAGAAAATCCTTTCTTTTCTAAATTAGTTTAGATTAAATATGATAACATTTATCAATTTTCCAAAGTAATGATTATTGCTACCCTTCTAAACAAGATGCGGGAACAAATAAGAATGACCACATTATTTCATCATAGAAGAGGAAACGTATGATTAAATATTCTTGCCAACTGCAGGCTGTGTTATTCACACATTATTTCTAATATTTTAAAAGATTGCTACTTTCTGTGAATGCAATAAATAAAGTGAATATTATGACTTTATGTTCTTCGAAATAATATGTTCAGCGTCTGTTTTTCTTTGTATTCTCTCTATTATTCACAAATATTTTTTATAGAAATTTATTTGGCACCATCACTGATTGTATAAAGAAAGAGAAATATTTCTGAATAAAAGCATCTGAATAAGACATGCAGTTAAGTGATATATTTATCATCTTTTAGTTAAAGTAATTAAGCTATAAGGATTTTTCTTTGCGTTAAGTATTTACAATTTACTCTTGAAAGGAAGAAATTAACACACAATGTTTAAGTAAAATTATTTCGTATGATTTTGGCATTCCTATTTAAAAACAAATAAGTATTTTTCTTGAGGTCCTATTATCGGTTCAATATTTATAAAATTTAAAATGACAATTTGTGAATGCAAAAGTAAAAAAAAAATCCTAATATTAAAATATTAATAGACAAATGACTTATTTCCGCTCTTTTCATTTTCGTCTTCTTACTATTGAGAATATTTTAATAAATCTAATTTTTAAATAAATGTGGGCTAAAGAGCCATTTGAATAGGGCGTTAATGGAACATACTTACTATTCTTAATTTTTGACGTAATATTTATTGAGATTTTGTTAATTAATAATAAAATTTATTAAAAAGGAATTATCCTACAAAGTTAAATAACTTTGCATAACTTATATATTTCCATTCAGAGACAAATTAAGTGTTTTTTAAAAGTTGTGAGGCTTTGTTGTTTACACATTATTAAAAACATCTTCAACTGAATGGCAAGTTGTGTGAAAGCAACACAGAAAAAGTTATTATGTTTCTATTATTAATGTATATAAATCATGTTTTGGCTTTTCTTTATCCGACTGGCTTACAGAAAAGGGGGGTAATGTTTATGACAATGGACAATATAAGACTATTTAATTGCGTGTGAAATGTGAAAGTTTATGAATTTTAATAAATATTGTATAAAAATTTTGTCTTCGCTGCCCGAGAGTAATGGGTGATAGTTTTATAGCCTATACTTTTATAGCCTTCCTGGAATGCTTGTAAATGGTAGTTCTATCACACAATGTAAACTGAAGTTTTGAAAATTTAACAATTGTTCATCGCTAATCATTATAAAATCTTAATAAATAGGGTGAAACCCCCAGAAAGTGACACTTTAAGGATTCTTTCTTGTTTAAATCACTATTACAAAAAAATTAAATCTAATTTCTACTTACATTTGTTTTTGAAGGGATAGTAGAGATATATTAAAAAATTATTGTTGACAAAATTTTGGAAAAAATTACATTTTATTATTAAAAATTAATTTTATTCATGAATATGGTCAAACACTCCAGAACCTAACACCATCCATATTTTGAATCACTAATATAACTCACACAAAGTGAACCAATGACTGACACTTTATTTTAAAAGAATAACATGCTTTAAGAAACTTTATTATTTATTATAAAAACAAAATACATTAATATTTATTATAAAAAATGGGATTTAGTAAGCTGCACTGCATTATTAGTAATGCAGAGTATATATTAATAGTATATAGCAGTGATATTCAGTACTGCATTATTAGTATTGCAGATATCCAATAACTGATATTTATGAACCAGTAACTGACATCTGGTGTCAGATACTAATAAAACAACTTAAATTTTAATGGTGCTTACTACAAGATAAATTTAATTTATGCATTTTTAAACCTTTTAAATAATAGATTTCAACTTTCTTTAATATAATTAATAACTAGCACCTCTGTCAGACACTGGTGAATTGAAATTCTAGGAACCAATAACTGGTATCCCTCTTTAAGTTAAATTAAATAACTATAAACCGTAAATCAGGGCCCTAATATGTCATATGCATCTTTAAACTAATTTCTACTAGTATAACTTTAAGAAAGAAGTTTAGGATGGTTGCATTAGAAATAGATTAGAAAAACACTTCCTTAATTTTAGAAATAAGATGGTTGCTTCAAAATGGCACTTTTTGTATTGTTAAAAGTTATTTTTCCTCATTGAATATAGTCTTGGCTCTCTAGGGGTGAATAAATGGACTCCAAAATAAAAATAGATGTCTCATTTACAACTAGATGAGATTACTTTGCAGAATTTTACAACAAGTATTTGAGTTAGATTTTTGCTCTAGTTACTGGTTAGGTGTCAATAACTGGGGGTTTAACCCTAAATTAAAAAAAAATTAAACGAAAAAAATAGGAACAAATAATGTAATTGCATGGCTGTAAATACGGAAATAATTTGATTATATGATAAAATTTGAAGCTTTGTGTTTTTTGTTTTTTTCTTCTTTTTGATCAGTTTGAAGTGATTGTTCTAATGTCATGCAAAAAATTTTTTTGCTATCAGAATTTTTCTATTACTAATAAATTGTTATTCGTATAATTTCTTTTTTTTTATTGTGTAATTCATTTTAAGAAAATATATTTTGTGCAGACAACCTTTCTGAAGAGGGGAAGAATTTGTTTGCGAAGAGCCGTTTAAATAAGAAATAAATGCAAATAATTGATGTATGTGGCAGATTAATATCCTTGCGTTAGAAGAATTCCACTTTAAAAGCTGATTATTGATGTCAATTTAAAATTAAAATAGTGAAACATTATTTAATTAAACCGCAAACGATTTTTCTCCATAGACGTAATGTAACGAAATTCTTTTGAGTGTCCCTGTAAAGTAATTATAAATGTTATGCACACCATATTCCGTATTAAGGTGCTTGTAATGCACCTTAGTGATATATATCAATTACAATGTGTTTGAAATTGTGTAACATCATTAAACTAAACCGCAAATGATTTTTCCTCATAGACCGTAATGTAACGGAATTCTTTTGAGTGTCCTTGTAAATAAACTATAAGTGCTACACACTTCAGTTGAAATAGGGTACATGCTATAGATAACGACAATAACCCATAACAATTTCAGGGCAATCCGAGCATATTTACCGGAGTTAGAGCACGGACAGACGGCCATACGGCAGACAAACTGAAGTCATAAACACTTTTCAACAAGGTTGGAAAGTGTTAAAAAATGCAATCTTATTTAAAATCACTTTATCTGATTTTTACATTTCAGTTCAATCGGTAATATGTAACGAAATTTTCGAAAACGATATAAACGTATTTATCGTGATTAAAAATTAAAAAATTGTGTATATACTCTTTATCTATTATAATATGTATGTGTTGATTAAACGTGTAGTTGATTTTCAACACAATGAAAATATATGGAATTTTTTTAAGAATGAAAACTTTCATGTAAATCATTCCCATTCATATTCGATGGGAATTACAGAATTACAGAATTGTTATCATAAAAGGTTTTCATAAAAAGAAAATAATAAGTTCTTCTGAAACAGGCAAGTGATTAAAAATATCAGTTACATTTTTTAATGTTACTGAATGATTTGTTACGGAATAAATTAGTACTGACTTACTTTCTCTCTTTTCTAGTTACATTAACAATAGACATTTTTATTGTAAAAAATACATTTCATATTAAAAATCATTCACAAAATTTAGGAAACATTTAAGTAAATAGTTTATATTTGAAATAACAGAAATTCTTCCTCATTAAAAACTTAATAAAAACAAAATAAAATCATGAATGATTGTGAGTGAAAACATTCACTCACAATGCACATGTTGATATAAAGCAATCTCTAGAGTCTCTTTCAAGATCTATAAAACATTTTATCATTTCCAGTAAATAGAGCTATATTTTTTTGTTTTCAAAAATACAAATTTCGTTTTACTCGCCTTCCGAATCTCAATGTTCTCGTATTTATACACTTGTGTGAATAAACTCATGACATTAAATTCGTCCTTAAAAAGGCTAATTTAATAATTTCAGCAATTTTTAATTTTTTTCACTATTTTATATTTTCAAGATGATATTATGAAAAAGCAAATCTATCATACAAACACCGTGGTCTAATCAATCATGGACTGGTTAAATGACTCACTTACCCTCCAATACCTTCCTATACATATATAACATTTTCAAAATACATAACGTAGTCCCTTTATCAAGCGGTATATTAGCTTGGTTTGACCAGTGATTTGTGCTCTTTTTTTGTGATTTTTCATAGTACTCCTATTTTTTTTAAATAAAGTTTTTCCGAACCACAATTGAAGAAATAAAGAAATATGCATAATTATCCATATATCAAAGAAATATAACTTAAAAAAAGTTTTAATTATTTTTTTACCTGTTATACTTAATACGCTTTGATCCTGTTCTGCATTTATTTCGATACACTTCTAAACCTTTTTTTCATCTCCTTACCATCATAATTTTTTAAACACTTAGACTGAGTTTGTTTTCTTGTACCGAAGCAAAATAATTGTTTCTCCATGCATTCCTTTAATTTATAATGTTATGCAATTTGTAAGAATATTACTGGGCAATATTTGAACAAATAATTTAGAAATTCAACAATTTAAAATTTCCATTGAGTGATATCAACATTACTTTATGCAAAAAATAATTAATGAATTTAATAACGAACAATACTGAATTTCTAAAAGAATGGAAGTCATACAATTTCACTTAAAATACTCTTTTCAGACAGAATTGTCATCGAAATTGAAGTCAGAAGAAAGGATTCTTTATTGCAATTCAATATCAATTGTATTATCTCTATTGAAAGAAGGACTGTGTGTTCAATCAATAACATTCTACACTCCGATTTTTTGTGATTCTTCCTGAATTCCTGCGAAAATACTTGCTTGAAATGTAATACGGAAATTTGGAATTTATGGCTCTCAGTAGGGAGACATTGATTTAAAATAACAATTTCGTCTTCCTTTATGTGGAATTTGGTATTTTAATTGAAAAAACGGATGGCTTTATACGCAGTAAATTAAAGCAATTGATATTTGAATCAATTTTAAAAATATTATTATTTTATATCAAACAAAGGTTTCTTGTTGCTGTTTTTTGCATGAAAATAAAACTTTAGAAAATATCTCTTTAAAGCCGATTAGTTATGTGCAAATACGAAAATTATTTCGATAATTTGAGAACTATATTAATTCGCGATTTATTCTAAATTATTTACATTTCATCGTTTTACCCTCAGCATATTTTAATTGAAAGTATGTCCCAAAAATCGACATTATACTGAATACATTTACTATTTTTCAGATTAACCTGTAAAAACTTTAGTATTTTGGTCTGGCTAAAGCTGTAGTTGTCTTGTTGTATTTTATATATGCTATAAGTTTAAAAAGAGAAAGAAAGAACATATAGCAGATATCAAATACAAAAAGAGAACTACATAGCTACATGCCAGACTACATAATATATACATTAATTTATATATTAATTTTAAAAATAGCAAGGCAATTTATCCATCAAGATTTTATTCCATAATCACTATCCGCGAATCAATAATCAGAAATTTAGATGTGCACATTGAAAATATGCAATGAATCATCTTCCTTTGTATTACATAAAATTTGGCACGAGATGCTTTAAAAAAAACAATGCGATAAAATAATTCACGCTCACAGATGACCATTTCTTTTAAAGCATCTTGTTTTCTTATACCTGTTATCTCGTGGATTTGGTATTTCAAATTCCTTTTTCAAGTTTTTTGCGAAAAAGTTTATTTTATCAGTATTTATCTTGATAATGTCATTGATTGTGCGTACGAAACTTATTGATCTGTTTATTAAAAGATAACCTTTAAGTGTAAAATAAACCTTTAAGTAAACTGTTATCACTTTTAACATCTTCGATTTTATTTTAAGAATAATAAGGATTTTCTTATATAATTATGTAGCACACTTTATATGTAAATTGAAACAAATTATCATAAACAGATTCCGGTGAATTCTGCATGTCTTTAAAACGTTTAATAATTTCAAAATTTAAAAAGTCCTACAGAGTAATTTCAATATTGTTTTATCTAACAATTAAAAGGAATTTATTAATAAAAAAAAATTCAAATCTAAAAGATTGGAACCTAAGCAATTTTTCTAAAAATATTCTCAGCAAACAGAATTGTTGTCGAAATTGAAGCCGAAACAAAGGAACGTTATTACAAACCAATAAGTTTTTTTTTCTTCTTGAGATTCACCCTGCAATTCTATGGAATTATTTGTTTGAACTGCAATACGTGAAAATGAAATTTGCGGTTTTCAGTATTTAGACATTGATTTCAACTACCCATTTCGTCTTCATTTATGTGAGTTTCGAATTTTAATTGAAAAATCTGATAACTTTGTATATAAGAAAATACATAATTAAAGTTTTACATCACTTTTTAAACGGAAGATTTTTTTATTTAACATATATTTTGTTCCATACACAAATAACTAACGAAAATATTTCTATAGAATTAATGTCATAAATATATAATTTGCGAACTATAATTCGTGTTTCATGCTCAAATTTTTTTAAATGCAAGAAAAACTTCAAAAATTTCAAGTAGGGCTGCAGTTATTATTATTATTATTATTTTAATTCTCATTAGTGTTTAACAGTTATTTTCATTTGTTTTTTTAAAGGTTTACAAATTATTTCGATATCATGATTATTTCTAGCATACTTACATCTATGCTGAAACTAATTATGATAAAGCGTTCATGTTTCTTGGAAGAAAAAATACGCATACGCTATTTACACATTGCTGCGGATTCTGGGCAAGAATACTGCAGATTTAATTTTGTCATCCTCATTATTATATGTATGGGCTGATTTTATTTCTTACAGTAAGATTATAGTACACCAAGATTACAATATCAATTAGTCACAAAGAGATAGGTATATAAATATATACATTTATATACTAATATAATATATTGGACACATTGATTACTTGATTAACATTTTCCCATCATCCGGACATCCAATAAAGGCAAAGTATTCCAAAGAATATTGCATTTATTCAAAGAATTTAACTGTGAATATCTTTTCCATAAAATCTTTCTACATTAAAATATTACGGAAGGTTAGTCAGTTTACAGACATTCCTAAAGAAATTTTC
Organism: Maratus michaelseni; assembly: GCA_963931845.1. NCBI lineage: Eukaryota > Metazoa > Arthropoda > Arachnida > Araneae > Salticidae > Maratus > Maratus michaelseni. The sequence continues at coordinate 323,763,737 of OZ007587.1, forward strand.
TAAAAAGAAAATTGAATTACAAATAAAATAGTTCAGAAGTTTATTTTGGTTTAGCTATTTCAAAAAGTGTATTGTAATTTCATTCCTTTTAATTGAAATATTTGGATTAGGTATTTGAAATCTCGGAAAATTCATTTTGATGACTGGAATATTTAGCTTCTCGCTGCTACAAAATTCAAAAAGTTGGAAATTATCAATTATGTCAGTAATTAGTTGGAAAAAAATTATCGTTATTATTTCAGTGAAATCAATTATATCGTCTGCTATGAGCGAAATGCGGATGATTTTTATTTTTCTAATTACGTATGCCATGTTTATAGATGCGATTTTTTCTTTCTACACCATACATCCATGTAAAATACACCATTGAGATCTTGCTTTGCGAATGATTACTTCCATGGTTTAATATTTCTGACTCACGATAAATGAATCTTTTGTTTATTTACTTTAATGGATTGAGATATTCGGCTGTTAACCTAATTTTCACTGATGTTATCTCAGAGCCTTTACATTTTTCAATGTAACTCATCTTTCAAGCAAACAATTTTTCGAACGTTTTTTTTCTAAAAATGTAACTATTATGCAGTTTTATTCGAAAAAATAATTTTGAAAAAAAAATGGCCACTTGGCACATGGTAAAACATGGGGTTAGTGCGTATTGGTTTTCCTCAGTCACATGACTTGCGCTTTTATACTATATAGATTTACGTATTATAGGATTTAATAGAATAAAGAAAAGTTTTATTAATATCTTTTTAAATTTTGATTAAACTTTCATAAAATTTGAAATGACTCAATAAAATTCTGCAACGATTATATATATTAAATTTTAAACCATTAAGTTGGGGTAGTTTCTACGCTGTTATATGCGGAAAGACGAACAGGCGGAGAGACGTCTATAGGTGCAACGTATTTATATAATTACGAATGCACTTAACACGAGAAAAGTTTTCGCATGTTCCATTAACGCAGAAATTAGCTGTTTGTAAATACTGTTTCGACTGATAGCAATATTCAAATTCACTTTCTAGCTGTGAGAATTAATTTCCGTGATGATGAAATATATCTGTTTTAAACTGTCTCCGACTTTTTAAAAGTTATGTTTTAAACCCAACTATCCGCAAATTATTCTTTTTTAACCAAAATGCTTTAGACATCCTTTTGACTAATAAAAGTTGCAATGATTTGTTAGCTGTTGAAAATCTCTAAAAGAAGAACAAAATACCCATTCATTTATGGAAAAATATCGTAAAAAGAATGGAATGGTATTATCAGTGTTTTTTTTTTTTTTCAAATAATAGATACAATACTTTACAACAAGTGTCAATCAAACATATACCGAAATTTCCTTCCCAGACATGTTGGAAGTGTGACAGTGGAGTACTGCATGTATATGTAGTTAATGGAGACCTTGCATGACTAATACATCATTTGTTAGCCATTTAAAATAAGTTTGTCAAATAATATTAAAATAAGTAATTGGATAAATGATTAGTACACTCTACTGTTGCGCAACAAATAATTATTAAATTTCTCCCAAAATAAATTTCGAAACCCATAGAAAACGTGTGTATACTTAATGTTTAGCTCCAAAACACCTTTCTTCCACAATTCAGGTCTGCGACTAACATGAAACGTATACGTAAGGAGGAGAGGCTGTTGAAAACGAGACCCATGCTCAGCACTCTCGGAATGGTGTGATTGACGAAAACAACCGTTTTCAGACACATAATAATGAAGAATACTTTTGCCATGAGTTAATATTAAAATTACTTTTTCTTTCATTACGAATCAAAATTAGTATGTTACCGTAAAAGTTCGAAGTTCTCATGAAGAACATTATTCTACGGTATTTCGTAATTTAATCTCAATAAAAAACCCACAAGTCCTCAAAAGAGCTTTTAAAAACTTTACTTACTGTCAGGGTTTCCACTATCTGTAACTGTCTCAAATTCGGGCCAATAAAAGTGACGGAGTTTATCAATTTAAGGACGATTGAGCCGTTGACTAATATGTACGTACTATGCTTGACAACCAAACCACTTCAGTCTACCATAATCGATAAAAAATACCAATCCCTTTTGAAATGAGGGGACTATGTAAAAAAAATATTTTAACATCAACTTTAAATTATGATTCTGTAAAATTCAAAAAACAAATTTCGATTTATATTTGATTAATCTCATAATTGATTGCAAGTAATTCTACAAATTACCTCTCAGGTTTACAAGAGAATTTATAGATGACAAGACATACAGAAAAATCTTGCTACGTAACTGGAGTTTTACAGACATTCGCAAGCGAATACAGAAATATTATGTTTAGATAATCCATAGTTTCTACCCCATTCACATTTTGTTACAAGAATAAATTAGTCTTAATTATGTCCCAACATTACGTGAGATATTTTCCATTTCAATAATCATTGCCTTTGGCAGTTTACAATAAAAACCTTATCTTCAATTATATAATGATTTAACTCTTTGAAACTAATTTATCAGAAAGAATATTTAAATTTTAAAGAATGAAGTTAAAATGCATGGAATTATAATTTTAAATTTATTAGATTTTACCTCTAAACTTCTTATCGATTTCTGAAGGAATTTAAATTATTATGTGTGCATACATAAAATTTCGCATTGTAAACTAATTTTGTGTTTATTTCTAATCATAATATCATCTTTTCTTTATTTTGTTTAAAGTTCAAAATATATTCTTTTTGATGTTTTTAAAAGTAGGTTTAAATTTTAATATAAAACGGCTTTTGTTAAAAACATTTATCGTAAACTACCAAATAAAAAGTATGTTGTTGAAAAAGGAGATTCATTAAAACACTTTTTTAGCCATTTAGAAGAAATAACTGTAATTATCACCGATTTCTAATAATACTAGAAGATTTTTAAAGAATTAATAATTCTATATATTTTTCCAAATGTTAAAATAGTTTTAGCAATGATAAAAGTCACTGGTGATGAGAAATTATCTGACATAGATCTTCCTATTTTTCCAGAGGATTACAAACAACGACTATAGTTTCGAGAACAGTTATCATCTCTCATCATCCGGTGAAATTAGCAGAAGGTACTTATCTAGGAAGGATAAAATAGATCGAGTAATCTAATACTTCTTTCCAGAACTGTTTTTATCCATGCCTGGATAACCACTATATGCAAATCTGAGATTTTTGAGTGCAGGTGATTTCAAATCAATGGCTTTAGTTTGTAAATTTTTATTCACGTCAGAATCGCAGGGAAAGATTCACGTCAGTATAAAGTAGTCTAATTAACAAATCGCTTAAATTTTAAATGCTTATCAAGAATGCTGGCTCTTTGATCCGAGTTAAAATAAGTTATGTATGCCTGATATATACAGAAATGTGAATGAAAATTGTAAAAGTAGATGCATAGTTTTAATCAACTAAGCTCAATTATAAGATTTTTGCATACTAATTTGTAAAATAAAAATACTAGTATGAGTCTATATTAAAAAATAAATAAAATGTCAGTTGCTTTCTCAAAAGTACTAAGACCAATATGTTAAATTTCCCTCCCGTGTAATGACAATACGTTAATATAACCCACCAAAGAAAAATCCCGCATTCATGATGGATTATTGAATATATTACAACATATCGCGATAATTCTTACGACATATTCCTCTTTCCGCATAGCAAAAGTAGATTTGAAAATAAACAATATTTGTCCGTTCAAAGTATGTTTTCTATTATGAAAATAATCCTCAATCATGATGCACTAAATTTTTTATTTTTATGAAAATGCATCAAAAGAGCCATATAAATTAAGCATATTACAATGCATCGTAAAGAAAAATCAATCGTCAATTTTACAGCTATAGTCAGCCCGTTACAACTTTGTAAATGGCGATATGGCACATTCTGTACCATATTAATAGCACTTACTCACAGACCTTTAAGCAAAAACGATATTTATACTTTTGATTGATCAAGAAAATTAGGTAACTTTATGCTGAACATACTTGATGATGTACCGTAGAGGATTCATTTTCAGAAATTTTGAATTAAGTACCAATTTGTTTTGTCAACGTCGATAATTCAGGAAACATTTTTCAATTTTCATGCCATGATTTTGATAATAGTGATTGTTCAGTTATAAAAGCATACTGTGAAATAGATTAAAATAATATAAATGATATTCTACGACGTAAATAAAAAAAATTACTTATTTATAAAAAAGTAAGTACACAAAATCATTTTTTTAATGGTTCCGAAAAGTGACACTCACATATTTAAGTGATATTTATTAGTTAATACAGATCAGACACTGATCATTTCTAGTGAAATAGTTTTCCTTCTACAGTTTTTATATAATTACTCAGTATAGTATATATTTGAAATATATAACAATCTTGTTAACGTAGAAAATCATAACATTTTTTCAAAGCATTAACTTACAAGGAAAAACCTTTAATCAGCCATGATTTTTACATGTGATGAAAAATTATCTGTTAAACTGATTAAAAAACTACATTACAGTGTTTGGTCATTTCAAATAAAAAATAAATCTCTTTAAAGTAATTAGACATTTTTAAGGTTTTTTTTAAACAAATGGCCAAAAATATTAAACAAAACATTGATATTAAAAAGGCTGTTTTTTTCCTTATAAATAAAGAAAAATATTGACAGAGCATTATCTTAATATTTAAATAATTGGAAAATAAAAATTGTTTTATTTATCTCTGTTTTTTTAAAAAAATATAATTACCGTTAATCGAGAAAATAAACTGTGATGAAAAATCTTTCATGCTAAAGCAATTTTATAGAAATATGGTTAAATTAATTATAACTTATCTTGCCTGTATTAAATATACTCGTCGTGTATATAAACAAGGTCTTCTTTGATTTATATTATTTAATTTTTAAAACGTGCCATATAAGATTTAAATATAATGAAAGATTTATTTTCCAAATACACATTAAATATACACGTCGTGTATATAAACAAGGTCCTTTGATTTATATTATTTAATATTTAAAACCTACCCGTTAAATATAATGAAAGGTTTATTTTCCAAATACACAAGTTTAATAGTTTCTAAAGTTCTAGAAAGGTTTCTAAAGTTTAAAATTACACTAAAGACAAAATGGTTATACATAAATTGGCATTCAGACAAAAACTGTCTGTTACCCTTGAAATATTAACAAAAAAATAGGATCAGTTGGCATGAATGTTCATAGTCAGAAACTGCACAGATTGCCCAATGGATTTGGCGTAGTATGAATGGTACATTGGATTTGGTAGTGAAAACGATCTTTTTGCATTACAAGAGGTTTAAAATCAGTGATAATTAACTTCATGGTAATCGAGGCATTACCAAATTATCAGTTTTTAAAAATTTATAAAAAGAGACTGCTTCATCCAGTGAGGGTTTTTTTCATCATGAAAGGCTCATATATGCGTTATACTGATCGAAGAATTAATGATATTTATGTACTTCTGAAATTCACAGATAACGAGTTTACTGCATCCAATAAGTTTTATTTAAATGGCCTCAAAAAAGTTTGCAGTTATTCATATAGAATGTTTCTAAAGATAAAACAGAATTACAAATAAAATACTACGTATGTTTAACTTGGTTCTACGTCAACCTCTATTCATTATTTCAAACACGATCGCAAACGAATGCGATGTTTAGACAATCAAAAGCGTTTAACCGATTCACATTTTGTCAGAAGAATAAATTAGTTTTAATTATGTCCTAACACACCGTGGGATATTTTCCCATTCAATGATCACTAAACATTGGCTGTTTACAGTAAAAATCCTTCTGCTCATTTTTATACTGATTTAACTATTAAAAACAAATTTATCTGGAAGAATACTTAAACATGAATTATAATGTTTTGGTCTTTCCAAAATAAGTTTTTTATGTAAAAGGACATTAAGTCAAAACATTAAAAAAAATTTAAGTCAAAACAGGAAGTAAATTACGAAAATGCTTCGGATGTTGCATTTAATAATAAAGGAAATAATTCCGTACATGTAAAACTTCCTAAATTAAGTATTCTAATAGAGCTGTGCAAGGTGACGTCACGAACAGGTTTTTGCTGCTGCTGTAGGACAACTATCGCTACCTTTATCAATGCTTTTTCTATTTGTGTGTCCTACAGCTTTTTTCATTGTTCTCCGTAAAAAGTCACGTGATGTGAACTGCTCTATATTTGATGGGAATATGAATGAGTGGCTTACTTTTTGGAATAGTTTTGAATCTGCCATTCATTAAAAAATTATAAAAAGAGACTGTTTCATCCAGTGAGGGTTTTTTTTCATCATGAAAGGCTCATATATGCGTTATACTGATCGAAGAATTAATGATATTTATGTACTTCTGAAATTCACAGATAACGAGTTTACTGCATCCAATAAGTTTTATTTAAATGGCCTCAAAAAAGTTTGCAGTTATTCATATAGAATGTTTCTAAAGATAAAACAGAATTACAAATAAAATACTACGCATGTTTAACTTTGGTAAAAGAAAATCATTTTAAACTACTCAAAAAACATTTTAATAAAAAATTGATTCATTAAGGGTCTTTTTTTATATATTTAGCTAAGAAAACGTAATTAGCATTGATTTCTAATAAAACGAGAGAATTTTTAAGAACTTTTGAATCCTATATTTTTTTTTTCAAATGTTAAAGTGTTTTAAACAATGAGGGAGATCACTGGAGATTAAAAATAAAGTGACGTTTTTCTACAGATACTGATATCAAATCACAACTATGGTTTCGAGAGAAGTTATTTGCTCTCTCATCAGATGCGATTAGCAGAAAGTAGTTATCCTGGCAAAGATAAAATTCATCGTAGGATCTATTACTTCTTTGCAGACTATTTTTGTTCTTCCCGGGACTACTACTCCCTGCCAATGTGATCTGACGAGAGAAGATAACTGCTTTCAAAACTGTAGCCTTCTCGTATACGGAAATAGTCATTCGACTGTTTGAAATTAATTACAGTTAACATTCGAAATTATGTCTTATTTCAATTTAAGTTCAAAAAATGAGCTTAGGTTTTCGCAAAAAGAAAAAATATCTTGATTAGTATGCTGCTAGTAATTTTGTGCAAATCAATACATGCTGTTTTACACAAGTAGTCGAGGACCACAATTACGAAAGAGTAACAAAAACATTTTCCAAAAGTGCATAAACAATGGTGGTGTTTCATTTAACAAACGTTTGCATTTAACGACAATTTGTTATTGGCATGGTAAAAGAACGTTTTACGGAATTATGTTTTTCAAAATTATATATTATGGTTCAGTGATATATTTGTTTCGCGTTCAACAGATTATTATTCCAGGATATTTCTTTGTCACTTATAAACATTTTAACTGCAAAATTTAAACTCAACGGTTTCTAAATCGATGGTGCATGGCAATACGTCAGCAGCATATTAATATTAATACTTTTTAACCTATCAAAATTAACTTTGCTGAAGTCGATACTTATTTAATTATTTTCTTGAGTTCCGATCAGATAATAAATCTTTTGTTTTATATAAACTGTATTACACTAGAAGGCAACCGCAGAACAATGTATACGTCTTCAAGCATTATCACAAAACATACATCTTTTGAAATACAATGCTGTCCATGGAAAAGTTAAACAAACGGTTTATCTGAATTGAATCTTTTCTAAGTCTATGACAGAATGAAATGAAGTTGGACTTACAATACATTTCACATAGAGTAGAAATCTTACGTAATCGTGGTGCTGATGAATGGCAAATAATATTTGCGAGAATTTCGGTTACGGAAAATTAATGTCAGTAAAAACATGTAGCAGAAAGTTTTTGATGTTGAGTATTAGTTAGATGGTTTCTCCTTACTCGAATTAGTATAAAAATCTTATGTCTTAAAAATCGTCCCAACCATTTTGATTTAAAAATTTTGATAACCATTTATAATGCTGGGTTTACTTTAACTCGTCAAAACATTTTTTCACGAATTGAAAGCCGCGATAGACCAATTTTTATGCTCGAGTTAATAGATAAGACACATTTCTTGAAAAATAACGCAGTCTTCGATATCATCTGCAATCGCGTTTCTGATCAATGACCATTGAATATCGAGAATTTCGATTACTGAAGATTGATTTGGAAAATTGCTTAAACCTTTGAAAGATTTTTTTTTCTAAATCGAGACAGATATCGTATTTTCGTATTAAAAAAAGGCTTATTTCATGAAAATCGTCGGAACAATTTTCAATTTATACCCTCATTTTCAGTACTGAGTATGTTTTAACCATATGAAACGAATTTTGCCAAAATAATGACCTATCTATATCGTTTTTTTGTGTTCGAATTAGAATAGGAGCTCTGGGAATAGTTTTGGGAGAATAGTTTTGGGAAAATCGTTTAAGCTCTTTTCGATATCTAACTTTAGTGCTGAGTTTGTTTTAACCTATTAAAACGAACTTTTCCGAATTCCAAACCTAGATAGATTGTTTTATTGTGTTCTAATTATTTTAGGAGAAAAGTTTCGTGTAAATCGTTTAAGCATTTTTAGATTTATAACAAGGAGCAATTTGAACACTGAGTTTGTTTTAAACTATTAAAACGAACTTTTCCGAATTCCAAACCTAGATAGATTGTTTTATTGTGTTTTAATTATTTTAGGAGAAAAGTTTCGTGTAAATCGTTTAAGCATTTTTAGATTTATAACAAGGAGCAATTTGAAAACTGAGTTTGTTTTAAACTATAAAAACTATTTTTATGGAATTCGGGACCTATCTAGATCATTATTTTGTGCTGAATTTGATATAGAAAGAAAGTTTCGTGAAAATCGTTCCAACCGTTTACGATATAATTTATAATGAGGTAAATTGCTTACGCCTTTAATGAACATAATACATATATGTGTTTAATTGTGTTAGAAAATATAAGGTTCATACAAAGTGCTAATAAGACACATTTCACTCGATATTGTGATTATTATGCCCGACAGAGTGTTAAACTATTATCTCTTATATTATGTTATTCCAAATGAACTGGTAGGAAAAACCAAAGAAACAACTACAAAAAAATGCTTTCTGTTCATTTTTTAAATGAAATCCAATAAAAGGTAGTCAATTTATACTAACTCAAGGATCTCGTTATCAAGTAGCCCAATGGCATTCTCCTTCGCTGCACAGAAATATGCAAAATTTTGCACTCGTCCTTCCGGTAAATGTGGAAGGGATAACAAGGGTTTACTTCATTTTTTATTTTCAAAGATTGTGCGACTAGTTGGATAAAAGTTTTGATTGGTGAACGGTCGATTATGTCGTTGAGAAGACATTTAACAGATTATGATAAATGGCACAAAATTGGAAAAATGTAGGAAGACAGACAGCGACACAGGTCTATAAAAAATCTAAACGCGGCCAAAAGCGTCATGTTAAGAATATGGAAATCTTATACAGCAATCTTTTAAAGATACGGATGACATAAACAGACAAGCACGTCAATGTCGAAGTTTTCCTGCAAGAGATTCTCAAGACCATAAAAGAGGGAGACTTCTGACACCAGCCCAGATTACAGGGAATTGCTCTGCTGCTACAGGAACTCGACTATACAGGTATACGTAAATGAAAGGCTGCATAAAAGAGGGTTGTATTCAAGGAAATTATCGATTTTTGCACCCACTAATGCGATTACAGTGATTCAGAGTTCATAATGAAAAAAGTTCCACGGATTGGAATCGAGACGATTTTCTTTCTTGTTTAGAGAGGGGTTTCAGACGTGTTATAATCTGAAGAATTTAAAACATACACAATAAGCCTAAAAACATTCGCGAAACATTTAGATATGAAAGTGGTGAAATCGCGTTATGGATGGACACCATTTTGAATTGACGTACCGATCATCGCATTTTATCCACTGCTACTATGAGTGCTAAAATGTACACGTATGGGAATTTTGATCCTTATGTCAAAATATTTAAAGTTGCAATCGGTAATAACTCACTCATAATGGATGCTATTAATCGCCCCCCATCGAGCTGGGCTAGTGGCCGATTATCTTAAAGAAGAAATATCGCGGATGGAGTGTCCCGAATATTCTGCGGATTTAAATATGATAGATCATGTGTTTTAAGTACTAGAGTGTCGATTTACATCAGTTCAGCCCCCATCTATCAATGCCCGGTCTCTTCGGTAGCTTCAAATTGCTAATAATTGTTAATACACTTTTTTATACACACTCTTGAAATATGTGATACATGTTATACAAAATAACTTTGAAGCTTGAATTTCGACCGCAGGTGACCACACGTTTTATCAATTTTTTCTATGTATCTCTAAAATTTTGTAATATTAAATTGTGCCCACCCTGTTTTATGTAAACCTTTTTATAGTCATATTTATTTTATTTTTTTTTTCAAAAATAGGATATTCTGCATTTTTATCAGGCATAGCAAAATAAAGATCTTCTGCAATTTTGATATGATTTGCAGCAGAATCATCTAAGTTACATGAATTTTTATATCTCTTCTGTTAAGTTTTCCCAACAGTATATTTTCTTTTAAGACCTACCTAACAAAATTACAAACATGATGAATTATTTGGTGCTTTTAAGTATCGTTTCCTGGCTGACCATTTTTGATGTCTTTTATTTCACGAATATGTTTTTTTAAATTTTTATGTTTGAGTCTTCCATTATAAGGGTACTTTTGCGGTAGTCTTCTATTTTAGGCATACGCAAAGGTGAATGCATACGTTTTTCTTTTCAGATGCTATAGCATCGGCACTGAAAGCTAAATAATTTACCATAGCTCAATGTTCTAGCATACGCTGTCGAACTTCATTTTCTTGAAATTCGGAAAATAGTATTTCAGATGGATCAATAATATTGCAATATTTAAACTTTTTGTTAATAATTCAATAAACGTATTAGTAAGTAACATAAACACAATTTTTACACACTTTTTAAAGAAAACAAAAAGTCATTAAATTAATCTATACAAACATAACACAATTAAACATATATGCTCAATAGTTCTGAGAGCAGAATATAATTGAAATATACCGTTTTTTTTTTTTGGAAATTTAAGACAATTTTTTAAATAAGAAAATGGCATTATATTATGTCTCTTTTCTATTTTTATTTCTTTTTCGTTAGATACTTTTCTTTCCACCAAAACACAGAAGTTTTTGAAAACTACAAAAGAACAAATAAGGTAAATTAAAAATTTTAAGAGTTGTTATGGCATTGGCTGAATCCCTGTGAATAACCGATGTTCGTTTCATCGTGCAGCAATCCATATTCTAGAAGTAGTAGTTGTGAAATACAAACACACAATCACATTTGAAAATAAAAGATTCTGAACAGCACCATTCATTTTTCTTTCATTAAATATTTTCTGGATAATTATTTTCTTACTTATTATTGACGATAACTTCGGTTGTGAACTTCTAAACCCAATTATGAATTAATTGCTTTTATTTATTTTTTCTGATAAGAGAGTAAAATGAATAAATTCTAAGATGAAAATAAGATTGCTATAGAACTATTATTGTTTATAGATCTTCAACAATCATGTTTACTACCAAATTGCATTTTTTAGAATAACTAGTTTGATCAAAAAATAAATATACTGTTGAAACCAAGATGCTTTTTTATGAGGCAAATTATTTTACGGAATCTTAGGTGATTATTTCCTTGCATACAATTGTGGCCAACTTGTGCTGTAAACACGATAATTAAATATATGATATTTATGCCCAGCAATCCAGTAAAAATTATTAAATTAATATGTTATAAGCCTAACATTCAATTTACATAGAGTTATTACACTTTATAGGTCTTCCGAAATAGGTTGCACGACCAATTGGAGTATTTTAGAGAGCGTGCTTTTGATCAAAAATGAAATGACGTAACCAGGTTTGTTACGTTATTTGGCAAAAACATAATGATATCATGGGTGATCATTTCTCTGCTTATTAGTGTTGTTAAACCTTTTTATAATTATCAATCCAATTTTTTAATTAAAATATATAAATCATCAGCTAAAAAACGTAATTATTATCAATTATAAATCCTAATTAGGCCTTTCAATCTTCGTAAGAATCCATAAAATCCATCTAATTGTTCACTCGTTTTGATTGATTGAAGCTGCCAGTATTTCCCTGTTTTATTCAATTATACTATTTTAGATATCATTATGCGAGAAACTGCTAATCATAGATAGAAATATTCTGTACCTGCCTCTCCGAAGTTTAGTGTTACTTATGCAATGTTTTTGAGCATATTTCGTCAAACTGACAGACAGACTAATAATAATATTAAAGGTATTTTTGGAATTTACGCCCGTCTGTATAGTCGAATGAATATAAAAATAGGTGTTTTTATGAAAATCACTGTGAGACACTCTAATTGTACATATATATGTATAGATGATATACTTGTATGCCATTTAGAGCATTCCCATTTCCCATTACCCAGCATAGATAATAAATGGTAAATTAAATGAAACACTGTAAAATACCACTAATTACCTTTTTTCTACTTTTCCTTCTTTAAAAATGATCAGAGAAAAGTGAAGAATAGCCCTTAATTACTCCGACTGATATCGGACTCATTAGCTGATTTTCCATTTAAATAAACTGAATTCTTTCAGCTTTGTATTTGACATGAGTAAAGTAGTATAAAAAATAGAGTAATTTGCATTGATTTCGGTTAATGTGCTTACAAAGCATGTCGAAGTAATTTCTCTCATTTTACTGAGTAACAGTACATTTTATATGAACATAGAATATAAACTAGAAACTTAAATTCACGATAGAGATTTTATGTTACAATTCTTCAAAAATAAAAATAGATGTACTTATGCATATTTCATGTAATTACTCTTTTCATTGAATTCAATTAAACAACAGTATTTCTTGAGACTGTTAAAGTCATAGTGGTAAAGGTCATTAATTTCGAAATTTGGTGTTAAGATCTTACGCTATTCACACGAAAACGAGCGAAATCTTATGCTAAAACAATGGCAGCGTTCTTTTCAAACTTCTTATTTGCATTTAAACGTTTTTAAACGATTTTTTTTACATAGGATATTTTATGTCGATATCTGGATACTATTTTACTTTTTCGATTTTGGTTCCAGCTTGCTTTAAGATATACTTTCATTTTCGGAACCGGTTCTGAAATAGAAAGTGACCTTGTCAAAAAGAAATATGCAACTAAAATCAAAAAATTTAAAAAGTACCCTTTAGATTGCGATTCCGGCTACCTTACGGAAAAAGATATTTAAAATATTGAAATGCAAACAATAAATTTGGAAATAACTTTGCTACTGGTTTAATATTATATTGCGAGTGACTTTGCATATGAGATCTTAATAGGAATAATCGTATATTTTAGGAGTAGCGAACTTTTTTCCCAGCAGGTCATTTCTAACCACTATTTCCGAATAGCTATCTTCGCCTTAGTCTTATTTTTGCCTAACTCTAAAAAATATTACAAAATCTATAATGAAATAAAATGAAAATAATTGAAACAAGAGACTCTCTTTGATGTAGTCCCACCACCGTTGGTATAAGATATAGTTTCTAAAACCCGCATATGGATACTAGAATATTTTTTACACGTTTGGTATATATATATCAATATTTTTGGTATATTCTTTTTCTTTGGACATATAAGATAATTTGGGTTACACAACTTTCACAGTAATCAATTTTGAGAACAAGTAAATACGAAAAAAAAATACATAAAATAATCTACGAGAATGGCCCTATTATATTCTTATAAAGAATTTTATTAAATAATAGTTTCCAGAATTTGGGACATCAAAATGTTTTATGTTTACGGTTCTTATTTTGTATCAATGCGATAGATTTGAAAAAAACGCATTTCAGTTAAAACGACATATGTATTTTTAGAAGGAAAATTCGTTTTTTGAAAAGATTTTTCTTTTTGATAGAGCATTCAGGCAAAAACTCACATTAATGCTAAATGACTGTTTTTTGAAAATAGTATTAATTAACTTGAAATAGTTTCCTGAACTACATATGAAATAAATTGGAAATTTGACAATTTATTTTCTCACGTCTGTAGCAGAAGATATAAAAAGTAGAAGATAAATTTTCTGGAAAATAAAATCCTTTTTTAACGGAGTATTCTTTTATTTATGAACAGAATTGACACAATTTGACATTTATGATCCTCATACAATATATCTAAATGATTTCGTCGAATTCTAAAAAAAGGGTAGGTAACAAAACATTTGTTTAAATTCTTGGTCGATAAAGTATATCAGTTTATAATTTAAAGTATTGTCTGTTTTACACTTTAAAATTATCCTACACTACCAGTAGTTAATTGTTATTAAACCATGATAATGAGTCATTTAATATTATATTAATATTTTTATAGCAAGCAGTATTACAATTAATACACATGATTTAATAAAATATTATCTTTTAAAACTTCTATTAAAAAACTTAAGAGGAAATATTCATTTCACTTAGCGGAACTTACCAAAATATATTAAAATCAATATGCAAAATTTTAGATTTATTATCACGATTGGTACAGGTTTTTTTAACTTTCAATTAAAAAAAAAATATTTAAGAATAATTTATTCAGTATAGATACTACAGCCATTAGAAGTAAAAAAAGAACATTTATTTTTTTAGACTTGCTTTTGCAAATAAATTTTTTCTAGTTAATACTCTATAAAGTGGCCCTTTTAAACACTTTGTGACATATTTGTTTCTTCGACTTCATTGTTTGTCATGTATATAATTTTAGACATTTTGCATTGAATTAGAAATTCTAAACAAAAAACTGAAATATAGAAAAAAAATGTTTTCAAAGTTAAAAGTAATGAATTGTGTTTATCTAAATGGATACAGATGTTTCTAATAAGTGTGCTTTGTCGACATTTCTACATGTATTTATTTTAACATGATTATTTTATCAGAGAAAAAAACTAGACACCCGAAAATAAGGTAAAAATAAATAAATTCACTTAACCATTTCATTAAATTTTAGATTAACTAAAATTACAAATCTTTTTTTTTTTATTTTTTTTATTTACAAAAACAGAAAACTAACAAATATGTGAACGGCGCACTTTTCTAAATCAAACAGCAGCGACAAAATTTTATTAAATTTATTCATATATATTCAACTATATTCTCGTGGTAATTAAAAAAAAATGAATGGATAAAAACACATTCATTTTCTCAATCTACTAAATTTAAACGGCGACTTTACTAATAAATGTAGATATGTTGAAGAAACACATTAATTTGCCTTAGAAATGAAGCAACAAAAGTGCAAACGTCTAGAATTACCATGATGGAGAAGCATCCGTATAATAATATGTTAAATAACAAACTAAACTTTTAAGTTAAGTATTACGCATCTGTTCTTATGAACGTATGAAATATTAATCACATACCCGTGTTTACAGGAAATTAAAAAAAGTACTTCTTGACTTGGAAATAAATAACTGAATTTGTATTCTGAAAATGAATAGCGTTTATATGTTTCATTCTTCTCAGTGAGCGAATTAGTCTACACTAATAACTGAATAAATTTAAGATTGAAAAATTATCAGACATTTCTGTTATGCTGTAAATGAAATTTATGCAGTAAGGATCTTTAACTTAAAAAAAAAAAATTGTTTCTTTAAAAGTGATCGGTTTATAATGTAAAAATATACGGCCTGTTGAATTATTAAAATATTATACTGTATAATATTTTATAAATTAAGCTTAAAATATTTTTTTTTTCAAAACATTTCGTTTATGTAATATATAACAATGCATGAAATGGAATATTTTATTGTTCTAAAGTTACAGGACATTTATGATAGATTTGGTTTTTATATTTTTGAATGACTGATACAATATATTTTAGGTGATGGACTGAAACGAGAACTAGATATCGCAGTAAAAGCTAAATTTATTTTTTAGTTCCGGAGTTGAAACATAAATATATTTTTATTGTTAAAAACATATTTTAATTTGTTTAAAGCAGTAATAATGGATTAGGCAGTAGGGCAGGAGGATTTAAATATAGACGATCAAAAGTAAGATGAAATTATTTGAAATGTGAAAGGGGGAATCTTTTCCCAAAGGAATTACTATATTGAAAACACTTAGATAATATCAAAATGGCCTCATTGTTTGTTCTGCAGGATCTAAGAAATTTACTTTGACTCACTATAAAATATCCGCTGTAATCACTGTAATATCACAAGTAAATGGAAATCCGTGAATTGCAATAATCCTTTTTTCGTAATATGTAGCTTATCTTCTATCCAAGAATTCGAAAAATTCACAGCCATAGATTCTATCCGAAACAGCGGATGGGAAATTTTGCTTATTCTCAATATGTGGAGAGCTGGAATTCCAAGAAGACAGGATACGGTCTAAATCCAGAACTAAAGTACTTTAACTACGAGATGTGTTTAAATCCATCAATTCTCTCTTTTACCACTCTATATATAGCATCTACATAACCAAAGATACCGTGAATTTTCATATCATTCCAAGAAATAACGTAACAATCGCACTCTCGGAGATTTATACATAGTTTACGAAACATATAAAAATAAAACATAATAGGTGTCATTTACGCACAAATGTTAGAATTCAAGACATTATGGTGGCAATCAAAATACCAAAACTCGGAAGCTAATGTACCCTTACAAAAGTGTACATAGATGCTATATTACAGTGCTTGTCTTTCTTAAAAGACATTTCTCTCTAAGTAAACTACTGCTTTATCTACTGCAGATCTCTGCAATTTGTCTATAGTTGATGCCCATAGTGGAAGCAGTGGAAGAATTTTTTTCAATTATTCCGTATGTGAACATAGCAGAAAAATGTAATGCTTTTGATTGTATCACATGTATACCATTTCTGCCAAATTCAATGCATATTGATGGTATAGTGGTATGGTGTAATTGTTCTCGGTGGAAGTATTGCCATACAATCTCCCATTAGTTTAATTACTAAACTAAATCTACTGTTGATCATTTTCTTCTCAAATTCTACGTTCTTGTGGTGTTTCGTAGACTCTTGACTGTATAATGCAGTAGATCCTTCGTTTATAGAATTTCACATTCTCTTGATCTTTCCTTTTTGCAAGCAATAATGTCATTTCTTTAGGCACTGGAATTTGTTTTCTTTGGTTTTAATTGCTCGCTTCTCCTAATATGCCTACTGTGATTTTTTTCTAAACATCGTTTTCTTTGCGTAGCAGTTTCCGTTTTACAATTGTTATAGATATTTGTTTTATTCATTTTATTTTATCATTTATCTGGATTTGAAATATAAAAGCAATATGTAATAATGTAATAATTAAATCACATGACCTGTTTAACTCAGTTTCGATGTTCTAGTTGTAAATATTCTTGTTCAATTAATTGTTTTAACAATTATTGTAACTTGTATACATCAAAATTTATATAACAAGAATTGCTTATCGAAGAATGTATGTTATTGTTGTTACAATTGTTGCTATTTTTATTGGTGTAATTCTAATGTTCTCAGCATCAATTTTATTTGACTTGTTTCTGCGATATTTTCCACCTGCGCGAAGAGTGTATATTTGTACCGAACCCTGCCACTATTCAGGTGCATCCTTAAAATACGTCTATAGTCAATTATTATCGACTATTAATTTGAGTGCAACTTTTAAAAGAAATCAGTTCGACGGAAGTTTCAAAAATAGATTCCCAAATTTTAAACATACAGACATCTAGATACACAAAAAGAGAATAAACGAAGTTAAATGGATGTGTTTAAAATTTATAATAAATATAAAGATATTAAGGACATAAATTTTTAGATGTAGCAAATGCATGTAAGTGAAATGTAAAAATAATTACATTTAAAATATATCTCTTAAATACCTATGACATGTTCACTTAAAAACATCTGATGATTTTTTTATTTATTTTATACTTATACATATTTTTTTTATGGATTCGTATCACTGTTTTTACAGAAATACTTTGAATAGATAGTTAATAGATGTTTCGTCACTTAAAATTTCATTGGATTTTTTAATTACTTTACGAAATAAATAAAACTTAGTAGCAACACGGTTAAATTTATAAAATCAAATAATCCGTTTTTTTCTTTTCAAAAGATCTTTTATAGATTATATAACTTAATTTGTAATACAATAAATATCTTAATAAAACTCTCCTTCTACTACAATGATCTTTAGATATTCAAAAAGGTAACGATGTGAGAAAGAGTTCAAAGTAAAATATCTGAAGATTTTACAGAAGAAACAGTACCACAACGATAGTCAACCATGGAACAAGAGTCACATAAAATATATATATATATATATATATATAACAAAATTTTACACCCAAACAAAGGTTAACTAAAAAAAAATAAAAACAAAAATAAATTTTAGACTGAAATGAATATTAATTAATGAAAATTGCTCATGCCTGTTAGGAATAATTTTTTTATTTAATTTTATCATCCTCTATCGTTTACTTTACGTGTAGAGGGTAGTAGTTTCTGCCTGGTGTACGACACCAAGATCGGGAATAACTGAACTGTGTTTAGTGTGTGTGTGTGTGAGGGGGGAGGATGTTTCAAATTTCAACTACTGAACACAGTTCAGATTGAGCTACTTAACTACTCCCAACGATTCAGATTTTGAGCTCAAATTTTAAGATTAAGTTTAAGCTTTTAAAAGCATTGAATGAGATACCAAAAATAACGGTAAAAAATAGTTGTTCGTTACTCCAAAGTCTAAAGCGCCCTCTATCGACATATTTTTAACTTTATCTTTAAAATCTATTTTCAAGAAAATACTGTCATAAAGAATAGTTTTAGCGATAACCGCAAACGAATCGATCCGTTTTCATAATCATTTCAAATTTTGGACTTTAATGGCGCCTATCTCTTTCGGAAGACGTTTGGGACCCTTAGTTTCTTACTTAATATTGCTTGTCTTGATATGTACTATCACCCCTTAAAGTTTTGACCAAGAGTTTATATTCACCCTGTATATAAATCAGTGTGTGGGCATGTGTTCTTTATACAAATCAACAATTTATGACAGACTTCCACGAAATTTGATGTGCATACGTTTAGAACAAGAGTAAAATTACTGTCTACTTTAATTTCTCTGACCAAGTTTTACCCTTTTTAACACTTACCAACCTAGTTGAAAAGTGTTTATGAGTTCGGTTTGTCTGGCCGTATGGCCGTCTGCCGTCTGCCGTCTGGCCGTCTGGCCGTCTGCCGTCTGGCCGTCTGGCCGTCTGCCGTCTG
This sequence comes from Maratus michaelseni, assembly GCA_963931845.1. Classification (NCBI taxonomy): domain Eukaryota; kingdom Metazoa; phylum Arthropoda; class Arachnida; order Araneae; family Salticidae; genus Maratus; species Maratus michaelseni. Next base: position 323,783,016 of record OZ007587.1, read on the forward strand.
GCCGTCTGGCCGTCTGCCGTCTGTCCGTGCTCTAACTCCCGAAAATAGGCTCGGATTGCGCTGCAATTTTTATATGTTATTGTTGTTATCCATAGCATGTTCCCTATTTCAACGGAAGTGTGTAGCACTTATAGTTTTTTTACAGGACACTCAAAAGAATTCCGTTACATTACGGTCTATGGGGAAAATCATTTGGGGTTTATTTTAATGATGTTACACAATTTCAAATACATTGTAATTGATATATATCACTAAGGTGCATTACAAGAAGCTTAATATGGAATAGGGTGTGCATAGCTCTTATAGTTACTCTGCAAGGACAGTCAAAAGAATTCCGTTACATTACGTCTATGGAGAAAAATCGTTTGCGGTTTAATTAACGCATTGAAATTTATATATATCATTAAGGTGCATTACAAGAGGCTTACTACAGAATATTGTGTGTATAGCACTAGGAATCCAAAAATTCAGTATGAAGAAGTTCCAGACCAGTCTGTTCCAGACCGCTCATGGCTTACAACCCCCGTACAAGATCGCTTTACAGTTCTTTTGGCCCAATGGCGGGGCATCACTACTGTGGCTCAGCTCATTTAGATGATCGTAAAGCAAAATATATGACAATACTTTCGATTACGATGCATAGACGTCTTCACAATTAAGGACTCTGTGGAAGACAATCCGTTGTGCGTGGTCCTCTTAATCGACAACTCAGATGTGCCCGTTTGTGCTGGCCAAGAGAGCAAATTATAAGGCATACTTAACAATGGACCTCCGTACTGTTCACATATGAGTCCCAGTCTGCTTTGGAGAGTGATTCAGTTCGTGTGCTGATCTGGAGAGAATAAGGCATCAGATTCTACCTATGTAAAATTGTTGAAAGACACAGTTATAGAGGCAGAGTTATATTTATACAGACAGAGTTATATTTTATATAATATCTGTTAGGAGTTTTATAATATTTCGTAAGGTATTTCAAATGTTTGAATAGTTCAGTTCTTAAACCAATTCAGACTTTATTTCGTTCTAAATGGGATCCTAAAATGACTTAATAAAGGTATGTTTGTTTATTTGTTTTAATTATTCTATCACCATAGATCAGAAATAAAATCGATCGTATAATTACGCATAATAACTCAATTTGCATTATATGAAAGTGTTAACCTTGTAATAAGATTGCTTCCATAAAAAATTTATTCCAAAAAGTGTAAAATCTGGGGGTAAAGACTGTGCGACTGTTGCTGATGAAGAAATGTAGTTTAGTAGCAGATCTAAGTTTGTAATATGAATGACAACGAACTTCTGAATTTTTCTCCATAAAGCTCTTGCAGCTCACTTATTTACAGGTGAATGTCATACTTAAAACTTTATTGCACAGCTGTATGCTTCATATAGAAATAAACAAAAAAGTTGGGGATAAGAGTAGGGATTATAGTTAGTATTCTCCTATGTTACACACTGCGTTATCGTACTAAAATAAGTTTTTTTTTGTCTATTTACGCTTGCTCTTTTGAGAGTTGTAATATAAAAAAAAAAAGAAGTACACAGCAGTTAACTTGAAATGTTCTTTTTATAGATAGTAATCTTAGTTTGTTTTTCAAATTATAATGCTCTTTTATCATGAAATTAAGTCTATTATACGCTGCTTTTGGAGATTTACATATACATGATTTCAAAGTGCGTCTACAAAAGTAAAAGATTTTATATAAGGTTCAATCATTCACTAAAGTAATGTTTCAGTATATTATCTTTGGCGGCATAAAATTGTTAAAGTTACATACTATCAGCAAAATCTTTGCTTTTATAATACGTTACAGAAAAATATAAGTCTGTTTTTTAAACACATGTCTTTTTTTAAGATAAAATAAGTCTCTTACAAATTACCCAAGATAGGAAAAGATTTTAAAATGACTACCTCCATTAACGTTAATTCCTTGATATATACTTTTAAAGAAAAGTAAATAGTCGTGTTTTATGTTTTATACTAAATAATCCCTATTTCAAGTGTCATTTAATTTAAAGACTGCATACTCTCCATTTCAGTCGACACATTCTTTCTTTGTAAATAACTCTTTTGTGCTGTTTGTTTCGAATTTTATTGCTTTTTAACGCATTAAATTACGCTTATTCTTTCGGTTCAGATAATGTTTTTATTATTCTGCCGGGATTCAAAAACGGTACATTTTTACATTCATAAATTCATAATCAAGCATAAGAATATTTTATTTTGCAATGTGCAGTGTAATGTGTGATTTGCTTTAAAACATAATATACTTTGTATAAAGAAGGGTGAAACATTTAAACTCTTTTTTCTGATTGCTTTTATCGGAAAGTTATATATATATATATATATATATATATATATATATATATATATATATATATATATATAAACGTACAATTTATGTAAAGTTTACCTCAAGTTAATTAGTTTCAAGTAAAGTAAATTTCCAATTAATGAGGTACAATATTTCTAAACTTCAAGTAATGCGGATAAAATTTTTGTCAGTGCGTAAAGAACAGAATTACAGGTCCACTTTTTTACTACCAAACTGCAAATTTAGTTTAAAAATTAATCCAAAAGTGCAAGGTTCCCACTTAATCCATACTTTGAGTATCACGTTTTTCAAATAAAAATCTTTTTTTTAGAACTTTCTTGCATGTTTTGTATAAAACTACACAGAAGTTATATTTTGTTGCAAATGTTGTAAAAACCTAGCACAAAACATTTTCTTCAAAAAGGTGTATTCAATAAACAGATCAGTAGGCAACCTGCAATTTTAAATGAAAAACATGTTGAAAATCGAAGTCAAATTTCACATTACCATAACAAATAAGATGGTTTCTAAAATTAGCAAATTACCTGTGGAACTGACAATTTCTATGTTTATGCTTATATTAGAGATATGTACGTTTTCAGTATTTAAATCGTATTACACTATGTTTAAAATATAAAGAAAGTTTTTAAAATTTTAATAATTATTCTAACAATTATTAAATTAATATAATTTACTTAAAATATGTAGCAATATAGAAGTAAGTTTAAATCGATATTTTAAAGTTTCTTGGCTGTCACTTATTTATTTAGTTTCTAAGTGTAAGTTCATGAAGTTTTTACTACTTCAATATATTTATATTTCAAAATTAAAACATAAAACTGTAATGTGTACCTTCCTAAAGTAATACAGAAATAACTTACATTATAAAACTACATTGCATATCCATGTATAGTCCGGAGAAATAAATGATCTCCTTAATATATTTTGTAATGAAATTGTCACAGAATGATACAAGAAGAACCGTTCAATTGGAATTGTATTTAGTTTCCGAAATCGGAATACAATTTTTGATAAATAGGTCCTAGATAATAAAATTTGCAATAAATTAGAATTTTAAATATAACACCCATTATTGATAACATATTTAAGTTCCTTGAATCAAGGAAGACCTTAAGATGTGTATGGTTGATCTGATATCTTTTGCGTCAATTCTGACTGTTTGCATTTGACCCTAATTCACCTAAACTGCCGGCTGTTAACTACCAAATTTTCTTAATGTGATACGAGGGGCAGTCGGAAAATAAGTTTCCCCTGGGGACTGTGGCGCGAAGCGCCATTTGCGCAGGCACTGCAACAGCGCCATCTGCTTGATCGCGATCGACCTCTACCCAATGGTTTATCGGTGTCTTGCACGTTCGCGTTCACCTGCTGTGTCGTCTTTCGCCCATAGCCGTTCAGCGCTTCGTCCGTATGCAAAGCCCTGATTTTTTCCTGGAGGGTTTTTTGAAATTATAAAGCGGTATGACAAATGACTCAATGTACTTGGTATTTATGTGGAAAAATAAAATTATGTTTTATCTTTAATGTTTCATTACATTCTTTGTCTTTCATACACACCTCTGTCCACAGTCGCCAGGGGAAATTTATTTTCCGACTGCCCCTCATACAATGAATAGCTACAACTATGTTCCACAGATTTTCTTCTATTTTAATTATGAAAATCTCTATTAAATTCACACTAAAGAAATATGAATTATGATATTAACTTTTTCATAAAGCAAACAACGATCATCAAAAACGTGGATATGTATGTTCAGTTCTTATTTCAATAACTAGTTTTCATGATATATATAGATTTTACTTTTCAACTCTCTAAGGGCACCATATCGTGCTATCGACCGTATTCGCAGAAATGGTGGTGGTCTAGGACGGTCATTGTATAACTTTTAATAAATTTCTATCCTTATAAAGTGAGTTAAATTTATATATTCAATTCCCATATAATTTTATGTGCAACTAATTCAACGTTTCTAGTACTATTCCTTATAATGTCTTTATTTTATTTTTTGAAACGTTTGGATAAACCCTTGATACATTTACTTTTATAACGCTACAAAGATTTCAGAAAACATAAACTGGGGATGCAGCGGGTACTGCGCAAAATTCAGCTGAGGGTGTTAATTTAATAACATATATTAAAGTGACCATTGGTGTACTGTATTGGAGCATATAACGAAGAGCAACTTCTCACTTTTAAAATTATGTAAACAATTCCTTTCACGGATTTCACTTTAACTTTTTAACGTTAAGTCTATGCCACATTTGATGCGCAATTATTTCTCGGGGACACAATTTGTGTTCGATTATTCTTAAGAAAATCATGCCGATCATGGAGACTATCATTGTGATGAATGTTTGATAGCAATCTCTCAGCTAGTTTAGGGGTTCATTAGCTTCACAAATGACAATTGGAGTGGACAAAAACAAAAATCTACTTCATCTGTTCAGCTACAATTTTTTATGGGCGGTCTTGATTTAAGTAACGAAAATATGGCATAAAAAAGGATTTTTCTGATGATTAAATTATGATTAAATGATGATACGATGATTAAATTATGATTAAATGATGATATGATGATTAAATGTACTTTTTTCATTAAGTGTTTGTTTTTATTCGTGCGGTGATTTTCGGAATCAATTAACTACTTTAAATCAGTTTTATCTGCACAAGTATTTTAGTTTGATTATTTTTACTTTTTTCTATCTTCACAAGAAGAAATTATTGGATTGGTGAGAAAATTCAACTTCTGTTATTCAACGGATCTATACGTTTTAGAAGTTCTTGAACACGATTTGATATTTCTTGTATAAAATGTATGTCCGCGAGTCTGTCTGTCTGTATGTAACACAAATTTTGTGGCGCTCTATCTCAAGAACTAATGCATGAAATTTAATCAAACTCGATTCAATTAGACATTGACATAACTGGGAGCTGATTGGTTTTGATGTAACTTGCCAGACAGATGGCGCTGCTATGCTACATTTTTATACGATTTCCGCGATTGCTATGTTTCACGAACTATTGTACGGAATTTCACCGCTGGGTTAGACCGTCACATAAAAAGACGCTTAGTAGGTTTTGGTATTAATTGCCTAATAAACGGCGCACCTATGTTGTATTTTGCACGATTTCCGCGTTAACTATATCTTCAAAAACTATAATAATTTCACCAAACTTCATATTCTGTTAGACCTTGTCATAAATATATCTTTATTAGATTTGAGTGCATACCGCCCAACACGTGCCGCTGCTATGCTCTGTTTTTTCAAGTCTTACGCAATAGCTATATCATCAGAACGAATAGAGTGTCGTATAATTATGGTTACAAATGATTTGATTTATATAAAAGAAAATTTTGTATATAATTTTGTAACAACATAGTAGTTTCTCTTCTTCTTTTAGTTTTTATATGATCTTATGGAACGTTTCCAATTATTCTTTATCATCAGACGGCAGTGCGTGCTTCATATATATATATATATAAATTTAATGACATTGAAATGTTCTTCTGACGAGCGTAAAATCATATGTTTTAAAACAATAACAAAAATATGAATACTTTATCAATTTCTAAAGTGTTTACTTAAAAAGGTTTTAATAAACCAGGTTTAAAGTAAATCACAGTAAAGGTAATTTTTACATTATTAGTAAAGGTTTAAAGTAAATCACATATAAATGCTATATGTAACGACGTAACGAGTAAAAGGTATTATGATTTATTATGCCACATATTATAATTACATAAAAATATATATTTCGAGAAAAGAAATCTACTGCTAATGTTTCCTATTTATACATAAAAAAATTTAAAAACACTTAATGTAATTTTTTCCGTTTTTATCATAATTTTTGTGAAATGTAAAGCATACTACATTAGTTCAAAATTAAATCCATTCTTCATATTATATACGATAATAAAAGCTTTAAGAAATGAAATATAAAGATACTTTAACAAGCTATAATTTGTATTTTTGAATAAATTGATGAAAACATATTGAAAACTTTAGACGCCATGTTACGGAAAATTTAGTTTTGCTTTTAGAAATGACATGCCTAAAAATCATACAAGAGTAACCTGTTTGGTTATGTATGATGAACAGAGTACTTCATAATTTAAAATATTTTAGATAATAAATTAATTTATTAGGTTGACATAAAATTTATACAGCTGTATATGACAATGAATCAAAACGTAATATATAGTAGTTACTACCTTATTTGCATTAAATGGAAAATAATTCTGATAGCTAAAACTTATTTAAAATAAAAGTGCAATACCAAAGTTTATCCAAAATTTCGAAGTTTATTCACTTATATTATATAGTTTATAAAATTTCCTTTTACTGTTCTTTTTCTTCCTCTTTATTCAATCTGCTTCTGGTGTATTATCTTTTCTAATGAATAACTATAATACTTTCTTTATGATTGCTTTGTGCTTTCTGCTTTCCCTTTGGCTGTTTTCAATAACATGTCTCTCTCTCTTCCATTTTCTTTCGGTCTTACTCCTGCTTTCAGAGTGGTAGCACGTTTTTGTTTCACCTAATAAAGAAAGAAAAAAATATTTTAAAAGGTCTTGACAATTTCTTATTTTTACATTATTAGGAAGTGTTTTGCATTTTTTTGGATATTACACTAGTTCTGCAACAGCTTATTGTAAAAAATATAACTTCAATCACAGAATATACTACTAAATGGCGCTTAAAAATGATGTACATCAAATAAGTTCTACATTTCGTTTGTGTGTTTCGTTCTTTTCTGGTATTTTTTTAAAAAAATATTTCTAGGAACAACATTTGAAGGAATCGCCGATGTTGATATATATATATATATATATATGTGTGTGTGTGTGTGTGTGTGTGTGGAAGAAACTAGTTTTGGTGATTGCTCTGTTATGAATTTTATCCGGATTTAAAAATCGTATATTCCTCAGCTTACACTTTTTAAAAAGTATTTTTGGACATTCTAGTCTGTATCTTTCGTAACAATTTTAGATTCACAACAAAATTTCAGTATGTTCTTAAAGTATGTAGTGTTTAAATTGGCCCTATTATGATACAGAGACTCTTTACAGGGGCACGTCAGTTATATAACATATAATGGTCTAAGTCCGGCAAAATAATTGATTTTAACAAAAATACATTTAAATTTAATTTGTATAACAATAAGGAATTCCAACAAAAATCAACCTATTGTTACAAATCCCTCTCACGAAAATACGCCTACAGTTGTGTTAAACGAATCTGTCCTCTGAAAATTCAAAATTATTTATTTTCGGTAAATTATACTAGTTTAATGTTCATTTTGAAACAGAAATAATTGCGCATATTAATCTTGTTATTTAAGCACTGGAATGAATTTTGTCAAAATGTAAATTTTCGTCAAATTGTAATATGCATTAAGCTATCGTAAGGCGCTATTTCGAGATCTGTGATAAAGTAACGCGCGTGATAATAAAGTAACTTAAGTAAAATAAATATTTTATTCTATTCATTTATGTGCATAAGAAATACTTCACTGCTAAAATTTAAAAAAATCGGTATGTTTCGAATAGTTTTCATTTTAATATAAATGCATTTATCTTTCACCATTCAATAATAAAATTTCCTTTTACATTTTCAAATATTACATTACACTTATTTTCAGCAACAGAAGTTTAGTAAAAATATTTTTCGAAAAAAAAGAAAAAAGACAACAGTAATGTATAAATATGACAATATGACAATATGTGCAACGGAAAAAAATCACGTTGCAATAAAAATATATTACATATTTAAAATGTCTTTCATGAAATATATTACTATTCATCCTTTACTGTTTTTTTGTCATAAAATTCAATTTTAAATAAATATTTCACTATTTTAATAACGGGAGAAAATTGAAAGTGGTTGTAGCGGGAAAAAGCTGTAAATAGCTGCTTACGATTATTTCACTGCAAGTTTGAAAACTTTCAATTTAAAGATACACATACACATTCATATTGATAAATATAAATTGTGAAAATGTATAAAATCAGAGATTCAGTAATAAGTTAATTTGAGATTTAAACTTTTGTGGAATATTTTATAAGTATATATATATATATATATATATATATATATATATATATATATATATATATATATATGATGTATGCAGAAAGTATCAACTAAAAATAGAAACAGACACACGGAATACTTATATACTATATTTATATTTATATTTTTGATATTTGTATATAAAATATCAAAAAGGCATAGAACCAGAAATATTAGTAATAATTCAATTCCTATTAAAGTTTTGGAGGAATATACTATCCATATATATATACGATATATATACTCATAACTCTCTAAATGTAAGGTGGCTTAAAAAGGCGTCTTTAAAGAAGAAGATACCAGAAAACGGTATACGGTTTTACAATAATTTTATTTTTACTGAATGGAATGTTTATTTTACTACATATTGATGTACAATTATAGATATTTTAGTTAAATGGTATATATAAGAAATTATACCTTTCCATTTTTTTTAGATATATTTTAAGGATGAAAAAAATTCCCTGTAAATATCTCATCTTAACAATTTTTTACATAAAATCTCTATATTTACTGTAACGCTTCGATGTATGTCTTTAAAGGCAAAAAATCGTTTGTGTTTTCTAGTAAATAACCCCCAATTTAAGTGACATTAAACTTAAAGAACGTGTGCTTTTCATTATAGTTGGAACAATCTTTTCGTATGCAAATAATTATTTCGCGCATTCCGCTGCGATTTTTATTATAATTTAACACATAATGCTTATTTGTTCAGTGGACATAACGCTATATCTGGGTTTGATTATTAATGTAGTGTATATCTTAAAGGACATGCAATTTTGCAATAAAAGTTCTCACTGCCTAACATAGAATTTTCACTGGCATTCTGCTTCTTAACTTAAATTTCCCTATAAATGTGCAAATTTATACGTGAAAATATTTTTAATACATAATTTTTACACAATCAAAAATAAATAAATAAAAGTTTAAGGATAGTTAATTGTGTATGTTGAAAACATATATCAATTCAGTTTATTAAAGGGTCAATGAAAAAGGAATAAGTAATATACTTTTTAAATGTAATAAACTAATTACTTTAAAAAATAAAAACTTATGTCAGTTATCATTTAAAATTAAGCTGACTGATGACAGTTAAATAAAACTGTCATTTACCTGAAAATGAAATGGTCATTTTATGAAAGTATTTTATTTATCACCTGGATCCATTCCTTATAAAGAAGAAAATAAATAATTGAAACTACAACAGTTATTTAATTTAACATGCATGAGGTAACAATGAAATAGAAAATATTTTCATAATGAAAGGGATATCGAAAAACTAAATAAAGAACCTTTCCTTAGAAAAGGTTCTTAAATGTGACTTGTTTGTCACAATTAATATATATTTCTTGAAAGAATTTAAGGAATAAAACATATTAGTTTTCCTTTTTAAAAATGTGAAAGATTTTGTTTCGCCTATTGCATGCCAATTATTCATTTTGTTATTGATGTACAAAATAATACATTGAACAGTTGCAATACACAACACAATATACTAACAAAAATTTGTGTGCAAAATGGTGATAAAATTGCATTATGAATACTATACTAATCAGACACTATATACTATAATTTAAATCGAGCTGTTATAAAAAAAAAACATTTTGTGGACGTTTCATTTTTATATATTGAACACTTTGCATAAAAAGAGGAATATAGATAAATCAAACTGTGTGATCAGAGATTTAAAATGCATCAGGTATTTATAAAACAAAATACATTTCGGAAATAATAGCAATATAGATTTAAACATAAATCACATTGTCTTAGAAAAGGTTATTAAAAATGACTTGTTAGAATACAGATTTGTTTGTTTGAAAGACTATATTGTTTCAGAATTTAAGTGATAAAGTATGTTTATATTCCATTTTAATATCATGAATGTTTTTGATTCTTATATCACACGTAAACGTTTTATTTTGTAATTTATATACAAAGTAATTTTTGTATACAAAATCTAAAAAGAGTCAATAAAAAAATAAATTTTTGATATTTGAATCTATATGAACGCTAATTTAGTGTATATGAATTAAAGGAGAATTTTTTTCAAAATGAAAGCAGGATTGATTATCGGAATAAACAGCATAGTTTTGCAACGATAATTGCATATGTCTTCCTAACTATCATTAATGAAGATTTAGTTTATGCACATAGATAAAGCCGTGCTTTAGTTTTCCTTTCGCATAAGATGAAGTATGTATAAAACAACTGCCTCAATATTTAGCGAAATCATACATATTTATAATAAATGCAGATAATATTTCTTTTAGTTCGTCGAGATTCATTACATGATTTAAATTATAGAATATATAAAGTGCTTTTGGAAAAAAAGGAAAGCTATGAAATAAATTCTCAAGAATTACCATATAATAAAGAATTATTATTATTATTATTATTATTAATTTTCGCAATACACTTGCGTTAGAATTTTTTTAAATACATTACTTAGATTATTAGTAGTTTTAACTAGAAAACAAATGGAAATAGACCATGTTATAATATTTGTTATTACACAAAGAAATAAATCTAACATATATAAAGTGATTCACAGTTTGCTTTTTTTTAGTAATGTTTTACATTTATAAATATATGATATTCTCTAAACGAATTTTACGATTAATTGTTAAATGTATATGTATAATAGCATTATCAGATTTATTTTACGATTATTTTTACATTCATAAAAATGCAAATATGCAAACATTTCTAATATATATTTTTTGAAGTCTAAGAAAACCCAAGCTGTTTCAAGCGTGAGTGGCAAAAATATTCAAAATAAATAAGACTTTTTAATAATTTACGAAGAATTTCTGCAAAGTTTAAACAGAAGATTTTTGAAAAAATAATATTGCAAGAATTTTTTTTTTCGCTATATAGATATCTTGAGTTTCAACTATTGGAATTTTAGATCTACCCAATTACACAGATAATATAATAAAGATTGAAAGTACGTTTTTCTATTACTACACTAAAATAATTTTATCATTATGGCGATTAAATTATTTTCGGGGCTTATATTTTCTGCAGTAACGAATGGAAAAGATGTCGTTTAAAAAAATAGCTTAAATTCCTCTTCGGAGTCTTAATGTCTTTTATTATTACAATCACTCTTTTTCATGCATTGCAAATTTCTGTGTTTCAGAACATATTAAATTCCATGCATTAAAAGAGAAATAAATTTGGAAATTTTTATATGTTACAATACTGATTTTCACAAGTTAAACATTTTACGATACATTTGTCTTTACTATTTTAATTCATCATGACTTTAAAATGGGATTGGCTATTTAAAAAAATGAATAAATAAATATATAAACTAAATTTTACATTTATAACTGAATCGTTAACCAGGGTGGACCTTTATACCTTGTATTTATTTTGGAGAGATACTACATGAAAATTTCAAACACTGATTTTGCCTATTTTAAAGTTTGTATTGTTCTCCGTACTCTTCGCTAAGACATAATTCAACTGTTTTAGTGCATAACGAAAAGAAGTACAGTATATCAGTTTATTACAGTCTAGATTAAATGTGGTATCAAAAGTTTTCACCTTGACCCTATTTAACACTTTCCAACATATTTGAACAGTGTTTATGAATTCGGTTTGTCTGTCTGCCGCCTGTCTCTCGTCTGTTCGTTCTCTAATTCACGTAAATATACTTGGATTGTCTTGAAATTGATAGATGTTATTGGGATTTACTATGGCATGTTTGGTATTGAAATCCAAATGTGTAGCATCTATGGTTATTTTATAGGTGAACTCAAAAGACATACATTACATTACGGTCTATGGAGAAAAATCGTTTGCGGCGTATTTTAAGGATATTACACTATTTTAAAGATATTCAAATTGATACACATCACTAATATTCACTACAAGGTGCTTACTCTGGAATATGGTGTGCATAGAATGTATTATTCATTTACAGGGCACTCAAAACAATTTCGTTACATTATGGTCTTTGGAAGAAAATCGTTTGCAGCGTAATTTAATGAGGTTTACTTTTTCAAACATATTTAAATTGATACATATAACTGAGGTGCACTGCAAGGCGCTTACTGTACAATATGGTATTATTCATAGAATGTATCGTTTATTTACAGGGACAATCAAAAGAATTCGGTTACAGTACTGTCTATGAACAATAATTGCTGGTAGTTCGTTTTCAGTTGTAGTACACATTCTTAAATGTAACTAATTTTTTGCATATTAATTGGAGCATATAAATTCTGTAGATCATATACATTAAAGCTCAACAGATCTCACGAATATTTCCGGTTACTGATGGAAATTTCCGAAGGGGCATTTGCAGTTATGCTGTATATTTTTTTACTGAAGTAAATTTCAGCATACCGTGTAGTATACATACAAATCTATAGATCATATATAGGGCTGCACAAAGGAATTCGGCTAGTTTGTTTGAATTTTGGTAGTAATGAATGAAATTGTGTTTTCAAATGTGTTGTGCGTTTTCTAAATAGTTATTCACCTGTTTGAAAAGACGTACCTAGATACTACCCTGACTGCCCGCCATCACAGATGAATCTGTCGACCTGGTGGGCCTACTGCTGAAACAACCAAAACTGCTTCAAAAATAACAGTTTGTATGTTTCTGCTAGTACGCAATCAATAAATTTTCATGATGCTTCCATTGGACTTACAAGGAGAGTGCCAAGCTTGGTAATCACAGATTTTGATTATTTTTTTATATGTTGTAGGGTAGAAGCCCCTTAGTCTCAGGTTCAATGGATTTTATACAACGCTCCTTAGTTCTCAAGAAATGGGGGGGGGTCTAATATTATAACACAAATTAAATACTTACTTTGTAACGAATTAACTGCGTTGGTCGTAGCTCAGTTGGTATGGCGTTTGCTTGTTGTTTCGAGGGCCCGGGTTCGACGCCAGAACGTGCTATGTTTATTTTTTTAATAAATATACTTGTAGTTATAATTTAACAATCTCAATAAAAAAATTTGCTAACATAATTAAATTTTAATTTAGCATTTTTGATTTTTAAACCATTATTAAACATTTCTAATCATCTAAAGACCTTTTAAAAAAATTGGATCTATTATTGACTAGTAAAAATTCAAAAATCTTTACAAAATCAGCATATTTACTAACCAAATATAGAATTTTTTTCTCATAAAAATAGAAAACGAAGATATTTCAAATTCTGCATTATTTGTTAAAAATCCATTGTTTTGCAATAAAATTTTACAGTACTTCAACGCATTTGTGACACTACTTTTCTGATTTTCATCGAATCCTGACACTTCAGATTGATCTTCTTGTGAATTACAACTTGCTTCTTCCATTTTTATACGGCCCCACCAGTGGCTGAGAGGTTCTGCTGTCGAAGCTGGTAGACGGGAGGTGCTGGGTTCAAATCCTGTCGCGCTCGTCGACCTAACCGTTCGGAGTTTTCCGTGGTTTTCTTCGAACCTTGCCGTAAATACGGGTTAGGATCCCTTAAAAAGACCCCCACGGAGGGCACCCCCCCCCAGGGCCTATATCCCTCGTGTTGATAATTGGCCGTCATAAATTAACCCAACCCATTTTTATACGATTATAAGCTGTTATGGAATGATACGCACTTATGCGATAAAGATTGAAAACGAAAACCAATAACTGCACCAAACTAAAAAAAAACGAAATAACCAAAGTCTGCTGTGGCGCCCTCTAGTTACAATAAAATAAAACAAATATGTTGTAATTTAATTTTTATGCTAAATTTTAATATAATTATGCTTCTTACTTTAAAACCAAAGTAGTATTATCATCGCATTGACTTCCCTTGTTAAGGCAATTTATAAATGATGTTTCTTTACAATCACGAATTGACACAATTGTTCAATATCGTTGCATCGATAAAGCATATATGGAATACATTTTAAAAGTGATTTTAAAAAAATCAAAAATGCTAAATTAAAATTTAATTATGTTAAAAAAATTTTTTATTGAGATTGTTAAGTTACAAATATATTTATAAAACAATTGAGAAAAACAAGCGCAGCGCGTTGCAGCATCGAACCCGGGTCCTCGGAGCAAAGAGCAGATGCCATACCAACTGAACGACGACCAACGTTGTTATTTCGTTACAAAGTAAGTATTTAAGTTGTGTTATAATATTAGACCCCCCCCCCCATTTCTCGAGAACTAAGGAGTGTTGTATAAAACCCATTGAACCTGAGACTAAGGGGCTTCTACCCTACAACATATATAAAAATAATCAAAATCTGTGATTACCAAGCTTGGCACTCTCCTTGTTAGTGAAGGTTGAGGATGAAGTGACTTCTAATATGCATAAGGACCTTCACACGCTACATAAACTCTTACCTTAAACATTTAGTTATTCTTAATGGCATCATACAGTGTTATTTAGTATTTTTAGCATAATTTATCATTGTTTACTCTAGTATTATTATTCATTCAGTATTGTTCATTTAGTACTTACATATATCCATTATTATTATCTACTTCAGCATTTCTAGTATTATTACATGGTAGTATTATTGCTCAGTATGACATAGTAGTATTTAGTATTACTCAATAGGATTTGTAAATGGAATTTTTCGAATTTGTATTTTTCGAATTTTGTATTTTCAGAATTTGTGTTTAAGCATTACATAGTATAATTATTGCTCAATATTACAAAGTATAATTTATGAATGCTCAGTATAATTAGGTAAACAAACCTGTTGGGCGGGGTAGTTGATCTAAGCCGAAAGGTAGGCCTCCTCACCTGGTTTGACGTTGATCTTGTTTACTTAGTAAACTAGGAAGATTTGTTACAGTATTCTGAATGTGTTGGAAAGTGTTTACTAATCTATGCTTGACTCATGATTTTTCTTTCTTGTTTTAGTTATTGTTTATTTTTAGAATTTACTACCGCTGATGATTGCTCAGCAGCAGCTGTAGAACATTTTATGTCGCCACAGGTGTCTTTATAAAATATACAATTTACAAAACATACTATTAACTTGCAGCAAGATATATGTGGGTTATGCTCTCACGTGATAGAGGGCGTATTTTGGAACATAAATTATATAGGTACAGGAGCAGAGCTAATGCGTGCAAGAGGTGGAATAGAAGTGGAGGAATGATTGAGTCCATTTGGGTGAGATACTAATAGTAATGTCTCTTTCCTAAACTAAATGACAGCACAAAATTAAGAAGCTAGATTAATAATGTTCATAATAAAAGTATATCGAATGAAGATTTAATTTTAAAAGTTTTTTAGTATATTTGCTGACGTGATTGGTACTGTAAAATTTCCATCCATAGATGTGAGAAATAATGCGAAAGAAGTGTATCTAGTGCCTCGACTTGTTTCATTTGCTTTTAGCAAAGCAAATGAGTTAGAAGTGAAACGATATTAACAAGAAGGTATTATGATTATTCTCAATTGAATAGGTCCGTCGTAATTGAACCAGAGTCAACTGTAACCGTATTTGTTGTGATTATAGAGCAGTAGTTAATTCTACTATTGAAAACGATAATTACCCTATTGCAAGAATGGAAGAATTATTTACAAAATTCGTAGGTGCAAAATTCTTTATTTTGATTAATTTAAAGGTTGTATATTTGGAACAATCTGTAGATAAGAAAACTAGTAAAATTTAGACTTTAAATGGATTGTATAATGTGTAAATGTTATCTTTTGGAGTAAAATGTGCAAGTGGAATGTTTCAGAGAAAAGTAGAAAATATTCTACAAAAAAAATTATTATGTAGGTGTACTTTTTGATGATGTTATTATTAGTGCTAAATCAGAGTTACAACATTCCGCAAAAATTTAATGTACTCTGAAATGTTTTTCTGAGCATGTTATAAAATTAAATAAGGAAAAATTCTAATTTGTGATTTCTGATTTTTGGTATTCAGAATATAAAATTCCACAGGAAGGGAATAACCGGAAAAAATAGATGGAAGAATGAATGCTCCTTTTCCTACTAACACGTCGCAATTGCATTCTTTTTTGGAATTAATTTCTTATTATAAAAACCTGCTTAATACTTCAAATGTATTAAAACGTTTACAATAATTGTGTAAAGTGGCCATGATGAAAAATGTATGAAAAAGCACTTCAGAAATTAAAACCAATGTAATGTAAAATTCTGTTTTAACATTGTCGATTGTTAATAAAAGTGATGTTTTATCCTGTAATTTTTCCAAATATGGCATAGTTTCTGTTATAAGTAATTCTGTTGTAGGTGATGAAAAACCAATTGCTTATGCATGCAGTACTACGAATAAAATTGAAATAAATCATGCAATGCTTCACAATGAAGATTTATATATAATATTTGATGTTTGCCAAATTTTACCAATATTTCGCTCGTAAACTGTTTGAGAGCATAAACCTTTAACTAGTCTGATTTTATAGTGATGAAGGTGCTAGCTACTAGACAACAGGTGCGGGATTAGAACCACGATTGAGGCATATATGTTTGTAGTGGGTGTTATTCAACTCTAAATGGAGGTCTCACTCTGTCTAGCCCTCGTATGCAAAGGATGAACGTAGCGCCTTGAACCAACCAACCATAAATATTTAATTAAAATTTTTGATTCTGTTAAAAAGTTTTTTACACACTATCAACTATTATGCTGTTATGGTTGCTAAGGTTATCAATGTATGATTATACTTTTGAAAATTTCAACTATATACTTCTAAAACTGTTACAAAGTGAGGATTAAAAATCCAGTCAAAAAAAGTCAGAATGGTTTCGTACAGTGGCCACGACGGATTATCGCACAAGAATACTTTCGTACACGCGATGGAATTTCGTGTTTATAAATTGTTTATTATGGAGACATGGAGTATTTATACAGATGAAAATTCCGAATATAACGTAAAATTACTACATTCAAGTTAGTAGGGTATATCTAACATGAAAGTTAATATTGTATGTGTAATCTGGTAGCCTAATACACAGAAAAAATTTAACGAATGGCAAAGTCTTGTAGTTCATTCCAAATTTGCTAGGAAAAACCGTAATGTGAGACCTTTAAAATGAGAATCAGAATCAACTTGTGAAAGAACACCTATAGATATACTCACCTTTTTGAAGGTAAATATTTTGTAGGGGGTGGATTCTTACCCTCAATGGTTAGAGGTACAGATAGTACTTAATAGTAATAGTAAACGGGAATTAGGGTATTATGGTGATTATGATACATTTTGAATTACCCGAAGAACTGATCAGTGTCAAAGAAACTTCAAGTGAAATGGAAATAAACATACACATATTCCACCATATCACCCATCGTGTGACGGAAAAGCAGAAAAATATGTACGAACTGTAAAAAAATGTCTTAAACATATAGACAAAAGAAACATAACATTGTCAATTTCACTAGTATTGTTGAAAGATCGTTCTACTCCATCTATCCATTCTGTAACTGGTAAGACGTCCCCAGAATTAATGTTTGGAAGGTCCCTTCACTTGATATTACCATCCATACCTACGATATACAGCAACCCTTGCACAAATACTATCTTCATGAATTAATTTTTGTTAAAAACTACTTAAAAGGGCAGAATGAATAAGGATAATAATTATAAAATAACGGGGAGTTTTAGTAAATTGATGTGACGATAAAATATATCAACGTCATGTAAGTCAACTGATACCTCAGCAAACACATACCTTTTGAGACACGATCGGGCCGCAATGAACTGCGACAGATTAGTACCAGCACCTGGACTGGACAATGGCATCGATGAAGTGTGAGTAGAATATTAGTAACTGATACTAAATAACCATGCTTTCTCGAATGCAGGCCACTGTTATCGGTCCGCTTACGGCTAAATATTAGCTTACGAGTAGTATCTGCAAATGGCGCTAGACCTATATCTGTTGTGTGATACTGCTTCGATTTTATTTACCAACATCAGATCGAATTTGGCATATTTACTCTTAGCTGCCATTTTTTGCCATTGTTTGAGTATTGCCAGGAATATTAAATATATTTATTTCAAATTAACGCATATAGTATTTTTAATTTTTTTAAGAATCACTGTAACAGCTAATATTAAATATTTCTTTTCTCTCTTTGTTTTTAATTTATCAAACAAAATATGATGTGGAAAATATATATAGATATATAATTTTTTGAAAATTAAATGAAATATATATTCAATATACTAAATATACAAATATCGCAACAATTCCTCATTTTTCATATAAATTCAATACTGCTCATTAATTTAGAAGATTTATTGTTGTTTGTAGTGTTATAAAAATTGACAAAACGGGTGCTCTGAAGGGGGGGGGGGTAATCCCATTCGCTATATTAGGTAGCTTTCAATACAAAAAAGTATAAAGCTACCTATTGCAGCCGTTCGGAGGAAAGCAGTTCCGGAAAATTTCGATATATTTTCATCGATCATGACCCCCAGACCCCAAAACCACCCTCCGTTCAAATGTTGATTTATATATATATATATATATATATATATATATATATATATATATATATCTGACCTATGTCATACGATAACTCTCGTATTTATAAATCAATTTTGATGAAACTAATTGTGTGTATTAAGCTCACCAATATCTCGACCGAGTTCGTTGGCCAGCTTGGTCCGCCATTTTGTTTCAAGATGGCGGCCACTTAAAGATTTAAATTAACTTAAAATCTAAAATAAATATACAAAAAAGTTAAAAATTCAAATTTATTTTTTAATTACGTGTTAGGCCTTGATACGAGGATTCCAGAGCATTTTTTGGTTTACCCGTATCTTAAAAAATGGCTGAAATAGAGCAGTTTGAAATTCTAGGGTGGCTGACATTTTGAAACAAGACAGCCCATTACAAAAATTTTCATTGTTGAAATAATTTTTCCAATCGTACGTATAAAACTATATATTCATATCCGTTAGCGCCAATTTCTCGCCAAACTTGGCGACATTTGACGAAATAGCGCCAAATTTGGCGACCAAAATAAGTCTTCATAAATGAAGCCAATTTGGCTATTGCTCAATAATTTGGCGAATTTCTTATTCAAATTCAGTAGTAACGAATCTTTTGTAAACGTTTTCTTTGCATTTTAAACTTGCTGTTTTCGTGTAACAGTAGGTAAAATTTTAAAACGAAGATATAGGAAAGCTACCTTTTCCTCCCGGTACAGGCCGGAAGGACTTTTTTCAAGTTTAATTAATTAAAATTACTTTTTCTCTCGTGAATTTTTTAAAAAGCCTAACAAATAAATATTATTATAAATTTATTCTTATTAGATTATTTAACCTTCTCACTGACATGCTAGTGTTAATACATTCACTAAGATCCAGATTTCTCTGCAATACAAGCATTATTTAAAATAATATAATTTTACGGATATAATGCAGTTTTAATACAGTCACTAATGATTAATACTAGCAAGGATTACATACATACATACAGATATATATATATATATATATATATAAAAGAAAATAAAATAAGAAGAGAAAATAAGAGAAAAGAAAATAAGAATTTTTTGTCAGGAATGTACTACTGCCCTGAAACTCCCGGGAAAGACAATTTTACATATTTTTTTTCTTATGACTTTCATATGTTGAAAATCATATCTGAAACTGAGTTTTAATTCTTTATTTTTAAAAATACCGGCAGGTTTTTTTTAGGGGGGGGGGGTATTTTTAATATCTGTCATTAGTTTCATTTTGTATTGTATTTTATGTTGATAAGTTTAAAGGTTGTCATGTACGTTGGTTTGTGAAAAAAAAAGCTTATTTCATACTTGAATTATCCGTTAAACAGAATAAAAACGCGGTCTAGACACCGGATTACAGTCAGACCTGTTCCAAAACCTTGTCTCACTTCCTAAATTATGCTTTGCTGACTTTTGTGGGAACAAATAGACAAAAAGAAAATTAAAATATACAGAGATTTGATAATTTTAAAACTTTGTGCACTGAATGTGTGGGAAGTAGAGAATTTAGATAAATATTTTTAACTTAGGAAATTTCTCATTTCTGAAATAAAGGAATTATTTCCCAAAGATTTCCTGTTTCGTTAACTAACCAATTTTTGATTAATTCTTTAGAATATTCTGTAACAATTGATCTATAAACGAATAAAAGTAATTCGAATATTTCAATTATTATATCAATTAAATAACTATTGTTAAGTTTCATACGTAATTACAATACGCTGCGAACAGTTTTTCCCCATAGACACTTATATAACCGAACTTTTTTGTGTGACAATGTAAATGAATTATAAATGATCTGCACCCCATATTTTACAAAAAGTATGTTTTAGTGCACCTGAGAAATTCATATCAATTTCATTATGTTCATAACAGAGTAACATCATTAAAAGGCGCACAAACAACTTTACTTCATAGACTATCATATAACTTACCGTATTTACCCGCGTATACGTCGATCCCGCGTATAAGTCGACCCTCCACTTTCCCGATCAAGAAATTTGAATTTTTTTAAATCCCGCGTATAAGTCGACCCCCCACTTTTACGATCAATAAATTTGATTTTTTTTTAAATACATTATTCAAAATCACCTGGAAAAAAAGGAAGTATACTAAATATACAATAATAAAGGAACTTTATTTTTTTTTCTTTGTACATTTTTTCGAAATCATCTGAAAGAAAAAGTATTAAATATACAATAATGAAGATAATAATATACAAAGTTAAACTGATTCAATGTCCGATTCAATATCGGACTCGCCAAACAATTCACATAAATCCTTCGTCGTCATCGGCACATCATGATACACGTTTTCAATCTCTGTATCGCTACATTCTTCCTCGTCGTTATCACTTTCGAAAATGGCATCATCGTCTGTGCCGTCTAATTCGTTGCTTATGCAGCAATTCTTGAACGGTTTTAGAATCATTTCAGAAGGAATTTGATTTCACGCATCTTTAAACCACTGGACAATTAATGCAATGTTGGGCTTTCTAATATTGACGCCCTTTGTTAATGTTGGTAAACCGGATCAAATCCACTCTGAAAAAAAAATTAAGGACCCTCGCATAAGTCGACCCACCCAACTTTAAAGTCTTTTTTTGTCCAAAATTTATCGACTTATACGCGGGTATAATACTTTTGAGTTCCCCTGTACACGTTCAGTAAGTGCTATTGTTCAAGTACACCCCAATAATGTATGTATATTTAATTATGTTTAAAATAGTGTAACACCATTAAAATACACCGCAAATAATTTTTCACCATAGACCACAACGTAACGGAATACATTTGATTACCCCTGCAAATGCATTATAAATGCAACACACTTCATTTTCAATACCGAACATGCCATGGTAAACCAAAATATCTTATAATATGGCAATCGGACTGTATTTACTCGAGTTAGAGCACGGACAGACCGACAGACGGACAGACAAACCCAATTAATTTTAGTTTATTTTCAACTACGTTGGAGAGTGTTAAATAAGAACATTACTGTTTCATACAAAAAACTTGTACAATATCAAAATTCTTTTGTATAAGATTAAAATATTTATAACCTGGTATTAAAATATTTTTAACCTTGCAATACGTGCAACAAATGATTTTCAAACCTGCTATTAATACTTATATACATAATCATCTATGGCTGCGTATTTAGTGTCTGTAAAATAAAGGAATGGGGCATTTTTTGTATAATGAGTTGTTTATCAGTGCTGAAAAAACTATATCTGGGGGAAGGAAGGATTTACTCAATAAATTTATAAATTTCGCAAATTTTATTTGTAAAATAACTTAGCTACCACTGACGCAAATATTTTTATTATTTGATATAATATTATTTCAAAAAAAAAAAGAAATACTATTTAAAATTTAATGTAAATCTTTCAGACAGAGTAATGTTTTAAAAAGTGGTAGACAAAATTAGAAAGAAATAGTCACCAGAAAAAGACTTGTGATTTTGAAAAAAAAAAAAAAGTTAAATTTATTTTTCCTAGGTGAGCGAATTCCCTCTCAGCGGGAAGCGTCATTTAAAAACTCAAATTTTATAGTAAAATCTGCTCCACTATTTGATATTATATTCACTGAATAAGCATATACGACATATACAGAAACAACTGCTTACAAAATGGAGATGTGCTTTCGGCATTTTAGTAATTGCCAATATCAGACCTTATTCAACAATACTATGGATAGTGGTACTTTATATTTTGTATTACATTTAATTTTGAAATATTCTATTTAATATTAAATTACAGTATTATTTTTTAATTGAATGTAAAATATTTACTCTATTTTTCCAAATGGATCCTGAATCTACGAATTCATGAAACTATTAAATTGTTTTCGCTTAATAATAAAATTTATTTATATTTGCGTAATATTTAAAACTATGTTGCAATCAATTATGTAAGAAATACTGAAAGAAGAAAATTCAGTCATGGAAAGTAATGTTTATTATTACGGCTATGCCGATGACATTAAATTAAGGACGTATTCCCTTAAAATGTCTTTCGACTGCAAAATTGAAATGCGTTTAACGATAATTCTCTTCATTGTTAATTTGTGCCACTTTCAAGAAATTATCTGGTGGTTATACGTTTGGCTAAGATACCGAATTTTAATGATTTATGTATTCATTTAAATATTTGGAATTTTATACTGATAAATTCTAATAAAATGAGTATATTATACACAGACATATTATGATATCTGGTTTTTACGGAATTTTAAAATTATGTTCTGTTATTACATTTTTCATTTATTTAGATAATACACAATTATATTAAATATACATAAAAATATAACATAAATTGATATTTTTATTACTTGATCCCATTGTGGCATTTTATACTTTAGGCGAATTTTTTCTTAATTTGATACTTTATCTGCTATAATCAGTTAATATGTTGTTTTACTTTACAAACTAATTGTTTTTAGAAAACAGTGAGGATTTTTGAAGCAACACTGGTTGTTTCTAGCGATGAACATTATTAACTCTTTGAATTAAAGACAAATTACAATGATAATACATACCTAAAAAATATATATATTTGCCACATACGTTTCAGCAATTTCAAACGTAATCAAAGAAATAAAATAATCCCTGCCATTTAGAAATTATTAACTATACACTTATCAAAGAATCCCCAATAACTATATCGGCGATAGAAAGTGAATACCCTGGATGACTTTTATAATTTCTTTTTCCGCGTAAGCCATTAAATTAAGCACCTAATATCGTTAAAGTATCTTGCTGATAAGATATGAAGAAACCTATAATACAAAGTCATTTTATTTAAAATTATAGCTATCTTTTAATCTTATCTGTAAATGCTTTGTCATTATGCGTAATGAAAAGTTACATGAAGTACGTAAGAGCTAACATTTTTAAAATAAAGTTTCTTCTAATATTACTAAGATATTGATGCGAAATGTAATGTTATCTTTTTTAAATATTTAGAATTTCGGTGCTTTCGGAACCATCTTAATTACATTGGTTTAAAATTATCGTTATTGTAACACTTAAATTCTTAGCTGCGCTATTACATTTTTGCATTAGAATAAAATCATGTAAGTTTTACATTATCAGCTGCATACTACACTAATACAGTGCATTTCTTGCCATTTAGACAATCACTTTTAAATTAAGATGTAAATTAAATATAAGCAATGCTTTAAAATAATTTGGTATATTTGTAAGTAACTTTTATTTTCTAAACATTTTGGAGTATTTTTCTTAATATGTTTCTCAGTTATAAATGAGGTACTTATTTTAAAAACAGTTATGCAATTGATCTCATTGTGACTCAATGATTACAGAAATCTCCCTATTTTTTAATAGTAACGTCTGTGCTTAATTAATGAAACTTGATAGAATATATAATTATTTTTAACATGACAATATATATTTAAGTTTCGTATCTGGCAAAAATAATCCGGAGTCATACAATGTAAATGCATATTTTAAAAAAAAAACTATCACTGAAATTGTCAGAAATATTTGTGTTTTGTAACATTAATAAACACTTGATATGGATAAAATAAAGATTTATCAGTGAAATGACAGTTGATCTTAAACAAATTTCAGGTATTATTGAAATAATATTAACCACAGAGCATAAAATGAGAACGCTTGAACAGCTTTATTAAAATAACAAGATTTAATTTTATGGAAGTATATCAATGTTATGCATTTCAAGTTTGAGTAGTTTGTTAAAAAAAAAAAAAAGTTAATTATGATGTATGTAGCTCCGAACTAGAATCAATAATAAAAAAAATCATTCCTACATAAAAAAAAAAATCGTAAATTTCGTATAATTGTTTTGCATATGTAACACAAATTATAAAATATGCCCCAGTTAACCGTAAATTTTACGGAAATGCATGTTTATGAATTCTTTGCAAATTCCCATTAAAATGCGAGTTTGAATTTTCATTTCAGAAATGCCAGCTAATTAAGCACACATCACGTTGAAAATACTACTGATAAGTAAAGAAAAAAATTTGTAACAACTATTCCCTATTTTAAAAATTATCTTTAATTGTATAATTTACCATGTTTTTCCTCAAAATAAGCATGTTGAATATTTTTGAGTGGAATTTAAATTTTTAACTAAACTACTCTCAAATTTATTATAAATTGATAAGTAAAACTCATTATATTAGTTTAGAAATAGGACTTTCAAAAATTTAAACACATTAGTATTTTAATTTATCTTTTTCCATTTTTCTTATAAAATATGAGAGTAATTATGGAATTCGTGCGTTGAAACTGATGTTTCAAAATCATTCTATTGCAGTGACGTCATTAGCGATAATTTTTCGATAACTCCTTTTTCTACAATCTATATTTTACATTATAAATTAAAAGTTTTGTTTTGTTAATTGACAGCAATAATCAAGACTTTTTATCAACATGTTTATTTAATACTTTAATCAAGACGACGTTTTTTAATTAATTAAATAATTAGGATATCACTGTGTCACAGTTTATTTATCTGAATTGCGCACTGTAAAACATTAAACTATTTTATATTTAGTAAATAATATTTTTAAACTCAAAGCTTTCAATAATTATCAATTTCTTAAAACTATCTCAGATTTAATGAAATATCTAAAGACATTAGCCCGATTTTCTTCAGATAATACAAACAATTTGTTTGATGTTTTTTCGTTAATTCAAATATTTTAATTCTTTAAAGAAGTATTAGATGTAAAGTGATACATAAACTGAAATTTAATGTGCGATAAGTCTGCTGTAACTTCCATTCTCGCATTTTCTTCATCCGTTTAATTTTAGTAACGTTTTAAAAATAACTTTTAAGGAAAATAAAACTGAAGTCAGAATAAATAATTTATCATGATTTTAAAAATATTATCTGAAAAATTACGTAGGTTTGGTTTTATTATTGTGCAATAATCAAGAAAACATTTATCCCTATATCGCTTTTTTTATGAATTTGAATACAAACATATGTAAGTCACACGTTTTCCTGAAATCTACAAGCATAATTTTGTTAAGAATCCCGATTTCGATGATAACTTGAATTTTTATTTCTGCAAATGTCCCCTAATTAAGTTACTATCGCGTGAAATGTTCCCCCGATAATGAAATACGGGATATATAACGTCAACTCTCTATTTTTAACACTTTTCAACTTAGTTGAAAATTGTTTATGACTTCGGTTTGTCTGGCCGTCTGCCATCTTTCCGTTCTCTAACTTCCGTAAATATATTCTGATTGCCCTGCCATTTTTGTATATTTCTGCTGTTTACAATTAGCATGATCCGTATTGAAAATGAAGTGTGAGGTACTTATAGTTTTTTTATAGTGACAGTCAAAAGTATTCGGTTACATTACAGTCAATGGGAAAAACCGTTTCAAGTGCATTTTGATAGTGCTACGCGATTTGAAACATGAAGAAATTGATATACAATTATAAAGTGTATTAAAACATTATTTTTGTTGAATATGATATTCAAATCAGTTATTATTCATTTACAGGGTCAAACAAAAGAATTTTGTAGCACATTGTTTTACGGGGAAAAATCGTTTGCAGTGTAATTTAATGATGTTTCGCTATTTCAAACATAATGAAAATTATTTGAATTAATGAGGTGCACTATAAATTGCTCACTTAAAAGTATGGTGTGCATTGCGTTTATCGTTCATTTACAAGGACACACAAAATATATAGGTTACAGTACACGTGCAATAATTAAAATCTATACGTGATAAGTGCATTTTCAACATTGGTTTGTGTTTTTAGGTTTAACTAAATTTTAGAATAGTATATGGTGTGTATAAATTCGCTTGATCATATACAGGGCTACATAAGGGAATTCATAAGTATTACAGACAATGGGAGTGAATTGCTTAGTGTCGTTTTTATTTGTGTTACGCATTATCCTGCTGAACTATAGTTAGTAGACTTATAGAAGTTTGTGGAAAATAAATAAATTCATATACACGGCTACGCAAAGAACATGATACATTGTCGTTTATGGTTGATAATTTATGGAAGTTTGTTTTAAATTGCTTTGTGCGTTTTTTAAACTGATTTAAATTTTAGCTTCATATGGGGTGTGTACAAAATTCTGTAGATAATATATATGGTTGTACAAAACATTGCGAGTGCGATGTGTATGAAACATCGATTGGCGAAAATTACTAAATGTGAATTTTCTAAATGAACTAAATTTTCTCATACATACAAATCTATAGATCATATACAGGGCTGCAGAAAATAACTCGACTACATTTTTGACTATGGAAGGTAATTGCTAAAGCTTAACTCTTAGTGTGTTACATGTTTCCTATACTGTTTACTTGCATATCTTCTTTCACCGTATTTAACAGTGAAGTTACGTTACAGTTTTCTGGATACGTTGGAAAGTGCTTTATAATCTATGTTTGACGCATCTTTTTTCGTTCTATTTTATAATTGTCCATATTTGCATGATATTCCAACTTTTTCACAACATTTCTCATTTTAAATATTTATGAATGACAATTTGAAATTTTAACATAATTTCCAGCAAACTTTTATTTTAGATTTAGAATTAAATCTTTTTATAATATTTTAGAGATAAGACTTTCTGAAATTGCAGTACTTAACTAATTTAAAGCTACTTTCTCTTGTACTCATGGAAAAGGATTATGATTAGGAAATTTTTACGTTCAAATTGGGGTTACAGAATTATTATGTTCTAATGACGCTATCAGAAGTAAATTAGGCTACATTTTAATAATTTTATTTAAAGCTATCATATTATAAACTATATGTTTTGATGTATTTTCGTTTTAAAAGTAAAGTTTTAAAGTCGTTTTAAAAGTAAAAAATAAATATCTTCTTTAAGCGTTCGATTTTTTTTCGTTCGTGCTATACTACCTATTTATGCTTTTAGTTTATAGAATTATTCACGTTTATTTTAATTAAATTAAATAAATCGTTATAACACGAACAATGAACGAACAATACTGGGAATCTCCATGGAGCCTGGCACGGCTATTTAAGATAAGAAAATTTCTATTCAATATTTAAATCGTAGAATTTGTATTTGCCACGTATATTCATAACATTAATATTTTTCTGCGGTTAAGTACAGCGGAAAATACAATAAATATTTTGGGTAAAATTCTAGGCATTTTTCATTAGTAGGTTAAATTTTAGTTGTATTCCTGCACAGTGCAACATTCACGATTTTGGGAATTTATTCAAAAATATTAGGTTAAAAAAAAATTCAAATATTTATTAAAAATTTAAAACTTATATATTTCTGCAAAAATATCCGAAGTTCATAGCACTACTTTCTCCACATAATAGAGTCCATTTCTTTCACATATTTTAGTTAGTCCAAACCTTTATAATTTTTAAGTAAATATCTTACGTAAAGACACCCAAAACATTGATTAATGTTTTAATATTTTTAAACTGTCTTTCTCAAAGTTTATTCAGCATTTAAATTTTGATATTCATTTTAGATAGAAGTTTCAATGAATATAAAGAGTCATATTTGCTATTTTCTTTAGAAAGAGGTTTCAACGAAAATAAATCTTAAGACAGAAAATCGTAATTTGAGGTTACTTGATCGACGGATTGTTATTTGTGCCGATATCAAAACATGTTTTAAATCAGTTCTGGCTCTACTGTTTTGAGAGTATTGGTTTGATTCATAAATATTCTAGTTTACCTCTTTTAAGGGTCTTAGAAAACTATATACCTCATTTAATTTTAGTACCCAAAATGCCACAATAGCACCAGAATATTTCATTGACTTTTTTCTATTATAATGTACATGGAAAAAGATCTTTTTATTATTTTTAAATAAATTTTAGTATAAATACTAATGTCATTCATTCTATCATTTCAATATTTTAGGAATAGAAGTAATTTTCTCCTGAAAGGGTCAATAGCACAAATTATCACCAGAGCCGATCAACTGTGTTCCAGCTTCTCTCGGCTTCTTCTAGTTGAGGGTATGTTTCTTTGAGATAACAAGTTGGAAATTGTACGCCAAATGTGACAAATGAGGAGCGTTCGTACTATAAATATCGTATAAAAAAAGAAGCGCAATTTCAATATTCAACTTCGTCGAGCATTATCTTACATTATTCATCATCAATTTCTCCGGAAACATCTATCCAAAAATCTGTCGGTGATTATATGCTTGCTATAATTAAACAATTTTAGTATAAAAATTCGGTTTTTAAATTCAGTAATGCGGAGATATTATGAATACATCTTAAATATGACGTAATCAGCATGGCAACATAGAATCATTACCCATCATATCATTACCTATCATGGGACATCATTTAATCACTTACGTATGATAGGATTTAATAGAATGAAGAAAATCTTTTTAAGTTTTGATTCGATTTTCATAAAATTCTAAATGACTCGACAAAATTCTGAAACGATTATATATATTGAATTTCAAACAATTTGGTTAGGTCGTTTTTGCGCTGTTATATGCGGACAGATGGTCAGACGGACGGACCCGACGTCGACTATAGGTGTTACATATTTACATAATTACGAACGCATGTAAAAGTGCAAAATTTTGTGACATAATTACTTCCACATACACATGCACGTCTGTATACACTGTCGTTAAATACAAGGTAAGAAGAAATTTACATTTCCTATCCAGTCTTTCAATATAACAACAGTTAAGCTAAAAAGAAATTAACAGTGAAAAATTTATAAGATATGCATCGTATGTTGATAACCTTAAAAATGGATTTACTTGGACCGACATCTGGACATATTGTTAAATTTATATCTTTAAGTGATTTAGTAACCATTCACGTAAATTTATCCACAGGTCTGAAAACAAAAAAAAATCTTCGAAAATTACAAATGATCCCTTGAGAGCGGAAAATACTCAGAATTTTACGGCTGAAAATAAAGAACAAATTTTAAGTGCTGTAAGATGAATAGAATAACAGCACAACATTACAAAGCCGACATTAAGAAACTGGCATCTACAAGCTTATGTGTTTTAACGGGAATCATCAGCTTTTATTCAATTATGTCTGACTATGGCTAATTTGTACTCTATTTGGCGAGAATAGAATAACAGCACAACATTACAAAGCTGACATTAAAAAGCTTACATCTACAAGCTGATGTGTTTTAACGGGCAACATCAGCTTTTATTCAAATAAGTCAGTCTATCGCTATTTTGTACTGTATTTGGTAAAATATAAAAAAGGGAAATTACTTAACCGTATAAAGTTCCTTTTTTTTCAGCTTCAATCTAAAAGAACTTTTTCATATGATATTCTGCCTTATTAGGACTAGTTGGAAAGACATAAAAAGCTGTTAATAAATCCTATCTAGCATTACACAATTTATGTATTTTCAATGCGTCTATCAATTTAATTTAAAGATTAAAAAGACATTTTTATAATTACAATGACTGTACTTATATTATTTCCAGATCCTAGGTTCTTCTGGAACATATCCTTTATTTGAATGGATTATTTTAGGAAAAGAAATATACAATGGGTCCAAGTAACCCAAACATGAACAAACACATTAAAATTTTAACAAATAGTATATAAAAATAAATTTGTGGTTTAAAATAAACCAAAAGTTGTGTAAAATAAACTCTCATTATAAAAGTAGCAAAAATTGCAGCACAATTAATATTTTGGGGGCTATAGATTGATGAGAAATATACAAGAATTGTCACTTTTTGAGTCCAAGTAATCCAAGTAACGGTGCAGAAATTATCATAATTTTAACATATGACCAAAAATATAAATCATGGAGCGTTCCTATCACATTGTATAATAATAATGAAAACAAAAAATATTCCTATTTTAGAGAAAGTCATAAATTTCACAAATTGTTTGTGACAATATATTTTGTGACAACACAATATTTTTGAATAGACACGTAAACCTTCCCTTTTACGCAAATTCAAAAATATGATCTCCTTTGAAAATCTGATTAAAACAAGAATGTAAAATTTCATTTCTGCAGATATACTCTAATTAAGTACCCATCTCGTTAAATGTCCTTCTCATAAGTGGAGGAGTTAGTGGTGTCTCACAAGTAGCCAACAATTCTCTTTTTTTTTATGTCCAACTGCTCAAATTGCCGATATTTTCCGAACATTATGCATTTTAAATATTTTATGACTGATAATTTACAATTTTAACTTAAATTCCAGCAAACCTATATTTTAGATTTAGAAATAAAACTCGTTATATTATTTGAGACATAAGACTTCCTTGAATTGCATAACATTAATATTTTAAAGCTTTCATTTCCAATTTTCATATAGATAGGAAATATATTTAAGAAATGTTTTCATTGGAATTCGGAATCATTCTCTTAAAATGGTATTTTTAGCTGCAATTTAAGCTACGTCTTCTTCATTAAAAAAAATCTATCATATTTTATATTGAATGTTTGTTTCTTTGTTTTTTCAAAGAATAATAATGAAGATGTCAATTTTAAAAGCAAAGAATATATATTTTTTTCAGAATTGAGATATTTCTTTTATTCGTTATACACCTACTATTTCTGCATTTAGGTTACTGAAATGTTCATATTTATTTCTATTAAATTAAATTACTTTTTTATAATATTAGTGTATTAA
Organism: Maratus michaelseni; assembly: GCA_963931845.1. Classification (NCBI taxonomy): domain Eukaryota; kingdom Metazoa; phylum Arthropoda; class Arachnida; order Araneae; family Salticidae; genus Maratus; species Maratus michaelseni. The sequence continues at coordinate 323,814,495 of OZ007587.1, forward strand.
ATTTTATTTACCATCTCTCTACATTGTTATATTTTAGGCTAATATAAATTTGTCGAATTATATTTCTTAATGCGAGAAGCTTTCATTAATTTTTAAGTAATTTTTAATTATTAAACTTTTCCAGTTCAGTAGAAATATTTAAATGCTTAGCTCTATTTCCACCATCTAATTCAATCTATTTGTTTAATTTTTTGTTCTTTGATAATTCGGATATTTTTAATTTAAGAAATGTGTAAGGAGAGACAGAGAGCGTATTTCAATATATTAGTCTTCATAAACTTACTTCCTCACTTTTTATTCAGTAGTTTAAATTTTCTATCTATGTTAGATGCAAGTTTTAACGAACATCCAACTTGAGACCGAATACATCCCCCCCCCCCCAAAAAAAAAAAAAGAAAAAAAAATCTGAGACTTAAGTTTCGAAATCATTCTTGCATAATATAGGGTGAAACCCCCAGTAACTGACATGTTAAAGATTCTTTCTTTTTTAAATCACTATTACAAAAATTTAAATATATTTTATACTTATCTTTGTTTTTGAAAGGATAGTAGAGATGTATTAAACAAATATTGTTGGCAACATTTTTAAAAATTACACATTTTTTATTAAAAATTAATTTTATTCATAAATATGGTCCAAAACTTCTGTAACTGACACCATCCCTATTTTGAAACACCAGTAACTGACACAAAGTGAACCAGTGACTGACCTTTTATTTTTAAAGGTTAAAATGCTTAATTAATTATTATCTAATTTTAAAGCATTAATCAATCTTTATTATCTAAACAAAATGCATTAATATTTATTATAAAAAGGGGGATTTAAGAAGCTGTACAGCATTATTAGTAATGCAGAGTATATAGTAAGAGTAATAATAATAATGCAGAGTATATAGCTGTAATATTTAGTGATGTATTATTAGTAATGGAGATATCCAATAACTGACATTTATGAACCAGTTACTGACATCTAGTGTCAGGCACAGGTAAAAAAACTTAAATTTTAATGGTGTTTACTGCAAGATACATTTAATTTACTAGTATGTATTATTAAACAGTTCAAATAATATATTTCAATTTTCTTTAATATAACCAATAACTAACGCCTTTGTCAGAGACTGGTGAAATGAGATTCTAGGAACGAATAAGTGGCATCCTGCATTAAGCTAAATTAAAACACTATAAACCCTAAATCATGGGCCTAATATATCATATGCATCTTTAAACTAATTTCTACAACTATAACTTTAATAAAAAAAATATTAGGATGGTTGCATTACAAATTGATTAAAAAAGCCTTTATTTTAGAAAAAAAGATGGTTGCATCAAAATGGCACTTTTTGTATTGTCTTTCTCATTGCTTTCTCATTGTATATGTTCTTGGCCCTCTAGTGGTGAATAAATTGACTCGAAAATAAAAATAAGTGTCTCATTTACCACTAGATGACATTACTTTTCAGAATTTTACAACAAAATGCTTATTTGAGTTAGAATTTTGCTCAAGTGTAAGTTACCGGTTAGGTGTCAATAAGTAGGGTTTTCACCCTAATCAGCGTAAAAAGCATTCATACTCCAGAAATAATCATATAAATTTCAAAAGTATATTTGCATATACATACGTTAACAGCACATATGGCACATATGGCACATATGGCACATACGGCACATATGTTGAAAATTCTGATTAAATCGAAGGTTTTAAATCTCATTTCTTCAAATCTCATCTATTTATTCACCCATATCATTAAGTGTTCTTCTAACAGAGTTGGGGGGAGGAGGTATATAACAGCTATTCTCTATTTTATTATTATTATTATGACTCAATGTTTAATTTACCAACATTATCAAACCATTTATAATTGTTGAATATTAACTGAGAATTTAACATTTTAACTTAATTTTCTGCAAACATTTCTTTTAGATTGAAAAATATTACTCTTTCTTTCATTTTAGAGATGACTTTAAAAAATTGCAAAACTTTAATAAGTGTCAATCGCCAGTTTTATGCAGGAGCAGAAATATAAGTATGAATTAAATTTTCATGTTGAAATTCGTGTTTGAAAATCCTTCTGTCGTATTGACGTTCTAAAATGTAAGTAAAGCTACATTTTTGTTTTCTAGAACACATCCTTTATAAAATAGGGCGCAAACTGATAGGAAATGTCATTTAATTAACTAAATAATAAATATAATTATATTAATCCGCATATAAACCTATATAAATGGATTTTATAAAACTAAATATGCAACATAAACATAAAGAAAACAATTGTTATTATTACAATATAATAAATTGCATTTTCACTGGTTAAGAAATGGGAGCAAATTGAAAAGAACAAAACAGATTTTTGTAATTTATATAAATAGTACATGTCAATTGTGATTCCTTTGTGTTTAATCATTTGAATGCAGCGTTGTGGCATAGAATTTATATGTTTCAAACTTGTCCAGTTGACAAAACATGTGATGCCTCACAAATGGCAGATTTTAATTCTGCTTTTGAGTTATGCTGGATCATTTGACAATTTGTTCATTTGAAATTGCGTACTATAATAACCTAAACGTTCCTCATGGGATTTAAGGCCAAGTAGTGGCCGGCCAATCAAGTGTAAGAATCTTATTACCTTCGAACCACTTTTTTGTGTCTTTTGGAGAGAGAATTGAAGCATTGCCTTATTGAATAATATAGTTAAGGCCAGAAATATTGTCACCCTGGTGCAACAAATAGCGTCCTGACATGTGAATATAGATATATCTATTTTGCTGTACTTCTAGAAAAGCAATTCTAAGCTTAACATCTGAGGAAAAAACGGCTAAAACCATTAGGAAACTTGAAAAGTATGTCCTTTCGAAGCTAATGACAATATGAATAAATACCATCCAGATTATCAAAATTAAGCTTTTTTCATCGCTGAATTTAATTTTAAACCAATTTCTCTGTTTATTCGGATGTTTCTATGCAAACTAAATGCAGGCCTTTCTACACCCAGAAAAAGGAATTGATTAAAACTACAAAACATGTTTTGTTGAGTACATTTTGGTTGTTTTAGCAAAATTCAAGTAAAATTGAACCATTTTACTTGAATTTACAAAATATTTTTTGCTGACGATACAATTTTTTTTTTAAATTGAAAAAAAAAAATTGTTGATTCAAACAAAATTTCCATTGACCTATATTTAAACAAAAAGTTTTGTTGGGTCAACCAAATTTTTGTTGATTCAACAAAACTTTTTTCTGGGTGTATGGCCAGATGTTAAAAGCAAACACTGACATAGTTTTACATATTTAAGGATTCGCTAACTTTTTATTGCTCTTCTAACAGTCCATACTGTTGTCTTTATCTCGCTTCCAATTTCCTTTGCTGTCATTATTTTGTTTGCGATCAATCAAAAACAGATAGAATTCTAGGCTTTCCTGTAGATTTTGCCGTACTATAAGTAGTTGGATTCTGTAAGAAATTTAAAATGGCACTCTTTAATTTTTATCAGCAATTCGCTTAATTTTACCAGCAATTCGTTGAAATGAAATTCCGATGTTGCTATTCGCTAGAATTTATCCTCTTTATATTTCAAAAATCTCCCCGCCCTCATACAGCGTCAAACAGTTTTACGAACAAAACGAATCAGCTCAGAATCTCTTTTAAATGCTTTGTTAAACTGATATGCGAAAATATCCACCAATCACGAGCCGAAATTTCGAAATATTTACTGTGTTCTTATCATTTTCCTCCAGCGTAAATTTAGCAAAATAAAAATTAAAAATAGATTTAGAAAACTATGCAGAAGTTTTGTGAACAATTGATTTAATATCAATTGGAATATAATGTATTTAATTTTAACACAAATATTTGCGCATTTGCCTAACAAACGCGAACTTATTTCTTTGTCTTTGTGTCTTTCTTATCATTTTTCATCTCCCCGCTGTATAATGAATTAAATATTTGGTTTTCAATTTCAAAAGTAATTATGGAGATGCAGTTGTAATACTGAAAAAATAAAGGGAATAAAGCATTTAAGAAGAAAGCTACTACTTACAACTTTGTTCAATTCAATTGATTTGAAGTGTGCGAAGAGAACTTTTTAAAAGAAATAAGCGGATTAATACTTAAGGTGGCATTTTTAATACAGCAAAATGTTTTTTGGGGTATGAATTAAAAAATTGGTTTTCAATTTCAAAAGTAATTATGGAGATGCAGTTTAATAACTGAAAAAATAAAGGGAATACAGCCTTTAAGAAGAAAATTATTAGTCACAACTTTATTCAATTCAAATGATTTAAAGTGTGCGAAGAGAGCTTTTTTTTTTAGAGGATTACACTTAAGGTGGCGTTTTTAATACAGCAAAATGGTTAATTTGTGCACCGTTAACAAAATAATACAAATTGAATTTAAAGATAGTCAGGTACATTTTTTTATAATCTACTTGTATATTATTAAGCAAAAAAGGAATTCAAATATGTTACAAATAAGTAGAAATACGAAATACGTATCTATTGTCTAATTTATGTTGGCTTGTAACGATTTCCGCCGGGTTCAATTCCACATTACCACATGCATTGCGGTTTAGGTTGGATAAAAAGCTTATTCATGTAAAAAGATCATATTGTGGGGAAAAAAATCAAGAGTGCCGATAATCCGAACTCTCATTAATAGAACATGTAATTAACCTCTTTTTTCAACATATGATCTAAACGTCCATTATTTCATTTATTAATGAAAAAAAATTGGAAGTAAAAACTAAAAATTCACAAATAATAACAATACCTTTGTAATTATATGAGAAAAATATATAATTTATTTTTTACGACGCATTCGATACCTTAAACTAGAGGTAATCAATTATTTTTCCCGTAGCTCCGTTTCAAAACTTAGTCAAACTTTCGCATTCTAGAAAACTGAAACCTTTCCACCCCAACTCGCTCGACTTCCCGCCCCCTCTCCAACTTCTCTACTAAACTAGGCTACCTGTTTTGCTACTTAAAACTTCTCTTTGAAATCATTTCTTATCTTACGTGCAAAGCACAATATATACCATGAAATGAAGTGCTTAGATAGCAAATCAATAGTTTTTTATTATATATTTTTTGAATACAAGAAAATTAATACACAGTACATATAAATTCAAAAAGACTGCTCACTAAATTTCATTGTGGTTAATGTTCAATTGGAAAAAAATGCATGTTTTATTTTGCACAACCTTGTCGGAAATTTGAGGTCAAGTTGGAGCAGCTGATTTTCATTAAGCTGTTTACTTTTTGATTACGGGGCTGGGACTCCGAACATTTCATCGACAAATTATTTATTCTATTCATACTACTATTTGAAAAATAATCTCTGTCATGAAAATATACTAGGATGCTTTCAAGAGATATCTATCACAAAAAATTATTTCTAAATTTCGGTACAGTAAAAAATAAATGTAGTCACAAGTCCTGGCCCAAGGTTAGGTTTGTTAACTCTGAGTCGAGATCTGTATCGGTTCTTTATGAAGTTCATTTTTGAGAATGCTGCTTCACACAAGTAAGTTGAGCCAAACATGGTGCACAAATTTATGGCTAAAGCTTTTATGTCTGGATACTGTTTTTTGCGCACATTTTTATTCCAAAATTGGACACTCTCAAGACGTTTTGGAACTTCAGCATAAAATGTTCTTTAAAGGAACATCTTCAGAGAACTCAATTATTTTCAACTGTAGGGCTGCTTTGTTGTTCTTGAAAATGCCTGCCGATGTATTCGTCCATGTGCCGTTAAACATCAGTGAAAAATTGTTGTTGACTTGCTGCATAACGTTCTCAAATTTTCAAAGTCAGGAAATATTTTTTTTAATTCACATTTAAGTTTTTCCAAAAAGTCTTCGAACTGACTGTTGTCAATACTCTCATTACTGCCACATACTGAGTTAAGGTGTGGAAAGTGTAAACGTTCTCCGCTAATTACTTCGGAGAAGAGGTCAATCTTTTAGAAAAAACTTTTAATTTTAAAGAGAAGTCCACGCACAAGTTTACATTTGCTTTGCATTCTGATTTTTAAAGATATTTAGGTTCCTAAATAGTTCAGTCAAAAATACAATGGTTACCACATTTTCCTCAACGTCAAGGAGGAAGCCTTAATGCTCATTTGCTACTTTTTGATCACTAGTTGCAAGAAACTCTTTTATGTCCTCTAATACTGCTAACAATCTTTCAAGTAACAAGCCTTTACATTTCTATCTCATGTTGATGTGGAGGAGCAAGTCGTCAAACTGAGCATCAGTATCTTCAAAAAATGCATTTTATTCTTAAGATTGGAATTCAGACTGCAACACTATACTTTGTTGAATAACTGCAACACTTTTTTTCAGATTGCAACACGTGCTCTGCACTTTGCTGAATGGTGCAGAGGTAGGATATGAAATTTTCATTGCATTTTGCAATACTGCTTAGTTGCAGAACCAAGCCTCTGAATATTTTTCTTGCTCAGTCATAGATCGGTTCATAATTTGTACCGATGTTATGTAATCCGTACATTAACCCTGTATTTTACTTTTTCGTAGAGTACTTCCTATCGGGTATTTTTGACAAAATGTTTTGCGTTTAGTCTCTTAATGTCGTTTAATGTTGTAACTTTTAATAAAGTTATTAACTAAAGTTTTCCGACATATAATTCAAACTGCTCGAACTCGGATTGGAAACTTGAAGCAGTATAAGTCAGTCCATTCTGGTAGAAACGGTTTGTTTTCCATTTCAACTTTTCTTTTTTCTTTTCTATCGTAATGAAAATCAAACACAATCGCCGCAACAAAGGAGCCAAACGTTAACAAAAAATCTGAATAAGAATGAAATGAATAAACGCAACGCATGCAATGATTCAAGAGCTGGACCATTCTAAAAGAGTAAGAGAGTGGAGAGAGCAGAAACAGGTGTATTTCATACTTCAAGGTCAAAGCTGTAGCTGTGTTTGGGGGCAGTGCTAGGTGGGGGGGAGGTTCCCATGTCGGTCCGCGTCCGGAAACATTATTATTTTTTGTTATTCACAACTTCGCCGCGGTCCGTACAAAACTTGCCTGTGATGAGGATGGTCCGCCATTTGGTGGCAACTGCATTAAACTTTTAATAAAAAGTAAGTTTTGAAATATACCAGTGGGTATAGGAGAATACAAATTCGTAAAGGTAGTATAAAATGAATTAATCCTCTTCGCAATCTTACTCCTCCAAAAACCAAGAACTTTGTCTTGTAAACAAAGCTTTTCAATACTCAAATTAACATATATAATTAATCAAACATAACTCAGAATTTAATCTTTATCCTTCTTATGTGTTAAAAAACGCAGTAAGAAGTTTGTGTTTCAGATTACAAGTTTATTTTGAACCTTAATACAATTTGTAAAAGTGCAGAGACATCTGTTAAGGATACTTGGCATTTAAACGAAGAAGATTAGAAAATAATTTCCTGAAATCACACAATACTCTCTAGATGTTTGGTGTGTTGTTACGACCGATTGTCCTTCCGAGGAATGTAGGCCTAAAGGGATTTGCTCTGATGTGGGAATTAACTCGTATTTACATTACGCTATGGAGATTTCAAGAAAGCCAAGGAAAATTCTATACACTTATGACGATGAGTGAGCATGAATTCGAACCCAGCACTTCCTGTCAATTCCTGTAATTCGTTAACCAGTTTTGATAATGGAACTTCTAAGCCACCTGTGTGGCACATTACTCACTAGAAGGAAAGATTTCCGTAGTTCTCAGGGTTTTCATGATTTTAAATTAAATAAAATTCAGATCAATTTAAGACATCATCTATAAAAATTCATATACATGTGTGTGTATTTATAAATTCCATATATAAGACATTGTTTTAAAAGATTTCTGATATTTAAATGAGTGTTTTCTATTTCAGATGAATTTTGGTATAGATATGTATGTTAAAGTACAACTATAATTTGTCGTTTTAATTAAAATATTTAAAATTATAATTTATTAATTAAAATTATATATTATATAAATATAATTGTATGTTAGAAATCATAATTTTAGATTGTAAAATAATCCTTCGTGTTATTATAGATGTCATTATTATTCAAATTAGTACTAAATCTAAAGCATTTGATGAGTAGAAAAAAGGACAATTTATAAATGAAGCAGCCTTTAGTTTCATCTAATAACTCAGAAGTTAATCATTCTGTATAAAAAAAACTGATTGCCCAAACAATTATCTATCAGTAAATTAAGGTGCATAGGTTTAGAAGAGATAATTAAATGAGACATGTTTGTCATAATTAATAAAGGTTCTGTCTTACATCCATTGAATAAGTTTTGTAATAAAGTTCGTTTATCTCAAAATTATCAAAGATTTTTTTGTATATAAAAATCTATTAAGTGGCATATTTAAGTATAATAAAAAATTAAATTAATGCCTATCACGTTTTTTTTTTATAGATATGTTTTCTTCATGATATGCATGTAAAAAGAAATACAATAAATTGGTAATTGCTTTTTATATGAAATGTTCCAAGTTTGAATATTAAGTCATATGGCAAAAATAGAATAAATTAAACAAATACACACTGATTTCATTATTTAAAATTTCTTGTACAAGGAGATGTTCCGAGGTTAGGGAGGCCCCACCAGTGGCCGAGAAGGTTTGCTCTCAAAGCTTGTAGACGGGAGGTGCTGGGTTTAAACACCAGTCGCCTGTACGTTCGGAATTTTCCGTGGTTTTCTTCTAACAATGCCGTAAATACGCGTTAAGATCCTTAGAAAGACCCCTACGGAGGGGACTCATCCTTAGGGACTATATCCCTTGTGCATATAATCGGCCGTCATAAAACAACCAAACAACCGAGGTTAGGGACAGGAAATACGGTGTATGTTTGTGTATCGATAGAGTATAGTTGGTATATAAATCTAAGTGTAGATTATTCACTTAAATAACTGTAAATAATTTTAAATAACAGAAGACATTTCTGGTCTATAGAAATATAAATTACCATTTTTTACTTTTACTTTTCATTATATATGTAAATATAAAAAAATTCATAGTTTAAACTGTACTTACATGCTACAAGAAAGATATTAATTAATATGTTTTCGTAAATTTTAATGATTATACATATTACTTTTAGTTGTGGTTTGAATGTAATTGATAAAAATTTCCACTTCGAAAAATGAGTCTAGGTGGGATTCGAACCCAAACAGAAAAATCCAGAATCGAACGTACTGCCAATCAAGCTGCGGAGCGGTTTGCCTAATGTGTAAATTTATCCAATTATAAGCTATGACGTTAATTTTGAAACCTTTTTTCTTAAGATCCCCAGGATGTTGCGCTTTATGACTTTCATATATGTATATATCAAGCAGGGCGGTCGCTCTGCCAAGCCAAGCTTAAAAAAAACGCCAAGAACTGGAATAAAGACCGCTAATGCTTATATACAGAAAGCAACTTCGCAATGTTAAATCGACAAAACATGTCAGATTAAAATATCAGATATCAAGCAAACCAAGCGTCGTAGAAAAAAAAAACGAAAACTAGAAGAATCTAAGGAAGAATTTCTTCAATTTAAGACCAAACTCATCTTCATAAGTGATTTATAAACAGAGATATAGCTTTTTTAAAAAAACGTCGAGTTACTTAAAATGATCACTTTTTTCTTCGTCAAACTTTTTTTTTCAAACAAGTTACAGGCCTTAATATTGGGCAGAATAAAAAAAGGATTGCATTTTTGGACAAGTAATTACGTAATCTATGTGCTTTTATAAAATTCAGTGTAAAAAAGAATTATTTTCTATTCTTAATTAGCAAAAAACTGTTAATTTACTTGGCAATTAAAAAATTATGCCAAAACAGAGATAAAACCCGCCAACGACCATGTACCATCTGTATTAAAATAGCACAAATCAGTTACAGGATATAATATAACCACATCAAATTTCATCTGCAAGTCAGCCATTTTCTTTTGAAGATATTTAAAAAAAAATAAAACTTCATAATTATAAGAACACACATTTTATCAGACAATTAAATATGACTTCAAATTGTAGCAGATGACTGTTTCCAACATGAATAAGTATGAGAAATTGCCGCTGAAGAAAATCGGTCTGGGTGGCTCTGTCGCAGCGCGTCAACACGGCATGCACAAGGTCCCAGGTTCGAGTCCTGCCCCCGGTTAACTTTTCACTCATGTTTGTTTCGTGTATTTAATTGTCTGATAAAATGCGTGATCTTATAATATTGTAAAATAAAGTAATCAGACGTAGTGTTTATGCTTTAAAAAATATTTTTCATATATAATTTACGTTTTTAGAAAGATCTTTAAAAATAAATTAGTTTTTGAGGGAAGATGTACCTTCTAAAATGTATACATTAAGACTTATCGGCATTTAAAATTTCTTTCCAAACGTAAACAAAATTTTTGAAATGAATTAAATGTGATTCATTTATTTCTTAAAAAAAAAAAAAAAAACACGGTAAAGGACAGGCATTTCGTTCGCAGGAATACCTTTCACGTCATTTTCCTATAAATTAATGAAATCCAGTTGTTAAATTACACAGCTCAACACAAATCTGGGGTTTGAAGAATGGCACTTTTTTCTTAGTAAATCAGTCACGCTGATCACAAATATGACATTAGTTTTTTTCTAACACCCACAGTTTTTTCACAAAACAAAAAAGAATTGGGTGCCTCTTAATAAAATCAATGTGTAATATTTATTAAATAAGATACATTTTTAATAAAAACAAAAATTAATTTCTTAGTAAACTGACATTAATAAATGTTAAAATACAATACTGTACTAAAGGATGTGAAATATAAATATAGATGGCGCCACTTTATGTATTGATATTTGCCTGAGAAGGCGCAATTTTCTCCCGCGCATTTGTAGTGAGAACATGCATTTATTTTGTTCGTTTATTTATATCTTACGTTTGTTTTGTCAGTTTCTTATAGCAATATGGCATCAAGAGGTTGTATAAATCCAGGATATAAAAAAAAAAGTGATTCGGCAGAACTTAGTTGATCCAAAAGAAGTCCTCTTGCCTCCCCTGCACATTAAATTAGGTTTAATGAAACAATTCGTAAAAACCTCAGATAAAACAGGGGATAGTTTTCGATATTTAAATGAAGTTTTTCCACATTTATCGGAAGGTAAAATCAAAGAAGATGTGTTCGTTGGTCCAGATATGAGATGGTTAATGAAGGACGAAAATTTTGAGGAAAAAATTAAATCAATCGAGAAAGATGCATGGGTTAGTTTCAAACATGTTACTCAGAAATGTTTAGGAAATTACAAAGATCCTAACTACGCAACGATCATGGAAAAAAAATGGTTCAAAACTTTCAAAAACTAGGTTGTAAGTAACATGAGTTTAAAAATGCATTTTCTGCACCCTTATCTTGAATGTTTTCCTGAAAATCTTGTTGAAATAAGTGAAGAACAAGGTGAAAGATTTCACCAGGACATAAAATGCTTGGAAAAACGCTATCAAGGACACTGGAATGTAAATATGTTGGCAGATTACTGCTGGGGGCTAAAAAGAGACACTAAACCAGCTTCAAAATCTAAAGGATACAAGCGTTCTTTTGATGATAAAGAAAAGTAATTTTACTGTATATACTAGTATATAATTTCTTATAAAACATGCACACACATTTATATATGTATATATGATTTTATTTATTTATCTTATTTTTTTTTTTGTACATTTTCAAATGAATGTTGTGTAAATTGTATATTCTCAAATTCCAAATTCTTAGTTTCTTAATTGAAAGAAATCCTGACGTGATACATAAAAATTGATATTATTTTGAAATAAGCATAGCAGATTTCTTACAATTTACATAAATTCATGAAAACCCCAGATAAAAATTTAAATTTTGTAGGCCTGTATTATTTTTGTTTTAGAAGTGAAGTTTCCATTTAAATTTATTGTAACAGTACAATGTTTAATTGAATAAAATAATGTAAATCTAAGAAATTGCTAAGAAATTCCAAACATGCACAGGGCAACGCAAAAATAAATAAATAAACAAAAAATAAATAAATAAAAATCAGCTTTCAGAAATTCCAAAAATTGTTCGTATATCTTAATTACAAGCTAAAGGAGGGTTTATTTATATATTATTCTATATATAATAGTAATTTCAGCAAATATATTAAATTCCAATACGATCTGATTTAAACTTTAAGATAGTTTATAAGACATGATAAAAAAAATTATAAAAAAGAGTGGCGCGTCACATTTCGGGGAGGAGATGGGGAGGGGCGTGAACAAAATTAGGAAGTATAATAAGGCTATCTGTTTGAAACTTTACGATATTTTATAACACATAACATAAATTTTAAAATTAAAGCCGCGTCAAAAATTATAGGGAGGGGCGGAGCATGTTTTGCCTACACAAGGGGGGGGGGGACACTTTTCTAAATTTTAACGATATCCGTCATGTCACATATCGTTACAAAGAGCTGTGACCACTTATTCCTGTTATGCATCACAGGTGTCACCCTCACATTTTGCGCCCCCCCCCCCCGCAACTACTCATGTGATATATCGTTGGAAAGGTCTGTGAACGCTTAATCATACTATGCAGGGAGGGGGGGGGGTGAGATTTCTAAATTTTGCACATACCCCTCATGTGATACATCGTTGGAAAGGTCTGTGACCGCCAAATCCTATTATGCATCTCCGGTGTTCATCGCCTCACTTTTCCCCTAAACGTGATTAGCTTTCACCATCAGGGGGCGCTTTCCTATCTGTTTCTATGGGTCGGATCACGACGGGGTATGGCTCATTCGACTCGACATCGATAGAGCTTTCTGATTTTAGTTCGTTTTTTCACCACTAGGGGTACTTTTCTATCTTTGGTTCTATGGGCTGGATCACGACGGGGTACAGCTCATTCGACTCGACATCTATAGCCTTAACGATTTCAGTGCCCGAGGTTCATATAGAACAGATTGCGCTACCTGGTGGTGGAAGATGGAACTTGAGCGTGCGCAGCACGACTGCTATACGGTGCCGAAGGCAGTGGGTACCCGTGTCGGAGGTTCGTTCGGTTAGAGGTTTATACTATTCGATGTGAAAATTAAGGGATTATCCGGTGCCGAAGGCAGCGGGGAACCTGGTCGGAGATTCGTTCAGTTCGAGGTTTATCTTATTCGAGGTTTTACAAGATTCGAGGCCATGATGTAAATTAAGGGCCCGCTAGTGGGTGAAGACAGCTAGTGCTAATAATAAAAGAGCGTGATATCACGTTTCATATCAAATGCAGCAATGACACGCTATGTACGTATTCCATTTTTATTCATTTCATGGATAAGTCAGTGATATTTTTTAACGGAGGATAACAAATATTATAACAAGCCATATTTAGTATGTTGTTTTTAATAGTGTATTTAGTTTAATTGAAAAATCTACTGGTATTTCTAGTTAACCCTTTAAACAATGACTGAAAGTAAAATGCAATTTTAAATTATTTCTCATGTTTAGATTATTTAAATTATGTTTAATCTATTTAAAAAAAAAGAAATGATATCTACAAAAACAACTTTTCAAAAGTAGAAAACGCCAAGCGTAAAAAAAAAAAAAAAGTTGTGGCTAAAAAATGGTGTGATATCAAATTTCCAAGCTATTATATTACTTATTTAACTTTTTTCCATTAAATAAGTTATCATATATATATAAGTCGAGTGCCTACGTATATGTTAATAGAAATCGTTTTCTCCTGTACTAAATACATCCTAACGAGTTTCTGAAAATGCAATTTTTTTCAAATTATGCATGATGGGCTTGGCGGCCATCTTTTCATATTTCTAAGCATCCAAATTTCTAAAGTAAAAGAGTAATATGTTTGCACTGTAATATGTTTATAACAATTTCGAACTTCAGATTTTAACTACGGACAGATAAATTAGATAAGACTGATATTTTGAGAAATTGATTTTTACTAGTTTGAAATTATTAATTACTCTAAAAAATAAATCATAAGATGAATCTTTAAGGTAAGTCATCATTATCTTAAGACACAATTTTCAGAGCATACAAGTCTATAAATTAAACGCTTAAAACATTTGCTTAAATAATAATTTTGAACTTCGGATTTTAACTACGGATTTGAGTGTTTAGAATTTTGTGAATAATATGCAAAGATGGCCGCCAAACCCATCATGCATAATTTGAAAAAAATTGCATTTTCAGAAACTCGTTAGGATGTATTTAGTACAGGAGAAAACGATTTCTATTAACATATACGTAGGCACTCGACTTATATATATATGATAACTTATTTAATGGAAAAAAGTTAAATAAGTAATATAATAGCTTGGAAATTTGATATCACACCATTTTTTAGCCACAACTTTTTTTTTTTTTTTTACGCTTGGCGTTTTCTACTTTTGAAAAGTTGTTTTTGTAGATTAAATATACTCTATCGATACACAAATGCTTACCGCATTCTGTGAACCCGACCTCGGAACCTTTCCTTGTTAGTTAAATACTTAGACTTGTACTTAGACTTTTATAATCAATATTTTATTTAAATTTTTGGAAAAAAATTAATAAGTTTCATATACAGTAGTAATCATATATTAAAAAAAAATAATTCTCGTATTTCTTCATCAACACAATTAAGCATACAAAATTAAAAGTATTTAAAAATGTATGGTGTTAAGAAGTACCTTTGGGGTCAAACATGATGTGCCAAAAATTTCTAATGTTTTTGGTAAATTATCATTCAGTGTTTAAATAATATTAAATAACTGAACCAAAATTAGTCCATAAATCGACTATGAACTTAATTTTATATAAATATATAATTTTATAAAATTCTAGGTTTTTAAGGGGTTTTTTTTACAAATAGTTCTAAAAAATGCAGAAAACAAAAATAAATGTTTAACGAATTCTAAGCGATGATACAGAAGTTACATATATACATTAAAAATTAATAAAGAAAAAATATAATTTCGACAAAAGCCCTAAAAATACAAACTTTCCATTTATTAAAGATGGTAATTAAAAAAATCGGCATATAACTAAAAAATAGTGTATATTTGCGTTTTGGAATAGATATGTTTTTAAGAATTATGGAAGTAAATCTATTATTTAAATATATATTTCGCATAGATTGAGCATGGCCACATCAAACAATTAAACATTTTTTTGTCAATTTAGTAAATGAAATGAATTTTTATAAAAAGTGACAGTTTACGTTGGACATGTTTAATGAATTATATAAGAAATGCAGTTGCTGTTACACTATTTAACAAGTATTTGAAAGTCTCTAAAACAAATATTTCTTGTCGAAACATAAGTGGAAATGAACAACAATAAAGTAATATTTTAATTCTCAACAGTGATACTGGTAATCTGTTGAACTAAAAAGATATTCATACTCCTCTTCGTAAGGCATAAAAATGTTGGTACTTTCGCCAACATATATAAAAAAATTTCTGAAAATTTAAAATTTTTGACAAGTGTTGTTTTTTTTTAGAATACTTCTGTTCATTCAAATTTTACATTAAGATCATTTAACTATTTACGAATGTCTTTAAAAATCAATTTAAATTTGGAAAAACATTAACCAAACATCCAAACAAGATCTATAATTAAAATAAAATATAATTAATACACATTCTTATATATTACATATTACAACTTTGTTTTAAAATTTGTTGTATCTCCAATAAAAGTATATTGTTGCTCTATATTAGCGAGGTTTTTTTTTCACAAAATTAATTTTATTGTTGCATCCGTTTTTTCTCACACTTCTGTTATATCTTTACTGTATTCACAATCACTCATGTTTGACTTGTTTCTATAATATTTACGCCTATGCAAATTACTATATTTAGCCAATGGGGCATGTTATTAAAGAGATATGGCCCTGCAAATTATTGAATATGGAATTATCACTGATAATGAACTATTGTGTGCAATATTTGAGGTTAATCGGTTCAGCGGAAGTGGATCAAAAGTCGATGAGGTGTCATTGTGCTCCGGTATTTTAAATACCACTGTTTTCGTACAGAAACCACTTGCTTATTTAATAGAAGAATACTACGACTACATAAAACGAACATTTTTACATGGAAAGAGTGATATTCAACATATTGGGACACAATTGTCCCTGAATCGATTAGAGGTTTTGACATAGAAATACAGACATCAAATGAAATTAAATAAAAATTGTAAAAAAAATATTAGTTGCATAACAAAGCATCTATATGATAATGCTATTCCCGATATTAGTTTAAAAGAAAAATAAAGTTTTTAATGTGGTTTAATAACATACTGAACTTCATAAAGTTTTCTCACTCAAATAAGTTTACCCATTTTATTTCTTATTTTGAAATCACTCAATGACATATATTTGGATGAAAACTGCAATTTTCACTTGTTCCAAATTCTTTTTTTTTGAAAACATAATGACGAAGATCATTTTCTCAATGTTACAGAATGAACATAAATTAAAATAAGGTTGATTAAAATTATAGATTTTTTCGACTGTGAACAAAAACATACGTTAACACGCCAGAGTGCTTAAAATTATGACGTTAATAAAAATGTTTATTAAAAAACCGTTTTATGTCTTTAAATTTTGTGCAAGTCATATTAAGTTGAGATTTACTGATAGACAAGCTTTCGAAATTATGCAAATGGGCTCATTTTGTTAATGCTCATGGTGAAAATATTAATGACGAGGTAATAATGAAGTTTTCTTATTTAAATGATCAGTTCTGAATTTTCAGTGATGTTGATAATTGGACAAAGTGTAAATTCGTGAGCGATTTATTTTCTAAAAAAATGATGTATGTGTATATATTAAAATTATTCATACATATATGAGTTTAAAATTATTAATAAATACTGATTCCAAATTATCACTATGTATAAGTAAGGTTTTCGGACAATTTCCTTTCTAAGTGCTTCAGAACCATAAAAAATAAAGGATTAAATATGTTTGCCGTACAGATTATATTTAACTTTATACGTATTTGGTTTGGATGCGGGGTAATTTACATATCTGTATTTCTCCAGTTTTGTTAAATCAAATGTTCCGACAGACAGACAGCATTTGTTCCTTTTTGAACATCGAAATGAAGTAGAATGGCGTTTAGTAAATAGTTGTGAAAGTCACCTTCTGGGAAAACTACGTTCTGCTGGATTTAGTGTAGAAATTAAATAACTACATGTAAAATTAGGGGTATAGAGCGTTTACTCTCTGATACTTTTATAGTTGAGAAAGAAGTATCCCTTTTCCCATCGCTGTTACTCCGCAATACAGAAACCTCTCTTTCGCCTTTTGCAATTTCTAGTAATTACTAGTAGTATTATATTCCTGATGTGGATACATATTTTAATAGAAATTTTCTATTACGAGAAAATTTTGTACTACAAAAACCTTTATTTTACGGTATTTTATGGTATGATAAAATATGAAAGTAAATTAGGAAATTTAGCTTTGAGTTTCTTTTTTGTGTCAGATGTTTCTTCCATTTCCTGTATTTTCTGCGTTAACAGTCTGTGGCTTGCACTACATACGAAACATTTTTTTTTCCCTTTTTTCCCAATAAACAAAAGAGCCGCGCATTTATACATGAGTGCGCATACTCATTTTGATTTATTTAATTGTTTGTTTTATAATCAATGAAATGATATTTATACAAAAATACAATTTATAAAATGATAAATTTAAAAAGTGATTTGAAAGCTATGATAACTGGTACGCTTATGTTTTGGACATGTATATATGTGGTCGCAGTAGTTATTCATCTGAACTACGGACTGCAAACCAAAGCACATATTTTATTGAGGCTTGTGAATTGGAACCCATGTTCGATGTTTCCGCACAATAAAATATTGATGATGTGCATTTTTCATCGTGAGAAAGAAGCAGATGTTCTATAGCTTTCCTCTCGATCAGAAGGGTCGAGCGATTGTCTCTTTGTAATTCTATGCGGTTGGATAACCGCACATTAACTAATATTTAATCCCGACAGACGGTTGGATCGATTCCAAATATATATCTGTTTAAATTAATATTGTAAATATTTTATATCATAATCAAGATATTAAAAGTACAACGTAAATAACTTTGAAAAACGTCTGGACTATCACTCATTGCTCCTAGACACCAGCCAAAATTCTACATATATACATCAGATAGATAAATAGATATATATAGATATATTATACACATAGAGATATACATTTAGATAAATTAAATGATACATTTAAGAATTTTAGCATTCTATATTATATTTATTTATAATTAATAACATTAAATATTATTCAGAATCCGTTAAAAAATCTAAGGCATTTAGTGTAAATTTCCTTTACTTAATTGGATGCACTTAATAAGTTTAATCATTGGTCATTTTTAGAGATTTTAATGCTTACAATCCTAGGCGTCAGTGTTTACACCATAACTAAAATATACACTATATTGCCAAAGGTGATTGGTCACTTGCGATTTTAGACGTTTCGTTAACTATCTAGAAAAATACATGAGGAATTAACCTGAAACTGCAGGTGTGTAAACAGTATAGTATAGCTTATATATTTCCGTGAATATTTTTTCCCGAAACCCCATAGGGGACTGTCAACAAATTGGAAAAGAACGAATATCTTTTGGATTACCCTGTAAAAACTAATGTAGCAAAATTGTTCAAACTCGAGATTATTAATAAGTGGTTCATTGTAATATATAGAGAAATTAAGGTTTTTATAAAAACCGACTCAAATTTCGCCAAGTTTTTTGCTTATAATTTGCAGAGTTCTTAATATAAAAAAAGTTATTTTGAGAAAATATGTCAAACAACATTGTACATAAAACTCTGCAATCGGAATTAAAAAACTAGTCGGATGCGTCAATCCCAAAACTTTCTTCTATCTCACACAGGTTTCACATACACTAAAAAGAATCAGCACCAATTTATATCAAGGTCTAACTGAAACTCAAGTTTTATTAAATTCCGTGCAATTTATCTTGAGATATGACTATCGCTAAAATCGTGTAAATTCTGCAAAATGCTGCATAGCAGCGGCTCCTGCTAGGAGATTTTTACCAAACACTAATCAGCACCAATTTATATCAGAGACTAACTGAATATAAAGTTTTATTAAATTCTGAGCATTAGTTCTTGAGATAGAGCTATTGTGGGAAATCTCGAAGAATGCTGCATAGCAGCGCCACCTGCTGGACGATTTTTACCAAAAACTAATCAGCACCAATTTATATCAGGAACTAACTGAATCTAAAGTTTTATTACATTACGAGCATTAGTTCTTGAGATAGAGCTATTGCGGTAATCGAGAAGAATGCTGCATAGCAGCGCCACCTGCCGGGCGATTTTTTACCAAAAGCTAATCAGTACCCATTTATATCAAGAAGTAACAGAATGTAAAGTTTTATTAAATTCCGAGCATTAGTTCTTGAGATAGAGCTATTGCGGAAATCGCGAAGAATGCTGCACAGCAGCGCCACCTGCCGGGCGCTATTTACCAAAAACTAATCAGCACCAATTTATATCAGGGACTAACTGAATCTAATGTTTTATTAAATTCCGAGGATTAGTTCTGGAGATAAAGCGCCCACAAAATTTGTGTCACATACAGACAGACAGACAGACTCACAGACAGACATTTTCTAAAAACAGTCAAATCGTGCTCAGGACCTTCTAAAACGTATAAATCCGACGAAAAACGGAAGTCGAAAATTTTCATGAATCCAATACTTTCTTCTTGTAAAGCTAGAAGAAAGTAATAATAAAAATTGGATGGAAAATGAGCAGGTTTACTAAAAAATGTTTCACTGCGCATGCGTGAATGCAATCAAAATATAATATGCATAATGTATTAGCTAAGTATATAGAGCAACTTTTGTGAAAGTCTCAAAATCATAGCTTGAAAATTCTGAAAATTATCGTCGATAGAAGAAGCTCGAAATCCGTTGTTTCCAAAAGGAAGCAAAAAGATCAGGTGTTGTATCCAAATATAGTAGTACGTGCAATATTGTGTACGCTATCTTGGCACTAATCAACAAATATTTGATACAACCCCTCATATTATTGCTTCTTTTTGGGAAAAATCGCAAGTGACCAATCACCTTTGGCAATATAGTGTAGAAATAATGCTTAAAGTGTATAATTTAAATCAGACATTTTCGGACTAATTTACAAAAACAAGTATTGTCTTAAATAATAATAAATATAATTTTTCAAAACGTAAATATCCTAACATAGAATACTTTTTAGCTCACAGGCTATCAAAGCCTGAGAGCTTATGTGCCCGCCGGTTCTGTATGTATGTATGTATGTATGTATGTACGTATGTACGTACGTAACGCGATAACTCTTCATAGAAATATCCGATTTCCTTCAAATTTTGTTTGTAGGTTGACTGTGTTAAGGCGCTTCCCTGATTAGTTTTCGGGATTGATTGGTTGAGTATAAAGGGAGGGAACGGGGGGCTAATCCCCCCCTTAATTTATATAAATGGGTTTTTCAAGCAGAATTATCTCATTTGCTTCAAAATTTGTTTATAAGTTCATTGGGTTAAGACGCTTCCCTGATTAGTTTTCGGGATTGATTGGTTAAGAATAAAGGGGGGAATGGGGGGCTAATCCCCCCCCTTAATTTATATAAATGGGTTTTTCATGCAGAATTATCCCGTTTTCCTTTAAATTTTGTTTATAGGTTCACTGCGTTAAGGCGCTTCCCTGATTAGTTTTTGGGATTGATTGGTTAAATATAAGGAGGGGAACAGGGGGGGCTAATCCCCCCCTAATTTATATAAATAGGGTTTTGATACAGAATTATTCCGTTTTCCTTCAAATTTTGTTTATAGTTTCACTGTGTTAAGGCGCTTCCCTGATTAGTTTTCGGGATTGATTGGTTAAGTATAAAGGGGGGGAATAGGGAGGGCTAATCCCCCCCTTAATTTATATAAATGGGTTTTTCATGCAGAATTATTCAGTTTTCCTTCAAATTTTGTTTATAGGTTCACTGCGTTAAGGCGCTTTCCTGATTAGTTTTTGGGATTGATTGGTTAAGTATAAAGGGGGGGGACGGGGGGGCTAGTCCCCCCCTTAATTTATATAAATGGGTTTTTCATGCAGAATTATATCATTTGCTTCAAAATTTGTTTATAAGTTCATTGGGTTAAGACGCTTCCCTGATTAGTTTTCGGGATTGACTGATTAAGTATAAAAGGGGGGAACGGGGGGGCTAATCCCCCCTTAATTTATATAAATAGGGTTTTAATACAGAATTATTCCGTTTTCCTTCAAATTTTGTTTATAGGTTCACTGTGTTAAGGCGCTTCCCTGATTAGTTTTCGGGATTGATTGGTTAAGTATAAAGGGGGGGGGGGGAAAGAGGGGTGCTAAACCCCCCCTTAATTTATATAAATGGGTTTTTCATGCAGAATTATCCCATTTGCTTCAAAATTTGTTTATAGGTTCATTGGGTTAAGACGCTTCCCTGATTCGTTTTCGGGATTGATTGGTTAAGTATAAAGGGGGGTACGGTGGCCAATCCCCCCTTAATTTATATAAATGGGTTTTTCAAGCAGAATTATCCGATTTTCTTCAAATTTTGTATATAGGTTCATTGTGATAATGCGCTTCTCTGAATAGTTTTGGGGGTTCATTGGTTAAGTATAAAGGGGGAAGGGGGGGCTAATCCCCCTTAATTTAGATAAATGGGTTTTTCATGCAGCATTATCGGATTTTCTTCAAATTTTGTATATATATATTCATTGTAATAAGAGACTTCCCTGATTAGTTTTTGTTGGGATTGATTGGTTAAGTATAAAGGGGGGGACGGGGGGGCTAATCCCCCCTTAATTTATATAAATGGGTTTTTCCTGCAGAATTATTCCGTTTTTCTTCAAATTTTGTTTATAGGTTCACTGTGTTTATAGGTTCATTGGGTTAAGGCGCTTCCCTGATTAGTTTTCGGGATTGATTGGTTAAGTATAAAGGGAGGGAACGGGGGGGTAATCACCACCTTAATTTATATAAATGGGTTTTTCATGCAGAATTATCTCATTTGCTTCAAAATTTGTTTATAAGTTCATTGGGTTAAGACGCTTCCCTGATTAGTTTTCGGGATTGATTGGTTAAGTATAAAGGGGGGACGGGGGGCCAATCCCCCCTTAATTTATATAAATGGGTTTTTCAAGCAGCATTATCCGATTTTCTTCAAATTTTGCATATATGTAATTCATTGTAATAAGAGGCTTCCCTGATTAGTTTAATGGGTTCATTAGTTAACTATGAGGGGGTAACGGGGGGATAACCCCCCCCTTAATATATTGTCGATTTCTTTATTTTTCAAGGGGCTTATTTCAAGTTCTTTGAAATACGAGTATAATATACAATTAGTGTGAATAGCCTGTTAGCTCAATGCCCTCAGTTTAACTGGGCAGTTTTCTTTTTTTCTGTTATTTTTTAGGTCTATACACTTAAACAAGCAAAAGGTGATGTACGTCAAAACAAAATATATTTTTCTAAAGTAAATTAAAATGATAATATAACGAGAATTTTAAGATTATAAACACTTATTTTGTATGACATGCTTGTCAAATCTTATAAAAATGATGTTTGAAAGCGAAACGTATTTTTAAAATTTAAAGCAATGTCCTATTAATATATTTCTTTCCAAAGTTTTGAAAGGTAAATATTTTTTAAAAATATTAAACAAATTAGAATGCATAGAAAAATTTTATCGCTTTACTCTCAGTTTATTGAGATTTTTTAAATGATAAATTCTAAATTTTTGAGGACGAGAACTATATAATTTGTTCAATATATGATGTTTAAAATTGGTTCTGACATTTTGGATAAAGCTTGTTAGCCATGCATACATTAACTAAATAGAGTTAATCATGCACATTAGGGACTCAATCGTTATTGCGTTTACGTCTCACTAAAATTGCACAGTATGTTCACAAATTGCATTTGGAACTAAATAGTGGAACTAAATATTTTTGTATACTGAGAAAAGAGTGTAACCATACAGAATACAATATTTGCAGATTACAGTGTTATTTTGTGGATTTTTCAGCAGAATGAAAGCAAGGCGTAGTAGTTTTTGCCTACACTCTCAAAAATGAATACTCAGATTTCAAGAAATTTTCTTCGGTTTTGACGAAACGGTTTCTTGGGAAATGCTCCGAGTAAATATTTCGTCAAATCGAGTAAATTTGCATCCTCAAAATTACGAAGAAAGTGGTTTCGTCAAATTGATTCTTTGAAAGTTAAAAAAAAAGGTTGGTGGTTCCATCTATCGGAGCTTTTAGAAGCTTTTTTAATTGACTTTGGGAAAAATAAGATCGTCCGTCGGTGGGGTTCGAACGCGCGACTTCTAGCTTGTGCAGACCAGCGTCTTACCCCTCAGCTAGCGGGACTTCGGAATTATTTGATTTTAAAAGTATTTACGAGATGTTGATGTTTATATTTTTAGAAAGCAGATTGTATTTTTATCGGTGTTGTTATAACTTCTGCATGTTTTAATTAATAAGGCTAGATTATTATTATGGTTTTTCTATGGTTAATAACTAATTAGAAAATGGCTTGATTAATATAATTTATTAGAGAAATTTCCTTTGTTCAATGAATATGCTCTAGTTAATTTGTTGATCGGAAATAATTAATTTTGAAGTGCATATTTTGGAGGCGAGTTCATGAATTTCAGCGGATAAGATTACTGTTTATAGAGGGGAAAGGTCAGTTATACATATTTTAAATTTGATTGTTATATGAATATATTTCTTAAATAAAAAAAAGCACCTAAAATTGTGATTTTTCTTTTTTTTTCTTTTTTAACCATTGGGAAAATGTTGATGCTTGTTGTCGAAAATGGACCAAATGATGTTCGCATTTTACTATTTTAACCGTTTTTAACGAAATTCTGTAACTTTAGATGAATTTTCTAAGCGTTTTTAACGAAATTCTGTAACTTCAGAAAAATTTATCTTTGAATAGGCATTAGAAATGCATAAAATCTTTACAAAAAGGATAGACGCAAATTATCAGATATAAAAAATAAAGTAGAAATTTGGTACATTCGTGTTATAGCGGCCCCCAAGGATGAAATATTTTTGTTTCTGTTTTCATTAATATATCGTAAATTTAATATTTTCGTGTAATTTTTTTTAACTGTTTTGTAACAAAAATAATCTGACCTAGGAATGCGGAAACATTTTTGTAAAATATTTGAGATTTTCTATTGCATTAAAAATCATTTAATTTTGAGACGAAATGATTGTCAAAAATGACGAAATATAGCTTAAGAATTGCGGAATCGTCAAAAGTGAGAGTTTTATTTTTGACAGCGAGGAAACAGTTTCGTCAAGATATTTGAGGATTCGCGTTTCGTCAAAAACCACGTGACTGTGTGACGAAATGATTGTCAAAAATAAGGAAATGAGGCCTGAGGATTGCGGAATCGTCAAAATTGAGTGTTTTATTTTTGAGAGTGTAGAAATTGTTAGTATATCATATAGGTATGTACGTTTGTGTACAAGGACATCCAGAGAGAAAGCTCCCATTGCAACTTATCACGAAGCTGCTCTCTAATCGCAAGAATATCCATGCTCACCTCGTCCCACACACTGACCCATCAGCAATTAAGAAACTCCAGTTTTACATAATACAGCAATTCAAATGTTTGGTAGTAGTTGGCGTATTCCGTATGAAAATCAAAACACCCACTGTGTGTGAAGAGTGCTTAGAAATACGGTTTTGTAATACACGAAAAATACCAGCAACTGAATTTTAATGCCAAAACTATTAATCATACACAATTGAGCATTTGCAGAATTTATAATTTATTCACTGATCTCACGATTCTGAAGCAAATTTTGAGAAAATATTACTCCGTAATATGTTATACGCATAATATCTGAAGGAAGAGCACACACATTACAACGCTTTTGTAAATTACAGCTATTAGTGTTTATTAAGTCAATATAATTTTATAATATTAGAAACATAAACGCTACTTTACAGCCAGCATATATAGCAATCAGATAAAGTGTCGGGCATTATATTTTGTTAAATATACCAAACAAAAATTTTAAACATACTCACAGGAATGTCTGTTTGTATCACAAAACACAGGACTATGATATAAGTGACCAATAATAGACTTTGTAACTATAATGTATTTTAGAAATGAAATACAAGTTTATAGATGACAAACACAAGCAACTAAAGTGATAGTTAATTAGCATAAAATATTTTCTTTAAATATACAAAAATGAAAATTTTACTTTAAATAAGTTTGAAGAAAGACAGCTGTTTTTGGAGGAGTATTTGAGAACAGACTTTTTTGTCATTTCTAACTTATTTGCCTAACAGTTTTGGTTCATACATTTTTATTTTAAAAATATATATGTAATATTGCATAAATATAATTTTTTTTGTGTTTCATTGGGCATTTAATAATTTAAAAAAGATGTTCCTAAAGTATAAAATAAATATATTATAACATTTAGAGCGTGTTGTATTTAAGGATCATGATCATATTATTTTATATATTAATTAGATATCTTATATGTTCCAATCTATTCTATATTGGTAAAAAAAAAAAATACTGTTTTACCTGGATAATTAGTTTTAAGATTGTGACGCATTACTGGAGCAATTGTGACAGTGAACTCTGAAAAAGGGTATAAAGTGGTAAATTTGTAACCATCAAATTGTTGAAAAAAGACTTATTTAATTAGAAAGAATCTCGTAATTACTTTAGATTTCACAAATGTTTTTTTCAGTGAGTGGCACACTCACAACGCCATTCTTGTATTGAAAAGTTAAAAATATTTTATCAAAATTGACGATTTGTTTTTAAGTGGCCCATTACTGGTACATTAACATTTATTACTTCATTTTCAGCAGTCCATCCGTATTCAAAGGCAATGCTGACACCACTGGGATAAAATTATTTCGTATCATTGTATATTGAAGTACTCACTGAACATTTGAAATGTTGACCTTTTTCAAAAGCACAAAGAATCGACAATGAAATAACGTATATATATATATATTTTGGTTAACAGAATTTCTTGAATTGAACTACGTTCTAAAACTAAGGTAAAGCCAGGAGAGATGACGCAGTCGGAGAGATTGCGCACATAGAGGTTTGGGGGGAAGGAGTAGAGTGAGCGTGCAGCGACTACAGGTACTTGTACAACAACAGTAGTGGAGTGTCTAATTAAAAGTGCACGTTGATTGCTTTGAGCGTTTAAGATAAAGTATTGCTATTTTGTTTTGTTTTCCCAAAGTAAGTGCTTGAATTTCCATAGCTCTTCATCAGAATTTCTATACAATGTCAACAGTACAAAATATTTTAAACTTAAACGATTTCTCATAAGCTACTAATCTAGACTAACAATGTGAACATCAACGGTTCGTTTTAGAAGAGTCATGTTTAAATAAAAGGCCGCGCAATCTCTCCTACCGAAATTGGAGAGTTTGCGCATTTGCTACTTAGGAGAGATGGCTCAGTGTTCCCATTCGTTTCCATGATAGGAGAGATTACGCAGCTTATTGGTAAATTTGCATAAAAAAATGAAAAATGAAAATGGACTAATTTTAAGTTAAACGCATTATTACGTAACATTATGTTATTTTTTAATCTTATCTGGACTTGCTTTTTCTGATTCTTTATTTTTTTTCCTTTAATGAAATTTTTTTTATCTTTTTTAAAATTATTTCCTTTTACTGATTCTTTAATCATTAGGTTGAAATATTCCCTCCTAATACAATAATATTTGTTCACAAAAACCTTACAGCAATGTCATTTAAGTGTAATTATTGCTGTTAACAATTTAATTGTATTTATTATAAGTAACAATCTCTCCTACCCATGTCCGCAATCACACCAACCCTATAAGGAGAGATTGCGCAAAATAACTTTCTTGGTTTTATTACAATTGTTCTATTAAATTGCAACATAACAACAAAATAGCAATGGAAATGCATAAAAAACAAATGAAGTAAAAGTTATTAATGAATAGTTTAGCAAAAAATTAATATTTATATTTTTTATTGCTATTCTTTTGAATGGTGCGCAGACTATCCTAGCTTTACCTTATGCAAAACATTTTAAATTAAATACCTTCACATTGGAAGTTTAATAATATGAATTATTACTATGTTTCATAGTTGAAAAAATATTGTATTTTTAACTATAAATAAAAAACATTTAATTATTTTAAAGAAAACTTACACTTTTATCACACCACCGCGGAAAAAAATTATGACTTATATACCCTTGTCCTGCACTACTTCCAAAATTACATATGTTTTAAACTTTTCCTCAAGCATTAAATATTCTGACATTTTTATGATTTACCTAATTAATTATTTAAATAAATCAAAATAAAAAATAAACTCTAATGAAAAATGTCATTAAATATTAATGATCCTGGATGTCGCAAAGGAGTAATGGAACTCAACAGAGACTTGCCGGAAAGGTAGAGTGTTGTGCAATATATATGTACATACGATTCGAAACAACATGTCATTAGACAGAGGAATCGTGCATGTGTTTGGAGATCAGTGTTCTTTAGAATTCCGCATATAATTCAGGATAGGTCCATAATAAGTTCCAAAGTTCACCTGAAATTATTTCTGTTTCCCTATGGTTGTTAGAATACTTTGAAAAGGTGTGAGTATGCCTTACTAAAGACGGGGAAACTACACCACCATATAATGGAGTTCAACATGAATCATGTAGTCGATATCCTGCAGGAACAAATGTCATATAGAGAAATTGAACCTCACAACAGTCTCGAATGCAAAAACGGACATACGTGTGTATAAAGCAAGACGTTAGAAGAACCAAAAAAACTTAAAACCCGGTACGGGATACCGCAAAATGGCATAATTACGCGGCGATAGACATCTCGTCTTTAGAAAGGATACGTATAGTAAAGCATTCTACGAGACACAATGCATAGAAGAGTGTGGGGGATCATTTGTTTTAAAGAAAATATTTTCAAACTGCGTCTAAAATCACACCATAAACAAGTCAGATTTAACATGGGCTCTAACGTGCTAGTAGTACGGGAACTGGTGGATTACGCGAGAAAGCAGCCGCGTACATTCTTATTCAGTAGACGACCAGTCGAAAGTCTCTGATTTTGAGAGCGATTGGCTTGAAATGGTCAAAACTCCTTGAACATTCTCTAAGTGAAACAAAATTCCACACAATATACTTAGACACTAAAATGACATATACTTCCAGTTGTGGACATCTTAAGGAGCTTTGAGTAAAAATTTGAGCACGACAATGCTTCAATCAACAGCTCCCATAGTAAAAAACATTGGCTTACTGCACAACATCTTAACGTTTTTATATTGGCAAGGTTTTTATATTGGTATAGAGGTATCCTCAATATGAAACATTTGAGCTATCTTAAGTGAAGTATACAATTTGGATAGCGGTATGAATCGACTAAAGAACTAAAGTCTGTCGTTGTAAAACCATAATAGTCTTAAAACATTATAATGCACAGTTTTATTTAAAGTTAACTTTTACTTTCAAATTTAAATTAGTAATAGAATAAATACTTTCTTTTGAAAATACTATAAATTAGTCAGGAAAATTACAAAAGCATACAGAGAAAATGACTGTCAAAAAGATTTCATAACGAAGAAAATTTTGCAAATAAAAATCATTTTTTAAAACTCTGTAAAAGTTTTACAGATTAAAAGTAGAAAAAATTCATTAAAAAGATATTTTAAAAATAAAAATCTTACATATAAATTCTTTTTTTTTTAAATGTTGCAGATATTTAGGTATCACTTGATGAAATTAGACTAATTAAAAAAACTGTGATAATATGGCTAAATATCGCTTGAACTATATTTTTAAAACTGCTGCTAGGACATGTAAGGGAAAAAAACTTTTTATTAATTTTAATTTTTATGTTAACAACATTCAATATAAAATTATATCATTTGTTTCATGAACAAAAACAACTATCAAAGTTATCCCAAACATAAAGTATTATAATAATAATATAAAACAAAAATATTTGAAGCAATTGCAGTAAATTCATTTTATTGCTTTTAATTCATGAGTTTTGAAGAAAAGATATTTGATACAAGGACAATTTAGAAACAAATCATTAAATTATAACTTAGAGAGTTAAGCGGATTGCAAAAAAGTACATTTTGTTATAGATAAGTTGAGTTTTTTTATAGATAAGTATGATAAAAAAATTATGAAACAATATATATTTCACTAATAAAAATTTTTATATACAAATTGCACTAGTATATTTGCGTTGTTCGAAAAATTTCAGAATGAGGAATGGTTTATTCCAAAAAGTAACTGTAAAATTTAATACTAGCCCAAAGTTTTTTTACAAAATGTATTACATTACCACATGACAATACCAGGGCTTTACAAAATGCATAAAATCTGGTAGCCCGAAAAATGTTTTAGTCGACAGTAAAAAATATTTAACTCCTCCCCCCACTCACCGTCATCGATTTTCAAAAACTACAAAAGGTCTTTTTATGAGTTAATTGAGAA
Source organism: Maratus michaelseni (assembly GCA_963931845.1). NCBI lineage: Eukaryota > Metazoa > Arthropoda > Arachnida > Araneae > Salticidae > Maratus > Maratus michaelseni. Next base: position 323,844,025 of record OZ007587.1, read on the forward strand.
AAAAATAATAACAGGTATAGTTTATAATTATTACTTAGTTTACAATAGTACTCAAACTTTATATAAACCAAGTTTGGTATTGGAAATTAGCAAAAAAGAAACACTGTAAAGGCTGAATTAACGGCATGTTCGGGAAATGCTTATAGTTGAATGCTTCAAATGTCTGCGTAGTTAAGTGCTACAAAAAATCTTTATCGGATGATGTGCATCTTTTTCGCATTGTATTAATTCTAGGTGCCACAAAGACTAGATTAACACTATTTCTTACAGTTTTATTGAAACTTACCCCCTCCCCCAACACGTATTCTAATTACACGACATGCTACCTGGTTTGAGTGGAAAAGAATGGCGTTTTCTGTGCATGAGATGGAATGTGATTTTTTAAACTTCGTTTTTCCATTAAAATTGCTCATTTCTTAATTAAATTTTTGTACAAAAAAGAAATAATCGTTATTCTCAAAAAAAAAAAAAAAGAGAGAGAGAGAGAGAGAGAGGGAAAAAAAAAGGCCAGATTAAATTATTTGGTCGCCAGATGGAAATCTTGTTCGCCAGTGGCGACATGGTGATCGCATTTGTCAAGCCCTGGACAAAGGTACAAATACAAGGTTCATATATACTCTTTGGAATTTCTATGGAGTCTGGCACCAATATTTTTTCTTACAAAATTCCCATTTAATATTTAAATCACAGATGTTGTAATCACAGCGTTTCATTGCAAATTTTTAATATGTTTTTTGATATAATAAGGAAAATTATTCTATTAAAATGAGTTAAGTGGTGATATTACCCTGGACAGAAACAAATGCGAAAGATCTCTCGAAAATATTTTTTGGGGGTCAAAAAAACATACTGTTTAGTTGAAATTCCTGAAGAAGAAGAAAAAAAATGGTAAAATTGTATGGACTTGTATGAGTCACAACTTTTGCAGATTTACAGAATTGGATTAAACAAAATATATTTCTATATTTACATTACTGCAAAATTAAAAAATATATATAAATAAAAATTATAAAAAAAAGCTTTATTACATTTATATTTGAAACATTTTCCAAACAATTTACTGACAAGAAATAAATGAAGACGAAATGGTTATTTGTAATCTAGGTCTATGTAGAGAAAGGCAGACATTCCTACTGTTTAACTTACTGTTTCAGCAAATTCAATTCTGAAAAATTTGGGAATGATCGGAAAACTATTTGAGCACAAAATGGTATTGATTGGATCCATGACCTTTCTTTTAAGGAAAAAAAAAGCTTGATATTGGTTTGTAATAAAGATTGCTTTCGCTGCATGCTCTACTTCCAAAACAATACTCTTAAAAAAAAAGATGTTTTGAGAAATTGTTTGAATTGCATTCTTTTAGAATTTGAAAATTCTTTTATATCAAAATATGTGTCAAAGTATGTATCATTTTGTATTAATATATTTTTCATGCATTTAATTTAAATTGTTGAAGTACAAACATAGTTGAATTCATTATTTTCTTTCATTTTATTTACTCAATGTTTTGTTTTAGTCAAAAAATTCTTGGGGCATTTTTACGAAATTCCAGGTTTAGATAATCTTGTTTACTAACAAATCTTGGAATCTTGGTCTAAAAAAATATAACTTTCAGAATATGACCAATTTCTTTCAAAACATGAAACTTTTTAAATACTTTTTAAAAAATGAAATAAAAGTCCAATAGTTAATAACATTTCTTTTTACACTATTACATTACATAATACATTTGCGAAATACATTACAAAATAACACAATATTATAGAATTTTAGTATATTATTCCTTTCAAAATACAAAAAGTAAATAATAAATAAATGATTTTACTGCTTATAAATTTATATTTTTCCAACAAATTATAGAAATGTACATCAATGAAGATGAAACAGTTATTTGAAATCGATGTCTATATACCGAAAGTCAGAAATTCCAATTTTTCAAATTACTGTTCCAGCAAATTAATTTCTGAAGATTTCGGGAATGAGCGGAAAACAATTTGAGCATTGATTGGTTACACGGACATTTAAAAAATATGGGACGTTTTATATCGGTTTACAATAAAGGTTCCTTTCACTACGAGTTCTATTTCAATAACAATTGTCTTAAAAAAGAATATTTTTAGACAAATTGCTTGATCTTTAAATTCCTTGAGTAATATAATATTGAATATATTAAGTTACAATTTGAACTAGTTTGAAAGTTTGTACATTGTTATTTTATTATGTTCTAAATGAATCAGTGGTTGAAGTAGAGGTTCAGTTTTGTATTTTTTATTTTATTTTATTTTATTTTATTTTATTTTATTTTATTTTTTTGGCGAAATATTAGTTTACAATATTCTGTCAATGAAATCGCTAATGTAGAATTCAATTAATCTTGTTATTATATAATTATATAGAATTAAAAACTAGTACAAAATGTGCAATTTTTGCAGCTCTTTAGATATTTGCGGGTTTATGAGGATGTTCATATTGGCATTGTATCAGCAGAAACGTTAATTGAAATAAAAATGCGGAAGAGCCTCATAGTTGTTAGAATATTAAAATATGAACATTTAATACTGAAAACCAGATATAGCCATAAGTGTATTTTATGACGAATGTTGGATTCACAGGCTAGAAAATGTCATTTGCAACAATTTCTGAATTACATATCTTCTGTCTAAATCCCCTCAAAATATAAGGTTGCATTAAAGCCTTGTAAAAATCTAGAAGAAAATATAACCAATATATGTTTCGTTTCGTACCAAAAATGAAATATTTATTTTTGAAAAAAGCTGAGGCACATTTTGAGTAAATAATATAAGTAAACACGAGCAGGGAGGACCGAGCTATGCTCGGTCAAAATTAAATTTGAGTTCAAATATCATAACCCATGACCAAAATGACCCACTAATTGAATTTTCTCGAACATGTGACTTAGCCCAACAGTCTTCTCGTTCCCGAAAACCATAGGATGCAAAATTTAGTGTAAATAGTCTGAGCCGTTTTTAAGATAAAATAGCTTGACCCATAATGACCCATGACCAAAATGACCCACTAATCGAAATTTCTTGAACATGTGACCTAGCCTAATAGTCTTCTTGTTCCCTAAACCTGAAGGGTGCTAAATTTATTTCCAATCCTCTGAACCGTTTTTAAGATAAAATAGCTTGAATTTTCTCGAACATGTTACCTAGCCCAACAGTCTTCTCGTGCTCGAAAACTATTGGATGCAAAATTTAGTGTAAATTGAGCCGCTTTTTAGATCTTGACCCACAATGACCCAGAAATGACCCACTAATCGAATTTTGTCGAACATGTGATCTAGCCCAATGATTTTCGCGTGCCCGGAATTCGTAGGACACAAAATTTAATCAAAATCGTTAGAGCCGTTTTTTAGATAAAATTAATTTGTCCCGCGTTGACCCAAAAATGACCCACTAATCGAATGTTCTCGAACATGTGACCCAGCCCAACAGTCTTCTCGTGCCCGAAAATGGGCGGATACAAAATTTCGTCAAAATCGTTTGAACCGTTTTTTAGATACAATTAGCTAGACCATGACCCAAAATGACCCAAAATGACCCACTAATCGAATTTTCTCGAACACGTGACCTAGCCCAATGGTTTTCTGGTGCCCCAAAACGGTAGGACACAAAATTTCGTCAAAATCGTTAGAGCCGTTTTTAAGATAAATTTTGCATATATATATATATATAACCACACACAAGATTTGCTCGTATTAGAATATATGATAATTCTTGTAAGCATAGTTATTAAATTTGTACTGGTATAAGTAACCATTTTAATCTTGCATCTTCTCTTGATAAATGAAAAAAATAGCATGACAAAACAGATAAAACTTTGCCAATTAATTATTTAGAGAAAAATCTGTTTTGGTTTGACCTGCAGAGAGAGTGAACATATCCTTCGAGGTAAGCATACATAAAAAGTACCAATTACTGCTGTCTATGTGAAGTCACAGACGCTTATCACTGTGAAACGGAATTTTTTACGGCATGAAAAAACTATGCAAAAATTTCCAATTGATAGAAACATTTCCCAAGCTGGTAATAGAGAGAAAACCTTCAATCCTTTCAAACACTGAAATACACTATACAGTAGAACGTATCAGCCTTTTCTCTTGATATGATGTTTCGTGATATAATACCTCAAATTCACTCAGTACTGTAATATTGAAGTAGTTAAATTGAGTATTTACTGCAGTCAATCATGTTACATTTAAATATATTATTTCGCAATTTTTTACTCTCATTGCTCCTTTGCAACAGAGCTCTCTATTCTGTAGTTTCTGAACATATTTTATTTTGTGTATAAAAAATCCCGTATCACAGTGATTATTAAAGTGCAAATTGAACATTTCTAACACCCATGGATCTTTTTTAATCTTGATCTTCGTTTAAATTTTTTCTTTTAATTATTTAATTGTCCAGTGTATACTAACCAGTCTCACGTTATGTGATACCTTCCCCAGCAGAAAAAAAATTCTTCGACATACATCAGCAAAATGTCTAAACCCGAATACCTTTCGTACTAGCCACCTCATGCCTCGGGGTCGGTACGAAATGTTTCTTGTCCCCCCCTGAAACCGCCTCTCGATAATCGCAACCTAACCACTACTACCGAATCAATTTTTAAGCTTTTCTCTATTACTTTTTGATCGTTTGTTCACTTCTAATATTTTGCCTAGTGCATTGCTGTATCCCTGATCTTTTGCCGATTAGTTAATACGATATAGGAGAAATGTTAAGATGCAAAAATAGCATTTAAAATGTAAGAAAGTTCCTTTAAATTAAAACAATATGTATATATATATATTGATAAAAGGGAATATTTTTCACGGTAAGATGCAAAAAATATTTACATATTAATATAATTGTTTAAAGTTTAAATATTGCTGTTAAAAGAGTTTGCAATAAAAAATAGAACTAATTACAATTAAAATTTCAATTTGAATTAATTTCCGACTGTAAGATGCAATTAACATGATATTTTAAGTTAAAAATTACCTTCTTAGTTACTCATTCTATTAATACATAAATATGTTTGCCTCTTACAAAAAATAATTAACTGCAATTTGAATTGTAATTAAATGTAATTTTCATTTTAAAACCATTTAACAACAATATTTAAAGTTTAAATAAAACCAAAATGTCTTACGTTTTAATAAGTTACACTCTGGATATATAAACATTTTTCTATCGTATAGTGGGAAATATTTCCATTTAACAATATTTACTATTTCATTTAAAACGAAATTTCAAACATTCTATTTACACAATTTTTACAACATACAAGGAAAACTATATTCACTGTTAATTAAACTTCTTATTATACTTAGGATATGTATGAAAAATAGCGTTTATTCTTTCTTTTAATATCTAAATATTTGTTTTAATAAATACTTTCTTCTGTCCTTCTTTTAAATTTTTTATAGCATAATATTTAATTTCTCACTATTGGAAGAAAAAAGATAATGTGCTTCTTTATAAGACAATTTACATTATATAAATATAATATTACATTATAAAAAAAAAATCGAAACTTTCCAAACTTTGCTTTAAAATGTCATCTTTCATTTATTTACGGTTCTAGTGTTCTATTTTCATAATAACGAAATTTTAACGGAATAATTTCCAAAAAAAAATTACTTTTTAACTCATTTAACATCATAATTAATTAACAAAATATATTAAGAACGAAAAGTTTGTTTTTGTAAGTCTAATTTTCAGATATTATATCACATATTTCAATTTATTTATCTAAATAACCAATTGTTTCATATATATTAGTTCAATTTATCAAAGTACATTTTTACGTACGAATGTCTATCGGTAATTATTTTAAAAAAAGTAAAACGCTCTTAAAATTTTATATTTCTTTTATGCTACTTCTCATGCTATCTGTAAAATTTTCAGACATTAACGTTTACTGATTAGTGATTAAGCAATTTATTGTCACTAAAAGAATATTTCTTTAAAAGCATTTTTTCTCCCAGTACTTCATTCAACTATCCATTTTAAAATAAAAACTTAACGTCTTTGAAACTTAAAACAAGACTATAAGAGGGTTTGTGTGATAACATCTTGAAGCTTGTTGGTGGGTTTCACTAGAGCTCCTATAATAGAGGCTAACGCATCCTCGCAGATTTGGTGCTCGAATTGAAGTTCAGTCGAAAAACCAAGCTAATCAGAACCGAGTCTTAGGCAACCCCAACTCCGGCTGCGGTAGATTGATGCTGAACTGAGCATCAATAATTCGAAACAAAATGGATATGCGTCAGCTCCTATTATTAGGTCTTAGGTTTCAGTCATGTGACGCACTTTCCCCTGTCATCATGGCAGGGGGAAGATTATAGCATTGACAAATGATACGCTCCCTTGTAAAGGAATTCAATTTTCGAATATTCGGAATTTCCGGCTGATCTCATACTTGTACATATTTGCCTATTAACTGATTTCTAACTAATTTCCTGCCGAGGTTTGTATTTGATATTTTCTAGAAAAATGACTAGTTTTTATCGAGCCGATATTGTGTCAGTCTCACCATGTGATTACTGTTCATTTCCTGACAATTTTTACTTACCCATCATACGTAGTATAGGGTAAGTCTTGTAATCGTTTTGAAAATCGAAAATTTTTTTGACGGATTTACACGTTTCAGACATTGGAGATTCCGAAAAACGTATTTTTAGAAAAAAAAAAAATTGCCGTCCGTCTGTGTGTCTGTGTGTCTGTAAACGCTCTATCTCCCGAAAAATTTGAGATAGAGACTTGCAATTTGGTATGTACTTAGTATGTAATAATGGGAAGAAGCCTATTTCATTTCAATAACCTCGATTAACCGGAACTATTTTTTTCGGACTCTCGAAATAGTCGTTCTGATAAAAGGTATATAAAATTTATCGAAATTGTTTATTTTAAGGAGTGAATATAAAAGACAATAAAAAAACATAAATTTTGCATAAAGCATGAAGTCGATCGGATAATTAGTTGCCAAGATATTTGGAATCTTATTTTCCACACTCTTCGATTTTTCATGATCCTGTATTTCAATCAAAATTCACTTTAGAGATATATTTTAATTGGAAATTTGACGCTTAATGAGATGCAATAAACCGCTTGTTAATAGGATTATTATTTTTGGAGTTATAAGGAAAAACCTCTTTCAAGCAATTCAGTAATCGAGCCTTTAAAGTTTATGACGTCATCAAGCCACGATTTTATTTGAATTGCAATGCATTTTATAAGTAGTTTACACATTTTTATTTTGATATTTTACATTATGCATATCCATGATGGGTAAGTATTACGGTGGCCCCCAACGACTAGTTGTAAGATGCCGAAATTTCGCTAAAATCTCTTGCTGGTGGGTTTATTATCAAACGTTTCTAAACAGATCCACAAAAGTACACTGTAAAAAAAATCAGGAACGTTCCTGGAAAATAATGAGCAGCTAATGTGCCTAATTTATACCAGTAACATTTCTGGCAAAAAAAAGAAAACTTTTTTAAGAATTCAGAAAAGTTAATATTAAAAGTCAGTAACTTTACTGGAAATATAGTAGTAAGTTTTCTCAATTCTTCAGAAAGGTTCCAGGTTTAAGTCGGTAACCTTCCTGGAAAAAAACCATTATCATACTAAAATCTTCCCAGTAAAAGCCAGTAACCTTCCTGGAAGAAACCAGCAAACTTCCAAAACAATTTAGATATGTTCACATCCTGTCATCTTCCTGGTAAAAACCAGGAACATTCTTTAAGAATTTAGAAAAGTTCCACAGAAAGCCAGTAATAGTACCTGAAAATATAAGGAAACATCCTATATATTTCAGGGATGTTCCTGATACATCAATATGATTTTTGTTGATATGTAGCTCACAATTTAATTAGCTTAAAAATTTTGCAAAGTAATTTTTGTATGTTTTAAGAATATTTTAAAATATTTAACTTATAAAATATATTATTTTAATTTAATATTTATCTTATAAACATATTTGTTTAATTATAATATCAAATTTAGCTCTAAATTTTTTTTAATGTCCCTGTATTTAAATTTTTTCTTACAAAATATAGTTTGATGTTAAAAATAAACTTGTTTTTAAGATAAATATATGTTGTTTCATTTTAAAATTGTATAATGTTTTCTTTTTTAAGTTAAATATTTTGAAAAATCATGAAATGAATTAAAAATTAGTTGGCAAAACTTTAATGCTGATCGATTGCTATTCTGACATAAGAGTAATCAATTACTCATAAAAATATTATATTTTTATGAGTAATTGAAAATTCTCAAAAATGTAATACTTTTATGAGTTATGTACATATGTTACATTTTGGATTATAAAGAAATATAATTTAGTTTTTATCCATGTAATGATCACCCGATATTAAATGTTGAAAATTTTTGCTTTTTTTCTGCAAATCAATTGGCCCATTTTTTTCTGTTTAATTTGACTGGACTATTATAACTAGAATGTATTCAATGATAAAGTCACTCAAAGCATTAACCGACTTTGTCATTTTGAAAATCTTAAGCAAATTTATTTGAAACCATTTTCTTTTCAACATATACCAACATTTACAAATAATTTGCTTAGTATTTTCTTTGTAATATCATGTTAAAATCAAAGACCATTTTTTTTAATTTTCATTAATTTAACTTAGGTGAAGGCTGAGAAAAGTAAAATTATTATAAGAAACTATTTGATCTTGAAAAATAATTTGTATTTGAAAAAGGTGTGATTTTCAATTTATTTTATTCTCAAATAAATCTTAAGCAAGAAGTTTCCTGAACATATTAGCATACTTGCAATGCTAAGTATTTTTTCCAATATTCTTTTCCAGTTATTAGACTTAATTATTACTTTTCTTTTTTGTTGTTTGTCAACGAGTAATAATCACATTTTGAAAAGCAAAAAATTTCAGTACAGTGGTAGTACTGGTGAAATTTCAGGAAACAGTTTCCAACATAATCAAAAATAAAATTTTCAAACAGTATATAAAAATTAATATGTTTATGAAAATTAATAATTTCTCCAAAACAGCATTTCAACAAAACGAAAATATTGTCTGTTGTACCTTTCTCAGTTTAACATTCCGATCACTGTGTTTGTAGTGTTTATTCTGGAACTAAAATTGTGTCAGTTGTTCTTATCGTAAAAATTTTTTTAATTGTGCAAATTTAAAATGGTTTATATCAAAAACGTCTTTTAACAGAAATTGCTTAAACAAGATTTCTATTAAGCTACTTTATATCTCTTACAGATAAACTTTACGGTTTCAGAGATTATATCTATGCCTTAAGATTGGGCCAAAATTTGTTTATAGTTCCAACCACAGAAAAAAAAGCATAGATAAACTCCGAAAAAAAAATGCAACCTGTTTAACTTTATTTTTTAACAGAATTTTTTCTAAAATACACACAAATTTAGGTTCAGTCTTAATATAATAAATTCACAAATATTGCAGGTAGAAACATTACTAAATTTTATAAAATTATTGTGCACAATTTAAACACAGTACGTTTTTAACTTTTTGAGATAGACCACATTAAAGTATCTTTTTAATCACTGCTTACAGTAAGAACGACAGATATATTTTCTAGCCATAACTCGTGTAAATATCGTTATTTTTTAATGCAGGTTATCTTAAAATGCTCAATGTTGTTCTTTAGTGTTCTTTTTTTTTTCAAAAAAATTAATTTTTTGAAGATGAAACTTTAATTCCTTTTAAAAAGCAGGACTACTTCAAATATACAAACATAGTAATATTTTTCATATATGAGTAAATGCACATTTTAAAATATTATAATTCTTGCAATATAGTTTAATTCTTTTTTTGTCCGATTGTCGGGTGATTTTTAATAGCACAGAAAAGTTATTTTATACACTTACATTCTGTTGATCTAAATGTATGCATCAAATTATAAAAGTAACAATAATAATAATAATAATAATAATAATTATTATTATTATTATTATTATTACTATTTTACACTTCCATTTACGGACTTTATTTGGTACAAAAAGTTATATACACAACTTTAAAAGTCAGAAGCATAAAAAAATAATACTTTTAAACAGTATGGAAAGTTTACTAATTTCAGATTGTAAAAATTAAAAGCTTGTAGCTTAAAGCAGAAAAAAACAGAATTGTGAAAACAATTTTCCATCAATTATTGATTTAAAATATTTTTAATTATATTAAATTGCGTACATACCTTTCTTTTTGTTATCCAAATGTTTTCCTGGGGAATCGTGAAAATAATATAATCCAAAAATGAAGACGAATTCTAGCTAAAAAGTAGTCCAGGTAACAATGACGTGATTAATTATTAAGCTTTCAAAGTTACCCAGTACCATTTGTCTATTATTACGTGCAATAAGATTAAAATACAATTTTAAAATCGTTTTCCTCCGCCTTCCTAGAGAACCTTCCTTCTAGAACGTCATCGGCCTTGTGCTTGTGGTTGAAATAATAAAATGGCAGATTTTTGACACTGTCCAGACGCAGCTGTTATTTATTCATTGTTTATTAACCGCAGATGATTTGATATTGCAATACAATTTCAGAAAAGTTTTCATTTCAAGTACCGCTTTCAATAAGATATTTTTTTTTACTCAAGGCCGCTGTAAGCATAGATGCAAAAGCCCCAAATCGATCCCTAGATATACGTCGAGAAGCCAATATGGTGGAGCTAAGAGCTACAGAAGAGACGTTGCCACGCAAAAAAAAGCTTAATTCCTGAATTCAGGAAACTATTCGTAAATAAAACTTGTTTTTTTCCAGGAATCTAATAGAAACTTGTTTAAACCCGGAACGTTGCTGGAACATGTACGTGACGATACGGAATTTTTTACAGTGTATTTTCAACACATTTCTCTTATTTCGTGAAAATTTTACAACCAATTTTCAACTCAATATAAACGTTTATATTTGAAAACTTAAAAGAAATGGGTTAAACACTACCATTATTATCGTTCTAAAATTTCTTTATATGTATATATAAATAACAACTTTAATACACTGTCCTGCACAGAAACCTTGTCGTTAATAATGGCTTTTTTTAGCGATTCCGTAATTTCGGTAACGTCCTCTACATTTATTTGAAAATTTCAGGAAGTAATGCTTGTAAGACATACAGATGGCAAATTATGGAGAATATTTCAGATAACATGAGATAATATTTTGTTTTTCATCGAAACGAGGTTTCAAATAAATATTTATGTATCAAACTATAATGACTATTGTTCCACAGTGACTGAGTTGGTGAAATGGTAAGCCCTTGAATGCGTCATAAGAGTGTTTAATGAAATCACACGTTTTTATCAAATATATAATTATTGATAGTTGTATATTTACGTTTTGATACTAATCTGTGACTTGGTATAATTTGTTGTGTTTTGACTGTTAAACTAAGCTGTTCAGTTTGTTTGAAATATGATCAATTCATCAAGTTTATTTAATATACGCCCGCAGAAATGCCTTTTTTATGCGGAAGCTTGTGTTACATAGAATTTTTATCTAAACAATTTGTTGTTTACGAGTCTATGCTAGTCACATGACAAAATTCGCAAGCGAAAATTAATCCTTATTGGGGCGTTCTTTTCACATTTATTGTTTTAATTTCAGTGTTTCTAAATGCTTTTTTGAATAGGATGGCAGGGATCAATCGCTATCCGATCCTTTTTCTACTTTTCTAATTTTGTTTGCAGATTTCTTTATGAACGCACTATCATTTTAAAAACCTATTCCAGAATAGAAAGTGACCCCAAAAGAGAGATCTATTTAGAGAGATCTATTTAGAGATCAAACTGAGCTATTCTGTGTAAAACGTCATTTAAAAATATTGAAAATATTAATTCGAAATGAACGCTCCCATAGGATTAATATTAGCTTGTGGGTTTTGTCGTGTCACTAGCATAAGCTCTACACCGTTAAATTAAGATAATTTTTGTATGATTTTGAAAACAGAATGAAATTTCTTTTAAACGTAAATCACCATTAGATTAGACAAACTTTATAAATAAATTGGAAAACAATATTTTAATATGATCATCAGAAATCTCGAAATAAGAAGAATGATTCTTTGTCTTCCTCGTTATTGAAGGTTACTACAGTTTAATGGTACTACAGTCTAAGAGTACAGTTTAATGGCACTGTATTACTACAAGAGTAATACAGGCTAATGGTAGTTCTGAAACTAGCAAACAACAGTTTAAATCTGGTAGACTATGTAATTTCCCAAATATTAGTAATATGTATACTTTTTAAAAAATAATTGGCTTAATATTTCATTAAAAGCTATGTTTACTTTTCTAAAAGATAAGAATAAAATATATACAAATTTAATGGCCCACCAGATATGTAGTTTCGCTTATATGCGAAATCAGTTGTTTAACCTTTGAAAATATGGAAGGTTTGTAGTAAAATAAAAACTGCGGTGAGATTGGGGGGGGGGGGGAGGCATAGCGTGTGCGCTAAGGCATTTGAAAGCTTAAATAACAGTTTTTAATGATAATCATGTTTAATTCATAGTCCAGCTAATAGTATAAATGTAATAAACATCAAACTGGTTAAAAATAATAATTTAATTAGTATTAATAATAATATATATAATACGAACGGATATCAGTAAAATTAAAACACGTGTGGCGTACTCCATACGCCAAGGCCTTTTGCTATCGAAATATCAACATTTGATGATATTCTGTTTTATTGCGATGTGTAACACTATAAAGTATTAAACATTAAGTTTATTAAAAAATATATATTAAGAAAGCATATGGAAAAAAAGTATACAAATATACCAGAGGTATATTCAGTACTCCAGCGGCGACTTGCGAATAAAAATAATGAAAGAGAGAGAGAGAAAAATACGAACTTCAATCTTATATATTGGTTGAAAGCTAAATTTTCTTAAAGGACCTTGAAGGGTATTTTGAGATGGTAATTATGTAATCAATTTTGAATTCGAAGATGTGTTTTCACTGTATGGTGAACGTAGTATGCCGTCCGTGATTTTAAAGGATAATGACTAACAGCACAACTAATACCACCAGTTGAAAAATTAAGTTAATTTTGAGAAAAATGCATTTAAAATTTTTGGAAGAATTATTGACACTTTGGCAGATAACGTAAACAAAAGCCTGTAGAATCCCAATTTTCTTTAATTGAGTGCTGGATAAGGTGGTGTTGGTGACGAAACGAAACATTTTCAAAATACGACATTGTAGAGTAATTTTATTATTTTCATATTAATTTTATTATTTTTATTCATTTTATTATTTCCTATTTTTTGGCAAGTCTTAATTTGATACTTAAACACAATGAAAGAAATAAAGCCAACTTGCGAGAAAGTAAGTCATGTTTAAATAGATAAAAGTTCATTATTTCTCTTTGTGGTTTAATTTTAGATATCTAAGTAAAAATTTTTAACTCTTTAAACATTAAAAAATATTAAAATAATCTTTAAACATTCTCTGATATTTTTCTGATTTTTTTTTATAATGCTGTGATTGTAGTTTATGAATAAAAACATTTTAATTTCAGTACTACATTCTCTGTAATTTTCATACATTGTTCAGTGTGAAACCATGATTTTAAATAATTGGTTTCTTCTAGTTATCTAAAAAAAGGAAATATTTGTGATATGTTATCATAATGAACAAGTAATTAAATATATTTTCATTGTATTTATTATATTATTATAAATCTCAAACTAACGAAATTTAACGCAGTGATGAAACCAAGAATTTTATGTTATAATAACAAACTCTAAATTTTCTGATCGGTTCTCTGATGATTACAGAAATATATGAGTTGATAATAAATGACGCTAATGAAGGATTATGCAAACAAACCTTCTGGCATGTTCCTATATTCAAACTGATATTTTAAAAAAATTAAAAATATTTTTCTTTTTTTTTTCGTATGTGATAAAAGAGTTAACTTTTGTACGCAATAAAGCAAGATTTAGATAAAAGAAATTAGAAAAAATTATATCACATGCATATAAAAATTATCTTTCTTTGCGTTGGAAATAATTGAGTACGTGTCTTAACACAGAAAAAATGATTGTGATAAAAATTTTATATGCAATTTTCAAACTCAATCTAAACAAAATTTAAAATACTGTTTGCTTTAGTGCAACATAAAGTTATTTTCAGGAATAATTTTTTAAATACTTTCGTGGAGATAAATAACTATATTTCTATGAAGAATTAATGAGAAGTTTATTTAAAAAATACTTTTCAATATGCTGATTGTTAAGATTTTACTCTCATAAATATATATTGATATAAATAATTTTTCTCTCTATTATAATTTCTACAGACACTTCCACTTTAATCTTCTGACATTCGAAAAATAACTTTTCTTATTTATGGCAATTGTCGAATTGTTTACCTCGTCACAAAAATTATGGTTATTGCCAACTGTTTTAACAAGATAGAGCCGTGATGAAACATTACGCAATTACATTATCATCTAATGGATATCTAATGATTAAGTATCCATGCCAAATGCAGATATCTTAAATATTTACTGTTTTTTTATTTTTTTTAAAATTATAAATGACTGGAAAAATTTGCTGCTAATGAAAATAATAACTTATTTTGTTGTTAATTGAATTAAAGCTTATTGAATGAGATATCTTTAGTGTTTGTTAAATTTAATATTAAGCGAATTTAATTTCGCTGCGTAAAACATTCTGTAAGTTTGAAGTACTTTAAAGATGAAGAGAAAGATATTCAGCTAATTATGCCTTAGATAATAAATTATAATTTATTTTAGAACGTAAGTTTTGAAAAATTAACTAAATGAGCAATTTATAACACAACATTATATTATTTATTTGAGAACGCTTTTCTTATAAAATATTATAATTGCATTATTATAAAAAATATGAAAGGTAAATCTCAAACACTCATTAAGAAATATAATGCAATTTCCATATTTAAGATAAGGATATAAAAGAATTTTTTTTAATGAAAAATATTCTCTGTAAACTATTATTTTTAAATGCTACAGACACAGAATATTTAATTATGAATTATCATTTAAATGAAGTTGAATGACTTAAAAGTATTATTTGACATTTATATATTTGAACCTGTTCTTGTTAAAATAATATTTAAAATCATTATTTCAGCTGCGTTCGTTTTAAACAGTTTATTGTATTTTCTTGAAATGTCGACTAAAAAATTTCTATTTGAAAAGTGCGGGATCAAGTATTGATAGACATAAAGGGATTTCATAAAATATTTGTAGTCTTGTGATCGATCTATTAACAGTAATTAAATTTTTCATATACTGTTTCTCCAATATATTTTAAATAACGAAATGTCATTTAAATTGTAATATACAGAACATTGTTAAAAATACATTCAGTTGGAGAAGCAAGCAATATTTTCTCTATTTCTTCTTTTCTTTTACGATAACTTAAATTTCATACCTATCATAAACTACAAAATTCTTATTGCATTTTTTTTTATTTTTTCCTCTAAATACAGTACATTATATGTATAATTTTGATATTTATATCTGTTGTTGAGTAAAAAAAAATCCAAGATAGCTTAAAATATAAAATTATTTTATAAAATTATTAATTACATTATTAATAAATTAGTGTTATTTTCATTATAATACTTCTTTTATTTACCAAATATAATGTTAAAAGATACTTAAATGACATTTTAAGAAATATATATTTTAAAATGTTGTATGAAATGTTGAGTTTTCAAGTACATAAACCTGAACAATTAATACAAATATTATCTGAATTTGGAAAAATAAATTTAAACCTAAATTGTATCTGATTTTTCTAGAAAATTACGTAGGTAAAATTTACAATTATTGTATTAAATAGGGTATGCATTTGAAAATTAACTCTTAAAGAACTGGCAGCTTTCTAAAACAGCTTTTGTTCTCAGGTTGATGTATTTTTTGTTTTATTTTTACCAAATATTTTTCTTCTAAGGAAATTGATGGAAAATATTTCAGAAATACATTAAAGAAAACTTATTGTTTATAGAAGACACAAAAGTAGATCCAAGACATAAAATTCGATATAAAATTTTATCTTCACTCACGTAGTATACTAACTTCACATAATAAAAGTAAAAAAAATATCTCTAGGTTTAGAGAAGTACGTTTTAATTTCAATTTCGTGAAATTCGAAATTAATCCTAATGGTAAAATTAATTGAATTTAAAGAGTCTTTGAAACGTAAAGATAATTTTTATAATTAAAGCCTGCAAGAAATGAATACCCGTATTTTATTTAAACTACATTATTTTTATTTTTACTTATAAAAAAACAATTTACAAATTATTACGTTCTTATTCTTTATATGCAAATTTTATTTATATGGTTAAATGAGTTGATAAATTAAATATAAATTGGCGAGTATTTATATATTTACAGAATATACTATACAGATGAGACAAGCTTAAGATTTTTACCTGTTAGAAATATGTAGTTAATGCAAATTGCAAAAGAATTTAAATGAATGTAGGAAATGAGATTGTGTTAATGCATTATTACTCCAATTAATTTTTAAAATATTAAAGTTTTTAAAATTTTATAGGAACCCTTGACACAAAATGGATTAATTATTTTTTTTTTTACTTCAACACTATTAATAAATAAAAAAAAACCTCCTTTATCTTTAAAATCAAATGAAAAATTAAAAAAGACAAATGCTGATTTACCAGCTTTTTGAATTACTTAAAACAATATTTCATCTATAAAAGTAGGGACCATACACAATTTAATGATAGCATTCTGCTTATAACAAACATGTTAATAACAGAGCAATTATTTCATCACAAACACATCTAAGCAAAGATAATACAAGAATGAAAACTCATTCATAGAATATGAAACACTTCCCAACACTATTAAAATGTGCAGCAAACTGTCCAGTTATTCGTCCGTTTTTATAGAAAACGGTTATGTAACCGTAAATTAACTCGATACTGGCCAGAATATTGGCAATAATATGGTCAACACGGTTATGCAACCGTCTTCTATGAAAACAGTCGAATGACTGGACAATTTGCTGCAATTTTTTAACAGTGAACATTAACAAGTTATTGTAAAAAAAATATTCATTATTTTCATATCTAAATAAGTAATTTAAAGAATCCATAACTCAGTAAAAATCTATTTTGTCAATATCAGTCCATATGCAGTAGCGTGTGCGAATTCTGTTGAGAAGCCGTATGTATGATCAATAAAATTTTATGCACTACATATTACACTTACAATTCAATAAGTTTAAAAATGCATATTCGCAGCAATTATCGAGGGTAGAAAGCCCTGTAGCTGAATTATTTGGAGCGTCTCTGTAATTGATTAACGAATGCTACACACTCCAAAATGTAAGAAACCATTTTGTAGTTAACCTCAGTGTTTCTTTTCATCTTCATTATGTTTGAAGTATGATATCATCATTCGAATGTATCGCAAAATATTCTTTCCCATCTATCACAAACTAATTAGATCGTGAGTACCTGTAAACGAACCATAAATTCCACTTATTCTATACTCATGTAAAATAGTATTGTAAGTCAACCTCACTGAAGAATATCAATCTCAGTTTGATGGAAATAGCATAACTTCAATAAAATGTACCATAAACATTTTCCCCCATAGACAATAGAGTAACGAAATTATTTCGTGTGTCCCTGTAAACGAACAATAAATTCTACACAAATTATTTTCAATGCTGAACATTCTATACTAAATTTGAATTAAAAAAAACTTACAGACACTCACGCTATTTATTATTTTTACACAAGTTAGTTTTTACCACAAATTATTTAAAAATTAAGGTACATATATAAATTTAGATGTGTCCAATATATCGTATAAATTGTTTTACGTAAATAATAAATACCAACTTAGAACTATCTAAAATATTGACCTTATACTTCAAACGAAATGTAATTTTTTATAATTTAAATAGGGTTTTTAATGATATTTTTGAGAACTAAGACATAAATTCATATTCCATACAGTTTTTTTTTCCTTAAATGTAATTTTTTATTGCAAGATATTGATCCGGATGACTGAAGTTTAAATTTCAATTTTTTTTATCATAATAGAATGGGAACGTGGAGTAAATAAATAGATATATGTTTGCAATCTTAACAAAAGTTTTTCTATTTGTATCATCAGGTGACAATAATATAGTAAAATATGTAATAGTTGACCACTGGAATAAAAGTATCAGGGTAGATAATCCGTATACTTTCTCCCAAAAATTTGATGTCATTACATTGTTATTTTTTATAGCTGAACTGATCTTTATTTTTTTTCCTGTTTTTATACTAAATCACAAAAATCATGTGGCATCGAATATGGAAGAAAAAGGCCAGTAATATACCCTTCTCCTTTACTTGTAAACAATTTAAATTGACTTTAATACAAGTGTTTTCAAAACATGCGTTCCTTAGTTATTTTCTCAAAAATTATGCATTTATTCTAACCTGTTTATAATTTTTTCCAATATCGTTGAAATGTGTTTATGAATTCAGTTTGTCTGGCCGTCTATCTGGTCGAGCTCTGACTCACTTAAATATACTTAAATTTCCATGCAATATATATATATATATAGTATTGATATATGTAATGATATGTTCGGTATTGAGTATGATGTATATAGCACTTAAGCTTCGTTTACAGGAGCACTCAAAAGAATGTCGTTACATTATGGTCTATAGGGAAAAATCATGTGCAGTGTATTTTAATGATGGTATACTATTTCAAATATATTGAAATTGATATACATGAGTAAAGTACTCGACAAGATGCTTACTATCGAATATGATACACTTATAATTAGTTTATAGGAAAACTCAAAATAATTCTGTTATACTATGGTCTATGGGGAAAACACATTTGAGGTGCATTTTAATCATGTTACACTATTACAAACATAGTGAAATTTATATCAATTTCTGTAGCATATGGTGCAAAAGCATTACATACATAATGGTCTACGGAGAAAAACTATTTGCATCGTATTGTAATTACGTAACACTTTTTTCAAATATATCAAAAAGGTACACATTACTGCTGCAAGATAGCTGTTGTATAATATTATGTGTATTTTTTGTTCTTTTACAGGGACACAAAAACGATTTCGGATACACTACTTTATCCAAAGTATTGTGCTGGAAGTCCGCTTTGAGTTACGTGTGCGTTTAACAAAATTTTTCCATACTATGCGGTATGCGCAAATGCTATAGATCATATACAGGCCACACAGAAGAAATTGTAGGTATTAATCTGTGTCGGTGTACATTGCGTAAAGTGTTTTTTAATCGATTTATTCATTTTGAATGTAAAATATGTTTAATGTACTAAGTGATTTTTCTTGAATATAAATAAAATCATATACAGTGCCACGAAACGCATGACCGATTACGTACAGCGTGATAATTTCTGGAAGTGTGATTTCAGTAGTTTACAGCTTGTTTTTGCCTGAATTAAAGTTTAGCTTAATATATATCGCGTATAAAAGCACTTAGGTAGTATAAAGGGCTGTACAACATAATTCAAATATGTTCCCATCTATTGGTAGAAACTACCGAAGGTGAATTTGTATCTGTGTTATGTGTTTTCTTACTACACTAAATTGTAGCATACTACAAAGAGTATGTACAAATCTGTAGATTACATACAGGGCTGTAGAAAATAATTGGAGTATTTTTCTGGCTATGATTTGTAATTGCTGATATCTGGTTTCCAAATGTGTTTTGAGTTTTCTAAAATATTTACTGAGGTATATTACTTATTTTATTCAACAGCGAAGGTTTGTTAAAGAAGTCTGGAAGCGTTGGAAAGTGTTTCATAATCTATGTTTGATGCATGATTTCACTTTCTTGTTAAATTTATCGTTGAGCAACAATATTTTTTCTAGTTCAAATACATTTTTTACTCTGTTTTTTCTTCAATTTTGTGAAAACAAATTTTATTAGAAGAAAAAAGAACAGATTAACAGATGTAGTAAAAGATATCTAAGCATCTCAACTGACTTTAAAGATGTCTGAAAATACAGTAACTGAGGGAAAGTAGTATTGTATTTTGAACAAAATATTTAGTCAGAAAAAAATCCATGTATCAATCGTTTCACCAGCAAAACATAAATAAATTATTTAGCCTAAAGTTTGATATAATTTAAAATGTTATATTCACGCAAAAGATAAGATAGTTTTATCAAAAGCAATAATATTTTAGTAATTAGTATTTATTTTTTCATTACTGCGGTAGTATTCGTTATATTGTAATTTATATAATACTATTTAATAATATTTGTAGACTAAGATAATTTTACATACATTTTGAAGCTAAAACGTATTTTGCTTATGTACGACATTCCCAAAATTAGTCTTATAACAGAAAAAACTAGACACAGCAACTCGACACAAATCAAAGAAAGAGAACAATTAAGGAATGAACGAGTAATTTGGGGAAAGAATTCGTCTGATAATGTGAGGGAAGAGACAGACTAATATTGTATTCTGTTCTTTTTGGCCGTTGTGATTGAAAATGGGACGGTGTCATTCGATCAATGGCTAAGTGATGTAAAGAAGATTTTAATGGGTTGTTTGGCTAATTGTTATAACATTTCTACTGTAGCAACGTGGAAATTCCTTTTTGAAAACATCCTATCATTTAAGTATTTGCTTCATGATATAGGTAAAAATGTAAGAGAATGAATATTTATTTACTTATAGATGTATACATAACTCTCCACACATGCATAACAGTATAATTTAGATAAAAATAATTATTTGTATTAATTTAAGATAAGCAAAAATACCTATATTTAATATAATTAAATTTGGTGCTTTCTTTCTATACATGAAATTGTTTACACGTTTGGACATGTTTATTTTTATGTCCGAAACATTTTGTTCATAAAACAGTAAGAATAACATTAAACCAGACATGTTAGATTTCAATGAATTTCCATTGTTTTTCTTAAATAAAGGGAAAATTAATTAATTTGGCGTAGTCTTGACAAAATATAAAATAAATCTAAGAAATTTAATTAGTATTATTTTTTGATCAAATATGAAATTAAATTTTTTTATATCATACTTATGTTATCAGAGAAATATATATCTAATGTGTTTTACTAATTTAATAGCTTTAAAAAAATTTATTTATACTTCTAAGGCAGAAGTTTGATACCAATGCTTCTGTGAAACTTTTGCTGTCCGCGACAAGAATCTACCACGTTTGCCACCTCTTAGAGCAATATAATAACATTCTTGCCCACAAGTTATTTTTTTTATTTCTTACATTTTAGAACTTTAGCTTTATATTCTACAGAAAACTCTCTAAAAACACTTTTGAACTACTGCCTAACACAGGCGCTAGTGTCAAGCGCTTAGAAAAAATCTAATTGACTAGTTGACAAGCTTTCAAATTAACCATGCTACTTAAATTTTACGTATACTAGGCGAACAGTAAAGATTCAACATTAAACTCTTATTTATAACTAAAATGGAAGGAGAACAAAAATATTTTGTGTGGAAAATAAACTAAAGGCAATTAACAATATTTCCAATATATACACTGCATGGATGAGCATTTGATACCATATTTTCCTAAAGACACTTTTAAAGTGGATTGACCCTGTATTAACCCTGTATTCGTATAGTTTGAATGTCATGTAATCCCATGCAATATTAACAAAGGGTGTTATATTGGTGGACTGGGTAGTCCATTCATCTTTGTTTAAAATATCAGCTAAATTGTCAACAGTCTTGTACATTTTTTGCAGCTTCAGTTGCAGCCCAATATTGTTGATAACAATAATAATCTTTTTTAAACATTTTTCCAACGCTGGGATGCAAGAATTTTTAATTTTGTAATGCTCATCTGTAAGTTTTTTTGTTTTTTTTTAATCTAAAAAAGAAAACGACAACATATCCCTGTAACTTATTGCTCTCAAAACCTAATCAAAACTTAAATCATACTTTACGATATTTCTAGTGATTACTCAAAATAATTCCGAAGCTAATTATTTTGATGATCTTACCCACACCTCCTAATTATTAGTATGGGGAAAATCAAAACGTAACAGAAGCCACAGAATGAAATTACTTAGTTTATTTTAAACAAAACCTCCAAAGCTACGCAAGAAGTTGTCCAACTGTTTCACCAAGTAATGAATACCTTATTTGTAGAGCTTTGGCTAAAATAGGAACCAGTTTCGAACATTGTCAATGACTTCGCAGTCTGAGTAAAAACAGCAACCCTTCAATGCTTTTTTCGGCAGACCAAAGATGTGAAAATCATATGGCAAAAGATTTAGACTATACGGTTGGTATTTCAACACTTGCGTGGAAGTGCTTGCGTCCGTCCTACACACGAGTCAATGACAGTGCATGTTTTCTATATACTGTCTTTATTCGCCGATATACTTCTCAAAATCCAACTAGTTCTGCCACTAAATAAGAATAACACAGCGTTGCTCTTTTTTACTCGCAAAAATAACAGATATGCAGGTGAATAACAACAACAGCCGATTGCGGGCCGTGCGATAATGTAGGTCATACGTGGTACTGATCCTGGTTGGTCAGTTGGTCATACGTGGTACTGGTTGGTCATACATGGTACTGTTGGTCATCGAATATCATGCGCTTCTGTGTGACTATCTAGTTCAAGTCCATTTTCGCTGTGATTATTATCTTTTTTACTTCCCGGTTTGCCTCTACACAAAGTTTCACCACACTCATACAAAAATAAACTAAATTATAACCATTATTACGTTTTCATTTGATCCACCATTATATAATAATAATATATATTCCGTCCCGTAGAGTGATTATAAATATTATTTTGATGTGACTTAACGTATTTATTGTAAATATTAAATTTGTATAAATTTAATCCGATAAATATGGCAATCAATTAACGTAATGTCATCAAAAATATTGATCTGCAATAACTACAATATTTACTATGTACAATTTTTTTAAATTTTGGTATTATAAAAAACATTAATTGTATTTTATCTTATTCTTCATGAAACTGATAGAAATGGTATTTGTATTCTAGATAATTTAGAGTAAAAAAATCGTTGCAAGTAAAAAAAAAAATACGTGTCTTAGGAATGTGTCTTAAAACATAAAACTGCTACAATCCTTCAGTGTATATTATAAATGTGAAGTCAATGGAAATGCTATATATTTTAACAGGTATTGATTATCCTTTTTCGCATTCTATTAGAAGAAATGGTATTACTTGTAAAAAATAAGTTTAAAGTTTAAAAGAAAAAAAAACCTTGCACGGAACTGTTTCTTAACAAATTCCTCAAGTTGGTTCATTGGTGAATTAACCGTACAGTTTCAGTTGTTGTGTTTTACGGAAAGTTTTTTAATATTTCTCCTGATGCAAATTTTAACACAGCATGTATCTTAGTTTAGTTTGAAAATAAACATTTTAGCCAGATTTTTTTTAACATGTAGCAACTGTAGAAATTTTGTACGCTGCGTTAGAGATATTTTAATAAATATTTGACCTATTAATTATTTCACAGTGTTTTATACTGAAGACATTATACTAAATCCATTTTCCTCAGAAAACATGAGGAATATAATTAAGGTAAAGCCAGGAGAGATGGCGCGGTCGGAGAGATTGCTCAGATAGAGTTTCAGGGGGAAGGATTAGATTGAGCGCGCAGCGACTCCAGGTAGTTGTAGAACAGCAGTTGTGGAGTGTCTACTTGAAAGTCCACGTTGATTGTTTTGAGCGTCTAAGATAAAGCATTGTTTTGTTATCACAAAATAAGTGCTTGAATTTTCATAGCTATTCATCAGAATTTCTATACAATGTCAATAGTACAAAATATTTTAAACTTAAACGATTTCTCATAAGCTACTAATCTAGACTAACAATGTGAACATCAACGGTTCGTTTTAGAAGCGGCCATGTTTAAATAAAAGGCCACGCAATCTCTCCTACCCAAAATTGGAGATTTTGCGCATCTGCTACTTAGGAGAGATGGCGCATTGATCCCATTAGTTTCCGTGCTAGGAGAGATTACGCAGCTTACTGATAAAATTGCATAAGAAATTGAAAAAATGAAAACTGACTAATTTTAAGTTAAACGTGTTATCAAGTAACTTAATGTTATTTTGTAATCTTATCTGGACTTGCTTTTTCGGATTCTTTATTTATTTTTTACTTTAATTAAAAAATTTTAATCGTTTTTAAAATTATTTCCTGTTTCTGATTCTTTACTCATTAGGTTGAAATATTCACTCCTAATACAATAATATTTGTTCACAAAAGCCTTACAAAAATGTCATTTAAGTGTAATTATTATTGTTAACAATTTAATTGTATTTATTATTCGTAACAATCTCTCCTACCCATGTGCGCAATCACACCTACACTGTAAGAACAGATTGCGCAAAATAACTTTCTTGGTTTTATTACAATTGTTGTATTAAATTGCAACATAACAACAAAATAGCAATAGAAATGCATAAGACACAAATGAAGTAAAAATTATTCATAGTTTAGCAAAAAATTATTTAGATTTTTCATTGTTATTCTTTTGAATTGAGCGCAGACTGTCCTAGCTTTACCTTAAACTTGAAAGGGAGAATTTAGCTTCATTGGTTTTCATATAATTAAAATGAATTAAAAAATATAATATTTTTTTTTTAATAAAGGAGAATGTTATTGCTGTGCTGTAGTCTAGATAATATATAGAAGAAATCAAAGGAATGTAATTAGTATTGATTTTTAATCAAGTGTGATATTATAATTTTTATATCTTATTTACTATATTGGAAAATATCTACTCACTCTAATAAGACAGTTATTGAACGCGCAAGATTTCTTTGATATTTATATTTTCCTAAATTTTATTTAATATTCATCTATTCTAAAGTATCAAGATTTGAAAACAAAAGATGCTGACGTCATATGTGAATATTTCCACACGGAAATAGTTATTTTTTGTAATTCTTAAACAAAGCTAAAAAATCAAAAAGAAAAATAAAGAAAAGAGAAAAAAAAAGAAAGGATGAATCAAATTCCATATTTTTATTTGCTGTATTAAATAAATTGTTGCATTGATTGATCTTTTATTTTATATCACCCTTTCACAGTTACTCAACATCCTAAGAATCATGCGGTGATTTATTTTTTATAACTTAAACGGTGTAATTTTAATTTGCGTTTCGAGTTATATATATGTTTTACCTGAAGGCTACGCCCGCTTCGCTGGTCGATTTTTCCAAACGAAATTCGAATGATTAAAACAACTGTTAGTTCTAGCTTCTATCGTCAGGGGTTTTATTATGTTCTGAACAAACCTCTTTCTGAACGAAACTCCCGTACGTGTACTCGCTTCCTATGGCACCGTATAGCAAGTACTGCGTACGCGCTGCAAAATCTTTTAGTTCCACGTTCCACTGGCAGTGGGCGCAATCTACTCTGATAGAAAATCCAGCACGGGTACACGCTATCTACGGCACTAAATAGCCGGCGTACAGTACTCGAGCTGCAAAAATAAATTAGTTCCACCTTCCATTAGCAAAGGGGGACAGATCTATATATTTTTAATATTAACGTGATATTTAAATCAATGCTCCCTCAAAATTTAACTAATGACCTTTAACATTTTCAAATATAGGTAACTTTTAAATAAAAAAAAATGCCGTTTTTTTGTCGTTTTATTTTTTGTTTATTTTTTGTTTGTTTGTTTGTTTGCTTGACTTGACACTTTATTTTCTTTCCTTTTCAGAATGTAGCTAGAGAGATAATCCTCGGACACAGAAATTAATGAAAGACTAAGCGGACCCTCGTCTGGTTCAATTTTTGGCACAAATTAAGGAAATAACCCGGCAAATTATTAAAAAAAATTGATTTTCGGATGCAGAATTTTTTTCTACATTTACGTGGTGAGTTTTAAATCCACACCTCAATTGCTTTTCTAAATATTCACAAATTAGTGAAGTTTAGCAAATAGTATCGTCTACGATTTCTTACCGCAAGCTTGTGTTTTATTTTTTTTTCGCCATTTTGAGATGAAAACATCGCATCTTCGGGAGATTTTTAATCAGTTTTTAATTAATATATCGCGTAATTATTGAACGTTTTTTACGAAATTGGAAACAATGGATAGAGGACAAAATTTAATCTATTGTGGTAAAAGATAGAAGCCATATTACTGTTATTAATGCAGAAAAATCGCCTCGTAATGTAAAAAAAAACACAAAAGACCCGGTAAAATCCCATAAAAATTAAATATCTAATTATAAAGACCAAAATCGGGCTTCTAAATGCAAAACTACATGCATAGAGGCACCTTACTGCAAACTGTTGGAACTCTGCGTGCAGCGGTCGCTTCAGAACACAGGCGACACACAGACGCACACACACACATAAACGTCTATATTTATTATAATTACTAACTGATTCGCCCAGCGTTGTACGGTCTACAACAGTGAAAACACTCTAAAGATCGCAGCACAAAACCGTTTCCTTCCAACACCAAGGGGCACCAAATACATACCTTAATTAGTTATCTGTACCTTAATTAATTCATATTAAGTTCAATGAACCAATTCCCGTTGATACCGGGCACATAGAACCCGAGAAAATACCCCCCCCCCCCTGGTTATTATATTCAGAAATGGTGGTAACCAAGGGCTGAAAAAATGATACCGCAATTTATTTAGTTCCTGTTAGGTTTTTAAACAGAAACAAAATGGCGCTATTTTTTTGGTTTGACATTGACACTTACGCTTTCTATTAATTCTATCCATTGTAAATTTGCTATTAAAAATAAATAAATAAATGAATAAAAAGATAATGGTGGAAATGTTGAAAAATATCTTTTCTGAAATAAAAATTTATTTTATGCATATATGTGCCAATTTTCAAATCCCTACCTGAAACAATTTTAAAAATTTGAATTTCCTTGAAATTTGTTGTCTTTTGTATGCGAAAGGGAACTGATAGACGGACCCTGCGGCGCAAGTGCATGGTAGACAAAACCGACCCATTAGCAGGTGTTTTGTTTCTTTCGAAACATTTTTTTTTTTTTTTTTTTTTTTTTTTTTTTTTTTTTAGATAAAAACATTTCATTTTCAGGAAAATTTTAATGGGTTTTTAATTAATATCACGGGTAACTATGGACCATCTTTTACGAAATTTAAAACAATGGATAGAGGACAAAATTTACTATATTGGGTTACAAGATTGGAACATGATTTCTGCTACTAATGTGGAAAAATCACACTGAAATCACATAAAAAAATCTATTCAAAAATTCCAAAATCGGGATTTGAGGTGAAAAAACACATATATAGAGATACCTTCCCTCAACATTTTGTAGCTCTGCGTGCAGCGCCGTCTCCAGAACACAGCCGATAGACACACAGAGACAGAGATACACACACACCAACTTCTATCTTTATTATTATAGACAGATTATTATGTCTGAAATCTATAAAGCGTTACTTTGGAAAGTCATTTAGAAAATAATAGCTCTGTTTCAAATCAAATTGGGGATATATAATATAAAAAAATTGAACATCCAGCGTAGCGAATTCATACATAAATGTTTGTTTTAGAAACCACAAAAAAGCAAGCAGAAAATTTATATATTAAGACACATTCAATATACCTGAATCCTGTCTATTTCCCACAATATATTAACATTTATCTATGATGGCATTTTTCTTCTTACTATGCAATTTAATACACACACACACACACACACACACACACACACACACACACACACACACACACACACACACGTAGACACACACACACACACATATATATATACTTACTATTTTTTGTTAAAAATTCTTCTCAATTTCTTACTTTCAACTTTCGCACCAAGACTCTTGGAAAAATGTCAATGCTGTGTATTTAGAAAACGTATATTTATAATTTTTATATTAATTCAAAAAAATCAGGGAAAAATTTTTACTAATTTAAGTCACGTTCTGGTGAAACACGGTTGTTGTATCGATATAAGATGAGTGTTAGCAATGGCAAAAATAATTGAGATATAAGTGAAAAAGTTTAACAGTTATTGTCACAGAATTGTTGAAAAATGTATTAAAAGATGTTGAGAATTAAAAGAGAAATATTTTAAAACTTTAAATAAATAATAATAAATATTGCTTCATATTTCGTGTACTAATTAGATTTGTCGCATTAAATGATCATTATTTTAAAAAATCTGAAATAAAATGAATTACATTTATTTAAAAATAAATTTTATAATAAATTAAATAAATTACATTTATTAAAAAATAAAATATATAATGCACAAAATAAATTATATAATAAATACAATAAATTATATAATAAATAAAACAAATTATATAATAAATAAAATAAATTATATTTATTTAAATTCAAATATATAAAAATAATTATCAAATATTTCTTTCGTATTTTCAAATTTCTGAAACAGTAATCTTTAAAATAACAATAATTGCTGAGTATACATCAATCAATCAAGTTAAAAAAAAATAGAAAACATTTTTATACTGTCAACGTCTTATTTAATTGCTGAGAACTGCGTATTTTTGAAGTATATAACTTCTGCAAATAGAAATGTATAAAAAGATTTTTTATGGCATTTCAGGATCATAAGAGCCCATTAATCATGCTGAGCTCATTTTGAAAGGGAAAGAAAATCTTTAATAAGATTGGTTTGAAACTATCAAGTACTTCTTAAGTTATTTCTGATAAACCACGGAGTTACATTAAAGGTTCAGAAGCTTCCATGATGGAAACATTTCAGTTAAATGCGGACTTAAAAATCACCCTTTCCCCATCAAGAGAAATAAAGTAATATTACGAGAGCTACATTTTCTAAAGATGTATAATATAAGAGGACAACAACAATGTTTAAAAATAAATATGTTTCAATTTATAAAAATTTATTTATAACATGATTACAGCTTAGCTGAATATTAAGATAATACGTACAGATATAATATTTTTAAAACAATAAAAAAATCGTAATTTGATATTAGTTTCATTCTTATTTGTAGTCATTTAACTAAAAACTAAATATATATATATATATTTTATCAAATTGGCAAAATTAGAATATTCACTTATTATAAAATAAACGGAATTTATATTAATCCGCGCCGGCCAAATATTAAAAAGGTTTATTATGTTACACTCAGAAAAAGGAATTGGTTAAAACTGCAAAACATGTTTTGTTGAGTACATTTTGGTTGTTTTAGTAAAATCCAAGTAAAATTGAACCATTTTACTTGAATTAAAAAAACATTTTTTGATGATGTTACAATTTTTTTTTAATTATAAAAAAAAATTGTTTATTCAAACAAAATTTCCATTGACCTATATTTAAACAAAAAGTTTTGTTTAAATATAGGTCAATGGAAATTTTGTTTGAATCAACAATTTTTTTTTTTTTTTTTTTTTTTTTTTTTTTTGCAATTCCAAAAAAGATTTTTGTATCGTCAGCAAAAGATGTTTTGTTAATTGGAGTAAAATGGTTCAATTTTACTTGAATTTTGCTAAAACAACCAAAATGTACTCAACAAAACATGTTTTGTAGTTTTAATCAATTTCTTTTTCTGGGTGTACATTCGTAAAAATACTAAAAACAAAACAATTAATAAAGTGGTTTTCAATACATGTAGAACTTTAATAGTCCTTTTGCATCCAATGCATGGGTCCAATGAAATAACTGAAAAGTCTGGTGTTCATATTCTTGTTGCTATTAACGTGGTATGTTTGTTGTATTTTTTTAAACAAATATTGACAATAATTTTAGAGTTATAAAAGAAAATATATTACTCTGCTATATTTACTTAGAATTTCTTGCAATTCTGAAAATATTTATTTTAATGCAAACAGGCAAATAAAAGCATTATTATTTTAACATAGAGCTAATATTTATTGGAAAGAATGCTTTAATTTTTTTTTATTATCTGCATTAAATAAAAAAGTTGTTTGCGATTATATATTTCTTTGCATTAAAGATTCTGATTTATAAAAACATTACCCATCTGTATAAATTTATATACAATAACAAAAAAAAGTTTTCGTAATTTAATATTAGTTTCATTTTTATTTTTAGCCATACAACTGATAACTAACTATATATATTTTTTTTTTATCAAGTTGGCAAAATTAGAATTTTTACTTATTACAAAATAAAAGGAATTTATATTAATCCCCTCAGGTGGAATATTCCAAAAGGTTTATTATGTTACATTCGTAAAAATACTAAAAACAAAACAATGAATAAAGTGGTTTTTCAATGCATGTAGAACTTTAATATTTCTTTTGCATCCAATGCATGGGTCCAATGAAATAAAAGAAAAATTCTGGTGTTCATATTATTGTTGCTATTAATGTGGTATATTTATTTTGTATATATTTATTTTAACAAATGTTACAAAGAATTTTAGAGTAATAAAAGTAACATATTACTCTGCTATATTTACTTAGAATTTCATACAATTCTGAAAATATTTATTTTAATGCAAACCGGAAAAAAGTTTTATTAAAAAAGGAAAAAAGCATAGAGCTAATATTTGTTTAAAAGAATGCTTTTTTTTAATTCCTTGAATTAAATAAAAAAGTTGTTTACGATCATATATTTCTTTGCATTAAACATTCTGATTTATAAAAACATTACCCATTTGTATAAATTTGTTTTCGTCCATATCAGTATTATATGTTTTATTTTACCAAAAAGTAAGTATTACTGTTTTATAATACCTTAAAATTAATAAATTCTTATTATGTATTAAAAAAATAATTCGATGCAGAATAATGGTATTGTATTTAATTTGAAACAGTTACATTCCCTAGAAAAGTATGTAAATATTATTAACGTCCACAGAAATTATACAGCACATTAAACAGCAACTGACATAAACTATTGTCATACACACATTTCTATATTATTTTAATAAATTCAAATAATGTAATATACCAATATTAATAAATATATTTTGGATAAAGTCAATGTTCCTAAATATGATCAGACATAAATAATACAAAGTTCTTTTACCTGAAATACTAATGTAAGAAACCGTATTTCAGGAAAATAGACGAAACTTTTCTATTGCATTTAAAGCATTTTTTGTCGTAGTATCCCCAATGTAATGTACATCTTTAATTATCATATTCCGACAACATTTCCTAAATACGGGTAAGAATCCCGAAATGGAGATTAACATTTTATGTTTATATGTCAAATATCTCATACAAGCTATGGCATTAAAAATCTCTATCAGTTACGAGTAGAGTTGTAAAGGCTAGGAAAAACCCGGTTTAAACTTGGGAATAAACTGGTTTTTTGGGGAATAATCTTGTTTTTTGGGAATAAACTTGGTTTTTTGGGAATAAACTTGTTTTTTTTATTAACCAGGTCTTTTGAGAATAAACCTGGGAATAAACCGGGTCTATTGGAAATAAACCTGGGGATAAACGGGATTTTGCAACTCCAGTTACGAGACGTGAAGGAGAGAAAAGATGACATGTTTTGTTTTAAAAATTTTATCGCATTTGATAGTCTGTTTTTTTTTTTTTTTTGTTAAACATATAAGCAACGAATTGGATACTTCAAAAGTGGAGAGCTTTCACCACATGTACTAAGATATGTTTATGTGGTATTTTCATATATTAAATTAAAATGATATTTAAAAGCAGAAAGTTGAAATAATATATTTAGGAAATTTAACATAGTGATATATAGTATTTCTTTTTTACTGAATATTTTTTTTACTTTTTACATTACATTTTACACTTTTTACATGTTTTAATGTAACTTATCTCTCAAGCAAACATTTTTTTGAAAGATAGTTCTAAAAATGTAACTTTTATGCAATTTCATTCGAAAAAATAATTTTTATTAAAAATGACCGTTTGGCACATGAAAAAGGAAGTGGTTAGCTTGTATTTGTTTTCCTCAGTCACATAACTTGCACTTTTTTTATATAGATTACGTATGATAGGATTTAATAGAATAAATAAAACTTTTATTAATATCTTTTTAAGTTTTGATTCGATTTTGATAAAATTTGAAATGACTGGACGGAATTCTGCAAAGATTACATATATTTAATTTAAAACCATTCCGTTGGGTAGTTTTTCCGCTGGTATATGCGGACGGACAGACAGACGGACCAGACGACGACTATAGGTGCTATGTATTTATATAATTACGAACGCACCAGAAAATAAATTAAAGGAAATAATAACAATAGTAATGAGAGGGGCCGAAAGATGGAGATAGATCGAACAATGCAATAAAAAATTTACGAACTAATATAAAATTAAAGACATACATGCCAACATTCCAGTTTTTGAAACAGGAATTTTGTATAATAAAAGACGTTAATATGTAATAACCTAGAAACAGAAACATTTCATCAAGTAATTTTTTCTGGTACAAGTTATGATTATTTGACTTGAAAAAGGAGTGGAAGGCTAGGAGTTAGGATATTTCCATAATTGTTAAATTTTAGGAACAACCACAGCATTACCAGAATACTTATGTCTAAAAAAATTAGTTTATGAAAAACTTGATGATTCAGTAATGAAAATTCTTTTGCTAAAAACATGTTGTATTCGTCATTCATTTGTTAAATTTTTTGTTAATGATTGTCAAAGAAAAAAGTGTTTAATGTATGAATGTTAGATCATTCATTAATTAATTATTATGCAATTTTACGTATTGAAAAAAAAAACTTGCAACAAATAATATAAAAAACAAGGTGAACTTATATCTGAAAAAATCATTGACCTCTTAAGCCATTGCTCCAAATGTTGAAAAAAATTTCACCATTATAAGGTTATAGCTACTGTAACACCAAAATCTAGTTCAATCCAGCCCAAAATGTTTATCAGTCAAATGGTTTGAAAGCAGATTGCAAAGCGGTTAGTTTTTTAAAGATAACTCTATAACTATGTAAAAAAATTAGGTGTACAAATGATTTAAATTTAATATTTCTAAACTTTAAACGTAAACTACTTGAGTAAAACACACGCCGTTTGGTATTCAAAGATAAACGCTTTTCAAAAAGCTAAATATGATGTCCAAATTAGGTACTCGCATTGCAAATTTCAAATTGTGGGAAAATTTCAATATGAAGACGACCTTATTTTACAAATATTATTTACAAGCCTCTTTTACAAATAAATTTAAAGCAGACAAAATTTCTTGTCTAATGGCTATTTACGTTTGCTTCTGTCACAAACTGACGATTAAAATGTATGGGGTAATGATAAATTTGGGTTTCTTTTAAATTTTACAGCTGTAAGAAGTCTAAAGCTCTAGTTTTTCTTTCTTTTGCACTCATGCACGACAGCTAATAACAATATGAATGCTTTTCACAGTTATATTTAATTGAAAAATAAAGTCCCATATAAATACCCAAACAGGGTTGTTAACTCAAGTAGTTAGTGAAGCATATACCCAAACTGGGTATTGACCTTTAAAAATAAATTTCCGGATATATTACATTACTGTGTGGCATTATAATTATATTATTCAATAATACGTTATATGTTTATAGTAATAAACATTATATGTTTCTTTAATATGTTTTATATCCTTGAGACATAGGCGCCTGTAAATAAAAGGCATTTATTCTGTATTTTTTTACTTAATATTTTCATTGCTGCATCAGTAACTACTAGTTTATTTGGCAAAATATAATGCATGCTACTACTGTTTAGAATATGCTTCACTTTTATAGAGATTTTGAACACTAGAATTTAATTTATCTGCAGAGAGAAGGAATTTTGTTAAACATTACGATTGGTTTTGGCACTATTGTCCTAACCACTTGGCTGAGCATGTCTTCAAGATTGTATAATATTATTTTATCAATGCCTTATCACAATTAGCGATTTCAGAATTTGTCTGCATTACTGCTGGATTTTTTAGAATGGCTTTGAAAAATGTTTTTTATACTGTCTTCCCTACTTCATCAACAGTCCCTTTTAAATTTGATGTGAAGAAAAGCCATGTTGCAAGGAATCCACATTCCTTTTAGAAATATGTTCATAATAAAGTATTGCACATATTTGTAAACTAACTAGAATAATCACGAGACAATATATTTATTTACAATACAGTTTCACTTCTCTTCGAGGTGTTTAATAAGGATTTCCTTGAATAACTAAACTGCATGCTTTCAATAGTTCAAATTATCTGGCACAAATACATATGATTAATGCCTATATGCAAATAATTAAACTAGAGCAATTATAAGAGTCACCTGCTAGATCCATCAAATTGTTGCTTGGATTTCATCCAAAAAAACAGTTGATTAATTCTGTGCAAAATCAATTCGCAAGCTTATTTTCCATAAAACATATTACATTTTATTCACTAGAAGTGCTACCTATTATAAACTTCATAAGTGGTACGCTTCAGTCGATCTGACTCTATGAAAGTGCTTAATTTGGACTTCTTTGTTATAGCAGTGTTTTATATACGTATTACTTAATGTTTCATGTGTGATCGTCATAGGTACGCAGTAATTCTCAGGCATATGTCGCATCCGAATCATAAGATAACAATTCATAAAGATGTATTTTATATACTTCATTTATAAAGATGTATGAAGAACAATTTTGGGGCAAGTGATAAAATTTTACTAAACCATTTGCAGATCAAGAATATCGTTTTAAAATTTTCAGCCTGTCTAAAATGAGAAATATAAATATCACCATTCTGTTGCGGTTGCGACAAAAAATAATAAAAGTTAAATTTGTTGACTTTTGGTAGTGTAATGCAATAAAATTTTATACATAAGTGAAGTTCTCCTTTTATGTAAAAGTAGGGCTTCATAATACTAAATCTGCAGCGGTACCAAAATTTAAATTTTCACTGGCCTTGTATAATACATAATTAGACGAATTCCAATAATATTTCAAAGTGATTTTTTCCTATTTATATTCACGTGTACTATGAATTTATTTACACACGATGCAAAAAAAAATAAATAAATAAATAAATAAATAAATTTGTACAGAGTGCCCACTAAATTCCTCTCAACGCTTATTAACTTCAAAGTGGCGTTAACTGTAGCTTTAAAACATGACGGCTACATACTATAGTGAATGGTTTTTCAGCTACGCGACGGGACCGCTTATTGCACTATTTAGCGGAATTACCGTTCAAATCTCGAAATGTGTACTAGATAATGGAAAAAAGTCAATGTCATTGTTATAGAACGGCCTCGATATAGTATAAATTTATGTTTTTTTTGCAGAAGACCTGAAATGAATTTTTTTTAATCCAATCATGAGCTTAAATACACCATTAATTGTGTACAGAAGTGTGGCATTATAAGGTAGATGCACATTGACTAAAAATCTATTAGGTGAACGCAAGGTACAGTTTATTTTATTAAAAAAAAAAAAAAAAAAAAAAAAAAAAAAAAAAAAAAAAAAAAGATTAATTTTGATAAGTGTGTCCTCTACCACTTTGTAACTGATTTTCTCGTATCTCGTGCTGTTTCCGAGATAGTGGAGATAATTCCCCAGTTTGCCGTTAGATGACGCAGTGAACGTCCCATAACAAAGCACACAACCGTTTTACTATATCCATTTAACACGTTTAAAACGGCCGACGTCTTGAAGTTATTGAAGATTGATAAGACTTTAAGGGGTCCCTGTATATGGAATGTCTAAAAATTGTTTAGTAGATTATAGTTACCTCTTAATTAAAATTTTACAAAAATCCATAGCACTGTGTACTACACTCACCTAAATGTTTTAGAAAAATACAAGGTATACTTTAAAATAATTCAGAAACAGAAACGTTTAAAGGAGTGTGGACAGCAGCAGCTCTTGATACTGATATTCATTTTTCTTTGAAACTACAGAAACGATTTCATTTTTTTTGGGGGGGGTATTATAATTAGTTAAATTTTAATTGTTTATTTTTTCTGGGAAATTTTTCTTTTTTTAGCAACGTTGGTTTAAAAAATATTTTTTTAATTATAATTTTTCTATCTGTAGTTGAATTTATTTATATTGTAATATTTTACGTTTATACACATAAATTTTGCATAAGTAGAGGAAAACAACAAACAGGTAAGTGTTTTTTATTAAGCGTTCAACACACAATTAAATGAAAATTTTGTTTTCTATTCACATGTAGATATATATCGAAAAATATTATGTGATAAACCACATTTTCCTTACCACTCATATAGAGTTGAATTATACATTTTTTCATTTCTATTCCCCACGCTTAATGCGTTTTCGATATGCATGTATGATAACATTTCTTAAATTTCTACTAATTGTCAAATCAAGTGTTTAAAATTAAAGTTACCTAAGATTACCTGGTAGTGGGTAATAAATAGTAAGTTAAAAATTCACAGCTAAATACCACTAATTGCCTTTTACAAGAGGAAAAAAAATATCTGGATGAAAATGAAGAAGAATCTTAATTACTTTAAATGACATCGGACATTTTGGCCGACTTTCAAATTACGTAAACTGAATTATTTCACATTCGTTTTGTTTGTGTTGTGTTGTGTAGTGTGAGAAAGTGGAGTAATTTGCATTGATTTTAGTTAATGTGTTTATAATGCATATTAAAATATTCCTTGTCACTATGTCATTTACAGAACATTTTACAATAACATTTATAATTTAAACGAAAAACATAATATTTACAACAGAAGAGTTTTATTATAATTCTTTCAGTTTAAGTCATTTACATTTCCTTATTAATATATATATATATATATATGTTATTGTTTTATCTAAACATAAGAATTAATTGCAAAATTTGTATAAGAATTACCCACACACAAATACAAACACACACACACACACACACACACACACACACACACACACACACACACACACACACACACACATATATATGTATATATATATAAAGTAAATACAGATTTCTGATAATATTTTCTTAAATAAACTCCTTTTTACTTAAACTAGTGTCATACTGCTTCTCTCACTAACATAATTCTTTAGAAGACTTATCACAGAGTAATAAATCTTTAATATGTAATACTGTTGCTATTTTGATAAGGGAATATAGGCTTCAACCGATATTATTGCAAACACTCACGCATCCACTATTGCAACGAAAAGACAACGAAACATTTTGCTATAATATTTTTATGAATTTGATAATATTGTACAAGAAATTGTCTCAGATATGTTTGGACCAGGCTATGGATTTTATTAGCTTGTTTCACAAAATGCCTCGACTGTGCGTAAAAAGGAAAACTTTAATGGCCCAGCCAAGAACAAGAACTAGTACTGTCAATGCTCTTAGGGCACGGCTAATATTATTTGGTTGGATCTTTGATGCCAAAATGGCACATTCTTGTCGATGAGGACTGAGCTCTTGTGTAGAAGATTCGAGTTCCAAAATTGCTGTTCTAAGTACAACTTTCTTGAAAATTATTTTGTGACGTACAAAAAACACTTCTATATGACTTTCAAGTTACAACAACGAAAATATCTGTACATCATCATTCAATAACAAAATAAATTTAAATCGTATTAATATTTTTATAATTAAATTATGTCTAGGTGTAGTCAATCATCTGCTTTAATACTATAATCAGACATCCCCAGAGTATTTTTCACAAATGACAGCTTCAAACATATAGAGATTGGTCTACATAAAATATACTAAAAAAACAAATTATTTATTTAATACATATTCAAACAAATGATGACGATGATGTCATATTACCAAAGTATTTACGACTTTAATTATTCAAAATGGAAATATAAAAGAATGCTTAATATCGAAAGTTAATGTATATTAACATAAACAAAACAAATCTTTACAAGGGATACTTTCTGCCCTTTCATTTCTCTTTAATAGAAAAGCCGCATTAGGTCGAGCATTGTGATGTAGGTTGTCAACTTTCTCGGTCAGAAATCAGCGATTCTTAAGTCAATATTCAAGATTTCTTTCATCTGTCAGTCATGTTGTGGGAACGTTTTACTATCACGAAAAAATTCAATACTTCCTACTCGGTCGCTCCCAGTTCAATGCAAATGCCTAGTTTTCGTATATAACAATGTATTCCTGATTAAAATATTCCATCCTTTGAAATCTGTAAGTTTCTGTTATTGCGAATAATCCAGCATAATTGACTTTTTCGCAGCTTACGCATTATGATAACGTGAATCACACGTGGTGGTTTGGATACTATAAAATACGTTTTTTTTTCATGCTCAGATAGTGTTGTGATTTGCAAAGCCTCGAATCACAGCCCAGTAGAAATAGCTATCTCTCGAAGTTCATTAGAATCTTAAATATTTGGAATAATGTTTTCTTATGGTTCACCAAACTTCGTTAAATTTAGATGTTGAACTGGCATCTGATGTATATTTCTTGCTTTAGTGAAGAGTGTTGAATATTGATTAGAATAGTTTAATATTGAATGGATTCTTTTGTTAGAATGGTTTCGGTCTGTATATGGTCTCGTTTTAATACCAGAAGTATCTATAAATGATATGATTGTCTCGCAGTCGGTTTTCAGATCTGTTTTTAAAATTATAGGCTTTAACTAAATCATTACGAAATTTTAATATTATGAAAAGAGATCATTACTTTAAGTTTTAAAATAGCCGTCACATCGTGTGTAGTTTTTGCAGTGATCATTCAGAAATCTGAATATATGATCGTATACTGTTCATAAAAAAGTGTTATTGACAACAACAATTAAAATTAATGTGGATTACAGTCCTACACCAGGTTGGGTAACCCAACCTGATCCAAATTGTGGTTTGAATCTGGTCGGATGTAACTAAATTTTTGTTGCTTGTTTGATTGAATCCATCTGTATCGAGTTTGAGTCGGTTCGTGTTAAGGTTTGAACACTGCGGATGAGGTTTGGTAATCCGCTTTTTTTTTTTCAAATTAATGCTACAATATTGCTTGAGATGAAAAAGTGTACATTTCAATAGAAATGCTTGTATATGTATGTTTTGTATGTGTCCATGCGGGAAGTTTTGGGCACATTGCTATAGAAAGGGTGTGTGCAGGGCAGACTTTACAAGGTAAATTTATCCGAATAATAGTTCCCGTATAATGAAAACGTTGAAAATCTGACAGAGATATTGTTCGAACACACGAATATCGGCCTATGTCTCTCACCTTGTCCAGCATGATAACCACTTAGGTGAGAGTCTCTTAGTATTTTCGATCTACGGTCGGCATCAACCATCCCGGGCAGGACTCAAATATAGACAACGTTATAGGATTGTGACAGAATCACGAAAGTAAAAAGACTTTCCTTCAATTCGGATTATTTTTTTAATTACTGCTTTATTAAACATGCATCTGAGCTCTTATTTCAGTTACAATCATAAACGCATTCTAAGGAAATGTTGCAACAACCGTAGTTTGCTGTATTAATATGACGCGGCAAAGTGTAGAGTTGTTTTATTGAT
The DNA here is from genome assembly GCA_963931845.1 of Maratus michaelseni. NCBI lineage: Eukaryota > Metazoa > Arthropoda > Arachnida > Araneae > Salticidae > Maratus > Maratus michaelseni. The sequence goes on from OZ007587.1 coordinate 323,883,494, forward strand.
AAAACTGTTAGTAACTTCTCGTGCTTGTATGGAATTTTATTTAACCGTAGAGCTGTGAGCGGTGCCTGGGAGTGAAGCCGTGAGTCTGCGGGAATGTTGGGTGGGTTTTATACATTGCCCTACAGGAAATTTGATAAAAATTCATTGCACAATGGAAGGAAGTATTTTTAGCTCATATATACAAATTCTGACTAAATAACTGGTCAATGTGAATCGACTAATACTGGGCGAATCAGGTGATGTCCACATAAAGCAAAATTACATGCACAATCTCTGCATCCCCCTCCAACTACGTGTAAGAAGGGACTTACGGTTTTTATATAATGGACTCTCATACATATCGATATATTTGTTATAAATATTTAAAAAAGAAATAAAAGAGAAAAGACGGAAAACCTACTTAGATCTGCATCTTAATTTTGTTGCAATAAACAAACTTAATTCTTACTGAAATTTTCGTTCGAGCATTAGATCGGTCACTGTTTCTTTAACTTTAAAAAAAATAACTGTAATTAAAAATTATATAACGGCTTGTTATTATAAGCTATGTAGATTTGTAGATATGTAGTTTTAGAGAGGTAATGTGCTGATGGGTCTATAGTTTACGCCATGCGCATACAAGTATTTGCGTTTAAATGAAAATTTGAAAATGTTTCATTATTTGTAATGTGTCTTTCAAATTTAAAAAAGTACGAAAAAGTCTATTATTTCAAACTTCGTAAGCATTTCAGATATTGAGACTCCAAATTGTAAAGCTAAACATGTACTTTAGAACATTGACGTCATGTTTCCAATGGAATCGATTTAAGTAATACATTTCTGTTTTTTTTTTTTCTATTTTTTCTTGTTTTTAATTTATTATCATCTGAGCATTCCAAAATCTCCAATTTTCCATAATTGAATAGAGACAAAATGTAATTTGAAATGCAATTTGTGTGAAAACTGAGACTTAATTGACTGTTTTTTTTCTTTGGTTTTAAAATAATTTTGCTATATTTCAATAAGCTCGCACATGCTTTGTTTGCTAATAAAGACTATACATTTTCCCCTTGGAAATTTGTCGCAATTAAAAGCATATATCGAATTTTACAATAAAATATATTTACATAAAAATATTTTATTGATGAAGGTGATACATTTTAATATTTGCAATTTAAGAAAACCGGTTTAAAAGTTTTAGTTAATCACAATATATTTCTTACTAACAATTTTTTATTGTATATATATTAGAAAAAACATTTCCTTTCTATAAATTCGTTTAGCTTAAATGTAATAATATTTATCACTTCTCCGAAGTAATGATTGCTGCCAGCCTTCTGAACAAGATGCGGTCACAAATAAGAATGGCCACATTATTTCATCAGACAAGGGGGAACGTATGATTAAATATTCTTGCCAACTGCAAGCTGTGTTATTCTCACATTATTTCCAATATTTTTAAAAGATTGCTACATTTTGTGAATGTAATAAATAAAGTGAATATTACGACTTTATGTTCAGCGAAAGATGACTCATTCATTCTCTTTTTCTTTGTATAGAAATAATTTTTGGCACCATCAATGATTGTATAAAGAAGGAGAGATATTTCTAAATAAAACATTCTGAATAAGACATATAATTAAGTGATAAATTTATCATCCTTTAGTTAAAGTAATTAAGCTATAAGGATTTTTATTTATGGTAAATACTTACAATTTTCTGTTTAAATGAAGTAATTTGCACACAATGAAACTATTTCGTATGATTTTGACATATCTATTTAAAGCGAAAAACATATATTGTTTGTTAAATATTTATACAAATTTAAATGACGAATCCAACGAACAAAAGTACTAAGATTCTAATTTTATTGGACAAATGACTTGTTTCAGCTCATTCCTTTTTTCGTTTTTCTTACAATTGCAAAATTCATTTTAAGGAAATGAACTTTCCTAAAACATTGTTGAAACGAATTTAATTTTTAAAGGCGTCGTTTGACAAAGACATAATTAGAATGCATTCATATATATTCTATTCTGAAAGAGGTGCGCTAAAGTAATTAAGTTTATTTTTTATTCATGATAAAATTTACAATGCTCTATTGTAGGGAAGAATTTTTCAGATAAAGTACAATAGCTTTGCATGAGTTTCATATATCCATTCAGAGACAAAATAAGTATTTTATTTTTTTTAATTGGGAGATTTGTGTTGCTTTTAAATGCTAATAGATGTAAACTAAAAATATAATATACAGTAAAATAACTTTTATTTGATTGTTGACATATTTCGGCTCACTCTATTTGAAATGCTATCATTTAATTTTCATGTACTTTTTAAAAATTACGCACGTTATTTTTTATTTTTACATGGTCGTTTATTTCCATATTTGTAACCATGAAGTAACTCGATTTACAATTTCGACATGTTAAATGATGCTGCATCGTTACATATGGTATTTTGCGTGTTACTATCTCTATGGTTTCTCTTATTATGGATGGATATTACAGACTGGAGGGAAAATTTCTTTTACTTTCATTGAAATTTATTTGAATGATTTCTTCTTCACATAATTTTGTCAGGGCTATGGTTTTTTCTACTATACTTAATATTAGCTATATGTTCCTTTTTTCTGTAACTACATTTCCTGCTTATAGTTTATACAAATAATATCAAACATTATACAATATTTATTTATACAAATGTGGAAATAAACAACCAAGTAAAAATTTAAAATAAAGTGAGTTACTTTAAAAAGTACATGAAAATTAAATGCTAACATTTGAAATAGTAACTTTAACGATCGTCCAATTATATAATAATTTTGTTTGTTTTTGATAATGGCTCGGAGTGAGCCGAAACATGTCAACAATCTAAAAAAATGTATTTTACTGTATATTATGTTTTTAGTTTACACCTATTAGCATTTAAAAGAAATATATTATTACAAGGTGTTATAATTTATTAGATTTTGTGAGACTTGTTTAGACATTATTTACAATATATTAAACTGGATGACAAGTTCTCGTGAAGGCAATACGGAAAAATATTATTTTGTTTCTGTTATTAATATATAGAAATAGTGTTTCAGCTGCTTCTTCTTCATCCGACTGCTCGCAGAAAAGGGGTGTAATGTTTATGACCTTGGACAATGTTATGTTCTTAAATTGCTTATGAAATGTGAATGGTTTGATGGATTTTAATAAATGTTGTATCAAAATGTTTGTGCTTGCTGGCGAGCATCATGGATTGTAGTTTTTTAATCTATGCTTCTTAGAAGGCTTATAAATGGTTGTTCTATCAAAGAGTGTGAACCGAAGTTGTAAAAATTTAACAATTGGCCATCACTAATCATTATAAAATGTTAATAAATAAATAAGAATCAAATTGAAGTCAAACCTAGGAAAAATCTCTGAAATCGTACTGTCGTGAAATGATAAAATTGAATATATCATAAAAATTCAAGCTTTGGACTTTTTGTTTCAGTCTACTTTTGAATTAGTTTGAAGTAATTGTTGTAATTTCATGGATAATTTTTCGTTGTGAGTTTTTTTTTATAACTAATAAATTTTTATTTATGTTTATTTTTTTTTAATCGTGTAATTCATTTTAAACAAATAAGTTTTGCGTACACATCCTATCTTAAGAGAGGAATAATTTGTTTCGTAATTTGTAAAGAAGAGTCGTTTAAGTAAGAAATAAAAGAAACAAAATTATACAAGTTCCACATTAATATCCTTGCGCTTGAAGGATTACACTGTAAAAGCTTAATATTGGTGTTCAAAAAAATTTCTAATTTAAACTCACAGTATGTTATTTTCAAATTTTAATTAAATCAGAAATAAATGACAAAGTTTTCAATACCGGTGAACAAAACGATGAACTTTCTCTAAAAATTATTATTATTATTATTTTTTTATATTTAATACATTATAAAGTTTTCTATGCTAATAAAACGTGTAGTATATTTTCTACGCAATGAAAATATATGAAAATTCAAAAGAAAGTCAACTTTTCTTTTAATACATTTAGGCTTCGCGTTTGATGCTAATTGATATATCTCAAACAATGAATTAAAGCATTGCTAAATGAGGTCATCATAAAAAGTAAATAATACGGTCTGGTGAAAAGGGAAAGTGATTAAAAATAATATTTCTCTTATTAAATAATTCAATTGAAAACGTATTTATATTCTTTTAAAATTTAAATATTTTGTATACTCTTTATCAATTACAAAGTTTTATGTACTGATTAAACATGTAGTTGATTTTCTACGGAATGAAAATATATGAAAATTATTTAAGAATTAAAACTTATTTCATGTAATACATTGAGGCCTCTTTTGACGGGATTTGAATTATTTTAACAAGCGAATTAAAAAATTGTTAACCTAGGTCAACATAAAAGGAAAATAACAGATAATTCTGAAACAGGCAAGTGATAAAAAATAATATTTTTTTACTGAATGATATGTTACTGAATCTATTACTAATGAATTACTTCATTTTTTTTTAATTATTTCATAAATTACAATAATAATAGACATTTGCATTATAAAAATCTATTTTATATTAAAAAGAAATTCATTTCAACTATAAATATATTTTTTTTATATTTGAAATAACAAAAGCCTTTCCTCATTTAACATTTTAAAAATAAAAATAAAATCGTGAATTACTTTTTTTTGTAACTCCTCCTCACCATGCACATGTCGATATCACGTCATCACATATTATATATCTCCCTTCAAGATCTATAAAACGATCTATCATTTTGAGTAAATTGAGTTAAATTTTTTCGTTTAGAAAAAATGCTGTTACAATTTTATTTTACTTATTATGCGAATCTCAATGCTCTTGTATTTATATACTTGTGTGAATCATGACATTAAATTTGTCATTAAAAAGGCTAATTTAATAATTTCAGTAATTTGAATTTATTTATTTCACTCAGCGTTATAATAATTTAATTTTTTTCCTCATTTTCAAGTCAATATTCTTTATAATAAAACAATCCATCATTCAATATCTAATAATTAAGAGACTGGTTAAATCACTTACAACCCAATACATATGTAAATAGTATTTTCCCTTTATCAGGCAACATAGTAGCTATGTTGGTGCAACGATTTTCTGTTATTTTGTTCTTGCTATGATTTGTCACATAACTCCTATTTTTCGCAACAAAAGTATTTCCGAATCACAATTGTATATAATTATTCATTTTTAAGACAAATATAAATATAATAAATGGTACTTTTTTTATTTAAAATATTTAATTATTTTTCGCCTACCTATTTTTCACCGACAAAATTGTTGTATTTTCTTCTACTGCATTAACTTCGAATTTAAATTTTAATTTTATTACCATCATAATATTTTAAACATTTAGACTAAGGTTTTTTGAAATTTCTTTTGTCGCTTGTGTTGAAACCAAATAATTGTTTCTACATGACTTCGTTTGAATAAGAAAATTGTGCAATATATATAAAGGATATAGGGCAACATTTTATCAAATAAAAATTAAAAACATTCTTACATTGACATAACAATATTTTTACACAACATTTAATATTAACATGTAAATTAACATTAACATTTAACGTTTTAACATCAGAACAATTTTATATAACAACATTTTTACATTTACACATTGAGGCAACATTTTTACGAATAAAAATTAATTGAATTTAAAAATTCATCTACGTTATTTTATGCACAAAAAAATTATAAATTTTATAACGAACAATAGTTAAATCCTGAAAGAATGGAATTAAAACAATTTCACTAAAAATATACTTTGCAAAAAGAATTTATATCGAAATTGAAGTCAGAAGAAAGGAATCTTTATTGCAATTCAATATCAAATGTATTATTTCCATTGAATGTAGGGCTGAATCAATAACGTTCTATACTCAGATTTTTTGTGATTCTTTCTGAATTCCGGCGAAAATACTTGCTTGAACTGTGATACGGAAAATCGGAATTTATCGCTCTCTTTATGTATACATTGATTTCAAATAACTATTTCGTCTTCATTTATGTGGAGTTTGGTATTTTAATTGAAAAAAATGGATAGCTTTATAAGCAGCAATATAAAGCAATTGATATTTGAATCGATACTAAAAAATATTGTTATTTCACATCAAACAAAGTTTTTTTGTTGTTTTTTGCATGAAAATAAAACTTTCGAAAATATATCTTTAATGTCGATTATTTATATGTAAATACGAAAATTATTTAGACAATTCGAGACCTATAACCTGCTAGTTATTCATTTTTTTTTTCAATTCATAGCTTTACCCGCGGAATATTCTAATCAGTGTTTCAAAAAATTGACATTATAATAAGTCAAAACATTTATTTTGTCCAGTAAAATATCGGATAATTATTAATGTCCGTGAAAGTCTGTGTGTGTGTGTTTCTGTCTGTGCACTCCACTTTTGTACACGCAAAGGCTCCGGGACTAATCGACGCACCGACGCCGGACGCGGACCGAAAAATTCGCAAAAAAGGCGGGACGCTCAAGTTTCGATCGGGTCGGGCCTCCGAACCGGACCCGGGGCGTTATTAATCGACGAAACTGTTTTAATTACCGACCGAAACCCAACTCGGAAAGGAACGCAAAACAGCAAACATTTTCGCCTCCGAACAGGGTTGCCATTCTCCGTCGGGTCGGGGAAGGAAAAGACGGCGGGGTTCCCAGGGAGCGATTTAAGCCCCAAACCGCAGCGCAGGTCCGACCCGTATCTCCGGAAGTCGGGGGGCCAGAAATTCGGAAGTCGCACGTACGCAACCGGGACGTCGTCAGGTTTCATGAATTCGGAAAATCGTTTCCGTACGACGATTAGAACTGAAAAAATTCTTTAAAAATCGACCGATAAAAAAATATTTTTCTTATCTTTCCGCGCTGCGTTTCCCGGATCGCAGACGCACCGCCAGACGATTGTCTGGATGGATTTTCAAGAGGCCAGGAGGATTTTCTTCGACGGAGGTCAGGTCACGTGACGTTCAACTGGGGTTTTACAGAGGGGGGGGGGGGGGCATCTCTGATTCTAAGGGGCGCAGCAATTCCAAACTTTGACAGGGCGACGCTAAACGGATTCTGCTTTCAGAATATCTAAAAATTATTGTCATATCTTCATTACGAGCCGATATATTATTTTAATGTATAATTAATCATCGTTATTTGTATAATTAAAGCAAAAGAATGATTTCTATTACAGTGCCGGCTAGATATTACGATTTTAAGAAGTAGGCCGCGTCTAAAAACTGCCATAACGAGTATCTTAAGTTTTTGTTTTAGAGTGGCAACCAGATATTATGATAGGGAAAAGCGGGCTTCGCCCGTTATCGATTTTTTTTTCAGTTTTAAGTTTTCCTACAGGTCCCTGTCTTTGAACAAGAAGTCCGGTAGTCTAAATAAGTTGTTTGACATCAGATTTTTTTTTCCGGCAGTCTAATTCAGTTGTTTAAAGAAAAGCAGTGTCCTCCCCCCCCCCTCCTTCAAGTTTTTTTATCTTAACTGTGGGGTTCTAGAGGTTCGTTCAGTTCGAGGTTTATCTTATTCGAGGTTTATTTTTTCTATTTGCGCCACCTGGTGGCGGAAGGTGGAACTAACGTATACTGCAGCGCGTGCGCAGCACGACTGCTATACGGTGCCGCAGGCAGCGGGGACCGAAATCACCCACTCGTGGACAGCCACCCGTGAGGTATAGGAACAATAAGTCCACGAGGGGAAAAATAAACGCTACCCGACACCGATAGCACCCATCCGTTCCAACCCCCACCGCAGGAGGCGCCTGTTTATTAGATTTGAAACAATGAATATAATTACATAACAATAATAAAATATAAAAGGTAAAAAATAACAATTTTTTGCAAATTGAAAGTTAAATATAAAATATTTTCGAAGTACTATAAGTTCATGATGTCCTAAATTTATGGTATTTTAGTTCAGAAAGTCAATGGTCAGTTCAGTCAATTTTTTTTAAAATTCTTTCGTAATGAAAGAGAAATTTTTATTGAGAATATTATAATTCTCTTTTAACTTTTGAGAGTTTGAAGGATTGAAAATGATATTACGAAGGTTATATCTGAGAGTTTCGTTCTTATCAAAAGGGAAGTGATGGATCATAAGAGGGCAGCATCCGAATATGTAGTGAACTGCATCTCCTTCTGCTTTATCGCATGGACATCTAGGGGAGGCTCTTTTTCTTATTTTATGTAAGTATTCTGGGAAACTGCCATGGTTACTCAGATAATACGGCAGTGTTGGCTGTTTGCAGAGATAATTTGGATCGACTTTATTTATAATTTTATAGGTATCTCTGCCCTTATTACATGAGTCCCAAATGGCTTGCCAGTCAGAGATGGTTTTCTTTTTAAAATACAATTTTGCTATTGAAATGGGGAACAACAGATCTTTTCTTGATTGATATTGGTCTTGTAAGATGGCTTGCTTTGCTAGGAGATCAGCTCTTTCGTTGCCAGTATCACCCACATGAGATTTAGTCCATGTTATTATAATGGATTTATCAGGAATTCGAGCCGGAGGTTCATTCAGTGACAGGTTTATACTATTCTATGTGCAATTTAAGGGATTATCCGGTGCGTGCGTAGCACGACCGATATACGGTGCCGAAGGCAGCGGGGACCAGGGTCGGAACGACTGCTATACGGGGCCGCAGGCAGCGGGGACCCGAGCCGGAGGTTCGTTCAGTGACAGGTTTATACTATTCTATGTGCAATTTAAGGGATTATCCGGTGCGTGCGTAGCACGACCGTTATACGGTGCCGAAGGCAGCGGCTACCAGGGTCGGAGATTAGTTCAGTTAGAGGTTTATACTATTCGATGTGCAAATTAAGGGATTATGCAAATTATGGGATTATCCGGTGCGTGCGTAGCACGACCGGTGTATGGTGCCGAAGGCAGCGGGACCCGGATCGGAGGTTCGTTCGGTTCGAGGGGGATGCGAGACGGAGAATACAAAAGTTTCGAGGCACCGATGTAAATTAGGGGCCCGCTGGCGGGCGAAGCCTTCTAGTCAATACTATTAATGTCGGTAAACCTCTGTGTGTGTTTCTTTCTGTCTGTCTGTGCACTCCCCGCTGTACACGCAAAGGCTCCGGGACTAATCGACGCACCGACGCCGGACGCGGACCGAAAAATTCGGAAGAAAGGCGCGGTGCTCAAGTTTCGATCGGGTCGGGATTCCGACCCGGACCCGGGGAGTTATTAATCAACGAAAGTGTTTTAATTACGGACCGAAACCCAACTTGCAAAAGAAACGAAAGCCGCAAAATTTCGCCTCCGTCGAGGGTTGCCGGTCTCTGTCGGGTCGGGGAAGGAAAAGGCTGCGGATTCCCAGGGAGCAATTTAAGCCCCAAACCGCAGTGCAGGTCCGACCCGTATCTCCGGAAGTCAGGGGGCCAGAAATTCGGAAGTCGTACGTACGCAACCGGGACGTCGTCATGTTTCATAAATTCGAAATTATCATTTCCGTACGACGATTAGAACCGAAAAAATCCTTTAAAAATCGATCGATAAAAAATAATTTTTCATTTCTTTCCCAGCTGGGAACGCCAGAACGCAGACACGGGGCCAGACGATCCTCTGGAAGGATTTTCAAGAGGCCAGGCGCACTTTCTCTGATGGAGGTCACGTGACGTTCAACTGGGTTTTTTCAGAGGGGGGCCCCATCTCCGAATCTAAGGGGCGCTGTAATTCCTAACTTTTACAGGGCGACGCAAAATCGATTCTGCTTTCAGAATATCTAAAAATTATTCTCATATCTTCATTACGAGCCGATATATTATTTTATTGTATAATTAATCATCATTATTTGTATAATTAAAAGCAAAAGAAAGATTTCTATGACAGTGCCGGCTAGATATTATGATTTTAAGAAGTAGGCCGCGCCTAAAAACTGCATTACGAGTATTGTTAGGGAAAAGCGGGCTTCGCCCGTTACCGATTTTTTTTTTTTTTTTTTTTTTTTTTTTTTTTTTTTTTTTTTTTTTAGTTTTAAATTTTTCTACAGCTCACTGTCTTTGAACTAGAACTCAGGTAGTCTAAATAAGTTGTTTAAGGAAAAGCAGTGTCATCGCCCCCCCCCGCTTTTTTCTTTTAACTGTGGTCCGTTCAGCGCGTGCGCAGCATGACTGCTATACTGTGCCGCAGGCAGCCGGGACCCGAGCCCGAGGTTCATTCAGTTAGAGGTTTATACTATTCTATGTGCAATTTAAGGGATTATTCGGTGCCGAAGGCAGCGGGGACTGAAATCACCCACTCGTGGACAGCCACCCGTGAGGTATAGGAACAATAAGTCCACGAGGGGAAAATAAACGCTACCCGACACCGATAGTACCCATCCGTTCCAACCCCCACCACAGGAGGCGCCTGTTTATTAGATTTCAAACAATGAATATAATTACATAACAATAATAAAATATAAGGGTCGGAGATTCGTTCAGTTAGAGGTTTATACTATTCGATGTGCAAATTAAGGGATTATCCGGTGCGTGCGTAGCACGACCGGTATACGGTGCCGAAGGCAGCGGGGACCATGGTCGGAGGTTCATTCGGTTAGAGGTTTGTACTGTTGAATGTGCAAATTAAGGGATTATCCGGCGCGTGCGTAGCACGACCTTTATACGTTGCCGAAGGCAGCGGGGACCCGGGTCGGAGGTTCGTCCGGTTCGACGTTTTACAAGATTCGAGATTTTCTACAATTCGAGGCACCGATGTAAATTAGGAGCCCGCTAGCGGGCGGAGCCTGCTAGTTAAATAATAGTAAGCATCGTTTTAAAAATAATTAATTGATTTAGTTTTGGAAATTTTTTTCTCAGCGATATCATTATTGATATATAAAAAAGGAAGAATGCTAACGTTAAAAATGCACAAATAATTCACAAAAAGCAGCAAATATCAGTTTCGAATCTACAAGCGAGATTCTTCTTCAGTGCCACAAAAAACAAAGCACAGGGTTCTAGAAAAAAACAAGATTGGGCACACTTTTAGGATATTTCTCGAGGTGCCTGTGGTCTGCACCACACAAGCCCGAAACATAAAAACTTGAGATTACTAAGTGGTTGGTAGTTCTTGCCAGTGGCCCAAAAATTTAATTAATTAAAAGTTAAAAAAGTACTGAAGATGAAAAGATCATCTCATAAAATTATAAAAATTTGATGGTTAAGTCAGCATCTGGTGGTCCCTAACGCTCAGCGGGTACCCTAAATAGCTCAGACTCTCGCACTGAAAAATGCACTTCGCCATTCGGGTCTCCTGACGCGAGTGTGCGGACCGTTGAATGCATTGGAGAAATTGGTACTGTTCCGGCGCACAGCGGCCCGAAAGGCGGGGCTTGGGGGAGCCAATGAAATTCATGTTCACTGCGAAAATGTGTCAGCAGCAGAAAAATCGGTTACGGAGAAAAATAAAAGGCCCTTTTCAGGGCCACATTAGAAATTAAGTAACAATTTAAATTGGAGTTAAAATTTTAGGAGTTTAAATAATAGCATCGAGAATCATGGCCACTTGGGGCCTATTACGATTACGGGTGTCAAAAATATCGTAATTAGGGAGGTCTAAAGATTGGGCAAACGAAAAAAGGGACTTATATACCCGATGAGGGTAGAGAACGCACCAAAAACAACCAATGAGAAGAAAGTAGCATGAAGCAACTGAGTACGTAGAGACATCTACCGGAGTACAAAAGAAACAAAAGAAAACCAAAAACACTAGTCGTTGGGGGCCACCGTAATACTTACCCATCATGGATATGCATAATGTAAAATATAAAAATAAAAATGTGTAAACTACTTATAAAATGCATTGCAATTCAAATAAAATCGTGGCTTGATGACGTCATAAACTTTAAAGGCTCGATTACTGAATTGCTTGAAAGAGTTTTTTCCTTATAACTCCAAAAATAATAATCCTATTAACTAGCGGTTTATTGCATCTGATTAAGCGTCAAATTTCCAATTAAAATATACCTTTAAAGTGAAATTTGGATGAAATACAGGGTCATGAAAAATCGAAGAGTGTGGGAAATAGGATTCCAAATATCTAGGCAACTCAATATCTGATCGACTTCATGCTTTATGCAAAATTTATGTGTTTTTATTGTCTTTTATATTCATTTCTTAAAATAAACAATTTCGAAAAATTTTATATACCTTTTATCAGAACGAATATTTCGAGAGTCCGAAAAAATAGTTCCGGTTAATCGAGATTATTGAAATGAAATAGGCTTCTTCCCATTATTACATACTAAGTACATATCAAATTGCAAGTCTCTATCTCAATTTTTTCGGTAGTTAGAGCGTTTACAGACACACAGACACACAGACGGACGGCACATTTTTTTTTCTAAAAATATGTTTTTCGGAATCTTCAGTGTCTGAAACGTGTAAATCCGTCAAAGTTTTTTTTTTTTCGATTTTCAAAACGATTACAAGACTTACCCTATACTACGTATGATGGGTAAATAAAAACGTACAATATTGATGTTCACAAAAGGTTGATGCGTTTAGTAACATGGAATAGTTAAATTACAAAGGAAAAGAATTCTAGCAATACATCGAAAATTACTCTTTGGGAAAATAATTTTTATTGAAGTTGGAATAAAAGAATCTTTACCGCAAACCATTAGCGTTCTATACTCAGAGGTTTTGCAATTTATTTATTTTTTTCCAATTCTTGAGAAAGTATTTGCTTAAACAATCTCTCTCTCTATATATATATTAAAAAAACTAACGATTTGGAAATGGTACAATGACAATCTGCGTAGATATTCCTGGTTATTCTCATCGCTTTTTTAACTAGGGACTTTTTTGAGGAGCGATTACTTCTTTTCTAGCCATCCTACGGATTTGAAAATCATACCTCCAGACGCGAAATATAACGAGCTTTCAGAAATTCCAAAAATGATCACGGTCAGCCAATATTAGCTCAAAAATCCTTAAAAATCGAGTAAAAATATATTTTATTGAAAAAGTCATTTTCTTATATTGTTGCCAATTTCTAAATCGGCTCAAAGAGTTATGTTTTATCTCAAATAAAAAATGCATTTGCGCGAGACTATTAAAAACAATAATGAAAGTTTAAAATAATAATTAAATGATCACGTGTTGAAAGCAGAAAATAAAGTAAATTACGTCATAAAAATTGTGTCACATGAATAGTAAGAATAAAAAAGAAAAGTGTCCAGTTAAACTGATGGCAGTGAGCTCACAAACTATTCATACTAATTGTATACTATCCTCTTATTTTAAAGAATAATTCCCTTCCTAAAATAAATTAAGGGGGATTAGCTCCCCCTTTTCCCTCTTTTATACTTAACCAATGAACCCCCAAAAGTGATCAGGGAAGCACCTTATCAGAATAAACATATATCCAAAATTTGAAGGAAATTGGACAATTCTGCATGAAAAACCGATTTATCTAAATTAAGAGGTGGAATTATCCCCCGTTCCCCCGATTATACTTCCTCATACAATAAACCGATACATTTAAAACTATTTTCTTATGGGTAATACGCATATGACGTCACATTCGGAATCATTTGGTGTAAAAATAACGCAAAATAGTTTCAATTTATTTTGTTAAGCATTACTGCTCGATAAATAATATTATAAATTTTGTATATAATTATTAGTTAAAAAAAATAATCTTGTAAAAATCTTGTAAAAATAACATGAAAATATGCATAATAATGCATTAAATTAGAGAAAAGAATTCATGCATAAGATATGTCTGTTCCTGAAATTATCTAAAACTCGATGAAAACATAAAATATAAGAGTAAAATTTGAAAACACATTGCTTTTCAATACTGTGATTCTGAATGTTATTCCCAAGCAGACGGAGAAGTTTAACCTGGAACCTAAAGGAAGGATATTGTGCATAGTGTCCTTATAAAAGTCTGAGAGGCAGCGACATTTTTAACCAAATCATTTTACACAAGCTGATTGCCAAATTAGTAATTGATCTTATTTATCAATCCCCATCACAGCCGTAAGCTGTCGCAATAAAGGTGGGTAAGGTAACCGAAAAGTACCTCATTTAAATGAAAAAGCATTATAACCTGATTACAAAAGATAGTCACTGTTCGTGATATCATCATCCTCTTTTCAAAACAGGTTACATTACCAAGGTTTTAAGAGACTGCGAAATCTGAACGGGGGTTGTTGAGCGTAGCGAGCAGGGGGCAGAGCCCCCTAGTAACAAAAAGAAAAAAAAAGACAATTTTTGGCATTCAGTATGAAAACAGTATGATTTGAAATAATTCTTCTGTCGTCATTTATGTTGGTTTTAGAATTTTATTGAAAACTTTAAAAGTTTCATGCGTTGTAAAATAAAGTAAGCAATTTTTCTCTCATTTTTTAAGAGAACTAGCATTTTCTCAATAATATAGTTTAAGAAAATATTTCTCCAGAAACATTATGTAATGTGCTTATGCACTAATTGAAGTACGATAAATTTCGAGCCGTAATTCTTAATATATCTTTAAAAAAGCCTTGGAAACTGCGAAAAATCTGGTAAAATGTATATGTATTTTATTCATTCTTATTCGCAGTTTTATGCGTTGTTTTTATTTTTTTGAATTATAAGAAAGTCTTCTGAAGTCATGAATTTTAGATTAGCATACTTCATATGTAATCTGAAACAAATTATCATAAGATTATTACTATCATAAGATTATTAGCTATCATAAGATTATTAAATCACGTATCTCTTTAAAATGTTCATTAAGTTCAAATTAAAAAGAAAAAAAAACATACCGATTCATTTTAATGTTTTATTCAGAATAATAATAAATTTATTAATAAAAAAATCCCTGACGGCTCGGCCTACAGGCACAGGTAGATTTCGAAGACGCAGACCATGGGGCGCCTGTTTATTGCGAATTGCAGAAAAATGACTATTTGCCATGATGCGGCAGTTGGAACCGTCCACTTCGATATATACCTCTCCCTGTAGGCGGAGCCAGCAAGGATTTTTTTTTTTTGCTATAAGAGTTGGTCCGATAAAAAACATGTCAATCTAAAAGTTGTAGGTAATATTAAGAAAATTTATAATAAATTTCAGCGGATTTGATATCTTGTAAATTGACGAGGTAATGAATTTTTGTCCTCTGAATCCCCTGTCCCCCCCCTCTCTCTTGGGGGCATTTTTAATGAAATCAAAAATCTGTCATACATAAATTTTTGGCCCTTTTCTTAGAAGTAATAATCACTTTAAACGGATTCTATATGTATGAAAATTAAGAAGTTACGGAGTTTTCTCTGTTTTCACAAAAGCGCCCCGCCCCCCATTTTTCCGCCCTTTGTTCGATTTTGCCCATTAACGAACTTGACCGAGATTTTATGCCGTTTGATTTTATGTATCAATTTGAAAGAGAATTGTGTTCAATTATGGAAGTTATCGTGTTCATAAAAAAGTGATATAGATAGATAGATATATAGATAAAATTTTGAACTGGGCGTGTTTTTAGGTTCTAGGAGACATGATCAGTGTAGATCTGCAAAAAATATTCAGGGATTCCAACTTAGGGGAGATTGTAATAGGTAGTATTTATTTTATGAAATCTACCTAAAAGAGTTAAAATCTAAAAAAATGGAGCCTAAGCAATTTTCTAAAAATATTCTCGATCAACAGAATTGTTCTCGAAATTGAAGCCGAAAGGAAAGAACGTTATTACATACCAAATGTATTTTTTACTAAAAAAAATACTGTATTCAATCAGTAGCATTTTATACAAAATTACTTTTACTTGGGCTTCTCCCTGGTTTCTTACGGAACTATTTGCTTCAAATTTAATACGAGGAAATTAAATTTACGGTTTTCAGTATTTAGACATTGATTTCAAATAACTATTTAGTCTTTGCTTGTGTGAGTTTAGGTATTTTAATTGAAAAACTGATAGCTTTATTCATAGGAAAGTATATAATTAAATTTTTGTATTATTTCGTAAACGGAAGATTTTTCTATATAATATATAGTTTCTTCCGAAATAATTGCACTCAAATAACTTACGAAAATATATCTCTAGAATTAATGTCAGACATATATAATTAAATTAACTACGACAATTTGTGAACTATAACTCGGATTCTTTGCTCAGTTTGAATTAAAAAAAACACGAAAAATAAAACATTTTTTGATAAGTTTCCAGTTTTTATTTTTTAAATTCTCATTAGTGTTTGAGAATTCTTTTTTCATTTGATTGTTTAAGAGCTTCCCAAATTATTTCGAAACCATGGTTATTTTCTTAGCATGGTACCATCTATGCTGAAAATAATGATTATAATCAAGAGTACTTTATTCTTGGGGAAAATGACGCATATGCGGTTTACACATCACTGTTGATTATGGGCAAAAATACACATAAGTTTCCAGTTTGTATTTTTCTCCATACTTTATAGTATGTATATATGGGCCGATTTTATTTCTGACATTAAGAAAATAAAAGTCTGAACACACCCTCGAAAAGAAGCTTGTTTATTGTAAGTTATCTTACTTGTGTATGAATGGAGCATGATAAAAATAATAAAACATGATGTTTGCGTATTGATTAAACCCAGAAAAGCGATAGAAATGTGTAAAAAATAGTTTTATGCTTTGAGATATAATATCAGTATTGTAAAACCTTTTTTTAAAAGCAGAAAAACAGGAAAAATTTATGGTTAGGATGCAGTTTATTTTTTTTAAATCTGATTTCTGTTTTTTAATGAGATTTTTATTTGATTTTTAAGAGCTTCACAAATTATTGCGAAACAATGATTATTTTGTTAGCAAGGTTACATCTATGCTGAAACTAATGATCATGATCTGGCGTTCATTTGTCTTTGAAAAAATATACGCATATATGCATTTTACACATGGCTGAGAATTATGGGCAAGATTAAATATAAGGTTCCAGTTTGTACTTTTTTACTTACCCATCATACATAGTATCGGGCAAAGTTTGTAACGTTATGAAAATCGAAAAAAAAATTTGACGGATTTACACGTTTCAGACACTGGAGATTCCGAAAAAAAAAAAAAAAAAAAAAAAAAATGTGCCGTCTGTCTGTGTGTGTGTCTGTAAACGCTCTATGTCCCGAGCAAACTGAGATAGAGACTTGAAGTTCGGTATGTACTTAGTATGTAATAATGGAAAGAAGCTTATTGAATTTCGGTAACCTCGATTATCCGGAACTATTTTTTTCGGACTCTCGAAATATTCGTTCTGATAAAAGGTATATAAAATTTTTCGAAATGGTTTTTTATAAGGAGTGAAAATATAAAAAAAAACAATACAAAAACATAAATTTTGCATAAATAATGAAGTTGATCGGATAATTAGTTGCCGAGATATTTGTAATCACATTTTCCGCACTTTTGGATTTTTCATGACACTGTATTGCATTAAAATCTCAATTCAAAGATATATTTTAATTCGAAAATAGACGCTTAATCCGACGCAGTTAACTGTTAATTAATATGATTATCATTTTCAGAGCTATAAGGATGTTTCTCTTACGCAATTCAGTAGTAGAGCATTTAAAGTTGATGACGTCATCAAGCCAAGATATTATTGGAATTGCAATGCATTTTATTAATAGTTTACACATGTTTTATTTTTATATTTTATATTATTATATCCATGATGGGTAAGTATTACGGTGACACCCTAGTTTCATCCTCTGTGGTATGTATATATGGGCTGATTTTTTTCAGACAATAAGAATATGAATGGTACCTGCCAAAAGTTTGAGCACCCCCGAAAAGAGGATTGGTTATAAGGAAACTTGTCCAAAATTGTTGTTCTACATGTGTATAAATGGAATATGATAAAAAATAATATATTGTTCGCGTGTTGATTAAACTCAGTAAAGCGACAGAAATGTGCAAAAAAAAATAGTATTATGCTTGGAGACATAATTTCAGCATTGTACATTGTCGATTTCCCTGTAGTGCAACGATATCGCGAGAATTTTGTCTAAAGTTTTGCATTAGTTGTTTGTTTATTATAAAGAATAATCATTTAAATCTGCAGTAACGTTTCCGATAGTGAGGGTCGTCACTTCTGTGAAAGCACACTACCTAAAATTACATAAATAAAATTAACTTAAATTCAAAAGAAGTACTTTCTTTGTTTGTTTACTGTGAAAACAGTTGTTTATATTGTAAACAAATGCCAATAAAACAGGTTTTATTTCGTTATTATACAGTGCGATTGAAAATTCTTTAAAATATACTGGTCTGATCAGACATTTGACAAGTACTGTATATATATTGGAAGCATTAATCATTTAATTAGAATTTGCTCATCATTTGTACATCCAAAATTGTCCAATTGTACCAAAATATAATGCATTCATGCGCAGAATGTAACTCCGAAAATATTTTCAAAAAACTGTTCTTATATTAAAATGTTCCGGAAGGCTAGTTAGTTACAGACATTCCTAAAATAAATAAAAATAATAAAATTGAATTACAAATAAAATAGTTCAGAAGTATAATTTTGTTTAGATATATAAATAATGCGTTGTATAATCATTTATTTTAATTGAATAATTTGGTTCAGATATGTCAAAAGATTGATCTTGATGACAAGAAGGTTAACTTTCTATTTGTTACCTTGACCAAGAAAGAGAAATCTCTTCGGATGTTCTATTAATGCAGATATTCGTTAAAAGTATTTTGTTCAATTCGTTAAAAGTACAGGGTGTTTTTTTTTAAACTGACACTATTCAGAGTCGCCTGTAGCTCGTTCTATGGATTGACACAAAATTTTGTGAATGGACTAAGAAAACCATGGGAGAAAAGATTCCAACAACAAAAAAAAAAAGTTCCAATCACCGCCGATAGGGGAAATGTGGCGCTGTACATTGAAAAAAAAAACATCAGAAACAGACAAAATTAATAATTTGGATAAAATGCCATGTTTTATTCATCATTTAAGTTTTATTCATCATATCCCTTTTGTTGATCGCAGTTGAAACATCCATTATCACTTTTTCTGCCACCGCTTTACGTCCTCTGCCTGACCGAACTGCTAGCGAGCCTGTTTCTTCGAATTTCAGAATCATTGCTTTCAATACATTAACGGATAAAGGTCCTTTGCGCAGTTTATGGCGTGTTCTAAGTAAATGAAGAGCGGCTGGTGCATTGCGCTGGTTACAATAATAGAACTTCACAAAAGTAACGCGCGCTGCGGTAAGTGAGATTCATTTTCAACCTGAGCTGAAATTGTTTCTCGGTGTTTTTCGCATGCATTTATAACTTAAACTATTGGTGCTACTGTCGCTTGCGTAAGTAAAAATTTGCATTTTCATTTATTGCCCGTATTTTATACTAATTCTCAGTTGCATAACTTACCACAGCGCCACATTTCCCCCTATCGGTGGTGATTGGAACTATTTTTTTTTTTTGGAATCTTTTTTCCCATGGTTTTCTTAGTCCATTCACAAAATTTTGTGTCAATCCAGTTATTAGAACGAGCTACAGGCGGCTCTGAATAGTGTCAGTTAAAAAAAAAAACACCCTGTATTTTGGTCTGATAACAGTAGTCAAACGTTTTGCGAGCAGTGAGAATTCGTTTCTTTGATGAGGAAATATAAGGTATTTTTAGAAAAAAATAAATTGTTAGCCCAGATTTTTGCAAACTGTTCTTTTGTAACGGAAAAAAATCCTTTTGACTGATAAAGTTTGCAGTGATTCGAAAAAATGCATTGTTGTAACTAGTTTATTTTGTTATTTTGAAAAGTTATAAAGGAATCATGGGTGATCATTTCTCAGCTTTTAAATGATGAATATCTTGGCTATCAACAGAATTGTGCAATATTAGCTTTTTTTAATTATAAATCCAATTAAAATACATACGTTATAAACTAAAAGCTTATCATCATTTATAAATTATCCTAATTATTATTCAGTGTTACAATCGCCATAAAATTAGTCAAAATTCATCAATTTTTTCACGTGTTTTTATTGATTGAGTATTTCCCTGTTTTATCAAGTTAAAAAAAATAAATATCGGAATACGACAATCTGCTAATCATTAAAAACAGAAACATTATTTTTCTGTTTCTCTTAAGTTTAGTGTTAGCTATGCAACGTTTCTGATCGTATTACGGCAAAACAGACAGAGAGATATACTGACAAAAACAATAAATGTTATTTTTGAAGCTACGCCCATCTGAATAGACGAATGAATTTAAAAATAGGCATTTTTATGAAAATCACAGATGGACACTCAGACAATAAAGATATATGTATATATGATATGTTTGTATGTCATTTAAACCATTCCCATTTTCCATTACCCAGCGTAGTTAATAAATGGTAAATTAAAAGATACACTGTAAAATACCACTAATTACCTTTTTTCTAGTTTTCCTTCCTGAAAAATGATCACAGAAAAGTGAAGAATAAACCTTAATTACTCCAACTGATATAGGGCTCATTAGTTGATTTTCAAATTAAATAAAAAGAATTATTTCAGTTTTGTATTTGACATGAGTAAAGAAAAATAATACAGTAATTTGCATTGATTTCAGTTAATCTGCTTACAATGCATACCGAAGTCATTTCTCTCATTTTACTCAATAGCAGAACATATCATGGAAGCGCAGAATAAAAAATTGGAAATTTACGATTGAGCTTTTATGTTACAATACTTCAACATTAAAAATTTGTGTATTTACGTGCATTCCGTGTACTGACTCTTTTCGTTGAATTTAATTAAACATAAGAATTACTTGAGACTGTTAAAATCATAACGGTACAGGTCATTAATTTTGAAAATTGGTGTTAAGAGCCTACGCTAGATACATGGAGTCTAATGCAAATCAATAGCAGCGTTATTTTGAAACTTCTCATTTGCATTTAAAAAAAATATTTTTTATTTATTTATTTTTATTTTTTGCATAGGATATCGGATGTAGATAGATAACCGGATGCTATTTTATATTTTCGATTTTGGTTGGAGTTTGTTTTAAGAGATACTTTCACTATCGCTACCGATTCTGAAATAGAATGTGACTCGATAAAAAAAAAAATAAATAATAATAATAACAATCTGCAACCAAAATCGAAACAGTAAAAATGTTCCCGATTAGAGTGAAATCTTGGATATTTTATGCAATATATATATATATATATATATACAGGGTGATTCATAAAAGATGGGCAGAACTTTAAGGGGTTATAGTACACTTAAAGACAAATAATATTAAATAGGAGACTAAGGGTCCCAGACGTATTCCCAAGGAGATAGGGGGCATTAAAGTTTAGGGTCCGAAATTTCAAATGATTATAAAACATGGAAAAATTGGTCGATTCGTTTGCGGTTTTTGCAAAAAATTTTCTTTATGCCAGTATTTTCTTGAAATAAAATTTTAAAGTTCAATTTCAAAAAATGCCGATAGGGAGCGCTTTAGACTTTGGAGTAACAAACAACTATTTTTTAACGTTATTTTTTGTATTTCTTTAAATGATTTCGAAAGCTTAGACTTAAACTTAAATTTTGATCTAAAAATCTGAGTCCTAACGAGTAGTTAAGTAGCGTAAACTGAAATTTGAAATTTGAAACCCTTCTCCCCCCAGAACAAAAATCAGTTATTCCCGATCTTTGTGTCGTAGATTAGGCTCTAACTACTGCCGCGTTTTGCTAAAATTATTCTTTATGTCAGTATTTTCTTGAAAATAAATTTTAAAGAAAATTTTCAAAAAATTCCGATAGAGGGCGCTTTAGACTTTGGAGTAACGAACAACTATTTTATACCGTTATTTTTTGTGTCTCATTAAATGCTTTCTAAAGCTTAGACTTAAATTTTCAGCCCAAAATCTGAATCGTTAGACGTGGTTAAGTTTCTGGGGAAAGGGGTTTGAAATTTCTACTCCTGAGCACAGTTCAGTTTACCATGTCCACACATTGTGTGCTGTGATACGAGGTAAAAAGACACAAATTAGGATTATGTTACCAAAGCATATTTATTAACATGTAATCACAATAAATGTTCAAAATTGTGACCACCAGAGGTTATGCACGCAGAACAACGGCGACGAATGGAACGGCGAACATTCGCGAAAACATCAGGCTTTTCGAGCACTTCCCCTACAGCGGCGGAAAGTCTGGCGACCAGTTCCTCGGGGGATTCAATGGGTGTCTCATACATAAGAGCCTTCAATCGTCCCCAAAAAAAGAAATCGAGGGGTGAAAGATCTGGCGAGCGAGCAGGCCAAGCAACAGGA
Organism: Maratus michaelseni; assembly: GCA_963931845.1. NCBI lineage: Eukaryota > Metazoa > Arthropoda > Arachnida > Araneae > Salticidae > Maratus > Maratus michaelseni. Next base: position 323,905,720 of record OZ007587.1, read on the forward strand.
CCACCTCGACCAATCCATCTGTTCGGAAATGTGATGTCCAGATAGTTGCGGACGTCTCGTACGTAATGGGCTGGCGCTCCATCGTGCTGGAACCACATGACCCGCCGGATGCGTGGAGGAACAACGTTTAACAGGTCTGGCAGCACATGTTGCAGAAATGTGAGGTATGTTTTACCGTTGAGGCGTTCAGGAAGAAGGTACGGTCCGATTAGGTGGTCTCCGAGGATTCCTGCCCAAACATTGATGGAAAAGCGTCTCTGATGAGCATGTGGATACGTAGCATGTGGATTGACATCCGCCCATACATGTGCATTGTGTGTGTTAAATGTACCTTCACGTGTGAAGGTACATTCATCGGTGAAAAGCACAGTTCGTCCAAAATGTGGATTTAGCGCGTTCTGCTGCAGAAACCAGCGGGCGAATTCAATACGATTTGGATAATCCCCTGGAGACAGTTTCTGGACTCGTTGCACATGAAACGGGAGCAAATGTTCATCCTTCAGTACCCTCCAAGTCGTGGACTGTGAGGTATCCACCTGGCTAGCCACTGTTCGTGTACTTGTACTTGGCTGCGCCGCTACTACATCCAGAATGGCTTCTGCAACAACTACTGATTCGTCCTTTTTTGCACGACCTGCATTCGACCGGGAAGAGAGAAATGATCCCGTCTCACACAACTGTCTGTGCAAGCGCTCGAAAGTTTTGCGGTTAGGCAACCGCCTGTTAGGAAATCGCTCTCCGTACATTCGTTGTGCCTCTGCACCATTTCCATCTGCCGCTCCGTAAATTAAATGCATCTCAGCCTTTTCCTTATTCGTGAAGGGCACCATCTTCCGATTCATTACTACAGCGACTTACACTTGACTCACCGTTCAGTGGTTTTTATGCCTGAATCGTGTCGAAATTTTGCATACGTGTTCTTCTTCTTCCCCATTTGACATTTGCATACTTTCTGTTTCCTTCTTCACCCGGTGACTAGCGTCAGGAATGGAGCTTTAACGTTTGCATGAGCGACGTTTCCAACTGTGCCAGTGCCTTTATGAGTGAATTCCGACTATGCAGTCCTTGACGAAAGTTGTATTTTTGTCTCGTATCACAGCACAGAATCGTTGGGCATGGTTAAGTAGTGCAAACTGAACTATGTTCAGAAGTTGAAATTTGAACCCCCTCCCCTCGGTACTGAACCACGCTCAGCGATTCAGATTTTGAGCTGAAAATTTAAGTTTAAGTCTAAGCTTTAGAAAGCATTTAATGAGACACAAAAAATAACGGTATAAAATAGTTGTTCGTTACTCCAAAGTCTAAAGCGCCCTCTATCGGAATTTTTTGAAAATTTTCTTTAAAATTTATTTTCAAGAAAATACTGACATAAAGAATAATTTTAGCAAAACGCGGCAGTAGTTAGAGCCTAATCTACGACACAAAGATCGGGAATAACTGATTTTTGTTCTGGGGGGAGAAGGGTTTCAAATTTCAAATTTCAGTTTACGCTACTTAACTACTCGTTAGGACTCAGATTTTTAGATCAAAATTTAAGTTTAAGTCTAAGCTTTCGAAATCATTTAAAGAAATACAAAAAATAACGTTAAAAAATAGTTGTTTGTTACTCCAAAGTCTAAAGCGCCCCCTATCGGCATTTTTTGAAATTGAACTTTAAAATTTTATTTCAAGAAAATACTGGCATAAAGAAAATTTTTTGCAAAAACCGCAAACGAATCGACCAATTTTTCCATGTTTTATAATCATTTGAAATTTCGGACCCTAAACTTTAATGCCCCCTATCTCCTTGGGAATACGTCTGGGACCCTTAGTCTCCTATTTAATATTATTTGTCTTTAAGTGTACTATAACCCCTTAAAGTTCTGCCCATCTTTTATGAATCACCCTGTATATTGAATTCTAAATGAAAAATTTGAAAAAATGCTGCCTTGCGGGTTGCAAGTTAACACTTTTAACGTTAGACTGTGGGTAAATTCGCATGACTAGTGTAAGTTTTTAACAGAAAGAATCGTATATGTCAGGAGCTACGACTTTGTTTTTCGGCAGGCCATTTTTAACCACTATTTCCGAATAGTAATCTGCGCCTTAGGTAACTCAATAAAATTATTGCAAATTCTGTAACTAAGTAACAGTAAGATTAAAACGAAAACAAAGGATCCACTGAAAAGCTGGTTCACCACACTTGGTGTAAGATATAGTTTTAAAAACTGCCTGTGGATAACAGTAGAAGAAATTCTACACATTTGATATATATTTGAATATTTCTGGCACATTATTTTTCTTTTAATACCCAAGATAATGTGAGTTACATCTTTATGGCATTAATTGTCTCAATTCTAGGAACAAGTAAAAAAAAAGAGATATAAAATAACTTGCAAGAAACGTCATACTATTTTTTTTATAAATTATTTTTATTAAGAGCTTCGGAAATGATAATGCAAACACCGTATTTAACAATAAGTTGAATCTTTATTGTTTTAATTTGCGGTTCATAGTCACATTTTATTTGATCTACATGTTCTTTCAACGAAAATTGACAATCGTGCTGATTTATTTCAAGAAAAGAAAATACGTACTTCATGGCAGTTTGTACTACAAATCCAAAAGCACCACGCTTCGTAGGTTATTCGGATTTGGATTTTTGAATTCGAGAAAACTTTTACATGAAGGATAAATGATATAGAACTTCATCCGCCACTAAATCTCCTTCCATAGCAGTCAAGCAAAGCACAATTGTATCATCCCAATCATTTTTCCGATTTTTCGCAAAATCTATGATTTTATTCCGTATATTAAGCTGACGCAGATTATAGACAAGGTCCCGTAGCTCTGGAGGCAAACGACGTTGTTGCACAAAAGAATTATCCAGTACTTATTCACCGCAGAAAAAAACAATGTATTTTTAAGAAAAACTCGGGAATTCGAAGCGACTTCGTGGAATCACGGGATATTCTAGCACTGGTCTCTTTTATGAATATGTTGCAATTAGTTTCTCGTTAACGTATGACCTCTGACACTTCCTAAGCACTATAATCGTAGTAAACCCACTTAAAAGATCATATGTACTGTCTTTCTGCTTTAAACTGCTGCTCGAAAAGATTTTAAACATTTTTCCCTCATGTTGACTGTTGTGTCATCCGATAACGGCAGCTCACAAATGAAACAATTTAAAGTCATATCAGCCATGTTTAATACATGAGAAAACAAATTGTAAAGACAGTCACATGCAAAAATACACGTTTTTAAAGCAACGAAAATTAGAAACCACTGTAAACTGAGGATAAAACACGTAAAAACTGGGAATGACATCAACTACTTGCTATCATTTCGACAATACTTAGAACAGTGAAGCATATAGCTGTGAGTCATGGGTTCGGTGAGAAAGGGTGCAACAGCAAGATAACTCGAGGGTAAGTATTACTAACCTTTCACGATGAGAGACCTGTCAATCATCCGTGACGTAGCAGCAGACGATCCCATTTCCTTTAAATCGACATAGAGAAGAAACATCAAGGCTATATTCTGCAGCTTTGCGACATTTTGGCGTTATTTTGTTATTTGTTATTATTATTGACTTTATAGTGAATTTTTCCAGGTAAAATTCCTTATCGCCTTTACTACACTAGCCACAACATTAGCAGCTTGGGATAATGTTCGCGGGTCGAAAGAAAAGCGGGATGGGCGGGGTACTGTGCAAGGTTCTCATTATACGTGAACGATATTTCGGGTCATGTTCCAATCAAAATTCCTACCTGAAGACATCCAGCCTGTCGTAATATAGCTGAAACTAGTCGATACATTCCATCCCATCAAATCCGAAAAATGCATCAAAAGTTTATACAATGGAATAAAGTTTTATGACGTTTATACATTTCATACTCCTGTTCTGTCTTTGTTAATTATTACACACATTTTAAAGCTGTTAGTATATCGTATCTTAATTGTAATCGTAGCATTACATCTTAAATTTTATTGGATGATATATTTGTGTAAGCTTCCTTGCACGTCCCGGAAACATGACTGCAGCATCCCAGACGAATTTATAAATATAAGTGATGTTCAATTTTCTGTTCAGTTACTATGTTTTTGTCATTGTGTAATGTTCTTTCGTAACTCAATATATATTCGATCCAAGGCCTCGTCTATTTATTTGCTTTGTTATTTCATCAGCAGAGCTTGGTTTAATTCGCAGACAGAGTGACGCTAGTCCCTTTTCATATTTATTGCTGTGGTTTTGAGAGAGAAAATTTATTTTTCTTTTGTTTCTGTTTTTTTACCCAGCGATGGGAAGTGAAAAAGAATTATACGGAGTTGCTCTTTTTGACGGGGACGGTACAATTTTTTCTGTTTGGAAAAGGCGTGTCAAAGCCATATTTGCGGCGAAAGATTTGGATAAATTTTTAGACAATGAAGCGACAACTGAAACTGCGGAAGTTGTAAAATCGAAAAAGGCTTATGCTTTATTATTATCGCTTTTAAGCGATGGGGTTCTTGCGTCATTTCAAGAAGAAAATACTGCGCACAAGATATGGAATAAATTAGAACGAACATATGATACCAAGCGTGCAGTTAATCAAATTTTAATTAGAAAGAGGTTAGCAACTATTAAAAAGGATCGTGTTGTGTCGATGAGACGTCACATTGATGAAATAAATAAATTAATTTCGGAACTTAAAATTTCCGTTGCTGAAGTAAGTGAAACCGATACTATTGTTTATATTCTAATGTCGTTGCCTCAAGAATTTGAAAATGTTAAAACTGCGTTAGAAAATCAACCGAATACTGTTTTGACTCTAGATTTTGTCACACAACGGCTGTTAGATGCTAAAGCACTTCTGCTCGACTCTAAGAAAGAAAAAGTGCAGTCCAAAACTGCTCATGATAATACCGCGTTTGTATCAACTCGCAAAGAATATGTGTGCAAAAACTGTAATTCAAAGGGGCACATAGCTAAATATTGTAGAAAGAAACTTACTTGTTTCAAATGTGGACTTCTGGGCCATTCTAAGCGCAACTGTAAAGCTGTTAAAAATTCAAATGAGGAAAAATTTGCTTCTTCAGCAGTATCTTTTTTTGTGGGGAACGTTAAAAAGAATGAATTTATAGTGGATTCTGGAGCGACTTCTCATATGTGCTCTAATGAGAAATATTTCACGTCTTTGCAATCATCTTCAGGAACTATTAAGTGTGCGTCGAAAACAACGAATCTTGAAATTAAAGGTGTTGGAAATACTATTGGAAAATTATCACAATCAATAATGGAAATTACACTAAATAATGTTCTGTACGTACCAGATTTAAGTGGACAGTTGATTTCCGTTAGAAAAATCGAAAATGCAAATTATGCAGTTATTTTCAACAATGAAAAGGTGTTCATAGAAAAAGGAAGAAATCGTTTTTGTTTTGGTGAACGTGATTCAAATGGACAATATGTTAGTTATTTTGTTCCAAATTATGAAACTGTTCTCACATCAAAAGAAAATGATTCCGAAATTTGGCATCGCAGAATGGGTCATCCAAGCGACAAAGTGTTGAAGGAAATGAAACTTCCGATACCCCTTTCTTTTTGTGATGTTTGCGTTCGAGCAAAACAGAGTGCAACACCAATGGGAAGAGGACCTAGGAAAAGAGGAAGTACTCCAATGACTGCTATTCATTCTGACATATGTGGCCCTATTGTTCCGAAAACTTTTTCTGATGAATGCTATTTTATGACTATCATAGATGATTTTTCACGATTTACTGAAGTTCGATTATTGAAGCATAAAAGTGAAGCTTCAGAAGAATTGAAAGTTTTCTTAAAAACTAATCCTACAGTAAAGAAAATCAGATGTGACAACGGAGAAGAATATTTAAGCAATTATTTAGTGAATTTCACTCGAGATCTTGGTATAGTGATTGATCCCGCTCCTCCATACACTCCAGCTTTGGATGGAGTTGCTGAAAGATGCAATAGATCGCTCCTGAATATAGGAAGGGCTTTAATTGCTGAATCACATTTACCTAAGACTTTTTGGGGTCAAGCTATTCTTACAGCAGCTTACTTGAAAAATCGAATGCCAAGCAGCTTCACTGAGAACTTAACGCCGTATTTCTTAAAATGAAGATCCCGAGTTGATCCCGAGAAGATCCCGAGTTGAAACCCATACGTGTCTTTGGATGCAGTGCCTACATGTTAGTTCCTTCCGTTCATCGTAAGAAGCTTGATGATAGGTCTAAACATATGATCTTCATAGGTTATTCTTCAATGGGATATCGATTGCTAGATCCTGAGACGAAACGCATAACTATTTCAAGAAATGTCAAATTTGATGAAGAGAAGAAGCATACCATAAACTCAAAACAACACATAGTGGAAAATTAAGAATTGACTGATTGTGAAATTAACCCAGATTCTCAAGAAAGAACTAGTGAAGAATCAGAGGATTCTGAAGAGAAAGAAGATAAAATGAGAAAATCCGAGAGATCAAGAAAACAACCTATTCGGTATCCAGCTCCTGAGGTGTATGAAGCATTACTTTGCCAACAATAAACTTTATCTTTTGATGAAATCAAATTTCTCCCTGTTGATGAATAACGTTTATGGAAGGAAGCTATGGATGCAGAGATAGAAAGCATGAAAATCAACGACGTCTGGGATCTCGAAAAATTACCACCTGACAAACGAGCTATTTCCTGCAAATGGGTGTATACCATCAAAAGAGATGGACGTTATAAGGCTCGCCTTGTAGCCCGTGGATTTATGCAAAAAGAAGGACTAGACTATAGTGAAACTTTCGCCCCTGTAATAAGTATGCCTGCTTTACGTTTAGTGCTTTTTGTGATTTTAAATGAAGACTTACATGCATTTGTTTTGGATGTAAAAACAGCTTTCCTGAATGGTAAGTTAAATGAACTTGTTTTTATGGATCAGCCGCAAGGCTATGATGACGAAAGTGGGTTAAAATGTAAACTCAAACGGAGTTTATATGGCCTGAAACAGGCCCCACGACAATGGTTTGAAAGGTTTCTTGAATTTGTTTCAAAATTAAAATTTAAATCTCTTGATAATGAACCTTGTATTTTTATTCGTTATAGTAATGGTCATAAAATAATTATTGCTCTGTATGTTGATGATATGCTTATAGCAGGTTCAGATTTAAATGAAACTAATGTAGTTATTTATTTACTCTTTTAAGAATTTCATATGTCAAAATCAGAATGTGTTTCAGAATTTCTGGGTATTCAAATGAAATTTAAATCTAATAGTTTAATAATGGATCAAGAGTCTTATATAATTAAATTGTTAAGTAAATTTAATATGCTAGAATGTAAACCTAGTGATATTCCTATTTCTCCTAAATCCACTCCATCTGATTTCAAAAATGGAAAACCATTTAATGGTCCATGCCGTGAACTTGTAGGTTGTTTATTGTATTTAGCATATATTTCACGACCTGATATTTTATATAGTGTTAATTGTTTGAGTCAAATGCAGTAAAATCCTACTGAAGTTGCATGGATTGCACTAAAGAAAATCTTAAGATATTTGAAGGGAACTTTGTCCTTAAAACTTGTGTATAAAAAGCAAAAATCTGATCCTAAATTATCTATGTATGTTGATTCTGATTGGGGTGTAAACACAAATTATAGAAAATCAGTATCGGGTTACATTTTAATGTTTTGTAACATGCCTGTTCTCTGGTGTTGTAATAAACAAAAATCAGTTGCATTATCTTCAACTGAAGCTGAAGTCATTGCCTTAACTAAAAGTTTGCAAGACCTGTTGTGGTTCAAAAGTATTGCTTGTGAAATTGTAAGTATTAAGGATTTCGTTATTTTAGAGGATAATCAGTCTTGCATAAAATGTATCAGTAATGAAAGTAGTTATGGTAGACTGAAACATATAGATATAAAACTAAAATTTGTTCGTAATGTTGTAAAAGAAAATAATATCAAAATTGAATATGTTCCTACAAATATGCAAATTGCTGATATGTTTACAAAGGCATTGCCTAAAGTTAAATTTTATGAATTGTTGTTTCTTTGCTGTTTGTATAAGTAATATTTTAACTGTGTCATATTTTTAATGTTTGTTTATTGTAATTTTTTATTCTGTGTTTTTCTAATGTAATGCTAGATTATGGGCGGGTCGTATCGTAATTGTAATCGTAGCATTACATCTTAAATTTTATTGGATGATATTTTTGTGTAAGCTTCCTTCCACGTCCGGGAAACATGACTGCAGCATCCCAGACGAATTTATAAATATAAGTGATGTTCAATTTTCTGTTCAGTTACTATGTTTTTGTCATTGTGTAATGTTCTTTCGTAACTCAATATATATTCGATCCAAGGACTCGTCTATTTATTTGCTTTGTTATTTCATCAAAAGCAAATATATGTGTTTGCTCAATATGTTACAGTTAACGCAATCATACTACAAAATATATTGTAAAGAAATATATGTTCTGTATGTCCGAACGTTTAGAATATTCATTATAAAGAATATTATTTATTTTTTAATTTTCTTGCTTAAAAAAATATTTTTTTACAGTAAAAACTGTACACGATGCTCTTATCAATATATAAATATTTACATGTAAAGATCAGTGTGTGAGTGTATGATCTTTAACAAGTCTACAATTTTTGATCAATTGGCACTAAATTTTATACATATGTTTAGACAAAAAAAAATTACTTACTATTAAAAAAAACTCTAATACATTATAAGCCCCCTTTTCAACCATCTGCCATTGTTTATCTGTATACAAATATTTTTCTTTTATTTTCTAATGCATTCTACATCCTAAAAAACGGAGCATTAATAAAAAAAATATATCGTGTATACTTTGTTTTTACAAGCCAATAAATATTCAAATCCACTAGGTATGTTTTCGCATTCAAAGTAGACAACATTGTGAGTAGTTAATGTCCATTTTCCGCATATAAAATTTATGAATTTTACTTTCAATGGATTAAAATGACGTAGTATCTCATGTAAATATATTTGTAGTTAAAACATATAGTATAAAATGGACATTTCCTTTTCACTTTATAAGATTCATTTACATTATGAGACGCTCTCAGTTTGACATCAAACTGAATCCAAATAATCCGTTGCAATGTTATATTCCTCACTTCGTTTCCATACTACAGCAATATCTTATAGCTAAGTGTTTAATGCTTTAGAAGCAGTGGTAATATTTTGTACTACTTATATTAACATTAGTTGAATGAAACATAGTAACATTTTTGCCGCAGTCCATGCATTCTGTTTTCAAACAAAACATCAGGTCTGACACGAAATAGAAATTTATTAAATGCCAAGCCATTTAGTTGATTTTTTTTTTTTTTTTTTTACATTTTTTTTGTCGTATTATCAGGGTAGTCATAATTGTTTCTTTTATGGACGCCAAACAAAACGCGCGTTCTCATAAATAAAGCTGGGAGTTTCTACTATGATTGTGTCAAAATAACATAATTTCTCTCTGATTGTCTTTTTAACGATTTACGCTAATGCATAGAGCTAGGTTATTTTCATCGTTGTAGTTTTAGAATATTGAATTTTTATTTATTTTTTCTGGTAGTCCCTCACCCACTTACGGGAAAAGTGAGGTTGTCCTGCTTATTACTAATAACAAACCCGTGTTTATATGAAATAGAAAAAAATATATATCTACACAGAAATGAGAAACATAAATTGAAATATTAAAAGTAAAACTAATTAAAAATCTTTATTTTTTTCACAATTAGTGTATTCATTAATACTAAAGAGTAAATAACTTACTAATGTAATATTTTAAACATTTTCAAATGCAGTTTTTATTAGAATTATAGAGAAATATTGTTTGACTTTTATTTACTAATATTTTCTTCCTGAAACATAACAACAGATATATAAAAAAAATTAAGCAGATAGGTTGAATTATTTATTCATTAATTTGTTTCCTGCTATCTCTCGAATTTTGTTTCTGGAATTGTCCAAAAAATGCATTAAATTTTATTCATTCCATATTTCTGGGTTAATTTATAATAATTTATTATGTAAAGCATATGCGTTTGGATAATCTATTAAAGTTAACTGCAACCCATCTACAAAATATAGTGCTACGATTAAAACAAAATATAATTTAGCTTAACAAACTTATAAGTCTAATATGAACTGTTGAATATTTATGATAGAGTATATGCTTTAATTCGTTAGAAGATCTTACATAAGAAAATAATCTTGAATGATTAAAACAGCTCACCTGTTATTGTTAAAGTATAAATTATTAATATGTTATCCGTATTTATATGAGAATAAAAAGTACAGTTACGATGTAAAAATGAATAAATTAAATTAGAATTCTGAAAGGAATTGAAGTACTTCATCATTCCGAATGAAAGGGTTAATATAAATTAATGAGTAAATGAATTATTAATACAATGTTTTGAATAAATTTCGATACAAAATATATATTTATGCTTAGAGATTCCTTGATATTTATTTCAAAGAAAATTCTATAAACTAAACATCGGACATATATGAAAATATTTAATAGCGATAAAGTATAATTGTTTATTTTTAGGGTTTCGTTCATCTCACGAAACCCTATTACCCCCGCTCCGTTGTCTGTCCGTCACAGAGCCATTCTCAAAAAGTATGTAACTTACAGAGTTGAAACTTAGTGTATAAATCTGAATAGCAGCTGTGAAGAGCTCAAAATATTAACATTTGAAAAATTCGTATTATTTTAATAAATAGAGATAAAAAAACGAAATTCTAACAGCCTTTTCCTATTAAATTGAAACATTTTTCGTTATAGCAGATGTCGAAGATTTAAAATCCACAATGAAATTCTTTCTACAATAATTAATTTTCTATCAGACGATTTTCATGTGAAAAATGAAAATGAAATAAAGTTTCACCAATTGAAAAAACGATAAATATGAAATAAAATTGATTGACGTCATAGTCGTAATAAAACGGAAAATGTCTAAGATTTCTCAATAATACAAGGAGTATAAGTATGTGTAAGTGGACAAAGCAGATTAATATCAAGTCATTAGAGAATTAAAAAGAAAATCTGACGTCATATAGGAAGTTTAACTAATTTTTCAAATGTTTGAGAATAATACAAAACGAGTATCAATATAAATAATAGAGAATAGTAAATATATGAGTTTGAGAAACATGTTGAATCGTGATAAAAATCCGATTATAGAAATATTCGCATATTTTAACATTTTGAAGGTGTACAATTTGTTTAATTTTGATTTGTTTTTTAATATTGCATTTAGTCCGTATGACGGATATTATTATGACAGAATATAATAGCGGGCTTGGACCGCTATCCGGCTGGTTTAGATATTCGAAAAAAGGAAAAAATAGACCGGTAAATTTTTACTTTATAAAAAACATGACTTTTTTTGTTGTTGTTGCTAAATGAAATTTGTTTAAATTTATTAAAGAAAGGATAAAGTGTTTTGAAAGGAATATTAAACGAAACCCTTTGAGGGATCTTCGATCACACTTACCCACTTGTTTAGTTTGTTTTCAAGGTATCTTAGGAATTTTATTTAATAGTTTTTCAAAAAATGAATACATCCAATCTGTCTTAACAAACGAATCGTTCGTATATTTTGTTAATGGGAAATATATTAAGGGTTTGAACGCTATTTGTATATATATATGACAACATTACAATTATTTACGATTGAAAGGGTTTTTTTTGTACTTATAATTTGTAATAATTCCTAGGCTATTAATAGTTATTCACAGGTTATTAATAAGTGTAGGGTTTAATCTAGGTTATTAATGAGTACTTATAATTTTTAAGAATTACTAAAGTCGTCAGCAGACAAAGGATGCTTGTATATTTTAAGATAATTTAATCAAACCAGCAATAAATTTTATTTAAAATATTATCACTATATGAATGATTTGGACATGATAAAACAATGTTTTTAAAATGTTTTTTCGTCACCTGGTTTTAATTAAGAATTTTCCGGCACTCTACATTTTTATTAACTCGAAATTAATATAACATATGAAATGTGTTGTGTATATGTTACATAAAAATATTATAAAAATAATATTACAGTATTCACGTTATTATTTATCTACTTAATAATGTTCCTTGGTTTATTACGTGGGATAAAAGATTTTTCACTTCGTGATTTCACACATGTTTTTGGATGAAAAAATGACATTCTTTGTAGGCCATTTTAGATTTCGTTGTAAGTGTGAGCTTTAGTGATTTATTTTTTATTGGCATTCAAATAAGAATAACGATAACCCTTATAACATTTGTTTATCGGATACGACATAAAATAGGAAAATTGTACACAGTTTAAAATGTTTTTCATATTTCTAATATGTTGAAGACTATTTCTTTTTCTGTTTTCTTATTCATTCGAAATCTATATTGATGATCAAAATAACAAAAACAGTGATTTCTAAAATGGGTTTTGAATGGGTTTTGTATTGAAGATCACAAGTTACTAGTGCTTTTTTTTACTGGAAGTAGAAATTTATTTATATTTCCTGCAAAAGCTGGGTATTGAATTCTGTTCAGTTATTGTTTTTTTCTATATGCGGTGATAATTAAGCGAAGCCATGTTGATATATTATTTATCTACCTGTATATTATTTTCATTTATTTTTTAGTACTTGTTGATTGCGTCGACCATCTTAATTCTCCATTGCCTACGGTAAGAAAGACATAGAATCAATCTTGGCTTCTCCTGGTAAGGTATGAAGGTGTATACGTTATTGCTTTATATGTTTTGTGTATATTGAAATGTGTCATACATTCAGCAAGGCAAAATTCTGTGTACTGAGTGATTTTATCATTGCAAAAGGGATGGTATTGAGTGTTTCTAGAGCTATTGTATCCAATATGAACTATTCAATTCAAGTAGATTGGAAAAAATCCCGAGTGAAACACAAGAGTTAAACAATTTTCAAATTCAGTGACAAAGACTATCTGAGGATGGAGATTTTTGTGACGTCGGAAAACAATATCAATGCAGCTAGACTGCTCAATCCTGCAGAGTGCTCAAACAAACCTCTCCAGGATCCCGTATCCTTTATTAAAGTTAGATTAGTATTTCATAAAACAAAATTCACGGTAAAGAATTCATTCCAAAACTACTCGTATTCATATAAATCGAAAACATTCGCTTTAGTGGTGATACGAGCAAAACATGGTACACAACGATACGTTTAGACGAAACTTCAATCACACCCTTCTCCATAAGTGAATGCGCGTATGTCTAGACAACAACGCAACAAGTGAATGATCCAAAATGCCTTCTGTCAAATGCGTTCCTCATGCATAATACTAGATCTGTGACAGTTTGAGCATCTTACTTGTAGTTTTTTGTGTGTCGTGTAGTCATTCGCTCAATGATAATTATTGAGATTGAAAATGCCAGTTTTTAGCTAACGGGCTATCAAAGCCTGAGAGCTAATGTGACCACAGGTTCTGTATGTACGTACGCAACGCGATAACTCCTGATAAATATATCCAATTTGCTTCAAATTTTGAATAAAGGTTCATTCTGATAAGGCGCTTTCCTGATTAGTTTTGTGGGTTCATTGGTTAAGTATAAAAAGGGAATGGGTGGCTAATTTGCTCCCTTTATTTAGCTAAATGGATTTTTAATGCAGAATTATCCAATTTGTTTCAAATTTTACATATAGGTTCATTGTGATAAGACGCTTCCCTGATTAGTTTTGGAGGTTCATTGATTAAGTATAAAGGGGGTGTTAAAAAACCCCTTTCACAACTCAGCCAAGTCATCAAAAAAACCTTTAAAGTTCAGCGCAATATGCAAAAAGAACTGTCTTTCCGTGTCAGCGCATCTGCCTTTATAAATCAGAGAACGCACCAACAAACATCTCGCAACATCGCTACTAAACTCGCAGCAGCTGGCGAACGCCTGCATACGAAGAATTTCTCTCGCTGTATCTTCTTCCATCGGCGCGCGAGGTAGTGGTAATACCGGATTTTTTTTCGACCAAGCTTCCTTCACTCGGAATGGCATCGCATCTGAATGACTAGTGTTTTTTTCAACGAGCGGTGTGTTGGATGGTATAAAGTCTCAAGCGAAAGAAGGGTGGTATCCCATTCATTCGAGATTTTTTTACCATCCAACACACCGCTCGTTGAAAAAAACACTAGTCATTCAGATGCGATGCCCCTTTCACAACTCAGCCAAGTCATCAAAAAAACCTTTAAAGTTCAGCGCAATATGCAAAAAGAACTGTCTTTCCGTGTCAGCGCATCTGCCTTTATAAATCAGAGAACGCACCAACAAACATCTCGCAACATCGCTACTAAGAGAAATTCTTCGTATGCAGGCGTTCGCCAGCTGCTGCGAGTTTAGTAGCGATGTTGCGAGATGTTTGTTGGTGCGTTCTCCGATTTATAAAGGCAGATGCGCTGACACGGAAAGACAGTTCTTTTTGCATATTGCGCTGAACTTTAAAGGTTTTTTTGATGACTTGGCTGAGTTGTGAAAGGGGTTTTTTAACATATTTTGCACCATGAAGCCTTTTTCCATCAGCCAAATTTATCATCATTTTTTATCAGGGGGGAACAGGGGTATAACCCCCCCCCTTAATTTAGATAAATTGGTTTTTCATGCAGAATTGTCCAATTTGCTTCAAATTTGGTATACCGGTTTATTCCGATAAGGCACTTCTATGATTAGATTTGGAAGTTCATTGGTTAACTAAAAGGAGGGGAAACAGGGGTGTGCTAATCTCCCGCAATCTTAATTTAGCTAAATGGGTATATCATGCAGAATTACATAATTGTGAGAGTTTAATATACAATTAGTGTGAATAGTCTGTGAGTTCAATGCCACTAGTTTAATTGGGCACTTTCCTTTTTAATTTATTTTTTTCAAATCACGTTCATGAGATGGTCTAAATATCATAGAAACTAGACAGAGTTTCTCGCCAAGCATAAGAAACAGCAATGCATTGAACCGTAAATGAAAGGAATTTCCGCCAATGGATGCCAAACGATTTTACATTTTTTTTTAACTCTGTCTAGCTTATATTTTGCGGACGGGACAAAACGGGTTTTTGACACATCTATATCTCGGGTTCTATTTATGATAAAAACAAGATTCTATGGAATAGGGCGTGCCAAGGGACTAAGAATTCAAAAGTAAAGCAAAATCCGACGAATAGTTTTTCAGTAAATGCGATTTTAAAAGTGCTGTTTTTTGCACTTTTTAAATCTTGTTCAGACCAAAAACTGTTGACAGGGCTACAGCAATGTGTAATTATCGGATTTTTATGCGGTTTACGTTATTTGAATCGTTTTTATGAGTAGTTCGGACCTTTGTAAGTTTCATGTAAAAATATTAATTAGTTTTTGATTTATATCAGTTTAAAGTTATTGATTCCTATACTTAACATAGAGCAAAAAACTGTTGACAGGGCTACAGCAATGTGTAACTATCGGATTTTTACGCGGTTTACGTTATTTGAATACTTAACATAGAGCAAAAAAATAATAAATTACCCAACTCTTTTAGGAATGGCCGTATACACATGATATTAAGATATGTTATTACACTCGACCCAAGAAAGCTTCCTATTATAAAAAATCTTAACATTTAAGGTTCGTTTACAGAGTCTCACAAAAGATCTTCTGATATAGGGCTAAAGAGTTGTGTAATTATCCGATTTTTACGCGGTTTGCCGCATTTGAATTGTTTTTATAAGTAGTTCAAATGTTTAATATGTCGTGTAAAAATATTAATTAGTTTTTTTATGTATACCACTTTAAAGTGATTTATTCCTATACTTAAGATGAAGCAAACAAAATATTAAATGGTCTAACTCTTTTCAAAAAGAACGTATGCGCATGATGTTAAAATATATTACTACGAACTACCTAAGTTAGTTTCCTATTGTAAAACAGAAGTGTAGAATTTACCGTTTGTTTACAGGGTAACTCAAAAGATTTTTTAATAAGACTAAAAAGTTGTGTAATTAGCAAATTTTTACGTTGAAGTACATGATTCCTGAACTTCACACAGAGGAAAAACAATAGTAAATTGCATAACTTTTGTCAAATTCGCTATATACACAAGATATTCAAATATGTTACTACATCCTCTCTATTGTAAAGCGGCATTGAAGCATATACGTTTCGTTTACAGAGTCTCTTAGAAGATCTTGATTACACTACAACCGATGTATATTTACTGAGTGAGATGTATTTTAATGATTTTACACTGTTTCAATCTCTGTAATGTTTCATTATCTTGCTTTAAAATTTAATATCAGATCATTTTGTCCGTCTAAAATCTCGTCGATGTTAAGCTCTAAATCTATTAATATATAGTATTTTCATCGATTAAAAAAACTGTGTTTATTTATAAATATATAATTCTTGCGTATTAGGAATTGATTGAAATAGTGATTACAAATTTCCAACTTTACGTTCATGCGCTGAGTAATAGAATGTAAAAATGTTGATACCCCAAGATTACAAGTTTTGCGTTTAACTATTTGCCGTTCATCGAATCTCCGGCTATGACGAACTTAAAAAACTAAATTTCGTATACAATAGGTGATCGGTAACGAACTGTTCGGTTTACGAACAAATCGGTTAACGAACAATTTCGCGTGAGATTTTTATGTTCGGAGAACGAACTCCTCTCGAAACAAACCATGATGAAGCAATGCCGTGTTTCATATTTGCCAAGCTATACTTATTGCCTCTATTGTCAACTTTGAGAACATTTTAACAGTTGCATACATATGTCCTAAGTAATTCATGGACTGCCGGAGATTGGGGACCTATATTTTAGGATCACCGAATTGGAATGAACAGACTATATGAACAGAAATCACTTTAATAGTTTTTATACTTTTGCAAACGTTGCGAATTTTATATATTTCAAATTCTCGAAACGTTGAGTTAAAAAATTTAAACAAATAAAAAACTTCTAAGGTGCTCAGTAATTTTCAAAAATAATATATTTAATATGTTAGTATAAAAATCCCTGTAAATTTTTATACTAATAAAAATAGGTTCGTAGGAAAAAAAAAATGTTGATTATTCTCGGTAAAGTATGCTTCATAAACTTATCGTTGTAGTTGACCGAAAAAAAGTGCTTCTTATTTTTCGACATTTTTCTGAAACTGTAGTATTTTAATTAGTTTGTAAACTACTCTAAATTGTGTAATTTTTTGTTTTTGAATGTATATAAATGGAAGAGTGATATAAACAAAAGAAAGAGGAAAATAAATATGTCATAAATAATCTGATGAATACAATGTAAGGAAATTAATATAAAATTTTCCCAGTTGTTATGGTAGCGACATGTACATTGGAATAAGTCACTCAATAAATTGTATAATTCTGATGTATAAATCTGTTTATAGCATCACTATTATTTTTTGCCCCTTTTATCTTTTCTTTTCTGAATAAAATTTGAATCCGTATAATTGAAATTAAATACCTTACAAAAAGGAGTGATATCTCCTCAAAAACAACTCGTTGTAAATGATCCCGCCAAGCCACAAACCTAAAACGTCAGTCACAAAAAGAAGTGATATCACATAAAAAGAAGCGATATAGAAGTGCATACACCGAGTCCCGTGTAAAA
This sequence comes from Maratus michaelseni, assembly GCA_963931845.1. Taxonomy (NCBI): domain Eukaryota; kingdom Metazoa; phylum Arthropoda; class Arachnida; order Araneae; family Salticidae; genus Maratus; species Maratus michaelseni. Next base: position 323,923,327 of record OZ007587.1, read on the forward strand.
ATCTATCACCACTCATAATGTTTCCAAAGGACTCGGAGTGAGGTACGGTATGTGAAAACTGCTTGGCGACCTGCAGGCTTTTATAATGTTTGCGTTTCCTGAAATTACATATGACTATATTATTTTAATTTAATTTAATTTAATTTAATTTAATTTAATTTAATTTAATTTAATTTAATTTAATTTAATTTAATTATTTATTTTTCTCCCATAAAATTGTAAAAAGTTGAAGCTTCTGTGTTTGCATGTCCTTTCTTATTTATGAGCTTGAAAAATCAATTTGTTGATTTTATTTACCATTATTTAAACTAGAAACACCACTCTTACGTAGAGGATTTTTTAAGTAAACATGTAAAGATTTTGAGTTTGTAATATATATATATATATATATATATATATATGATGATCATACGCATATTAATAACATTGTACCTTATAATAAACGTTAACTAAATTGAGATATATTGCAGTAATTCTAGCGTAAGCGGATTCTTTCGCATACAAAAATATTTAAAAAATGATGTAACAAAAATTAAAAATTTATTTTTTTCGATTTTCAAAATTGATATACTGCATATATTATAAAAGCCTGCAGGTCGCCAAGCAGTTTTCACATACTGTACCTCACTCCAACTCCTTTGGAAACATTATGAGTGGTGATAGAGTTTTACACGGGACTCGAAGTATGCACTTCTATATCGCTTCTTTTTATGTGATATCACTTCTTTTTGTGACTGACGTTTTAGGTTTGTGGCTTGGCGGGATCATTTACAACGAGTTGTTTTTCATGAGATTTTTTTATGAGAAATATAGTGTTTTTCAAGACGAAAGTTGTCCATTTCATACCATTAAACTTACCAAGCTATTGTTTGCAGACATTGGCGCAGAAGTCCGTCGTATCTCTTGTCCCACTAGGTTCTCTAACATCAAAACCAATATTATGATCCATATAATGTGGTATATTTTGTATAATAGTATTTCGAATAGATAACCTTCATCGACATCGCTAAAAAAAATATTTATATAATATCTGAAAGGAATAGTATAAAATTACGAAAGGTAGCTCCTAGATTTGTACAATTCACGTTCTAGATAAATTCCGACTTCATTTTATTATAAATGGGGCCCTATATAGGACCGGCTTCCCAGTGCCCCGCGCCAATTGGTGTCTTGTATTAAACTCTATCCTGATTAATATAATGATATCATTGCTCTAAATTTTACTTTAAATGTTTTAAATTTGGTTTTGTAATTAACTAACGTTATTTCTTACATCCAAACTTGGTGAAATTGTCGGAGAATGTATAGATGTGAGGATCCAGAAAATAAACACAAAAAAGAAATATTTAAAAATATTCCAAAATATAGAAGATCTTTAGAAACTAAAACTTTTATGCATTATGTCTGAAATAATTTTATGTTATTTTTCATATTATTTTATACTCTATATTACGAATTGTTCTATGATATATACAATTTTTAAAAATGATTTTTAATAGTCTAATAATGCAGTCAGAGGCGTTGGGCCTAATAAAAATACTGCTTAACAAAGCTTTTTTTCTTTTGGGGGGGAGGGGGTCCATAAATAGAAATAAAAAACTTGATCGCATAATAAGGAATAATACAGCACTTTGCATTCATTATATGTACGTTATAAAATCATTCGTTATGTGTGTTGAACATGTAATAAGAGACCTTGCATCAAAAACGTTTTCCAAAATAAACTATATAAATATCATGAAGTAAAGATTGTGAAACTGCTGATGATGCAGGGATGTAATTTTGTAAGAATTCTATAAGGGAGAGTAATTTAGAGTAAAGGAAGATATTTAAAAAGTGAATATCTTCCACCACAGTCGTCACATTCAGGTATTTATGGACTCACACTTCAGAATTTGTCTCTATGAAGAAAGGTATGCAGCTTAGGTATTTACAAGAGAAGGTCATACTTAAACTTTTATTACATAGGTTTATGACTCTTAGAGAAGTCAATAAAGATATTAGGGATATGAGTATTGATTCTAGTTTGCATTTTCCTATCTTAAACACAGCGCTATCGGAATAAAAATTTTACTTTTTTCACAAATTTATGTTTGCACTTTTGAGAGTTTTAAAATTATAAAAAAGGAAAAGGCACAGCTGTAAACTTTAAATCATTTTTCTAGATGGTAATAATTAGTCTGTTTATCAAACTAACTAACCATTAGATCATGAAATCTAGACTTTTAATGTTGGACTATTGTGGTACATATATACATCAATTCAAAATGCGTCTCCAAAGATATTTCTTTTTATTATTCAGTAATTCACTAACATAATTTGTAATCATATTTTTTTTTTACGACATGAAATGCTTTATGTTATGAACAATCATTAAAATATTTGCTTTTACAATAAGGTTTATTCACAAGAACCTATACTTCTTTTTATTTTTTAACACATTTCTTTTTAGAAGCTAAAGTCATCCCCATACAAATTACCTATGATGCGAAATAATTTAAAATATGGCCCACCATTAACTGTAATTCCTTAATATCTACTTTTCAGGAAATGTAAATAGCTATGTTTTATGTTTTATACTAAATAATCCCTATTTCAAGTGTCATTTAATTTAAAGAGCGAATATCTTCCACCACAGTCGTCACATTCAGTTCTTTGTAAGTAACTGTCTTATGCTGTTTGTTTCGAATTTTATTGCGTTTTAATGTATTAAATTATGCTTATTCTTTTGATTGAGATAATGTTTTTATTATTCTTCAGAATTAATAAACGGTGCATATTTACATTCATAAACTATTTTTATATAAATTATACTGCTCTTCAATTTTTAATATATACATTTCATAATCATGCATAAGAATATTTTATTTTGGAATGTGCTTTTTTATGTTTGAATTTTCCAAACGTAATATGCATTTTCCAAACAAGGAAGAAACATTTAAATATTTTTATTTTCTCAAGGCTTTTATTGGATTTTTTAAAAAATAAACATACAATTTACGTAAGGTTTTCCTCAGTTTACATGTTTCAATAATTGTAATTTTCAGTTAATGAGATACAATATATTCCAACATCAAATAATACAGATATTTTTTTATGGGAAGCCATTAGGTCAAATAATTTAGGAATTATGAATGTTTAAAGTTTAGAGCTCCTAATGTTAAATTCATTCGTAATGTGAGATGTAATCTTCCCAACTGAGAAAAAAGTCCCGGCCAGGATTCAAACCCAGGATCCCTTGGTTGAAGCTGCAAATGCTCTACCAACTGAGCAATCCCGGATGAATGTGGATGAACTAATTCGCCCCGTTAATTTTAATGATCATAGCATCTGGTCTGATATCTGAATCAGCACAACAGAATAAATCACAGGTAATGGGACCTCCAGTAAACGCTGGAAACATGATTACACTAGATAAATTTTGACATAATTATTCAAATTGGTATAGAAATCATATGAGATATAATCTTACCAAATGGGCGAAAAAGTCCGAGACAGGATTTGAAATTTTTGTCAAATCAATTGGCAGAGCGATGACAGCTTCAGCCAACCAATCCCGGGTTCAAATCCTGGCTCGGCCTTTTTCGGAAAGTTGGGAAGATTAGATCTTATACGATTTCTTAGCCAATTTGAATAATTGTGTCAAAAATAATCTAGTGTAATCAGGTTTTCAGCGTTTACTGGTGGGCCCATTTCTTGTGATTTATTCTGCTGTGTTGATTAAAATATCAGACCAGATGTTATGATCATTAAAGTTAACTGTATGAATTAGATCAGCCATATTCGTCCCGGATTGCTCAGTTTTTAGAGCATTGTCAGCTTCAGCCAAGGGATCCCGGGTTCGAATCCTGGCCGGAACTTTTTCGCTAAGTTGAAAAGATAACATCTCATATGATTTCTTTGCCAATTGGAATAATTGTGTCAAAATTAATCTAGATAATTTTTTGTTAGTGTACAAAGCACAGAATGGGAAGTCTTTTTCACAGCCAACAGATAGCTGACCGCAAAATTGAGCTGTGCGGGTTAATTTGCAAATATCCATTAAACGACTATCAGTTTACTGTATTAGCATATGGAGCCCCCAAGTATGAGGTCCCCAAGAATAAACTTCACACGTTTTATATTATCTAAACAATAACTCTCGAGGATTTCAACTAAACCTTTCAACGTTAAGTCTATGGTACTTATGATTTGCAATTATTCCTGAAGGACACTAATTATATTAGAATTTGTTTTTCGCGAACCATGCTGACCATGGCGACTGTCACTGTGCTGAATTTGATGGCAATTGGTGGAATAGTTTGGAAGAATTAGCGTTACAAAACAAACAATCGCAGTAGACGCATAAGAGCTTCGTTCGATCATCTGAACTGTATGTTTTCCCCGTTTGCCTTGATTCAAGAAAATCAAATATATCATCAAAAATGGATGTTGCCATTTGAAAATTCAAACTCGTTGCAATTTTTGTATATACCCGACCCTTATTTCAAAATTCTGATATTTGGGAAATAGACTCTTGTCGAATGGTATTTTTCGCATATATTTATGTGTAGTCTAATATTTATGTGTAGTTTTACCATTAACCGTTTGTTGTCTTAATGCAGCGACATTCGGGGAACATTTCACTACATTAATTCTATTTAATCTGTACACGTATTTTCGTTTGCTCATTTTTTTACATGAAATTATACAACATTTGTGATTATTCTGTATCATTAGATTGGATTGCGTGCTTAGGATTGTTAATGATATTATATATGTATTTTAATGATATTTAATTTTTTTTTCTGACGAACCTTGAAATAACATTAACAAAAAATAACAAAAATACGAAAATTTTATAAATATATAAAATATTTACATAGAAAGTTTGAAATAACACTAAGCAAATCATATATAATTGCTATATTTAACGAAGTAACAAAGAAAAGGTATTATAATTTACAATATCATATATTAGTATTAAATAATAAGAGATATTTCGAGAAAAGAAATCTACGTTTAATAAGTCTTATTTGTACATAATAAATAAAAAATTTCTTAATAAAATTATTCAATTTTTGTAATAATTCTTCGTAAACATTTAATTATACTACATTACATAAAACTTAAATCCAATGCTCATATTATGTATGATAATAAAGGGTTTAAGGAGAGAAATATAAATGATTTTTAACATGCCATAATTTATATTTCAGAGTAAAATTACAACAACTTGTCGAAATATTTAGACAAAATTTTAAGAAAAATGTAGTTTGCTGTTAGAAATGACATGCTTAAAAATCATATAAGAGTAGTGTTCCGATATGTAGGATGAAGAGACTGCTTCATCATTTAAAACATGTTAGATAAAAAAATAATTCATTAGGTTGAGTTGAAATTAAAACAGATGTTTATGACAATGCATAAAACCGTAATTATATTGCTACAGCTGTAGTTGCATTAAATAGAGAAGAATTTTTATGGTTAAAATTTATTTAAATTAAACATGCATGACCGGTATGACCGCATGATTTTCAGATGTAAAATAATATATTTATAAATTTTAGGAATACTTGGATAACGAGATTACATGAATACATTCTTCAATGAATTAAATTCAAAATATTATGTGAAAACTAATTAATTAACAAGTTTATTATTTTAATATCTATTTGTTGACATAGTTAAAAAAATATGAATAATAGAACATTAAATATTTCAGAAAACATAGAAAAAAAGAACCCATTGTATGATATTTCAAATTAGAATGATACAAAACATTTTTTTTTCAATTTACAAGAATTTTTCAAGTAATCACATTTAATTTTGAAAACATGATATTATTGTTTTTTGCATAACTAGTTTAACAAGAAAACAAAAAGGAAATAAAAATGAAATAATGATGAATATATATGATTATCCTTCATTCGAGAAATATTTTTATTTGCAGCGTCATCTATTAACAATGGCAGAAAAAACAAAGAATTTTGAAATGCGCCAACCTGCAAATAAAATTTCAAATTCCCATTACAGATGTTTACTTTATACATTCTTTTGCATTCATATATAATGCCCGTTTACTAAATATAATGTTTCCAATTAACAAAATCTCCAATATATTTAATTTATATTGCACTTAATTTGAAAGTAAATAGTAAAATACCTTTCAACATTTCATACAATATAGAACATTGCACATATTTAATCGAATTTAAATATTTAACACACTGTAAATGCATTTTTTTAATTAACATTAGCAAAGAATTTTTTTTTATATTAATCATATTAAAATATTTCATTATTTCTTTCAACACAATTTTCAATTTCTTGATAGTTGAAATTTATAATTACATTTACATTTTATAATACTTGAAAAATAAATAGATTTTAAATTCGCCAGATTCTATAATACATTTCCTACTGAAAAGTAATAGTTTTGATTAAAATTGAATGTATTAAAAAAGTCTCTCAGCACAGACTAGATAATAAATTGAGAGTGGCAAAAAATTAAACTAAAAGTTTTTTTTTAATATCCAGTTAATAATTTATTTATAGTTTTTAAATGTATTAAAAATGCATTTCTGGCCAATTTTCGTACGTTTGATGAAAGTATATGTTTTTTTAAAATAATATATAAACATAATAAATAAACAGCGTCATAACTGGAGGATGGAATATAATCGTCATTCCCTTATTATTCCTCTAAAAATATCTTTAATTGTACATCAATATTATGCTGTATAAATAAAAACTTGGATGTATATATATATTTTTTTTAAATTCGGAAGGAACTTAAATCCAAATAATGTATGTTTCTGCAATGAATAATACGCTGCCTCAGATTAGGGAGACCCAGTCCACAGGTTTGTTTGCAAATAGGTTTGTGTGGAACACACTAAACGCTCCAGAGGGCAGTGGATCATCAGAAAATAAGTTCATTTGAAACACTATACGCTGTCGAAAGACGGTGGGGCTACGAAAACTCGGTTCATTTACAGGGCTGCCACTGACGAATATTTCTTAAATCTATCTCGCAACGCTTTCTCAAAACAAAAATCTTTCACTTACACTTTGACAACGTGTACTACAAAATTTATTTTTTACATATAGTGACGCGAATAGAGTATAGAAATAGTCGTCAGTAGCAGCTCTGCATTTACAACGCTATACGTTGTCGAAGACAGTGGGGCGACGGAAACAAGGTTCATTTCAAATTCTATACGGTACCGAAAGCAGTGGGGACCACAGAACTAGGCTCATTTGAAAGATTTTCCGAAGATATAAAATCATACAAACTTCAGGTTTGTTTAAGGTTATTATCACGAGCCCGGGTAACGTCGGGAGAATCAGCTATTAACTTAATAAAACTCGCAATAAATAATAAGTCATAAATTTTCAATGTCATTTATTATTATTTATTTTCTTTTTGAAACATGCTGATTTAGTTATATCTTAAAATTAAGCTATTTTCTCTGCTGTTGTTTTTAAAATATCTAATACTGTGAAGTTTGGTAGAATAATAATTTAAAAAAAATTGCAAACTGGAATGCACTGTTCTTGAAAAATCTAATACATCTTTACATAAGTGGGATTGTTTTCTACATTGAAAAGACTTATTATGATTGAAAATTCGTTTTAATATTCCAGACATTAAACATTTAAATTTCGTAAAATAATGGATATCTAAATATTATATCTCTCGACAAACCTTTCAACTAACTTTAAGAAGAGCTGTCAAAACATAAACATAAGCAGAATGTGACATGCTTATCAAAACTAATAAAAATACTCTTTTGAAATATTTTTTTAATCATATAGAATGTTCTACCTTGTCATTTTAATAAAAATTTATTTACTTTTTTGTAGTGTTGTAAAATAAGCACGTAACATTTTAATTCTGTCTTTATACGTGTATAAAATATCTCAAAATTTTAAAAACAATTGATTAAATCTTTTACTCCCGACGGTACATCTAAGTACCAGTTGCTTTGCAGTCCTACAGAACAGAGTCTATTTGTACAATACTGAGAAGACCTTGAAGGATCAATGATTTAAATTGAATTTATCCTCACAAGATAGCAGCTATAATTATCGAGTTTTTTTTTCTTTTTACATATTTATTTCAGCATATGTTCATGTATTTGAGTCAGTCATTTTGCGATATCCTGTTTGCTTGAAATTATTTCAAATCCACGCAAAAATTCTGAAGGTATATGAATGACCATTTGTTTCCACATTTATTTTGATATTAGAATACGATTTAGCATAGTCTTTTATTTAAGTACAATTTATAATTTATTTACCAAACTAAATTTTTGTCGGTACTTATAAAGTAGCGTCTGTTCTTATTAGCATTAAATGGCCCTTGTGACTTCACACATAGCACATATAGAAACACCTGAATCTATATTTATCCTAGAGTACAAGTCACACAAGGTTTCCTCGTCAGGTTCAAGGCAGACACCTAAGTGAAGAAGAAGTTCAAGATCGGTTGACGAACCTAAAGCCTCTTCAAGTGCAATGAATTCAAAAATTTAAAAAAAGTACTTTTCTGTTTCCAAAAACATTCACCTTCAAAATAAATTATGTCATTGGCCAACATTTGTATCGAATCGAGAATACTGTGAACTTTTTTCACTTACAAGGGGAACGCCAAACATGATGCGCACAGATTTTGATGATTTTAAAGTATGTTGTAGGGGTCATACCCCTAACTATTCAGGTCAAAGGTTTCCTTCAAATGGGCTTTAGGTTTCGAGAAATTTCGGGTTGAAGTTCAGTATGCATTTCAAATATCTATTAGTTCGCAGTCTTGAACAAGAATTCCTTGGTGCAGAGCCAGCGCTCGCGATTTGAAAGCTGGGGAGGAGGGTTCTGTCCTCTCTAGTGACTTTTTTAATATTTGTCGCGTTATAAGTTTTATGCAGACTTATGAAATCTGCATCTTTGAACTTTTTGATATTTTTCTATTAAATTCCATTTACATTTAAGTTCCATTTATAGTTTTTGCGCTATGTATATTTTAATATTTCTGTTGACGAAAATCAAAACTAATTTATGTCTTTTTAAAACGATTATTGTTTACATATATATATATATATGTGGGAATTGAACTGTTTTCCTGCTTGAACTAAAACGACAGAGTCAAAGCCAATCAGCGACTTCATCTTGATATTGCGTCATATAATCTATGTTGAAGCATGCAAGCTCCAAACCACACTTCAAAAGGAAGTCAAAAGAGGTGTTTTGGATCGAAGGGAAGCTTTGGCAGAGTCAATGAAGTTGGTGAGTTAAGACTGTCGTTTTTTGAACTATACTGAAGACGTCGACACTGAGATGTTTTAGATTAAATAAGATGTAATGCAGATAATCCAGATGGTTCATTAATATTCATATGTTTACATGTATTTTTAACTTTCTTTGTAGTTAGTTTTATTAATATAGAGTTCAATTTTAACTTGATGTTTTCTAGTTTATTTGAAGTAAATTGAGTGAATTATTTATTGAGTTGGTGTCAGAGAAAACTAAACCCCATATATATATATATATATATATATATATATATGTGTGTGTGTGTGTATTTACTTACATATTTATCGTATTTATGAAATAATGCATTTATTTTTATTTGCATTTTCTATAAAAAAAATTAATGATTAAGAAAAAACAAACAAAATAATATATCCTTTTAATATTTGATTTGTTCTAAATATATTGAAATGTGTTAACTGCTGAAATACTAAAATATTTATCATCACCGACATCGACATTTTTAGTTTATTAAATATGGAACTAGAGTTGCAAAGGCTAGAAAAAACCCGGTTTAAACATGGGAATATACCGGGTTTTTCGGGAATAAACTTTTTTTTTGGGAATAAACCAGGTCTTTGGGGAATAAACATGGGAATAAACCGGGTCTATTGGAAATAAACCTGGGAATAAACCGGATTTTTGCAACTCTATATGGAACTAATTGTGTGATACATATCGCAAAAATATTTTTAAAAAATTCCGTATTAAAAATCGCCGTAAATCGTTTTAACAATATTGGAAGAATGTATAAATTAGCATATTATATCTTCTTTAGATACTTAAATTGTGATAAATATATTTAAAAGTGCACTAAAAGTTGAAAAAGAAGTTATTTTAAACGTTATAGTTGTCTGCAAAGGAAGCTAAACGAAATGAATAAAAATAAAATTTTATTTATTCTGATATTACCGTAAAAGTCATTGCAGACGATTTTTTTAAATATTTTTTATATGTATTGTAATTTAGAAACGATTTTTTTATTTCTAGTTGAATTTTTCTGTATGGCATCGACTTGTTAGAATAAAAAAAAAATTGTAATATATTATTTTTTGTTTGTGCAAATCAAAAATTATGTTGAGTTTGAACTTTACAGTTAAATGTATTTAAATAGCATAAAAAAATATATATAACAGGCTAAAATTTGGATGTAAGCATTACTCTTTAATATTTTATTACTCCTTTCAAGATATGCTGTAGTAATTACCTTATTATACATACCTTTAGAAGATTTGAGATAAAAAATATTTTGTATAAATTATAAAAAATGATAACTTTTCATAAAGTTAAAAAAAAAAGTATTATTTTAGTTCGGTTATTAAAGTATAAAGTGTAAATAATAAAAAAATTAAACAAAATCTAGACACATAAATTAGCTTGGAATTTCGTCCATAGAAATATTAATTTCAAAACTTTAAAAAAAAAACTATAAATTTTCACGAAAAATTCGAAAATGTAAATGGAATTTATTAAGAAAATATCAAAACGTTCAAAGATGCAGAATTCATAATTCTGCATAAAACTTATAACGCGACAAATATATAAAATTTATTAAAATGTTAAAAAAGTCACTAGAGAGGACAGAACCCTCACCTCTCGTTCTCAAATCGCGAGCGCTAGCTCTACACCACGGAGTTCTTGTTCAATACGGCGAACTAATGGGCATTTGAAATGCATACTGAACTTTAACCCGACATTTCTTGAAAACTAAAGCCCATTTGAAAGAAACCTTTGACCTGAATAGTTAGGGGTATGACCCCTACAACATACTTTAAAATCTTAAAAATCTGTGCACATCATGTTTGGCGGTCCCCTTATTAGTAAAATAAAATCAAAGTCCCATTCAAAATACAGCACATATAATATTGTTTTGTGTGTAATCGCATTTTTGAACAAATTCATTGTTACTTAGCATTTGCAAGCTGCGTACTTACTTTATATCTATGGCCGTAAAAGAGGTTTAAAATTTTCAGTTATCGATAAAGCATAAGGCGCGATTAATTCAATAAGCCTTTTACTAAATTTATTCTTTTCAAATCTGCCTAGTCTAAACTTATTAATATGATTCTCTTTCTCTTCTAGCCTCCATTTTGTTTCAAGTTACGTAACGTTTTGAAACTTTTCAATTGTAATGTTATGTTTAAACCTGTCAATAACATTAAGTTCATTCTACAAATTATTTTATTCCTCATCTTTGAAAATGTGGATTGTGTAATGTTTCTTTCAATGATTGACAATTATCTTATATAGGTCTAACTAAAAAATAAATTGAAACCCACTTAACGGTACACTTCCGTTATATCTCTACCCGAGACATTTCTAAATCTTGTATGGCCAAGCATTCTTGGGATCCCCAGTTTTAATTCTCATAGTGCTAAAAATATGTTTAATGCGAATTGCACCTCTGCATAGGACAATCTTAAACATTTAGCTCTATATTTTAATCAATAATTTATCATTAATGAAAAATCTATTCCACTATGTCTTATGCAGCTTATAAAAACTACTTCAGTTCAACTATCTAACCTTTTTCAGAATATTTTGTGAAAAACAAGATTACGGTTATATATGTACATATATATATATAACCATATTTTATTTGTATTTTATTTTTATTTGTTTTTATTATTTACTTTTATTATTAATGTATTTTTTAATTAATTTTAAATTTTATTTAATTTACTTTTTTACATTATATAATTTCTTATAATTTCTTATTACTTTACTTACTCCGTCTCTTTATTCAATTTGCTTCATATTTTTTTTCTTCTGGTCTGTCATGTCTTCCTTTGATTGTATAACTCTCCCTGTCTGATTATGTGATGTCTTCTGCTTTCCTATAGGCTGTTTAGTTTATCAAGCTACATATTTATTCACTTCCTTTCGGTCTTACTCCTGCTTTCAAAGTGGTGTACGTCTTCTTTCCGTCTGATGAAGAAAGAAAAATTTCCTGCGAAAAGCCTTGCGCATTTCTTATTTTTATGGTGCTATTAAGAGCTTTTTTGTATCTATTTGTTTACCACACCAGTTTTTCTACTGTTCATTGCAAAAATTACTGGCTTGTCTGGAAAAAGTTTTGCCATTTGGGAAAAATAATCTGTACCCGAAAATTCTATCATTTAATTATTAGACATTAATTCCGATACCAAATGTCTAATAATTTACAAGTAAAATTTTCCGGCACGAATATTTTTTTTCAAACGGCACGAATTTTCTGGACAATCCAATATATAGGGTTGTTCGGAAAGTTCCTTCCGTTTGGGAAAACCAATATCGTACAGGAAAATTCTGGCCGTCCATTATTAGACATTATCTATCGGAATTAATGTCTAATAATTAAATGATAGAATTTTCCGGTATGAACCAACTTTCCAAAACAGAAAGAACTTTCCAAACAACCCAATAACTTCCTGCATAGTATAATACACTGCTAAATTATTGTTTAAAGAACAGAACGATGTCCAACAAAGTGGTTCTATGCTCCATTTGAAAGTTTTTTTTAACATATGTCTAGGAATAACTTTTGAACTAATTATCCGAATTTTGGTTTTTATTCTTTCTATTGGAAGAAACTCGTTTTACAGGTGGTTCTGTTATAATTTTTTGTCAGGACTGAAAGACGTATACTTGTCTACTTGACCTTTTTTTTGTCTTTTTGAAACTCTAGGATGTAATTTACTTAACAATTGGAAAATTATCTCGAAATTTCAATTTGTTTCTATAGTACTACGTAGTACTTAAAATAGTCGTCTTATGGTACACTATCTTTTTAAAGGGACACGTCAAATATCCAACGTATGATGTTCTAAGGCACGTCAAAATGAGTGATTTTAGGAACTATTCATTTAAAGTTAATGTGGATAAAAATAAATAGTTGCAACAAAAATCACTCTTTTGTTTGAAATAACACTCGCGCAAATATGCCTACTACCACTTTAAACGAATTTGTACTCAGAAAATTATTTTCTGAAATTAAAAATTATATATTTTCTGTAAATTATTTTCGTTTAATGATAAATTTTGAGACATAAATATTTGTGCATATTATTCTTGATATCCAGGTACTGGAATAAATCTAAAAGTTTCACAATCATAAAAAAGTAATAATCATTAATCATCATAAATATGTATTAAGCTATTTTAAGGAGAAATTTCTAGATTGATGGTATATTAATGAAAATATCTTATTATATTTATCAAGACATTAAAATATTTTAATTCTAAAATTTCATAATTTCGGTCTGTTTCAAATTGTTTTAATTTCAATATAAATGTTTTTATCATCCGCCATACAATAATGAAAATTTCCTTTTAAATTTAATATTATATTAAATTTAAATTCAGGGACAAATTTTTAACGAAAATTTTTTTCGAAAACAAACAACCAACAATAACGAATAGATATGACAATATATGAAACGACGAAATTTCAACGGAACAATAAAAATATATTACATATTTAAAGTGCCTTTTATGAAATATATTACTATTTGTCTTTTCCCGGTTTATTTCTTTTTTGATGAAATTAAATTTAAAATAAATATTTCACTATTTTAATAATGGAAGAATCTTGAAAGTGGTTGTATAGTGAAATAACTGTAAATAGCTGCTTACTATGATTTAAAAGCAGTTTGGAAAGTATAAATAAAAATACACACACATTCATATATATATATATATATATTCAGTTAATATATATATATATATATGTATATATAATGTAAAAATGCATAGAATCACAGATTTATAATTAACTTAATTTCAGATTAAATGTTTGATGGAATATTTGATCAAGAAATGTCTGAAATACTTACTCGTAGTCTTCAAAATCAAAGATTAAATACGAACATGCAGGGAAAATGCTGTGTGTAGTAGACAGTGTACCATTTTTTAAACTTAATGGATTGTTAATTTTTCTATCGATGTACAATTACACCTATTTTAGTTAAATGGTATAAGGTAAAGCCAGGAGAGATGACGCGGTCGGAGAGATTGCGCGCATAGAGGTTCGGGGGGAAGGAGTAGAGGGAGAGCGCAGCGACTCCAGGTATTTGTACAACAACAGTAGTGGAGTGTCTACTAGAAAGTGCACGTTGATTGCTTTGAGCATCTAAGATAAAGTATTACTATTTTGTTTTGTTTTCCCAAAGTAAGTGCTTGAATTTTCATAGCTATTCATCAGAATTTCTATTCAATAGTACAAAATATTTTTAACTTAAACGATTTCTCATAAGCTACTAATCTAGACTAACAATGTGAACATCAACGGTTCGTTTTAGTAGCGGCCATGTTTAAATAGAAGGCCGCGCAATCTCTCTACCAAAATTGGAGAGTTTGCGCATTTGCTACTTTGTAGAGGTGGCGCATTGTTCCCATTAGTTTAAATGCTAGGAGAGATTACGCAGCTTATTGGTAAATTTGCATAAAAAATTAAAAATGAAAATGGACTAATTTTAAGTTTAACGTGTTATTAAGTTACATAATTTTATTTTGTAATCTTATCTGGACTTGCTTTTTTTTTATTCTTTAGTTTTTTTTTCTTTAATTAAAATATTTTAATCGTTTTTAAAATTATTTCCTTTTTCTGATTCTTTAAGCATTAGGTTGAAATATTCACTCCAAATACAATAAAATATGTTCACAAAAACATTACAACAATGTCATTTAAGTGTAATTATTATTGTTAACAATTTAATTGTAGTTATTATTAGGAACAATTTCTCCTACCCATGTGCGCAATCACACCAACCCTGTAAGGACAGATTGCGAAAAATAACTTTCTTGGTTTTATTACAACTGCTCTATTAAATTACAGAATAAGAACAAAATAACAATGGAAATGCATAAAAAACAAATGAAGTAAAAAATATTCAGGGATAGTTTAGCAAAAAAATTAGTATTTAGATCTTTTTGTTATTGTTTTGAATTCTGCGCAGACTCTCCTAGCTTTACCATATGTAAGAAATTATATTTTTCCGTTTCATTAGATTGAAAGAATGTCTGCATATTTACCGTATGTTTTCGATATATGTCTTAAATACGAGTTAAATTTTCTGGTTTGTTGCAAATAACCCCACTTTTAAGTGCAGTTGAACTTAAAGATCGCGTGCGTTTCATTACATGCGGCACACTCTACGTAGATAATACATTTATTCATTCGCTTCGAATTACACAGCATTTAAACACATTTTGCTTATTCGTTAAGTGGACATAACTGAATCGTGGTCAGTTTATTTGAATTTGAGGGTTGGGTTGATTATTGACGGCCAATTATCGACACTAGGGATATAGGCCCGGGGGGAGTGCCCTTCGTGGGGGTCTTTCTAAGGGAACCTAATCCGTATTTACGCATGGAGAAAATCCACGGCTCGAAAGAAAACCACGAAAACTCCGAGCGATTAGGCCGACGGGCGCGATTGGGATCGAACCCAGCACCTCCCGTCTACCAGCTTCGAGAGCACAACCTCTCAGCCACTGGTGAGGCTTGAATTTGAGGATTAATGGAGTGTCTATATCATCAAATTTTGCAATAACAATTCTGAACTCTTAGTACAGAAATTTCACTTCCACTCTGCTCAAATTAAGTAATTTTCTTGAGGAACGTGCAATTTTGTAAGTGAAAATATTTTTATTGCTACGTTTTCTAAAATCAAATACTAAAATTTTTATGATAAGTAATTGTGTATTGTGACTTCCTAAATAAATTCAGTCCATTAACTTCGACTAAAATATTCTTAGACGCATTAAAAAACACATATGTATAAAAACTGCTATTAGTTTTCATTTAAAATTAAACAGTCTGATGTTAGTTCAAATAACCTTATTATTCAAAAAATAAAACTTTTATTTTTGGAACATATTTTTTTTTATCACCTGAAGATATTTCCTAAAAATAAGAAAAGAGATCAAAAGTATCAATTTAGAATGCATGAATTAACAATGAAACAGAAAATATTTTTACAATGAAAGAAATATTGATAAACTGAATACAGTACATTTCCTTTAAAAAAATAAATGATTCCGAATTGTTTGTCGCTATTAATAAATATTCTTCAAATAATTTAAGGAATAAAACATGTTATTTTTCTTTTATAATAGTGTGCTATCGTAGGCAAAGTATGCATTTTGTGTTTGGTATACAAAATAATATATTGAACAATGATACACAACACAATATACTGCATAAAGTTAATTATATAAAAAATGGGTATAAAATTGCATTATAAATACTATAGTAATCAGGCACTATAGACTATAATTTAGCTAGAACTATTATAAAACTTTCATTTTTGTGACATATCTATTGGCAATTTGCATAAAAAGAGGGACATAGATAAATGAAACAGTGAGATCAGTGATTAAACATACATGAATTATTTATTAAAAAACATATTTCTGAAATGAAAGCAATATCGATTATATAATAAATCACATCGCCTTGGAAAAGATAATTAAATATGACTTGTTGTCTAATATTTAAGAATATTTACATTCTAGATTTAATTGAGAAAGTATCTTTATATTTTCTTTTAATAACATGCAATATTTTGATTCACGTGTCATAGACAAAATTTCGTTTTGTAATTTATATAGAAAATAATTTTAATGTACAGAAGGTAGAAAGATAAAAATAAAAGTAGAGTAATTTAGTATACATAGGGTAAGTCCGGGATAGTTGCCCTAGTTAAGACCTATATCATTTTTCTGTGTTATAGCAATGATTTTTATAGCGCACATCTAACCTATCTACTCCAAATTGAATGTAGAATTTTAAAAAAATGATAGAGTAATATAAATACCATATAAAATGTGTTTTGATCAAAAGACTTTCTCAATGATTTTTGTCCCCCACCTCAGGATTAGACACCCCACTCGATCGGGATAGATGATTCATTCGTAAGAGGATAGGAAGCATAGGTATTTAACATTTATAATTCAAAAGATGGATTTGCATTTGACTTAATATCCTATTTATGTCAAATGTATGATTTTTTCATTATTGTATTACAAAATATTCAATACAAACTTTTTATTGTTTTACTTACATTTATCTGTTTTTATTTCTCTTTTTCTTTGCAAATATTGCAATAGATATTGTACATTGTGCACGTGCCATGTATCCATCCCAAAGAATCAATACACTGTACCCACTCTACAGGAAGTTTAGTTACCTAATAATTTTCATGACATTCTAAAGAGATGTTTTTCGTTGGTGGTAAGTTCTCCGGTTCATCATTACTTTCTTCGCAGTTTCTCTTCATTTGTAGCTTTTTGACAAGCCATGTTGTCTTTTCTTTGTCTGGCTTTCTGGATGGTTTATCTTTAGAGTTGATCTGCTTTCCTTTTCTATGATGTTCTATTTGTCAAACACTCCTGATACCGTCTCCTTACTTCTATTTTCGCGCATTGAAAAGCTAAAACAGGGCTTAATTTAAGTAAAATTTCGAAGGCGAACGACTTGTAGAAGGGCGTGGTTCTTCTTGATCGTTTTCATTCAAAACATGTCAGTTTTGACTTCGAGAAATTTTGATGTCCATCAAATCTGTATTCTTTGGCAGTCATCTAGTAGGCCTTCTTTAAAAAAAACCCAAATAGAAGTAGGCAAGTCTCTTGTGGCCTTTTCATCATTCTGAGAGTGACGTATTCCAGAAATGCCAAAAAAATGTGTCAGGACAGCTGCACGATTGAGTGGAAAAATTCAGGTACGTAGAAACCCATTAATGTAGTACTCAGCATACGCTGTCATATTCCATGTCATTTCCATTGATAATGCCTCCCTGAATTTTTTTAAGTTGTTTCTAGAAATTATGCTTCACTCACTGATTCGTTGGTTTCTTGAAATTAACTTTGGACGGTTTGAAAAATGCCCTATCAAGCTATTGCAGAGTTTGTGTGGTATGAGTTGGGAGATACAGTAGAATTATGTAATTTTAATCTGCATAATCCAGCAAATGCAGAGAACTCACATGCGCTAAGTGACCGTCAAGGATGAGCAGCACTTTGCCTACTGGCTATCTTGGAATGACGTGTTCTTTCAGTCACTTACTGAAAAGCTCGGAAAAAATGAAATAAAATTTTGGGTTCATATAATTTTCTTAACCTTTTAAACGCCAATGTTCCCGAACGGGAACATCAAATTTAAAATTCATTAAAAAAAAAAAAGTTTCGCTTCTATGGACTTACAAAAATTATTATTTATTAACAAAAGTACATTTATTTTTTTAGACTGAAAACTATTTATGTTATATAAGTATTTAAGCTTAAAAAAAATTCGTAAAAAACTCATTTTTTGTCAATTTTTACTAGGATTGTTAAAAAAATTCACATAAAATTTTTAAATGATGCAAAATTCATGAAATTTCAGAGTTATGACAAATAAGGTCCATTTTAAAGAATAAGCATGCTAAATAACAGTTTTCAATAAAAATGCGTTTGCTATAAGATATCAAATTCTATTGTTCCCGTTCGGGAACATTGGCGTAATTCACTATACAGAATTCGATCATTTGCACTGTTGATCTATTTTCCTAATTTGTAATATTGAGAGTCTCAGTATTATACTGAATCTCTTTTGCTGTGTTTAAAAGCAGGTCAGTGGCTTTTCGAATTCCACTTACACACTTTTCACCCCTCCCCCCTTCTCTTGCTTTCTTCCCTCACTAGTGCGGGGGTGAGAGTTTTGTCCAAACAACTGTTTTGCTCAGGACTGAGGATGTTTATGACTTTTTCTAAGTATCTCACGAAGGGTGCTATTTGTTAGCAATAATTTTTACTTTCTTATCGTATGTAAGTGTTTTGAGATAGATCACGTGGTTCAGCACCCGCCCAGTTCTTTTATTTATTTATTTTTTCCTTTTCTCTTTCTGAATTTTTTGCATCATTCATTTTGTAAGTAATAGAGGGTGAAGCTAGAACGATATTTTTACTTTGCTTCTTTGATAGATATGGCTAATCGTGAAAGATTTTTAACAGTACAGGAAGCTATTGAATATTTTAACTCTTTATCAGATTCAGATGCTTCGGTTGATTCTGTTATAGATATTTGCCAATTGCCTCCTGATGAAAGTGGTGCTATAACAGATGAAGAAGATGTAAATGAAAATGAATTTCAAAAAATTATGCCTGCAGATGTATGCGGACAGTTAGAAGTTTTTACACATAGATCAGTTGATGTATCAGATGATGAAACGATTGTTTCTGTACCTTCTACATCAAAAACTGAATCAAGTTTGAAGAGAAAGAGACTATCAAAGAAAGAAGATATGAAGCCGAACTGGAATAAAAATGCATCTTTCAAAAAATCTTTAGAAACCATAAGTAATATGAAGCTTTGCGAATCGTTTCCCCAATTAGCAAATTTATCGCCAGCTGAATTTTTCAACAAATGTTTGCCGATGGAATATTTAGCCCATTTATCAGAAATGACAAAACTGTATGCAATGCAAAAAGGGGAAAATATTGATGTAGACGAAAAACATATTGGTCAATTTTTTGGGTTACTCTTATTTAGTGGCTACCATACTGTTCCTGGTGAGGATTTATATTGGAGCACTTATGAAGATTTGTCCGTTCCAATAGTTGCTTCAGTTATGTCTAGAGCCCGATTTAGGAAAATAAAGAAATATTTTCATATTATAGATTCAAATGATTTGAAAGCAGGCGATAAATTGGGCAAAATTTCTCCCTTTTATCAAGAACTTGAAAAAAATTTCCGGCAGATTGGAATCTTTCACAGAAAACTAAGCATTGATGAATCTATGGTTCCATACTATGGTCATCATTCAGCAAACATGTTCATAAAAGGTAAGCCTATAAGATTTGGTTTCAAAATTTGGATGCTTTGTTCGCATAATGGTTACCCATATGCAATGAAAATTTACGGTGGAAAAAGTCCGGAAAGGAGTAATATTCCCCTTGGATCAAGAGTTGTATGGGAACTTTTATCGTGTATTGAAAATCCGAAGAAACACGAAATATACTTTGATAATTTTTTCACGTCTTATAAACTTTTGGCGGATTTATCAGACAAAGATTTTAAAGCAACTGGTACAGTTCGGGATACTAGAACAGGACAATGTCCTTTGCAATCATTAAAAAAATGTCTAAATGCGAGAGGGGAAAGTACGATTTTCAGTGCGATGGAAAAGTCTATATGTGCCGATGGAACGATAGTTCAGTTGTTACAATAGCGTCAAATTACGATACTCATGAACCTATGGGTAAAGCAAAACGATTTTGCCGTAAAGAAAGAAAAAAGGTAGATGTTTCCCAGCCACATCTTGTAAAGTGCTATAACGAAGGTATGGGTGGAGTTGATTTGTTAGACAGACTTCTTGGAAGTTACCGTCCTATGTTCCGCAGCAAAAAGGGGTACTGGAACTTATTTAGCAATGCCCTAAACATGGCTGTTGTTGCGGGATGGATTGTACATACTGAATTACACCACAACTCAACATCAGAACTGTCACACCTGAATTTTCGAAGAGAGGTGACTTTGAGTTTACTTCGAATGAAACCCAAGATTCATTGTATTCCAGGTCCACGTGCCCATCCAGTAGAGTCTGCACGGCAGTCAGATACGCACTATTTGGTATCATCATCTCAAGGACACTGTGTAGTTTGCCAGAAAAATACAAGGAAAATGTGCTTTGAATGCCAAAAGCGACTGCATGAACACTGTTTTCCCTCTTATCACGGACAGTGATGCAAACTATAAAATAATAATAATAATAATTTGGTAAGATAATTTGTATTTTATATAATTATTATTTACAGTTTTATGTAGTTAATATTTGTAATACATATAATTATTTTATAATTAACTTTCATGTAGTTATTTGTGCTTTTCTATAGTTGGTTTAAACATTTTTACTAATTCTATTTATATCTATGCACATATATATTATTTAATTCTTTCTTTGTGTTTGATTGTTTTTATAAAGTATAATATTCAACACACGAATTTCACTTAAAAATTTTTTAATGTTATTAAATCTGTCAAATATTATTCATACTTATAAAATTCTAGCATAAGAACCATAAAATTCAATCTATTGAAAAATATAGTAAAAACTTAATGAATCACTTAATGAAGACCGTTTAAAAACGCGGGATTTTCTCTCACATCTTTAAACATTAGAACAAGGGGGAGCACCAAGCCCTTTGTGATAATACATGCGGGAACTGACACATTCTCACCTCTTTCAGATGAAGTCAAAGATTGTACATCTTTGGTTTCTCTTGTAGCTATTATTTTCCCCTACTTCATTATTTATTATATATATATATATATATATATATATATATATATATATATATATATATATATATATATATATATATATATATATATATATATATATATATATATTCTTATTTCAAGATTTAAAAAAAATATTCTCCCGTATCAAAATTATTTGATAATTGTAAATGAGGAGTCATATCCGGGATCACAAGTCAGGCATATATCCCCGATGCAGGTGGGGCATGTAGCCTTTTAATCTGGGATTGGTGTCCCAGCAAGTAACTCTGGAAGTACGAAAAAATATGGCAGCAACTTATATCTAACACATTACGCGATACCTGTTTCAAAAACATTCACTAAATATTTCAAGAAAAATTTTTAGTAAGTATATTATACTTCATTTTCTACTTATCTCTATCTTACAAGAGAATAAAATAATAGATAAACTTACCTTTCTATGCATAAAACATTTATTTAAAGAAATGAATCGCTGTAACTTCGTCAGATAAGCTTTTTTATAACAATTTATAGTACTAGAAGAACGTCACTAGCTCCGCCATACGTGCAATAGCTAAAATACATTGACTAGGGCAACTAACCCAATGGGGCATCTCACCTGGATTTACCGTAAATTAATATGAAAAAGGAGAATGTTTCGAAAATGAAGGTACAATTGATTATCGAATAAACATGCATAGTTTTGCAGCGATAATTGCATATGTCTTACTTACCACCATTAATGAAGTTTGTTAGTTTCGTTAATTAGTTTGTACAGTGTTATTAGTTTGTATTCATTTATTAGTTTTTACACTTAGGTAATGCAGCGCTTCAATTTTCTTTTCTCTTAAAATGAAATTTTATAAAATAATTGCCACAATACTTTGTGAGACTATACATATTTTTGATAAATGTGGTTAATTCTTCTTTTGACTCAACGAGATCCATTATATGATTTAAATCATACAACAGATAAACCTTTTTGGGAAAAAAAGGAAAAGCTTCTCTTCTATGAAATAACATTTCAAGAATTGCCATATAATAAAAATATATGTTTTTAAATTTTTCGTAATATAAGTGAGTTAGAAATTTTGAAAATATTTTAGTTAGATTATCAGTTGATTTTACTAGAAGGCAAAAGCGAAGAGACCATGCTTTACTATTTATTATCACACCAAGTAAGAAATCTAATGTACATAAAATCATTCACAGTTTGCTTCTTTTGACATTTTTTACATTTATAAAATATTAATATAATTATCTATTAACGATTTTGAAAATTAATGGAAAAAATATAAATATAATTATATTATTTTATTTTATTTCACGAATATGTTTACAATTATATAAATACAAATATCTAAACATTTATAATATGTATATTTTGTCGTCTAAAATAAACGGTTTAGTCACGAGTCACAAAAATAAGCAACAGAAATTGCGAGATAAATTACGAGAAATTTCTCCAATGTTTAAACAGAAGAGTTTTCAAATTATAATGTTGCAAGATTTTTTTTTCGCAATACAAATATCTTGAGTTTCAACTATTAGAATTTCTCATTTGCCCAATTACAGAGATAATGTAATAAAAATTGAAAGGGCATTCTCCTATTACTGCAAAAAAAAAAAAAAATTATCATTCTGAAGATTAAATTCTTTCCAGAGCTATTATTTTATGAAATAACCTTTGTCGTCGTTTAAAAAATAGCTTAAATTTTTATATTGAGTTTTAATGTCATATATTATTGCAATTACTTTTCATGGCATTGGAATGTTCTTTCTTGAAGAATATATTAAATTCCTTAAATTGCAATAGAAATAAATTCTGAAAACTTTATGTATTAAATTACTGATTAAAATAAATAATATAAAATAAAATACTGATAAAATACTTATTAAGTAAAAATTTTTAAGGAATACTTTTAATCATACTTTTAAAATGAGATTGGCTATTTCAAAAAAAATGAATGAATAAATAAATAAACTAAATATATATATTTTTTATAACTGAATCGCTAAGCCAGAATGGCACTGATTATCTTCCATTTTTGTTTGGGAAATACGACATGTAAATTTCCAACACTTTTCTTTTGCCGATTAATTACCCATCACACGTAGTATAGGGATGTCTTGTAATCGTTTTGAAAATCGAAAAAAAAAAAAAATAACGGATTTACACGTTTCAGACACTGGAGATTCCGAAAACATATTTTTAGAAAAAAAAATTGCCGTCCGTTTGTATGTCTGTGTGTGTGTGTCTGTAAACGCTCTACCTCTCGAACAAATTGAGATAGAGTCTTGAAACTTGGTATGTACTAAGTATGTAATAATGGAAGAAGTTTCTTAAATTTCAGTAACCTCGATTATCCGGAACTATTTTTTTCGGAATATCGAAATATTTCTTCTGATAAAAGGTATATAAAATTTTTCGAAATTGTTTATTTTAAAGAGTGAATATAAAAGAAAATAAAAAACAAATTTTGCATAAAGAATGAAGTCGATCCGATAATTAGTTTCCGAGATATTTGTAATCATATTTACCACACTCTTCCATTTTTAATGACCCTGTATTGCATTCAAATTTCAATTCAAAGATATACTTTAATTGGAAATGAGACGCTTAATCCGACGCTGTAAACCGTTAGTTAATATGATTATCAATTTTGGAGTTATAGAGCATTCAAAGTTTATGACGTCATCACGCCACGTTTTTATTTGAATTGCAATGCATTTTATAAATAGATTACCCATGTTTTATTTTCATATTTAATAATATGCATATCCCTGATGGGTAGGTACTTCAGTGCCCCCCAACAACTAATTTTAAAGTTTGTATTGTTTGCCTTATTTCTTTAGCCATAGTGTATCGATTTCAGTGAAACACACAAAATAGTACAGTATATCAGTTTATTGCAGTTTCATTAGGGATGCTGGAAGAATTGTCGACATGAGCCTTATTCTGTTGTTTATTTTTAGTACTCAGTTCATGCCACGATTTCTCTGCAGCTTCTGTACAGAATTTTTTGCCAGCACTGGATTATTTACAAAATATACAATAAAAAAATCCCTGACGGCGCGGCCTACAGGCACAGGTAGATTTCGAAAACGCAGACCGTTGGACGCCTGTTTGTTGGGAATTATGGAAGAAATGACTTTTTTGCCATGATGCGGAACCGAAGAACCGCCCTTTTCAAAACCTAACTTGTTTGCAAGTGGAGCCGGCAGGGATTTTTTTGGTTTTTAATTTGTTTTGCTATAAGGGATGATCCTATAAAAAACTTGTCAATACAAAAGTTTTAGATAATATTAAGAGGATTTATAATAAATCTAAGCGAATTTGATATCTTGTGAGTTGACGAAGTTATGAATTTCTTTCTTCTAAACCCCCCTCCCTTTAGGTCCATTTTTAATGATATCAAAAATCTGCCATACATAAATTTTCGGCCCTTTTCCTAGAAGTAATAATAACTTTAAACGGATTCGATACGTATCATAATTCAAAAATTATGGCGTTTTTTCTGTTTTCACAAAAAGCCCCCTCATACCCCCCCCCCCGGTTCGATTTTGCCCATTAACGAAATTGACCGAAATTTTATGACCCTTGATTTTATGTATCAGTTTGGAAGAGATTTGTGCAGAATTATTAGAGTTATCGTGTCCATAAAAAAGTGACATAGATATATATTTTGAACTGGGGGTGGTTTTGGGTTCTGAGAGTCATAATCGGCGTAGATCTGCAAATTAAAAAAAAAAAAAATCCAACTTAGGGGAGAATGCAATAGGTAGTATTTCTTACGAAATCTACCTAAAAAACTATTGCCTTACAGCGACCTAAACCAGGGATATACATCCTCGATTCAGAGGTCATATTATAAAAGACTTTTGTATCTACCGGAGCAAAATTCAGGGGTGCAAGGGGAGGAACAGAAATGGACGGAAACCCAAGGCCATTTGGAATAGGGTGCAATGATGCACTGTTAAAAGTTTGCAACACACTGTCCAGTTATTCAACCGTTTTTACATTAAACAGCTACATAACTGTAATTTAACAATATTCTGACCATATTATTGTTCATATTATTGTCAAAATAGAGTTAAATTTCGGTTATGTAACCGTTTTTGTAGAAAACGGTCAAATGACTGCACAGTCTCCTCCAAATTTTTAACAGTGTGGTAATGGGAGTTTTGTAAAGTAGGTTACTTTGCAAAGTGTATAAGACCAATTTAAAAGTGTAATAATAAAATCACTTTAAAAGATGATTTATTTAAAAAGTTTCTTGTTGTTTTTTTCTGACGGGATTGGTACTGCAAAATGTGTTTCTGTATACTAAATAAATTGAGAAATGTTGTCAAACCATTGTTTCTAATGCCTCGAAATGTTCCATTTTTTTTGTTTAAATGTAAATGATTTAGAATTGGAACGATTAACGAATTTGAATAATTCTCAGTAGGCTAATTCCGTAGTATTTGTTCCAAAACCAACTACTCCACATGACTTGATTATAGAGCAACACTTAATGTGCTCTTCCAAGAATGGAAGAATTATTTGCTTAATTTTTAGGTTCAAACTTCTTTACTGTATTCGATTTAAAGTATACATATTTCCAAAAACCTGTAGATAATAAAACTGGTATGATATTAAATATAAAGTCATTGTATTGTGTGTTAATATTAGCTTTTGGTGTCAAATGCACATCCTAAATGTTTCATAGAAAAATAGAAACTATTCTAAAAAATATTGTTATTTAAGTATATTTTTAGATGATGTTATTATTAGTGCTGAATCAGAGTCAAAACATTCTGAAGGAGATGGATGTATTCTAAAATGCTATTTTGAGCTGATTATAAGATCAAATAAGGGAAAATTCAATTTGTGATTTCTTAATTTAGCTATTTATGGCATAAAATTTCGTAGGAGAAAATTAAACCTGTTCTGGAAAATGTAGATGCCACAATGAATGCTACTTTTCCTACAATTTTCTACAGTTTCATTATTTTTTGGAATTAATTTCCTGTTATTTCAAATGTAATAGAACATTTACATAGACAATTAGATAATGGTATAAAGAGATGTTGGTTAAAAAATGCATGAAAAATAATTTACGAAATTGAAACTTTATATTTTTGTGTTCTGGAAGAATTCGTCGAGTATTTATCTAGATATTGGAGTAAGCGTGTAAAATCGAAATACTCCTGTGACATTTGACCCTATCGCGTACTTTAATATATTGAATCTATTAGACTAATATTTTCTACTTAAATTTAAATCGTTAAATTTTATTACGGAAAATGCTTTTTAATATGAAACTGTAATTATATATTATATCAAAATATTTAAAAATTAAACGGAGTTAAGAACCATCTCATAATATCAAAAATATAAAATCACAAAATTGTCTTATATTCTTTTATATTGATAATGTGATAATTTCGTTGCTATTTTACAGATTGCTTTTGGCATTCTTTCTAAATATATTTAATATTCTATTGAGATCGTCAAATGTAAAGAAAAATATACAGTGAATTAAACGTACATATTAATGTATTGAATTTATTAAATGGTATTTAGGAACATTCTACTTAATATTAGATTATAGTATTAAATTTTATTAAAAAAAATTAACACATTTACACTCTAATTTTTCAGTTGGATCGCGTACTATGAAACTATTAAATTATTATATTGTTTTAGCTTAATAATAAAGATTATTTATATTAGTCTAATTTTAAATCTATGTTGCAATCAATTCTCAAAGAAATACTGAAATAGGAAGATTCGGTCATGAAAAGTAATATTTATTATTATGGTTGTGCCGATGACATTAAATTAAGGACGTATTGCCTTAAAATGTCTTTCGGCTACAAACTCAAAATAAGTTTAACGACAATACTCTTCATTGTTAATTTATATTACTTTCACAAAATTATCTGGTGATTATACGTTTGGCTTAAATGCTTAAGTTTAATGATGTATGTATTCATTTAAACATTGCACGGAATTTTACTCTAATATCATTTTAAAAAATGGTATATTATATAGAGGCATCTAACGATATTTCTTTACTACCAATTTTTGAATTTATATTTATTTTAATTTGGAGCTTTTTCCATTTATTCAGCCAATACAAAATTATGTTAAATATACATAGAACTATAACATTTAATCATCATCTATAACTTGCTATTATTATCTCCATATCATTGTTGCATTTTAATCTACAATCGATCGTTTTTTATTAATTTGATAATACTTTATTTGCTAAAATAAGTTAATATGTTGTTTTAGTTTCAAAAATTATTTCTTCTAAGAAATTTTTGTTTATTTTAAAAACAATACATTACAATTTTTGTTTAAATAATACCATATTTCATCATAACGGCTTAACTTACAAATCAAAAAACTTGTTTTTATCAATGATCATTATTAAGTCATTAAGTAATGAGCATGATAATGAATGCTTAGGGAATATATCTTTGCCACATACATTTTAGCAATTCCAAACATAATCAAAGAAGTAAAATAATCCCTGCCATTTACCAATAATTAACTACACAGTTGTGAATGAATCCGCAATAACTATATGGACGATAGCAAGTTAATACCCCTGAATGACTTTTATAATTTCTTTTCCTGCGTAAGCCATTAAATTAAGTACCCAATATCGCTAAAGTATCTTATGAAGAACTTATAATAGATATGAAGAACCTATAATAGACAGTCATTTTATTTAAAAATTACAGCTATCTTTTAATCTAATCTGTAAATACTTTGTCATTATACGTTACGATAAGAAACATGAAGCACGTAAAAGCTAATATTTTTAAAATAAAGTTTCTTCTAATATGACTAAGATATTGACGTGAGATGTACTGTTATCTTTTTTAAACATTTAGAATTTCGGTAGTTTCGGAATCATCTTAATTGCATTGGTTTAAATTTTTATTTATTGTAAGACTTAAATACTTAATTGCGCTATTGCATTAGAAATAAATAGTGTAAGTTATACATTATCAGCTACATACCAAACTAATAAAATACATTCGTATACATACACTTTTAAATTATTTTTTTATTTAAATTAAAGCAATTCTTTCAAATCATTTGTAATATAAGTTAGTAGCTTCTGATTTCTAAACATTTTGGAGCATTTTTATTAATATATTTATCCTTTCTAAAGGATAATGCATATTTTTATTAAAATAACAAAAACAATGACATAGTTTATCTCATTGTGAATCAATGATTACAGAAATATCTCAATTTTCAATACTATCATTTGTGCTTAAATAATGATTTTTGGTAGGATACATAAATATTTTTAAAATGACGATATGTAATTTCGTATCCGGTGGTGAAATGCATCCGCACTCATGCAATGCAAGTACATATTTAAAGAAGATCTAAAAAGCATGCGTCAAGCGTAGATTATGTAACACTTTCCAACAATTCCAATAATTTTACAGATATTTAGCGTTTAATATGGTAAAAGGCATAACATATTTAAAAACTCATTTTCAGGGATTAGCAACAATATTAGGAAAAATATCCGAGTTATTTTGTGCAGCCCTGTATAATGATCTATATATTTGTATATATATTATATGGAATGCTAAATTTTAGTTCAGTTAGGAAACGCGTAGCACAGTTTAAAATTCTCCTTCTGGTATTTCCGTCAATAAACTGAAACAGAACTTCTGTGCTCTCCTTTATATGATCTGTAGACACACCAAGTAATTTATACACACCAAGTAATAGTCGAAAAATTAGTTAAATTTCGAAAGCGTTCAGTAACTAGAAAGGCATTTCCAGCAATTATTGTTAACAGACAATACCAAATTCTTTTGTGTGTCCCTGTAAAAGAACGATGAATGCTATACACACAATATTCTATAGTAAGCTCTTGTATTGTACCTGAGACATGTATATCAATTTCAATATGTTTTCAATAGTGAAACAATATTAAAAGAAACCGCAAAAGGTTTTTCTTCATAGATCGCGATGTAACAGAATTGTTTTGAATGACCCTGTAAAAACACTATAAGTTATATGCACACCATATACTATAGTAAACCTCTTGTAGTGCATCCCAGGTATGTATATAAATTCCATTGTGTTTGAAATTGTGTAACATCATTAAAATAAGCCAAAAATGATTTTTTCCCCAAAGACCGAAATGTAAAGGAATTATTTTGAGTACCCCTGTAAAAAACTATAAGTGCGACCCACTTCATTTTCAGTACAGAACATGCCATAGTGAACCTCAATAACATATATCAATTGCATGAAAATGCGTATTTTATTTACGCGAGTTAGAGCACGAATAGACAGTCGGCAGACAGACAGACGGCAGATGGCAAACGGACAAACCGATTTCATAAACACTTTTCAACTACGTTGGAAACTGTTAAAAATAACCAGTCACTTAAATAGTCAAATATCTTTGCGTTTTAAAACATTAATAAACACTTTATACGGATAAAATATATATTTATCAGTCAACTGACTGTTGAAAGAAAACACAATTCAGGTATTATTAAAAAAACATAAACATCAAGCGATATAATAAGAACGCATGAACAACATTAATAACATAACAGTTTTGTCACTTATCAGGTTGTTTTTCAAGTCTATCTTTGCTAGTTTGTTAAAAACCACTTTAGTTAACTCTAGTCAATAATTTGTATAGCTCCGTATAATAATCAATAAAAAAATCAAACCTACATTATAAAACGTCATAAATTTCGAAGAAATATTTTTACATACGCACATTTAAAATTTACATTTATGATTTAGATGAAAATCCTATTAAAATGCAACTTACTCCAATTTCAGCGCACATCACGTTGAATATACTTCTGATATGAAGAAATTTATAGGTGATATTTTCTATTTATAAATGATGTTTTTAAATGTTGAATTGCACAATGTGCAAAGATTGTGCAGAAAATACTTTGTATATTTTTGTGCGAAGATTTCAATTTTTAACTTAAATCCTGGTAAATTTTATTTTAATTGATAATTAAAACTCGTTATATTACTGTAAAAATAACAGTCTCTGAAATTTCAACACATTAATATTTTAATTTATCTATTTTATTTTTTCCGATTTAAAAGGATTATAATTATGAAATTCTGATGTTGGAACTGAAGTTTTAATATCATTTTATTGTAATACCATTATTAGCGTTAATTTTAAGCAGTAGTTTTATATTTTTTTTTACAATCTATGTTTTACTTTAGAAGTTAAAGTTCCGTTCTATTTATTAAGTATCTCTTTATATTAAAAAAAAAGTAACCACCGCCGCGGCCGCCGCTGTCAATTAAGATTTTGTGCCTTGAAGTCTTTCTGGACTAATATCCAGAAAACTATTGCAAATAAAAAATTAAAAATTGGTGGTTTTATAAAGAAATGTTCGATAAACACGCTGAAGTAGACAGTTTTTAAATCGAAGAATTATTTTAAGAGATATTTAAAATCAAAGTTGGTCAAAACAGTTTTCTTATAAAAGTTTTATAGAAACAAAAACTATGCACAGGAATTTAAACATAATTTGTAAGGATATAGTTGACAAGGCTGGGGTGTGCACACCCCAGCAATGTCGACTGCAATTACTTTTTCAATTTGACTCATTTTTTGAGGTTATATTTCAATTTTTTATTCAAAATTTTCATTATTTTGACGAAGATTTATTTCATATTTCATAAATTCCATTATTTGAATCGTTGCCAATTTGTAAAATAGCGCACGTAATAATATTCCCTTTCAATTAAGAAATGTATTAACACGTGACTATTAAAAACAGAAATAAAACTTTTAAATAATAATTAAATGGTCACGTGTTAAAAGCAATAAATGTAGAAAATAACGGAATAAAAAATATACTTGCGCGTGAATATTAAAAAGATAAATAATTAAATTATTCCGCGTTTTCAAAGCATCAAGCAGAGTAAGATTAATTTATTTCGACAAAATATTTTATCTATTGCAAATTTTAAAACAGCGTAATTAATAATATTTCCATTCAATTAAAAGCTATATTTTTACCTTTAATAATTACGTTTAAATCAACGAAATAACTAATAAATTGGTAAAATATAATTAAAAATAAAGATAAACGTTGAATTAAAGATCACTCGATGACATAACTACCACGCGTAACGCATCTGGTATCAATTGAATGCGACGCCACAGATATGCACTTTTGGCTTTAAATCCTATATTTTGGCGACAGTTCATTTCTTTTATAAAAAGTAGTAGTCGGGATAATGGAGTAATGCCCAATTTTCTATAGCATCGTTATAAAATTTCCCGATGCCATGACATTGCTTACTTAACCATTTTGCACGAGTTGATTTTCAAATGTTTAATTAACCTTATTTTATCAACAGTTGTTAGCTGTCTCGAAAGCAGTTGATTCGGTTTTAAAATCCCTTGGTCAAAGGAAAATGAATGGAAACCCGATTATAGCAGATATTACAGCGAACAGCCGATTACACAAGGCCGATTATAGCAGCCGATTACAGCAGGTCGTTTAATTATAATTCAATCTTCCGCAATCGTTTTAAGGTTGATCAAATCAGTGTGTTTTTACAGTTTGTGGTGTCAGAACGGGGGTTGGCGAGCGTAGCTCGTAGAGGGCAGACTCCCCTAGTAAAATAAATAAATATTTTTAATTAAATAAATAATTTTGAAATCTGTGCGCCACTATTTATTTAACATTACGGCACACTGTAAAATTTTAAACTATTTTTATTTTATTATGTTTGTTACGCACATAGCTTTCAATATCAACTTCGTAAAACTATCTCAGATTTGTAGAAATTTCAAAAGTCCTTATCCATACAATGTTGATTATGTGTTTAATTTTGTTTCGTTGATTCAAATATTTTTATTATTAAAACAAATATTAGATTTTATACATAATGCAACGTTTAACATGCAATAATCCTAGTGAAACTCCCATTCCTTAATTATCTTCAATAGTTTAATTTTAGTAACATTTTCGAAATACATTTTAATGAACATACAACTCAAGTCAGAATAAATAATTTATCGTGAGTTTAAAACAAATTACACAAGCCTACGATGAAAAAAATGCCGGTATAGTAAGTGGTATTTTTTATAGTTATTTGGATGCTGATTACTAGAAAAATAATGAAAAAATTTCATCACGTACAGTTTCATCACAAATCACAATCTATTATTTTATGAATTTAGTATATTTCGGACCAAAAATGTATGATTTATTTTAGTTTGTCAAATAACTTTATGGTATTAAAATAGTAAATTGGTGCATTAAACTAATAAAAGATAAAGAAGGAACTATTTCAATACAGAATATTTCTCGTAATCGGTAAACTGCTTATTAAATACAATATTCAAGACAGAGGAAACCAGTTAAAATCGGATCTTTTCTGCTTGCAGGTGTCTGTACGCCACCTTTTCTTCATACCCCTTTTCACTGACCTTATCTCTACTCCTGAATCAGTGTCTTTGCTGTAACCATGTATTTTTATTCCGAGCTGTGAGTTAGACGTTATTGTAGTAATTTTAACTTCTAGTAATGCTGCATTAGAGAACATGGCTTCCAGAGGACGTGCTAATTCACGGAATCGTTTCTGCTATATTTGTGGTAACTATAGAGTGAAAAAACAACAAAGAAGAATTTCTGATTTTGTAAAAAAAGTGAATTTCGCTTATTTTGGCATGAAATTGGGTGATCAAGACAAGCCTTGGGCTCCACACAAAGTTTGTCGTATTTGTGTAGAATAATTAAGGCAATGGTTTCAAGGTAAAAATCAATCTTTTCTGGTATACCAATGGTTTGGAGAGAACCTAAAAATCATAGTGATGATTGCTATTTTTGTACTTGTAATGTGAAAGGTTTCAAGTTAAAGAACAAAAAGGAAATATCGTATCCTGACAGTCTGTATGCCATATGTCCTGTTTCTCATGGACCTGGTATTACGGTTCCTTCCCCTCCAGGAACTGTGGAAAATATTTTTGACTATTCAGATACTGTACCCGAATGTGAAAGTGATGATGATGTTGATGAGGTATATGACTCTATTAGCGATGAACCTAAACTTTCATGCAGTCTGAGTTAAATGATTTAGTCAGGGATTTAAATCTTCCTAAGGATTCGGCAGAAGTTTTAGGTTCCAGATTAAAAGAAAAAAAATTCTAGCTCCTGGTACGTCATTTTCTTGGTTTTGGCACCGAGAAAAAGGTTTCATTTCGTTCTTTTCAAAAGAAGGGGAACTTGTTTATTGTAACAATATTCCGGGCCTCATAGCAAATTTCAAAGTCCAATATGAACCTGACGAATGGAGACTTTTTATCGATTCATCAAAAAAGAAGTTTGAAAGCAGTACTATTGCATATCGTAAATGACTATGCTTCTGTACCTGTTGGGCATTCAGTTCATTTGAAAGAGTGCTATGAAAATCTTAATTTCATTCTAAATAAACTGTCGTATTCAGATCACGAATGGACTGTTTTCGGTGATCTGAAGGAGATTTTTATGTTGTTTGGTCAGCAGAAAGGATACACAAAATTTCCCTGCTTTCTTTGTGAGTGGGACAGTCGAGACAGAAAGCAACATTACATTAGGAAAGAATGGCCAATCAGGAAGACATTAGATCCTGGAGTCAAAAATATTCAAAGGAAAAAATCTTGTGGATCCAAAATAAAGTGTTACTTCCACCACTTAGGTCTTATGAAACAATTTGTCAAGACTTACCAAAAGAAGGTGAATGTTTCAAATACCTTTATGAGCAGTTCTCGTGTTTATCCGAAGAAAAACTAAAGGAAGGTGTTTTTGTAGGACCAGACATAAGGAAAATAATGAAGATGGAAATTTTGAGAATAAAATGAAGATAATGAAAGAAAAGCCTGGAAATCTTTTAAACTAGTTATTACTAGTTTTCTTGGCAACAAAAAGGATCCAAACTACAAATCTGTTCTAGAAGAGATGGTAACAAATTTCAAGATTTTAGGGTGTAATATGAGCTTAAAAGTTCATTTTCTCGATTCACCCCTTGACTATTTTTCAGAAAATTTAGGTGCAGTTAGTGAGGAACAAGGTGAAAGATTTCACCAGGATATAAAGAAAATGGAGAGTTGATATCAAGGCAAATGGAATGTCAGCATGATAGTCGGCTATTGCTGGATGCTACAAAGAGACAATCCTTGCAAAGTTCAGAAGAGGAAAAGTGACAAAAAACTTTTTTGATGGAAAGAAAAAAGTTACTATAAGGACCTGTAACCTTCTACATATAATTAACTATTACTTTAACTCAGATATAAATGCAATTTAGACGGATTTATAAATAAATGAAATTTAAATGAAATGTCAAAATGTCGTAATTTCACTTCTTTCTTTAAAATTATGCAATCAGTTTGTGAAAAATCCTTACGTGATAGAAAAAAATGTATTTCATTTTCGTAATCAGCAGTTAAAAAAAAAAAAAAAAAAAAAAAAAAAAAAAAAAAAAAAAAAAATTAGTTATCAAAATGTATGCAATTTTCAAAAAGTATTTCTTTGCAGGTCTGTGTTATCTAACTATTGCGAATGATTGGTTTTTTCCTTGTATAATATTCACGAAACAAATTATCCCTACTTTAGAAGATATCACATAAATTAAAATAAAATAGTATTGTAATACATGTGTAAATAATACATTTTCCAGAAATCAGCAAATATAATTTCGTTGGAATTTCGATTCCCTGAATTTTCATTTCTGAAAATACCCTCTAATTAATCTCCCATCGCGTAAATTGTTCTACTGATAAGAAAAGAAGGGATATAAAATTTAAATTCTTTATTTTTTATAATTTTACCTAATTGCGTAATTTGCCTAGCTTTTCAAAACATTACGCAGTTTAAATATGTTTGAATGATAATTTAAAATTTTAACGTTACTTCCTCGAAAGATTTATTTTGGATTGAGAAATATAACTCGTTAAAATATTTTAGAGATAAGACTTTCCAAAATTACAATACTTAAATATTTTAAAGCTTATATTTCCCTTTTATTTATGGAAAAGGAATATCGTTATGAAAGTTTTGAGTTAGAATTGGTATTTCAAAAATATTCTGTTCTAATGATGTTATTAGAAGTAATTTAAGCTACATTTTCTTCATTTTATTTAAATCTATAATATTATAAACTGAATGTTTGGTTTGTTATTTTCGTTTTTTAAAAGTAAAGTATAAATGCCCTTTTAAAAATGAAAAAAATATTGTTTAGGCGTTCGAATATTTTGTTTATTCCTGCTATATTATTTATTTATTCTTTTAGTTTAAACAACTGTGCACGTTTATTTTACTTAAATTAAATAAAACTTTATAACATAAGCTAGGTGCGTATACTATTTGGAAATTCCATGGTGTTTGACATCACAATTTAAGGCAGTAAAATTTCTATCTAATACTTAAATCCCAGGAATTGAAAACACCTTGTTTATTGAAAATATTTACAATATTTTTTTCTGCAGTTAAATAACGTGATAAATTATATTTCAAACTGTACGCACCCTGCATCTGTATATTAAATTTTATTTACCATTGCTAACAATGAACTGTAATCTTTCACAACATTTTGAATTAATTAAATTGTTTTTATTAAGGCAATTTTTTTTCAATTATTATAAACATCAATAATTTTAAAAACCATTTTAATCATGCTGAAATATCCAAAGTTCTTAGCACTATATTCTCCATATAATACATTTTATTTCTTTTATATATTTTCGTTAATCCAAACATTTATAATTTTCAATGTGAAATAATTAAATTTCCCAATTTAGGAAATTATTATATACCACGAACAAAAATATAAAATTACATCTTACAAATTACCTGCAATTTCAAAAAGCATAATTTATCTTTTAAAACTTTATAAACTAATTTATTTTCAATATTTAAAAAAAAAAGTTTTAGAAAAACTGAAGTTTATTTTGTTGCCACTGATTTTAGGAAATGTTTCCGAATAGTATTTATAGTGCATTAATTATTTTTCTGAACCTGAAATATAAGTTAGTTATCTGGATTCTATTAATTCTCAAGTAAGCACTTTCATGTTCAAAAAAGATGTTTTACAGACAAACATGATAGAGTAAGAGCATTAAGAATAACATTAAAATTAGTATTATTTTCTTACTTTTGCGTGTATAAATTCAGTTAGTGAACGTGTGAATGTTTAATTGAGAATTGATAGCAACTTAAGACCTATAAACTGTATTTGGAAATTGTTTAATACACTGTAAAACCACACGGAAATATTTTTGAAAATCTGTGGAAAAAAAAAAAAAAAAAAAAAAAAAAACCTCTGCATTTATAAAAAAATTCTTTAAATCTTGAAAATATATTTGTTTATAAGGTTCTAAAAAGAGACATTTTTTCGGAATCATGGATAACTTGGAAGACGTTGTTGTATCTTTAAATACATGGTTATATTACATTTACGTAGATTAAGAAATATTTGTCTTTCTTTTTACAGTGTTTAAGCAAATATACACAAAGAGGCACACATAGCGGAGTTTAATTTATAAATCTTTCTAAACTTACTTTCTCGTGGTTTAATCATTATTTAAATTTTGCTATCGACTTTAGAAATAAGTTTAAATGAACATAAATAACTTTAGTTTAGAAAACCCGAATTTGATATTTTTTAACGCTGGGGTGGTACTTGAATCCAAAACAAAAAATATATTTTAAATGGGTAGTGCGTCTACCGTGTAGAGAGTATTAAAAAGTTTCACGAATATTCTACCACAATAGCTCTAGTTCGCAAACAGAGCCGATCAACCTGCGTTCGAGCTATTCACACTTTCTTCTAGTTGAAGGTATGTTGCTTTGTAATAAATTTTGTGACCTAATAACTTCCATCCCAATATCTATGTACACTGTAGTCACACACGCAAGGTAAAGGGGAATTTACACTTCATATTCAGCCCTTAAAAAGAATAACAGTTTAGCTAGATAGAAATTAACACTGTAAAATTTATAAGTAATGAACTGTGTGCTGATAATCTTAAAATGGGGTTACTTGAACCAAAGTCTGGACTGTACATAAATAATCCTAACACAGTGATACTTATATATATTTAGTTCTAATCTAAAATATCTTTTCACGTATTAATCTCTCTGACTAGGAATAGTTGGCAACACTTAAAGTGCTGCTAATATATTCCTTTAAGCATCACACAATTTATGTATTTTCGATGCATTTATCAATCGAATACACACCACCTTGGCGCGATTGCAACAAAATGGAAATTTTATGCCTCACATGGTAACCCGGCTATTATTTTTTTTTCTTATAGCAAACCTAGTAGTTCAGACTTCGCCTTGTGCGTTTTACGTTTTATTCAAAATTATGCAGCATTAATAGCTGAATCAGTTGTATTTTTCACTTACTTTGTATAATATATCCCGCCGTGAATACGGATTATATTATTTTTTGCACAAGTTCGGTTAATATTAATTTTTATTTCTTTGTTCGAATTTATTACAGCAGGATTTAATGCTTATAATTTTTTGTTTTATTTTTAAATATTTAATTGTAGTTTACAATTATGGCTGTATTTGCAAATAATAATATTTTTTTAGTAAAAGATATATTTAAAAAGTATGAAATCACTTGCTATTATTGCATGCCATTTGTAACTAAACTTAAAAAAAAAAAGGTTTCGCCAAATTGGCGGGGGAAAAAATCTCGACAACGTGGTGCGTATAGGATA
Source organism: Maratus michaelseni (assembly GCA_963931845.1). Taxonomy (NCBI): domain Eukaryota; kingdom Metazoa; phylum Arthropoda; class Arachnida; order Araneae; family Salticidae; genus Maratus; species Maratus michaelseni. Next base: position 323,961,607 of record OZ007587.1, read on the forward strand.
TCTGTGCTAGTTTAAATTATCATTCTGATAACTAAACTGAGTCTACTTATGCTGTTTCCATATCCTGGGCCTTGCTTGACCATTTCGTTTATTTACATGGCTTATTTTATGAAAACAATATAGATAGGGACCAATTAACACTAACGTGGGGTTTATATGAATCCAAAATTTAGTAATTTATTTCATATGTAAAAAAAAAAAAAAAAAAAAAAAAAAAAAAAAAGAGCGTTGAAATAGGCTGATGGCTGATATTCTTATTAAAAATCATTAAAGTAGTGAAAATTTGGATATCAGCTCAGTTAATATTTTTTTGGGATATAGTAGATACATAAGAAATATGCAAGAATTGTCCTTCTTTGAGCCCAATGTAACGTTACATAAATTATAATTATTTCAAAACAAATTATCTGATATATGGTTTGTGAGCCCAAATTTTAACGATTTTTTTACATATGTAAAATTTTAATTTCGGATATAAAATAGGCCAGAAGCCTTTTAAAATATCATAAAAGTATTATAAACTTAGCTCTCAGCTCAATTATTGTCTTTTAGTCTATAGATGAATAAAACATATACAAGAATTGACATTCTTTGAGTCCAAATAACTCCTTCTTATGTTACATAAATTCTAATTATTTTTAAAAAATGATCTGAAACGGGGATTATATAAACCTAAATTTTAATAAATGATTACATATATAGGAAATTAAATTTGGGATATGAAATAGGCCCACAATTTTAGAAAATTACCATAAAAGTTGTACAAATTTAGCTATCAGGTCAATTAATGGGTTTGGAATATAAGTTGATATGGAATAAACGAGAATTGTCCATTTTTGAGTCCAAGAAACTCGAAGTTATGGTACACAAATTATCATGATTTTAAAACAAACGATCTGGAAATTAAAAAAAGGAGCGTTCCTATTAATCTTGTATAATAATCAGTAATAAATTTTGATCTTATTCTTAATGGAGTCAGATAAAATTAACAAAAATATTTTTGCGTATATACGTAAACCCGACATTTGAAAGAAGTTCATCGCGTACACAATTATGATCTCAATAAAGGTTCCGATTAAAACGATAGTTTAAATTTACATTTCTGCAGATATTCTCTAATTAAGTATTTATTTCGTTAAAAGTCTCTCTGATAAGATGAGAAGAAATATATGTCGGCAATTTTCTTTTTTTATATATAATTGGGCCCAAATGCTTAAACATCTGAGATTTTCCAGGCTTTGTGCATTTTGAATATTTTATGACTGAAATCTTTAAATTTTAACTTGAATTCCTACAAACCTTTATTTTAGATAGAGATATAAAACTCGTTATATTATTTGAGAGATAAGAATTATGAAATAGAACAACATTAACATTTTAAAGCTTTCATTTCCAATTTCCTTATAGATGCATATGTGTAAAATGTTTTCTTTGGAATTCAAAATCAGTCTACTAAAATGGTGATATGTTAGCTGCAATTTAAACTACATTTTCTTTATTTTGAAAAATCTAGCATATTTCAAACTGAATGTTTGGTTCTATTTCTTAAGAATTATAATGAAGATGTTGTTTTTAAAAGTACATACAAAAATATTTTTCCAGGCTTGAGCTATTTTTGTATTCCTAGTGCAACTAGTATTTCTGCTTTTAGGTTACTAAATTGTTTACGTTTATTTTTGTAAAATTAATATGTGTCTAAATAAAGTCATATAAATTTTTAAAAAATATATATTTTTGCTTACATACGTAAACCCTTCATTGCAAGGAAGTTCATCTCGTACACAAATATGACCTAGTTGAAGATTTTGATTAAAATAAGTGTTTAAATTTTCATTTCAACAGGTATCCTCTAATTAAGTACCTCTTTAAATATACTTCTGATATGAAAAGGAGGAATATGTGTCGCCAATTTTTAATTGCGATTTTTTTTAATTGCGCCCAAATGATTTAATATCCGAGACTTTCTAGGCTTTATGCATTTTGAATATTCTATGACTGAAAATTTACAATTTTCACATGAATTCCTACAAACCTTTATTTTCGATAGCTATATAAAACAAGTTGTATTATTTGAGAGAAAGGACTTTTGAAATAGAACAGCATTAACATTTTAAAGCTTTCATTTACAATTTCCTTATAGATGTATATGTGTAAAATATTTTCTTTGGAATTGAAAATCAATCTGTTAAAATGATGATTTTAGAAGCAATTTAAGCTACATTTTTCTTTATTTTGAAAAATCTAGTATATTACAAATGGAATATTCGGTTCTATTTCTTAAGAATTTTAAAGAAGATGTGGTTTTTAAAGTAAATATATTTTTTTTCCAGGATTGAGCTATTTTCTATTCCTAGTGCAACTACTATTTCTGCTTTTAGGTTACTAAATTGTTTACATTTATTTTTGTAAAATTGATATGTGTTTAAATAAAGTCATATAAATTTTTAAAAAATATATTTTTGCGTAAATACGTAAACCTGACATTGCAAGGAAGTTCATCTCGTACACAAATATGACCTAGTTGAAGATTCCGATTAAAATAAGTGTATAAATTTTCATTTCAACAGATATCCTCTAATTAAGTACCTATCTAAATATACTTCTGATATGAAAAGGAAGAATATGTTTCGCCAATTCTCTATTTTTTTAATTGCGCCCAAATGCTTTAATATCCGAGACTTTCTAGGAGTTATGCATTTAGAATATTTTATGACGGAAAATTTACAATTTTAACTTGAATTCCTACAGACCTTTATTTTAGACAGAGATATAAAACTCGTTATATTATTTTAGAGATAAGACTTTTGAAATACACTATATGGCCAATGATTACCGGTCATTTGCGATTTTAGATGTTTTGTTAAATATCTATAATGATACATGAGGAATTATCCTGAAACGTCAGGAGTGTAAGCAACATGATTGACGTCATATATTTCCATGAAGATTTTTTCCCGAAACCCCATAAGGGGCTGTCAACAAATTGAAGTAAAACAAATATCTTTTGGATAACCCTGTAAAACGAATATCACAAAAGCGTTGAAACGGTGGCACTTGCTTAGGAGGCTTCTTTTAATAGACTATGTTCATTTTTATGAGGATAGCACTTATACTGGTGGAGAAATTAAGGTTTTTATAAAAACAATCCCAAATTTCACCAAGTGTTTTGCCGATACTTTTCAGAGTTCTTAATACAAAAAAAAATGTTCTCTTCAGGAGCGATGACACACAACATTATATACAATACTCTGCAATGAGAATTAAAAAATAGTAAATATTGGATGAAAAATGAGCTGGTTAACTAATTATTGTTTCACTGCACATGCGCGAACTCAATGAAAATATACAGTATCTAAATGTATAAACCAACATTTGTGAAAGTCTCAAAAACATAGCTTGAAAATTCTGATAGTAATTGCCGATAGAATAAGCTCGAAATTCGCTGTTCCCAAAAGGAAGCAAAAAAGATACTGGGTTGTATCCAAATATACTAGCTTATGAAAGTTGACATAATAAGAATGAAGTGTCTCTTATTGTATATTTGGATATCGCCCCTCATATTTTTACTTCCTTTAGGGAACAGCGAATTTCAAGCTTATTCTATCGACTATGACTATCATAATTTTCAAGCTATGAATTTTCAAGCACAAAAGTTGCTTTATACATTTAGCTAATATATTATGCACAGTATATTTTTATTGCATTCGCGCATGTGCAGTGAAACAATATTTAGTGAACCTGCTCATTTTTCATCCAATATTTATTATTTTTAATTCTAATTGCAGGGTATTGTATATAATGTTGTTTGTCATCGTTCCTGAAAAGAACATCCTTTTATATTAAGAACTCTGTAAATTATAAGCAAAACACTTGGTAAAATTTAGGATTGTTTTTATAAAAACATTAATTTCTCCACGAGTATACGTGCTATCCTCATAAAAATGAGCATAGTTTATTAAAAAAGCCTCCAAAGTATGTGCTACCGTTTCAACACTTTTGCGATATTAATTTTTACAGCGTTATCCAAAAGATAATCGTTTTTCTTCAATTTATTGACGGCCCCCTATGGCGTTTCGGGAAAAGAATCTTCGCTGAAATATATGACGTCGACTATATTGTTTACACGACTGAAGTTTCAGGATAATTCCTGATGTATTTTTCTAGACATTGAACGAAACGTCTAAATCCGCATGTGACCGGTCATCATTGGTCATATAGTGTAGAACAACATTCACATTTCTAAGATTTCATATCCAATTTCCTTATAGATGTATATGTGTAAAATGTTTTCTTTGGAATTCAAAATCAGCCTGTTAAAATGTTAATTTTAGCTGCATTTTAAGTTACAATTTTCTTATTTTGAAAAATCTACCACATTACAAGCTGAATGTTTGGTTTTATTTTTTAAGAGTATTAATGATGATGTCGTTTTTATAAGTAAATAAAAATATTTTTCTGCAGTGTGGATGTATTTTTTAATTCGTTGTACAACAACTATTTCTGCTTTTAGGTTACTGAAATACTTACGTTTATTTTTGTAAAATTAATATGTCATTAAATAAAGTCATATAAATTTTGAAATTATATTTTTGTGTACATACGTTAACCCAGTATTTCCAGCAAGTTCATCTCGTACACAAATATGATCTAGTTGAATTTTCCGATTAAAATAGGTGTTTAAATTTTCATTTCAGCAGATATCCTGTAATTAAGTACCTATCTCTAACATCTTTCGGATAAGAAGAGCAGGAATAATTTTCGTCAATTTCGTCAATTCTTTATTATTTTTCTTAATTGTGCCCAACTGGTTATATTGCCGAGATTTTCCAGGCATTATGTATTTTAAATATCTTAGGACTGAAAATTTACATTTTCTCTTAAATTCCTCCAAACATTCATTTTAGATCGAGAAATAAAACTCGGTATATTATTTGAGAGATAATACTTTTTGAAATTGCTGAACTTTAAAAATTTTAAAGCTTTCATTTCAAAATTCCTTATATTTATGAAAGTGTTTTCGTTGGAAATCAAAAGGATTCTCTTAAAAAGATGTATTTAGCTGCAGTTTAAGCTGAATCTTATTTATTTATTTAATTATCATATTATAAACTGAATGTTTGGTTCTATATTTTAATAGTAAAACATAAGATGCCGTTTTTACAGTAAAGAATATTTTGATATATTTTTTTATTCATATTACACTTATTATTCCTGTTGTTAAGATACTTAACTGTTCACTTTTTAAAATTAAATTAATTAGATTTTTATAATATCGGTGTACTAAATTTATTTACCACCACAATTATACATTGTAATATTTTATGATAAGTGGAATTTATGAAGTTATATTTCTTACTGGAAGAAGCTTTCTATAATTTTTAAGTTAAGACTTTCTCAGTTCAGTAGAATTATTTAAATGCTTAGTTATATTTTCAAAACGTAAAAAAATCCATTTGTGTAGCTGCTGTTTGATAATATAATTCAAATATTTTTTTCAGAAGTAGAAATAATCTTTATAATTGATTATATTACACACGAATGATATAAAAATTAACCATTTTTGTTTCTAACTGCTTTTGGAAACCCTTAAGCATCTATAAAGAAATAGCATATGTCAAGAGAGACATATAGAGGAGTATAATATATTAATTTTCACCAGCCTATTTTGTCACATTTTATTCAGTAGTTTCAATTTGCTATTTACTTTAGATGTAAGTTTCAATTTGCTATTTACTTTAGATGTAAGTTTCAATGAATATCCAACTTAAGATGTAAGTTTCAATGAATATCCAACTTAAGATGTAAGTTTCAATGAATATCCAACTTAAGATAGAATTCCTAAGTTATCATGATTTCAAAGACAAAAGTTCGGAGACATAATTTACGGAAAATTTATATCATTCTTGTATAATATAATCAATTATAAATATCATTACTACTTCAGACAAATGTTATATAAATTTCAAAAATAGTTTCACATATACATACGTAAACATCACATATTAAGAAAATACACATATATGACTTTGTTGAATGCAAACATCCAATTAAGCACATAAATGTTACATTTTGAAACAATAGAAGAAAGATGCTAGCAAACTCTTCCAATTTAAAGCAGTCGTACTCTGAGTTTGCATATCAGCAGCCGAGTAAAGTGTAGATGGTAGATAAGAAAAACACGATGACAGTCGAATCCATTTATTAAAACACAATCCTCTCTAGATTCAGGGGAAATTCTGCTTTAGATAACGATAAATTTAATAACTTTGTATAGAAGAACATCATTTTTATTATATACCAATTCGAAGTCAAGCAGCAGTTTATTTTAACAACATTTCGATGACAGCACCCCACTGCTCTCTCTGCGTCTAATCGATTTTGCTGCGCTTGCGTATTTTAGTTAAATCGCACAAAGTGACAACCAAGTCGACTGACTTCCCTACTCCAATCAAAATCGCTTTCAGAGGGACTTATTAACAGTTCCGGTGAACTAATCTTGAAGTAAAATTACTTCCGGGGCGCGAAAAGACCTTCTATAACAATATAATAGTGTCTAACCAAGTGCACGTGGCGTAAACAAAAAATAAGATCTGATTTCGAGAGCACTGGCTAAATAGATTTTAGCTCACGCTCGAGAAAAAGAAAAAAAATGAACTTAATGATGCGGAATAAAAATAAAATATTAAAGCATTGAAACATTATAAGAGACATTTTAATCTTTTAATAAAAGAAGGATTTTAAATAAATAGGTTTTTTTAAATAGAGAATTTAGGAGTTAAGAAATTTTAGCAATTAAATGAAGAATTTAGAGGGATTTGATATATACGGGAAATAATAGTATATTTTAATAGGGATTTAAATAATAAAAGGGTTTTATTTAAGGTATATAAGTCGTTAGTGCCATTTTTAGATTTAAGTAATTTGCAATAAATTTTATTAGGTGGATTAATATCTTATACCTTTACATATGGAGATCGATAGATTATTTTAAGAATAGGTTTTAATTTAATAAGCCGGTATCATATATGACATGTTATTAAAAGCTAAATTTATATAGAATAATGTTAACATTGGCGAAACAAAGTATGAATTTTGTAATATATATAATTAAATAAATTTTTATTAAGAGGAGAATATATAACACCCATTTTTTTTATTATGCCTAAATGCTTAATTTACAGGCATTTTCAGATCGTTACGCGCATTTTGAGTATTTTATGACTGAAAATTTACCAGTTTGACTTAATTTCCACCAAATCTTATTTTAAATTGAGAAATAAAAGTCGTTCTTTTATTTTAGAGATTACTTTCTAAAATTGCATAACTTTAATAGAGCTTCCATTTCCAATTTTCTTCAGGAGAAGAAATAAAATAATTAAATAAAATTTTACGTTGGAATTGGTGTTTCAAAATCTTTCTCTTGTATTCGCATTATAACTTATAATTAAAGCTACGTTTTTCGTTTTCTAAAAAGCCTCATATATAAATTTTTAATAAATTAAATATTTGGTTTAAATTTACAAAAATATTTAAAAAGATATAGTTTTGATATTGAAAAAAAAAAAAAGATATTAATCATTTAAGAAAAATGTGTTTAGTCACAACTTTATGCAATTAGAAAGATTTTCAGTGTGCAAAGGTTCTTTTTACAAAAGGTTCCTTGAGCAGATTAACACATAAGGTGGTGTTTTTCAAACAGCAAAACGTTTTTCGCGTATAATTATCATAATTACACAAGTTCAACTTATATTATATCTGCACATTGTTAAGCGAAAAATGCATTCAAGTATGTTGCAGATAAGTAGAAAGCCATAATATTTTTTTTCATAATTATGTTGGCATGTAACGATTTCCACAGGGCTGAATACCACCACACCACATGTGTTACGGTATAAGAGGAATGAGTAAGCTTATTTATGTAAAAACATCATAGTTAGGGAAAAATAAGTGTTTCGGACTGATTAATATAGCTTAATATTTTGTTTAATATTCCGTATAGACGGAAGAGTGTCGATTATCCGAAATCGCACTAACCGAAGGTACAAATATCCGACACTCAATTAACTTTTTTTTAATCATAAGACTTAAACATCGATTATCTTTATTAATGGAAAATTCTCAACTAAAACTTAAAAATTCTTATATAAAAAGTATGTCTTACATTATGCGAAAAATTAATCATAAAAAGCAAAATTTTTATCCATTAAACAACGTTTTTCTATTGAATTGCTCTTGAACAGATGGAAGTTTCTACATATGCTACTTTCTTCTTTCTTCTAATGTAAGCGCTGGCAAACAGAAGAGGTAATGTTCACAGGGAGATGACTATGAAAATTACTCCCTTTACAATTTTAGCAAAAACAATAATTGGCTTCGAAGATATTGGGGTTAAACGTTGAGCGCAGAAGACAGACGGACTGGAAATACCACTTTAAAAAATTAATATCAGGATAAAGGGGTCTTTATACTTATGATATCAAACCAAAAATTTTCTTATCTTATAAGGTGTTTATAACCTATAGAATTTTGTAATGTGATTAATTCACAGTAGTGGTGCAACCATTTCCTATTTTACGTTACAGTCAGTGTGTAGTGCGCTTTAATTTCGATTTTTTAATCTTGGTATGTTTCAGTACTCAAAATATAATCTAAACACGCAATAACTTTCAGCTGCAATAATAAGTCTGGATAAAGTGTGATGAGAGATTATTATATTACATACCCCATAATAAATAAGTATTGCATATGTCGATTATCATTTGTCTATTTATCTGAAATTTTGCTTATTCGATTTGGTTTTGTCCCAACATGTTCGGATAATCGACATTTTCCTGTATATATGAACGGTACCCTGAAATAAACTGAATGTTTTTGAATAAAGTAAAAAGTAATCGGTGACATCTATTGAAGCTATTCTTACACAAGATTGATGATTGATGTGTACATTGAGAATTTCATTAATACACTTCCTTATGTTGGTTTCAAATAGCATCTACATATGGCGCTGAACTTTCGCAAATTGTTAGTATAATCAAATTAACATATAAAATTAATTCAAAGATAACTCAATTTTTAACCTTCATTCTTTTTATTTGTTGAAACACCCACACAAATAAAAAGGTTGTGTTTTAAAATTGCAAGTTTATTTTGAGTACTATTACATTATGCCACAGTGCAGAGACATACGTTAATTATACTTGGAATTAAAAGAAAGACCAGTAAAAAAGAAATTCCTGAATTCATAGAATATTCTCTAGATGATGGTGTTTTTGTTATAGCCAATGATCTGTGCGAGGAATACAGGCAGAGGGATGATTACCCTCTATGCACTGTAAAAAAAGACGACATTTCTACAAAACAAACTACTGTTCGTACTCACACTCAATTACACTTCAACGTATTTTAGCCTTCCTGGGTTAGCAGAAAATAAGTTAAGAGCAACACGTAACCACCATTTATTCCCGCTTTTTCTTCCTCTGAACTGTGTGGCTTGTTTGAAGCGATAAGTTCTTCTTTTAATAGCACGTTTTATTTTTTCTAGCCTTAACATGGAAATCGCATTTTAAAGATTAGTAGATTGGATGCCGTAAGCCTATTTTAAACATAACAGCAGTTGAGTAAACTTAACAGTACAAACTAATATAAATTTAACCACATAATGTGCTGTTGAATAACAGCAGTTGCGTAAAATTAACAGCACAAACTACTGTCAAATTAGGAACACAATGTGCTGCTGAAAAATAACAATAGTTTCGTACATAAGAACTTCTCACATATAGTCATAAGATCATGATAAGATCATCATAAGAACGTCATAAGAACTTCTCAGAACTGCGCAAACTACTGGCATCTGAATTGCCAGCATATTGTTCTATTAAATCTACAGTGATTTTTTTTTACAGTGTGGGAATCAACCCTTATTTACGCAACGTTTCGGAGATTCTAAGAAAACCCGAAATGCTTGGTGGACCAGTGCAGCGTGAGTTTGAATACAGCACCTCCTATCAACCAGCTTTCAGATAAGGACTAGCTTCTATAGCTGTCACTATTTACATATTTTTGATTTTTAATAATGTCCAGTTCATTTAAAGACACCATGTACAAAAATACATATATATACATGTATATGTTTGTGTATGTGTGTGTATAAATAAATTACCGAATGTAGGACATTTTTTTTGTTGTTGTTAAAAGTATTTCGGATGTTTCATTGTGTGTTTTTTTTTTTTTTAACGGTAATTTTTTATATACTTTTATGTTGAAGTACAAGTCTAAATTTTCCATAATAATTAAATAATTTAAGATTATAACTTAGTAATTATAAATATATTTTTTTAAATTCATAATTATAATTATAATTTAGTAATTATTTTTGCAGATTACAAGCTATTCCTTCATTTTATTCTAAATATCACTATCTTTTCAAATTAGTGCTCATTCAAAAGCACTTGATGGTTATTAAAAAAATTCATTTATAAATTCAACAGCTTGGAGCTTCATCTAATAACGCAAAAGATAATTAATCTGTATAAAAAGAGGAAAATATGAATACCGAAGCAATTATATATTAGTAAAGTGAGATGCATTGGTTTAGAAGAGATAATTAAATGAGACATGTTTGTCATAATTAATAAAAGTCCTATCTTGCATTCATTCAATAAGTTTTGTAATAAAGTTTATTTATCCATTTTTTTCGTAAAATTCCTTTAAGTGTCTTAATTAAAGATAATAAACAATTTATATTTTGCATTTCACATTTCGTTCATTTATGTAAACGTTTTATTATATTTTTGTATAGATACGTTTTCTGTTTGATATTTATGTAAAAAGAAATATAACAGATTAGTAATTAGGTTTTGAATTAAATATTCTATGTTTGAATATTAAATCTTATATTAAAAAAGAACTGAATTAAAAATATACAGTAATTCCATTATTTTATATTTTTCTTATTTAAATACTTTTAGACTCTTTGACTATTCATAATTTTTCTATTTCTTCTAAAAAAAAAATAGTTCCGTATACGATAGCAATAATACATTTTAAAAAACCTATCTCATTTCTACATCAAAATTATGTGCAAAATTAAGCATAATTCATGCGAAATACTAAATTAACAGCATTTAAAAATATGTCGGGTTAAAAGGTATCTTTTTAGACAAACATTGTGTCAAAAACTTTAATCTTATTAGTTGCATTTTATTCAGTGTTTAAGTAATAACCAATAATTGAATACACAATAAATATATAAATTATCTATGAACTTATTTTTATATAAATATATAATATTCTAATTTCTTAAACTTTTAAGTATATTTTACAATCATTTTTAAATAAACGGAAAAAAAATAAGATTGAAACAAAATCTAAGCAAAACGCACACAGATGTAACATATGTAAATTTAAAGTCATTGCACAGTAATAATTTAAAAAAAATACCTAAAAACTAGAAACTTTACGATTAGTAATGTCAGTAATTTAAAAAAATCGGAATTTAAATAAGAAACTAGTGTATATTTGCATTTTCGACGAAGTTGTTTTTAAGAATAATAGAAGTAAATCTATTATTTAAATATTTAATTTGTATAAACTGAGCATGACAACAACAACCACTTAAATTAAAAAAAATACAATATTACATTTTTTTTTTATTGAAAAGCGATAATAATATTTGGAAATGTTTATTTAAAAAATCATAAGGAATGCATTTACTATTAGTATATTAAAGAAATAATTGAAAGTCTTTGATACAAATAACTCATGTCGGGCAATATTTTAGTTATTAATGGTTTCACTGGTAATCCCTTGAAATGAAGACCATTACATATTGTTTTACATAAGGCGTTAAAATTTTCGTACTTTCGACGATAGAAAAAAAAAAATGTGTATAAATGATTTTCTTCTTCTGAAAATTTTGAATTTTCAGCATGTCATTTTTTTGTTAAGAATTCTTTAGTTAATTTAAATTTTATTTTAAAAGGATTTAACTATTACTGAATGTTTTGAAAAATCGATTAACCCCAGAAAAAAATCTTGCAAACAAGAATTATAAATAATAAATTTAATTATTACGCTTAATTGTTTAATATCTTTATTTTAACATTGATTGTAACTCTTCAGTTGTTAAAACTATATTGTTGCTCTATTTTAGCAAGCATGTTTTTGCACAGAATTAATGTAATTGTTGTAGCTATTGCTGTCTCATCATTGTTGTATGGCTATTGTTTTCATTTTCACTCTTGTTTAACTTGTTTCTGCGAATTTTTCTACCTGCGAGAAGAACTATTTTCAGCCCATGGGAACCGCTTCTGAAGATCTATGTCCCTTCAAAATTCTGAATATAGCATTATAATTGACAATGGATCTGTATGCAACATTTGAGAATAATGAATTTGTCGGAAATCGATCAAAACTCGATTAAGTGCTGTTATGTTCCGGTATTATAATTACCACTGTTTTCGTACACAGATATCCAACTTATAAGCTGATAACTCTACAATTAGATAAAACAAAGGTTTTTATATCTAAATAGTGGTATTCAAAATATTGGAACACAATTACCCCTGAATCGATTAAAATATTTACCTAGATAAACATGCATCAAATGAAGACATCTAATGATAAAAACATTTTACAAAATGTTAGTTGCATACCGAAACTCCACTACTCCGATATGTCTTTGAAAGAAATATAAAGTTTTAAATGCAGTTTAATAACATACGGAAATTTCAAATGTTTTGCCACTAAAATAAGGGAAACTATTTTATTTTTTATTTTGAAATCACACATTAACATATATTTCGTTGAAAATGGGAAGTCACAACTGTTCCATATTCTTTTTAGAATGCATAATGACAAAGACCATTCCCATATAACCAGTGTTACAGAATGAGTATATTTTAAAATAGAGTGAATTACGATTATTGATTTTTTCCTCTCTTACCAAAAACATACTTATTTTAACAGTCAAGAGTGCTTAAAATAACGACGTACGTAAAAATGTATATTAAAGAAACCGTTTCTGTCCTTAAATTTTGTGGAAGTCATATTAAGTTGAGATTTACTGAAGGGATAGCTTTTGGAAATTATGCAGATGTGATCATTTTGTTAATGTTCCCAGTAAAAGTATTAATGATGTGGTAATCATGAGGTTTTCTTATTTAAATGACCAGTTCTGAATTTTCACTGATGTTGTTAATTGGTCTTGATTTAAATTTGGAAGCGATGTATTTTCTAAAAAGTTGATGAACATGTATATTAAAGTTATGCTTATGTTTATTATTAAAAAAATATATATATTATTAGGTACTGATGCTAAAATATCATTATGTACATGTAAGATTTTTGAACAGTTTCATTTCGGGATACTTCATAAGCATAGAAAATAGAGGATTAAATAATTTTGCACCGTGCGTTATCTATAATTTTATGAGGTACTTCACTATTATCCCGTCGACTACTTTTCATAACAAAAAAGTCTCGCCAAACTGTAACGCCAAATAAACGGGAGAACGTTGCCATTGGAATATCAAAATAAATAGATAAATAAAATATAAGAATTTAAGGACACAATTGTTATTTTAATTAATGAAATAACTAATAAACAAGTAAAACATGATGAAAAATACACACAAATGTCGAATTAAAAAACACTTGATGACATAATAAACAAGTATAATGCTTCTGACATCAAGTAAATGGGACTGCATTTTTGACATTAAGTCTTACAGTTTGGCGAGAGTATTTTGTTATGAAAGGTAGTTGACGGGATAATAGAGAAATACTGTTTTTAAATATACGGTAAGGATGCGGATTTAGTCACATATCTGTCTTTTTATGATTTTTTTAGCCAAATGTTCCAATACCCAGACAGCATTTGTTCCCTCCTAAACACCAAAATGAAGAAGCATAGCGCGTGGTAGGTGGCTAGGGAAGGCGAGAGTTTTTTGTTATGAAAAGTGGTCGACGGGATAATAGAGAAGTACCGTTTATAAATATACTTGTAACGATGCGGAATGAGTCACATATCTGTCTTTTTATGATTTTTTTTTAGCCAAATGAGCTACTTCTCTATCCTTATTTCCCTTATACCCATATTACCCAGACAGCATTACTTCCCTCCTGAACAAAGAAATGAAGACGCATAGCGCGTGGTAGGGGGCTAGGGAAGTCGCCTCCCGGGGAAATGCGTTACTGTTGGATTTCTTGTGGAAGATATATAGCTACCTGCGTAATTAATGACATAGAGTGTTCTCTAACTGAGATGGTGATAGGTAAGAAAAATGTAATGACTTACTGAGACTTGGTGAATATTATGTTTTAAATATTTTTATTTTTATTTATATCAATTTTTTTTTCACAACGTATCTGTATAGAAAATAGTTTATAAAATATTTAGAATTTTTTTAAAGGGTCATAAAAAAGTATTTGGATCTATTATCACATATAGGCAGCTCTTATTGTAAGTACGTTTAGATATGTGTTATTCTTTTCAGCTGAGAGAAGTTGAAAATATTATGTGTTGTTTGTAAAAACAATAGTTTCTATACAGGTTCACACAAATGTATTTTATACATTCTGTCTACGGCTGTAATATTTTGCAACAACAATATCGTATTTATGAAACTGTTTCAAAATCGTTGCGAGAGACATGATTTCTTCATATTATTTGTCTTGGTTATGGAAATTTCGTTCGACATTCTGCTCAAATTTCTTAAAGGAATTTAGTTTATTCGTCAGTGATATACGTTGCAGGCACATACTGTGAATTTATGCAAGTTATAAAACTCATTTGTGCATTCATACAAACAACGTGCTTTAAAATATTAAATCAAATATTGAGAACACAACTTTTATGTCAAAATTATTTGTCCATTAACATTTTTTAAATGCTGTTATAGGATAATAAAACTTAAAATAGGATAATAAAACTTAAATAGAATAATAAAATGAAGACCAAAAATATATCTTGTATAATAAAAAGAAAGAAGCGTGTGTGTGTGTGTGATTGAGTTTGTCTGTATATCCACTGTGTTCTGAAGCGAGCTACAAAGCTGTACGCAGAGCTACAAAATCTGGAAAGGAAGGTACCTCATCTATTTATGTATGAAGTAATGCACCTTGTAGCCCAATATTGGATGTATCGTTTTTTTTTTCATCAGCTTTTTACAAATTTAATTTTTATGCGGTTTTTTGCGACTTTTCCACATTAGTAAAAGGAATGCAGTTTTATTATTTTAACCAACCCAATATAGTAAATTTTGTCCTCTTTTCAATAATGTTTACTTGGAATTCGTATGGCGATTTTTGAATTTTTCGCGAAATTTTTTATGCGATTTTTAAAAAAAATTCGCGTTTTCATGAGAGTTTTCTACATCAGTAAAAGGAATTCTGTTTCAAACTTGTAGCCTAATAAAATAAATTACGTCCTTCTCAATTTTTGATTTTTTTGTGTGGGTTGGAAGAGTTTTTACGATTTTTAGCGATTTTTTACGTTCTGCTGCGATTTGTTCATATTCGTAAAAGAATTCCAATCACAATGGTTTAGTTCACTGTATTAATTTTTTTATCTGCGATTTTTGAATTTTTAGCGAAGTTTATTGTGAAGTTTAGAAATTTCTAACGCTGTAGTTTCTCATGTTTAGCAATTACTAACTGGACCTGCGGGCAAAGTTGTTCGTGTTAGCTAGTCATCAATACATTTTTACATACTCGTTCACTACTAGTGTATCACACGAATTTTATTATAATCTTTCTCATTTTCATCATCTCAATTAAAAAAAATAAATTATGTAAAAAATTGTTCACTTATGCAAACCTGCTAACCATGTATTCCGATTAGTGAAACAGATTATCATACTTTTCATGACTCAAAACTCTCATGCATACTTTATCTTATTTAAAAGAATAAAAAGAATAAATATATATTAAATAGATAAATGTCAGCCAGCTTTTACATTTTTAAGTCAAATAAACATATTTGAACCAAAATATTTACTTAATAAATGAAATATATATTACAACATTTCCTGAAATAAACACAGAACAAATTTCGTTAAAAAAATTTCTGGTTGATAACATGTCTATATGATTTAAAAAAGCTTAGACGTTGACAGCTTAACGGATATAATTATTATAATGTAAATAGAAAGGAAAGTAAAATGTCTAAGTTTATTTTTGAACATGGTGATTTATATGTATATATTCAAGGAGAAATATTCTTCTTTGAACTGATTCATGACATGGTGGATGCATGCATAATTGAGCCGAATCTCTCTGAAGTTGATAAATTGTGTGCTTATTGTGCATACAGTGAGTAGTGAGATGTAAAAGTATTACTATGCCTAATGGAATGTTTGACCTATTTTGTAACTGGTATGTATATTTCTTATTTATTCAAAGTATTCAATATAAAACGAAGGGGGATTTAAAACTGAGAAACATTAATCGCATCAAAATAATTATACAAGCAGTTTTCATATAAACGCAAAATTTTTATCAATTAAAATATGAGTTTCATCGCTATCAGGTATTTAATTTTTAAAAACGTTAACATTGTTTCAATTTATTATTTTTTTCCAAATTACACGATTAATTTCTTCAACCTGTGTTAATGATTAAGAAAAACCCTTTCTTGTTAATTATTTCATTACTTGTCTGTAGTGTGCTCGCTTGCTCCTTTTAAGGTATCAGATTCTGTAATAATGGTTTTGGGCTCACAAATACCAAGAAAGTGGGAGTTTTGAAGTTTTCAGTGTTGATTTGAGCAATACGTTTCCCAAAACAAGATAGCCGGATGACACTGCTTGTGACAGTATGTAGTAAAATGTTTACTAAATTATGATTTAACCACGATTAGCTACAGGTTGAATTCCGTAAATATTGCTCAGGGCTGTGTCTTCATTAACATGGCAATTATAAACAGATTCATTATTTGATTGAATAATTAATTGGTGTGCAAAGCAAGTTAATTCTTGAATGTTATCTAAAACAAGTCTATCTCTGTTAGCTAATCCGTTACATTATCGCCGGTTTAATGAATGCAATTACCCATCTAATAGCTTTATTTATTTCCAATAATGTGGAAGGATCTGATCGATTCACACGTGACTTCAAAGACCTACACTAATAAAATAAACTGGTGTCAACTGTAAAACCTAGCTGGCTACTTGAAATCCTAGTTCCTATTAACTGACCTGCTGACACTGAAAAGTCCGAGTTGAATTTTGTGGGTGTACAGGGGCATTCCCCACCTCTGGAGCTTCACAATGTCCGAAGATTTGAGATGTTATGCTTATTAATGATTGATAAGTGTAATTCCTCCCCCGAAACTCAACAGTGTCCTCCGAAACTGCATAAACCGTTTCTGGTGACACTTGTCTGAATTTAACTTTGCTAACAAGAATGCTTTAACTGAAATGTGAAAGGTTGCTGGTTTGAATTAAAACGCCGATTTTCTTAAAGTTATCTTGCTTACCTAGATGCGTTAAATACAGTCCTTCATTCACTGTACACGTTTATCGTTCATTATTTGGGTAAAATGATTCATAGATGTAGGATCATAAA
This sequence comes from Maratus michaelseni, assembly GCA_963931845.1. Taxonomy (NCBI): domain Eukaryota; kingdom Metazoa; phylum Arthropoda; class Arachnida; order Araneae; family Salticidae; genus Maratus; species Maratus michaelseni. The sequence continues at coordinate 323,979,172 of OZ007587.1, forward strand.
ATGAAAAAACCTGCCAGCACAAAATTATTACTCTTGGAAAACAGAGTGGTTGCTTACATTGCTACTAATAGTGATGGGAGATTTTTTTAATCGACAGATGTGTTCGTTCACGGCTCCGTGAAACGTAAAATATCCTCCAGCCGTCCATTTCACATTAAACACAGATATTTATTAATCACCAAACATTCATGCCAATTTTTTTTCTCTGTGAGGCTTACATGCCTCCGAAATTTTAAATAACGAACGCAGTTTGCAGGTTTGAAATTTTTGAATGTTGTGAAAAACATTTAATTGTGTAACGAGGATGGAGGTAAATAGTCTGCGATCAAATACCATGTGTTCACTCCCCAGCCAAACGTCATGCTTTGATATTTACAGGAGCTATTTTCCCTGTAGCTTTTTGATGATGACGTCTCCAGTTCCGAATATATATAATCAAGATGGGGCTCACTTAAGATATTTTTTCTCCTCATGTAGGAGCTCATCTATGAAATCACCTGTTTCTTCAAATCTTTTGATCAGCTGTCTCAACTTTGTGCACGTTAAAAATCTCTTTTCGCTCTTCATATATCTCTGCGACCAGAATTTATGCAAGTCTATTGCAAAAGCACAGAACATATATTACATAAACACAGTCTGCGATCAAATACCGTATGTTCACCCCACAGCCAAACGTCACGCTGTGATATTCACAGGAGCTATTTTCCCTGTAGATTTTTTATAATAACGTCTACAGTTCTGAATATATATAATCAAGATGGGGCTCACTTAAGATATGTTTTCTCTTCATGTAGGAGCTCTGAAATAGCCGGTTTCTTCGAATCTTTTGATCAGATGTCTCAACTTTGTGCACGTTAAAAATCTCTTTGGGATCTTCACATATCTCGGTGACCAGAATTTATGCAAGTACATTGGAGCTAATTTGAAGTTACTATATTACTTGAACAATATCACTTTTCTAGAAATCGTAACTTTTAAATAAGCATGCGATTTCCCAAATTATGCCAAACTTGTCAGACGATAGCCATTTTATATACCTAGTTACTTACCGACATTCATCGTCATTTTCTTGGGATAATTGTCTTACTTCGATGTTTCTTTGCTTGTAATTTTCACAAAGCATTTATTGCTGATTCTCAGTGTACAAAGCTTATAGTTTGCAGCAACTTGTCCTACACACGGAATTGAATATTTAATTGCATAATGGTTCAATGAGTAGTTATTTATTTTAGAATCATGTTCATTTGCATAATTTCGTAAGACGCATCTGCGTCGGTCCACCCTAAAACTTTTATTTTGAAATACAATTTTTTTTACTGCTAATACATCTCACAATCTGGCAATGCTTTTAATCCAAACCCTACACCCGTATCATTATTTGTTCTATTTTTTGGACAATTTTCAAATTTATACAGTACATACATTTCCTGCACCCTCTGTACATTAACTAAGCATATAATAATTTTAGGTGTGCAAAAATGTAAATTAACGAATATGTTAGTATATATTTATACAAAAGAAAAAAAAATATATTAAATTAAGTAATACATTTTATTTAAATTTATAAGAAACATTTCATCATTTAAAATATATTTAACTCAATTTTAATTCAAAGTTGTTCAAATTGTTAATTACGAACATAATAAGGAAACGCCCTCAAGCTTGGGCTGTACACGTGAGCGTTTGTTAAATTTGCCAAAGTTTACATTTATTGCACAGTTATTTTTTATGTTGAAAAGTTCGTTTTACAATATTGTAATATACAAACAAGTTACACGACGTGTCCATTCATTAAAAATGTACATCTGGGATTACTCTTTTAAGAAATCAACAGACATTGGTATTATATTAAGTAAACATTTTCAAAAAAGAAATTATTTGAATGTATTGTCCACATTCAGTTGAGTAAATATTGGCCTGAGACCTTTGGAATTGAAGATCTATGCAACAAAGCGAAAGCGGAAACGCATTTTCTGAAAACTATTTTACCTTTTATATTTAATGCTATATATATTAAGCTTTAATGATGGACAAGTTTGTGCTTTATAATCTAAATTTTATTATTAAAACCGTGTATATGGTGTCACTGCTTGCTTTTAATGACGGACACGTTTCATGCTTTATAATATACCGGATGTTTAAAAAAATGAACACAATTCACTCGCTAATAACTGGCATGTTTTGCTTTACATTTCGTTTCAACTATCTCGAATTAATTGCTGATACAAGCCTAAGCTGTGAGCGGTGAAACTATAACATACAAATTTTTTGGAAGTACAGATGCACTGTTGAAGATAGTTGTAAAACAAATCCATGTACGTGAATAACAGACGCTACAAATAAAGATAAATTTGAGGTAGATGGAGCTGTTCAAATGTTCACAAGCAACGATTGGGAAGACCGCAGTGATTACCAAACCACTCAAATATCACATTCCAATATTTGTCGATTCTGTTACAGAAGGTCATGCAAACCATTGAAAAAAGTAACGTTATAATGATTAAAATTGTGAATACACTTTTTTGAATACCTTTCAGATTTAATTATTCCATCACATACCCATTAAAGAGCAGTAGGAACCACTAAATTTGTAAACCTTTGTTATAAAATATTTTATTTGTAACAAGTGACAACATACATATATGCGATTCAATTATATGTAAATATATTTTTATTATATATATATATATACAGAGAGAGAGAGAGATTGCATATTAAAATAAACACCATTTAAAAAAAAAGACTTATCCTTAAATGGTAAATATCTATTTTAATAATCGTGTAATTTATTATATTTTTTGCAGGTTTTCCGACAAAATGCACTGTTATTTTTATAGTGGAACCATAAATGTCAATTTGACTCAAATTCTTTCTAAACAACAAGAATATAGAGTTTCCAAAGCAATTTATGTTTCTGAAAATTCAAATATATTTCTGAAAAACAACATTTCATTTCTGTCTGCTTTCATTTTCAGTATTCCAGAAATACGAAATTCACCAGAGAAAATATGTTCTTTTTATACGAAATCTAAGATATTTGTAAGAAAATATCTGAAGATAACTTGCAACAACGTGCAGAAAAATATTATCGAAATTTCTAAGCAATCACGCGCGCACGCACACACACGCACTTACACGCGAACGCACACAAACACACACACACACTCACATGCATGAAAAGAGATAATCATACAAATAAGCTGACTACATTTATCTAATTTATGTAAAAATGTACCACAGAATTAACATTGCATAATTAATAGCATGATAAAAGGAATTCGTTAAAATTTTTGTGAAAATATATATTCAATTTAATAAGCACCAATCGTCAAAACTGCGGTTTCCGCATTACCCATGTGCAGCTCTCTATCAAGACAAAAAAAATAAACTCGAGAATTTTTTCAGATCGTGTTGTAATATTCTGCGTATATTGCACACACAATACAATATTGTATACTATTAAATATATTTGTATTGAGCTCCACATTTGATGTTTTTTGAAAAACACATCAAATACACACATTTTTACACATTTTACATTTGATGCTTTACACATATACATCGAAAAAAAATGAACTCAGTTTTTACAAAACAATATGTAACGCAAAAAAATTTTTCTAAATCTTATTTTTGAAAATTGGGTATGACAATGTATTTACTTAAAGAAAACATTGCATAGCACTACATTTATGTTATAAATAGTAAGAGAAAAATTAAATCAGTATCAGTAGATTTGGAGTAAATAATATTTTCATTTAAAATTTTATAATTTTTCATATAACAGACTATTTTTTTTGTTAAAATGAACACTTAATCTAATTTATTAGTATAAGCCACAAAACTTTTCACAATAAAAAATATACATACATTAATTAACCTAAACACAAGTTTGTTCTACATTGCTATGATTAAATTCAGATGTTATCAACTATTTTGCAAATAGGTGATTTCCGAGTTTCACTCAAAATAAAAACACATTGCCTATATTATATTTTCATAATAATCAATAAATGTCATTACATTAAATAATTTATAGTTTTTAATAAGTTATTATCACTAATTTTAAATCAAGAGCCAAATTTGGGATCTTGAGACATACATTGATACCCACGCCTGGTAAAGTTGCAGGAAGATTCTCAATTCCCGATAAAACGAGTATGATTCTGCAACAGATTTTAAGTACACCAGATGCAATTAGCATACACGGCAATTTTTGTCTGTTAAATGCCCCAAATATCCATTTTTCATCTACGAGTCCGATGATTTGAAAACCGGTCCTTCATTTTTATAAATTAAGAAAAACTTCCCTTCAAAGACAACCATGGATAAATCTAATGTTGCAGGAACGTTTCTGAAAAGAAGTCAGGAGTACAGACCAAAAGAAAGAAATAGAGAAAATTTATTAATTTATATATAAGACAAGAACAATGGAACAATGTAGTGAAATTTATCGATCATCTAGTTGCGAAGCAACTTAATATCTATTATAAAGATAATCTACTTGCAAGGCAAATGGTGACCCGTAAGAAAATATATAATTGTAGTAAAAAATACATAAAAATTACAATAAAGTATAAAATAGAATTATACTTCAGAAAAGATAAAATAGTTTAAAAACGAGGTAATTTTACCAAAAAAAAAGAATGAAAATTCTATTAGATCCACATGACAGATGAAAATCTACCTAGGAACGAACTCATACCCATTTCATAATAAAAGACTCCTTTCAGAAGTACATTACAAAAAAAGCAGTCTATAAAAAAAATATAAAGAGTTTATTTCTTTAAAACAAAAAAGACAGGACAACAAAAAACAGAGTTTACGTTAGACGGGTGGAAAGTTGAGCACACAAAAGGTTAAAAATCAAAAAGAAAAGGGTGGAAAAAAAAGTGAGGTTGGAGACCGCACAGTCTGGTAACTCTGCAAAGATGACATTAGTCAACATTGGGGAGGTTAATTTCTTTGGAAAGGAAGTTGACTTCATTGATAATAACAATCATTTTTTTCATTGAATTCCATAAGAAAAAACTGCACTGGAGAAATATTTTTGAAACTTTCCTGATAAAAAACAAGTGTTTGCAAAAATTTAATTTTATGTCACAGCTTCACATTCACCCTCTATACCGCAAACAATTCCTACTTCTTTTAAAACCGTAATGTAAAGGATAGGATCTTTATCGGATACTTCAGCAAATAATTGGTGTCCGAGGTAAACAAAGAATTTTCTGGCAGAAAGACTTAATTGCTGCCTCGAATTTTCAAAACAATATACAAAATAACAGAGTTTTTCAGCAAGTATCCCGTGTTAAGTTTTTAAAGAATTTTTTAACTAAAAATGAGAAGTAATTTTAATCTGCAGGGAACATTTAAATTTTTTAAAACATGCAATAACAAATTTCAGCTTCTATTTTCAATTTTAAAAGCATCTGTTTTGTTTTCATTTTTCTTTTCGTTGATTTCTTTCTTTACATTAAAAAATGGATAGGTAACTTTTTATCTCCTTAAGCGCTAAAACTAACGATCTTCATACTTTTTGCAGAAAGATGTTTTGCACCACAATTTGCGAAGGGTTATCTTCGCTTTATTTATTCAAAAAGATCAGTAAAAAAAATAACATTATTTTATTATAAAACTAGCTGACCCGCCCGGCGTTGCCCGAGCCCTTGTAATAAACTTAAATCTCTTAAAAAACGGAACTCTGGCCACGGTCGACTATGGCTTCGGAACCATATACCCGGCATGCTCGTACGCTCTAGAAAATCTTTTATTTCCCCCTACCACCGCCAGGGGAGCATTCTGTTCTAAACAAACCTCTTTCCGAACGAACTTCTATGACAGGTTCCCGCTGCCTACGTGTATAGTAGACGCACTACAAAATTGAGATGGTTTCGAGAAGATTGGAACATTATTAGCCCAGTTATTGCAATAAGGCACAGTTAGAGAAAATAACCTTGAGTGAGGTGCCGAGGGAAGGGGATGTTCGAGTGTCCCTTTAGAAAATGACTAATTAGGAGGCCCACTATGCATGCATAAAAAATCGTTCGTTTTCTTAAGCTAGGAACTTAATTACAAAGTTGGCTTAAACTCTTATTTGTAAATAGTGGTAACCGCTACTCATAAATTTAATTTAATGTTATAAAGGGTGACTATTAAGTTAAATATAATGTTTGGAATCACTTGCGTTGAAATCGGAAAGATAGTTGCTGATATATAGAAACGGGGCATAGTTAGAGAAAAACCTTGAAGGAGGAGCCGGGAGGGGGAGGGTTGTTCAAGTACCTTTCAGCAAAGGACTAATTAAGAGGAGTACTATGCATCTTTCGAAAATCGTTCGTTTGCTTAAGCTAGGAACTTAATTACAAATTTGGCTTACAGAAGTATTCGGAAATAGTGGTAAACGCTACTCATAACTTTAGTTTAATGTTATAAAGAGTGACTATTAAGTTAATTATGATGTTTGAAATCACTTGCGTTGAAATCGGAAAGATAGTTGCTGATATATAGAAACGGAGCATAGTTAGAGAAAAAACCTTGAAGGAGGTCCGGGGGGGGATGTTCAAGTGCCCTTCAGCAAATGACTAATTAGGAAGACCACTATGCATCTTTCAAAATTCGTTCGTTTCCTTAAGCTTTGAATTTAATTACAAATTTGGCTTAAACTGTTATTCGTAAATAGTGGTAACCGCTACTCATAAATTTAGTTTAATGTTATAAAGGGTGACTATTAAATTAATTATGATGTTTGAAATCATTTGCGTTGAAATCGGAAAGATAGTTGCTGAGATATAGCAACGGATCAGACTTAAAGAAAAAACATTGAAGGACGGGCCGGGAGGGGGGGCGGGGGTTGTTCAAGTGGCCTTCAGCAAATAACTAATTAGGAGGATCACAATACATCTTTAATGATTGATTCATTTGGTTAAGGGGACCGTGGACCTTTATTTGATCAAAAATCGCCCCAAAAATCTAAATTTATTTTTATGTGTATTATTATTCTTCAGTTTGTACTGAACCATTTGAGAAAAACATCATGCAGATGCGATAATTTTTCGCATAGTTACAAGCGTTTGAATTATGTACACAATGAATTTTTCGTTGCTTTGTAAACTTCATGTTAGGAAAGTGATTTCTGATATAAACATTTCATCTAGTATCGTGAGCCTGACTATTCATCCATCCGATTTCAAGCTGGTGAAACGAAACACGTGTGCTGACAAAGTACCTTTTCTGTTTTCTGTGAGATTCTCATTAAAGAACTTGCACGTGTAACTTCAAGAGTTCAAGGCTATATGACGTAGACTTGACTGTGTTTTCTCTCATCCAAGAACTAATACTTTAGTCTCTGAGTAACTTTTTTAAAATGCAGACCTGCTGAACACTTCTCTTAAAATAAATGTTTTAACTTTTTTTATAGTGTGATGTAATTTTAATAATGTAAATTAATCTTTTTTTCTTTTAATAGTAATTAAATATTTAAATTAGAAAATATATCCTGAAGAAATATTTATTCAGACAAGATATCGTGTTTTTATTCTCATCAGTGATATGAAAAAGTGATTAAATAGTGCCATTGGATTTATTCTCAAGTTGGATAATACTTACCACACCTTCGCGGAATCAACAGGTAGGATAAAACTTATCTACCTTTCTTTTACTGTCATGAAGTATTTTAAGTGAATTTTAAGAATAAAATAGAAGAAGCATTTATTTGCATTAGTTCTCAAAATTTATCACTTCATACATTTTTTTTTCCAATACAGATTTTACACGTTCTTTAAATTTTTGAAATGCTCCATGCGTCTTAATTTTGGTTCAAAATTCATGAAATTGATAAGGACGAATCCTGATACTGTTTACAAAGAAACTGTGTAGGCATTTTATAATTAGACTTCGTTAAGATAATTAAATTTGATTTAGAACTTACTAAAATGCTAAATTTTGATGAAAACCGGAATGGAATTTAGAAAAAATCTCTCAAAAATTAACTATTCGGGGGGTTAAAAAACTGATACACAGATTTGTTTGTAATATAGTTTTAAGTGATCCAAATGTTAAATCGGGGAAATATCTTTAAAATTAAGGCGCAAGGAGCATTTTAAAAATTGGTTTATAAATTTAAATTTTTTTAAATCTTAAAATTATATTATGTTTAGGAAATTTCCTTAAGGTATTCTATATACTTATGGTGAAATCCATATATGGACAAAATTTCATATATCTATGATGAAAAATAAAATAATTCAATTTTAACGTCCACCGTCCCCTTAAGCTAGGAACTTAATTTGAAATTTGGCTTACACTGTTATTCGGAAATTCTGGTAACTGCTTTCTAGAAATACACCTTGAATCTTAAATGTAATTAGACCCTTGCCCCTCTTCATTCCCGCAAATATAAAAAAGAATCAGTTAAATAAAGTTTTCTGTATTAAAAATCTCCATCATAATAATAAATGCCATGAAAAAAACAAAAAAAACGACTAATTGTCATGAAGAAAAATGTGTCTGGAATATATTTCAATCAGTGGAACGTATGTGTAATTTGTCATATACAGGTGGCGCGACAATCGCATGGCTCCTCTACGCTGATAACTTCAATCCATATTGACACTATTGAGTTAGAAATCCTTATTTATGCATCGCTACTCTGGTTTATTTAAGATCGGTACTTTTTTTTTTTTTAAACTTTTTTTTTTTCTTTTTTTTTCTTTTTTTTTTTTTTTTTTTTTTTTTTTTACCGTTGCGTCAAAGCAACGACAGCGGGTAATGGGTTAATGCATTGCTAATCCAAAATAACTTTCAAACTCTTCACAAGTACACTGTTTTTAATGGGATATAATACATGCCTTGAACCATAATATATATATATATATATATATATATATATTTAAGTACATTGACTTGTTTCTATGCGGCACGTTATTGCTTTTATTTATTAATTAAAATTTCTGTTTTAAAGTATATTTATTTCACTGAAAAAAACCTGAAGTTGGCAGTTTTTGCTTTCAAGCTTAAATCTTCAACAAATAGAATATAATTAGAATTTATAAAATACGGCGCAGACACACACACACACACTCACACACACACATATATATATATATATATATTAAGAATGAATATAGATTTCTAATTAAGACTTTTGCTAATTCAAGTTTAAAAATTTTATTGAACAATATTGTATAATTTGTTGAATATCATACTTCATTTACGGTAGTCCTTTTTGGTTATCAATTAAAAAGACATAACCAATTTTTATTATGTCAGGATTGCAATGTACACGTACAGTCCTGGATAAAAGAATTACCTACTACTAATTCTGCTCCAAATAATTCTATAACAAAGGTAATAATCGACTGAGAATAATGTCTACTATTTAATGCTATGCATAAATTATGCTAAGACCCCATACATATATATATATATATATAATATAGTACACCAACGTTTTTTTTTTTTTTTTTTTTGAAACAGTAACGACTACACTTGACACCATATTTCAGTTTTTTAAATCATATCACACCGGAAAATTATACAACCTATATATTTTTCTTAATCTTCATCTAGCTAGAAAGGTTCGAACATTTAGGTTGCTATTTCTGCCTCATCACAAACTTTAATTTATATCTTTTAAAAGAATCATCCTATTGAACTGTTTAAATATTAATTACATACAATGACACTTTTCCAAACATAACACAGGCATTATTTCGATTCAAAAGCTTATTTTTAATTATGAAAATTAATAATAACATATTAGTTAAATGTGAAATAATATCTACATTATTTTTTACACAAAAAATCAGCGTCATCGGAAACATGACGTTGAGATTTTCATATCAATATTTCAATAGTTATAGAAACAGTTTACCTTATAAGGTCTAAAGGGACCATCTTCCGTCATATTTTACATCACGGAAAATAAAAACTTTAACAATAACAGAAAAAAATACAGTTATTATTTTTATAAAATATTATTATTTTTTAAATACATACATAAGACTGTTTTATAGTTACAAAAAAAAAAAAAAAAAAACTCTTCTGTAAAGTGTCTTTTTCTATAGACTCTGTTACATTTGCGCCTTCTTCATATTTAGTTTTTGTTTTTGTACTGTTTCGATCTAGTGATTAGTTTTAATATTTTTCTCAATTTTATGTTTTATTACAGTTTTAAATTCTTTTATATCTCTCTCTTAGTTGTTAACGTTACCGATAAACCAATAATTTACTTCCGTTATTTTTTTTTTTTTACTATACTGAAACTCCTTACAGTAGTTAGTGTAACTACTGCTAACTTTTATCCCAGTGGCTCCGCCTATTGACATTTCAAATCTCATTCTTTGACTGGGCTTACAGTATTTGGCAGCAACGCGAAATCCCCTAAAATATATGTGTCTTACACATATCGGTACTGTTTAGCATATTTGAAGTTTCTGCATAATATCCCTGGATACTAACGAAATATTACCTGTAACACGTTAATTTTACTTTTAAAAGTTTATAGTTAAACCTCTAACACATTTTCTTTTATAATGCTTTGAAGATTTAGGGAATGAGTGCAGAAACAATGTAGTTTTCCGTTAGTAAGAGATTACAACAAAAAAACCAAAAAGGGGTGTTACCATGTAAAAAATGAAAATTGGTACAAATTTGAATATGTAAACTGTCTCCTAATCATAATTTATGTATTAGTCGTAGGTACCTATATATATTTTATACGATCATTTACAGCAGAATTAGTTTGTCAGGATTATTTTTTCAAGACTTTGCTACAAAATATTTTGTTATTCATAAAAAATTACCAATTCAATTCTTTAACTTAAGAATCACATTTAACACACACACACACACACACACACACACACACACACACACACACACACACACACACACACACACACACACACATATATATATATATATATATCTGTAGAGACGAATTCTTATTTAAACCGATTTTTTTCTTAAAATACATACAATCAAAATTTTTCTTTATAACTGGAAACTAAACATATTTTTAAACGAAGTGAATTACCATTATATAATTTTTTTCGTCTCTTATAAGAACTGTACTTACTTTAACGACATAGACTGCTTAATTTAACGACAAGAGTTGAATTTATTATTATTATTTTTTTTTTTTGGAAGAACCCATTTTAAGATGTGAATTTTCATAGAAATCATATTAAGTTGAGATTTCCGCATAATGTAAGTTTTTAATTATGCAGATTAGATGATTTTGTTAATGATCATAATAAAAACTGCAAGTATGTGGTAATTAAAAAGTTTATCTTATTAATTCATTAGCTTTAAATGGTTTCAATAGTATTACTTTTTTCGATATTAATCTTCATAGGAAAACTTTGTTTTTTAAATGATGCATATTTATATGTAATTTAAATTTTTCTTATAAATACTTTATTATAATATTTAATATTAATTTTCTACTCATAAATTTTAACATACAAGTTTAGTGAATATTAGGTTGTGAAAATTTGTAATCACAATTATGTTAATACCTAATCAGGAAAAATATTAAATCCAGGAATATTTAGATTGCAACCATGCATGTGTCGATAACAATGGACACCAAATTTATATTACTATATATTTGTTTCTTAATTAATAATTATTTTCCCGTTTAGGTTTTGACATAATATTTAACTACACTTTCTTTTCAATTAAGTGCTAACACGATTTTAACAAAACTTTTATGTAAAATTTATAAAAAGTAAAAAAGAATAATCCCTTAAAATGTAAATATTTTCAAAATGTATGGAAAATCTCCTTCATTTCAATCATTTTTTAGAAAAACGTTATAAGAAAAAAAAATAAGAGAAAAACAAAAACTTAAAAGTAAGACAAATAATTCCAACATTTTAAAATGTAATTTCTTAAAACACGCTGATTTCAGCAACTATAGAAGCCAGGTAATATCTTACAAAATTATTAGGTTATTGCAATCTATTACACATTTGTTGTAATACGGTTAATCCTGATAACAGGAAATAAATGTTTTTTTTTTCCACCTCTAGAACAGTAACCAAAAACAATTTTAAATTAAAACAACTGTCTATTCTGTTAGACATGCATTAACTTAGTTTAATAGATATTTAATTTAAAATTTGTAAATTTGTAAATAAACAATAGAGTTTTCTTGCATTTCATAAGTTTATCATTATAGCTACGATAAAAAGAAATTTAATTATTACATACAGGATTTTTTTAAAATTATCTTATTTTAACAATATAGACAAATCAACTAAAACATATAATATTTAAAACAATCAGTAACTTTCCATGAGGTACCGATTTATTTATTTTAATAATTTATTCCTGGTTTATCTATATTCTATTTAAATTTATAATCAAAAGTATGCATTTGAAATGCATATTTTTCAGTATTCTGAACATTTAATATATTATAATTTCGGAATTCGAGCTCTATTTCCAAAGATAAAGAACGCTTTTCATTAGGAAATACGTAAAAATATGTACCATTGTATATCAGTGAAGCGTTTTTATTAAAATTCTGGAGTTACTCCCCTCGAATTTCGGATCACTAACATATTAGGGTGTATCAAATGTATTTTCGTTTTTTTGGACGCTTTTATACCAAATTATGTTATACAAAATCACTTACTCAGCCCTATTGTTAAACATAAAATGTTACTTAAGAGAATATATGTCCCTCTATATCATCATATATTCTAATACGAGCAAATCTTGTGGGTGGTTATATATATATATATATATGCAAAATTTATCTCAAAAACGGCTCTAACGATTTTGACGAAATTTTATATTTTACCGTTTTGGGGCACCAGAAAACTATTGGGCTAGGTCACGTGTTCGAGAAAATTCGATTAGTGGGTCATTTTGGGTCATTTTGGGTCATAGCCTAGCTAATTGTATCTAAAAAACGGTTCAAACGATTTTGACGAAATTTTGTATCCAACCATTTTCGGGCACGAAAAGACTATTGGGCTGGGTCACATGTTCGAGAACTTTCGATTAGTGGGTCATTTTTGGGTCAACGTGGGTCAAATTAATTTTATCTAAAAAACGGCTCTAAAGATTTTGATTAAATTTTGTGTCCTACGAGTTTCGAGCACGATAAAATCATTGGGCTAGGTCACATGTCCGAGAAAATTCGATTAGTGGGTCATTTCTGGGTCATTGTGGGTCAAGATCTAAAAAGCGGCTCAATTTACACTAAATTTTGCATCCAATGGTTTTCGGGCATGATAAGACTGTTGGGCTAGGTCACATGTTCGATAAAATTCAATTAGTGGGTCATTTTGGGTCTTTTGGGTCATGGTTAAGCTAATTGTATCTAAAAACGGTACAAACGATTTTGACGAAATTTTGTATCCAACCATTTTCGGGAACGAGAAGACTATTGGGCTGGGTCACATGTTCGAGAACTTTCGATTAGTGGGTCATTTTTGGGTCAACGTGGGTCAAATTAATTTTATCTAAAAAACGGCTCTAAAGATTTTGATTAAATTTTGTGTCCTACGAGTTTCGAGCACGATAAAATCATTGGGCTAGGTCACATGTCCGAGAAAATTCGATTAGTGGGTCATTTCTGGGTCATTGTGGGTCAAGATCTAAAAAGCGGCTCAATTTACACTAAATTTTGCATCCAATGGTTTTCGGGCACGATAAGACTGTTGGGCTAGGTCACATGTTCGATAAAATTCAATTAGTGGGTCATTTTGGGTCATTTTGGGTCATGGTTAAGCTAATTGAATCTAAAAACGGTACAAACGATTTTGACGAAATTTTGTATCCAACCATTTTCGGGCACGAGAAGACTATTGGGCTGGGTCACATGTTCGAGAACTTTCGATTAGTGTGTCATTTTTGGGTCAACGCGGGTCAAATTAATTTTATCTAAAAAACGGCTCTAACGATTTTGATTAAATTTTGTGTCCTACGAGTTTCGAGCACGATAAAATCATTGGGCTAGTTCACATGTCCGAGAAAATTCGATTAGTGGGTCATTTCTGGGTCATTGTGGACCAAGATCTAAAAAGCGGCGCAATTTACACTAAATTTTGCATCCAATGGTTTTCGGGCACTAGAAGACTGTTGGGCTAGGTCACGTGTTCGAGAAAATTCGATTAGTGGGTCATTTTGGGTCATTTTGGGTCATGGCCTAGCTAATTGTATCTAAAAAACGGTTCAAACGATTTTGACGAAATTTTGTATCCAACCATTTTCGGGCACTAGAATACTATTGGGCTGTGTCACATGTTCGAGAACTTTCGATTAGTGGGCCATTTTTGGGTCAACGCGGGTCAAATTAATTTTACCTAAAAAACGGCTCTAACGATTTTGATTAAATTTTGTGTCCTACGAGTTTCGAGCACGATAAAATCATTGGGCTAGGTCACATGTCCGAGAAAATTCGATTAGTGGGTCATTTCTGGGTCATTGTGGGTCAAGATCTAAAAAGCGGCTCAATTTACACTAAATTTTGCATCCAATGGTTTTCGGGCACGAGACGACTGTTGGGCTAGGTCACATGTTCGATAAAATTCAATTAGTGGGTCATTTTGGGTCATTTTGGGTCATGGTCAAGCTAATTCTATCTAAAAACGGTTCAAACGATTTTGACGAAATTTTGTATCCGACTATTTTCGAGCACGAGAAGACTATTGGGATGGGTCACATGTTCAAGAACTTTTGATTAGGGGGTCATTTTTGGGTCAAAGCGGGTCAAATTAATTTTATCTAAAAAACGGCTCTAACGATTTTGATTAAATTTTGTATCCTACGAGTTTCGGGCACGCGAAAATCATTGGGCTAGGTCACATGTTCGAGGAAATTCGGTTAGTGGGTTCTTTCTGGGTCATAGTGGGTCAAAATCTAAAAAGCGGCTCAATTTACACTAAATTTAGCATTCAATGGTTTTCGAGCACGAGAAGACTGTTGGGCTAGCTTACATGTTCGATAAAATTCAATTAGTGGGTCCTTTTGGTCATGGGTCATGATGGGTCAAGCTATTTTATCTTAAAAACGGTTCAGAGGATTTGAAATAAATTTAGCACCCTACAGGTTTAGGGAACAAGAAGATGATTAGGCTAGGTCACATGTTCGAGAAATTTTGATTAGTGGGTCATTTTTGTCATGGGTCATTATGGGTCAAGCTATTTTATCTTAAAAATGGCTCAGACTATTTACACTAAATTTTGCATACTATGGTTTTCGGGCACGAGAAGACTATTGGGCTAAGTCACATGTTCAAAAAAATTCAATTAGTGGGTCATTTTGGTCATGGGTCATGATATTTGAACTCAAATTTAATTTTGCTCGGTCTTCCCTGCTCGTTATATAATGATACAGGCTTCTTTTTTTCATTCTTAGGTCACGTAAAGTGTGGTGCAAATGTTGAGATTTTATGCATCTGAAAGCATTATTTTTAACTAGATCTTAAAACCAATAAAGCTGTCCTCAAAACCTGTGCAGTTTGAAGCCAGGACAAAAGTAGTGGCCGGACAATTCAAAACAAATCCAAACTTTTTAAGGAAAGGGGGTCTCTGCTTTGAAATCAACCCAAAATTTGACCAGTTAGCGAGAAAAAAAGACGAGAATCCATTCTCCACAATCAATTTTGATGCTAAAAATTAATAAAACCACACATTCAAAAATTAATAACTTTTGAATGTGTAGTTTTGTTATTTTTTAGTATCAAAATTAATAATTTGGTTAATATTTATTTTTTTTACGTTGCTATATTACATTTTAGTAGAATAAAAAACTTGTATTTTTTACAGTGTATAGAATCTGTACTAAAATGGTTTGAAACTTGTTTAAAAATGGATTAAACACCTAATCCGTCGACCTATTTTTGAAAAAACTTATGGAGTTTTTGTGAGAGTGTCTGAAATATATTCGTCAAATGTGAACTTAATATGGAGTATAATTTGGCAGTTATCGTGTTTACTAACACACACATTTACAAATTATGATTTCAATATGTGTTCCGAAACTAATAAGTGTGTGATAAGAAGAAAAATATTTGCAGCATAATTGAATGAGTAAGAAGTCGTATGAAAATTAAATAATTTTTGTATTAATAATTCTCGGACAAGAAGAGTATTTGTAATTTAAATGAAACAGTATGTACTCATATAAACATTTAATTATTTTATGTAATCAAATGAGTTTTTTTTTTTTTTTTACTTTAACATTAAATATTGTACGTGTGTATTAGTGCTGTATAAATTGATAAATATTTTTAGGGTAGTTAGAAGGATTTGAAATGACGTTTGGTCAATTGATTGATGTTTGGTCGTCGAATACCACGACGATACTTAATTTTCGTATATATTTATTTGTTTTATAGAAATAAAAAATATCTATTAAATTGTTATAAACAATAAAAGAATTTTTAATATTTTACGACAAAATAAATCTTGCAAAACTAGTTCTGCCAGGATTTTGAAATCCATGATGTATATTTTAGGTCGTATTTTTTTATTTATACTAGTGCTCCCTATTAAACGTTTATACGAGTATACGAATAATACGTATTATACGGGGTGCAGATTTTGGATACGTATGATACGACCAAGATGGTTATACGTATTATACGAAACAGCATATACGGATCTTACACCAGCGGTTAAACGTTATCAAGGTTTAAACGGTTTTCGTTCATTGCTTAAAAAATTATGCCTTTCTCCTGCTGGTCTGTGGATCAGAGACTTGGATAAACACCCGCTGTGTCCTGTGCAGTCGGTACTTGCAAAAAAAAATCTGAATATTTTTTCCTCAGTTTAGATTTTGTTTTTTCACCTTCAAATCGAAACTATTAATTATGAAATAAATTACTATGAATTGATTTACCTTTCGCATATCTGTAACACACGCGCATAGCTTATTTTGATTTATGGCGTGGACATTTCATCCAAAACATTAGTATTGCAGAACCTAAACTTACATTGACTTCATATTTTATACTGACAATGAGCAATCCAACTCCTGGAAATTTTCATAATTTTATTTTTATTTTAAAGACCCCCACAGAGGGCACTCCTGCCACCGGTCTATATCCCTAGTAACGATAATCGGCCGTAACAAATAACTAACATATATACTTTTATTTTATTTAAGAATACGTTTTTCTATATTACAAATATTTTGAAAATACGTTTCACCGAGAAAAAAAAAGGCAAGTCATTTTAAGCTTTTGTGATTGCGTTCTGAAACCTGCAGTGACAGTTATTTATCAGGCTATAAGTAATCAAAATTTATAGGTACTAACACAAAAATAAAATTTGTCAAGATTAACAACAATTCTTAAAGCGTAATATCTTGTAATGCACGTACACTTTGTATAAAAAATACCACGAGTGTCATGGTTAAAAAAATGAAATTGCGTTATACATTAACACAGAGTAGAAAACATTAGCACCGCGGAAAGAACAACATTTGACCCCCGGGTGCAATTTGAGTATACGCACACAAAAATAATTATATATATTTTTTAATTAAAAAAGAAAGAATATATTTAATAAGGATTAACAATACACCTGAAACGTGTATATTCTCCTTATTTGCTCAAAAAGTCTTTTTACTTTCGTTATATATTTACAACTAGCAGAACCCCCTGGCTTTTCCCGGGTTAACATAAATTAAAATACAATAATACGACAATAACAATGACAACAATATGATTTGTGCATACTCAACCATAATCGATAAAAAAGACAATTAGAAAAAAAATCGTTACTTTAACTCAACGATAGTAAAATTTTTCTGATATATAAATGAGAATGCTCGTTTTCTTTGTGCATACAATATAAAAATATACGATTTTCATGAAAATGAAAAAAAAAATTACCAAATGTCGTAACATTTTGCGAAATTCGCTTTCATATGGCATCTATCAATACTAATATTATAAAGGAGTAAAAATTTTTTGTTTGTTTGTTTGTTTGTTTTGGGGGGGGGGGGGGTAATTTCTGGAACTACCAAACCGATTTCAAAAGTGATGGTGGCAAATTGATGGTGACAACCCCTGCTCCAACATAGTCTATATATTATGTCGGTGCCACTAACCCCAGGGGGGTGCAGGAGCGAAAAACATTCTAAAATTGCGATTTTTTGTATACAGAAGCAGCTAGAAATTTGAAATTTGGCATTGTAGCTACTTATAAGATGTAAATGCTCTCTAAGAACAAAATAAAAAAAATCTAAATTTAAAAGGGTGAAATAAGCGAAAAGCTTTCTAAATTATAATTTCTATGGAATCTCTGGAACTACCGAACCGATTTCAAAAGTGATGGAATCATATTGATGGTGACAACCCCTGCTTCAACATAGGCTATATTTTATGCCGCGCCCACTAACCCCAGGTTGGTGCAGGAGCGAAAAATTTGCGTAAATTGCGTCTTTTTTATACTGAAGGAGCTAGAAATTTGAAATTTGGCATTGTAGTTACTTATAAGATGTAAATTCTCTCTAAGAATAATAATTAAAAAAAATTAAATTTAAAAGGGTTAAATGAGCGAAAAGCGTTCTAAAATCATTCTAAATTAAAATTTTTATGGAATCTCTGGAACTATAGAACCGATTTCAAAAGTGATGGTGGCATACTGATGGTGACAATCCCTGCTCCAACAGCCTTTTTAATAAAAAGCTATGCGATGCTGACGACTGGGTTTTTCGCTAATTGTTGCCACAGATTAATCTCGGAAAATGAAACCTTTGAAGTTGCTGAAAAAAATAATATCTCGAAAAGTATTTGTCAGAAAATTGTTAGACAAACTGCGTTTGAAAGGTAAAAAATTGTATTTTTCTTGATATAAATTTCAAATGTAATGATTATGCCTTTTTTCAAATATTGAATTTCAAAAATTACCAAATTTCACAATGGAGTACCATAGCGAAACCTTCATGCGTAAAAAGATAATGATAAGGGCGACCTGTCCTGACGTGTATATTGGCACGAAGAAATTATAGTAGCCTTATTATTCTGTTAAAATATAAGAGTGAATTTTGAAATGTTAATATTTCGTTTGATTAAAAGTTCGGTAAGAGAAATTGACCAGCGTAGCTTGCTAATCTATATTATAAAACAAAAACGTATCCGTGAGTAATGTCGTCATCATATTGAAGGTTGCAACGACCTACCCATTAAATTTTGCTTGTACGGCATATTTGTAACTACTAAATGTCGCATAATTTCCTTTTTTAAACTATCAATTAGAAACAAAATACACTTTCACATGTAGTTTGAAAGTTTATCTCAATTTACTGATGTTTTATGGATTTTAAAGTAAGTTTAAAGTAATTTAATATTTTTGAAAATTGTTCGGAAAAAGGATGTTAAACTTATACTTTGGCGACCAATACATTCTCTGCAAATTACGCTACTTTGTGTAATTGCTATAAAATACTAATATTTTGTGAATGAAAACTGGCACATGATTTAAAATATGACAACACTTTCACCGGGGCAGATTTTCCTCTGAACCGATAAGTGTATAATTAAAACAAATTCTTTCACTTCATGAATCATGTACAGATATGTATTTATATTTATAGATAATGTGCATGTTAGTTAACTTAACGTAAGCAAAACGTTGAGCTAAATTGCTAGAAGTTTCGCCAAGTTTCTCGTAATTTTTAAACTCCTACTATTAGCTCACAGTCTCTCTATATATATCTTGTTGGAATTTTCAATCGTTAATAAAATATTTTCTATTCATCCATTCAAGTTCAAATAATTTTTTTAAAACTTGTACTGGATGACAATTGATGTTAATAAAGTTTTTTCAAATATTAATTAATTAATTAAATTAAATTAATTAATTTTAATTTTATATTTCATTTCTGTTCAAAAGTATAAACTCACTCCATATTTATAGTCTCACCTTCACACGTAAAAAGATAATGGGGCTGTTCACGGACGAAGATCAGGCGGCTCGCGGGCGAAGGAGACTATAACTGTGGAGTGAGTCTATACTTTTGAACAGAAATGAAGTATAAAACTAAAATTAAATAATAAAATTTAATTAATTAATTAATATTTGAAAAAACTGTATTATCGCTAACTGTAACATCGCTATGGCACTTTATTGTGAAGTTTGGTAATTTTTGAAATTCAGTATTTGAAAAACGGCATAATCATTAGATTTTAAATTTATATCAAGAAAAATACAATTTTTTTACCTTTCTAACGCAGTTTGTCTAACAATTTTGTGAGAAATACTTTTCAGGCTATTATTTTTGGTATTTTAGCTATTTATTTTTTATTTAATTTTTAATACATTTCAAAAATTTCTCTTATGTAAGATATTTAGCAGGATATAAATTTAGGAATAAATACCGTCAGTGGCGAAGCGTGTAGATCGCTGGAAAAAAATTTCTATTTGGCTTGAGTAGGAATTGACTTTAAAAAAAAGTTTTTATATTACTTGTTAAATAGTTAAAATACATTACATTATGTGTAGGAAATATTACATTATGAATTACTAACTCCGCAAGAATTGTTACTTTTAGTCTACAGTTAATTGAGAAAAACGACTTTACTTGAGTGCGTGACGTCACATGCACATTTGTATTTAAAACATGAAAGCGATTAAAGAAATCCAATACTATTGTACTCATAGAAAAATTTTAAACAATATTATAAAATACTAAATTTATCTCCGAAATTATATTTACAATGTAATTTAAACAGAATTTACATTTTGAAATTATGTGATTTTTGATACAAAATATTATTTTTCAAAAATATAGTGTTCTTTTAAGAATTGAATAATAATTTCGAAGCTGATGAAATGAAAATGTCGCCACGTTGTCGAACTTATAAAAAATATATTAATTTTTTTAATTAAAATAAATGTTTTATATTTTAAAAAAATGCATTTACTTTTTTTCCCCGATAAACCACTTTACTTTTAATCCCATTTGTTTTAACACCCATTTTTGAAGAAAAAATAATGGAAAATACTGTATTGCTTTCTTTAAATCCAGTTTTTATTAATAGGGTATCTACTGTCAACCTGCATCCGAGGAATTTAAATATGCCTCCTTGGTTGAGGCTCAAGCTGAAAAAAGTTACGCTGTCAGGATTGCAAAATGTCAATATTTGACAGACGATTTTTGATTATATAGAATAAATTGAATCATGAAGTTTGAATGCGCAAAAATAGTTAATATTTCTTAGAAAATTTACTTTAATATTAACAAACCAGTGGAAACAATTTGCCTTTGTAAAATTAGGAGCTAAGTTTTCTATTTTTCTCCAAACACATTTAAATATATTTACTATGTCGTTTAAAGCACTTATAGTATTCTTTCTAATATGCGAAAAAATCACATCTGCTAAAATTGACGGCATTTTCGGATTTCAAATTATAGAGAGTTAATCTGATATTGGTTTATAAAAATATTGTCCATACGCAGTTCCTTTGAATGGCAAAGGGAAAAAATTTGCATTAGAAATTGAGAAAAAAAAAAGATTTCTGTAATGATAATAGTCCAAGTGCTACACGACAAAAATAAGGTGAAAACTGCACATCGTGATACAGTTATACCGATTGGTCAGTATCTACTCTATATTAATACAAAGCATATAAGAAGGAGAGGCATCGCGGAAAGTGCGGGAAATTCAAGATGGCGGCCGTTATTCAAAATGGCGTCATTTTCGATGAATTAGTGCAATTTCGTTTCTATTCATCGTATAAAAGCATATTTGATGGAAATTTAGATGTTTTTAGATAAAAAATATTGTTTGTAACAGTTTACAGCACAGTCAAAAAGTATTTATGAATTCAGTTTGCCTGTTTGTCTGTCTGTCTAGTCGCGCACTAACTCAAAAAAAAAAATAATAACCAGATATCCAGATAATTAAAATATGGTATTGTAGTATACCGTAACAAGTTCGGTATTCATTTTCAAGTGTGCATCATTCATAGTTCATTTACAGGGGCAATCAAAAGTATTCGGTTACATTATGGTCTGTAGACGAAAATCGCTGGCAATGTGTTTTAATGATGTTATACTCTTTGTAACATATTCAAATTAATATACATCAGTGCGGTGCAATACAAGATACTTACTGTAGAATAAGCAGTGCATAGCAGTTTTCGTTCATTTACAGGGGCTCACAAAATAATGCGGTTACCGTTACATTAATGTCTCCGAGCACAGTGCCTTTACAACTTGTGCATAAATTTTATAGATCATCAGTTAAATCGATTGTTATTAAGGGAGGTGCTAGGTATGAAATAACTGCAATTTTTACTAATAATATCCCTATTGGTCAGTATCTTCTTTATATTAAAACAATGCATATAAGAGAGGCATAATGAAATGTCTTAGGAATTTAAGATTTAGGCTGTTATTCAATTTTTTCCGTTTTCGTGATATAAAAGTGTCTTTGATGTCATTTTCGATTTTTTTAACCAAAAATTTTCTTTTTAATATTAGAAATATGCTTCAAATGAACTAGCTCAATTATTAAAGTATTTTTAATTGTATAGTGAGTAAAATGAATGGAAAATGCATTTTACTAATGCCTTACTTATACAACATATTCAAAAATGAATGCTACATAACAAATGAATGACATAAAATTGCAGAATATAGAAACTTTTGTTTGTAGCATATTATTTCTCATTCACATTCGTTTTTACAGTTGCACAATAATGTGCAAGAAAGACCAACTTTCCTTACAACTGCACTTATTTTTGCAGATTTTGGACATACATTTTAGTAGTTCTTTGCAAGAATCTGCAATTTCGGGCAGCTCCGATCATTTTAATTTCCATGAAAAATTATCCAACCACCATCCCCATTTGTTTGGAGAGGGGGGACATATTTCCCGCTCATGTGCTTGTCCCCAAATGTGTCCAGCTTGGAATGCACTCCCTAAAATATGTTGCTCTAGTGCACCCTTGGTTGGTGGAAGATGTTCAATAGGACGATTTTTTGTCATAAACAATTCCTGTCTAGCACCATTTACACTTATGCTGTTACATGTTTAACAGTAAAACTATACTACGTATTTTTCTAAAATATTTAGAATATTGGCAGGTATGGAAGTTTGCGGTTTTGATAAAAATGAAAATGTGATAGTAGCATCTTTATACAGAATCCATGTCTTCCAAGCTGACTTATTCGTTTTTCGTGTGAAACCAGGTTTGCTGTCGTAGCCTGTGAAAGCATGGAATCATAGTAACATGGAGATAGAGAGAAGGAGAACAACGATAATGTTTCTACTTATGGAACCAAAAGCGGTACCTAGTATGGCGGCGTTTCTGTTTTTGGGGGCCTTTGGGGAGTGTAGCGCCCTCTATTTCCGGTTTCGACTGACCACTCTTTACCATGCTCGAATCCAAAATGCAGGAAGCGCAGATGACAATTTGTCATGTTTGACAGGTCACATGACCGGCCTTTGGGAGCACCAGCGCTACGTACTGGGTACTAATAACCGGTCCATGTTCTGATCTTTAAAGACTATCTTCACTGTTCTCCTTCTTATTTCAATCTCCATGCCTAGTAACGACATTGCTTTTTCTTTTCCAATTGCTGCAGCTACAGTATGGACGGGAATAAGTCTGTAATTCTTCCCTGTTCCAAATGCAATCTAAACAGTTTGCAGGTGTCTGTCTGACAAAGTAAAGAAATGAGCAATTGCTAAAACTAATATATCAGAATCTACAGAGCGTATAACAATATTTTTCAATCTGTTTTCTGCCATGTCTTTAAGGTGCAAGATTATCCTTGTATCAGCTTCTTCATGACCAGGACAAGTCATTCCAATTAAGAAACTTAGTGCAATATTATTTCATTTAACTTCTTCATCTGCAGTAGTTATAACTTGTGCTTTTTTATGGTATTTATAGCTAGTGTTACAAGCAGATTAAATAACTCTTCTTTATTACTTGAATTTCTTAAGAAATCGTGCCAATTTTTAATCGTTTGACATGCGATAGCACTTGCCGCCTGGTTCCTACACCCCTTTTTTGTCTTGTTTCACCTTTAATGCTTGGTGTAATGTATCTATCCCATATAAAATCTATTCTTTGGCAACTATAATTTTCAATGTCGTTACATAAATGGGGTTAAAATGTGTTAATGTAGTAATCATTAAAGGTTTTAGAAGACTGGTGAGGCTTTAAAATGTTAATAAGAACTGGACTATCATGAATTAAAGCCTCTCATGTTCCTGGAAAGGTGACAATTTGCAATTCTTTCATATCTAGCAAAGTTCAAAAACACATTATAAAATTAAAAACGCGCATAGACAGCATTGTGCTTATTGAAAGTCCTGTGACCGTATTATTTTGTGAGCCCGTGTAAATGAAAGAAAACTGCTATGCGCTGCATATTCTACAGTAAGTATCTTATACTGCACCACACTGATGTATATTAATTTGAATATGTTACAAAGAGTATAACTTCATTAAAACACATTGCAAGCAATTTTCGTCTACAGACCATAATGTAACCGAATACTTTTGATTGTCCCTGTAAATGAACTATGAATGATGCACACTTGAAAATGAATACCGAACTTGTTACGGTATACTACAATACCATAATTTAATTATCTGGATATCCGGCTATTTTTTTTGAGTTAATGCGCGACTAGACAGACGACCAGACAGACAGACAAACAAGCAAATTGAATTCATAAATACTTTTCGACTGTGCTGTAAAGTGTTACAAATAATATTTTTTATCTAAAAACATCTAAATTTCCATCAAATATGCTTTTATACGATGAATAGAAACGAAATTGCACTAATTCCCGAAAATGACGCCATTTTGAATAACGGCCGCCATCTTGAATTCCCCGCACTTTCCGCGATGCCTCCCCTTCTTATATGCTTTGTATTAATCTGGAGTACATACGGACCAAACGGTATAACTGTATCGCGATTTGCAGTTTTTTCACTCCTAGCACCTGGACTATAAACTATAGGAGATGTTTGAAAAAAGTGGTAATGATTCATCTGAGAAATTTTTAAAGTTGACAGTGATTTTACTCTGTTCTAAAACGTATGTACATGAAGTTTCGTTGAAATCGCACAAAAACTGTAGATTTTTATAAGGAACATACATACCAAGAACGGTTTATATATATATATATATATATATATATATATATATATATATATATATATATATATATATATATATATATATATACATACATAATTGTTTATAGGGGAAAATAAGAAGATTCTATGTATGGAACATATTATACAGATTGCTAAAGTAACGCCCCCGATCTGCAACTTGTTCTCCGTTCAGTGACGTAACACTGATGAGATCCATTAGCATTAAAAGTAAATACGATACTTGAAATATACGTATACTTGAATTAATCGTATACTTGAATTATACGTTTAACCGATATACACTTATACGTATCTGGATACGTTTAAACGTATAATTTAAGGTATACGTATTTCTTAAATACGTATTATACGTATATACGTATATCGGTTATACGTATAACTGAAATGCGTATCGCATCGGGAGCACTAATTTATACCTGTTATTCAGCTGACTCTCGATTTCACATAAAGCAAAATAATAATAATAATAATAATAATAACTTAAATAATATATAATACAAGATTAAAAATCCATAAAATTGCATCATGTTTCTTGTTATGACATGAAAAAATATGTTTGTTTGATTTTTAGCTACAGTTTTTAGAGAAAATAATTCACTTTATTAAAAAATAAATACATCCTTTAATTTGTTCAAACATTACTGTGGCAAAACAAGTGAAAAACAGTGTTCCGAGGAAATTGAATTTAAAAGATTATCTTCGAAGGTATCATTAGTTTGCACTTTTCAAAATGTACGGCTTGTACGATTACAATTTCATGAGTTTTCGTATCTGATCAATATTACAACATTTCTTAAAAATTCAAACATTATAACAATAATAACAATAATATATACATATTTTCTTTCATCATTTCAAACTATTTCAATCCAGTTTATGAACGTTGTTTTTATCTCTTTTAAAGGCTACGAAAACTGAAGAAAATAAGTTGTTTTTATGACAAAAAAATATCAGCAATAAATTTCTACCTTACACTTTAAGGAAAAATTATCATAAAATAATAATTGTTACATTTTTCGTTAAAATAAAAAAAGTCTAAGAAACTGAGTTTTAAACAAATTGCTCTAATGTAGTTTTTTCTTTCTTTCTTTTTTTCACGCAATAATAACTAAATTCCAACACTTGTGTAACAGATATGCATTTTTTATGAAACACATCCACATGTTTCAGCGCGCTTGTAATTTTGTATTCGGGTAACTTCCCAAAGTAGAAAAGATAAATTACGTTTACACTTAATTTTGAAGGCTTATTAATGTATCAAGGTTTTTTTTTTTAAAATCATGAATTATTCAAAGAGAAAAATAAATCTGTAAAGTAAAGTACAAACATTTACAGTTATTATCATTCTTCAAGGGTGCATATTATTAACATCTTTAATAAATTGTTAACATATATTTTTTGGTTTTTGTTTCCTTAACATAAAAATGATTTAGTATTGTAATGATTTTAAAGAAAAAACTTATTTTCACAAGTTTTTAATATTTATCACATAATGAGTTTTTTCATGTGCGTAAAATGTTTGACATTCAGTATTAAAATTAGTTATAAACTCAATAATCTATCAAACGTACGGCATAAAATGCAAATTAAATTTTATAGAAAACTATACATTTTTAAAACTATTATTGGAAAAATTTGTACTGTATGGAACTGATAACATAATGGAAAAGTAGAGTGCTTAAAGGCAAGCTATCTATATATTTGATTATATTGGCGTGATTGTTATTGTGACTCTTTTTGTAATTTTATAAAATTTCGAATGCTATTTGTATTTTATATTTCTGTTTTTACCAATTTCCAACCTTGTTGAAAAGTGTTTATGGCTTCAGTTTGTCTGCCGACTGGCATGTTCTCACTCGCGTAAATATACTCGGATTGCCCTGAAATTTTGTATGTTATTGTACTATATTATGTACTGTAGCAGGGTCCCTATTTCAACTGAAGTGTGTAGCACTTATAGCTTTTATACAAGGACAGCCAAAAGTATTCCGTTACATTACAGTCAATGGGAAATAATCGTTTTAAATGCATTTTCATTATGCTACGTCATTTAAAACATGATAAATCTGATATATAATTGGGAAGCGCAGTTAAACATGATTTTTGTAGAAAATGGAGTACAAGGCATTTGTTATTCATTTACAGGGACAAAAAAAAATTATGTTACACATTGTTCTTTGGAGAAAAATCGTGTGCAGTGTAATTTTGTGATATTTAACTATTTCAAACATATTGAAAATTACAGGCATTACTGAACTGCACTATAAATTGCTCTCTTGACAGTGTGGTGTGCATTGAGTTTATTTACAGAGATACACAAAATATATCGGTTACAGTACATGTGCGATAATTACAGTCTGTGTGTGATAAGTGCGTTTTCAACTTTGATTTGCGTTTTTAAGTTTAACTAAATTTATTCATACAACGTGTGTGTTTATAAACTCGGTTGATCATATACAGGGCTACACAAGAGAAGGGTAAAAGTAAGCTGCGCCGCAGCGCCCATGAGGGAGCGCACCGCACGTAGGCGACCACCGAACCCAAGTCCTGAGAGACTTTTATCGCGCCAGTAGTTTTGTCTCGCTACGGCGCTTCGGGCGGTCAGAGAGCCGCTCCCCACTGCGGACCCTCTAACCTTGAATCCACGTGTCGACGACGTAGGCCGTTGCGATACGCGGTGAAACTACAGGGAGTCACCGCGCGACATTTGGAGACGGGCCGGCGTCCCCCAACAGCTTCGGAGGTGAAAACCCAAAAGGGAACCAGGCCCTAAGCCTTAAGTCGGTATGTTCCAACCCGTACTTATTCTACCACTACTCTACACAAGAGAATACGTAAGTATTGAGACAATGAGAGTGAATCGCTTAAGGCTAGTTTTTAATTGTGTTACACATTTTCCTGATGAACTATATTTAGTAGACTAATAGAAGTTTGTGTAATATAAATAAATTCATATAAAGGGCTAAGCAAAGAAAAATATACATTGTCGTTTAAGGTGGGCAATTGATGTAAGTGAGTTTTAAGTTGCCTTTTAGCTTCATATGAGGTGTGTACAAAAGTCTTCAGATAATATACAGGGCTGTACAAAAGATTTCGAGTGCATTTCCATCGAAAGGGGAAAATGTCTAAATGTGAATTTTCTAACCGAACTAAATTTTATCACACTATATATCCACATCTATTGATGATATACAAGGCTGTTCAAAATAATTTGACAGCTTTTTTGACACTGGAAGGTAATTTCGAAAACTGTATATTTCAATGTTTTATATGTTTTCTAAACTGTTTACTTACATATCTTCTTTCACTTTATTTAACGGTGAAGTTTCGTTACAGCTTTCTGGATGTGTTGGAAAGTATTTCATAATCTATGCTTGACGCTTGATTTTTTGTTCTTGTTTAGAATTTATAATGCAAACAATTAGACAATATAATTAGAAATTAAAATTATTCAACATTAAAGGCTCCAGTTTTTAAAAAAATGTAATTTCAAACGTTTTATAGAAATGACTTGCCACTTCGTATATAGGCAGAATGTTTAATGGAGATTTAAAATATTCTTGGCATTTGTGTATATATTGATTTTACAAATAATAAAGTTAATTAAAACATTTATATGTTGACGGCCACCAAAGCTTAGTTCACACATACCAGTAAATAATATATGTTATTACCTATCGAATAAAACATTTTTTTTCCTATACCATAAATGGTTCTGAAAATATAATGAATACCATTCTTTTGATTTGTGATTGCACATTTCTTATTATGATAATAAATAAATCTGCACGTGGCATTTCGTATATAATGATATGGAAAAGTATATTTTTGATAATCAAATGAAATATTATATATATTACTATTGAATGTAAATAAAGATATAAAACGATTTGGTTTCAAAATTAAGAAAAATAAAACTAGAAAAAATTTAAAATGTTAATTTTATGTATTGTGCTATTCATATCAAGATTTAGTACTTTCATTAAGTGCTTTCAGAACTTATATTATACGCTATCTTTAACCATATTTTATAAATTGATAATTGTTTGATAATTGCATTTCTCTGGTGTATCTGTTATATCTCTGATGTAATTCTATTAACGGGTACACAAAATAACGACCGTTACTTTATTTAAGCAATAAAACTGCTCAATAGAATTCTACAGAAATACTTGCAAAGATTCAATGCTTTAAGAGATTTCTGCAAGCATGTTATTTCCCAACGAATGTTGGCACGGATAACAAATCATCCATCAAGATTAATACCCACGATAACGTTCAGGATTCAGTCTAATATGCTGAATCTACTGATCAAATCTGTTGAATGACTTTCCGCTATGATACCATCTATTGAGCCCACAAATCAATAGGATATCGTTTAACTGGAAACACTTTGAGAAGAAAAATTTAGTTGATCAAGCTCGATAGAACGGAGTATTATATTTATTCATTACTTTTTGGATAATATTTATTTACTTATAACATACACATCATACGTAGTATATGGTGAGTCTTGTAATCGCTTTGAAAATCGAAATTTTAATTTTGACGGATTTACACGTTTCAGACACTGCAGTTTCCGAAAAGCATATTTTTAGAAAATAAATTTTGTCGTCCGTTTGTCTGTGTGTGTGTCTGTAAACGCCCTATCTCCCAAACAAATTGAAATAGAGACTTGAAATTTGGTATGTACTAAGTATGTAATAATGGAAAGAAACTTATTGAATTTCACTAACCTCGATTATACGGAGCTACGTTTTTCATACTCTCGAAATATTCGTTCTGATAAAAGGTATATAAAATTTTTCGAAGTTGTTTATTTTAAGGAGTGAATACAAAAGTCAATAAAAAACATAATTTTTGCATAAAGAATGAAGTCGATTGGATAATTAGTTAGCGAGATATTTGTAATCCTATTTTCCACACTCTTCGAGTTTTCATGACCCTGTATTTCATTGAAATTTCAATTCAAAGATATATTTTAATTGGAAATAAGACGCTTAATCCGACAGAGTAAACCGTTAGTTAATATGATTATCAATTTTGAAGTTATAAGGATGTTTCTTTTACGCAATTCAGAAATAGAGCTTTTAAAGTTGATGACGTCATCAAGCCAAGATTCTATTCGAATTGCAATGCATTTTATAAATAGGTTACACATGTTTTATTTTCATATTTTATATTATGCATATCCCTGATGGGTAAGTATTACGGTGGAACCCAACAACTAGTTTTAATTGTTATTTAAATTAAAAACTTTATAATATAATACTCTGTTTAGAGTAAAATAAGTTTTAGTGGACTGTTGACATATTTTGGGCTCCATTGGAGCCATTATATAAAAAAATCAGAATATTGTGAAATTGCACGGTCTATGAAGTTATTATTTGAATCGCCATCATTTAATTTTTTATGTACTTTTTCAAATTACGCAAGTTATTTTTTATTTTTACTCGGATGTTTATTTCCATATTTGTAACCATGGAGTAACCCGAGCCACAATTTTTGGTAAATTGAATGGTGTTGCATCGTTACATATGGATAGTAATATGGAAATAAACATCTAAGTAAAAATAACAAATAACTTCGTAATTTGAAAAAGTACGTGAAAAATTAAATGATGACGTTTCAAATAATAACTTCATAGACCGTTCAACTGTAGAATCTTCTTATTTGTTTTCATAGTAGCTCCGATGGAGTCGAAACATGTCAACACTCTAATAAAATTAATTTTATTGTAAATGTTATAAAGTTTTTATTTTACCCTCTTAGCAATTAAAAGAACCATATTATTACAAGGTGTTATAATTTGTTATATTTCTAATACTTCTTTGATAATAATAAATAATCTAAAACAGCAAGTTACAATATGTGTGTAATTATCTTTGAAATGGTGCTGTATATGTTTTATTAAACGTTCAAATATTAGTTATGCTTTAAAACTTAATGTGCATTATCACTGAAAATTATAAAGAAAAGGTGTTTTTCTAAAGATGGATAGATTTTTCCTAAATTACGCAGACTAACACCTTACGGCTCTATATTGAAAGGATAATTCATGAAAAGATCTAGATAATAATGGCAGTTGAATAATGTCAGCAAAAAATTAACGAATGCAATCCTCGTAAATAAGCGATGCTATTTGAGATGAAAAGCTTTTTCGAAATGGATGATTGTTTCTATAACAAATCAAATTTAGTCCAGTCAAATTAGGTTTTTTTGCCATAAAAAATGCTAAGGAGATAAAAATTGGTCCAGTTGTTCATTGATGGCTACTGATGACTATGTAAAAAGTCCCCATGGATAGGAGTTGAGCGGGGGGAGGGGGGGCTAAACAAAGTATTTTTTTTTAGTTTTTTACAAATATCTCAGAAATTGTTGTTTTTCATGAAATAACTACTCTGACATAAATTAGAGAACAAAAAATTATCTACAAATGACAGGTATATACAGTGGAACCGATTATCCGTCAATCAGAAGACCGGAGCTTTGACGGATTTTCCCCCCAAAAATCACTTAATTTCAAATTAATTTATTTAATGTCGCCATAATAAATTCTAAAGGGATAAAAATTGGTCCAGTTGTTCATTGATTGCAACTGATGACTACGTAAAAAGTCGCTATGAATAGGAGGTGAGTGGGGGGGGGGGTAAACAAAGTATTTCTTTTTAGTTTTTTACAAATATCTCAGAAATTGTTGTTTTTCATGAAAAAAACTACTCCGACATAAATTAAAGAACATAAAATTATCTGCATTTGACAGGTATATACAGTGGAACCTCGATTATCCGTCAGTCAGAGACCGGAGCTTTGACGGATTTTCCCGCCAAAAATGACTTACTTTCAAATTAATTTATTTAATGTCGCCATAATAAATTCTAAAGGGATAAAAATCGGTCCAGTTGTTCATTGATGGTTACTGATGACTATGTAAAAAGTCCCCATGGATAGGAGGGGAGGGGGGCAAAATAAAGTATTTTTTTTAGTTTTTTACAAATATCCCAGAAATTGTTGGTTTTTATGAAAAAATTACTTTGACAAAAATTAAATAACATGTAATTCTCTCCAAATGACAGGTATATACAGTGGAACCTCAATTATCCGTCACTCAGGAGACCGGAGTTTTGACGGATTTTCCGCAAAAAAATCCCTTTAATTTCAAATTTATTTACCTAATGTCGCCATAATAAATGCTACAGAGATAAAAATTGGTACAGTTGTTCATTGATGGCTACTGATGACTATGTAAAAAGTCCTGATAGATGATGAGTGAAGGGAGGGGGGGGGGGCAAAATAAAGTACTTTTTTAGTTTTTTTACAAATATCTCAGAAACTGTTGGTTTTTCACTGTTGGTTTTCATGCTTTTTATAAAGTAAAAATTTATCCAGCGTTGAATTCAGTGGATGGCGAGTTTGAAATGTCTACACCGGAAGATTTGAGATTTTATACTTTCAAAAACTGGAATTTCCACCCCCCTCATCTTTTTTAGACTAAAAGACAAAGAGGATTCCTTTTACGAATGTAGAAAAATCGCCTCGCATACCCAAAAATTCTATAAATTCAAATAAAAATATTCGCATAAAATTAAAAAATGTTCGTGCGAATTCCGAATAAACTTTATTGAAAAGAGTATAAAATTTACTAAATTGTACTAAAAGTTTAAAACCAAATTTCTATTTAATAATGTGGAAAAATCGCCGCGAAACGCAAAAAATCCGGTTAAATCGCATAAAAATAGCTAAAAATTTAAAAATAGCAGATGACAAAATTTAGTACAGTGGGTTAAAACATTGTAAAAGGAATTCTTTAACAAATATAAAAAAAATCGGTGCGGAACATAACAGTAACTCATGCAAATTTATTCCTCCAAACAACGATAAACTGGCGATTCAAGGATTTACATCAAAAGCAAACAAATGTTATAAATTAAATCCAAAAAGGAATTTTTACGCGCCAAATCATCGCCTATCTCCTACTAGGGGAATCTACTAGCGCCAAAGTAAGTGAACAGGCCTTCGTAGCTTTTCCTGCACTGCCAAGATACCTCTGCCGCGACATTAAACTAAACTTAACTAAACTAAACTACACTAAACTAAGCTAATCTAAGCTAAGCTACTATGTGCAGCAATCTCCAGAATGCACGAAAGTAATTCAAGCAGCGGTTAGTAACTTATATATGTACGGTACGGTTACATTAACCGAAACTGCCCTCCTGGATTCATGAAACTCGCTGTGCAGCAATCTCTAGAATGCATGAAACTCATTCAAGCAGTGGTTAGTAACGTATATATGTACGCTTCGCGTACATTAACAAAAAGAAAAAATTCCCTCGAAGCATGAAACTCGCTGTGCAGCAATCTCTAAAATGTATGAAACTCATTCAAGCAGCGGTTAGTAACTTATATATGTACGTTTTGTATACATTAACCGAAAAAAACCCCTGAATGCATGAAACTCGTTGGGCAGCAATCTCTAGAATACATGAAAGTCATTCAAGCAGCGGTCCGTAACATATATGTACGCTTCGCGTACATTAACCGAATAAAGAACCCCTGAATGCATGAAACTCGCTGTGCAGCAATCTCTAGAATGCATGAAACTCATTCAAGCAGCGGTTAGTAACTTATATATGTACGTTTCGTATACATTAACCGAAAAAAACACTGGATGCATGAAACTTGCTGTGTAGCAATCTCTAAAATGTATGAAACTCATTCAAGCAGCGGTCAGTAACTTATATATGTACGCTTCGCGTAGATTAACTGAATAAAAATCCCCTGGATGCATGAAACTCGCTGTGCAGCAATCTCTAGAATACATGAAAGTCATTCAAGCAGCGGTTAATAACTTATCTATGTACGCTTCGCGTACATTAACCGAAAAAAACCCCTGGATGCATGAAACTCGCTATTCAGCAATCTCTAGATGTTATATATACATATATACATATTTATGTTGTAATAACTTTTCAATTTTAGGTAGACGTTTCATCGGTGCGCTTTATTCAAGGTGCTTTTTTTTCCGGGTGCGCTTCTTTTCGGGTGCGTTTTTTTTTCGGCTACTCTAAAGGATAGCTCCAATTTATCGCCACAAACAACGATATCATTCTGTTGAAGTAAAAAAAACTAAGGAGAGAAAAAACCCAGCAGCATTTATTTATCTGCAACTCAGAGCACTTTTGACCCTCTCATATCTTTGCGCTGGAGTTTAACAAAAACATGAAACTTAGTTTATATAGAGTACGTTGCAAAAATAACCAAATTTTTAAATTTCATGTGTCTGTCTTTTAAGTTCAGAAAGTATAGGAACTCAAAATTTCTATTTTTTGACACTCACTCACCGATTATCAAATCCGATCAGGGAAATTCCATTGTCAATCCCATACGGAAGTTTTACAGAAAGAGAAATATATATATCAGAATATAGTAATATATAATAATGATTAAATATAATTCATTAAATTAATTAGAAATATACAATATAGGTTCTGTTAAAGTCAGAAACCTGACAGTTACTTAAACATGGGCATCCTCAGAAATTATCTCTATACTGGGAACAAAACTGAAAGTATGTTAAATTTCATAAGAGTTACAACACTATACAAGTAGCGTTTATGCGATATTTATAGAGAAATTATCAAAATGACGGTTTATAGAATGAAACTATTTTATGCACTGATATTTATGCTTCATTTCAATTTTTAAGATAGCTTAGTTTGATTGTTATTATATTTTTTTCTTAAATCAACAAATATGAAACAATGTAAATTACGATATCAGTTATGTATTTAATTTACATTTGCTTTAACACTTAATTTCGATGGCCATGTAGAAATTTTACAATACACTCGTCTTAATTCTTGTGCTCCCCCCCCTCCCCTGACCTTTTTACGATAATACCAGTGCGTATTTTAGGTTATGTAAAATATCGCATCATCGAGTAACTTTGATTACTGTGTGAACAGATGGGCAGAGGATCGCATTATCGAGTAAAGAGAGAGTTGTGTGTAGAATTGGTAAAATGCCGTATCATGGAGTAACTCAGCTTGCTGTGTGAACAGATGGGCAGAGGATCGCATTATCGAGTAACGAGATTGTGTGTAGAATTGGTAAAATGCCGTATCATCAAGTAACTGAGATTGCCGTGTGTATATACGGGCAGAAGGTGACATTATCGAATAACTGAGGTAGCTGTGTGTAGGAATTGGTAAAATAACGCATCTTCGAGTAACTTCAGCTTATTTTTGCAGAAACCATTGCATCTGTGAACGCTATGGGGTTCGAGATTATCAAAATACACACCCTCAGATGGCGCTGAAACCAGGAGCAAAAAAAAATTAACACACGGTGTGTATTCGTAACGGTAATAAATCACTTCTCCGAGTAACCTCGAAAAAGTGCAGATTTGGCATCCTGGTTATTAAAGAAGCTTAAATCCGCTCTCAGATGCTTTGAGTAACCACCAAAAGTTACTCAAAGCGTCTGAGGTTACTCACTGTGTTGGTGTTTAATCCGACGAAGTTACTGATTTTGAAGGGTAGACCAACGCACACACACACACTCACACACACATATATATATATATATATATATATATATATATATATATATATATATATATATATCTGTAGAGACGAATTCTTATTTAAACCGATTTTTTTCTTAAAATACATACAATCAAAATTTTTCTTTATAACTGGAAACTAAACATATTTTTAAACGAAGTGAATTACCATTATATAATTTTTTTCGTCTCTTATAAGAACTGTACTTACTTTAACGACATAGACTGCTTAATTTAACGACAAGAGTTGAATTTATTATTATTATTATTTTTTTTTTTTTGGAAGAACCCATTTTAAGATGTGAATTTTCATAGAAATCATATTAAGTTGAGATTTTCGCATAATGTAAGTTTTTAATTATGCAGATTAGATAATTTTGTTAATGATCGTAATAAAAACTGCAAGTATGTGGTAATTAAAAAGTTTATCTTATTAATTCATTAGCTTTAAATGGTTTTGATAGTATTACTTTTTTCGATATTAATCTTCATAGGAAAACTTTGTTTTTTAAATGATGCATATTTATATGTAATTTAAATTTTTCTTATAAATACTTTATTATAATATTTAATATTAATTTTCTACTCATAAATTTTAACATACAAGTTTAGTGAATATTAAGCTGTGAAAATTTTTAATCACAATTATGTTAATACTTAATCAGGAAAAATATTAAATCCAGGAATATTTAGATTGCAACCATGCATGTGTCGATAACAATGGACACCAAATTTATATTACTATTATATTTGTTTCTTAATTAATAAATATTTTCTCGTTTAGGTTTTGACATAATATTTAACTACATTTTTTTCTAAATTAAGTACTAATACGATTTTAACAAAACTTTTATGTAAAATTTATAAATATAGGTAAAAAATAATAATCTTAAAATGTAAATATTTTCAAAATTTATTAAAAATCTCCTTCATTTCAATCATTTTTAGAAAAACGTTATAAGAAAAAAAAATAACAGAAAAATAAAAACTTAAAAGTAAGAAAAATAATTCCAACATTTTAAAATGTAATTTCTTAAAACACGCTGATTTCAGCAACTATAGAAGCCAGGTAATATCTTACAAAATTATTAGGTTAATGCAATCTATTACACATTTGTTGTAATACGGTTAATCCTGATAACAAGAAATAAATGTTTTTTTTCCACCTCTAGAACAGTAACCAAAAACAATTTTAAATTAAAACAACTGTCTATTCTGTTAGACATGCATTAACTTAGTTTAATAGTTATTTAATTTATTATTTGTAAATTTGTAAATAAACAATAGAATTTTCTTGCATTTCATAAGTTTATCATTATAGCTACGATAAAAAGAAATTTAATTATTACATACAGGATTTTTTAAAAATTATCTTATTTTAACAATATAGACAAATCAACTAAAACATATAATATTTAAAACAATCATTAACTTTCCATGAGGTACGGATTTATTTATTTAATAATTTATTCCTGGTTTATCTATATTCTATTTAAATTTATAATCAAAAGTATGCATTTGAAATGCATATTTTTAAGTATTCTGAACATTTAATATATTAAAATTTCGGAATTCGAGCTCTATTTCCAAAGATAAAGAACGCTTTTCATTAGGAAATACGTAAAAATATGTACCATTGTATATCAGTGAAGCGTTTTTATTAAAATTCTGGAGTTACTCCCCTCGAATTTCGGATCACTAACATATTAGGGTGTATCAAATGTATTTTCGTTTTTTGGATGCTTTTATACCAAATTATGTTATACAAAATCACTTACTCAGCCCTATTGTTGAACATAAAATGTTACTTAAGAGAATATATGTCCCTCTATATTATATAATGATACAGGCTTCTTTTTTTCATTTTTATGTCACGTAAAGTGTGGTGCAAATGTTGAGATTTTATGCATCTGAAAGCATTATTTTTAACTAGATCTTAAAACCAATAAAGCTGTCCTCAAAACCTGTGCAGTTTGAAGCCAGGACAAAAGTAGTGGCCGGACAATTCAAAACAAATCCAAACTTTTTAAGGAAAGGGGGTCTCTGCTTTGAAATCAACCCAAAATTTGACCAGTTAGCGAGAAAAAAAGACGAGAATCCATTCTCCACAATCAATTTTGATGCTAAAAATTAATAAAACCACACATTCAAAAATTAATAACTTTTGAATGTGTAGTTTTGTTATTTTTTAGTATCAAAATTAATAATTTGGTTAATATTTATTTTTTTTACGTTGCTATATTACATTTTAGTAGAATAAAAAACATGTATTTTTTTACAGTGTATAGAATCTGTACTAAAATGGTTTGAAACTTGTTTAAAAATGGATTAAACACCTAATCCGTCGACCTATTTTTGAAAAAACTTATGGAGTTTTTGTGAGAGTGTCTGAAATATATTCGTCAAATGTGAACTTAATATGTAGTATAATTTGGCCGTTATCGTGTTTACTAACACACACATTTACAAATTATGATTGCAATATGTGTTCCGAAACTAATAAGTGTGCGATAAGAAGAAAAATATTTGCAGCATAATTGAATGAGTAAGAGGTCGTATGAAAATTAAATAATTTTTGTATTAATAATTCTCGGACAAGAAGAGTATTTGTAATTTAAATGAAACAGTATGTAATCATATAAACATTTAATTATTTTATGTAATCAAATGAGTTTTTTTTTTTTTTTTACTTTAACATTAAATATTGTACGTGTGTATTAGTGCTGTATAAATTGATAAATATTTTAAGGGTGGTTAGAAGGATTTCAAATGACGAAAATTGATTGACGATTATAATATATGTGATATGTCGACGATATGTCGACGAATACCACGACGATACTTAATTTAGACAATTTCTTATTTTCGTATTTAATTATTTGTTTTACAGAAATAAAAAATATCTATTAAATTGTTATAAACAATAAAATAATTTTTAATATTTTACGACAAAATAAATCTTGCAAAACTAGTTCTGCCAGAATTTTGAAATCCATGTTGTATATTTTAGGTCGTATTTTTTTATTTATACTAGTGCTCCCTATTAAACGTTTATACGAGTATACGTATAATACGTATTATACGGGGTGCAGATTTTGAATACGTATGATACGACCAAGATGGTTAAATTAAAAACTTTATAATATAATACTCTGTTTAGAGTAAAATAAGTTTTAGTGGACTGTTGACATATTTTGGGCTCCATTGGAGCCATTATATAAAAAAATCAGAATATTGTGCAATTGCACGGTCTATGAAGTTATTATTTGAATCGCCATCATTTAATTTTTTATGTACTTTTTCAAATTACGCAAGTTATTTTTTATTTTTACTCGGATGTTTATTTCCATATATGTAACCATGGAGTAACCCGAGCCACAATTTTTGGTAAATTGAATGGTGTTGCATCGTTACATATGGATAGTAATATGGAAATAAACATCTAAGTAAAAATAACAAATAACTTCGTAATTTGAAAAAGTACGTGAAAAATTAAATGATGACGTTTCAAATAATAACTTCATAGACCGTTCAACTGTAGAATCTTCTTATTTGTTTTCATAGTAGCTCCGATGGAGTCGAAACATGTCAACACTCTAATAAAATTAATTTTATTGTAAATGTTATAAAGTTTTTATTTTACCCTCTTAGCAATTAAAAGAACCATATTATTACAAGGTGTTATAATTTGTTATATTTCTAATACTTCTTTGATAATAATAAATAATCTAAAACAGCCAGTTACAATATGTGTGTAATTATCTTTGAAATGGTGCTGTATATGTTTTATTAAACGTTCAAATATTAGTTATGCTTTAAAACTTAATGTGCATTATCACTGAAAATTATAAAGAAAAGGTGTTTTTCTAAAGATGGATAGATTTTTCCTAAATTACGCAGACTAACACCTTACGGTTCTATATTGAAAGGATAATTCATGAAAAGATCTAGATAATAATGGCAGTTGAATAATGTCAGCAAAAAATTAACGAATGCAATCCTCGTAAATAAGCGATGCTATTTGAGATGAAAAGCTTTTTCGAAATGGATGATTGTTTCTATAACAAATCAAATTTAGTCCAGTCAAATTAGGTTTTTTTGCCATAAAAAATGCTAAGGAGATAAAAATTGGTCCAGTTGTTCATTGATGGCTACTGATGACTATGTAAAAAGTCCCCATGGATAGGAGTTGAGCGGGGGGAGGGGGGGCTAAACAAAGTATTTTTTTTTAGTTTTTTACAAATATCTCAGAAATTGTTGTTTTTCATGAAATAACTACTCTGACATAAATTAGAGAACAAAAAATTATCTACAAATGACAGGTATATACAGTGGAACCGATTATCCGTCAATCAGAAGACCGGAGCTTTGACGGATTTTCCCCCCAAAAATCACTTAATTTCAAATTAATTTATTTAATGTCGCCATAATAAATTCTAAAGGGATAAAAATTGGTCCAGTTGTTCATTGATTGCAACTGATGACTACGTAAAAAGTCGCTATGAATAGGAGGTGAGTGGGGGGGGGGGGTAAACAAAGTATTTCTTTTTAGTTTTTTACAAATATCTCAGAAATTGTTGTTTTTCATGAAAAAAACTACTCCGACATAAATTAAAGAACATAAAATTATCTGCATTTGACAGGTATATACAGTGGAACCTCGATTATCCGTCAGTCAGAGACCGGAGCTTTGACGGATTTTCCCGCCAAAAATGACTTACTTTCAAATTAATTTATTTAATGTCGCCATAATAAATTCTAAAGGGATAAAAATCGGTCCAGTTGTTCATTGATGGTTACTGATGACTATGTAAAAAGTCCCCATGGATAGGAGGGGAGGGGGGCAAAATAAAGTATTTTTTTTAGTTTTTTACAAATATCCCAGAAATTGTTGGTTTTTATGAAAAAATTACTTTGACAAAAATTAAATAACATGTAATTCTCTCCAAATGACAGGTATATACAGTGGAACCTCAATTATCCGTCACTCAGGAGACCGGAGTTTTGACGGATTTTCCGCAAAAAAATCCCTTTAATTTCAAATTTATTTACCTAATGTCGCCATAATAAATGCTACAGAGATAAAAATTGGTACAGTTGTTCATTGATGGCTACTGATGACTATGTAAAAAGTCCTGATAGATGGTGAGTGAAGGGAGGGGGGGGGGCAAAATAAAGTACTTTTTTAGTTTTTTTACAAATATCTCAGAAACTGTTGGTTTTTCACTGTTGGTTTTCATGCTTTTTATAAAGTAAAAATTTATCCAGCGTTGAATTCAGTGGATGGCGAGTTTGAAATGTCTACACCGGAAGATTTGAGATTTTATACTTTCAAAAACTGGAATTTCCACCCCCCTCATCTTTTTTAGACTAAAAGACAAAGAGGATTCCTTTTACGAATGTAGAAAAATCGCCTCGCATACCCAAAAATTCTATAAATTCAAATAAAAATATTCGCATAAAATTAAAAAATGTTCGTGCGAATTCCGAATAAACTTTATTGAAAAGAGTATAAAATTTACTAAATTGTACTAAAAGTTTAAAACCAAATTTCTATTTAATAATGTGGAAAAATCGCCGCGAAACGCAAAAAATCCGGTTAAATCGCATAAAAATAGCTAAAAATTTAAAAATAGCAGATGACAAAATTTAGTACAGTGGGTTAAAACATTGTAAAAGGAATTCTTTAACAAATATAAAAAAAATCGGTGCGGAACATAACAGTAACTCATGCAAATTTATTCCTCCAAACAACGATAAACTGGCGATTCAAGGATTTACATCAAAAGCAAACAAATGTTATAAATTAAATCCAAAAAGGAATTTTTACGCGCCAAATCATCGCCTATCTCCTACTAGGGGAATCTACTAGCGCCAAAGTAAGTGAACAGGCCTTCGTAGCTTTTCTTGCACTGCCAAGATACCTCTGCCGCGACATTAAACTAAACTTAACTAAACTAAACTACACTAAACTAAGCTAATCTAAGCTAAGCTACTATGTGCAGCAATCTCCAGAATGCACGAAAGTAATTCAAGCAGCGGTTAGTAACTTATATATGTACGGTACGGTTACATTAACCGAAACTGCCCTCCTGGATTCATGAAACTCGCTGTGCAGCAATCTCTAGAATGCATGAAACTCATTCAAGCAGTGGTTAGTAACGTATATATGTACGCTTCGCGTACATTAACAAAAAGAAAAAATTCCCTCGAAGCATGAAACTCGCTGTGCAGCAATCTCTAAAATGTATGAAACTCATTCAAGCAGCGGTTAGTAACTTATATATGTACGTTTTGTATACATTAACCGAAAAAAACCCCTGAATGCATGAAACTCGTTGGGCAGCAATCTCTAGAATACATGAAAGTCATTCAAGCAGCGGTCCGTAACATATATGTACGCTTCGCGTACATTAACCGAATAAAGAACCCCTGAATGCATGAAACTCGCTGTGCAGCAATCTCTAGAATGCATGAAACTCATTCAAGCAGCGGTTAGTAACTTATATATGTACGTTTCGTATACATTAACCGAAAAAAACACTGGATGCATGAAACTTGCTGTGTAGCAATCTCTAAAATGTATGAAACTCATTCAAGCAGCGGTCAGTAACTTATATATGTACGCTTCGCGTAGATTAACTGAATAAAAATCCCCTGGATGCATGAAACTCGCTGTGCAGCAATCTCTAGAATACATGAAAGTCATTCAAGCAGCGGTTAATAACTTATCTATGTACGCTTCGCGTACATTAACCGAAAAAAACCCCTGGATGCATGAAACTCGCTATTCAGCAATCTCTAGATGTTATATATACATATATACATATTTATGTTGTAATAACTTTTCAATTTTAGGTAGACGTTTCATCGGTGCGCTTTATTCAAGGTGCTTTTTTTTCCGGGTGCGCTTCTTTTCGGGTGCGTTTTTTTTTCGGCTACTCTAAAGGATAGCTCCAATTTATCGCCACAAACAACGATATCATTCTGTTGAAGTAAAAAAAACTAAGGAGAGAAAAAACCCAGCAGCATTTATTTATCTGCAACTCAGAGCACTTTTGACCCTCTCATATCTTTGCGCTGGAGTTTAACAAAAACATGAAACTTGGTTTATATAGAGTACGTTGCAAAAATAACCAAATTTTTAAATTTCATGTGTCTGTCTTTTAAGTTCAGAAAGTATAGGAACTCAAAATTTCTATTTTTTGACACTCACTCACCGATTATCAAATCCGATCAGGGAAATTCCATTGTCAATCCCATACGGAAGTTTTACAGAAAGAGAAATATATATATCAGAATATAGTAATATATAATAATGATTAAATATAATTCATTAAATTAATTAGAAATATACAATATAGGTTCTGTTAAAGTCAGAAACCTGACAGTTACTTAAACATGGGCATCCTCAGAAATTATCTCTATACTGGGAACAAAACTGAAAGTATGTTAAATTTCATAAGAGTTACAACACTATACAAGTAGCGTTTATGCGATATTTATAGAGAAATTATCAAAATGACGGTTTATAGAATGAAACTATTTTATGCACTGATATTTATGCTTCATTTCAATTTTTAAGATAGCTTAGTTTGATTGTTATTATATTTTTTTCTTAAATCAACAAATATGAAACAATGTAAATTACGATATCAGTTATGTATTTAATTTACATTTGCTTTAACACTTAATTTCGATGGCCATGTAGAAATTTTACAATACACTCGTCTTAATTCTTGTGCTCCCCCCCCTCCCCTGACCTGTTTACGATAATACCAGTGCGTATTTTAGGTTATGTAAAATATCGCATCATCGAGTAACTTTGATTACTGTGTGAACAGATGGGCAGAGGATCGCATTATCGAGTAAAAAGAGAGTTGTGTGTAGAATTGGTAAAATGCCGTATCATGGAGTAACTCAGCTTGCTGTGTGAACAGATGGGCAGAGGATCGCATTATCGAGTAACGAGATTGTGTGTAGAATTGGTAAAATGCCGTATCATCAAGTAACTGAGATTGCCGTGTGTATATACGGGCAGAAGGTGACATTATCGAATAACTGAGGTAGCTGTGTGTAGGAATTGGTAAAATAACGCATCTTCGAGTAACTTCAGCTTATTTTTGCAGAAACCATTGCATCTGTGAACGCTATGGGGTTCGAGATTATCAAAATACACACCCTCAGATGGCGCTGAAACCAGGAGCAAAAAAAAATTAACACACGGTGTGTATTCGTAACGGTAATAAATCACTTCTCCGAGTAACCTCGAAAAAGTGCAGATTTGGCATCCTGGTTATTAAAGAAGCTTAAATCCGCTCTCAGATGCTTTGAGTAACCACCAAAAGTTACTCAAAGCGTCTGAGGTTACTCACTGTGTTGGTGTTTAATCCGACGAAGTTACTGATTTTGAAGGGTAGACCAACGCACACACACACACTCACACACATATATATATATATATATATATATATATATATATATATATATATATATCTGTAGAGACGAATTCTTATTTAAACCGATTTTTTTCTTAAAATACATACAATCAAAATTTTTCTTTATAACTGGAAACTAAACATATTTTTAAACGAAGTGAATTACCATTATATAATTTCTTTCGTCTCTTATAAGAACTGTACTTACTTTAACGACATAGACTGCTTAATTTAACGACAAGAGTTGAATTTATTATTATTATTTTTTTTTTTTTTTGGAAGAACCCATTTTAAGATGTGAATTTTCATAGAAATCATATTAAGTTGAGATTTTCGCATAATGTAAGTTTTTAATTATGCAGATTAGATAATTTTGTTAATGATCGTAATAAAAACTGCAAGTATGTGGTAATTAAAAAGTTTATCTTATTAATTCATTAGCTTTAAATGGTTTTGATAGTATTACTTTTTTCGATATTAATCTTCATAGGAAAAC
This sequence comes from Maratus michaelseni, assembly GCA_963931845.1. Classification (NCBI taxonomy): domain Eukaryota; kingdom Metazoa; phylum Arthropoda; class Arachnida; order Araneae; family Salticidae; genus Maratus; species Maratus michaelseni. Next base: position 324,023,782 of record OZ007587.1, read on the forward strand.
TTTGTTTTTTAAATGATGCATATTTATATGTAATTTAAATTTTTCTTATAAATACTTTATTATAATATTTAATATTAATTTTCTACTCATAAATTTTAACATACAAGTTTAGTGAATATTAAGCTGTGAAAATTTTTAATCACAATTATGTTAATACTTAATCAGGAAAAATATTAAATACAGGAATATTTAGATTGCAACCATGCATGTGTCGATAACAATGGACACCAAATTTATATTACTATTATATTTGTTTCTTAATTAATAAATATTTTCTCGTTTAGGTTTTGACATAATATTTAACTACATTTTTTTCTAAATTAAGTACTAATACGATTTTAACAAAACTTTTATGTAAAATTTATAAATATAGGTAAAAAATAATAATCTTAAAATGTAAATATTTTCAAAATTTATTAAAAATCTCCTTCATTTCAATCATTTTTAGAAAAACGTTATAAGAAAAAAAAATAACAGAAAAATAAAAACTTAAAAGTAAGAAAAATAATTCCAACATTTTAAAATGTAATTTCTTAAAACACGCTGATTTCAGCAACTATAGAAGCCAGGTAATATCTTACAAAATTATTAGGTTAATGCAATCTATTACACATTTGTTGTAATACGGTTAATCCTGATAACAAGAAATAAATGTTTTTTTTCCACCTCTAGAACAGTAACCAAAAACAATTTTAAATTAAAACAACTGTCTATTCTGTTAGACATGCATTAACTTAGTTTAATAGTTATTTAATTTATTATTTGTAAATTTGTAAATAAACAATAGAATTTTCTTGCATTTCATAAGTTTATCATTATAGCTACGATAAAAAGAAATTTAATTATTACATACAGGATTTTTTAAAAATTATCTTATTTTAACAATATAGACAAATCAACTAAAACATATAATATTTAAAACAATCATTAACTTTCCATGAGGTACCAATTTATTTATTTAATAATTTATTCCTGGTTTATCTATATTCTATTTAAATTTATAATCAAAAGTATGCATTTGAAATGCATATTTTTAAGTATTCTGAACATTTAATATATTAAAATTTCGGAATTCGAGCTCTATTTCCAAAGATAAAGAACGCTTTTCATTAGGAAATACGTAAAAATATGTACCATTGTATATCAGTGAAGCGTTTTTATTAAAATTCTGGAGTTACTCCCCTCGAATTTCGGATCACTAACATATTAGGGTGTATCAAATGTATTTTCGTTTTTTGGATGCTTTTATACCAAATTATGTTATACAAAATCACTTACTCAGCCCTATTGTTGAACATAAAATGTTACTTAAGAGAATATATGTCCCTCTATATTATATAATGATACAGGCTTCTTTTTTTCATTTTTATGTCACGTAAAGTGTGGTGCAAATGTTGAGATTTTATGCATCTGAAAGCATTATTTTTAACTAGATCTTAAAACCAATAAAGCTGTCCTCAAAACCTGTGCAGTTTGAAGCCAGGACAAAAGTAGTGGCCGGACAATTCAAAACAAATCCAAACTTTTTAAGGAAAGGGGGTCTCTGCTTTGAAATCAACCCAAAATTTGACCAGTTAGCGAGAAAAAAAGACGAGAATCCATTCTCCACAATCAATTTTGATGCTAAAAATTAATAAAACCACACATTCAAAAATTAATAACTTTTGAATGTGTAGTTTTGTTATTTTTTAGTATCAAAATTAATAATTTGGTTAATATTTATTTTTTTTACGTTGCTATATTACATTTTAGTAGAATAAAAAACATGTATTTTTTTACAGTGTATAGAATCTGTACTAAAATGGTTTGAAACTTGTTTAAAAATGGATTAAACACCTAATCCGTCGACCTATTTTTGAAAAAACTTATGGAGTTTTTGTGAGAGTGTCTGAAATATATTCGTCAAATGTGAACTTAATATGTAGTATAATTTGGCCGTTATCGTGTTTACTAACACACACATTTACAAATTATGATTTCAATATGTGTTCCGAAACTAATAAGTGTGTGATAAGAAGAAAAATATTTGCAGCATAATTGAATGAGTAAGAGGTCGTATGAAAATTAAATAATTTTTGTATTAATAATTCTCGGACAAGAAGAGTATTTGTAATTTAAATGAAACAGTATGTAATCATATAAACATTTAATTATTTTATGTAATCAAATGAGTTTTTTTTTTTTTTTTACTTTAACATTAAATATTGTACGTGTGTATTAGTGCTGTATAAATTGATAAATATTTTAAGGGTGGTTAGAAGGATTTCAAATGACGAAAATTGATTGACGATTATAATATATGTGATATGTCGACGATATGTCGACGAATACCACGACGATACTTAATTTAGACAATTTCTTATTTTCGTATTTAATTATTTGTTTTACAGAAATAAAAAATATCTATTAAATTGTTATAAACAATAAAATAATTTTTAATATTTTACGACAAAATAAATCTTGCAAAACTAGTTCTGCCAGAATTTTGAAATCCATGTTGTATATTTTAGGTCGTATTTTTTTATTTATACTAGTGCTCCCTATTAAACGTTTATACGAGTATACGTATAATACGTATTATACGGGGTGCAGATTTTGAATACGTATGATACGACCAAGATGGTTATACGTATTATACGAAACAGCATATACGGTACATCGTATATACGGAACTTACACCAGCGGTTAAACGTTAGCAACGTTTAAACGGTTTTCGTTCATTGCTTAAAAAATTATGCCTTTCTCCTGCTGGTCTGTGGATCAGAGACTTTGATAAACACCCGCTGTGTCCTGTGCAGTCGGTACTTGCAAAAAAAAAATCTGAATATTTTTTCCTCAGTTTAGATTTTGTTTTTTCACCTTCAAATCGAAACTATTAATTATGAAATAAATTACTATGAATTGTAACACACGCGCATAGCTTATTTTGATTTATGGCGTGGACATTTCGCCCAAAACATTAGTATTGCAGAACATAAACTTACATTGATTTCATATTTTATACTGACAATGATCAATCCAACTCCTGGAAAGTTTCATAATTTTATTTTTATTTTAAAGACCCCCACAGAGGGCACTCCTCCCACCGGTCTATATCCCTAGTAACGATAATCGGCCGTAACAAATAACTAACTAAACATACTTTTATTTTATTTAAGAATACGTTTTTTCTATATTACAAATATTTTGAAAATACGTTTCACTGAGAAAAAAAAAAAAAAAAAAAAAAAAAAAAAAAAAGGCAAGTCATTTTAAGCTTTTGTGATTGAGTTCTGAAACCTGCAGTGACAGTTATTTGTCAGGCTATAAGTAATCAAAATTTATAGGTACTAACACAAAAATAAAATTTGTCAAGATTAACTACAATTCTTAAAGCGTAATATCTTGTAATGCACGTACACTTTGTATAAAAAATACCACGAGTGTCATGGTTAAAAAAATGAAATTGCGTTATACATTAACACAGAGTAGAAAACATTAGCACCGCGGAAAGAACAACATTTGACCCCCGGGTGCAATTTGAGTATACGCACACAAAAATAATTATATATATTTTTTAATTAAAAAAGAAAGAATATATTTAATAAGGATTAACAGTACACCTGAAACGTGTATATTCTCCTTATTTGCTCAAAAAGTCTTTTTACTTTCGTTATATATTTACAACTAGCAGAACCCCCTGGCTTTTTCCGGGTTAACATAAATTAAAATACAATAATACGACAATAACAATGACAACAATATGATTTGTGCATACTCAACCATAATCGATAAAAAAGACAAATAGAAAAAAAAAGCTTTACTTTAACTCAACGATAGTAAAATTTTTCATATTTATAAATGAGAATGCTCGTTTTCTTTGTGCATACGATATAAAAATATACGATTTTCATGAAAATGAAAAAAAAATACCAAATGTCGTAACATTTTGCGAAATTCGCTTTCATATGGCATCTATCTATACTAATATTATAAAGGAGTAAAAATTGTTTGTTTGTTTGTTTGTTTGTTTGGGGGGGGGGTAATCTCTGGAACTACCAAACCGATTTCAGAAGTGATTGTGGCAAATTGATGGTGACAACCCCTGCTCCAACATAGTCTATATTTTATGTCGGTGCCACTAACCCCAGGGGGGTACAGGAGCGAAAAACATTCTAAAATTACGATTTTTTGTATACCGAAGGAGCTAGAAATTTGAAATTTGGCATTGTAGTTACTTATAAGATGTAAATGTTCTCTAGGAACAAATAAAAAAAATTCGAAATTTAAAAGGGAGAAAAAAGCGAAAAGCGTTCTAAAAACATTCTAAATTACAATTTCTGTGGAAACTCTGGAACTACCGAACCGATTTCAAAAGTGCTGGAATCATATTGATGGTGACAACCCCTGCTTCAACATAGGCTACATTTTATGTCGGTGCCACTAACCCCAGGGGGGTGCAAGAGCGAAAAATTTGCGTAAATTGCATCTTTTTTATACTGAAGGAGCTAGAAATTTCAAATTTGGCATTGTAGTTACTTATAAGATGTAAATGCTCTCTAAGAATAATAAAAAAAAATTAAATTTAAAAGTGTTAAATGAGCGAAAAGCGTTCTAAATTAAAATTTTTATGGAATCTCTGGAACTACAGAACAGATTTCAAAAGTGATGGTGGCAAATTGATGGTGACAATCCCTGCTCCAACAGCCTCTTTAATAAAAAGCTATGCGATGCTGACGACTAGGTTTTTCGCTAATTGTTGCCACAGATTAATCTCGGAAAATGAAACCTTTGAAGTTGCTGAAAAAAATAATATCTCGAAAAGTATTAGTCAGAAAATTATTTGAAAAACTGCGTTTGAAAGGTAAAAAATTGTATTTTTCTTGATATAAATTTCAAATGTAATGATTATGCCTTTTTTCAAATATTGAATTTCAAAAATTACCAAATTTCACAATGTAGTACCATAGCGAAACCTTCATGCGTAAAAAGATAACGATAAGGCCGACCTGTCCTGACGTGTATATTGGCACGAACAAATTATAGTAGCCTTATTATTCTGTTAAAATATAAGAGTGAATTTTGAAATGTCAATATTTTGTTTGATTAAAAGTTCGTTAAGAGAAATTGACCAGCGTAGCGGGCGTAGCTTGCTAGTCTATATTATAAAACAAAAACGTATCCGTGAGTAATGTCGTCATCATATTGACGGTTGCAACGACCTACCCATTAAATTTTGCTTGTACTGCATATTTGTAACTACTAAATGTCGCATAATTTCCTTTTTTAAACTATCAATTAGAAAAAAAAATACTTTTTCAAATGTAGTTTGAAAATTTATCTCAATTTACTGATTTTTTATGGATTTTAAAGTAATTTTAAAGAATGTATATTTTTAAATCTGTGTCCAATCCAATTGTGAAAGATTAACTTATTTGATTTTTAGAAAGTAAAGACATTTTTTTTATACCGCTAACCAGGCCCCTACCTGCCCGGCATGAATGCCTAGCTTAATGGGTTAGTACCTGGGTGCGGGGCGGAAATCGCCTGATCACAGCATGGCTGTGATCCACCTGACTATTGATTTGTTCACATCGCTGCTGTGCTTGCTCTCTTGTGATTTGCTACCGTTATCTTTGTTTGCCGGTTCAAGGTTTCTGTTTAACTTTGTTGAATTGACAGATTTAATAGGTCTCGTAATTTAGAACCTTGATCAGGTGACGAGACTTTCACCTGACTAGGCACCCCCAGAGGTATTATTCACAGGTAACTTGGATGGCTTTGCACCCACGACGGATTTTACATGCACCAGGTGCCATTAGCATACATAGATTTTCATATTTACCATGTCTGTTGGCTTGTCACGTTCATGGTGGGTTGTCGCTGTAGTGTTTATCGCCTCTTTTATGGGCTGATTTCACTTCTTGTTGTATTTGTCTCTGTCAAGGCTTTTTGGCGTTTTTATAGGCTCGCCCCTGTTGTGGGTTGTTTTTTGTCTATCATTCATTGTTTTTTGTCTCTTTCTTGATATATTTTTACCTCTAGCTTGTGCTAGAGCTGGTTTTCACATTTTGAATCTTGGTCTTCTTTCGAGAGTTTCACTGGTTATTATGTCACTATCGTGGGTTTTGTCACGTTGTAACTTTTGTTACTGGTGGTTGTCACATTGTAACTTTTGTTACTGGTGGTTGTCACATTGTAACTTTTGTTAATGGTTGTTGTCACATTGTAACTTCTGTTACTGGTGGTTGTCACATTTCTGGATGTTGCACACTCATTTTTGTTGTCTTTGTCACTTTATCTCACCCAAGCATTGGGGATTTTGATTTTTTTTTCCCTTCGTGCACTGTAAAAAATTTGGTGTAAAGTTCCTGAGAAAACCTGTGGCAGCTATTCTGCCACAGGTTTTCCCAGGAATTTCACCAAAGAAATGCCAGGAAATTTACACAACTCAGGGAAGTCCAGAAATCTATAATCTGGGATGTTACTCATGATATCTCAGTTAGGTTCCACCATTCTGAAAGGTCTAGAAACTTATAGTCTGTAACGTTATTCATTAAATTTCAGTTAGGTTCCACTATTCTGAAACCTAAAATCTGGAACATTACACATGGAATCTCAGTTAGGTTCCACAGTTCTGAAAAGCTCTGAAACCTATAGTCTGGAATGCTACTCATGAAATATCAGTTAGGTTCCACCATTCTGAAAAGTTCTGAAACCTCTAATCTGGTACGTTACTCATAAAATCTCGGTTAGGTTCCAGTATTCTGAAACCTATAATCTGGAACATTACTCATGAAATCTCAATTATGTTCCTCCATTCTGAAAAACTCTGAAAACTACAGTCTGGAACGTTACACATAAAATCTCAGTTAAATTTCTTCATAATGAAAAGATCTAAAAGGTTACACGGAAAACAGTAATATTCCTGGGAAAGTCAGTGGCAGCAATTCTGCCACAGGTTTTCCCAGGAACTTTACCAAAAATGTGCCTGGAAAGTTACACAAGTCTGAAAAGTCCAGAAACCTATAATCTAGAATGTTAAGGCCCTTTTTCAGTCAGGAGTCTCTTCTAATCTTCCGCTCATGTTATTCAGTGGGTTTTGAGATGCCTCACAGTTATCAGAATCTCTCATCAGAGTTTGTATTTTCTAATTATTTCTTTTGCATTAGGAGACCACTCTTTCTTTGCTGTTTCCCTGAATTTTGTTTTTTAATATTTATTTTGATTTTTAAAAAATAAGCATTTATTTTTTCTAATTTAAAATAAAATATATTAAAACATTTCTGAGAAATTTCAGCGAGCAGCAAAGAAAGAGTGGTTTTTCAAGCAACAAAAAAATAAGTAAAAAACATAAATTTTGTGCCGAGATACTCAACTGTGGGGCGTCTCAAAACCCACTGAATAACACAGGGAAACAAAAAAACGCCTTTGAAACCTGTAATCTGGAACAATATACATTATGATGTGAGATTGTTAATTTCAAAAATATTTAATACAAAAATATACCATTCTGGAGAAAAAAATTAAAAGCTTAATACTACTTTAAATGTTTAGCCTCATCAGAACTACTTCAATAACTGAATATTTTAAAAATGAATATTACGTCAGCATTAAGAAAACAAATATACTTGACATGCTACTCATGAAGAATTTACATTAGTTAACAATCTGTTTGGGAAATATAAATTAACTTAACCCTCTAAGCGTTTTGCCTGCATTTTTCCATTTCTCAAAAACTATTTAAATCAGCTCTAGATAAAAATTAATTTAATTAAATTAAAAATTTAATTTCATTTAATAAAAAAATATTTTTAGCAAAATATTTTTTAAAAAGATGTATGTAAAATAAAGAGATATGACGTGTATTTTAGAAACAAACGGGAGAAACAAATTAAATTATTTTAAGTTTCACAAATATTTTTATGAAAATGCAAGAAAGCCCTCAGACAGTTAAAATAAACAATAAAGAATAAAGCTAATTCTTGACTTTGAATTACAAAAGATATTTATTATTCAACATTTTCATTTAATTCTAAAAATTGTACATTTTTTTTATTATTATTTCATACAATAGGTCTCGCTGTTTTTCTTGAAAGACAAAACAGCATTAGAATAGTGTTTAAATTTGTGGTGATGCATACCACTGCATGAATTGAAATCAAATTAAACTCCATAAGTAAAAATAATTATTTTTCTTTATTTATATACATATCAGTATACTCTTAAATATATTGAAATCAAATTAAACATTTCTACAAGTAAAAATAATCATTCTGCTTTATTCACAGTTATCAGTATACTTTTAAATATATTGAAATCAAATTTATCTTTAAAATATACCTGTACCTTATCCAGTCTAACAAGGGCAATTCATTTTCCCTTCCCCCTCTCATTTTAACACTAGTATTTCGTGTATGTCACTGTAGGAAAAATGCAGCAACCATTTTGATTATAAAAATACTTATATAATTTATATATACTATTTAAATTGAAAAATGCAATATTAAGTTAATATTTAGAATTAATCAATTCAGAATCTTACTTAAACAATTAAAATATATATATATATTCAACATTTACACAAAATCTTTTAGATCAAATACCATATGTTTTAACATAACCAAAGTCAATGGTTGTGCATGGTGATTATTGCTGCCCATAGTGTAACAAGAAAGTGGATGCCAGTTTTTTAATGTTGAATACTCTATGCAATCATAATTGTTATTGGCAGATATAGAAAAGGCTCCATAATGCTCAATAAAAGTACAATCGAACTTCTCTACAATAAACCAAACATCCTTGTCATTGGTGATAATTATCTCAATTTTGCCAAAGATAGGTTCTCCTGTTAAAAACCCTACTACTAATATTTGACCAGTTTTATATTCAGTTGTCCCAATTGTTACTTTTGGAGCACATACAATGTTATCAGAAGGAATAATCTTTGTTATAAGGATTTGAATATCGGAATTTAAAATTTTTACATTTAAAGGCTCTGTTATTTTAGCTTCAAATTCAGTATTTAAAAAATTGTTTGGTGACTGACTGTAGCGGCATAAAATGAGTTGGTGTCTAAACGCTATAGTATATGGCACATTTTTATATTGGTTAGCATGAAATGCAATATCCTTTAAGACTTTGTGTTTTGCCTCAAACCTGAAGCACCAATAATTAATAAGTGGGCCAAAATTCAAAATATGTAGTGGATAGTGCATTAAATAGTGATGCTTAGGCTTCAGTGGATATTCGCTGAATAGACTTTTAAATTTATATAAGTGATCCTCAATCTCGGACTGCAGTACATCAACATGTCCAATGGTAAAAGTTGGAGAACATAGCATTTCAATTATTAGCTTTAAATGTAAAAAAAAATTCCATATTAAATTATCTTTTGGTACTATATCACCAATTAGTAATGGCAACAATCTGATCAAGGTCCAGTTTTGAGATGCAGTTCCTATTAATGTGTTTTTATGAAAGTTTTGTGCTTCTGGTTTGTTGCGTGCATCAACAGAGCCATACTGAAAACTAGAAATCCTACAATTCAAAAAATCTAAAGTAAATATATTGTCTTTGATAAGTTGTTGTAAGACAAGAGAAACTTCATAAGGAACTATTCCTTCAAAAATATCATGCATCAAATCTGGAGGAAGTCCTTGAATGACATGGAATCCCGGAATTTCATTTAATGGTGATGTGAACTTTACACCATATATTTTAATAAGAGTTGGATCATTTTCAATTGCTAATGTATGCCTATTATAATTATCTACTGTACGTAATATGAACTCACTTGCTTTGGTACATTCTTGAATTTGTGGACTTCGTATTAAACATGTTCTGCATTTCCGTAGAACATTGGGAGAAAAGCTTTCTAAAAAACCTCCGATATGATGACTGCCCAAGTTATCTGCACTACAAAATCGGAATGCACAATCAAATACTCCGACCCCAGGTATATTAATACCAGTTTCATATAACTGCTTTAATTCGGTTATGAGTGGATTTAGTACTTTATGTAATCCAAAATATTTTAAATGATCATTTCGACAAATGGTGCTAAGTTGGATAACTTTTAAAGATGAGCGACATTCTTTGTATAAATTTCCTAATATATAATAAAATCCTGCTATTTTATGGTTTTTTCTATGACTTCCCACTGGGTTTGTTACCTGAAAGTCATCATAAAAGAATAATATGTCTAAAATTATTCTTCCTTTATTAAAATGATGATTGGATTTGTAAAACTGCCCATCCCGAAAATCAGATATAACACCTTCTTCAGTTTCCCTCGGATTCATAATTTGCATTAAGACATCTTCATGTTTTAAAAGCTGCAATAAACTCAAAGTTAATGGCACATATTGAAAATTCGACCGATTATTATATTTATTTAACCCTAGATGTATAATTTGTGGCTGAACAAAAGAAAATTCCTTTTTATAATATTTATATCTTTTATGTTCGGTGTCAAATAACTGTTTGATTGTTGAAAAATCATTTGTGGATAACTCTAAAAAATCAGCATAACTAATGTCACTTAATTTATTTTTTTCAAAAAGTTCTTTATATAAATTCTCTATGGTATTTTCTTCATGAAGATCTGCAAAATGTTCAATATCTCTGATTATGGATTGAACAACACTAGAAGGCAGATTATATTTAGTTTGGAATTTTAATAACATGAGTCCATAATAACGTTCAAGAGCAGGTCTGTCATTCGTTGAATTTTCTTTTGTCACTTCCATACAAGAGACACTGGATGTAGAGTTATCCTCAAAGGATTTTTCTGCAAGACTATGTGGACCATCATTAATTCTTTTAAGAATATCTGTTTTATAAGTGCTCTGATGTTTATGACATCTTGACAAATGTGCTGAAAGAGAAGAGTACACACTATATCTTTTGCTGCAATTTAAAAAAGGACATTCCATAATTGTGCCAACATTCATGTGCTCTCCATAATGTGTTAAAAATTTTGAAAAATTAGAAGAAACATAATCACAATTTGGACAGCACAAAGTCACAAAAAATTCCTTCTTCGAGCAATGAGCTCTGGCTTTATGTGATCTATATGAGCTTAATACTCTAAATGTTCTAGAACATAGTTCACATTTAAGTTTAAAGTTTGGTTCTTGAACATGATAGAGTTTAATGTGAGTTAATAATCTTTTTTCAGAATATGAACGATGATGGCACAGCTGACAGGAAAACATTGTTGAATTGAATATTTCTAATTAACTACTTTCATCTTTCAGTTGACAACACAAACCTAAAAAAACACAGTATAACTATAAGCAAAACATATTTTTATCATGAATAATATTAAAATGACTAGTACAAAATAAATTGGTTAAAATATTGATGCAAGGAATAAATTAACATGATAAATACAAAATCTGAAACAAAAAAAAAAAAAAAAAAAAAATTATATCCAAATTTGAGTGATGCTGTGCTGCGATCAACAAACTGAAAACAGGCTTACGTTTTCCCAATTTTGTATCAAGCTTAACATACCTATTTAAAGGTGTGTAAATTAAGGGGGTAAAGTACATTTTGGGCAAAATCTCATACATTACAGTTGCAGAATTTTTTTAAAACTTACCTTTAGATAATTTTGCCCAACTTATTTAATAATTGAAACATATTAGCAAGTCGTGGCATTTGGTTTAACATGGTAGATTTCATCTCTACCAAAACCATTCATAAATTTTTACAGGTGTCTAAATATCTCAGTTCTTTTCTAGGAAATATGTGGCCATTCGAAGTTTCCCTCCTCCCTCTACATCTTCACTTAAATTTGGTTATTTTCTTAAATAATTCTATTCTTTAAATAATTGATATAATCCCACAATAAAGAATGAGAGAAAAAAAACAGTTTTTGATATATGTTAATAAAGTGCATACATTTTTTAAGCTTTACTTCAAATCATTAGGGTTTTTTAATACACAAATTTTCGAAGTAAGTTAAAATATGCCCAAATGTTTGAAAATAATTTTTTATGTTAATATTCAAAAACAATTATTCAATATAAATAATTTTAAATTTTCATTTAATCATTTGCATGTTTCAAGTGATTCATTCATGTGGTTTATGCACAAAATTCAAACTCAGCAGGTGTAAAGCGACACAAGCAAAACCAAATATTTTAGCTGCCAAATGAAGCTAACCTTTTTTAAAATATATGTGAAAATCTTGATACAGTTTACTCTTGACATTTCGAAAAAATATTTCCTCCCTTGACATTACAAATTCCTCTAAATGACTTTATCTTAAAAATTTGCTATCTCGAAAGGCTTTTTTAGCATCCCTTCAACTTCAAGATATTTAGAGTATACTGTAATTGTAAAAATGATATAATCATAAATAAAAATTCACACAACTTTTATAATTTGCACAGAATTTTATTCATATTATATTTGTTACAATATTACTCAATTGCAATATAGTTAGAAATATATCGTCACAGAATTTTAACACAATTTACTCAATTTTTCACACAAAGTGACTACTTTTCGGGGAATTGCACCACCATGTTTCAACTTCAACAATTTTAGTTCAATGAAAGTGTAAGTCCCAGTGCCTTTGAGAGGATATTTTATGTTACAACAATAATATAAAGAGATTGTTGAAATTACACTCTGTACAAACTCTACACCTTCAATTAAAATTTCATTTTCGGCGACAACAAAAACTAACGAACTTCTATACGGGCAGCCAATCACAGCTACGTGTGGTGTTTTTGGACCCAATTTCACTTGATCAACAGATGTCTCAATTGGATAAACATTATATAATATTTCTGGTTTCTCCGAAATCAATAGAGGTAACATAAGAAAACACGCTACAAGCTTATCATTAATATGCTTTTCCGGCAGATTATTATACATTTTAAGTATATCAAGAAGATCAGGGTTTTTTTTCTTTTCTTCACTAATTTTCAAGATATGAGAAGCTATTTCATTCAATTCTGAGAGAATTGTTTTATCAATATCAATGGCCATTAGCAAAGAAAATTCTTTAATAATTCCATGACAGGTGAAGAGAAATGGATAATATTCTTTCAATGAAGACAGACTTTTATCATTGCAGTTTATTAAAGCTCTGCGATCAGAAAAAGTAAGCTCCATTTTTTCCTTAATGAGCTGTTTATTCCAAACAGATGAATCTTTATTAAATTCTTTTTGTAACCATTCTCTGTGTGCCTTCAAACTGATAGAATCTTCTCCTTCTGGCGCATCAGGAGCCCAGTTTATTTCTCCACGGTTTCTGAATTTTTGGGGAATGCTACTTTTTAGGTCTGCATCAATTCCATCATTAGATATTTTGCGTTTCATCCCTATTGTTGATATTCTCTTTTTTCTTCGAACCTCCCTCATTTTATCGTAAATTCTATTCGACCAAGCGTGCCATCCCTCACCAATACACGAATTCAATTTAGGAAACATTAAGACCAATTTTTGGGCAACTTGCTTTCGTTCAATTGCAGAAGGATTGTCGGTGTATTTGCTGATTCTCAAAGCTAAATGGTTCAGTAACTCACTTTTTTCCATCCACTGCAAGCAATCTTCAGTTAAAGCTTTAGTTAGAGTAGAAGAAAACTGTTCTGAAGGGATCTCAAAATCCTTGGGCCATGGGTGCTTTTTAATATTTAGAGGAGTGCTAATATTTAAACAGCTACTTTCAATACTTGAATTTAATTCTGTTGTTTCAAGACTTTCATGTGGTTCTGTTAATGAACTATTGTTTGTTATCCAAGGTGGCTACAAAGAAGACATAAAAGAATATTAAATATTTTATTTTCTTATATATAAATTATTGAATGTAACATTATTAATTCAATTTCTGCAAAAAATCAAAATGTTAATTGAAGGAAAAATTATTCATATTTACAGAAGAACTTTAATTATTATAGAATAGCTTGGTATGAGGATGGATACAAAAGAAAAGGGTTACAAGAGTAATAAAAAACTAATTTAAAATCGACAGGAATTAAATGGCATACTTACCGATCACTTTTGCACATAATCACCAAATATATTTAGGCATTTATCTTAATGCAAGACCAACTTGTTTAACATACTTGATAGAAATCACGTCCCTTCCCATTCAGCCAATTCTTGGCAGTCACTCTTGGTTCACATCACTATCTGAACTCAACCTTGTTCCGGATAAGTATTCCTTCAATTTTGGAAGGAAATAGTCACTGGGTGCCAAATCTGGGCTGTTTGGGGGATGGCTCTAGACTTCCCACTTTCACTTTTGCAGCAATTCTTGAATTTTCCTAGCATTGTCATGCAGGAAAATGACACCATCACTCGACACACATTCTCTGCCCATGAGAAACGAATCATGGCTTGCACCTCCAAGAGAGACCACTTTTCTAAACAACTTGTCATTTCAATCACTCTGACATGTCTGCGAACTTACACTGCCTACCCACACAACCGCTTTAAGACAACTAGCTCCATCTGTCTCTACTTTGGGAGAAAACCAAGAGTGACAACAATTACTTTTCAAATGGTGCTGCTTGTAACCCCCCCCCCTTTTTTTTTTTTGGATCCACCCTCGTAATATGAAATACCTGAATATTTGACCTACAAAGGGCTGTAATAACAATACATAAAGTACTACAACTACTTTTGTATACTCCCAGAATGTTTTGCACAAAAAAGAAAAAGAACAGTAAATTTTTGTGAATGTACTGTTGTCATGTAGCTTAATCATTTCAGAAATTCGTTTCACAATACTTGTAATTTTTTATTGCTAAGTTTTAGAACATTTGCATTAATTATTGAAATCTTTTATCAATTATTTTAACTTTGTGTAATATTAAAAAGAAGAATTACAGTAAATACTGCATTAGATGTTTTACTTTTAAATGTGTCTACAGGCAAAAGGGTTTTGCTCGCTACAACGACATTAGAAACTATAAAAGTACTTATTATTACACATTACCTGGCTATTTAAAATTACTTAAAAAATGAAAGTAAAAAAAGATTGTAATCTGAATATGCCAATAATATATTTTTTTATATTGTACATACTAATAAACTTGCTACCCTGCTCTGTAATGCCCAAGCAAGTTTAAAATATCTGTTTCAAAACAAAATGAACACACACACAAAAAAAAAAACTAAATGTAAAAAAATTTGATTATATCTATAATAATAATTTCTAAAAAACATTTCAGTTCTCCTGTAACTGTAATAAACCTTATACTCTTTGAAGTTAATGTTAAACTACTTTGCAATCGGAGATTATTGTAATAAGTGTTTTTTTTTTTTTCAAAAGTTGATTTTTATTTTCATAACAAAATAAATTAGTTTAATAATAAAGGTAATATGCACCACTAGCTATGATTTTCTCCCTTTTTTTTGGCAGAAGATGGGTTTTGCATCGATAAAAAAAACTTATCTTCTGTAGAATACAATGATTTGACCTAATTTTTTACTTCTTCGAAATAATTGAAGTGCTATTCTAAAAGCTTGTATTGCATTGATCGAAATAAATGATGGTCCTAAGCAGGGTTGTAGTGGGTAGCTGCCCAGATACTCACCCAGGCTGTTTTTTTTTTAAACCCGGGTTTTTTACAACTCTGGCCCTAAGGAGTTGAGTCGGGGAATGATGACAAGTAGGGTGGGATGTAGCATTCAATGTTTTCCAAATGCTCCTGGTCTTTTATATCAAAATCACCCGTTTTAAATCATTTAAACCACCATTAACAAGTTCTTTGGATCAGAGCATGTTTACCATAAGCTCTTGAAGATATATATTCTGAAAACGAATCTTTGTTGTTTCTGTTTAAATCTCTTCAAACCAGATTGAAAAACCCAGAGCAAATTAATTTCTATTTGGAATGGAACAAAAAGGAATATGCATGAAATGTTGTACAAGATTTTTGTTCTATTTTTAGAAAAATAGACTAAGATTTTGGATTTCAAGTTAAAAATTTGAAACTATAACTATTAGATAAAAAATCCATATATACTTCAGTTGAAACATTTTTTTTCCTCAGTTATATATCGATTTTGTGAAATCCTCAATCAGTAGCGTAACTATAGTTTGGAGGTCCCCACTTCCCTCACAAACTTTTCCACAAGGTCCCTACAATCAACATCTCTTTCACATAAAAATACACACAGAGTCTTTCATGTTCGCATAACAAAACAGGGTACCCGCTTCGCCGTCTGTTTTGTGGATATGATTATTTTCATGCACAGGTCAGATTGCGGGTACACTTGCAAAATTTTAGTTTTGCTGTTCATACTAAAAACAAATGACTTTGTAATTTTTAAAATTCTAAAAGGATCAATTGTTTTTTATGACTGTTTTTGTATTTAAGATGATTATTTTTCAGAATTATTCCAAAGTCTCCCCCTGCATCACAGGGTTTTGTGGACCTTAGTTCTGCCACTGTCCTCGATATAGATATACAATATAATTTAAAGTTCGTTTACACTTCTTCATTTACACATAATTTTTGGTTAGTTCCTTGCACTATAGCACAAAATTAGCACTCGCCAATCATTGAGTAACACTTAAAACTTGGCAATTAACTTTACTGTCCTCAGTCGCAAAACTTAATGGGCGCCATTTACCAAATGCGATGGTTGAAAGGTGTTTTGATGCCAGAGAGGAAAGGGGTGAAATTCATCCGGAATTTACTGTGTCTAGATCAGCGATTCTTTCAAACGTGATTAATTGCCAAGATGAATCAGAGCTTAGGATGAGGAATTTCATATGCTACTACGCGATATGAAGTACTCAAAACAAGGGTTTCAGTTTGTCCCAAAACTCCTGAAAAAAAAAAAATGTGTCCTGAAATGTCCTTAACTTTAATGTTTAATCCTGAACTTCCTGAAAGTCTTTTCCTCTGTGACTTTTATTATACAATATGATTAATCCTATTTATGACAGAAATGGCTTTGGGAGCTATTCCAAGTCAATGTTACCTTTTTTTTTTAGCATATTTAATTTTACATCCAGGACTCTCATTCCTGTGCAAATTGATTTGAAGTATTCCAATTGAAAAATCTGTTAAAAAAACACCCGAAATTCAGATGAATCTGCGCTGCGCAAGACCCATGTTCCTGTGCAAAATCGCTTAAGTTTGCTAAATAAAAAAATTTCTGCTTGGTACTGGAAGCTGATTATTTTGCCGATTAATTTTGGTGGGTTGTAGATCAAGTAAAAAAAGGGTTGGCAACCCCCCTTACATCAGCTTAAACACACATATTTTTGTTTAGAATTATCCATTTTCCTTTAAGTTTTGGGCACTAATATATTAGAAAGACTAGATGACCCGCCCAGCGTTGCTCGGGCCTGTGATAATAGAATTAAACAAACCTAAAGTTTGTGTGATTTTATATCTTTAACCCGATTTTGTATAAAATTATTTATTTAAAAGTTCTTTGCACAGTGACTGAAAATCCTTTATTTTCACTTTCTGCCGATACGGGCACATTCTGATAAAAACGAACCTCCGACACGTGTTCCCACTGCCTGCAGCGCACGCGCTGCAACTCTTTTAGTTTCACCTTCCGGCATCGTATAGCAAGCCTTCTGCGCACGTGTTCAAAATCCTTTAGTTCCGCTTTTCACCACTAGGGGCACAATTTGTTCCATACGAATATCCAACATGGCTACTCGTTGTATGAAGGGAGTTGAATGAACCTATTCCCGTCGAAATCAGTCCCATGGAACTCTAGAAAATAATGCGCCTCCTGGCGGAGGAAGGAAGAAATAAAATCTATAACACGAATGAATTTCAAGTCAAATTATCCAAAAGCCATTGTGATCGGCCCATAGAACCCGAGATAAGAATGCACAGTTAGATAAAGAAACTTGTAGGATTGCCCGCCAGGGGGCACTTGGTCAAGAGCTCAACAACAATTCATTTACTTTGATTGTTGGTATCCATACGGGTTGTATACTTTTATTAGGAACATAAATTAAATTTTTACGAAAACCGTTATTTGAAATTACCTGTATTCCTTATACATAACATTTTTAAAATGCTACGCAAGAAGCTAAAAATGTTAAATTTCTTAAATGGAATGTGTTTCGTGCAAATCAGAGCAAGGCGTTAACCCCCTCCCTCCCCTTACATGCAAATATAACGAATAATTTGTTCATTAAAAAAAATTACATTTTTCTGATAATTGGAACATAGCAAAGACGCTAAGCTAAAATAGTCGGCAGATGACACCTCTTCCCATCCTCAATTTCAAATCTATATCTTAATGAGTTATCTAAATTTTTGTTCATTAGTAAAAATTGACAATTATTTCCTTTCATTTTCGCAAACTAAATGGAGGGATCGGCCAGAGAAACAGATCTCTTTGTAGTTCAGTTTTTAATGAAAGCAGATCCCTGTCTGAATCTTTGTCGAATTATTTTCACTGGCGCCGGCAGATTTTTGCATAAATTAAGAAAAATTACCTGCTGAATTTTTCAAAAATCCCAGTCAGATGCTGATTTTTTTTTTACATATGCTCAGAAATTTTCAAATAGATATCTTAATTAGTTTTCTTAAAATTTGCTAATTAGTAAAATAATTTCGAATTCGTTCATTTCCGCTTTATTTTATTAAGTATAGATAGACTAACCTCAACTCAACAATGTGAAGGAAGAAGGGTGCACCTCTCCCCCCTCCCCCAATTAATTCAGCTTGAACTAGATTTTCCTTTGCTAGAATTAACCAAGTAGTTTCAAATTTTAGATATAATTTTATTTGAAGGATGCATTACTTCCTTTAATGTAAAGGGTTTATCGGTCAAATATCATTGGGAGGGACAATCCTCCCCTTTAATTTTATTTACTTTAAATTAAATTTTCCCTGAATAAAATTATCCAAAGTGCTTTAAATTTTGGCTACCTATTTAATAGAAGGATGCATTAACCTCACGGATTCATAACTACATTTTTTTTCTAATATCATATACTAATTGCAGCCAACTTTAAATTACACAATTGTTACTTACTTAATAAAGAAGGGTAATTTTTTTTTTATTACTGTCCTGAAATTTTATAATAGTAGTGTCCTGAAAATTTAAAAATGCAACTACTAGCCCTGTAAAAATAAAGGTGGTAAAAGATTGTCAGCTCCAAGATATACTACCGTATTTACCCTCGTATAGGTCGAGAAATTTTGGACAAAAAGAGACTTTAAAGGTGGGGGTGTCGACTTATGCGAGGGTCCTTATTTTATTTTATTTTTTTTTTCAGAGTGGATTTCATCCGGTTGTCCAACATTAACAAAGGGTGGTAATATTAGAAAGTCCGACATTGCATTAATTGCCCAGTGGTTTAAAGATGCATGGAAACACATTCCTTCCGAAATGATTATAAAATCGTTCAAGAATTGCTGCATAAGCAACGAACTAGACGGCACAGAAGATGATGCAATTTAAGAAAGTAATAACGACGAGGAAGAATATTGCGATACAGAGATTGAAAACGTGTATCATGATGAGCCGATGACGATGAAGGACTTATGTGAAGTGTTTGGCGAGTCCGATATTGAGTCGGACCTCGAATCAGTTTAACTTTGTATATTATTATCTTCATTATTGTATATTTAGTACTTTTTCTTTCAGATGATTTCGAATAAATGTACAAAAAAAATAATAATAATAAAGTCCCTTTATTATTGTATATTTAATATACATTCTTTTTCTTCCAGGTGATTTTGAATAATGTATTTTGAAAAAAAAATGAAATTTATTGATCGGAAAAGTTGGGGGTCGACTTATACGCGGGATTTATAAAAATTCAAATTTCTTGATCGGGAAAGTGGGGGTCGACTTATACGCGGGATCGACGTATACGCGGGTAAATACGGTAAGTGACACTGAAATAGTTTAGTAAAATTTAATATGATAATAGATGTAATAAGATTTAAATTCAAGTAATATTTTGTTCTTTAAATACGGAAGTAAGCTCACACGTGTTAACAGTGCAAGTATTTTCATGCTTCTTTTTAATAATTCTTTGGTAATAAATAATTTGGTATGCTTAGTTTTAACACTTTCCAACCTAGTTGAAAAATGCTTATGATTTTGGTATGTCTGGCCATCCATTTGTGCTCTACTCATGTAAATATACTCTGATTGTCCTGATATTTTTTGCATGTTATTGTTGTTTATTATAATAGCATGATCCCTATTCAAAATGAAGTGTGTAGCACTAACAGTTTTAAGTTGCCTTATGCGTGTTTACCAGAATTAAATTATAACTTAATATGGGGGTGTGTACAAAAGTCTTTAAATAATATACAGGATTGCACAAAAGATTTTGAGTGCATTTCCATCGATTGGCAAAAATTGCTAAATGTGAATTTTCTAAATGAACTAAATTTTATCATGTTTTGTATTGCAGCATATATCCAAATCTATAGAGGGCACAAAATAATTCGATTACATATTTGACTGTAAAAGGTAATTGCTAAAACTAGACTTTCAAATATGTTAAATGTTTCCTTACTATTTACTTACATATGTTCTTTCACATTATTTAACTGGTAAGTTTCATTACAGTTTTCCGGGTATGTTGGAAAGTGTTTCATAATCTATGCTTGATGCATGATTTTTCTTTCTTGTTTAAATTTGGTTTTAGAAGCTTTTGTTAATGCGGAGTTTTAGAGTTCCTGTTTTAGTACACTAATTAATGTGTATTTTTAATTTTCTGTTTCATTACATTATATATTAAAATTTTTAGTGTTATTTTAAATGAAATTCTAGAAATCCTCGATAATACGCAAAAAAAAAAAAAGAATCAATTCTTAATTTAAATAAAAGTTATTCTTTTTTTAAATTAGCATTGTAAAATTAGTGCTATAAAATTTAAATAAACCTTCACTTAATTTACAGAAAGTTTTTAACTTAATGATAATGTACACAGAACAATTTTGATTTTATACAAGTCTGATTATGCATATTAATCTATACATTATACATCTAATCAAATGTAAAATAAACTGTCTTAAAAAATATATATATATATATATCTTTTCAATTTAAAATCAAACAAAGAATTACCACATCAGTCTCTCCTAAAAGATATATAACACTCCCAGCAGGAATATTCAAAAGAAGTAAATCATCATCTATTTCTGTTCCATCTTCTAAATAAGCTTTGACACTTTCATTGGCAATTTGAAGTTTCTTACACCCTTTATAAAATAGAAGCAATAAAGCTTACATTAATTTGCATTTTATTGCATAAGAACAATTTTTTTAAAGTAACTTCTTTAAATAAAACTGCATAGCTACAAAACTAAAAAAAAAATCCTAGAGATTCCCAAAATTTATGTAGTGGCACCACACTGTCACATGCATAAAAGAAATTTGATATGCAACAGATATCAGGCAAAGATTGGGTATTCAGCTAACAAGCAAATGTTTGGCAGTACATCCATTTTGAATTAAATATGCCAAAAAATTAATAATATTTCCTAGTAAATGCCTTAAAAATGTACTTTTTCATTCTTTATGTACATTAGCAGCTTGTGAATACAAAAGAAGAGGTGGGGAGAGGAGGGGTGAAAGTTAAATATCTTTCCACTGATATGGCTTGAATTTCATTCTCAATATTTTGAAAAAAAATAAGACCTCCTCCATTCCCCAAGTGTCATCTATGTTTATAATTTTTATTCTAGATTTATTGTTTTAGGAAACGAACATATTTTTATTATAATAGTAATAACAAATAACAGGCATAATAGCAGCAGTAAATGTCCTACAATTAATTCTTGATTGCATTTTTCATGCTCCCCCCCCCCCCCCCTCAAAAAAAAAAAAAAAAAAAAAAAAAAAAACATCACGCCTACTTCTCAAAGTAGCCTTTTCACTACATAGCTGCCTGACCTTGGGAAAATATTTTTTCCCTTAAGGGTACATAAGACATAGGCTTTGAATCTTCAATGTTGCATTTAAAAAATACAGCAGACTTAGACGATTCCAAAAATACATAATTTATATATATTTACAATATATGACCTCCATGTAGTGCTTTAAATATGTTAAACTATACCTCACCCATTAAGTGTCAGATGTTTTTTTCAGTTTTTCTCAACATGCAATTTTTATGCAATTAAGAACAATTTTCATAAAAACTATTGAAATGCTAGACAGTTAAATTTTTTCACAATTATGTAATTAACAGGTTTCTTTAAAAACACCTCATTATGCATATCATTGCATTAATACTGAAAATATAAAAAAAATGTATTAATTTATTTTCTATGAATTTCAGGGTTTGTAAATATCATAATATTCTCGAAAATATAAAAAATATCCGATGTTTTTATATATATCCAATGTTTTATATATATCTGAAATTTTCAAAATATATCCGATATTTTCAAATTAATCAGCGTCTGGCTGATTACAAATATTTTCAGACTTTACTTTATATAAATAGAATGTAAAGCATATTGCATTTAACATGAAAATGTAATAAAACAGTATTCTAATTTTTTTTTCTTTTAAATTATAATAAAAAAAATACATAATTTTCCTTAAAAATTCAACATTTTCTTTTTACATTCATCAAAGCACAGAAAACTTGACTCAGTTGAAAGCATTGAAAAAAAAAATCTCTGACAACTCTGCCTACAAACACAGGTAGATTTCGAAGACGCAGACCGTGAGGCGCCTGTTCATTGGTATTGCAGAAGAAATGACCTTCTTGCCATAATGCTGCAGTTGGGAGCACCCACTTTGAAATCTAACTTGTTTCCAGAGGCGGAGCTGGCAGGATTTTTTTTTTTTTTTTTTTTTTTTTTTTTTTTTGGCTACAAGGATTGGTCCTACAAAAAACTTGTCAATATAAATTTTAAGTATTACGAGGATTTATAATAAATTTAAGCGGATTTGATATCTTGTGAATTGATGAAGTTATGAATTTTTTTCTTCTAAAAAAAATTCATTTTCATTATCATTAAAAATAGCCCCCTTGGGGCTATTTTTAATGATATCAAAAATCTGTCATACATAAATTTTCGTAGAAGTAATAATAACTTTAAACGTATTCGATACGTATCATAATTAAGAAGTTATAAGGTTTCTTCTATTTTCACATAAAGCCTCCCCATTTCTCCCCCACCCCCTGGTTTGATTTTGCCCATATACGAACTTGACTGAGATTTTATGCTACTTGATTTTATGTATCAGTTCGGAAGATATTTGTGCAGAATTATGGAAGTTTTCATGTCCATAAAAAAGCGACATAGATAGATAGATAAAGTTTTGAACAGGGGTGGTTTTGGGTTCTGGGAGTCATGATCGGTGTAGATCTGCAAAAATTTTTCAAAAATTCCAACTTAGGGCAGAGTGTAATAAGTAGTATTTCTTACGAAATCTACATAAAAGTAAATAAAATTTGAAATAAAAAGTAAAGGTTATTTTTTTCTACTGAAGAATTTGAACAGCAAGTTTATCTTCCTTGTCATTCCCCAACCTGTTACACAATTTTGACTGAATAAAACCAAAACTGGAAAATATTCTCTCTAGCGGAGCTATTGAGGCAGAAATAGATAGTTGATTTGTTAAACTGAATATTTTAGCTTTAACTGACTTTTCTAAATTACATTAACAGGTGCAGCCTAAAACCAGTTTTTTTTAAGCGGGTTGGGAAGGGGGGTTGATTCTGTCGTGGAAAACTAGTTCCACAAGTAAAAAATGTTAAAAATGATTATTTATATAAACTTACCTTGATCAACCAATGTTATTAGATCAGATACCACTACAGCTTTTTTAATACCACTGCAACTCCAAACTTTAAAAAATGTCATTCTGAAAACAAATATGTTTCTTTAAAAATAATAATAATAAAATGAATACATTTATACATAGTTGATTGTAAATCCATGTAAAAATAAATGAAGCATTGGTAAAGAATAATAACTTCATCCAAAACATTTTCTATATTGTTTAAAAAAATTTAAAAATACAATAATCTGAATTCTATTTTGAATATATTGAAACATCTCGATACATTTAGAGCTATAATAAAAATAAGCAAGCATATGCTTTTAATAGTATATATTCCAAAATATTGCGAGAGTCAAATGATATAAATTTTAACTCTCTATAGAAGTTAAACTATTTTTTTAAGTCCTGAATATATTAAAGACTACTTAAAAAAAAATATATATATAATAAATTGTTTATACTTCAGTTGAAGGTTAAATTATTTACTAGAACATGCAAAAAACAAACTAAAAATGTACATTTCGCTTACAAGCACACTTAGTGTGTTGTACAGTAGGTGTACTAGTAATGGGCCACCAAGTTTTTCGCTTTTAAAAAAATAACCAATAAAAATTTAGCTTTTTATATTTTGTTTTCATTAGTCCCCCTTATAATCTGGGTTATTGTTGACACTTTTAATCAAACCAATCAGAAAGTAAAATATGTTTCATAGTTCCACTGTTTTTCTGTGAAAATCTTAATGAACATGCTAAGAGCTGGATTCACTTAATTTATAATATTTTCTTGAAAAAACTGTAGGTTTGTTTTAATGGTAATAAAAAACTTTGAATTTTATATACTAGTAGCAGTTTACCAAATTTCATTTATTTTACATGTTTTAGGACCATGGTCCATTTTTGGAATGCTTAATTAGTCAATTTCCAGTAATGTGGACGTTATAGTCCCCATGTGGACGTTACTAAAAAAGCAATTTCAGTAATATTAATAGTACATAAAATGTTTTGATTTAACTGAAAAACTAAGTAATAAAATTTAATTTTTTTAAATTGCATTTACCAGAATATAATAATATATATATTTTTTATATAAATAGCTGTTTTCATTAATTTCACGTAATTAAAAAATTTTGATTGTAATCAAATTATTTTTTTAAACTATACCTTGCATACTTTATAATGTGACAATCAATACCCAATTAGGAAGCAGAGAATAATGTTTAAAGGCACAGGAAAATGAGGGGCTCAAGCTCTCTGCATTTAAATAAAGACTATTTATTAAGTCACACAACTTATTAAAAGTCTATTATTTTCTGTATTAATGTTTGATTTCTTATCTCTGACAAAACAACTAGTACCTACCTAAAAAAATAAATAAAACTTAAATTTATAGTAGCAATGAAACTAATAAATCTGCAGATCAGGGGGCTCAAATCTGAATTCTGCAACTTTATTTTGAATTAATTTTATTTAGTATTTAAAAAACATTCAACCCACACATTAATTTATTTGATATTTTTAGATAAATTACTAAAAGTAATATTAAACAGTTTTAGCAAGTTTATCTGTTAAGAATAATAGGAAATATGATTCCACGCACTAGCACTCCAATACTTTTTTTTTTTAACTAACCCTTCTAAACACCCCAATGTCTCAATAATTTGATAAATGTAATTCTTTGAAATTTGGTATTTCAAACCTTCTGTATGTAATAATTAAAATACTGATCTTGTGACAGTAATTAATTTAACCATTGAATTATTATCATAAATATTTTATTAATTATTGATATTAAAATTGTTAAATTTATCTGAAAATTACTATTTTATTTCATTAGTATGTTTTCTTTAGATTCTAGTTTTAAATACAATCATAATATCAATTATCTATTACTTTTTGTGGGGTGTTCAATACTGGAACAGAGAGAGTGTCCCATAACTGGAACAGAGGGTGTCCATTACTGGAATTTAGGGTGTTTTGATTTATTTCTGTTATTTAGATTTAAATTTCGATTCACATTGGGAAATGTGACAATGAGCATGATTAAATATTGTTGGTAGATTAATATAATATTAAGAAAGTGCAATATAATAATTATAACTATTAATTAAAAAATAATTTTTAGAGAAATTCCTTAAGGTGTCATTTCCTGGCACATCTATCCTATATAGAAATAAGTTAATCAAAATTAATACTATTTTATTTCACATGTTGTTAAAACTACATTTATCAGCCAGAAATGGAAGTTGATAACAAAACAGAATTTTCTTTTAATTTAAAAAACGACAATTTAATAATTAAAAAAAAAATGATAAAACAAAAATATATATACATGAAAAAAGGATTTGTGAACAAAAGAAAAGGATATTTTCTTAAATTGTCTGCAAATTATAAAGCTGCAGAAGTTTTAAACTGTATTAAGAAGGATTAAACTTAGTTTCTGGTATTGCTACAAAATATAGAAAGTAGCAGGTTTTAAAAATTGTTGCTTTAAAAAACTGCGATTCTATTTCAAAATGCATTTTATAGAATATTCAAACTCATTTATTATAGAGAATGCAAAATATGACGATATTATTTTGGTATCTAAAACTTTCAATTTGAAAATAGGTTATTAAATGTAAAAGGTTACAATTAATTACATAAATAGTACTTGTAAATGAACATTACTTACATTTGAAAGTAAAATAGATGAACACAATCTTGAAATCAGAACAAAAGTACCGCATTCAGCGATTCAGCCTTCTTCCACCAACGAGGATCCCTCCCGCGTAAACAAAACAGCACACGGTTGCAGACAAAGCCTTCTCCTTCAGTTATGTTCATGAAGATAGAATATTGATAACTCCATGGTTTAGTAGATGTCTTTGCTTTATGCGTGTGATGGACGTTTTTCCTTTTGATAAAACATTTGTGTTTGATAAATCAATGTGTTCTCAGTGCTGTATTAATATACAAATAAAACAAATGCTTTTCTACCGTTTTCCAGTAGAATAGTAATACTGTCGACTAATTTTTTTTTTTTATACTTTTCTCAAGGGAAAAAAAATGGATTAATGAAAAAAGATAGAAAACTCGTGTTATCAATAACAAATGCATTAAGGTCATGTTATCATATCAAGCTTAAATTTCATAATCATTCAGAACGTTGTTAATTTGTACTGGTTTTCCTCACTCTCGTCGCTTTAAGGTGACCATTCGTCCACGTTTTCTGGGGACAATCCTCCATTTAAGATTTATGTCCATGGCAAATTTTTGTTCCCAGTTCTGTCGTCGATTACATTACCGAACCTTAATTATCACAAAGGGAAAACGGATTGTTAATTTCAATAACCCTTCCAAAAAAATTGTGTGGAATGTTTCCTAATTTTAGAGAAAAAAATATGCCACAATTCAGCATGAAAAGAATTATTGAACTTGTAATGTGCCTGCATGGTAGTAATGCAGCTATAGATCAATTTCAACCACGTGATCAACTGCCCACCAAGCGTTATCCCATCAATCATAATCGTTGATTGTAGCCTGTATTACGAGCCAACCAATCACAATCCACCATTTTTGGCGGGCAACAAAAAACAAAGCTGGTTGTTGCTAGGGTGTGACGTCAGTTGAAACTGATCTATTGGAAGAATTTTATCTCGTGTGAATTATATATGATCCGATATGAAATTTCAACTAGATGTAGATACATTAAGAGTATTTTAGCTGTTAAAACAAATATTAAATTATCATGCGAGACATTTTGTAAAAAACTTGCAGAAAATTATAATTTGCTTTTAAAAAGATTAATTCATTCAAAAAATATTGTAGTTGAATTTAATCATCGGTGCTTTTCGGTAAGCTGGGCGCCAGTGATATAAGTACACATATAAATACATATGTATATTACGATTTTTTCATTATATGTTGTAGTGGGAGTAAAACTGATAATAGCAGCAGGAGCACACATGGTCACACAATGAAGATAAGAACGGTAGTTGTTATTTGATGATATAATTAGTTAGAAGCAGTCGTAAAATGCATAATATTCTAGTTGCAGTCTCGACGTTTCCGCAGAGGCGGTAGAATGACATAACCAGAGGCGTTTCTCCATGAATTAAACGAACAAGGTCTTTCAAATTCAATGCTTTATTTAAGTATTTCTCTTGGGCAGTTTCCACCTAACTGTAATAGCAGTACCATCGCTACGTCATCAAGGTATAGGGGGGGGGGGGGGGTAAGTATTTAGAACATATTAATTTTAGTCAAACGAGCAGCCAGGTAGTTGTTGACAAGTGAAAATTCGACTTATTTCTCAGGGAACATCGCAAGTAGCTGCTTTTTGTTACCTAGCGCAATAACACAAATTATGACGTAGAACGCGTATACGCGTATAGAATGAGAGACACTTCATTCTTATTATGTCTACTTTGATAAACTAGTACATTTGGATACAACCCCTCATCTTTTTGCTTCCTTTTGGGAACAGCGAAATTCGAGCTTATTCTATCGACGATTACTATCAGAATTTTCAAACAATGTTTTTGAGACTTTCATATAAGTTGGTCTTTAGCTAACATTTAGCTAATATATTATGCACAGTATATTTTGATTGAATTCGCGCATGCGCAGTGAAAAAATATTTAGTAAACCTGCTCATTTTCCATACAATTTTTATTATTTTTTAATTCCGATTGCAGGATATTGTGTATAATTTTGTTTGTCATATTTACTGAAAAAAGCTTCTTTTTATATTAAAAACTCTGCAAATTATAAGCAAAAAACTTGGTAAAATTTGGGACTGTTTTTATAAAAACCTGAATTTTTCTTCGAGTATACATGCTATCTTCATACAAATGAACCCAAATTATTACAATAATACACTTAATCATAATCTACAGTTTGAATGCTTTTGCAATATTAGTTTTTACAGGGTTATCCAAAAGATATTCGTTTTTCTTCAATTTGTTAACGGCCCCTTATGGGGTTTCGGAAAAAATCTTCGCGGAAATATATGACGTTTATCATGTTGTTTACACTCCTGAAGTTTCAGGATAATTCCTCATGTATCTTTCCAGATATTTAACAAAACGTCTAAAATCGCAAGTGACCGGTCATCATTGGAAATATAGTGTATATAAATATATGTATGTATATATATATATATGTATGTATCTATATGTATACGTAGATATGTGTATATGTGTGTGTGTGCGCATATGTACATGTATATATATCACCGGCACCCGGCTAACCGAAAAGTACCTAATCATCATTAAAAATAATATTTAGGCCCTTAGCATAATCCGATTGACATCTATCTACCGGCGACAAAATAAACCGATGGCATTATTAAAGGTTGTTAAAGCATACAGAGACTGTTCATTATATATATATATATATATATATATATATATATATATATCCGATCTAGTTTTCTATAATTTTATTAATACAAAATTATTACAGAAGACTTGATTGGTTAAAATAACCAGCCTTAGTATGCTTTAACAATGTTCCCAATAAATAACGGTAAAAATAATAACTTTCCTCTGTGCTCACGAAAATAATCAACAATTGGTAACTATTTTTTTTTTCAAGCTTGTGGTAAACGCTGTCATTTACTGCCTTTCACAGTAATGCATTTGCTCATGAGATTCTTCGACGTACTACGGGAAAATACTTGAAAACATGCTATGTTCTTATATGAAATTGATTTTCGATGCTAATGTTTTGTTTTTATAAACAGGAACGCAGCAATATTTATCTGAGTATAAATTAAAAAATTATCCTTTGCCATACACGCTAAGTATTACCTCAATTAATTTCCCACAAGCTTCGAGAGCTTTAAGTTACAATTAAACTCGCGTGAAAAAAATACTAAATTATCAATTGATGCGGATTTGTTGTTGAATAATTCTGAAAGTGATTTGCACATTTTTTTAAAATATAGTATTTACACTGTAAGAGGATTTTTGGATAATTTTTAAATTTTTGATTTTAATTGGGGGACTTAGAAATTTTCGAAGCATTTTTTTTTTCCGCGGAGAATGGTCCACTAGAGTACGATGTGAGTTTCAACGGATTTATTTCGAAGAGTTAGAAATTTAAAATTTTAGAATTTTGAAATTTTATATTTTAAATGGGGGATTTAGAAATTTTTCAAGTATTTTTTTTTTAAATTAGAGTATACGGTTTGAAATACATGTAAGAGGTGAATGCAAAATAGTATTTAAAAATATTAATTATAAAAATAATAAATTAATTAAAAATAACTCATTAAGAAATATGTTAATGAAGGAACTTAAGAATTTTCGCGAGTTTTTTTTTCGAACTAGAGTATGCAGTTTGAATATTAGAGTATGTAGTACAATTGTAGATGTGAATGAAAAATAGTATTTAAAAATAAATTAAAAATGGTAATTAAAATATTAATTAAGAGATATGTTAATGAAGGAACTTAAGAATTTTCGTGAGATTTGTTTCTTAACGAGAATATGTAGTTTGAATATTAGAGTATGGTAGAATGGTAGAAGTGAATGAAAATAGTACCTAAATTAAAAGTGCTGATTAAAATTTACTCATTAAGAAATATTAATGAAGGGACCATTCCTTTTCAGACGCGGCGATCATGTAAGCTAATGGCACCCGGTGCACTTAAAATTCGTCGTGGGTGTAAGTGTAAAGTCCTCCAAGTTCCCTGTGAATTATCCCTCTGGGGATGCCTGGTCATGTGAAAGTCTCGTCACCTGACCAAGGCTCTAAATTACGAGGCCAATTACTATCTCTTCCCTAATTTTTACTTTTTTAAATCTGCCAATTCAATAAAGATAAATAGAGACCTTGAACGGGCCAACAAAGAGATCAGTAGCCACTAGCGAGCAAGCACTGCAGCGATGCCAACAAAACGATAGTCAGGTGGATCACAGCTATTCTGTGATCAGACGATTTCCGCCCCGCTTCCAGGTACTAATTCGTCAAGCTAGGCACCAATGCCGGGTAGGTAGGGGCCTGGTTAGCGGTATATATAAAAAAGGGCAACAAAATGATACACACGCAAAAAGTCGATTTATCCACTTATTATATTCACAATAACACATAAAAAATTAACTTAAAATAGAGCCCAGGAGCTGTTTAGGGCCCAAATTCGAAAAAGGAGCTTCGAGATGCACAATTAGTAGGATATGCGCACCTTTGTGCCAATTTTGATAGTGCTAGATCCCATAGTCTTTTCACAACTGAGATAAGAAAAGGACACACACGCAAAATAACGATCTTGCTGTAATCAATAGACTCACCACAAACTAAGGAAAGTTACACAAAAAACATATGGAACTTTGCACAGATCACCGATAATTTCTCTTTCACAATAATTCCGAAAAGTTACACAAAAAGTTCAAAAGTATACCTGAGAAAACTAAGGAATGTTACACACAAAACATTTGGAACGTTTCACAGTTGATCAGTAAATTCCACTTTCTCAAGTATTCCGAAAAGTTACACAACATTGTGGAAGATATTACACCAGATTTCTCGGTATCCTCGGATCAGCAGAAATAATCCGAGAAAACTCAGGAATGTTACACAGTAAACGTCAGGAACATTACGCAGATTTTTTACAGTGTGAATACGCTTTTTGCGATCAGTCCATTGAATCCTAATGGCTGTTATCACTGCTTTTGAATTTTGTGCAACTTGTTGATTTGTTGTTTGAGAAACTTGTCGCACTAATGGAGTGGGGCTTGTAATTCGAGTTGGGGGCGAGTAAAGACATTTATTTCTAAACATAGCACATTAAATTTTTATGCGATCGAACAAAATATATGTACTCTAAATGTTATTCGTTAGAAAAGCGTATCTCAATTTACTGATGTTTTATGGATTTTAAAGTAAGTTTAAAGTAATTTAATATTTTTGAAAATTGTACGGAAAAAGGATGTTAAAGTTATACTTTGGCGACCAATACATTCTGTGCAAATTACGCTACTTTTTGTAATTGCTTATAAAATGCTAATATTTTGTGAATGAAAACTGGCACATGATTTAAAATATGACAACACTTTCACCGGGGCAGATTTTCCTCTGAACCGATACGTGTATAATTAAAACAAATTCTTTCACTTCATGAATCATGTACAGATATGCATTTATATTTATAGATAATGTGCATGTTAGTTAACTTAACGTAAGCAAAACGTTGAGCTAAATTGCTAGAAGTTTCGCCAAGTTTCTCGTAATTTTTAAATTCCTACTATTAGCTCACACTCTCTCTATATATATCTAGTTAGAATTTTCAATCGTTAATAAAATATTTTCTATTCATCCATTGAAGTTCAAATAATTTTTTTAAACTTGTACTGGATGACAATTGATATTAATACAGTTTTTTTCAAATATTAATTCATTAATTAAATTTAATTAATTAATTTTAATTTTATATTTCATTTCTGTTCAAAAGTATAGACTCACTCCATATTTATAGTCTCACCTTCACACGTAAAAAGATAATGGGGCTGTTCACGGACGAATATCAGGCGGCTCGCGGGCGAAGGAGACTATAACTGTGGAGTGAGTCTATACTTTTGAACAGAAATGAAGTATAAAACTAAAATTAAATAATAAAATTTAAAAAATTAATTAATATTTGAAAAAAACTGTATTATCGCTAACTGTAACATCGCTATGGCACTTTATTGTGAAGTTTGGTAATTTTTGAAATTCAATATTTGAAAAACGGCATAATCATTAGATTTTAAATTTATATCAAGAAAAATACATTTTTTTTTACCTTTCTAACGCAGTTTGTCTAACAATTTTGTGAGAAATACTTTTCAAGCTATTAATTTTTGGTATTTTAGCTATTTATTTTTTATTTAATTTTTAATACATTTCAAAAATTTCTCTTATGTAAGATATTTAGCAGGATATAAATTTAGGAATAAATACCGTCAGTGGCGAAGCGTGTAGATCGGTGGAAAAATTTTTCTATTTGGCCTAAGTAGGAATTGACTTTAAAAAAAAGTTTTTATATTACTTGTTAAATAGTTAAAATACATTACATTATGTGTAGGAAATACTACATTATGAATTACTAACTCCGCAAGAATTGTTACTTTCAGCCTACAGTTAATTGAGAAAAACGACTTTACTTGAGTGCGTGACGTCACATGCACATTTGTATTTAAAACATGAACGCGATTAAAGAAATCCAATACTATTGTACTCATAGAAAAATTTTAAACAATATTATAAATTACTAAATTTATCTCCGAAATTATATTTACAATGTAATTTAAACAGAATTTACATTTTGAAATTATGTGATTTTTGTTACAAAATATTATTTTTCAAAAATATAGTGTTCTTTTAAGAATGGAATAATAATTTCGAAGCTGATGAAATGAAAATGTCGCCACGTTGTCGAACTTATAAAAAATATATTAATTTTTTAAATTAAAATAAATGTTTTATATTTTAAAAATGAATTTACTTTAGTTCCCCGATAAACCACTTTACTTTTAATCCCATTTGTTTTAACACCCATTTTTGAAGAAAAAATAATGGAAAATACTGTATTGCTTTCTTTAAATCCAGTTTTTATTAATAGGGTATCTACTGTCAACCTGCATCCGAGGAATTTAAATATGCCTCCTTGGTTGAGGCTCAAGCTGAAAAAAGTTACGCTGTAATGATTGCAAAATGTCAATATTTGACAGACGATTTTTGATTATATAGAATAAATTGAATCATGTAGTTTGAATGCGCAAAAATAGGTTTTTATTTCTTAGAAAATTTACTTTAATGATAACAAACCAGTGGAAACAATTTGCCTTTGTAAAATTAGGAGCTAAGTTATTTATTTTTCTCCAAACACATTTAAATATATTTACTATGTCGTTTAAAGCACTTATAGTATTCTTTCTAATATGCGAAAAAATCACATCTGCTAAAATTGACGTCATTTTCGGATTTCAAATTATAGAGAGTTAATTTGAAATTGGTTTATAAAACTATTGTCCATACGCAGTTCCTTTGAATGGCAACGGGAAAAAAATTTGCATTAGAAATTGAGAAAAAAAAAAGATTTCTGTAATGATAATAGTCCAAGTGCTACACGAAAAAATAAGGTGAAAACTGCACATCGTGATACAGTTATACCGATTGGTCAGTATCTACACTATATTAATACAAAGCATATAAGAAGGGGAGGAATCGCGGAAAGTGCGGGGAATTCAAGATGGCGGCCGTTATTCAAACTGGCGTCATTTTCGATGAATTAGTGCAATTTCGTTTCTATTCATCGTATAAAAGCATATTTGATGGAAATTTAGATGTTTTTAGATAAAAAATATTGTTTGTAACAGTTTACAGCACAGTCGAAAAGTATTTATGAATTCAGTTTGCCTGTTTGTCTGTCTGTCTAGTCGTGCACTAACTCAAAAAAAAAAATAATAACCAGATATCCAGATAATTAAAATATGGTATTGTAGTATACCGTAACAAGTTCAGGTATTAATTTTCAAGTGTGCATCATTCATAGTTCATTTAAGGGGCAATCAAAAGTATTCGGTTACATTATGGTCTGTAGACGAAAATCGTTGGCAATGTGTTTTAATGATGTTATACTCTTTGTAACATATTCAAATTAATATACATCAGTGCGGTGCAATACAAGATACTTACTGTAGAATAAGCAGTGCATAGCAGTTTTCGTTCATTTACAGTGGCTCACGAAATAATGCGGTTACCGTTACATTAATGTCTCCGAGCACAGTGCCTTTATAACTTGTGTATAAATTTTATAGATCATCAGCTAAATCGATTGTTATTAAGGGAGGTGCTAGGTATGAAATAACTGCAATTTTTAATAATAATATCCCTACTGGTCAGTATCTTCTTTATATTAAAACAATGCATATAAGAGAGGCATAATGAAATGTCTTAGGAATTTAAGATTTAGGCTGTTATTCAATTTTTTCCGTTTTCGTCATATAAAAGTGTCTTTGATGTCATTTTCGATTTTTTTAACCAAGAATTTTCTTTTTAATATTAGAAATATGCTTCAAATGAAACTAGCTCAATTATTAAAGTATTTTTAATTGTATAGTGAGTAAAATGAATGGAATAAATAAATAATAAAAATGCATTTTACTAATGCCTTACTTATACAACATATTAAAAAATGAATGCTACATAACAAATGAATGACATAAAATTGCAGAATATAGAAACTTTAGTTTGTAGCATATTATTTCTCATTCACATTCGTTTTCACAGTTGCACAATAATGTGCAAGAAAGACCAACTTTCCTACAACTACACTTATTTTTGCAGATTTTGCACATACATTTTAGTAGTTCTTTGCAAGAATCTGCAATCTCGGGCAGCTCGGATCATTTTAATTTCCATGAAAAATTATCCAACCACCATCCCCATTTGTTTGGAGAGGGTGGACATATTTACCGCTCATGTACTTGTCCCCAAATGTGTCCAGCTTGGAAAGCACTCCCTAAACTATGTTGCTCTAGTGCACACTTGGTTGGTGGAAGATGTTCAATAGGACGATTTTTTGTCATAAACAATTCCTGTCTAGCACCATTTACACTTATGCTGTTACATGTTTAACAGTAAAACAATACTACGAATTTTTCTAAAATATTTAGAATATCGTCAGGTATGGAAGTTTGCGGTTTTGATAAAAATGAAAATGTGATAGTAGCATCTTTATAGAGAATCCATGTCTTCCAAGCTGACTTATTCGTTTTTCCTGTGAAACCAGGTTTGCTGTCGTAGCCTGTGAAAGCATGGAATCCTAGTAACATGGAGATAGAGAGAAGGAGAACAACGATAATGTTTCTACTTATGGAACCAAAAGCGGTACCTAGTATGGCGGCGTTTCTGTTTTTTGGGGCCTTTGGGGAGTGTAGCGGCCTCTATTTCCGGTTTCGACTGACCACTCTTTACCATGCTCGAATCCAAAATGCAGGAAGCGCAGACGACAATTTGTCATGTTTGACAGGTCACATGACCGGCCTTTGGGAGCACCAGCGCCACGAACTGGGTACTAATAACCGGTCCATGTTCTGATCTTGAAAGCCTATCTTCACTGTTCTCCTTCTTATTTCTATCTCCATGCCTAGTAACGACATTGCTTTTTCTTTTCCAATTGCTGCAGCTACAGCATGGACGGGAATAAGTCTGTAATTCTTCCCTGTTCCAAATGCAATCTAAACAGTTTGCAGGTGTCTGTCTGATAAAGTAAAGAAATGTGCAATTGCTAAAACTAATACATCAGAATCTACAGAGCGTATAACAATATTTTTCAATCTGTTTTCTGCCATGTCTTTAAGGTGCAAGATTATCCTTGTATCAGCTTCTTCATGACCAGGACAAGTCATTCCAATTAAGGAACTTAGTGCAATATTATTTCCTTTAACTTCTTCATCTGCAGTAGTTATAACTTGTGCTTTTTTATGGTATTTATAGCTAGTGTTACAAGCAGATTAAATAACTCTTCTTTATTACTTGAATTTCTTAAGAAATCGTGCCAATTTTTAATCGTTTGATCGATTTAATCAATTTTTAATCGTCAATTTTTAATCGGTTTCACCTTTAATGCTTGGTGTAATGTATCTATCCCATATAAAATCTATTCTTTGGCAACTATAATTCTCAATGTCGTTACATAAATGGGGTTAAAATGTGTTAATGTAGTAATAATTAAAGGTTTTAGAAGACTGGTGAAGCTTTAAAATGTTAATAAGAACTGGACTATCATAAATTAAAGCCTCTCATGTTCCTGGAAAGGTGACAATTTGCAATTCTTTCATATCTAGCAAAGTTCAAAAACACATTATAAAATTAAAAACGCGCATAGACAGCATTGTGCTTATTGAAAGTCCTGTGACCGTATTATTTTGTGAGCCCGTGTAAATGAAAGAAAACTGCTATGCGCTGCATATTCTACAGTAAGTATCTTATACTGCACCACACTGATGTATATTAATTTGAATATGTTACAAAGAGTATAACTTCATTAAAACACATTGCAAGCAATTTTCGTCTACAGACCATAATGTAACCGAATACTTTTGATTGCCCCTGTAAATGAACTATGAAT
This sequence comes from Maratus michaelseni, assembly GCA_963931845.1. NCBI lineage: Eukaryota > Metazoa > Arthropoda > Arachnida > Araneae > Salticidae > Maratus > Maratus michaelseni. The sequence continues at coordinate 324,060,577 of OZ007587.1, forward strand.
GATGCACACTTGAAAATGAATACCGAACTTGTTACGGTATACTACAATACCATATTTTAATTATCTGGATATCCGGCTATTTTTTTTGAGTTAATGCGCGACTAGACAGACGACCAGACAGACAGACAGACAAACAGGCAAATTGAATTCATAAATACTTTTCGACTGTGCTGTAAAGTGTTACAAATAATATTTTTTATCTAAAAACATCTAAATTTCCATCAAATATGCTTTTATATGATGAATAGAAACGAAATTGCACTAATTCCCGAAAATGACGCCATTTTTAATAACGGCCGCCATCTTGAATTCCCCGCACTTTCCGCGATGCCTCCCCTTCTTATATGCTTTGTATTAATATAGAGTATATACTGACCAAACGGTATAATTGTATCGCGATTTGCAGTTTTTTCACTCCTAGCACCTGGACTATAACCTATAGGAGATGTTTGAAAAAAGTGGTAATGATTCATCTGAGAAATTTTTAAAGTTGACAGTGATTTTACTCGTGTTCTAAAACGTATGTACATGAAGTTTCGTTCAAATCGCACAAAAACTGTAGATTTGTATAAGGAACATACATACCAAGAACGGTTTATATATATATATATATACATAATTGTTTATAGGGGAAAATAAGAAGATTCTATGTATGGAACATATTATACAGATTGCTAAAGTAACGCCCCCGATCAGCAACTTGTTCTCCGTTCAGTGACGTAACACTGATGAGATCCATTAGCATTAAAAGTAAATACGATACTTGAAATATACGTATACTTGAATTAATCGTATACTTGAATTATACGTTTAACCGATATACACTTATACGTATCTGGATACGTTTAAACGTATAATTTAAGGTATACGTATTTCTTAAATACGTATTATACGTATATACGTATATCGGTTAAACGTATAACTGAAATACGTATCGCATCGAGAGCACTAATTTATACCTGTTATTAAGCTGTCTCTCGATTTGACATAAAGCAAAATAATAATAATAATAATAACAACTTAAATAATATATAATACAAGATTAAAAATCCATAAAAATGTATCATGTTTCTTGTTATGACATGAAAAAATATGTTTGTTTGATTTTTAGCTACAGTTTTTAGAGAAAATAATTCACTTTATTAAAAAATAAATACATCCTTTAATTTGTTCAAACATTACTGTGGCAAAACAAGTGAAAAACAGTGTTCCGAGGAAATTGAATTTAAAAGATTATCTTCGAAGGTATCACCAGTTTGCACTTTTCAAAATGTACGGCTTGTACGATTACAATTTCATGAGTTTTCGTATCTGACCAATATTACAACATTTCTTAAAAATTCAAACATTATAACAATAATAGCAATAATGTATACATATTTTCTTTCATCATTTCAAACTATTTCAATCCAGTTTATGAACGTTGTTTTTATCTCTTTTAAAGGCTACGAAAACTGAAGAAAATAAGTTGTTTTTATGACAAAAAAATATCAGCAATAAATTTCTACCTTACACTTTAAGGAAAAATTATCATAAAATAATAATTGTTACATTTTTCGTTAAAATAAAAAAAGTCTAAGAAACTGAGTTTTAAACAAATTGCTCTAATGTAGTTTTTTCTTTCTTTCTTTTTTTCACGCAATAATAACTAAATTCCAACACTTGTGTAACAGATATGCATTTTTTATGAAACACATCCACATGTTTCAGCGCGCTTGTAATTTTGTATTCGGGTAACTTCCCAAAGTAGAAAAGATAAATTACGTTTACACTTAATTTTGAAGGCTTATTAATGTATCAAGGTTTTTTTTTTTAAATCATGAATTATTCAAAGAGAAAAAGAAATCTGTAGAGTAAAGTACAAACATTTACAGTTATTATCATTCTTCAAGGGTGCATATTATTAACATCTTTAATAAATTGTTAACATATATTTTTTGGTTTTTGTTTCCTTAACATAAAAATGATTTAGTATTGTAATGATTTTAAAGAAAAAACTTATTTTCACAAGTTTTTAATATTTATCACATAATGAGTTTTTTCATGTGCGTAAAATGTTTGACATTCAGTATTAAAATTAGTTATAAACTCAATAATCTATCAAACGTACGGCATAAAATGCAAATTAAATTTTATAGAAAACTATACATTTTTAAAACTATTATTGGAAAAATTTGTACTGTATGGAACTGATAACATAATGGAAAAGTAGAGTGCTTAAAGGCAAGCTATCTATATATTTGATTATATTGGCGTGATTATTATTGTGACTCTTTTTGTAATTTTATAAAATTTCGAATGCTATTTGTATTTTATATTTCTGTTTTTACCAATTTCCAACCTTGTTGAAAAGTGTTTATGGCTTCAGTTTGTCTGCCGACTGGCATGTTCTCACTCGCGTAAATATACTCGGATTGCCCTGAAATTTTGTATGTTATTGTACTATATTATGTACTGTAGCAGGGTCCCTATTTCAACTGAAGTGTGTAGCACTTATAGCTTTTATACAAGGACAGCCAAAAGTATTCCGTTACATTACAGTCAATGGGAAATAATCGTTTTAAATGCATTTTCATTATGCTACGTCATTTAAAACATGATAAATCTGATATATAATTAGGAAGCGCAGTTAAACATGATTTTTGTAGAAAATGGAGTACAAGGCATTTGTTATTCATTTACAGGGACAAAAAAAAATTATGTTACACATTGTTCTTTGGAGAAAAATCGTGTGCAGTGTAATTTTGTGATATTTAACTATTTCAAACATATTGAAAATTACAGGCATTACTGAACTGCACTATAAATTGCTCTCTTGACAGTGTGGTGTGCATTGAGTTTATTTACAGAGATACACAAAATATATCGGTTACAGTACATGTGCGATAATTACAGTCTGTGTGTGATAAGTGCGTTTTCAACTTTGATTTGCGTTTTTAAGTTTAACTAAATTTATTCATACAACGTGTGTGTTTATAAACTCGGTTGATCATATACAGGGCTACACAAGAGAAGGGTAAAAGTAAGCTGCGCCGCAGCGCCCATGAGGGAGCGCACCGCACGTAGGCGACCACCGAACCCAAGTCCTGAGAGACTTTTATCGCGCCAGTAGTTTTGTCTCGCTACGGCGCTTCGGGCGGTCAGAGAGCCGCTCCCCACTGCGGACCCTCTAACCTTGAATCCACGTGTCGACGACGTAGGCCGTTGCGATACGCGGTGAAACTACAGGGAGTCACCGCGCGACATTTGGAGACGGGCCGGCGTCCCCCAACAGCTTCGGAGGTGAAAACCCAAAAGGGAACCAGGCCCTAAGCCTTAAGTCGGTATGTTCCAACCCGTACTTATTCTACCACTACTCTACACAAGAGAATACGTAAGTATTGAGACAATGAGAGTGAATCGCTTAAGGCTAGTTTTTAATTGTGTTACACATTTTCCTGATGAACTATATTTAGTAGACTAATAGAAGTTTGTGTAATATAAATAAATTCATATAAAGGGCTAAGCAAAGAAAAATATACATTGTCGTTTAAGGTGGGCAATTGATGTAAGTGAGTTTTAAGTTGCCTTTTAGCTTCATATGAGGTGTGTACAAAAGTCTTCAGATAATATACAGGGCTGTACAAAAGATTTCGAGTGCATTTCCATCGAAAGGGGAAAATGTCTAAATGTGAATTTTCTAACCGAACTAAATTTTATCACACTATATATCCACATCTATTGATGATATACAAGGCTGTTCAAAATAATTTGACAGCTTTTTTGACACTGGAAGGTAATTTCGAAAACTGTATATTTCAATGTTTTATATGTTTTCTAAACTGTTTACTTACATATCTTCTTTCACTTTATTTAACGGTGAAGTTTCGTTACAGCTTTCTGGATGTGTTGGAAAGTATTTCATAATCTATGCTTGACGCTTGATTTTTTGTTCTTGTTTAGAATTTATAATGCAAACAATTAGACAATATAATTAGAAATTAAAATTATTCAACATTAAAGGCTCCAGTTTTTAAAAAAATGTAATTTCAAACGTTTTATAGAAATGACTTGCCACTTCGTATATAGGCAGAATGTTTAATGGAGATTTAAAATATTCTTGGCATTTGTGTATATATTGATTTTACAAATAATAAAGTTAATTAAAACATTTATATGTTGACGGCCACCAAAGCTTAGTTCACACATACCAGTAAATAATATATGTTATTACCTATCGAATAAAACATTTTTTTTCCTATACCATAAATGGTTCTGAAAATATAATGAATACCATTCTTTTGATTTGTGATTGCACATTTCTTATTATGATAATAAATAAATCTGCACGTGGCATTTCGTATATAATGATATGGAAAAGTATATTTTTGATAATCAAATGAAATATTATATATATTACTATTGAATGTAAATAAAGATATAAAACGATTTGGTTTCAAAATTAAGAAAAATAAAACTAGACAAAATTTAAAATGTTAATTTTATGTATTGTGCTATTCATATCAAGATTTAGTACTTTCATTAAGTGCTTTCAGAACTTATATTATACGCTATCTTTAACCATATTTTATAAATTGATAATTGTTTGATAATTGCATTTCTCTGGTGTATCTGTTATATCTCTGATGTAATTCTATTAACGGGTACACAAAATAACGACCGTTACTTTATTTAAGCAATAAAACTGCTCAATAGAATTCTACAGAAATACTTGCAAAGATTCAATGCTTTAAGAGATTTCTGCAAGCATGTTATTTCCCAACGAATGTTGGCACGGATAACAAATCATCCATCAAGATTAATACCCACGATAACGTTCAGGATTCAGTCTAATATGCTGAATCTACTGATCAAATCTGTTGAATGACTTTCCGCTATGATACCATCTATTGAGCCCACAAATCAATAGGATATCGTTTAACTGGAAACACTTTGAGAAGAAAAATTTAGTTGATCAAGCTCGATAGAACGGAGTATTATATTTATTCATTACTTTTTGGATAATATTTATTTACTTATAACATACACATCATACGTAGTATATGGTGAGTCTTGTAATCGCTTTGAAAATCGAAATTTTAATTTTGACGGATTTACACGTTTCAGACACTGCAGTTTCCGAAAAGCATATTTTTAGAAAATAAATTTTGTCGTCCGTTTGTCTGTGTGTGTGTCTGTAAACGCCCTATCTCCCAAACAAATTGAAATAGAGACTTGAAATTTGGTATGTACTAAGTATGTAATAATGGAAAGAAACTTATTGAATTTCACTAACCTCGATTATACGGAGCTACGTTTTTCATACTCTCGAAATATTCGTTCTGATAAAAGGTATATAAAATTTTTCGAAGTTGTTTATTTTAAGGAGTGAATACAAAAGTCAATAAAAAACATAATTTTTGCATAAAGAATGAAGTCGATTGGATAATTAGTTAGCGAGATATTTGTAATCCTATTTTCCACACTCTTCGAGTTTTCATGACCCTGTATTTCATTGAAATTTCAATTCAAAGATATATTTTAATTGGAAATAAGACGCTTAATCCGACAGAGTAAACCGTTAGTTAATATGATTATCAATTTTGAAGTTATAAGGATGTTTCTTTTACGCAATTCAGAAATAGAGCTTTTAAAGTTGATGACGTCATCAAGCCAAGATTCTATTCGAATTGCAATGCATTTTATAAATAGGTTACACATGTTTTATTTTCATATTTTATATTATGCATATCCCTGATGGGTAAGTATTACGGTGGAACCCAACAACTAGTTTTAATTGTTATTTAAATTAAAAACTTTATAATATAATACTCTGTTTAGAGTAAAATAAGTTTTAGTGGACTGTTGACATATTTTGGGCTCCATTGGAGCCATTATATAAAAAAATCAGAATATTGTGAAATTGCACGGTCTATGAAGTTATTATTTGAATCGCCATCATTTAATTTTTTATGTACTTTTTCAAATTACGCAAGTTATTTTTTATTTTTACTCGGATGTTTATTTCCATATTTGTAACCATGGAGTAACCCGAGCCACAATTTTTGGTAAATTGAATGGTGTTGCATCGTTACATATGGATAGTAATATGGAAATAAACATCTAAGTAAAAATAACAAATAACTTCGTAATTTGAAAAAGTACGTGAAAAATTAAATGATGACGTTTCAAATAATAACTTCATAGACCGTTCAACTGTAGAATCTTCTTATTTGTTTTCATAGTAGCTCCGATGGAGTCGAAACATGTCAACACTCTAATAAAATTAATTTTATTGTAAATGTTATAAAGTTTTTATTTTACCCTCTTAGCAATTAAAAGAACCATATTATTACAAGGTGTTATAATTTGTTATATTTCTAATACTTCTTTGATAATAATAAATAATCTAAAACAGCAAGTTACAATATGTGTGTAATTATCTTTGAAATGGTGCTGTATATGTTTTATTAAACGTTCAAATATTAGTTATGCTTTAAAACTTAATGTGCATTATCACTGAAAATTATAAAGAAAAGGTGTTTTTCTAAAGATGGATAGATTTTTCCTAAATTACGCAGACTAACACCTTACGGCTCTATATTGAAAGGATAATTCATGAAAAGATCTAGATAATAATGGCAGTTGAATAATGTCAGCAAAAAATTAACGAATGCAATCCTCGTAAATAAGCGATGCTATTTGAGATGAAAAGCTTTTTCGAAATGGATGATTGTTTCTATAACAAATCAAATTTAGTCCAGTCAAATTAGGTTTTTTTGCCATAAAAAATGCTAAGGAGATAAAAATTGGTCCAGTTGTTCATTGATGGCTACTGATGACTATGTAAAAAGTCCCCATGGATAGGAGTTGAGCGGGGGGAGGGGGGGCTAAACAAAGTATTTTTTTTTAGTTTTTTACAAATATCTCAGAAATTGTTGTTTTTCATGAAATAACTACTCTGACATAAATTAGAGAACAAAAAATTATCTACAAATGACAGGTATATACAGTGGAACCGATTATCCGTCAATCAGAAGACCGGAGCTTTGACGGATTTTCCCCCCAAAAATCACTTAATTTCAAATTAATTTATTTAATGTCGCCATAATAAATTCTAAAGGGATAAAAATTGGTCCAGTTGTTCATTGATTGCAACTGATGACTACGTAAAAAGTCGCTATGAATAGGAGGTGAGTGGGGGGGGGGGTAAACAAAGTATTTCTTTTTAGTTTTTTACAAATATCTCAGAAATTGTTGTTTTTCATGAAAAAAACTACTCCGACATAAATTAAAGAACATAAAATTATCTGCATTTGACAGGTATATACAGTGGAACCTCGATTATCCGTCAGTCAGAGACCGGAGCTTTGACGGATTTTCCCGCCAAAAATGACTTACTTTCAAATTAATTTATTTAATGTCGCCATAATAAATTCTAAAGGGATAAAAATCGGTCCAGTTGTTCATTGATGGTTACTGATGACTATGTAAAAAGTCCCCATGGATAGGAGGGGAGGGGGGCAAAATAAAGTATTTTTTTTAGTTTTTTACAAATATCCCAGAAATTGTTGGTTTTTATGAAAAAATTACTTTGACAAAAATTAAATAACATGTAATTCTCTCCAAATGACAGGTATATACAGTGGAACCTCAATTATCCGTCACTCAGGAGACCGGAGTTTTGACGGATTTTCCGCAAAAAAATCCCTTTAATTTCAAATTTATTTACCTAATGTCGCCATAATAAATGCTACAGAGATAAAAATTGGTACAGTTGTTCATTGATGGCTACTGATGACTATGTAAAAAGTCCTGATAGATGGTGAGTGAAGGGAGGGGGGGGCAAAATAAAGTACTTTTTTAGTTTTTTTACAAATATCTCAGAAACTCTTGGTTTTCACGAAAAAATTACTACATAATTTCTGATATATTTGTAAAAAACTAAAAAAGTTCTTTATTTTGTCCCCCCCTTACCCTCGCTCACCTCCTATCTATCAGGACTTTTTACATAGTCATCAGTAGCCATCAATGGACAACTGTATCAATTTTTATCTCTGTAGCATTTATTATGGCGACATTAAGTAAATAAATTTGAAATTAAAGTGATTTTTTTGCGGAAAGTCCGTCAAATTCACATAAAAATTTCATAAAATTTTTATGTAACATATTAATTAAATAACATAAAATTTCACGTGAAACTTTGTAAATGCGACAAAACATAATAGGGAACAATGAAAGTACTAATTTATCATTAAGCAAATACTTACTAAGTCAAAATATTCTTTTTTTCTTTACACATCATCATCAAACAGAAGTTAAATTCTTTTCTTTTCTTTTCTTTTTTTTGTGACAATATTTACTGAATTTGAATAGACTGATCTCTGACAGCACCTGTCCAACTTTGCATGTATTCTCGGAAAGTTACTGTCGAGACCTCGTATGAAGGTTAAGTAAATAAATTTGAAAATAAAGTTTTTTTTTTCGGAAAATCCTTCAAGATAATAATGAACTGATTCCTGTTTCATGTTTAGATGATTCACAATAATCATGAATCGGGGGGCAGTCATCCACCCTTTTACACGCACCACCAGACACCCCCACCTCCCTCAAAAAAAAAGAAAAAGAAAAAATTGTGTCAATTCTTCTTTTTTTGCGACAATATTTAATAAATTTGAATATACATTAACTAAGTAAATTTGAAATTAAAGGGATTTTTTTCTTTTTTGCGGTAAATCCATCAAGGCTCCGGTTTCGTTACTAACGGATAATCAAGGTTCCACTGTATATACCTGTCCTTTGTAAAGAATTTTATGTTCCTTAATTTATGTCTGAGTAATTTTTTCATGAAAGCTAACAGTTTCTGAGATATTTGTAAAAAACTAAAAAAAATACTTTATTTAGCCTCCCTCCCCCCGCTCACCTCCTATCCATGGGGACTTTTACATAGTCATCAGTAGCCATCAATGAACAACTGGGCCAATTTATATCGTTTTAGAATTTATTATGGCGACATTAAATAAATAAATTTGAAATTAAGTGATTTTTTGGGGGAAAATCCGTCAAAGCTCCGGTCTTCTGACTGACGGATAATCGAGGTTCCACTGTATATACCTGTCATTTGTAGATAATTTTATGTTCTTTAATTTATGTTGGAGTAGTTTTTTCATAAAAAACAACAGTTTCTGAGGTATTTGTAAAAAACGAAAAAAAAACACTTTGTTTAGCCCCCCTTCCCCCCGCTCACCTCCTATCCATGGGAACTTTTTACATAGTCATCAATAGCCATCAATGAACAACTGGACCAATTTTTATCCCTTTAGAATTTATTATGGCGACATTAAATAAATTAATTTGAAATTAAGTGATTTTTTGGGGAGAAATCCGTCAAAGCTCCGGTTTTCTGACTGACGGATAATCGAAGTTCCACTGTATATACCTGTCATTTTTAGATAATTTTATGTTCTTTAATTTATGTTGCAGTAGTTTTTTCCTGAAAAACAACAATTTCTGAGATATTTGTAAAAAACTTAAAAAAATACTTTGTTTACCCCCCCCCCTCCCCCCGCTCACCTCCTATCAATGGGGACTTTTTACATAGTCATCAGTAGCCATCAATGAACAGCTGGACCAATTTTTATCTCCTTAGCATTTTTTATGGCAAACTGCTCAAAAATGGGCTAATTTGACTGGACTAATTAATTAATATTGAAATCAACAAGTGAATGCAGCATGCAACTTACTTTATTATTCCAAATTTAATATCATCTCATTTATTAATTTTACATCTATTCTTTATGTTCTAATTGTTGCTTTACTTAACTTTTACTTTTCTTAACTTTTCCCAACGGCTCAATTCAATACAAGACACTCTACTTGAAATAGACTGGACGTTAAGTTGATTGCAACTCGGAAGCCCCTTAACCGACATCAACTGTTCGGCAACTAAGTTACATATTATAAAATAAAATGTCTAGATCGAAACATGATTGTTTGACCCGCGGATTAGACGCTGGAAATTACGGTAAATGAACATTAAATTGTTTATAAAACTGCAATAAAACTACTTAATTGAATGTTACTCAAATCCTTATGAATATTCAAAGTTTTATGATATTTCTATACAAAAGTTATTTCCTAACAAATGCTTGTCAAGATAACAGATATTCATTCAAGAATAATACTTTCGATAACTTTAACAATTTAGTCTAGTATACTGAGTCTGTAGATGAAAATTTGCTGAATGTTTCTTATGTGTGCTGCCATCAATTGAACATGAAAAATTAAGGTGTCGTTTGGAGAAAAAAAAATTGAGATTGTTTAAATCGAAAAGATCTGGAAAAATAAAATCAATTTCAACTAGCTTTAAAACAGCGAGACAAAATCACATTCACTTGTTACATTTTGGATTATTGTTTCAATAATTAAACTCTATTTCAGAATCTAATGAAACTAAAAATATGAAAAAATTAAAGGTATTAGAAGTTGATTTAAACCTTGCAGAAAAACTATAGAGATTTTCTTAGGTATTTTTCAGAAAAACGCATTTTTCCATTACACACAAACTTTACTTTTCGGGCGGTTAGCGGAGGTGTTCACGGGCGCTCGAGGTATCAGGATATTTCATAATAATTTTTTTAACAAATTGTCGGTAATTAGCCGATATATTAATTAAGTTACATTAAAAATAAGTTCCCTTTTTATGTATGAGGGGGTTGGGGCAAGAAATTGCAAAGCCACATTTTTGGTGAAATAAATCTAACACTGTAATCTGTTGCTTAATATTATAAATTATAATATACAACATATAATTTATTTCTAATGTTACTTGGTGGCACTATATGTGACAGGTAACGTTTTTGCTCCAGATGTTTATGCCCCCAATGAAGATAGCTAATTTACAAAAAACGTAATTTAGTAATATCATTAAAGTAATGTTATATTGTTACTAAAAATATCTCAAATGTTTTTAAGACATTCGCGAAAAAACTTTAGGTTAAATATCTTGATTTGAGTATTTGATCAAACTTTCAAATCGAAATAACTCAGAAGTTCAAAACTCTGGCTTGACAATCTCTCGCCCCGACCCCCTCATATCGAGTGGGGTATCGTTCGAAAGATCTCGTAACCTCTAACTCAAAATTATGCTTGTTTTAATTTTAGGTATTATATTTTCAGAGATAAAGCGGACAATACAGGAAAAATATGCCCCCTCCTATTTTCGAATCTACGAAACTAAATTATAAAAAAATTAGGGGTAATAAGAGTTTATTAATTAGTAAATGGTAATTAATCAATTCAAAGTGCGTAACCCTGTGCGTAACCCTTTATTTATATTAATGTAAAAACTCATTATTTAGAATTTTTTTCTAAGTCAATTTTAAAGGAATGGGTCTGTAAAACAATAGAATATATGTCCTATCTTTCCATACATTTTAAATGTAGACACATTCACATGCACAGATATATTTATATATATATATACACTATATTACCAAAGGTGATTGGTCACTTGCGATTTTAGACGTTTTGTTAACTATCTAGAAAAATACATGAGGAACTAATCTGAAACTGCAGGTGTGTAAACAGTATAATATAGGTTATATATTTCCGCGAAGATTTTTTCACGAAACCCCATAGGGGACGGTCAACAAATTGAAAAAGAACGAATATCTTTTGGATAACCCTATAAAAACTAATGTAGCAAAGGCGTTCAAACTCTAGATTATTAATAAGTGGCTTATTGTGATATACTGTGTTCATTTTTATGAGGATAGCATGTATACTCGTAGAGAAATTAAGGTTTTTATAAAAACAATCCCAAATTTCTCCTAGCTAAGCATATAGAGCAACTTTTGTGAAAGTCTCAAAATCATAGCTTGAAAATTCTGAAAGTTATCGTCGATAGAATAAGATAGAAATCCGTTGCTCCAAAAAAGAAGCAAAAAGATGAGGGGTTGTATCCAAATATAGTAGTACGTGCAATATTGTGTACGCTATCTTGGCACTAATCAACATTTGATATAACCCCTCATCTTTTTGCTTCTTTTTGGGAACAACGAATTTCGAGCTTATTCTATCGACGATAACTTTCAAAATTTTCAAGCTATGATTTTGCGATTTTCACAAAAGTTGCTCTATATACTTAGCTAATATTTTATGCATATTATATTTTGATTGCATTCGCGCATGCGCAGTGACACATTTTTTAGTAAACCTGCTCATTTTTCATCCAATTTTTATTATTTTTTAATTCTGATTACAGAGTATTGTTTACAATGTTATTTGTCATATTTTCTGAAAAGAACTATATATTATTTTTTATATTAAGAACTCTGCAAATTATAAGCAAAAAACTAGGCGAAATTTGGGACTGTTTTTATAAAAGCTTAATTTCTGTACGAGTATACATGCTATCCTCATAAAAATGAGCACAGTATATCACAATAAGCTACTTATTAACAATCTCGAGTTTGAACGCCTTTGCTACATTAGTTTTTACAGAGTTATCCAAAAGATATTCGTTCTTTTTCAATTTATTGACCGTCCCCTATGGGGTTTCGTGAAAAAATCTTAGAAGAAATATGTAACCTATATTATACTGTTTACACGCCTGCAGTTTCAGGTTAATTCCTCATGTATTTTTCTAGATAGTTAACAAAACGTCTAAAATCGCAAGTGACCAATCACCTTTGGGCAATATATATATATATATATATATATATATATATAATACTTAACATATCTTAAATTTCTAAATTTTCCTAATTAATTTTTTTTTCTATAAAAATACCATAATTCTTCTTTTATTTTAAATGTATCAATATTTGCTACGCGTCAGTCGTTCGTTTTTGAATTGCACCGGTTATTTTTCTCTTTCGATATATTTCGGAAACGGAACATTTTTATTTTTCTAGAAGTAACTAGAAACTTTCTTCTCGAGTTTTCGGGATGGGAATTGTTCTGTTTTGTTTAATCCGCAGTAATTCCCAAAGTTCGATCCTTTCATCGGATAAAATCCAGTCGTAGTTTGCATTTGTGGTCGTCTCGAAAAGTCTTTAAAAGCATCTGAACGACGTACGAACACTCTTTTTCTGTGATATCGTCCTTTAGAAAATGCTGAAGAAGAGCAATATCTGATTTTTTAGAATTTCTCCGTCAAGATATATTTAAATGTTGTGGTGACTAATTCACGAGTGCTCCATTTTTCTTGATGAGTATGTCAATGTAAAAATTGGACTCAAATTGTTTAATTCTTTCTCGCGGAAAACATCCAGGCTTTTAGAAGATTGTCGGTACATATTTTGATTTGCTCAGTTGGTATGATATTGGTATGATTGCACAGTTACTATTTTTGATCACTCATTTAGTTCACTGCACGATCCTCTTTTTAGTTATCCCATATACGCTGGAATGACTGCAAATTAATATTTTTTTCTTCTCTAACGTTATTAAATATGTTATTATTTTGACTGTACTATTGTTGATTCATTGGCTGTATAATATTTGTCAAGGCCTTTCACCGAAATCAAACAACTTCTGCAATCCGGTAATTACTGTACACCCCTTAAATGGAATCTCACCATATATATATTACACAAACAAACACACACACACAAAACCTGTTACCAAATGATGGATAAAAATAAATTTTACAAAAAGTCATGAAAATGCAGCGAATGGAATATTTTTCTAACATGAAATAAAATTTAATAGCTTTTGTAACAGAGTTATTTTATTTTTCTGTATTTTTCCTTTTTTCGACACCTTTTGCAGAGATTGGCAACACACACTTTGAGAACCTTACAGTTTGGCTTCTTTAAATAATTTTTTTCATTTGCAAAAAAAAAAATTATTTATAATCTACATTTAAAAATGTGAAGCAAAGTTCGACTGCGGAACTGCCATATTAAAGACTATTTATATTGACCTTAAATAGAAAAATTCTTTCATGCGAAAACGAAAACGAAAATGTGTGTCTCGGGAAAGTTTCGAAACCAAAAGGCGTAAAGCAGATCTTGTGCAGAAACGTTAAAACAGCTGAAATTGCATAGATATATATCTTACTGAGTTACCTTTTTTGGAGAAGGTAAAATAATAAAATGCTGAATTTTGGTACTTTAAATTGCAAGGAAAACAGGCATATTATGCAGAACAAAAGTATTTTAGTTAATTCAAGGTGGTTTAAATATAGTACAAATGTTTTAACTATCAGTCAAGCATGATTAAAACTAGTCGTTCATTACATCTTCATTTGACATTTTATTCATTGAAAATGTTTGTTACTGCAATCACAAATGAATCTCACATTAGAAGTAAATTTATTTACAAGAAACATTAATTGTTTAGTTGCATTTAAATATGTATATTTATATTAAAATTTTATTTTCTTTATCAGCTTTTTTTTACATGGTTTTCATTACCTACACGCAGAATGTATTAACCCTACAATGCATAGTGTATCCAATTGGCAACACTTTTTATTTAACTTTCAATAAATAAATCAAGTTCTTCACAACCACTATATTTATATAGAAATATTAATCCTGTAAAAATAACATAAATGTGCTACTAAATAAATTTAAAAATCTATCTTAAAATTTCTAGTATTTAATTCTTAATATAAGTATAAAAAAACACAATTCTAAAAGAAAAATTCATGCACTGTAGGGTTAACGAATGCTATTTATAAAATATATGCTAAAGTATAAAATCTATAAGTACCGTAATTAAAAGAAAAACCAACAACTTCTTGTAAAATGTAATTTTGATACATTGGGCTTAATTGTAAATACATAAAGGACCTCGTTATTCAGTGTGAATGTCAACTAATCTACCGCACGAAAGTGGGCAGTAGAAAATCCCCGTAGAGCAACTCTGTCCAAACTTTAACAGTAATGTTATTATGGATATAAGACAAGTTTAAAATGCCCCAGGTTTTAAAATAAAACACATATGTGAGATTTCTGAAAGACTTGCATGCAAAAATGACCGTATTTCAAAAGATCAGATGACATCCTATAAGTTTATACCATTTGTATCAGGATGTCTGGATCTGACAGCAAGCTAGAAGCTCTGAAATATTTGCGTGCTGCAAAATTTGATTGGATTGTAGTAACTATATATATCCACCGATATCACAAGAGCCCTTCTAGCTATAATCGGTCGAATTTACCAAATCTTTGTCCAGCTCACGAGCTTTCGATTGAGCCACCAGTAATTAATATTGGTTTTCTAGCGGAAAAAATTGTGCTTTTACAGTTCAATACATTGTAATTGCATCAGTAAAAAAAAAAAAAAAAAAAAAAAAAACTAGCTTCACGAGGTGATTTTGTCGACCCTGATTTCAAGTTATTTTCCACATTCAGCGTACTTTTTTCCAAGTACAAGAATGAAAGTTTTAAAACTGAACAAGGAAAGTAGTAACAATATTTCTATTAAATTTACATACACAATAGAACAAAGACGTATAACGTTTCCCAACCCTTCCACAAATAGATATGACAAACAATACGACTGGTGTATTCCGCGTCTACATTTGTGTGTGTGAAACTTACAGCGCGCTGTCTATATTGTTCTCTATCGGACCTGATATGCTCCCTTGTCCGCTTACTAACTGAAATTACCGTTGCTCTTAGCGAAAAGTTATCCCTAAATTTTACTATTGCATCATCGATCTGGCTGTTCAAATCATAGAAAATGTTGAATTATGTGTTATAAACTTCTTTCTTAAAGACATTTTAAAGAAATAACTCCAATGGAGTCAGATCTGGTGGTATAGACTGCCCAGTACGACTAATCCATCGTTCAGCCAGGATGTTCCGACTGGAATTTAGAAGAGCGTAAAAAGGCCGCATCATGTTAGAAGATGGACAGAAAGCAAAGTAGAAATTTGGGAAACACACGAAGTACTAAAAAAGAGAAATTAAATAGAACTGAGATCAGCGTAGAAGAATCGATTGAGATGAGGCGATAGTCCGGAAAAGGGTAATGAAATCACAACAACAAACGTAAAAGGAAGGGTATTTGCGTCATTGGGGTTTACAAATATTGGAAAATTTGCTTTTGCACATCGCGAATGCTTTAAAGCTTGTAGCTCTCCGTTCATTCCTGATAACCGGCTCTCCTGATAACCGTGCTGTTACACATTGTAGGACATTTTCTGTTCCTTACAAATATGTGCTTATTCTGCTTGTAGGTTATTCAGAAGACCCACAAACCTGACTATTTTCAGACTTGAAGAATTTCCCTCCTAAATGGTTAAAGGCGTAGCAGGGTTGTTAGTGTATTTTATATTCCACATTGACTCTTTAACACACCCTTCTATTTGGTGGATTAGGTGAAATTCCCTGTGTATTGTTGAAATTATAATGATGTAGTATATTTTGACGTATATATGGCGGAAATATAGTTTTTTGTGAGCACGTTGGCAACATTAAATTCGATCATTTTGATTTCCAGCTTGATGTTGTTTTCCATTTCCGGACTAAATCTGATTAGATTAAAACGTTCTTACAATGTTTGCACCGATTCATAATTACCTTTACAAGTGAAGTACGTTCAACTAATGCATCAATATACACACACCGGAAATTCACGGAGAATAAGTTTATGTTTATGAGTTCTTTATGTATCGACAAACCTTCAAAAATAAAAAGTAAGTATATTGTGTGTTAAATTCTTTAAAAGTGGAACCAGTATTTTTCCACAAATGCAGGCGAGTTATTGTATCTGTGATGTGTTGTTAATTTTCTCATAGAAGTGATACAACTTGTACAAATAGGCATCTCACAATGACAGAACTGCATACCAAAATACCAGAATTGTCTAAGACATTTGTTTATGTAGTTGTGAAGGTAACTTTCAGCTTTAGGGAATTGTGTATGATATGAACTCTCAAACTATTAACGGATGACCACAAAACAAATTTGTTAACTTCGCAATGAAATTCCTAACATGTTTCCCGCAAATATATGATCCATTTCTATGTCATATTTGTTAATGGGGAAGAGACGGGGTTTTATCATCATACATAATCGAAGCGGCTGGAATACCGTCATCAAAATTCCTCAAAATCCCCCTCGGATGTTCAATTGGAAAAGTCTTCTTTGATAATTATTTTCCTGTTATGATGGGGAAAATTTCTCAAAGAATTTTTTATGTTGGATCTAACAAAAATATGATATATATATGTTTACCTTTGAGTTTTTTGTGCGATATACAAAATTTAATTTATCACGCAAACTGATATAATAATTATTGAAAACTCTCATTATAATTTTGTACTGTTTGTAAATGTTATATCACGATTGCTTTCTAATTTTATAATGCATTTAACATTTATTTAAATTAAACAATATCTGTTGTTAATAATCCATTTTGAACCTATTTTAAGTTCAATATATGTACTTCATGTCTTTATAAATAATGCAAGCATGTAAGGCTTAAATTATATATAAAATATTTTCTTACTCATTCTTTCTTTATGCTTTTCTCATTCTGTGAAGGAATACTTATTAGATTTATTCTTTTTATTTCAATGTAATCTTCATTAGTTTATTTTCTAACATGTTTTACCACTTTTTGAAATGACAAAAAAAATTTAGTATAGCATTTTTTTCAAACTTTTAACGTATCTCAAGGCATACCATTAATCCACATTACAATTTAAAGAGTGCAGAAAATACGAAAAATTAAATTATATTGAGTGATGAATAAATATATCGGTTTCCGAAACAATCTCATGACGTTTTAAATTCTTAACTATTGTGAATTAAACGCATCCATAGGATTGTAGTACAAATTAATTCTGTAAAATACAGAAATTATAATCATAATCTGCTGCAGGTACTGTATTCATACTTATTCGACAGCTGCTATTTTACTGAAAATGCATAATTTAACATTAAAAAAGATATAAACAAATTATGCTAAAATTTAACAAACCATTTGTTAACAAACAAAATTTTTTTCACTTTATGATAATTGACAGTGAAGTAATTCACCACGTGAATTTATACACTACATTTTAATTTTTAAAAAATGCTTCGTAAAATTATTGTTTTCAATCTTAGAGTTTGAAAAAATCCTATACATTCCCGGATTATTTTTTAAAAACTAGAATTATTCTTTAACGCTCGGTATATTCACAAAATCCTACTTTATCCCTAGGTGTATATCAGTAATTTTCAGTTTCAGAAACTCTACTTATGCTTTAATAAAAGCAGATATATAATGTAATCTAAACAAGGCAAATCAGTACTGCCATATCTACGTACTATTTTTAATACCACTAATATTTAATAGAAATATTTCACTTTTTAATACAATGATTCTACGATTAACTAAGATAAGATTATTATAGGAACAAAGAGGTATTTGAAAACAATCTAGACATTTCAGATCTCTAATATTGCTAATATAGTGCATATCATTTTCTTTCTATATTTCTCTTCTTCGTTCCTATATCTGACCAAATAAAATCATTCTCGAATTGGATCTAGAAAAGAACTTTTAGCATATTAAACATGATTTATAATAAACTCTAAGCATTTTTAACGTCTGATATATAAAATTCTACCACTAAATATATCACATTTAATCAGACATAAAAGAAAAAATCATGTAAAATACAATTAATGCGCATGTAAGCATATGTTATTACACTGATGAGGGGCTAAAACATAGTCTGAATCGTCTGCTTGTAATTTTTAATTGTATTAAAATATTAAATTGTAGTACAATTAAAATTACAAACAGACGTTTCAGACTATGTATTAGTTCCTCATCAGTGTAATAACATACGCTGACATACGCATTAATTGTATTTTGCATGATTTTAACTTTTATGTCTGAATAAATGTGATATTTTGTGTGTTATGATTTATAATTTTTGAAAGAAAATCATTTTGACACATTTGATAATGCTAGTAGACTTTAATTTTAAATAATTTCTATCACTATGGATACGTTAATTTTAGTGTTTGACTTTTTTATACAAAGTTTTAAAAATATACTATTTTTAAACTTATGAAAATTTCACCGAAAATTGTTTTGTAAAATATGTACAGAATATTTTGATTTATTTTTCGGGAAACACCTCTTTTGACAATTTTGATAACAATTTTTAAGTTTTGAAATGTGACTCTAACGCATATTTTAGAGATTTAAAATTTTGCAAAATTCATAGCTAAATTCGTTCAGAATTTTAAATATTTTCCTGAAGATCCTTTATAAAAGAACGGCTTTTAAAGTGAAATATTTTACTTTTGAGTTTTCAGAAAATATGTTTAATGACTGTCTATAAAATGTGTTATTAAAATTTTAAAAATACTTTTTAACTGCATGGTATTTCGTCATATTTTTGAAATAACAATATACAAAACAGAATTCTGCTATTATATAAATCTTGCATAGTTAGAGTTCAGGTTTATACGTAAATGTCCCCACATGTTATTTAAATTATTTCATCTGTGAGCAAAAATTGTCCTTTTTATATTTTCATCCGAAATTAAATGTTTTTAAAATTTTATTACTACACAACTGAAGTTAATATATAATATGGTTTTTAAATTTCAACTGATAAAAATGCTTTGTAATGTTTCAGCACTATGTAATATTATAAATAATTTGTCAAAGAATTCCAGAAAAATTCAATAAAAATGCTTTCATATATTGTTAATTTCTTACTTTAATACGAAATAAAAAATAGAAAGAATGATAAAATATGCAATATCGTTAAAAATAATCACTCGTTTTTATTCTCTGATGCCAAAAAAGTGAAAGAGTTTCAAGCAAAACAATGCGCAATTAATTAATATTTAAACATATATTTTCACAATAGTTTATTAATTCGTAAATATATAATTAAATACATAATAAATATTTTAATATATCGCAGTTGCCTATATATTTATTTTTTTTCATTTTTGAACCTATTTTATGTCCCGTATAATTTAATATAATGTCAATTTTAGAAAAAGAAAGATAGGTATTTCTGAAAAAGTAATTTTTTTATAAATTATTTACAACGGATGGAAGAAAAGTGGATGAAATATGTACAGTTAATTTTATACGTTTCAGAGAGAAGCAGTAGGTTCAAAAAAATATTTTATTTGTAAATAAGGTACAACAAACGGGAGATTTTAGTGATAAAAGATAAATGGTGCAACAGCGGTTATTAATCGTGTACTAATGTGAATTTCACTAGTGTGTATTGGTATATGTAACGTAAAATTATAGTGAGCATTAAATCATGCAGTTATTTGCATCCGTTTGCTGTGAAAGCGTCATTGAATGCTGATCGAAGGAATTTTTCAGTAATGACTGTAGTAGAATGCAGTAGAATGAAATTTAATGCCGTTTAGCTTTTAGGTTGTTTTTACAATTTATTTCATGTATAATGTAATATTTGGAGATATCTTTAAGAACAACAGCTGTAACACACCTGTAATAAATAACCCTTTTTCGAGTTTCTACTCGTTCACACTTTTTTAAATTCAAAGGCAAAATTTTATGAATACCATTTTGTTCTTCTGCTTTCATCATACCACAGGAATGCAGCCATTTTCTCGATTAAACACAAGTTTATTTAACACGACGAAACATCACAAACATTGAAGAATACGCACATAGATATACATAAAGATGAATATTTGTAGTAGCAGCAGCAGTTATAATAATATTATAAGTTCTATCACCAACTATATTTTATTTCATAACATGCCCACCGCATGCACACAAACTTTCACTTTGGCCACCCGCCAACAACTCTTCCCGTCTCCCTGACTCCGCAGTAGAAGAGAGAAAAAAAAAGGTTGCCATAAACCTGACATCACCGGCATGACACCCCCCACCTAAGATTGCAAAAAGGGTATGCCACATTTGCGATCTGAAATCCAGACTGGTGACGTCACTACATTTCATCCTCTACCAGTCAACTACTAATAAATAATAATAAACTACAATATATATAAAAAGAAATAGAAAAAAATACTTAAACATCTCTGAACCATTTCTGGAAACTCCTGCTAGCTACTGCAATATAAAAATACAATTAATGTTTTATAGTATATAATACTAAATACAAATAACAAATGAGGAACAGAATGCAAATTAATATGAAATACAATTTCAGCTGCAGCATACACAAAAGTGAACTATCAAAAGTTTTTGCTTTTAACAGTCATTAATTGTTCATCGAAAGTTAATAGTTATTTTATTATTCCGTTGTCTCCAGTCTAGACAATGCATCCGCATTCGTCAACTTTGCACCGGGACAATGTGAAATCATGATGTCATATTCCTGCAACGCTAATGCCCATCGTTGCAGTTTGGAAGATTGAGGTGCATTTTTGGTGATGAAAGTCAGCGGGTTGTGATCGGTGATAAGTTCCATTGTCGAACCAAAAATCCAAGTCTCGAACTTCTTTAGACTCCTAATAACCGCATAGGCCTCCCGTTCAATGGTCGGCCAAGCCTGTTGAGTTTTGGTGAGCTTTTGACTGGCATAACTGACTGGATATAGTCTCTCATCTTTCTGTTGAGATAGACATGCACCGATGCCTATTGCAGATGCGTCACATTTAATGGTAAAAGGAAGTCCAATAACTGGTGTATAAAGACAAGGTGCCTCAACGAGACCCCTCTTTAGTTCGTTGAAAGCTTTATCATGTTCCTCGAACCAGCACAATTTCTCAGTACTGTTCTTTTTAGTAAATTCTGTCAATGGGTATGCTGTTTCGGCATACTTAGGCAGGTAATCGCGGTAGTAGTTACACAATCCGAGGACACTCTTAAGTTTTTTTTTTGTTTGTGGAACGGCTAACTTTCGTATGGCTTCAACTTTCTCTGGATCGGTTCGTTGGCTGCCGGACCCGATGACATGTCCTAAATACTTTATCTGGTTTTTCGCAAAGGCGCATTTCTTCAGGTTCACTGAGAATCGTAATTTTTGAAGTTTAGAAAATATCGTGTCAAGATGCGTAATGTGATCTGACCATGTTTCTGAAAAAACAGCTATATCATCTATATACGCTCTAGCAAAGTTCCTGTATTTTGAAAGTGCTTTATTTATTTCTCTCTGAAAGGTCGCAGATGAGTTCCGGAGCCCAAAGGCCATCACTTTGAAGCGATATTGAGCCCTGTGAGTCTTAAAACATGCCAAACCCTGGCTTTCTGCTTCCAGCGGTATGGCCCAATATCCTTTTAGCAAGTCGGTTGTAGTTATTACATTGGCCTTGCCAATGTTGAACAAAAGATCCGTTGCGTTTTCCATCGGGAAATCGTCGGTTTTTGTGATTGTGTTCAATACTCTAAAATCTAAGCACAGTCGGAGGGCCCCATCTTTCTTCATCACGCATACTACCGGGTGTGGCGCCTCCCCATTACTCTCTTCGATCAGTCTTAACTCTAACATTTCTTCGATTTGTTTATCTACTTGTGGTTTCAACGCCTCTGGGATTCGATAAACACATGGTTTTTTTCATTTCTTCGCCGTTTAATCTAATTTTGTGCTCTCCTACCTTAGCTATTTGTACCTTTCTTGAAAATAAATCTTTATATTTGTATAATAAATCTAACATCTCTTTTCTTTCTGTATTTTCTAAATGCTTCAAATCTACTTCTTCTATGTCAAATAAATTTGAGTTATCTTTCACACTGGGGGTGGGATGGACTTCTCCTAATTTTTCTTCATTTTCAAAGATTACTCCCACCGCCTGTACCCTAGGAATAAATTTTCTTATCTTATTTACATGAATATTCTTAACATTCCCGTTTATTAATTTTATTTGTAAGAATCAGGCTTACAGCGTGCTACAATTTCGCTGCCCCCGTCCACCTAGCATAAAGTTTGTTCGTGGAAACCGTGATTAATAGATATACCTGGTCCCCTGGTCTAAATTCCTTGTAAATCGCTCTCCGATTAGCGTACTTCGCATACGAGCCTTGTTTAAATTCCGCTACTACTGCTACTTGCTCCGCCGCCCTTTCTAAATTAATTTTTAACTCCTGAAGATATTCGGTTGCGCTCTTTCCAAGATTTATGGGCAGTGGTATTTCTCCTGACCATGTAGATTTGAATACTGCTAATGGGCCCCTCGCCTCCCTTCCGTACATTAATATGAATGGCGATACTCCCGTGGTACTATTCGGAATTTCTCTATCGGCAAATAATAAATAATGAATGTGTTTATCCCAATTTTTGGAATCGCTCCGAATTATATGGTGTAACATTCGTTTCAGAACCTGATTATATCGCTCCACTAATCCCGAGCTTTGCGGATGCCCTGGCGTCGCAAATCTAGGAGCCGCTCCTAACCTAGCATGAAACTCCTGTATTAAACCTGAAAGAAAATTCCTGCCCTGGTCACTCGATATTACGTGGGGTATCCGTGTTCGCATAAATATTTCTAATAATGCATCGCACGTAGCTTTAGCCGTAATTGTTCTTAACGGGACCACCTCCGGCCACCACGAATGCTGATCCACTAAGGTGAGTACATATTGGCGTCTACGCGCTGAAGGTGGTTTAATTTTTCCAATTATGTCAATATTTACAACGTCGAACGGAAGTTCCGGTCTCTCAATTGGGACAATAGGTATCTGATAGCTAGCCCTCTCTCTGCTCCGTAACTGACAGTCTTTACAAGATTTACAATAATCCTCTACATCCCGTGACATATTCGGCCAATAAAATGAATAACGAGTTCTTTCTTTTGTTTTTTTTCATGCCGAGATGATTAGCAAAAATCGATTCATGCTCAATTTTTAAAATTTCCCTCCTCCTTACCTTTGGCACAACTAATTGCGTAACACAATCCCCCGTGACTCTTTCTCTATGATAAAGCAAATTATCTACTATAATGAACCCGTTTTACCTGTTTCCGCGTCTTTGAATGCAACCTGTAATGTTTCGCAACTATTTTGTTGCTCCCTGTATATACTTGCATCTGATCGTTGACCTGCATTCAAATCTCCGCTATCATCTTTCCTTTCCATACATTTAATCATTAATTCTCTCTCCGCGTTTTGATTTTCACCTCGCCAGCATAAATTTTCAATATTTATATCATCTCCTTCTGTTTGGTTGTCTTCCCCCTTTTTCCTTTCAATTTCATTTCCCTTTTCCGATCGCGTATCATTTACTGGCGACAAAGAACATTTCTGTCTATCATCTTCCAAAGAACATTCCTTTCCGCCCTCGTTACTAGCTAACTGTAATATTTCATAAACTGCCGGTGTTATAATACATGTCAAAAATAATTTATCCGTAACGGCAAACAGTACATCTACGCTGTTGCTAAATATACAATTTGACTCTCTGGATTTTAAAGGTACGGGTAGTGTCATAAGATTAGCAGTTATTCTTTCTCCAAAAGCCGATATTAACTGAATTTTTGAATTTTCATTATTTCTAAATGAATCCGGTAATTGATTAGAGTTTATTACGGGTATTTCTGCAGCACTATCTAAAATACATTTGATATCCTTTCCCCCTATCCACAAATGTTCAAATCGAAGTGGTTGTGTACTTATTGGCTCGTTTCCAAAACAGAGTGTTTCAACCTTGGCGATTATTTTATCATCCTGCTTATTTTTTCCGACAAAAGAATCTTTTTCGTTTGATTTTGCAAACTTCCAATTTTACCTTTTTCTCTATTATTCGGAGAAAATCGCAAATGCGTCGTCTATTTGCAAAGTCTACATTCTTTTGATGTGTTTAATTTTCTATCGCTACGAAAATTGAAATTATTTCTAACATGGGGTGGTACATATTTTCCATTATTGTAATTTACAGATTCATCGTGACTGCGGGGTTTTACCTGTTTATCATATAATTCCGAAAATGTTCTGCCCTTTGACGTAAACCAGTTATAGCATACTTCCGAAATTTGTCGTGGTTTTAACCAATTATCTAATTGTTTTATCCTAACATAACTTCGCGTATCCAAATCTAGTGAACTTAATAATCTGTCGCTGACAATTAACTCATTAAGCGTGTCAAAATCATTTACTTTTCTCAGTTCACAATAGAAATCCCAATTGGCTCTTAGCCTACGAGCGAATTGCTTATGATTCTCATTTCTCGATCGTTTTGCAAAAAGAAAGTTTTCGAGGCAGGCCTCTGGTGTGGGTTGAAACTCTTTTAATATTAACGCCTTAACTTTTTGGTAATCTTTCATTTCTTCCGTGTTTACGTACACTAACAATTGCGCCGCCCACTCCCCTACCATATTAAACAAAATCTCCACCTTTAATTCCTCTGCGACATTTTTAATTTCGAATGCTTTCTCTAGCGAAGTAAAAAATAAATTCCATGATTCAGGCCTGCTGGGGACTGTAATAGTCAAAGTTTTGACGCTTTTGATTAGTGCCTCTAACGAATTAGGTTTAGGTCCATCCACCCCTGTATCAGAATTTTTATACTCGTTCTGGATTTTAGCCATTTCTATCTGAGCTTTAACTAATTCCAGCTTAGTTTTTTCGATTTCCAATAACGTATCTTGTTCAGACTTCGACTTTTCTTGTCAAATTTCGCGACTTCTGCGTCACGCTTTTCTCTTTCTATGCGGTCTGACACCGTTGTATTTAAAAATTCTTTTATAAATTCATTATCTTTTGAATACTGATCGCTTCCCTCAATTAATGCTTTCAAATCAATTATCCTGTGCTCACTTTCTACTTTTATGCCCAATTCCGTGACAACAACAACTAGGCCTTCTTTCCTTAACCCTTTAATATTAAACATTTTACTTTTACTCTTAACACTTACTTATTAATACTATAAATATGCTCTATAAATATCTATATTATCTCGTTTCAAATAAAGCTCATAATATTAAAATTAACACATTGTTTCCAAACATAAAATATTTCTCAATATGATTCTATTCAAGTTATTTTCTATTTACTTCAGGAATAAACATACAGAAACATGCAACTTACTTCAATCATAAATCCAAGCTCTGATTCTACGTACGAGAGCGTGTAATACACCTTTAATAAATAACCCTTTTTCGAGTTTCTACTCGTTCACACTTTTTTAAATTCAAAGGCAAAATTTTATGAATACCATTTTGTTCTTCTGCTTTCATCATACCACAGGAATGCAGCCATTTTCTCGATTAAACACAAGTTTATTTAACACGACGAAACATCACAAACATTGAAGAATACGCACATAGATATACATAAAGATGAATATTTGTAGTAGCAGCAGCAGTTATAATAATATTATAAGTTCTATCACCAACTATATTTTATTTCATAACATGCCCACCGCATGCACACAAACTTCCACTTTGGCCACCCGCCAACAACTCTTCCCGTCTCCCTTACTCCGCAGTAGAAGAGAGAAAAAAAAGGTTGCCGTAAAACTGACGTCAACAGCATAGTCATAAAATATATTTTGCATGGAGTGCTCCATACGTAATAGTGATAAAATTTTAACTGTTAGCCATCGTTATCAAAATTTCGTTCGTACTAATATTTCTCTCGCCAATTTAATAACCATAACATAGGTTTGCATTTTTACCAATTTTTAAACACATGAGTCCTAGTAACGATAGCGCCATTCTTCGCTTAAACTTACTTAATAAACATTTGCAAAGTATACGAAACATTACCGAAAAAAATATGATTTTATATTGTTTGTCAAAGCGATTTTGTGTGCATTCAGAAGTTCTTAATTTTTTCTTTGAATTATTTTAAAAATCTACATAGTATATTTACAGGAGCGAAGGAGGGTGAAATTGAAGTTTTATCGTTAATTATAAGAAATTCTTTCTAACATTTTATCTAGGCAAGTTCGGAAATTTCATTTAATTATATACGAAAAGGCTTCGTAAATGTGTCAACATTTTAATACAACATTAAGAAGATAATGATAGTGGTATGTCTTCATAGATTACTAAATTTCTCTTTAGAAAAAAGTGTATACTCAAGAGTGTGTTTTTAGTGTACTCAAGAGTCGTGTGACACATACGCATTTTTCGTATAAATAAGTACACTCCGTCATTATTATCAACAATCTGATTCTAAAAACATCAAAAAAATTATTAATTTAATTTATCTGTGACTGATAAAATTTACTTTTAATACTGAATTTTGCAATAAACACATGAATTAATTATATATTTTTGAAGCGACTGTGTTGCTTACTGTTTTCAAATGCCGAAAATTCGTTATAACAATATGGTAAAAAATATCCTGATATAATATATATATATATATATATATATATATATATATATATATATGTACAGTTCTATTTCATTGAGGAGGATATTACTTTTTAAAAATAGTTATGTTATTTTTAATCCCAATAAATAAATAAACAATACCAAATTTTAAATAAAGCTAAAAGATGTATTAGGTTTAGTTGAAATAAGATAATGACTATTTCTAATTAGTAACTAAAACTTTTACCTGCCAAAATATTTATTACATTTATATATATATATATATATATATATATATATATATAACGAAATTTAAAATTCCACCCTATCTTAACCCATTTATGCCTAGCGTCCCAATTTTAGGACGCTTTAGTAAAATGGGAAAAAGCGCATTTCACACCACTTTTTCTGTAATAGATATTTGGGTGTCTTCTTCTATCGAAGACTCCTCGATAAAATAAGACACAAAATTTCTATTAAAGAAAAAGTGGTGTGAAATGCACTTTTTTCCATTTTACTAAAGCATCGACGCTAGGCATAAATGGGTTAAAAGAATTCTGCAAAATTTTATCATCTAATATAATTTTTCTGACTCTATAAATTTTCTAATATTTATTTTCACCTCACTTTAAAATATTCCAATAATACTTCCATTTTAACGAACTTTCGAATCATTTAAATGCGTACGATATAATTTATTTTTATTTTCCATTTTCTATTTAAAACAATTCAAGTAATCTTTTATTTTCATTTTTTTGGTGACCATCTGTCTAGCTTTCAGGGTATTTTCATTTTTAGTTTGATCATAAATGACGACATGATTTCCCTTTCCCTAATAAATTATACAAATGTTTCGTGTTCTACGAATTAAATTTTAGTTTGGCATTTCTTTTTATTATTATTATTTCTTCAAGCATTTTCGGGGAGACCGCATCACGCCTGTTTTTAACTAGGCCATTTCATTATCCTTGTTTCAATAATTCTTCATTTTTTGCCTTGTTAATTGTCATGTAACCTTCCATTTCTATGATAATTGAAGTTGAAATGCTGAGGAAAAGAATAATCACTTTAACAAATATTCTGCATTAAATCTACCGCTGTTATTTTGTAAACATGAACGAAAAATCATGCGTCAAGCATAGATTATGAAACACTTCCCAACACATCCAGAAAACTGTACAGAAGATTCACCGTTAGATAAGGTAAAAGAAGATATGTAAGTAAACAGTTTAGAAAACATATACCACATTGAAAAATACAGTTTTCGAAATTACCTTGCATTGTAAAAAACGTAGTTGAATTATTTTCTGCAGCCCAGTATATGATCTGTTGATTTGGATATATAATACATAGCATGATAAAAGTGCAGTTAGAAAATTCACATTTAGGCAGTGTTGCCAATCGATGGAAATACACTCGAAATCTTTTGTACAGCCCTGTATATTATCTAAACACTTTTGTTCACACCGCATATTAAGCTAAAATTTGATTCAGCTAAAGAAAAAAAAACGCACAAGAGAACTTAAAACTTACTTCCAGGAATTACCAAACTTAAACGACAATGTATTTGGTTCTTTGCGTAGCCCTGTATATGAATTTATTTGTATTCCACAAACTTATATTAGTCTACCAAATATAGTTCAATAGGAAAATGCATAAAACAATAAAAAAATACCCTTAAGCAATTCACTCCCATAGTCTGTAATACTTAAGAATTCCCTTGTGTAGCCCTGTATATGATAAACCAAATTTATACACACCACGAATTATGAGAAAATTTTGTTAAACTTATAAACGCAAACGAAACGTGAAAACGCACTTATCACACATAGACAGTAAATATCGCACACGTATTGTAACCTATATCTTTTGTGTGTCCCTGTAAATAAACGCATGTCCACCATACTTTTAAGCGAGCAATTTATAGTGCACCTCAGTAATGCATGTAATTTTCATTCTGTTAGAAATAGTGAAATATCACTAAATTACAATGCAAACGATTTTCCCCCATAGAACGATGTATAACAGAATTATTTTGTTTGACAAAGTAAATAAATAATAAATGCTTTGCACCCCATATTCTACAAAAGCATCTTTTAATGCGCTTCATAATTATATATCAATTTTATCATGTTTCAAATGGCGTAGCATCATCAAAATGCACTTGAATCGATTATTTCCCATTGACTGTAATGTAACGGAATAATTTTGACTGTCCCTGTAAAAAAAAACTATAAGTCCTACATACTTCATATGCAATAGGGAACATGCTGTAGTAAACGACAATAACATACAAAAATTTCAGGGCAATACATCATTAAAATGATTTTTCCCAATAGACCATATTGTAACGACATATTTTTTGAGTGCCCCTGTAAACGAAGTATAAGTGCTAAATACATAATTTTCAATACCGAACATATAATTACGTATATCAATATGAAATATCAATTGCATCGCAATCCAAGTATATTTACGCGAGTTAGAGGACGGCCAGACAAACCGAAGTCATAAACACTTTCAACTAGGTTAGAAAGTGTTAAAAATGGAAAAGAAATTTACATTAACATAGTGTATAATTCTGTGCATAAGCTTTAGGTAAAGATACATTTATACTTTATAGTTGTTTGATTGGTTCCATTTCTGACATAACAAAAATATTTAAGAATTCTAAGAAACATTTGACTTTTTAGTTCTTTACTTTAATTCGTTTTGTTTTTATAAAATAAATGAGTTTTTGTATAAATATTCGTAAAAAGTCAAAATTGTAAAAAGTAACTTATTCCATGAAAAAAATAATAAATGTTGATATTTTGTATGGTTTTATGTAACTTGTTTTTAATTAGCTATTTAAGGAAATACTATAACAATACTGATGATATTGAAACTTGTATTTATTTAAATAGGAATAAGGTATGTCATCATAATGTTGGTAGTTTTAAGATACACCTTCACCTGTTCATCTTTCAGAATTTTAACTGTCGAGTATAACAATTTTGCACGAATGTTTTTCTTGCATTCAATTTCGAAAATTCAATCAGTAGGAGTTTAAGTATTACCTTACCATTAATTTGACATCATATCCAAACAACTCATACACTTTATCTAAAATTTTAATACTAATTTAACAATAGTATTTACAAAGTCTAAATGTTACGATTAATACTAGAAGATTCTTTCCAAATTTCGGGGGTAGATTTTAATTTTCACATGAACATAATTATAATTCGTGAAAATTCGATTCTGTTAATTTCTTGGATGTAATACAATAATGATATTACTGATTTTATTGGTAGTTTTAAATATTATACATTGTGATAAATTGTCAAAAAAATGGAATTTGATAAACGGCTCAATGTCCTTGGAACTAAGTGAATTCAATTTTTCTACTAAAATTTTCTTTTTATTTTACACAAAGTAACCTGAACTTCTAAATTAGCGAAGTAACGTTTCTTGAAATTTAGAGAAGATTTCATTATTTATTTAAATAAAAAATACCACTGTTATACAAATAGCATTGTACAAAAATGTAAATATGTAGTAAATCAAATATGAAGCGACACAGATCATTTTGAAATAAAATTTTAATAATTAAACATCTGTTTTCATTTACAACTCAGTTTTTTTCAAACAAAATGTGATGTTACATATTAAGTAAAATGATTTTATTTACAAGAATTAATAGAGATATTTTATTCATTTATTTGTGAGTTGCGTGAAAGGTATCAGAAAAACCATTTTAAAAATATTATCGAAAACACTGCAGAGAATGGCAAAAACGTTTTCAGTCGAATGTTACACATTATTAAGAAACATAATTTTTTAATTATCTATTGTATCTAAATAATGAAAGTTAAAATCTTCGTGTCATAACTGTATGTTTTAAAGATATTTAAAAAACAATTTCTAAAACAGAGTCAAGAAAATTAACTAATAGATGCAAACTGGCATATTTCTTTCTGAAGGAAATCCTGAAACTGACAGCGTTATTTGATAAGCTTTTTTGATAAGTATTTTTTCGATATATTTTTCTATGATAATAAGTCTAATATCTCTTGAATTGAGAAATTTGATACTCTCGACGTCTAAAACATCTGATATGTTAAGCCCTCCAATATATATATATGTACACTTTTATAACTGAAAAAAGTTCAGTTAATGATGTCAACCACTTGGCTTTTAGTTACATTAGACACATAAAAAACTTTTGTGTTATATAAAAAGGAATTTATATTTATTCCAAGTTTGGTATAAGATATATATTTTTAAGAAAAGATAAAAATTAATAATCATAGGAAATATCAAAGTAAATCTAGTTTAACTATATATAAAACAAGCCCAGTATGCAGTGTTTTTAAGTTATTTATTTAATTATGCATATACGAAAACATACCGAAGTAAATATTTTTTAAATGTCTTCGAAAAAATATATTTCTATGTAGAATAAGTCTGAACAAAATAATTATAGAATAATTTCTAACAATTCAAATACTTTTTTAAAGAAATGTTACTTTCAACTTTTTTTATTCATGTCCGTGTCTATATATATATATATATATATATATATATATATATATATATTATAGAAGGGTTATTTTCGTTTCCTCTCATGTTACATGCTTTCCCTCTTCTTACTTTTCCGATTCAACAAATGTAAATACTTTTTTGAATTTTTTCGTAATATGTATAATTTTTTAATATTTATAATTCTTCATTTTTACAATGTTTATCAGTCGACATGTATTCATGTATAAATCGTAATCTTTGAGTATGTAAGTTCATTAGGAATAGCATTCAGTATACCTAACTGTGCTAAAGAAACTAGTCTGTAATATATAGAATAGTTCTGGTTCTTAAAACGTTGTTTAATTTATCTGTAATGTACAAGGACCTGTATAATCTCAATTTTTATACTATTTCTTTATTAAAATGAATAAGCCATAAAGCTATAAAACGTGAATAATTCTGGAATAATTTATTTTAAATTTAAAGTGCTGAAATGATTCAGTAACCAAACGAGAATTTATTATAAGTGCATGTCATGCATGATTTTTAATAATTCTTATCTGGTGCGTTCATAATTATATAAATACGTAGCACCTATAGTCGTCGTTTGGTTCGTCCGTCCGTCCATTTTCATAAAATTTGAAATGACTCGACAAAATTCTGCAACGATTATATATATTAAATTTCATACCATTCGGTTGGGTAGTTTTTGCGCTGTTATATGCGGACAGACGGACTGACGGACCAACCGCGACTATAGGTGCTACGCATTTATATAAGTACGAATGCACCTAAAAAAACCAAATTCTTTTGCTTAAATTTCATTTTTTAAGTTCAGAATATACCTTTAAAATAAATAAATAAATAAAAAAAATATTGAAAAATGTCAATTTTGTTAAAGGATTTTTTTTTTAAAGAGAGAGAAGTTTAAACATACCAGCACTAACGCATGCCAGTCCTAAACCTCATTAAAATGTGAAGAAAACTTGTGTACACACAATAGAATTTTTTTAAATTTACCTATTCACTACTATATTTTTAAAAACATACATTTGTTCCATTAAAAGAAACATTTGTCTTTAAAAAATGCATTTTAACGATTTTGGCATAGTCTTAAACAACCCGAAAATTGCCTATCCAACAATCCAAACTTTTGCGTATCCGAACTTTTGCCAGTACAGACGGTTTCGAATAATCGGCGCAATTCTGTACTACATGCTGAGAAATTCGACTTTATATATGCAACCTTGCACATTGCATTCATTGAAATTATTGAATCATATTATTGAATATAGGAAATTCAGATGTGATTGATTCGTATTTATTTATTTAGCTAGTTTTATTTATTTATTTATTTATTTATTTATTTTTATTCATTTTTATTTATTCACTTTTATTTATTTTTATTCATTTATTTATGATAATTCGCGAGCAAAAATATTGATTCAACCGCACGTAGCACGGGGTCAACCTATACAATGAGAATCTCATTCATCATTCCACCCCAATTTTCTGGGAGAAGAAATACTTTCACTTTCATTTGCGTTTCAAAAAGTCTGCTAAAGATGGTCCCCTTTTAAAATAAATCCCTTCGGGGAAGAAGGGCAATAGGATGACAGTTTAGACAAATGACTGTGCTCTGCTACAGTTGACTTTCGAGACTACAAACACCTTCCCAATTGCAACAACAAAAAATAAAAAAATTGCGGATAGAGTTGTGCAATACATATAACTATGATTTTTCACTCTTTGTAAGCTATTTATTTACATATTAATAAAGAAAAACATGAAAAAATAATTGAACAATCACAATTTTCAAAAACTTAGTTTCTGAAGAATTCTCAATGAAATCAAATTAAATGTTCTTATTAAATTGAAATAAATGAAAATATCTTATCCATGAAATATAATGAAGAATTAATGGTCAAAATACATGTTAAAAAAAACTAGGGGATTCAACACGGTCTTCCCGTGTTACTGAATATAGGTGAACACCATTCTTTTAATTGAAAATGTAACAGACTTTTTTACATTTAATATATTTTTTTTTTTTAGATTTTTCACTAATAATATCAATATTGGCCTCGTGCCTAGAGTTAACAGCAGAAGAAATCGCTTAGACAGCAACATTTTGATTCCGATAATTTCAATGGTTTAAGTGCGTAGTTCGATTGCATCTCCTTTATTTATATATTTATTTATTTTATTTAGTGATGAAGTTTCAATATTCGTTATGGAATATAAGCCGGAAACAAATGCTGAACTGTTTATATTAATAACAGTGAAGTATTAATCTTTCACAATCGTCTTTAATTATTTTAACACTCAGGAAAAATCATGCGTCAAGGAATAGATTATGTAACACTTTCCAACACTCCTAAAATAACTTTTTGCAAATTTTTACGGTAATGTGTAAGGTGATATCTAACTAAACAATTTTGAAAAATAATAACATAGTTAAATATCCAATTTCAGGAATTACCAACACTATTCGGAAAAATAACCGAGCTCTTTTGTGCAGCACTGTATAGGATCTATAGATTTGTATATATACTAAATAGAATGCTAAATTTGAGTTCAGTTAGGAAACGCGTAGCACAGTTTAAAATTCCCCTTCTGCAATTTCCGACATTAAACGGAAACGTACTCGAAAATTTTTGTGCTGCCCTGTATACAATCTATACACACCAAGTAATAGACAAAAAAAAGAGTTAAATTTAAAAACGGGTTCAGCAACTGAAAAAACATTCCCAGGAATTATTATTAATAAGCAGTACTTTAACCGAATTCTTTTGTGTTTCCCTGTAAATGAACGATGAAAGCAAAAAACACAGTATTCTATAGTATTCCTCTTGTAATCCACGTTAGTGATATATATCAATTTTAACAGGTTTGAAACAGTGAAACATTATTAAAATAAACTGCAAACGATTTTTCTTCATAGACCGTGATGTAACGTAATTATTTTGAGTGTCTCTGTAAAAAAAAAAAAAAAAAAAAAAAAAAAAAAAAAAAAAAAAACTATAAGTGCTGCACACTTAATTTTCAATATGGACCATGCCACAGTAAGCCCCAATAACACATATCAATTGCATGAAGATCCGAGTATATTTACGCGAGTTAGAGCACGGATAGACAGACGACAGACAGACAGACAGATAAACCGAATTCATAAACACTTTTCAACTATGTTAGAAAG
Organism: Maratus michaelseni; assembly: GCA_963931845.1. Classification (NCBI taxonomy): domain Eukaryota; kingdom Metazoa; phylum Arthropoda; class Arachnida; order Araneae; family Salticidae; genus Maratus; species Maratus michaelseni. The sequence goes on from OZ007587.1 coordinate 324,095,443, forward strand.
TGTTAAAAACCATAAAAAATGAGTAAATGGCAATACAGTTTTCAAGCAAATTACGATACAGTTTTCAAACAAATAGCATTTGAAAGTAGATTTTTTTTCAATTGAAAATGTGCGATGTTTAGAAATTAAAAAAATTGCAGTAGCAAAAGTCGCAAAACCGAAATTTTCATTGTCAAATGTTGCCATTCGCAAAATGACGTCAGCGTTACGCACGGACACGTTTGTCCTTTATAATATATATTGTATTAGTAAAAAATCCACAGAATTTAGTTATTACGCTTTTTTCTCTTTAATTAAATAAATTTATTGGCATCGAATTATATAGTTATTTTATCTAATTTGCCACTATATTACATTATGTCATGTATTGTAAAAAAGGGTTTACAACTTTAATAACCAGCTTTAAACAATGGATTTTTTTCTGCATTTCAGTTTCTGCATTTAATATTGCATTTGATATTGAATTTAAATATGAACTGAACAATTTAAATATGAACCTCTCTGGGTTAATATTTGAATATTTCCATAATATACCCTACCATAACATAACCTAATACAATAACATAAGGATAAAGCATAAATGCATGAATGAAATGCATGAACAGCACAGTTTTCATTATATCTGTCACTCTTACATACTGATTTCCAACAGGTCAAAAGTAATTAAATTTTGATTCATCTAAAAATATTCTTTGAGACCAATAGTTTATCATGCAATTTTTAAAGTTTCTTGAAAAATTCATGTTTTTTTTTTTTTTAATGCGGCTTTTTTCTGCTCCTGGGTTGCATTTTATTGTTGTATTTAACTGCTGAGTAAATTAAAAAAAAAAAAAAAAAAAAAAAAAGATTACTACGAAAGAAAATATCTTGATTAAAAAGAATTATTTCAGTGAAAGATAAAACAACAAGTATTGGCATTTAAAAAGTAACAAGTGATTATTGTTTATTTAAAGTCATAATTATAACAAAAATAAGAAAATCAATCTTAAGTTATCAATTATATTATAGCACAATTGAAGTTTATGATTTATGTTTGTTATCCTTTTGGTCCGTGTTTTAACATATTTATTTGTATGGTTGTAAAAATTGGGAAACGCATTGTAGTGGAAGGCTGCAATTGATTATTGAAAATATCATTTTTAGGGTTTCGTTCATCTCGCGAAACCCTATTACTCCCGCTTCGTTGTCTGTCCGTCACAGAGCCGGTTCTCAGAAACTATGTAACTTACAGTCATGAAATTTTGTGTACTTATAGCTAAATACGTATTATGAAGCTCAAAATCGTATTATTTTTAATATGTAGAGATAAAAAACCAAAAATCTAACAGCCTTTTTCTATTAAATTTAAACATTTTACGTTGTAGCAGTTGCCAACAATTAAAAATCCACAATCAAATTATTTCTACAATAAAGAATTATGTTTAAATCTATTATATTTCAAATTATATTTACACATTCGGGTTTTCTTTGCAAACTCTTAATGATTTGTGGGAAAAAAAATTAATTGAAAAAGATATATTATGATTAGATTGGTTAAAGCAATAGTTTAAAAAAGACAAAATGTACATGATCGCGATTTGTTTTGAACAACATAATTATATAATTATTTTTATTATCTATATTATATAATTATTATTATATTCCATTATTACGAAGTTTTGTTACAGAAATATATAATTATTATTGTATTCCATTATTACGAAGTCTTGTTACAGAAATATATTTGATATAATTTATCAAAATAAATAAATAAATAAATAAATAACAAATTTCCATAAAAACATAACGGCATATAACACTACAGGTGCATTTTATTTTTTTTAAAGAAACTGTAAATTTTTGAGAAATTCTTTGCTACAACTTACATGCTTACATGCTTGTAAGGTATTGTAATACATAGGTACTTCATTTTCTTTCCATTGACAGCCACCACACCCCTCGCGCATACAATGTGCTGTGTAAAAAACTGGAGGTAACTATCTTAGGGGACCATACTTAAATGAAAAAGAAAAAGTTTAGATCTCTTTCTCTGAGGATCAGACGCACCAAAAGTGAACCATTGTTACACATCCCTTGACAGCCAGCCACTCCCCACATGACCCAGACCGTGCTGGGTGAGATTACCCCAAAATATTAAAATTTTGAATAAAATGTGTGATTTTATTTAAGATATATCATACTTAGTAAGCAACTTTAATCTCAGTTTCACAGCATATTTAGTAAGATTTGATTGATCCGTATTTATTTTTTATTTGATTTTATTTATTTGTTTGCTGTCATTTTAATTCGAGAGCAAATGTGTGATTTCATTGAAGATATATCATATTTCTCCTGTAATTATGCCATGAATTTTATTTTAAGAGCTATATTTTGCAAGCCACACTTCATAGGACAGAAAAGATTATGGAAAACGGGACAGGCACTCCGATTAGGAAAATAAGACGCACAAAAATTACAATAACAAATTACCAATTACAAAACATTAAAAATCCGATATTTTATAAACTATTATATCGGAGCAAAATACATACTTTCAAATAAAAATTAAAAAGCATTGATTTAAATTTGATCACTCTGTGTTGTAGATAATATATTCAATAAGGTGGTATTTTTTCTTTTTAGGTGCGTTCGTAATTATATAAATACGAAGCACCTATAGTCGTCGTCTGGTCCGTCTGTTCAGCTCTCTGCCCGTCCGCATATAACAGCACAAAAACAACCCAACCGAATTGTTTGAAATTTAATATACCGGATGAACCAAAATTTCGTTAAAACTTTTAAAAATCATACAAAAGGAAGAAATTATGATAAAAAAGTGCGGTTTGCAAGAAAGACCTCACAAGGTAGTCGATTTTTTTAGCAGAAAAAAAAACAAAAAAAAAACTTGAAGTTGTCATTGGTAAAGGCGCTGACGACCCGAAACACAATGGTATATTTGTGCATTTTATTGGATATTTGTGCATATTATAATTTTAGTGTAACAGAATAGTAATTAATTGTTTGTAATTAATTGTTTCTATTGAAATTTAATTTCATAAAATAAAAACTAATATCTACAGTATGAAAATCTTCACATAAAATAAATTTTGCATTCATGCATTTTTGCATAAGAGTACAACAGCTATTGCACAAATACAGTGTCATTCATAATTTCCTCCGGGGTTTCGAAACGTTATAGTGAAAAAACGAAGACGAATATGAAAAAAAGAAACATATGAAATTATTCCGAAACTATTCAAGTTTTACTTACATACATTACAGGTGTTCTATGTGTGAACCCTTGGTCACACGGCATACATCCATGCGATAGTCCAGTTCCTGCCATACTCCGTTTCTTTAAATTTCCGGTACCACACATGAATTGTTTTGTCAGTTGGTCCCTGTTTTCGATATTTATTACGAAAAGCCTGTTGAACTGACACCACTGATTCAGATTTAAAGAAACGGAGTATGGCAGGAACTGGACTATCGCATGGATGTATGCCGTGTGACCAAGGGTTCACACATAGAACACCTGTAATGTATGTAAGTAAAACTTGAATAGTTTCGGAATAATTTCATATGTTTCTTTTTTTCATATTCTTCTTCGTTTTTTTACTATAACGTTTCGAAACCATGGAGGGAATTATGAATGACCCTGTATATAGTTATAGTAGGAACGCATCTCATTTGTCCGTTTCACGTACAATGTCCAACTTGTTTATAATTTTGGTCAGTATGAATTGTTTTTTCTCTAATTTTGTGTTATACGCATAAATTGCATTCTTTTCTGTTTATTTCATATCAATGAAAAAGCATCTTTCGGTTAAATCATAGTACATTAACGGTTTTACACAATTTTACATTATTCTAACATATTTCAATCGTATTACACTTCCCGCGTACTAGTGTAATTGCACATAAATGACTGTCATGTCGATATTATTGACACACAAATTGCAGTGCTGGTACGTTTTATTTCAAAAGTATAATATTTAAATTGCAAAGATACAACGGGCGATATCTAATTTCGTATTTTATTTAACGAATAAAATGTTTCGTTTCCTTGACAGAAAGAGATAAAACAATGATAATTCAGAAATATCCATGTACATTCAATGATGGAAATCATAATTCTAATAATACTGTAAATAACGTGCTCAAAGTCTTATATATTCCACTTGAAATTGCATTGACTCTTATGTAATCATGCATTATATGCCATTGTATGATATGCTATATTATTTCAAAGAGGATTAGTATTTGATTTTAAAAGCAATATCTGTGCATTTCAGCTATAGTTATATGTAATGAAAGATTGTTATATTAACAGATAACATTTTCGTTTACTGGACAGAAAGATCTAAAACAATGATAATTATGAAATATCCATGTACTTTCAAAGATGGAAATCGTAATTCTAAAAATACTGTAAATAACTTGCTCAAAGTCTTATATATTCCATTTGAAATTATCATTAACTGTTAAGGCCTTATATGCCATTGTATGATATGCTATATCATTTCAAACAGGATTAGTTTTTGATTTTAAAACCAATATCTGTGAATTTCAGATATAGTTGTATGTAATGAAAGAGTGTTATATTGAATACATTTTTGAAAATGTATTTGAACTTATTGTTACGTGTATAATAACACCTGCGATTATTTTTGGAACCAGTCATGGCATAATTTGGTGAATGGTTGATAATATTTTCCTTCATTTCATATTCCGAATGAATTGAATATGAAGCAATTGTTTAAACGTCCGCAAGCTTATTTTCTGTTTTAAAGTCTATTTTATTTAATCTATTTCTATTTTTCGCTTACAATATCTTATATATATATTATTTAATTTAAAAATGGTCTAATTCAAATTTAATTTTTTTTACGTACATATTTTTTACATATCTTAAAAATCATATATTTTTACTCAAATACATTCCTAATCTTGATTCAAAAGCTGTGTAAATGCAGGTAATTTTTTTTTTATATTTCGCTTAAATTCTCGTTTGCACATAAATATTTTTTTTTATTATTTTCTTTTGCATAGAATGAGGTAGACTGAACACTTTCGTACTTTTTGGATTCTGGTTCCAGTGTTTTCTCTAAGAACCCGTTCATTTTCGGAGCTGGTATTCAAAGTAAAACTGTTCACAGAAAAAAAAACTGGAACCAATTTCGAAAAAACCAAAAGGTACCCTATTACCCAGACATCTTATGCAAAAATACCAATTAAAAATATTAAAATGCAAACGTGAAATTTTTAAATAAATCTGCCATTGGTTTGACATTCGTTTACGAGTGTATTCCCGTTACGTGGTAGGCCTTAACACCATGTGAAAGCTTTTCATATTTAATCTCTTAGTCTTCTCTATTCAAACTAATTTTGAATCTCTAGAGCTGAAAATATGGGAATTATATTTACTCCAAAATTAATCTGTTCACATTACCCCGTAATATTAACATGAATAATATATAAAAGAATTTTTCACACTTTGGAAATTGTTTTTTGTCAGGAATTGTGATAATTTGAAGAAGAAAATTGGAAAAGAAAAATTCTCCAATTTTCAGAGAAATGTGGCAAGAATATGTTATTCAGTTCATCAGAAAATAAATCTCTTTAAAAAGTATTATTGATAGAATATACTTTCTTCGAAATGGAAAACTGAATTTTGGTGCAATGCACGCGTCCCATTTTTTACAGTATATTTTCACTTGTTTTCTAATATTTCCACATGTTTCAATTTTTTCACTTCTTTTTTTTCGCTTATCAATAAAGATGCAAAAGGTTAAACTTTTATGCCGCGTTTTCTCAATATTTACATAATTCTCACATATTCACAAGTATAATATGTATGGGGAAAGTATTCGCGCTCAAGCAGTACAGTTGGCATAATTCTATTTTACTACTAAAAAAGTAAATTATCGAAGATACATAAAATAGTAAATATGGTAGTTTCACAAAGATACTATGACTGCGATTAAATAATTGAACATTTTAAATGCTAAAGTATCTAATTACAAATAAATAGTAATATTTGAGAAAATATTGCAATTTGTTATATTAGGTTACTTAAAATACTGTACGATTAACTATCAAAAAGGTTGTGTTTTCTTTGAAGGTGAAACATTTGTTAACTCGTAGTTTGTAGTTAAGCAAAGAATTACACTGGGTGTGAAAATATTACTATGTTTATTAGTGGATCCAAGATCCAACCTTCATACATCGCGACTAGCGTGAGACTCAGGTCCGATCGCCGATCGCGACCCGGAAACATTTACATGCGCATGTGGCGCCACCTAGCGAGATACAATACAACTAATATCGATTATAACATTCTCTTCCTTCTTAAAGAAAGCTAAGAGCAAATATTTAAAAGTTCTTTAACAGGGAACAGTTCAAAATCAACAGCAATGCAAAAGAGGTCTAATGTCCATAATCAGCAATGCAAAAGAGTTCTAATGCCTATAATCACAGACGCTCAGGTTTCCTACTTGGGCGATTTGAACGTCCGAGCTTTGGGGTTCCTGGGTCCTGCCTAATCGCTTGTGGCGAGAGTGCAGTAGGGTCTGCTTGCGAACTGTTCTCCCTGTTTAGAACACTCACCTGTGGAGACAGAAGGGGGGGGGGGGGTTCCGTGGTGTTTGGAACTTCCACAGTTGGTGATTCTCCACTTAGAACATCAGCTGGCGGTAAGTCCACTGAGCATTCGGGCTGAAGAACAGTTGGAGCTGGCAGCTGTGGAACGAGAGGAACGTCACTAGCACCTTCAAGTATGTGGCGAAGTTGGTCAATGTGCCGAGACCAATCTCTCCAACTGGTTTTCACTTTGCACATCACATTTCCCACAGGGGAAATAACAGTTCCAGCCACCCATTGTGGGCCCCGGCTAAAAGAGCGCACCCAAAGCGGAGTGCCTTCTGTAAATTTCCTTGCACTGGTTTCTGGTTTTGCAGGAGCTGGGCTACCCGAATCTCGAATCAGATCTAAGCGGGTGCGAAGAGGGCGTCCAAACATAGCCATAGCAGGGGATATACCTGTTGATGCTGATGGCGTATTCCTGAAATTCAGCAGGAATCTAGCCAGCCTCTCCGCAAAGCTTCCTTCCTTGTTTTTCCGCATTGCAGCTTTCACAGTGCGCACAACTCTTTCAGCTAATCCATTTGAGTTTGGATGGTAGGGTGCCGTTTTTATAGGCGTAATGCCATTTAGACATAAGAAATCAGCGAATTCATCACTACGAAATCCAGGACCATTGTCACATACTAAACTCTGTGGTAAACCAAAGCATGCAAAACGATTGCGCAGAGTCAGTATTGTTGAAGCTGCTGTCGCATTAGGAACAGGGATCACTTCCAGCCACTTTGTTTTAGCATCGACTACAATCAATAGCCAATGACCTTCCACAGGACCTGCATGGTCAATATGAACTCTCTCCCAAGGTTTCTCAGGTGCAAGCCAAGAGCTTCGTGTAGAAGGGAGAGCTGTAGCATTTTCTTGGCAGTCAACACAGCTGCGAATCTTTGTTTCTAAGTCCCAATCAATACCAGGCCACCAAACATGTGAGCGGGCTAGAGATTTTATCGCATTAATCCCTTGATGAGCACTGTGAAGTTCATCTAAAACGAATTCACGAAACTTTCCTGGGACAAACACACGGGAACCTCTAAGTGTGATATTTTCTTCCATTGATAGTTCATTCCGGATGTGCCAAAACGCTTGTAAATTTTCTAACACTTTCTTCTGCCATCCATTCTGAATATGTGACCTCAGACGACTCAGTGCAGGACACTTGTCTATCTCCCTTTCATTTAGGTGTGCTGTCAGTGGGATATCGTTCAACTGTCTGATGAGTAAGACTGACTCGACTGGCACTGGAGGAGCTACAGACTCAGATTTTAGCGGAAGTCTACTGCAAGCATCAGCATTTCCATGCAACTTCCCTTTACGATACTCAATCTTATACACATATGCAGATAAAGTTAAGGCCCATCGTTGCATGCGAGCTGCAGCAACTGATGGCACTGGCTTATCTTCAGACAATAAGGTTACTAATGGGCGATGGTCAGTGACTAAAGTAAATTTGCGTCCTAACAGGTAGTTCCTGAAACGAGTCACTCCAAAAACTAAAGCTAAAGTATCTTTCTCGATGTGACTGTAATTCTTCTCCGCTTTTGTAAGGGAGCGAGAAGCAAACTGATTTGGGCGGTCGCCATCTGATGTTTTGTGTGAAAGTACTGCACCAAGACCATAAGGACTTACATCACAAGCCAGAATGACTTCTTTGTCTTGCTCAAAATGCACAAGTAAGAAAGAGTTCTGCGAAACATCTTTAGCTTTTTGAAAAGCTTCTTTCTGGGGTAATTCCCATTTCCATGGCTGCTTACTTTCTAACAACTTGTATAATGGTGCTAACAAGGTAGACATATTCGGTAAAAACTTGGCATAATATGTTATTAAACCAATGAACGAGCGCAGTTCATCAACGTTTGTTGGCTCAGGTGCCTCTGCAATTGCTCTCACCTTCGATTCAACTGGGTGCAGTCCATATTTGTCTATGCGATGCCCAAGGTATTCCACAGATGATTTCAGGAATTCGCATTTCTCAGGGTGTAATCTTATACCTGCTGCTTGTAGACGGCTAAAAACTTCCTCTAAATTTTGCAAGTGCTCCTCTTTATCTTTACCACTTACTAGCAAATCATCAAAGTATACAGAAGCTCCTTTAGTGCCTTGTAAAATCTTCTCTATTTCTCTTTGGAAAATCGCAGGAGCAGAGGCAATGCCAAAAGCAAGTCGAGTGTTTAGGAGAAGGCCCCTGTAAGTATTTATCACCACCAGGCGTCTCGACTCTTCATCTAATTCTAGTTGGCAATACGCATCCCGAAGATCTAACTTTGTGAATGCCGTACCACCGGGCATTTCAGCAAACAAGTCCTCGATCTTTGGAAGGGGATATTGTTCCAGCTCTGTTGCTTTATTCACCGTCAACTTAAAATCACCACAGATTCTTATTCTTCCATCTTGTTTTAGCACCGGAACAATTGGAGTTGCCCAATCTGAGGTTTTTACAGGTTCTAAAATACTATCTGCAATGAGACGATCAATTTATGTGTCAATTTTCTCTTTGTAGGCATATGGAACAGGACGGGCTTTAAAGAACTTGGGAACTGCGTCCTTCTTACATGTAAGGTGAATTTTGACTCCTTTAACCAACCCCAATTCTGGTGCGAAAACTTCACTAAATTTTTTTAGAAGACCATCTAATGTGGGTTGACTAGCACTTACATTATGTAAACTGTGATCCATATTTGAGTCAAATGCATTCATGAGGCCTAGTGGAACAATCCAGTTCCGACCAGCTAAATTTGTGTTTCCTTCAGAAACCACCAGTAAAGGCAAATGTTCTGTTCTTGACTGGAACACCACATCTACATTTGTCACTCCCAGTATGCCAATGGGATGGCTAGTAAAGGACTGGAGTTTAATTCCTGTTTGCTCTAAAGGAGGGCAAAACCTTCTAATTTTTTCAAACATTCTTACAGGCATTAATGAAAATGGAGCACCAGAATCAATTTCAAAGGTTATGGGTTGTCCCTGCACTCTACATTTGATTTTAAGTGGAGGGTAACTTTCCTTAACATCGGATAAGTGATACATAGTATACTGTGTATGTTCCACCTTTTCCTTTGTTTCTGATAAAAGATTTACTTTTGGTTTGTAACTAAATTTATTTTTAGACAAACATACCTTTGCTAGGTGCCCAAGTTTCTTGCAGGTATGGCATATTGTGTTTTTATGCCTGCATTCTAATGCCTTATGTTTTGGGTGTTCACAACGAAAACAATGTTTACCTGTATCTGCAGTGGATGCCGATTTAGCGTTTTCGTATTTCCGTGGCCTTTGCGCCGTAATTTTCAGTTTCTGAACTTCAGAAATCGGAGATACCTTCAAATCAACTGCATCCCTTGCTGCCGCTTCCATCGAAACGGCGATTTCCGACGCACGCACAAGGGTTAAGTTCGATTCTGACATTAATTTACGTTGAATTCCTTAGTCCTGTATTCCACACACTATTCTGCCTCGTAGCATCATATCCAGAGTGACTCCAAATTTGTAATATTTCGCCAATTTCCGGAGTTCCGCGATGTAATCGGCCACCGATTTGCCCGCGCGTCGCACGCGGCTATTGAACTTGAATCGCTCCACGATTTCTGAGGGCACCGGATCATAATGTCTATTTAGTATCCCAATAAGTTCTGTTAACGTCTTGGAGGTAGGTGCTTCCGGCGATATCAAGTTTCGGAGCAGTGCGTAAGTGGCAGGTCCAACCACCGTTAAGAAAACAGCACGTTTTCTATTAGCCTCTTCGATCGCGTTTGCGATGAAGAATTGCTCAATTCTTTCAGCATATTCGCTCCAGCACTCGTTTCCAGTGTTGAATTCCCCAATGCAGCCAAAAGATGCCATGATAAAGCGTAAACAAATCCACCACGCGGTCGCCGAACGGCGATTAAGCCTAGCACGGCGTCATCTGCGGAAGTCGCGATTTTTTCAAAACTACGCGAAAATACGTTATATTTTCCTCGTCGCCACTGAAACATTTGTTAACTCGTAGTTTGTAGTTAAGCAAAGAATTACACTGGATGTGAAAAGATTACTATGTTTATTAGTGGATCGAAGATCCAACCTTCATACATCGCGGCTAGCGTGAGACTCAGGTCCGATCGCCGATCCCGACCGGGAAAAATTTACATGCGCATGTGGCGCCACCTAGCGAGATACAATACAACTAATCTCGATTATAACAGAAGGTTTATTGAAAATTAAGTTATGGCTGTTTTTTTTCGCCCCTTCAACCAAAATTGTGTATCTAAATATAAAAAAGAGTTGTTGTTTATAATGCGGCAAAAAAGAAAAAATGTACTTATATCGAGTTTAAAGAACGTACAAAATATTAATCAGATGCGATTTAAGGACGCTGAGTGATTATTTACAATAGAATATCTGAAATATAAATTTTGAATGCGTTTACAGGATTTTTAGAAACAATGAGTTACGAAAAGTTTTCCATCTCTAAAAATTATGGTTAGTGTATTTTAATATCGATCGCCTACAATTTATGCGATGTTGTCAGTGTAATGAAGTATCTGTTTAAATATCTGAAATTTACCTGGAGTTTTGCTACTATTTTTATTATAAACTGACTTACAGACAATCTATGAAAAATCATAAAATGGATTGTTTGAACGGGTATATCTGTTAAGGTTTTGTTTTATGTCTTAAATTGTAGTTGATTACTTTCTTATTAACTGAAATTGTAACATTATCTTAAAAAAATTAAACTACCATTATTTTCGCCTTGAGGATATTTTTTGTAATTATCTGATATTGCAGGTTTTTCCCTTAACGATTAGAAATTCAAACGAAATTGCATAAAAGTAATTTATTAAACAAAAGAAATTGTTTTATAAAAGCAATTTCAACAGTTGATATTTTTAAGGTATGTATTATGATATTTTTAAAAAGTAATCATATTTACATTCATTCTTTATAAAAATTATTGTGAAAAGTAATACGATATCTTGAATCAAATGAAATATATTAAATAAATGAATTATTATATATAAATATTTATTTATTTAATAGAATATATATTCGAGATATTTAATTTTTTTAATTTTATTTAAAATGTTTGTCATTTTTATAATTTTTTTATGAGAATTATTTTAATAAAACTGTTATGAAAATTTACCATTCAGTAATCTAATTTATTTTTTCAGTGCAAAATTTATAAAAATAAATCTAACTAATCATAAGTAACTCTTACAGATTTACTTACGAATAGAGTTTTTATGATAAGAATTTTTAGTTAGAGCTAGTTTAAATTCCTATTTTTCGAAATTTATTGTCCTTGCTGCAGAAAAGAAATGCTTTTTTTTACATAGAGTTGTAATTCTTTTGGAAGGAAAGATTAGCAAACATTCATAAATAAATATTTTCTAACATATTGTTTCAAATCGAAATCTTTTTTATCATCAACATGAAAATATAAAGCTTTTTTATTCGTGGTCATGTCTTAAATTTTGTTATTTTAAAGCAAAATTCTTATTGTATCGCGTCTATCTATCTCTCTACTTAATTATTCTATGTTGTTGAATAAAAACACAAATCATTTGAATTTTTAGGTCTAACTGATAAATGATTTTCTGATTTCCAATCTTTCCTTTTGTTTACATACAATGCACAACCCTAAACGCACAAGTAATCGATCAAAAGAGGGGCTGATGAAAGTATAAAACAATTACTTCATCATATGCGTTTTAATTTTCCAACAGGACGCAAAATGTCCGTGCATGGATACGAACCCGGGATCTGGGCTGAAACTGCTAATGCTCTACCAACTGAGCCATCCCGATCAAATCTGAAGGAACCAATTCATCTAGTTAACCTTATTGATCACTGCATCTCGTCTAATATCTGAACCATCTCAACAGAATAAATCGCTGGTAATTTGGAACTCCAGTAAAGGCTGGATACGGGATTACACTAGATTAATTTTTAACACAATTATTCAAATTGGTAAAGAAATCAATCTAGAAAGTTTATCTAGCATAATAAGGTATCCATCGTTTACTGGAGTTCCGAATTACCTGTGATCTCTGTTGAGCTGATTCACATATCAGACCAGATGCTATGATCAATAAGGTTAACTCCATGAATTAGGTCCTCCAGATTCGACCGGGATAACTCAGATGGTAGAGCATTGGCATCTTTAGCCAAGAGATCCCAGATTCGAATCCTGGCCCGGACATTTCGTCCAGTTGAAAAATTGCGACTCACATGATTTCTTTACCAATTTAAATAATTGTGTTAAAAATTAATCTAGTGTAATTACTTCATCACATTATGGTACGTAGGCCATCGTCACTTCGTGACTTCACTGAGGGATCGGGATGTTGAATTTCTCAAAATAGGACCCATCGACTCACAGGGTTATTACGACCAATGGATTCTAGACCTACGTAGTGCTAGAAAAATGGCGGATGTCGTAGGCTGATTTTTTTAACCGTTTGTACTGTCCCTTCAACATGAATACGAATAATTTCTAAAGCTTTCTCCGCTTTATTTTTGTAGGATTAAATACGTCAAATAAAACTTTTGAAAAATACTGGTGTCTAAATTCAGGGGACCGTGCACAAATTTATAAAAATCTGCCTACGACAGCCGCCATTTTTCTCTCAATGCGAAGGCCTAGTATTCAGGGAGATCCAGCTCAGAATGACCCCAGAGTGACGAATTTTCCTCGTTTCGTGACGGCAGTGGGGAATATATGAGTTGCACTGCACATAGGTGCTTTTACATTTTTGTCGATTTTCGTTCACGGTGTTATTAGTGTATATATTCAATTTTATAATTAATATATATTCAATTTCATAATTAGTATATATACGCTGCTGTACAATTGCTAAGGACGGATAACACTGTCACCCATAGCAACCACAAAATTAAAGAAAGCAAAATGTGGAAAATTAGAATAAATGCGGGATATAGTAAGAAGAGGTGTGCGTATGCAAATATTCTTTTTCATGTCTGTTCATCACGTGATAGCGCTGATAAGAGTTTTAAAGGATTTGACGCGTGTGAACAGTTGTTGTTCCAAGTCAAAGATGTACAGGAAATATTTAATTGATACACTTGAAATATTCAGCATGTCTTCACGATATCAGTTAGATGATTTTATGCGTGGATGAATTATTGGAAAGAATGAAGACGGGCGAAAAATAACAGATGTTGCCAGGGAGTTTGACATCGGCCACAGCGTTGTTTCCCGGATGTGGGAATCATTTAAAACTACTCGAATATGTAGCAGGTTTCACTGGGGAAGTCGTCTTAGAAGTACGATGCCTGCAGGAGATAGATACATTGTCCAATCGGCAAAAAGGAACCGACGCACCACACCTCAGCAGGTGGCAAATCAGTTTCTTGCTGCCACAGGACAGCAGATCTCCTGAACAGCTGTAGCCAGACGTTTGAGGGACGGAGGATTATACACCCGAAGACCTGTTGTGTGTGTCCCATTGAACAGACAGCAGCATACTGCCCGTTTGCAATGGTGTCGTGAGCATCGCAACTGGACTGAATAGGACTGGGAATGCGTACTATTCTCAGATGAGACTAGGTTCAGTCCGTCATCGGATTTTAGACGACAACTGATCTGGCGTAAGAGTGGTACAGCTTATCGTCCAGAAAATATCCAGGAGTGTGACCGATATCCGACATGCAGTGTCATTGTATGGGCCGGCACCATGATAAATGCCCGCAAGTGCCTACATGTGGTTGTGACTGGGACTATGACGGGCCAACGATACATTGATGAAATCTACTTCATCATGTTCGCCTTTTCCATGGTGCTATTGGTGATAAATTTTTTTATGGACAACAACGCACCATGTCATCGAATACTCGCTGTTCAGGATTGTCTAGACAGCGAGGATATTCAACGCTTCGTATGGCCAGTGCGTTCTCCAGATCTAAATCCTATTGAAAATGTTTAGGATGCTTTGGGGAGTGAACTTGCTAGTCGAAACTATCCTCCAACAAACAAGAACACCCTCATCCGTGCACTGACAGAATAATGGGAAAAATTGACTCAACAGCTGCTGCATAATGTTGTGCAAAGTATGATACGACGTGTAGAATGTTGCATCACAATCCACGGTGGACATGTCCCATATTGGCACCCTTCTCCAAAGTTCCTGCTGACTTTCTTATGCATTGTTCAATTCTCCATATGCAGCATCAAATGAATATTTTTTTCTTTCAGATGTTTCATACCCTTTTGTATTTTCCATAACAATAAATGCCCTTTATTCTAATGTCTGAACAGTGTGGCAACAATATTTTATCCTACTAGGCCTCATAACTCGCTTAATGGTATGCTACATTGCAATTTGTGATCCGTCCTTAGCAATTGTCCAGCAATGTATATCCAATTTTATAATTAGTACGTATATTCAATTTTATATTCATATTAATCCAGCTTTTAGCAGTTGATTTGCAGTCAATCTGGACAGGAATGCATTCAAATGCTAATGATTTTTTAAGTTCAGTATGCCGAAAACTATAAACCAAATGCATGGAACTTTGTATTAGGTTTAATAATGACATTTTTTTCTGTTATCTGTGGTTTACGATGACCTTTGATAATTATTAATGATAATCAATTGAAATCAATGAAAAAGCAGAAATTTCAAATTCGATATCTACAATAGAATTGTAAGATATAAATGTATTGATTTTAGGATGCTATAAAAATTAACCATGTGTTAGATTTTATGATTAAGTCGAAATCATCTATTGAGTTACTGTATTGTATAAGGGATAATCAAATGTGACCCGAATAGGCTTGTATGAATATAGTGAGTAACATGCTTCTATAGCAACAATGAAACATATAGTTTGTGTAGTTTTCTGAATTACTAATTAAAGAACGTTTCCATTAAAATTATACATATAATGCATCCATTTGCGAAAGGATTATCTTTATTGAAAACAGTCTCAGACTTTATCTCAGACTAATTATTACTGTTTAATTACTAAATATTCTTCATTTCAAATCGTATTACTTTTATATAAAGTCTAGTTTCATTATCTCAGAAATTATTTATCGTAGTTCATTATTACATATTCAGTAGTGCAATTCAAGTTGTAAAATTTTCTGTTCTTAAGATAACAATATAATTTTATACTTTATTAACGAGACCTTTATTTACGCTTAGGAACTACATTTTCATGCTTTAACACGGTAAAACAATGACTGTACACAGAATTATATATTAGAAATGTTGGAATAAAAAAGAGATAATATTATATTATTTATTTTTCAATTATGGTATTTTAGTAAATGAGACTATTAACACTTCATGTATTCCTTTCTTTGAATTGTGGAACATTTTCCGTTAAAATATATTTATTCAGGATGCTAAAAATTAATTAATTTTAAGTAGAGTGGTGCTTGGTAAAATAGAAGCAAAATATTATCCATCAATGTCTTGTCATGTACTGAAATTAGTATGCACTTTTAGAAGAAGAAATGTACAGTGTTCTTCCATTTAAATAGACTACATGATTTTGTGTATTTTATTGCTTCCGACAGCGGTTTGGATGCCGTAATTACGGCAACAAATGTTGGGCAAAACTTTAAACTATCCACTAAAAAAATCTACCATAACATACAAGCGTAAGAATCTTCCTATTTTCATTTGCTTATGTATTATAAATATTACATTTTGAAAAACTGTAACAAACTTCAAATTCTCTATATCATTATGCATCTGAAAGCTACGAAAACATAAGCGTTTTGCGTGAAATATCATTGATACACACACTTAAAGAACACGTTAATTCAGACATACACATAAATTAATACAATAAACCCAACACGGTGGAAAGATTAGCCGGGGCTAGATATCGAACATGGGTCTACAGTGTATACCCCGGTGGGCTTTTTCCAGGTTCCAGGTTTATTGTATTAATTTGTATGTATACTTGAAATAACGTGTTTTTTAAGTGTGTGTACCTTAAATGAATTCAGGCGTTAATTAGTCTGCTTTATTAATTATCATTGATATTTGGAAAATCTATGAAAATTCTACAGTCCCATGTGTATAAGTGTCCAACTTTTTTAATTCATCAGTGTATTATATCAGCATTTTAAAAGAACTGTGGCCATTAAATTTATAAAATCTATTTTTGAAGCAGCGCATATTAAATTATTTTGTCAATCATCTAGCTATTTTCTATGTTCAATGCAAATGATATAAAATAAATCAATGCTTCATTAATTATTAGAACAATGTATGAATAAAAAGAATAAAATAAAAACAAGTTTTAAGATTTAGCGGCACCACTTGCACACATATCCATACACGTGTATATGCATCTTATAATTGAAAGTTGTTCTCTATACTTAATATATTTATTATTTCTTTAACAGTTCTTTTATACGATATTTATGAAGTACATTTTAACAAAATATAATAATAAAATAAACTTTCATTTTTTAGGGACAGGTAGAAAATTTTATAAGTACTCTAATGGAAAAAAAAAGAAAAAAATCTTAAAATAATAGCTGTCATTTTCAGATAACTCTTATGAAAAATATGTTATTGTTTGCTACTTAATTTATCATTCTTGACTCTTTTTAAACACTGTCTCATTTTCTTTAAATGTTTCATGGAAAAAATGTTCAGTCTCTTTTTTAATTGTTTTCATATTATGTTACATATATATATGTATAAAATTGTGAGGGAATTTTTTGCAGCGTTACTTCTAGCTGAAGATTGTATTTTGTTATTAGTTTACAAAGGATTATTCTTTTAAAAGTTTGAGAATCCTAAAATAACCTTTATTGTGTTTATGTAAAGTATCTTAATTATATGCACATATACTGACATATATATATAAATTACGAAAATTAAATTTCCACACTTTATTGCATTTATTCCTTAAAAGTTTCCCTTCTAAAATTATTCTACAGTACTATTTTATTAAATTAGTTCCTATCTTAAACAATATTCCATTTATTTCGTTTATTTAAGATCCTTTCTATTTAAAATGCGTATTTTAATATTTTATTCCCTTTCAAAATCTTTCTAAAAAACCTTTCTCGTAATCATTTTTATTCAAGCCCTTTTTATTTTTCAAATTTTAAAACACCGACATTTATTCTATTAAAGCTATCTGTTTTATAACGTTTTCTTTTTCTTATTTTATTCCAAAAATCTATTCTCGCGCTTTTTCGAAGGAACGCGTCAGTTCATTAACGACCTATATTAAAATGTAGCTTTGTCCCTCTTCTAAGCAATGATTGGCTGTCCCACGTAACCACACTGACGTAAGTAACCATCCGCTTCTTGGTATTTAATACTGAACATGAGAACGGAGATCAGAATTTTCGTGATATTTGTTGTCTTAAAAACTACTTTGCTGTGTCTAAGCGAGTCACTGCAATAACGAATGTGATTATAACATCGTTTTGTAGATGTACTTCGTCTGAAAGCATGGCATAGATTTAGTGGTGAAAATATCCAACTATATGAAGGAATTGTGATGTTTTTCAACTGTAGTACATTAGAAGAAACTATACAATTTTCTATGATGAAATTTGTTCTTCTTTATTCGAGAAACCGCAAATGTTTTTCGATCAAGACAAATGGATATCATAACAAAGACTGCATAAGATTTATTTAATATATGGATGTTAAGTATTCATAAATATGGAGCTATACCTTAAAGAATTATCGTAACATATATGTATATATATGTTACGATATGTATATATATATGTGTGTATGTGTGTGTGTATATACCTATTTATTGGGTTGAAGCGTCGATAACTACAATAAAAGGGAGCATATTCAGATTTTTTTTTATATTACGTTCTAATTCTAACATATCCATTCTCTATGTTTTTAGTTTATTTGAGATTTGCGTGCTAAAAGAAAAAAAATCATTTTTATTATATTTATTTTTTGTTGAATTGGCCTACGACTGTGGAAATTATAGATTAATTTATAATCGGTGTTTTTTTTTTTTTTTTTTTTTTGATAAATTAGGTGTGAAACCAACAGAGTGAAAAAGTGTCCAGGCCTGGATTCGAATGCTGGATTAAATGGCATTGTGGTTCATGAAGACTTTTCATCTTGTTTAGCAGGTTTATAGCCTTGCCAACTTATAAGAGTGCCAGGCTGCTTAATTTTAGAGAACTGGCGCGCAATGCCAATGATCCTGGTTCGAATCCAAGTTTGGATATTTTTTCACTCTGTTTGTTTCACGCCTGGTTTAGCCAAAAAATCAGCAATTATAAATTCATCATTAGTTTTTAAAATAATATTATTTAAAAAATGAAAAAAAAACGTTCTGTATGAGTATATCCTTATGTATATAAATTTTACCTCTGTTTGCATAGTATGTAATTATCTTCTGACATGTATTTGCTTTAAAGCTTATATTATTTAAACTAAGTTTTAACACAGACGCATTAGAATACGTTTTTATCCTTAGCCACAATTTTGTAACAAAAAATATATTTTATTGAAATTATAAATTAAGCTCATCCTTTTATACATTTTTTTTCTTCTCAAAACGTATTTACTGGCAGTTAAAATGATATAATAGGCCTAATGATTCCCTTAGATTGTTAGAGTGTTATTTTTAGTTTGAGTGAATAAATGCACATACACAGGTACCCCCAGCTACGGCCCCAGTCATTAGGGTTTAAGGATTAGGGTTGCTTTCGTCTCCGTGATTGATCAACCACGTTAGTCAGGTTAACCATTGTTGGAGCCCGGAAAAACGACAGTGGAGGCAAAATCTTTGTTAAAAACATTAGAAATTTTTACGTTGTTAAAATATCTGCGCTGCACAGTGGTCAAAAATTAAAAAAAAACTGGCCGAAAATCAAAAAAGGTTGTAGATCCTTCTAAAAATTTTTACATATAGGTTTTTGAGGTTTCTTTGATTGCGAATTTGATATCGAAATTCAAAAATTCAAAATGGCGGATCCAATATGGCGGACTTTTTTTTAAATGTTTTTTTTCTGTAAAAGTTTCTTTAAGGGGGGTTTTGAGGTTGCTGATTACGTATTTGATATTAAAATTCAAAAATTCAAAACAGAATATCCAATATCGCGGACATTTTTATTTTTTTTTTCAGTAAAAGTTTGTTTAAGAGGATTCTGGAGGTTACTTTGTACTAATTTGATATTATAATAAAAACAAAATACATTAGTGCATTCAATATGGTAAGCAAATAAATGAAAAGAGCTTATACTTTGTGAAATATAAATGTTTTGTATTATTAATAATAAAAATACAGTACATTATTTCATATAAGCAGTTTGAAATTGTTAAATTTAAAAACAACTATACTTCCAAGAATGCAAACCAATGCAGCTGGTTTTTTTATATTTCACAAAAAACATCATCAGGAATTACGTAAATATAGTGAGAACTCTGGATAACGCAAGATAAAAAGTATTTCGTTAATTAACTTTTACTTTGTGCATCAATACGTGATATTTTCGTGTGGCTTTTCTTTTCACTTTTAAGACATAATTTATAATGAATTACATAAAATAAATATGTGCAAATATTCTTCTTACCTTTCGGAAGATCACACATTTTCCAGAATGTAATTTGCACACGTACAACAAAAGTTATTCACTGTAGAACGCGCGCAAACATTTACCGCGTAAGAGCACGTGCGAGCGAGCGTTACAGATCAGCTGACTTAGACCTTCGATACATAAGCAGGTATAAAAGATACCTCTTACTCTATGCGGGATAAGGCGCAGATGCTCCCTCTGAACGTAAAAAGGAGGTACTGAAATGAATTAAGAAACATTCATTTTTCGATTTTCGGCCAGCTTTTGACGATTTTTGACCAGTGTGCGCTGCATCTTATAAATTTCCTTGTTATTACAATTACTAAAAACGGTAATTTCAAAACAATCTTATTTTTAACTATCACAATTATCTCAGTACAAAGGAAAATGTTCTTAAAATCTAAACTTGAAATTACTCCAATTAGAGGCGAAAGTGCTAGTTGTTTGAAAAGAATTGTACATGATCTTTTTAATATAGATTTTTTTCATTTTTTAAATGCACATTTTACTTAATAACGGCAATATTGTAACGATATGTGCAATCTCTTCAAAATTGACACTAGCATACAAAATTTAAATTTAAGATACAGCTTACCAAAGTTGTATCTTAAGTAAATAGGGCATCTCTAATACAGAAAAATATATGCTCAATTTATGATGTAAATACTTCCTCAAAAAACAGTAACATTGAAACGCAATTTTAGCAATATGATCCTTTAGTTAAAAGCACTTTTTTTAACTAAAGCATAATACATGTTAATTGTTGCTGAGAAAAGCGACAAATTTAATCAAAATGCTATATTTGTTTTAATGGTACGTCATAATGAATTATACTTAAGTAACACCTCAGATTTCCTTATTTTTAAATATTAAATTTAGTTTACACCTGTATGTACAACATTTTAATAAAAAGGATTTGAGTAATAGAAGCTTGTAGTCCCTGTTTCAAAAAAGTTTTTAACAGAATTTACATACTCTGTTCAGAGTAACAGAAGCAAGATTATTCAAGTTTGGAGTAACAGAAGCTTGTAATATCTGTTATAAAAAATTGTAACGGAAGTTTAAAAAACATAACATAGATCTTACAAAAGATTCTGTATATAATATATGTTACTTTTCAGAGAGGTTATATTTAAGAAAAACATTAATTTCAAATGTTGTATAAAATTATTTAAATTCACTGTTGTATAAACATTATTTACTTATTGTTATATAATTTAAATATGAATTTTATTTTTAAAACATTATTTAATCTAAAATTAGAGCAACAAATGATATAAACTGGAAGCACAGTTTCCTTAGAACATGAATATACTAGTTTACATTCAAAACATGTTATAAATAATTTCAAACTGGCGTTATATTTCGTTTCTAGAAATTTCATTGCAATGTAAATTTAGAATTCTGTCTGCTGTACATTTAAAAAATGTTTATTCTATTTAATGAAGTTGTAGTTATAGCAGTTACAAATGTTCAAATTTAAATTTAAATGAAAAATATTAAACTGAAAATAATGATTTTATTTAATCACAGCAAATTTATTAAACTGTTAAAACTGCAGTTTTGACAGAAACAATTAAATATCATGTTTCTTATAATATTTCGATAGATAATTTATTTAAAGTTGTGCTTAAATCAGTTGGAAAGCCTAATTTAAGAGCAAACCGACAAAAGTAAATAAATTTAGAAAACAGAAAGAAATGGGGATTTCTTTTTCAAAACTACAGAATAATTATTTCTTTAAGAATAAAGTTTTACACAACTTCAGTAATGTAAAAGCATAAAGTCTAAATATTTACAAGTGAAGTCTTGTTGAAATACAATACTTTTTGCAAAGATAGTTTTATTTTACTAATTTTATATTTTGCAATTTACATTTCGTTTATATACTAATTTACATATTACACCTTACAATACAGTATTTTATTATAATTCACAATTTGCGCAATTCATTATGTATTTCTATTATACGACCTGGCGTTCGATTTTTGTAATCCAAAATTTAACCACTTTACATGTATATGGTTTCTTAAATAGGTAAATTCGTCGCTTTAGGAAATTTATTTGTGTTTAAAATTATTGAGTTATAGTTTAAATGTTTATAAGTACTTTCAGTGCAAGGGTGCATTTCTTTGTGGAACACGGTGTATATAATTGAATTAATACAACTACGCTGTGCACCCAGAAAAAGGAATTGATTAAAACTACAAAACTTGTTTTGTTGAGTACATTTTAGTTGTTATAAGCAAAACTTTTAGTTGAACTAAAAAATTGGTTTTGTTGCTTGGACAAAAAAATATTTTTAACACTCTTACGAAATTTTAACAAAATTTTCATCTGTTTTACTTGAACTAACAAAATCTGTTTTTTTTTTTTTTTTTTTTTTTTTTTTTTTTTTTTTTGCAATGGTTTTGTAATTTAAAGTTGTAATTCCAGCAAAATTTTTGGTTTTTGCAAAATTTAAATTGTTGTGTAGTAGTCATATCTCTCTTACGTAACTTGATTTATTTGACTTATATAGCTATATAATTAAAGGATTAACATGATTTTTTGGTAAGTAAAACTTTTTTTATTGGGACGGACAAAGGTAGTTTTAAAAATCCCCCTGTCCCATTTATTATATTCAACTATCTTCACAAGAAGAAAGTATTGGATTCATGCAAATTTTCGATTTCCGTTTTCCGACGGAATTCAGAAGGTCCTGAACACGATTTGACTGTTTTTATCTCATGAACAAATGCACGGAATTTAATAAAACTTTATATTCAGTTGCTTTCTGATATAAATTGTTGCTGATTAGTTTTTGCTGTAAATCGTGCAACAGGTGGCGCTGCTATGTTGAATTTTTCGTGATTTCTGCAATAGCTCTATCCCATTTTCAGCAGTGAATTACACCTGTAATATTTAAATAATAACCAGTGAATTTTTATCCTGCTTTTTACAGGCGTAATTCACTGAAAAAAATGAATTTAAAAATAACTATGTGTTGCCGTATGCTGTGCTTTGTACTGCCGTAGAAATTTGCGTGCACCTGATGACATTTCCATCTTGTGCTGCAGTTGCAGCCGGTACGACATATATAAGAAATGCCGAGTTGGGATATAGTTCCCTGTAGCTCAGTGGTAGATCCTCAGAGCGCTGTTCTGAGGTCCCGGGTTCGAGCACCGGCTTGGGGCATTTTTCACTCTGTCGGTTTACGCTTGAAAAAAAGCAGGATAAAAATTCACTTGTTATTATTCAACAATTACAGGCATAATTCACTGCTGAAAATGAATTAAAAATTAGTTAAATTTGCATACTCGATTGGTTCATGTAACAAAAGTTTTTGTAGTATTAAAAAAAACAAATTCGTAATGTAACATATTGTATTATTTAAACAAACAAAATATATTTTGTTGAAAAAAAGAAAATAGACTGTTAAAATAACACATAGCATACATCTATGTAACAAAAATAATTTTTTATTTCAAGTAAAATGGTTCAATTTTACTTGAATTAACAAAAGATTTTTTTTTGCTGACGATACAATTTTTTGTTTGGAATTGCAAAAAAAAAAAAAAAAAAAAAAAAAACCAGCAATATTTTTGTTGTTGATTCAAACAAAATTTCCATTGACCCATATTTAAATGAAAAGTTATGTTGGGTCAACCAAACTTTTGTTGATTCAACAAAACTTTTTTCTAGGTGTGGGAAAAACCGCAAAAACCCTGTGCACAATAAGCAGAAAAATTAGATCTCAGCATTGATTTCTGGAAATTATCAGAAAAATGTATTTTAAATCTCCTTAGTATTTAAATGCTTAGATCAAGTAGGTTATTCACATAAAAAAAGCTATCATTCAAACTTTCTCATGTAAATTTCCCGTTTTTTCTCTGCAGTAAAATAAAGTTTACTTTATATAAAATACCTTCATATAAAATGTCATTTCCAAAACATTTTCGGTTTTAATTTAAATTTTTAATTTTAAACAGTTTCACTCAGAATTTAAATTCTTCAGGTTTTCAAATGAAAAGTTTCCCTTATGTTACATGATTTATCTATTTTTCCTAATGTTCTGTAGAAAAATGGCAACTCACTTTAATATTAACAAAGAAAATATAGAATTTGTAGGACTGTCTTTTTTTAGTGGTCCTTCTATATGAAAAGAAAAAAAGAAAAAAAGAAATGAAATTGGAATAGAATTAAACACTTTGAATTGAAATTATTGTGAAAACATATTTATTTTCTGTTCAAAATAAAACATTAACGGCAGTTTAGCTCACTGGGGGTCCCTTAATTCAACTACCATTAACATTTTACCATTAACAGAAATTATTATACCTTTATACTGACCCATTTTTAAATTTAACACACACTCTTCAACAGAAATTGACGTATCAAATGACACGCATACATAAAATGCGGTCGAAAAATCAAATTTTACACTTACCACGTCGCATACAAAAAAAAGTCTTACAGGTGTATTTTCAACATAAACAGACATTAAATGATGAATAATCCTTCGTCAATTTTAATTTCTTTTTATATACCAGAATATGTTTAATTCTAGCTTTGTTGGCTAGAAACACATACGTACACATATATAAGTTTCAAAATTGCAAATAATACAAATAATTTAACTATTGTCGAATTCCCAAATACCTGTAAAGATGAGAAATCAGAAAAATGATAAGATGTTGATATATTTTTTTAGTTTAATGAATTTGTATAAAAATTAATTAAACAATGCGAATGTTAAAGAATTAATTTAGCTATATGTAGATTTTTATGTATTTTATTTATTGTCTTAAGAGTTTCTTCTTACTTATTTCAAAAGCACCATTTCCACATAGAATATTTCCGTTCGTATTATTTTTTCCATCCAAATTCAAAAGTCAAGTTTGTATTCATGCCCGTCACCTAAACTTTTTTATTTTATAGCCAAAATACCCTTTACCACTTCAGTAAATTCACAAGTTTCACTGTACCTAGGTTTTTTCTTTTTTCTCTACTTCAAATTTCGAGCAAACATTCTTTTTCAAACTTCGATAATCTTTAATGTTGTATTTCCTTTATATATATCCACTTTTCATACTATATAAAATTGCACGCAATTTTTCTAGCGGAATTTGGATTTCCCGTGTAAATAGGAACTTTCAAGGACTATTGATTTTCACATTAAAGGGCTTTTAAGTACTGCGGATATAAGAAGATGAAATATATGCAAAAGTTATTTCAGAAAATGTAGCCGACGTTTGACGTTTTCATACACTCAATAAATAATCTAACTTTTTTCTTTATTTATCTCAGACATTCAGGAAGAGCATGAAATTACAATTCTTCACTTTTATATAATTCATCGAAAACAGTACGCAATTTATTATTGGTAAATAAAGACATAAGAAAACATGAAATACCAAAAAATACTGCTTAAAAAAGAAAATGCAGCCTTTTTAATAAATGTGCACTGTTAAAAATTTGCAGCAAACTATCAAGTCATTTGACCGTTTTTATAGAACATGGTTACATAAACGTAATTGAACTCTATTCTGAGCATATTATTGCCCATATTATGGTCAGAATACAGTTAAATTGCGGATATGTAACCATGTATGTTTCTATAAAAACGGTCAAATGACTGGACAGTTTGCAGGAAATTTTAAACAGTGTGTGTATAAGTGATACGTAAATAGTATCGACTAATAAATGCGAAATACGTTCAAGTTAAATAAAACAAAACACTATGCAAATTCTTGTGAATAAATCATTGATATGTAATGTTTTTTACAAAAGGAACACAGCTTAATTAATTATCACAGCTTAATTAAGTTTTTTCTTAAAATATCTATTAAAAAAACTTCGATAATTAATTAACATGTGTTTTATTTTCAAATCATTTTTATTGTGTATTATTTTCAAAATATGTATTATACATAAAAATCTAGATTTATTATCCGATGACAATACTTAGAATAGCATCACCAAAAGTTTGTACGCTTACATGATATACTGATGCACGAATGGCGTCATCTGTGAGTTGTGTACCTGCATAACCTTGAGGAAAAGATTCTTTGCTAAATGCATACACTTATCGAAACGAGAGGTTTCGTTACACGGCATTAGGAAGATGTATTTAGTAGATACATAATTTCATGTCTGGTAATCTTACCTTAAAAAGAGATATCCAAATTAACAATTTAGAAAACGCATGATACAATTGATAACTTCCCATTAATTACTATCTAGAGCCAGCTTGTAACTGTATTATGCGTTTTCTAAATTGATTATTTATGTATTTGGATTATTTTCCGCATCACTCTATGTTAATTTTTATATATATATACCACATACTGCTATAATGTTTAATTGAGCTAAAAAACGCATTTTCTTTTATAACTCCATAGAGTTTCAAATTTAGAGTAAATTTAATATAAGTAAATAAATTAGATCTTTTTCCGGGATGCTTTGATTGAAGGAACTCAAATAAGATATCCAAAAAGAGGGTTAACATTTGGAAAAATAATGTTGGTAAATTTTTTAATATGTAGACGATCCTTTATCGAAAATATCCTTCATATTGCAAAGAAGACGTTATTTTGAGTCAAATGACTCATTTTTAAAATTTTCGCTTTAAACAATTAGCGGAAAAAGGCATATGTATCTTTTCATTTACATAAGACTGTACATAATTTATCATAAATTACAGTCCAAACAATTATTTTCTAAGAACAGTAAGGCAGTAGAGTTCTTTTGTATTTTCCAGTAGTTGAACAATAAATAATACGTACAGTCTGTTTAATAAGAAAAATGTTTTGCATATTAATAACGCATACAAATTTATTAATGTTTGTAGAAGCATAACATCATTAAAATGTTCTTCAGTTATTAGCACCCACAAACTAAATTATACACAAATTCTTTTGAGCATTCGAACTATAAGTGTTCATTTTCAAAAGTGATCATATTTTATAGTAACTGTCATTAAAGTGTATAATGTCCTATTAAATCGAGGAATATTTACAAAAATTAGAGCGTGATCAGATAGACAAACCAAAATCATATACACTTTTCGAACTATGTTGGAATGTATTATAAATGATTTCAAGAATTTTTTCAGATTCTGAGATTTTATATCAAAATGATATCTGAAATAACAATGTGCCATGTATGAACATATATCATCCATTTATATTCAAACATTTATCAATATTTAATATTGCTTTTCTAAATAGGTATAAAATCTAGGCTGCGCCGCCAGGAGCCTGAGGATCTCACGGTGCGTCTTCGACCACCGAACCCAAGTCCTGAGGGACTTTTAAGGGGCACGACCGGATTTGTCTCTCCGTATGTGCTTCGGAAGGTCGGAGGACCGCCACCTGTGGACCCTCCAACCCTTACAACCATATGTCGACGACGTAGATCGTTGCTGCTAAATAGTCAATTTTTATCAAGATATTTTGAAATTGATTCAAAACAACGACAACAAGAAAAATACAGCACTTGTTTTATATCGTAGAACCAGTACAGTTTTGCATACAATACATTAGTGAGGTATAACGTCTTCCTGAATTACTTTAGGCATGGAGAACGTTTTTAGAATGTAGCAATCAGTTTCAGTACTCAAAATATCTGTAGACTTTAAAATTTAGCCTCTATAATACAATAATACTATTAAGAGACCTTTTAGTTTAAGTTGCGACAAGAAGCGTGTTCACTCTCAAAACTCTCAAAACATAACAAACTAATGCATTTGCTGCGCATTTAGTAATCTGGTAGGGAAATATATGCTTTTATACTAATAAACTTGCCATAATCTATGCTGGAATATTGACATTTAGTATACTTAAAATTTTGAAAATCGTAAATTAGTCTATGTTACTTATTGCCCATTAAATTAAGTTCAGTTTGGTAAAATTTTTGGAAAAATGATAACTTAATTTCAAACGGAAATCAACTATATCTGACTCATATATTGAAAACCTAAGTTCATAAAAATAAAATTAAACGGATCATCCGGAAGCTCAGAAGATGAAAATTATTTGTAGTGGCAATTCTGATAGGTTTTCTAAATTTAATGTAGAAAATTGTCAAACCTTTCATTTTCAGAAACAAAAAAATGTATTAATTTTTAATTTATTCTTTTAAATTGAAAGTTTTTGAAACAAGGCAAAACAAAACACCTGAAATCAGGTTTCTCAAATGAATAAAATACGTATGTTAAAGAAAATATTATGGCTCACTAGATAAATACACATGTCTAATATAGGCTCATTGGATATTTGACGTCGATTTCTTTATCAGTAAGTTTTCCATGATACAGCGATTAAAAAAAAAAAAAAAAAAAAAAAAAAAAAAAAAAAAAAAAATTTGGAAGACGTAAGCGCTTTGGCAGACGACGGACGCAAAGAAAACTTTGAGACGTGCAATTCTTTTACATTTAGCGCTGAATAAAGCAGCCCATTAAACATTTTGGAGGAAACACAGAACTTTTTAGGGTAAACAAATATATTCTTGGAAGATTTTACACCAGAATCGCTCTTAAGCTGTCATTTTGTTTTCCTTTATAATTAATTACTATTCCAATGGATTTAATCTTATTTTTTTACGTTATATTCAATTTTTATATGTTATCTTATTCTTCGAAATATAGATATTGCATTTCAAGTGAAATTGATCTAATGTACATAAAAAAGAAAAAAGAAACTAACTATTGGCATTTAAAACAAAATTCAAAGAAAAATATTTTATTACTTAATCTAAAATTAAAAAAAAATGCTTATCTATCATCCTCACAGTATTCATAACGTAAGAAGAAGCTTATGATAAAGATTGTCAAGATATTTTAACAATCTTGAAAATAATATTTGAAATATTTCACTTATTTATTGGATTGGAGATAAGATTGCTATGAGGAATCATTGAATCTATTTTAAATGATTATGACTTTCAAGACATAAACGATACCAAAGTGATATTATCTTTTAAGTACGTATAGTTTTAAGCAATGAGAAATGAAGTTCACAGTCTAGTAGAAGACTAGTGAGTGGATAAACGTAATAGAAACACTGAACAATTTCTATATAATTAAAATATATGGATATTACAGTATGAATTAGAATTTGCCTAAGAAATGTTTTGTTTTTAGTTTAAATTATTTAAATGTCAAAACATTAGTGTCATTTGGTATTGTAAAAATATATTTAAAAAGATAACTGTAATTTCCTGTAAAAATTCCTTCAGCGGAAGAAAATGTTATTCCTGTCCAATTCCTTCCCAATTTTCTTATTTTATTGTATAATTTCTTCTGACTGTTCGGGTGATATGAAAGATTAAAATTTCCCATTTAATTTTTTGTCTATTCACTGTTTGTAAGCAATCTTTTTTTAAAATTGGTGAAAATCTTAATTCCGAATTTCAGTCAGATTTATGTTTCTATTGCATTCTGTAAATTTTGCTGTCTTATGCCAGAAAGTGTAAGATAGACGTTTTCGTCACACATTGTTGAAATTACCCGAAATGCTGACCAAAACTTGGAAGTAAAATTACACTTATTACTTGCAACTTTAGATAAATTTATATTAATATACTTCACTTTTGGAATCACTGGAATGTTGTATTGACTCAATGAATAATGATTTTTTTATTTTGTATTCTCAGGATGGTGTTTCATTAAAATAAACTTCGTCAGAGTACAAAAATAAAATTTCAAGTATGTATTTCATTTTTCATGGAGCAAACATGCCAGAAGAATATCTTCAAAGACAGATGTAATGTAAAGATTTCTGTTCGTTTAGAAATGATCGAAACGTAATCTAAATAATACTTTTTTTTTACTGAATTCGTTATCAATTCAATATATTTTTGTAAGAAATTTTCATTAAAAAATTATATTTCTTTTATTATAATCATTATTCGCCGTTTTATAATAATGTGTTAAAAATAAGAAATATGTTTTTAATTGTTTGCGCTATTTAACAGTAAATATGATATAAACGTTACGGTCAATATGATAAATTCGGTAAATATTTTTAATAACCGATTATTATTAATAATCGTCCCAGTAATTATTCATAATAACCGGTTATTATGACCGGTAATTATTAACAATAACAGTTAATTATTAATAATAGCCGCTTTAATTGTTCATAATAACCGGTAATTATAAACAATAACCGATTATTATTAATAGTTACCGAATTTACCATATTTCCCATAATATATATATATATATATATATATATATATATATATATATATATATATATATATATATATATATATATATATATATATATATATAACCATTAATGAAACATTACCGAAACACCATCTGAAATATGAAATAATGATTTAGGAAGTAATAATTTATTGACAACGAAATTGTAACCCCAGCACTATGAATATAGATATTAAATACTTATTTAAAAGAAGTAGAAATAAAATTAAAAATTGAATGAAATAAATAGAATGAATAAAATTTGTGGAATTTATACAGAATTATCAAGTCCTAAATGCATAAGTTCCACAAATAAAATGAGTGGTTTCATCTTCATATTAGCATTAAAATTGTTAAAGATTATGAATTTGGGACGACCACTCTTAGACACATAACCATCTAGTGAAAAAAAAACTTAAAGATCATAAAACAAATACAATACTAATACAATACCAAAAAGGAGAGAAACCTTACTCATAATTATAAGAGAAAAACTTGATAATAGATCCCCAAATACCAAAAACTACGCGATGAAGATGAATTCCTGCTCACAACTCTGACCAGATACATGAAGACAACAATAAAGGCAATGAATTGAAAAAAAAAATTCTAAATGTTGCCAAAAACATTTTTTGAAGATTACAAACCCTGTTGCCAAAACAATTTAGAAAATGAATTACCTGGATATATGGAATATTTTAAAGCATCACAAACCATGGTGCTGCCATCTATGATTTAGAAAATGAATTGCATGGATATATGGAATATTTTTAAGCAAACAAACCATGGTGCTGCCAACTATGATCTGAATATGTAGTGAATATACAATGGAAAAATCAATATTAAAAATGAAACCATTCTATCTAAAGTGATAATTAGTTAATAAATATAAATGAAATTAAAAATAAAATAAATAATACTTAGTTAATAAATATATATGAAATTAAAAATAAAATGAATAATAAATCCAATTACATTAAAGTAAAAATGGAGGTAGTAATGATTAATTCTATGTTAAAAATTAGGATGCAATGTGTTAAAATTAAGAATTAATGATTAATACTACAAATAAACACATGTACCAAGAAATGACAGTTTGCATACAAAGTTAAAAATTAAATACACATGATACAAGTGGTTAGGGAAGAACATTAATTTAAATTAATACATATTATATTAGCGTTTAAGAAAGTATTACATTATATTATAATATGATATTGTCCACCATGGGCATAAAAGTAAATACAATTAATCAATAAACATTCTTAATAATAGTGAATAATACATTTAAATTAATTAATGAATATTTAAATTATTCAATTTTATGTACTACTTAACAATAAAGTTGATAATTTCTGTTTAATTATGAGTATTATTTAAAAGTAAATAAGATAGACCTTTCTTGTAATTATTTTATCTTGATTGGTTTTATACTACACTCTGTAAAACAAATAACACACACAGTTAAAATAAATGCAATATTGAAAACTGTTAGACATTTTTACAAACTAAAATTACTTAAAAATCAATGAAATATTGGTAAATATAAGATTCTATTGCTTAAATTTAATATAATGTCATCTTATTAACAAAGTTAATCGCAACCTACCTGGAAAAGTTTTTATTTTGCCATTTTAAATTCAATTTCAGAATATTTTTTTAATAACACAAAACCTTTCTTTCATTCGTTTTGAGGGAAAAAAAACAACTTTAGTTCCGTGTTCATTCTCACCCTCTTTTTGATCCTCAAAGAGAGAGAGAGAGATAGAGAGATAAAATCTGTTATTCATGTCCGTTTTCCTAACTTTCGTATTTTATGGTAGACTTCCTCTAGTTCTTTCGGTGATTTCAAATATTTCCACTCTTTGCGTTCGTATTTTTTTCCGCTTTACAGTATGCAAACAATCTTTTTGAAACTGGTGAAAGCCATAACGTCGTATTTCCTTCCCATATTTACACATCTCTCGCATTTTGAAAAAAGTTGAGCTTCGCTGCTTTTGGAATGTGTAAGTTGGCAGTTCAAGATATTATTAATTTCAGCATTAAAGTGTCTTAAGTACAGTTTATATAAAGACAAATTGTAAGCATTAGTACATTTAAATTAATGTTTTTGTAGATTATTTAAATGTTGCATCAGTTTTACATAACTGCACATACATTCTGATATTGTTTAATCACAAAACACAATTTACAATAACAAATTCCATATCAATTTTTAAGAATTGCTAACATAGTTGAAAATTAGTTATGACCTCTGTCTGTCTGGCCGTCTGTCTAATTGTTTGCCAGTATGTATGCCTTGCCGTCTGACCATGCTCTAACTCGGGTAAATATGCTTGGATTACCTTGAGATTGGCTTATAATAGTGGACTTTACCATAGGACATTTCGTATTTAAAACAGATTGTGTAACATTTATAGTCCGTTTACAGGGTTACACACAAAAAATTACCTTACATCAAGGGTATATGGGAGAAAATCGCTTGCAGTGTATTTTAATAAAGTTACACTATTTCAAACATACTTAAATTGTTATACATTATTGAGGTTCAATACGACATTCGTTCTATAGTATATAAAGTGCATATAATTTATCATTCATTTATAGGGACATGCAAAAGAATTATGTTTCATTATGCCTATGGGGAGAAAATATTTTCAAATGTATTTTTAAAATGTTACACTTTTTCAAACATAGTGAATTTCGTGTGAACTACGGAGGTGCACGACATGATTCTTACTGTAGAATATGTAGTGCATAGCATTTTTGCATTTAAATTCCTTTTAAGGGGCCGTGGACCTTGAGTTAAGCTAAAATCGACTAAAAAATCGTTTTTCTTATTTTGCTTTATTACTATACTTTAATCTTAACTACAACATTTGCAAAAAACCGCATGGAATTGCAAAGATTTCTATCTAAGTTACAAGCATTTTAAATTTGACACCGTAATTGAGTTACACTAGAAAATAAAACTTTAAATCGCGTTTTCTATAAATGAGAATTTTCGCCGAGTTAAAATATTCAAAATGTTCCAAGCGACGTGTGTTTTATTCATTTTTCATAATATTAAGTATTATTGTTATCAATGTGCTATATTTCAAAACTTAGTATTAATATGCATGCATTACTGTACATAATAGGAAAATTTGGGTTATATAACTTTTTTCCGCGAAATTTAAAAAATGAAATGGGAGTTTTTCATTAATTTTTCTCACTCCATTTGTACAATTTTAAACGCATACCAACTTTTGTTCCAATAATATAAAGCAACCATTTAACAAAATACCATGTTCCTAAAGACATATTTAATGCGCATGGAACATTTTAAATTAGAGTGATTAATTAATATATTTTAATTAATAAATTAATTAATTACCCATATTTTTTTAATAAAATTGCTTAATTTAGTTAGAAAATGTATGAATTACTACGTATTTAAAATTTCAGTGCAATTGAGTGAAAAATGAAAAAAATGGTTTTAAACGTCCACTGTACCCTTAAGAATTTCATTTTAATAACGCCAAACCTTTCATTCGTTTTGTGGTAAAAAAAAAATAGTTCCGTGTTTATTCTCACCCTCGTTTTATCCTCAAAGAGAGAGAGAGAGAGAAAGATAAAATCTGTTATTCATGTCCGTTTTCCCAACTTTCGTATTTTATGGTAGACTTCCTCTAGCTCTTTCGGTGATTTCAAATATTTCCACTCTTTGCGTTCGTATATTTTGCCGCTTTAGGTACGGTGTGCAAACTATCTTTTTGAAACTGGTGAAAGCCATAACGTCACATTTCACTACCATATTTACATTTATCTCGCATTCTGAAAAAAAAAATTGCACTTCTCTGCTTTTGGAATGTTTAAGTTGGCAGTTCAAGATATTATTGATTTCAGCATTAAAGTAGTATTAAGAGAGAGAAAAATTATAAGCCTTTGTAATTTTAAATTAATATTTTTGTAAATTATATTTAAATGTTGAATCTGTTATATAACTCTATAGTCTAGTCAGCCTAATACATACATTCTGATATTATTTTATCACAAAACACAATTTATAATAACTAATTCAATATCAATTTTTAACTATTTCTAACATAGTTAAAAAGTATTTATGACTTCTGTCTGTATTGTCGTCTGTTTGATTGTCTGTATGTATGTATGTCGTGAGGTCTGCCCATGCTCTAACTCGGGGAAATATACTTAGATTACCTTGAGATTGCCATTTATTAGTGAGCTTTACCATAGGCCATTTACTATTAAAAATAGATTGAGTAACATTTATAGTTCGTCCACAGACACTTCCAAAATATTTCGTTGCATCATGGTATATGGGGTAAAATTGTTTTCAGTGTTCTGCTATTTTCGTTCTGCAGGCTTAACCCTTTCAGGGATAAAGTAATAATGTCGCTAAAATGTTGAAAGGATCGACTGTCTCCAGAATTTACGAACAAATTGATATGGAAATATATATGTATATTACAGTAGATTATAAAAGTAAAAATTTATTCAAAATTTCTGGTATAATTTTAGAAGTTAGGAATTAAAATTAAATGAGTTCTTTCAAATTGTTAAGAATTGAATGAAGAGGAGTATTTCAAGTAATGAGATATTAAAATTTTTCCTTATTACATTTTTTCCCTTTGAATTGCATCTATTATTTCATATTTATTACTCTATACCATTTTTTTGTAGACTAAATAGTCATTTAGCTATACCATGTATTCTTCTCCACACTTATTTTTAGCTTAAAAAAATTTATATATAACCCGTTATTCAAGTCAAGTTTTGTTTTTCTAGTAGACTTCTTCTAGTTCTTTCTGTGATTTCATATGTTTGCACTTTCTCCCGTTCGTATTTTTTTCGCTTCACAGTTTGCACACAATATTTTTCAAAATGGTGAAATCCTTAACGCTGCATTTCATTCATATTTATATATATCTTGCATTCTGAAAGCGTTGTGCACTTCTGTTATCGGAATGTGGCAGATAGGGATGATATTGATTTTAGTATTAAAGCGCTTTAAGTACCGAAGATTTGGAGAAAAAAGTATATGCAGGAGTGATTTCTGATTCTAAAGTTGATGCATTATGTTTATAGTAACTTGCACAAGGAATGTAATGCTTTTTTGCATAGTCAGACTGATAAATAAATTTGGATATATTTTTGCTTATTACCACGAACTGCAAATCATAATAATAAATTTAATCTAATTTTTTTCCAAATAATAAATAAAATTATTATACATACGTTTAGTAAATGTTTTAGGAAATAAATCATCTAATTTCATTTTCTATAATAACAAGAGTGTTTTTTTTGTGATTTTAAACAGGTAAGCAGAAAACTATCTTTTAAAAAAAATCTTATCATAAGTCGCATTTTATCATTTACTTTATGTTGGAAATATTAATAGTGGAGTTGCAAAACTTTTTTTGTGCCATAATTGCGCAAATATATGCAAAAAATATTAATATTTATTAATATTTCCAACATAAATAAATATTTTGCGATATTGACGTTTCGTTTAAGATAATTACAATGTATAGCAATATTTCTGTTCTGCTTTATGGACGTTTTATTGCAAATATTTCCAATGTAAATGACATATTTGACTAACATTAGTATTTCAGTTCAAGTATCAGCGATAGCGACCAGTGTTGAAAACTAAACGTATTTTTGTATTCTAAGTATATACCAAATTTTTTTAATAATAATTTTCGCTTTATTTAATCGCAGACTTTCGTCGACTAAATGAAATGAAAATTACTATTTAAAAAGTCTGGTAGATATTTTGAATTCAGAATTCCGCTAATTCAGAATTCCGCAACACTATAGCGGTGCATTAAAATATTGACGCAATATAACTAAAATTACTGCTACTGGTTTTCGGGGTAATTGTGTTTCTGTATTTTTACAATCGCTATTTCCAAATAGTAATCTTTGCCTTATTTAATCTAATAATTTATAAAGCGAATATTACTATTCAGATGAAATACTTGTTATAAATATTCTCTAAAACCTATCACTCCTGCATTTTTGCATCAGATATATTTTTAGTATGGTTAATATTGCTGTATTTATTATTATTGCAATTTTGACATGTGATTCTCTTTTAAAGGCAACATTATTACAAACGCAAAAGAATATGCTATTGTTATTTTTTTATTAAAAGTAGAATTTAATTTTATAACTTTTATTTTGAGTATTGAAAACAGATAACATATGCAAATGTTATTAACTTGGGGGAATATTTGCACATTAAAAAAAAAATTAATATAATGGATAATGAATATAAGTACATTGAATCATCCGCAGGTCTCCCACTCGGTTGTTTTTTCAAATCCACTTTTAAAAAGGATAATTATTCTCTTAGCTATATTTCTTATACATTTTGTAGAAACCTACACATTACGTATTTGTTTATAAAGGTTGTAAAAACCTAGCATGAAAAACTTTCTTCACAAAAATGCTATTAAAAAACCGGACTAATGGGAGTACTGCATCTGTTTCGACGCTGACGTCAGCAAAACAATATCTCACTTTCACATTTATATTATCATAAGCATTAAGATGCTATCACTACTACATAGAGATATTATCAAAACTAATTGTTAAGGCAAATTAATACTCAATGAAAATACATGTTCTCTTAATAGGACTAATAGGTTCTCTTAATAGGACCCCGCAGGGTTTAAATAATATTTCCATGCTTCTATGCGATAGCAATCGTAATCATAAATGTTTCAGAATATTCAATGTTTTTTTCCAGAAAAACATACGGAGAAATATAATGAGAAAAAACTTTCAAATCTGACTAAATTGATGTTTTCATTTTGTTATGAAACTCTTTGTTTCAAATATGACGCCCCAATGCTTTCAATTCTGAAATACCAGAAATACTCAGAATATTGAAGCTTGGACATACTCAAATCTGAGCACATAGAGGTCAGTTTATACTCCTTTTTGAAACATGGGCATACTGAAAAATGATTAGAATCAGTTCAAACTCATTTTTGAAACATGCAAATACTAAAAAATGAGCACATGAAAGTCAGTTCATACTCATTTTGGAAACATGGACGTACTCAAATATGAGTACATGATGTTTTATTCTGGAGTGTGTGCTTATTCAATTTTTTTTCCAGAAAAACATACGGAGAAGTATAATGAGAAAAAACTATATTGAAGCATGGACATACTCAAAACTGAGCACATAGAGGTCAGTTTATACTCCTTCAGTTCAGTTTTCAGAAATGAGCATATATATGGTTCAAACTTGAGTAATTTTGATTCGGAGCCATTTTGACTACGCGACATACTCAGATTTGAGTATTTTTTGTTCAGTTTTGAAAATATCGTTTTTAAAGTGTACTAGTGTTCAATCTTCTACAAGTAGGTATTGTGAATATGCGAGCTGAATGCATAAACAATTTCAAAACGAGATAACTGAACTATAGCCAAATTTTCTATACATAATGTGGACGGATTGTAAAACGTTTTATCTGAACCAGTTCCCATTTTTAGATAAGGTCATGTAAAATCTATACTCTATAGTAAAAACTTGTCCGCGGATAACGCTGACGTCATATGGATGGTGGCCGAGGCTAACCAAAAAGAAAGGCTACCGCAGTGCCTTTCGCGTATCGTTTTTTACAGACCGCGGGAGTCACGTGATGCTCGAATGCACCCATGCAGGTGTGCGAAAAGAGCAACACGTCACTCTACCAGTCTGTAAAAAAAGATAGGTGGAATGCACCGCGGAAGCCTGTCTTTTTCGTTAGCCTCGGATGGTGGCAACACCTGATTAACATTTTTTTTTTCTACTGCAATTTTATTATCTTCTAAACATCGCATAATTTCAAATTTTACGCCATCTAATAGGAAAAGTAAACTTATTTGAAATGCAATTTGTTTGAAAATTGTATCTCAATTTAATGATATTTTTACGGGTTTTAAAATCATTTTCAAGCTTGAATTTTTTGAAAATTTATTTTTATCGCATGCTGATTACGAACGAATCACTTGTTTGCAATTAAAACTATATAAATATTCAGCAGCTGTTCTCGACTAACAGTCCATACCGAAATTAAAACTTCCGCAATAATTAAATAAAGTAATATAAATAAAGCGCAACTTTAACAATCATGTAATGGAACTATGTTGTTGAATCTTCAAATACTGAAACTATCAAAATAAAAAGGCTGCTGTAAATATCGAAATGTTTGGCGATTTATTTGGCTGTAAATTACTGACGTGCAATAATACGAAAGCATCGCTTTAAATAAATTTGAAAACTTTATTTGAACACATTATTGATATTTTTTTATATATAAATATTTTTTTGCTGTTGTTAGTGGACAATCGTAAAATGTCTATTAGTTT
Organism: Maratus michaelseni; assembly: GCA_963931845.1. NCBI lineage: Eukaryota > Metazoa > Arthropoda > Arachnida > Araneae > Salticidae > Maratus > Maratus michaelseni. Next base: position 324,134,163 of record OZ007587.1, read on the forward strand.
TTTCAATTTCAAATTTTTTTATTCTATTTTCTGTAATCCGAATGATCCGTGTTGGGTCCTCTAGTATTATATATTGCATCGACTTCCACCTATAATATATTAATGAAATATTGTTATTAATTTATATTTTGCATTAATTGCGTTCAACTTACTATGACTTTAAATCTATTTACGGGATTTTTATTTTGTTTGTACCAAATGTCGTTACTTAGTTTATTGCGGCATGGTATTTTATAAGCAATTCATTAGTAATAGAATTCGAAATTATAAATCATAGAAAAGAGTGAAATTAAGAAATTCAAAATGAACCGAATCTTAGATTTGGTATTACTTTATGATACTCAGAAAAGCTGATATTAATATTTTACTGTATATATAATTAAAAATCAGAAAAAAAAACAGAATTTCTTTAAATTAATGAAACACTGTTTAATAAAAAATAAATAAACTTAGCAATTCATCGCCTAAAATAATTTATTAAGTAACGCGAAAACTAAAAACTGTTGGAATTGACTCATTCATTGAGTTTGAAACGATTTGTTGCTGATTGAGACTTTTCTAATTTTTGGAGGATTTTTTTTTCTCCAGAAATGCAAGAATAATACTTTTTCAGTGTACTTAAATATCAAATATACATGTAAATAAAGTAGAGTTGTTTTTGCATTTCGCTATGAAAAGGACTTTTTATTGTACACATACACGTAAACTATTTTCCTATTGCCTCTGGTCATTATATATTTTTAAAGGTATAAACAAATACACTTTGTTATTGAAAATCGATAGATTTCAGAGAATCAAATTCTGGTGATAAGCAATTTAATGAAAATAGAGATTTAACATCTACATGAAATAACTGCAAAATTTTACAAAAAGTACAAAAGTTAAAAATGTGAAGCAAACTGTCAGGTGATTCGTCTGTTTTTATACAAAACGGGTATGTAACCGTAATTTATCTCTGTTATGAAAATAATATTATCTTAATACAGATACGTCCTTACAATTTCGATATCGATTTCTGACTAATGCAATATTATCTTCATGTGTGTAAACATTATATTATCTGAGAAATGATTTTTAAATTATCAACCAATTTTTAAACGGAGTTTATGGATTTTTAAATTTCTTCATCTTTGGTCAAGATGTTACTCCTTAAAAATATTTATCATTCGTTCATTAAATTCTTTCAGTTATGAAAATTACATTTAAAGTCTCCGTAAACCTTAAACCTATATTTTATTACAATACAAGAATTAAATACCGATATTTTATTATATTTATAAAAGATATTTATTGTGATTATTAGTTATGAATGCAGAGTGTTAATGCTTGAAAAATGTAATGTCACCTATCAAAACTATTATTTTGAACAGACAAAAAGCACTAAGTAACTTTATCATATATGATAGATTATTTCTAGACCAAATAAAAAGCCATATTTTGATGTTGACATCATTGATTGATTACAATAAACTTTTAGCTTATTGATGCAAGTCTCACCCACCAGATTGTTATGATGTCGAATCCAATATATATATTTCTAAGACAAGCAATTCCTTTTATCACCATGATTGCAAAAACATCATGTATTTAGAAATTTTCGTACGTTTTATAAAATTAAAGTTTCATTTAGTTTTCTGAAAAGTGTTTTGTTGGGTGTTACACAATTCTCTTAGATATCGATGTGTTTTCTTCATACTATGAGGTTTTTTAGATATCTGAATAATTGAGTTTATAGTAACGAGTGTATAGTCGATTGGTCGAAACATGTTTACCTATTTTGCTGAAAATATCAATAAAAAATAATAAAAACGTCTTAATTGGTAGATATTATATACGCTTTAGAAGTGCAAAAATAAATGAATACTTTCTAATTTTTAAATGTCTTTTAAATGTTTTTTAAAGTATTTTCTCTGTGCGTACTTTTGTAAGAACACATACCAATTCAACAATTTTTCTGATTTTTGGAGTATGTCTGAGGCTGAGCGTGATTTCAACTGCTATTTACTCTACTGACTTTTTTACGATTTTCGACGTGAATTCTACGATAGTGCTAAAACCAAAGATAAAATGACAGGTTTAAAGGCAGATTGCTAGAAGTTACATGTTTTTTTCAATGTTCAAAAACAAGGTTTCTTTTTGACGAGCTATAATCATTTCCTATGACGTAAAATAACTCTGAGTGCTATCTACAGGCATATTTCGGAAAACTATCACTTATATCAATACTTCTATCTATATATTTATATGTTCTTTTACCTTCTACGAATTCATTTTTAAAAATTAATAACCTACACCTCCCGGCCTTCAAACTTTTCATAAAGCGGTGTTCAAAAACTAAAACCTTCCTCTAGAATTTACATAACCTTCTTAGCGCCGTGAACTGATATATATGTTCACTAAGCTACAGATTCCACTGCAATATAAGCGTTACTTAAATCAATATAATTCTTCTTAACTAACAGTGAAAATGACATCTGTGTTATAAGTCATGCTCATTTTCCATGCTTGATGTGCAATAGAAACAATAGATGGGACAAAATTTTTTTTATAAAATGAAAGGAAACTGTTCAGTAATTTACTCATAATATAGTAAAATAAAATGGATTATTTAATTTTCTTTAACAAATACTTACTACTTTAAATTTTATTAGCCGTTACTTATTTGCTTCAGAATTTATGTATTGCGTAATCTTTACTTCAGAAAAAATAAAATGTAGCGCTTATTTTTTTTCACAAAATTAACAAGGGGACATATTTATTCAATGTCGTTCAGATATACTTGTAACTTATCTTAATTGCAAAGATTTTATTTACGAGGAACACTTTCCGTATTTACCCGGGGTACACATTTTCTTGAGAGTGTAAAACTACTAATGCTCGATAGTTATACATACTCTTACAGCTTCTCAATTTTATATCACCTACATAAAGTTATCATGTACTTCACCAACACTACTTCAACAGTATTCTACAAATTTAAAAGAAGTTTAAAAATAGTATTTCAATGTTAAATGTTTTGTATTAAAATTATCTTTACACATTTAAAAAAAATTAAATTAATGTGCTTAGATTATATTAAAATACAATTTATGTTTACACAATATCTTTTCTAAGGCGTATTACTTGTTTATATAAAATCATTTGCTTCTGTTTTTTGTATAATATTTTTCTTTCTCTGAAAAACTTTTTAAATTTTATTTGTAATACAGTAATATAGAGAAAGAAATATATAAATAAAATATAATAAAATAATGTTTATTTCAAATAATTTCAAATAATATTTCAAATATTTTTTTTTAATCATTCGATATTTCTAGTAAAATTCTTCAAAAATTTTAAAGTATGAAGTCTGTTTAAACTTTTGTACATTCAACACTCATTTTATTTATTTTTAAGGATTATTTCAAATACAGTGTTTCAAAGCAAATATGTATAATTATTTTTTTTATTTCACCTGAAAGAAGTGCATAGAAGATTAACTATCAAATAATACAATAACCGAAGGTTTATTTTTGTATTCTAAATTATTCAACTACATTATTTATCTGGCATATAAGAAACTAATATATCTCATGGCCGAAGTTGAAAACTCTTCTTGGCATTTTTATTCAATATTTTCTTGTGTTGGAGAAAATAAATGCGATACCCCCAACCACGTGTTAAAAATTGATAATTCGACTGTTTATTGCATATACGTTGATAAAGTTTACAGTGGCCCAAAATATATTTTTAAACGCATAATCTGTTATACTATATATTACTGTCTGTTTGTATTTCTCCTAGTATATGGAACATATCGTGATGAAATTGACACACGTTTTCAAAGATCCCAGAATACCATATAATCTCTCAAAATTTTCAAATTTGAATTAGTTTCGGAGATATTATTTTTTATTTTTTGTAACTTTTAACAAAGTTTCTCTGACGATAGTAACTAAATTACTTCATATTTGTGCATAAAATGGGAAAAGGGAAAGATGGAAAAGGAAAAGGGAAAATAAAATGGATTATTATATTTTTATTGGCGTTATTTTCTCAAAAAATAGCAAAAGATAAATTATTTTCAAGTTGGAAAGTTGGCGAAAAACACTTCATTAAATTAAAATTTCCAAGTAAATGTGATTAAAATAACATATTGAATAAGAAACAATACAATTTACACACTGCTAACTAAGCTTAAAACCGATAGAGTGAAAATTGCCCAAGCATGGAATCGAACCCGGACACTTGGAATAACGCTCTAATGCTCTACCTTTGAGCTACGTAGACGATACTCATCCTACCATCTCTCACTCACATATTTCGGTAATGCTGCAACTGTAGTACAATATAGAAATATCAACATGAGCACACAGCACTGCGGCAAATTGAGACGACTCAGAAAGACCAGCATAGGTCAACATATACATCTAATTTTAATTAATTTTGCAATTAATTTTCAGTGGATAATTTACACTTAGTTAGAAATGTGTAAATTCACGTATTTGAGAAATAATTTCGTGTTAATGTCAATGCTGCAAATTAATTGAAAAATTAATTGAAATCACATGTATGAAATAACATATATTAGCATGTTCAAGCTTTATAAAGAATTTATTTTAGAGAAAACAATTTTCGATACATTTTAGAAGTTATTACAGAATAGATTGATTTTAGCTTCATATTCAACCAAGCAGGGAGATTAATGCTCCTTCAATTTAGGGGGAAATCATTGCCTCCTAATTCCAAAGAACGAATTTTAAATAAAAAACATATACTTGTTTCAATTAAATATTTTCGAAAGATAACAAGTTTCACAAGAGTGCTAAAGGCAAAATAGTTTATCCGTTAAAATTCGACTTAATTTCATTTCTTTTAACCATTTCTTTTAATTAAAAAAACTGAATTATTTTTTATAAGGTAGTCAAAGTGGTGTACTTTCTATTTCACCAGTTCCGAAATTAAAAACCAAACTTTTCGAACAATATACTTTTGACAACTAATGTTTTGAAAAAAAAAACTGTAATTTTCAATATGTAATTTTCCGAAAAGTTGCTTAACCTGCACTTAAATATAATTTCTTACTTTAAACCTAATATGTAATAAATTTATGTTATAAAAGTTTTCTAATTGTACAATGATATTGGTGTTATTTTTCCCATCAAGAAATAGAAAGATCTCATGAAAGTGATATAAACACATTGGGTTGCCATAGACCTAGTGTATTATTAATTGCTCAGTTGTTTTAGCCATTTTTATGTGCGTTTACAAGCCTAAAACATATTAAAATTTTCAATGCACAGGATTTTATTGATCTTTCCGCTAATATACAGGTTTATGTTTTCTCGCACTTCCAGGTAATGTATAAAACAATTTTACAGAATATTTAATGATAAAGTCATTGGAATTGGAAGTATGCTTTTATGGAAACATCGTGTAATATAACAATATATATATATATATATATATATATAATTAAAGAATTAAACATACTAAATTTTTTTCCTAAAAATAATGTCTGAGAAGGCATGTACGTGGGCTGTCACAGCCCAATTTGTACCGGAGCCCATTTAGCCAAGTGGAACCTGTTTGTCATTTTAAACGTATCAATACGTTGTAAGTGTTATCTGTGTAAAATATGAAGTTTTTTTTTTTTTTAACAATTTCGAAAACTCGTGAACGTGAAGATATTCCCATCTTGGCCAAAGGACTCATCAGATAGGCGAATCTTTCCCAAAATGACATACTTAGGTAAAAGGACATACGTTATGTTTCTTCATATCGTCGCTAGAGGCCAGCAGTTAACGATACGCAGTTATGTTGTAGAATAGATCAGCAACGATAAGAATTTAAAGGCGAAGATTTCAAGTTTGTATTTTTCATTGTTTACAAAGAAACTGTTTACACCTTCGTCAGAAATTTCTTGGGACTTTTTTTTGTGCTAATTCCCGTCTCTTTCATTTCGATGATTACATATCGGTGATTAAGTATAAGATGAGTAGTTATTCCTTTTTAAATTATTTTCTGTATATGCGAAAATTTATAAATACATGTGTTCTGGAATACTGCGACTATATGTACAATATGGCGATTGTAGGTAAAGTGATAAGTATTGATGCTCTTATTTATGCTACACAGAATGGCATAATAATGATATCCCTCCCGCCGCATTCCACACACCGTCTACGTGTCACTTTTTTTGGTCCACTTAAAAATTTCGAAAACCAAGAAATTTTAATGTGGCTGAAAAATCATCCCACCAGAGTCGTGCCCATTGCCAAACAGACCAAATGGCCAGTTTGTTTTCAGCGGCGTATGGAAGAGCTGCCACGGTGGAAAATTAAACCAGTGAGTTTGTGAAAACTGGAATTTATCCCATGAACCCATTCATCTTTTACGATCATGTTTTCCGTGCTTCAGTTGTGAGAGAAAGCATACTAGAAAATAAGGAAAGCAACGACAGCAACAAAAGTTCTACAGATAACAGCCTATCTAGACCTAATATGTCAATTTTCGCAGTTCCAATGTCACCTCCTCCAGTTCCAGCGCCGACAACATCTGCTTCCGATACTCCGAAGACCTACGTATATTTTCAACTAGCAGCATCTTCTATTTCGTCGTCTTCATTTATCAGACCACCTGATGGTTCTCCACTTCATTTTGCATCCCATGTTAGACCATCCTGTAACAAGAGGAAACTTGAAAGTGGAAAAGTTCTGACTAACAGCCCTAATATTGCCAAAGCGAAGATAAAAGCTGCTAAGAAACATAATTCCCAGTCAAGACGTGCAGCTCTACAGAATAAGAAGAAAATTTACTTTGTTACACCCAATGATGACGACAAGGATATGGATCTTTCTGCCGATGGTGATGACGAAGTCTGTCTTTTTTGTAATGATTTATTCAGTCACTCAAAACCGAAGAAGAAGTGAATAAAATATGCTAAGTTTTGAAAATGAGCACAAAGTGAATGTGCCGGTATTACTGGTGTGCAAAAATATTTGTGATGTCTGCAAGTAAAAATAATAGCAATTTATGGGTATACCATTTTAAGACAGTACTGTAGAAAAAATAGTGCAGCATTTTATATAAGTTGTTATTATGCCATTGTGACTTTATTTTCTCCTTTTTAGAAGGCGCCGTTGCACTTTGTATACTTCGTAAAGTTAGTTTGTAATAAGTAAAGGTCATCGAAAAAAAATGTATGTATAGCATTTTTTTTTCCTTAGGGTATGTCATTTTAGAACAGTTTCCCCTTGCAGAAAAAAAAATCTTTACTGTGAAAGAGGAACCTGTTAGTAATTCTAAAAGTATCAGTACATTGGAAGTGTTATCTGTGTAAAATATTATTCTTATTTTACTAACTGTGAAAAACTCGTGAACTTGAAGATCATTCCAACTTTTCTGTATACAAGCTTAAGAAAAAAAAGGAAAAGAGAAGATTAGGATTAAAAAACAGTCGAATCTAGATTTAACGATTGCAAAAACTGACGACAGAAAAAAAAACGATTTTAAAAAATCATCATTAAATCGGGGTTATCCTGTAATCAGGAACACATTTGATAAGAAGAAACCGTACAAAATGTGGGTTATGGAAATTTTAAAAAGTACTTACAAGTAGTATATAATTAACTATTTCTTGTGGCATATTAAGCAGACATGTTTTACCGTGAAAACAGATGACATTTGCTTTGATTTTTCTTTAATGGTAGCCTTTGACATGGCTTTCTGAGTTGTTTTATACGTATTATGGGAAGAGTTTCGTATCATGTGCCACTTGGCTCGGTTGGTGAAAAAATCCGCAATGGCGCCAAAAGGCCATTTTAGCATCTTACCAAATTTGTATTTTATTGATATTTTATTTATATTATTTGTACATTATTATATAATATACTATTATATTATATATATACAAAATGTGGTATATTATATTATATAATATTATATATAAATATTATATATTATTTATATAATATTATACGTTAATATTATATATTTTTTATATATTTATCATTATTCATATTATATTTATTTTATTTTATTAATAAATTTACCGAATTATCTTACCATATGCAAAATGATCGCAACAACCAAATGGAAACATTTATCGCCAAGAACAACACGGCAAATTTTCTGGCGCAGGATATGTGACTTTTCCCCACATTATACAAATGCTCATGCATTTGAAGTCTCATTAAGTTTTTTTTTTTTTTTTTTTTTTTTTTTTTTTTTTTTTTGCTGCATCTGATTCAGAAGTTGCTTCAGACGAAGTAACTTTTGAATTTTTACCAGGTTCTGAGTCAGAATCTGTGTATAAATCTGCTGGATTTTAGATAGTTTCATCACAATATTAATGAATACCTTTTACTTTACAAACAAGACATGAGAGTCATTATATCAGACATTGTGGTTAGCAAATTCATCTCAAAGTGATGTTTCCAATCCCTCTAAAAAAAAATTCTTCATATTTACATTAATCGCCAGTGGAATGAAATTGAAGAAATTCAGTATTTTTAAACAATCCACGATTGTTTTATCCGTCACTGCATTCCACTTTTGACGTATTAATTCCTATGTTTCCGGGATATTTGCTTTGAATTTAGCGGAGCTCTTCTATTGTTATCAATTGTTTTTGTTTTAAGCTTTTTTTTTGCAATGCGCTGTAAAAAATTTGATGATACAGAAATCGAAAACCTTTTGAAAAAATACCAAGTAATATTCGGAAACGTCAGATATTGATGAATTAAAACTAACATTTTTATATACTTGTACTTCATCTGTATATCTAGAGCTTTTAAAAATTGTTTAAACAAATTTCAACTGATTCAAGACATGCTCGTTAACTGATAATTTATATGAAGTGTCTCGAAATATGTTTTGGCGTCCTTCACTTTCCGATGGCAAATTGTGTCAATTTTTCTTCTACATCCACGTTTGTAGACAAAAGAAATGTTAATAATTCATTCCTTCAATTGCTTTCTTTCATGGCATGGTTCATTCTTATAAAAGCATGTATTTTTTCTTTGTATGACATACGTTTTCGTAAGACCAGAATGTTCTCTTTCGTTTCAATATTTTGTTGTTTCAAGATTTACAGTTGTACGCTCATCAGACAAAGTTTTACTAAAAAAATTCTACCTTTCACGAAAGAGACCGCTTAAATCATGAGGTTAGAAAACGTTTTCTGTTCGACAATTTTCAAACTTTTTTTTAAAATAGAGTTGAAGACAGTACACTGTAAAAAAAATTGCAGTAAAATTACGGACAGAGGCAGGCCGGAATCAGAGATTCCAGTCATACCCCGTAAAAAAAACAATCCATACCCATCATTTTGTGCAGCCCGTAATTTTACGGGGCAAAGGAATACAGCATTATGATGCACAGGATATAATGCACGTTAAAACACAATAACACTTTACTTACTGTTCCATAGCACGTAGAACGTTAGATAATCATCACAGAAACATTTTGTTGGCGGGTTAAAATTTTCGAAACATGAGTAAAATGAAGGGTTACACCCTAGCGGAGGGCAATGTATGGGGTCGTACCATATTTTTGCTAACATATGGGCTAGAACTGTAAGAACATGTGGATTGCTCTTAATTTTTTAAGTATCTAAGGGATAAGGCCGCTTATTTAGTGGATCAGACCGTTTTTCATCAAATAAGGCTGTTTCCCGGGAAAATTGAAGGGCAAACGCTCATAAATTTACAGTTTTTTCTGAGAGTGTAAGTTGCTGACTCTCACTTGTTCAAACAATATTGCTATACCATTTTCTATATTTTCATGTGTGACATTGTCATAACTTTAAGCTTTTTTTTTCATTGGCATTGTAATGAATATTTTTCAATTAATCTGAGAATTTTCAGTATCATAGCTAAAGTTGATAGTGATATCCTCAAACCTTTAGCTAAACTGTTTTATGAACGAAGAAAGTGCAAGAGAACAATGCTTATGTTTACACCGTATCCAATCATAACACAGACTTCAATGCACATATTCTCTCTGGCCTTGGTTCCAAATATTTTGACTTAAAGAAGCGTAGGTGTTATTCTGGTAACTCTGCCCATTATACATATCATAACATTTCAAACGGTTAATTGGATAACATAGTACAGATAAATCTGGTTCGGAAAAATTTATTGTTAAATTGAAGAAATCTTCAAATTGGATATCGTTAAATAGGAGTTATAATGTATTTTGTTTGCCAAATGTACTAAATATATTTTTGACAATTTTCAAAGGAACTACAAAAATATACAACTGGAAAATATCTTACGCTAGTATTTCAAAGGATTATAGGGAATAATATTGATAAGTTACACCGGGAAAAGTGTGAACAAGGATTACATGTATATATCATGTCTGGCGCAAAGATATTTTGTAAAAAAGTGATAGTCTATCTGGAAATATCTGGAATCTTAATTCTATTGCTGGATCTTAGCAATTCTATACAACTGTCAAGCAGTATGTGTTCATTATTCTTCCGTGTGGTGCGCTATTTGACACCTCTGTGTGAACAGCCAATGTTCAGTCGATAGACGAGTTGGACAAGTTGTGTCAACACTTTCCCAGCTGTTCAATAGAATGGAGGCCATGACACAGATTTTACTTAAAACACAACAATTTATAATTATATAAGAAAAATCATTAAAATAAAAACATATATGCTACAGTAGACTTAAATTCTTTTCAAACTTTTTAATAAATAGATCTACTAGTTTTGTACACACATTCGGCGACATTCTCAAGATAAATGATAATAAAATAAACTATTTTCGCAAAACAAATATTGTAAAATGAACTTGATAAAAAAAAAAACACGAGATCACGGGTATAATTAAAGCAAGTGCTTTACTAAAGCTATTCATAACAGTAAGCAGGGAATTCGCAATGTAGCGGGTTGATTTCAAGCAGACAATGACGATAAGAAATAAGCCCGTTTTAAGAAATATCGAGAAGGGGAATTCTTTCCCAAAACTTATTAAATTTAACACCGTTAACTGAGCTGCAAATGATTTCACCTTTAATTCTGGGAAAATCTATGAAATTAACTTTAGCAGATAATATCATGTAGCCATCGGAATCCCGTGTATTCCGAAGACTCTTTATTCTCGTAAACTCAAAAATTTCAACTTCTTACAAAATTTCCGAAAACTCACAGCCAAAGACTGTATCTTAAACTCCACTTGAAGACAACACGTTGTTCAAATTTCCCGAGAGAGCAAACCAACCCGAAGTAAATGTGTTCCAAATATGTACGATTATATCCAAAATATGTACGATTATATTCCAAGTATACCCAAAGTAAATGTGTTCCAAATGACTTCACCTTTCATTCTGGGAGAATCTATGACATTAACTTTAGCAGATAATATCATATAGCCATCGGAATCCCGTGTATTCCGAAGACCCTTTGATCAACTAAACTCAAAAATTTCAACTTCTTACAAAATTTCTGAACACTCACAACCAAAGACTGTATCTTAAACTCCACTTGAAGACAACACGTTGTTCAAATTTCCCGAGAGAGCAAACTAACCCGAAGTAAATGTGTTCCAAATATTATTAGTATTTCTTTATTTTTGGAGAGTTGAATAATAATAATGTGTGGATTTACTTTACAAATCTTTTTTCGTTAAACTACTGTTATTGTATTTTCATTTGACCTTCTAAGTACTAAGTTATCACAAAATCTCGTAGAAATTGCGTGTTTAAACTTGTACCGCAAAATGTCAAATCACGGGGCAAGTGACAGTTGCAGACTGCGATATATGTTCCGTCAGTGTGATTGTTAAGTACAAATTAAATTTATTCACACACAGCAGTCTTATTAGGAGCTGTTGTAAAAATACGGGCAGACATTATTTTCTTTGAAAAAAAAATACGATTACTAGAAAATGTCGAAATTGTACTAAGGATTTCACGTGCACACTTGTTCCGTTGCAATTTACATTACTTCTAGATGTTTCAACGATAAATAATAATATCGTTAATTTAGAAAATACAAGAAATTGTCAATAGTTTTGAAGATTATTTAACAATCGCTATTCTTTGATTTCGAAAAATCACTGTTTTAATAATGTCATAGTCTTACTATGATTCAATTATCTATTATCTTATGCTTCAATTATCTTACTATGCTATCATTAGTATACAATTGCTTCAATATATTTCCGTCTGTTAAAATAGATAAAAATGAATTAATGAGAAATATTTTTTTTTTCAACATACTTTTATTGAGATTATTGTTTTTAAATTCTAGAAGAAACTTATTATATAAATATTTATTTGTCTGATACTGTTTTATGCAATTAACTGAAATTCAATTTTTTCAATTTATATCCTGTAAGTGAAATAATCTATATGTTAGCATCTGAACTCAAGAAAAAATCATGCGTGTAAAAAAACATTACCTGGTTCATGCATTAATATCTTTGATTTCAAAGGAGGAATGTGTAACAGATTATATAATAGTTGTGAGAAAATATATATTTATATTGAAAAATATACTTTTGAAAATGATAAGTAACAGATATGTTAATATCTGTACAACAATTCATACAACAAATTCAATATTTCCTCTTATTAAAAAAATGGCTACATAAAAATAAAATACATAATAATACCACAGTTACATTCTATTAAAAACTTGACACTATAACCCGAAAATTTAAACACAAAGATAACCAAATAAATTGAAACACGCTTGCACCACTGTTAAATACGTATACTCATTAAGTATAAATAATTTGATAACTTCTCATGTTAAATATTGATTTTTTTTTTCTGGCCACATTAGCTTAAGTTCAAAGAATTAATAAAGTCGCCTTAAAATGTGCTACTAAAGATTTTAAAAAATGCTAATTATTCACAGAGGACTTTTTGGATAAATTATGTATAAAAAATAAAATTTCAAAGACATGGATGCTAAACATAATTTAAAATATGTGGCCTGATTTATGAACAATCAGTATAAAATTTCGCACTTCGCCTCTGTATTTTTTTTTTCTTGAATAATTTATGACGCAAAAAAATGTGTTTCAGCAAATTTTCAAAATTAACTGTAAAGATAATTTATCTTTCAGCTAATCTTTACTGCGTAAATCCGAAAATATTACCGATGAATTGTGTATTTACGTCCCATAAAAAATATCCATTTTGCATAAAAATGAAACGGGTAATATTTTCACTGGAAAATGCCGATTATAATAAAATGCTAAAATGTATTTAATTTGATATTTTGTATGTATTTTAAAATATAATTTTTTTATTAAATTTGTACGAGTAACATGCAATTTGTATTAAAAATATTTAATAATCCTGGAGGCAACAACATTGTTTAGTTTACCATATCCTATAAACTGTTAATAAAATACGTAATTGTTCTTATTTATTAAATTCGCGACAAAGGTGGATGCGACATAAGAGGCCGCCCCTGTGTACATTAAAATCAAAATTAACAACATCTCGATTACGGATACTCGCCAATGATAGATGATTGCCTATAAAACATCATTAATTGACCTCTCTTTCATTTTGCTTTAAATGTGCGATAATTCGGGACCCATCGCTATCGCTACCGCTAACGGCGGTTTTTATCATTTACTAAGTAAAATCAATTAAGCATTTAACCAGCTCCTATAAAATGCTAAACCAAAAAATATCTTCCGTACGGACTATCTATATTATAAAGGACAAACGTGTCCGTGCGTAACGCTGACGTCATTTTGCGAATGGCAACACTTGGCGAAAAAATTTCGGTTTTGCGATTTTTGCTACTGCAATTTTTTTTATTTCTAAACATTTCCCATTTCCAATGTTTACAACGTTATATAGGGGAGAGGGGAATCTACTTCCAAATGCAATATTTTTGAAAGCTGTATCGAAATTTACACATTTATTATAGTATTTAAATTAAATTTCAAGCATTATTTATTTAAAAATCTATCTATATCGCTTACAAAATATTAATCCGTTTGCATTTTAAACAATATAAAAAGTTCGGCATTCGTTTCCAGCTAATATTCAATAACGAAATTAAAACTTCTTTAAGTAATCAATAAAATAGTATAAATAAAGCACAAATTTAACAGACAGGTAATTGAAATAAGCGATTAAAAGCGCTGACATTATCAGAATAACAAAAAACTTCTGTAGATAGCGAAATTTTTAGCGATTTCTTCGGCTATTAATTTTGGCACGAGGCCAACAAAAAAATTACCACTTTTAATAAATTTCAAAATTTTATATGAATATATAATTGGCATATTTCATATAAAAATGATCTTTGATGTTGTTAGGGAACAATCTAAAAAAATATTAAATGTAAAAATTCTATTAGAGTTTTCGATAAAAAATATAAATGGTTTCCACATATACTCTCTATCCCGGGAAGCCCGTGTTGGATGCCCTAGTTAACTATAAATCGATTTCTTCAGTTTGTTATGAGTAAGTTACTAATACATGCTAATATTTTAACACATTTTTGCATTTAAAAATAGCTTCTGGATTTTAAGAATTTTTACAGAAAAGAAAGCATAAATTAACATAGTATTTGTGATAATGGATTGGAAATAGAGTCTTGATGGACAAATTATGTTACTGTTCTTAAAATCAATTTGTAAAGTCTCTAATCTATGCAGTCTGACTAAACCTGTAGTTCTTCTGTCAGGATTGATAAAATATATCCTGTACAGAGATTGCAAGTAATTTTACGTAAATTTATCTTGAAACTCAAATTCCAAAAGTTTAAAAATGTACAGGAAACTCAAAGGTTACATTCCATTAAAAAACGACAAATTATTCCCCACATTTATAAAGGGATATATTCCGAAAGGAATGTAACATATTAGAAATATTGATGATTTGATGGCACCGCTTTAAGTAGAATACATTTAACAGTTCGACTTCGAAATAGTTATTTTTTCCAACGTTAATCTTGAGATAAAGAAAGTAATAAAATCACTTAAAATGTGCTATATGCATTATGAAAATTGTATCAATGATTCATCAAAGCCGTTTAGGATAAAAAATATATGAATAAAAGGTTAAACATATTTCCGGAGAATTTAATGTTAAACACAGATTACAAGCATTTAACCGAGTGAGCAATCAGAATATAATGTAACAGTTTTATGCTTAGTTTAGTTTTCTTTATGAATTACGTATAAATGAATTATTATTATTTATCAATTATATATGCAAAAAATTGGTATGCTGATTTTTGCATCAGTAGTTCATAAATAAATCATATTAATTTATTTTGTTCACACAAAGTAATTATTCAGTTTGCTAACACAAAATAATAATTCATTTTGCAAACACAAATCTAAAATTGTAGCTCATAAATTATGTGTTTACATGCTATATAAAACATTCATATAATCGGTAAATCAAAAGAGGATTTTTATTTTTATTTGAAATTGCAGTGTATTTCAAAATGTACTTGGTTTGAAATTGGACTTTACAAAATATACGAAGCGTGTTTTATAACCAAGTAGCGTTTTGATATTTTAAAAACACAAGGCAAATTTTTTTAACGATTTTATTTTCACGTGAAAGTATGAATCTTAATTTACTTTTAATATAATTTACTCCTAAATCAAGGCCCTTATCGTATCGTACGAGCAGCACTTGTATATCATCCTCATAGAGATCTGCCTCTTGCTGTGCTAACTACTGCATCACCGCTGTTTTGACGTCTTCATCGTCATTTGTGTCAACAGTAGCGCTGACCTCCAAGTTGCTTTTTGAAGTGCAAGAACAAGTAGTAGTCACTTGGTACTAGGCCAGGGTTATACCCAGGATATCATAGCGTCATATGGTTGGGTGCAATTTCATCACTTTCCGTATAGCCCTGACCTATCGCTAAGTGACTAGTTTGTAGCCTACTAGTGCCAGGTGACAGGTTTCATGTAAAAATAAAAATTATTTAAAAAATTTCCTTGCGTGTGTTTTTTAATATCAAAATGGTACTTACTTAAAAACACATGCCTCGTATTTATTTAAAAGTATATTATTTTCTTTTGTAGCGAGCACAAGTTCTTAAAACTACAAAAAAAAAGTATTTTTGCTGTCACAATAAATAACAATACTAAAATAGAGAAGACAAATGTAAAGGTTTTTAATGCAACGAACTTTTTCCTGTTTGTTCCGTTTTATAAAATACATATCAAAATTTGAAAAGTAAACACAATTTATACAAAAATACGAGAGTTAAACTCCATTAACAATGACAAATATTTCTTGACGATTATAAACCAAAACAAAATTATGTAAGTGAAACCATTTTTTTCAGTTTTGACGATTTCATGCAATCACCTTAAGTACAATTATTTTAACAGATTTTTTCGAAAACACTAACCAAGCATAAAAGCAATAATACAATCGTCTAATAATGTGACATCTAGATTAATGAAAAATTATTCTAGCGGTTCACTGCATCCTTTCAAAAAGTTATGATACAATTGTTAAATTGTTTTTACGAGAATCTAATGTTAAGCATACTTTTATATATGTAACTTGATTTATGAATAACCAGTACACAGACAGCTGCACACATTACTGAATTTTTTTTTCACCATAAAAGTTTCACGAGACAAAAAAAGGAGGTGCGCCAGCAATTTTTCAAAATTAACTCTAAAATTTTATTTTACAGCTTATCTTTATTACATTTATCCAAAAAATTATCCAATTAAGTGTTTATGTAGGGTAAAAAATCCTATCTATTACGGGTAAATCAAAAACGCGTTATTTAGGTAAATTTTAAAATGCAGATCTAAAAAAAATTCATTTGAAAATTTATATTTATCTTCAGATTAGAAATTTATTTTATAAAATATAGTATTTTTTTATATAAAAATATTTTAGTAATAGCAAGTAGAGATGAATTTTTGAATGTGACCATGTCAAACATGAATGTGACCACGCTCTGTTCCATAAAAATTATTCCAATAAACAAACTACTTTTTTGACTTTCCTTCCCTCTTTCCACCCCAATTTTCCACTTAATACATTAAACAGCAATGGGAGATTCTGCTTTTCCCGATAATTAATAAATATATTTTCAAATTACTAATCTCTTTAACATAGGATATTTCAAAACACATTATTCCATTTTAATACATTAAATACAGTATATTACATTCATTATTTTAAAGCATTTCAAGCACTGATAATGAGTTTTTAATTTTTGCACATATAATTAAAATCATACAGAGTAGAAAATTTTCCAGTAAAACTAGAACATTTTTTTTTCCTTTTCATACAAAAAAACAATTTGTTATTTTATCGTAAAAATATTATTCGACTGTACAGAAAAAAAAGAATATTAATCTCTTAATTTCTGTGCCACTTAATCGTAATATATACGAAAAATCGCTCTGCAAAATATCCCGTGCGGTTGCGATATACATTGTACATAACATATTTCAAAATTTCTATGAAAATAAAATATTGTTTTAGAATTATTGTAAGTGAAATACAATTTCCATGTGTTACAATGATATAAAAACCCTTAACACAGGCATGTGTGACAATATTTTTGAAAAATGAGCACTTGTAACATTCATATTTAAATTTGTAACATCCAATAATTTACAAAATACACATGTGCGAATATTTAAGGTTAATGATAGACATTAAGCACATAGGTTTAAAATTTTACTTATTATCAATCCCATTACTTTCGAATGGTAATATTTACTTTATTAAATTACAGAATTCTTCGATTATATAAAACAATGATTACTATTACAAAACTACTAATTTGGGGTCACCGTAATACTTATCCATCAGGGATATGCATAATATAAAATATGAAAATAAAACATGTGTAAACTATTTATAAAATCCATTTCAATTCGAATAAGATCGTGGCTTGATGACGTCATAAACTTTAATGCTTTTATGATATTAATAACGGTTTACTGCGTCGGATTAAGCTTCTCATTTCCAATGAAATATATATCTTTGAACTGAAATTTGAATGAAATATAGGGTCATGAAAAATCAAAGACTGGGGAAAAAGTGATTACAAATATCTAGGCAATTAATTATCCGATCAACTTATTTTTTTATGCAAAATTTGTGTTTTTTATTGTCTTTTTTATTCACTCCTTAAAATAAATAATTTCGAAAAAATTTATATACCTTTTATCATAACGAATATTTACAGATTCCGAAAAAATAGTTCTGTATAATCGACTCTATCTCAATATGTTCGGGAGCTATATCGTTTACAGACACACACACAGACAGGCGGACGGCAAATTTTTTTTTTTTTTCTAAAAATATGTTTTTCGGAATCTTTAGAGTCTGAAACGTGTAAATCCGACAAACAAATTTTTCGATTTTTAAAACGATTACAAGACTTACCCTATACTACGTATGATGGGTAAGTAGTAGCAGTACTTAAAATCCGAAGTCATTGGCAAGTAGTCATAGTTCAAGACAAACAGTCATATTTCACAATGGCCATGTTTTTATTGTTGCTCACTTTACTAACAGAAGATAACACCTTCTTGGATCAAATAACATTTCATATGAGTAATCTTTCCATTAGAAATTCCTACTTATAAACCAATATCATGTAAAACAATAATCCCGCTTAACAAAAATTAGCATTTTAGAACAATCACACATGCTTTTTGTTAGATTAAAAAGACTTGTTTTGTTCTATCACTGTCGTATATCTATCTATCTATCTATCTATATATATATATATATATATGAATGTCTCACACCATTCAGTTATAAAATAAATAAATAAATAAATGAAATAAATGATTAAAAATTATATTTCTTAACAAAACGTTTTACCATCTTCTTAATTTTATTCCATTCTCTAAATTTATTTATTCCGTATTCTAATTGAGCACCTACAAAACATTTATCGATTTAAGTGCCTATTCACTTACCTTGCATTAGACGAAAAAACAAAACAAAACAAAAATAAATGAATAAATAAAAATGAATAAATTTTTGACCATGTTAAAGTATACCTTTTTTTACAGCAATTTAATTTATTTTTGGAAAATGAATTAAATTATTAAGTCTTTTAAAATATGTTATTAGAAAAGAGGGAATTGAAAATGATACGTTGATGCTAAAAATTTCAATAAGATAGAAAATCGTAAAAAAATATCCGATGCATATAAAAAAAAAAAAAAAAAAAAGCTTATTTATTAATTATATTTGTCAATATGATATATCGAAACTAATAATATAATTTGGTTAAACATATTTATTCAATAATCTAATTTTTGTGTTTTCATTGAATGAAATAAAAAAAATGAAACAGTTCAGTTAACAATAAAACAGTCTGTATCAGAAATATTCCTGCATTAATAAAATATAAGTTTTAACCCTGAAGTAATTAATCATGCATACCTTGCCTTTAAAAGACAATTATTGGAATTTTAGTTATCAGTTTCGACTTGTTTGTTTTGGTAATGATTGGGTTTCGACATTAATTAAAACACATTTGTCATCATAGATTTGTTTCACTTCTGAATATGTATGATTTATCAACTATAGTTTTAAAATGGTCAATACAGCATGTGTAAAATTTATATAAATAAGTTTGTTTTCTAAAATATGTGAAATGTATTACAAGAAAATATATATTTACAGCAATGTTTTTATTTTTCTGTAGTTTTATAGAATGTAGTGCATTTATTTTATACCTTAATATCTTTCAAAAAACATTTCTTACAATAGTGATAAATGTTATTTTGAAAATATCACTCTCTCTATAAAAAAAACTAACGATTTGGAAATGGACCAATAAAAATCTGCGTAGATATTCCGGGTTATTCTCATTACTTTTTTACTAAGGACTTTCTTGAGAAGCGATTACTTTTTTTCTAGCCATCCTACGGATTGGAAGCTCATACCACCAGAAGTGAAATATAACACGATTTCAGAAATTCAAAAAATTATCACGGTCGGACAACAAAAGCTCAAAAAATCCTTAAAAATCGAGTTAAAAATCTTTTATTGAAAAAGTCACTTTTTTATATTGTTGCCAATATCTAAATCAACGCAAAGAATTATGTTTTATTTCAAATAAAAAATGTATTTGCGCGAGACTATTAAAAACAATGAAGAAAGTTTAAAATAATAATTAAATGATCACGTGTTGAAATCAGAACGGGGGTTGGTGAGCGTAGCGAGCATGGGGCAGAGCCCCCTAGTATAAAATAAAAAAACAATTACATTTATAAAATCATCGCGATAGAAATAATTGTTTGACGCGATTTTATTATCTGTTAAAATTTTTTATATTCATTTAAATTTTTAATATTTTATTTGGAATGATTTTATAAATTCCATGTGACGCCACGAGGATTAGCGCTGCTGAATCCGTTTCTCGCCATAAAATTTAGACATGTTTGATGATGAGTTTAATATTTAAAGTTATTGTTTGTAATATTAATTGTATTATTGTGAAGTTATGTATTCAGATGTATGTATTCAGACGGTCCATCTGCTGTAACGAAATGCGTTTTCATTAAATAACTTTAAAAAAAAATTCTGAAAAGGTACTTAAAAAATTTCTTAAAATGTCCGTTCCTGAAACTATAAACTGCATATATTTATTTTTGAAAGAGATATATTCACAATAAAATTCATGTGAAGAAAATTAAAATCACAGAGGCCCTTTAATCAAGTCAAATAAATATAAAAATAGCAAACAATTTCATAATGTTTTAATCGATTTAATTAGTATATTAGCGAGAATCTTTTAAGATGGACTTTTATGTTGCCAAGAGAAATGTGTTGTATACTTTTGGACGACTTACAAAAATCAATTTATATTTTAATCAATCATACGTCACTGCTATATATTACATAATTATAAGTGTTTACATCATGAAATAGCGAAAAATTATCCTTCCGAATGAAAATTGTTTGAAAAATTGTAGTTCAGTTTAGAGACTTCTTAAGACTTTTTAAATAATTTTAATGGATAGTCTTTTTAAACCTATCTCAAATATAATTTCTACAATAATTTAAAGTGAATAATGTGATGGTTAAACTCAACTGTAAATTGATTATCCGCAGAAAAAATAACAGCAAAAAATCATGCATTAGACATTGATTATGAAATAGTCTCTAAAGCTATAGGAAAATTGTTATGAAATTTCTCTATTTCATGTAATGAAATGCGATATCGGAATAAATAATTTAAAAAAAAACACACACAACGTGTTAAAATTCAATTTTCAGCAATTGCTGTCCATAGCCGGTAATGCAAATACTTTTGTACAGCCATATATCTGATCTATGATATTTATACACTCCAAACAATTTTGCTCAAAATACATTGTTGAAAAATACATACCGCAGCTGAAAACACACGTGTCTCTTTCACTTATCGTTCAGAGTCAGTGTTGTAACCGCATTATATTCTGTGTCTCTGTTAATAAGCAAGAAATGGTACGCAATCCATAATCTATAGAAAACATGTTGTGGAACACCTCATTTATTCCTATCGATTTTATTATATTTGAAGTAGCGAACATCATTGGAATACCCTGCAAACAATGTTTTCACCATTGATCATAACATAATGAAATTCATTTAAGCGTCTCTGTAAAAAAAAGTAGAAATGCCACTATTCTCCATGCTGTTCTCCATCTTAATGACTCACATCAATTTTACTATGTTTAAATAATCATAACATCATTTTAAACGATTTTTTCACATAAATCCTAATGCAATGGAATTTTTTTGTAAGTCATTGTAAACGAACTATAAATGATACGTATACTATAATCCTGAGAAAGCGCGTTTTGGTTCAGCTGTAAACGAAGTGTTAATACTACGTCCGTCATGATCAATAGCACAGATGCTACCGCAAGCCTCAATAACACATACAAATTACATGGTAAACCGAGTGTATTTACGATAGTTTCAGTGCATACAGACGGCTAGAGTGACAATTAGATAGAAAGACGATAAAGATAATCCATAAACATCTTTCAATTATATTAAATAGTGTTAAAAAGAGCAGATGTATCGTAACATTTAAGATTAACCAGTTTCTCACTAAAGTAAAATATGTCAACGAAAAAACGGATTTTTATTTTACGTTGAGCATAAGATTAATGTTAAGTTAAGACAACTTGGTTAAATGATACATTGCTTCAAAATATGGTTGGAATTTTATTTTAGTTTTATTTTTGATTTCTTAACTTTCAACTATATGATTATCGTTTGCGGAATTTTAGGATTTATGATTTCTCTCAAAATAAGGACTAAATACATTTCAACATTTAGATAGTATAAAAAATACTTGTGATCTTCCCTTATCCAATATATTTTAATACGTTTTAATAAAACTTACTCTCCATGCATATATTTAGCTTCACATTAATGTATGTAGGAAAAGGATCGGATCAAAAGCAAACTTCCTGTATGATATTAAAATAAACAAAAACATATCAATCTTCTTCTATAACAATAAAGGCATATCTTTGTGTTTTTGTAGACAGCGCTGCGCACATAACTACACGAATTGGGAGAAAATTACCTGTATGTCTGAACCCATGCTCTTCAAAGGCCGTTTCTGTTTTGAGTCAATTATTTTGTTTTGTTTTTATGCAATTTTTAGTAAAGTAATTAATGCGCTTCGAATGTTTTGGTGAACGTATTTACGCCTGTTTCGGGGAAACTTCGCTCTTCAAGCACAGGCGGCGTGGAAAGGCGGGTGGAAAATGCACCGATTTTTTTAAAGATTACATTTTTGATAACTCGATGCCCGAAGGAAAAATATAAAGACAATTAGGAATAGCCAATAACTTCTTGGAACTGACCATACCTTTCATTCAAATAAAAATATGAATATTTTTCAAAACAAACATTCTTATTGTTGTTTTCACATTTTACATTTTTCTGCAGTTCAGTTGCCACCCGAATAGATTGGATGAACTTAAAGAGTCATTAAGGATAAAATGACTAAATCAGTCTTTCAGCACAATTATAAATTACACAAACAAAACTTTGCACTTCTGTATTGCGTTTAATACAATACAGAATCCGTATCTTCCTATCATTATTTACAATGAAGTTCTTATTATTTGTAATCTGCTCATCATTTCTGATACCTCCTGTATATAAAAAGAAATATTTAAAAATAGAATTATGTTTGAAAGAAAGTTATGTTTTAAAAGTCTGCTTTAAAGCACTTTTTTAACATATAATCTACAGTATGATGTTAATAAATCATCCTCAGTCTATTGAGAAATAAAATAAACTTATAATAACGACTGGTAGATACCTTGTATTATCACTTAAAATATATGACATTTTTATTAGATTGACGATAAAATTTGTCTATGAGGAATTATGAAAATAATCTTTAATACTTATAGCTGTGACTTTATACACATTAATTATTTTTCAACGTGACATAATCTTTTAAGACAGTAAATTTCTGCTGGGAAATATATACTGTACTTCATTGAATAATAGATATAATAGAAAAGGGAAATAGAATAAAGTTAATGTCTGTGGGTGGATAATAGAAATATATAAGTGAGAAATACATTTTTTGAAAACCCATAGGATATTATATTACATAAGACAAATTATTGTTCAAAGTGGTGTCGCGTCAATTCGTCGCGCACAATTTATCGCGGAACAATTCATCGCGCACAATTCATCGCAGCGTCAATTTGTCGCAGCGTCAATTTGTCGTGGTATCAATTCGTCACGACATCAATACGTCACAGCGTCAATTCGTCGTGGTGTCAATTCGTCGCAACGAAAATGTTTTTGAAGGCTTGGATGATAAAAATAAATATCTACCCTATATATATAAAATCCTAATGAAACGAATTTGTGAAACGATTTTATGAAACGATTTTATGAAACGATTTTATGAAACGATTTTATGAAACGACTGATTAAACGACTGATTATGTTTCAAGGCTATTTTTAATAAAATATTAAACGCTTGATGGTGAAATTAATACCAATTGTTCATAAAAATCCGCGGATGTCAAAACTGGTAATAGAATTTTGAAATTGGAATTAGTTTTCGAGATATTAATTTTTTTCTAATTTTAATGACATTTCTGTAATGATGGCAACTAATTACTCAGTTTTTTTTGTGACAAAAAAGGGAAAAAAATTGAAAAGGATCCCGATAGGGATTATTTATTTCTTTTTATTCGTCATTCTCAAATTGAAATTGAATTTATCTTTTATTTCAATGGATAATGAAGACAAGATTGTGATTAAATTATGTTTTTCAGGAAAATTTGAAAAAAAATCACATTTCTATCGTCAGGATTCAATCGTCTGTCAGCATTTAATTTAATTTATCAACTGAAAATATTTTGAATAAATTCGTCCAAATGACGTCATTTAGGTAAACGCAAATGAAAGGGAGGAAAAGGAATTAATAGTAATTATTATTTATTGATATCATTTTGTTATTTTTTTGTAAAATTTAACTAAACGAATTTATAAAATCATTAATTCGGATATTTGAAACTAATATATAAAATAATAATTGCCCAATTGAACGGAAGAATAAAATATCCTGCTTGGTTTTCTATCCTGCTTGGTTTTTTCCGCCAAGCTTTTTAAAAAAGCGTCAAGACCCCTATAATAGAAAAGCACCAAAAGTTCATCGGGTTTATTTTCATAACTTTTGGCAACAAATCTATGTATATTAACGAATCTATCCCTTTTTGAAGCTCGAATTACGCCAAACCTAAAAGCAAAGGATCCTATAATGGAAAAGTAAACGATTTTCTTATGGACAATATTCAAGTGACAGAACATGGTGTAAAATTACCGCGGATAGCAAATTTGTTTAAATATCTCATCAATTGATGCCGAATAAATTCAGGCATGCATGCACAGAATATTTAATTAATTTTGTATGATAAATAATTATTAGAAAATTCGTATATACATATTAATTAAAAAAAATAATTTACATATTTAAAATAACATGAAAATATGCATGATGGTGCACTAAAATAGAGAGAAAATTAAAACCTGTTACTGAAAATGTCTATAACATAGTACTTTTCAATACCGTGGTTCTTAATGTTATTCACAAGCAGATGGAATTTTTCTCATCCTTAAACACAAAGGAAGAATAGAATAGAGATTGTTGTTATAAAAGTCCGAGAGGTAGTCACAATTTAAACCTAACCATTTTATACAAGCTGGTTTTCAAGTAGTAATTGATTTTACTTATCAGTAAACAGTCGTCAGTTGTCGCAACAGCTGTGTATGAGGCCATAATAATCGAAAAATGTCCCATTAAAATGTTAAAAGCATGGCAACCCAATTACAGATTTACCAATATTTTTAAAATAAAGCACGCTGTCATGTTTTTAGAGGCCTCGAAGTCTGAGCGGGGGTTGGCGAGCGTAGCTCGCAGGGGGTAGGCCCCCTAGTAATGTAGTAAAATTATTTAATGATAATTTGTTTTTTAGATATAGAGAATTATAGCTAACAATTTAAATCATTAAATAATTTTACTAAATTATCTTTACTTTTATCACCATAGCCTTCAAATATATTTTTGTTGCGACGAATTGTCGTTGCGACGAATTGACGCTGCGACGAATTGACGCTGCGATGAATTTTGCGCCATGAATTGTTTCGCGATGAAATGTGAGCGACGAATTGACGCAGAACCGTTCAGAGTATTTGAAATTTTATTTCAAATGTAATCTATAAATATTCAAAAATTGGTGTCTTTGCATTTTAAAATTCATTTTCATTTACACGATGATTACCATGAATTAAATCCCACTTTAAATTCATCGCAAAATATGCTAACTATTAAAAATTTATATGATTTTTTTTTCTCAATAACTATATGGTTCGCCAAACTGTTTTGCTAATATATTTTACCGCATAGTCAAAATCTACTTATTGGATCGGGCTGTAAATTTACATGTGCATAACAGAAGCTCTTGTAGAAATCAATTTCTGTTAAAAAAGCATAGGTTACAATTTATATATTAAATATATATATACTTTCATAACTCACATATAACATACAAAAAACTTGAATTAATGATAAATCACATAATTAAGTTTTTTATGGTAAATACGAAAACTAAAAAAAAAAAAAAAAAAAAAAATCAAAATATAATAATTGTGTAAATAATTGTGTTGTCCATCTCAGTAATGCATATCAATTTAATTCGATTTCAAGTACGGTTGTATCATTAAAAAAAATGTTATAGGGATATGAATAAAAAAAAATATATTAGCTTATTGAAATTTAAGAGGTTAAAATTCTACATTTTTAAAATTCTTTTCAAGACGTTCTGTGGAAAAATAAAGGAAAATAAAAGGAAAATAAAGAAACGAAAAACGAAAACTCGTGCATCAGAGTTATACTATGAAAGTTTTCCAACTCTGTCAGAATATTTTACAGAAATTTAATTTTTTCATACAACGAAATGAACGATTTTACACAAATGAACTATGAAAAACAAATAGCACAGTAAAACTCCGTTTTTATCAAATCGTGTCCATAGTATATAATGTGTGGGAATTGCTTCGTGCCGCCAGTATATGACACATAGAAAGTATATACACAATGTAATGCACTTAAAATTTCTTAAGTCTCCAAATGCAAATCACAGCTGAAAACGTTTCTCCAGCAATTTTCGCTCATCGCCAGTCTTTTAAACCAATCATTTTGTGTTCTGTCAGTAACCGAATGATAAATGATATACACTCAATGTTGTAGTGCACCTCAATTATATATATAAAATTCATTATGTTTGAAGAAGCGTAACATCATTGAAATATTCTGCAATAAATGTTTTTCATATCAAAAAGTAATGTATTTGTTTGTGCGTACCTGTAACTGAAGCAAAAATTCCATTTAATCTTACTCTGTATAAATAATTGTGTTGTCCACCTCAGTAATGCATATCAATTTAATTCGATTTCAAGTACGGTTGTATCATTAAATTGCACCACTAACAATTTTTCCTCATAGACCATGATGCAATTTTGCATTCCATTAAAAGAAGTACACTTAAAATTTTTAAGCGCGAACATGCTGCATATCCTCAATAACATATATATAACCAAAGTCATAAACACTACGTTGGCAAGTGTTGAAACAATAATGTTTTGTTGAATATTATTTAAATCAATTATTTTCCTCATGTAGCATAAATAAGCATTACAATAAGTTGCATAGTTTTACATACAGTAGTGTGCAGAATTTAAGCAACAAACACAAAATGCTAATTTCTGAACACGTGAGTACTCAAAGAGGTACTACCCTAACAGCACGGCCAGTCGATATAAAATCACCTTGACGTCACATATTGTTACAAGTGTCACAATCGCTACGGTGAAACAAAATACGGGATCTTTCTCTCGTCTCATTATTACTCTCAAATGAATGCTATCACTGAAAAGTCAGTGTGACTGTTGCTTTGTAATGCGTTACCAGGGGACATTACAATGAAATCACCTTGTGATTCTCACATCACTGTCATTTGAAGACTAAACATTGAAGTCATTGTGAGCATTGCATTGTGATGAGTCGTCAAATAATGTCACAATAAAGTCGCATGGTGACATTCCGGTGACCGCCACTCTATTGTGAAGTCATCATTGCACTCATTTGGGAAAAGTCACCAGATGATTTAATTTTCTGCCACTTGGGAACTCGTCACAGAACAGCTATAATGATGACTTTAAAATGGAGTGTCAAAATGACAGTCACATGAGAGTCACAAGGTGACTTCATTGTAGAGTCACCTGGTGACTCGTCAAAAAGCAGCAGTAATGGTGACTGTTCAGTGGAGTGACCAAATTAGAGTAAAAATGAGACGAATGAAAGATATCAAATTTCTGTTCATTGTAGTGACTGTGACAATTGTGACCATTTGTGATGTCAAGAAGATTTCACATCGACTGGCTTTGCTGTTAGGGTAGTACTTATTTTCTACACTTGATGTTTATAGAATTTCCTTTTCAGTGCTCACATGTTCAGAAATTAGCATTTTGTGTCTGTTGTTTAAGTTTTGCACACTAATATATATATCTGCATATGATAGATGTAACAATGGGGAAGTAGCTTTATCACATTTATAAATTGTTTTACTGTTTAAACTTGAATTTTCCTTCTTAATTTATGTAACCCATACAATTTCGCCCATTTCTAAATCTCCATTAATGTAATTTTTTTTATTACCTACATAAGTACTTAATTAATTATTTTCATGTATTTATAAGATAGTTTCGTTATAAAATAAATATTTTGCAATGCTCTTTTCTCCGTTTTAAATAGAAATATACACGATATCCCAAAAATATTGAAACGTACTGTAAGTTTTTCATGTTACAGATACGCAACAAATATAAATTAGCAAAGTGTTCAAAATGAAGCAGAATTTTAGATTGCATTAATTAAATATTCCTATTTTTTTTCATTTTTACACGGTTACTATTTCCTATAAGTTGTATTTAACAAAAGCATTTTAGCATGCTCTTTAAAGTGATATATTTAAAATTTTATTATTTTACGACCGAAACTATATCAGATATGATACTTTGAAGTTCAGGAAATTTTGGAGCTTTCTGGCTTTTACCATTTTACTTTTCAGAGGACAGAAAATGTTTTTTAAATATAACGTTTAAGACCCACGAACCGTATAAAATTTAAAACGTATAACGTTTTGAAAGGTAATGGCAATATTATTTCCCCAACATAATCTTATTTTCTACCATATTTTGAATGCTTTTGCAATTTACATTTTTTTACGTATCTCCAAATGTTAAAAGAAATTAAAAAATAGCTCATTTAATCTTTATGTGACACCCTGTAAAATAAATGCAATAAGCAGTTTAAGAATTTGGTCCCTACGTGTACTATTTCATGTATTATAAATGTAATCAAATTCGACGCATATTTTTTGAATTGAAAATGCCTTTTTCTGTTGAAGTTTTATTACTAAATAGGTTCTTCAAAATATATGCACATTGTATTGACAAAAATCACTCGATTCAATGCATTACAGTCCAAATAAATATAAAAGCAAAGAAAGGTTTTTAAAATCGTTTTTTTAAAGTATTTAATGTTTTTATTATTATTATTATTATTTTTATTTACGTCTAATTTCATGATTGAAATGCATGTGTGTTCCATTTCCGTTATAATACGTAAGTTTGTCATGGGCCTAAATTATGAAAAATGCACCGTATTAATTTATGCTTTGTAGAAAGCAGAAACTAATGACATTATAAATAAAAATTTCTTTATAAAATTAATATCTTGTAATTTATATTATTCTTTTTAAAATTATTTTTTTAATTATATAATTTATTTTTAATATAAGGCAACAGGAAAGGAAAATAACATTATTTAATCTATCTAGTTAGAATTTCGATATTGCTTTTTTTTTTTGAACGTATGATCACGTTTTAATTAATATTAATCTTTTAATTGATAGTTAAGTTTCTAAAATGTAAAAAAATATACTATCATTGGGATTACGCAACTGTGCACAATTTACAGAACTCTAGCATAATTAGGAAGTCGGTGAAATGTAAATTACAAAATTCCATTTATTCATACATGAGCCAAGTTAAGTTAAGCAAAAGCATGTAAAATTAAATTGATCTTCTAGTTTATTTAAAGCTTTTGACAACTTAAAATGCGGAATTTTTGTTTTCAATAAAAACTTTTTTTCTTGTCCTTTGGTATTCTTTTATAGCTTTTAAAAGTTAGAAGAAATAATCTTCAATATAAAGGTCATTAATCATTTCTTAAGCTAGTGAATGGGGAAAAAATTATCCAACAATAACTGTTCAGGCATTTAGAAATATTTCTTTAATTATATTATGAAAGTTATCTGAATGAATATAAAATTACTTTTACTATACTGGAAAAATACTTTTTCTATTTTTACTGTTTATGTAATATATAATAAAAGTTTAAAACATACTTATCTTTTATAAATGATTTATGGTTAACCGTACGCACACGCCCATATATTGTATACTTTAGCACACGCATGGGGTAAATCTCACCTCATTTTGTCTCTAATTATATTTTTGACTAAATACATTTTGAAAACAAATCTACTGATGTATATAGTAAAATGAATCACTATATTTTTTTAACAGTATTCAAAGAAAACATTTACACCAGCTACGTTCATCATTTAAAAAAATGCGTCAAAGACCAACATTTAGATTTTCGTGAAACTGAGTATTTACCATCGACTGTATCAACTCGACCGTTAATTTAATTGTAAAAGACAATGGTTTCTGTTTATATATATATATATATCTGATAGTGGATCAATTTTAGCATCAAAATGCATGGAAAATATATTAATAACAAATGCAGATTTAGATTTCATGGGAATATAAACGTCTTCCGCTAAACGGTTCCAGTTTTCCATCTTTGTACAGTATCTGAAAGAGAATAAAATTTTAAATAATTTTCAGTATTTTTTTAAAAAAAAAACGTTCTTTAATTGGCACCAGTCGGTCTATTTTTTTTAAGCTCCAAAGAAAATTATACCTCAAGTCATTAAAACTCAAGTCATTAAATCTCTCCTCATTAAATCTCAGGTACTTTAAAAAAATGGAAACAGTTGATTGACATTGTAGCTAGAAAAATGTACATACCACAATTAGATAACCACAAATCTTTAGAATTCAGATACCTGTGTACATACAGCATTAATGAATAATATAGTAATCAAAACACATCTTTCTATTGATGTCATTTGCATGTTTTGCGTCCCTAACGCCTTTGACATTTTCTTTTATTGATACAATTTTGTATTTAGTTAACTTTACTATCCATAATTCCATCATCAAAAATTGCCAAAAATAATCCCTTTGGCTCTTTAAATTTAATTACTGTCGTTTCACTCAGGGTAGATAGGTAACCCTGTTCTAAAACCGTATGCGTACATGCTTATATGGTTGATCTTTCTTCCATTTTGTTCCATTTACCCCAATGCAAAATTCCGAGTTGCTATCAATTTCTTCTTCTGTAATTGTTGCATCATGTTCTTGCTTAGAATTTGTATCATGATTGCTCTTTACAATGTGATCATTTTCCTTCTCGCGGAATCATTTATTTCACTATCAGTTTCAACTGAAACGAGAAGTTTCCATAGCCTGCTGTTCTAGTTCAAAATTGAATGTCATTTCTACTCATACTGGGTTTAGAAATGAAATGTTCGCATACGAGTGTTTTTCATTCGTACTAGAACAAAGAAACGACATTATTTAGTCCACCCCTTATTGGCCTTGATCTTGAAAAGTACAAGACATGTCAGAATTGTCCACAAACAATTCTCCTTTTTTTCGAAAAATATATGACTAGGGTGGGATCTACTCCTGGCTCGTGTGCTTACGGGATAACCCTTTTAGTGCGGGAATCGACAGAAGTCGACAAAAGGGTTCGAGTGCGGGAGTCGATTAATGTCGACATCTAGGAGTTGGGTGCAATATAGGTTTAGAAAAATATTCCTCACAGGACATTAACCACCCAAAAAAAATCCGCACTGAAAGGGTTAAAGAAACTCACAACACCGTTTATTTGGGTTAAATAACATGTTAGCCCAAAGTTTGAAATTTCAAGTCTAAAGAAAGTGACCTGTTTAAAAGTGTTGGTGGCCATAATTTTATAAAATTTACAATTCCTTTAATTATTATCAGAATACGTAACGAAAATCTGTTTAACACTTTCCAACATAATTAAAAAGTGCTTAGGACTTTAGTTCGTCTGTCTGCATGCCAGTAGTCATTTCTTATATAAAATGTAGTGTATATAATTTATAGTTGAATTACAGGGACATATGAAAGAATTCCTTTTCAGTATGTATATGGCGGGACAATGTCTGACGTGTATTTCAATGATATTACACTACTTCAAACACTATGAAATTGTTATGCCTACCTAAAATTCTTTACAGAATGCTTTCTATGGAATATGGAGAACGTAGAATTAATTGATTATTTATAGGGACAATATAAATAATCGGTTACAGTACGGTGTATGAGAAACAACTTTCAGAATTGTATTTTCAGTTTTCGCATGCACTTTCAAACAAATAAGTGTAGCATATTATGTGCTGTATATAAATTCCATAGGTCATATATAGTGCTACACAAAAGAATTTCAAGCATTTCGAAATATTACCGTCTAACAAGAAAGAAAAAAGCAAGAACACATGGAAATTATATTACTTAATGGGTAATAATTATATGTATCCAAATTATTAGAATTCAACTCGGTTTACTGAGACTATGTTCAGGTGATGGCAAAGTTCAAACTATGACTAATTTTAGTTCTGTAAAAAAAATTAGTTTAAACTTTGACCTCTACCTAGAAAAAATATCATGAAAAGTTTAGCGAAATACGAAAGGTATGTATTTTTTTAGCATAATCCTAACTTTCATCCATCAGCAGGAACACTCAAAGTTTAAAAATGTATGCCTTCAGAAAAACGAAAGAAAATTACGACCTTTGTGCACCAGTGGTGGGTATAACTAAATTTTAAATTCACCAAAAGTGGACCCACAGAAGTGGGGTGCTTAAATCATGAATGTATGCTCCATTTAGAAAGTTTAATTTTGTCTATAGTCTTAGAAATAAATATAGGGGAAGGTCGGGTAGCACCGGACCGCGGATTGTATTGCACAAGCAGTGTTTCAAGCTTTTTCCGATGGTAGCAGAACCTTTCACTCTACTGTCGTGTTTATTAAGTCATAAGGAAGGCACTCTCGCCATTTTGGACCAAGTGGACTGTGCGTTTTACAGTGATAGTAAGTTATTAGTTTTTTGCGAGTTTTCTAGGGTAGGAATATAACATTGGAGCTACATATCTTTTGTGAAAGTAAGTACAGCGTTGTTTCTAGTGTTTTGTTAGATGTATGGGTTACTATGTTTTATGCTGTAGCTGTAAATATGTCTATACTTGGTAATACGCATGCTAGCTAGTCAAATCGTCGGAGTGTAGCGTTCTGGTTGTATCGGACCAACGGTTGGAGAGTTGTATCGGACAAAAGTTTGTAAGTTTAAAAAGTTAAATTCTTACTGTTTTCTTTGTTTTATTGTAGGATAGAGAACATACGTAATAAGTGTGGGATGAAAATTACATGAAGGAAGATATACAAAAGTCTAACTTCATGAAATATCAATTAGGGAAGCTAGTGAAAGGTATTGTGAACCTAAAAGCAGAATTAGCTGATAGACTTAACCCCTTGGGGACGAGCGACACGTATACGTGACGCATAAGATGCTCAGAATCCTTGATTACTTTTTATTGTAACCCACAATAAAATCCCCACCCAGTTATCCCACCAGTTACTTTTTATTGTAAGCTTTGCCTTATTTAATGATAGCGTTTCTGCGATTCCGTTAGGTGAAAATTTCTGTTTTGAGAAACCGGTGGTAAAAGATGAAAAATTCCGCAAAGGACGCTCGTCGTGAAGGGGTTAAAGACGTTAAATTGAAAAGGACAAAGTAAAGACCGCAGCAAACAAGCAACAGAAGAAGAGTGTTAGGTCTTATTCAAAAACCTCTCGAAGCAAAAACTAGAAAGTCTTTGAGCTTTGACGAAGAATTGCGTAAAAAATGAATTGACAAATTGTATTATTTGCAATGAAACTTTTCAGGAAGATTGGATCCAGTGCAATATTTTCAAAGGCTGAGCCCATGAAAACTATGCTGATCTTGAGTTTAACAGGCATATTTTACGAGGGTGATACTTGTTTTTATAAAAAGAACCATAAGTGTCATAATTCAAATAATAAAATGGCATTTCTTCTTTGTACATCTGATAAGTAATGTCTATGATTTTTTTTTTGTATAAAACTGTATCCATGTAGTAATAATAAAATGTTTCTAAATCACAAAATGACGTTTTTTTTCAAGGACAACACCATGTCCGATACAACCTCCAGAGATCAAAAAGGTAAAAATGTAAGGTTTATAAAAAGCCAAAGAAAAACCAATCAGAGGATTCTAAGGTAAATTAGCTTAGTATAGCATTGAAATAACATATTAAAGTATTCATTAAAATAGAAAATATTCCAATTTAAGCACATTTTTTTTCTAAAAATTCGAAATAGCTTAAATGTTCGATACTATCCGACCTTCCCTTATACAATGAAGAAAATGCATGTAGGTGTTTAATGGAAACGTTATATGATTTCATAAAAATATACTCAAATATTCGGAAATTGGAAATTTATGCAGTGAAAGTTAGAGAAAATTTAAATTTTTGCTTTTACAGCTAACCTTATAAAAGTTCTGCTTTTTTTTTTTTTTTTTTTTTTTTTTTTTTTTTGTATATCCAAAACGTGCTGTTTTCTCCTCCTCTTCTCTTTAATTTTTAAATTTTCTTTCGTTTTTTCTCTTAATATTTGGTAATTTAATCTTTTTAAAAAATATATTGGATCATTTAAAGGGGGAAAAAGTTACAACTTGAATTTTCCCAATTTCCTTTTTATTCTTCTGTGCAAAAATAAAAAATGCTCTCTTAAAAGTAGATGATATATTACTTGATAATTCAGCAATGTTTTCAGACTTTTCATCAGACGGGAAATTGTGAGGATGTTGCCTTCTTTCAAACTCCTACATTTCTAATTTCTTTGCTTTAAAATGTATATTGAATTTATCATTATTTTCTACTTCAAAACTGTCAATTGTTTCCTATTCAGACGATTCATTAAATGCAAAAGTATTTGCTGTTTTGCGGTGCATTCTGAAGCAAATAGGACTCTTATAATAGTTTACAAAATTAAGAAAAATAATACTTTATATTTAAAAATATATATAATGCAATTTATTTAAGATTATAGTTCCATATTTAGTTTTACTTCAGTTTTCATCCATGAGTAACACATGTCTGTTTCTTCTACTGGGCTTTACTCTCTGCTCTGCTTTTCAAAAATGCCTAATTTGTCATTGACAATTTTAACTTCAAAAAACTTTTTAAAGGACACATTTCACACTTTTTCAGTTCTGATGTTCTTTTGATGGATTTATTGTCTTTAATGATGATATTTTTGGGGTTCTATGGAACTGGTACCGAGGCTTTAAGCCAATTAATAATTTTTTCGGTAGGCACTCCTACGAGTGATGATTTCAGAACTTGGAGGAAATTCTGCTTCTTTATCTGATCTTAGACTTCGCTTATACTAAAACTCAATACATCTTATCGACTAACACTTTTAAGGGTATGGGAAGGAGAAACTTCTATGAAATCTGTAGCATTTGGTAACAGAACTAGAATTTCAATCCTTCGAGTTTTGCAAAAAATACTTATAAGCAAATGTTAATCCATAAATATTATGAATTTTTTAAGCACTTCTTGTTCAGGTATGGGGATAATGTAGAATTACTGTGACATATCTGTTATTCTTTTCCATCTAAGACTAAGAGTTTTTAAAGTTTTTTGAGGAAGCAAAGTAATTTTCTACCACACAGTCTTCATGATTGTTGAAAATGACTTTTCGAAAACAATAGTTTACATATTTAATTTAAGTATAAAAATTATTTTTATTCTTTTAAAAATGTATACGATTTTGTAAAAAAAAAAAAAAAAATATTGAGCAAGCGTATATCGACAATGTATCGTGTTGCACTTGTACTCATGCGAATCTGTTTCTATACCGTTCTATTACAAATTAAATAACACTCGTATTATTGGTTTTGGTACAAATCATGTTTTTTTTTTCAAATAGAGAAAGAGATTAGCAATATAATATTCTTAGGTTATTTGAATATGATTATTAAGCAAGAAAAGGTATTCTAAATTTTATTGAAGAAATAAGTTTAGCGAAATACTATTACGAATTGGGGGGTAGTCATTTCATTAAAAACTCAAGGAAAGTATAGCTAGTCAAGCTAGCTTGAAATATACTAGCTTGACTATAACTAAATAAACTACCTTGACTATAAATATTTCAACTTATAATTTCTTTCTTTTTAAATCACTAAGTATCAGACAAATCTTCACAAAGATTTGAAATATATGCTCAACAATGACAAGTTCTAAATTTCACTCCTCTAGCAGTGAGATATTTGGGCACTAATAGTGGGTTTGACCCACTATTGAATCTGGTATACAGAAATTTAAATCAATTATATAGGAAACTCAGAATGAGAAAAAATAATTTATGAAAATAAGCACACAATAAACATAGGATAAAATTTATCATATGATCCAGTAGTGGACTCCCATGTATTCTGCTCGTACAATGTAAAAAAGAGTGATACCAAAATGGTCCACCCTTCAAAATTTAAAGAACATACTAATTTTTTTTAAGTTTTAGGTTTATCTAATAGGTTATTTAGAGTGTAATAAAATATATGAGCGACATTTTAATGCAAAGGGCATAGTTAAATTTAGAAAAATATTTTGAATGAAAACTGACTTTTTCAGGAAATGCATTAGAATTCACAAAAAAAATCCTTTTTGAATACACTGTAGAAGATAAACTTCTTCGTTAACAGAACAAAACAAGTATTTCATGCAACTGCATGGATATTTAACAGTCTTAACCTTCTTAGTTAATCTGATTTATTTTAGTTGTTTCTCGAAAATACCGTTTGGGGCTTATTTTGAAATTAAAACAATTGGTGGCTGACTATTATCACATGGTCCACTATAAGTGAATTTATTTCTTACTTGAATTTATGCATTTATTTCTGTAGTAAGAAATCTTCGTCATTTTATTTTAATGCTCAACTTCAGCTCGTCAAGTACATATCAACATTTCTCCTCTAGACTTAAAGCTTTTAACAGAAACTACATTTGCTTTGGTGACCCACCATAATACTCTCTGAAACTCATATGATCCCCTTCATTACCTTCCCAATGGTTCAAAATTTAATAGTTTACAAACACAGTTTTAAATATATCATAAAATATTAACACAAACCTTCTTTAATAATCTATACAGATGGGTTCACGAGTGAAACTGGTACATGCTTTCTCTTTTGTGCTGTCTGTGATGGCGTCTCAAATACTCATACAAGATTTCAATTTTTCCGTACCATTTCTTTTACTATTTCTGACAAAAATATCAGCAGTTCCGTATGAAATATTCCATTCCACTCTCTTTTTTTCCAAAAACGAAACAAGTAAATTTGTTACATAACCACAAAATAAGATCACTAAATATAATTAAAATCTAGAGAAATACTTAAGTGATACTAAAAGAAAACAACAAAAGGCTTATAAAAACCTTTTTAATGATCCAACATACGTTTTAACGCTCACTACGGCGTCATTTTCAAGAAAATATAATGATAAACAAAGTATTCTTGTAAATTAAAAAAAAAACCTTGGAAAACACGAATCACGAGATCTAAATATGTAAAAAACGAGAAAAGCAGGTGCGTGAAGTAGCCAACTGTAATCTTGAAAATTATATTTCGTTATTGTTTTTTAAAACGGAAAAGTACATACCTTAATATAATAATCATTTAGAAGAAATGATTATTATATTAAGGTATAATTTGGCTCTTGATGGGTAAATAATTTACCTATCAAGAGCCTACTTCCCATCCATTATCCATGAATCAATAGAAATCTACATGCGTAACGTAAACATTTGCAATGAATCTGCCTCATTTGAATTGCCTAAAATTTGTCCGTTTAAAAATAAATCCGTTTTAAAAAGCAATAATAAAATATAATTTTCAAGATTACAGTTGGCTACTTCAAGCACCTGCTTTTCTCGTTTTTTACATATTTGGATCTCGTGATTCGTGTTTTTCAAGGTTTAGTTTTCAAAATTTACAAGAATACTTTGTTTATCATTATATTTTCTTGAAAATGACGCCGTAGTGGTCGTTGAAACGTATGTTGGATCATTAAAAAGGTTTTTATAAGCCTTTTTTTGTTTCTTTTAGTATCACTTAAGCATTTCTCTAGTTTTTAAGTAAATTTGTATTCATGTACATTTTTCTAACTTTTTTATTTTATGGCAGATTTTCTTTAATTTTCTTCATTGATTTCACAAGTTGCACTCCCCTGTGTTTGTATGTTTTCGCTTAACAGTGTGCAAACAGCATTTTGTAAACTGGTGTGGGACTGAATCCCACATTTATTGGAATCACATTTTTTCGATCCTGGAAACGTGCGCGAATTTTTCTAGCAAAGTTCTGCATTCCTGTGTAAATATATGTCTGTGTGACTGATAAGTGCTTGAGAAGCACTTATCAAATTTAGATTAAAAGATTGAAAATACTGAAGACATAGTAAAAGAGTGTATGCAAAATTAATTTTGTATAAAGTATCTAAAAAGAGATGCTTCAATGTTTCGCAAATAACATAATGTAGTTTATCCATGCCATTCGTAAAGATATATTTAGTTTTATTTTTGAATATTTTTGTTAATAATTGTTTCGCATCGAAAATAAAACTGATATTTAGGTAAAAAAATATTTCAAAAAAAATTTTTTAATTTCAACTTTTGGAAAAAAAAATGAGTGCCTAAATTAAAGAGGGTCGTTTGTCTCTGACTCCGAATTATGTAAAGTTAATTAATCTCAAATTATTTGGAATACGACAACATTTGCTTGATACTATACACGGTTTCCCAAAAACATTGCCCTCGGCTTTTACTCCTTATATATTGATCATAGACTTGCATTATAAATTACAAACGTACGTAAAAAAAAGGTACATAATTTTATGAAATCGATTAAATTTTTCAGAGGCTTAAATTTAAACAATTAGAAAATTAAAATTTTTATACAGTCTCCGTAGAAAAATTTCCCTGTGACTAAAATGTGCCCTATACACGAGTAAGGTCATGTACAAAATTTCAGCATTTTGTCATAAAATGTCGAGGAGACATTTTTAATAAAGTTAGTGAAGAGTTAATATTAAATTAAAATGTAAATGTTTACAGCTAGAGTGCAGATGACACGACGCAGAAATGCATCATCAGCAAATAAAATATGGCTCTTATCTTTATTTTTATTTAAAAAATTTCCAAAACTGTGCTATCTTAAAATTTTACATGATGAATTTCAGAATAAAGCTGGGAAATAACATAGTCAACGAACATTAAAACAACTTAGAAATGTTTGATTATAGATGAATTATAGACTATAACATGGTAATGACACATTCAATAAACAGTAAAACAGCTTAGAAATGTCTGCTTATGTACTTTAGTACCAATAAATAGCACAATTATTATTTATTTATGAAATCACTGTTTTCTTTCGTAATTTGTGTACGACCTCTGAAATGGTATCATCCGACCTTTGCAAACTCATATCTATGCATCGAAAAGTGTTGTTTAAGTCAGTATTTATGTATTTTCATATCTTTGCGAGAATTTATGATAAAATTCTGACATTCTGTACCTTATTAGTCTGTGGGACACATTTTACTCATTAGGAAATATTTTTGTATGGGGCCGTATAAAAATTATAATTTTGTATTTCTTCAAATTTAATCGCCTGAAAGTTTTAATGAATTTCTTAAAATTCTGTACCTTTTTTAAATAACTTTGTAGTTTATAATATATATCTATGGTAAATATTTAAAGAATAAAAGCCGAGATGAATGTTTTTGGGCCACCCTATATACTGATACTTGCTAACTTTCTATAACAAATTTTAGTGGAAATAATACAATGGATATGAATATGTAATAGTATAATCAGTTAATTTAACAACGAATTAAAAATGACAGGTATTCAAAGAATTACATATTGTAGAAGGACAGAGAGAAACTAATTTTAATTCACAATTTTTGAGGCATCCAATTTTTTTAAAATTAAGAATTAATGTTTTTATATCTTATACTTCCGCAATGAATATTGTTAATTATGATAAAATATATTGCAGGATATACGATAAGTTTAAGTTTAAAAGTTTACAATCATTTTAACTTTAAGAAACTTTCAGCGGATGCTCTGGAGTTTTTTTTCATGGGCACGAATTTTTTGTGTTCAGTAGTTGCGCCTTTACAAATGCAAGAATTTACATAACAGTAATAAGAGACATGTTATAAGAATAAAGTATTCATATCAGTAAGACAAATTGAATTTTAATTTTAGGTACCATTTGTGGGAACAATGTTTATGATAAATCAGGTTTGTTGTAAAAATTGAAACAGCACGCCTTTTGGAAGATACTAAAATACTTCATTTTGATACAGTAAACACTAAAGATACTAAAATATTTCTTGCAACACTAAATAATTTTTCAATATTAATTTTTCAAGCTATGTATCATACAGGGTGTTTCTAAATGAATATCGGGGTTTTAACGCTTTGTAGTATCTATTATATAAAACTTAAAATTAATCTTAATACATAAAATGAAAGAGCAACTCAAACAGATTGTTGGTACCTGTGCATGCACTTGCACATCCGTGATCCGTTAGAAAGCGCTAGTACCGAAAATGGCGACTAGTGAACAGAAAGCATTTTATGTTCTGCGGTTTGCAAAGACCAAATCTGTAGTTAATGTGCAACGTGCGTTCCAGATAAAGTTCAGATGTGATCCTCAGCCAGCTGTTGCAACAATTACCCCACAAACACTAATTAACGTTTTGGAAGAACTGAGCTATCGACTTGATGTGTGCCGTGTGACGAATGCTATTGGAGTGTTTCTATATTAAGTTTCTATATTAAGCTATACTAAGTTGTTCACATTGAACAGTTGTAAGCTTGTAGGTAAAACTGTTTGAGTTGCTCTTTCATTTTATGCATTAATTATAATTATAAGTTTTATGTAATAAATACTACCAAGCGTTAAAACGCCGATATTCATTTAGAAACACCCTGTATTATTTAAATTTACGAGATTTAAATTATTTTAGTTTTTGCATTAAAATATGTGTATCCAAAAGAGCTGTTTTATATATTCAGTGACAGCTATCAAAACTATTCTTTCGAACACGAAAAACATGTAATTCATTGTGTCATATGTAATTGATCATTGTTGCAGAATATAAAAAGTCCTATTTTCATATGAAACTTTTTGATTGATTTCAGAGAACTTTTAGTTCTTTTCTAGCAAAATATTGCGAAGTAATTATTTTTCTGTAGCATTCAATTACAATAATTATTGTATGGCATCCAACTGTAAAAAAAGTAATGTAAAATTTTAAAGTTTAAATAGAAGTACCATATCTTTAAATTGATTACCCTTTTTTAGAAATAATGCTATATTTTATTTTTATTTCTTATTACTGCTTATTATTTATGAAAAAATTAATATCGGATGTCGATTTCAGTAAAATTTGTGTCGTTAACAAGCTCATAGACGAAAAAAAAAAAGAAAAAAAAAAGAATCTGGCTTTTATGAATAATTAGTTAAATAACATTTGAAAGTCCCTTTTTACCCAACAATGAACTTCAGAGCATTTGAATTATATTATGAGTTATTATTATTTTATAATTCGCATAATTTGATAATTCATAAATCATCATGTAAAGTTTTGCAAAATATATAATTAAGTAACATATTTATTAAATAATGCATAAATACGGATGTATTGTTATTTGCATACATGTACATACATTCACACACACATACACATTTGTGCATATATTCATATGTATGTGTTTGTATTACATACACTTGTATTTAATAATATATATTTCAATCTTAATAAAATTTAATTTTTTTCGATCTCGATTTTTGTCATTTTCAATGATAGAGTTTTTATACCTAAGGTAAATAATTAAGTAGATTTTGCGATTCTCCCAATTTTAAAAATTTATTTAGTAACTGTTTTTTTTTTTTTTTTTTTTTTGTGTGTGTGTGTGTGTGTGTGTGTGCCTTATATATATCTTTACTTAAAAATTCTAAAATGCTGGTACTCTAAAATTTTATTTTCCTAAAAGTTTGCTCAAAATTATATTTATTCAAAGAAGTTGAGATACCTTTACCTCACTGAAATTTTACGCTAAATGATTTCCCGATTTTTTTTTTCGCTTAAGGGTATTTTTAAACTTAAATTTTGAAGTTATATGTACGTTTGCATTAACGTTCTGCACCGGCATATTATATTATAGCTTCTACAATAGTGCTGAACATTTATTTTTTTAAATAGAAAAATATTATTTAACATTTAGATGTAAGAGATAAATTGATAATTTTTTTTTATCAAAATTTCTTCGAGGAGTATATTGAACATATATTTTTCACAATAAATATTTTCAATAATAAATGTAGATCTTGAGGATATTCTATAATATTTTAAAGAGAAATACTGTGACATACATATATACAGTATGCCCACTGAAATCCCTTGCCACCCTCTTAACTTCGGAACGGCTGCTGTTATATTCATAAAAGTGCTGTCTAGGTACAGTAATGTAGCCATGCGCTACTGAATAAAACCGCTTACGGTGCCACCTGGTAGAAAACTTCGGAGTTATCATTCCTATCTCGAAAACGGAAAGAGGTAGGGGAAACAAGTGATTTACAAAGTTGTAGAGCATAATCGATTTAGTACAAAAAAAAACCTTTTGAATATTAATGCGAAGAAAAGAACGGTTAAAGCGAACAATTTTTTTCGTGTTTTCTTTTGTGTTTCTAATTTCGCAGCATTCCACCAGGTGGAGCTGTAGGCGGTTTCATTAAGTAGCGCACGGCTGTTTTACTATACATAGACATTACTTTTATGAATATAGCAGCAGCCGTTCCGAAGTTAAGGGGGTGGCAAGGGACTTTAGTGGGCATGCTGTATATATTTATATTTTTTCTCGTTACAATGATTGTATTGTTTAGAAACCTATATCACGAATTAGATGTTAATATTTGATGCAATAATTTAATTAGAATGTTTATTC
Organism: Maratus michaelseni; assembly: GCA_963931845.1. Lineage (NCBI taxonomy): Eukaryota > Metazoa > Arthropoda > Arachnida > Araneae > Salticidae > Maratus > Maratus michaelseni. The sequence continues at coordinate 324,176,961 of OZ007587.1, forward strand.
ATTTCTAGTCCTACCAGTTTCTTTTTTTAAACTGTGCTTGTGTTTCAAATAACGCTGCGTAAGCTAGCGGTATGCCGATTTTGTGAAATGGATGCGGAATTGTGCGGTTTGCGTTCTTGAAAAAAATTATTCATCTGTTAATATTTCTTGTTGTAAATTGAGATATAAATTTAGCTTTATTATTTCAAATAAAGTAGTTTTATCAGCCAACATATTCTGAAATATACTGTATTCAAATTTAATAGTGTTATTTGAGATGAAATCAGGAAAATTATTTTATTTATTCATTAATTTGCATTTTTGATCCCTTATATTTTTTTCAGTTTACGTGTTTGTAATGCTTAATATTTAAGATTGGAGGAAAAAGAATTGGTCATTTATGATTTCCATTCTATTCTTATTGGACACAGTACTTAGATTAATAATGCACAATCATAAACAAATAATTACATTGATAAAAATAAATAAAACCCTTAATTCTACAAATTTCAATTCTTTAAAAAATAAAATACAATTATAACTTTTTCAAAAATATGTCTAAAAAAAAACAACTTAAATACTTATTTTTAAAGATAACGTGGGCGTGTGGGCGTGTGGGGTTTTGAAAATTTAAATTTTTTATTATTAACTCTGAATTTTCTATTTTTAAAGTACATATTTTAGTTTATTAAGTAAAATACGGTACTATTTACAATAATTATGGTTGCTAATTTTAATCATGCGTATACTGAATGATTAAAGTGCACATACCGCACATTTTCAATTCGATCCATTCGATCGAATATTTAATCTATTTCACATGTACAGTTCGAATGTTTTAAATTATTCAGTGGACCTTCTTTATGTTAACGTATTTCTTATACAAAACGAAATTCTCATACGTGGGTATTTGTTCGAATTTATGATTGTATATGAATGTAATCCCAGTTTTGAATATTAAATCATTCTTACTCCTTTTTATACGGCTATGCCCAAAGAAATTTGGTGGCAAATTTCCTTCTCATTTTCTAAAACTTCCTTTATGTTGAAAAGGATTAAAATTTATATTTAAATGATATTTACAAAGGTAATGTTATAAGTAAAATGTCGTATAAAGTTTACATTGCAGTCAAACAAGACGTTTTTTCCCGGAAAGTGAATTTATCAAACAAAATGGCTAAAATCTTTATTGGAGATCATTTAAAATTAAAATCGTTCATGAAAATTATAATCTACACTAAGAAAAAATGAATATGCAAGAATCAGGAGTTGATCTATTTTCTTAAAAAAATGTTGCTTTAGAAATCATATTTTCAAGTGATCAGTTAGTTTAGCAATAGCATCTCTTAATAGTAAATACCAGGTGTATCACTGGTTCATTAAAACTTTATTAAAATTTTATTAAAAAAAACAAATGATGATAAAAAATTTTCAGGAATGGGATTAGAGTGAGATCGGAGTTCTTTTAATAACAAAAAAAAGGGTTTATTACCGATAGATGGTACTGCATGCATAATAAGAAGCAGATTTATGCAAATCAGGCTGTCAATAAAATCTGTCAATGCTCACAAATTCTTCCTTCGATACTATCGGTACGCAATCGTTGTTAGTCAAGCTTTTTTACAAGAATAGGGAATCAGCAGCTGGCGCGACGAGAAAAGAGCCTGTTTCATGTGCTCCTACCTACTGAAGCTCGTCAAACGCTTCGTGGAAATGGGTCTTTTACTATAAGCCCAATATAAAAATATAAAATACCTATAATATATATAATATATAATATATAATATATAATATATATAATATATATAATATATAATAAGCCTATAATATAAAAATTTACATACATATGCTTCATATCATGCATGCTAGCGCCATCTATCGGTAACTTTTTAACCACAACTTTTTTTGTTATTAAAAAAATCCAATCTCCTTCTAATCCCATTCCTGCAAACCGCGATTTTTTAGAAGCATTTGTTGCTTTTTGATGACTTTTTAAAGTTTTAACGAACTTATGGCGCACCTGGTTTAATATACATATTTTTTTCAAAGTCAAAGAAAAGCAACTCCGTACATTAATAAACTTATCAGAGTATAGAACAAATTATATTAGTAATATTTTCAGGTACCAGAATTAAAAGAGTATATTAACCTATTTATCGATAAAGGAGTAAATATAAAGAAAATTTAGCACTTAAATAAAATTTTGATAGGTCACATTAAGAAAAAATGTAGTATTTATTAAAGAACATACGATAAAAGATCGAAAGCAAAGATTGTTTGAAATGAGTAAAAACAGTACTGTTCAAGCATGATTTTCAACAAGTTGAATTTCTGTCTCATTCCCAGAATCATATCCTATGATAATTTATTAATAATAAGTAAACAAATTTAAACCTTCGTATGTCTGAAAAATAATTCCTATATCACCTACTTGGTGCGCAGTCCATGCCAATCATAGAGCATTTCCTAAAAGATTGATACTGTGTTTAGGGGCTTACACTAGTCATGCGAAGTAACGCGCAAGCTAATGTTAAGTCTATGTTAAGCTTATTTTCAAATTTCTCCCTCGCATTTTAATATTTTTAAATGATTTTGTTCTCATATGATAGTTGAGATCGATCTCTAACGTTGTTAGTTTTTACTTTTTCGATTTCGGTGCGAGTTTATTTATATAAAGGTGCTTTCACTTTCAGAACCGGTTCCAAAATTGAAAATGTCCACTTATAAAAGAACTTTATACAAATAAAGTAAAAATTAAGAACGTTAGAGATTGACGTCAGCTATCCTATGCAAAATATAAGAAAAAAAATCATTCAAAAGTATTAAAATGCGAGCGAGAAATTTGAAAATAACCTTCACATAGACTTAACAATAGCTTGAACGTTTCTTCCCGTTACTGGTGTAGATTCTTGAACGTGAGAAAACAGAAAGTAAGACATTTCCAACAAAGGCTATGTTCTCTATTTAATAAATATGCAATTGTAAAATAATTATAAATGACACAATTTCAGCTTGACTCCAACCTTAGTCTAATAAAATTAAGAAAAAATAAAAAAATAAAAAAAGATGATTTTATTGGCAGGTTTTACTTTCACGCCAAAGTATTATTAAACACCTTTTAATTTTTATTTAAAGTTAATACATTTTCCAGCTGGTACATCAATAGGTACAGAGTACTGGAATATTTTTAATGTTTTCAGTCGACAATTTATGTCTAATTGTTCCAGCATTTCCTTTTACAATTTCCAATATTTTTTTTATCAATCCTTTCCGTTTCATCCTTTAGACCAGCGGTTCCCAACCTGGGGTACGCGTACCCCTGGGGGTACGTGGCGGCGCTGCTGGGGGTACGTTAAAATAATATCGGTAATGGCGGAATTCACAAAAATGGTTTAACTGAAAACACATAAAGAAAATTGATAGTTTTGGATTACAAAGTTAGTCTTATGTGTAAATCAAATATGTTACATTCAAAAAGAAAGAAAAAGCCCACTGGATCTAATAATTCATTGATAATGTAATGTCACTAGCTCTGCTCACTGTTAAGCATATTGCATGTGTTCTTACATATCTTCCCCCATCTTCCCGAAAACTTCAATTAATAATTATTCTTTTCGTACCACTTTTTTTTCATTGTACCGTTTTTAATAATAATTGCAGAACGACAATTACCTCAGATCGTCTGGTTTTAATGTCTTTTGTTAAAATGTGTAGAAAAGTTGGTTGTTATTTTCGTTTTTTAATAGGCGGAGTTATATCAATAACGTATTTTAATAGAAAAGCTTCCCTCATTTTAATGAGCATTTAAGAGTCATTGCATGAGCCAATCAGGCAAAAAAAGAAAAAAGTTTCCATCACCATCTCATAATTTCTTTATTTTTTTTTCTTGTGTTGTCTTGCCCAAGGCAAGAACAAATCTCAAGCATTTTTGTTATATCTCTTTTAGTTTTGGAGTTAGGGGAGGTCAAAGTTCCCTAGACCAGGGCGTAAAAATAATTTTGTGTCATTTTTGCCACTTTATTCACTCAACTGTAACTGGCTCTGATGTGCTTCAGAGATTTTTTGTACTCTAACTGATACTATACCTTGAACATTAACATCTCAAATTGAAAATTCATTTGAAGATGGTCAGAGCCCCCATACAGGGCCTCCCCAAATACCCTTAATTTCGTAAAAAAACGGTTTTTAAGAATGCTTTAAATCTTGGCTCTGATGTGATACAGAGAAAATTTTTGCACAATGTAGTTAGACATTTCGATACAAAAGGAATTTAAGCATAACATTTTTTGAATGTGACCGGAGCCATTCGGTATGGGGGCCCAAACATGGACCTGGACGCTAATTTGTGTAACTTCAAAGCATTGGTGTAGCGGGCTCTGACCTCCTACATGAAACCTTTTTGCATGGAGTTGTAGCACCAGCATAGTAGTTTCATATTATGAAAAAATATATTTTGAAGGTACCACCATTTTCAAGAAAAATCCAATAAAGTACCTACCTACTTAGGATATTCCCCTGACATCCCTGGGACATTTTGTACAATGTAATACACATAAATATGTTGAGTCAGGTGGACAAAAATTATTATAATATATACGCATATTCCATTTACAACTAATTTTCTGAAAATTTCAAAGGATAATTTTTTCTTATAACATTTCAACTACAATTTCAGTAAAAAAAATGTAAAGGTACTTTAGTGTTAGCCGGGCGCCAGTGATATATATACATATATAAATATATATGTATGCACACACACACATATATATATATATATATATATATATATGTATATATATATATATATGTATATATATATATATATATGTATATATATTCATACATATATGTGTGTATATATATAGATACACTGCTGTGCAAAAATTAAGGACAAAGCTGATAAATTAGCATAAAAGACAAAAAAGGCAACAGAAGTAAATGAAAGACCAATCAGGGGATAGACCTGACACAAATGCAGCAGGACATGCCCATGGCGCAAAAGGATGGCCATATGGCGCAAAAGGAAAAGGTGCTAAGGGGGAAAAAGCACAGAGGCGGTGACCGTTCCGAAATTTGGTAAAATCTATTGCACTGTGTAATGTGATTTCAGTGACTTTTTTTTGCCATTATTGTGTGATATGTCCAAGAGGCAATCCAGAACATGTCATCTGGATGACCTTACACGAGGTCGAATCATTGGGAAGTTGGAAGAAGGTGGATGTGTGGCACAAGAGTTCGGTATCGCTCATAACATCTTTTCACGAATCTGGAGTGCATTTCAAACGAAGGGAATAGCTGTCCGAGCATTCAGCAGTGGTCGCCCACGCGCAACAACAACAGTGAAGGACCGTTATATTGTCCTACAGGCGAAAAGAAACAACTGGAGAAATCGCAAGGCAGATGGAGCAGACTACTGGCCGTCGGATATCACGTTTTATCGTGGCTAGGCGGCTGCATAAAGGAGGCCTGTATGCACGACGACCAATACGGTATGTATCACTAATGCCTGCTCATGGGAGACGCAGGTTTCTGTGGTGGCAGGAACATAAGAATTGAACACAACAGTAGTGGTGTCGAGTACTCTTTACGGATGAGAGCCGATTTAGTATGACGAGCGATTCTGGACGTATACACATCTGGAGAGAGCAGGGAACACTTAATCACCCCTCCAACATCATCGAAAGGGACCGTTTTGGAGGTGCCAGAGTTCTTGTTTGGGGTGGTATCATGCTTGGTAGCCGTACGGACCTCCATTTCTTCCAAGGAGGTTCAGTTTCTGGTTCCTGCTACTGTGCCGAGATTCTCTTGCCTCACGTGCGTCTTTTTAGAGGTGCTGTGGGTCCAGACTTCCTCTTCATGGACGACAACGCTCCTCGGTATCGTGCACCGGCTGTCGAAGAGCTCCTGGAGAGTGAAGATATTCAACGCATGAATTGGCCTGCAAAGTCCCCGGAGACGCTTGGCATCACGTGATCAGGCGCCAACAACGATTCTGGAGCTGAAATTGGCGTAACAAGAGGAATGGGACTCTATTCTTCAAGAGCTACACTAGACAACCTTGTCCTCAGCATGGACAGACGTTGCAAATCCTGCATCGCAGTCAGGGGTGACCATATCCCCTATTAGAGACTGAATTATTCCTGCCAGGTGCTTGGAAGATGAACGTTTCTGTCTTCTCTGCATTTGTGCTCCAAGTGACCTTTTCAATAAAATGCTTTCATATTCTTTTGATTCTTTGTTTAGATGGTTTTTATCACTTGTCCCATATTTTCACATCTTGAAGATCTTATGGTAAGATTTTTGTCGATGTGGAAATCTTCTGTGCGACGTTACATTCGAAAAACCCTCTCGTCCTTAATTTTTGCCCACAGGTGTATGTGTAGATATATGTATATATATGTGTGTGTGTGTGTATATATACATGTATATATATAACTGCCGCCCAGCTAACCGAAAAGTACCAATGTAAATTGGGACTTATAATGCAATTTGAAACTTGTTCTCAATTATGTAAAAAAAAAATGCAATTTCCAATTGAAAATAACCCCCAGGAGTAACTGAAAATTACCTTCACTAATTAGAAGTATTTTTCATACTGATTGTAGGTTTACAAAGGTAATTCTTTTTTGTTTGAAATTTGTTAAACCTAACAATAGAACTGTTTTATGTTACATAGTTTTTTATTCCAAAATATAAATTTATCTTTTAATTCTGTAAGTGTTTTAGGTAATATGCTAGATACATTTTCTAAAACTCACCTTTTAAAATGTACTAAGCTAGTCTTTCTCTCCAAAATAACCAAGTTACCATAACAAAAGATTTCAAAATGGCCTCCACTTAACAGCATTGCCACTCAGTTTGTTACATTTATACAATTATTCTTATTCTTGTAAACACTGTTGCCATTTATATTTTTCTACATTTACCAAATATATAGTTTTATTCTTATTAATTAACAAAATATTTGATAGTTATATTTAAAAAGAAGAAGCTTCAAACACATAATTACACCACCAAAACCAGTGTACTTTATTGGATTTTTCTTCAAAATGGTCGTACCTTCAAAATATATTTTTTCATAATATGAAACTACTATGTTGATGCTACAACTGCATGCAAAAAGTTTTCATGTAGGAGGTCAGAGCCCGCTACACCAATGCTTTGAAGTTAGATAAATCAGCGTTCAGGTCAATGTTTGGGCCCCCATACCGAATGGCTCCAGGTACCTTAAAAAAATATTAAGCTTAAATTCATTTTGTATGGAAATGTCTAAGTACATTGTGCAAAAATTTTCTCTGTATCACATCAGAGCCAAGATTTAATGCATTTTAAAAAACCGTTTTTTACGAAATTAGGAGTATTTGGGAGGGCCCTGTATGGGGGCTCTGACCATCTTCAAATGAATTTTCAATTTGAGATGTTAATGTTCAAGTATCAGTTAGAGAACAAAAAATCTCTGAAGCACATCAGAGCCAGTTACAGTTGAGAGAATAAAGTGGCAAAAAGGACACAAAATTATTTCTACGCCCTGGTAGAGGAAACTTTGACCTCCCCTAACTCCAAAACTAAAACAGATATAACAAAAATGTTTGAGATTTGTTCTTTCCTTGGGCAAGACAACACAAGAAAAAAAAAATAAAGAAATTCTGAGATGGTGATGGAAACCCCCTGCCTGATATGCTCATGCAATGACTCTTAATTTGAAATGTTTATTTATTTTATGAGTGATTTTGTGTTGTGCTTAACATGGATAAATGGTTGAAAACCGGAACTCTTAAGAGAAATGCAACTACGATTGAAATTGTACCTGGTGAGTCCGGAATTGCAAGTACTTCGAAACAATCTGATCATTTGGAAGTGCAAGATAACCTGAGTGCAGCTGTTAATAGGCCTGGTTAATAGGCCTGTTCTGGTAAGTAATACTTTAAATAAAACTGGAAGCATCAGTGCCCCATTAAAGAAACGAAAATATATGAGTTCTTAAAATAATGAGTAATTAAAATATGGATTTTCATTCACGGGAGGGGAAGATTTACCAAAATCCCTACGCGTTGTATGTGGAGAGATATTGTCGAACGGCCGCATGATAACCTCTTTATTAATGCGCCATTTAGAGACAAAACATCCAATGTACAAACAGAAGGATGTTAGTTTCTTTCAGCGACTATCAAGCGGCCCTAATGTAGCATCTTACGTGTTGTCTACAAGAAATACAATAAGAATGCTGTTGAAGCATCGTACAAAATATGCTATCATATTGCTAAAAGTGGTAAAAATCATACAATGGCTGAAAATTTGATATATCCTTGTATCAAAGATGCTGTCGAATGTATGTTTGGTGAGGAACATATGAATAAATTAAAAACATTCCTTTCTCAAACAATACAGTTGCTCGAAGGATAAATGACATGTCTGCCGATATTGAATATATTGTAATTCAAAGAATAAAAAAGAGTCCCTACTTTTTAATTCAGGTGGATGAGAGTACGGATATCTCCAATCTGTCACTTTTGCTTGTTATTGCAATATATTTGAATGATAATGTACTTGAAGAAAATTTGCTACTCTGCTATCCTCTTACAGAATGATGTACAGGAAAAGATATATTTAATGCCATTCACAGTTTTTTCTGTGAAAAAGAAATTCATTGGGCCAATTGCTATGGGGTTTGCACTGATGGTGGGAAATCTATGTCTGGGTGTTATTTAGGCTTACGCGGTCTAATGAAAGAAATTGCACCTCATGTAGGAACCATTGCTGTATACACAGATACAGTCTAGCGACCAAACCTCTGATAGACTTATTGAAGAAAGTACTCCACCAAGTTGTCAAAGTTATTAATTTTATTAAGGCCAATTCAACAAACTCCAGACTATTTAAGTCTTTGTGTGAAGAGATGGACAGCCTGCATACTACATTGCTTTTGCACACAGAGATGAGGTGGCTTTCACGAGGAAAAGTACTTGAAATATTATTTGAATTGATGCATGAAATTCAAGTTTTTTTTTAACATCCTTTTGAGCTGAGCTTTAAATTACATGAAACAAAATGGCTTCAAATGCTTGCATACTTATCTGACATTTTTTCCGAAATAAATAAACTTAATTTAGGATTACAGGACAGTTCCATAACCATTTTTAAGGTATCTGACAAGATTGAGTCAATGATTAAAAATTAGATTTTTGGGAATCATGCATCAGAAAACACCAGTCAGAAGTTTTTCAAACAATTTACAATTTCTTATCTGACATTGAGCTAAAATTATCGGAAGAAGTAAAATCTTGTATAATGGCTCATTTAACAGGACTTAAAACGTCGTTCAGAGAATATTTTCCGAAGCAGAGTTATGAAGATAACTGGATTTCAAACCAATTTAAAGATTTGTTCTTCCAACAAGCCAAAATTTAACACATCCTGAAAAAGAAAAATTAATCGAACTTTCGACTGATTCTTCTTTGCAATCTGATTTCGACCAAAGAAATATTATTGCTTTTTGAATAGCAGTAAAAGAAGAATATCAAGAACTCAGTGACAAGGCTATAAAACACTTGTTGCCTTTCACAAATACCGAGCTTGTCGAAAGAGCATTTTCGTCTTATGCGTACATTAAAAACAAATATCGCAATTAGCTTGATGTTGCTCCTGACTTGAGACTATATCTGTCTTCGTTTGAACCCGATTTTAAGAAACTCAGTTCCACGAAACAAGCTCAAGGATGCCATTGAGAGTATGAAAAGTCATTTTGATTATTTGTATGTAATGAGAAAAAGTTTACAATAATAATCATCGTAAGATAGCTAAAATTTCATTTAATGCTATATTATTTTTTTCTAATGTTTAGCTAATATTATAAAAAGCAATATTAATTTTCAAATGCAAGTTAAAAAATAAAAGGTTAGTGACAATGTAATTTGTGTCAATTTATTATTTGGTTCTGATAAGAAGATTCCTAATGAAAAAAAAACATATTTGGGTTAAATGGTTGAGATAAGGGGAGGGGAGTATTAATGAGAAATGAGGGTACGCCGAAGTGCAAAGCCTAAGAAAGGGGTACGTGTAAGAAAAAAGGTTGGGAAGCGCTGCTTTAGACTAACATTCAAAATATATTACTTTCAAATTGGAAATAAAATATAAAAGATTTTAGTGTAGTTACGTATTTCGCATTTTCTTTTACAGATTCCAATAACCGGGTCTGCCTGTTAATTTCAGTGAACCCTTATCTTTTCCATCCTTTGGAATAACATACCATATTTTTATGTTATTCCAATGTTAATTATTATTAATGTTTTTATTTTTAGGTGCGTTCGTAATTATATAAATACGTAGCACCTATAGTCGTCGTTTGGTCCGTCCGTCTGTCCGTCCGTCTGTTTGTCTGTCTGTCTGTCTGTCTGTCTGTCTGTCCGTCTGTCTGTCTGTCCGCATATAACAACGCAAAAACTACCCAACCAAATGGTTTGCAATTTAAAATATATTATCTTTGCAGAATTTTGTCGAGACATTTCAAATTTTATTAAAATCGAATCAAAACTTTAGGAGATATTAATAAAAATATTTATTAAGAAATTTGAATTTTTTTTTTTTTTAAATCGGTGCTTTTTTGTTATAGGAGCTTCCGAAGTTTAATCGTCAAGCGAACGAGATGCTTATTTTATGACAGAAATCTGCAGACGATATAATTCATTTCACAGAATTAAAAATCATCAAGATCTGAATATTTATAGAACTAGCTGATACATATGTATCTGAATATTTATATAACTAGTTAAGATATTTGTATGAACAGTGTCATAAAATATATACTTAACTAGCTGTTTAACCCGTTCTACGCACGGGATATCATGAATTTAATTCTAAAACGTTCGTACGAACGCACCTCGTTTGTAACGTTTGACGTACAATTTCCAACTTGTTTTATTTAAAAGTCATACATGTTAAAAGTTATATATATATATATATATATATAAGAAAACCTCAAACAATATTTCTCTTTAAAATATTTCTTACTCAAATGAACAAGAGCGATAAAACTGCAGTGTTATCAAATAAGTTCTTAAAATAAAATCATTAGCTAATCTTACTAGGTAAAGCTAATACGTGGAATTAGAATAAAAAAACATACATTTTATTAGCCAAACAGTTACTACAATACAACGTAAATGTAAAAATATCATGGGTTTTATAAAAGTTCTTTTGAAACAATACCATAAAACATTCATTTTACTAACTTAAGACATGAAGATATACATGTTTCTCTGTCATTAAGATGCCTTCCGAGCTCGCTTTTGACAATTTAATGTTCGTCTAGTTTCTTTTAAGAAGCTTAAGCCATATTTCATCAGATTCTGAGAAATCTCAATGGTGCAGATTATGATTCGGTTTTTAAAATTTCTTTTAGAAAAGAAATATCGTAATTTGAAAATATAATACAATGAAATTCATTTAATAAATTATTAAATCTGGATTTGAGAGGAAGGACAAACATTGATATAATCCCTATGCAATTTCCTTTATAAACATATTTTTATTTATATTTCTAGTTTTGAATAAAAATATGCTTGATAAAGTTTTAACATTTATTTAATGATATTTGCATTGGAAATAAAATAAAACCAAAATCTTGTAGTATTTAAAATACATTAATATTGAATTATGAATGAATTATGCAGTAGATCTCGAAACCAGATTGACCAATCATAAACTGATATTTTGCGACATTTTTGAAAGGAGAAAAAATGTCGGAAAGGACAAAAAAATGGGCTGCTCACCGAAAATGTCAACCTCGTTTCTAAAACAGATGAAAATCTAGCTTGATTCTAATCTTTATCTAATAAAATTAAGAAAAAATAAAGAATAGTAAAAAAGATGGTCGTACTGGCAAGTTTTACTTAAACGCAATAATGATAAATATTATTAAAAAACTTTTTATTTTTATTTAAAGTTAATACATTTAACAGCTGGTACATTATCAAAGTATGGAGATATAAGTAATAGTTTTATTGTTTTCAGTTACAATTTATTTCTAATTTTTATGGCTTTTATCTTTTACATTTTCAATTAATTTTTATCGGTCCTATTCGATTTATCCTGTAGACTGACTACCAAAATATATTACTTCAAAACTCAAAATAAAATATAAAGTGTATTCGTGTAGTAACGTATAATAAAATACCTTTTCCATTTATTTGGCATTATTCTTTTATCTCTCTGAAAATTGTTTTGCCTTTCCATTTCCACAAACCGTGTTTCTTTTTATCCGTTAGAATAAGATGCAATATATGTATGTTTTTTTTTATTTTTTTTAATTTAAACATTAAAATTATATTATAAAAAATAGACTGTTTCCATGTCGAAAATACTAGTAAAATTTTGACGGCAGTGGGAAAAACCGACCGCTTCATTTAATCAAATAAAATTAATTTTGTATTATTTTTATTTGAAGTTATGCAGTCGATATTGTGGTGAACAAGCAGAATGGAAACTTATGCTTACGGTTACAATACAAAATTAAATTTTTTTATTAGCAACACTCACTTTTTCCACCCTGAACTGATCAGCGCACTGAAAAATCAAAAATGGCGTTGGAACGATAGATGTAGCTCTGGCAACGGCGGGGTGGAACACGTGCAAAGAACATCATAGTAAACAACCAATATTACCATTGTCAAAGAGTATTGAATCAGCAATTGAACCTTTCTGAATGCGCAATGAAATGTGGAGAATTTTAAATAAAGTTTTTAAATTTGTCAAAATATTATTCTTTATTAAAGGTTCATAAGCATGTCTAGAACATGCAGACTAAAAATACAAAAGGATAGAACACGCAAACTAAAGCTACAATGTGAATTCACAATTATGATATATAATTTCATTTCTCGAAAAGCTGCTGAAAAAAATATGGAATCTAGTCCTATCTGAAAAGTAATTTTAGAACATTTGGTCATAATACATGATTAATACCTTGTGTTTTCATCTTTAATATTGAAGAACGCTTTGATTTTTTCAGGCATAGAATTACCAAGATCTTCGCGATTATTTAAATCGATTGCTTCCCAAGCACTTCCCATGGATATTTTAATTCCTTTGTTGACTTTGGCTCTAACATAAATACAATTTTTTTTTCAAAATATACCATTTATTTTCAATAGGACTGCGGTCTGGACCACATGCTGGCCACTCCATTTGAGGGATATTATTTCTGAAAGAAATTTTTCAATATCCGATATCTCTGAGCAAAATAAATATTATTTTTTTTCAAAAATGTTTATTTCTTTTAAGTTTAAAATTATTTAAAAATTTCAATTCGGACTACACTGTTAAAAAATTGCAGTAAAATTACTACAGCAGAGATTCCAGTCATACCCTGTAAAAAAAAAGTCCATGCCCATCATTTTGTGCAGCCCGTAATTTTACGGGGCAAAGTAATACAGCATTATAATGCACAGGATATAATGCACTTTAAAACACAATAACACTCTGCTTACTGTTTTGTAGCACGTAGCACGTTAGATAATCATCACAGAATCGCTGTTTTGGCTGATTAAAATTTTCGAAACACGAGTAAAATGAAGGGTTACACCCTAACGGAGGACAATGTATGGGGTCGTACCGTATTTTTGCTAACATATGGGCTAGAACTGTAAGAATATGTGGATTGCTCTTAATTTTCTAAGTATCGAAGGGATAAGTCCACTTATTTAGTGGATCAGACCGTTTTTCATCAAATAAGGCTGTTGCCCGTGAAAATTGAAGGGCAAATGCTCATAAATTTACAGTTTTTTCTGAGAGTGTATTATCGTTTATTCAAACTTTTAGTTTTAATTTGATTTTTTCTTACTATATCTAAAATAATTAATATTTTTAATGCATTATTTTCTTTTCAATAGGAAAAAAATCATCCAACTAATTAAAAATTGCTAATTATATACAATACTAATTAAATATATTATACTATCTATATCTAACTAATTAAAAACAATCTTCAAATATTGAACGAGTAACTCTTTCAAAAGCCTTTTAATAATTTAAAAATTTGAATTTTGACTCCTATTTTGCTTTATTTTGATTTTTAACTTGAATTATTTTTTTTCTATTTATAACAAGAACCTTAGTAATACAAGTTGACATTGTCATTTCAAGAACGATTAAAAGTCACATATGTTTAAATAATGGATACATAAAATACATCACGTATTCAAGTTTTGTACAGTTAAATTTATTATCAAATAAAACGATAAATTCAAACAATACAAAATGTCAGTGTAAAACATTTGAAACACATTACTATTTTATGTAATAAATAAAATTATAGATGAAGGATAAAACATAATTATCAAAAATATGAAAGTCAATGCTGCATGAACATTTAAAATGTCAATTTATTTTTTAAATGGATAAAAACTCACATAAAGTACATAAAGCACTCCAATGCTCTTCGACTAAAAGCGACAGATTACTCCTTACAGGTTTCATATTAAAATGTATTCAGATAAACGAAAAACATTTACAATATTGATAAATTCAAGTAATCAACTTAAGTACAATTTCTATAACAGAGTATCTCTGGCTTTAAGAATAAAATATTTTTTTCGCTGTATTAAACTCGAGATTCAAGAAATATTAGAATGGTTTAAATAAATGTACTATCTATCGTAAAACAAATTATGATAATGATTCACAGAAGCTTTTCTGTGAAAACATAGATAAAAAAAAAAAAGATAAAAAAAATCGAAAATCTAATGCTAAAAGTAGTTTGAAATACGTACCTTGATTTATGAACAAACAGTATAAAATTACACACTTTTATGTTTTGTTTGTTTTTTTACTCATGAATAATTCATGAAGAAGGAAAAAATGGCGCTTCAGCAAGGTTTGAAAATTAACTGCAAAGACAATTTATTATGAAACTAAACTTTTTAGCATGAATCTCAAAATGTGTTCGATGAATTATGTGTTTACGTAACGTAAAAAACATATCTGTTACAGAAAAATAATAAAAATGATTTCATTTTTTTTTAAAGAACGATATAAATATATATATATATTTATAATTCAAAAAATTATTAGCGTTTCTATTTTTTTTTTCACTTACACTTTAAACTGCAGTTCCTTTTATGTCAATTTTTTATGTTATTCCGAATAATTATATTTTAACTTTTCAGTAAATAATTAAATGATATTTTCTTTTACTGATAAAAATAAAAGAAATTATTTATGTAAAGTTAAATTGTAATACAAACAAGTAAAAATTTTACTACCTTCTGTATAATAAAATAAAGCATTCGACCATTAAGTTATTCTATTACTTTCCACGTAGAAAAACTATTTTATTAGCCAGAAAGACTAGAAAACACATATCAGACTCAACAAACTATCATATGTATCATATTACATCTGTTTGAAAAGTGAAAATTAAAAGATACTACCTAATTTAAAATATATATATGTTTCAAAATGGCAGTACATAAAGAATTATTTGCACCGTAGATCTATGTTATATTTATTTAATATTTAAACATTAATTTTCATTTTACACAAAATAGGCTGTCTTTACAACCAATTTTGTAATAAAGGAAATATATCACAGGGAAACATCCATAAATGGAAAATATCTGCACCATGCATAGGTTGTGAAGAAATTTCTATCACTAAGGCAATATTATAGATACATTTTCAATTTCACTTTCTTAAATTTACGAGCAGCAAATAAAATTTTATAAAATAATATAGGTCATCGTTGAAATCTTTAATATTGTAGAAAGAGGTTTGCGAATTTTTAAAATCAATTAATATGGTTCAAGCACGTTTAGATATTTTCTTTGACGATAAAATCTTGTGATTTTATCTCACAATTTCGAATCTGTTCATCTCCAATTCTTGTTTTTAAAAATAATTTAAATAATTGTTTGCCACAAATTTACTTGTTTTGTAAAATCGCAAAGTTTTCTCCAAAGCCCATTGTGCATAATATTCAAGTATGACTGTAACAAAATTTAATAACAATTAAGTGCGTGCCTTTAAAATGCCTATTTAGCTCTTTTTTTATAAACAAAATTTAATTCAATGAAATCTGTATAACATAATTGGAAATCTTTGAAATAAATAACACTACAAAATTACAATTTTTTAACATACTTGGTCGTATATATTAGCGACTGATTTTACACGCATCATATATTTAAGGCGAAGTGTATTTCAGTTGGAAAACGAGCTTCTTACAGTTACCATGCCTAGAAAGTAATGTATAAGAGAACTGTTGTGTGTCCTCATACAATTGGTTATTTATATTCATGCAACACTTCCACATGGGTCCTGTTGCTCTGAATCTGAGAAACACATGTCAATTGCACTATACTTAAAGTGGAATAACATCATATAATTTACTTCAAACAATTACAAAAAAATTGAGGTCAAACTATTTTGTTCAAGGCCATGAAATCTTTCCGTCTCTGGCAGTATTTTGAAATATGTAGGTTCCATTTTTACTTGTGTTACCGCATTATGAAGAGAATGCTTTTTTATATGTGCCATCATTTGCTCATTCTTAGTGACAGAGACCTAGAGACTGAAATTAGAACATTATTATAGTATGATTTATCTAAAACGAATAGAACATTCCTAAATTGGTAGCATATAAAAAAGGGGTATGGAAGTTATTGTAATTGATGTATATTTAAAAATAAATAAAATAAGAGAAGAAATCATTTTATAAACAATCTTGTAAATTTTTATACACTATTAAACAAGGCAGATGTTTCTTAAACTAAGAAAATATGCTATAATCGCGAACGAAAACGTACAATAACCTCTTCCCAGTTACTCAAGATTCCGAAAAGCGATCTTTATCTTTAGAAACCCCATAAATCGATATATTTTCGAGATTTAAAGTAGCATTTATAAAACGTTTCTTTTGCTTCTAACGATTTTCGGAAACGTTTCAGAGTATTTTTATAGTGTATTAATAAATCTTTTCAACTTTAAATGCAGATCTTTTGGCTGCTATGAACCTTGAAGTAACCATTTCCATGTTCAACAAACATATTTTACAGACAAACATGTTAAATTAAATTAACAGCATTACCATTACCAATAAAATTATTATTATTTTGATACTCTTGCAATTATAAAGTCAGTTATGTACACACGTTTGATTGAGCATCCCAAAAAACCAATATTGCGTGTTAAATAAACTAAATATTACACTATAAAAACTACTCGGAAACATTTCCGAAGATTCGTGGAAGCAAAATAAACTTTGTTTTTATAAATGCTTCTTAATATCTCGAAAACATATTAGTTGCTGAAGCTTCTAAAAATAAATAATCAGTTTCGGAATCGTGGGTAAGTCGGAAGAGGTAATTGTATATTTTCGTTCTTAGTTTATATTAGATTTTCACAGATTATGAAACAGTTTTTTTTTTCTTTAATTTTCCTCATCAGTGTGTATTACTCAATTTCAGAACAAATTACATTAGTAGAATTATGCACAGTTAAATTGGCGAAATTAATGACCAGAATAATTATAGTATACAACTGCAAAAATTCAATCAGCACATTTACTTTACCGCTTTGAAAATGCTATTGTCAGTATAAACATGGGTATTTGTCTTCTTATGAAGAACTATATAAGTTGTTTTCATTTAAATTTAGTTTATGTAAAATGTTATTACTTATCGTGCTTTTTAATGTAGAAATTAAGAGTTATTTCTTGAAGTAGAAAGGTAAAAAGAAATGTTATATCTGTTATTATTTAATAATCGCGCATATCGAGAAGCAGAACTACTTTATACATAGTAAATCAAGTTCAGGGGGTTTGATCATTAATTTTATTTGACAGTATGATAGATTGACATGGTGTAACCGATAACCTACTACGGTTATGAAAAATTAACCAGTATAGTTTTATTTTCGCGAATGAGTATAAAATAAGTGGGGTTCTTCCAATAATAACAAAAGAAAATTCTATTAGGTATGTGCATTATTAAAATATAATTTTTAGCAACATGCACATGTTGCTTTTAACGTCAAACTATCAATTAATGGATTTTTGGAGAAATTTTTACATATTTATTTTTTTAATCCTTCAGCTCCAACATTAATTAAATTTTGTCAAAAAGTCTCATTTTCGTACAATACCGATAAATAAACATGCTCAGATTTTCAAACATTCATGAGGAAATGTGCAAAGATTTTATTAAAAAAAGAAGACATTGTAAACGATTTTGTGAAGTATATTTTTAATTTATAAAGCTGATAGTAGCAATTTTCTTTCAGAAAGAGTATTTTAGTCGATTAAATATGTCGGTCTTTTGAAAGGATATAAAATCAAAACTTCAATTATTCTAGAAATGTCTTCTAAATTGTCTCATAAAATACATATTTAAATTATTTTTAATAATATTTATCAACATTATAATACACTTTTGACGTAAACAAAATCAGTTTTTTTTTTTTTTTTTTTTTTTTTTTTTTAAAGTAAACAACAATTTGTTGAATTATTTCGCCAATACTCAATTTTAGTAAAATAATTAATCTCACGCAGTCTTTCTGCCTCTGAGCTTGTAATCTTTGACTTCTATGGTGTTTATTTTAGAAAATTGATCAGATTGCAACGAAAGTTTAGCATCATAATAAACATGAGAAAATTTGTTACAAAAACTGTATTGTGAATTTAGCCAATTCGTGTAATGCCCCATAATAAACATATCCGACACAAATATTTAAGTGTCTTTGTCCTGTTCTTAAGAGGCGTTTTAAATGAATTTAAAAGGTACTACTAACGCCTGAATACTCCATGAGGCATTTTGGGGTTTTAAAGTATTTTATATAAGAAAGCAATTATAATATGATTAAGTCAAGTTTTGATTACAGCAAAATCAGCACATACCTCCTAAAAAGAGAATTCTGGATGGTAGGTCTTAACATTTCCCGTACCCCGCTCTGAAAAATTAATGTCAAAGGACAAATTAAAAAAAAATTGCAACAAAAATCATAATTTCAAAAAATCCTAGACATATATTCTTATATTAGGTATAAAGGTACACTTTGTGTGGTTATCAATACGAAAAAGCTAAAAACAACGCTGAAGCACACAAATTAAAAAACTTTAAAACACTTTAAACACTTTAAAACACTTTAAACACTTTAAAACGAATTAGAAAGTCAGCAACTTCTGGCTTTTCTTGACGTTCTAGTAATTCGTAATGAACAAGATTTTTCTACGACTGTTTTTCGTAAACCCTTTGCTGTTTGTTTGCCCCCTCATTTCAGATCTAATCATCCCCCTGCACATAAGTTTGCTTCTTTCAGTACATTCATTTCCCGTGCTCGTAACGTGTGTTCGAATACAGAGTTATTCAATAGTGAAATAAATTATATTAAAGCCATTGCTATCGATCGTGGTTTTCCATTGGATACCATTGATCGTATTTTATCTAAATCCCCTAAGATAGATAATCCTATATCTGAAAACAAAGATTTTAAAAATGTTATTGTACTACCATATTTTCCAAAAGTCAGTTCTCAAATTTCACGGATTCTAAATAAATTTCATTTTAAAGTTGTTTTTTCTCGAATAAAGTCACTTTCTCTAATCTTAAAGATCCGATTCCAAGTCATAACAGTTGGGGAATTTACAGAATATATTGTGAATGTGGTCTATCTTATATTGGTCAGACGAGGAGAGCACTTAAATTTAGATTAAAAGAACACGAAAATTATATCAAAAAGCAAGAACTTGATAAATCTACAATAGCGAAGCATTGTTGGAATTTTGACCATAGATTCAACTTTTCCGGAGCCAAAATTATTCAAAATTGCAATTCAATTTTTGATCTTGATTTTTATGAAGCACATTATATTTATAAATATACAGATTCATTGGTGAACGACATATCTAGCACCCCTTTTATTTCTCCCGTTTGGAGAGAGCCTGCGCAGTGATGCCTGTTTTCGGTGATTTCCTGTCAGCTGCGTCACTTCTGCTCTGGTTACACTTGCTTTGCCATTTTGGTCAGATTACAGCCAGTACTCGGGGCTATAGCCGAGCGTGGGTCTTTTGAACCCTTTAAAAAAAAAATTTCCACACCTTACACTGATGAAGGGGATCTATGCATCTTTGAAACGGCCGTATGTGTTTTAAAGTTTTTTAATTTGTGTGCTTCAACGTTGTTTTTAGCTTCTTCGTATATATTCTTATAATCCAGAAATTAGCATGGAAATGCAGTGTCACACCACAGTTATATGATAAATTTATGTGACATAAAAATTTTGAAAGCATTTGTAATGGTTTAAAATATTTTTAAAAGAAAAAGGATTTGAATCGAGAAAAAAATCTTTGAATGACGATATATCTTCGATTGACAATGATGCAGTTTATCTCAAATTATATATAGTTACAAAATCCGAATCAATACTTGGATCTTACAAATGTTTTCTTCTAGAAGATCTATTTTAGCGACAGCTCCTAGCGTCTCATTTCGACTGAAGTGTTGAGCTTAATAATAAAGTCCTGTTTTAACGGAGTTTAAAAAGTATTACCAACGCCTAAATACTCCATGAGGCATTTTGGGGTTTTAAAGTATTTTATATTACACTTTAGTGGCATAGTTTGTTTCCTCAATAGTAAACTTTGGTATTTCTCACTTGACACTTTTTTATGTATTCATTAAGGAATTATCTTTTAAAATTTTCTGGTGAAGACATATGTAGTCATGGTATACGAATTTGGCATTGGGCAGTATTTATACTGTGTAACACAAATCGGCGAAGTTAATGTTTCCGAAAAATAATACTTGATTCTTAATGCATTCGATGCGCTGAACAAAAATATGGTCACAGAAAGCTAATGTTTTCTTCGTAATTTACTGATATATCTACGCCTTAATACCTTTATCATCCTGTATATTTCAACTGTCACATTCCACTTCTTTTTAAATATATACAATCACAAACATTGAATGAAAATGAATTGATTAACAAGTGGGTAAGTGTGATCGAAGATCGCTCAAAGGGTTTCGTTTAATATTCCTTTCAAAGCACTTTATCCTTTCTTTAATAAATCCAAAAAAATTAGATTTAGCAACAACAACAACAAAAAATGTCTTGTTTTTTATAAAGTAAAAAATTACCGGTCTATTTTCTCTTTTTTTTTGAATATCTAAACCAGCCCGATAGCGGACGAAGCTCGCTATTATATTCTGTCATAATAATATCTGTCATGCGGACTAAATGCGACATTTAAAAAAATAATTTCAAAATTAAACAGGTTGTACACCTTCAAAATGTTAAAATATGCGTATATTTCTATAATCGGATTTTTATCATGATTCAATATGTTTCTCAAACTCATATATTTAATATTCTCTATTATTTATACTGATACTCGCTTTGTATTATTCTCAAACATTTGAAAAATTAGTTAAACTTCCCATATGACGTCAGATGTTCTTTATAATTCTCTAATGACGTGATATTAATCTGCTTTGTGTACATACACATACTCATACTCCTTGTATTATTGAGAAATCTTTGAAAATTTCCGTTTTATAACCACTATGACGTCAAACATTTTTATTTCACATTAATATTTTTTTTCAATTGATAAAACTCTTTATTTCATTTTCATTTTTCTCGTGGAAATCGTTCAATAGAAAATTAATTATTGAAGAAATAATTTCATTGTGGATTTTTAATTTTTGGCAACTGCTTTAACGAAAAATGTTTAAATTTAATAGAAAAAGGATGTTTTTTATCTCTATTTATTAAAATAATACGATTTTTTAAAAATTTTAGTATTTTGAGCTTCATAGCTGGTATTCAGCTAGATATACACGAAGTTTCAACTCTGTAAGTTTCTGAGAATGGCTCTGTGACGGACAGACAACTCAGCGGGAGTTATAGGGTATCGTGAGATGAACAAAAGCCTAAAAATAATAATTGTAAATAATTATAGAATTTAAATTATGTAGTGTGCGAATTTTTTTCCCTTTCTATTAAATTTGACTTTCACATATGCACAGTTGGCAAAAAAGAAAAAAAAAACACTTTCATTCTCAAAACTGTCGCAGAGAAAAATGAGATTAGCCATTCGATTGGACATTATAATTTCTTTTAGGCTATGTTAAAAAAAAAAAAAAAAAAAAGGTTTATGGTACCGTCTAGATATTGAAACTGTAGCAAACTTCCAAAACTTTTAATATTTGAACATCCTCTTTTATCATCATATTTGGATATTTCAGAAAATTTTACCCTAGGATATTAAACATGAAGAAATTTGGGGAATCAGTTTATACAGTGTGTGTGGGTTAACAATCGGCCAGTTTTATTATCGGACTTGGACATACTGCTTGAGAGGGGTGCTTCAGGGAGGACTTTTGAAGGGAAAGTGATTCGAATTATCGTTCTCTTACAAGGAAAAACCCTGAAAACCTTGCATAGTCAACCGGAGCAGACGGTATCAAGCCTGCGACCGTCGGAATCATTTTGTGGCCAATGTGCTAATGTGCTGAACTTTGATATGAATATACCTAAAAGTAGTTTAAGAATAATATAGATATTACAGAAATTAAATTCCGCACTTCATTAAATTTATTCCATGTTAATTTCCCCCCTTCTAAATTTATTTTACAACCCTAGTTTATTAAATTATTTCCTATCTTAAACAGTGTTCCATTTATTTAACTTATTTAAATCCCTTTCTATTTAAAATGCGTATTTTAATACTTTATTTCCCTTCAAAATCTTTTAAGAAACTCATCCTGTAATAATTTTTCTTCAAAACACTTTTTTGTTTCTCAATTCTTAAAAAGCCGATATTTTATTTTATTAAACATTATCTGTTTGCTACCATTTTCTTTTTATTTTATTTATTCTAAATAACTAAATTCGCGCGCTTTCTCGCAAAGATCGCAGCACTTCAATTTTTCTCTGCCCCTAAAACATAGTTCTTCCCTGTTTAAAGGCTGTGATTTGCTGTTCTATGCTCCCGCATTGCGTCAAAAACATTCCGATTTTGGAATATTTAACGTCAAACATGAGATACGGAGTGCAGATTTCTGTGATATTTATCGTCTTCAAATGTACGTGCTGTCATGAAGTAAGGCTATTGAATTCTTCGAAATGAGTATATTAACATCTTTATAAAATGTAATTTACTTTGAGAGTTTTCGACGATGTCCAGTGTGAGTGGAGGATACTTTAACACTGTATTGTTTAAGAAGAAATAAGAATTTTTTTTTCGATGATCTAAATTTGTTCTTTTTCTGCGGAAACTCCCAATGAATTGTCGGCCAGAGCAAATAAATATCGAAAATTCAACTGCGTGGAATTCGATTGATGCGGTGATCTTGGATTATCAGCGAGGTGGATCATTAATTATCGAAATATCATCACATAGATGCAACGTTTAGAACTCTTAATGTTGAACTCCTGTTTCATAGTTGCAAAATAAACTGCAATGTGGATGGGAGTTTTTATGCATGAAAAACTACTTGTCAGAATGTATATATATATTTGTCTTACGTAGCGTGAAAATAGGGCTGAATTTGTAGCTTATGGTTTGGCAACAACCGTAGTTTCCAGAGCTCATACGAATGAACAGACTGGATTGTGTTAGATAGGCTCGGCCTCCAATATGGCGGTCAGTGTGAGAGCAGTGAAACCATAGAATGAAACTCAAACTAGCGATTATTAAAAAAGTCCTTCCGGCCTGTACCGGGAGGAAAAGCTAGCTTTCCTATATCTTCGTTTTAAAAATTTAGCTAATGTTACACGAAAACAGCAAGTTAAAATGCAAAGAAAGGTTTACAAAAGATTCCTTAATACTGAATTTGAATAAGAAATTCGCCAAATTATTGAGCAATAGCCAAATTGGCTTCATTTATGAAGACTTATTTTGGTCGCCAAATTTGGCGATATTTCGCCAAATGTCGTCAAGTTTGGCGCTAATTTGGCACTAACGGATATGAATATATAGTTTTATGCGCATGATTGGGAAAATGATTACAACAATGAAAGAAAATAATTTGCGAGTAATCGCGTTAATGTGCTGTTTTGTTTCAAAATGTCAGCCACCCTAGAATTTCAAACTGCTCTATCTCAGCCATTTTTTAAGATAGAGGTAAACCAAAAAATGCTCTGGAATCCTTGTATCAAAGCCTGACACGTAATTAAAAAATAAATTTGAATTTATTTTTTTTTGTATATTTATTTTAGTTTTAAATTTTTAAATGGCCGCCATCTTGAAACAAAATGGCGGACCTAGCTGGCCAACGAACTCGGTCGAGACATGGGTGAGATTAATACACACAATTAGTTTCATCAAAATTGATTTATAAATACCAGCGTTATCGTATGACATAGGTCAGATATATATATGGATACATATTATATATATATATATATATATATATATATATATATCGAAATTTTCCGGAACTGCTTTCCTCCGAGCGGCTGCAATAGGTAGCTTTATACTTTTTTGTATTGATAGCTACCTAATAAAATAACATGTACGTAATCCAAAGCGTCTGAGATGATTCCTCATTTTAATTATGAGTAATATCGTTAATTTCAAATGAATTCTCAACTCTTATTTAGAATTTATTTACAAATTTCATTCACTCAAAAATCGAAGAAAATAAAAATTTCAACTGTCTAGATTGCACCTGCTGCCATCTGTTGATGTCTTGATAAAGTAAAAAAATAATTTATTTTGTAAAAATATATAATCAATTAGAACAGTAAAATGTCGAACGAAATTTAAACAATGATTGGTGAAATATATAAATTATATTCCTATCACGTAGTTTTTTTTTTTTTTTTTTTTTTTTTTTTAAATGAATAACGAAATTAAACCATGATTGATGATATATATAAACTTCCTATCACGTAGTTTTTTTTTTCTAATGAATTTAAGCGTTGCTGTACAAAAAATACCCTTTTCATAGTATTTAAATGATTTATAAGCTGATTGGTAACGCCAACTAAATGTATTTGTAGTTGTGTTTTCAACGGAGAATTACTTTTTTACATAAAAAAAAAAATTCTCAATTTCATATGTTCAAATGTTTTATGGTAGAATTTATTCCGGCAAGAATTGCTGAAAAATAAAAAGGGACGAGCGAGCGAAGCGATCTCAATGTGAATAGAAAAAAAAAAAAACTTATAGGTCTTATTTTTTTTTCATTTTCAAATATTAACTTCAATAATAAATATTTTGAAAAAAATCTTAACTCTGCATATAAGTTTTTCAGAAAGAAGAGCCAATGGTTTTTCATTGCAATATCCGCATTCAGTAGGTTATTTTCATAAAGACACACTTTCACACTACTTTCACGTCAGACGCAATTGCATTGTTGCACAGTGTTGTTGGCGTTCGTAACTTTTATCTCTCATTATAAAATGGAAGGTAGGAATGTATAGTTTGAATATTTTCATTTCATTTCATTTCATTTATTTATTTATATGCAAATGTTTGATATTTTATGGTCCCTGTTATTTTGTTGTTGTTGTTTGTTTAAATAATGAGATTAAAATCATTTAATTAGTCATTTAGTTTTCGTTCAATTCATCTGTCAGTATTTTATCTTATCTTGTCGTTTTTGTACGACGTACGTAAAAATGCTGTTAACTCGACAATATTTTACATGATTTTAGAACATCACGTTCATAAAAGATCATTTGTTTCAAAACATTGGCTTCAAGGTAAATTGTTTAAACAGCACAAACAAATCAAATATATAGCATTAAATGCATTTAAATGAATTTAGAAAATACAGCGCAATTTTTACTTGAAATTGCATTCTATAATACGTTTTTAATTAAGGAATTCTTTTTTATTATTATTTTAAACATAACTTATAAAAAATATATCCTCTGCAGCTTAAACTTATTTTTTTCATTTTCGAAATCTACATCCCATTTGGTTTAGTTATTTATTATCTTCTTTAGAACTCATGCAGTAGATAATTTCTTTGTGCGTTGAATTTCTCTAAATACTAAAAATCAATGTGCAAAATTATGACACATACTGTTAAAAAATATATAACGATGACTTAAAATCTTTTGATGTCATAGGCATTTTATGTATATTTCTTAATTCTAAAAAATAAAAAATAAAAATAAATAAACTCGTTTAAAGAAGTTAGGTCATGCTATAATCTGCAATATAATGCTCATTAATCATTCTTAATCTATGCGTAAGAAAAGTAAGAAACTTATCATAACGACTGGTCAGATGCTTAAGTTATACCACGTATTTATTGGATAGAAGATAAACTTTTTAATGTCGTGAATGATGAAGAGAAACTGTAATAATTCTAACAATGACTTTAATACATATAAAGACATTCTATTTAAAACTTTCCCCAGTATCAAAGTGACATAATCTTTTAAGATTAATCTTTTTTTTTTCAACGAAAGAAATGCCTCGACGTCAAAGAGATTAATAACAAAAATATATAAAAAAATATGTTATAGAGAAACAAATAAATGAAAAAAATAATTATACATTTTTTTTCAATTTATAATATTTAACTGCTTAAAAAAAATGCATATATGAATTATATAAAATGTAAAACTGTTCGCATTTTATATTAATTTGGATGACGCACTGTATATATTTATTTATTCATTCTATATTTTAATATAATTTAAATTGCCCAGACAACAATTTATTGTTTCATTCTTTTATAAAGTAATATGCGCTGCAATTCCTTCTCTCTCAATGAAATATGTAATTCCGTGTTTCATAGTGTGTTCTTTTGCGCCATTGGTTTAAAAACTGGATGTTTTCCAATAATAAGCAGTCGAGTCACATTAGTAGGACCTTCAGCTAATATCAATAGAATACAATACTTAAACTTTTGATTACAGGGATGGGAAATATATCGTCCCAGCTACTATTACATACCCATCATAGGTAGTATAGGGTAAGTCTTGTAATCGTTTTGAAAATCGAAATAAAATTATCGGATTTAAACGTTTCAGACACTGGAGATTGCAAAAAACATATTTTTAGAAAAACAAATTGCCGTCCGTCTGTCTGTGTGTCTGTAAACGCTCTATCTCCCAAACAAATTGAGATAGAGACTTGAAGTTTGGTATGTACTTAATATGTAATAATGGGAAAAAGCTTCTTGAATTTCAGTAACCTCGATTATCCGGAACTATTTTTTTCGGACTTTCGAAATATTCGTTCTGGTTAACAAAAATTTTCGAATTTGTTTATTTTAAGGAGTAAATATAAAATACAATAAATAAACATAAATTTTGCATAAAGAATGTAGTTGATCGGATAATTAATTGTGTAGATATTTGTAATCCTATTTGCCACACTCTTCGATTTTTCATGATCTTGTATTTAATTCAGATTTCAATTCAAAGATATATTCTAAATGGAAATGAGACGCTTAATCCGACACAATAAACTCTTAGTTAATATGATTGTAATTTTTGGAGTTATAAGGATGTTTCTCTTACGCAGTTCAGTAATAGAGCATTTAAAGTTTATGACGTCATCAAGCCAGTATTTTATTCGAATTGCAATGCATTTTATAAATAGTTTACACATGTTTTATTTTCATATTTTATATTATGCATATCCATGATGGGTAAGTATTATGGTGGCCCCCAACGACTAGTTTCTTTATTGTATTCGCACCATTTTTTAAAAATTAATCTTGGCCATACTGGGATATTTTCAAAAGAAATTTACCACAACGATTTTTTTTTTTTTTTTGTAAATTCTGGTACAAGTTAATATAAAAATAGTCGCCAGTCCTGTACCATGTTTAAGAGGTTAATGCAGTTTAAAGTGTTGCTCAGAGAGATACTTATGTATCTGGCAACATTAGTAAGTTATTTTATTGAAAATATTACTGCTCACATTAAATTAATTTTTGTCGAGAGACGCTAAAAGATCATTCTTTTTTTCAATGTTTCGTACCGAAAATATCAAACTACAACTATTTTGTGAGACATAAAAATATGATTCATCAGACGCACCGGTGAAATCTTAGGGCGTCGAATGCTCTTACTAAAGTGCAAATATCAGCATTTTTCAGCCAATACAATGTCTTTAAATAAGGGGATATAACAATTCACACAGCGCAGCTCAGTTCCTTAAAATTTCAATTTTGATACATTGCCTGAAGTCTCTTTGTTCAGTTAGCTCTTCAATTTCATTATTATTAGTCTATTTCTATTTCTTAGTTTAAATTCATTAAAATAATGTATTTTTAGTACTTAACAATATATCTTTCAAATTGTTTAGGGAAACAAATAAAAAAGAAACCAATAGGTAAGCTAAGCTCGTTTTCACATTTTTCTATCCATTAAAAA
The DNA here is from genome assembly GCA_963931845.1 of Maratus michaelseni. Taxonomy (NCBI): domain Eukaryota; kingdom Metazoa; phylum Arthropoda; class Arachnida; order Araneae; family Salticidae; genus Maratus; species Maratus michaelseni. Next base: position 324,205,281 of record OZ007587.1, read on the forward strand.
CGGAAAAAAAGAAAGAAATTGGTATTCATACTACTTTTCCAAACTTTCTTATTTCATGGTAGGCAACCTCTAGCTTTTTTCACACTTCACGCATTTTACTCTCTGTGTTCGTATTTTTCTTTCAACTTCATGGACTGAGACCATTTTTTTTAAAACTGGTGTAAGCTGTAAAGGAATATTTTATTCATATTTACATCTCTCTTAAATCTTAGATATATGGACGAACATTTTCCTGTTAAAATGTATTTACTCATAGGTACGTTTTAAGGTCTGCATGGTATTTATTTGATCGGATTTTAACCCCTTAACTGTGTTTCTGACACAATGAACTAAAAATACGGACGATACACAACTTATTCCGTACTAAAATGCTTGCGTTATAAAATAGGACAATGTCTGTCAGTTATTAAACCGAAGATTACAGTTAACAATTTGCGGTATCCAAAAGATTTTAAAAACGAATCAAACAAACTCTTCTTGCACAAACGGCGGACGTTTCAGTAAAACTGTTAAGTGGTTAAATACTACATGTCATGGTGCTAGAGTCTAACGAAAACTTTTTTCTGTATGTTATTTGAAAATTCTCCTTTGATTATTCCTCATTTTAAATAATACTATTTAGATTACATGATAAATTGATGATTATTTTGAATTATTTTTCGGTACTTTTATGTTAGCCGGGCGTCAGTGATCGCCAAATTGTTTTTAATCTCGCCAACCATTTTTTCTAGTCAATCGTTAAACATTAGCTAATTATAAATAGCAATATTTTAACATTGCAATATAATATATTAAAAAAAACTTACTTAAATATAGCTAAAATATAATCATGATAAAATACGTAAAAACGAAATATCTCAATACCAATAACAAACTCTCGAGTAATCTCCTCTATTAATGATTAGGCTTAGTCAATTACAAAATAAGATATAATAAAACTAGAAACATTTTATTTCATAATGAAAGCATCGTATCTAATTTTACATACACAGAAATAGAAACTTAAATATATAATGTTATATAAGGTCCGAAATTTTTTTAATATCATTTAGAATTTGCAAAAATGGATCATTTGTTGTTGAAATCCTTGTTAAATCGTTGTTAAATCTTTAGTTGTTCAAATTGTTGTTCAATGGATCGTTAGTTGTTTGCAATTCAAATGATGCCAGTTGAAACAAGATTTGGCGAGTTATCACTGACGCCCACCTAACATAAAAGTACATTTTTCTTATAGCATTTTACTTACAGTTGTTTTTAAAAAATATAAATATGTTTTTTTAAAGAAAACACAGACACTGGGTATGCTGTGTTTTATAATAATTTATCGTTGTTAAATTATATACTAATACTAAAAATAATTTGTAAGATAATTCGAGCATGCAAGTAATTTGAGATGCGAATTATGTAAAAGTATAATATATATGTACTCAATAACTATGCAGAATCTAACTGCAAATGTTAACTTATTTCCAATAACATAAAATTAAAGTTGTGCATAACATCTGTTCTACGTATCTACACTGTAAAAAATGACCAATGTTTCTTATTTTATGAAAATATGCTATAACCACGAACGAAAATATAATATAATCTTCTGAGTTATCCGAAATTTCAAATAGCATATTACATTGTCTTTTGAATCCCCAGAAACGAATACTTTTTCAAAATTTAAAGTATAATTTATAAAAACAAATTATTTTTAGCTGCCCGAATTTTTCAGAAACGTTTCCGAAGGGTTTTTACAGTGTATTAATTAGTGTCCTCAGGCTGGAATACCTGTTTTTCGATTGTTATTCATTCTCAAGTAAACGTTTTCAGCCGCATAAGTTAATTTATACATGAAGGAGTAAAGAAATAATCTTAATTTTAATGTTATTATTAACGCTGTTAATTTTGCATGTTTGTCTGTTAAACATTTTTTTTTGAGCATTAAAATGTTTACTTCAGAATTGATAGCATTCGAAAAACAGGTATTCCAGGGTGAGGACACTAATTAATACACTATAAAAACCCTTCGGAAACGTTTCTGAAATATTCGGGCAGCTAAAAATAATTTGTTTATATAAATTATTCTTTAAATTTTGAAAATGTATTCGTTTTTGGGGATTCAAAAGACAATGTAACATGCTATTTGAAATTTCGGATAACTCAGAAGATTATATTATATTTTCGTTCGTGGTTATAGCATATTTTCATAAAATAAGAAACATTGGTCATTTTTTACAGTGTACTGCATTAATAATCTTTAAAACAATACTTTGAGTACAATAAGTTGCCATAAAATAAATGTAATAAAGCACGACTTTACGTTTCCTTAGTAAGTGCGTTAGCCAAACGAGCTTGAAGTTTTGTTATATTTTAGCAAATGAAGAGAAATTTATTTTCTTTTACATAATTGGTTGTGACTTTGACGTTAGAAAACCAAATTTGAAAATTTGAATTCCAAAATGAACCAAATTTGATTTCTACACTTACATCATTAAGTATCATAAAAAATGAATGAAATATTGCACAACACAAAAGTAACTACCCATTTTGTATAAAAATACACTATTTTTGCATTCAACAAATTTGAAAAACAGCAAATTATTATTTCAACCAAATTATTATTTCAAATTACGTATGATTATTTTCGATAAGTTATTTGTTACAAAAGGGAGAAAACCGATAGGCCATTGTATTTTTTAATGTTGTGTAGATTACAAATGTAAGGTTATAAATTGTTTAACAGTTAAATAGTTTCTGTAATACTATGCTTGTATTACCAAAAATGCTTTTAAGCTTTTGCACAGTTTCACATGCACAATCAGTAACCTTTCAAATAAAGGCGTTTTTAAAAACTTGACAAATTGCACAATATACGATTTGTTTACTGCAGAATTAAATTAAAATATTTGCTTACATTTTGCACGTTACTTCTAATTTCTTTAAAAGTTTTCTGTTTCAACGTACTTTCAAACAAACAAGGATAATGTAAAATATTATTAAATAAGGTGGAAATTTCTTTTCCCAGCGTTAAAATATATTTAGAATTCCACATAATGTTTTACTCATAATAGAAAATGTATTCAATCACTTTATACAATTTCACATATTATTGTACCTGCACTATAACAATATTCTAATACTTTAAAATGGCAAAATGTCTTTTATCATGAATGAAATTTACTTATCTGAAAGTCACATCTGTTCACATTTATTGAAAGCTATCAAAAATACTTTTTTGAATAAGAGAAAACACTAAGTTTTTGTGTCATTTAAGATAGATCATTACTGCAGCAAATAAAATAAGATTTTTTATATGATGACAGTTTTGATGGATTACTATGACTTCTAAGATTCATGAAATAACATATAAGTCAACAAGTCAACCACGCAGGCATCGACCACAGAGTGGTTTATGGATTAGAATACTAAGCAGCCAATTTTTATTATTATGAGTATCAAGATTTCTAAGGCAGCCAATCCACAGGATCAGACTCTTGAATTTATGTCACTTACCCATGATTCATAAATAATTACAATTCATATATATTATATACATACAATGTGTATATATATTACCAGCTCTTTCTAAAGTAGACCGAGCTCAGCAGCTAAATGGCATTTATAAACGTGAAACAAATAAAGTATTTTATACAGAAAAAAATATGATAATAATTATTATTATTGTTATTATGTAATATATAAAATAAAGCAAAACACAAAATACAAAACCAAAATCAAAACTTATAGAAAAATACAATATTCAAAATACAAAAACAAATTTACATCAGATTAATCCAACAAATCTTCATCAATTAGAGTGACTAGAGAAGATGAAGAGTCGAATGTGTTTTCAAAAGCAAACTGATCACATTCTGAAACTTCATACAGCTAATAAATTTATTAACAAGAAATGGTTTACCAATGTTATAAGAAGTCCAAGAATTATCTGACGTAACTAAGGAATTGAAATCACGTGTATCAATTACTAGTCAGTGGCGGACTGGCCAAGTTGTCAAGCTTCTCGATGGCCTCCTTAGGCATTAGACAATATTATCCCTGCTATAAAAAAATAATGGATCAAATACAGCTCTGTGTCTTACTATTTTTACAAAAAAATTACGCTAGCATCGGCTTGTATATTATAGCTACCTTGAATACACTGCACGACATGTGCAATTTAATGAATATTAAGAAATTGCATGGTGTGGAAAATATGCATTTGTCCTAGCCACTGAATAAAACTATTGGTCTTCAGTGTATTAATTTAGGAGACTGCATGTAGTAAATTTGTATTGATTAAACATTTTCAAACTAATAAACACAATATTCAGTTTAGATAAAAATTCCCAAAACAGCACTATAGTTCCAGAATAATAGTATACTATTCATCCAAATACGTATTTACGTTACATACCAAAAACGTATTTACAATGAAACTATAAAATTATTTATTTACATTTAGTAATTCTTATTTACTGCCAGTGATATACATAGTACATGTGCTTACTGTAATTAGTAAATTAATATTTTTTAAAATAAAAAATAAAATTATGTTCCATTCATGTATTTTGTATAGCCTTATTAATTTGTTGGAAATTCAAATGATAGTATTAATGATATGGAAAGTTTTGTCTCCTGGCAATCAAAACTTTGAGACCCAGTCCGCCACTTTGTATTCTACAGTTTTACATGTGATGACAATTAAAATTATAACTGCAATAACCATATGTGATGACATAAGAATTACAACTGCAATAAGCATACGATTACAGAACATGAGAATATTAAAAGTTAGTCTTTATTGGTTAATTAATTATTTAATTAATTTTGAAAATTATATTTCTTGCGAAATAGATATTTTTGTGAAATAATTGTTTATTTGAAAAAAATAAATATTGCATTAATTGCGTAATTTAGAAAAAAACATTTTATTTGTTCTTTTCAATTCCTTTCAGTACATGAATTATCGATATTTAAATTGTTAATACCTATAATTCCGCATAGTATTTTCGCCTAGAATTCTACATTATGCAAGGCAAAGTTAACGACTAAAATAGTGTGGTACTAAAAAATAAAAAAAAACATATGTATCCTAAGAGAAACATATACGTGAAAACTGCCCTGAACGGATAGATTTTATTTATAAGAGTTATGCTGAAATTTACATTGAAAATAAATACTACTATGCAAATATTTTCAACTAGGTAAATTATATCCAATGGTTGGAGTATCATAGTTGAGATTTTTTCCAACAGAACAAAAAATGCCCTTACCAGCTCTGTTGGAATAAATCTCATCTATAGTACACCAACCATTGAATATAAATGCTAATATTTATCACTATTGCCTGTAAATTCAGCATTTTTATTTTTTTCTGTCACTAAAAAGATGAATAACGCTTAGGTTTACATTTTGTGCTGTTTTAATAAATTAAGTTCCAAGAGAAGAATTTCAAAACGTTTTATTTAGGAATGTACAATTTAATTTGACAGTTTGAGAACTGTGTCATGTAACCACAAATAATACAACTTATGCAAGAGTATTTTTGCGGGTTACTTTTGGAAATATGAGTATTAAAAAAAAACAATTTAGTCAAAAATAAAATCATTGTGTGATTTTTGAAATTTTGCAGATTTAAAATAAAAATAGTGTATGTTGCTTGACTAGTTGAGTCAGATTCCCAATGCTCATGTTATGATAGAACGCAGAGTGTGGATTCTAATTCTCAAATTTAATTCTCAAATAATAATTTGGCATTCCAACTTATTAGAAAACATATTTCCGAAAACGCACAATATATAGCATCGTTATAACTAGAGTCTGACTGAATATTTCGTTTCGTCTTCGTTTTAAGCCCAACGTCTTAGTTTCGGTGAGAATACTGCCAAATATTCGTTTTCGTTTTCGTTTTAAGAACAACATCTTAGTTACGGCGAGAATACTGCCGAATATTCGACCGGGAAGGAAATTACCTGTATTCTTAAAATTCCGTGTCTTCCTTCGGAAATCTTCAACATTAACTCATTGATTTGAGCTGTATTGGCTCAAATGAGATCCTGTTTATTTATTTCTATGAACTTTGCTGTTTATAACTATCAATTATCACTGACTCAAGACGTGAGTGCAAATGATTAGAAATGCATATATGACTAAACTTTTTAAACGCTTTCAATGTGCTCATTATACTCTGCATATATGACATTGATAAACATTTTATACTTTGAATACTGCAGAAGTGTTTCGAATGCTCTCTAAGAAAGATGTAGAATAAAAGTATAAAATAAAACAGCTAATGATCATTTACAAAATTCATTATAAAAGATAAAACGAGGTATGTATGCCTAACACTTTTTAATTAGATAAAATTCGTATAATTAGGAAATAATTCTGTCATATTGGAGACTGACATTTTATTTCATATGAAAATAAGAAGTTTTGATCCAAGGTTTAGGAAGACAGGAGAGGGGCGGGGGGGGGGGAATTTCTTTTTGAGGAAATCAAATACTTATTTTGATCTTGTTGTGCACATGAGAGAAGAAATGGATTCAGTCTTATTCTTACATATATATATTTTATTTAGTTAAAGTCCTCAATAATGTTGAATATTTCTCGCTTTGAGAATATTGAAATGGCTAATAGAATACAGTGGTATACATTTGTAGAGACTTAATGTGTTGTTTTAATGTTAATACTCCTTTTTATTTTGATCTTGTTGCGAATTATTGAGAAGAAATGGATGCAGTTTTATTCTTACATATATATTTTTTAATTAGTTAAAAGTCCTCAATAATGTTGAATATTTCTCGCTTTGAGAATATTGAAATGGCTAATAGAATACAGTGGTATACATTTGTAGAGACTTAATGTGTTGTTTTAATGTTAATACTCCTTTTTATTTTGATCTTGTTGTGAATTATTGAGAAGAAATGGATGCAGTTTTATTCTTACATATATATTTTTTAATTAGTTAAAAGTCCTCAATAATGTTGAATATTTCTCGCTTTGAGAATATTGAAATGGCTAATAGAATACAGTGGTATACATTTGTAGAGACTTAATGTGTTGTTTTAATGTTAATACTCCTTTTTATTTTGATCTTGTTGTGAATTATTGAGAAGAAATGGATGCAGTTTTATTCTTACATATATATTTTTTAATTAGTTAAAAGTCCTCAATAATGTTGAATATTTCTCGCTTTGAGAATATTGAAATGGCTAATAGAATACAGTGGTATACATTTGTAGAGACTTAATGTGTTGTTTTAATGTTAATACTCCTTTTTATTTTGATCTTGTTGTGAATTATTGAGAAGAAATGGATGCAGTTTTATTCTAACATATATATTTTTTAATTAGTTAAAAGTCCTCAATAATGTTGAATATTTCTCGCTTTGAGAATATTGAAATGGCTAATAGAATACAGTGGTATACATTTGTAGAGACTTAATGTGTTGTTTTAATGTTAATACTCCTTTTTATTTTGATCTTGTTGTGAATTATTGAGAAGAAATGGATGCAGTTTTATTCTTACATATATATTTTTTAATTAGTTAAAAGTCCTCAATAATGTTGAATATTTCTCGCTTTGAGAATATTGAAATGGCTAATAGAATACAGTGGTATACATTTGTAGAGACTTAATGTGTTGTTTTAATGTTAATACTCCTTTTTATTTTGATCTTGTTGTGAATTATTGAGAAGAAATGGATGCAGTTTTATTCTTACATATATATTTTTTAATTAGTTAAAAGTCCTCAATAATGTTGAATATTTCTCGCTTTGAGAATATTGAAATGGCTAATAGAATACAGTGGTATACATTTGTAGAGACTTAATGTGTTGTTTTAATGTTAATACTCCTTTTTATTTTGATCTTGTTGTGAATTATTGAGAAGAAATGGATGCAGTTTTATTCTTACATATATATTTTTTAATTAGTTAAAAGTCCTCAATAATGTTGAATATTTCTCGCTTTGAGAATATTGAAATGGCTAATAGAATATAGTAGTATACATTTTAATACTTAAAGTGTTGTTTTAATGCTAATGTTCCTATTTATTTTGATCTTGTTGTGCACTAGTGAGAAGAAATGGATGCAGTTTTATATATATATATATATAATTAGTTAAAGTCCTCAATAATGTTGAATATTTCTCGCTTTGAGAATATTGAAATGGCTAATAGAATATAGTAGTATACATTTTAATACTTAAAGTGTTGTTTTAATGCTAATGTTCCTATTTATTTTGATCTTGTTGTGCAATAGTGAGAAGAAATGGATGCAGTTTTATATATATATATATATAATTAGTTAAAGTCCTCAATAATGTTGAATATTTCTTGCTTTGAGGATATTTAAATAGCTAATAGAATACTGAATTATACATTTTGGAAACTTAAAGTGTTGTTTTAATGCTAATGTTCCTATTTTAGTCAAATTTGATGCGTTATTTCAGCTTTTGCGCAGTTTTTATTTGCTTTTTGTTGTCTGACAAATGATGGATGATTCATTTATTTTAAACACCGCATTCCTTAAGGTGCCAACTGTCTCCTAGCCTTCCCCAAATGGCACTCATCTTTCCAAAAAGCCGTACGTATGTATTCACATAAAATGGAGTACATCTAGAGAGTTTTATAATATTGATTAACTTCGTTATTTTTAAAATAATTTATTTTTTAATAATTTTTTAATCCTTTTATATGTTTAGAACAACTTATTTTATATTAAATAATCTAAATAAATGGTTTTTATCTACTATTTCTTTAATTACTTTTTCAATTTAAATCAAATTTACGTTTAATTAATAATTGTGTACAGTCGTGTCTATGTAAAATGGTATTCAGATAACATGCATATATAATTGTATGTTTGCCTTTTGAGCTATAGAAGCAAAGTTAGATGAAATTTTCCTCACGCATTTAGACAGAGATTTTGTATCAAGCGGGTTACATTATTATTACATGCAACGTTTTTTTGAGAGGCCAGAGAGAGATAAACCATATTTTAAGTAGTTTATTTCAATTAATTTACATGCAAAATATTAAAAAAATGAGAATATGTGTATATTCTAAAATTTATTATTGATAAATGCTATTGATTATCGGCTGTTATAAATTAAGAAAATATAAAAGTTGTATTATTATTTATGTTTAATTTTTATTTGAAATTTCTAAACGATTTATTTCCTTCATATCCTTCCATTTTATTCGCATTAATATTTTAAAATTAATCTAACTTCTGTCATAGTCAGTATTTCCTTAATTCTTAATAATATCTATTCCTATTTAAAGTCCTTTTAAAAGTAAATATCCGTATATTAATAATTATTTTATTCCAAATCTTAATCTAAAATTTAAGATCATTCGTAACTTTTATCAGTTCCCCAATCTATAAAATTCTGAGACGCGTTCTCATTTCGAATGTTTTTTAAAAAGCCATTTTCTTTTTATTATTATTATTATTATTGCTCTGAATTTTTCGCGCGCTTGGGATTTTAACTTCTAAATTGGTCCGCACCCAAGTAAGGGGATTCTTTAATGTTTTAACCTCGCCCTCTAGCCTCATTCGTTGGGCTGGAGCTAGCTTCTCACTCATTGGGTTGAGCGCTCGTGACGTAATTCTGTGTATGTTTCCGCGGAGAGATCAAAACTGGCCCGCGCCGGTCGGAGCGGCAGATTTTTGACGTTTTCGGAAGCTAAACAAGTATGTGTCTGGTATTTGTATGACCGTAGAATATTCAACTGGCCCAGTAACATCTTAATTCAATGAAGTGAAGCAACGTTAGCCCGAGGGCTATAAGTTTTAGACCCTTTGGGAATCGTTTATATGTTGTTCGTCTTCTAATAAAATTATTTGTCTGGAGATTGGCTGGATTTACTGGAGAAATTCTGTGATCTCATTTCATTGCCTTACTACTTCGCCATACTCGCTAAATTCGACTGCAACTTGCTATATCATTGAAGGACTGCCATCTTTTCATCGAATAGTATTCATCGTAATATCTCAACCTCGTCAAAATGCTACATATATATATATATATATATATATATATATATATGTATCAATCACTTTAAATTTATTTTTAAGACACTTTCGTTTTCGTTATCAGCCGAAACTAGAAAGGTAACCGAAATTCTCCTTCAGTTCGGTTTTGTCTTAAAAATTGTTTCGGTCGAACACTAGTTATAACAATATTTATCTTTATACATATCTTACTGGATTATCATTATAGTGTCCTAATAGAAACGTAACGATTTGCGTAAAATGTGAATAAATATATGAAAAATATGGAATTACTTGCAAGTACTTCCAAATATGAAAATGCCTTCAAAATGATATCAAGAAAGTATTATTCCGTTGTTTACCATTGTTAATAAATAGTGTACGAAATTTTCCAAATAAATGTTATTGATAAACAAAAGAAAAAGATTTTTAATATTTATCCGCCTCATAAAAACGTCAATAACTGAGTAAATAAATATTTACACACAAAACACACATACAGACACATACATAATATATAAAATGTCTAATGTAATAATATTTTCACTATCAATAAAATTAAAGGCACACAGTAAATAAATTTAACAACACAAACTTAACAAACTTATCCTTTTAATGCATTCAGCCATTATTTCTTCTATTGAAAAATTTCTACCTTATCTGTAGTTTAAAAGAACTTAAATAAAACTCTTAACATGTAAATTTATTTATTCAAGGATGTTCAAATACCTTTACTGCTTTACAAATGTTTACTTTACGCTGAATCATTCTGAAGCTCTCCTGGGGCATTCAAGTCCTATACATTTTAAAGCATAGTATTCTTATCTTATTGCGAAAGTAATAGACATTAGTTTCACCACACTCAGACTGCATCACTGCGTGAAGATGGTCATGAAATTTCTTTTTTAAGGCTAGAAGAAATATTTGTTTTGAACAGACATTCAGAACTACATTAGACATTTATGGAGCTTTTAAATTTTAAATTACAATAAACAGCTTATGGTATGAAAAAATGTTATTCCATTTATATACGCAGTTTTATCTGTAACATATATATATATAGTTCTCTAAGTCCGTTGAACATGTTTACATAAATCTACCAAAATTTAATTTCTACTGATATAAACATGTTATGTACTTATTCCGATTAAATTAAAATCCTCAAAAGTATTTTTCTTCTTTTAAAAAGACTGTTAAATATTTTTTGCTATTTTATTACCCTCAATATGTGTAGCTAATAATAGTGGAATGTGAATGTCACTATACAACTATGTCCCAGTGTATCAACTCTCCAAAATCCTGACTTACTCGGAATCATCCTTAATTGAGTTTTCATTGAATGTTCAAGCATTTAGAGTCAGAGGAAGCTGTTTAAAACTACCTTTTCCATCAACAAAAGAAAAAAACAAAGATAAACATAAACTGCATTATTTTTTATCCACATAAGAGAGGATATGCAGTTAATACTTGACCTGTTGGTTTGAACACCTTGTTTCGATCATTGTGTCTAGATAAGTGTGTGGCGACATGCACAGTATAAAATATACAGATCAAGACGGGTTTAAACATAAACGATGAACTTACTCTTATTACCCAGATAATGTTTGTTGAATTGTCTCACTCATCCTATTGAACTTGCTCAGGCGAGAGCTATAGTTATGATAAACTTTAATATAAATATGCATCTTTTACGCATATCGTCATTTTTTTACAGTCACTTTACCTAGTGCAGTTTTTCTAAAATTAGGATTTTTTTTTTTTTTTGGGGGGGGGGGGGGTTACCACAAGTAGATGATATATGCGCACCTTTTATATATGGGTTTTTTGTGCCCCAACAGAATGCATTCTATACATCGCAAGATGCGTGTATGCTATAAGTTATAAGATATACAGAGTTTTCGAAACACAGAACCCACATTAGAGGGTTTTGAAATGTTTTCCGCTCCAAATAAGACGAAATGCTTCTAGAGATGAAACGAACGATACACTAACGATATGATAAAATATTCTTGTAGAAAAACATATCAACGAATGTATCTATACCAAATATGAAAGGAAGCATTCGTCACCAAGTTTTGAGTAATTGGACGACTCACTACATTTTGTATTTGGCAATATGGTTTTGTTATTACAGCATGTTGTTAACAATGAAGGAGACCCCTCTGATGATCAATCGTAAATATATTAAACATTTATGTAAATACACACCACTGATTAAAATGCATAAGCCTACTAAACTCTTGTTTTAATGAAACAGCGCTCTCTTTTAATGGTTTTTCGTAAGAAAAATATTATTTAACAAGTGACCATATCATTTCATAAGCAAATCCTTTCTGTTCTCTCTAGTTTATATTGCAGCTCATATGGAACCCAGTATCGTAAGTTAAATAATGTTTTTATTGCTAACCCTATATTTTGAAATATGTTGTACAATGCATTTATATAAAATGGTATTTGGGGTGTTTTGTTAAGTATCAAATAGTTTGGCCATATTGTTGTAGGAAGGATGCCTTCAGAGAGGACGTGTGACGGGAATGCAACCGAAAACATTGTTATAACACAAAGAAAACCATAAGAAATATACATAGTCACCCCGCCCAGACCAAGCTGGTTTAAAACCCGCAAATCACGATCCAGGCCGTTCATTTTATGGCCATCATGTTAACTGCTGAGCTCAATGGGCTGTTTTTATATAATACGAATGTAGATGTAGATATTTATTTATGCATCATGTATGTAAATACGGCGGTAAGGTATTAAGTATGAAAAAAAAATAATTTATCGATGCAATTTAAAGATTTTAAATATTTATTTAATCCAAGCACTCTGGAGAAAAATTAAATAAGACTGTGAATAAGGCAAATTTTTGGATGTCTTTAGTTTATACTTTCGAATAGGTACATAACTTCAATTGCGGTAAAACAAATAATGTTTTTACATTTACGGGATAGTAAAGAAAATATGTATCTGGTTTATTTTAATTTCTATAATCACTTTTAAAAGATTTACTGTTATGTGCTCTTAAATTGCTAACAATTTTAAACATGCTCATAAAATTATTTTATAGAACTACATTCCATTTTTAATTATCTGTACAAAATTTTCGCAGCACATTTAAAAACTTTTCTTTTTGATATATTTATAATTTCCATTTAAATATATAATGTTCTATTATTCTTTGATAATGCTACACGATTTCCTAGAATTAAAAGGTAAAATATTTTGTAAGAAAACTACTACAAAGAAAAATCGGAAAAAATAATGAAAATATTATTTTTTAATCTTTTTATCAACAAAACTTACACAATTAGTACTAAGAAAGCATTTTCTATAAGTAACAAGATTTCGTGTTAAAATCAACTAATTTTGGAGAATCATTACTAAAAGTGCCCATTAATATAAATAGAAGATGCTTAGACCTTTCGAAAAGGATTTTTTATGTAATAAGTCCCTATCGTTTTACATATTCTTTCTGAAATCGTTTAATTTATGATGATGATAGGATATCGGTTGTACTATGTATCATACTTAATCGCTTAAAATAAGCACGTCATTGATAAAGGTATTTAATACTATTCTTTAAAAAATAACTCGTAAGATATAACATGAGCTTTGATGAAGAGCATTAAAATATTATTTTTTATGTAAAATATCCATGTTTACTGACACAAAAGGAGTATTATTTGAAATAATATATTTGCATATTCTAATCTTCAATTATATACTCATATATTTTCTCGGTAAATCATAGTTTTTAGTTTTTTTCGCCTAATTTAGGATAATTCCTATAAATTTTGGAGATTTTTATTCACGTTTCAAGGTATATTTAAAGTCACATCTGTAGTTATATGTGTTAGAATACCATTTTTTTTAAACTATACAATAAATATTGAAATAACATATTTTACATGTGCACTAAAAATTGCAAAGTGAAGTTAGCATTATTTTGGAGCATTTTTAAAAGCCCATTGCTTTTTTAATATGCGAAATAACTTTTGGATAAATACTTTAATTATCACATTTTGTTCCGTTGAAAAATCTTATTTAATGAGGGCCTATTTAAAAAATTAATGAACTTCAAAATATCAAAAATTTCTGCAACGGTTTATATATTATCAAACTTTCTAACAATTATCAACATTTCAAAATATTTAAAATCGCCAAATTTCTCTTTATATTTATATTTTTTTCATTTTCAAAGGAAAAACAATTATTTGTAAAACTAAATTAATATGGAAAATGAACCTATGTTATAAACTTTAAAAATACATTTTTCAGAAACTTCATCTTATTTATAATATGGTTTTCTTTTAAACGAAACGAGTTTATTTTTTAGTATTACTGATAAGTGCCTAAAAATATTATATCAACAAATTGATTGTAATAAAAAAAAAATCCCTGACGGCTCGGCCTACAGGCACAGGTAGATTTTGAAGACGCAGCCCGTGGGGGACCTGCTTATTGGGAATTGCAGAAGAAAGAACTATTTGCCCTGATGTGGCAGTTGGGACCACCCACTTCGAAATATACCTCTGCCTGTAGGCGGAGCCAGCAGGAATTTTTTTACTGTAAGAGTTGGTCTTATAAAAAACTTGTCAGTATAAAAATTGTAGATAATATTAAGAAGATTTATAATAAATTTAAGCGGATTTGATATCTTGGGAATTGAAGAAATTATGAAATTTTACTTCTGAAACCCCTATTCCCCCCCCCTCCTTGGGGGCATTTTTAATGAAATCAAAAATCTTTCATACATAAATTTTTGGCCCTTTTCTTAGAAGTAATAATAACTTTAAACGGATTCGATATGTATAAAAATTAAGAAGTTATGGTTTTTTTCTGTTTTCACGTCTGCTTGTAGGCGGAGCCAGCAGAAATTTTTTTTGTAAGAGTTCGTCATATAAAAACTTGTCAGTATAAAAGTTGTAGATAATTTTAAGGAGATTTACAAAAAATTTAAGCGGATTTGATATCTTGGGAATTGACGAAGTTATGATTTTTTTCTTCTGAAACCCCTATTTCCCCCTCCCCCC
This sequence comes from Maratus michaelseni, assembly GCA_963931845.1. Taxonomy (NCBI): domain Eukaryota; kingdom Metazoa; phylum Arthropoda; class Arachnida; order Araneae; family Salticidae; genus Maratus; species Maratus michaelseni. The sequence goes on from OZ007587.1 coordinate 324,220,304, forward strand.
TCCCCCCTCACCCCTTGGGGGAATTTTTAATGAAATCAAAAATCTGACATACATAAATTTTTGGCCCTTTTCCTAGAAGTAATAATAACTTTAAACGGATTCGATATAAAATTAACATTAAGAAGTTATGGGTTTTTTTTCTGTTTTCACGTCTGCTTGAAGGCGGAGTCAGCAGAGACTTTTTTGTTTTAATTTTTTTTTTTTTTTTGCCGTAAGAGTTGATCCTATAAAAAACTTGTCAATATAAAAGTTGCAGATAATTTTAAGGAGATTTACAACAATTTGAAGCGGATTTGATATCTTGGGAATTGACGAAGTTATGAATTTTTTTCTTCTAAAATCCCCCTTTTCCCCCCCTTGGGGCCATTTTTAATGATATCAAAAATCTGTCAGATATAAATTTTTGGCCCTTTTCCTAGCAGTAATAATAACTTTAAACAGATTCGATACGTATCATAATTAAGAAATTATGGTGTTTTTTTTTGTTTTCACTAAAAGCCCACCCATTTGCCCCCCCCCTTGGTTCGATTTTGCCAATTAACGAACTTGACCAAGATTTTATACCCCTTGATTTTATGTATCAGTTTGGAAGAGATTTGTGCAGAATTGTTGCAGTTATCGTGTCCATAAAAAAGTGACATATATAGATAGATAGATAGATAGATAGATAAAGTTCTGAACTGGGGGTTGTTTTGGGTTCTGGGAGTCATGATCGGCGTAGATCTGCAAAAATTTTTCAAAAATTCCAACTTAGGGGAGAATGTAATAAGTAGTATTTCTTACGAAATCTACCTAAAATTATACAAATATTGATTTTTAATAAAGATAAATAGATTAACATTCAATAGTTTCTAAAACTTTCAACTATAAAATACATAGGCTATTTTACTAATGTTATATTTTCCAAAAAATTGTAAATAAATATCACGGAACTTGTATCCAAGTGCGTAACTATTCTTTTAAAGGAATACTCTTATGCGTTACTTTACGTTACGCAAAGAGCGTACGTATATGTGGAATCTGTTGCTGTCAGGATTATTTTACAGTGCGATTTTAAGTATGTGACCGTGGTTGTAGAGTGGCTATATATAGGGAGGTGTGGATGGAATCAACGGATTTGGAACATCTCGCCGAATATCGTTTAGCGTCGATAAGCTAATTCTCATTTATTTTATTCTCAACACGTGAAAATTGAGTTGACGCCTAGTTTCCAATAGATCCGGTGGCTGTGAGTTTCGATTATTTGGAAATGTGAATATTTCTTGGTGTGCTGGATTTCCGAGAAAATAATTCTTTCCACACCACTGTTTACCGTAAACCATTTGTATTATTTTCACCCACCTAGTCTAAAGTTGTCTGCTTTTAATACATATGTTCCTTGTGCGATAAACATTTGTTCCTATGAAAATTTACTTAAAGTAGATTTACACTACGTTAAATCCGTTGCAATTGATCGGCGTTTTTCAAAAGTAATTGTTAATTCAATTCAAAATACAATCATTAAGTGTAACTATTTCAAATTAACACTAATTTTAATAAGCCTTCAATTATACTACTATATTTTCCTAAAATTTAGCAATAAAATTTCTCAAATCATGATTGCATTTAATTTTAAATAACTAACACTCCATTTTAATAGAACAAAATTTATAAATATCAAATATACAATAGATAGACTTTCAATGTGGGAGATTTACAAAATATCCGATGAATGTGATAAGATGTATATATACCAAACCGAGAAGCAGCATTTGAAGGTTTTCTTGGAGGAGCATAAAAACATTGTAAAAATTGATGACATTTAACGTTCTGCTATTGCTAACCATTGATAGTCTTTTAACCACAGTTGTAACTCATCCGAATGTTCAATAAATCAGAAATGCGCATAATATACGACCTCAATTTTTAGAAGAAGTCTGGATAACTTTTCTTTAATTCACTGTATTCCTGCCACCCCCCCTCTTCCGACATTCTGGTTCACACTTATACACTCTCTGCCTCCATATGAATGAAAACATAGCAAGTAAGCAGTAAAATCAATATTCACACACCACATTCTTCAGCAGGTGTGGATCAAAATCAGATAATGTAGGGACTGGGTTAAGTCATCCAGTCATCAGAATTCTTGACTCCGCTGTTTTCACACTTATCACCGTTTCACCCTTGACCCCTGGATGAATTGCTTGCTTCTTCCAAGTTTTTATGCATTCGTTTTTTGTATTTTAAACCATTGCAATGATTATGGAAATTTAGAAGTTCTGTCTACGCATTCTTTAACACCCAGAATTCAAATTGTGCTTTTGTCACCTAGTCTATTCGTTTCTTAAAAACCTTCCTGTGTTTCGAATAAAGAAGCACCGGGGTTTACGGGATGATATTCAAAGTTTAGATTATCTTCTTAGTGTATATTTTCGTTTCTAGTAAATGAAACTGTGAGGAATTATTGAGCCTAAAAAGCTTTAATAAGAATATTTATTATTTTTGTACAATCAGGAATTAACAAAAATACATTGCTTATTAATCTTATAAGTATATGATACAAATGTGATGTATCAAATATAAAAAAATCCTAAATATTTCGACTCTCTTTAGAAAAACTGTTAAACTGTGACTTAAAAAACAAGCTTTATATGGTAAATAAATTATTATCCCTTTCAGCGACAAAGCACTTCTATTCGTAAAATATTCTGAAATGAATGAATGACACCCGAATTTACAAATAAATATATTTGTATATAACTAAAACCCTTTATTTTTTTTACGTACTTAATAAAAGAAAAAAATTCATTCCAAAATTCTGGTGCCAATGTGGCATTCAGAGATTAAAATTAAGTAGTCCAAAACTGGACCACTGCCCTTCAAAGGTTTAACAGAAAATATCTGTATTTTTATCAATGAAATTGCTACAAATTGTAGCATTAAAGGAAAAAAAAACCTTTGATACCAAAAGAGTTCTTTTTAGAATTTAGCTAAAAGTCCAAAACTTAAGTAAAGATTTTTCCTCTAAGAAAGAACATTTAACAAAATTACGACATGTACGAAAATAAATCTTACGTTATCATTAAGCGTCCATCCGGAATTTATTTTGACAATTTAATGTTCATCTACGTTTTTTTAGCAAGTTTACGAAATATTTTATCAGATTTAGACAACTGCCAAGCTTATGGAAAGAATCTTTTATTCTTTAGTGATAAAAAAGAGAAAATATATATTATATCCACTCATTTTGATCCACTTATTATCCACTAATTCTGATATTTAACCTAAATTTAACAGAAATTTATCAATCCACATTTTGTACTTAAATAACGAAGTTTATAATTAATTTCTAATGAAGATATGTATAAGCATATGTAGTATCTAGTGTAAACCAATTATTAAACTAACGATATATACATAAAATATTTAAAAACTTTTCTTCTTCAAATTTAGATTTTCGTTGGAAACAAACACATAGTAAAATCTTAATATTAGTCATATTGAAATATACTGTTAATTAAATGTAAAAAAGTCTGTTCAAAAAAGGATTTTCATAGGTTTATTTTTCATACATAAATATATTTATAGAAATTTCTGTTAAATGATCTTGATCATGCTACATATAATGTGTGTATATGCTGTGATAATTTACATTACTTTTCTCTTAAAAGCAATTCCACTAAAACCTCTCCCATGCATGTAAAATTAAAACTGATTAGTTTAAGAAAAGAGAAGATTTTATAATAGACTAAAAAATGTAAGTTTGCCTTCACACAATTTATGCTAATGTTTCATTAGAATTTTTTCTATTGAAATACGCACTAACAGAACGCGCAAATTAAATTTCCAAATTCTACCGTTTAACATAGTAACGTATTTTGCACTTTCAGTAACGTAGTAACGTATTTTCCCATTTTGCACTTTCACATTTATGACTAATCAGTAAGGAGATTTCAAAGTTTATACTTTTTTTCTGTTTAATATATTCAAGTGCTTTAAAAAAATGTCGCGGTAAAAACTTCCAAAATTATCTATAAATAAATGTAATTTATAAAAGGTTGTTTCATTTCAAAATGATACCTGAAAAATTATATGTTTACTTCAAATGGAACTTTTTTTTGTTTTAAACAGACATATTGGTTAAAAGCTGCTATATCTGCACATAGCCTACAATATCTTCAATTTAAAAATTCCGTAGTAATTTTTTTTTTACATATGCTTCATAAATATATCACTATGGTAATTAGGAAATAGCGTTAGGAATAATTAAGTTATTCTATATGCTTAGTGCCCTAGTAAATAACATCTATCCTTTTTACTTACCCATCATACGTAGTATAGGGTAAGTCTTGTAATCGTTTTAAAAATCGAAAAAAAAAAATGACGGATTTACACGTTTCAGACACTGGAGATTCCGAAAAACATATTTTTAGAAAAAAAAAATTGCCGTCCGTCTGTGTGTCTGTAAACGCTCTACCTCCCGAAAAAATTGAGATAGAGACTTGAAATTTGGTATGTACTTAGTATGTAATAATGGGAAGAAGCCTTTTGAATTTCAGTAGCCTCGATTAACCGGAACTATTTTTTTCGGACTTTCGAAATATTCGTTCTTATAAAAGGTATATAAAAATTTTCGAAATTGTTTATTTTAAGGAGTGAATATAAAAGACAATAAAAAACATAAATTTTGCATAAAGCATGAAGTCGATCGGATAATTAGTTGTCGAGATATTTGTAATCGTATTTCCCACACTCTTCGATTTTTCATGACCCTGTATTTCATCCAAATTTCAATTCAAAGATATATTTTAATTGGAAATTAGACGCTTAATAATATGCAATAAACCGCTAATTAATAGGATTATTGTTTTTAGAGTTATTAGGATGTTTCTTTTAAGAAATTCAGTAATCGAGCCTTTAAAGCGAGGCTAACGAAAAAGAAAGGCTACCGCGGTACTTTACGCGTATCTTTTTTTACAGACCGGCGGAATCACGTGATGCTCGAATCCACCAATGCAGGTGTACGAAAAGAGCTTCACGTCACTCTCGCGGTCTGTAAAAAAAGATATGCAGAATGCACCGTGGTAGCCTGTCTTTTTCGTTAGCCTCGCTTTAAAGTTTATGACGTCATCAAGCCACGATTTATTTCGAATTACAATGCATTTTATAAGTAGTTTACACATTTTTTATTTTATTATTTTACATTATGCATATACATGATGGGTAAGTATTACGGTGGCCCCCAACGACTAGTTTTGTTGATAAGTAAAAATTATGTTATGATGCATTGCATTATGTATGTTTGCATTTTAGAAGGTTCAGATAAAAGATACACATTTTAACTACATTTATTTAACTAAATTTTACAAATCTATATAATATGGATATAAAGTTTTTTCCTTAAAATCTTTTCTAAAGTTATAGTATATTTCATGTATTATTCAAGACTACTACATCGTATGTAAACTCGATGTAGCTTTCTATTATAATGTGCGGAAACACATTAACGGGCCCGTGTTCAGAGTACACTTATTAAAAAATCTCTATCCAAAAGTTACATCAGTGTGGTAGCCTATCCAAAAACTGCAAAATCAAAGACTCAAGAACTGTTCGAAAAATTACTGATAGTAAATAGATGGCTCTGCTAACTTGCCCCTGAAAAAATGTCAATTTTTTCCGCATCTATGTGTCACTTTTCGGATGTTATTGTCAAAATAGTTATAAAATAAATGTTTAATAAAAACAAATTTGATTTAAAAAACACACTTTTAAACTGTCGTATTTTGGCTGTATATTCTCTTTTGCAATCGTATTTCGCATTATCAGCGCAAAAATTCAGCCTCTGTAAACTACCCTTCTTGTAGAATAAATTATGTTAATAAATTATGGTAAACTGTATGTAATAGGTAAAATAAACACTAACTTTAATAATAACCAATATTTACATTTTAACTAGCAAAATTAGGAAGAAATTTTACAATGACTAGATATTCTATCAAGTTTTGAATGTTCTATGAGGTCGAAACCTCATTAAATAACAGAATTTTTTATACTGGATTAATGTACCATATCGTGCTACTCATTTTAATTTTATGAAAATTTATTCAATAAATTAAGATTGTGTACGATGGAAATTTATATATATACAGGGTATTCTCTAAAATCCTGCCCCCCCCCCTTATTAACTTCAAAATTATGACAGCTGCAGCTAAGATCGTGGTGTTTTGGTATTAGTAAAGCAGTTGCTAAACGCTACGCGGTAAGCCTCTAACACTGTTAAAGTAATGGCACAGTGTAACTGTATTTTTTCCTATGTATAGTTTATTAATTCTTACTTTATTTTATGTTTTTAATTTTGTAGAAAGAATATTACGCAATTTTATTATTTTGATCTTTTCCAATATTACAAAAAAAAAATAGAACATGGTATATACACTGGCGGAAAAAAAAATCCTAACACCAAGAAAGACTTGTGTTAGATAAACGAAATTTTGTAAGCGTGTTTATACACCTGAAAGATGTTATCGATTCAAATTTCGCGATTCGCGCATGAGTGTGGCGCTAGTGGCGCCACTCAGAACTTGCAAATCAGGTTTGCTTTAAATGCGTGCTGTAAAGTTTGTGAGCGTTATTTATCTTCGAAATTTGACGTATTGAGTTGATGTTAGCCAAAAATGTCTTTAAGAAGACGAAGAAGTCCTTATCAATAACTAACCGAAGTTGAACGAGGTCGTATAATAGGGCTACGAGAAGCTGGATTTTCCTTCCGCGATATTGCAGAAAGACTTGGCCGGAATGTATCCACTGTGCATGATTGTTGGGAGTAGTGGTCAAGGGATGGTAGAGGCTCAAGAAGACCGGGTTCCGGACGGCCACGTGGAACTACTGAGAGGGAAGACTGCCGTGTTTGGCGTACGGCTGTGGCGCATCTTACAGTGTCTGCGGAAGAAATTCGAGCTGCAGTTGGTACCACAGTGACACAACGAACTGTTAGAAACCGGTTACTTTAAGGGAAGCTCCGAGCCAGGCGTTCTGTAGCGTGCATTCCACTAACGCCAAGTCATTGTCGTTTGCGTCGCCAGTGGTGTCAAGCCAGAGCTCATTGGAGGACGGAGTGGAGATCTGTTGTGTTTTCTGATGAAAGTAGGTTCTGCCTTGGTGCCATTGATGGCCGTGTGTTGGTCAGAATGGAGTCAGGGCAACGCCTACAACCAAACTGTCGCCTAGACAAAATGGACCTACACCTGGAGTCATATTCTGGGGAGCAATTTCCTATACCAGCAGGAGCACTCTAGTGGTTATCCCAAACACACTGAATGCAAATTTGTACGCCAGTCTGGTAATTCAATCTGTAGTGCTGCCATTCATGAACAGCATTCAAGGGGGAGTTTTCTAACATGATAACGCTCGCCCTCCCACCGGTGTTGTAACGCAGCGTGCTCTACAGAGTGTCGACATGTTACCTTGGCCTGCGAGATCACCAGATCTGTCTCCAATTGAGTACGTATCGGATAACATTGGACGACAACTCCAGCATCATCCACAGCCAGCACTGACCGTCCCAATATTGACACAAGTCCAACAAGCATGGAACTCTATACCACAAAGTGACATTCGGCACCTGTATGACACAATGCATGCACATTTGCAGGTTTGCATTTAAAATTCTGGAGGTTACACCGGCTAATAATGTAACATCATTTCACATTTGAAATGCATATTCTTGAGCTTAAATTAACCTGTGATCTTGAAAACCTAATCAATTAAACATGTTAACTAGAAAAATGCATTGTCCAAATTTCATTGCTCTACAATAATTTTTTCTTGGTGTTGGGATTTTTTTTTTCCGTCAGTGTATTTCATTTTATTATGTTATCATAAATTAAAATCTCATTTAATAACATTTCTCAGGAATAAACTAATGTAATTTTAATATATTTCCAGTTTTTATTAACTTGGTTTTTATTTTAACAGTAAATATAAACCAAAAAAATATTTAATAAAGACTGGAATATTCAATCGATTTGAAAATGTGTTAGACATACCTTATAATGACTTTCTTTGGATTTCTTTTAGATTATCCTAAAGTTATGATATTAAGTACTACACATGTTACCTTTTCGTATATCCCAGCCAATCATCAAAATATATATATATTTTTTTAATGTTAAATGATTTTACAATTATTTTGCGCACTTTTATTTCACTGAAAACATGTCAGCAGTTCCGTATAAAATATTTCATTCCACGCTCGTTTTTTTTTTTTTTTTTTTTTTAAACGAAACAGAGAAGTTACACTCCATGTACGTTTCTCAAACTTTTTATTTTATAGCACACTTTCTCTAATTTTCTTCCACTGACTGCACAAGTTTCACTGTCACAAGTTTGTATTTTTTCCACTTCACAGCGTGCAAACAGTCTTTTTCAAAACTGGTGTTGGGCCTTAATGTCGCAATTTATTAAAATTTCTTGTATTTGGAAATGTGTGCCAACTTTTTTTATCTGAATTTGTGCATTCTTGTGTAAGTATATCCGTGTATGACTGCATATATCTGAGTGATCGTCAAATTTAAATTAAAAGGTAGAAATTAATAAAGATGTGGGAAAAAAGTGTATGCAAAAGTGATTTTTTAAACTGTAGTTAAAGATTGATTATTCAGAGTTCCAAAAATAACATAATGTTGTTTAGTCATGTCATTCTAAATGATATATTTAGTTTTATTTTTAAATGTTATTGTTCATCTTTGTTTTAGAATAAAAATAAAACCTATTTAAAAGTAAAAGTAAAAAAAAATAAAGGTTTCAATACTATTTTCAACTTTGTACCTTTTAAAAGGAAAATAGGTAATAAAATTAAAGGTGACTTTTTGTTTTTGGCATCGACACAATTGTTATAAATCTCAAATTAGGTGGAACATGGCAACATTTGCTGGGTAGTACTCATATATGCTAACTTTATATAACTAATTATAGCGCATATACGAAAATGGAACGAAATATACTGTGTGATAGTATAAACAGTTAATTTAACTCTGAATTTAAATTGCAGGTATTCGAATAATTAAAAATTGTAGAAGGACAGATCTAAAAAAACCTATATGTTAGACATTATTTTTGAGTAATGTAGTTTTTATAAAAAATGACAAATTCATGTTTTTCTACCTTATACTTTCACGATGAATATTTTAAATTAAGATAAAATATATTGCAGGCTATACAATATCAAATTTTTTAAAGTTAATATTGGTGGAAGAAAATGATGTGGCAATTTAACTTTCAGCGGATGAGCTGAAGTATTTTTCACGAATACGCGCGTATTATTGTTTGCGGGAATTAATTTTGCTATTACAAATGAAATGTTTTACACAACAGTAATAGGAGACCTGTACAAAAGTAAATTATTCATATCAGTTTTAAAAGTTGTATTTTAATTTAGGTACTTTTTGTGAAAAAAATGTTTCGGAAAAATCATGTTTGTCGTAAAATGTGCGACAGGGTGCCCATTAGAAGATAAGAAAGTACATCATTTCGGTACAATAAGCAAAGTTGGTACTAATATATTCTTCACAATACTCAAGTCCCTTTTATTTTTTTTCTACTTACCATGTATTTTATTTTTAAAACGTACGATATTTAAATCGTTTTACTTTTTGTATTAAAACAGACTCATGTATTAATGTAATACTTAAAATCTTTTAAATACAAGAATACATTTGAACTGTTGTATATAGTATCACTTTTTTGTTATACTTTAGTTATAGGGATATATAAATGTATAAATAGAAGAATTTTATTTGCAAGCTTAACATTTTTTTAGCATCTGTGCGTAAGATTATAAAGAAAAAAATAAATTTATTCTACGAGAATTTTCTAGTAATTCATAGTTTTTTGCATGTTTAAGGAATATTGTACTTGTTACTTCTTATTTAGAGTTATGTGAAGTGGTGTTGGGGCTAACAATTGTTGATCAATTTAATATCCGTTTTCTGCAATAACAATCTAAATGTATTTGAATCTGCACGCAGTATTTTACTTACAACACAAAATGTATTTGCTAGTAGTTTATGATATTCCTGTAAAACGCTTAACGGGAATAAAATACATGTATCCAAAAGAGCCGCTTCGTATATACAGTGAGAGATATCAAAACTATTCTTTTGAACTCTAAAAACATTAATTTATCGCGTCATATATGATATATCATTGTTGCAGAATATAAAAAATATTATTTTCCTACGAAACGTTTTGATTGACCTTTATTTCATTTCAATTAATTTTCTATAGCATTCAATCGCAATAACTATTGTATGGTACTTAACTGTAAAAGTATTATAAAATTAAAAATTTAGATAGGAGAATTGTATCTTAAAAAATTACATTTTCAAAGAAATAATGCTCTATTTTATTTTACTTATTACTTCTTTCTATTTAGGAAACATTCTAATGTGTCTGATATCGATTTCAGAAAAATAGGTATCATTACAAAGTTCTTAAAAATTTTTGAAAAAAAAAAAGTAATAACAAAATAAAAGAACAAGAATTTAGGTATGAAGAATATTTGGCTACAATGAATGCTGAAAGTGCGGTTTAACAGTAGGAAGTGTTCAACGAACGTCTGAGTAATTGTATTATAATATTTATAAGTTAACATTATTATATAATTCAGAAAATTTGATCATTCGTAAATCATCATTTAAAATTTTGAAAAATATATAATATATATGTAGGTGATATATTTAGTAAATAATACATATATATGGAGGTATTATTACTTGCACATGCATACGTACACACACACATATATATATATACTTATATACTATATGCATACACTTGTATTTAGTAATATATATTTCAATCTTAATATAATTTAAATTTTTGTACCGCGATTTCTGTTACTTCGAATGTGAGAGCTTTGTATAATAATTAAGAATAATTAGGAATAATTTTAGAAGATTTTGCGATTCTCTCAATTAAAAAAAAATATTTAGTCTTTTTTTATATAAATGTGTATCTTAAATCTTTACTTAAAAAATGTGAAAAGCTGTTGATAGGGTAGACCGGGGCGCGTTTACGCAGAAAAACCAGAGAGATGCCTTTTACTGCCTTATCAAGATTAAATAATAGAAAGAGCATCAACATCCTATTTAATGAAGCTAAATTGATTTATAGTTCCAGTTTTTATTTTCAACTTTTTGTGATTGAATCTATAGAAATTTATTTAAGGAGCTCGAAAGCATGTAATGATACGTTGTCATTTAATATTCCGAAGATTTGGGTTGAGTGGTTGAATAATAGCGAGATGCGGTCTGTAGAGGGATCTAAGAGCGGTGTTAAAATTAAAAGTATAGAGGGTGTTGTACCTTCTTTCACATAGTGACTGTTCAGACTCTCTGGTTTTTAATTAATTTAATCTCTCGTTTTTTATGTACATTGTATTTGTAGTTTGTGTATATTCTGATGACGATTTGATGAACAAATCAAAACATGTAAATTTTAAATTTTAACATCTTTAATGTTTATGTTGACGTCTTTTAAGCAAAATAAAAAGTGTTGTAATGTATATTTAAAAGTTAATTCTAATGGACGTATTCTGAATCTCCACTTTATTTGAAATATAATAACATTTGAAGCAAAATTATTATTCAAACATTTAGATATGAGAAATATATTGATAAAAACTTGTATGAAAGTTTAATCGAAGTGTATATTGAAAATAATTTTTTTCACAATAATATGAAAAATTTGAACATAAAATTTGAAAGAACATATATATATACACTATATTTCCAATGATGATCGGTCACTTGCGATTTTAGACGTTTTGTTAAATATCTGGAAAGATACATGAGGAATTATCCTGAAACTTCAGGAGTGTAAACAACATGATAAACGTATATATTTCCGCGAAGATTTTTTCCCGAAACCCCATAAGGGGCCGTCAACAAATTGAAGAAAAGCGAATATCTTTTGGATAACCCTGTAAAAACTAATATCGCAAAAGCATTCAAACTGTAGATTATGATTAAGTGGCTTATTGGAATAATTTGGGTTCATTTTTATGAAGATAGCATGTATACTCGAAGAGAAATTCAGGTTTTTATAAAAACAGTCCCAAATTTTACCAAGTTTTTTGCTTATAATTTGCAGAGTTTTTAATATAAAAACAAGTTAATTTCAGAAAATATGACAAACAAAATTGTACACAATACCCTGCAATAAGAATGAAAAAATAATAAAAATTGTATGAAAAATGAGCAGGTTTACTAAATTTTGTTTCACTGGGCATGCGCGAATTCAATCAAAATATACTGTGCATAATATATTAGCTAAATGTATAGACCAACTTTTATGAAAGTCTCAAAAACATAGCTTGAAAATTCTGATAGTAATCGTCGATAGAATAAACTCGAATTTCGCTGTTCCCAAAAGAAAGCAAAAAGATGAGAGGTTGTATCCAAATATACTAGCTTATGAAAGTTGACATAATAAGAATGAAGTGTCTCTCATTCTATATTTGATACAACCACTCATCTTTTTGCTTCCTTTTGGGAACAGCGAATTTCGAGCTTATTCTATCGACGATTACTATCAGAATTTTCAAGCTATGTTTTTGAGACTTTCATAAATGTTGGTCTATACATTTAGCTAATATATTATGCACAATACATTTTGATTGAATTCGCGCATGCGCAGTGAAACAAAATTTAGTAAACCTGCTCATTTTTCATACAATTTTTATTATTTTTTAATTCTTATTGCAGGGTATTGTGTACAATTTTGTTTGTCATATTTTCTGAAAATAACTTGTTTTTATATTAAAAACTCTGCAAATTATAAGCAAAAAACCTGATAAAAGTTGGGACTGTTTTTATAAAAACCTGAATTTCTCTTCGAGTATACAGGGTGTTCTAGAAAGGACTCCCCAACTTTGAAATGACATAACTTCGAAACAGCGAGAGATAGAAATGTGAAACGAGTTGAATGTTAGACAGATAGGTCTGGAATTTTTTATACATCAATTTAAAAAAATAGTTCCAATATTGGACACGAGAGGGCACTGCAATCACAAAGCTGTGTCTTTGAAATAGTTCCTGAAAGTGAGCTGTTTGAACTGAGATAAAAATCCCATTACAATAGTTTCGATATGGTTACCTTTTTCAGCAACAACATGACGCAACCTAAAAGTAAAGTTCGAAATCACTTGTTGCAATACTTCTGTTGAAATGGATGCACATGCCTCACAGATGAATTGTTCAAGCTGTTCCAACGTTTGGGAATTCTTAGAATAAACAGCATACTTCAAGTAACCCTACAAAAAGAAGTCACATGGATTCAGATCCGGGGAATATGGTGAATACGGCATGATATTCTTGAATTCCGAATTATTCTCTAATTCTATACAACTTTTTTACACGTGTCAGCAATGAAACAGACGCACGAAGGAAATTTCTGTACTTCTGAGTACCATTTAAAGTTCCATGTGCTTGTGCTGCCATCTATTATCTAATATTGGAATTATTTTTTTTCAAATTCGTGTATAACAAATTCCAGACCTATCTGTTTAACATTCAACTTGTTTCACATTTCTATCTCTCACTGTTTCGAAATTATGTCATTTCAAAGTTGGGGAGTCCTTTCTAGAACACCCTGTACATGCTATCTTCATAAAAATGAACCCAAATTATTACAATCATCTACTTAATCATAATCTACAGTTTGAATGCTTTTGCAATATTAATTTTTACAGGGTTATCCAAATTATATTCGTTTTTCTTCAATTTGTTGACGGCCCCTTATGGGGTTTCAGGAAAAAAACTTCGCGGAAATATATGACGTCTATCATGTTGTTTACACTCCTGAAGTTTCAGGATAATTCCTCATGTAGCTTTTCATATATTTAACAAAACATCTAAAATCGCAAGTGACCAGTCATCATTGGAAATATAGTGTATATGTATATATATATTACTTGTTAATATTTCATAGAGTAATTTACTTGAAATATTTATTCATTTCAAGTGGTACCAGTTTTTACAACTGTAATTGTGTTCCAAATGACGCTGAGTATGTTAGCGGTACGTCGTTTTTGTGAACAAGTTGCGGAATTGTACGGTTTGAATAATTAAAAAACTGTTAATCCGTTAATGAATCATCTTTTATAAATTGAGATATAAATTTAGTTTTATCCTCAGCCATATTGTATAATATATTGTATTCAAGTTTGATAACATTCTTTGGGATGAAACTGTGAAAATTATTTTATGAATTCATTAATTCACATTTTTACTCACTTATATATTTCTTAGATGTCGAGTTGGTAAGTGCTTAACGTTTAAAATCGAAAGAAATTATTGATAATTTATGAATTACATTCTATTCTTACTGTGCACAGTAGTTAGAATAATAATACTCATCAAGTATAAAAAATTACTGTGAGAAAATTAAATATTGCATTTATACAACACAAATGAAAGTTTTAATAAAAAAAATACAATATGTTTTTCGAAAATGTGTTTTTAAAGAAATCAACTAAAATATTTATTTTTAAACAGAATGTAAGCACTTTTATTGCATTTCTTTACTTTTAACACTTGTAAAAACTATTTTCTAAATTTATTCACTTTGCCATTACTTGATTAACTGTTTTATAATGCTTCTTATATGTTTCAATAAATTGTTTTAAAATTTATCAGTTAAATTTCAACTTTTTTTTTCTAATGTTAGAACGCTCACTAATATATCTTTTAAAAGGAATAATTATGTTCCTTTCAAAAAAAGGCATTTTTCTTTAATGTTTTGTGTATATACGTTATCTCGTGGTAAGTAAACTCATTGCATAATTTGATCAGAATACTGAAGATATAATGTATGATAAATACTTATGATGTAATGCATGATAAATATGTGTGATATAATGTATGATACATGCACCCTCTATTTAAAATGTTCATTTAGGATAATGATACAATATTTTCCGTATGATGCATTTATTTATCGTTTTACTAAGCATTTTACATTTAATATTTTCAACGATCATTTTCCAAAAATATCGCTAAGTGTAAAGTTTTAATTTCCATTAAAACAAACCCCCTGAAATCACGTGGTTAAAAGATTGCAACCATGGTTAAAAGTGCGAATAAAAAGTGACACATTTCCAACAATGGCTATGTTTGCTATTTAAAAAATCTGCAATTGTAAAATAATTATAAAATACACAATATGACCACTTTCTTAATTAAAAGTATGATTTTTTAAAAAAAGATAATATTCACAAGTATATTTTACACGTTTTATGTAAAAATATAAATTAAACTTTTCTTAAACCTCTTATTACAAAACTCATCTCTTATCAACTTTTCTTAATTTTATTTGAATTTGCGAACTTGTTATAAAAATTTATAGAATTTTCCATGGTTATCTTTTTAAAAATATTATGTTAAAATGTCTTATTTGACATTTAAATAAATTGCAGTAATAAAATAATGAAAAACTTAACTTAAAAAACAACTACAAATTCCTTGTTAGAACTGAAAATGTGAGTCAAATTGCAGCGTTCTCATTGTTTAATGATGCAATTGAGCCATAGGACAGGTCACACAAGATAGAATACTCAGCGCGAAGATCAGGATGAGTTATAACCAGGAATTTCAAAAATTTACTCGATGGGAGTAGAACCCATCAACACCATGTTCAATAATGACCTTTATAAATTTAAAGTAAAAGTCATAGGTTAAACTAAAAAACATATTTCTTATTTAAACTTTCTCTTATCCGAATAAACAAGAGCGGTAAAAATGTCATGTTTTATATAATTTTGCAACATAGTTGAAAAGTATTTATAATTTTGCTTTGCCCTGCCGCCTGTCTGCCTCGACGTGCTCCAACTCGGGTAAATATTCTCAGATTGTCATGCATCTTATAAATGTTATTGAGGTGTACTGTGGAATGTTCGCTATTGAAAATGGAGTTTGTTGAATTTATAGTTCGTTTACAGGGGCTCAAAAGAGTTCAGTTGAATTATGTGGAAAATCTTTTGCAATGTATATTACTGATGTCAGAATATCTCAAACATATTGAAATTGATATACATCACTGAAGTGAAACACAAGATTCTTACTACAGCAAAGGATGTGCATCGCATTTATAGTTAATTTACAGGATCATACAAAAGAATTCAGTTACAGCTACTGTCTACGTCCAAAAATGGCTCTCAATGCGTTTTTATTGTAGTATGTGTTTTTTAATTTAACTACCTTTTTTCATATTATTTAATGTGTATAAATTGCATAGATCTTATACAGAGTTGCGCAAAAGAATTCAAGTGCATTCCTGTTTATTGACGTAAATTGTTGACGAAGAATTTCCAATTGTGTTACCTAACTCAACTAAATTTTATCATTATATGTACTATATATGCAAATCTATAGATCATATACAGGGCTGCACAAAAGAAATCGGATATTTGTCCGAATATGAATGATAATTGCTGAAATTGAGTTTTCAAATATGTTATGCGTTTTCCAAAACGAGTCGCTTTACTCACGCCTTAATCCCAACAGTATCAACAGATCTTCAACTTCATAGTAGGCATCACTAAATCTTTGCTACAAACCAAGGCCCATTTCCTCAATATCTCAATAATTTCGGCAAGGCATCGTCACCTAGATGCACCTGTGGGGAAAGAGGTACCTCTTTACATTATAACTTAGATTGTACCCTGACTATCCATCATCACATTAGACAGACATCACAAATGAATCTATCTGCCTGGTTCGCTTACATGCTGAAACAGCCAAAACTGCTTCAAAAAATAACAGATTGTATGTTTCTGCTAGAACGTAATCAGTACTTATTCGTGCTGCCTTCTTTGGACTTGAGGATGAAATGGACTTCTAATATGCATAAGGACCTTTACACACTAAATAAACACTAACCTTAAACATTTAGTTATTCTTAATGGCATCATACAGTGTTATTTAGTATTTTTAGCATAGTTCATCATTGTTTACTCTAGAATAATTATTCATTCATTATTGCTCATTTCGTACTTACTTCTATCCATTATTATTATTTATTTCAGCACCTTACAGTATTATTACATGGTAGTATTATTGCTCAGTATCACATAATAGTATTTAGTGTAGGATTGGTAAATTGTATTTTCAGAATTTGTATTTCAGAATTACATAGTATAATTATTGCTCAATATCACAAAGTACAATTTAGTAATTCTCAGTATAATTAGGTAAACAAACCTGCCGGACTTGGCTAGTTGAGCTTAAGCCGAAAGGTAGTCCTCCCCACGCGGTTTGACCTTGACCTTGTTTACTCAGATATCATCTTTCACATTATTAATAGAGAAGTTTTGTTACAATATTCCAAATACGTTTAAAAGTGTTTCATAATATATGCTTAACACATGAAGTTTCTTTAATGTCAAATAAATTCTTAAAAGTAAATTGTTATTTAACCTTACAAGGTAAAGCTAATACGGTAAATTTGAATATAAAACATTAGTTTTATTAGTAGTACATTTACTAAAAACTGCAACAAAAATGTAAAAATTCCATGGGTCTTATAAACTTTTTAACGATATCGTAATGTATATAACGTTTTTGTTACTAAATAAATACATTTTACTAACTTCAGAGATGAAGATAAATCTTTCTGTATCATTAAGATGCTTTTGACAATTTAATGTTCATCTAGTTTCTCTTAAGAAGCTTAAGCAATATTTCATCATATTCAGACAAATCCCAAGCGCAGAGTTTAGGATTCGGTTTTTATGAGCTCTTTTAAGAAAGAAAGATTGTATTTTTAAAATATAGTAAAATGAATTTCAGTTAATATATCTTTAAATCTGAATTTCAGTTGAAGGGAAAAATATCACAATAATTTCCATTTAATTTTCTTTATAAGTATATTTTTTATTTATATATAATGTATTGTAGAAAAATATTTTTTTTAATAAAGATTCTACTTTTGTAAAATGATATTTGCATTGGAAAGAAACTAAGTCTAAAAATCTTGTAGTGATTACTTTAAATTAATAAGGAACGCTTAATCACGAATGCAGATAGATCTTTCTTAATTTTCGAAATGAGATTGACAGAACATAAACGTATTTTGTGACAATTTTGAAATGAGTAAAACATTTACAAAGCTGCGGACTTCTCAACAAAAAATTCAATTTCGTTCGAAAATAGGCAAAAATCGATTTTGATTCTAACCTTAGTCTAAAAAATTTTTAATAATAAAAGAAAGAATGTATAATACAACGGTCTTATTGACAAGTTTTACTTACATACCATAGTGGTAAATATTGTTAAACATCTTTTTTTTTTTTTTAGTGAAGACACTTCCAAGCTGGTAAGTCGGTAAAGTATGAAAATGATGGATTGTTTTAATGTTTTCATCGACAATATATGTCAAAGTTTTCATATACAGGGGGATTAAAAAAAAACTATCCCGATATATCGACTCCTACCTATCATATATTCACAGAAACAGATTAAAATTTCGGTTAAAATATTTTGAGGTATGAGCTCAAGAATCATATAATAAAGTTGTACTCCAACCGTTACGGTTACAGTGACTAAATTTCGAAAAATTTTAAATGGCAAGACCTACAGTTTTTCATTCAAATGTGATCTTCATAGTGAAAAACCATAAAAAGCGTTGGAACGGTTCCTGTAGTACGAAAATCGCCGGCGCTAGACAGGCTAAGAATAAAAATGAAAATAACGAATAAGATCAAAAGCTTTTACATATGACAAATAAACATTATATATTGAACGTGATATTCTTCCAAAACAGTTTGATTAATTTAAAATTTTGAATTTTGAACTCTATTTTGCTTTTTTCATATTTTTTAACATTAATTCAATTGTTCTTACTTATAACAAACAGCCTTAGTCACGCATGACAACATTTTCATTTCACGAACAATTAATAGTCCTATATTCATGTTTAAAATAAAACATATATAAAATGAATCACGCATTCACGTTTTCTATAATTTAACTTATTACCAAACATAACTGAAAATTCAAAAAGTAAAAAAATGTTGATATAAACATTTGAGCCAAATAAACATTTTTCAAATAAATGAAATTATAAGTGAAGCATGAAACATAGAAAATGAAAACATAAGTGTCTCTGCTGCACAATAATTCAACATTTCAATTTATTTTTAAGGCGGATAAAAATTTGCATGAAATAAAAAATCACTTTCATGATCTTCCACTAAAAGCGACAGATTATTCTTCATAAGTCTCATATTAAAATGCATTCAGATAAACGAAGAACATTTACAATATTGATAAATTCATGTAATAAACTTAAGTACAATTTCTTTAGCAGATTCTTCCTGGCTTTTAAGAATAAAATATTTTTCTCGCTATATTAAACAGGAGATACAAGAAATATTATAATTGCTTAAAGAAGCGTACTATCAATAGTAAAACAAATTATGATAATGATTCACAGAAGCTTTTCGGAGGAAACATGGATGAAAACAAAATCAAGATTCGAATGCTAAACGTATTTTCAAATATCTACCTTGATTTATGAACAAACAGTATAAAATTACACTCTTTAATGTTTTGATTTTTTTATACTCATGAATAATTCATGAAGCAGAAAAAAATGGTGCTTTAGCAAGGTTTGAAAATTAACTGCAAGGATAATGTATCTTGAAACTAAGCTTCTTTTACATGAATGTCAAAATGTCCCGGATGAATTATGTGTTTATGTGACATAAAAAATATATCTATTACAGATATATCAGAGAATGATTTAAATTTTTTAAAGTCCTATAAAAAAATATTTTTTAATTCAAAAATGTATTCGTTTTTTATTATTTCCACTCTCACTTTAAACTGCAGTTAGTTTTATGTCAATATTTTATGTTATTCCTAATTGGTCATATGAATCTCAGGTTAAATTTTCATTGAATTACTAAAAAACATTTTATTTTACTGACAGCGAATAAAGAAATTATTTATGTAAAGGAAAATTATAATAGTATGAACATGAAAAAATTCCAATTCTTTCCATATAATAAAATAAAGCATTTCCATCTTCTCCATGAATTACGTTATTCATTCTATTATTTTTTTTTACACGTAGAACAAAATATTTTATTTCCTAGAAAGACTAAAAGATACTACTATTCAGTTTCAATAACTTCTCATAGATACAATATTTCATATGTTTGAAAAACCGAAATTAAAAATAAAATAACTGCATTTACTAGATATATATGCTTCAAAATGACAGTACATCATTGATAATTTACACAGTATATAGATGCTAAAGTTTTTTTTAATTTTAAATTTTACACAAAATTGGTTGCCTTTACCATCAAGGAAAGGAAAAAATTACAACAAGCATAAGTCATGAAGAAATTTCTATCACTACCAGAATATTATCTCGAAAATTTCAATTTCACTTTCTTCCATTTACGAGCAGAAAATCAAATTATATCAGTGAATACAAGTTATAGTTGAAGTCTCTAATATTGCAGATAATGGCTTGTATTTTTTAAAAATCAATTAATATGGTTCAAGCATATTTAGAGAAGTTCTTTGATGAGAAAGTCTTGTGATTTCATCGCTGAATTTCGATACGATGGATATCGAATTCTTGTTTTCCAAAATTCTTTAATTGCGTGATTGGCAGAAATTTTGTCGTTAAAGTTACTTGTGTTGCATAATCACAAGTTTTCTCGAAAATGGACGACTGTACTGGAATTACCATAGCTGATATTATTGAAGTATGTCTGTTACAAAATTTAATAGCAATGAAGTTTCATGTAAGGAAAACTACCTATTTTGCTCCCTGTTTATAAACAAAATTTAATTAATTGAAAAAAATTGCATAAAATAACTGAAAATCAATAAAGTAAATCACTCCACAAAAATAGAATGTGCTAACATACCTGTACAAGATGTATAACTTTTATTCCCATCATATTATAAGCCGAAATTTATTTCACTTGTAAAACGCAAAACTTACAGTTACCATCCGTAAAAAGTAACTTATATGAGAATTGTTGTGTTTCCCCAAAAATGTATTTACATATATTCGTGCATCATTTTCCACATAGTTCATATTGCTCTGAATCTGAGAATCATATCAATTTCACTCTGTATGAAGTAAAATAACATCTTACAATTTAATTCAAGCAATTACCGATAGTAAACTTTAATCAAATTATTTTCAACAGCACCACGCAATTTTATTGTCAGAGATAGGATTTCATTATATACATGTTCAGATTTACCGGTTTCACTGAGTTATGACATGAAAGCTTTTCACTGTCCCACCATTTGTCAAATACCTGAACTGAAATTAGAACATTATTAGGGGTGTTTGTGTTCCGGTATTTTGTACACCACTAAATTTATATTGCAATATTCTCAGTATGTCATCTCAGAATTTATCAAAAAAAAGAAAAGAAGAAAAAGAAAAATATTGCTATTAAAGAAGAAAAAGATTGTTTTATAAATATAGTGGTAGACAAAATACCGGATCACAACCACCTCTGCATTATAGTATAACTCATCTATAATGACTAGAACATTCCTAAATCAGTAATATAAAAAGCGGCATTGAAGTTATTGTAGTTGATGTACAAGAAAAGGAAAGGAAATTAAATAGAAGCTAGCTTACAAACCATGTTGTAAATTTATTGTATGTGATATATATATATATATATATATATATATATATATATATATATATATATATATATATAAGTAAAACCCATCTTATAAACTTTCTTGTAAATTTTCATAAATTTTTTAAAAAGACAGATATTTCTTAATCTAGGAATATATAATATAACAGTGAACGAAAACATACAATAACGTCCTACGAGTTACCCACGATTCCAAAAAGCGTTCATTATCTTTAGAATTGACTGAAACCAATACATTTCCGTGATTTAAAGAAGCATTTGTAAAACTACCGTTTCTTTTGCTGATACAGATTTTTGGAAATGTTTCAGGGTAGTTTTTAAAGCATAATAATCCGTTTTCTCATCTCACAACATAGGTGTTCCAGATGCTGTCAATTCTCAAGTAAACGTTTCGATATTCAACAAACATGTTTTATAGACAAACATAATAAATAAACAATCCTCTTTAATAAAAAGGTATGCGTTGCTGACGACTGGGATTTTCGGTAATCGTTGCCACAGATCAATCTCGGAAAATGAAACATTTGAAGTTACGGAAAAAATTAATAGCTCGAAAAGTATTTGTCAGAAAATTGTTAGACAAACTGCGTTAGAAAGGTAAAAAATTGTATTTTTCTTGATATAAATTTCAAGTCCACTGATTATGACATTTTTCAAATATTGAATTAAAAAAATTACCAAATTTCACAATGGAGTACCATAGCGAAAACTTCATGCCTAAAAAAATAATAACAGCAATGTGTTAGCACGAGTCACAAATTATAGTAGCCTTATTATTCTGTTAAAATATAAAAGTGAATTATGATGTCACGAGTGCATGATTTTTATTTGATTCTCGACAAATACTAGATGCGCCATTTCTTTTTAGTTGTGAATACTCACGTTATTAAAAAATATAGCTATAAAACATATAAATCAATGAAAAACGGTAAGTAATAAATTGTAAACGTAATAGAAAACCGTATTAAAAAAACATAACTTAGTGAAATAAGTATCCGTTTTGATGGTATTTTAGGATATTCCAGGTAAAGGTACAGATTACTTTAAAATACAAGGTTAAATTCACCGATATATTTGTTTGATTCAAGGTTCTTTTTGAGAAACCGACCAGCGCAGCAGGCGTAGTCTGCTAGTATTAGCATAAACAGCAAAATTAATAGGTTTGTGTTAGTTTTGCTTATATAAATGCAGTTACGTAGCTGAAAATATTTAATTGAAAATTGATAGCTTTTGAGAAAACTCATAATTATACTATAAAAAATATTCGAAAACGTATCGAAAAATACATAGCAGCAAAAAAAAATTTGTTTTTTAAATGAATCCTTACTATCACAAAAATGTTATAGCTTCTGAGGTTTCTAAGAATAAAAAGGGTTTTTCGTAATCATGGGTAACTCATAATAGTTAATTGTATATTTTCTTGCATGGCTATGTTATATTTCCGTAGATTATGAAATATTTGTCTTTTTTAGAGTGTTTGGCACATTTATCGCGTAATAACTTCTATAAATCAAAGTTTTGGAATGTGTAGACATTAGGGTGGATCGAACAGTATACGAAAAAAAATTTTTTTTTCGAAATTACTTTTGGCGCGGGGTGCAAAAGTTGTCTTTTATGTATATTAGTTTATACTTTTTTTTATCGAAATCCATTCATATCTTCCAGTGCCCCAAATGCCCTCAAAAAAGTTAAAAATTGAAATTTTTATTGAAAACTTATAATTTTTTTTGTTTTTTTTATTTGTTTTAAATTACTTTTGGCACGGGGTGTGAAAGTTGTTTTTTATTTATATTAGTTTGCATGTTTTTTGTTTATCGAAATTCATTCATATCTACAAGTGCCCCAAGCGTCCCAAAAATAGTTAATTGAAGTTTTTATGAAAATTTATATATTTTTTGTTTTTTAAGTTAAAAAAAAATCCATTTGGCGTCGTGTGAGAAAGTTATGTATTGGGTGTATTACATAATTCTGTAATTTACATTTTTAGGTGCGTTCATAATTATATAAATACGTAGCACCTATTGTCGTCGTCTGGTCCGTCCGTCTGTCCGTCCGTCCGTCTGTCTGTCCGTCCGTCCGCATATAACAACGCAAAAACTACCCAACCGAATGGTTTGAAATTTTAGATATATTATCTTTGCAGAATTTTGTCGAGACATTTCATTTTTTTAAAAAATCGAATCAAAACTTTAGAAAATATTAATAAAAACATTTATTAAGAAATTTGATTTTT
This sequence comes from Maratus michaelseni, assembly GCA_963931845.1. Lineage (NCBI taxonomy): Eukaryota > Metazoa > Arthropoda > Arachnida > Araneae > Salticidae > Maratus > Maratus michaelseni. The sequence goes on from OZ007587.1 coordinate 324,244,222, forward strand.
TTTTAAATCGTTGTTTCTTTTTATAAGTGCTTTCGAAGTTTAATCGTCAAGCGACCGAGTTACTTATTTTATGACAGAAATTAATCTGCAGACGATATAATTCATTTCACAGAATTAAAAATCATTTGAATATTTATATAACTAGCAATAGTACGAACGCACCTCGTTTGTAACGTTTGACGTACAATTTCCAACTTGTTTTTTTTTATCGAAATCCATTCATATCTGCCGGTATCCCAAATGCAGTTAAAAATTGAATTTTTTAAGAAAACGTCTAAAAATTTGAAATTTACGAAAATTGTTTACAAATTTGGCAAAGTGTCTAATTAATAAAGTATGAATTTATAAATAGTAATGATTTTATAATAATACATGAAGTATAAATTAAAAAATCAAACCACTAAATCATAAAAATTATAAAAGTTGAACTTATGTAGCAAATTATTTACTACTTTGAATTTGGAGATTTACATATTTCTAAAGTTTGTAATCCATTTTGGGATTAAAATGTTTGATATGGCGTCTTGATTTTATTCTGTTCAATATGAAACAGTCTATTTTCAGGTTCAGATAGACTTTCTGATGCCTCAGGCACTATGCGAATGCGTCTTTTATCATCTTGTATATGGCATGGATTTTTTTACCATTCCTCCGTTTTTCCTACATTTATCATGGCCTCAATTTCTTCGTAAAGCACATTCCTCAAAACAGGTGGCTCAAAACGTCCAACTCATTGCCAGTCAATAAGTTCACAATAGTACTTTGCTTTGATGTGCATTTTTGGTACTTGAAAAATTCTTAGTTCTGGTGATCCTCTATTTTCATTTCTAGCACAAAATAGTTTTCGTATTGCTAAAAACCTGATAGGCTTTGTGTTATCCAAGAGCATGGATAATAACACATTTTCAGGATGACAAAAGAAGCTATCTAGTTGAACAACAGCGTCTACAAATTTTCTTAGATAGGGTTCCAAATATCTAGAAAATGTTATAAGTTTCCAAATATACCGTTGTCCCTCTGTTATAGAGGGCTTTGTTTTGATATGAAACCATATATGTAGGTCCATACTTTCATAATATATGTTGTAAGAATAATGAGATTCCCGGATGGATTTTGTATTACAATTTTGTGTTGAATGGATTTTGTGTTGTCCTACCACCTTAGCGTTCTACATGCAGTCGTTAGACATTTTTAGTAAACAACTGGAACAGGTTTTTTAAATGCCAGGTCAGAACATTTTCACCACGTGATATATCTACGCAAATATATAAATATTGCTGACCATTGCTGAGAACCATTCTATACATGTTATCTGGCATATTCGCCACACTTATTGAAGAAAAAGGAAGCTATAGGTAGCTCCTCGGAGGTTTTGATTGATGTACCAATTGGGCTCACAAAAGGTCAATTGTTGCACATCTAAAGAATGTAGTAAATGTTGAAAAGGCCTTTAGCTTCTTCTGTTGCAAATGTAACGTGTCCAATATGCAAAGAGTCAGGTTCCTTTACAAAAATATAATGTTCCTCCTTTGTAATCTTTGCGTAGTGCATTGTGCTCTTTATCACTAGCAATTTATTATTTTTTTTTTTGCCATCGGAAAATAATCCAGTTAAAATAGACAGAGACACGGCTAAATTGCTCATCTCTGCAACTAAATTTCGAACCTTTGTACGCTATAGACGAATTCTGTTGCGATCTGCTAAATTCGAAGTATCTTTTTTTGTGTATAATTCCAATATCGCGTAAAACAGCACTTTCTAATTGAAGAAGCTGCTCTATTCCAAATTTCGTATATAACAATATAGTTTTAAAACGATTTGTCATCCCCTGGATGTAACATTTACGGTATACAAATGATTATTTAACTCTTTTTTTGGCAAATATATAAGTGTCTTGGGGCACCCGGAGGACACATTTATCGAAGTTTAAAATGTTTAGCATGTGTACTAGTATGCTCAAAAGACAACTTTCGCACTCCGCGCTAAAATGAATTAAGAAATAAATAAAGAATAATAAAAAACAAAAAAAAATTATAAATTTTCATAAAACTTTAAATTTTTAACTATTTTTGGGGCTTTTGGTGCACCGGAAGATATGAATGGATTTCAAATAAAAAAACATGTAAACTAATATGCATAAAATACAACTTTTGCACCCTGCGCCAAAAGTAATTTTTAAGAATAATAAAAATAATAAAATATATAAATTTTCATAAAAATATCATTGTTTAACTATATGTGGGGCACTTGGGGCACCGGAAGATATGAATGGATTTCAATAAAAAAACAGAAGTAAACTAATATACATAGAAGGCATCTTTTGTACCCCACGCCGATTCGATTATCCGCATTTCGATTTTTCGATCCACCCTAGTAGACTAGTAGCTTGTTAACTTTTTTCCATTGGCAATGAAGTTAATGTAAAGTTTTTTTTTTTGTAAATATAACTAATTAGTTTTAAAATATCATAACTCATATATGTTGTAAAATTTGAGACATTAACTATTTACGAGTCGTCATTCAAATTTATAATACTTGTTATTCAAAGAATTTAATGAATTCATGTACAATAAGTATATTCATCATTCATTCTATGTTTGAAAATGCCCATGTTTAAAATACACTGGCAGAAAAAAATTAAATGACAACTATAAAAAAAGTACTTTATGTTAATTCTATTTTGTCCAATGAAATGTAGAAGGTTGGTAGCTCAATGTCATCGTTATCTCGTAGACTAGTGGTAGTCACCTTTGCTAAAAATATGTAAACAAAACGAAATTTTTGCGTTTGTAAGGCGGTGTATGTTGTTGAGAATATATTTATTGGTTTTGAAAAATGTTGTTTAAGGCCACCTTTACTTACACCATTTTGAAAAAAATTGATTTCTTTTGCATCCTTAGAAAGATATAAATTTGTAAAATGAGCTGCTAAACTGGTTTTTTAATCCATTCATTATTTACGTTGATACAGCCTGTACTGACATATATATAATATATTATTAATTTTCTTACTGACATATATATAATATATTATTAAACCTTTGCCAATATTAAATTTTGAAAATCTGGCATGAAATTCGTCTTTAGCAACAAAAATACAATTCATTCTTCAAAAGGGATGAATGATAAAAATTTTATCAAAGAGTTTACAAAAATTTTAAATACAAGTTTGTCGAAACTAAATTTTTCAAAACTGTTCTAGTGGCAATTGTTCTAGTGGCGCAACCGTTGAAATAATTAACTTCAATTTTTTTTCCGAAAAAAAAAATACTTTTGACCATGGAATGAAACTATAATATGTTAAAAATGTATTTCTTAAATATTTTTTCAGCAAGTAAAATGACTTACAAACATTATGAACAAAAAATTATGTGTCAAAAATATGGGACAACATTAATTTTAAGTGTCCACTCTTTTGTCACCTTTTTAACCTTCTCAGTGTTTTTATGTTTTTCATAAAAATTATGTTAAATAATATAAAAAATATAGATATTTCTGATTTCAGACTGTTTTGAATACGCTAAAGCCTATACAGTTAGGTCGTGTTTTTCAAACCCTAGATACTTCCGATATCCATATTGTACGCCTCCTTGAAATGTTTTTTTACAAAAATGCGATTCATTTCTTAACAGCGAATGCGATTCACATCTTCAATTCTTGTACAAATTCAGAATGATCACAAACTTTGTCTATTTTCTCAAAACTAAAACCTAAGGTTGACATATTTTTCAGGGAATTGTAAGTAAAGTTGGCCTCAAAGATAGCATGCAAGCTTGAAAATATGTAACGTTTACATTTGGAAAGAGCATTATACAATTTTTCTATATATAAATAGACATTTTTAAAAGGTAACATAATATTTCACTACTGCCTGTCACGTTTCCTATATACTTATCTGAATTTATGTTTTACAGAAGTATGATATTCTGCATTTTGAAGATATTTCCGACATGACAAAATGGAGATATTTTGGAAGTTCCATGTTTTGGCTGCTAAATCATTCGAGTTGCATGTGTTTTTATACATGTTTTTTTTATGTTTCCCGCCAGTTTATTTAATCTATTAGCAGAACAAATTACATTAAAAATATTTCCCAATAAAATTAACCAATTTTACATTCTTAATAATTAAACAATCTGCAAAAATTTAATCAGCAGATTTACTCTACTGCTTTGAAAATGTCATTATTGTCAGTGTAAACATGAGTATTTTTCCTCTTGGATATTTCATGTTAATGTAGAATTTCAGAATAATTTCTTGTAATAGAAAATCAAAACAATATATCGGATATTCTATAAACAAATAAAAATCATAACTACATTTTACATGAAATGAAATGAAATCACTCACTCATGAAGAGCATATAAAACTTTTCAACCACGGGTTAAATATTTAATGAAAATTCATATTTAAGATTGCCATATGTTGAATATTTTATAAGAGGTTAAAGTAAAATCAGTACAAAGTTAATTTTCGCAATTCCAGTACAGTATAACAACATTTCTTACCACCTAAAAAAGCGGGTGAGATACATCTTTGCACCCATAAAACTTTCAGAACCATGCACAAAGAAGATTATGTGCGATAAATAAAATTTTATTTATTTGATAAGAAAAAGTATAAAAATAGTAATTAGAAATTTTAAGGAAACGTAAACTAAAGCATAACACACCTAACAGTCTTTTTAATGATACTACTAAAAAACTATAGTCGGAGCAATATGAGTACGAATATGTGAACGCACGAGGAATTTTAATGTACAGTTTTCTAATACAATATGTATAATAATATTACATAATATTTTATAAAATTACTTAAAGTAGCCTTAGACAATTTTTGAAAAATAAGAAACAGTAAATCAAAGTCCAGGGAGTTAAACCATTAATTAAATCTGACAGTATGATATATTGACATAGTGTGACCGATAACCTAATATGGTTATAAAAAATATTCAGTACAGCTTTATTTTCGCTAATGAAAGAAGATAAATGAGGCTCTTCAAAAAAAATCAAAACTCGTTGTATTAGGCGCGAATGATTTTAAAATAAAATTTTCAGTGATGAACTTATTAATCATGCACATGTTGCTTTTAATGTCAAACTATCAGTTAATAGATTTCTGAATAAATTTTCATTTACTTTTTTTGTAAATTTTTTAATTTCAACATTAATTAAAATTCGTCGGAATGTCAGTAGAGTTTTTTAGGTTTAATACAGGTAAAATTCCGTGCTGAGATTTTTAAACTTTCATCAGGAAATGTGTAAAGTTTATACAAAAAAGAAGATGAGTTTTCAAACTATTATCAAAAATACATTTTAAATTTATAGAGTTGTTAGCAGTGATTTTAATTTAGGAAGCGGTTCAAATATTTGTCAAATGATCTTCGATCTTTTGAAAGGATATAAAATTAAAATTTCATTTATACGAGAAATATGATATCAATAGTTTTTTCAAATTCATAAAAATTCATAATTTAAATAATATTTAATAATATTTTTTAAATTTTATAATACACTTTAGACACAAACAAAATCAAAAAAAGTAATTTTTCACTGTAAGAGTAAACAACAATGTGTTGATTTATAGTGCCAATAATCGATTTTAGTAAAATCAATAATGCCACGCAGTCTGTCTGTATCTTCTCTTACGCTGGTCTTTGCCTTCTACGTTGTTCATTTGAGAAAATTGCTAAGATAGCAACGAAATTTTAGTATAATAATAATAAAACAAACGTTACAAAATTAGTCCTACTTTTTTTGCCAATTCTTATTGTGTACGGTATTAAATGTTTCAACACAAATTTTAAGTGTCTGTTACGCTTTTTTAAGTGTATTATCAACTCCAGAATACACCATGAGATATCTTTTGGGACTTTTTAGCATTTTATATAAGAAAGCAACTACAATATGATTAAGTCAAGTTTTATATATAATTTATGTGTGTATTAATCTCGCATGGAATAGGAGGAAATCTGCCACTAGAAGAAAAATTCGGAATTGCAGTTCTTATCTTTTCACATACCACGGTCTGAAACAATTATGTGAAAGGGCAAGTAGAAAAAAAATATTTATATTTGCTTTTATCGTGTAAGAAGTTTAGTCTAAATCTACTATTAATAAACCAGTGTCTAAACTAATGTTATAATAATGAAAATCTTTATTTAAAAAAAAAACCTAGCTAGTTATTTTGATAACATATTAATCAGCATAAAAATGCAGGTTCACATCACAGTTACATGATCGATTCAATTTCCTTAAAACTTTTTGCAAACATTTGTAACGGTTTTTCAGATAACATATAGAACAATTTAAAAAAAAATGAAAGGACAAAAAACTACAAAAAGAAGAAATAATGAAGGATTTCATCTCTAATTGTGTAGCTGCTAGTCTGAAGTATAAATATACAGTAAACCTAATAATGAAATCAATACAATAATACTACATCAATAACTTAAAAGTATTTTCTTTTTCAAGAACAACTTTAGCAACATCAGATGCTAGCATTTCATTTCGGCGATCACTTTACTGGCGTATTGTTTACTCTCTAGTAAACTTGGTGTTTCTCAGTTGACAATCGTGTAAGTCTTACTTAAAGAATTTTCTTTTCCATTTTTCCGTAGGTGTCAATCGCTGTCATGGTACGTTGTTGTGGCATTTGTTGGTGTTTGCATCGTCCAACAAAAATAAACGAAGGTAATGCTTCGGATATAAAAATACACGAATATTTGTGAATTCGATGCACTAAAGATATATATATCGTCTTAAAAAATCTGAATGGGCTCATTTTTTTTTTGTAATTTTCAGACATATGTGCGCTTTAATACCTTTAAGACTCTATATGTTTTCTGCTTAGAAATATTTAAACATTAAATGAAAATGAAATTATAAAAAAAATAATAACCGTAATCATTATAGAATTAAAATTATATAGTGTGGTGCATTATTTTCATGTCTATTATCTTTTACTTTGACATATGTACAGTCGCAAAAAAAGAATAAACAGACACTTCTCAGCCGTAAAATTGGCAAAGAGAAAAATAAAAATGGTCATTCGATCGGACAGTCTATCGTCTTTCAGGCTATGTAAAAATACGCGAGTTAAAGGTGCCTCTCAATATTGAAGTTGTATCAAACTTCGAGATTTTTCAACATGAACATCAAATTTTCACATCGTACTTGGAGGAAGTTATGTGTTGAAGCAGTTTAGGTGGGGGAGGAAGCACAGGCCAGTTTTATTATCTATATTAGCCATAATGCTGTAGGAAGAATGCCTACAAAGACGTGTTTTCAAAGGAAAGTGATCCAAATTATCTTTCTCTTACATGGAAAACCCAGAACACCTTGCACAGTAAAACATCCCTGAACTCACTGCTGTCGAAACTGCGAACATATAAGTACAAGCTAGTGATTTCATGGCCAGCAGCATGCTAACTGCTGGTCCGCGTGGACCCAAAAGTAGTTTAACCGGTATATATATATATACATATATATATTAACATAAAAAACTACTTGATGGAATGAGTTGTAACTTTAGATTCGCTTATTTGAAGCTTCTAGAAATCCAAAAATCCTAGCTCGTAATTCATATTCTTTTTCGAATATTATTTTCCGAAATATATATTTTGAAAAATATCTCAACTTAGCATATAAAGTTTTGCAAAACCACAACCAATGGTATTTCATTCCGATATACGTGCTCAATGGGTCGATTTCACACAGAATCGCAATGTCATGGTTTCACATTGCTATTGCCATCAGGAACGTCTATTTTGCCTTATAAAATGGTGCATTTTTGTTTTATTTTATCGCATATATAATTTATGTTGTCCACATCTAATTTTCTAAGCAAATAAAAAACGCAGAACGATAAACGAGATACCATATGACAGGGTTTTTAACAGGCTTCTGACATAGTACACACACATTTCGTTAACACATGTTTTTCGATTAAAACTTCGGGTTAATTAAAAATTATATAAGCATTGTTATCATAAATAAAATTAAACGTTTTTCTCAAAACAGTGTTGCCACAAAAATAAAATACCTCATCAACAATTATAAAAAAAAAATCTATAAATTGGGACATAGTTGCTGCATGTTTTTTTTTATATCTATGATTAAAAAGCAAAATTTAAATTAAAATGCTTAATTTATTTTTATTCCCCTCTCCCCTTTTTTTTTAAACACCCTTTAATGCAGTTAAAATACGATTGATATACATAAATATATACATATTGTATATATATATATTACTATTTTCCGTCAGTTTATATATATAATATATATATATATATATATATATATATATATATATATATATATATATATATTACTATTTTCGGCCAATTTTTACTGTAACCTTGATGGAATAAATTAGATGATATTCTGGCTTGACTAATGTTGTGTGCAAATTTTTTTTGTCCTTATTATTATTATTTTTTTAATTATACCTGCATCTAAAATATATTAGACTGCAGTGCGAAATATTCGCAGGGGTACACTGGTTTATACATCATTTAACAGTAATTTAATTCGTCTATCAATGTTAGATCATATCCATTATCTGTTTTTTCTAAGTAAAAATACTGGTAGCTCGAAAATTTTTTATATGATTTCAGATGATCACGTTCATTAAAAAAACTAATATTAGCTTTCACAGTAATCTTTTGATTCAAATGAATTGAAAGTTCATCGATATATATTTTATGAATAGTAAAATGCAGTAAAATATATAGCTTTAAATTCATTTAAAATATTTTAGACAAGATAGTGTAATCTCTACTTATTCTGTAAAACATTTAGAATCATGGAATTCTTATTTTTACTGTTTTTAAGTTCAATAAAAAGGAATATCACCCGTAGTTTAACCCTTTATATCCTGAATTAATTTTCCAGCTACTTTTTAATTGTATTTTTGCATCATTGGATAGGTTTTGGGGCAGAATAAACATAGGAAAGAGGAAAATAATTTTTATAGTGTTTTAGTGGTTAATTATGCAACTGTAACCACCATAAATTTTTTACCCTATGATATAAAATAAAATAGTAAATTTCAAATAGTAAACTTCAAATAAAATATAGGAAATGTTCACCTGTAGAGTATAGAAAACAATAGAAAATAATAGTACTAAATAACCGGTAATAAACCACTAAAATTACTCAAATGAAGAATAACATGCATGTCAATTCTATTGCAAAATGGATTTCGAATCTAGCGTGGCAAATGTAAAATCGCTACAATGCAAAGAAAGAGGATGTGTGCTTGAATTTGCCATCTCCTGCCTGCTGTCAGAAATACACTCTTTGTGCCATTGTGAATACCGTTAGGAAAAACGGTCATATTACGAATATATATAGGTGTTTTATTAAAGTGGTACTTATAAGTACCGTCAGGATAAAAAGCGTTAAACTTACTTTTCAGTTTTAGAAATATACATCTAAAATGGTTTAGTTTTTTATTTTCACATGTAGTTTCCAATTTCTTTGTAATTTTAATTTCTCTAAAATGTTCAAAACCTGAAAAAAAAAAAAAAAAAAAAAAAAAAAAAAAAACAATGGCACATACAGTTAAAAAATATGATAATGGTTTGGAATCTTTTGATGTCGTAGACATTTTATGCATTTTTATTAATTCTAAAAAACACGTTTAAAGGACTCTGGTCATGATATAATCTGCAATATAATGCTTATTAATCATACTTACTCTATGCGTGATGAATGAAAGTAAATTTTGATAACGACTTGTAAGATACTTAAATTACATCACGTATTTTTTAGATAGCATATAAACTTTCTTTCTCGTGAATTATGATAAGAGAATACAATACTTCAAACAATGATTTTAAATACATTTAAATGTATTATATTTAAAAGTATGAATGTGACATAATCTTTTATGACGGCATTTATTATCCGCGAAAGAAATGCCTCGATGTCTGGGAGATTAATAACAAAATAAATTAATAAAAATCATAGATAGAGAAAAAAATAAATTATTCATTTCTTTCAATTGGTATTATTTAACTGTGTGAAATAAATGCTAATACTTTTATATAAAAATAAAAACCTCACATTTATTTTTTACTCTTTGTTCACCTTTATTTTTTTATTAATCTATATGTCCCACTGTTTATAATTATTTACTTTATTTTATATTTTATTCTTAATTTTAATTTAATTTCAATTACCTATTGATAAATTAATTGCTTTACTTTATATAAAATAATATATGCTAAAATTTCTTTTTCTAAATGAAATCTGTAATTCCCGATCTCGAATTCCGTCATTTGTTTTAAAAACTGAATATTTTCTAATAATAAACATAGATAAGATTATAAACAGTTGAGTGACATTATTGGGACCATAAGCTAATATAAATTCTATGCATACATAATTCAATTTAAAGTGTTGCACATACGTATTCGTATATTCCTACAGTGCCAGTAAGTTATTTTATATGTACTAGCGTCGCTCGCATAAAATTATTTTCGCCAAAAATGGTAATCAAGTAGTTGATTTGTATTGTTTCTTGCAGAATAGATCAACTTCTAAATGTTCTGTGAGGCGAAAAAATTTATTCATCGTAAAAGATACACCTGTAAATCAGAGAGGAGTCGAATGTTGTACTAAGATACAAATATCAGCTTTTTCAGCCGATGCACTTTCTTTAACATGAGACATTTCTTAATTCGTTTCCTGAGGCGCACCACAGCAGAGCTCAGTACACCTGACTTTTAATTCAGACACATTCCCTGCTGTCTACTTGTTCAGTTAGCTCTGACGTTATGTTGTGCGTCGATCGGCACAGTCCCACAGATTGCGCGTTTATTATCATTATTTGTTTTAATACCGAAAGCTCTCAATTGTTACGAATTGTAATATTTGCCTTTTAAATGGCAGATGGACTAAGGCAAATATTACATTTGAAAAATTGTGGCAGCTATTTGAGTAAAATCTTACCCAACTGGCAGCACTTCATAGTCGCAACTCACATTCGCCTCTCATATCCATAAATTTTTGTGATCAACAATTTAGACAGCACTTATTTTCTGTATTGCGTATGGTGATATATTTCTCAATTTAGCACGAGCAACACTCTAGTAGTTCTCAAATATGACTGCTTCTGTTATACTTTCCACCTTTGCCATTGACATTTCGGTTCGTTTTAGAATGGCGTAAAACTCTTTATAAAAACATATTTATTCCATCATTTTAATATATATATATTTTTATTTTTAGGAAATACTATTATTTAACACAAAATATGATATTTGTTTTTACAGTTTGTGATTTATAATTATCAGGCGATCCAAACCGGGATACCCCTGTTTAAAAAAAAACGATATTCTTCCAGTATGCAAAACGTAGCTGAAAATCAATCTTAATTGAAAACTGTAATATTTTTACATTTAGTATATTTTCTTAGATTGCCACCAACTACACAAAAACGCATTTTGGGCACTTCCGTATAATGATATTTGGCACTTTTGTATTAATCAATCGCAAAAGATTTTTGTATTTACAGAAACCTTTTTGTTCAATTACATGTCTGTTAATTAGTCTTTATTTATTTATTTATTTGTGAATTTTTTTCGGCAACTTAGTTACGGAATATATTGGGTAAATGCTGAATTATTCACAATGTTTTAAGTGCACACAATTTAATCTTCCTTAATCTGGTTGCACATTCATTTTTTAGATATATTTAAACAAAATCATTCTTGAAAGATATTTTAAAACCACAAAATATTAGAAAATTGAGATACAGTTTTCAAAGAAATTGCATTTTAAAGCACATTTTGTTTTATAATTGATAGTGTAAAAATATGAAATTGTGCGATGATTAGAAGTTGAAAAAAAATTAAATAAAACGAAATCGAGTGTTCCAGACGTTGTCAACGTCGATTTGACGAAAGCGTTACTTACGGGAATATTTTTTCATTGTAAAATGCAGAGATATTATTTTAAATATGCGTTATAACTCGAACAATGTATACAACACGGACACCAATGAATTATTATTTTTTAATGAAAACTTGTCATTCATAAGGTATTAGTAAAGAAAATAATCAACACTTATACGCTATTTACTTTTATTTCAGTATTATTAGTTTATTTTGCTTTCTTAGTTAGATTAAATTCTTTAAAATGTACTTTTAAGTACTTAACAATCTCACTTTCAAACTGTTTAGAGGAAAGCAATTTTTAAATTTATAAATGGTTGTACACTACGAAAACCTCCTTTTCACCTTTTTTTTCTATCCAGGAAACGAAAGAGAAATTCGTATTCATACTCCGTATTCAATTTTTTTTTTATTTTATGGTAGGCATTCTCTACGTTATCCACACTTCACGTATTCCGCTCTCTCTGTTCATATTTTTTTCCCTCTGCTAAACAGAGTGCAAGCATTTTTTTTAAAACTGGTGTAAGCTTTAACGCTGAATTGCATTCATATTTTTATCTCTCTATAATCTTAGATATGTGCTCGCACTTTTGTCTATTAAAATTTATTTCTTCACGCGCAAGTTTAAAGTGCTCCATGGGATTTATTTGAACATTAAAGCTATTTTAAGTATCGCAATATAGGGTGAAAGAGAACAAGGAAAAGTAATTTTCTGCAGGTTATTTGACAATTCTTATTTTGATTATAACTCATTTTATATAATAATATTTAGATTAGATCACGAATTGATGTTTATTTTAAATTATTTTAATTATACTGGTTAGTTAAAAAATATAAATATGATTTTTGATAGAAAAAAAAAAGCTGAATATGCTGCACTTTGTTGTAATTTTTCATTGTTAAATTATATACTAATATCAAAGTTAAACTTTCTTTGAAATGCCAATTGTGTAAAAGTGTCCTTTTTTATACCACTAACCAGTGCCCGGCATGAGTGCCTAACTTAACGAGTTAGTATCTGGGAAAGGGGCGGAACTCACCAGATCACAGTATGGCTGTGATCCACCTGACTGTAATTTTATTGGCTTCGCTTCAGTGCTCGGCTTACATGCTTTACACTCACGCTAAAAAAAAAAAAAATAATCGGTTAAAAAAAAGAAAAAAGTCGCCAAATTTAGGGGATTTTTTCCTTTAATGGCAACCTAGCCATTGTATTAAGTTATTCGTTTGGCGCAGTCTTGGAAATCGCGCCAACCAAACATTTGCCAATCTTTTGTTTACATTTTAGCGTGAGTGTAACACATCTGTTCCCAGTGCTCTCTAGTGGTTTTCCAGAGTTCTCTTTGTTTGCCAGTTCAAGGTTTCTATTAATCTTTGTTGAATTGACAGATTTTATAAAAAAGCAATAATTAAGGAAAAGAAAGTGATTGGTCTCGTAATTTAGAACCTTGATCAGGTCACTAGACCTTCACCTGACTGCCCCCCTCCCCAGAGGCATAATTCACTGGGAACTTGGAGGACTTTACACACACGACGGATTTTACATGCACCAGGCGCCTTTAGCGTACATATATTTACATATTTGCCTTCTCTGTTGGCTTGTCACGCTCATGGTCACTGCAGTGTTTATCGCCTTTTTGGGGGGCTGATTTCACTTTTTGTTTTCATTTGTCTCTGTCAGGGTTTTTTGCCGTTTTCATGGGCTCACTCCTGTTGTGGGTTGTTTCTGTCTATTATCATTCTTTGGGTTTTTGTCTCTTTCTTGATAAATTGATATATCTAGTTTGTGCTAGAGTTGGTTGTCACATTTTGAAACTTTGTCTTCTTTCAAGAGTTTTACTGGTTTTATGTCACTATCGTGGGTTTAGTCACATTGTAACTTTCCTTACTGATTTCTGGATATTGCATACGTATTTTTGTTGGATTTGTTACTTTAACTCATCCATGCTGTTTTTTTTTTTCTATCGTAAATACGTTTAATGTGATCAGTCCATTGAATCCTAATGACTGATATCATTGCTTTTGAATTTTGTGCGACTTGTTGATTTGTTATTTGAGAAACTTAGCGCACTAATGGAGTGGAGCTTGGCTAATTGTATTTATCTATTTGCTAGATATGGAGACTCTAACTGTATTTGTTAAATAATTTCCAGTAACACACAATTTATTACACAACATCTGTTGCACTTATCAATCTATTTAATGCATTTTTATATAAAATTATATTTTACATACAATGAATTGCAAGGATATAAATGTAATAAAGAACGGTTTAACAAGCGCACATGTAACGACTTTAGCTATATGACTGTGAAGATTTGTTAAAGTTTAGACAGATGGAGAAAATTTTATTTTCTTTTACGTAAGCCTCTGTGACATTGACATTAGAAAAAGCGAAATCTAAAAACTTTTATACACTTCGATCATTAATATCATAAACAACTAAATAACATATTGTTTGGAGCAATACAAAAAAATTACCTGTTTTGCATAAAAAGACATTTCTTTTACATAGTGAAAATTTTAAAAACTGCCACATAAAAATATTTTATTCAAATTACGCAAATATTTTATTCAAATTACGCAAATATTTTATTCAAATTACGCAAATATTTTATTCAAAATTCAATATTTTATTAGTAAGAAACGAGAGTGAACCAATAGATCATTGTATTTTTTCAATGAATTCCAGATGCAGGGTTAATTTTTTTACACTTAAATAATGTCTTTAATAATAGGACAATATTTAAAAAAATACATTCTAAAATGCATAGTTTTTACATAGTTTCGCATGCATTATCAGTGACCTCTTAAATAATGGCGTTTCTAGAAATTTGGCAAATTGCAGAATGCACCATTTTCCTACTGCAGATTTAATTTAAAATATTACATTGTCTCTTCTTAACGTCTTATTTTGTACGTTATTTCTAACTTCTTTATACAATTTCATATATCAAAGTTTTTTTTAACCAAACAAGGACAAACGTAAAATATTTTTAGAAAAAGCGAAGATTACTCTTTCACGTCATTAAAATATATTTGAAATTTCACATAATATGTTACTTATATTATAAAATATATTTAAACAATATACAGGGTGCTTTCTTTTAAAGTTGTGAAAGTAAAACCCATTAACAAAAGAGCCACTGATCCAAATGACCTAATATTTCACCATTATGCTCCCAAAGCAATGGGGATTTTTTAGGTGTGATTAAAAAAATCTTAAAATCGCACCGACAGATTGCGCTGTATATGCAGTAAAGTCAGGAGACGAGCTTGCGCACGACACACACACAGTGGATACTCTTCACTCTGTTTGTGGAACATGCGGTTTCACGTTTCTAACTCGTAGCTGAAAACGGTGGACAGCACATTGAAAATCTTATGCGTTAACAGAAACAAAGAATATCGTCAGTGGGAGGAAAACAATGGACGGTATTTTGAGAAAAAGAAAACTTTGTTACGCATATCAAAAACATACAAAAGGCAGTAATTGGGAAAAGGAACTGCAACCACCTGCAGAAACAGAACGAAATAAAAATATGGAGTAAAACATTCGTACAGAATTGCGCAACTAACGCATAAGATTTTCAATGTGCTGTCCAATGTTTTCAGCTACGAGTTGTAAACCTGAAACCGCATGTTCCACAACAGAGTGAAGAACATCCAGTGTGCGTGTGTCTTGCACAAGCTCCTCTCCCGAATTTACTGCATATACAGCGCCATCTGTCGGTGAGATTTTAAGTTTTTTTTAACCATGCCTAAAAAATTTCCATTGCTTTGGGAGCATACTGGTGAAATTTCCGATCATTTGGATCAGTGGTTCTTTCGTTATTGGATTTTATTTTCACAACTTAAAAAAAAAATCACCCTGTATATATTACATAAAATGCATATATAATATTTAAGATTTATATTTATTTTTTCATTGATGTTCGAATACCTTTAATGCTTTCCAAGTTTTTACTTTACATTCAATGGTTTTAAAGCTTTTAATAGTACTCAATTACCATGCGTTTTAAAGATGATTCTTACATTATTGCTAAAGTAATACGCATTAGTATCAACGCAGTGAAGCTGCATTCCATATCGCTGCGTCAAGATGGTCATGTATTTTTCTTTTAGGCCAGAAGAAATGTTTGATTGTCGCAGGCATTCAAAATTGGATTACACATTTATGTTGCTTTTAACATGTAATTTAAAATAAGTCGCTTATAGTATAGAAAAATTCTATTTCATTTATAAAGAATCTGTATATAGAATCGTATAGAAAAGTTTCAGTAGGTCTATTGAATGTGTTAAATAAATCTACCAAAATTTAAATCCTGCTAACAGAAACTTCTTCTGTACCTATTCCAATTAAAGTTTTAAGAAAATATATGATCCTTATAAAAACATCAATCAATGACATAATAAATATCCCCGTACAAAAAAACTGAGACATACATAATATATATAATGTCTAATGTGATAATATACTCATTCACTATAAACTATTTCTAATAAAAGAACCAAAGTAAATAAACTTAACAAATAATCCTTTTAATGCATTCAGACATGATTTCTTCTATTGAAAAATTTCTACCTTATCTTTCGTTTAAAAGAATTTAAATGAAACTCTTAACATGTAAATTTATTTATTCAAAAATGTTCAAATACCTTTACTGCTTTACAAAGGTTTACTTTACGCTGAATGATTTCGAAGCTTACCCGGGAATCTCATTTCCTGAGCGTTTTAAAGCACTTTCTTACTTTATTGCTAAAGTAATACACATTACTATCACTGCACTGAGACCGCATTCTACATCACTGCTTCAAGATGGTCATGTAATTTATTTTTTTTTCGTCCGAAAGAAATATTGGATTTGAACATGCAACTAGATTACACGTTTATGTAGTTTTTAAAATTTAAATTATGATGAATCGCTTATGGCATAGAGAAATGTTATTCCATTTATATAGAATCTCTAACATATAGATACAGTTCAATCAGTATGTTGAATACGTTTTAAAATAAATCTACCACAATTTTAATCCTTCTAGCATTAACTAGTTATATACTCATTCCGTTTAAAATAAGATTTTTTTTAAATATTTTTAAACTCTTGAAAAAATTATAACACATTTTTCTTTAGTATTTTTCTATCCTCAGTATGCGATCAATAGTATTGAAATGTCAATTCCGCTATACATGAAGTCTTAATGTATCATCAATCAAAAGTCCGTGCTTACATTCTAAAAAATAAATGTTTAAATTAATCACTTTTACATACGTACATGCGTAAATTTGTAAAATTGCACTTTTGTCATAAAACTTAGATTCTTGTCGTAAACATTTACCCGTATTTATATGTTTATCTGCTTAAAATATGTGTGAAATTTGTTATTCCTTCAAAAACACTGACAAATGTATAAATGTAGAAAAATATTAGATTTACCAGAATTGGAAGGTTATTGTAAATTTTAAACATTTTGCGTATTACAGAAAAAGCTGTGTTTTGCTTACAGCGCAGAAATATGTATAGGAACATAATATTACATAGAAATATGTATAAGACTATTACACTATATATATTTGTAAGAATAGAATATTACGCAGAAATATGTGTAAGAATATTTCACTGAAATTTCTCAAAGAACAGTATATTGCACAGAAAAATGTGCACTCGTGTTCACTCAATAAATAACGATACTTGAAAACGTGGCTTGTATAATGTAGCTGAATGATTCAGGTGATGCTCTGGAGTACTGAACTGTCGGTATTCGTAATTTCACTAATTCGTATCATGTTCTAGTAGGTATAGCTTTTTAACTGTAGTTAATATTAAACTAGCTGTTACCCGTGACTTCGTTCACGCAAAATTAAAAGAAGAATAAATACATTAATTAAGCAAAATATTTCACTCCCGATAATTAAGAACGTTAATAATTAACTAACTATTTATCACATTTCATAGGAGACAATACGGTACCTTGACATAACTCAGTCTTAAAAAAGTGAAATTTTGTGCCAAATAATCGCGAAAATGAAGTTGCAACTAATGCAAAAAGGAGGGCCAAATAAAATTATGGAAATAGACGAATTGGGTAAAAACAAATGTCAATTTTACCTGATAAACAATTTTACTTTTAACGCCTTTGTGAAACGTTTTAACATCCTTAAAAAAAAAAAAAAATACATTAATTGGAAATAGTATATGCTTTTTCTTTAAATTCAATTCCGCCTCCTAGGTTTAATGTCAAATCTTGTTTTCTAAATGACAGTATATTGACAGGGAATTTTTGTTCTCCAGAATAAATTGATTCATGAAGTTTGAATATGTGAAAATATGTTTTTATTTTTCGGATAATTTACTGAAATCAAGATTTTGTTTTCACCATCTATTCAAAGTGAAAATAAATTCTGCTTTTCAGTTTTAATGAGAAAATGGTGTAAAAAATATACTGATCTGCTTTATTTCTTCTTTTTTATACACAAATATGGAGTAATTTACTTTCCGTTTTTAGATAAACTTCGTTAAAATTAAAAAAAAAATCTTGACATCTAATTTAATTTTTTAAATTCTGAGAGCTTGTGTGACATCCTCGGATCAATGATAACCGGGATTAAGTAAATCACGTTGCATTCGATAGTCTAGGAGTAGTTGCGAAATATAAACGCATGGTCAGATTTTAATATAATAGATTCGTGTTCATTTTCCTTTACTTAAAATTATGATGTGATTTTTAGCAGAAAACTCTCATCTGTATACAACGGATACTCATGCTTAATAAACAGTATAGATAACAAAACATTAAAATTTTTCGTTATAAATATGGTGTGAAACTCATCTACTTTCTATACTTACGGATCCTTGTATTATTAATGTAAGGAATTGATTCACACTCCTTTTAAAACATGTTGGAAAATTCCCGCTTTATTTCAAATATGAAGTCTCTTTTTCCCCAGAGAAATCCCTTTTTAATGATATAATTCTTGTTAATTTTCTTTTCGAGGCAATTAATTTCAATACTGGCATAGGGGAAATTATGTTATTTTAACGAAATAATATTAAATCTTTAGGTTTTATCAACAAAAATGGAACTATTAACATTCGACAATTTTGTTAGGTAATCGAGTTATTTCTTTTAGTTTTAAGAATGATATTACTATTTCTCGCTATCCATGACATCATTTTCGACATGGATAATTTTGCAGAGCATATTATTGACATTTGCTAACCATTCTCTTTTGAAACTTCTTTATACTTTTTTAAAATTTAAATAAAAAATACGGTTTAGTTATGTCAGCCGTGCGCAGACGGTAAAACGTCAAGTATTATTACCATACAAAAGAAAAAAAAAAGAAAGAAAGTGAAGAAAAAACCCAAGATCATTTTATTTCACCCATCAAAGCACATCCGCTTTATTTTAGATGAATGACGTCATATTCGCCTGTTTCCTATGGTTACGCCTATTGAGATCTTGTATTATTATCAAAAACTAAAAAAAAAGACGTTTTATTTCTAATAATATTATTTAATCTTCTTTTTAATTGTTTAATTTTTTTATTTAATTTTCATTTTTCACGTGAAAATTTTTCAGTTGAAACTAAATTGTTGAGTAAAAATTATTATTCCGCGTTTTGAATTAGTTTTGGAAACGATAAAGTATTAGCAACTGTAAAGTAAATTTAACCATTTTAAAATATTATACGAAAAAATGTCCATTTATTCTCTAAGAAAATAACGAAATTTTGAATTATTAAGAAAAATATTTGAATAAAATACACAAAAACCAGTCTATGTTCATTTGAGGGTTATTATCAACATATACGCAAAGATACAGAATCATTAAATGTTCCATTTTGACGCTGGCTTCAGCCTAACATTTGCTCACAATCAGATTTATAATATTATTAGAATAAATATTTTTTTCTCTTGATGTGAATGTATATTTGAAAAGTGATGATTCAAATTCGTAGGGAAAATAAAGATGCGATAAACTAAGGAAATAGCACTGGCGACACGATTGCCAGTATTTTAACGACATTTTTTACTGGTACTTTATTCCAATTATCCATGTTTTGTTCATAAATTGTGTTTATAGGATTTTAGAACTACAAACTCTAATAGAAAAATGGCATGCAGAAAATTTAATTTCAGTTATTAACTTTAATATGGTTTTTTACTTCTTAATTGTTAATACACTGTTTTGTCTTTTTAAAAGAAATCTTCTAGAAAAAAAAGAAACACACTAAGCATATGAGTATGTTCTTCATTTAATTTGGTTTTGCAAGCATAAAGACATTTAGTTCACAATTTACCCTACAAAATGTAAGGTTAAGCTATGTACACAAAAATTTGGCGTTTCTGTATATTACACAGAAATATGTAAACTCATGTGCAATTTACAGTTTAAACTGTATATTTTCTATAACCATTTACACATTTAAACAGCCTAAAGTGTTATTAAAATACACAGAACTGCGTGTATTTTTAAATTGACACATCAGGCGCACATGAAAATTATACAAGCCACTTTACACATACAGTGAAATCGCTTTTTTATCATCAGTATACGTGTTTTAATGTATAATGGGAATTCTTTGACTTGGAAACATTTAAAGTCAGAGAGAATATGTTAAAAAATATTTCTCCATTAAAATAATAATAATAATAATAACAATAAAAACACTGCGTTTTTTTTTCTATTCGTCCACTGACGAGCGGAGTTGCGACCAATCCTTGATCTTTCAATGTGAAAGGCTTACCTTCGTTAGTTAATTTCTATAAGTATGTGGTTACATACGAAGTACAAAATTTTACTGATCCAGACGATTTTGAACAGAAACGATGAGCCTACTCTTATCGTCAAGCTAAAGTTTATTGACATGTTTCACTCATCTAATTGAACGACTTCCGACCAGAGGGTAGGTTGCAATAGTTTTAAAAAAAATCGTTCTGAGAAGGTCTCCTTTGTGTATGTCGCCATTATCTTATAGATTCACTTTACCTGTGGAATGTGCTGAAAATGGGATGTTTTTTAAAAAAATTAGAAGCTGTTTCTTGTATCTGTATATATATATAAGGGTTCTTTGTGTTCCAACAGTATGCATTATGTGTCTAGTAAGATGTGTGTATGTTTGTAAGTTTTAAAATGCACATGGTTTTCGATAAAATGTTACTCACGTCAGAGGATTCTAGAGTGTGTTCCGGTCTAACTAAGACGAAATGTATACCAGAAATAAAACGCATGATGAGGATTCATATGATAAAATGATTGTTCAAAAAGTTATGAATAAATGTCTGTATACAAACTATGAAGGGAAGCTTTCTTCAGCATGTTTTGACTATTTTTTATGACTCCCTGAAATTTACATTCCATAGTATAGCTTTGTTTTTATAGCATGTTGTTAGAAGTACACTGATATTGTAAGTATTATATTAAACATTTATGTGAAAACATATCTCTCATTAAAATATATAAGCCTACCGAAAAATTCCATTAATGCAACATCTGTTAACAATTTTTTTGTCAGTGAAATGCATATTTAATAAGTGACAAGCATATATTTTTTGTTATCTTCAGTTTAAATAATTTCTCGTATGGATCAGCAAGACGCATAGCTAGCCTTTTAGGTTGGATAAATTTATTATTGCTAACCTTAATTTTGTAATATTTTGTAAAAAGCATGTATTAGATGTTATCAGGTATTTTTGTTAAACAGTGACTAGTTTTGACCATATTGCTATAGTAAGGATGGCTTCACCGAGGGCGTTTGAACGGAAAGTGACCCGAAGTATCACTCTCATGAAAAGAACACCATAAGAAATATAACTCCACCTCGAACCCACGCTCCAAGTACTTCGGTCCACGCTCCACATTTTGTGAACAGCATGCTAACTACTGGACAGAGTGGGCCGTTTTTATGTATGAGGGATGTATATAGTGTGTATGTAAGCATGTCTGTATGTACGGCGTTAAGGCTTTAAGTAAAAATATTAAAGCTTCGAAAATAATTAAAATTAAAAAAAAATATATTAATCTTAAGCTGACTGGCTAAAAATCAAATTAATGCTGTGTATGAGGCAGAATTTTGTATGCCTTTAGTTTATAATTTCGGAAAGTTATATATTTTAAACAGTGTTAAAGTAATAATGATTATGAATTTACGTTACAGTAAATATATATATATATATATATATATGCTTTATTAAGCATTTTATTTTCTATTAGCCGGGCTACGCCCGCCTAGACGGTCGTTGCCGAGGTCCTCAGGAAAATATAAATACACATGATTTCGTTTGAATTACTCTCTAAATACTTGAGACAATACAAACTCGGCGTTTCATCATATAATTATAAAAAAATGAAATGAGTACTCTTATTACGTCATTTGATGAAAGCTAAATTAATTTGTAGAAACACAAACAATAGATTTTTATTATGCGCAAGCCATACTTTAATCAAATTTTAATGAATTCATTAAAAAGTAAACTCACAAAATACTTTAAAAAAGAAAAAGCCTTTTTCGTTTTATACACAGAACTCCCAACCATTAAACAAAAAGCACTTATTTAAATAGAGTATCTATATATTAATCGCCTTTTCAAATTCAAATAAGTATAAAATTATGCAAAAAATAAATGTTTTTACGATATATGTCTACCCCGTTTGACGTCACACGCGGCACTCTTCCCTGCCGATGTCATTCGCATCTTTCTTTACACCAGGTTACATCGTGAACGATTACCTCCATGTTTTAGTACCTCAAACGTTCATGATGAATGAATCTTTTGTGTTTAGAAAAATCTACAGAAGTGCTAACACTGTTTATGATGATGGTGTAACAATATTTGTTTGTAAGTTGCAACAATGCAAAATTAACATTCACAATGGATTCAACAGTGGTACAAAAAATAAGTCAAGTCTTTAATCTCACGCAGGAAATCTTCAAAAGTGTTAATATTGTTTTTAATGATTATGTAACAGTATATGTGTGTAAGGTGCAACAAAACAAAACTGACAATCACAATGGACTCAACAATGGTACAAAAAAGTACAAAAGCATAGGAAAAAGTGAAGCGGGCATCCCGGAATTGTTGATGACAGTCAAATTCTTTACGCTTTTATTATTATTATTATATTATATAGATAATAACTATTAATTGATTTATTGTTACGATCTCTTTTAATTGTTAACGATTTTCACCATGTGTATAAGCCTATTTTATAGAACTGTATTTTATTTTTAATTATCAGTACAAAATTTTCACAGCACATTTATCTTTTCTCTTTGAAATATTTATAAATCCCAATTAAAGACATATTTTCTATCATTCTATAATAATACTACATTAATTTCTAGAATTAAAACGTATATCACTTTGTAAGAAAACTAATATAAAGAAAAATCTAAAGAAAAATTATTGAAAATTTTCTTTAAAGAGCATAGATATCGCTTTATTCTTCTTTAACAAAACGCCTATAATTAGTACTAAGAAAACCTTATATAAGTAGGAAGATTTTTGTATTTAAAGCAACTGTGTTTGGGGTATTATTACTAAATGTGTTTATTAATATCAATGGAATATAATTATACCTTTCAAAAATGATTTTTTTAAATAATAAATCCAGTTCGTTGTACAATTTTTTTCTCAAATCGTTTAACTTATGATAATGGTGGATGTTCGTTTGCTATGTACCATATTTAATAATTTAAATTAAGCATGTCATTCCTAAAGGTATTTAATATTATTCTTTAAAAAATAGTATACAAGTTATACTTTGACTTCTGATAAAGTACATTAAAACATTTTTATGTTAAATATCCATGTCTTCTGAAACAAAAAAAGAATTATTTCAAATAATACATTTATATATTCTGATCGTGAATTATTTACTCACATTTTTATTTTCCCATTAAATTATGGTTTTCTTTTTTGTGTTTCAACGAATGTTAAACGCCATATTTGCAATTATGTATGTTTCAACGTCAATGTCTTAAAATTGTACAATAAAAATGTAAATACGTATGTGTAATGTAATGTAATGTATACGTAAATGTAAATACATATGAAATGCAAACTGTTTAATAAAAAACCTTATTTTATAGTATTTTTACAAGTCCATTGCTTTTTCTAATATGCAAAACAATTGATGTGTAAATATTATAGTTATTTCCCTTTGTTTCATTAAAATAGCTCCTTTAATATACATCTATTTTTAAATAAGTAAATTTCACAATATGAAAAATTGCAGCAAAATTTTTTTACCCCAGATTATAACATACTGCACAATTATGACACTTCAAATTAATTAAAATCGCATAATATATTTTTATATATCCTTTATACGTTAAAAAAAAACAAAATATATCATTTTTAAAAGAAAATATGTATGGAAAATGCACTTACGTTACCTTTAAAAGACGCTTCCCAGGATTTAGGCGAAACAGCATGCATTATTTTTAATATTTCTGATAAGTACATAAATATATTATTGAAGAAACTGATTATAATTAAAAGGTGTATGCAAATATTCATTTTTAAATAAAGATAAATAGATTAACATTGTCTCTAAAAAATTAAATTATCAAAAAATAGATGGGGGATAGTTTTTAGTGCCTTTATATTTTTCAGAAAATTATAAAGAAATAGCGCGGAACTTCTATCAAAGTTTATAGCTATTCTTTAAGGATACTCTATTGGTTTTCTTTAAGTTCCGCAATGCCCGTCTAAATATCCGGAATCTGGTTGCCACAATTATTTTGCAATAAGTTGTTGCGTAGGTGACTGTGGTTTTGTCGTGGCAGTATAGTGTAAGGTGTTACATCTGGAACCAGAGGGCCGTCCATGGACTAGTGTTTAAGACACCATCCGCTAGTCGCTTGCGAGCGTAGGAGACAGGGCGGCTGATTTGACTCCCGTCAACTCCATTGCACACTCTTTGTGGAGTTCCGGGCTGTAATTCTTCAGTGTTGAAATTTCCTAGTGTCTCTCCAGTCCTCATCTTGGCAAAGATTTATAAGCGGATATTTGTATCAAGCATACAAGTCTGATGTATATGTTCAACAGACCAACAAATCTGAAATCAGAGAATTTCGAACATTTCCTTTAGCGTCTACAAGTTAGCTTTCATTGCTTTATTTCTCGACACGTAGAAGTTGATTTGAAGTGGAGATTCCGAATTGCAGTTTCTGTATCAAAAAGAGCGGCTGTGAGTTTCGATCATTTGTCCAGGTGATTTTATGGTTTTCCTTGAAAAAAACTCTTTTTACACCACCGTTTACCATAAACCATTCTCCAGTTTATTTACCCCCTCATCGTCTTTTTTCTCAGCCACTTAATAAAATTGGCTGCTTTTAATACATATATTCATCGTTCCTTAAACATTTGCTTATTCGGGAATAAACTTAAAGAACAATTAAGCTTCATTAAATCCGTTGTCATTAATCGGTGTTTTCCAGATGAAATCGTCAATTCAATTCATAATAAACTCATTAAACGTATCCACCCCAACGTCAACCCTGCTCTTACTAAGAATTTGATTATACAACCATACTTTTCTAAAATTAACCTTGGAAATTTCCAAATCTTGATAAAAATTTATTATAAAGTAATTTATACTTCTTTAAAACAAATTTACTAATCTCAAATATATAATAGATGGGTTTTTACAGTCGGCTATTTACAACATATGACATGAATATGATAAGATGTATACATGTCAGTCCAAGAGATCTTTTAAGATCCACTTGGAGGAGCATAAAATCAGTATAAATATGGTGAAAGTGTTAAATGTTCTACTATTTATAACCATTGTTGATTCACCAATCACAATTCTATTTTATTGTATGATGCAGTAATTCACAAATGTTCATCGATGTACCACATCGATTTTGGAGAAGATTTTGTGTATGAAAGGATTCTAACAATTTTCGGAATAATTTATCAAGTACTCCAAATTTTTGTAAAGTCTGACTAGATTTTCTTTAATTTATTCTCTTACTTCCCCCTTTCCTGCGACACTTTCTTTCAGAATTATACAGTTACTCTCTCTCTGAATAAATTTGGAAATGCATTTTGATTGGACTCCTTGGTTGCGGGATCCATACCGTGAATTCGCCATTTCATCCTTGACAGTGGGCTGCATTGCCTGTATCCTGCAAGTTTTTAGACACTCGCTTTTTCCATTTTTAGCTCACAGGCTATCAAAGCCTGAGAGCTTAAGTGTCCGCCGGTTCTGTACGTACGTACGTACGTACGTATGTATGTATGTATGTATGTATGTACGTACGTAACGCGATAACTCTTGATAGAACTAACCGTTTTACTTTAAATTTTGTTTACATGTTCCTTCTGATAATGTGCTTCCCTGATTAGTTTTGGAGGTTCATTGGTTAAGCATAAAGGGGGAAACGGGGAGCTAACCCCCCATAATTTAGATAAATAGGTTTTTCATGCAGAATTATCCCATTTTCTTCAAATTTTGTATATAGGTTCATTTTGATAATGCGCTTCTGTCAATAGTTTTGGGGGTTCATTGGTTAAGTATAAAGGGGGAAAGGCGGGATACCCCCCTAATTTAGATAAATGAATTTTTCATGCAGAATTATCCCATTTTCTTCAAATTTTGTATATAAGTTCATTTTGATAATGCGCTTCTGTCAATAGTTTTGGGGGTCATTGGTTAAGTATAAAGAGGGAAAGGGGGGATACCCCCCCCTAATTTAGATAAATGAGTTTTTCATGCAGAATTATCCGATTTTCTTCAAATTTTGTATATAGGTTCATTGTGATAATGCGCTTCTCTGAAGAGTTTTGGGGGTTCATTGGTTAAGTATAAAGGGGGAAAGGGGGGCTAATCCCCCCTTAATTTAGATAAATGGGTTTTTCATGCAGAATTATCCGATTTTCTTCAAATTTTGTATATATATTCATTGTAATTAGAGACTTCCCTGATTAGTTAAAGGGGTTCATTAGTTAACTATGAGGGGGGTGACGGGGGGATGACCCCCCTTAATATATTGTTGATTTCTTTATTTTTCGAGGGTCTTATTTCAAATTCTTTGAAATAAGAGTATAATATGCAATTAGTGTGAATAGCCTGTGAGCTCAATGCCCTCAGTTTAACTGAGCAGTTTCCTTTTTATTATCTATTGCACTGATAATAGAATTTTAGATGCTCTGAAACAGCTGTCTGTCCCTTTTTAATCATCCATTATTTCATTTATGCTTTTTTCGCGTTTTCTGTTCGTTTCTTAAGAATATTTCTATACTTTGATTAAGGATATACTGGTATTGACGGGATTCCATTACATTATCTTCTTAGTTTTTTGAAGATTCTAGTTAAAGGAACAAAAAGGGCACTGTCAGCTGCATTAAGTATTTTATATTTTAACAAGTTTTGTAAAGGATGTCCTCCTTTTAGTTCTCTTAATTGATCTTAGTAGATTTATTTGAAACATCTCATCTAAGTCTACACACTCCACTGCTGATTTTCCAATCTTACTGTTCAAAATACATTGACTATGTTTGTTGAGTTCTATGTCATGCTAAGTTCCTCAAGCTAACAGCGTCGAAGGGGTTGTCATTAATGGTGCCCAAAAAGATCTTCATTTCATAACGTTGCTATAACGAATACATTCTTATTAAAGCATATGTTTAATGATTATTTTTATACTTTATTTTTATACTTATTTTTCACTTATAAATATTTAAAAAAAGATAAATCGCTTATTAATCTTATAAAAACATGACAAATATGTCGTTTAAAATATAGAAAAATCCTAAATATATTGATATTAAAAAACGAAATTTATATGGTAAATTGTTTAAATATTACCAGGCGAAATCTGTAAATCAATAAAATTACTACATATTGTAACAATAAGGGAAAAATATTTGATACTATAATAATTCTTTTTAAAATTCAGCTAAAGATCAAAAACTAAAATAAAGATTTTTCCTCTAAGAAAGAACATTTAACTAAATTACGACATGTACGAAAATAAATCTTTCGTTATCATTAAGGGTCCATCCGGACTTTCTTTTGACAATTTAATGTTCATCCACTTTCTTTTAGCAAGTTTACGCAATATTTCATCAGATTTAGACAACTGTCGAGCTTATGGAAAGGATTTTGTATTCTTTAGTCATTAAAAAAGAAAAAAGAAAAAGAAAAATTATATTTCCACTCATTCTGATAATCAACCTAAATTTAACAAGAAGAATATTTCATTCCACATTTAATCCTTAAATATTCTTGTTTATAATTAATTTCTAATGAAGATATGTATAAAAATATGTGTAATACATTTTAGACAAATTATTAAACTGGGCAAAATTAGATACAATCTTAGAAATTATTTCATCTTTAAATGTAGATCTTCGTTCGAAACAAAAACAGACGAAAATCTTAGTCTTGAACGTTAATGTTTGTTAAATGTTAAAATGTTTGTGCAAAAATATAATATCCATACGTTTATTTTGCATACATAAATAAAATTACAATAAGAGTGTTACTTTAAATAATGCTGATCATATTATATCTAATATGCATATATGTCGTGATAAAATACATGATTCCATATAATTGATAATCTTATGCTATTATTTTAAAAGCCATATCAATAAACGTTCTTCCATGAATGTTTATTTAACACTTTTTTAGCCACGATAGCTTATGAAAATAATAAGAATATATAATCAACTAAAAAAAATGTATATTTGCTTTGAAACAAATTATGTAGATCTTCCATAAGAAAAAAGATAATGAAATCTGAAAATACACACTAACGGACACGTAAAATAAATTTACAAATTCTATCGTTAAACGTAATCACGTATTTTGTATTCTGATTTATGATTCATCAGTAATGGATTTCACAGTTCACTCTTTTTTCTGCTTAATAAATTTAAGAGGTGAAATGAATGTCGAAGTAAAAAACTTCTAAAGTGATTTGTAAATATAATTTATCGTGTAGAAAAAAATGTTACTTCGCTTTAAAAAAATAACTGATGAGTTATTTTGTTCTTTCACTGGACTCCTTGCATTAAATTATCGTTTTACGCGTACATATTGGGTAAAACCAGGGCTCAAAGAAGTTAAGAGAAAATGTATTGCTTCTGTCATTATCATCAATCAGAAATATATCATGCTGGTAATTATTTGGTAAAGATTGAATATTTTTTCAACATGCGTGTAGCCTTGGTAAAAAATACCCATCATTTGGTGTATATAAGTAACAAATATTTTATGATGTATGATAATATATCTGTTTAAATTTTAGTAGCTTCAGTTGCAAAATAGACTTAGTAATTTCCTTAACTAAAATGTATGAATGTAAATAATATACTTGTAAATATTATTTCTTTGTTTAAATAATTTTTTAAATGTATAGCATAAATCAGGAAATATTCATGACTGCTACATATGCATACTAGAAAAAGTAGTCTATTATTTATAAAGCGTGATAAAACTGAGCATCGCAGCAAGGTGGGTTAACCGCCGTTCTCAGGTTCAGAAGAACATTTACGCGCACGACTAGGAGAATCCTATGTGCACTATGGCAGGTGGGGTAAGAAAATCAAGCATCGATAATTGAATAAATTCATATATTTAATACTCTGGAAATTTTTCCATAGAAATTTTCTATGGAAAAAAAAAATCCAAAGTATTAAATATATGAATTTATTCAATTATGGAAGCTGGATTTTCTTTGATTTCGTGTTTGCCCCAGGGTTGGTGGCTCACGGAAAATATTCCATGTTGTGCTGCGTTTGTAGCCTTTTCAACATGTTATGTGAGAAAGTTCCAGGCTGAGTATCGTTCCAAAGTGGTTCAGTTGGTAGAACGTCAATGCGATATGCTGATGAGGCTTGGGCACTTTTTCACCATGTTGGCTATACGCCTATTAAGATTTGATTATTATAAATGCAAGGCGTGTGAAATTTTCTATGGAAAAATTTCCAAAATATTAAGTATATGAGTTTATTTTATATTTACTCTAAAATAGGTAACAGATGTTCTGGAACGAAATCAGCACGTTGGGCAGATGCCTGTGAAATCGATAGTTGAAAACCTGTCTAAGGTGAAATCCGACGTAGTACAATGAGATGAGCTCTGTATTGGCAGAAATACTAATAGAAACATTAATAAAAGAGGGATCACATAGTTTTGAAAATAGTCTCAAGGAAAGATGGGAAGCCTATTTCAAAGATGTATAATAAGAATGCTAGAGACAATTTGTAATAATGACACAAACTTGTTTAAAAAATATTTATTTAAAAACAAAAGTAGAAAAGAAATTTTAACCCTTTTTATCCTGACGGTACTTATAAGTACCAATCGTGACGAGCGTCTTTTACAGAATTTTTAATCTGTTACCACCGGTTTTTCAAATTAGAAATTTTCACCTAATTGAATTGCAAAAATGCTATGATTAGAGAAGGAAAACTTTACAAAAACAAATAACTGGTGGGAATAATCGAGGATTCTGAGCATCTTATGTGTCACGCGTATTTGTGTCGCGCGTCCCCAAGAGGTTAATAAAACACCTATATATTCGTAATATGACCGTTTTTCCTAACGGTATTCACAATGGCACAAAGAGTGTATTTCTGACAGCAGGCAAATTCAAGTACATATGCTCTTTCTTTGCATTGTAGGGATTTTACATTTGCCACGCTACATTCGAAATCCATTTTGCAATAGAATTGACATGCATGTTGTTCTTCATTTGAGTAATTTTAGTGGTTTATTACCGGTTATTTAGTACTATTATTTTCTATTGTTTTCTATAATCTACAGGTGAACATTTCCTATATTTTATTTGAAGTTTACTATTTGAAATTTACTATTTTATTTTATATCATAGGGTAAAAAATTTATGGTGGTTACAGTTGCATAATTAACCACTAAAACACTATAAAAATTATTTTCCTCATTCGTATGTTTATTCTGCACCAAAACTTAGCTAATGATGCAAAAATACAATTAAAAGTAGCTGAAAAATTAATTCAGGATATAAGGGTTCAGGGTTAAAGAATTAAGCCCAGAATTTTATGTTTGAGTAAAAAAAAATGTTTGCTTCAGTTACATGGGCATAGAGAACTAGAAAAAAGCTTAAAAGCAACGAGTGTAAAGTCAAACTATCTTGCTGCTCATTTTGTCTTCTTGTTTTTGGAATTCTAACAAAAGAGTTATGCGATAACGTGGCATAAGTTTATATAAACTAGTATATGATTAATCCGTTCGTGTCTGTGGTTCCAGTAATAGGACATATCTTTTCATTTGGTATTTTTTGTATTAATAATTATTTTTGTTATTATCTGCATCCAGTAATTACAGTGTATATATATATATTTATTATTATGACTTTATGTATGTCTCAGCATTTAATAATAATAATAATATAAGTAATATAAATGTTTGTTTAATTATCTTTACACCTTTAGCAATTATTTTATTGCAAACATAAGTTTCACTCTTTAAATTTAAAATAACGGCTTTTTTTCCGAATGGATACTTTATCAAGCGCCATTGCTCCCATTTTAGGAACATTGCTTTAGGATTTTTTTAAAGAGTATTTTACATATAGTTAAAAGGTTCATGTTATTTGCATTTTGAATATGTCAGATATTTGCTGCATATATTTTTTTAAAGTTAAATTTAAATTTAAATTTTTTTTTAAATGTGTTAAAAAAAGGCGAAATTTAACTTTTTGGCCGTATTCGAAATAAATATTTAAAAATATATGTAACTTTAAGATAAAAATTATATTTTTAGTTAGAATATGTTTATAAATGTGTATTGTATAATCCAACATCAATTCGGACATCATATGTAAAATAGATCAGTCACAATTACTGAAAGCACAAGTTGCTCCCAAAATGGGAGTAATGGGAGAAATTTTTATGAAAAAAAATTACATATTCGTCTGTGTATTTACAGTAGTTATTTTTCAGTTATTTAGCTATAAAAAGGATAATATCATTCTAAAACTGATATTTTACGAAGAATTCATACAAATTAGTCAAACTTCTACATTTATAATAAAATAGCAAAATGAAATTACCGGTTCCATAAGCATTTTCATTATCCGTATCTTAATTTTTCAGTCTCTTTTTTTTTTATCATTACATGATTTTTTCTGATTTTTTTATCTGGAATATTATTGAACAATTTTTATTTTAGTTTTGGATGATTTTTCGGATATTCCGGAAATTGTTTGTTTGCTAGCTTTTTCCAGTATTGTAACAGATGAGGAAAATGTAATAGAAAATGATTTATGAGACGATTTGCCCCATGATGACGGTTTGCCCTATGGTGAAGTAGAACTTAACGAAAATTCAAACTCAACAGACAATCAAGATATATGTCATTTAGTGTTAAAAAAAAAGACAAAATATTGAATGTAGACTTGATATTTTAGACGAAAGTTCAGATGAATCTTGAAATAGAAATATAGAAAACGCTAAACAAACTGCAAAAAAAAAAAAAAAAAAAAATATTTAAAGACCAATTTCAGGAGATGTAAAAAATAGAATATAACATTGCATGAAAACTGTTCAATCATTTTCATGTAAAATAGTAGGACAAAAATTATTTAATGATGAAAAATAAAGAGATGGATATTGAAAATGCTTATGAAAGCGAAAATTTTATTTTTTATTTTTATTATAAATGTAAATGTTGGACTAATTTATATTAATTCTTCGTAAAATATCAGTTTCAGAATCATATTATCCTTTTAAAGCGCAACAACTTAGAAATAACTACAATAAATGCACGGATGCATAAGTAACAATTAAAAAAATTATCCCATTCGGCGCCATTGCGCTTATTTTGGGAACATTCTGTTTCTCCGAAATAATCGATTTTTTTTTTCGTTTTCATAAGTACACTTTCTATTCATAAAAAACAAAAACAACTACTTCATTAAAAAAAAACAGGTAATATATATCGCTGCTCCTAATTCGTAAATCCTGTTACAAAACAACATTCCAAACGACATTCAAAAATTCAATCTTAGCTTATTGTCGTATGAATCCTATGCAAAATATTTATATTCTATAGATATCAATAAATGACATATTCGTTAAACTTCAATAAAACATAACTTTAGTGATTTGATGAAAAAAACTATTGTTTCTTAAATAATGGCGTAAAATAATTTAAAAATAATTTTTCTTTATCAAGAAAATAAAAACAATCTGATTCCTCTCCCGAGTTTACGCATTGTGACATCTGACATATCGGATTTTTTTAGATTGTTTTTTTTTTCTATTAAGAGCTTTACATAATGCCTCGTTTCTTATGAAATGTTTCTCGACACAACTTTATATACAGTTTGTTAGAAATTTTCAATTGTTTAGATATTAATCATTTATATTATTATTTGTTAATAAATAAGTATGTTTCTTTAAGTATGTTTCTTTAAGTATGTTTCTTTAATTCATTAAATAAGTATGTAAAACAATTTACGAATTATTTACCTAAAGAGCTATCTAAATGTTTTAAACCTCCCTTAGATTTCACAAGGTACACCCAGAAAAAGGAATAGATTAAAACAACAAAACATGTTTTGTTGAGTACATTTTGGTTGTTTCAAGCAAAATTTTTAGTTCAAGTAAAAAGTTGGTTTTGTTGCACTGACAAAAAAGTATTGTTGACACTCTTACAAAATTTTAACAAAATTTCATCAATTTTACTTGAATTAACAAAATCTGTTTTTTTTTAATTTTACCATAAATTTGTAAATTATAATTCCAACAAAAATTTGTTGCTTTCACAAAATTTAAATTGTTGTGTAGTAGCCATAACTCTCTCACGTAACTTGGTTTATTCGACTTATATAGCTGTATAATTAAAGGATTAACATATTTTGGATAATTAAAACTTTTTTAATTGGAACGGACCAAGGCAGTTTTAAAAATTCCCCTATCCCATTTATTACTTTCTTCTATCTTTGCAAGAAGAAAGTATTGGAATCATAAAAATTTTCAACTTCTGGTTTTCGACGGATTTTAGAAGGTACTGAAGAAGATTTGACTGTTTTCAGAAAATGACTGTCTATGACTCTTTCTGTCTGTATGTGACAAAAATTTTGAGGGCGCTCTATTTTAAGAACTAATACACGGAATTTAATTAAACTTTATATTCAGTTACTTCCTGATATAAATTGGTGCTGATTAGTTTTTGGCATAAATCGCGCAACAGGTGGCGCTGCTATGTTACAATTTTCGCGATTTCTGAAATAGATTCGCGATTTCTGAAGAACTAATGCACTGATTTACGTCAAAATACAGCTTGAGTTAGACCTTGACATAAATAGAAGCTGATTACGTTTTGGTGTCAATAGCCCAACAGGTGGCACTGCTATGTTATTTTTTTTATGATTTTCAATGTAACTAAATCTCAAGAACTAATGCACGTATTAATATTTAAATCATTTTCAGCAGTGATTTATGTCTGTAATTCTTAAATAATAACTAGTGAATTTTTATCCTGTTTTTTTCAAGCGTAAACCGACAGAGTGGAAAATGTCCCAAGCCGGGAATCGTACCCGGGTCCTCCAAATAGCGCTCCGAGGCCCCATCATACGGCAACACAGTTAGTTTTTAATTAATTTTCTGCAGTGAATTATGCCTGTAATCCTTGAATAATAACCAGTGAATTTTTGTTCTGCTTTTTACAGGCGTAATTCGCTGCTAAAAATGAATTAAAAATTAACTATATGTTGCCGTATGCTGGGCTTTGTATTTTCGTTTCATGTTTGCCGCAAAAATTTGCATGCTTATGCATGGCCTGTTTACCGAATAGTCCCGGTAAGCTCGTGCTTACCCAAAGAAATACAAAGGTGCCCCCAAATTTACTTTTCAGAATAACTGTATACAAAAAAAAAATCAATCAGGGTAAGAAATGCATTTTTTCCTTACGAAATTTTTATCTAAGAAGCTCGCTCTTTTTAAATTGTTGTTTACTCGAAATTTTGATGGTAAAATTTCAAATCGTTGCAGCATACCAAAAATGGATTTAGTAAATAACAAAGCAATTGGTAGAGGGGGGGGGCAGAGTAACGTCGGGCTTCCCCTACTTTTATGTCTTAAGCGGGCGCTGTGCTCATGATGACATTTCCATCTTGTGCTGTGTTTGCTGCCGGTCCGACATATATAAGAGTGAGAAATGTCGAGATGGGATATCGTTCCTTCTGGCTCAGTGGTTAGAGTCTCAGATCGTTATTCTGAAGACCCGGTTTCGATTCCCTGCTGGGGTCATTGTTCAAACTGTAGATTTACGGTTGGAAATAAGCAGGATAAAAATTCACTTGTTATGCTTCAAGGATTACAGGCGTAATTCACTGCTGAAAATGTATTAAAAATTACCTAAAAAATAGTTAAGTTTAGATTGGTTCTAATACAACAAATAATTTTAAAGTAAATATTATAATTCTTTATGTAACAAAAACCTTTTGTTGTTAAAACAAAAAAAAAAATTCTTAAAATTATACAAAACAATTGTTCTTTAAACAAAAGTTTTTGTTGCCGAAACTGAAAAGAACTCTTAAAGTAACAGATAATTATATTTATTTTGAGAAAACTTTCAACAAAATAATTTTGTTAATTCAAGTAAAATTGAAACATTTTTACTTGAATTAACAGAACATTTTTTTTGCTGACGATGCAATTTTTTTTGTTGAAATTGCAAAAAAAAAATCAACAATAGTTTTCTTGTTGATTCAAACAAATTTTCCATTGATCCATATTTAAACGGAAAGTTTTGTTGGGCCAACCAAATTTTTGTTGATTCAACAAAACTTTTCTCTGAGTGTAAGTTCGTCATATATTTGGAATTTTTTTAATTATTTTTTATTTTTGTTTTTACAGAATATAAAACAGCGCAGGCATATGTTATGCAATGTAACTTCCCATGCGTTGCAAGTCAAAAAATAAAACTTAATATCATCTGTGACGTATGAGTTACACTTGCCCTAGATTTTATATCGGAAGTTCATGATATATACCCAATTTTTTATCTATTTTATATTTTATATTTATATTTGTACTGAATCTAAAATAGAACATGCATCCTTTATTCAATATAAGCTTCCACGCGTGTATTCGCCGGCTGCTAACGGCGCCGCTGGGCACGCATGCGCAGTGATTGATTGTTTTTTTTTTCTCCTCTCGATCTGTTCAGAGAGTGAGTATTGTGTTTTGCTTTGTATGTGTAGGATGTTGTTACGTCCGCTGAGAATAAAAGGTTCCTGAGTTTGAGAATTTTACTTGTGTTAAATGGAATAATTTCAGATGATCTTCTTCATTTGGTCACGTCGCGCCTCAGGTGACTATGGATATATTATAGTACTTGTGTACTTCATAAAAAATGAAAAAGTGAGGTTCTATGTGTATAAGTGTTCTACGATGTTACAGTGTATTGTGTACGAGCAGTGAGGAAAGAAAAAAAATGTACATCGTGTCTTCAAATTATTATTCGAAGTGTTAATTTGGTGAATAATAAAAGACTAAATCATGATTACGACGATCGGTTCCATGGTAATGGTGACCGAATGAATGAATACGCTTTAGTTAATTTAATAGAGTTCGCAAAATGTGCTGTGTTTTGTTTCGAATTTAAGTTAACTTTGTCATTTTTGGATTCTATTGATAATTAACGTGTGAGTTGATTCCGAGTGTAAATTTTATAACTTCGTTGAGTTTAGTTTCGTTTTTTAATTTAAATGTTTTGAGTTTGAATTTAATTTATTGCAATTACTGGGTTCTCTTTTCAAACAAAATGTTGTTATTAAAATTAAAAAAGAATGATTTAATCGAGGTTGCAGAAGAACTTGAGCTTACTTTACCTACAAGGCAGACGATAGTGTCGCTAAAAGAATTAATTGAAACGAGCGATGTTTATAAGAATAATTATGACCTTGTAGAAACGGTTGTTGAATCTGTGACTCAGAAGGAAAAATACAACGAAAAGAAGGCTGAGCGGGTTAGATTAGAAAGAGATTCGGCACTGGAATTAGAAAATATTAAACTTGCGCAGTTAGAAAAACAATTAGAGCTTACTAATATTCAGAAAGAAACACCGCATAATTTCAGTGAAGCAGTAGTAAAAAGTGACTCTGAGCTATCGAATTGTAGTTTAGAAAATTTGTTAAAAAGTGTTAAAACCTTAACTATTCCAGTACCGTCGCGTGCAGAATCGTATAATCTTTTTTTTTCAATCACTGGAAAGAGCGTTTAAAACAAAGAATGTTCCGGAGGAATTTAGAGCAGAAATTCTTTTAAACATCTTAGGCGAAAAGGCCACTAATTTAATGGTATATTTGAGTGAGGATGACCTAAGTAAATATGATAAACTCAAAGACGTTGTGTTGAAAGAATTTCAATCCACTCCGCAGGAAGTGTTAAACAATTTTCGAAGGGCGCAAAAATTTCAAAACGAAAGTTATGTTCAATTCGCGTCGCGATTAACTGCAACATTTGATTATTACTGTCAGTTAAGAAAGGTGAATGACTTTAAGGGATTGTGTGAACTAATGATTTCCGACAAAATATTTAACTCGTTAGATCGTGAACTTCAAATTCATATAAGTGTAAAGCAAGGAGAATCTTGGTATTTACCGCAAGAATTATCTAGATGTTGTGATATTTATGTAGCGGCTAAGAATAAATGTAAAACAGAAAATTATGCGTTTTCACGTCCGCAGTTTGGAAACAATTCGCAAAAATATCGTAATCTGTACAGTCCACAAAATAATTCTAAGGTATTTGTATCGGAAGTTAGGGTTTCAAAATGCATTCTTTGCAAGTCTAATGAGAATCATTATCTTGATATGTGCCCCATTTTCAAAAAAATGTTAGTTAATGAACGAATTGAGTTAATTAAAAATAATCAACTGTGTTTTAATTGTCTTAAGCATCATAAGGTAATTAATTGTTCTTCCAAATTCAATTGTTCTATTTGTAAGAAACGGCATCATACAATTTTACATATTGATAAAAAAGTAGATGAAGGGCGTACGCATGGCAATTCAAAAGATACTAATTATGACAAGTCATTTGTAATGTCGGGTGCTATTTTAGATCCAAGATCAAATGTTTTTGTTCCGAAAGGAGCATGTGGTGATAACTCATCAGCCAAGAATATCTTTCACAGCCGCAAATGTTAATATTAACAAATCTCGTATGGTTTTGCTGAGCACAGCTAAAATAATGATTGCGGATAACTTTGGAATATTCCATGAAGCGCGTGCATTATTAGACAATGGAAGTCAGTCGTGCTTTATATCAAAACGGTGCGCTGACAGATTTAATTTGAAGAAGGAAAAAATAAATGTTGTGGTTTCTGGTTTGAATAAATCCTCGTCAGTGATAAATTCAGTAGTCAAAACAAAAATTGCGAATCAGAGCAGAACTTTCAAAAAAAGAGTAGAGCTTTTGATAGTCTCGAATATAACAGATTACACACCCGTTAAGCAATTTAATATTGATATGCTAGATTTAGAAAATTTAACATTGGCAGATGAGAGTTTCAATAGGCCAGGTGCAGTGGACATATTGTTGGGCGCACAACTATTCTATGAAATTTTAAAATCCGGTCAAATGAGGATCCCCGAGACAGATATAATTTTGCAAAATTCAGTATTTGGATTTATTGCTACTGGGAGTGTTGCAATAGACAACGAAGCTTCTGTTCATTGTGGGTTAATTATGGAAAATTTAGACATAACTTTGAAAAAATTTTGGGAGATCGAAAATGTTGAGACAGAAAGAGTGCAAAACGATGAGAGTTTAATATGCGAAGATCATTTCATGAAAACTCATTTCAGAAATGACGATGGGCGTTATGTCGTTAGAATGCCATTAAAGGAAGACGTTTAGGAAAGTTAGGAGTTAAGTAAGGTGTTTAGGAGAGTCAAAAGACATTGCTGTTAAAAGATTGGCTTCTCTTTGGTGACGTTTGAGAAGAAAACCTGAGTATCTAAAATTATATAGGGAATTCTTAACTGAGTATGAAGATTTAGGTCATATGCAGGTAACTAACGAGAGTCCAAAATACATTATGCCTCACCATGGAATTTA
This sequence comes from Maratus michaelseni, assembly GCA_963931845.1. Classification (NCBI taxonomy): domain Eukaryota; kingdom Metazoa; phylum Arthropoda; class Arachnida; order Araneae; family Salticidae; genus Maratus; species Maratus michaelseni. The sequence goes on from OZ007587.1 coordinate 324,283,206, forward strand.
TAGGCCGGATAATAGTACCACTAAATTACGCGTTGTTTGCAATGCTTCTCAAGCAACTTCATCTGAACAATCCCTTAATGATAAGTTGTATTCTGGGTTTGTTGTGCAGGATGATTTATTTTCAATTTTGTTACAATTTAGGAAGCATGCTGTAGTTTTCACCGAGGACATAAAAAAGATGTATCGGCAAATTTATATTAGTCCCGATCAGTGCGATTTGCAATGTATTTTATGGAAGGGTCATGAAAATGAAATAATACTTGTTTTTAAGTTGCTCACTGTTACCTACGGAACCAAGTGTGCACCATATCTGGCAACGCGAGTGCTTCAGCAGCTATGTCACGATGAGAAGGAGAAATATCCGTTAGCTTCCGCTGCTGGCAAGGATTTTTATGTGGATGATATCCTCAGTGGTACAAATGACGTCGCTACTGCTATTGAACTCCAACGACAGTTAACAATCCAAGCTAAATTTCGGTGGGCTAGAACTTCACAAATGGAGCTCTAATAATAAATTATTAGTAAAAACTGTTCCTACTACGGAGAAGGAGTACTATTTTGACAATCATGATTCAGACACTGTCAAAACGCTCGGACTGTTGTTTAATCCTAAAATTCAACCGTTTGTGAATTCTGTAACTAAACGAACAGTCTTATCAGATATTGCAAGGTTATTTGATCCGCTCGGTATCCGGGGTCCAGTGATAGTCACAGCAAAAATTTATTTGCAAAAATCGTGGCTCCTTCAGCTTGAATGGGACGATGAAATTCCACTACAATAAAGAAAGACTTGGAATAAATTTCGCGAAGAACTGACAGAGTTGAAACATTTGCAGATAAAACGTCATGTTTTATGGCCAAATTCGAAACATATTGATTTGATCGGATTTGGGGATGCTTCTAAAGATGCGTATGTTTGCGTCATTTATCTTAGATCTGTCTCCGAGTCAGGTGAAGCTAAGGTGTCACTCCTGTATAGCAAATCGCGGGTGGCACCCCTCAAGAAGATTACTATTCCACGTATGGAACTGTGTGCGGCAGAGTTGCTCTCGAAACTTTCTGTTAAGGTACTGTCATCCCTGGACGTTCAATTTCGTGGAGTATATTTATACTCAGATTCGACAGTAGTACTGGCATGGATTGCTTCATCACCTCAAACACTTAAGGTTTTTGTGTCGAATCGTGTCACTAAAATTCAAAATAACACTAAAGACTTCACATGGAATTATGTAAAAACTTCTGAAAATCCAGCAGACGTAATTTCACGTGGTGTTAGTCCAGCGAAAATTCTTGATCTTAAACTGTGGTGGGACGGTCCTAACTTTTTGTGTGATCAGGAAAGTTATAACATTGATAAAGAACATCTAACTGTGACTGAAACAGAGCAGTTCCAAAAGGAATTCAGGCAAAATTGTAAATTGCCGAACTATGAACTGAACCTTTTAAGTGAGGTTAAGGACATTGACTATATATTTAAAATCAGTAATTCATATGTAAAGTTAATTAGAATTATTAGTTTTATTTTCAGATTCATCTCTAATGTGAAGGGCTGTATAAAGGAAAAATGACCTTTATCTCCAGTTGAATTAAGGAAAGGTAAATTGGTTTTAATAAAATATGTACAAATGCAGGTATTTCCTAAGGAGATGAAGGCCTTGAGAGAGAAAAGGAGGATTAAGGAATTTAATGTAAGTAGTTTATCTCCTTTTATTGATAATGATGGTATAATTCGCGTGGGTGGCCGATTAGTTAATGCTAACTTACAAATTGATGTTAAACATCCTATTTTACTTCCTAAGAGCCATAAATTCACGGAAATGATTTTTTTGTATTTTCATTTAAAAAATTTTCATGTTGGCCCCAAACTTTGTGGTATACCGTTAGGCAAGAATATTGGACTTTGGGGAGACGTGCTATTGCTAGAAAAACTGTCCATAATTGTGTCACATGTTTTAAGGCGAACCCAAAAGAAATGAGTCAAATTATGGCAATTTTACCTAAGGAAAGAGTGACCATTAATCCTCCTTTTTCCAATTCAGGCCTAGTTTGTTGTGGGCCTTTCTGATTAAGGTACAAAAACCAAAGAAAAGTCTGTTTTATGACTAAGGCAGTTCATTTTGAAATTATCACTGATTTATCGGCAGAAGCCATGATTGCATGTTTAAAAATGTTTTTAGCACGCAGAGGTCTGGCATCTCGCCTTTTTTCTGATAATGGCACAAATTTTCGAGGTGCTGCTTCAGAAATAAAGGAGTCATTTGCCTTATTTAAAAATGAGTATGTAATTGATTATACGTGTTCTGAAGGTGTGTCATGGAGTTTTATCCCTCCACAGTCGCCTAATTTTGGGGGACTGTGGGAGGCGGGTGTAAAGTCTTTCAAACACCATTTCAAAAGAGTGGTAGGTGAGCATAAACTTACATTTGAGGAGTTTTTGACTGTAAGCAATCAAATTGAAGCTATTTTAAACAGCCGACCTCTGACACCACTTTCATCCGATCCCAGTGATTATAATGTTTTAACGCCAGGTCACTTTTTGATCGGTAGGCCTCTTAATTCACTACCTGAGATAGATATTTCCTGTGTAGAAACTAATAGACTAAACTGGTCCAAACTGTCTGGAAAAAATGGACCAGAGATTATTTGTGTACGCTACAACAACGATCTAAGTAGCATACTATTAAAGGTGATATTAAACCTAACATGGTTGTATTGTTAAAAGAAGAAAAACTACATGTATGTAGTTGGTTAATTGGTAGAGTTGAAGGAGTTATTCATGGAAATGATGGAAAAATCAGAGTGGTTCTGGTGAAAACGCCTAAGGGCACTTATAAACGTAGTATTTCTAGAGTGTGTATATTACCTATGTCAGATAATGTTATTTTACTATTGTATGATTATAATTGAATTTCTTATTTCATTAGTATATTCAGAGTGTATATATTGTGCTAGTTTACTGTGTGTACCTTTGCATCTATTGTATATTTAATGTGAAAATGTAGTAATACTACGTTTTGTAATTGAAACATTTGGGTTTCAAGGTGGGGAGTGTATTCGCCGGCTGCTAACGGCGCCGCTGGGCACGCATGCGCAGTGATTGATTGTTTTTTTTTCTCCTCTCGATCTGTTCAGAGAGTGAGTATTGTGTTTTGCTTTGTATGTGTAGGATGTTGTTACGTCCGCTGAGAATAAAAGGTTCCTGAAATTGAGAATTTTACTTGTGTTAAATGGAATAATTTCAGATGATCTTCTTCAACGCGTAAAACCAATAACTAAATATCATCCATTGCACATAGATTATGTATGTTTTTAAGTATTACGTTAATGATGTAATGCTACAAAATTTTTATCTTTTGTTATTATGAAATAAAACCTGGTGAACGAAACCCGTTTCCTTCTCAAAGAAGGATTTGTTTCGACAATCATTTAAAATTAGCAATGGACACGACGTATTATAATAACATACTTGTCAATCACACGTAAAAATGTTTGAAGTGACCCAAACAAACACATTTGAACCAGACATTATATGTAATAAAACGTTTATTTCATTTACGTCGTACATTCTACACTTCATTTATAGAGAAATTAATTCTGTTTCGAATCATTTATAATTAATATGGCAATAATTACTAGAATAGCACTTGCAATTGATATGCATGTTTTCCAGATAAAGTAAATTATAGTATATTATTGTAGGGAATAAAAAATATTTCTAAGATTCAGACACAAAGTAATTGATGTATACTAGTAGTCAAACTTTTCAATAATACTCTCGAATCCTATAGCTATTAGGTAGCTTTCAATACAAAAAAGTATAAAGCTACCCATTGCAGCCGTTCGGAGGAGAGCAATTGAATGACATAGGTCAGATATATATATATATATATATATATATATATATATATATATATCTGACCTATGTCATACGATAACACTCGTATTTATAAATCAATTTGGATGAAACTAATTGTGTGTATTAAGATCACCAATGTCTCGACCGAGTTCGTTGGACATCTGGGTCCGCGATTTTGTTTCAAGGTGGCGGCCACTTAAAAATTTAAAACTAAAATAAATATACAAAAAAGTTAAAAATTCAAATTTATTTTTTTCTTATTTGTTAGGCCTGTACAAGAATTCCAGAGCATTTTTTGTTTTACCTCTATCTTAAAAAATGGCTGAGATAGCGCAGTTTGAAATTCTAGGGTGGCCGACATTTTGAACACATTAAAAGACAGCACATTGCAAAAAAACAACGATTAAATTATAAGTTTTAGTGAACGCGATTTCTCGCAAATTATTTTCTTTCATTGTTGTAATAATTTTCCCAATCATACGCGTAAAACTATATATTCATATCCGTTAGCGCCAAATTATCGCCAAACTTGGTGAGATTTGGCGAAATATCGCCAAATTTGGCGACCAAAATAAGTCTTCATAAATGAAGCCAACTTGGCTATAGCTCAATAATTTGGCGAATTTCTTATTCAAATTCAGTATTAACGAATCTTTTGTAAACGGTTTCTATGCATTTTAGCTTGCTGTTTTCGAGTAACGTTAGCTGAAATTTTAAAACGAAGATATAGGAAAGCTACCTTTTCCTCCCGGTACAGGCCGGAAGGACATTTTTAATATTAATATAATGTATTTTCTGAAAAAAAATAACCAGTAATGTGGAAAAGTTTAAATAAATGTTTTTACCGGATATTTATTAGATAGTAGGAGGATAAGCAGAATATTGTATTTCTAAAAAATTATTTCATGTCCAGTATACAATAAAGTTGAAATAATAAACTTTGATTTATTTTTTTGACAAGAGACGTAAAGAAAATGTTACATACAATAAATGGAACCGGTATCTGTGTGAGGTACGTACATTATTCAAAAGATATTTCCTGTCGTAAAAAACAATTAATCATAGGCATTAGTTATTTAATGTAAAACTATACATTAATGCGTTTTTTGATATCCCTTTTTCTTTCATCAATTTGTATGTAACATAGCAGGAATATTCAGAGAATTTTCATGATTAACATAAAAACTTTTAAATAGATCTGTAGAAAACCAGAAAAACCGTAATTTTTTCTGTAAAAGGACATTTTAGCCAGTTTGTTAACTGTTAATAAATACCGGAAGGAACGTAGAAATAAATACTTTTCTAATATTAATGAATGCAAAATTTAGTTTGCAATACTGGCTGATTCAAGGGATAATTTTTGTATTTATATCTGTTTGACGTTAAAAACCGTTACTTCACACTATAATGAAACGCAAGAATGGAGAATCCTGCATCATGAATACATTATGAAACATTTTTAAACTCTATTAAAATATTGTTAAGAAATTTATTTTTTTAAATACAATTAAATTGAATATAAACAAAAATTTAAAAAAAAACACATAACACAGTTAAAATCCATTTTCAAAAATTCCCTTCTATAAGAGGCAATATATGATATTTTATTTTTCGTGGAGTACATGATCTACAGAATTTATACACACCACGTAATGCACTAACTATTTTTTAATGTATACTACAGCTGAAAATGTAACCAATAATATATAGTGAACATGTTGTAGTGGACCCCAGTAATATATGTCGATTTCATTGTGTTTGAAGTTCTGTAGCATCATTAAAATACTCGGCAAATCATTTTTCAAGATAGATGATAATGTAAAGCAATAGATCACAATGTAATTTGTTTACGCTTCTGCAAACGAACTATAAATTCTACGAGCTCTATATGCTCTATAAAAATCATATTGTATGCAACTTCAGTGATTTATATAAATGTCATTATTGTTAAATCTCCGTAACATCTCTAAAGTGCACCAGAAACGACTTTTTTTCAATTGACCGTGATGTAAAGGAATTCTTTTATACATCTTTTATAAATGTTACATAATCTATATTCAAAAGAATCATGTTGTAGTTCATTACAGTGATTCGTATCAATTTCATTATGTTTCAAGTCTTGTAAAATCTTTAAAATGCACCGCAAACAATTTTCTCCCATAGACCGTAATGTAACGGAATTCTTATGTGTGACCCATAATCGAATGATAAACACTGCACATTTAATTTTCAGCAACAAACACGTTAGAGAAATCCTTAATAATATACAGAAATTAGAAGGTATTCCAAGTATATTTACGAGAGTTAAAACGCGGTAAGGGATGCAGACATACGGGCAATCCGAAATCACAATCAGTTCAATTCTGTTGGAAAGTGTTAATAAAAACCATGCTTAACCCTTTGTGACTCAACCACTCCGATTTGAACAGTTGTTATAAGAAATTATTTTAAATGTTTAAAAAATAATTAAAATTTTTCAGAACCATAAAAATAAGAAAATACTGATTAAAAGGTACTTTAAAAGCATAAAAAACTTCATAATAACACCATAAAATATGGAATGCGCAAGAAATTTCGAAAGAACTTTGTCTTTCTTTGCCAGGAACAAAGAAAACGTGCAACCACTTTGAAGGCAGGAGCAAGATTGAAAGGAAATTGGTGGGGAAAAGGGACAAATTAAGGAAACCGCCAATAGGAAAGAAGTAGGCTTCAGCCAATAGGAAAGCACAAAGGCATCAGACAATCACAGAAGAGATTTACCCAGAAAGCAGAAGAGAAGGAAAATTATGAAGAAAATTGGGAGAAAAAAAACAGAGTGAAAAAAAAAGTTTTTCTTTTTTTTGTAAACTTGTAAAGCATACGAACTTACCGTTATAAAAAATTTATTTTTGGACGTCTGCAGTCTTTTTAGTTTTATGAATCTTACGAATTTCTAGCAATAACGATGCAAAAGTTTTAGAATGATAATTAAAACGTTGGCATGAAAAATTAACCCAATATTAGTTGAGAATTATGTGAACAATTTATATTAAATGCTGTGTTAGGAAATAGCAGCAAGAAATAAAATCGTCTATAAAAATCCACTGTATAAGTAGCATTGACTTTTGGGTATGTTGTAGGTATACAACGCTGAGATACAAAGGGGCAAATATAAACCTATTGAAGACTCCGGTAAATATATACAAAAGTTTATGTCTGGAAATGAAAAACAAGGTCAAGGTTAAACAGCGCGTTGAGGTCTACCTTTTGGCTTAAGCGCAACTAGCTTAGCCCAGCAGGGTTTTTTTTTACAGAATTATACTGAGCATTACTAAATTATACTTTGTGATATTGAGCAATAATTATACTATGTAATGCTGAAATACAAATTCTGAAAATACAAGATTACAAAAAATGCAAATTTTGAAAACATAATTGACCAATTCTACTGAGCAATACTACTATGTGATACTGAAAAATAATACTGTCTGTATATCTTAATAGAAAGGCTTTTTTTGTCAAATCCACATAAAATTGTGCCCAATACGCATGCGTAACCTTAAATCTAGACCTTAACCGCGTTTCCTCTCTGTTCCGATTATCCTGTGGGTTCGATCCCCGCTATGGACAGAATGATTTTTCTTACTTTATAGACCACAATTCATTTTAATAATGCCATATTTAATTCAGGGGTTAAAAAAAAGATGTACAATTTGTATTTTTTTTATTAGAATGTTTTATAATTAAGTAAACTTTAACACCCAAGAATATTTTGTTTTAATTACTAAATTAAAAAAAAAATATGTATTATTAATTGTTAGCTGCAAACAGCAAATTTTAAATTCGGAGTTTTATAATCAGAACTGATAAAAAATAATTTAATGAAAGTTTTTAAAGGTCGTGTAGTTAAAAAAAAAAATCAGAAATACTAAATATTGTAATTTTTTCAAAATATTGGGACGGTGATAAATAAAATAAGAAATGTATATGATTATTCTCCTTAAAAAAATGAAAAGAAAAGAAGAGAAAATAGAAAGAAGCAAAAATATCCATATACGAATTATAAAAAACATCAAGCTGGATAAAGAGATATGTTTAAATTTGTTCTTTTAAGTAATGGCATTTTCATTTCTTTAGCATATTCTCTTTTTAGCTCTACAATTGTAATTGATTAATATTCAATTAAAAACACCATTATTTTAAAATAGCTCTCTAAAATATGTGAAACGAAATATTTACAAATCCCTTTCATTTTTCCAAAGGATATACAAGAATAAGACTTTTTCATTGAAAATTCGCAAAGTAAGCTGGAAATTCTAGATCTCCTTACAGTTTGGCATTTGTTCTATATATAATTATTGCAGAATAGGGCTCTGTGTTCATGTGTTTGATTTTCTTATCTTGAAACAGATGGCGCCATTAACGCTATCGACAGTAATAACATCCTAAACATCTTACATATTAAAACGAAAAGGGATTTCTGTGAAATTAATTTTTCATCTTATATATTAAAACGGAAAGGGATTTCCGCCAAATTCATTTTTCATCTTATATATTAAAACGAAAAGGGATTTAAATCAAATTCAGTTTTCATCTTATATATTAAAACGAAAAGGGATTTCCGTCAAATTCATTTTTCACACGAATTTGCCCCCATTGACGCATGCGTAAACTTAAATCTAGAACCTAAGCAGTTTTAGAGCACACTCAAATGCGAAAACGGTAGCTGAGTAGTATAAAGTCCGTTTCTTCTCTTTTCCGATTATCATGTAGTTTCGATCCGTGCTATGGACAGAATGATATTTCTTATTTTATTTGAATTATTCTTCACAAATTTCAAACTTTTTAAACAAGCTATGAATTTTATTTTTATGGTACTATCAAGTTGTTTGCCGTCAAGTTTTGACGGGTTCCATCTAGTTATGTAATAATACTGTAACATGATGAAGTCGGTAATAATAATGGATAGAAGTAAGTATTAAATGAACAATAATAAATGAATAATAATACTAGAGTAAACAATGATAAATTATGGATACAATCTAGGATATAGTGTAAGGAGGTGCCGCTTTTCCAACAGGTGCATCTAGGTTACGATGGTTTGCCGAATTTATTGATATATTAAGGAAACGGTCCATATTTTGTAGCAAAGATCTAGTTGTGCCTATTTTGAAATTGAAGATCTGCCGATACTGTTGGGATTAAGGCGCGAGTAAAGCGACCCGTTGTTCTCAGATTCAAATCCATTTGCCATTATCTTATTAATTCTGATGTTGTTATCTTCTTTAAATGTGATGATGGAAATGGGTAGGATTTTTGAAAGATGTCCTGTATGGCTTTCGTTGCATCGCGGGCCAGTTTATCAGCATGTTCGTTTCCCGCTATGCCCGAATAACCGCCCACCCATTTAAAGAAAATGGATTTCGATGTTTGTTGCAAGGCTGTAATTATGTCACATACGAGTAAGTTGGAGGTGAATATATCTGCTAATGCCTGCAGGCTAAATAGACTATTGGAGTTGATTGCGTAGTTTTGAAAATTATTAGAATTAGTCCAGTCTATTGCATCGTGTATTGCTAGTAGCTTTGCTTTGTAGACACTATTTACTTGGCGTAAACGAATCTGGCTTGTTCCCTGTAAAACTGAACCTTTATATGCACTACATATAAATATGCACTATATATATATATACTGTGAAAGCGTATGCAGTGCCGTCTGATGTTTTTGATCCGTTGGTGAATATATGAATATAAAATTCTAATTAACTCCCTACAGAATAAGAAAATCCATTTTTTGATCAGCTAGTACAAACAAAGGAATTTCTCGTCAGGTACTAAAAAATATGTAAATATTTCTGTCTTTATTAAAGAGGCACAGTTAGATAGCTTTTAAAAATTTTGTCTTTGGTCTTCAACTTTACGAATGATTAAGTGTAAGATAGTGGACTGGTCATTAACAACAAAAATAATACTTAACGATATAAAATGTATATTTGAAAAACGCAGAGAAACTGAGAACAATATTTCATTCTACAAAACTTGAATATGATAACGATTATGATGTAGAATATCACGTTACTGTATGGTTGTATAATATTCATAAAAGCTTCGTAATTTTTATTACAAATATTATTTTCAACGATGAAACATATTTTGTGTAAAAGTGCTTAAATGCTTAGATGAGTTAAGTTTAAATGATTAGTATAAAAGATGAGTTTAGTATAAAAAGGAGTAGTTGTAAAAAAGTTATTAGGTGCGTTCGTAATTATATAAATACGTAGCACCTATAGTCGTCGTTTGGTCCGTCCGTCTGTCCGTCCGTCTGTCTGTCTGTCTGTCTGTCCGTCTGTCTGTCCGTCCGTCTGTCTGTCTGTCCGCATATAAGAACGCAAAAACTACCCAACCAAATGGTTTGCAATTTAAGATATATTATCTTTGCAGAATTTTGTCGAGACATTTCAAATTTTATTAAAATCGAATAAAAACTTTAGGAGATATTAATAAAAATATTTATTAAGAAATTTGATTTTTTTTTAAATCGGTGCTTTCTTGTTATAGGAGCTTCCGATGGATGTTAAATCGTCAAGCGAGCGAGATACTTATTTTATTACAGAAATTAATCTGCAGACGATATAATTCATTTCACAGAATTAAAAATCATCAAGATCTGAATATTTATATAACTAGCTGATACATATATATCTGAATATTTATATAACTAGTTAAGATATTTGTATGAACAGTGTCATAAAATATATACTTAACTAGCTGTTTAACTCGTTCTACGCACGGGATATCATGAATTTAATTCTAAAACGTGCGTACGAACGCACCTCGTTTGTAACGTTTGACGTACAATTTCCAACTTGTTTTTATACAGTGTTCTTAAGCATATGCTAAAATATATATAGATTAATCCTAATTAGACTTCAAGTCATAAATATATTTAATGACTAGCGTTAGTGGATGCGTGTAACTGAATTTTCTGTATATGGGTGGGGAATATGATTCTTACAATTCTATTTTTTTCTTCTTAACATATTCAAATATACAAATTATATTACAAATTTCAACTAGCATTAGTAACCATACGGAATAATAGAAAGTATGCATTTTTTTTTAAATAGAAAACTTTTTGATAAAAATATGTTTGCGCTGTTTCTAAACATTTGATCATCATTAAAAATGAAATAAAAAAATTGTAAGTTTTACAAATACATTAAATCAATCATTTGAGAGTACTCATTATGCCACACTTCAAGATGAAGGAAGTATGTCTACAAAATATGACACAGTATGACAACGAGAACAATAGAAAATAAATCAATTAATACAGTGAAAAAATATTATTTTTGTGTTTTAGTACTTATCCAGTAGATAACGAAATTGTAAGTTTTAGAAATATTTTAAATCAATCTTTTAAGATTATTCCCTATCTCACAAATTCAAGATAGAGGAAGGAGGTTTACAAGGTGTAACACAATATGAAAACGAAAATAAATAATATATATGTTTTAGATATAATCTACAAAGGACATCCATTCCATAAAAATTGAGAGTTATTTTTTACTTAGTTGCAACACCACGAAACTAAAAAATAACACTGCTGGCGATTTTTTCAAACTGTTAACTGTACGTTTATAAATATTCTAAACGAAGCAGACGATTTTATTTTCCTAGTTTCGTGCTTGTTTAAAGAACGCTTTTTATTTTCCTTACAAAAATAGAGGTGAATGTTTCAGAGTTAAAATATGAAATGCTTTATGCCTTAAAATTTTATTATTGTTTCGGCAAAACATCTCCAGAAACTTTTAAGTTAATGAAATAAGCTTACAAAGACAAATGTTTTAGTGAGTCTACGATTTTTAGATGGTATGGTGATTTCAAAAAAAGACGTTTATCTGCAGAACTGGCTCCTAAGTCTAGCCGACCGGAAAGTTCTGCGAATTATCGAAATGTTAACCCTGAGTGGGCAATCTTGCACGAAAATTGGCGAATGACATGTGAGGAGATAGCGGAATGAACTAACATTTCGAAAATGTCGATATTTCGCATTCTACGGAACATTTTACAGCTTCACGATGTTTGTTCCAGATGGGTCCCTCATCACGTTACTAAAAAAGAAATACAAACAAGAATTCCCCAATGTTGTGAGTAGAAACAGATGATTCAAAATGATCCGAATTTCCTAAAGACTGTAATATCAAGTGATGAAACTTGGGTGCATCATTTTGATCCCCTTACCATGCCCGGATCAAGTGTATGGAAGCACAGTGATTCTCCGACTCTGACAAAAATCCGACAAACCAAATCTGCTGGAAATGTCATGATGATTATTTTCCTTGATCATAAAGGTGTAATCTTTCAGTATGCTTTGCCTCAAAGAACTAATATGAATGGTGAATATTATGTTTCAGTTTTGAAAATTTTGCGACGACACATATCGAGAAAGCGTCATGAACTGGTAGGGAATTGTACATTACATCACAATAATGCTCGACCACATGTCGCTACTTCTGTTCAGCAATATCTTAGTAAATGCAGTATTAAAATCATGCCACATCCCACTTACAGTCTAGATCTCACTCCGTGTGATTTCTGGTTGTTTCCGACATTGCAAGAGAAGATCCGTAGCAGAAAATTTAATATAGATTCTGAAGTTATTTCAGCAGTGCAGGGTTCTTTGTAGCAGTTTCCAGAAAATGGCTTCTCAACTTGTTTGAAAGTGAGTAGAACGAACGGAGTGTTGCATATTATCATGAGAAGATATTTTGAAAAAGAATAATGTATTTTTTGCTGTAAATATATTTCGTGATTTTTTTAGGATTTTACTCTAATTCTACTTTATTTTTTGTTACTTATCCGATCCTATTTAAGAGCATTCATAGCATTCAAAACTTCACAGCATTCAATACATGAATTATTTTTTATAAAATTTTATTACTTCAAAATGCATATTATATTTTTCACAATTAAAAACATTTATTCTTTATTTAAAAAAAAAACAATGCAACAAATACAGTACATATTATCATAATGAAATATCATAAATCATATGGCAATGATATCTGGATTTCTAGGAAGATCTGGATTTCTAGGAAATTTTTATTTAGTTCTACTAACTCTATTCGTAAAAATAACCATTAATCAAAATTATTACCACGATTATTTTAAGATTGCAGTCAGTAATTCTTAATGTGCTGATCAAAAACCGTGGAATGGGGTCCTTCTGAGTTGTGGATCTATTAAATACAAAATCAGTAAAATATCATTTGGCTGGAAAATTAAGAGACTTTCAGGTTTCAAAAGATTTAGAGATATAATTTCTCCAGCATTTGGTATAGGAATGAGTTTAAGCATTCATCTGAATTTAATGTTTGTAAGATTGAGTGTAATTATAAATATGGATTAGCTTTACAGATAGATTTTTATAAAGACTTAAAATTGCATTTCTTTCAAACAATGGCATGAATATGAATTAAAAAAATATATCGATTCTATATTAAATTTATAAATTAAATACAAGGATTATTTAAATAATCGAAGAATTTTAATCGAATAAATAAAAGATTATTTAAATTTAAAATGTTTATTTTAGTTATAAAAAAGAGACATAATATAAAAGCCAGATTATTTATATTATATTTATTATATTTTATCCATTATATTTATTTTTATATCAATATGAACAATATTTAAAGTAATGTTTATTAAAGATAAAAAGATATTTTTACTAATTTCTTAAAAGTAAATAAAAAAAGGTGAACGCTTGAAATTTTTCTTCCTTTAAAATTTTGAGATGTACTTTATTTATTTACTAGCTAATCCGTCCGGCGTTGCCCGGGCCCGAAATATTGATAATCTGTTCTATACGAATATGACTGAAATCTGTAAGGCTATCGAAATCAAGTCGACTGAGGCAAACCCCGTCGTAATCGGGCTCATAAAACCGAAGATCGGAAAGAGCTTCCTGGCGGTCGAAAGTGCAGCTAAAATATTTAAGGCTATAGATATCAAGTCGAATGAGCATAACCCCGTCGTAATCGGGTCCATAGAACCAGATATACTCCTATAGTTCCACTTTCTACCGCCAGGGGGCGCAGTCTGTTCTGGAAAAGGCCTTTTCAGAACACTTGACCCAACCAAATTTCGTAGTAGAATTGAAATTTAACTACGGGTAAACATTGCCAATAAAGCGGAAATCGCGAAAGTGGGTTACGTAATCGATCGGTTTCTAAAGGGTTAATGTAGATATTTTTTAAAACCCAACCATGCATTTTGAAGAAAATGAACGTGTCTATGATCTGGAGTCTACTGTTTGTCCGTACTTGCATTTCCTAAGTCGATGCCGATTTTTAACTCTGGACCAAAAAAAGGAAATTCGCGTGAGTGAGTTTTGGAAAGGATTTTTTTCGGAGGGTTAAAATAAATTTTTTTCAAAACGGATACCAGATTTTTTTAAAAAAGGTGTATAGATTAGGCACGGTATTTTTAGTTTTTCGTATCTTGTTTATAAACGCCAATTCGGGTTTTTAAAGATAAGAGAAATAGTTAAAAAAGCGAAATTGACTTACGGTTAAAAACGTTTTCAAAAGGGTTAACGTGATTTATTTTTTAAACTAAAGGTTTCTGCCTAAATCCGACAGAACGTAGATGTCTTTAGGTGTGTTTGCTTTTTGTTTGGTTATTTTAGAAAGCCGATGCCAGATTTAATATATAGCAGAAAATCGGAATTCACAAAAGAGAGTCCTGCACACGAATTTTTTTTGAAGGGTTAATATTCGTATTTTTCAAAAACAAATACAGATGTCGAAAAAGGAATAAATGCAGATATTGTCTGGTATTTTTAGTTTTTCGTACCTGTCTCTGAATCGCCGATGCGAAATTAAAAAAAATTTCCAAAATCGCAAAAATCGCAAAACGGCATACAGAAAATATACTTTTACCAAGGGTAAATTTTTGTATTTTTTAAAACCAAAGGTGGCTTTGAAAAGGACAAACACAGTTCTTTAATTTGGTGACCTTCGTTTTTCCGTATCTTTTGTTTTTCGGTAGATGCAAGGCTCGGAAAACGGGAGAAAATAATAAACACGAATTCGATGGTTTTTGATTATTTTTTTTTGAAAGGGTTAAATGTAAAATTTTTTCAAACCAACCAGATCGTTCGAGACGTAAAAGTATGTTCTTTTAGAATATGTAGACGGTTTTTCCGTATTTTTAGCCGTTTGTCCATGGCGAATTTAGAAATCCTTTAAACGAAAACGGAATGTCTTCTGCTTTCTTTCTTCTGTTCCGGAAGATAAGGGAATTGGTTTCTGCGCGTGCGCCAGCTCGCTTCAGAATAATGACTTTTTTATGTGTGATCTTTGATCAGTTTTTAATCGATAACTACTTTAATTTTCAAAATTTTAACAATCTGAGGCTCAGGTATAGCAGGAGAGGGTTTGGACTACCTAAATCTAAATTTACAGACTTCTATGTGCGCTAAATTTTCCTAGCCATCGCCAACAGACACACACACACAGACACACAGAGCGAAACTTTCTTTTATTAGTATAGCTGTATTTTTTTTTATTCACTAGCAGGCTTCGCACGCTCGCGGGCCCTAATTGACATCGGGGCCTCGAATCTAATTGAATTCTCGATTTGTAATCAACCTCGACTCGAACAAACCTTCACCTTAGGTTCCCACTGTCTTCGGCTACGTATTCCGAGCGTGCTTCGCACACACCGGAAAAGTCCTTCATTTCCACCTCGAATACTATAAACCTCTCACCGAGCGAACCTCTGACCCGAGTCCCCGCTGCCTGCGGCACCATATGCGTGGCGCTGCTAAATCCATTAATTCCACCTTCCGCCGCCAAGGGGCACAATCTGTCCTATACGAACCTCAGGCATGTGTCCCTGCTGCCTGCGGCACCGTATTGCAGGAGTAGCGCTGCAAATTTTATTATTTCCACCTTCCACCAACAGGGGGCGCAAGCTGTCCAATACTAACCTCAAGCACGTGTCCCTGCTGCCTGCGGCACCGTATAGTAGGCGTGCTGCGCACGAGCAGCAAAATCCATTAGTTCCACCTTCCGCCGTCAGGGGTCGTAATCTGTCCTATACGAACATAAAAGAAATCTGTAAAGCTATCGAAATCCAGTCGAATGAGCAAACCCCGTCGTAATCGGGCCCATAGAACCCGAGATAGGAAAGCGCCCCTGGTGGTGAAACTCGGAACTAAAATTGGTAAGTTCTACCGATATCGAGTTGAATGAGCCAAACCGCCTAGCGATGGGACCGATACGATCCGAGATAATTTGAAACAACATAGCGAAAATCCTTAGGTTTTTCTTTTTCAATATCTATACAAAAATCTGTATTTTGCTAAAATAAAAAATTATGGGCCGAAATCGAAGTGTTTTTTAATCTATGAAATCTCCGCCCTCTCCAAGTAAGGATGCATACTTTTCAGACCCAAAAATCCACTATTATAGAAAATTTTATGTAGCTTTTAAAAACCTAGTCCATTTCAAAAAGAATTATTGTTTCTCCACAAAATAACCGACACGATGTCTGCCGTGTCTGACCGAGAAATGATGCCTTAAAAACATTTTTGAATAAATTCTTTTTAAAGCATGGAATTACATAGAAAATATATTGTTATTTTCGTTATAATTAACGGAGAAATACGAAAATTGTATATTTAGAAATCCTCGTGAAAATATACGGATAGATGTATAATTTTCAAATCGTTAAATGCAATATTAAAAAATAAATTATACACCTGAAATTCTTACACTATAAAGAAAGGTGTTTTGTTACATTGCTACTTCGGCAGACTTTTTGTTCTCCAGTAGAGTATTGAAACTAAAACTGATCTTTTTTTTCCGACTTGAAATTGAAAGTTTATTAATTGATATCTTCTAATTGGTCGAATTTTATGAATTTTACCTTCATGAATTCGCAATTTCTGTTTTACATCCGTTTGCAAATTTCCGTGTGGATGAAACGACTTTTTTTTACGTCCGTTTGCAAATTTTCGTGCGGATGGAACGATTTTTTTGGAAAAAGGCCGGAAAGCACAGAGTACGCCATTTTTATCCCAGTCCGCGTGAAAAATATCAGGGTGCAGGTCGAAGACGAACGCTGATTGGTCGATTGCAAGCTTCGCTAGCTCGCATCGAGGTAAGAATCTACGCAGGAATGATTGGTTGGATGATTTTGTGACTGCCGTTTATCTACAAAAGGGACATAGGCCGTAAGGGGAGTGCCCTCTGTGCGGATCTTTCTAAGGGATCCTAACCCGTATTTAACTACGCAGGAATGAAGTTATTTCATTATTTCGATAAAAAATCACGCTTTTTCGATGCGATGTTTAATAATCTTTAATTAATATATCTAGGCTTATTATCAAAATTTTAAAATTTCGGATTCTCAGGTGCACCAGGACAGGTTTCGGACTACCTAAATCTAAATTTTCAGTCTTCTAGGTGGGCTAGATTTTCCTAGCCATCGCCAACAGACACAGAGTCAGACAGACAGACACACACACACACAAAGCCATACTTTATTTTATTAGTATAGATGTATTTATTTATTTATTTATTTATTGAAAAATCAATAAAAAATATCAATTCTTTTTTTACATTACTTTAAAGAACTCCCAAATAATAACAAAAAATCCATTAATTACTAAAATTAGCCAAAAAAAAAACATATTTTGGTTACAGTAAACGGTTTTGAAAACATTCTAAAATCCTAAGAACGATATACGAACATTTAAAATACGATATTACCACAAGTATTAATTTTTGTATTGGAAGGAAAAAGAACAAGAGTAACATAAAAAAACAAAAGAGGCGATATATAATTAAAAATAACAAAAATATTTTTTTCATAAAAATTTATATTTTTTGTCATTTTTCTTTTTGTGTCAAGGCCAATTTTTAAAGGCAATATGTAGAATAATGAAATACCCTAAATCCTCAAGAATTGCCAATACTATCTCTGGATATCTAGGATATTTATATTTTGTTTGTATAGCTTTGTTCGTAGCATTAATCAAGATTATTACCACGACTATTTTGAGATTACAGGCAGTAATTCTTAATGTGCTGATCAAAATCAATGAAATGAGTTCCTTTGGAGCTACTATCTATTGAATCCACAAATCAGTGTAATATCATTCAGCAGAAAAATGTGGAGTCTTTTAGGTTTTAAAAGATTTAAGAATAAGATTTCTTCGATATATTAATGAATTCATCCGCCTTTAAAATTCCCATGATCGAATGTGTGTATAAATGTATATTACCTTTTTGAATTTTATTTTATAAAGGTTTGAAACAACATTTTATGCAAACAACGTCATGATTTCGATTTCAAAGAAAAAATATATATTTGTTATACATTTAATTTATAAATAAAAAAATATATATATGTACATTTAATTTTTCTTTTCTTAAATTAAAAAAAAATTATATTAGTTATTATTATAAAAAAAAAAAAAATGTCGTGAATTTCACGTTTTAAATTCCATAAAATTTATTAATGAATACACACATTTCAAATTAAAATAAATTAACAGGTAAATTAAGGGAAAAAGTATCGAAGAAAATTGATAGTGTATTAGCGTATATAATTGAATTTTTGATATTACATGCATTAATTATCTTTGGCAGAATGGTCTTTTTTTTTATTTATGGCATTCAATAACTTGACTAGACAGTTTATTCATTGCTCTTGTTATTGGCATGGGAAGGAAGAAAAATTACCCCTCTCTACTGTCAATTAAGAGCAGCCTCATTTTTATCAGCCTTGGTACATTATTTGAAGGGCCTGTTTTGTCGCCCATGTAATTAATCATGCGTATCTTTTATTTTTTGTGTAGCTTCCCTTTACTGGAATTATGGACGCGGCTATTGCTTCAGTTGTTGTTGAAAAGGAGGAACATATAATAATCAAAAATAATAAAACACACATAATCAAATTTCCTTTTCTGGTACACGAAACGATAAACAATTTTCTATATAACTTCACCCCATGAATTCTGCATATGTATAAATATTTCAGTTTGAAATAATTATTTTCTTATTAAAGGGTGTAAACTAAATAAATAATTAATTTTAATTCGCTTTCAAGATTGCATTTAATGAATTCATTCAATTTTAGCAATTGTGTCAAACATTTAATTTATGTATGCTGAATTTAGCAAAATATTTTTTATTTTAAATAAATATTTCTATAAGCAATTTTGGCCCCTGAGATTTAAAGAAACGGAAATACAAATAAGTTTAATAAGTTTATATATAAAAAAATATAAATTTATGTATTGAAAAAGAAAACCTTTTTGCTGTTAATAAAATTTTTCCTTGATGTACAAAAGACCAACTTTATCATTTCATTTCAAACTTCGTAGTTTTTCTATATTTGATTCATGATATTTGTCTAATATGTGAATAATATCGACACTGTTAAATATAAAAGAAAAAGGGGGAAGGGTAATTGCTAAAAAAAATTAAATGTGGGGGTAATTTGTTTTAAATGTACGAACATAAAAAATAACCACGAACGAAAATATACAATACATTCTTCCAAATTACGTATGATTCCTAACAGGGTTCTTTATATTTAGAAAAAAAAATATTTTTTAAAACAAAGTTTCTTTTGCTGCAACTGATTTTCGAAAAAAATTTCGATTTGTTTTATTGTGTATTAAATCGTTCTTTTTTTTAAGATGCTATCAATTCTTTGGCCTTTAAAGTTCGTATAATCAACTCTAAATTTAAATTACATTTTCGGATAGATTTTTATAAAGATTAAAAATTGCATTTCGTAGAAAAAGTGGCTTGGATTTAAATTGAAAGAAAAAAAAAATACCCATTATAAAATGAGAGATTATATAAAAAGCAGATACGTGCATTCATTTATTTTTTTATGAATTCCATTATATGTTTTATTTTATACTTATCGGGACAATGTTTAAAGAAATATTTATTAAAGATCAAACTATATTTGTACTATTTTCTTAAAAGTAAATAAAAAAAGGGTGAATTGTTGAAAATGTTCTTCCTTTACAATTTTGTGCTGTTATAAATTTTAATTTTTTTTTTATTTATTTATATATTTAAAAACAATAAAATGATTTAAACAAATATTATACTTTATTCCATATACCATTTTAAAATCTTGTTTAATTCCTATTTCAGAGTAATAAAAAAAATATTCCAAATAAAATATAAAAAAATCATTGTTTACTAAAATTTACCAAAAAGATGTATTTTAGTTACAGAAAATAGTTTCAAAAAGTTTCTAAATTTATACCTAAGAGATGGCGATATTAAAACAGTTCTTAAATTGTTCATTAGAAGGAGAAAGAACAATAATAAGACAAACGAAAAATAAACAAATATATATAGATATACATATCTTAACAAATATTAGCAGTAAATATCTAAGAACTATACTGCTTATTTTTTAGCTTTTTTAAAGATAAATTTTAAGATTTCTTGTGATCTTTGCCTCAGTGCTAAAGAATATGTCAATACTTCAGTCAATATTTAAAGATGTAGAATTATATGTCTTTTTAAATTTTAATCATTCAACTTCTACTTCGCAAATAATTAAGGCTAAATCAATTCACTGGTTATTAACAATAATAAATAAAAGTTAATGGCATAATACAAAATATAAAATGTATGATTAAAGAGCACACTGAAATTTAGAACTATATTTCATTTAAAAAAAAAAAAAAAAGAATATGATAATGATTATGATGAATAAGTGTTGGCTTTTGAGAACTTTTTTTTTTTTTTTTATAAAAATGTGTTGCCAGTGCTTCTAAACATCTGAACATCATTAGAAAAAGTAAATAACAAAATTGTAAGTTTTACGAATAGGTTAAATCAATCTTTTGAGATAGTTCCTTACGTCAGAGTTCAAGATCGGTGAATGAGGTCTAAAAATTGTGACACAACTGCATGACAACGAGAACAGAAGAAGAAAAGGTAGTTAATATTTTGTGATATATAATCTTTTTTTAAAACTTATCCAATTTAACAGCATTCATTGCATTAAAAATTTTTAATCATTTCTTTACGGCATAAATTATATATAATTAAATGTTATTATTCCGAAAAAATACATACTATTTTATTCATATATTTCCACCCACATGTTCTTTAATTTTTGAAATAAAAAGGAATACAACAAGGGCAAAGCGGTAACATAAAGTAGAATAATGAAATATCATAAATCCTCCAGAATTATCAATGATATCTCTGGATTTCTACAAAATTTCTATTTAGTTCGTATAGCTCTGTTCATATCATTAATCAAGATTATTACCACGAGTATTTTGATATTACAGCCAGTAACTCTTAATGTACTGATCAAAATCAGTGGAATGGGTTCCTTCGGAGCTGTGGATCTATTAAATCCACAAATCAGTGAAATATCATTCGGCTAGAAAATGTCGGATCTTTTAGGTTTCAAAAGATTTACGAATAGGATTTATTCAGTCATTGGTACATGAATGATATTCATCTGCTTTTAAAGTTCGTATGATGGACTGTGAGCATAAATATTTTATAAACTTTAAGAATTAAATTTTAAAAATATTTCAAATCGCATTTCTTACAAACAATGGCATGATTTTGACTTGAAAGGAGAAAAAATACATATTATAAACTTAAATCATAAAATTAAAAAAAAACTTTATTTCAATTTTCTTTGTTTAAATTTAAAAAAAATCATTTTAGTTAATGTTATTAAAAAAATGTGATTTATTTCTTTTTCTGTTGCAGCTGTAGTATTGAAAGTAAGACAGGAATTAAGGATATGTGGATGAAATAGGCCTACTATAAATTTTCAAAATGTTACGTGTTTAAATTTTTATATGGTTCCTAAGTCCAATAAATTACATATACAGGGTGTCCACGTATAACCGACCTTTATTTTCACAACCGTTGGTCCTAGATGCATACTTCCAATTACAAAACTGGTTTAAATAAGGTAAAAAATTATTTTTAAAGCGATTTGTGTCAAGAAAAACATTTATTTAAAAAATACGAAAGTTAAATTTTTATACGGTCCCCCGGTCCTATAAGTGATATTTAGTAAAAATTTACTGTGACACTAACAAGTACGACAAAGAAAGTCCCATTCATCTAACATTAAAATTGACCGAGTTATGAAACTTTGAAATGCATGACTTATACCACTTTTTTAATCTAAAAAGAGATGATTTCGGCCATGCTTTCAGGGGTCGTATATAAACTACTTAAACTTATTTCAAAGTATCTGTGCTTTGAAACAAATCGTAACAAATATTACGATTGAGTTAATTTTTATTAGTTAAGTTTCAGATTAATTAAAATAATTGTATTTTAACATACGTTTTATTTTGAAAGGATTTGAGGCTATGATTTCTTTTAACAAGTGCTATGTTATTTTCATAATGTTTTATTTAACTTACAATGATCGTCTTTCCAGTTTAAAATTTGTACTCGAAGTTTAACTCACTTTCAAATGTCCGATCGAAGTTAAATTTTACGTACAAATTACAATCCGATGACAATGTAATATTATTATGATTTTCGACGCTTACTATCTTATACATACTTATATTAGAGGATAACACAAAAAAAAAATTCGGATAGATTATCGTCAACAAGTTTAAGAAAGAGTTTTAGATTAGATAACATAAACCTGCGATGGTTGTGTTTTTTAACTTTTATAATTACGTTTTATGTATTTTTTAACGCTGAATAATAAAAAAAAGTACCTTCACTTTTAACCATCATATCAGGATTTTTCGAAAATCGTAAATTTCAAGGTTAAAAAATAGCGAAAAATCTGATATTATAAAATAGATGTAAGACTTTTTTATTCAGTTTAATTTTATTTAATTCAATAATTTATTCAATATTTTGGCTTATACTGGGTTTCTTGCAGCTAAACAGCTCAGGGGTCCGATGAGGTTGGGAGGGGAGGGGGGATCAATTTTAACTTTGAGCTTTTTAACTTTGAAATTTGCGATTTGAGAAAAATCCTAACGTGATGGTTTAAAATGCAGGTCATTTTCGGATTTAGCACTAAAAAATCCATAAGAATCAATTTTCAAAAGATAAAAAACATGGCACAACCCAAAATTTGAAAGACAGTGTAATCTAACAGCATTTTAAAATCTGTATCATTTTGTGAAGAATTGAGGCTGTTGTTTTTCATCCTTTTATTTGACAAAAATTCTGTTATTTTTATCCTCTTATATGTACAGTACAAATTGTATATTTTGCATTAATATATCAGAATGATTATAGATTTCACAATTATATAAGATTGCAATGTTAATTTTTCTCTCAACTATTTTTTTGATATATCTGACGATTATTTATATTTCTGCTACATTTGTGAATGACCCCTATTTCGCAGCAAAAAATGTATTCCAACTTTAAACAGCTATTATTCAGTCAATTTTAATGTTAGATGAATGGGACTTTTTTTTCGTACTTGTTAGTGTCACAGTAATTTTTTACTAAATATCACTTATAGGTCCGGGGGACCGTATAAAAATTTAACTTTCGTATTTTTTTAATAAATGTTTTTCTTGACCCAAATCACTTTAAAAGTAATTCTTTACCTCATTTAAACCCTTTTTGTAATTGGAAGTATGCATCTAGGACCAACGGTTGCGAAAATAAAGGTAGGTCAGGTTATACGTGGACACCCTGTATATATATATAAATTCCATGCTTTGACAAATAAAAAAATAAAAATTCCACTCTTCTACGACTATCTTTATTTCAGAGCTTTCAGGCATTAAAAATGGGAAGACATTTTTTTTTAGTTGCGGAAAGCTGCGAATATTCATAAAATTTAAACTACTATACCTCGGAGTACTTTGATCGTATAAGAATACAATTTTTACTGTTTTACTTCTCAGAGTAAGGAAAAAGGTTTTCTAAATATACTTTTTAGGACTCAGAAGATATATAAAGCATAACTTAAAAAATAATGCAAAAGTTATTTCACCAGGTAAGTCTTATTCCTAACTTATTTCGAACACCTTTTTTAATTTACATTGCCTAATTATCCCTAACAGCTAAAAAAACGGGTTTCAATCTTTTAGCGACACTCTGTATAAATCCTAATGAATGCAGTTAATCGATATGTTCCATTACGCTTGTAATTAGTAGAGAGCATAAATAAAATATTTTAAATGACTTATCTGCATCAAAAGACTAAGTCACACAACTAAAATGAATAAAATAGAAAAGTTTCGTCTTCCAAACATATTTTATGTTTTAAATGTCTTAAAATTTCAAAATTATTTATAAAATTTAAAATTTAAATTTTGACTTTAAATATGTTTCATCCATGCTTTTAATTTTAGTTTGATTTTTAGTATTATAAAGTAACTGGCTAGTAACAGATATCGACATATTTATTTCACAAACATATAAAGCAGAATTAAATCGTATCAAATATTCATATGGGAAATAAACTGAACTTTCTTGATTTTTAAATGTTACAAAAAATTCGAAAAATGAAATACGTCAGATTATATAAATATGTGTGAGGCTAATGAAAATTTTACATGATAAAATGAAATAGAAATGAAATATCATTGGAGAAAATGTCGCTTCTGCAGAAAAATTTAAATTTTCAGATTACTTATTAAATGAGTCACAATTTGGATAAAGCAACTGCGTGTCAACAGGGAAGTAAGAACCATTAATAGCGACAGTTTATACCTCATAGATTTTGATGAAAAATACTTTCAAATAAACGAAATACGCTTATAATATTGATATATTCTTGCAATCTACTTCGGTACAATTACATTAATAGCTTCTTCTCGACTTCAAGAGAAAATATTTTTCTCGCGACATTAAACTCAAGATAAAAGAAATATTAGAATCTCCTAAAAATTATACCGTCTATACTGAAACACATTATGCTAATGTTTCAAGAAGGCTTTTGGGATAAAACATGCATGAAAAATAAGATAAACAAATTTTCGAGAATCTAATACTCAATGCCGTTTCAAATGTGTACGTTGATTTATGAGTAATAAAAATAAAATTTCGCAGTTTAGTGTTTTATTTTTTGACATGAATAAATCACAATGCAAAATACAGGTGCTTCAGCAAGGTTAACTGCAAAGATAATGTATCTTCAAGTTAATCTTTGTTGCACGGAAAAGTATCCGATGAAATATTTGTTTACAGGATGTAGAAAATCTTATTTATAATGAAAAAATAAGAACAGGCGTTTAATTTGTATTTCAGAATGCAGGCAAAAATAAATGCAAACTTTTTATTATTAAAAATGTATAATAGCCTAGCTAAAATAATGCCATTTTAAATCAAATTTCGCACTGACAGCGTAAACATCTGATTTGCTAAATTTAGTTTAACTGAATCGACGTATGTTGTAAACATTTTTGAAAAGTAGAGATTCAAAATTATTAAATTAGAAATTCAAATTTCCATCACAATTATATTTAAAAAATAATACAAAGAGAAGAAACATTATATACATAGCAAATGTTACATTCATTCAGCTGGAGTATCAATTACATTTGGCAGTAAAAAGTAATGACATACGGTAATGAATAAACTAACATTACTATGAAATTTTATTCAATGTGTTTTTGTTTTCATGATTGAAAACAACACAAAAGATTCTTCAACATGAGACTGTTTCATTAATATTAAAATTTTCCTGCGCCATGTACGCATATTTTTTGTTAACTGTTTTTTTTTTTTTTTTTTTTTTTTGCAACAATTAAAATTTAATAGAAATGTTTGCCTTAGTTAAAATTTGTTAAATTTCGGTGATTAAATTGCACACATAATGTATGCACATTATTAAATTACTGTTCATACATATGTGAATTTAAAGTTCAAACTATAGATTAACAGATTTTTTTTTTACATTTATTTTTAATTTTCTTTGTAGTGTTTCTCCATAATTTAAAATAATGAAGAGTCGTTGTTATTACTTTTTTTTAGTTTAAGTAATGTTTCATGTACAATTTTCGAAATGGAAAAATAATTATGTAAAATTTATACAAATGCTAAAAACATTTCCAAACTCATTTTTTCGAAATACATTATAAATCCATAAATATGATAAAAATAATTTTACAATTTACAATGGTAGCTTTCCTTAGTATAAGTACTAAAAGTATTTGAATTATATCATGAAAAGTACTATTTAAAACTAGTTTTCATTTATTAATAAATAATACAATATTTGTTGTCAAAATAATATATTTTGAACTATTCACTAACTTTTTATTTATGAATTTATGTATATTTTGTATTACCAGACTACGGCTTCACTATACATTTCTAGACTAAATATCTGTGTAGATATTAATTGCCATAAATGCTGTTTTTAATAAAAGGCATAAAAATTTAAATATTTCAATAACTCAATTATCAGAATTAAATAAATATGGCATAACACATTGTTCATATCGTATATGCAAGTGATAGGATGCATACTAGCATAAAATGTTTAAATTATAAAGAAACTTTGTTCATAACTTATAGATTAAACTATGAGAACAATCTAAAAAAAAAGAAAGCAACAATCTTTGAAATACTTTACTTCAAAATAAATTGCATATACTTTAATTCTAAATTCTAAAATAAACTAGCATCACATGACTTATAAAATTGTAAAAATGTGAACAATAAATGGATTATAACATATTTTGATAGTGTATTCTAATCTCAGCTTGTATAATTTTATAATATGCTTATATTTATCGGACCTTTATTTTTTATCATTAAAAATGATATATATAGCTTTACTGTTACATTTTCTTTTAAAAAAATTATATATGTTTATTCTTTATTATCTCTTAATCTAGAAATCAAATAGATGGGATCCAAGGTTTTAACAACTATCTAAAAAACATATACTTATAATAATAACTCTCATATACATAATTATAGAAATATTTTGCGGCTTAAAATATTTTGCTTTTAAGGTTTTTCTTTTTAAGCATTGTATAAATCTCCCTCAAAATCCTAATATAAAGAAATGCATTGCGTGTCTTTATGGTATAATCTGTGATGTAATTCTCATTAATCATCCTTATACTATGCATAAAAAAGAAACATTGCGATAACGATATAATGGTAAGACACTTCAGGTGTACCATGTATTTTTGGAATGAAATATAATCTTTTCTATCAGGAATTGTAAAAGCAAACTCTAATAAATCTAACCATATTTCAACGATATTTAATGATATTATATTTCAAAACTTGCTTAGCATGTATTAATCATTTGAAATTAATATACTTTTGGAGGAAGATATTGTGTCTTAGTAGCGATATAATTACTACAAAATTGATAAAAACACTTTATTAATAGAGCGCTTTTTTTTTGGCAGAAATCTTAAGGTTTACCAGTTTCATTAGGGCTAAAAACTTAATGTGAAGTTAATCATGTCAAAGTTGGGATGAAAACGTTTTAAAATTTAACTGGAAATAAATTCTCTATTTTTCTTTTCTTTTTATTTTAATGATATACAGCGTCATCTGTCGGGATTTCTTTTTGTTTGCAGAACTTGTGTCTGAAGGTTTTAAACAGTATAAATACCAAATATTTTAAAAATAGTCCAAGTAGTTTAGTTTGTAGAGATCTTCAAACACATTCACTTTAATTATGGCGGCCTTGTATATCGGAAGTGCAAATTGAAATTTGGTGATATAGAGGTAAACACACCACAGCTTGTATACAGTAACGAACATTTTAAGCGAGTTTTTATTTTCAGAAATACATATCAATTAACTTGATTTTTTTTAAAAAATTAGTCGTTCTATAGGATTGTCTAGCGACACAAACAGGATTGTTTCTACATATTGATATTTCGCTGTTCAGTGAAACTTTAAGTGATGGGGTTTGTGGATGAAAAGTGACATAAAAACGCATATTGTTTAAAACGCCTGCGTATTTCATTAACTTTTGTACTAAGAAAACAAATATTTGTTAAGATTTCTAAGTCAAGTATAGCTCAAATCTAAAAATGCATAATGTTTAAGAAGAGTTCTATGTCAGAGTTAAATGCTTAAAAACATCATACGTATTTTGAAAAAAAAAGTAATTTTTTTAAATGTTCTTAGTAAAGTGTAGATTAAGTCTATGATGGGTTTAAGTCTTCGACCCTCGAGGCTTCCGCCATCAGTTGGCAAGCCGCCATTTGCCAATAAATCAATTAAACAAAAATACAGTTTTCTATGTTAATATACGCAGAATAAATTAGCATAAATATATTTTTATAAACTACTGTTTTTTTTTTTTTTTTTTTTTTAAATTTACCACAAGATGCTTAAATTTCAAAAGTAGCGTTACTCCGCAAGACATCAATTTTAAGCAGAGAAAGAAATACCTCCGAGTCTAAGAGGTTTGTAACAAAATAGAACTTAAAATAAAAAAGTAAATTAAGTAGACAAAAATTATTGGTTGGTAAAAAGAACAAAAAATAGAAGTAGAAACAAATATCGTTTTCAAATAGGAAATTTTAACAGTAGCAAGAAAAAAAAATAACTGAGAAATATATAAGATCCATTCTAAACGGCTGTCAGGTCTTTGCTTACATTAAACATTAAGTATACTATTTATGTATAGACAAATATATTATCCTTATTCAGTATGGGCTATGCAAAATTTTCCGTAATAATAAACACCAGATAAAAGATAATTATTTTGCAATGAGTGTAGAAATATATTTCAATTTATGGATTCAGATAAATTTTGTTTTTAAATGCAAAATGTCATTTTTCAATGTATTACAATTTAATCCCATCACTGCATTGTGTTATTTAATATAAAAAGATGAGAAATTTGATTTGTCGTATTTTATGATTATTTTGTATCAATCTACATTTGTAAAATAAATATATTCTTAAAAATCAATGTAATGCTGACAGCTAAACATTATACACATAAATATATAGTTTGTCGCATTTTTCCTACCATTGGAAAAAAAAGTAGTGCATTTATGTTTTAAATATTTTATAGTTTAAATTATTTTATAGAATTTAAATTTTGTGTGTCAAATTTTTTTCAAAATGTTTAAAACAAAATCAATTGAACAGTATGAAATTGTTTTTCTCACCTTGTTATTTATCCTGTAAATCTTGGTTTCCAACGTGGGTCTTACGTCCGATAGCGGGAGGGGAGTTTGAATTTTAATGCGGGCAATTTTAGAATTATTATTAATGCATTTTCCATAGTTTTTTTAAAGTATAATATTGTAGACTACCAATTAAACTTCTAGATGAAAATTTCAAAAATTAAAGGCGCAAATAATTTGTTTACTCAATTTTTAAAAGGTGACCATTCAAATTCAGAATTCATCTGTAATGATTTGAATAATTATATAAAAAACTTTTCCAGACGTTTATACACATTTTTTTTTAATATTTAAAACTATCTAAGAACTTTACTGATGACTGTTGTATCTAAGGATTTTATACAACTGTATCGATTCTGTATTCAATGAGCATTTTATTTCTTTTCGCTCTATGATATTTTAAATGAACAGGGGTCACAGTATTCTATATATTTTATATTTTTTCAATTACTAGTTAAAAACAAGAAATGACAGATATCATTAATATGCGCAATAGAAAACTTCCAGGAAAATTATTGTTTGGAAATAGTGGTAGAGAATACATAAAAGTTGCAAGAAACTATGACCCCTCCATAAAGAAACGTTTACACATGAAACTACCTAAGGACATACATATAAACTAAAGGTCTTGAATACATTCAACCGAAATAATATTTCAAATATCTAAATCATGAACTACCAAACTTTTAAAATTAATAAATCCCCAAATGGTCACCACAGGATTAAATGAGTTAGTAGTACATTTATTATGACTGTGATGCTGTTCTAACACACAATATTTAAAAATACATTAAGAAATATACATTTGAAAATTCAAAAGTAGATTATACAAAACAGCCAACAGGTGTTAACGGGGCAGGAAAAGCCCACTGAGAGAGAGATGTGTTATAAAGAACAATTAAAATGTACTTTCATAAAATTCATAATAACCAGAATCTAGGAATAATGTGTATTGTGTTATTCATACAGTGATTTAAGTGTCACAAATTTTCCCACATGTTCTATGCAGAGAGCATGGGAGGTACTTGTGTTTAAAAATAAGTATGCTATATGATTCTACATAAGGCTAGGAACGTGTCGTCTAGGAACGTACTGGTTTGGAACTCTAGGAATGAGTTCCAAATATGTAGGTTTTTGCATGCAAAGAACCATTTTTGAAGTTAAAAACAAAAACGTTATTATTATTTTTTATAAACTATTCAGTTTAGACTCTCTTTTTCTCGATGTTACATGGCCAATAGTGTTACGGGATACACGGATTTTTTCACAGATTAGTACTAGAGGATTCATATGGAAGAAACGAAATAAAAAGACTTTAAAATATACACAATTTTTCTAGTCGTTGACGGAGAACGTTTTTAAAAATTTCAATTTTGAAAAAATGGTGAACTGCCAAAATTAATGTACCAGATTTCAACAAAAAATCTCATTTCGCTTTGTTAATAAAAAATAATCAAATAATTAAAAAAAAACACATTGATCAGAGACTAGGGAAGTATTAACCCTTCATAAAAAAATAACAAAAAAATCGGTTCATTCCATGCCGATGTACTTTTTGTCATGACCTGAAAACATTCTTTCCAGATAATCGCGTTTTAAGTTTTCAAACTAGTACCGTATTTTTTGGACTGTGCAACAAAAATCGGACATATCATGTTTGTTCTAAAACTATTAAAATGGTTTAGAGCAGTAGTTACCAACTATTTTCGAGTCCCGCCCCACCAATGTATATCTAAAATTATGATTACATCCCTCTTTCATACCTAATTCTTATTACTGTAAGTTCCGACGTTCAAGTCTCGGCTCAAATAAATCTGTTTTCGACTAAATATATCGATTAATAATTTTATATTTATATCATATTTCTATTTGGTACTTATTTCACTTCATTTATTCAATACAATTTCTGGTATGACTTATATCAGCCACAGTTTATACGCCGGAAATAGTCGCCGAGAACTTAAAATGTGAACTCTTATTCATGTTGAAGAAGTATAAAAGGCATTAACATTATTTTGCTTATTAAACAGGTACAAAGTTTGGCACAAATATGTTTTAATGCAAATCTATAATTGCATAGAAGTCATTAACCATCGCTTTTATATGGATTGGATTGGATTGATTATTGACGGCCAATTATCTACACTAGGGATATAGGCCCGGGGGGAGTGCCCTTCGTGGGGGTCTTTCTAAGGGAACCTAATCCGTATTTACGCATGGATAAATCCACGGCTCGAAGAAAACCACGAAAACTCCGAACGATTAGGCCGACGGGCGCGATTGGGATCGAACCCAGCACCTCCCGTCTACCAGCTTCAAGAGCACAACCTCTCAGCCACTGGTGGGGCTCGCTTTTATATGGATAATAGTTTTGTTGTTTATGGCCAATTTAGATCAATGTAAAACAAAAGTGTTATAGAGTTTTCTATTTTATTTTCACAAATTTTCTCGGTATTAAATTGTTTATCATTGATATATTTTATTTTTATTTTAATATCTCCATAAAATAGACATTAATTTTTTTTTCGAAATTAAAAAAGGATTTTTTTTAATTTTCTGAATGCCTTATATTTCATAAATGCTCTCTTTAAATCAGTGGTCCTAATGTGGGGTGTATGTCTCACCGAGGGGGGGGGGGGTACTTTAAGTTTTGTTATTAGCACACTCCCTGTCAGTTTATTAATTTTTTTTAAACGTAATATCGCTAAAAAATAAAGTAATAAATACACATTTTAAATATATAATCAAAAAATAGTTTTCTATTTATATTTTGAAACGTTCCTATAACAAATTTCAAAATGTAACACCGAAATAATTATAAAGGAAAACTTTAATAATTTTTAGACACATTTACAGTTTCTAGATATTTGTGAAATTTTTATTTGGCTTACGTAGAATTTTAGAATTTGTGTGCAACTTTTTTTATTAGTATTTATTGAATGAAACCAAACCTGTATTTCTATTTTCTCTGCAATAATTCACACGAATAATTTTTTCACATGAAACTAATTATTGCAATTGTAAATAAAACTAACCGTTTAACACATTTAACCTAAAAAGTATTTGAAAATATGCAATCGAGATAGTATTAACATTGATAAATTATCAAATTGAATCACACAAGAAAATGGATAAAAAGTAAATTTCTCATGACTTTTGATGCTCAGTTGACTATAAATATAAATTGTACAAGATATGTAGAGTAGGCCAAAGAAAGAAGAGAATAAATTAGTTTCAGAAAACACGAA
Source organism: Maratus michaelseni (assembly GCA_963931845.1). Classification (NCBI taxonomy): domain Eukaryota; kingdom Metazoa; phylum Arthropoda; class Arachnida; order Araneae; family Salticidae; genus Maratus; species Maratus michaelseni. Next base: position 324,315,432 of record OZ007587.1, read on the forward strand.
AATAGCTATCCGACTGGAAATTATGTCTTATCTCAGTTTATGTTAAGAAAAGGTTCAGGATCGGCTTCGTACTAAAATTGTACCAACTCGGAAATTTTCAATACGAATACTTAAATTTGACATTATGTTTGACATTTTCAGTACATGTTAAAATAGGGGAAGTTACTTGGTCAAGTAGTTTAGAAATTAGAGAGATTTAAAATTTGAAACTTTTAATGTTGAATTCATTTGCAAACTTTAAAAAACATATTTCAATACGGGTAGTTTTCAAACATAACTGAACAACGACTGAGCGGAATGAACTGTAATTTTGGATTCACAAACTTTCTAGAAATTGATTTCTGTTAAAAAATCATAGGTAATAATTCATATTTCTTTTGAAACTTAATTAACAATTATTTATTTCTTCAAAATAATTTTTCGAAAACAACAACAACAACAACATGAATTGTAATCTATTATTTTATAACATAAATCGATTTCTAGAAGCTTAAAATCTGCGAATCCAAAATTACAGATCTTTTCACATAGCAGCTTTTAAGGTATGTCCAAAACACTACCCGCATTGAAATATGTTTTGCAACGATTACACATAAATTTAACATTATGAGTGCCAAACATTAAACCTTCATACTTTCAATACAACTTAACCGAGAGACTTTCTGTTTTGTATCCGCATGTAAAATGCACCGCAAAAGAGAAATGTGACGTCAAAATTGGCTGATCGGAGTATAAATTTCAGGGTTTAGTACAAATTCAGCATGAAGGCAACCCCCATAAGCTTATGCTTTTAACATAAACTAAAAGAAGATATAATTTCCAGGCGAATTGTTATTTTCTCTTTCATGGGAGAGTTTAATGATTACTATGTTCTCTAATTTTTTTGTCAGACCTTACATTTAAAATTTAAAATTATCGTATACACTGCGGTCAGTTGTTGATAATTTGAAAGCCAGCTAATTGAAAAGTGTATTATGTATAGAAGGAAAAATGGCTAATTAAAATGATATAAATCAGAATACAGAAATTCTTCTTTATTGCGTTATACATAGAAATTTCTTAGTGTAACAATATCACCCCTTGTTCTTAATGAACTACTAAAATCAATTATTATAATGCACAAATGCTTTCAAATTTAATATCAAACGCAAAAGTCTCACTAATAAATTTTATGAAGATAAAAATTTAAACTATATAACACTTTTTTCGCACAAAGTTGGTACTCTTCTATATATAATGCCGAGGATGTCTGACTTCGTTGCATTTATAGCATTATGTTAAAAACATATCCCTGACAAAATTTTAGCTGTTTGGTAAGATAATAAATTCTGAAATATCTCTCGTTGTTAATGTTCTCTTAGGCTTTCCCGGTGTTATTAAGAATTCATTCTTTAAATAATATAAATTAAATGATACAAGAGGAGCGGTGGCAACAAGAAATTTGGTATCACTAGGTGGGGCGTGACCATAAAATGTTTGAACTCACTAATCTAAAAGTTCCACAATAAATATAAAGTGTAATTAAAACTTCTTAATACCTTATTTCAAGAATCCTAGAATCATAGTAATCATTCAAATGTGTCAACGTGAAAATATAACTTTTTTTTCTGCAGCCATGATTAATCATATATGACACAATAACTTAGTATTTTGGCGTATTCAGAAGAATAGTTTTGATAGCTGTCAATGAATATATCACGTTCACTTTCTAGATTCATATGTTGCATTCATGATAAACTTTTATTTGTGGCGATCATAAAGTGTTAGTGTATTCTTGTATTTGTGGAAATGTAGAAAGTACGAGTTTATATTTATTTTGTAAGTAGAATATTATGTGAAGTCCTAAATACATTCTATTAGGTCTAATAACATTTTGAGCTACATATATATGATATTAAAAGAAATATGAATTTTATAATTAAGAAAATAATAACATGAAACAAAAAAATAAGTAATTGAAAAGACTCTTCGATTTCTCTTTTTAATGTATATTCTCTTTGCTATCCGCAACTGCGATACTATGACAATTTGAAAGTTTGAGAAAACGGCTTTGTTTTCTCATTTAATTTAATATAGTTAATTATCGTATACTGATTACCTTAAATTACTGATTGCGCATGTGATACTATGCAACAGCTAAAATCCTATAATTTTCCATATCGTATATATTTCCATTTGAAAGCATTTCGTTAAATATTAGTATGTTATTAGTGAAATTATTTTATAAACTTGTAGCGAATCTCTCTTCCATACTCATGGTATTTGTTTTCTTCAAACAAGCAATGTTCAATAAAATAACAGAACTTTACTTTATCGCTAAAAGTGGAAGAGCTTAAGTTGTCCAATTCACTCTATAACGTTTTTAACGCCAAATATTATTAGCGACAAAGTCTTAATTCTTTCATTACAAACATGTCTGTCGTTTCCGTCTCCAAGAAATTTTGTTCACTTTTGGAAGACTGCCAAAATGTAATAGCTTATTTACAAATGTATAGCGATGGTGGGAACGACCGACCCTACCGTTGACGTTTTCGTAGTTCTTACATTACTTCTAAACATCACATAATTTCAATTTTCGCGTCAATAATTAGGGGTAAATATAAAATTTGGTACAAAAATGTCGCTCAATTTAGTGACATTTTATTGCTTTTAAAATAATTTTAAAGCATGATTTAAAAAAAATCTATATCCTCAATAAACTTTTGTTTAACCCAATGACGTGTAGTACACAATGACAGATGACTTGGCCATTGGCAATCAATTGCCCAGAGAAAAATAAAAAGCGTTTTCTTTCTTTTATCCTTTTCTTTTATTCAATTAATGTTCCGTAATTGCGTCTACAAGCGTTGCCATCATGCCTACACTGTTCTTTAAATTAGATATGAAAACCTCTAAATATTTCAAGCAACAGTTTTGCACCCAACCAGTTCTGCTCAAATATGCCATTTAGTTATGGACCAGATTACATTAGATTAATAATTAGATCAGATAAACCATAAAATATGACCCTTTGACGGTAAACAGAAATTTTTAATAAAGAAACATATTTAATTTTTTTAAATATTTAACTCCATGTGGATATGTAATGGTGTAAAATATATGACTACTTACGGAAAGGTATCTCTTGCGTTCCTAAAACTAACTAATTTTATTTTCTTATTATGATTCAGGAATTTTACTTAATTCCAATCTAGTTAGAAGAAAATATTTTCAGAATAAATATAAAATGTTTTACTACACTACAACATGCATTTTATGGACTCTTATAATGTTTTTAGTTGAAAATTAAGCTTAGAGTGATAGAGTTTTCACAATACAGAAATAGCGTTACCCAAAGCATTGTTGAAAATCATGCTATGACTCCTAAAAAACAATTTAATTGTCTAAAATTGTGCTAAATTACTGTTGCATGTATTCTTTCTTCTTCTTTTCATCGCTTTTTGCCAATTAATATATCACATATGACTTCTAGAGGAATTTTACATGATATAATGCTATTGTATTCACAATAGAGAAATAGCGTTAATTAAAGCATTGTTGAAAATCATGCTAAGACTACTAAAAAACAATTTAATTGCCCAAAATTGTGCTAAATTACTGTTGCATGTATTGTTTCTTCTTCTTTTCATTGTTTTTTGCCAAATAATATTTCACATCGGACTGCTTGAGAACTTTTACAGGATATAATGCTATTGTATTCACAATAGAGAAATAGAGTTACCCAAAGCATTGTTGAAAATCATGCTATGACTCCTAAAAAAATTAATTGTCCAAAATTGTGCTAAATCACTGTTGCATGTATTGTTTCTTCTTCTTTTCATCGCTTTTTGCCAATTAATATATCACATGGGAATGCTAGAGGTCTTTTACAGGATATAATGCTATTGTATTCACAATAGAGAAATAGCGTTACCCAAAGCATTGTTGAAAATCATGCTAAGACTACTAAAAACAATTTAATTGTCCAAAATTGTGCTACATTACTGTTGCATGTATTGTTTCTTCTTCTTTTCATCGCTTTTCGCCAATTAATATTTCACATGGGACTGCTAGAGGACTTTTACAGGATATAATTCTATTTTATTCACAATAGAGAACTAGCGGTACACAAAGCATTGTGGAAAATCATGCTATGACTCCTATAAAAACAATTTAATTTCCCATTTTTTTATAATACATTTTGCATAATTTCTACGAAAAGTTCAGTTCTATCTGATTTTATATCGAATAGATAAATATATGTTTCAAAAAGGGAGCTACTGTATGTTCTGGTGTATAATGCGCACATTTATTTATAAGTTTTCAAGTCGAAAAATTGGGGAGTGCCGTATATACGGAATATTCTGTTTATATATCAACTGTATGAAACCACATAAGATTTCATTAAGTCGCTGCATATAGCACATAGATATTGTAACACAAATTGTACTTAAATAAATCAGCGAAGTAATTTTACTTTTCCGTGCTGTATTTTGTTAACTATTAGAAAATACGGTATGGATTTTTGTTTTGATAAAATTTTAAAACTAAGCTTACTGATTAGAGAAAAGTACACATTGATGAAACCTTAATTTTATTGTAATAAAAGAGTAAAACATACGTGAGAGAACATCATTTATAATAATAATAATTATTATTATTGTAGAACATTTTTTTTAAATTTGAGAACATTACACAATGATGAAACCTTAAAACCCTCTAAGCGTTTTGCCCGTATTATTCCGTTTACCCAAAGCAAACTAAATCGGCTCTAGACAAAATTATTTTTAACATAATTGTATTTTAACATACATGTAAAATAAAGAGCTATGAAGGTTATTTTAGAAACCCACAAGAAAAGAAAATGTAAATTAATATTGATTTTACGAACATTTTTACTAAACTGCAGGAAAGCCCTCAGACCCTCAGAAGGTTTTAATTTTATTGTAATAAAGTAGTCAGAAAAGGGTCCCAAAATTCGCTTATATTACACTAGAACATGCAGATAAATTTATTATGAAAATTTACAGCGAATGTGTTGTCTAACAATGTAAAAAAACTCAAATAGACAAATTATTAAAAAATGAATTGTTGAACGAATATTATTCTGAAACAAATATTCTATTAATTGTAAATTACAGATCGTTTTATATAATGTCTTTTGGGTTTTGTCATTTTTTTTTTTTTTTTTTTTTTTTTTTTTTTTACTATCTCAAAACTTTTCTGTTTGTTTTCGTAAAGTAAATAGCTATCTGGAAAGAAAATTAACACATTCGAATTTTTACGAAATTACCTAATCTATGCAGACGGGTGTGGGTGTCCCTCATACATTTATACATAATTAGCTTTGTATTTAAAAGGTGTAAAGCCTAAAATTTTAAATGAAAAATTTTTATATATCAAAAAAATAGCTACGAGTGGAATAAATAATAAATGGTACTTTTAATAAATTATTTAAAAAAATAAATTACCAAAATTACAGAATGTTACTTTTTTAGACAGCTTTGTTTAACATCGTCAAACATATTACCAGTTTTTTTTAAATCTTGTATAATAAATGGAATTGGGACGTGAATGAAGATAGTTGCACAAAAATTTGTTTGACAACTTTGTTCCATGAAATCTTCCTCCTCCCAATGCTTCTTTAAGGGGATGAAATCAAATGAATTCGGACTATAAGGAGTAAAGTCAAATTTTGTACAGTGAATTGTTTCTTTTGTTACACTTGCTCAATGAGATTATGCATTGTACCAGAGAAGAAGAAAATTCGGATCGGAAAAGAGCGTGATTAAAACGGACGTGCGACTTTAATCTTTGCTCATAATTGACAATAGTATACTACAATATCTGCACGTTGCTAATTTTGAAAATTTATGTAATTGCCTTGACTTACCTTCATCATGCCCATTTTTAAATTACTTTTGCCATTTAAACTCTCAATACTTCGATAGGGTATATTTTTGGAATTGTACATTTAATCTACGAGGAATTTCAATTAGTTTGACAGTTTAATTTATTAAAAGTTTAATATGTAATCTTCGTTCAAACACTCTAAATACTTTGTGTGTTCTCATAACGCAAGCGACTAAATAAAAGAAGGAATGAAGAATAAAACGGTGTTAAACAATTTTTAAATCAGAAACAAAATATCATGATTGCCATGACAACAAGCATAAAAACTATCTTTTGATATTAAAAGTCTTCTTGATATTGGAATCAGCCTTATATCTTTAAATAGTAGCATCGATTATCTAACACATAATTTAATTAGTTAAAATAAATTAATTTATTCTATCGCGTGTGTGACAATTGTGTAATATCCACAAAATATAAAATCTATTTCTTTTTAATATGAAAATTATATATATATATATATATATTTTAATATGAAAATGGTATTTTGGAGAATCGATGCTGCTCTATTAAGATTGGTTTGTTAAACATAAAATATTTAATTTGAAAATTTGAGATATATACTCTTTAAGTAAAAGGCTAATAGATGTATAAAAATGCGAAAAACAGCGACCGTGGTTTTAACGCAATACAGATAAATAAATACAAAAGCTTAGTTGCATCAATCATTTTAACATATGGAGAAGATAGTATCATTCTTTGTCCAATGCTTAAAGTTTTTGAATAGCCTCATTTCTATGATATATTAAAATAACTTATCAAGATCAATGCTATTGTTTTTAAATCTATTGAATATTGTCATTTCCAGATAAGCTTGAAACCTCTTTCTAAATGATGCATTGTTTTTAAAAACTTTCAATTTTCTTTTAATAAAAATAAATACATATATAAGCGAGAAATCCATGTTTTATCTAGATTAAAGAAATGTTATCACTTACAGATATTGCAAAACTTGAAATGGTATATTATACGTAAACATCTTTTTACATATAATAATCTCTGATAATAATAATCTGCAATTAAATTTAAAAACAATATATCTTAAATGATTACATGGAAAATTTCTAGACGCTATCAGTCGAAACGTCAATTATGATGTTTTCTTTGTAAAGAAAAAGAACTGACTCCAAAATAAAGTTTATTTGCTTAATTTCCTATTTAATATACATCGAAAAAAATTTAACCACCGCATATAAAGTATTAAAATACTTATCTATAAGGCATCACTAAAAGATATACTTGTACTATACGTACAAAAAAGGATAAACTAGCAACCATTTTCTTTGAGCCAGATTCATGTAATCGCACTGAAATTGTCTCATAGAAAAGTGACGTTATATTTAGGGGATTATTTTTAATTTTTTTTTATATTTTTCCTGAATATTTTTTTAATGAAATAAGCATATGATAGCAGATATTTTAACTCTTTCCAAATACAGTTACATAAACGTTTTACGTCATTTAAACGGACTTATAGTAAAAGTTTTAAATTTATATATGTAAAATGGACTTTATCTGCTCAGAATGACCCCTGTTTCAGATGCGAACGTATAGAGAATCAGTCTCTATCCATTGTCGCTTCAAAAAGTAATAATAAAAATACAATTTTGTGAATGAGAAAGGCGTTATCATTTATTTAGATAAAAAAGTTTTCCCCGGTTTTTAGATAAATAGCTTTTATTTCTAAAAATCTTTGCCTTAACTGCAAAGACTTTAACAACTAAACCAAGACATCAATCTGCATGAATTTTCTGAACTTCCACTGCTTGATCCGACAGTTTTACGGCATTTAAACGGACTTATAGTAAAAGTTTTAAATTTATATGTGTAAAATGCGCATTATCTATTCAGGATGACGCCTGTTTCGGATGCGAACATATAGCGAATGAGTCTTGTTTGTTTATAAAAATATTGTTTGCTCTTTTGATCAGCATGAAAGAAAGAAAATGCATTCTAAAATTGAAAAGAATAGATTGGTATAAAGATAAAGAATGGCAATTAGTTAGTAGAAAAAGTATCAGTAGAATGGAAAAGTATTAGTAGTGGTCTGGGGAATTTATAAGGCAGCCAATAATTTTACTATAAGTCTAAAACTTACATAAAGTTTCATGCATTTAGGTCAAAATTTGTAAACTTGTATAAGCAACATATATCCACATAATCATTTATTATATATAGAGACAAATGAAATTGCAATAAAATAACACAAGACAATGAAATATTTAATCAAAAATTATTCTTATAATATTACACCTGTGTTTTACTACCAGCATGCACTTTGGAAAATATAACCTCTATTTTATTTTTGTCTCCATCCATTGTTGCTTCAAAAAGTAATAATAAAAATACAATTTTGTGAATGAGAAAGGCGTTATCATTTATTTAGATAAAAAAGTTTTCCTCGGTTTTTAGATAAAAGCTTTTATTAAAAAATCTTTGCCTTAACTGCAAAGACTTTAACAACTAAACCAAGACATCAATCTGCATGAATTTTTTTAACATCCACTGCTTGATCCGACAGTTTTGAAACAAAAAAATATGCTTAAAGATAACAAAAGAAATTTAAAAAGGATAATACTCGATAAATTTTAGAGTTAGCTCATTTTCTAAAGTACTGTGAATAAATAAAAAGACTCATTTTTATCAATCTTTTAAACCATTGAAAAAAAAGTGTCATTTTCAGTTTCATTTTTCATATATATAAAAAAATATGGTGAATGTTTTGTTAATCAAAGTGTGTTTTCTCAATCTTATATTTTTACTTTTTTTATTGGTATTCAATTAATTTAAAAACACTGAAAAATAGAGCATATGTATTTACATATATATATATATATATATATATATATATATAACATTAATTATGAATACGTACTAATAAATTTAAATTAATTGAATCTTGAAATTTCAAACATTTTCAAAAGAATACCGATTATTTTAACTGCGCTTATTTTTAATATATTTTTCAAAAGAAAATAAATTAAACATTATTACTTTCATAATTTGAAAACTATTTCTTTAGAAAATGAAATATAATATATTTCTGATGAAATGAAGAAAAGGGTTAAGAGATTTTTTAAAAAACTGTATACTGTTAAAAAGGAAATATTTAAGAGAGTGTCATATATATATATATGTATATATATATATATATATATATATATATATATATATATATATATATATGTGTGTGTGTGTGTGTGTGTGTGTGTGTGTGTAATAAGCACATTTTATCTTTATCTTTTTTATACTTTTAGTTTAATTAAAATTGTGTAATTCAAAAATGTTTTACAGAAAATACGGCTCATCGGAATACATATTTCAATTAAAATTGCTTCAAAAAATAGTATTAACAATAATAACAATACCATCATCAGCAATAACGATAATAATTATAATGAAAAAAATATAAATATATAAAAAATAAGTATATTTTGTGCATTTCTTGGATTTATATCGAGAGTATATTTTAAATACATTCCTGCTTCAATTTTTTCCATTCAAACAAAAATTAATAATTAAGAAATTAAATTTTTTTAGATATAAATGTAAAATCTTTTTAATAGCATTTTCTATGAGCAAAATGATGATTTCAGGATTCTACTAAGAATATATTTTTTCTAATTATGCAATATTTAAGAAGTATATATTGTGAAACGGTTAATAAAAAAGATTAAAATTTAAAGGATATGTCAAGTAAGTATGATTCATCTTAAAATTTCCAATGACTTTTCCAAATAAACATTCAAACAAAAATTTGATGACATCCCAATTTCAAAAAGGAAGAAAATTTTCAAGCCTTCATTTTATTTTAAAATTATCTATAAGAAAATACTAAAAAAATATAGTTTTTAAATTATGAGCATATCTATAAAATGTTTTATATTAATATTAAAATAAAATGAGAAGATGTATAATAAAACTCGTAAAACGCGAATTGAATGCATATATCTTTCAATAACTTAGCCTTTTCTATATATAGTAAGAATCAAAATGATGAACTTGTAATCACTAAACAAATCTAAATAAATTTTAAGACATATCCGTAGTTAAAATCACTCTTACAAAAATTAGAAGCATATATTATTTAATATTTTTCATGCACCAATGTCAGAATGAATATTATTCGTAAATGTTTTGAAATCTATAAGACTTCTAATATTTCGCCGAATGATATCTTACTGATTTATGAATTCAATAGATAGCGGCGCAGAGGAAGCTATTATATTGATTTGATCCACGCGTTAAGAATTACAGTCTAATATCTCATAGATTTTGTGATATTAATCATGCTTGATGGTTTCTTGTTCAAATGAAATACCATATTCTATTAAATCCAGAGGTGTCACTGACTATTCTTTTGGACTTATGGTATTTCTTTAAAATATTCCAGAGAAAAGGGCGTAGGTATTTGATTTTTAGAGAGCGTTTCTATTTTAATAAACTCAAGCCATTTTACGTGATGTAAAAGGAAAAAAAAAAAAAAAAAAAAAAAAAAACATATAAAGTAGCAATAGCAAATAGCTGTTTCGGCGCCTTTAAAGCGCCATCATCAGTGCCAAAGTTAAAAAGGTTAAAAACGGATTTTAAAGTTTAGGCCATGTAGGAATATCGGCCAAGAAGGAATGGCGATGAGTGTTTAAAAACAACAGCATAGTCAGGACAAAGAATATCAGGAGTCTCATAAGACGGAGGAGACCTCAGAAGTGCTCCGCCAGTCTGGACGAGTTTAATTACTGAGGGAAAAAAGTGTGGGAGGGGGAAGTGAATAAAATGGATTAAAGGAAAGATAGCCAGACAATTGAAAAAATTGGCATGTTGGACATAGAACTCGACGATCGTACGCTAAGGGAAAGTAAGATTCGTCGGGGGAACTCGGCACTATGGCCTAGGACCCGGTTCCTCTCATGGGGTTCCGGCGACGAAAGCCGTCGTGTGTCTTCTGGCGATTCATAAGGCGTCTTCGTAATGGTCTCCACTGATTATGGGATCCTCCGCATATCGCAACGACTTTTTTCGTCACCTTTTTGGGTTCAATTCGGGGTGATACGCAGGTGGCGGTGTCCCGACTGGTCGCAGTGCATACGGGAAGCCTCTCTCGGTCGTGCGCGTTATATGTCCCTCAGGACATGGGTGCGACGGCTGACGGGTCTGGTGGCGCAGTCTAGTTTATATCACTAACTAAGTTGCCTGAATTCTTCCACGTATGTTAAGCTTTCTAAAAATCAAGGCCGCATAACGATGGACACTTCTGAATTACTGAATCTTCTGAAAAATCGCAGTTTTAATTTTTCAGAAGATTAAGTAATTCAGAAGTACTCATTGATTTACGATCTTGATTTTTGGGAAGCTTATCATACATGGACGAATTCAGGCATCTTAGTTAATGATATGCCCAGTACAACAAATGTTTCAAACGTCTGGCTACCTTTCCTTTAATTCATTCTCTTCACTTCACAATCCCCCCCTTTTCCCCTCCGTCCTTAAACTCGTCGAGACTGGCGGAGTGCTTTTGATTTGCTCTCCTCCGTCACATGGGACTCTTGACTCCGCTGTTGTTTTAAAAACTGATCGCCATTCCATTTTGGCCACGTGCGGAGACACAAGCATACTTACAAGGCCTAAACTTTTTAATCTGATTTTAGTCTTTTTTTAACTTTGCCACTTATGATAAAAATTTAGAGGTTCCGAAACAGAAGTTTGCTACTTTATATGTATTTTACTTGTGCTATTTTTTACGTTGATCATTTATTTTTATGTATGTCTTGTTCTATCTGTATAAATGACTATCTGTAAACATTTTTTTAAAATTTCATACACAAATTTGAATGTATAAATACAGTCAAGAAAAAGAGTAATCGGCTTAAGGACGCGAATCTCTCCCTGAACAAGAGCATACCAAACCTTGGGCGATAGACCGGCGGTCCAGTCGGAGTATAATTACCATTTATATAAAAGTAACCATTTATATAAAAAATTATTTCGAGAAATATTCCATCACAATAATTTTCAATTTAATGTATAAAGATAGATTAGAATAATTACATAAAACTAATATGAAATTCCAAATGGGTCCGTTCATTAATTTATATTTAATAAATCCGCAGTTATAAGCTTTTTAATAAAATACTTACAAAAATACTTTGTATTTTTATCGAATAGTGTTTTTATTCAAATCTCCGAATTCGTATATAATAATCTATACTATTAAATTCCGTTCGCGTATCTATGTAACCTCAAAACTCGCAAACCACAGGGCGCAGGGCTACGAAATTTTGTACACGTGTTGCTGGTAGGGGGCCCATGAACGATTGGGGCAGAAAAATTCGAAAATTTTAAATAGATTTTTGATGGATTAAATATTAATTAAAATCCATCCACAAAGAGATCTCATCAAAAATACGCTGTTTTATCTTCGGTTGGTTGGCTGTATAAAATCTCCGAAGTTATTAAATAAATCAAGGTAGGGATCATTATGCATTTGCGAGTCGAGTGTTTAAAAATCGATGGATCAGAGATTATATGACATGTAGACAATCAACTTAATTATTAGCAGCTGCTAAATGCTAAAAACTTAATTTTAAACGATTTTATCGACTTAATGAATGATAATTAGCTGGGTTTAAGGTTTTTTTTTTATATGACATATATTAGTATGATTGAGATTATTAATACAGAAAACTTTATTTAACAGAGTATTTGTTAAATTTGCGGTGAAGTTGAGGGGTGGGGCTAAACGACATTTTATTAAATATCACATATATTTTATTTGACCGCGCGCCACCTGGTGGTAGATTTCTCATTAATTGACCCTTCATGTTAATAAATCCGAATCTACTGCACTCAGAAAAAGAAACTGATTAAAACTACAAAACATATTTTTTGAGTACATTTTGTTGTTTTAGCAAAATTGGAGTAAAATTGAACCATTTTACTTCAATTAACAAAACATTTTTGCTGACGATAAATTTTTTTTTTTTTTTTTTTATAATTGCAAAAAAAAAAAAAAAAAAATGTTGATTCAAACAAAATTTTATTGACCCATATTTAAACAAAAAATTTGTTTAAATATAGGTCAATGGAAATTTTGTTTGAATCAACAAAAAAATTTTTTTTTGTTGAAAACCACTTTTTTTTTTTTTTTTGCAATTCCAAAAAAAAAAAAAAAAAAAAAAAATTCTATCGTCAGCAAAAATGTTTTGTTAATTCAAGTAAAATGGTTCAATTTTACTCCAATTTTGCTAAAACAACCAAAATGTACTCAACAAAAATGTTTTGTAGTTTTAATCAATTCCTTTTTCTGAGTGTGGTCTGATTTCAACAGAACTAATTACATTTAACAAATTTAACATTTTTAGCTTCACTCGTAGCGTTTAATTGCGATTTTATATAGATAATACCGCTATTTTAAAATAACAGTTTTTGTAAAAAATAAATTTATGTTCCTAATAAAAGTACAGGGCCTGTATTCAGTTGATACATACCAACAGTCAAAGTTAGTGATTTGTTGTTGAGTACTTGACTGCGCACCTCCTCGCGGGTAATTATTTAATTGCGCTTAATTATTACCTTTTTTAAAAAATAAAGAAAAACATTTTATCACAAACATCAACAAAACTTTTTATCCCTTGTTCCAAACATATCTTTTTATCGTCTGCTGCCATAGCAACATGATAAGTTAAATTTCATTTTAAAAAATGCACAGTAGTACAAAAAATATATTTCTAAATCGAATAGTTATTGAACAACTCAACACTTTAACAGGTGAATTCTTATTTCTTATTTAGATATTTTAAATTTGTTTGTTGTCGTTGCGTTTATATGCTAAGTTTCGTTTCATATTCGATTAATATTATTTGTATTTGATGTGAATTGTTTACGTACTACTACTTTTTACTACGGATTTTTGGTTGTGTAAATACGGATTTTTAATAGACATAACAATCATTTTTTTCATAATTTTTAGTTTGGTTTTACAGATTTTTATTTTTAATTTTGGTTTTAGAATTAAATTCATGAACTCCCGTGCATAGAACTGGTTAAACAGCTAGTAAAATTATACATAGTGTGGTTTTATTTCATATGGAAAACGCTAATCGCATTTAATTATGCACTCAGTATCTAACACGTTAATTTATTCGAATTGTTTTGTGGTATTGGGCTGAATAATTATGAATTATAGTTGAATAATTATGTCTGAAAAATTATGAATAATTTGGTAATTTTAACTTCTATGGCGAAAAGTGCATCTGTGCAATGATATGCGTTTTCCATGTGGAAAAAAAGAAACCCTACAATTATTTAATAAATACAAATCTAGACGTTTGAAAAAAAAAATACTTTGTTTGTTAAAAACACCAAGTATTGGAGTAAGTATTTTATCAAAAAACCTATAAAGTCCGTTATATGTATTTTTATGAAAGTACCCAATTACCATTTAATATTATTTTTATACCAATCTCCTAATCTATCTTTGGAAACGAAATGGGTAATTATTGAGGTGGAATGTTGCTTAGGTCATAATTTGGGATATAAACTGTTAAAGTAGGATAACGAAATACTGTAAATCCTGAAGAATAGTCTGTGATATCTCTAGATTCTTCAGTAAATACTATTTCGTTTCTATAACTCTGTTTCTATGACAAACCATTCATCAAGATGATTCTCATGATAACTTTGAGATATTAGTTTGTATTTCTAGACGTGAGATAAAATTGAATGTAATAGCGTTCCTCTGTCAACCTATCTATTGAATCCATAAATCAGAGAGTTATCACTCGTCTGAAAAATTCGGAGTTGTATATGTTTCAAAAGAATTACGAATAGGACTTATTCTATCGGTGTATGGATAATACTAATCAGCTATATGCTTTTAATGTTTGTACGATCATTTCTAAATATTAATAATTTTACGGTCTCAGGTAATTTTTTAGAAATGTTTAGAAGCTTCTATTGCTTAGTAACGATGGTATGATTTGAAATAGAAAAAATTATCAATTATACATATAATACTATTTGTACATTTTACCAATTTTTCTTTCAGACACTATTTAAACAAGCATGGTTAAAAATTCTTACTAAAAACGTCCCCATTTAAAAAATGTAAAAACAGTCTCCAATAAAAATCTCTACCACTCCACAAAAGCGCCACAAATGGGGGACGTTTCTAGTAAGAATTTTTAACCATGCTTTTTTAAATAATATCTGAAAGAAAAGTTGGTAAAATGTACAAATAGTAAATGTACAGACATTAACAAGTGAACACCTGTTTTTAATATACATATAATTTTTTAAAACATACTTCATCCTTTGCTCAAACTCCATATTTTACTTTTTGTTATCATTAAAACCCGCATAGATTTGTTAACAGGCATAGATTATGCATTCATTTTTTTCATTTTATTACCTTCAGTCTATATTTTAATTTGTGTTAATACCAATAATATGCAACACTTATGAATAGTGAAATTAGTTAGTTATACTTCTCTTTAAACTAATATTTATGAGGAATGTTTATTTTTTTTTTTTCATTTTGGGGTATTAGACTTGTTTTAATGGTATTTAAAGAAAAAAAAAACTAAATTTTTAGACAAATCTTACTATGAGTTTAGGTTACATTTTACTCCAAGTTTGTTTAACAACTTAATTTTTCATTTTCCATAATGAATTCACGAAGCGCAGCGTTTCGCGCGGTCCTTACTATGTCCCTTATTCCGAGACAGTAGCGGAAGCCAGGAAGAAAAGGAAAAAAAAAACTGAAAATTTAAAAGAAAAATGATTAAATTAAAGACACTGAAAAGCGGTAAGGGTTGGACTCGGGGTCCTGAGGCTATCGAAATATCTGAAATAATGAAAAAATGAGGCTATCGAAATCAAGCTTAATGGTCGTCTTAGCTTGAAGACCGCCGCAGAATTCGCTGAGCACGGTGTTTCGTACAGTTCTTAATACGTCGCTTATGCAGAGGCACTAGCGGAAGAGAGAGAAAAAATCTGAAAATTGAAACCGGACAAATTTAAAAGGAAAAAATGAACAAATTAAAGATACCGAAAAGCGGGAAAGTTTGGACTCGGAGCCTTGAGGCTATCGAAAGATCGATGCGACTTCGAGTTTAATGTTCGTCATAAAGTATATGTATTAGGCGTATATTAAAAGATTTAATAAATAAATTATATTCATATATATTACATCAATATTTTCGTGGTCTAAATTTTACATCACTATATGAGTTACTATTATAAATACTAGAGATTAATTAATAAACAAATATATGCATTTATCTTTATTTTACGCAACTCATACTACATTAAATAGAGTGTTAAGACGCACAATGTACAGAAATACTCATTAGACTTAAAAGAGTATTTTTTATTTAATCTAAAAAATAAATTTAAAAAATAGTGCAATCTAGAAATTTTTCTTTCTTTTCAATATTAAGAATTCATTAAAGTTTAGTTTAATTGAACTTTTTAAAGGTTAATCGGAATTTGAAATCAATTATATTTTCTTCTGAATAGATTTAATAATTTTTTGCTTATTCAGCAATAATCTGGAAATTATGGTATTATCTGGAAATGGAAAATATAGAGAAGTAGTTTCTTTTTTTCCGACAAATAATAATTATACGGAAAAAGAGGAATGTGGATAAAATTCATTGTTATATGAAAAAACAATCTAATTCTGTATTTTCTTCTTTTTATTATTTTTTTTTCTAATTATTCAAAACATCAAAATCGTAAAATAAATATATTATGTCGTGAAAGTTGTCAAAAATACATAATTTGACTGTAGAAAATATTTTGAGAAACATTTCTAATTTATATCTAACAACTGGTAAATTGAATTATTATTATCACTTTGTTTGAATGATAAAACTTGTAATAAAATACGAAGTAGATTCCTCACAATAATAAACGTATGGACTAAATTTTTGACACTCAGGCATTTTCAAAGTATCGTTCCATGCGTAAAATTATTTTTGTTGTAATACAAGATGTTGCATGTGTGAAATAGTAACAATTTAAAATTGATGATTAACAAGTTTCCAAAATAATGTGTTTAATGCATGTATTAAACTTGTCGCTTGTTCTTAGACAGAAATTACTAATTACTTTTTTATTTAATTTCAGAACATCACAGTCGAAAGAACATTTAACAGATCAAATGTAAAATAACTGAACACTGGAAAAATGTATGGAATCCCCATACGAAAAGTAGAAAATACTTCTAGTAACAATCGAAATAAGTACTTTTATTTGAAAAGTTTTTTTTTTACATTTATAACGCATTAAAAGAAGACGTTCAATTTACTGAAGTGGCGTGAGGGATGTGAATTGTGACAAAAAATATTGTAAGTATAAGTGATTTAAAATGCATTAAATAGCTTAAAATTTGAGTACCACGAGCATTTAAAATATGTAGAATACAATTATTTTCAAAATCTGTGCTTTGATCATAAATGATCATTTGAATTTCATCGAAGACGAGAATCTGATCCATTAAGAAACATTTAATATCTATTCAAATGTAATAAAAAATAACAAAACATGAAAATATTTTATGAATATTTACAATTTTAATTCGACAATTGTTAATAGCGTTGAAAAATACTGTTAAAACCTCTATTAGATTAAATCTTTCATTAAAAGTTAATAGAAAATGTACAACATATTTACTTTAATGTATTTCACATTAAAGTAAATATACAGGTAATTAGCTTGAAAAGGTGGTATAGAAAATCGATAATCTATCAGCATATATAATTACATTTTTAAAATTACATGCATCAATTTTCTTCCGCCAACGATCTTTTCTACTTCTGGCATCCTATAAACTGACTAGACAGTTTATTCATTGCTCTTGTTATTGACATCGGATGGAAGACATATTATACCCCTCTACTCTCAATTAATAACGAACTGCTCTTTATCGGCCTGTTACATTATTTGAAGGGTCAGTTTTGTCACAAACGCAATTAATCATGCGTATCTCTTCTTTATATTGGGCTTTTTTTTTTTACTGGAAATATGGGCATGGGTTTTGCTTGGTTTGCGTTAGAAAAGGTGGGATATGTATTAGTTATATCTCGTAAAATAAAATAAAACACATGCGGAATCTACATTTTCCTTATGCCTAATATACACAATATGCGCAAGGATAATATATACACAAGGATAAATAACTTTTTATAAAATGAGATATATATATATTTATAAAATGAATAAAATGAGAAAATAAACTTTTCATCTTTATGAAAATATTTATTTAATGTAATAAATTTTTAATCATGAAAGAAACAGCTAAATGAAATATATAATGGTAAATTAATATTACTTCAAATTTTAAATTATTGAATACGTTTAAAAATAAAATTTAACTTATATATTTTATATATCAAAGCCATATTTTTAGAATTTTGTTTTTCTGGATACATTTTGGTGACAATTTTTTTTTCCCTTTGAGAATGTAAGTTTAGAAATGTATACAACAAAAAATAAAACTTAAAATATTTTACTGGAAAATAAAACCTCCTTACACAACTAACTTGAAATGTGTTTAAAAATTGCCTCTTAAAATTGAGAACATTTTCAAATGTTTGATGGAATTTATCTATCATAGGAATAATAAATATACATTTTCCCATAAGAAACTCATATTAAAACCCTTTTTTTATAAATGTAATTAAGATTGCCCAATATCAATATATAATTCAGTTTTTACATGTATGGCATCAAGAATTTAATTAAAACTACCACCTTTAGGATTATAGGATTATAAAGTTAACACTGAAACTAAGTTAAAATAGAAAAAATGTTTTCATAATAAATTTAAGTTAAAAAACACATTTAATAATTAACAGTGAAATTAGACTAAGTTAAGTTAGTTAATAGACAAAATGTTTTTTATATTAAATCTAATAATTTAAGTTTGAAAAAAAACCACTTATTTGTAATTATTAAAGTAATTTTTGTAATGTACATTTAATATGAAGAGTATTTCAAATTTTATATAAAAATGTGTGGGTATTAGACAGGATGAGATGCAACAAACAATACATGAAAACAAGAATATTATGAAGAGCGCATAGCAACAGTCTTACTTAGCAGGTAGGTTCCTTTGTGTAAAATGTTGCCGACACAACACAAGTTTCTTTGTGTGAAAATAGATCTTACTCAACAGGTATTTTTTGTTTAAAATGTAAAGGATTCAGCAGATGTTGCTATATAATTGGATATGTTATTATTAATTGAGCAGATTTGTAAGCGATATGTCCAGATAGACTGACATCTATGGTGATGATAGACCATAAGTCTGAATATCCTGTAACTTTATAATCCCATTAATGTACATAACTTGTATTTAATTCAGATCATTTCATTAAAATAAAGTTAAGCAAAGTCTGTTTCCTGAGCATACATTACATAAAAACTGGAGTACTATTTTTAATGAATGCATAGTAAATATTTTCTCTATTAAAATTAAATAGTAAAATGTTATAAAAAATTTACATTTGAAGTAAGGGGTTTGCTGGGTGCTTCAAATTGATGTACCGTTGTTTGGATCGCTCTGGAGAGACAACGCATTTACGTAACGCCCTCATACGTATTTAGATGATAGATAGGATGACCATAATTAAAGTGTCCGTGTTTTAACTATTTGGAATAATTTAAAAAGCTTTGGTATTTATACTATTTGCATTATGCGGAAACGGGTTATGTAATAAAATTGATTAGTTCGAAATTTAACCAATTGAAGGCGCTTATATGTAAGGGATGTTTCATACAATAGCAAATAATAACAAAAATAACTCATTTTAAGTCTGTATATTTTGAGACAACCATTGTCTTCCATAGCATCGCTACAGTCATTACAATTTTGATAAAAAAAAACTTTTATTAACATTACACATTTTTTTTGGGGGGGGGGCAAAATTTCAGTGCTTATAATGCTCATCGTGGCTGTAACCTTAAGTAGAACCATGGAACAATGTAGTTAGCATTATGGAATACCTAGTTACGTACCAACTGAACTTCCAGGATATAAATAATTGACTTGCGATGCAAAATGAGGCCGTGAGAAATTTAAAAATTTAAAAGTTAAAGAAAAATATTTAAATATATAATAATGATATAAAAATTTAACAATATAGTAAAGAAAAAAAAATCCATCACATAAAAAAAAAAGATAGACGAAACCTACTGAAGGTCGAATCCATCTCAAAAAAGAAAAAAGTCCTTCCGGCCTGTACCGGGAGGAAAAGGTAGCTTTCCTATATCTTCGTTTTAAAATTTTAGCTAATGTTACACGAAAACAGCAAGTTAAAATGCAAAGAAACGTTTAGAAAAGATTCGTTAATACTGAATTTGAATAAGAAATTCGCCAAATTATTGAGCAATAGCCAAATTCGCTTCATTTATGAAGACTTATTTTGGTCGCCAAATTTGGCTATATTTCGCCAAATGTCGCCAATTTTGCCAATTTTGTTGCCAGTGTCTCTAATTTTGGCGCTAATGTCGCACATTTTGGCGCTAACGGAAATGAATATATAGTTTTATGCGTATGATTGCGAAAATTATTACAACAATGAAAGAAAATAATTTGCGAGTAATCGCGTTAATGTGCTGTTTTGTTTCAAAATGTCAGCCACCCTAGAATTTCAAACTGCTCTGTCTCAGCCATTTTTTAAGATAGAGGTAAACCAAAAAATGCTTTGAAATCCTTGTATCATGGCCTAAAACGTAATTAAAAAATAAATTTGAATTTTTAAATTAGTTGTATATTTATTTTAGTTTTAAATTTTTAAATGGCCGCCATCTTGAAACAAAATGTCGGACCAAGCTGGCCAACGAACTCGGTCAAGACATTGGTTAGCTTAATACACACAATTAGTTTCATCAAAATTGATTTATAAATACGAGCGTTATCGTATGACATATGTCAGATATATATATATATATATATATATATATGGATATATCTATATATATAAATCAACATTTGTACGGAGGGTGGTTTTGGGGTCTGGGGGTCAGCGGGTCATGATCGGTGAAAATATATCGAAATTTTCCGAAACTGCTTTCCTCCGAACGGCTGCAATAGGTAGCTTTATATTTTTTTGTATTGAAAGCTACCTAAAAAGACTGCTTTCAGAGACCATACATTTAGTGTAACAGTTACATAATAATAAACATTAAAAATAAAAAAAATCAATAGGCAAACTAAAAAAAGTTTATACATATATATATTTATATATTTATAAAGACAAAAGACAAGAAAAATTAAGTGTAATTGAAGAGAGAGGAAAACTCAATCTTCATCATCAATTAATAAAGCATATTTAAGACGTTTGCGATTAATGGGATCGGAGACCTCATAGTCTGGCAATTCTACTATGATTTCGTTAGGGATGTTGTAAATAGTTTTATAAACTGCTTTGGAAAGTTGACACATACATTTTTTTAAAGATGTGGTGCAGAGATCTCTGAGGATATTAGTGTTTCATGGGTAATGGTGCCATTCGTGATGTTTCTAAGATTTTTATTATGGGATTTATATATATAATTCATGTTGGTCTTACCAGCGAAGCCCCAAATCAGACAAGCATAAGTAAGGATAGATCGAATGCATGCGTTATATAATATAACTTTATTTTTAATTGAAAGTGTATTACTTTGAAGGAGAGGTGAACGTGATTTAGAGATACCAGCGACTTCGCCTCTACTATTTCTAAAATGTTTATTCCAGGTAAGTCTTCTATTAAGGGTAATCTCCAGATATTTAGTATCACTAGTCCAGGGAATGATAATATTATGGATGTTAATACGGTTAGAGTAAGTGAATTTTTTAGAAAAGTATATAGAAGCAGTTTTTTTTTGCATTAAGTTTAACGCGCTAGCTGTAACCTTAAGCTAGAGTCATGTGACATTTTTGATAAAATTGTTTTAAAAGTTAGCTGGTAGGAAATTCTCATTTTTTTTTAATTTCTTTTTCTTTTTGAATTTTAACGATGTACAGGGTCATCTATTGGAATTTTATTATTATTATTATTATTCTGTAGAGTTTGTTTACGCATGTTGTAAACAATATCACTACTAAATATTTTAAAAATATTTCAAATAGTTTATCTTTTAGTGCCCTTCAAACACGGGTTATTAACAATTATGACCGGCCTGTACATTTCAGACCAAGAGCAAATGATTGATTCAATACTAAATACTTAAAGAATAGCCGATAGAGAGCGCTGGAAGCTTTTACCACTGAAAATGTATTAAAAATAGCAAAATTTAAAATCTTCTATATTCATTACAAGCATAAAATTTTAAGATTCAATTAATTTTATATTATTTACATGTTTATAAATTTATTGACACATTTTGTTGTCCCACTTAGGCCATTTCATTAACCTTTTTTGATTAATTGAAAACATGAGAAATATTTTTTTAATGAAAAAAATAAACATTAAGAAAACACGATTTGTTAAACAAAAAACTCAGTATAACTTTTTTCCTTTGAAACATGAGTCTGAAAATGACACTTTATTTTAATATTTTCAGTCGTTTAAAAACTTTGAAAAAGATGGACCTTTCCATTTTATACAGTACTTTAGAAAATGAGCTAACTCTAAAATTTATCGGGTATTATCCATTTAAAATTTCTTTTGTTATCTTAAAGCACGTTTTTTTTTATTTCAAAGCTGTCGTGCCAAGCACTGGAAATTTATAAAAAATATGCAGATTGATGTCTTGGTTTAGTTGTTAAAGTATTTTTCGCTAAGGTGGCATATTTATAAAAGAAAGACCATTTATCTGAAGATCGTGACAAAACTTTTTTATCAAAATAAATTATAAAGCCCTTTTTTAAACAAAATATTATTTTTCTTTCTACTTTGTTTTGAGCGACGACAAATGCAAAAATATTTACAATTCACTGTTTAATTCTGGTAGGGAAAATAATAAAATTTGAGTTGTATATATTTACAGTCGTATACAGTTGTATTACAGTTGTACATATTTATAAAAATAAAAATATGCTTGATCTATTTTATCATCAAACAAATGTGCACAAGCATAGGAAAACAAAATTTATCATTCATTTTGGAATTATGCTCTCTTAAAATGTATGTTAAAAAATAAGTGCAGGGGACGTCTCCATGTTGATTTGGTAACAAACTTCAAAATTTGCAAAACACACACCTAATTTTGACATCATATTTCGATTCTCTCGTAAATTTTATCTTCGGATACCAAACAAGAAGCAATTTGGTGCAGAAATATGCAGATGTAAAATTTTGAACACTTAATGTTAAATTTATATTTAAGAGACCTCCAAAAGTTCCTATTAATTTTTTTTTACGTTCCGATAGATATGGTTTTCAAATATTATTTGAAAATATGTAAATTATGAAATCCTTAGCAAAGAGATAAAGTATTCCTATACATATGTCTCCTTTACCTGAAGTTGAATTTTTCAATGTACAAAAAGTGGAAAGTGCTATCAAAATTAACGTGAAAAAAAAAAACACACACAGAAAAGAGACTAAAATTAAAAGTAATTTAAGAAGTAACAGTTTTTTTTACACAACAAGATATAGATGGTTCCGCAATGGTTTCTGTAGACTGAATAGCAAGTGAAAAATTATTGAAATTTTAAATAATTGCACGAATGCAAAATATTACCAAAAGGTACTTATTTATCAATTGTCATCAGTTTCAGAAAAACTTAGAGGTGCACATCTTAAGCTCCAACAAGTCAATGGTTCAAATGCACATAAAATGCCACATTTAAGTGGTTGCTATCAGACAATTTGCACATTATCGATTAGCCTGCTTGAGGTCTAGACTTCAACGTCATAGAGAATCAGTAAAGAAAACTCGCAAGTCCTGTCTATTCTGGTAAAAATAGTACAATTTCAGAAATAAACAGAACAAGAACTTTAGTGTGAGTGACGTGTTATCGAATTGTATAATTTCCAGAAACTCATTTGTTAAATACCAAGAGTATTTATGAAGTGATTCTAAAGAAAAAGGAAAAACTTTCTTATTATAAATTATTTTGCAATTATTTTCTTTTCAATTTTGGTACATTTATTTATAACACTTTCCCACATAGTTGAAAAGTTTTTATGACTTCGATATGTCATGTCCTCTGTCCCTACCCTAACTCTCGTAAATATGTTCGTATTGTCCTGTAATTTTTATGTTATTGATGTTTATTATAACACGGGTGCTATTGAAAATGAAATGTGTAGCATTTATTGTCCGTTTTCAGGAACAGTAAATATTATGCCTTTACATTACGGTCAATGGATAAAAATCCTTTCAAGTACAGTTTGATGATGTTACACCATTTCAAACATAATGAAATTGATACGCATTTATGAGATGAACTAAATATGTTTTCTGTAGTATATGCACTGCAAAAGACTTACAGTGTTACACAAAAGAATTCTGTTATATAATGGTCTTCGGGTAAAAACCGTTTGCAGTGAATTTTAATTTTATTATACTACTTGAAATATAATGAAATTTATATATGTTAACGAGGTTTATATAATACAAAATACTTGCTGTAGAATGTGATGTGCATAGCAGTTAATGTTCGTTTACAGAGACACATAAAAAGATTTCGGATACGTATTTGAAGTACTGTCTATTAGCCACAATTCCTGGAAGGCAATTTTCAGTGATGGCTTGATTTTTTAAGTTTAACTAAATGTTTGTATACTACGTGGTGTACATAAATGCTACAGATCATATACATAGATAAACAAAAGAATTCGTAAGCATTACTTTGTATGAGCGTGAAATGCTTAAAGGATGTTTTAATTGAGTTATGCATTTTCAAACTGAACTATATTTAGTATACTAACAGATATTTGTATAATATAGTTAAAATCACACACACGACGACGAAATGAGCTGTTTAATAGGCCGCATAGCGATGCAATTTCAGGAAGTGTGATTTCAGTAGTTTTAAGCGTGTTTTATCCTGAATTACATTTTAGCCTAATAATGCGTGCATAAAAATATGTAGGGAATATGCAGGGCTGCTCAAAATAATTAAAGTAACTTTCCGTCTATAGGTAGAAATTGCTAAAGCTGTATTTTCAACCTATTATGCACTTTCTTAGTAAACAAAATTTTAGAATACTTTGTAGAATATATACAAATTTATAGAAAAAATACAGGGCTTCATAACTATTTTCAGAGTACTTTTCCGATCATATGTATGGTAATTGCTGAAGTCTGATTTTCAAATATGTTATGCATTTCATAAAATGTTTATTTAGCTATCTTATTTACCTTGTTTAATTGTGTTATGGCATTGTCCGGCTTAGATATATTTAGTTGGTATATATTAAGATGTGTATGAACATAAGTAAATTCTTATACAGGGCTAAGAAAAAAACAGAATATAATTGCCATTAATGGATGGTAACTATTGGAAGCAAGATTTTAGTTGTTTTATGTGTTTTCTAACTGAAATAAATTTCAGTGTAATATGTGGCGTGTATAAAAATATGTGCATCAAACATCTGAACAAAATATTTCAAGTTATCATATATCAGCGGTAAATGTATATAAAAAAATATTTTTTTATGCGCTGTATCGCTGAATTAAATTTCAGCAAACCATGTGGAGTTACACAATTTTACGATATACGCGACTGCTCAAAATAATTCAAATAAAAAATATTCTCGGCTGTTCATCAAGTCCAGAAATATGGCGTTTAACTGAGTTTTTTTTTTTAATAGTTGTTTTTGGTATCTTCTTTTCTCATATTAAATAGTAAATTTTTTTTATATTATCCCAGAAGCGTTCGAAAGTGCTTCCTAATCTATGCGTGATGCCTGATTTTCCTTTCTTGTTTATATGTTGTTTTTAATTTGTCTAAATACATTTTCTATATCTTCTTGCTTCGGATTATTTTCTGTTGTAACTATTTAATAATTCGTATAAGGTATTATTTAAGATTATAAAGGATTAATTCAACATAAATCTTTAAGATTATTTTCTCTACCTATAAGTGACTCGAGTTTAATACATAATTTTTACTTTACGAAAAAATTAAGCATACTTAAAATATATCACGCATGTATTTTTCAAATAAATTCATTTTAATAAATTTTCAGATGTAATTATTCAAGTACAAAAGTTGTCAGTTAATCAACAAACTGTGATACGAATGAAAATGTTTTGAAGAAAACAAATATTAAGAAATGAGACTAAAAAGGTAATTTAAATATTGCTTATACATAAATTGATTTGACATTTTCAGTTTCCTTTATAAATTCAGCAGCATTTTAATAGAATGCACAAAAATATTGCAAAAGGTATCATTTAACAGCAACCCCTTATTCTTCATATATTTTAAACAAATATCAGCGCAATCAAATATAACACGTTGATAATATTGATTGTTTCGTTCAGTCATCTTAAATTCAATTACTTTAATAGTTTCTCTTCGATTTTGAAAACAAAATATTTTTCTCTCATCATTAAGCATAAGATAAAAGAAACAATAGAATCGCCTAAAGAATGTACGGCCTATACCAAAACAAATTATCTTAATGATTTACGGAACCTATTTAACACAAGCAACGAAAAATATATCTATATAATTCCGTAAATTTGTACTAAACGTAGCTTCAAATATTTACTATGATTTATGAACAATCACCATAAAATTTTGCATTTTACAATTTTGTAATTTTTTTTACTCATAAATAATTCAGGAGTAAAATAAAAATAACATATTAAAATGAACGGGAAAGATAAATCATCCTGAAACTAATCGTTGTTACACGAATACGAAAATGTTTCTGATGATTCATATGTGTACGTACCGTGATAAAATAACCATTAAGAAGATATCAGAATAGAGTTTACAATTTCATTTAGAAATGCAGAAAGAGAAGAAATATCATGATTAAACAATGCATTTTTACTTCTGTTATTAAACTTATGCTACAAGTGTGATTATTTTATCTAAATATTTATTTTTATCGCATAAATGAATAGTAATAGAATGTATGCTAGTAATCTTTATGATAGCATGTTCCGAAAGCTATAAAAATCATCCTTCTTTAAAGATGGCGAATAAACAAAATATTTATGTTAGAAAACACGTAAAAATACAAATATGTATAATTTTATTTATTTCTGTCCAGAAAATATAAGTGTACGTATATTGAATTATCGTATTGGAAGATTATATTGGAGTATTATATTGGAGAATATTGGATTCGTTGTAACTTGCTACCTTACATGTTACAGATATTTTTCTTCAATAAGAGCCTAAAACAACATTTCACAAAATCATCAATCTGTTACAGTTAGCATATGCTCTCTCTTTGAAGTCTCCAATACAAAAATTGTCCTTTCCTTATTAACCTGTAATGCCACCACATATGTGCAATGCTATTTACAACTACCTGTTTCACTTTTGTTACATAGAAACGCATTTTTTTTACATTTTATCTATAAATACTGTTTGAGATTTTCAAAATATCTGTAAATATAATAGTTGTATATAAAAGTAAAGAAAAATAATCTAGCATATGGAGAGTAATATATTTACTCGTGTTTAAAGGGCGTTTTATTTTCAAAATGTTAGGCTTAGAAAAAAGGGTGATGGGAGCATTATACACGGCATACTCCCAACAGCTATTTATATGCGTTTTTATCTATATTAAACTTCATTTCCTTTCACTAAATTTCACACATGAAATTCATAGCGAGTTTCACACATGAATTTCTAGGCAAAATTATGTGAATATTGTACAAAGTGCCGCGAATTCCCCTCTTAGTTGCAATATTCTGTGTATTATGAGGTGATGTAACTTATCTCATAATACACAGAATAAATACACAAAGAAACCATTTAATAAATGCAAATCTAGATATTTGAAAGAAAAAAAAAGCATTGTTTGTTAAAAACACCAAGTATTGGAGTAAGTATTTTATCAAACAACCTATAAAGTCCGTTATATATATATATTAATGAAAGTACCCAATTACCATTTAATATTATTTTTATATCAATCTCCTAATCTATCTTCGGATACGAAATGGGTGTTTATTGAGGTGCAATGTTGCTTAGGTCATAATTTGGGATATAAACTGTTAAAGTAGTATAACGAAATACCGTAAATCCTGAAGAATAGTCTGTGATATCTCTAGATTCTTCAGTAAATGCTATTTCGTTTCTATAACTCTGTTCCTATGACAAACCATTCATCAAGATGATTCTCATGATAACTTTGAGATATTAGTTTGTATTTCTCAACGTGAGATAAAATTGAATGTAATAGCGTTCCTCTGTGAACCTATCTATTGAATCCATAAATCAGAGAGTTATCACTCGTCTGAAAAATTCGGAGTTGTATATGTTTCAAAAGAATTGCGAATTGGACTTATTCTATCGGTTTATGGATAATACTAATCAGCCATATGCTTTTAATGTTTGTACGATCATTTCTAAATATGAATAATTTTATAGTTTCAGATATTATTTTAGAAATGTTTAGAATATTCTATTGCTTAGTAACGATGGGATGATATGAAATAGAAAAAAAATATCAATTATACATATAGTTGTTTAAAGCATGTGTCATCCGTTGCTCAAACTCCATATTTTAATTTTTGTTATCATTAAAACTTGCATACACTGTAAAAAATGACCAATGTTTCTTATTTTATGAAAATATGCTATAACCACGAACGAAAATATAATATAATCTTCTGAGTTATCCGAAATTTCAAATAGCATGTTACATTGTCTTTTGAATCCCCAGAAACGAATACATTTTCAAAATTTAAAGAATAATTTATAAAAACAAATTATTTTTATCTGCCCGAATTTTTCAGAAACGTTTCCGAAGAGTATTTACAGTGTATTAATTAGAATCCTCAGGCTGGAATACCTGTTTTTCGAAAGTTATCCATTCTCAAGTACACGTTTTCAGCCGCATAAGTTAATTTATACATGAAAGAGTAAAGAAATAATCTTAATTTTAATGTTATTGTTAACGCTTTTAATTTTGCATGTTTGTCTGTTAAACATTTTTTGAGCATGAAAATGTTTACTTCAGAATTGATAGCATTCGAAAAACAGGTATTCCAGGCTGAGGACACTCATTAATACATCCCTTCATTAAAATCCCTTCAGAAACGTTTCTGAAAAATTCGGGCAGCTAAAAATAATTTGTTTTTATAAATTATTCTTTAAATTTTGAAAATGTATTCATTTCTGGGATTCAAAAGACAAAGTAACATGCTATTTGAAATTTCGGATAACTCAGAAGATTATATTATATTTTCGTTCGTGGTTATAGCATATTTTCATAAAATAAGACACATTGGTCATTTTTTACAGTGTACATTTATTAACAGGCATAGATTATGCATTCATTTTTTCATTTTATTAGCTTCAGGTTATATTTTAATTTATGTTAATACGAACAATACGAACTATGAAATTATGAATAGTGAAATTAGTTTGTTACACTTTTTTTTAAACTAATAGTTATAAGGAATGTTTTTGTTTTCGGGTATTTTGGGGTATTAAACTTGTTTTAATGGTATTCAAGGGAAAAAAAACGAAATGTTTTGACAAATTTTACTATGAGTTTAGGTTACATTTTACTCCAAGTTTGTTTAACAATTTAATTTTTCATTTTTCATAATGAATTCACGAAGCGGAGCGTTTCGCGCGGTCCTTACTATGTCCCTTATAACGAGACACTAGCGGAATCCAAAAAGAACGGGAAAAAAACTGAAAATGGAAACCGAACAAATTTAAAAGAAAAATGAAGAAATTAAAGACACCGAAAAGCGGTAAGGGTTGGACTCGGGGCCCTGAGCTTATCGAAATATCCTTGCGGCTTCGAGCTTAATGGTCGTCTTAGCTTGAAGACCGCCACAGAATTCGCTAAGCACGGCGTTTCGTACCGTTCTTAATACGTTCCTTACGCCGGGACACTAGCGGAAGAGACGGGGAAAAAATCTGAAAATTGAAACTGGACAAATTAAAAAGGAAAAAAGAACAAATTAAAAATACCGAAAAGCGGAAAGGGTTGGTTTCGGGGCCCTGAGTCTATCGAAATATCATTGTGGCTTCGAGCTTAATGTTCGTCTTAGCTTAAAGACTGCCACAGAATTTGCGGAGCACGGCGTTTCGAGCGGTCCTTAATACGTGTCTTATGCCAAGACACTAGCGGAAGAGAGGGAAAAAAATCTAAAAATTAAAACTGGACAAATTAAAAAGGAAAAATGAACAAATTAAAAATACCGAAAAGCGGAAAGGGTTGGTTTCGGGGCCCTGAGGCTATCGAAATATCATTGTGGCTTCGAGCTTAATGTTCGTCTTAGCTTAAAGACCGCCACAGAATTTGCGGAGCACGGCGTTTCGAGCGGTCCTTAATACGTGTCTTATGCCAAGACACTAGCGGAAGAGAGGGAAAAAAATCTAAAAATTAAAACTGGACAAATTAAAAAGGAAAAATGAACAAATTAAAAATACCGAAAAGCGGAAAGGGTTGGTTTCGGGGCCCTGAGGCTATCGAAATATCATTGTGGCTTCGAGCTTAATGTTCGTCTTAGCTTAAAGACCGCCACAGAATTTGCGGAGCACGGCGTTTCGAGCGGTCCTTAATACGTGTCTTATGCCAAGACACTAGCGGAAGAGAGGGAAAAAAATCTAAAAATTAAAACTGGACAAATTAAAAAGGAAAAATGAACAAATTAAAAATACCGAAAAGCGGAAAGGGTTGGTTTCGGGGCCCTGAGGCTATCGAAATATCATTGTGGCTTCGAGCTTAATGTTCGTCTTAGCTAAAAGACCGCCACAGAATTTGCGGAGCACGGCGTTTCGAGCGGTCCTTAATACGTGTCTTATGCCAAGACACTAGCGGAAGAGAGGGAAAAAAATCTAAAAATTAAAACTGGACAAATTAAAAAGGAAAAATGAACAAATTAAAAATACCGAAAAGCGGAAAGGGTTGGTTTCGGGGCCCTGAGGCTATCGAAATATCATTGTGGCTTCGAGCTTAATGTTCGTCTTAGCTTAAAGACCGCCACAGAATTTGCGGAGCACGGCGTTTCGAGCGGTCCTTAATACGTGTCTTATGCCAAGACACTAGCGGAAGAGAGGGAAAAAAATCTAAAAATTAAAACTGGACAAATTAAAAAGGAAAAATGGACAAATTAAAAATACCGAAAAGCGGAAAGGGTTGGTTTCGGGGCCCTGAGGCTATCGAAATATCATTGTGGCTTCGAGCTTAATGTTCGTCTTAGCTTAAAGACCGCCACAGAATTTGCGGAGCACGGCGTTTCGAGCGGTCCTTAATACGTGTCTTATGCCAAGACACTAGCGGAAGAGAGGGAAAAAAATCTAAAAATTAAAACTGGACAAATTAAAAAGGAAAAATGAACAAATTAAAAATACCGAAAAGCGGAAAGGGTTGGTTTCGGGGCCCTGAGGCTATCGAAATATCATTGTGGCTTCGAGCTTAATGTTCGTCTTAGCTTAAAGACCGCCACAGAATTTGCGGAGCACGGCGTTTCGAGCGGTCCTTAATACGTGTCTTATGCCAAGACACTAGCGGAAGAGAGGGAAAAAAATCTAAAAATTAAAACTGGACAAATTAAAAAGGAAAAATGAACAAATTAAAAATACCGAAAAGCGGAAAGGGTTGGTTTCGGGGCCCTGAGTCTATCGAAATATCATTGTGGCTTCGAGCTTAATGTTCGTCTTAGACCGCCACAGAATTTGCGGAGCACGGCGTTTCGAGCGGTCCTTAATACGTGTCTTATGCCAAGACACTAGCGGAAGAGAGGGAAAAAAATCTAAAAATTAAAACTGGACAAATTAAAAAGGAAAAATGAACAAATTAAAAATACCGAAAAGCGGAAAGGGTTGGTTTCGGGGCCCTGAGGCTATCGAAATATCATTGTGGTTTCGAGCTTAATGTTCGTCTTAGCTTAAAGACCGCCACAGAATTTGCGGAGCACGGCGTTTCGAGCGGTCCTTAATACGTCCCTTATGCCAAGACACTAGCGGAAGAGAAGAAAAAAAAATCTGAAAATTGAATCAGGACAAATTTAAAAGGAAAAATGAAAACATTAAAGACACCGAAAAGCGGGAAAGTTTAGACTCTGAGTCTATTGAAAGATCGTTGCGGCTTCAAGTTTACTGTTCGTCATAAAATATATGTATTAGACATATATTAAAAGATTTAACAAATAAATTATATTCATATATATTACATCAATATATCCGTGATCTAAATTTTACATCACTATATGAGTTAATATTATAAATACTAGAGATTAATTAATAAACAAATATATGCATTTATCTTTATTTTATGCGACTCATACTACATTAAATAGAGTGTTAAGACGCACAATATACAGAAATACTCATTAGACTAAAGAGTATTTTTTATTTAAACTTAAAATTTAATTTAAAAAATAGTGCAATCTGGAAATTTTTCTTTCTTTTCAATATTGAGAATTCATTAAAGTTCAGTTTAAATGAACTTTTTATTGGTCAATCGGAATTTGAAATGAATTATATTTTCTGCCGAAGAGATTTAATAATTATTTGCTTATTAAGCAATAATATAGTATTATCTGAAAATGGAAAACATAGAGACGTAGTTTCTTTTTTTCAGACAAATAATTATTATACCGAAAAAGAGAAATGTAGATAAAATTCATCGTTATATGAAAAAAAAAATCTAATTTTGTATTTCTTCTTTTTATTAAATTTTTTCTAATTATTCAAAAAATACATAATTTGACTGTAGAAAATATTTTGAGACACATTCCTAAATTATTGCTAATAACTGGTAAATTGAATTATTATTATCACTTTGTTTGAACGAAAAAAATGTAATAAAATACGAAGTGGATTCCACACAATAATAAACGTAAGGACTAAAATTTTGACACTCAGGCATTTTCAAAGCACCTTTCTATACGTAAAATTATTTTTGTTGTAATACAAGAAGTTGCATGTCTGAAATAGTAACAATTTAAAATTGATGATTTACACTGTATTTTATTTAAGTTTCCAAAATAATGTAAAATAATGTAAATAATGTATTTAATACGTGTATAAAACTTGTCGCTTGTTCTTAGAGAGAAATTACTAATGACTTTTTTATTTAATTCAGTAACGTCACTGTCGAAAGAACATTTATCATATCAAATGAAAAATAACTGAACTCTAGAAAAATGTATGGAATCCACATACGAAAAGTAGAAAGTACTTCTAGTAACAATCGAAATAAGTACTTTGATTTGCAAAGTTTTTTTTTTTTACATTTTTGACGCATTAAAATAATAAGTTCAATTTACTGACGTGGTGTGAAGGATGTGAATTGTGAAAAAAACATTTTTTAAGCATAAGTGATTTAGATTGCATTAAATTGTTTAAATTTGAGTACCACGAACATTTAAAGTATGTATAATATAATTATTTACAAAATCTGTGCTTTGATCATAAATGATTATTTGAATTTCAACGAAGATGAGAATCTGATCCATTAAGAAATGTTTAATATATTATCAAATGTAATAAATAATAACAAAACAGGGAAAATATTTTAGGAATATTTACAATTCATTTTAATTCGACAGTTGTTAATAGCGTTAAAAATAGTGCTAAAATCTCTATTAGATTAAATCTTTCATTAAAAGTTAATAGTAAATATACAAGTAATTAGCTTGAAAAGGAGGTATAGAAAATCGATAATCTATCAGCATAGATAATTACATTTGTAAAATTACATGCATTAATTTTCTTCGGGCAATGATCTTTTTTACTTCTGACATCCTATAAACTGACTAGACAGTTTATTCATTGCTCTTGTTATTGACATCGGATGGAAGACATATTATATCCCTCTACTCTCAATTAATAACGAACTCCTCTTTATCGGCCTGTTACATTATTTGAAGAGTCAGTTTTGTCACAATCGCAAATAATCATGCGTATCTCTTCTTTATATTAGGCTTTTTTTTACTGGAAATATGGGCATGTGTTTTGCTTGGTTTGTGTTAGAAAAGGTAGGATGTGTATTAGTTATATCTCATAAAAGAAAAAGAAACACATTCTGAATTTACATTTTCCTTATGCCTAATGTACACACAAGGATAAATCACTTTTTCAAAAAAAGGATGAAATAAACTTTTCATCTTTATGAACATTTTTATTTAAGGTTATAACTTTTTAATCATGAATGAAACAGCTCAATAAAATATATAATTGTAAATTAATATTACTTCAAATATTAAATTATTGAATACGTTTAAAAATAAAATTTAACCTATATATTTTATTTATCAATGCCATATTTTCAGAATTTTTTTTCAAGATACATTTTGGTGACTTTTTTTTTCATTTGAGAATATAAGTTTAGAATTTTATACAACACTAGCCGGTGTTCGCCCGTCTAGCCGGTCGTTTCCGAGTGGGACCCAGATACATAGTGCAGCGTACCACTGACTTCGCTTGGGGCCCGGAAAGTGCATTTTACATGCAACCTGAAAAATATAAATAAAATACTTTAAATTAAAAGTATACGGAAATAACCAATAAGAATATAAAAAAAAAGCACTTAAATAAGGATTTCGCGACATAAATATTTTTTTATGAGCCTCATGACAAAATACTACTGGGCCTTATCCGTGATTATCTAGGGGTGGGGCCCAAGTAGTACTTTGTATCTGGGCTCTACTCGGAATCGACTGGCTAGTATATAATAAAAAATCAGCAATAGTTCTCTTTTCCGTCTAATCTTCCACAATCGGGTTCACAGTCAATGGTGCCCACGAACTCGCTAGCTCTAAAATCGCTGAAATATATGATTAACTACAATTTTTTGTAGATTTGTAAAGCGGAGTTTCACATTCTTACTTAAGAGCCTACATCAGTCATGCGAAAAAACGCGCAAGCTAATGTTAAATCTATAGGGAGCCTCTAAGTTAAGCTTCTAAGGGTTAAGTCTAGCACGATTTCTCGCTCGCATTTTAATATTTTTAAATGGTTTTATTTGCATAAGATTGCTGAGGTCGATCTTTAATGTTGTTAGTTTTTACTTTTTCGATTTTGGTTCCGGTTTTTTCATATAAGTGTACTTCCACTTTCAGAACTGGTTCCAACCGGTTCCAAAATTAAAATGACCGCTTATAAAAAAACTGTAACTAAAATAAAAAAAAGTAAAAACTAACAACGTTAGAGATACTGTCATACCGTAAGGAGAAAAGCTCTGAGCAGGGTTGCTTCCTCAGAACATACCAAGTGGGAGAGGTGGGAGAGATAACAGCAGGTTGCAAACTTGGCACAATTAGCATTCGTTTCACGCTCTCAATTTTTACTATGCCTTCTATTCGACAACACGAATACAGTAGAATTTAATAATATAATAAATAGAGAAATGTATTGGCAAAAACTATCATATTTTAAATCAAATCTTTATAATATGTTTTTATAGGCATTAAGATTGTTCTCAAATCCAAAAGAGCTATTTTCTGACACAATTTTGAATTCATTTTTGTTCGGAAACGCATGAAATTGGCAGATGATGTTATTCAGAAACTAGGTAATCGAAAGACGCTTTTTAATTTTTTGATAAAGGCAGAAGATCTTCCAGAAAATGCTGTGAAAGCCGACGACGTTTTGAATCGAATTTAAGGCACGGCAGCACGAGAAAAGGTAAAAACGTATCGTCACGTGACAGGAATCGCTTTTAACGCGATAAGTAATTTATTTATTAAAAAAAATGAAAAACTCATTTCGATTCCAAATCACTTCAACTCGACAGCTTGAGAAAGGTGGTCATGAGACATCAATCTATTATAATTTAAGATGTAATATACATTATGCTTTATGACTATATGATAATACTATGATGCTTTAAGACTGTGCTCTACGTAGTTACTTTCTGATCCATGCCTTTTTTTTTTTTTTTCGCAAATGCATGACACTTTCAAGTTTCCTTATTAAGAAGCTATAGAATCAAATAGCATTTTTCGTTTTCTTACAAAGGCATACGATCTTTCAGAAAATGCTATCAAAATTGACGTTTTGAACCGAATTTCTGTATGCAATAATCCCCAAAAGTTGTCAGGAGAGAACAATTATTTACAACTCAATATTTAATACATTTATCGAAAATTGAAAAACGCTATTCGATTCAAAATCATATTTTATTTTGCGAAGAAAAAACTTCGGGAATGTTTACCGTGCTTGTGCGGAAAACTAAGAACAATCAAATGAACGTACTCAAAATCGTAACTGGGGTATTTCTGTCGTTTTATACGTTTTCGTTTTATGCAGTATATGAGGAAATTTTTTTTTATTATTTTTTAGTTTTTATTGCAGGAATTAATTTTCTTTTTAATGAAGCACAGTTTTCCCTAGATTCCAAACGACAGTAAGGGTGTCGTTTTTTTTATTGAGAGGCAAGAAGGGTGGTATTTTTCAAATCATAATGGCAAGCAGGGAAGCAGGGTGCAGCACCCTTTTGAAATCACATAAGGGAAACTGTAAATAAAAGTGTAGTGATAGCCAAGGCTTAAATTGCGCCGGAGCCCACCGGAGCCCGGCTCCGGTACTTTTCTACTTTTAGTAAATATTTAAATATTGGTCGGAATTCATCGGAGCCCATAAATACTGGGTTCCGGAGCCCAGTGCAAGCGATAAATATATTTAAAATTTTAATTTTGCTTGAAAAAAAAATCTTTAAATTTTGCAAATACACATAATGTATGGAATATAAATATGGTATTTTCAAAGATTTTGCAGCAGCCTCTTCCTTAAAGAAATTAGACACGTTATTTATTATTTCACGCGCTTGAGAATGCAATGTTTTTCCTTTTTTAAATGTGGATGTCATTATAGAATAGGAATATATGACGGTAGTATTTAATCACAGACCAAAATCAATGAGTAAAGGTTTAATAAGCAATAAAATATATGAAAGCAAACGCGCAATAATCAGAAGAGAACAGAAAAAAAAACCGTCTGCCAATGGCAAAAGCTCAAAGCAGACTGCTACCTTCTCCTCTCCCCTTTTTCGCGCCTAAAGCTGCAAACAAAGCCAACAATACTCCTGACCACCCGAAAATTAAATGGACGAGTCCGTTTCTATAGTGACCACAGGGAGAGACATTTTTCTCAGAGCTTTTCTCCTTACGGTATGACAGTAGACCTCAGCTATCCTATGCAAAAAAATCTTTTAAAAATATTAAAAAGCGAGCGAGAAATCACGCACGATCCTTCCCATAGACTTAACATTAGCTTGAGCTTTTTTTCGCGTGACTAGCGTAGGCTCTTAAAACTGCTGCTGAGATATGGCAAAATTACCTAAAACTTTCGACACACAGTTTGAACCACTTGATGGATTACTATCTAAAATTGCTGAAACACATACATAACTATTTTGTAGTACATTTGTTATCCTAAATTTAACGCTCCTACCTATTACTGAGATATCGCAAAATAACGTAAGAAATTCGACCCCCATTTAACCCTTTTGAGGGGCTGAATTTCTAAAATCGCGGAAATATACGTTTAACTATTTTTTAGTAGATTTGTTATCCTGTATCTGTGATTGCAAGCTCATAAATAAAAATGCTGCTGAGATATGGCAAACATTCGAAATTACCTAAAATTTTCGACCCCCATTTAGCCCCCTTAATGGGGCGATTTCTAAAATCGCTGAAATATATGTTTAATTATTTATATAGCAGATTTGATATCCTGAATTTCACGCACTTATCCGAAACTATTGATGACATATGGTGAAAAGGTGAGATAATCGAAAATTATCGACACCCCCCCATTTAACCCCTTTAGTAGTTGAATTCCAAAATTGCCTAAAATACATGTTTAACTATTCTTCAATAGATTTGTTATCCCGAAATTCACGCTCCTAACCATAACTTCTACTGACATATGGCAAAATGGCGTAAACCATTCGACCCACATTTACCAACCTCCTTAGTGTCTGAATTTCTAAATCGCTGAAATACGTGTTTAACTATATTTTTTGTAGATTTGTTATCCCGAGTTTCATGATTCCACCTATAATTTCTACTGAGATATGGCAAAGTAACCTAAAATATTTGACCTCCTATTTAACACCCCTTAGTTGCTGAATTTCTAAAATTGCTGAAATATATGTTTATCGATACTTTTTGTAGATTTGTTATACCGAATTCCGAGCTCATATCTAAAAATGCTGCTGAGATATAGCAAACAGGAAAATGACCTGAAACTTTCGACCCCCCATTTAACCCCCTTAATGGATGAATTTCTAAAATCGCTGAAATATGTGTTTAATTATTTTTTAGTAGATTTGTAATCCTGAATTTCTCGTTCCTGTCTAAAACTGCTTCTGAGATATGGAGAAAACACGAAATGACTAAAAACTTTTGACCCCCATATAACTCCCTTTGTGGTTTAATTTTTAAAATCGCTGAAATATGTGTTTAACTAACTTTCACTATTTTTTTTATCTTGAATTTCGCGCTTTTAACTAAAACTGTTGTTGAGATATGGCAAAAAGGCAAAATCACCTAAAACTTTAAACACCTTAGTGGTTGAATTTCTAAAAACACTAAAATATGTGTCTGATTATTTTTCTAGTAGATTTGTTATCTTGAACTTCATGCTCTTATCTAAAACTGCTGATAAGTTATGGTGAAAATGTAAAATCACCGAAAGTTTTTGACCCCCCCCCCATTTTACCCATTTAGTGGTTGAACTTCTAAAATCGCCTGAAATACATGTCAACTATTCTTTAGTAGAATTGTTATCCCAAATTTCAAGCTCCTATTTAAAATTCCTGATGAGAGATGTCGAAAAGACAAAATTATCTAAAACATTCGAACCCCCATTTGACCCATTTATGCTGTGAATTTTCAAAAATTCTTTCTTAGTACGTGCCTACATTGTGTATAGAACGTGTCTTCCAAATATCATTGTTACAGGACAAACGGTTGAGGCTCGGCGTTGATTATGAGAAATCAAGCTACTCTTTTATAAGTATAAATATATAAAACTTAAAATATTTTACTGGAAAATAAAACCTCTTTACACAAATAACTTGCAATTTGTTTAAAAAATGTCTTTCAAAATTGAGAACATTTTCAAATATTTGATGGAATTTATCTATCATAGGAATAATAAGTATACCTTTTCCCATAAGAAACTCATATCAAAACCCTTTTTTTATAAATGTAATTAAGATTGCCCAATACCAATATATAATTCAGTTTTTACATGTATGGCATCAAGAGTTTAATTGAAACTACCACCTTTTTCTATGTTAAAATAGACAAAATGTTTTTTATATTAAGTCTAATAATTTAAGTTTGAAAAAAAAACACTTTGGAAAATCTTAAAATTTTAAGTTTAATTCTATTTGATTTACATGTTTATAAATTTATTGACACATGCTGTTATGTCATTTAGGCCATTTCAATAAACCTTCTGATTAATTAAAAAACACGAGAAAGATTTTTTAATAAAAAAAAAACATTAAGAAAACACATTTTGTTAAACAAAAAAAGTCAGTATATATTTTTTTATTTGAAACATGAGTCTGAAAATGACACTTTATTTTACTATTTTCAGTTGTTTAAAAAGTATGAAAAAAATGGTCCTTCCTATTTTATACAGTACTTTAGAAAATGAGCTAACTCTAAAATTTATCGGGTATTATCCATTTAAAATTTCTTTTGTTATCTTATAGCACGTTTTTTTTTTATTTTAAAGCTGTCGTGCCAACCACTGGAAATTTATAAAAAATATGCAGATTGATGTCTTGGTTTAGTTGTTAATGTCTTTTTCGTTAAGGTGGCATATTTATAAAAAAAAGATCATTTATCTGAAGATCGTGACAAAACTTTTTTATCAAAATAAATTATAAAGCCCTTCTTTAAGCAAAATATTATTTTTCTTTCTACTTTGTTTTGAGCTACGACAAATGAAAAAAATATTTACACTTCACTGTTTAACTGTGGTAGGGAAATAATAAAGTTAGGGTTGTATATATTTTCAGTCGTATATAGTTTATTACAGTTGTATATATTTACAAAAAATGTCCTTGGTCTACTTCATCATCAAACAAACATACAGAAGAAAAGAAAAATAAAACAAATCATTCAATTTGGAATTATGACTGCTTAAAATGTATGTTAAAAAATATGTTGAAATCTCCATCTTGATATTGGAACAAACTTAAAAATTTGCAATACACTCACCTAATTTTGACATCATGTATAGATTCCATTTTATTTTAAAGGGACCTCCAAAAGTTCCTATTATATTTTTTTTACATTACGATGCATATGTTTTTCGAATATTAATCTGAAAGTATGGCAAATTATGAAATCATTAGCAAAGATGTAAGGCATTAAGTCTGCATTGTCTGTAGTTCAAATTTTCAAAGTCCAAAAAGTGGAAAGTGATTTTAAAATTAACGTAATAAAACACAGAAAAGAGACTAAAATTGAATGTAATTTAAGAAGTATTTTTCTTTTCACAACAAGTGGTAGATGGTTCCGTAATGGTTTCTGTAGATTTTGAATTGCAAGGGAAAATTATTGGATTTTTAAATAATTGCCCGAATGTAAAATATTACCAAAAGGTACTTAATTACCAATTTCATCAGTTTCAAAAGAACTTAGAGGTACATCTTAAGCTCCAACAAGTCAAGCTTCAATTGTACATAAAAAATCACATTTGGGTGGTTGGAAACAGACAATTCGCACATTGTCGATTAGCCTGCTTGATGTCATGACTCAGCAGCATCATAGAAAATCAGCAAAGAAAACTGGCAAAAACTGTCTATACTGGTGAAAATAATACAATATTAGAAATAAACTGAAACAAGAACTTTGGTGTGAGTGGCTTGCATAATTTTCCGAAACTCATTAGTTAAATACCAAGAGCATTTATGAAGTTATTCTAAAGAGAAAGGAAAAACTTTATTATCATAAATTATTTTGCAATTAATTTCTTTATAATTTTGGTACATTCATTTTTAACACTTCCCAACATAGTTGAAACGTTTTTATGACTTCGATATGTCATGCCGTCTGTCCATACTTTAACTAATGTAAATATGCTCGGATTGCTCTCTAATTTTTATGCTATTGGCGTTTATTACAGCACGATTTCTAATGAAAATGAAATGTGTAGCATTTATTGTTCGTTTACAGGAACAGTCAGAATTATACTTTTATATTACGGTCAATGAATAAAAATCGTTTCAAGTGCAGTTTGATGATGTTACACCATTTTCAACATAATGAAATTGATACGCATTTATGAGGTGCACTAACACATGCTTTCTGTAGAAAATGCGCTGCAAAAGATTTACAATGTAACACAAAATAATTCTGCCTCATAATAGTCTTTGGGTAAAAACCGTTTGCAACGAATATTAATTTTGTTATACTATTTAAAATATACTGAAATTGATATACGTCACAGAGATTTAATACAAAATACTTGCTGTAGAATATGATGTGCATAGCAGTTATTGTTCATTTACAGGGACACATAAAAATATTTCAGATACGTATTTGAAGTACTGTCTATTAGCCAATATTTCTGGAAGGCAATTTTCAGTGGTGGTATGCTTTTTACTTACCCATCATACGTAGTAAAACGTAAGTATTGTTATTGTTTTGAAAGTCGGAAAAAAATTAAATATTTACACGTTTCAGACACTGGAGATTCCGAAAAACATATTTTTAGAAAAAAAAATGCCGTCCGTCTGTCTGTCTGTCTGTGCGTGTGTCTGTAAACGCTCTATACCAGAACAAATTGAGATACAGACTTGAAATCTGGTATGTACTTAGTATGTAATAAGAGGAAGAAGTTTATTGAATTTCAGTAACCTCGATTATCCGGGACTATTTTTTTCTGACTCTCAAAATATTCGTTCTGATAAAAGGTATATAAAAATTTTAAGGAGTGATTTTTTAAGTTTATTTTAAGAAGTGAATATAAAAGACAATAAATAAATAAATTTTGCATAAAGAAAGAAGTTAATCGGATAATTAAAGGCCGAGATATTTGTAATTATTTTCTACACTCTTCGATTTTTCATGACCCTGTATTTCATTCGAATTTCAATTCCAAGGTATATTTTAATTGGAAATGAGACGCTTAATCCGACAAAGTAAACCGTTATTTAAAATGGTGTAAACCTTTAGTCAATTTTGGAGTTATAAAGATGTTTCTTTTACGCAATTCAGTAATAGTACATTTAAAGTTTATGACGTCATCAAGCCACAATTTTTTCGAATTGCAATGCATTTTATAAGTAATTTACGCATGTTTTATTTTCATATTTTATATTATGCATATCCATGATAAGTTTAACTAAATGTTAATATACTACGTGGTGTACATAAATGCTATAGATCATATTCAGAGATAAACAAAATAATTCGTAAGCATTAATTTGTATGAGCGTGAATTGTTTAAATGTTCTTTTTAATTCAGTTTTGCATTTTCATGCTGAACTATATTTAGTATACTAAGATATACGTCATACAATCATACACACGGCCACGAAAATAACTGATTAATAAGCCGCATAGGGATGCAATTTCTGGAAGTGTGATTTTAGTAGTTATAAGCGTGTTTTATCTTGAAATAAATTTTAGCTTAATAATGCGTGCATAAAAATCCGAATTTCCTACCGAATTTCACACATGTATTGCTAGACCAAATTATATAAATATGGTACAAAGTTTCACGAATTCCATTCTTATGTGCCTTATTCTGTGCATTTTGATATGATGTAACGTACCGATTTAAAAAACATTAATTTTATCATATTTTATTTTATAATAAAAGGAAACTTGTCTGATTTAACACATAATGTTAGGTAAAAAAATTGAAAGAACACTCTCAAAATATATTACGTCAAAAACCGTAAAAAATACAGACAGCAAGACCCCCTGTGATTGGAAGAGATTTGTCTGTTATTTGAAGAAATATTGTTTTGTGACTGGGGAATATCAGGAAAATTTTACCTTCGTTTCTTAAATTTTCCGTGTTTTGAAGGAAAAAAAAAACATACGTAAAAATTCCGTTTCTAATACGGAAAAGTAACACGCAGCACAGTTGCCGATACACCCCTGTGGTTTGAAGAAATTGCTACCTTAGATTGGAAAATTTCAGGTATATTTATGTTATAGGTATATCAGAGGTATCAGGTATATTTTATGGTGAGTGTTTCGTATTTTGCGGAAAGCGAAGCAAATCAAAGCGGAAACTTTTGTGTTTTAACGAAAAAAGACAACAGAAAAATTTGTTCAATTCACTGATTTCTTTTAGAGCGAAAGAAAGAAAACGTGAAATGGGATTTCTGCAGAATATATTTTCAAATTCTCATTATTTTTAAATGTTATAAAAGTACGATCCGCTTTATACATGTGATACGTCTCCCTTTTCTTTATCAAAAACAATCTGCCTGTTAAACACTTGTAAATATGCTATTTTGATTAATATTAATGAAACTATTTTGTTATATAAAACAAACTGGATATCCGAAATGTATCTGTTTGGTGTTTGCGTTTGATAAATGCGCTTAAAAAACATGAGTCAATAACTATTTTTACTTAATGGACTGTATCATTTTATTTATGCGGTTCTCAGAGAGCTGCGATTTACTTAATGCCTTGGCGGCAAGATTACATCTACCTCAGACTCGCGAGGAAACAAATGAAACAATTATGAGTGGGCAGATAAAATGACGTGGTACGTGACGTCAGACAGTGACGTGCCAACATACCGCCCCACGTTGAAATAACATTTCAATATACCATAACTAAATATACAATGAATAACATACAATACAAATATAACACACATAACAGAATAATAATGAAAACTAATATACTATAAATACTTGGTTACACAATAATAAATTTACAATTGAAGGGTTATACAGTGTTATAATTTATGAGATTTACTGACATGGCAGTAAGCACAACTTGGCTACACTTCTCTTGCAAATTCCTTGGGGAGTTTTTATAAAAACCACTCTAACCTTACCATCTGGTCCATGACCTACCCTTTCAACCCTACCCATTGTCCATCGGCAAGGCGGAAGATTGTCTTCCTTTAAGAGAACCATTGAATTGGGAGTAATATTGTCCTTTTCAAATTGCCATTTATG
The DNA here is from genome assembly GCA_963931845.1 of Maratus michaelseni. Classification (NCBI taxonomy): domain Eukaryota; kingdom Metazoa; phylum Arthropoda; class Arachnida; order Araneae; family Salticidae; genus Maratus; species Maratus michaelseni. The sequence goes on from OZ007587.1 coordinate 324,359,540, forward strand.
CCTGGCTTGTAAGTTGTTGAGATAATCTCGTTTCCATTTGCGCCATATAAATTGGACCATTTTGCTTAGCCTTTGCCATTGTGACAAATAATTATCGCGTTCACTAGTAAGGTCAGGTTCTGACACACTGCTCAGAGGTCTACCTATGAGAAAATGGCCTGATGTTAAAACTTCAAAATCATTGGGGTCAGAAGACATGGGTGTGAGAGATCGACTTTTTAAAATGCCTTCAATTTGCGTGGTAACTGTTAAGAATTGTTCAAATGTTAATCGCGAGTTACCAACTGTTCTTTTCAGATGGTGCTTAAACGACTTCACTCCAGCTTCCCATAAACCACCAAAATTGGGTGACCTGGGTGGAATGAAATTCCAGGCGACTTCCTCACTTGTTAAATAATGAGCCAAAACATCGGGAGGATTTCTAATTAAGTTCGCCAAACGCTTTAACTCTGCACTGGCTCCAATAAAATTTGTGGCGTTGTCAGTACAGATAGCTGAACTTTTACCTCTCCGACTGAAGAATCTCTTCAGGGTAGCTATCACTGCTTCTGAAGTTAAGTCAGTGACCACTTCTAAATGAACCGCTTTGGTTACAAAGCAAATGAAAATAGCCACATAACATTTATGATAAATGCCTTTTCTTTGACCCTTATATTTTATGTAAAACGGGCCACAAAAATCTAGTGAAGGGGGGACTGGGGACAATTCTTTTCGAAGGAAGATTTCCCATAATTTGCTCAACACATTTTGGTTTGTTTTTGAAACAAATTACACAATCATGAATTAATTTTCTGGCTGTATTTCTACCACTAAGTGGCCAATATTCTTGCCTTACAAGATAGAGTAAAGTTTGGGCTCCAGTGTGCAAATACTTAAGATGAAAATGCGTCATTATTAATAAAGTTAATTTATGATCTTTAGGAAGCAATATTGGGAATTTCCTATCAAACGATAAATCAGCGTTATTTAATCTACCGCCTACCCTTAACAAGTTATTTTTATCAAGAAAGGGTTGTAAACAACTCACCTGTCCTCTCTTGAGAGTTTCTCCCCTTTGTAAGGTTTTTATTTCAGAATTAAATACAGTTACCTGCACGAGTCTAACTAGGCATGTTTTTGCCTCTTGAAGTTCTTCGGATGTGAGAGGGCCGCGACGTTGAACGGGATTTCTTAAATTATAAAGAAATCTGAAAATAAAACTTAAGATTCGTATTAATTTTAAGCAATTATTACTAATTTTAAGAAAATCATTAACAAATGAATTTTCAGAAACTGAAATTAAACTGATATTGTTCATCTTTTTCAGTTCTAGTAAATATTGTTCATCTGATGAAATGTCTATATTGTCACTAGAGTCACTAGAAAGTCCTTGCAAATTAGGTGGACCATCCCACTATAGAGTCAATTTTAAAAGTTCTTGAGGACCCGAACCACGTGATATAACATCAGCTGGGTTTAAATGCGATAGAACATGACTCCACTGATAGTTTTCAGTCAATGTTTGTATTTTGGAGACTCTGTTGCCAATATAAGTTTTAAGTTTATTGGCCGGTGTATTGATCCAAGCAATTGCTATTGTTGAATCAGTGTGAAGATGTATATCATTCACTATCAATTTTAGTGACAGACGAATTTTGTCTATCAGTTGAGAGAGAAGAAGACAAGCGGAGAGTTCTAGTCGAGGGATTGAAATTGTGTTTAGAGGGGCAACACGGGATTTGCTGGCAATCAGCTTAGTAGTTACGAAACTTGATTGGCTGGTGCACTGCATGTAGACTACAGCTCCGTAAGCTGATTCCGAAGCATCGGTAAATCCTACCAACACTAAATTCTGGAATGAATCGGTTAGAATGTATCTGTCAATTCTGAAGTTTTCGATCAGTTTTAGAGACGACACAAAATTTGTGCACTCGCTTGCAACTGGATTTGGGATTTCATCTTCCCAATTTAATTTCAAGAGCCACAATTTCTGAAAAAAAATCTTTGCTCGTGTGATAATCGGTCCAAGCAGACCCAGTGGGTTATACAACCTTGCGATGATGCTTAGCACATCTCGTTTGGTGTATGATGGTTTCTCGGTTATCGAAATCTTGAACATAAATTTATCTTCAACTGGTTTCCAGATTACTCCTAGTGTTTTAACAATTGACTCCTCATTAACGGAAAAGTTATGTTCCTAAACTTCTAAGGGTGTACTATTCATTAATTCATTTGAATTTGAACTCCATTTATGAAGCGTCATTCCACATGTTGCCAACATGTTACTTAACTGCTGTTGAAGCTCTATCGCTGTATCGATATCATGTGCGCCTGTAACAATGTCATCCATGTATACATCTTCTCTTATGACTTCAGTAGCTAAAGGGAATTGTGATGCCTCATCTATGGCTAACTGTTTCAAAGTCCTTATAGCAAGAAATGGTGCGCTGGATGTACCGTATGTGACCGCATTTAATCAGTAAACAGCAGGTTCCTCATCCTATTCTGTCTTCCACATAATTCTTAGAAGGTCGCGTTGTGATTGATCTATTAAGATTTGCCGGAATATTTTCTGAACATCCGTCGTGAAGGCATACCTGTAAATTCGAAATCTCGTCATAATTTCAAATATGTCTTCTTTCACTTCTCCCTTCAGTAGACAATCATTGAGGCTATAGCCGGATGTAGTGGCAGCGGATGCGTTGAAAACGACGCGTAATTTAGTCGTAGTATTGTCTGGTCGCAGTACTCCGTGATGCGGCAGGTAATAAAATAATTGATTGGGTGGGATTTCGGATGGGGGTTCTGTAACCTTTTCCATGTGGCTTAACTCTAAATATTCTCGCATGAACTGCTGATATAATAATTTCATAGTCTTATCTCTCGTTAATCTTCTCCATAATTGATTAAGACGTTTTGTCGCGAACTCTTTGGAATCGCCTAAATTGTCAAGATCCTGGGTTGGTATCTGAACAATGTATCTACCTGCGTTATTTCGTTTGTGTGTGAGTTTGTAGTTTTCCTCACAATATTCTTCCTCCTTACTCAGAATTTTAGAAGGTTCATCAATGGTTTCTAACTTCCAAAATCTTTCTAAACATTCATCAATGTTCTGCGACTGCGCGATAAACACACAATATTGAGTTTGGCTGGTGGAATCTATAGTTCCTGTTGCGATGATCCGAAAACTGTATTACGGAATACTAAATTAATGTTTGGAATGCGAATCTCTCCGTCTTTTACTATCTGAAAAAAGGATTCAGCGCCAAGTAGCATGTCTATTTTCCCAGGAGTGCTAAATTTAGGATCTGCTAACAATTGAGGAATTTTTAATTCATCAATGTTTAGATGTGTGAATGGGACATTGTCAGTTATTTCTTAAACAACAAGAAAATCCAATGTAGTTTCAAATGATCCATTTCCGCTTACAATTTTTGCAGTTATTTTATGCTTAACATCAATTTCCTTTCCACCTAAACCTGAGATTGCGGTTTTTAATCTTCTTCGGGGAATTCCCATTCGATTAGCGAATTCCGAAGTTGCGATATTGCAGATGCTACCAGAATCTAATATTACCCGAGCTTTTAAATAACTTCCAGAGAGAGTGGATTAAAAACCCAAATTAAAGCCGTGGAAAGAATAACAGATTTATTTCCATTGCCAACGCACGATAATGAAGGCGAGACATATGGAGCAGTTTCAGATTGTTTATAAAACTCTTCTGCATTCGGATTCAATTTATGAACTTGCACATGATTAAGCTCATTATCCTGACTCGGAAGAGAATTGTTTATATTTCTATGAAGTAATGAGTTATGCCATCCCTGGCACGTGTTGCATAAGCTTTTTGATTTACAGTTTGCGATTGAGTGTTGCCAACTCAAACAATTGAAACAAGGCTTATTTTTATAGCTACTTCTTTTCTCTGTGAAGCATTTAATTTCCAAAATAAATCACATTTATAGATTGCATGATTATGTTTGCATAAAACACAAGTATTAATCACATTATTAGATTTAACGAAATGCGATTTTCGTTTAAAATTACGTTCTTGAATTGTTTTGGGTTTTACAGAAATGGTTTTACGGATATTTTCCAAAATTTGGAAACGTTTTTCCAAAAACAAAATTAAGTCATCTAACTTGGGAACCTCATTTAAACTTATGCTCATCTCATAATTTTTGCGTGTTTCCCTATCTAATTTTTGTAGAATAATGTTTAGGATTAAAGCATCGGAAAAGTTATTTCTATTGTAATCTAAAACATTTAGCGCGCGAATGCTTTTCTTTACGTTGTCTACAAGATTTCGCAAATCTTTTGCGGAAGGTTGTGCCAGTTTTTCTGCTTCTAAAAGTGAGTTTATGTGTATTTCAACTATGACTCTTTCGTTTTCATATCTGTCTTTTAATGCTTGAAATAAAGATGAAAATGTATCCTCTGTAGTCTGCAAGACCTTTGCATCATTTATCAATGCTGCGGATAAATAGTGAAGCTTTTGAGCTTCCGACAATTGGTCATTTGACGTTATTATATTATTAAATTGTAATTTGAATGAACTCCATTCTTCAGGTTTTACGGAAAATTTTGGAAAAGGAATTTCGGGTAGTTTAATATTTAGTGATTTGGAAAGTGTAGGTTTTGTTTCGTCATTTGGAACTTCACTTCTTTTTAACTGCGTAATTTGCTTTTTTATTTGAAATTTAGTTTTTATAATATTTTCCTGATATTCTTCACTACTACTAATGTCATTTTCATAATCCTTAGCAATTGTTATGGCAGCCTCTATTTCTTCATTTAAACTTTGTAATGACTCTTCTTTATCATTTAATTGATTCAGAATTTCGGAATATTCATCTAGTTCTTTATTTTTATCTTTTATTAAAAGTTCCAATTTACTAATTAATTTCCTACTCGCGGTTCGTACTGATGCGCGTTTCTTTTTTAGCTTTTCCAAAGGCTCCATTTTATTAAACAACTTATAGGATATAATGAATAAGCAAAATCCTCCTACCTTAATTCATGAGCTGACGATATCCGATCCGATAAGATGAATCATGCATGCGATATCCACATCTGTTTATAATTTGAACTTTCACTCACTATTTCACAATTTTTTTTTCTTCATATACAGTCAAACACCGATTTAGTGCTATCTCGAAATAGCGCCAATTCCGTTTAACCGCCAATTGCGTCTATGAACAAATCTGCCAAATAGGAATTTCCATGTAATGTATCCGTTAAAGCGCCAACTCGATATACCGCCAAAAAAAAATGTCTAGAAATTACTGTATTTTCTTTGCATATCTTTCTTTTTTAAATTTTTTGTTAGAATTTCAAAGGACACTTCCTTTTCATGTGTCTGGATGTTTTCAAGCTCAATTCAAACTTTATTGAATAGCAAAGAATTTATATTGTTGTCAATACCTGCCAAAATGCACCTGCTACCCATTCTACTTGTCATTGGGAGAAGAAAAATAACGCGCACTGAGTGCCGAGCAAGTAAAACTTCTGCTTCAGACTGGCGAGTCACGTGATCCGATCCACTTCTGGAGCGGGGAGAAAACAAGGCATGGCACGCCATTGGCTGAAAGGGTCTCTCCTCTCTCAGGTGAGAACAATGTAAAAAATAACTTCTCCCTGTACTTTATGTCGATTTTTTAGAAAGAAAACGGTGTGCAGTGCAAAATCTCTCATTCAAAATTTTGGTCAGACGTTGATTGAAACATCGAAGAATTCACCAGCTAAATCTGTAAAATATCATTCTGTCTCTTTATTTTAACTCATTATGGCGAATGGAGCAGTTTTCTCAATTTCAGAAAAGCGGGAAATTTGTGAATATAAAGAAAGAAATGTGAATGTATCGCAGCAACACATCTCCAATCATTTTTCTACACTCTGGAAAAAGCCTGTTAGCAGGCGCTGCATCGGAGACATTTTGATGAATACAAAAAAATGGATTAACACCAACGAACTGCAATCATCTGTAAAAAGACTGAAAACAGCGAAACATGAAGACTTAGAGGATGCCCTTTGCACATGGATACAACAAATGAGTGCTAAAAATGCCACTATCAACGGAGATGTCATCAGAGAGCAGGCAAAAGTTCTTGGCCAGCAAATGAATATTACAGATTTCGAATACAGTAGTGGCTGGTTGAACAGATTTAAAAAGCGACGAGGATTCTCTCAGTACATACGAAGTGGTGAAACTGCAGGTGTTGATGAAGATATTGTGTCAAATGGTCGCAAAAAACTGAGTGCGCTGATTTTAGAATATAAACAAGAGGACGTTTACAATATGGATGAAAGTGGCCTTTTTTACCGCTTGCAGCCAGATAAAACAATTTCGAGTGGGCCTGCTAAAGGATTAAAAAAAAAAAAGATCGTGTGTCTCTTGTGTTCTGTACGAATAGTGATGGATCTGATAAAAGAACTATGACAGTGATTGGAAAATCAGCTAAGCCACGATGTTTTAAAAATTTTAATCCTCCTCTTTATGTAGATTATGAGATTAATAACAAAGCGTGGATGACTTCAGCATTATTTCAAAAATGGTTAGCGAATTTCAACATAGAAATGAAAAGAAGCAAACGCCATATTTTATTGATTTTGGATAATGCCCCTTGTCACAAAGCATATCCAATGAGTAATATCCGCATTGAATTTTTACCTCCTGACTGTACTGGATTTTTGCAACCTTTGGATGATGGTATAATAAACTCATTCAAAGCTCATTATCGAAAGTATCACGTCCGCCATATCATTGAAAAAATCAGTAAAGATGATTTTTCTCCAATCCTTTTACATGATGCTATTCGCATGATAAAAAAAGCATGGGATGGAATTTCATTAGAAACTATTGTTAACTGCTGGAAACATACTGGATTGATTAAACCTGAAGGATCTACTAAAAAACAAAACAGTACAGCACTTCAGGAACTACAAGACGAAATACACAAATTAACAGAAATTGAGCATCCTCTATCGGCAATTGAGTACATTAATATAGACAAAAGTGTTTCAACATTTGAAGATTTGACAATCGAAGAAATTGTTGCCAATCAAAATGAAAATGATAATTCATCTGACAGCGAAGCTGAAGAAGCTGAAACGCCGCATGTTACATCTGATGAAGCTAAAATTGCATTGGGAAAATAAGAATTTTCTTAGAAAAACATGCAACTGATAAAAAAATGATGAACAATCTTTTAGTTGTAGAAAAAGATATTGCAAAAATCAATATTGAAAGGAAAACTCAAACTAGCATATTAAAATATTTTCCTGTAAAAGATAATTAAAGTAAAATAATTCAGTGTGATATTTAATGTATGTGTGTGTCTGTTATGTGCATAATTATCTACTTTATCTAAAATTGACTATATAAAGAGGTAAGTGCATGTTAATTTCATACATTAATTGGATAATTTTGAATCATGTAGCATTAATTATATTATGTATATTAATTATATTATATTAATTTATACTATTATAATATACTATATACCATTGGATAATTTAATAAAAAGGCATTACTGATATTTATTTTTATAATAATAATAATATTAGTATAATAGTATGAAAATTAATTTTTATTGTATTTTAATTCGATATACCGCCAAACTCGTTATAGCGCCAAAAATTTCTTGAACGGATAATGGCGGTATAACGAGGTTTGTATATCCTTCTTTGATTTTAAGTCGCTTCTCCGGCAGTAAGGACCATGTTTGGTGTTTGCGTTTGATAAATACGCTTAAAAAACATGAGTCAATAACTATTTTTACTTAATGGACTGTATCATTTTATTTATGCGGTGCTCAGAGAGCTGCGATTTACTTAATGCCTTGGCGGCAAGATTACATCTACCTCAGACTCGTGAGGAAACAAATGAAACAATTATGAGTGGGCAGATAAAATGACGTGGTACGTGACGTCAGACAGTGACGCGCCAACAGTATCAATTTCTTTTAAAATTAAGATGCTGAATAATACATATATGTTTATGTTCAAAATGAGATAAAAAATCTTGCATTATTTCATGTTATATAAAGGGAGTTTCACAGAATTTAACACCAACAATTTAATATGAAATTTATATTTTATTGCACATCTTTCCGCTACTTTTGAATAGAAATCTTTGCTTTAGTTAAACACCGTTCTCTCCAATTAAAAAAGGCGAAGATAACTAAAAGAAAATGATTGTAACTAAAATGTATAAAAGTTGGTAGCTGTACAAATACGAGTATATTTGTCACTGTTTAACAATGTGTAAATAGAAAAAATGAAAAATTGTTCTTGCATTTATTTTTTTTACTAGAGAGCTATGCCCCCTGTGAGCTACGCTCGCCAACACCCGTTCTGACACGACATGATTTAAAAACACTCTGATTTGTTCAACACTAAAACGATTACGGAAGATTGTATTATAATTAAATTACAAGTGGCGATCTGCTTTAACCGGTATTCCATTCATTTTCCTTTGTCTGAGGGGTTTTAAGGTCGTATCAACTGTTGTCGAAACAGCTTACAACTGTTCTCCTCATTGATTAATTTCGTCGTTCCCATGATTTATTTACATTATTTTTCTTAATTATCTCTCTCGGCTGGTGAATAAATGTGTATGACGTCAGTTGAAACTGATATATTGTATCTACCTGTTCCTGCAACATTTTTCAATGCCTTTTCTTTTTTAATATCATGGCACTGCCGTTTAAGAATGCAATTGTTATTTTAATTAATAAAATAATTAATAAATCAGTGAAACGTAACAAAAAATATATGTATACATCGAATTAAAAACCACTTGATGCCATAACAAACACATGTAATGCCTCTGACGTCGAGTGACTGTCATGCCACATTCATGCATTTTTTGGTGTTAAATCCTATAGTTTGGCGATAGTTTTTGTTATGAAAAGTGGAGGACGGGACAAAGGAAAAGTACCATATTGTTAATGATATTTTAACAATTTATTAGTTATTTCTGTATTTTAAAGATAATTATTAAACGCAAAAACATAGTTTTTAATTGAGAAGAAATATTATTTACTCTGTTTTAAAATTTGCATTAATAGGTAAAAGATTTGTCGAAATAAATTGATCTCTCGTGTAAATATAATTTTTAGTTGAAAGTGTTAGGAAATATTGTTGTTTGAGCATTTTAAATGCAACGTAATTTTCCCTTCTTAATGCTTTGATAACGCGTAATAATTTAATTATTTCTTGTTGTAATATTCACGCGCAAGTATATTTTTTATTAAGTAATTTTCTACATTTACTGATTTTAACACGTGATCATTTAATTATTATTTCAAATTTTTATTTCTGTTTTTAATAGTCACGTGTACATACATTTCTTAATTGAAAGGGAATATTATTATGTGCGCTATTTTACAAATTGACAATAATTCAAATAATGGATTTTATGAAATATGAAATAAATATTCATCAAAATAATGAAAATTCTGAATAATAAATTTAAATATACCTAAAAAAATTACTCAAATTAAAAAATAATTGCAGTTTGCACATCACAAGCTTGTCTACTATATCCTTATAAATTATGGGTAAATCCCTGTGCATAGTTTTCGTTCCTATAAAACTTTAAAAAAACTATTTTGACCAACTTTAATATTAAATATCTCTTAAAATAACTCTTCGATTTAAAAACTGTCTGTTTCCGCGTGTTTATCAAATATATATATATTTTTAATATGAAATTACCAATTTTTAATTTTTATATTTAATAGTTTTTCGGATATTAGTCTAGAAAGACTTCAAGGCACAAAATCTTCATTCACAGCGGCTGCGGCGGCAGTGGTTACTCTTTTTAGGTGCGTTCGTAATTATATAAATACGTAGCACCTATAGTCGTCGTTTGGTCCGTCCGTCTGTCCGTCCGTCTGTCTGTCTGTCCGTCCGTCTGTCTGTCTGTCCGCATATAACAACGCAAAAACTACCCAACCAAATGGTTTGAAATTTAAAATATATTATCTTGGCAGAATTTTGTCGAGACATTTCAAATTTTATTAAAATCGAATCAAAACTTTAGGAGATATTAATAAAAATATTTATTAAGAAATTTGAATTTTTTTTTAAATCGGTGCTTTTTTGTTATAGGAGCTTCCGAAGTTTAATCGTCAAGCGACCGAGATACTTATTTTATGACAGAAATTAAGCTGCAGACGATATAATTCATTTCACAGAATTAAAAATCATCAAGATCTGAATATTTATATAACTAGCTGATACATATATATCTGAATATTTATATAACTAGTTAAGATATTTGTATGAACAGTGTCATAAAATATATACTTAACTAGCTGTTTAACCCGTTCTACGCACGGGATATCATGAATTTAATTCTAAAACGTGCGTACGAACGCACCTCGTTTGTAACGTTTGACGTACAATTTCCAACTTGTTTAATATAGAGAGATATATAAATTGTAAAATGCTGACATTATAAACCAATTTATTTAAAAAATATATTAGTAATTGGAAATTTATTTACACAATTTGCTACAATTTTTCCGCAGTTAACAAAAGCTAATCTACACTTGTATTTGCTTGTATTTAGTTAGTTTTTATCCTTTTTAAAAACTTTAAATTAATGTATCGCAATATTTCTTACAATCTGTTAGAAAAAAGAGTATTTAACTTTTAAAAAAAAACAGTGTTAGTTCCATGTGATTTTTTTTCTCCCACTCCTTTATCCTCAAAACGAAAGAGCGAACTTGGCATTCATACCCGATTCCCAGCTTTCTTATTTTTCGGCAGACTTCACACGATCCACTCTTCATGTTCGTATTATTTTCCGCTTCACAGCGTTGAAGCACTTTTTCTAAAACTGGTGTAAACCTTAACGCCACATTTCATTCATATTTACATATCTCTTGAATTCTAAAAATGTGCGCGTATTTTTCTTAATCTAAATTCTATTCACATATAATTCGGTGATTGTGGGTTGCATTGGTCCTAAGATTAAATTGCTATAAAACACTGAAAAAAGGAATAACAATAAAAAAGTAGACTCTAAATTACATTTTTAATTTAGTTAATTCATGGTGCACATTTATATCACAATTTTTACGTGAACTTTTTGCATTATTTAATGGATGAAAAATATGGAACCTTTTACGTGTGAACAGAGTGATTAGAAGTTCTGGGATTTAAATACTAAATAGAAAATTTTTAAACTGAAATAGTGGTGCGACATTTCTTGGAAATTACAAGCATTGCCATGCTTAATTATATTGTTTTTGAGCAAAAATTATCTTTTGTTTTGAAGAAAACCTATCTTCTTATAAATTTTACAATCATAAACAAAAGGTGATAGCTGAAAAGTAGCAAATATATTCTTTATTATACAAAACAAATACGTATGTAGAGGCCACTACTGCACATCGCAAAAAGGATTGTTAATAATTCATTCCCAGTTTTATTTGAACAATAATATTGGAGAATTAATTTTTATGCATAATATAAATTGACAAATATGGCAGTAATAAGTTACGGTTTAAGTGGTTAATTTGTAAATGAATTAATTTTACGCTATTCAAAGTTCGTACATTTTAGATGGCCAGAGAAAAACTAATTTTGTGTTAACCAACAACTTTTGATATTACAATATTGCAATATTTAAAATTCCATATTTTAATATTTTATATTTTATTTTCAACGCTGAATGTTAAAACTATAATATTTTAAAACTTGTAATAAATGAATTTTGGCTAGCCAAAATTATTAGATGTTCTTTTTAAAGTTCTTTTGAAGAACAAAACATGAAAACGGTTACAGCTAAGCGGTTTTTTTTAAGTAAAGAAAGTTTTATTTTTCTTCCAATATTTGATTTGAAATATCCGAACATAGTAATTTTAGGAAAATAGTGTTATATGTTAGACTATTTTATAATTTCAGTAACAGAAATCCAATTAAATGTAACATACTGGAAAATTCACACATACATTTGCATTTGTTGCACAGATTTACGTGGGCAGTACTAGTTTTTTTCTTTAAATGTAGGCTTCTTAGAAATTTCCTAACTGGTAGAATATACAGTCATGAGAAATAAAACACACCATTCCTACTAAATCCTTAACAAACCATCATATAAAATTTTTGATGCCATTCTCTAAGTAATAATGTTTAATAACTAATACTATACTCGAGGCAGTAAGACTCGTAGGCAGCGGGGACAAGTGCCGAAGTTTTGTTTGGAAAGAGACTTTTGAACAAAGTACGCTCCCTGGCAGTGGAAAGTAGAACTAAAAGATTTTGCAGCGGGGACACGTGTTGGTGGTTCGTTTACAACAGAATGCGACCCATGACGGTGGAATGTAGAACTAAAATATTTTCCAGTGCGTGCACCAAAAATAGCTATTCTTATCGAAATAACAAAAGAAAATTACTAATTTGATAATTCCAGAAAACGAAATATTCTCATTTTTACTCATCCTCGAATATTAAGGTACTGTGAGAGAAATCAATTCGAAACAGAGATACGTAGTTTGTTTTTCTGATTACAAAAATGCAAATTTTGGGAAAATTGGTCTGCAAATTTTAATTAATTTTGGCCAAAGACTGACCTGCAGTCAGTCAAATGACCCATATATTTGAGGGGATAATGTTGAATTTAATTCCGCTTCGGGGTCCGTCTCTCTATTTAATTTCTGACAGACGAAAGACGAAAGGGTTACCAGAAGAACGGATTCGTGCAGCGATTTTTGGAATGTTTTCGGGTTTCAATCTATTTTTTGAAGGGACTGGGCAACGTAAGGCGAATCAGCTAGTACATGTTATAAATGCAGAAGTAACGCTTGATATATTCATTGAGACCTGTCAAATATATTCTTTTAAATACGCGAAGTTACTCTTTATCATATATGATAGATCATTCTGCAGCAAGAAAAAAAAAAGATTTTATTTTAATCTTGATATTTTTTATTGATTAATAAGGACTTTTAACTAGTTAAAATAAGATATTAAGAAATTTAAACCAGACATAAAAAATTGTTGTGTAGCACCCAGGCTTTCTATATGTTTGCAATAACTATCTGGGTTTAGAAGTTAACTTATAATTTTTCTCATCAAAAATAAATGCTTTCAAAACTACCAGTTGTGAAATATTTTTAAGCAACAAGTCATTAGTTTTTCATTTTTCTGATATAAATATTGAGGCACTTGCGTAATTTAGAACTTTGTTTATGATATAAAAATAAACTTAATTTTTGAAAGTTTGTTCTGAAAAATACGGGAAACATTTCTACATATTTTTAAATTATTACCTTCTATTACTGTATATAAGATGAGAGGTGAGGTGCTAATGATAACCATAGTTTTTAATTGAAGAATACTTTAAATGTATATTTTTAATACTTACACATAATGTTGAATTATTTAGAAAGGATTAGGGTTCTCGCTTTGAAAATTTAATTATTGAACAAAACGTGAAATATAACTATCAGACCTAAACTAAATGTAGATATTTTTTATTCATGACCACAGGGCTTTTACATCTGCGAAAAAAAAATAATTGACTTTTATACACAAACATTCTGCTTCCCGTGTCCCCATTTCTTTTGGTTTATCTACCAGTATAAAATTAACATATATTTGCATACGAACCAACGCTAACATATTCGCGCATTATTATTATTTTATTTTTTACGGTTTTCTTCCGTACGGTTTCTTTCAGTGCTAAATTACTGGTGCAGTTTTCTTGAGTTTTATTTATAATGAGTAAACATTTTAAGGAAAATTGCAACAGATATTTCCTTCGTATTTATGGTACAGTAATGACATTTTTAACGTCTGACTGATTGAATTTTGTGTTAATTATCGTTATTTAATATCAACAAATGCTACATGTATTACCTATTCCTAACAATTGTAAGCATATATTATAAACAAAATATATGCAGAAATGTCTGGTAATTATAGTTATTACTAGACAATGTTTGCAGCACATTTACTAAATGTAACACACTTTAATAATTTAAACACATTAATAATGTATTTTTACAACGACATTCTATTTCATCAATAGATAATGCTATATGATTTCCTGAGAGGAAATTGTACCCCACTTTCTAAAATATTAACATAAAAGGTCTACATTAAAGATAATGAAAACTTTTTTAAGAGCAGAAAACAGCTTGCCAGAATAATTTTCACATCACATAAAATAATGTTCAGTAAGTAGCAAGATTTTGTATTAATAGCTGATTATTTTGTAAATTACATAACTACATGGCGTAATTCTACTCACCAAAAATGTTCTGTCATTTCTTTTTATATAATAAACACATTTATTGCTAGATTAAAAAAAAAAAAAACCTCTTCATGATAATGATGGGATATTTGTTGTACCATGAATTACTTTTAATCTTTTAAAATAATTTTTTTATTCATAAGTAAATTCACGTTAATATTTTCAAAAGTATCATGTAATGTAAATTTTTAATTTGACGAACAGCCTTGATATATATATTTAAATAAAATAACTATGTTTGCAAAATTAAAAGCATAATTACTTACAAAGCATGTTTTTTGCAAATACGTATGGTGGATTTTCTTCATTTTATTTCCTACCATTTACTTGAAAATTATGCTATTTCAATTTTATTTACGTAGCTCTCATGAAAACTAACTCTGTTTAAATATATATTTTGAAGATCAGTATATACAGGGTGACTTTTAATTAACCTACAACTGGAAACTGAAATAACTTATCAGCGTCTCGATAGATTGCAGCATGAATGCATGCAGTGAGAGAGGGCATACACGGAATTTCTTTAATGTCAGTACCATGCCATTTTGAAAATGTGTCTCAAAGCGTTATATTCAAATGAAGGTTATATTTTTATTGTTAAAAATTGGTATTTATATGGTGAAAATCCCACATTATATCTACGGAAGTGGTCTTCAGCATTCAGAAACCAACCAAATCCCCGAGTTATCGCCTATCAATATCGTTATCCTGTTGCATTGCATTGACTAACTTATTCACCATATATGAATGCATGTTATTTCTATATTTGGGGTCATACGAAAGATTTGGTTTACAAGAAGAAGCAGACAGACATCATTAGGTTTAAAATTTCCATAACTGACTCATTTTCAAGCATAAGAAAAGAAACGCTCGATTTTGTTACTGACTAAGTTGCGTGACTGGCTTGTTTGTGACTAAGTAGGTTCTCACTTTGAAAACTTTATCCATTAAATTCCTTTTCCACGGAATTTGTATATATATGTTTGTAGTGCTATCTGCAACAACTGAAGGGTCATTTCAGTTAAAAGTTAAATCATTAAAAGGGGTCATTAAAAGTTACTCTCTCTCTCTCTCTCTAAATATATATATATATATATATATATTAATGATTTGAAATTCTCTTCGCTGATCTACGTTTATAATGGATATTTTTATGAATAACGATGATATTTGAATGTTATTTTTATGAAAATAAAAATTAATATATGAATTAAATACAAATATAAAATTTGAAATAAAAGTTACTGATGCACTTTAATATTATTAACGATCATGCTCGTAGCTCTTGTGTCACATAAAAATAGAATAATCTAATAATAAAATTTTAATAAAAGTCCATAAATGATATGTTAGTGAAGAGGTGAAATAATAAATTGCACGGGTTTTAGCAAATATTTCATTAAAACAAAAACAAACATTTTGTTTGTTTGTTCCTAAAATGCTTATAATATTACACACAATTATTCCGTTAATTAGTATGAATTATTAAGGTGAAAACACAATGCATTTCAACCTCTTGTATCATTTTAAAAGCGAGACTAATTAAATACAAAATTATATTATTTAATATTTAAAAAAGAATTTTTTAAAATTTTTAATTTATAACCATTTGCTTGTATTATTCTCTACTACACTCATATTTCATATGCACTTGCAACTTCATAATTAATTATGTAATTTGTCTTTGTATTTGTTTTAAAAGAAAACACAAAAGAAAATTCAAGAGATCAAAAATATCCATCTTGTTAATACAAATTAAATTTTGTCGAGAATAATTTATGCTAATATTATGTAGTAAACAGTTAGTTTCAAATGCGAATGTCACTAATTTTAATAACAAATATGTACTCTGTAACTAGGAAAAATGGTGCTGAACGTCTCCAGTTATCATTTATTTTTTTTCGCTTTTGAATATTACATGAGACATGAAACTTCTTTTAAACAAAATGTTTGACTGAAGAAATAATGTAGTACATCTTGCTAATCAATTCATAAAAATTTTATCCGATGAATTTTGATTTTTTAAAGATATAAATAAGCTATATATCTTCAATTAGTACAGATATCATATTTAAAAAACTTAAATTAATAAAAATATATGAATAGTTCTTCCTAATAAAAATCAATTGGTTGGTTAGGTCTCTTTTTAACACTTTCAACATAATTGAAAATTGTTTATGAATTTGGTTTTTTTGTCTGGATTTCTGCTCTAAGTCAGGTAAATATACTCGGAAGGAAATGTAATTTTTATATGTTAATAATGTGTACTATAGAATTTGAGCTATTGAAACTTGAAACTGAAGTGTGTAAGATTTATATAATTCGTTTACAGAGACGCACAAAATAATTCCGTTAATTTATGGTCTTTCTGGAGAAATCGTTTGCGGTACATTTTATTTAAATTGCTTATATCGATATCCCATTTCATTAAAATGAAATAATTAATTTTTTTAATAATATTATGTTAGTGTTTCAAAGTGTTTCATAATCTATTTCTTATAAAGGATTTTTTGTTCTTGCTTATACCGAAAAATGATACAGATGTAAGGTTGACATCGAGTGTCTTTATAAGGGAATGGAGGCATACGAACACGGCACATACTGAGATTGAAAGTATTTGTCCAAAATGCGGCAGCCTACATTGGAAATATTGGTGATAATCACCTAGATGAATTTTGTTAGACAAATTAGAAGGGTAAACTGACATTAGCATGTCGATAAGGGCTGACTCGCCAAATTTCATTCAAAAAATCTTCTTGATCAATCAGAGTTTGCTATTATTTTGTTATCACTATGGCACTCTAAATTGATCCTATTAAAAGAGTTTTCAATTCGAAAAAGCAACATATTTAATCGTTATTTAATACACAAATTAATTTTTTTTCTGTAGTGTGTATTTAGAGATGATGTATTTTTAAAAAGTCCTTACGGCCTGTACCGGGAGGAAAAGGTAGCTTTCCTTTATCTTCGTTTTAAAATTTTAGCTAATGTTACACGAAAACAGCAACTTAAAATGCAAATAAAACGTTTACAAAAGATTCGTTAATACTGAATTTGAATAAGAAATTCCCCAAATTATTGAGCAATAGCCAAATTGGCTTCATTTATGAAGACATATTTTGGTCGCCAAATTTGGCGATATTTCGCCAAATGTCGCCAAGTTTGGCGAGAATTTGGCGCTAACAGATATGAATATATAGTTTTATGCGTTTGATTGGGAAAATTATTACAACAATGAAAATTTTTGTAATGTGCTGTCTTGTTTCAAAATGTCAGCCACCCTAGAATTTCAAACTGCTCTATCTCATTCGTTTTTTAAGATAGAGGTAAAACAAAAAATGCTCTGGAATCCTCGTTTCAAGGCCTAACACTGAATTAAAAAATAAATTTGAATTTTTAACTTTTTTGTATATTTATTTTAGTTTTAAATATTTGATTGGCCGCCATCTTGAAACAAAATGGCGGACCAAGCTGTCCAACGAACTCGGTCGAGACATTGGTGAGCTTAATACACACAATTAGTTTCATCAAAATTGATTTATAAATACGAGAGTTATCGTATGACATAGGTCAGATATATATATATATATATGGATATATATATATATATATATATATATATATATATATATATATATATATATATAAATCAACATTTGAACGGAGGGTGGTTTTGGGGTCTGGGGGTCATGATCGGTGAAAATATATCTAAATTTTCCGGAACTGCTTTCCTCCGAACCGCTGCAATAGGTAGCTTTATACTTTTTTGTATTGAAAGCTACCTAAAAGTTAACTTTCTGAGTCAAGTCTTTTTAGTCCAGAACCTATATAATTTAAAGATTTAAAGACGCACCCAGTAAATATGATTAATTAAATCTATTATTTCTTCCGATGATGAAAAAGAAACAGTAGTGTTCTTTTACACGGAAAACCACAACAAAGTATGACGAACCAATATGTATGACGAACTAAAAGGAAACACAATGTATTTTTATGAGGATGAAAAGTAAAGTATAATAATATTTTCAATGCATATTGTCATATAAATTAATGAGTTCCTAAACCTGACTTTGTATGAATTAAAAGAATTTGCTACTGAAGTTTGTTGCCAAAAAGGTACATGGAGACAGCTAGATCTTTTCTTACACACGGTTTAAGTATTTGGCCTAAAAAATGCGACATATTCACAATTTTAGGAAATATATTTCTAAAAAATTATTCTACTCCATGTTTTACTAAGATTTTAAACTGTTCTGTATCTTGTCTGGTGCAACATGTTCACCTTTGGAGTTTTTTTTTTTTTTTAATTACAACCAACTAACAAATTACGAAAATATGCTTCTATGAATTTGACTATCACAAATTAATCTTAATTTTCCTGTTGCAAGATGGTTAAGGACATTTCTACTATTTAAAATCCTTTTTGTTTTCATATGTGTAAAACATTCCACTTCCTCCAACGTTAAACATAATATCGACTATATCCAGATTGTTTTTATTTTGTACAGTAATGCATTATTTAGCTATTATATCTACGTATAATAAAATGAAATGTAAATACAATTATATAAGTTTTGTAGTCATATTTTGTTCTTTATCTCTAAATCGCATACCTTCTCCACAAAACAAAATATTTTCATTAAACAAAAAACTAATTCAATTTGTGTAATTCATTATCTAATTATAAATGTTTTATGAAATAGAAACAGTCTAAGCAGTTACAATATTTTGTGCAAAAAAAAAAAAAAAAAAAAAAAAAAAAAAAAAACGTAGCTGTGTTTTAAAAATCGTTTTCTGTGGTGAACATTCACATTTTTGTGAAAACAGTGGTAAAAACTCAATTAAATATACGACTGCTTAATTTATGTAATTAAATAATTATGTAATTAAACAGTAACCTAGATAAGGTTTTAGCAAGGCTTATAAACTGTATTTATATATTTAAATTACGCAAATTTGTATGGTGTTTAATTATGAACGTTTAAATAGCTTGCTTTGTAAAAATTATTTATTTATTTTCTTTCAAGATATTTTTTTTCTCTACTAAAAACATTACATAACTTACATTAGAAACTTTGGTAATTTGCACTTAGGTAATTTACCTCGGCGCACTTTTCTCTATTAACACTCGATTACTATCATTAAAAATCTTGCTGTCTTTGTATAGGATAGATCACATGCGTAATTCTAGTATTTATGCACGTTATACCGAATTATTTCGGTGAATGATTTAATGTCTGAGTGGGACAGATCGGTCCGGCAAAGCCGGACCATGGAACTTTAACGTCCCACCCGGGATGTTCTCCGACACGCAGGGATTCGCTAACGTGACTTCAGCAGTCCGACTGAGAGAGCACACGCGAGAGGCCTCCAACGAAGCACTTGCTCGTCCCTCTAAGAAGAACGCCCCCGATGAGCGGATCGCCCACTCTAGGGATAAGGCACGAGCGGGACCTGAACAAACCAGACAAACCGCGGCACCAACTGTCCAGCACCACCACCATTTATTTAAAAATATAAATAGTGGTGGTACATACTACGCCAAGAGGCTGGTCCTGCCGGATAAAGTCTCACGCGACATAGGGCAGGCTCTAGTGGGAAAAATCAGAAAAATACAAAACAAGTGTCTGTCTCTGTGACCCGCGTCACCTCGCGACAGGCAGCGACAGACAAGGTGCGCCTGCACCAACTGTACAGTCTGCTATTTACTGGCGTTGAAGTGTTCAACTGTACGACTGAACCAATTATACAGTTCGTGGATCAGGGCACACTGGCTCTCTGGTGATGAGAAACTGGGTAACTTGAAGATGGAGGTGATTTTGGGTGTGGAAGAACTGTCAGTTGCAGCTTCAGGGACGCCTGTAGGTCTAGGGATGGTCTGTAGTATGATGAGAGTAGCTGGGCATGTTAGGAAGCGGGTTGAAGTAGGGGAACCAGAAGTTCCCCCAGCTGTCTTGACTTGGGGTAGGTGAAGGGAAGAGTCCTCTATGCGATGGGTGTGTGGTTATGTCGCGAGTGCTGCTGCGTGTGTGTGCGGAATGTACATGCTGTGATTGTTGTGGCTGGTGTGTGTACTGCGTCTGGTAACTTTTTGGTGGTGATGTTGCCATTTTTGGTTTTTTTGTAAATTCTACTTCTAATTTGTTTCTGATGTGTCCGTACCTTTTCCTGTAGGTAGTGCATGATGGGTCTGACGCCTGGTGGTGTGTGTCAAAGTTGGTTTTCTGTGTTCTGTTGGTGTTGGTGCAATTTATACAGTTGGGGTGCTTCTCACAGGCACTTCTGCATGCTCCTTGTGACCTTTAATTATGAGGTTGTTCTTTTCTGTGTTGGGTGGCCGCCTTTTTTTTGTGGTGTCTGTGTGAGAATGTTGCTGTAAGTGAATGCTGTGTTGATTTCTGTATGTGCTGCTGGGGATGCACTTGTGAAGGGTGCCGGGCATTCCGATGCTGGTTATGTCGACTTTGTAGTTTGCTGGATGACAGCTGCGATTTCTTACATGCTGGGGACCTTGTCGACTAATAGCTTGTAGCACTGCTTTGATTCGTGTACTTCTGCCTCCAGGCATTGTACCTGTGCGTGTAGTGTTGTGATTTCAAATTTTTGTGCGAACAGTTCTGTATGTGTTTGTTTATCTACATCATCGATGTTTCCTAAAAGGGCGGTTAATTTTTTGATTTGATTTTTAAGTCATGTATTGTCGCTGTCAAAACTATCTGTTATGTTTTGGAGAAGGACTCTTGCCTTGCCTGTACATCTTGTGACGGTGACCGCCTTCTCAGCTTATCTTGAAGAGGTATACCGCGAAGGTCTTAGTGGCGTGTAAGGCTTGCGGAATTGTTTATCTGACTCATCTTCATTGGAGGGACCGAAAGGGTCGAAATCGGTGGCCACGGAACAAAAATTCATTGTTGAGTACTGAGAAGGTGATTCAGGTGAATAAAAATATTAAGAAAGTTGGAAAGAAATAAGTGAACTAATAAAACTTTGGGCACAGACCACATCCGACCACTCCTATCCATGATGTCTCACCAGGGTTGCAGCATGTTTCTAAAGGGAGTAGAGAAGGGGTGCTAGGGGCAGTTTGCCATGCACTACTAGGAGCAAGAGAGAAGTTAGTTAAGAGGGGTATAAAAAGGCAGGGTGGGAAGGCTGGTGAGGGGGCCCTTGGGTAGGGAAGAAAGAAAGGGAGGGGAGCAGGGTGTTAGAACAACACCAGAGCCAGCTAGCAAGGACAGAAAAAAATTAGAAGAAAATACACTGAATACTTAAAGATTAAAATGGTCCAAATTAAAAGTGCACTTGCAGGTTAACTTGAATAGGTATTAAAAAAGAAGAAATATTAAAAATTTTAGGAAAAAGTGAAACTTACCCATATTAGCGAGGGTTTAGAAATAGTTTTGAAAAAGGGAAAAAATAGCAAAATTAATTTCACTAAAAAAATTTAAAAATATGAAAATAAGTTAAAGTCTTGATTGGTTGGCAATTACATGTAAAATAAAATACAAGTTCAAAAAAATTGAAATTTTAGTTACAGTTCACAGTTAGGTGTTCTAAAAATAAAATAAAGTTTGAGAGGAGATGTTGCCGGATGGGCATAGAAAACATTTGAAGGGAATGGCCCAAAATCGACTAAGTCTGCAGTTAGGTGTTCGGAAAAAACTTTGAAATTTGAAGAGAGGTCTAGACTTGACACTGAAAAAATAAAAATTAAAATGGTCAAAATTAAAAGTGCACTTGCAGGGTTAACGTGAATAAGTATTAAAAAAGGAAAAACATTAACATTTTTAGAAAAAAGTGAAACTCAGCCATATTTACGAGAGTTTAAGAAATGAAAACAAACGGGGTCTCTTTCGCCCAAATTCGACAGTTTTGTGTGTTCACTTGTCCGTTTAAATAAAAATGCGCTTCATCACTCTATAGAATATTCCAGGACCAAGAATTGTCCACATTCATTCCTGAAAGAAACTGTAGTGAAAATGATAGCCGACTTTTCGGTATCACCCTGTATTAGTTTTTGCACCCTCTGAATCTTGTATGGATAGTAGCGCAAAATTTGACGCATCACTTTTCTCACAGTGGAAATCGGCATACCGACTTCATTCGCAATAGCTGGCACACATGCATCACCAAATGATGACTGACTTGCTAAAGCCACGGCAGCAGTAGCAATACCTTCAATGCTAGAAATGTCTACCTTTTTTCAACCTCTGCAGGAAGAATGTCGAGTTTTCCTGTTTCCTCGAAATTTTTAATCATTTTGTGAACTCCACGATCCGACATTGGTCCACGTCTAACATCTTTTAGTTTCCGGAATTCTCGAATAGCTGCAGCTGCGTTGCTGTTATTTTGATAAAATAAATTTACAAGAAGTGCCTTTTCTTTCAAAGTTACCATTCTCCACAAAGCGTAGATTCAAATGCTTTTCAGAAACAATCAACTGTTCCAGTGTCAAAGAAATCACAGACACACTTTATCAGCAAGTTTTAAATCGTCAGGTGGTTAGAAGGTTTTTTCAAGTTTTCGAAGTTGCGACGTCACTTTGACGTCGTTCGTCGAAAATTTGAATAAAATGTGATCTTTTTCAAGTGTTGGGTGAAATTTTGTGATTTTGTGTGTTTCATCTGGATTGACCGAAACTGATATAATGAATCTGAAAAATTTTACTTTTACCAACTGTGAAATAAAATTTCCTATATTTTGTTTATTACAAAATAAAGGAATCTGCAAATATCGGCTTAAAAATTGGCGCAGCGCCACCTATTGACAAAAATTTTAACTTTTTTTCGATTTTTGCAGAGCGCATCTCTTCAACTACATACTAGTGAAATTTTGTTTCGTTTGGAGCCATAGAACCGGCTCTAGAGCCTTCTGAATAGGCGAACTTTAATTATAACAAACCTGTGCAAAGTTAGTAATCGAGTGTTAACGTTTTTAACGCTACAAAATAATAAAGTTAAACATTATATGCGTCATTATAACATTGCAGTACGCTATTTATAAATATATTACAATACCCATAAAAATATAACAGATATCAACAAAATCTAATTAATAAAAACTTTAAAGGCATTATTATGGTTGCAGAAATTTCGATAAAAGAATTTTCAATAATTATTTTTTTATACTTAGAAATGCATGTGTTTTGATCTTCGTTGACAAAATGGAGCATTTAGCTTAGGAGATAATTTAAAATGAGTATGAATTGTATTCTTTGTTTCGGACAACGACATTGTAAAAATAAAAATATTGTTGTCAGGCTACCAGATTATACAAGCTCATCTATATTAGCCACGTCTGCTATTAGGATGAACATGTTCACGTAAGTTAATTAATCATATGCACTCCTTATCATTTAATAAAAATTAGATATTGATTTTCAAATAATTTTGCATGTTTATTGGAAAATAATTGATTTGGGCTAGTAATTACAACTACCAAAACAATTAGAAAATATTCATTTTTCATTCTCTTGGTGCTAAAATATAATTACTTTTAGTTGTAAGAACAAAATAATTTTCAAATATTGCATATTAAATAATTTTTGAAAAAATTAAGCATTTATTTTCTGAATAACTATCAAAAAAAAAAATAAATGAAGCAAAATAATGCTTAAAAATTTCAAAAGAATTCTTCGTTTAATCTTTAGTTATTTATCTAGAACATTCATTATGTGTATGTTAATAAGAATTTAAACATAATATTTGTCACTAATATAGCTCAGAAACACGTTCCTAATATTTTCTCTGTAATATATATCTAATAATTTTCAGAACGGTTGTTATAGATTTTAGAATAACTGTTATTATTTGTTAAATTACCTGCTAAATTAACAGCAAATTTGTAATGAAATTACATTCACCTGCAAAGAAGACAATTTATTCAAATTGGAGAATTTCTTTGTTTGTAGACAATTCTGAGGGATTTCAGTCGGTATATTATTATTAAGCAATTTTTAACAAAAAACCTTCTGTTTTGTTCGTCACGTGTGTGTGTGCGTGTGTCTTCAATTTCTAAACAACTGTCGAACGAAATTAAATTTTGCTTTCAGGTATTACCTGTTTTTTTTGTTGTTTTTTTTTAGTTGCTGAAAGCTACAAAATATCATAAAATTAAAACTACTACAGCTCAGTGGATTTTGGTCGTATAAGAATACAGTGTTTACTGTTTTACTTCTCAGAGTAAACATTTAGTTAATGTTATAAAAAAAACAAGAACGAAAAATCATGCGTCAAGCATAGATTATGTAACACTTTCCAACGCTTGCTTCCAAAATAATTTTACATAGCATTACCGTCTAATAAGCTGAAAGATAACATCTAAGTAAACAATTGGGAAAACGCATAACATATTTAAAAACGTAATTTCAGGAATTTCCGACATATACAATATTCGAAAAAATATCCGAATACTTTTATTCAGTCCTGTATAGGATCTATAGATTTGAATATGTACTACATAGGATGCTAAATTTTAGTTTAGTTAGGAAACACTTAGCACAGTTTAAAATTCTCCTTCTGGAGTTTCGGTCAATAAACGGAAATGTGTTCGCGAACTTTTGTGCTGCCCTGTATATGATCTACAGATTTTATACACACCAAGTAATAGACAAAAAGTGAGTTCAATTCAAAGTCGCGTTCAGCAACTTCAAACGCACTTCCAGGAACTATTGTTAACAGACAGTAGAGAATTTTTTGTGCATCCCTGTAAATGAACGATGACTGTTATACACACAATATTCTGTAGTAAGCCTCTTGTAATGCACCTCAGTGATATATATATAAATTTCAATGCGTTTAAAATAGTGAAACTTTATTTAATTAAACGGCGAAAGATTTTTCTCCATAGACGTAATGTAACGGAACTATTTTGACTGTCCCTGTAAAGCAACTATAAGTGCTATGCACACCCTATTCCATATTAAGCTTCTTGTAATACACCTTAGTGATATATATCAATTACAATGTGTTTAAAATTGTGTAACATCATTAAAATAAACCGCAAATGATTTTTCCCCATAGACCGTAATGTAACGGAATTATTTTGAGTGTCCCTGTAAGAAAACTATAAGTGTTACACACTTCAGTTGAAATAGAGAACGTGCTATAGATAACGACAATAATATATAAAAATTGCAAGGCAATTCGAGCATATTTACGGGAGTTAGAGCACGGACAGACGGCCAGACGGCCAGACAAACAGAAGTCATAAACACTTTTCAACTAGTTTGGAAAGTGTTAAGAACGCGCTTTAGTTCTTTTTTCTGTTGCAGCTGCAAGTACGTAGTATTGAAAATAAGGTAGGAATTAAGTATATGTGGAGTGAAATAAGCCTACTATCAATTAAAATTTCAAAATGTTACAATTTTAAAGTTTTTATATGGTTCCTAAGTCCTATAAATTATATATATATATTCCATGCTTTGACAAATAAAACAATACAAAATTCACTCTTCTATGACTAAGAGCAACTTTATGCAGAGCTTTCAGGCATTAAAAACGGACTGACATACATATAACGAAATTTACGTTATATGTTGGAGTTGGAGTAAAGCTGATAATAGAAGCAAGAGCACACATGGTCACACAATGAAAATAAGAACGGCAGTTGCGTTATTTGATGATATAATTAGTTATAAGCAGTCGTAAAAGGCATAATACTCTCGTTGCAGTCTCGACGTAGCGGCATAGGCAATGGAATGAAATAACAAGAGGCAATTCTCCATTAATTAAACGAACAAGGTCTTTTCAAATCCAAGGCTTTATTCAAGTTATCTCTTTCGTGCAGTTTCCACCTAACAGGAGTAGCCGTACCATAGCTACATCATAAATTTATTGGGGTAAGTATTTAGAACATATTAAAATTAGTCATACGAGCAGCCAGAGAGTTGTTGACAGGTAAAAATTCGACTTATTTCAGAGGGAAAATTGCAGGTAGCTGCTTTTTGTTACCTAGCGCAATAACACAATTTATGATTTAAAACGCGTACTGAACCAATGAGGAATTAAAGAAGACGCGTCATGCTACGTCACGACCAATGAAAGATAATTAGTAAAGAGTTCAGACAAAGATGCAGTGGATGAATTTTATAGTAAAAAGTAACGGGAAATGAAATTCGGAATAAAATGAAAATGGCTGTCAAAGAACATTCTAAAAACCCAAAAATGATCGGAGATCATGATAAAAATTAAGAATAACTAAAAGCTTTATATTTAAGTAAATTGGACAAACTAGATATTAAATAAAAGGAAATTTAACGATACTTCATCGTTAACTGAGTTAACGATAGAGCTAATTTAATAATAAGGATTTAATGAATATAGAGCAAATAAATAATGAATATAGAGAGTTAATTTGCAAAGTAAATTAAAATAAAACAGGGAAAATCCTGAAAGTAGATCTAATAATGTAACATACATATATATTTTTTTAGACTCGGAAAGCTGCGAAATTTCATAAAATTAAAACTGCTATAGATTGGAGGATTTTGGTCGTATAAGAATACAATTTTTACTGTTTTACTTCTCGCAGTGAGGGGGAAAGTTTTCTAAATATACTTTTTAGAACTTTTAAGCGGTATAAAAGATTAAAAAGCATAACTTAAAAAAATAGTGCAAAGGCTATTTCACCAACATAGTCTTAATTAATTCCTAACTTGTTTTGAAAATTTTTTCAATTTACATTGCCTACTTATCTCCAATAGCTAAAAAAAACGGGTTTCGATCTTTTAGCGACACTTTGTATAAATCCTAGTGGATGCAGTTCATCGATATGTTCCATTAGGCTTGTAATTATTAGGAAGCATAAATAAAAGATTTAAAAAAATTATTTGCATTAAAAGAGTATAGTCACACAACTAAAATGAATAAAATAAAATATTTTTGTCTTCCAAAAATAATTTTTTTTAAACGTTTTAAAAATTTAAAATTATTTATAAAAAATAAAAAATTAAAATTTTGATTTTAAATATGCTATATTCATGCTTGTAATTTTATTTAAATTTTTATTAATATAAAGTAACTGACGAGTAACAACTAGTGACATATTTATTTCGCAAACATACAAAGCAAAATTAATTTTTTTCAAATATTCTTCATATGTAAAATAAATTGAACTTTCTTGATTTTCAAATGCTACGACGAATTCGAAAAATGCAATATGTCAGATTACAAAATATGTGTGAGGTAATTAAAATTCTACATGATAAAATGAAATAGAAATGAAATATCATTGGGGAAAATATCACTTCTGCAGAAAAATTTAAATTTTCATATTACTTATTAAAAGAGTCTAAATTTGGACAAAACAACTGCGTATTAACAGGGAAGTAAGAAGCATTAATAGCGACAGTTTATACCTCATAGATTTTGATGAAAAATACTTTCAAGTAAACAAAATACGCTTATAATATTGATATATTCTTGCAATCTACTTAGGTACAATTACATTAATAGCTTCTTCTCGACTTCAAGAGAAAATATTTTTCTCACGACATTAAACTCAAGATAAAAGAAATATTAGAATATCCTAAAAATTATACTGTCTATACTGAAACACATTATGCTAATGTTTCACGAAGGCTTTTTGGATAAAGCATGCATGAAAAAGAAGATAAACAAATTTTCGAGAATCTAATACAAAATGCAGTTTCAAATGTGTACGTTGATTTATGAGTAATAAATATAAAGTTTCGTAGTTTAGTGTTTAATTTTTTAACTTGAATAAATCACAATACAAAATACAGGTGCTTCAACAAGGTTTCAAAACTAACTGCAGAGATAATTTATCTTCAGTCTAATATTTGTTGCTCAGAAATGTATCCGGTGAAATATTTGTTTACGAGATGTAGAAAGTCTTATTCGTAATGAAAAAATAAGAACAGACATTTAATTTGTATTTCAGAATGCATACAAAAAAAAAATGTTTTTTTTTTTTTTTGTTTTTTCATTAAAAATGCATAATAGCCTAGCTAAAATAATGCCATTTTACATCTGATTTTGTATTCACCGCGTAAACATCTGATTTGCTAAATTTAGTTTAACTGAATCGACAAGTGTTATGAATCTTTTTAAAATTAGATATTCAAATTTATATTAAATTAGTAAATGCACCACTGTTACATTTCAAATGTAATGGCATACAGTAATGAAAAAACTAATATTACTATGAAAATTTATTTAATATAAAAATAAAACAACAATCACGAAAAAAATATCAAGCATATGGAATCATAACATAAGTTTATTACAATAAAGAAATACAGTATAAACTTTATACAATTTTTGTAAAAATATCACAATCAAAATAGACTATCTTAAAAATATATGGACTTTTCCAGTATTTTGTATTTAAATTAAAAATTTGGATCCATTTCTTTGTCTTATATTGAAAATCATATCAGGCATGCTTCAAACTTGTGCTTAGAGAAAGTGTGGCTGTAAAGAAGACCAACTCTGCTCTATTTGTTGCTTTAATTCTTGAATAGTTGAAATCTGACAATCATGAGCATACAACTCCCATAAAAGTACTCTACAGAGGTTTTCAGTTGGATAAAAGTCCGGGCGGATGGCTGGATAGTCTACAACAGTCATCCTATTCTGCATAAAGCAAGTTGTTGCTTTGTAGGAGCTGTAAATCGACGCATTGTCCTCTTGGAATTTCCAGTTTACCCCCCCCCCCTAAACTGTTTACAATTGGATGTAGATTGCTTTTGAGGATAGTTTGATAATGCTCAAAGCACTGTCGACCATTAAGAGAAGCAATATTTTTTGTTCTGTAGAAACAGAACGCGCCCAAACCCAGAGAGAATCCCCTCCTTTTTTTCGATTAAAGAACTGGCGATGTTCTTCTTCGTAGATCATGCCAATTGTAAGCCCAGCTATCAGTGCCATCCATATAGTTTTTTTTCGTCATTAATCCATGCATTTGTCCAATGCATGTGTTTTTAGCTCAAAGTACGCATGCCTGTCTATGTTGCAATTTCAGCATATGTATCCGACGCATTCTGGGGCAATTATGAAATTTGCTTGTCTGTATACGATGGTGAACTGTAGACCTCGGTATGGAAAGCACTAAAATCCTCGCAATTTCCCGAACACACTTCTTTTCGGTAGAAACTGCTCGCAAAATGTATCTATCTTGTCACTGAGATATTTTTCTTGGTCGAACTGAACGCTTTTCTGTAATCACATTGTCACCTTTCGATAAAACTTCATAAATTCCAGATGTTTATCAATATCAGGAAACATTAGTATTTTGAGCCTTTAAATGCCATGTTTTAGCTATATCAGTTGCAGAGAATTGAACGTTGCGAGGCATTTTCCAACTATTCGAGAATTGAAGAAAGAGCAGTGATTTTATATTTCGAAGTACGTCACATGTACAGATCGCAGAATATGCAATTTTTTTGATAAGGTATTAATAAAAGCGGTTTAGTTTCATTTTCCATATATTTTTGGGACAGCGTTCTCGAATTTTATTTTTTTAAAGCAACCTATGATATAAACATTATAATAAACTTATTATAATAAACTTATATATATATAATATTAAACTAATTAATTATAATAAACTTATAACGTATAAATAAACTTAATAAAATTAAACGTATTATAATAAACTTATGTTATGATTTCATATGCTAATTATTTTTATCGTGATTATTGCTTCAGTTTTTGAACCATTATTTCAAACAATCGCCTGCCCATTTACTTCTTGAGACACACTGTATACTATATGCACATTATTAAAATAAAATTTGCAACCCTATATTAATGAATCCTGCTTAAAACGATTCATTTAAAACAGTTTATTTAAACGTCAAACTGCAGATAATAAGATTTTTCGGATTTTTTAAAAATAATCTTGTAATGTTTTTCCATCCACAAAATTTAAACTAATGAAGAGTAGTTTTTGTAGCTTTTATTTTCAATTCAAGTAATTTTCCATGCACAATTTTCAAAATTGAAAAATAATTATGTAAAATTTATACAAATATTAAAAACTTTTCTAAACTTAGTTTTTCGAAATACATTAATATAATCCATTAATAATGCATTAATATATCCATAAATATGATAAGAATAATTTTAAATAATTATTATTACGTAATATTTTGCTGAGAGTTGTTTAAAAACAATTATAATGGTACCTTTCTTTTGATTAGAAAAGACATTTGTTTTATATCACGAAAAGTACTATTTAAACTTAGTGTTTAAATATTAATAATTAATACAATATTTGTTGTCAAAATAATATACTTTGAACTATTCACTATCTATTTATTTATGAATTTATGCATATTTTGTATTACTAGACTACGGCTTCACTATACATTTCTAGACTAAAAATCTATGTATAGATTAGTGTGCCATAAATGTTATTTGTAATCAAAGGCATAAAAATTTAAATATTTCAATAACTCAATTGTCAAAACTAAATAAATATGGTTAAAAGCATAACACATTGTTCATATCGTATGTGCAAGTAATAGGATACGTACTAGCATAAAATGTTTAAACTATACAGAAACTTTGCTCATAACTGTAGATTAAACTATAACAACAATCTTAAAAATAATAATAATAATAATAACCATTAAAAACACCAATTAAAATAATTTAAGACAGACATGAGTACACATAAAATAAAAATTTATAAAAAAATATATACTTAAAAACAGTTAAAAATACAAAATAGTAGACGTTTCGCCAAGCGACACGCAAGGCATCATCAGTACAAAAACAATCTATTGCATAACAAACCACAGAACAAGGAAAAGGAAAGGTTTGAAATCAAGGAAAGTTGAAGTTATTTTAAAAACAGATAATATACATTAGGGACAGAACGAGCTTCATTCAACGTCTGCGATCGCAATTGAGTGAACCAACTCTCAAGGAGTAATGGACCATGGTAGCTGTTACAACCTGATTTCAAAATACTGGCGTTCGCAATTAGCGGGATGTGATACATTGTGCATACAGTGTGATTATGCGGGATCACATCCCGCTAATTGCGAACGCCAGTATTTTGAAATCAGGTTGTAACAGCTACCATGGTCGATTACTCCTTGAGAGTTGGTTCACTCAATTGCGATCGCAGACGTTGAATGAAGCTCGTTCTGTCCCTAATGAATATTATCTGTTTTTAAAATAACTTCAACTTTCCTTGATTTCAAACCTTTCCTTTTCCTTGTTCTGGTTTGTTATGCAATAGATTGTTTTTGTACTGATGATGCCTTGCGTGTCGCTTGGCGAAACGTCTACTATTTTGTATTTTTAACTGTTTTTAAGTATATATTTTTTATAAATTTTTATTTTATGTGTACTCATGTCTGTCTTAAATTATTTTAATTGGTGTTTTTAATATTTTTCACATTCAGACGTTAAAATGTATACATTTTGCAAAATAATAACCATCTTTGTAATACTTTACTTTAAAATAAATTTTTTGTATTTTAATTCTCAATTTTAAAATAAACTAGCATTAGATGACTTATAAAATCGTAAAAGTGTTAACAATAAATGAATTATAACATATTTTGACAGTGTATTCAAATCTCGTATAATTGTTACATTATTTTTATATAATATAACACTTGTATAATTGTATAATATGCTTATATTTATGGAACCTTTATTTTTTTATCATTAAAAATAATATAATATAATTTTACTGTTACATATTATTTTTGTAAAAAAATATGACATGTTTATTCTTTATTATCTCTTAATCTATAAATCAAATGAATGGGATCCAAGGTTTTAACAACTATCTAAAAAATATATACTTATAATAATAACTCTCATCTACATAATTATAGAAATCTTTTGCGGCTTAAAATATTTTGCTATTAAAGGTTTTTTTTTTTTTTTTTAACCACTGTGTAAATCTCTCTCAAAATCCTATTATAAAGAAATGCAATGTGTGTCTTTATAGTATAATCTGTGATGTAATTCTCCTTAATCATAACTATTCTATGCATAAAAAATAAACTTATCATAACGATATTATGGTACTTCAGGACTACTATGACACTTCAGGATAGGGTGGGCCGAAATAAGCTAAACATTTTTTTTTTCGAAATTGATTTTTGCATAGTACGCAAAAGTTGTCTAATGGGACAGTTAGAACTGACAATTTTTTTTCAATATTGATCAATATTTAGCCGCGAGCCTATAACATTGAAAAAACAGAAAAAAAGAGAAAAATCCTTTTTTGTAAAAAAATATATTTTAAAAAATATTACAAAATTTTTACTGGCATACAATAAAAATGTTACACAATGGGTCAGTTATGACCCACAAAAAATTTATCAATTTCTCTCAATATTTACCCGCATTACAAATTGGAGAAAAATAAAAATATATCGGATTTTCTAAAAAAAACTGCTCTAGGAAAATTACTTTTCGAAATTAGTATTTACATTAATTGATTAATTAAATAGTACTTTTATTAATACCTGATGCAAATTGAATATTAGGTTAAAAATAAATGTGCAACGTTAAATTAGCACAAATTAAAATCATTTCTAATGGCAAACAGCTGTTTCAAAGCCCTTAAGCTCCATCTTCAGTGCCAACTCAAAAGGTAAAAACGAATTAAAATCTCCTAAGCCATGACCGCTTGCCTGCCATCTCTCGCCCCGCGGCCAGATGAAATGGCGTTGAATTTTTCAAAACAACAGCGGAGACGAGGAAACACACGTGACAGAGAGACCAATAGGAACACTCCGCCGACCGGGAAAGTTTAAGTGTGGAGGCGAATAAAGGAGGGGGGACGAAGAGAATGAACTAAGCGAAACGCAGCCAGACGTTTGAAACGCTTTGTACGGCAGAGAAAAAACCAGAAAGGGGGGGGCAATGAGGATGAATTAAATGAAAGGTAGCCAGACATTTGAAAAATTTGGTGTACTGGACAAATCATTAACCAAGCTGCTCGAATTTTTCCATATGTAATAAGCTTCCCTGAAATTTAGGTCGTAAATTGATGAGCATTTCTGAATTATCGCACCTTCCGAAAAATTAAAATTGTGACTTTCAGACCAACAATGGTTAGCTATTGCAGATCGTTTAATATCACAATTTTTAACATAGTTTTTATGCTCCCCTAAACGGACTCTAAGCGGTCTCTTAGTTTGACCTATGTACATTTTATCACATTCGCAAGATATTTTATAAATTCCCCAATGTGAAAATCTGCCTATTGGATGTTTGAGGTCTGTAAATTTGATTTTGTTAAACGGTGCATAAACTATTTTAAAGTCGAAACTTTTCAAAATTCTAGATAATTGATGGCTTATTCTCGGAAAATATGGAAGTATAATTAAATTTTCATTGCGAACATTGTTAACATTGGAATGCGTACGTTTAATTTGTTTATTATGAATTGAATCAACTATTTCAACAGGATAACCCCGGTCAAAGGCTATTGATTTGATGTAGTCTAACTCCGCTTTGAGTAAACTCTCAGATGAACAAATTTTTAGGGCGCGATGAACATATGTATTAAAAGCAGCCAATTTTTGATTCGGGGGGTGAGATGAAAGACGGTGTGGCGGTAATGAAACTGCGAATGGTTTACGATAAACTGTAGTTTGAAATGAGTCATTTTCGCGGTAAACCATGACATCAAGGAAAGGTAGTTGGTTGTTATTTTCAAGTTCAGATGTAAACTGTATATGTTCATCTACAGAGTTCATAACAGAAAGGATATGAGGAATATCTATAATATTATCTATAATATTTCCCTTGTTATCGAATGTTGGAAGTTTTTTCTTTGCTTGAAGCTTGGCGCGAATATATCCATCTGTTGCAGTCTCATCACAAACTTTCATTGCAGCTTCAGATATTAGGTGTTAGAATAATATTTCCCTTGTTATCGAAAGTTGGAAGTTCTTTCTTTGCTTGAAGCTTGGCACGAATATATCCATCTCTTGCAGTCTCACCACAAACTTTCATTGCAGCTTCAGATATTAGTTTAATACTTCGTTCAACAGATTGCGTGTGACATGGAAATTCCTCAAAAGTTATTACTGGAAACTGTTTTTCTCTGTCCTTTATGTGCATTGTAAGAGATGGTTCTGTCACAACAGTGTTTTACCAATTAATTAAATCAATATAATCGGCTGCCTCAAAATTGAGTTTGGGAAGCTTGAAAAAAATGCAAACCACCCAAGTTCTTTGTCTTAGAATGCGTCTAACTGCTAATTCCCGGATGTGTTTTCTAGAATCATGTAGCATTGCTAATAATGGGTGTTTAGGATGCGCAAAATATGCATTGGTTGGGAATACTTTGTAAATAATTTGCCTAACATTATCTGGAAGCTACCTTGCAAGGGAAATAATTTTCCAGAAATGTTGGGCACCATACAGGCAATTCAATTTCATTTTTATCTCAAACCACATTGGAGCATACACCAACATTACATACTTCAAGAATATGATAAGATTTTGTGAGGGTCTTGAAGTGCTACTGTATAACCCTAACAAACGGTTTGCAGTGGTCAACAATCGTGCATAACTGAGTTTACCTGGGTTATTGTCAATCACGTTAGAAGGGCAAGTACAATCTTTTATGGCAAGACAGATGCAATACAAATATTGTTGGTCAGTACTTAGCTTTTGGATATCTTTCAGATCCATAGGCTGAAGAGTACAGTGAATCTGATCAAATTTGACAACTGATTTTTTTTCGCAATCTTTTAAAAGCAATCGACTAGGTCCAGAATATGAATACGGTCCTTTTGTGCAACCGCCCATTTCCAGAATAGGGTGACTTAGTGGCAACTCATTAGTATGTAACATACGTATATTCTATTGTAATGGTCTTCCAATGTATGTCTCAAGCAAACGCATCACATATGTTCCGTCACATGTGATAACCGATAGGTTCTGAAAACTCATAGTATACGTTTTTGTAAATGTGATAATACTTTTTACTATTTCTTTTGCACTTTCACCAGAAGTTAACGATATATGACCTATATACTTGCTACCTGATTCATCTATTAATGCTACATGCGCTTCTTATCTTAATTTTCGATGACCAGATATTTGTTGAAAGGTATCATATTTACTCCCATGAAAATACAAACTCTTAAGAGGTGTCACTTCAAATGCCCTTAAATCATTTCCCCTTAGTTCTTTTCTTTTTTCTCTTTTTCCTTTCTCACTTTGTTTTTTTATTATTTTTTCTTTACAAACTTTTAAGACTTACAAGGTTTTTTAGGTCTAAAAATTCAACTATATGAGTTTGTTTCTCAGGTGAAACTAAATCGAAATCAGCTAGTACTGCTGTAGTAATTTTGGCCACTGCTCTACTTGAGGTAACAGTTAAATCTGCTGCCAATGCTGTATGAGGCATAGATTTTCTCATTTGACTTGTCGATGTCGATGGCGCATGAGTTCGCTTGCGTTTTATTGAAAAAGGATAAATCCATTTGAAATCTTGATCTGTACTTTTTTGTGTCCGCTTCTGATTCGAGATCCGTTTCATTATCATCCAAAATATTACGATATTTCTTCTTTTGAAATGTGCTAGACACTGATATTTCCTTCTTGGGCGGACCAACAGATATTTCCATTTTTCGGCGTACACTTTCTTCCCTTTTTCGTAGTTTCTGGGTTTTACCATATCCACATTTCCGATAGACATTTTTCTTACTGTCCTTTAGTCAATTAAAAATTGTTTTTCTCTCTCAGGAACTTTCGATTTTTACCGCAGGTACACGAATATAAATCTTGGCATTTACAGGCACAAATGTCAAATAAATTTTCGGCACCTGCTTTAAATTTATTTAGCTTTCAATGGAAAAATTGCGTATTTCTACTTTTAGCAGGTTTCATAACGTTTTTATATTGATAAATGTAAAATAAAATCATGGCTATTGCTCGCTTCATTGACACAACAGGAATGGACGCACGTCCTCATATATCAATGACTTTTTTTGCAATTGCAGCGGTCACATTTGTAGAAGACGGTTCTTTACTCCCGTGACCCTTTAATTGCAATCTGGTATGCTGATAACATCTAATCATGTCCTCATATGTTGGGAGAAAAACAGCATCGGAAGGAAAGAAATCTTTCTCAGTTCCAAACAGCATACAACTTACTCACGTCATTTTAGGTAGCTTTCAACACAAAAAAGTCCTTCCGGCCTGTACCGTGCGGAAAAGGTAGCTTTCCTATATCTTCGTTTTAAAGTTTTAGCTAATGTTACTTGAAAACAGGAAGCAAAAATGCAAAGAAACCGTTTACAAAAGATTCGTTAATACTGAATTTGAATAAGAAATTCGCCAAATTATTGAGCTATAGCCAAATTGGCTTCATTTATGAAAACCTATTTCGGTCGCCAAATTTGGCGATATTTCGCCAAATGTCGCCAAGTTTGGCATATGATTTGGCGCTAACGGATATGAATATATAGTTGTATGCGTATGATTGGGAAAATGATTACAACAATGAAAGATAATAATTAGCGAGAAGTCGCGTTCACTAAAACTTATAAATTAATCGTTGGAATTTTGTAATGTGCTATCTTGTTTCAAAATGTCTGCCACCCTAGAATTTCAAACTGCTGTATCTCAGCCATTTTTTAAGATAGAGGTAAAACAAAAAATGCTC
The DNA here is from genome assembly GCA_963931845.1 of Maratus michaelseni. Lineage (NCBI taxonomy): Eukaryota > Metazoa > Arthropoda > Arachnida > Araneae > Salticidae > Maratus > Maratus michaelseni. The sequence goes on from OZ007587.1 coordinate 324,396,414, forward strand.
CGGAATACTTGTATCAAGGCCTAACACGTAACTATAAAATAAATTTGAATATTTAACTTTTTTGTACATTTATTTCAGTTTTAAATTTTTAAATGGCCGCCACCTTGAAACAAGATGGCGGACAAAGCTGGCCAACGAACTCGGTCGAGACATTAGTGACCTTAATACACACAATTAGTTTCATCAAAATCGATTTATAAATACGGGCGTTATCGTATGACATAGGTCATATATATATATATATATATATATATATATATATAAATCAACATTTGAACGGAGGGTGGTTTTGGGGTCTGGGGGTCATGATCGGTGAAAATATACCAAATTTTTCCGGAATTGCTTTCCTCCGAACGGCTACAATAGGTAGCTTTATACTTTTAGGTAGCTTTCAATACAAAAAAGTATAAAGCTACCTATTGCAGCCGTTCGGAGGAAGCAGTTCCGAAAAATTTCGATATATTTTCACCGATCATGACCCCCAGACCCCAAAACCACCCTCCGTTCAAATGTTGATTTATATATATAGATATATCCATATATATATATATATATATATATATATATAATATAATTGTGTGTATTAAGGTCACTAATGTCTCGACCGAGTTCGTTGGCCAGCTTGGTCCGCCATTTTGTTTGATGGCGGCCATTTAAAAATTTAAAACTAAAATAAATATACAAAAAAAAATAATAATTCAAATTTATTTTTTAATTACGTAATAGGCCTTGATACAAGGATTCCAGAGCATTTTTTGGTTTACCTCTATCTTAAAAAATGGCTGAGATAGAGCAGTTTGAAATTCTATTGTGGCTGACATTTTGAAACAAAACAGCACATTAACGCGATTACTCGCAAATTATTTTCTTTCATTGTTGTAATAATTTTCCCAATCATCCGCATAAAACTATATATTCATATTCGTTAGCGCCAAATTCTCGCCAAAATTGGCGAAATTTTGCGACCAAAATAAGTCTTCATAAATGAAGCCAATTTGGCTATTGCTCAATAATTTAGCGAATTTCTTATTCAAAATCAGTATTAACGAATCTTTTGTAAACGTTTCTTTGCATTTTAGCTTGCTGGTTTTCGTGTAACATTAGCTAAAATTTTAAAACGAAGATATAGGAAATCTACCTTTTCCTCCCGGTACTGGCCGGAAGGACTATTTTGTATTGAAAGCTACCTAAAAGTATAAAGCTACCTATTGCAGCCGTTCGGAGGAAAGCAGTTGCGGAAAATTTCGATATATTTTCACCGATCATGACCCCCAGACCCCAAAACCACCCTCCGTTCAAATTTTGATTTATATATATATATATATATATATATCTGACCTATGTCATACGATAACACTCGTATTTATAAATCAATTTTGATGAAACTAATTGTCTGTATTAAGCTCACCAATGTCTCGACCGAGTTCGTTGGACAGCTGGGTCCGCCATTTTGTTTAAAGATGGCGGCCACTTAAAAATTTAAAACTAAAATAAATATACAAAAAAGTTAAAAATTCAAATTTATTTTTAATTAAGTATTAGGCCTTGATATGAGGATTCCAGAGCATTTTTTTGTTTACCTCTATCTTAAAAAATGGCTGAGATAGAGCAGTTTGAAATTCTAGGGTTGCTGACATTTTGAAACAAAACAGCACATTAACGCAATTACTCACAAATTATTTTCTTTCATTGTTGTAATAATTTTCCCAATCATACGCATAAAACTATATATTTTTTGCATATCATATAATACCGTTAGCGCCAAATTCTCGCCAAAATTGGCGACCAAAATAAGTCTTCATAAATGAAGCCAATTTGGCTATTGCTCAATAATTTGGCGAATTTCTTATTCAAATTCAGTATTAACGAATCTTTTGTAACCGTTTCTTTGCATTTTAACTTGCTGTTTTCGTGTAACATTAGCTAAAATTTTAAAACGAAGATATAGGAAAACTATCTTTTCCTCCCGGTACAGGCCGGAAGGACTTTTTTTAATTGCACGTTTCTACATGACAACAGTTTCGTTTCACAAAAGAAAAAACGTAGAATGCAACGATATCCGGGAACGCGATCAAATTTTATCTATAATATCAGTTAGATAGACCTCGGAAACAATGAAAGAGTAGAGCGCCATCTATCGTTCTGCAGGGAAACAAAAACGACCATATTGTGTAAAAAGTTATATTTGAGTGCGTGCGTACGATATTATTAAATGCACTTCAAATTTATAGATTTTGTTTTGATCGGTATTCTGTCTGTGTGTAATTCAATAAAAATATGCTTAATTAAATTTAATATGAAAATATTAAAATCAATATCAATTTCGAAAAATAATTTTCATAGTACAGTTTTTTAGAAAATCCAATATATTTTTCATTTTTCTCCAATTTTTGATGTCAGAGGGGTACGGTTAAATATTGTTAGAATTTGATAGAATTTTTTGTAGGTTCTAACTGACCCATTATGTAACATTTTCATTGTATGCTAATACAATTTTTAAAAATTTTTTCAAAATATATTTTTTTACAAAAAAAAAAAAAAAAAAAAAAAAAAAAAAATGTTTTTTTTTCTTTTTTTGTTTTTCAATGTTAGAGGGGCTCGTATAAATATTGAGCAATATTGATGAAACTTTTTGTGAGTTTTATCTGACCTATTACACAACTTTTGCGTACTATGCCAAAATCAATTTCTAAAAAAAATTTCGGCCCACCCTACTTCAGGTATAACATGTATTTTTGGAATGGAATATAATCTTTTCTATCCGGAATTGTGAAAGCAAACTGTAATGATCTAAACATATTTTAAAGGTGTTTAATGATACTATATTTTAAAACTTGCTTGATGTGAAAATGACATAATCTTTTCATTGGTAACATCATTTTCACTGGTTCAATATTTAAAACAAAAGGTCGATTAAAGTACTCCTTATACAAACGAAAACCATATTTTATTTGTTGGAAATGTACAGGGTGACCTTATTTAAAGTGCACTTGTTTGAATATCCTCGAATTTCGCTGTTCCCAAAAGGAAGCAAAAAGATAAGGGGTTGTATCCAAATATACTAGCTTATGAAAGTTGACATAATAAGAATGAAGTGTCTCTCATTCTATATTTGATACAACCCCTCATCTTTTTGCTTCCTTTTGGGAACAGCGAATTTCCAGCTTATTCTATCGACGATTACTATCAGAATTTTCAAGATATGTTTTTGAGACTTTCATAAAAGTTGGTCTATACATTTAGCTAATACATTATGCACAGTATATTTTGATTGAATTTGCGCATGCGCAGTGAAACAATATTTAGTAAACCTGCTCATTTTTCATACAATTTTTATTATTTTTTAATTCTTATTGCAGGGTATTGTGTACAATTTTGTTTGTCATATTTTCTGAAAATAACTTGTTTTAAAATTAAAAACTCTGCAAATTATAAGCAAAAAACTTGATAAAATTTGGGACTGTTTTTATAAAAACCTGAATTTCTCTTCGAGTATACATGCTATCTTCATAAAAATGAACCCAAATTATTACAATCAACTGCTTAATCATAATCTACAGTTTGAATGCTTTTGCAATATTAGTTTTTACAAGGTTATCCAAAAGATATTACTTTTTCTTCAATTTGTTGGCGGCCCCTTATGGGGTTTCGGGAAAAAATCTTCGCGGAAATTTATGACGTCTATTATGTTGTTTACACTCCTGAAGTTTCAGGATTATTCCTCATGTAGCTTTTCAGATATTTAAAAAAACGTCTAAAATCGCAAGTGAACAGTCATCATTCGAAATACAGTGTATTTCTGTATACACAAATATATTATCCTTATTCAGTATGGGATATGTATTTTTTCCGCAATAATAAACGCCAGCTAAAAGACAATTATTATTATTATTATTATTTATGTATGTGAATAGTTTAGTTCGTTTTGTTTGGCTACTTCAAATACAAATTACTAATTTAAATGAAATAGTCTTTCCAATAAACATTATTATGATTACATAGGTTAATTTCATAGTAAATTGCGTTAAAATAATTGTATTAAAAACATAAAGTGACAATAGTGAAGCATAATTAATATATATATATATATATATATATATATATAAACTAAATGCCTTGAATACATTCAACCGAAATAATACTATTTCAAATATCTAAACCATGTACTACCAAACGTTTAAAATTAATAAATTCCCAAATGATCACCACAGAAATTAAATGGGTCAGTAGTACATTTATTATGACTGTGATGCCGATCTAATACACAATATTTAAAAATTCATTTAGAAATATACATTTAAAAATTTAAAAGTAGATTGTACAAAACGACCAACAGTCAATAAAAGGGCAGGAAAAGCCCACTAATATAGAGATGTGTTATAAATAAAAATTAATGTGTATTTTGTGAACAATTAATGTGTCATAAAATTCATAATGACGAGAATCCAGAAATAATGTGCATTGTGTTATTCATACAGATTTCTAAGTGTCAAGAAATTTCCCACCTGTTTTTTGCAGAAAGCATGGGAGTTACTTGTGAAGTATGCTATATGATTTTACGTAAGGCTACGAGCGTTTCGTCTAGGAACATATTGGTCTGATGTCTAGGAATGAGTTCCAAATACGTAGGTTTTGGCATCCAAAGACACATTTTGAAGTTTAAAAAACATTATTATTATTATTTAGAAAATACGTAATTTAGACTCTCAGTCGATGTTACATGACCAGTAGCGTGACGGGATAGATGAATTTTTTCATATGTTAGTAACAGAGGATTCATATGAAAAAAAAAACGAAACAAAAAGACATTAAAATATGCACAAATTTCTAGTCGTTGACAGAGAACGTTTTGAAAAATCATCAGAGACTATGGAAATATATTAAATTTCATAAAAAATAACAAATAAATCGGTTCATTCCCTGCCAATATACTTTTGGTCATGACCTAGAAAACATTCTTTCCAGATAATCGCGTTTTAAGTTTTCAAACTAGTACCGTATTTTTTTTTGACTGTGCGACAAAAAATCCGACATGTCCTGTTTGCATTAAAACTATTAAAGTGGTTTATAGCAGTAATTACCAACTATTTTTGAGTCACACCCCACCAATGCATCTCTAAAATTATGACTACATCCCACTGTAATACCTAATTCTTAATACTGTAAGTTCCGACGTTTAAGTCTCGGCTCAAATAAATCTGTTTTCGATTAAAAATCCCGTTTAATAGTATGTAACCTATTTCTATTTGGTACTTATTTCACTTCATTTATTCAATACAATTTCTGGTATGACTTATGTCAGCCACAGCTTATATGCCAGAAATAGTCGCCGAGAACTTAAATAGTGAATTCTTATTCATGTGGAAGAAGTATGAAAGTCATTAACATTTTTTTGATAATTAAACAGGTACAAAATTTGGCAAAAATATGTTTTTAATGCAACCCTATAATTGCAGTGAAGCTATTAACCATCACTTTTATATATAGAAGAGTTTTGTTGTTGATGGCCAATTTAGATCAATGTAAAACAAAAGTGCTATATAGTTTTCTGTTTTATCTTTACAAATTTTCTCGGTATTAAATTGTTTATCATTCATATATTTTATTTTTATGGTAATATCTCCATGAAGTAGACATTATTTTTTTTCGAAATTAAAAGAGGAATCTTTTTCATTTTCTGAATACCTTATATTTCATAAATGCTCTCTTTAAACCAGTGATCCTAATTTAGGATTTGTGTGCAACTATTTTTATTACAATTTATTGAATGAAACCTGTATTTTTATTTTCTCTGCAATAAGTCACGCGAGGAATTTTTTTTTCAGGAAACTGATTATTGCAATAGTATATAAAACTAACTGTTTAACACATTTAACCTAAACAATATTTGAAAATATCCAATCGAGATAGTATTTACATTAATAAATTATCAAATTGAATCACAAAAGAAAATGGATAAAAAGTAAATTTCTTATGACTGTTGAGTAGACATGATGCTCAGTTTACTATAAATATAAATTGTACAAGACATGTACAGTAGGCCAAAAAAAAGAAGAGAATACCGCATAAATTAGTTTCAGAAATTGTGAAAATAGCTATTAGACTGCAAATTATGTCATCTTTCAATTGATGTTTAAAAAAGCTTAACGATCGGCTGCGTACTGAAATTGCCCCAAACTCGTAAATTTTCTATACGAACACTCAAATTTGACATCACATTTGAACATTTTCAGTGTTTTTAAAATAGGATACCAAACTGAAAATCATTTGGTCGAGTAGTTTAGAAATTAGAAAGATTGAAAACTTGCAACTTCTAATGTTAAATTCATTTGCAATCGTTACAAAACATATTTTAATACGGCTAGTTTTTAAACATAATTGAAAAACTACTGAGCACAATGAACTCTAATTTTGGATTTGCAAATTCAAATTTTCTTGAAATTGATTTTTGTTAAACAATCATAGTTAACAATTCATATTTCTTTTGAAAATTAATTAACAATTATTTATTTCTTCAAAATACTTTTTCGAAAAAAAAAAAACATGAATTGTAACCAATTATTTTATAACAGAAATCGATTTCTAAAAGCTTGAAATATGCAAATCCAACATTACGGCTCATTTCACCTAGCAGCTTTTAAGGTATGTCTAAAAAACAAACCGCATTGAAATATGTTTTGCAACGATTACACATAAATTTAAAATTAAGAGTGCCAAACTTTAAGCATTCATACTTTCTAAACTTCTTAATCAAGATACTTTCTGTTTTGTATCCTTAGATAAAACGCACCGCAAAAGACGAATGTGACGTTAAAATTGGATGATCGGAGTCTAAATTTCAGAGTTTAGTACAAATTCAGCATGAAGACAGCCCCCATAAGCTTATGCTTTTAACATAAACTGAAAGAAGATATAATTTCCAGCCGTGTTATTATTTTCCCCTGTTATGGGACAATTTAATGATTACCATCTATGGCATGTTCTCAAATTTCTTTGGCAGATTTTACATTTAAAATTTAAAGTTATACATTGCGGTAATTTGTTGATAATTTGAATGCCCGATAATTGATAAGTGTATTACGGAGAGAGAGAAAATAGGCTAATTAAAATGATAAAAATAAGAATACAGAGATTCGTCTTTATTGTGATATACATAGAAAATTATTAGTGCCAACAAAAAACGCCCTTGTTTGAATTGATGAACTAAGTTTGAATGAAGTACTAAAATCCATTATTATAATGCACCATTCTTTCAACTTTAATATCAAACGTGAAAATCTCGCGAATAAATTTTATGAAGATAAAAATTGAGATTATTTAACACTTTTATCTCACACTGAGATAAGTTGAAAAAAAAACAATAAAACTATTTTAGATATAATGCCGAAGATGTCTGACTTCGTTGTATTTATAGCATTATGTTAAAAACATGTATGTGACAAAATTTTAAATGTTTGGTAAGATAATAAATTATTAAATATTTCTCATATGTTCATGATTTTCGGGATCTCTAGGTAGGGCGTTGCCATAAAATGCTTGAACTCACTAATCTAAAAGTTCTACAATAAATATAAAGTGTAATTAAAACTTCTTCATATATTATTTCAAGAATCCTAGAGTCATAGTAATCAGTCAAATGTGTCAACGTAAAAATAGAACTTTTTTATTTTCTGCATCCATGATCAATCATATATGACACAATAACTTAGTGTTTTGGCTTATTCAGAAGAACAGTTTTGATAGATGTCGATGAATATATCACGTTCGCTGTTTGTGGCGATCATAAAGTGTTAGTGTATTATTGTATGTGGAATTGTAGAAAGTATGAGTTTATATTTATATTGTAAGTAGAATATTATGTGAAGTCCTAGAAACATTCGCTGTAGTCTAATAACATATTGATATATATATATATATATATATATATATATATATATGATATTAAAAAAATATGGTGTACTGAATTTTATAAATAAGAAAGTAATAACGTGCAACAAAAAATGAATTAATTGAAAAGACTTTTCTATTTCATTTTTAATTTATATATTTTTGGTTATCCGCAACTGCGATATTATGATAATTGCAAAGTTTAAGAAAACGGCTTGGTTTTCTCATTTAATTTAATATAGTTAATTATCGTATACTGATTAGCTTAATTTACTGATTGCGCATGCGAAATGTGCATGAGCTAAAATCCAATCATTTTCCATATCCTGTATATTTCTATTTGAAAGCATTTCGTTAAATATTAATATGATATTAGTGAAAATATTTTGTAAACTTGTAGGGAAGCTCTCTCCCTTACTCATGGTATTGTTATTCTTCAAACAACCAACATTCAATAAAATCAAAGAACGTTCCTTTATCACTAAAAAGGGAAGATCTTGAGTTGTCCAATTCACTCTAAAACGTCTTTAACGACAAATATTATTAACGACAAAGTCATATTTACTTCATTATAAACATGTCTGTCGTTTCCGTTTTCAAGAAATTTTGTTCACTTTTTATCGACTGCCAAATTGTAACAGCTATATATTTAGAAATGTATAAGGATGGTGGCCCTACAGTTGTCGTTTCCGTAGTTCTTACATTACTTCTAAACATCACATAATTTCAATTTTCGCGTCAATAATTAGGGGTAAATATAAAATTTAGTTAAAAGATTTCGCTCAATTTAGTGACATTTTATTGATTTTAAAATATTTTTCAAGCATGGTTTTCAAAAAATCTATATCCTTAATAAACTTTTGTTTGATCCAATGACGCATAGTAACCAGTGATAGATGACTTGCCCATAATTGGCAATCAATTTCCCAGAGCAAAATAAAAAGCGTTTTCTTTCTTTCAATCTTCTCTTTTGCTCAAATAATAAATCGTAATTGCGTCTACAAGTGTTGCCATCATGGTTACAATATTCTTTAAGTTAGATGTGAAAATCCTTAAAGGTTTTAAGCAACAGTCTTGCGCCAAACCAGTTCTGCTGAAATACGCTATTTAGCTATGTCTACGATAACGTAAGATTAATAATTATATCAGAGTAACCATAAAATACGGCCCTTTCGTGGTAAACAGAAATTTGTTAATAAAGAAATATATTTCAATTTTTTTTAATATTTAACTTCTTGTGGATATGTAATGGTAAAAAGATATGACTAGTTACGGAAAGATATCTCTTGCGAACCTAAAACTAAATTTAATTTTCTTATGATAATTCAGGAATTTTACTTAATTACAATCTTAATTTGAAGCAAATATTTTCATAATAAATATAAAATGTTTTACTACACTACAAAGTGTATTCTATGGACTCCTATAATATTCATTCACATAGTGAAAGATACTTTCAGCGAAAAATTAGCTTAGAATAATAGACTATAATGTAATAACGTATCCAGCGTTTTATGGAGCTCCATTACCTGCGATTTATTCTGTTGCGCTGATTAAAATATCAGACCATATGCTATGATCAATAAGGTTAACTGGATGAATTATGCCCTCCATATTCGAACGGGATAGCTCAGTTGGTAGAGCGTGGTAGCTTCAGCCTAGAGATCCCAGGTTCGAATCCTGGCCCGGACATTTTTCGTCCAGTTGGAAAATTACAACTCGTTAGAATAATAGAGTTGTCACAGCAGAGAAATAGCGTTACCTAAATCATTGTTGAAAATCTTGCTATAACTCCTCAAAAAACAATTTAATTGTCCAAAATTGTGCTAAGTTACTGTTGCATGTATTGTTTCTTCTTCTTTTCATCGCTTTTCGCCAACTAATATATCACAGGGGAATGTTAGAGAACTTTTACAGGATATAATGCTATTGTATTTACATAGAGTTAGGAGACAAAACACGACACATCCATACGAAATGTTAGCAAAGTACAGATGCTCACCCTAAAAAACTGACATATCTAATTTCTGTCTAAGTGATATGATTTTCGATTCTTTTTTGTACTTTATAAAAAAATTTGCATAATTTCTACGAAAAGTTTAGTTCTATCTGATTTTATGCGGAATATGTAAATATACGTTTCAAAATGGGTGTATGTTCTGGTATATACTGCGCAAATTTATTTACAAAATTCCAAGCCAAAAAATTGGGGAGTGCAGTATATACGGAATATTCCTTTTATATATCAGCTGTATGAAACCACATTAGATTTCATTAAGTCGCTGCTTATAGCATGTAGATATTGTAACACAAATTGTACTGAAATAAATAAGCAAGTTTACTTTTTATTGCTGTATTTTCTGAACTATTAGAAAATAAGGTATGGATTTCTAGTTTTGATAAAACTTTAAAACAAAGCTTACTGATTAGAGAAAAGTACAAATTGATGAAACCTTAATTTTATTGTAATAAATGGGTAAAATGTACGCGACAGAATATCAGTTATTATTATTATTATTATTATTAGAACACAGTTTTTAAATATGAACATACAGGGAAATTTATTCTGAAAATTTACAGCGAATCTGTAGTCTAACAATGCAAAAAAAAAAAAAAAAAAAAAGAAAAAAAAAGAAAAAAATGAATTGTTGAATGATTATTATTCTGAAAATATATTGTATTAATTGTAAATAACAGATCGTTTTATATAGTGGCTTTTGGGTTTTGTCATGCGTGATTTTTACTTTTTCATTCTTTCTCAAACGTCCCTGATTGTTTTTATTTTCATAAAGTAAATTGCTATCTGAAAAGAAAATTAACAAAGGCGTATTTTTTACGAAATTACCTAATCTATGCAGACGGGTGTTGTTGTTTCTGATGTATTTTTACACAATTATCTTTGCATTTAAAAGTTTTAAAGCGCAAAATTTTAAATTAACTATTTTTATATTACCAAAAATTTACTTATGAGCGGAATAAAATATAAAAGGGACTTTTTGAATAAATTATTTAAAAAATATATTTATCAAAATTATTGAATTTTACTTTTTTACATATCTTTATTTAATATCGTGAATATGTTTTTCAACATATTGGCAGTTTTTGAAATCTTGTATATTAAAAGGAATTGGTACGGGAATGAAGATAGTTGCACAAACATCCCTTGACATCTTTGTCCCATGAAAATCTTCGTCCTCCCAATGCTTTTTTAAGGGGATGAAATCAAATAAATTCGGACTATAAGTAGTCCGTGGAGTTAGCGACAAATTTTACCAAATTATTTCACATCCGGATACCAGTAGGAGATTTGGTCCAAAGCTTATATATATACTTAGAAACAAAAAATCACCGGGAGGAAATTGATCAGAAGTCAAATTACCCACCGGGGGGGGGGTAACGTGGTTGAATGTCGTATGACAGATATTGAGCTCATTTTATTTTTTTATACTTATTTTTGTACTAAAGCTTTAAAAAGTTTGTATATTATATAAAATATGTATCCACTGACCATGTAAGATTATTTTATTGCAGAAATATTAATATGTAGTGTATAAATGGCCTTTCTGAAGAAAAAAAAATCTCAAACCTTTTTCTGTATTTTTCGAAAATCTTTTTTTTTTCAATGACTTGAAAGCATATTAAATCTTTGAAACTTTTATATGTTAAGTAAACCATTCTTATATTCGTAGTGTTAAATTTTGGTGTATTTATAAGGATTTCTAGGTTATAAAGGCATAAGTTGAATATTTCCGCTTTTGACAAATTACATCAGATTACAAATTATTTCCTTTAATATTCAGAGAAGCTCTGTTCCCTACGAGTTACGCTCGCTAACCCCTGTCTAGATCCTGCAGCCTCTAAACAGACTACATTTGAATAAATTTAAAAAAGATTATCCGATTACGCAAGTGTTGCGAACTCGCACTCTTTGCTCTTTAGGTTAAACGCAACCGTAACTGTCTGTACCAAGAAGAAAACAGAACAGAATCGAAACGTGAAGGAAATACGACGTTTGGCATCTGAACGAACAAATAAGAACAATTAGAACTATAGAATAAAATTTTAAACCAGAACTTTAATATAAATACATTTTGTGACAAGTTTAATACTCTATATTTGTAAATAATGTAAGTGTTTAAGTTTGTTTATAAATCCTGTTTTGATATTTAACCCTTTCATGGTCATGAACGCGTATACGCAGTCAAAGGTTTTTACATCTAAATGGTCATGAGCGCTTATAGACGGTCAGGATTTTTTACTTCTAAATGGTCATGGGCGTGTATGAACGGTTCAGATTTTCTACTTCTAAGTGGTCATGACCGTCTATGAGCGTTTTTCTCACCCCCCCCCCAGGCTGGGCGGTAAAGAAGGCGTTTATCAGCACACTCCCCCTTCCCACATATACAATGGATGTATAGGTAGACCATTTGTCAACTAGATTATTTGTATTTTAGTTGAGTGCCTTACAGATTTGGTTAGAAAATGTCTCAGAGAATTTCGTTTTCTGTACAGGCTAAGAATGACATTGTATTTCAAAACCGATCCTAAAATGAAAGGAAGCAACTTCATAGAATATCATTTTTTAGTTATTATTTTATTTTAAAACTCTCGTCTATACGATTCTAATCCATTACATTAATTATTATTATTTAAAATGTTTTGCCATGTTAAATTTAATTTAATTTTTTTTAATGAATACATATGTTTTTATTTTTCTAACAGTATTTCAATTTATTTTGTTTAAATATATTACTAAATAACTAAAATCGATTTTTCTTTTTCTTTTTTTTTTTTTTTTTACTTACAGCACTTTTGCTTTGTAATTTTAACAAATATAATAATACCCAAATAATATTAATAATACCAAATTAATATTACACTTCAAAAATTATTTACTAATTTACTATTGTTGCTATACCAATTATAGCATAACTTTAAAAATAAAACAGTGAAACCTGTCTATAACAATACTGAAGGTACCAGAAAAACTATCAATATAGACAGGTTACATTTATAGGCAAGCTCAAGAATGTTAATTGATTCAGAGTACATAGTAGAATAATTATTATATATTGATGGAATATTAGTTTAACTTTCTTAGAATTATATATGTAGATGGAAATTTTTTTTTAACTTTCTAGAATTATACAATGAAATTTAATTTATTTCTTATAAATAATCAGAATTTTGTATTACTAAAGAAATATATAAAGAGCGTACAATATAAATAAATCCGATAAAAATCCAATTTTTATTACATTTTGTCAGATTTGTAAAATTACACGAATAAGTGATTAAAAAAGAATAGGAATTTACAATTTTTACTCTTAAAAAGAGAAAGAAATTGCAGGTATTATTTATTCGAATATGAAACCAAAGAAAAATAATTTGTGTAAAAAATGTGTATTTGGATGTCTAAATGTAGACGATAAGACCGGAAATATTACTTCACAGACATTATTTAACATTCACATTTGGTTTGATATTTTTAAATATAATAGCACCATTTTTGTAATAGAAGAAGAAATCAAGTTTTTGATCAATTAATTCAAAGGCATGTACAGGTGTCATCATAATTTTCCTTTAGTTTTTATAAAGACACCCTGTTAGAACTAAAAGAAAATGATGATTAGTACTTTCACTGAATTAGTACTTTCACTTTATTAGTACTTTCACTGAACACCAATAAAATTGATTGATTAAATTTTAATACTCCTCAATATTTGTAAGAACCTTAAATATATCTTGAAGAATTGATTTGATGTAAGAAAATTGTGCACAAATTTTTCATTTTTAGAGACATTCAGTTGATCACTATGTTCAAAATTGCCATTATAATTGTTGGGATTAAATTAAAGACTGCAAGCAGTTGTAGATGGTTTTATTAGTCCAATTGCTCGCATTTTTTTAACATTTCAGCAAAAGTTACAGGCCCGTAGCTGGGGGGTGGCGGGAATCTGGGAATTTTTTTGCCCGTCCGAGTATGATTGACTCGACCCCTCATCAAAACATTTTAAAATTTCCGTACTTTTCTTTATCTCCTTTTTTTTTTACTTCTTTTTTCAGACAAGACCGAAATCATAGACACCCATCCCAAAGACCCTTGTATAAATTTTTTTTTTCGCAATCCAAAAGATATGTTGATTGTGATTGCGGCGTAAGACATTTCTGGCTTTGTTGCTCTCTAGAAATCCACTTTACCGCCTCCTCAATGACTCAAATTAACGACTTTAGAAAATAATAGTTTAAACATTATCCTGTAAACTATTTGACTCAAACGGATTAGCTGTTGCTTGTGAAAATCGTTTTCTTTGTACAACTGTCACTGTCACAGATGAAATTTACTGTAATCTGGTGCGGTTGTTTCACTATTTCATGGCTTGACAGACAGGTTCCCCAAAACAAGCAAATATTATGTTTTACAACTATGTATTTTTGTCATTGTTAACGTGGCAAGGTTGCTATAATTCTGGGCTTTTAGGGGCTTTCAACAAATGTGGAAAATATCCTTTGACGTCTTTTTTTACACCGTTTTAAACGATAAAAGTTTGTGAAATCAGTATCACTTAGAATTGCAATATCTGGAAGGGATTTTTCAGAATAAAGATTATTTTTAGTGAAACGAAAAAAAATTTGGAAATTTATTAAAAACGTTAAAAGAGCATTAACATTTTTCAGTGGAAGGCTAGTATAGGAGTAAAGTGTATTAGGAAAACTAATGAACTAGATATAGTCATGAATACTAATTGTTTCAATTTTAGTTAATGTTTCCTAAATTTATTAATTTGAATATACGCACAAAAATTTACAAACAATATTCAATTAATGTTGTTTGTAAAAAAAAAAAACATTTTTACCCGCTCAACTATGCGAAACTTTATAATAGATTCACGGACTTGTTTTTACATATACAAACATTAAATTCTCAGGTATGGTTATTGAAAAGATTTAGAATCGAACACCATTCTTCATTTTTTGATAAGTGGATTTGACTTTCGTGCATTTAAGAATAAAAATGTATTTGTGGTTGTGTTAGAAAATAGAGTTTCGCCTTGAGAATATTGTTAATAGTCACTTCACTGTTGTTGTGTGATCCCCAAATAAATATGATTTTTTTTCTTTTTTCTTTTCTTTTTCTTTCTTTTTTGTATTTAAAAAAAAACAAAATGTTTTCTGATTTTGAACATAGAACTTTCATTTTAATAATTTATACAGAATATTCTTTTTTAGTTAATCAATTTTTTTTATTTTCACGATGGGTTTTTTTGTTACATTATGTTATGATATGGCTTTTTTTAATTAAATTTATTTATTATTTATTAAATTATTTCTCTAAAATAACTCTGTGTATCTTTTTTAAACTTGTCTAAAATCTTTTTTTAATACTTGAATGCTTTATTAATATAAACGAACATAAAACAGGTAAATTAAAACTATTTATTTTAAAAAAACACACACACAATTTATTTTGGTCATTTAAAATATTTCATTAACCTATGAAATCTTTTCGTGTTTTAAAACAAGGCTTGAAATTTTACTTATAATAATTTAACAAGAAATATTAATGTCGTGCCGTTCTTAGATTGTGAAACATTTTTCAACATTATGAAAATATTGTCGCGAAATTTTCATATTTTCTTACTCTTACAAAAAATTTATAAATAAAGTCTAATGTAAATCTTTTTTTTTCTTTCGTTCTGTAGATAATAATGAGCAGTCATTGCACACAGATCACCACTCGTATGACAAAATTCACAAAAACGCGTATTATAATAAGCGTGATGCAAAAAAAGTTTAGACACGAAGCTTAGTCTTCAACAAAGCAAGCCATTTTCTTAGAAAAAACTTATATAAAGAATTAAATGCAAGGTGTCGATTAAGTCTCTAAAATCGAAAGCAATGGCTGACCACTTCATTCACTCATTCAATGTTGAACAATCTTATTTAAATCTTTGTTTTCGTGAAAAATCTTGACTTCATCACGCATAATCTAGACCATAATTCAGTTAAAGAAGTTTATAAAATTTTAATTTCAGGATTTTTACACATAAGTGTTTGACACGAAATTTCACACACAATGTCACCAAGCTGGCAGCAAAGTTGCAAAGTTTTCTGCTAAGATCGACATCTATACCGGTCTATACATTCTACCCAGGATTCAGAAATGACTGTAAAATTACATCACAAAAACAGCGTATATACACGTAAAATATATTTTGACTGTTTATCGAGTTATAAGCCATTCGTGTCACCTGACGACACGATTTTTCCCCTTTCTTGTTCTGCTGCCTCTGATTTCGGATAAAAACGCTGACTTTGGGAGTATGTTCTGAAAGATCTTCTGCCTTTACATGGGTTATTCACATGGGTTTTCATATATATATATATATATCAGGGGTCGATCCAGGAAAAATTTGGGGCCTATTTAGGGCCCCTTCACAAAAATCTATTTAATAAAATCGTTCCCTTCACAAAAATCAATTTGATGAAATGGGAACCTTCACAAAAATCAATTTGATGAAATGGGACCCTTCACAAAAATCAATTTGATGAAAAGGTTCCCTTCACAAAAATCAATTTGATAAAGTCTCCCCCTTCACAAAATTCTATTCCATAAAAACTGACTACTATTTATTTGTTATTTGGTGATGTTTTAAAATGTGTAATTTGTAAACAAACAAGTTCACCAGAGAGGAAAACTTCAGCAAAAGCATTTTAAAAGTTTTTTTTTTATAAATGCTTGGTTCCATTTTGATTAACTGGATTTAAACTTTCGTTACAAAATGTTATTTTTCACAAAAATATAATAAATTTCACAAAAATAACCTTTATTTTTTACAAAATGGGCCCCCCAAGAAAAAAAAACCTGCATCGACCCCTGTATATATATATATATATATATAAATCAACATTTGAACGGAGGGTGGTTTAGGGGTATGGGGGTCATGTTCGGTGAAAACATACCAAAATTTTTTGGAATTGCTTTCCTCCGAACGGCTGCAATAGGTAGATTTTTGTATTGAAAGCTACCTAAAACACGATCCCTGAAGAGACTTATTATCCCGAAGCTACAAAATAAATAAATAAATTGTTCGAAAAAGAAAAAAAAGAGAAAAGAAAAGAAAGAAATGGAAGTAAATAACAATACAAAAATAACAAACATTTGTTTTACAATTATCTTATTTAGAAAGTCTGCAATCTAAGGCATCTTAGATACATAAAGACTTATTCCTTGTAGGTTTGATTTAATTAAAAAAGAATAATATATATCTGAATTTAACTCAATCTGATACCACATATTAGAAGATTCTATTTCGCTAGCTTATATTTACAGTGATGATATAGTAAATAATCATGTTTTATTCGAGGAATGAGATGTAGTGTTTCATTAAATATCCCTACTGGGAAAAAAATATTAAAATACATTAGATTGTAACTCATTAATATAATGCAAGTTATTTACGAAATAGTTTAGAATTTATTATTTATTTTTTTTTTTAAATCAAATGGAAATATAACATTTTCTATTTCTTTTACTTTTCTTTCCTTCTATGTTTCTTTCCTTCTGTGTGAATAGAATGTCACCTATCTGTTTACACAGTGCAAGGAATTTTTCGAAAGGGGATTATAATGGGGTGGGCAAATCAATCACACTGAGAAACTGCACTTGAAAAGTCTGACCAGATGAGCCCACAATGGCTTCAATAGGCCATTCATTACCGAAGGTGTTTTACAGGGGGAAAGCAATTTCACCATGTTACTGCTAAACTTTTAACAATGTGAGAACCTTAACCATTTATAAAGATTTTTAGCACATCCTCGTCAACCCTTTCTAAGTAAAAAATATGAAAACAGCCTGACCGTGAATGGGTTAAAATGCAATAGAATTTTTTGCGTGTTGTTCTTCCAACTGCTTGATTAGTGTCTTCGTATATTTTACTTTAAAAAAAATTGAAGACTACTGCCACCGGGACCTTTCAAAGATACAGGTTATATACGATATTGTTATATTATCGAATTTAATAATAAAAAACAGTTTGAAGAATTTTTTGAAGATCGCTTGTTACTAAGAAAGGTATCAATCCATAACGTCACTAAAAAAACAACTTGCCCCGGATGAGTGGAAAGAAAGTTTCTATAAGTCCAAGGACAAGCAAAAGATTCTTGACCTGAGAAAAGACAGTACACTTTTTGCCAAGCTATATGTTGCTAGCCAAGCAAGACAAATGGATGTCAATGATTTTTTCGCACAGGAAAACAGCTCTTTTCCACCTTCGATATCTGATCTCGGCAAACTTCGAAAACCCAGCAACTAGTCCAATGTAGTATGTTGTATCTTAAAGTCAAGTGGGATTTCTGAGACGATTGTCATTGAGCCTAATGTTTCTCGCGTCATTATTGATGGAGCGGCTTTGGTCCATATGCTTATCCCCCAATTCAACCCAAATTCCATCCCAATATCCCCCAATTCGAACCTTTAAGCAATATTGTGATCAGATTGATGGACCATATGTTTTAATGAGGCTAAAAACTGCAGATAGAGTCGATTTGGTTTTTGACCGCTATCTAGATGGAAGCCTTAACCCTTTCTGGCACAGACAAAGTCTGTTCGTAAAATGAGAAATTGCAGACTGACACCGGAATTTACAAACGACTTTTTTAGAAAATATGAACTCCTTATTTTAAGCTTTCATTATAGAAACAAAATTTTATTAAAATATTCTTGGTGCCGTATGCAAGTTTGGAATTAAAATTAGGTGTGCCCGGAGTGGGAACACTGTGCCGGAAAGGGTTAAAAATGACACAAGAAAGATGAGGGTATCTGGTCCAAGAGTAAATGTGAAATTCAATGTTGTCATACCTATATCCTATAATAAGTTTCTTGCTCACAGTAAAAACAAAGAAGATCTCTTCGGAATTTTAGCAGAAAATCTCGTCAAGATGGAACTGCCATTTGGGAAACAAGTGATTTGTACCTACAGTGACACGGTAATTGGATCGCATAACGGCACTTTTGAAGCCATTTCTCCCGTCTCCCTGGAAGAAGCGGATGCTCGTCTTTTGCTTCATGTTCGGCATGCTTTTGAATACTCGGGTCATTCAAAGATTATAGTAAAAACTGTTGACAGTGATGTTGTAATGATTGCCATGTATACTTTCTCTAGATTACCAAATCTAGAAGAATTGTGGTTGGAGTATGGAAGTGGAAAACATCTCCAATACTTTCCCATCCACGAGTTGCACCTGAAAGTCCCACGAGATGTTCCAAATCTACCTTTTTTCCATGCCTTTACAGGAGCTGACACGGTATCTAGCTTTGCAGGCATTGGAAAATCTACTTTCTGGAAAATATGGATGACATTTCAAGCCGTGGACAAGGCTTTTTTGGCCTATTCCAAAGTTCTTGACAATATCACAGAAGATGAAGAGTATTTCTTACTTATTCAGCGGTTCGTCGTCCTTTCATATCATGCATCAGGTTCATTAAATACCGTAAATGAAGCCAGGCGAATTTGTTTACACAGCAGAACATACCTATTGAAAATATTCCACCAACTAACAACGTTCTCCTACATCACCTGAAGAGGGCTATCCTGCAATGTTCTTTATGGACAAACTGCCTTCAACAATCCGTGTCAATGAGGATGGAAAAAGGTGGACAATGGGTACGAGCCCCTCTGGTCTTCAAACCCGGAAATCACCATGGAAAAGCTACAAGAACTAATTGCATGCAAGTGAAAAGAAATGTGCACACGTTGTCGATGTGTAAAATCAGGTATAAGTTGCACTTTACTTTGTAGCTGTGAGGGACAATGCAGTGAATAAAACATTTTATTTTACAAATTTGTAAACATTTTACATTATAACAATGAATTTCTTTTGAATATAAGTTTTGTTTTTCTTTTCGAGGCTTATGAGTTATAGTGTTTTTTAAGTGGCTACGGAACCAGCCTTGCACACAACCCCCAACCTGGAGGACCAGGCTGTTCCTTTTCATCTAGTACCTACCCTCCGACATGTCTGGCTTGGGAGACCCTACCACTGGCTACGCCACCGTCGGTATATCTCTTTGGGTCATTGGTGCACGCAAGCCCCCCCCGCCCCGACAAGGCAGGAACACCAGTGGGAGTAAATAGAGCAATATAATTGAATTTAGAAAATAAACTAATAGAGCAGATTTCACATTTTAATTACTTAGGATGCGATATATCTTATGACTATGACAACGATATACAGAATAAGCTTTATAAATTTCAATACATCTGTGGTACTATAAGAAGAACTCTTCGAAATACAAGAAAAGACACAAGAATAATTTTTTTTTTAAACAATGGCAGTACCAACTTTGCTATACGGAAGTTACGCATGGACACTCACAAAAAATTATGAAAGACAAATACAATCCTCAGAGATGAAATTTTTGTAGAGTTTGAAGGGATGCTCAATAATGGACAAAATAAAGAATGACTACATCAAAAGAGAGCTTGGGATTATGCCCATATTGAATAAAATAGGAAATTACAGAAGGAAATAGAGGGACCACATGGAAAGGATGGATTTCGATCGCATACCACAAGCAGCCTTTAATTATAAACCAAGGGAGAAAAGAGACAGAGGAAGGCCGCTAAAGAGATGGATTGAGGCGGCCGGAACAGGCTTATAGCCTTCAACCATGTTTTGGGATGATGATGATGATGATGATATAAGTTTTGTTTAAGCTCAGAATCATGGATATGCTTTTGTTTTTTTCCATTTTACTCCTTCTTATGGGAAGTTCTTAATTTTACTCCTTCTTATCTATTTGATTTCCCACATACAACATATCCCAGATACAACATATTCATACGAATAATTGTATAAACACACATTCTAAGATATACTTAGGAAGGGGTACGGAGGACAGCTTAGATGTGAAAAAAGTGAAAAATAATTATACAAGTGGCACCCAGTGCAAAATGAATATTGGAAAACATCACAGCAATGTAAGAATTGGCTGAGTATTACGCTGTCGTCACAAAACACCTAAACTATTTTGTCGCAGAACCAATTTGTGAGAACCTTTTTGTAGCTTATTTCAAGAGCTTTCAAATGATATATCAAAATATCGTAATATTATTATTCTGAATGGAGATGTGAGCATTTAAATGAACCTATGTCCATCGTCGTGGCGGCAATTTTGATGACGTCATTATGGAGGGTTTTGACCTCTGATCGATTTCCTCTCGGTTGTTTTCTATATCTTAACATGTGTATAAGCACTGCTCCAAATCTCATTCTGGTATCCGGAAATGAAATATTTTTACACTAACTCCACGGACTAAAGGAGGAATGTGAAGTTTCGTACAGTAACTTGTTTATTTTGTTACACCTGCTCAATGAGGTCATGCATTGTACCATATACATAGTTGCCAACCTCCCGATTTTTTTCACACCAGTATTTTTTTGAAGAAATATTTTTTTTATTTAATCTTACGATTTCTGCTATTTAATAAACCTAAATTTTTTGTATGATTTTACCGGTATTCAAAAAATCGGGAGGTTGGTAACTATGCAGAGAACATTCGGATCGGAATAGCGTGTTTACGACGGACGCGCGACTTTAATCTTTCCCCCAAATTGACAATACTATACTATGCACGTTGTTCATTTAGAATATTAACATATACAATACCCCGTCAATCTCCAAAATTTTTAGTGAGAATTTTGTTAGTTTTTGCTTTAGCGTTGAGTTTCACTTTTGTAAACTGTTTCATACTGGATTGGTTTGATTTACTTTTATCATGACCGTATTTAAATTACTTTTGCCACTTAAACTCTTGAGACCTCGATAGCGTATCTTTTCGTAAATTTACATTCAATATGCGATGAATTTCAATATGTTTGACATTTTAATTTGTTAAAAGTTCAATCTTCATTCAAGCACAAGATTATTTGTGGGTTGTCATAATGCGACTAAATTAAAAAAGGTATGGAGATTAAAACGATGTAAAAAATTTTTAAATCATAAACAACGTATCATGATTGCCATGACAACTAGCATAAAAACTTTCTATCGATATTAAAAGTCTCGTTTATATTTAAATCAGCCTCCTATCTTTATATAGCAGTATCGATTTTCTAAAACATCATTTAATTAATTAAAATAAATTATTTTATTGTATTGCGTGTATGACATTGTGTAATACCCACAAAACATAATTTGTTTTTGTTTCTAATATGAAAATTATGTTTTTTTTTAATATGCAAATGATGTTTTGATAATCGATGCTGCTCTCTTAAGATTGGTTTTTTAAACATAAAATATTTAATTTAAAAATTTGAGATATATAATATTTAAGTAAAATGCTAATAGATGTATAATAGTGCGAAAAACAACGAGCGGGGTTTTAACGCAATGCAGATAAATAAATACAAAATGTCAGTTGCATCAATCATTTTAACATATGGAGCAGATAGTATCATTCTTTGTCCAATGCTTAAAGTTTTTGAATAGCCTCATTTCTATGATGTATTAAAATAACTTATCAAGATAAACGCTATTGTTTTTAAATCTATTGAATATTGTCATTTCCAGATAAGCTTGGAACCGCTTTCTAAATGATTCATTGTTTTTAAAAACTTTCAAACTCCCTTTAAATATATATATATATATATATATATATATATATATATATATATATATATATATATATATATATATATATATATATATATATATATATATATATATATATATATATATATATATATATATATAAGCGAGATATCCATGTTTTGGCTAGGTTAAAGAATTGTTATCACTTACAGATGTTATAAAATTTTAAATGATATAATATTCGGAGACATCTTATAAATAATATTCTGTAATTAAATTTAAAATCAATATATCTTTAATGATTACATGGAAATTACGTCAATATCTAGACGCTATCAGTCGTGGCGTCAGTTATGCTGTTTTCTTTCCAAAAAAAAAAAAGAACTGATTCTAATAAAACATTTTTTTTTCTTAATTTCCCATTTAAGGGTGTATTCAAATCCAAACTGCTTATTTTGAGACACATTTGTAAATTCATTTTTGCTCTAAAATGCATCCAATTGGCAGGTTCTCTTATTCAGAAATTTTATAATGTCCCCACTGTCTCGATTTTTTCATAAAGGCAGAATATATTTCAAAAAACGCTGTCAAATTGGATATTTTGAACCGAATTTCCCAACGCGATAGCGCTTGAAACAAAAAAAAAATGATCGTACTTTTGTAAATAATTGTCTGTAAATCAATTTCTAATTAATTGAACAAAAAATAAAAACATGGGGTCCTTATAAATGTCTTTATAAATCACACCGCCAAGTTTCCTGTTGCTACTTTTAAAAATGACTCTGAGAATGTGTCTCAAAATTTTGAGTTGTTGAGCGTGGAAAAATATTTTTTTTTGAATATCGGCTTAATATAAATCGTAGAAAATGTTACTACCGCATATAAAATATTAAAATACTTAGCCATAAGATATCCCAATAAGATATACTCGTACTATACGAACAAAAAAAGAAAAAAACCTTGCAACCATTTGATTAGAGCCAGTTTGGCGTCGCCACACTGATAGTGTCTCACAGAAAAATGACGTCATATTTAGTGGTTTATTTTTTATTTTTTATCTTTTCTTGAATATTTTTTTAATGAAATGTCCATATTGTAGCAGATATTTTAACTCCAAATACAGTTAAGCTTGGAACCCCTTTCTAAATAATGCATTGTTTTTAAAAAAACTTTTAAAAAACTTCCTTTAATATATATATATATGTATATATATATATAAGCGAGAAATCCTTGTTTTATCTAGGTTAAAGAACATACAGTTAAGTGAAGGTTTTACGTCATTTAAACGGATTTATATTAAAAGTTTTAAAATTATGTATGTAAAATGCGCATTATCTGTTCAGAATTATGCCAGTTTTGGATGCGAAGATATAGCGAGTGACTCTGAATTCTTATTTTATTATAAAAATATTGTTTGCCCTTTGGGACAGCATAAAATATTTAAAAAATGTATTCTAAAATTTAAAAGAATATTAAAAACAGGAGTTAATTTGTGGTCCACAACTGTTGATGCTCTAGCTAGGGCGAAAGCGCTTTTGTTGAGTGGTGAAGATTTTCTATTGGAAACTGTTTTTACATTTTTTAAATGGGTGACGTTTTTAATGAAAATTTTTAACCATGTTTTTTTAAAATAATGTCTGAATGAAAATTAGTAAAATGAACAATAAATAGTAAATTTAAAAGAAAAGATTGGTAAAAAGATAAAGAATGGCAGGCGGTGGAAAAAGGATTAAGAGTAGACTGAGGAATTTTAAAACAGTCAATAATTTTACTCTAAATCTAAAACCAACGTATATCAACTTTCGCGCAAATAGGTCAAAATTGAGGGAGTCGGGGCTAGAAAGTGTCAAGCCAGATTTTTGGTGAAATAAATCTAACACTGTAATCTGTTGCTTAATATTGTAGATTATAATATCCAACATATAATTTGTTTCTAATGTCACTTGGTGGCAGCATATGTCCCAGGTTCCGTTCTTGCCCCAGATGTTTATGCCCCCAATTAAGATAGCTAATTTACAAAAAAACAAAAAACTTAATAGTAATATCATTAAAGTAATGAAATATTGTTATTCAGAATATGTCAAATGTTACTCAGACACTGGCGAGAAAACTTTATGTTACATATCTTGATTTGAGTATTTGATCAAATTTTCAAATTAAAATATCTCAGAAGTTCAAAAATGTGGTTTAGCACTCTCTTTTTCCGATCCGGTCAATTGTTGGTTTATATAAACAATATATAGCCACAGAATTATTTATAACATATAGAGAGATAAATAAAATTTCAGTAAAATAACACCAGCCAATACAATATTTAATCAAAAATATTCTTAGAATGCGACACATGCGTTTTTTACCAGTAAGTACGTTGCAAAATATAACCATGATTTTATTATTTTCTTACCAAATTTATTTTCTCCATTTACTTTCCTCGGTTTTTAGATAAATAGCTTTTTTTCTAAAAATCTTTGCCTTAACTGCTAAAACTGCTAAAACTGCTAAGACCTTAACAACTAAACCAAGACATCAATCTGCATGAATTTTCAGAACTTGAACTGCTTGATCCGACAGTTTTGAAACAAAAAAATATGCTTAAAGATAACAAAAGAAATTTAAAAAGGATAATACTCGATAAATTTTAGAGTTAGCTGATTTTCTAAAGTACTGTGAATAAATAAAAAGACTCATTTTTATCAATATTTTAAACCACTGAAAAAAAAGTGTCATTTTCAGTTTCATTTTTCATATATATAAAAAAAAAATATGGTGAATGTTTTGTTAACCAAAATGTGTTTTCTCAATCTTAAATTTTTACTTTTTTTATTGGTGTTCAATTCATTTAAAACACTGAAAATTAGAGCATGTGTATTTAAATATATATATATATATATATATATATATAACATTAATTATGAATACGTACTAATAAATTTAAATTAATTGAATCTTGAAATTTCAAACATTTTCAAAAGAATACCGATTATTTTAACTGCGCTTATTTTTAAATTTTTTTTCAAAAGCAAATAAATTAAACATTATTACTTTCGTAATTTAAACACTATTTCTTAATAAAATAAAATATAATATATTTCTGATGAAATGAAGAAAAGGGTAAAGACAATTTTTTTTAAAACTGTATACTGATAAAAATTAAATATTTAAGAGAGTGTTATATATATATAAGGTATAGTTAGGAGAGTCTGCGTACAATTCAAAAGAATAGCAATAAAAATTTAAATATTAATTTTTTGCTGAACTATCCATGAATAATTTTTCTTCATTTGTTTTTTATGCATTTCCATTGCTATTTTGTTGTTATGTTGCAATTTAATAGAACAGTTGTAATAAAACCAAGAAAGTTATTTTGCGCAATCTGTCCTTACAGAGTTGGTGTGACTCGCACATGGGTAGGAGGGATTGTTACTAATAATAACTACAATTAAATTGTTAAAAATAATAATTACACTTAAATGACATTGCTGTAAGGTTTTTGTGAGCAAATTTTATTGTATAGGGAGTGAATATTTCAACTTAATGCTTAAAGAATCAGAAAAAAGGAAATAATTTTAAAAACGATTAAAAAAATTTATTTAAAGGAAAAAAAATTAAAGAATCAGAAAAAGCAAGTCCAGATAAGAATACAAAATAAAGTTATGTAACTTAATAACATGTTTAACTTAAAATTAGTCCGTTTTCATTTTTCATTTTTTATGCAAATTTACCAATAAGCTGCGTAATCTCTCCTAGCATTTAAGCTAATGGGAAAAATGCGCCATCTCTCCTAAGTAGCAGATGCACAAACTCTCCAATTTCGGTCGGAGAGATTGAGCAGCCTTTTATTTAAATATGGCCGCTACTAAACCGAACCGTTGATGTTCACATTGTTAGTCTAGATTAGTAGCTATTGAGAAATCGTTTAAGTTTAAAATATTTTGTGCTATTGACATTGTATAGAAATTCTGATGAATAGCTATGAAAATTGAAGCATTTACTTTGGAAAAACAAAACAAAATAGCAATACTTTATCTTAGACGCTGAAAGCAATCAACGTGCACTTTTGAGTAGACACTCCACTACTGTTGTTGTACAACTACTTAGATTTGCTGCGCTCTCAGTCTACTCCTTCCCACCAAACCTCTATGTGCGCAATCTCTCGACCACGCCATCTCTCCTGGCTTTACCTTATATATACAAGGTGTTTCAAAAATGACCGTTATATTTGAAAAATCAATAAAAACTAAACGGGCAGCGATAGAAATACACCGTTTTTTCAATATGCTTGGTACAACAGTAAATTTTCAGGCAAAAAACTTTCGAAATTAGTTACAATTTTCAACAACAGATGGCACTGCAGTCTGGAAAAATCTAAACCACGAAATTTTCACATATCCACTATGCACAGCAATAATATGGCGTAGTCTCTGAACGAAATTACCAGAAACCTTTGTAAACGTGTCAGGCGGGATGGCTTCACATGTAGAAGAGATGTACTGCTTCAGTTGTTCAATTGTTTCTGGATTGTGGCGGTACACCTGGTCTTCAAATGTCCCCTAAGAAAGAAGTTACAGGTTTACAAAGGTTTCTGGTAATTTCGTTCAGAGACTACGCCATATTATTGCTGCGCGTGGTAGATATGTGGAAAATAACGTGGTTTCGTTTTTTCCAGACTGCAGCGCCATCTGTTGTTGAAAATTGTAACTAATTTCGAAAATTTGTCTGCCTGAAAATTTACTGTTATCCCAAGCATATTGCAACAAACGGTGTATTTCTATCTCTGCCCGTTCAGTTTTATTGATTTTTCAAATATACCGGTCATTTTTTAAACATGCTGTACGTATATATATGTGTATGCGTGTGTGTAATAAACACAATTTATCTTTATCATATTTATACTTTTTGTTTAATTAAAATTGTGTAATTCAAAAATGTTTTACAGAAAATACGGCTCATCGGAATACTTAGTTCAATTAAAATTGCTTCAAAAAATAGTATTAACAATAATAACAATACCATCATCAGCAACAACAATAATAATTATAATGATAAAAATAAAAATATATAAAAATTAAGTATATTTTGTGCATTTCTTGGATTTATATCGAGAGTATATCTTAAATACATTCCTGCTTAAATTTTTTTCCATTCAAACAAAAATTAATAATTAAGCAATTTAAATTTTTTTAGATATAAATGAAGAACCTTTCCGATAGCATTTTCTATTAGCAAAATGAAGATTTCACGATGCTACTAAGAATATATTTTTTTCCAATATTGCAATATTTAAGAAGTATATGTATTGTGAAACGGTTAATAAAAAAGATCAAAATTTAAAGGACATTTTAAGAAAGTATGATTCATCTTAAAATTTCCAATGACTTTTCAAAATAATCATCAAAGCAAAAATTTAATGATATCTCGTTTTGAAAAAGGAAGAAAATTTTCAAGCCTTCATTTTATTTTAAACTTATCTATAAGAAAATACTAAAAATATATATTTTTTAAATTATAAGTATATCTATATATTGTTTTAAATTAATATTAAAATAAAATGAGAAGATGTATAATGAAACTTATAAAACGCGGAATGAATGCATATATCTTTCAATAAATTAATCTTTTCTATGTATAGTAAGAATCAAAATGATGAACTTGGAATCACTAAACAAATCTAAATAAATTTCAAGACCTATCCGTAGTTCAAATCAATATTACAAAAATTAAAAGCATATATTATTTAATATTTTTCATGCACAAATGTCAGAATGAATATTATTCGTAAATGTTTTGAAATCTATAAGACTTCTAATTTTTCGCCGAATGATATCTTATTGATTTATGAATTCAATAGATAGTGGCACAGCAGGAAGCTATTATATTGATATGATCCTCGGGTTAAGAATTACAGTTCAATATATGATTGTTATTGTGATATTAATCATGCTTGATGGTTTTTTGGTCAAATGAAATAGCATATTCTAATAAATCCAGAGCTGTCACTGACTATTCTTTTGAACTTATGGTATTTGTTTAAACTATTCCAGAGAAAAGGGCGTAGATATTTGATTTTTAGAGAGCGCTTCTATTTTAATAAACTTAAGCCATTTTACGTGCTGTCAAATAAAATGCATATAAAGTAGCAAACAGCTGTTTCGGCGCCTCTAAAGCGTCATCGTCAGTGCCAAATATAAAAAAGTTAAAATCAGATTCAAAAGTTTAGGACATGTAAGTATGCTTGCGTCTCCGCACGCGGCCAAGAAGGAATATCGATGAGTATTTAAAAACAACAACAGAGTTAGGACAAAGAATATCAGGAGTCTCATGAGACGGAGGAGACCAATCTGAAGAGCTCCGCCAGTCTGGACATGTTTAATTACTGAGGAAAAAAAGGTAGGAGAGGGGGAAGTGAAGAAAATGAATTAAAGGAAAGATAGCTGGACAATTGAAAAATATGGTATGCTAGACATAGAACTGGACAACTGGACGCCGCGAGAAAGCAATATTCGTCGGGGGAACTCGGCATTGTGGCATAGGACCCGGTTCCCCTCATGAGGCTCCGGTGACGAAAGCCATCTTCTGTCGTCTGGCGATTCATCAGGTGTCTTCGTAGAGGTCTCCTCTGATTATGGGATCCTCCGCATATAGCAACGACCTTTTTCGTCACCTTTTTGGATTCGGGGTGATACGCAGATGGCGGTGTCCCGACCGGTCGAAGCGCATACGGGAAGCATCTCCCTCTCGTGCGCGTTATATGTCCCTCAGAACATGGGTGTGACGGTTGACGGTATGCCCAACCATCAACCGTTTGGGCATACCGTCAAGGTTGCCCAACCTTGACGTTGGACAATATGATATGCCCAATACAACAAATGCTTCAAACGTCTGGATACCTTTCCTTTAATTAATTCTCTTCACTTCCGCCCACCTCCTTTTTCTGCCTCGTCCTTAAACTCGTCCAGACTGGCGGAGTGCTTTTGAATTGCTCTCCTCCGTCACATGGGACTCCTGACTCCGTTGTTGTTTTAAACACTGATCGCCATTCAATCTTGACCACATGCGAAGACGCAAGCATACTTACAAGTCCTAAACTTTTAAATCTGATTTTAGTCTTTTTAAAATTGCCACTGATGATGGAGCTTTAGAGGTTCCGAAACAGAAGTTTGCTACTTTATATGTATTTTATGTGTACTATTGTTTTCGTTGATCATTTATTTTAATTTATGTCTTGTTCTATCTGTATAAATGACTATCTGTAAACAAATTTTTAAATTTAATACACAAATTTGAATGTATAAATACAGCCGAGAAAAAAAGTATTGAATCGGCTTAAGGACGCAAATATCTCCCTAAACTAGAGCATACCAAACCTCGGGCGATAGACCGGTGGTTCTGTTGGAGCCTCTTAACCATTTATATAAAAAATTATTTCGAGAAATAATTTTAATCACAATAATTTTAATTTTAATTTATAAAGATAGATTAGAATAATTACATTAAACAAACATGAAATTGCAAATGGGTCCGTTCATTAATTTATGAATAATAAATCCGTAGTTTTAAGCTTCTAAATATAATACTTACACAAATACTTTGTATTTTTATCGAATAGTGTTTTTATTGAAATCTCCAAATTCGTATATAATAATAAAATTAAACATAGTGTGGTTTTATTTCATAGGGAAAATGCTTATCGCATTTAGTTATGCACTCAGCATCTAACAAGTTAATTTATCCGAATTGTTTTGTGGTATCGGGCTGAATAATTATGAATTGTAGTTGA
This sequence comes from Maratus michaelseni, assembly GCA_963931845.1. Taxonomy (NCBI): domain Eukaryota; kingdom Metazoa; phylum Arthropoda; class Arachnida; order Araneae; family Salticidae; genus Maratus; species Maratus michaelseni. The sequence goes on from OZ007587.1 coordinate 324,426,674, forward strand.
ATAATTATGGCAGAATAATTATGAATAATTTGGATACTTTAACTTCTATGGAGAAAATTGCATCTGTGTTATGATATGCGTTTTACATGTGGAAAAAAAAGAAACCCTACAATTATTTAATAAATACAAATCTAGATATTTGAAAAAAAAGAACATTGTTTGTTAAAAACACCAAGTATTGGAGTAAGTATTTTATTAAAAAACCTACGAAGTCCGTTATATATATTAATAAAAGTACCCAATTACCATTTAATATTATTTTTATATCAATCTCCTAATCTACCTTCAGATACGAAATGGGTAATTATTGAGGTGGAATGTTGCTTAGGTAATAATTTGGGATATAAACTCTTAAAGTAGGATAACGAAATGCCGTAAATCCTGAAGAATAGTCAGTGATATCTCTAGACTCTTCAGTAAATGCTATTTCGTTTCTATAACTCTACTCGTATAACAAACCATTCATCAAGATGATTCTCATGATAACTTTGAGATATTAGTTTGTATTTCTCAACGTGAGATAAAATTGAATGTAATAGCGTTCCTCTGTCAACCTATCTATTGAATCCATAAATCAGTGAATTATCACTCATCTGAAAAATTCGGAGTGGTATATGTTTCAAAAGAATTACGATTAGGACTTATTCTATCGGTGTATGGTTATACTAATCAGCCATATGCTTTTAATGTTTGTACGATCATTTCTAATTATGAATAATTTTGCAGTTTCAGGTAATTTTTTAGAAACGTTTAGAAGCTTCTATTATTTAGTAACGGTGGGATGATTTGAAATAGAAAAAAAATTATCAATTATACATATAATTTTTTAAAACATGCTTCATCCGTTGCTCAAATTCCATATTTTTATTTTTGTTATCATTAAAACACGCATAGATTTGTTAACAGGCATAGATTATGCATTCATTTTTTTCATTTTATTAGCTTCACTCTATATTTTAATTTATGTTAATACGAACAATATGCAACATTTATGAATAGTGAAATTAGTTTGTTATACTTTTCTTTAAACTAATAGTTATAAGGAATGTTTAATTTTTTTTTCCCTTTGGGGTATTAAACTTGTTTCAATCCTATTTAAAGAAAAAAATCTAAATTTCTAGAAAATATTAATATGAGTTTACGTTATATTTTACTCCAAGTTTGTTTAACAATTTAATTTTTAATTTTTAATTTTTCAAAATGAATTCGTGAAGCGCAGCGTTTCGCGCGGTCCTTACTATGTCACTTATGCCGAGACACAAGCGGAAGCAAGGAAGGAAAGGAAAAAAAAACTGAAAATTTAAACCGAACAAATTTAAAAGAAATGTGAACTAATTAAAGACACCGAAAAACGGTAAGTGTTGGACTCGAGACCCTGAGGCTATCGAAAGTTCCTTGCGGTTTCGAGCTTAATGGTCGTCTTAGCTTGAAGAACGCCGCAGTATTCGCGGAGCGCGTGCAGTTCTTAATACGTAATCTTAATTTCGGGCAGTTCTTAATACGTTCCTTACGCCGAGACACTAGCGGATTAGAGGAAAAAAAAATCTGAAAATTTAAACCGGACAAATTTAAAACGAAAAATTAAAGACACCGAAAAACGGGAAAGTTTGAACTCGGGGCCCTGAGGCTATCGAAAGATAGTTGCGGCTTCAAGTTTACTGTTCGTCATAAAGTATATATATTAGACGTATATTAAAATATTTAACAAATAAAATATATTCATGTATATTACTTCAATATTTTCGTTGTCTAAATTTTAAATCACTATATGAGTTACTATTATAAAAACCAGAGATTAATTAATAAACAAATATATGCATTTATGATTTATCTTTATTTTACGCGACCTATACTACATTAAATAAAATGTTAAGACGCACAATATACAGAAATGCTCATTAGACTTAAGAATATTTTTTATTGAATCTTAAAAATAAATTAAAAAAATAGTGCAATCTGGAATTTTTTCTTTCTTTTCAATATTAGGAATTCATTAAAGTGTAGTTTAAATGAAATTTTTAAAGGTTAATCGGAATTTGAAATGAATTATATTTTCTTCAGAATAGATTTAATAATTATTTGCTTATTAAGCAATAGTATAGTATTTATCTGGAAATGGAAAATATAGAGAAGTACTTTCCTTTTTTTACGACAAATACTAATCACACGGAAAAAGAGAAATGTAGATAAAATTCATCGTTATATGAAAAAAAATCTAATTCTGAATTTTTCTCCTTTTCATAAATTTTTTTCAAATTATTAAAAAAAATCAAAATTGTAAAATAAATATATTTTGTCGTGAAAGTTGTCATAAATACATAATTTGACTGCAGAAAATATTTTGAGAAACATTCCTAATTTATATCTAACAACTGGTAAATTGAATTATTATTATCACTTTGTTTGAAAGATAAAACTTGTAATAAAATATGAAGTAAATTCCACACGTTAATAAACATATGGATTAAATTTTTCACACTCAAACATTTTCAAACTACCTTTCCATACGTAAAATTATTTTTGCTGTAATACAAGAAGTTGCATGTGTGAAATAGTAGCAATTTAAAATTGATGATTTACACTGTATTTTATTTAATTTTCCAAAATAATATATTTAATGCATATATAAAACTTGTCGCTTGTTCTTAGAGAGAAATTACTAGTTACTTTTTTTATTTAAATTCAGAACGTCACAGTCGAAATAACATTTAACAGATAAAACGTAAAATAACTGAGCCCTAGAAAAATGTATGGAATCCACATACGAAAAGTAGAAAATACTTCTAGTAAGAATCGAAATAAGTACTTTGATTTGTAAAGTTTTTTTTTCTTTCACATTTATGACGCATTAAAATAATAAGTTCAATTTACTGAAGGGGTGTGAAGGATGTGAATTTTGACAAAAACTTTTTGTAAGTATAAGTGATCTAAATTGTATTAAATAGCTTAAAATTTGAGTACCACGAGCATTTAAAGTATGTAGAATATAATTATTTCCAAAATCTGTGTTTTGATCATAAATGATTATTTGAATTTCATCGAAGATGAAAATCTGATTCGTTAAGAAATATTTAATATATAATCAAATGTAATAAAAATAACAAAACAGAGAAAATATTTTATGAATATTTAGAATACATTTTAATTCGGCAATTGTTAATAGCTTTGAAAAATACTGCTAAAACCTCTATTAGATTAAATCTTTCATTAAAATTAATAGTAAATGTACAACATATTTACTTTAATATATTTCACATTAAATAAATATACAGGTAATTAGCTTGAAAAGGAGGTATAGAAAATCGATAATCTATCAGCATAGATAATTACATTTGTAAAATTACATGCATTAATTTTCTTCGGGCAATGATCTTTTTTACTTCTGACATCCTATAAACTGACTAGACAGTTTATTCATTGCTCTTGTTATTGACATCGGATGGAAGACATATTATACCCCTCTACTCTCAATTAATAACAAACTGCTCTTTATTGGCCTGTTATATTATTTAAAGGGTCAGTTTTGTCACAAACGCAATTAATCATGCGTATCTCTTTTTTATATTGGGCTTTTTTTTTACAGGAAATATGAGCATAGGTTTTGCTTGGTTTGCGTTAGAAAAGGTGGGATATGTATTAGTTATATCTCGTAAAAGAAAAAAACACATGCGGAATCTACATTTTCCTTTTGCCTAATATACACAATATACACAAGGATAAATAAATTTTTCTTTAAAATGAGAAAATAAACTTTTCATCTTGATGAACTTTTTTATTTAAGGTAATTATTTTTTAATCATGAATGAAACAGCTAAATGAAATATGTAATTGTAAATTAATATTACTTCAAATTTTAAATTATTGAATACGTTTAAAAATAAAATTTAACATATATATTTTATTTATCAATGCCATATATTCAGAAATTTTTCAAGATACAATTTGGTGATTTTTTTTCCTTTGAGAATGTAAGTTTAGATGTATACAAAAACAAATAAAACTTAAAATATTTTACTGGAAAATAAAACCTCCTTACACAACTAACTTGCAATTTGTTTAAAAATTGTCTTTCAAAATTGAGAACATTTTCAAATGTTTTATGGAATTTATCTATCATATTAATAATAAGTATCCCTTTTCACGTAAGAAACTCATATTAAAACCCCTTTTTTATAAATGTAATTAAGATTGCCCAATACCAATATACAATTCAGATTTTACATGTATGACATCAAGAGTTTAATTAAAACTACCACTTTTCTCTAAGTTAAAATAGACAAAATGTTTTAATAATAAAGTTAAGTTAAAATACTCACTTAATAATTAACAGTTAAATTAGACTAAGTTAAGTTATTAGTAAGTTACGTTAGTAGGTTAATAAAGTTATTCTAATAATTTAACATTGAAAAAATACTTATTTGTAATTATTAAAGTAATTTTGTAATGTACAGTTAATATGAAGTGTATTTCAATTTTTATATAAAAATACATGGGCATGCGACAGGATGTTTGTTTGTTTGTTTATTGAGAACATACATCTGACTTGTGTGCTTGACATCAAGCGCGACAGGATGAGAAGCAACAAACAATGCAATGCATGACAACAGCAATAAGATCAAGAGCGCTTAGCAACAGTCTTACTTAGCAGGTTTACAATTACGTAGGTTCCTTTGTGCGAAATGTTGCTCACACAACACAAGTTTCTTTGTGTGAAAATAGATCTTACTCAACAGGTATTTTTTGTTTAAAATGTAAACGATTCAGCAGATGTTGCTATATAATTGGAGATGTTATTATTAATTGAGCCGATTTATAAGCGATATGTCGAGCTAGACTGACATCTATGTTGATGATGGGCCATAAGCCTAAATATCCTGTAACTTTATTATCCCATTAATGTATATAACTTGTATAAAATCCAGACCATTTCATTAAAATAAAGTTATGCGAAGTATGTTGCCTGAGCATACATTACAAAAAAACTGGAGTACTATTTTTAACGAATGTATAGTACATTTTTTCTCTATTAAAATTAAATCGTAAAATGTTATAACAAGATTTACATTTGAAGTAAGGGGTATGCTGGGTGCTTCAAATTAATGTACCGTGGTTTGGATCGCTCTGGAGAGACAAAGCATGTACTTAACGCCCTCATACGTATTTAGATGATAGATAGCATGACGTAATTAAAGTGCCCGTGTTTGAAGGGCCCTATAAGATAAGCTATTTAGGATATTTTAAAAAGCTTTGGTATTTATACTATTTGGAGTATGCGGAAACGGGTTATGTAATAAAAATGATTAGTTCGTAATTTAACCAATAGAATGCGCTTGTATGTAAGGGATGTTTTATACAATAGCAATTAATAACAAAAATAACCCATTTTAAATCAATATATTTTGAGACGACAATTGTCTTCCATAGCATCGCTACAGTTACTACAATTTTGATTTAAAAAAAATGTATTAACAGAATTGGTTTTTTTTTTTTTTTTTTTTTGGCTAAAATTTTAGCGCTTATAATGCTCTTCGTGGCAGTAACCTTAAGTGGAACAATGGAACAATGTAATTAGCATTATGGGATACATAGTTACGTACCAACTGAACTTCCAGGTTATAGGTAATTGACTTGCGAAGCAAAAGGGGGCCGTGAGAAATTTAAAAAGTTAAAAGTTAAATAAAAATATTTAAAAATATAATAATGATATAAATATTTAACAAAATAGTAAAAAAATAAAATAAAATAATAATAATCCATTACATAAAAAAAAATGATAGACGAAACCTACTGAGGGTCGAACCCATCTCAAAAAAGATAAAAAGAGTGCTTTCAGAAACCACACATTTAGTTTAAAAGTCACAGAGTAATAAGCATTAAAATAAACAATAGACAAACTAAAAAAAGTTTATTATATATATATAGAGAGAGAGGCAAAAGAGAAGAAAAATTAAATGTAATTGGAGAGAGAGGAAAACTCAATCTTCATCATCAATTAATAAAGTATATTTAAGGCGTTTGCGATTAATGGGGTCGGAGCAATATATTGCTCATAGTCTAGCAATTCTGTTATGATTTCGTTAGGGATGTTGTAAAAGTTTTATAAAATGTTTTAGAAAGTTGACACCTACGTTTTTTTAAAGATGTGGTGCATCCGTGGATAATAGTGTTTCTTGGGTAACGGGTCCATATCTGATGTTTCTAAGATTTTTATTATGGGCTTTATATAGATAATTCCTGTTGGTGTTACTAGCGAAGCCCCAGGTCAGACAAGCATAAGTAAGGATAGATCGAATGCATGCGTTATATAATATAGCTTTATTTTTAATTGAAAGTGTATTACTTTGAAGGAGAGTTGAACAAAATTTAGAGATACCAGCGACTTTGCCTCTAATATTTCTAAAACGTTTATTCCAGGTAATTCTTCTATTAAGGTTAACCTCCAGATATTTCGTATCATTAGTCCAGGGAATAGTATTATTATTGATGTTAATATGGTTAGAGTAAGTGAATTTTTTAGAATAGTATATAGAAGAATTTTTTTGTGCATTAAGTTTAACGCGCTAGCTGTAACCTTAAGCTAGAATCATGTGACATTTTTGATAAAATTGTTTTAAAAGTTAGCTGGTAGGAAATTCTCTATTTTTTATTTCTTCTCTTTTTTTAATTTTAACGATGTACAACGTCATCTATTGGAATTTTATTATTATTATTATTATTATTATTATTATTCTATAGAGTTTGTTTACGCACGTTGTAAACAATATAAATACTAAATATTTTTAAAATATTTCAAATAGTTTACCTTTTAGTGCCCTTCAAACACGTACACTTTAATTATGACCGGCCTGTACATTTCCGACCATGAGCAAATGATTGATGCAATACAAAATACTTAAAGAATGACCGATAGAGAGCGCTGTAAGCTTTTAGTACTGAAAATGTATTAAAAATAGCAAAATTTAACATCTTCTGTATTCTTTAGAAAAATTTAAACTTTTAAGATTCAATTAATTTTATTTTATTTACATGTTTATAAATTTATTGACACATGTTGTTATGTCATTTAGGCCATTTCAATAAACCTTCTGAAAGATTTTTCTAATGAAAAAAAAATATTAAGAAAACACATTTTGTTAAACAAAAAAGTCAGTATAACTTTTTTCGTTTGAAACATGAGTCTGAAAATGATACTTTATTGTACTATTTTCAGTCGTTGAAAAAGTTTGAAAAAGATGGCCCTTCCCATTTTATACAGTACTTTAGAAAATTAGCCAACTCTGAAATTTATCGGGTATTATCCATTTAAAATTTCTTTTGTTATCTCAAAGCACGTTTTTTTTTCAAAGCTGTCGTGCCAAGCACTGGAAATTTATAAAAAAAATATGCAGATTGATGTCTTGGTTTAGTTGTTAGAGTCTTTTTCGTTAAGGTGGCATATTTATAAAAGAAAGACCATTTATCTGAAGATCGTGACAAAACTTTTTTATCAAAATAAATTATAAAGCCCCATTTTTGAACAAAATAGTATTTTTCTTTGTACTCTGTTTTGAGCGACGACAAATGCAAAAACGTTTACACTTCACTGTTTAATTCTGGTATGGAAAATAATAAAATTAGTATTGTATATATTTACAGTCGTATATAGTTGTATTGCAGTTGCATATATTTACAAAAAATATCCGCGATCTAATTTATCATCAAACAAACATACACAAGCAAAGAAAAACAAAATTAGTCATTCATTTCGGAATTATGTCTGCTTAAAATGTATGTTAAAAAATAAGTTGAAGTCTCCATGTTGATATTGGAACAAACTTCAAAATTTGCAGTACACACACACACATATAAAGAATACAGAAGATTTTAAACATTGCTATTTTTAATCAGTTTGACATCATATATGGATTCCACTTTATTTTAAAGGGACCTCCAAAAGTTCCTATTATAATTTGTCTAAGTTACGATACATAAGTTTTTCGAATATTAATTTGAAAATATGAAAATTATGAAATCCTTAGCAAAGAGATAAGGCATTCCTATAGCTACGTCTGCATTGTCTGAAGTAGGAAAAGTGGAAAGTTCTTTTAAAATTGACGTAAAAAAACACAGGAAAGAGACTAAAATTGAAAGTAATTTAAGAAGTAACAGTTTGTTTTTTATACAAGAGGTATATAGTTTCGCAATGGTTTCTGTATACTTTGAATTACAAGGGAAAAATCATTGAATTTTTAAATAATTGCATGAATGCAAAATATTGCCAAAAGGTACTTAATTACCAATTGTCATGTGTTTCAGAAAAACTTAGAGGTGCGCATCTTAAGCTCCAACAAATCAATGTTTCAAATGCACATAAAATACCACATTTGAGTGGTTGCTATCAGACAATTCGCACGTTGTCGATTAGCCTGCTTGAGGTCTTGACTTCACCATCATAGAAAATCAGTATAGAAAACGGGCAAGAGCTGTATTGTATATGCTGGTGAAAATAATACAATTTTAGAAATAAACTAAAACAAGAACTTTGAGTTGGATTGGGTTTATATATAATGGCCGATTATCTACACGTGGGATATACGACCTAGGGGGGGGTGCCTACGTGCGGTACTTTCTAAGGAATCTTAACCCGTATTAATCCTTTCGAGTGCAGTTTATGATGTTACACCATTTCAAACATAATGAAAATGATACGCATTTATGAGATGCTCTAAAACATGTCTTCTGTAGAATATGCACTGCAAAAGATTTACAGTGCACAAACACTGCACAACCACAAAATAATTCTGTTACATAATGGTCTTCGGGTAAAAACGGTTTGCAGTGTATTTTAATTTATTTATACTAATTGAAATGTAATGAAATTGATATATGTTAATGAGGTTCAGTACAAAATACTTGCTGTAGAATATGATGTGCATAGCAATTATCGTTCCTTTACAGGGACACATAAAAAGATTTTGGATATAGTACTGTAACCGAAGTACTGTCTATTAGCGGTAATTGCTGGAAGGCAATTTTTAGTGATGATATGTTTTTTTTTTTTTTTAAGTTTAACTAAATGTTTATATACTACGTGGTGTACATAAATTCTATAGATCATATGCATTGATAAATAAAAGAATTCTTAAGCATTAATTTGTATTAGCGCGAATTGCTTAAAGGTTGTTTTTAATTCAGCTATGCATTTTAAAGCTGAACTATATTTAGTATATTAAGAGATATTTGTATAATATAGGTAAAATCACACACACGGCGACGAAAAGAACCGATTAATAGGCCACATAGCGATTCAATTTCAGGAAGTGTGATTTCAGTAGTTTTAAGCGTGTTTTATCCTGAATTAAATTTTAGCTTAATAATGCGTGCATAAAAATCTGTAGGGAATATGCAGGGCTGCTCAAAATAATTAAAGTATATTTCGGTCTATAAGTAGAAATTGCTAAAGCTGAATTTTCAACATATTATGCACTTTCTTATTAAACTAAATTTTAGTATAATATGTAGAATATATACAAATTTATAGAACAAATACAGGGCTGCATAACTATTTTTAGAGTACTTTTCCGACTATGTACGGTAATTGCTGAAGTCTGATTTTCAAATATGTTATGCATTTCGTAAAATGTTTATTTAGCTATCTTATTTACCTAGTTTAATTGTGTTATGGCATTTTCCAGCTTAAGTATATTTAGTTGGTATGTATTAAGATATGTATGAACATAAGTAAATTCTTATACAGGGCTAAGAAAAAAACTGAATATAATTGCCATTAATGAATGGTAATTATTGGAAGCAAGATTATTGTTTTTTATGTGTTTTCTAACTGAAATAAATTTCAGTGTAAAATGTGGCATGTATAAAAATATGTGCATCATGCACATGGCTGAACAAAATATTTCAAGTTATCATATATCAGCGGTAAATGTATATAAAAAAAGATTTTTTATGCGTTGCATCGCTGAATAAAATTTCAGCAAACGATGTGGAGTTAAACAATTCTATGATATACACGACTGCTCAAAAGAATTCAAATAAAAAAATATTCATTAAGTCCAGAAATATGGCGTTTATGTTTTTTTTTTTTTTTTTTAAATAGTTGTTTTAGATATCTTCTGTTATCTTATTAAATAGTAAATTTTTGTTATGTTATCCTAGAAGCGTTGCAAAGTGCTTCCTAATCTATGCGTGATTCCAGATTTTCATTTCTTGTATATAGGTTGTTTTTAATTTGTCTAAATACATTTTCTATATCTTCTTGTTTTGGATTATTTTCTGTTGTATTTATTTAATTATTTGTAGAAGGTATTATTTAAGTATATAAAATAATAATTCAACAGAAATCATTGAGTTTCTCTACCTCTAAGTGACACAAGTGCAATAATACAAGTAAATATTTTTACAGTACGTAAAAAATGAAGTACACTTAAAATACCTCACGCGTGCATATTTCAAATAAATTCATTTCAATAAATTTTTAGATTTAATTATTCAGGAACAAAAGTTGTCAGGTTATCAACAAACTGAGATACGAATGAAAATTGTTGATGAAAACTTATATTAAGAATGGAGATTAAAAAGAAAATTTAAATATTGCTTATACATAAATTTGCTTTATATTTTTAGTTTCCTTCATAAATTAAGCAGCATTTTAACAGAATGCACAAAAATATTGCAAAAAGGTATCATTTAAACGCAAGCGCTTATTCTTCATAGATTTTAAACAAATATCAGCGCAATCAAATATAACACGTTGATAATATTTATTGTTTCATGCAGTCATCTTAAATTCAATTACCTTAATAGTTTCTTATCAATTTTGAAAACAAAATATTTTTCTCTCATCATTAAACATAAGATAAAAGAAACAATAGAATAGCCTAAAAAATGTACCGCCTATAACAAAACAAATTATCTTAATGATTTACGGAACTTATTTAACACAAGCAACGAAAATAGATATCAATATAATTCCGTGAATTTATACTAAACGTAGTTTCAAATATTTACTATGATTTATGAACAATCAGCATAAAATTTTGCACTTTTCGATTTTATATATTTTTTTACTCATAAATAATTCAGGAGTAAAAAAAATACCGTATTAAAATGAACTGCAAAAATAATTTGCCTTGAAACTAATCCGGGGGCACGGCAGTGCCTCCGCCAAGTCGAGAGAGCACAGCCGTAAGCATCATTTTCTGGAAGCAAATTAGGGCACTTTTGACCCCCCCCCCATATCTCTGAGCTGGAGTTTTCCAAAAACCAGGAACTTCGTTTTTCTAGAGTATTTGGCACACAGAACCAAAATCTTAAATTACAAGTTTCTGACTTTTCTAGTTCAGAAGATATATGAACTCAAACATTCGATTTTTTGTCACTCACTCAATCACTCATTCACGCTTCATCAAAAAGATTAGGTAGTTCCCGTAGCCCTAGAAACTTGACATTTATTAAAAGGGTAGTGTTTAGGATACAAAGAAACAAAAATTACAAAATGCGGAAAATTCTAAAAAAAAAAAAAAAATCATGCGAAAATTCAACAAATTCAATCAAAATTGAAAATTGAAAATAATACGATCTTGTAGTCTTAGAAACTTAAAATTTGCTGTGAAGGTAGTGTTTAGCATCCAGAAAAAGAAAACATCAAAAACACCAAAAAAATCGAAAGCAAAATTGAAAAAATCTAAAAAATTGAAAAAAAAAAATTCAAAAATTTGAAGACAATCCCATTTTGTTGCGCTAGAAACTTCAAATTTAGAATAAAGGTAGTATTTAGGATGCAGAAAAAAAAAATTCAAAAATTCGAAAAATTAAAAAAAAATGGAAAAAAATGAAAATAATTTGATCTTAGCCTTAGATACTTAAAATTCGACTTAAAGGTAGTGTTTCGAATTCAGAATAAGAAAAAATTAAAAACACAATAAAAACCGAAAAAAAAATTAAAAAATCGGAAAAATCGGAAAATATCGAAAATTTGAAAATAATTCGATTTTGTAGAACTAGAAACTTGAAATCGGGAATATAGGTAGTACTTAGGATAGAAAAAAAAATGAAAAAATCCAGAAAATTAAAAAAAAATGAAAAAAAAAATTGAAAAAAGATTGATTTGTTGGAATGTTCCTGAATTTTTAATTTTGTATCTGGAGGCACAGAAGTGCCTCCGCCAAGCCGAGAGAGCACAGCCGTAAGCATCCATTTCTGGAAGCAACTCAGGGCACTTTTGACCTCCCCATAGCTGCTGGTGTATCCCAAACACCAGAAACTGCGTTTATATAGACTATATGGACGTAGAGTATAAGACGAAAATTTAAAATTTAACATTTCTGTCTTTTCTAGTGCAAACGATATATGAACTGAAAGTTTCAATTTTTTGTCACTCACTCACGCGTCATCAAAAAGATTAGGTAGATCCCGTATGCCTAGAAACTTGAAATTTGGAACAACGGTAGTGTTTAGGCTACAAAGAAAGAAAAAAAAATAAAATCCAGAAAATTCGAAAATTCAACAAATTCCAACAAAATTGAATATTGAAAATAATACGATCTTTTAGTCGTAGAAACTTAAAATTTGGTGTAAAGGTGATGTTTAGAATTCAGAAAAAAAATATATCAAAAACACATTAAAAATCGAAAATAAAATAAAAAAATCGAAAAAATTGAAAAAAAAAAAATCAAAAATTTGAAAATAATCCGATTTTATTGTGCTAGAAACTTGGAATTCGGAATAAAGGTAGCATTTAGGATACAAAATAAGAAAAAAATAAAAAATCTGAAAAATTCGAAAACAAAATTCGAAAACAAAATTCGAAAGAAATAAAAAAAATGAAAATAATTCGATCTCGTAAGACACTTAAAATGTAGTGTAAAGGTACTGTTTACGATTCAAAAAAGAAAATTTGTAAAATTCGAAAATAAAATCGAAGAATCGAAATATCTGTAAAAAATCGAAAATTCGAAAACAATTCGATTTTGTAGTTCTAGAAACATGAGTTTTAAGATAATTGTCCTATTAGATAGTACACCGCTCGTAATTGTTTTATGTTTTTTTTTTTCCCAGATTATGCTTTTTTTCTTTTTGTTTATGAATTTCGGTATAGAAAAGTTCTGCTATAGACCGGCTACGTTATGGGTGGTTCCTTTAAAGACATGTTTGTTTTCTTTCACAGGACTTTATTTAATTTGCATATGAAATATGGATTGTTAAATGATGTTAGCACCAAAAAAATCTTCACAACTCCCCCTCTCCTCCCGATATTACTGGCTGGTTATGGCTTGATAGTCCTTTCTAAATAAAATCATGGTGACTCTAAGAATATCTTGATTTATCTTTAAATTGAACCTAAATGATCCTAAGAAGACGGATCAAAGAATTACTATATGGGCATGACAATCGGGAAACGAAGGAGTATCAGGAAGTAAAATCGAAAAATCAATAAATTTATAAAAAGTCGAAGGTATGAATATAATTCGATTTTGTAGTCCTACCAGCTTGACATTTGGTAGAAAGGTAGGGTTTAGGATACAAAAAAAAAAAAAAAAAAATCAGAAAAGAAAAAACTTTGAAAAATCAAATATAGTTTGATATATTGAAATATTCCGAAAATTTAAATTTTAGCTTTCTTTTTATCCTAAACAGTACTTTGTGCTAAATATCAAGTATCTAAGCTGCGAGTAATATCTCAGATGGATAGCACCTTTCCTGGAAGCAGTTGAGAGTACTTTTAACTCCCCCCTCCCATAACTTAGTGCTTGGCTAGTTACCTGAAATTCGTTTAAGGTAACTTCATCAAAAATCAGTGGATGATCTCCAAAAAGAACCCAAAATCAAGAAAAGGAGGATTAGTTACAAAAAAAAAGTGTGATCTCATCAAAAAATCATCTGTAAAAATTGCAGCCAATTCTCGTAACTCATTTACCGTAAAAAGTACTGAGATCGTATAATGCAAAGTTTAACTATCTTATTAACTCTGAAATTTTCATTTACAAATCACTCCTAGTCTCTACATCTTTCGTTAATTATTATTTTGTGACTTGGAAATTACGTAGCACGAGAATGTGATGTATATAGTTAGTCTTAATCAAGTAATACTATAACATATTAAGATGTAATAACTTCCCTGTGTGTATATAATTTGCCTTAATTAAATTATCCCATCCCATCCCATAACATAGTAAGGTGTAATAACTTCCCTGTGCTGCGTAATTGCCAAGTCACAAAATAATAATTAACGAAAGATGTAGTGACTAGGAGTGATTTGTGAATGAAAATTTCAGAGTTAATAAGATAGTTAAACTTGGCTTTATACGATCTCAGTACTTTTTACGGTAAATGAGATACGAGACTTGGCTGCTTTTTAACCGACTTATTTAAAGGTGACTTTTTGATGAGATCATTGTTACACGAATACGAAAATGTATATGATGATTCATGTATGTACGTGCCGTGAAAAAATAACTATTAACAAGATATAAGAATAAAGTTTTCAATTTTATTTAAAAATGCAGAAAAAAATCATGATTAAACAATGCTTTTATACTTCTGTTATTAAACTTATGCTACAAGTGTGATTATTTTATGTAAATATTTATTTTTATCGCATAAATGAATAGTAATAGAATGTATGCTAATAATCTTTAAGATAGCATGTTCCGAAAGCTATAAAAATCATCCTTCTTTAAAGATAGCGAATGAAGAAATTATTTATGTTAGAAAATACAAATATGTATAATTTTATTTCTTTCTGCCAAAAAAAAAAAAAAAAAAAAAAAAAAAAAAAAAAAAAAAAAGCGTACGTATATTGGATAATTGTATTAGAAGATTTTACTGGAAGATCGTATATTGGATTCGTTCTAACTTGCGTGAAGCTTACAAGTTAAAGCGATTTTTCTTCAATTAGAGTCTAAAACAAGATTAAACAAAATCATCAATCTGGTACAATTAGCATATTTCCTTTCATTGAAGTGTTTAATACAACAGTTATGCTTTACACATTAACCTGTAGTACCACCACATATGTACAATATTATTCGCAAGTACCTGTTTAATTTTCGTTACATGGAAAGGCATTTTTCCCCACATTACATTTATGTATAAATACTGTTTGAGATTTTCAAAAATTTCATAAATAGAAGAAATGTATAAAAAAGTAAAGAAAAATCTAGCTTATGGAGAGTAACACATGTACTTGTGTATAAAGAACGCTTTATTTTCAAAATGAGTATAAGAAAAAAAAGTGATGGGAGCATATACACGGCATATGCCCAAGAGCTATATCTATATGAAACTACGAATCCTATCAGTAAATTTCACACATGAATTTCCTACCGAATTTCACACATGATTTTCTCGACAAAATTATATGGATATTGTACAAAGTTTCGCGAAGTCCTCTCTTATGTGCCGTATTCTGTGCATTATAAAATGATGTAACGTATCGCTTTCAAAAACATTAATTTTATCATATTTTAATTTATAATAAAAGGAAGTATGTCTGATTTAACACATAATTTTATGTTAAAAAATAGAAAGAATACGCTCAAGATAAATTTCGTCAAAAACCGTAAAAAATACAGACAGCAAGTTGCCGGCACCCCCCTGTGATTGGAAGAGATTTTCCTGTTAATTTAAGAAAATTCTGTTTTGTGACTGGGGAATTTCACGAAAATTTGACCTTCGTTTCTTGAATTTTCCGTATTTTGAAAATAAAGCATACGTAAAAATTCCGTTTCTAATACGGAAAAGTAACACGCAGCACAGTTGCCGGTACACTCCTGTGATTTGAAGAAATTACTGACTTAGATTGGAAAATTTCAGGTATATTTTATGTTAGATTGGTGAGTTTTCCGTATTTTGCGGGAAGCGAAGCAACTCAAATCCGAAATTTTTGTGTTTTAACGAAAAAAGCCAACAGAAATAATTATTCAATTCACTCATTTTTTTAGAGTGAAAGACAGAAAACGTGAAACGGGATTTCTGCTGAATATATTTTCAACTATTCTCATTATTTTTAAATGTTATAAAAGTATGGTGCGCATTATACATGTGTTTCGTCTCCCTTTTCCTTATCAAAAACAAGGCCCGTGTTAAACACTTGAAAATATGCTATTTTTATTAATATTAATGCTGCTATTTTGTTATATAAAACAAACTGGATATCAGAAATGTATCAGTGTCTTTTGAAAGTAAATTTTCGAATAATACATATATGTTTATGTTCAAAATAAGATAAAAAATCTTGCATTATCTCATGCCAAATAAAGGGAGTTTCACAGTATTTAACACCAACAATTTAATATGAAATTGATTTTTTATTGTCTATCTTCCCACTATTTTTAATAGTAATATTCGCTTTATTTAAACACCGTTCTCTCCGATTAAATAAGGCGAAGATAACTAAGAGAAAATAATTGTAACTAAAATGTATAAAAGTTGATAGCTATACAAATACGAGTTTATATGTCACTGTTTAACAATGTGTAAGGTAAAGCCAGGAGCTATTGCGCACATAACGGTTCGGGGGGAAAGAGTGGAGTGACTACGCAGCGACTCCAGGTAGTTGTACAACAGCAATAGTGGAGTGTCCACTTGAAAGTGCACGTTGATTGTTTTGAGTGTCTAAGATAAAGTATTGCTATTTTGTTTTGTTTTCCCAAAGTAAGTGCTTGAATTTTCATAGCTATTCATCAGAATTTCTATAAAATGTCAGTAGTACAAAATATTTTAATCTTAAACGATTTTTCATAAGCTATTAATCTAGATTAACAATGTGAACATCAACGGTTCGTTTTTGTAGCGGCCAAGTTTATATAAAAGGCTGCGCAATCTCTCCTACTGAAATTGGAGAGTTTGCGCATCTGCTACTTAGGAGAGATGGCGCATTGTTTCCATTAGTTTCCAAACTAGGAGAGATTACGCAGCCTATTGATAAATTTGCCTAAAAAATGAAAAATTAAAAAGGACTAGTTTTAAGTTAAACGTGTTATCAAGTAACTTAATGTTACTTTGTAATCTTATCTGGTCCCTTTTCCCTTTAATTAAAATGTTTTAATCGCTTTGAAAATTATTTCATTTTTCTAATTCTTTAATAATTAGGTTGAAATATTCACTCTTAATACAATAATATTTGTTCACCAAATCCTTACAACAATGTCATTTAAGTGTAATTATTATTGTTAGTAATTTAATTGTAGCTATTATTATCAACAATCTCTCCTACCCATGTGCGCAATCACACCAACCCTGTAAGGACAGGTTGTGCAAAACAACTTTCTTATTTTTCTATTACAACTGTTCTATTAAATTACAACATAACAACAAAATAGCAATGGAAATGCATAAAAGACAAATGAAGTCAAAATTATTCATGGATAGTTTAGCAAAAAATTAATATTTAGATTTCTTATTGTTATTCTTTTGAATTGTGCGCAGACACTCCTAGCTTTACCTTAAATAGAAAGAAAATGATAAATTGTTCGTTCATTTATTTTCTTTATCTCTAAATTTTAAAATGCTGACATTATAAACCGATTAAAATAACTAATAACATATTGGTGTTTGGAAAAGTTTTTCCACAATATGCTACAATTATACCGCAGTTAACAAAAATTAATCTATACTTATACTGGTATTTGTTTGTAATTAGTTAGTTTTTATCATTTTTAAAAATTTTACTTTAATGTAAAGAAAAAATATTTAGATTAAAAAAAAAAAAAATAAAATAAATAAACAGTGTAAGTTCCATGTGACTTTTTTTTTCTCCCACTCCTTTATCCTAAAAACGAAAGAGCGAACTTGGCATTCATACCCGTTTTCCAGCTTTTTTATTTTTCGGCAGACTTCCACTAGCTTTTTTTTTCACTGACTTCATACGATCCACTCTTCATGTTCGTATTTTTTTCCGCTTCACAGCGTTGAAGCACTTTTTCTAAAACTGTTGTAAACCTTAACGCCACATTTCATTCATATTTACATTTCTCTTGAATTCTAGAAATGTGTGCGCACTTTTTAAAATGTAAATTCTATTCACATATAATTCGGTGCTTGTGTGTTGCATTGGTCCTAAGATTAAATTGCTATAAAACACTAAAAAAAGGAATAACAATAAAAAGTAGACTCTAAGCTTCATTTTAAATTCAGTTAATACATGGTACATCAAGCAGGGCGGTCGCTCTGCCAAGCCAAGCTTTAAAAAAAAAAAAAACGCCACACAAACAACGCCAAGAACTGAACTAGACCGCTACTGCTTATTTACAGGAATCAACTTCGCAATGTTAAATCTACAAAACATGCCAGATTAAAATATCAGATATATAATAAACCAAGCGTCGCAGAAATAAAAAACGAAAACTAGAAGAATCTAATGAAGAATTTCTTCAATTTAAGACGAAACTCATCTTCATAAGTGATTTATAAACAGAGATATAGATTTTTTTTAAAAACGTCGAGTTACTTAAAATGATCACTTTTTTCTTCGTCAAACTTTTTTTTTCAAACAACCTACAGACCTTAATATTCGGCAGAATAAAAAAAGAATTGCATTTTTGGACAAGTAATTACGTAATCTGTGTTCTTTTATAAAATTCAGTGTAAAAAAATATTATTTTCTATCCTTAATTAGCAAAAAACTGTTAATTAACTTGGCGATTAAAAAATTATGCCAAAACAGATACAGAACCGCCAACGACCATGTACCATCTATATAATAAAACCGTAAGTCATGTGACTGTCATCAACAGTTCCGGGATGTCCGTTTCACTTTTTCATATGCCAGGCGGCCATTTTTATTCAAAATTATTTTTGCAAATAAAACTGCATAAAAATTACATTTTTAGAAAGATCGTTCAAAATAAATTAATATTTGAGAGATGACTTACGTTCAATTATGTATACATTCTGCAATAACTTCAGTTTAAATTAGGTTCGCAGTTAAAATTTTCTATATATGAAAGTAAACAAAGGAAAAAGATTCATTCGTTGTGAATGTTTAAAATATTAAACCATGAATTTTTGGATCGCTTCCTGGCGTAAAAAAAATAATCCGCACCAGTGAGACAGTCAAAGTTTACCTTAATTCTGTTCCATACAACTCAACTTCCGGATCTTTTTTGACGTAAGTTGAACTCATGTAATAATATTTAATGGATCAAATTTCGAAAATAATTGTCAGCTTTTATTTTTTGCGCGTGCAAATTAGAAACGATACTTTAATTTGAAATCAAATGTTTTGATTTATGATAATTATTATTTTTCTATTTTCTATTTTAAATGAAAAATGTGAACGTCATGTATTTTAAATTGAAACAGCTGTCACGGACGCACCGGGGCTGGCGCGATTTTTGTTTTGCACCAAATATGTTTAAGAATCTCCGCATTAGCGAACATATTGCAAGTGATAAGCAAACGGACATGAAGCATAAATTCTTAAGTTGGTTAAGCGGTTTTTGTCAAGAAAGATGAAATACATAACAACAAAAAATATGCGAAATGCTACCGCGATCGCAAAAGTTCTTGATTTATCTATTAGATTTTTCCAGTTATGCGAGGGATTAAGGAAAAAAATAAATTATGAATAAAAATAATTTGTTACAATGCTTAACATACATTTAAGGGCGACCAAACTGGTCGCCAGTGGCGGCTAGTCTCTATAATAAAACCGTAAGTCATGTGACTGTCATCAACAATTCCGGAATGCCCGCTTCACTTTTTCATATGCCAGGCGGCCATTTTTATTCAAAATTATTTTTTCGAATAAAACTTAATAAACATTACATTTTTAGAAAGATCGTTCAAAATAAATTAATATTTGAGAGATGACTTACGTTCAATTATGTATATATTCTTCAATAACTTCAGTTGAAATTAGCCTCGCAGTTCAAATTCTCTATCCATGAAAGTAAAAAAAAAAAAAAAAAAAAAAAAAAAAGATTCATTCGTTGTGAAGGTTTAAAACATTAAACCATTAAACCATGGAGATAATCGTTCGTAAAGTAAGTTTTCCGTGAAAAATTTTTTGGAGCGCTGCCTGGTTTCAAAAAAATAATTCGTACCAGTGACACAATCAAAGTTTACCATAATTATGTGCTATACAACTCAACTTCATTCTTTATCTTTTCTTGATGTAAGCTGAATGTAAACAAATACAACTCCTATAATGATATTTAATGAATCAAATTTCGAAACAAATTGTCAGTTAATTTGGTATTTATGTATTATACGTGCAAGGAAGAGAGACCACTGAAAATGATTGTTAATCACCAATCATATTTACCATTATTAATGACCAATCGCTTTCAAAACAGTAATTTAATATACATTTACAAAATACATAACATCATTAAGTACTTTTGTGTTATTTGAGCGCAAATCTCGCCAATAGCATATTTAAAATCACCAATACCAGCTTTTATTGTTCGCGTGTGCAAATTAGAAACGATACTTTGATTTTGAAATCAAATGTTCTGATAGAACAGCTGTCGTAGACGCACTGAGGCACTATATTAACTATAGAGTTGCAATATAGACAGAAAAAACGGGTTGCTGTAATTAGAATTATAGGCGGTAATGTTGGCGTGGCGTATTTACATGTTACGGATCTTAATAGTCAGTAGACATTAAGCAAAAATGCCAAAATAAGGGAATTATGCAGTTATGAAAACTCCTGAACTATATCAAAATAGGAGAGCAGAGAAAAACAGAGTCGAACAGAGACCGGCATCTAGAAGGAAGTTCGTGAATTTTAATCAGATTCTACGCCACGGGTCAGAAGTGCTGATAGCAAATATGGTTTAAAAGGAATGTGATTATCAAAACTGGCTTCCAAAAGTTCAATGTTTCACCAAACCATACTCAAAAATTACGTGTTATAATATGCACCCCGATTATGTCACATTATTCAAGACGTTTTAAATGAGAATAATGATAGATTTTCTAATCTTCCGTAATCAAGCCTACAGCCAAAGTTAGCGAGAAACAAACAAACAAACAAAAGAATATTGGCAACAATATGGTTCAGTGTAAATGTGGATATCATTAAAGACTTTCACAAAATAGACTTCAATGCACCAAATCGTATTAACTAAAATACGCAATTTGGCAATGGATCCAATTACGGAAAACTACTTAATATGTTTAAGAATCTCCTCATTAGCAAACATATTGCGACTGATAAGCAAACGGATATGAAGCATAAACGCTTAAGTTGGTTAAGCGGTTTTTGTCAAGAAAGACGAAATACATAACAACAAAAAATATGCGAAATGCTACCATGATCGCAAAAGTTTCTGATTTGTCTATTAGAATCTTCCGGTTTGGCGAAGGATTACGGAAAAAAATAAATTATGAATAAAAGTAACGTGTTACAGTGCTTACCATACATTTAAGGGAGACCAAACTGGTCGCCAGTGGCGGCTAGTCTGTATTATAATAGCACAAATCAGTTACAAGTTATAACAACATCAAATTTCATCTGCAAGTCAGCCATTTTCTTCTGAAGATATTTAAAAAAATAATAAAACTTCATAATTATAAGAACACACATTTTATCAAACAATTAAATATGACTGCAAACTGTGGCAGATGACTGTTTCCAACAAGAATAAGTATGAGAAATTCCCGTAAAGCGTATCGATCTGGGTGGCTCAGTCGCAGAGAGTCGGCACGGTATGCGTAAGGTACCAGGTTCGAGCCCTGGCCCAGGTCAATTTTTCACTCGTGTTTGTTTAGTGCATTTAATTGTCTGATAAAATGCGTGTTCTTAAAATATTGTAAAATAAAGTAATCAGACGTAGTGTTTATGCTTTAAAAAATATTTTAAATATATAATATACGTTTTTGAAAGATCTTTAAAAATAAATTAGTTTTTGAGGGAAGATGTACCTTCTAAAATGTATACATTAAGAGTTATCGGTATTTAAAATTTCTTTCCAAACGTAAACAAAATTTTTGAAATGAATTAAATGTGATTCATTTATTTCTAAAAAAAAAAACACGGTAAATGACAGGCATTTCATTCGCAGGAATACCTTTCACGTCATTTTTCTATAAATTAATGAAATCCAGTTGTTAAATTATTTTTGTTTTAGAAGTGAAATTTCCATTTAAATTTATTGTAACAGTACAATGTTTAATTGAATAAAATAATGTAAATCTAAGAAATTGCTAAGAAATTCCAAACATGCACAGGGCAATGCAAATAAATAAATAAACAAAAAATAAATAAATAGATAAATAAATAAATAAATAAATAAAAATTAGCTTTCATAAATTCTAAAAATTGTTCATATATCTCAATTACAATCTAAAGGAGGGTTTATTTTTATATTATTCTACATATGATAGTAATTTCAGCAAATATATTAAATTCCAATGCGATCTGTTTTAAACTTTAAGATAGTTTATAACACATGATAAAAAATTTATAAAAAAGAATGGCGCGTCACAGTTCGGGGAGAGGATGGGGAGGAGCGTGAACAAAATTAGGAAGTATAATAAGGCTATCTGTTTGAAACTTTCGATATTTTATAACACATAACATAAATTTTAAAAATAAAGCTGCGTCAAAAATTATAGGGAGGGGCGGAGCGCGTTTTGCCTACACAAGAAGGGGGGGGTGACACTTTTCTAAATTTTAACGATATCCGTCATGTCACATATCGTTACAAAGGACTGTGACCACTTATTCATGTTATGCACCACAGGTGAAACCCCCACATTTTGCGCACCCCCCGACACTAATCATGTGATATATTGTTCGAAAGGCCTGTGACCGCTTATTCATATAATGTATCTTCGGGGTCCATCCTCCCATTTTCACCCCCCCCCAAAGGGGGCACTTTTCTAAATTTTGCCGGCACCTCTCATGTGATATATCGTTGGAAAGGTCTGTGAATGCTTAATCAAATTATGCAGGTGGGGGGGGGGTATTTTCTGAATTTTGCACATATCCCTCATGTGATACATCGTTGGAAAAGTCTGTGACCGCCTAATCTTATTACGCATCTCCGGTGTTCATCCCCCACTTTGCTCCCCAAACGCGATTAGCTTTCACCACCAGTGGGCGCTTTCCTATCTCTGTTTCTATGGGTCGGATCACGACGGGGTATGGCTCATTCGACTCGACATCTATAGAGCTTTCCGATTTTAGTTCGTTTTTTCACCACCAAGGGGCACTTTCCTATCTCTGGTTCTATGGGCTAGATCACGACGGGGTATAGCTCATTCGACTCGACATCTATAGCCTTAACGATTTCAGTGCCCGAGGTTTGTATAGAACAGATTGCGCTACCTGGTGGTGGAAGATAGAACTTGAGCGTGCGCAGCACGACTGCTATACGGTGCCGAAGGCAGCCGGGACCCGTGCCGGAAGTTCGTTTGTTTAGATGTTTATACAATTCGATGTGCAAATTAAGGGATTATCCGGTGCCGAAAGCAGCGTGGAACCAGGTCGGAGGTTCGTGGTTTATCTTATTCGAGGTTTTAAAAGGATTGAAACCCCGGTGTAAATTAGGGGCCCGCTAGCGGGCGAAGCCAGCTAGTGCTAATAATAAAAGAGCGTGATATCACGTTTGATTTCAAATGCAGCGCTGACACGCTATGTACGTATTCCATTTTTATTCATTTAATGGATTAGTCAGTGATATTTTTTAACGGAGGATAACAAGTATTATAACAAGCCCCATTTAGTATGTTGTTTTTAGGAGTGTAATTAATTTAATTGAAAAATCGACTGCTATTTCTAGTTAACCCTTTAAACAATGACTGAAAGTAAAATGTAATTTTAAATTATTTCTCATGTTTAGATTATTTAAATTATGTTCAATATATTTAAAAAAAAGAAATGATATCTACAAAAACAACTTTTCAAAAGTAAAAAAGGCCAAGCGTAAAAAAAAAAAAAAAAAAAAGTTGTGGCTAAAAAATGGTGTGATATCAAATTTCCAAGCTATTATATTGCTTATTTAATTTTTTCTATTAAATAAGTTATCATATATATAAGTCGAGTGCCTACGTATATGTTAATAGAAATCGTTTTCTCCTGTACTAAATACATCCTAACGAGTTTCTGAAAATTCAATTTTTTTCAAATTATGCATGATGGGCTTGGCGGCCATCTTTCCATATTTCTAAGCACCCAAATTTCTAAAATAAAAGCGTAATATGTTTGCAATGTAATATTTTTATAAAAATTTCGAACTTCAGATTCTAACTACGGACAGATAAATTAGATAAGACTGATATTTTGATAAATTGATTTTTACTAGTTTGAAATTAATAATTACTCTAAAAAATAAATCATAAGATGAATCTTTAAGATAAGTCATCATTATCTTAAGACACAATTTTCAGAGCATACAAGTCTATAAATGAAACTCTTAAATATTTGCTTAAATAACAATTTTGAACTTCGGATTTTAACTACGGATTTGGGTGGTTAGAATTTTGTGAATAATATGCAAAGATGGCCGCCAAGCCCATCATGCATAATTTGAAAAAAATTGAATTTTCAGAAACTCGTTAGGATGTATTTAGTACAGGAGAAAACGATTTCTATTAACATATACGTAGGCACTCGACTTATATATATGATAACTTATTTAATAGAAAAAAGTTAAATAAGCAATATAATAGCTTGGAAATTTGATATCACACCATTTTTTAGCCACAACTTTTTTTTTTTTTTTTTTTTTTTTTTTTTTTTTTTTTTACGCTTGGCCTTTTTTTACTTTTGAAAAGTTGTTTTTGTAGATATAATATATCACAATTTTTAATAGAACGTCTCGCATTATTTAACGGATAAGAAATATGGAAACTTTTACATGTAAACAGAGTGATTTCAAGTTTTGTGATTTAATTACTAAATAGAAAATTTTGAAACTGAAATAGTGATGCAACATTTCTTGGAAATTCCAAGTATTACCATGCTTAATTATATTGGTTTTGCGCAAAAATTATCTTTCATTTTGTAAAAGACATATGCTGTTATAAATTTTACAATCATAAATAAAAGATGATAGCTGAAAAATAACTAAGATATTCTTTATTATACAAAAAAATGCGTATATAGATGCCGTTTACGCACACTACAAAAAAGATTGCTAATAATTAATTTAAAATTCTATATTTTAAAATTTTATATTTTATTTTTAACGGTGAATGATAAAACTATAATATTTTAATATGATAATAATATATTTTAATCAGTATATACAAGGTAACTATAATATGCTGAAAAATGCAAATGTATCTTTTCATTTGTTGCACAGATTTACGTGGACAATACTAGTTTATATATATATAAATATGTAGGCTTCTTAGAAATTTCACAAGTGGTAGAATGTACATGTACAGTCAGGAGAAATAAAACACACCATCCCTACTAACTCCTTAACATATCATCATATAAAATTTGTGATTGATAACATTCTCTAAGTAATAATGTTCACTAATTATTACTATACTCGAGGCAGCCAGACTCGTAGGCAGCGGACACAAGTGCCGAAGTTTCGTTTGGAAAGAGGCTTTACAACAAAGAGCGTCCCCTGGCAGTGGAAAATAGATCTAAAAGATTTTGCTGCAGTGACACGTGCTGGTGGTTCGTTTAGAACAGAATGCGACCCATGACGGTGAAAGATGGAACTAAAAGATTTTCCGGTGCCGAAAATAGCGATTTTTATCGAAATCGCAAAAGAAAATGACCAATTTGATAATTCCAGAAAACGAAATATTATCATTTTAAATCCTCCTCGAATATTAAGGACACTGTAAGAGAAATCAATTCGAAACAGAGTTTATTTTTCGGTTTGCAAAAATGGAAATTTTTTGAAAATTGGTCAGTAAGTTTTCTTAATTTTGGCCAACGACTGACCTGCAGTGTATCAAACGACCCATATATTTGAAAGGGTCATATTGAATTTAATTCCGCTTCGGGGTCTGTCTCTCTATTTAATTTCAGACAGACGAAACACAAAAATAATTTTCTTTTATTAACAAACATTCTCCTCTCTGTCTTCCCTCTTTTCTTTTGGTTAATACACTAACTGAAATTAACATATCTATGCATACCAGCCAAACAGTGGCGTAGCCAGGGACGGGGCCCAAACGCTCTGGATACCAGTAAAATTTTAGTTTTCTTCTCCTTGATTATCGCAGAAAGTTCTCCGATTACATAAGACAATGAAAACTCTACAAAATTAGTGGTATGAAGAGCATCTGGATTCCCACCCTGGCTACGCTACTGCAGCCAAAGCTGACATATCCGCTCATTAATTTAAATTTTACAGTTTTGTGCTTCAGTTCTAAATTACTCGTACACCTTAATTCATAATGGGTAAATATTTTAAAGGATATTGCAACAAATATTTCATTTGTATTTGTGGTACACTGTTAAAAATTTCTGTAAAATCACAGAAAAAAAGCGAGACTCTCTGTAAATTTACACTAGTTCTCCGGTAAATGCATTTGATCGAATTTCTCGGTCATCATTTTACAGACATTTCCCTTCTCTTATATTAGATCCCCTGTAGGGATTTCCGTGTCTTTATTTAAAGATATTTTTATATTTGTTAAAACCTGTAATTCAAAATACACACTTTTAAAATTCTTTTATAATTTTATTAAAAATATTAAAGAAAAAAAATTTGTTTAAAAGTATTTTTATTAAAAATTAGAATATTTTAGAAAGGTGAAATTCATCTCCCGCGTTGTTAGCGGGGATTTTTATCGACTATCACTTTGATCAAAAGATAGAAAGAGAGTGTGGTTATTTAAAGAATAAATTTTTATTTCAATCTGGATTTACAATTTAGGTAAGATAATTTTCAATTATTATTTTAGTCCATTTTATAATTTGTGTTAATATTTATAAAAAAAATTATAATATATTATTATTAGAAGTCGTAGAATTTTAATGACATATGCGTTATAAAAAATATATCAACCTTCTAAATACATAAATATTACAAAAAAAATATAAATAAGTTTAATCTTCTAAATTTAAATATATGAAAATATTAAAAGTCATTTCTTTTTAAATAACTTATATGCTTTAAATTATTTTTTTTTTTTTTTACTACTAAAAAAAAAAATCCTTTTCAAAAAATATTCGCGCATTATGAGAAAAAAAATATATATAATATGTATATTGTGTTAAAACTTCGAAAAATTCTCGAAACCATTGTTAAATTTTCTGAATAAAATACATTAAAATTCTTTATTTTTTTATTATTATTTTTTTTAAGTAGACAAAAAAAAATCATTTACAATATTTTTTTTCAGACGAAATCATAAAAGACATACTTGGCAAAAAACAGTAACATCCCAAATGGTATAGTGGTTATAATCCCTGTGCGCCACCCGGACGACACGAGTTCGAATCAGATCTGTAGTCGAACCGATTCTTGTAAAGTCCTGGGTTAGTTACAGCGATTAGAATTAATTCAAGTAATTCTAACATCTGGCGTAGAATCGGTGTTTTCTGACAAATATTTTTTTATTTATTTTTATATATATAAATAATAATAAAGTTTTTAACAGAAAATTTTACAATAGACTCTGTAAATTTACCGAATAATTTTTCTGTTATTTAACAGAATCTCTGTTTTCTAATCTCTGTAATTTTACATAAGACTTAAGATAACAGATTACCAGTAGATTCTCCATAATTTCACAGAAATTTTTTTAACAGTGTACAGTAATGAAATTTTTTTAACTTCTGACTGATTGAATTCTGTGTTAATTATAGTTATTAATTATGAACGCGTGTATTACGTCTCTTGCTTATTTCTAACTATTTTAAGCATATATTACAAAAAATATATACATAGAAAATCTGGTAATTGTAGTTATCAGTAGACAATTTTGCAGCACATTTACTAAATATTTTAAGCGCATAATTAATGTATTTTTGCAGCGATATTCTATTTCATCAATAGATAATGCTATATGATTTCCTAAGAGGAAATTGCACCCTACTTTCTAAAATATTATCATAAAAGAAGGTCTACATTAAAAATAATGATTTTTTTTTTTAAAACAGAAAATATATTCTACGAAAATAGCTTGCCAGAAAAATTTGCACATAAAATGTGTTTCAGTAAATAGCAAGATTTTGTATTAATAGCGATTTATTTAAATTACTGGGTCTTTGACAATAATTATATGGCGTAATTCTACTCACCAAAAATGTTCTGCCATTTCCTTTTATATAATAAATCCATTTATTGCTAGATATTTCTTTATTAAAACCGTTTAATTTATGATAATGATGGGATATTTCTTGTATCATGCATTCCTTTTAATCCTTTAAAATATATTTTTCATTCATAAGTAAATTCACATTACTATTTATAATAGTATCATGTAATGTAAAATTAAAATTTCCACGAACTGCCTTGATATATGTATATATATATATATATATATATAGGGGAGACCGGGGCAAGATGACTATGTTAACAATTTTTGTTGTTTATTAATTTATTTTGAAGTAATAGTAAAATTAATTTTACATGAACTGAT
The DNA here is from genome assembly GCA_963931845.1 of Maratus michaelseni. Lineage (NCBI taxonomy): Eukaryota > Metazoa > Arthropoda > Arachnida > Araneae > Salticidae > Maratus > Maratus michaelseni. The sequence goes on from OZ007587.1 coordinate 324,455,183, forward strand.
ATAGTATACCTTTGTAGTATTAAATACATTACCATTTAATTTTTCAAATAAAAAAAATAAAGGATCATTTTATTTTTTCATAACATTAACAAATCGTCATCTTTTTCCAGTACTGGGGCAAGATGACTTTGGCCTTGGGGCAAGATGACAACACTGAAAAAGATTGAACATATTTTATCTTTTGAATATATTACATGGTTTAACAAATGATAACTGTGTTTTTACATCTTACAAAGTATCAAACTAAGCATAATGCATTGATTGTAACGTAATTTTGAAGTGTTTAGTTGTGCAGCAACAATAGTCACAAATAGCCATTTTCATAATTGGAACAATCCTCATGCCACCACTCTTGGCATTTACAGCACTGGATCAATTCTTCTGTTGGCGGGTCACAATGCCAGAAGTTGGCCTTAAACGCTTTTTCAATTTTTTGGGAGCAGGGGGACCAGCGGGGGAGGGGGGGAAGGTCTTGACCCCTTCGAACGGTACTCTCCTCGTACCGATCGGACGCTTGGAAGTGTAGATACGGACCCCGATAGCGTTTTTCTTTCGGGAGGCTAGGGGGGGGGGGTTAGCGGATGGCAAAAATGTCTTCCTCTGGTCGCCCCCTTTCGAACGACACCTCCCCGGATCCCATGCGCCCCTTAGCCCCAGAGGAGATAGAAGCGCAAGTCGTGCGAACAAACACACAGACAAACAAGCGTTTACAGGATTTAAATAGAATGGACAACATAGTTAGTTTAATAAATTCCGAAACACAGGGCCAGATGACGAGCTCGTCATCTTGCCCCGGACTGCCTGTTTAAAAATATTCGTTTTCATTGCCATGAAGGAAGGCGATTAATTGACATTTATTCATGGTAATAGGTAGCATTTAAACTAAGTTACTCATAAATATTAAAGAGAAACGATATATCTTACCTGTATCTGTAGCAGAGCTTATTTACACATGCATAAAAGTTATAACGTGGCAGCGGAAAACATTCAAAGCTTCACAACTGACACAAAAATGGCGATTTCAGCGTCTCTATAGTATTGCTTAATGAACGGCCGATATGAGAGCCAGTAAGTGTCCTGTTAATGCTGCCACCTAGCGGAAAACGGAAAAATTAAGACATTCGTCATCTTGCCCCACTCTTCATCTTGCCCCGGTCTCCCCTATATATATATATATATATGTATATATATAACCATAAATGAAACATTATCATAACACCAACTTAAACAATGAAATAATAATTAAGTATGAAATAATTAGTTGACAATGAAAAATTCCCCAACACACTTAATATGGAAACAAAAACATATTAAAAGAATAAGAAATTAAATAAAAATGGAATTAAATGAATGAAATGAAATGAAATTTGTGGAATTTAGACAGAATTATCAAGTCCCAAATGCCTAAATACCACAAATAAAATATAATTTATTGACAACGAAATTGTAACCCTAACACACTGAATATAGATATCAAATACTTATTTAAAAGAAGAAGAAATTAAATTAAAAATTAAAAATTGAATGAAAGAAATAGAATGAATGAAATTTGTGGAATTTATACAGAATTATGAAGTCCCAAATGCATAAATACCACAAATAAAATGAGTGGTTTCATCATCATATTAGCCATAAAATTGCTAAAGAATATGATTTTGGGACGACCACTCATAAACAAAGAATGAAAACTGTGAAAAAATTTTAAAGTTCGAAAAATCAATACAATATTAATAAGGAGAAAAAACTTACCCATAATTATGAGAAAAAAACATGAAAATAAATCTTAAAATGCTAAAAACAATGAGATGAAGAAGGATGTTGTTGTACATCATTGACCAGATATATGAAGCTATCTATACAGAGGCAATGAATTGCAAAAAATTTTCTAAATGTTGCCAAAAACAGATTCAGAAGATGATAAACCATGTTGCCAATATTTCTATAACTTTTAGAAAATGAATTACCATGGAATAGTTTAAAGCAACATAAACCATGGTGCTGCTATCTATGATATTAAAAGTGAATATGCAGTGGAAGAAATCAGTATTAAAAATTAAAACCATATACTATCTAAAGGGATAATAATTAGTTAAATAATACATAAATGAAATTAAATAATAAATAAAAAATCCAATTACATTAAAGTATTATATATATATATATATATATATATATATATATATATATATATATATATATATATATACATAATTATTTATATTATATACATAAGGTTTGCAAAATTACAAGGACCATTACTTGCAAGGCATGTTTTTTAAAAATTCTTATGGTGGATTTTCTGCATTTTATCCCCCCCCATTTACTTAATAATTATGCTATTCCAATTGATTTACGTGGCTCTTATAGAAAATAACTCTTTTAAATATATGTTTTGCAGATCAGTATATACAGGGTAACTTTTAATTAATCTACAACTGTAAAATGAAATAACTTCTCAAAGCCTCGCTAAATGGCAGCACGAAGGCGTGCTGTGAGAGAAGGGAAAAAGAAATGTGTGGTGTGAATACCAGGCAATTTTGAAAATGGTTTCCACAGCGTTATATTCAAATGAAAATCGTATTTTTATTGTTAAAAATTGGTATTTATGCGTTGAAAATTTAACATTATTTCTACGGAAGTGGTCTTCAACATTCAGAAACTGACCTAAGCCCCGAGTTATCGCCTATCAATAGCCACATTTTTATCCTGTTGCATTGCATAGGTCACCTTATTAATCAGATATGAATCCATGTGATTTCTATCTTTGGGGTCATATGAAAGATTTGGTTTACAAGAAGAAGCCGACAGACCATAGTAGGCTTAAAATGTCCATAACTAACTCCTTTTGAAGCAGGAAAAAACAAACGCTTGATTTCGTTACTGACTAAGTTGCGTTACTGCTTTGTTTGTGACTAAGTGCCCTATTGTATCACCTCTCAGGGTTTTCACTTCAAAACCTTATCATTAACTTCTTTTTTTCCCGTTCTTTTCAATGAAAAAATGTTTGTAGTGTTATCTGCAATGACTCAAGCGTCATTTCAGTTAAATTTGTAGGTTAATTAAAAGTCACCCTGTATATATATACTATGTATAGTTATTTGAAATTAGCTTTGGTGATCTACGTTTTTAATGGATATTTTTATGAATAATGATAATATTTAAATTATATTTTTATGAAAATAAAAATATTAATTAAATACAAGTATAACATTTTAAATATAATATACTGATGCACTTTAATATTTTTATTGATGATGCTCTCAACTCTTGTGTCGCATAAAAAATGTAATAAACTAATAATAAAAAGTTAATAAACGTTCATCAATAATATAATATGTTAGCAAAGAGATGAAATAATAAATTGCACTGTTTTTACCAAATATTTCATTAAAAAAGAAACAAACATTTTGTTTGATTTTTCCCAAAATATTCATAATATTATACACAATTATTACTTTATTTAGTGTGAATTATTTAGGTGAAAACACGAAGCATTTCGACATCTTGTATAATTTTAAAAGCGATACTAATAAACACTTATAGTATTAAATAATAAATAAAAGATTAAAAAAAACATTTTTAATTTATAACCATTTTCTTGTATTACTCTCTGCTACACTCATATTTAATATGCACTTGCAACATCATAATTAATTATGTAGTCTGTCTTTGAATATGTTTTTAAAAAAACGCAAAAGAAAATTCAAGCGATAAAAAAATCCCTCTTGTTAATACAAATTAAGTTTTGTGTAGAATAATTTATGCTAATATTATGTAGTAAACGGTTAGTTTCAAATGAGAAAATCACTAATTTTATTAACAAATATGTATTCTGTAACTAGGAAAAATGGTGTTGAACGTCTCCGCTTATCATTTATTTTTTGCCCTTTTGAATATTACATGAGACATGAAACTCCTTTTAAACAAAATGTTTGACTGAAGAAATAATGTAATACATCTTGCTAATCACTTTATAAAAAAATTATCCAATGAATTTTGACTTTTTAAAGATATAAATAAGCAATATATCTGTAATTAGTACTAATATCATATTTTTTAAAACTTTAAACAATAAAAATATATGAATAGTTCTTCGTAATAAAAGTCTCTTTCCAAAATAATGCGAATGGTCATCACCGAATTCATAAGAATTCGGTTTTTCTGTCTGGCTTTCTGCTCGTTTTCTAACACAGGTAAATACACTCGGAATGACATATAATTTTTATGTGTTAATAATTTTCACTAAAGAATGTGCGATATTGAAACTTCAAACTGAAGTGTAGCATTTATAATTCGTTTACAAGAACACACAAAATAGTTCCGTTAATTTGTTGTCTTTGTGAATAAATCGTTTGCGGTATATTCTTTTTAAATTCCTTCTTTAGATATCCCATTTCATTAAAATGAAATAATTAAATTTATTAATAATATTGTGTCAGTGTTGTAAAGGGTTTCATAATCTATTTTTCTAAATAATTTTTCGTTATTGCTTATACCTAGAAATCAGAACGATGGATGTTGACATCGAGTGTCTTTATAAGAGAATGGAGACATGCGAACACGGCGCATACTCAGATTAGAAGTATTTCTCCGAAATACGGCAGCCCACATTACAAATCTTGGTGATATTCAACTAGATGAATTTTGTTAGACGAATTGCAAGAGTAAACCGACATTAGCATGCCGATAAGGGCTGACTCGCCAAAGCTTTGTAAAAATCTTCTTAACTAATCAGAGTTTGCTATACTCTTGTAATCACTAAGGCACTGTAGGTTTTTCCTATTAAAAGAATTTTCTATTCGACAAAGCAACATATTTATCTTTAATTATCGGATAAATTAATCAGTTCCTAAGCCTGACTTTGGATGAATTAACCCATATCGTACCATGCATTGAAAAAATTAATATCTATATATTTAAAACGCTAAGGTTTTTCTTTCGACAATCCGTGAGAACAAACTACTGCATCAAATTACACCATTATTTTTTTAAATGAAAGATATTTAGACACAGATTTGTTATCGTGCATTCGTTTGTTCGAAAATTTAATTAATTAGCCGTAATTTTCAATTAAACTTTTACTTCTGCTAATGACGTCATAATCGGATAACGCCCACTGTTGCGAAGCATAGACTTTATTCTCTAAACTCTGTGGTGGCGACGATAAAAAATAAATATTAAAAGCACGCGGCTTTTAGGCCGAATTTTTTAATTTGCAAGTTAAATTTAGGTAAAAGTATTTATCCGCGTGTTTTATAAGCGAATAAAAATTCATATTTATTGTGACGTCACGGGAATATTGTCCATTGGGTTTATTTTATCATTATGCATTATAACTTTGCGATTTATGCCATTTTTTTATTACAAAATCTATCTATTTAAAACGCTAAGCGTTTTGTTTCGACAATCCGTGAGAACAAACTACTACATCAAATTACATCATTCTTTTTTTAAATGAAAGATATTTTGTCACAGATTTGTTATCGTACATTCGTTTGTTCTAAAATTTAATTAATTAGCCGTAATCTTAAATTAAAATTTTACTTCTGCTTATGACGTCATAAAGTCGGCAATCGGATTAACGCACACTGTTGCGACGTACAGAGTTTATTTTCTGAACTCAATGATTGCGAGCATAAAAAATAAATATTAAATATTAAAAGCACGTGACTTTTAGGCCGAATTTTTTAATTTGTAAGTTAAAATATAGTTAAAATGTTTAAGTATTTCGGTAAAAATATTTATCCGTGTGTTTTATACGCAAATAAAAATTCATATCTACTGTGACGTACGGAAATATTGTCCATTGGGTTCATTTTATCATTAAGCATTATAACTTTGTTGATGCCATTTTTTTCATTACAATTAAATGAAAAATATATTTTTATTTGTATGCATGGTGCTTAAGCATAAATGTACGTGTGAAAAGTTTGTACCGGTGAAAATGACGTTATGCTTAGCTTGAAATGCATTTTAACATTGATAAAACTAAAAAGAAAAATGTATATGATTGTGTCAACATGGCGTAATATTAACTGATATTTCAAATTTTAATTTTAAAGATTAGAACTGGAGCCTTTATTGGTTGCTTCATCTTGATTGCATACCTTGATTACATGTTACCAATTATTATTTTTTTTAAATTATAGGATTAAGTTATAGGAATTATAGGATTTAAATTATTAAGATTTCCTTTTTTAATAAAAAAAATCACAAAAGTAAAGAATTTCAGGAAAAAAAAAACTTGAAATAATGATTGTATTTTTAGCTAGAATAAACAAAGTAAGGCTAATATTTTATAGGAATTATTTTGGTAGGTTTGTTATAAGTTCTTTTAACAGTTCCTTATTAGCGGCAAAGTCTTATTTCTTTCACTGTGAATTTTTCTTTCGATGTCAAAAATTGGTAGTCTACTTTTGGACGGCAACCAAAACACAGTGGCAATATTTAGAAATGTATAACGGTTGCGACAACAAACGGCACTATCGCTTTAGCTTTCATCGCGCTTACATCACTTCTAAATACTAAAAATTTAATTTTTTTACTAAATTTTACAATTTCAATTCTTACATCCTCAATTAGAAAAAAAAATTAGCTTTCGATTGAAATTTATTTGAAATCTGCCGCTTAATTTAACGACTTTTTAAATAATTTTCAAGCAGAAATATTTTTCAATTCTATCTCAACAATGACCATCCGTTTGTTTTAATAATGTAAAATAGCCCCTTGGAAAGTTGCAACAATTGAAAATAGGTATCCCTAACCTTCATGAAAAGTGAAAAAAAAAAAAAAAAAAAAACCTGATAAATCATAAGATCAGATTATCCATAAGATAGAGTATTTTGGCGCTCATATAAAATATGTCAAAAGAAAAAAAAACTATTTTTAGTATCATAAAATTGATATGTTGAATTCGTGGATGTATATGTTGAATCAGAATATGCTAGGAACTGTTATTTATTATTTTTTTAAAGATCCATTGGATATTTAACTGTATAAGAGACCGACTGTGATGGAAAAGGAATAATCATCCTGATTATGTAAAGGGATAGAAGAAACAAAATAAATTACAATTGAAAACATTAAAATTCTCCCTCATCTGCATATTAATTTATTATTTTTAACAAAAATTCTTCATTTTTACATAAAAATTGATTAGCTTAAAACAATGGATGCGTTTTAGAAGATATGGATTTGAAACGAAAAATGATTAAAGAGGACATTTTAAAACTTTTAATTTAAACATTTTAAAACTTTTTTTAACGTCGAATTTCAACAGTGCCTTTGGGCAGATGCAATACATATCCGCGTAGGAGCTCATTCGATTGCATTATCACAGGGGGGGGGAGGGTGCTTATACTATGTTCTTTTATTTACTGAATATGAGATGAAAGTAGGAAATTTGTATGATACTTTATGATAGGACTATTTGTATAATACGTTATAGGTCCATGACCTTATTTATTTATTTATTTATTTATTTATTTATTTTGTCGTGGGGAATATGGTGGTAATGTCAAACTGATTTGCATTACACATTTGTTTACGGAGTGTTCATTTGGAATTTGCATCGGAAATAGCACTTCACTGGGGGGGGGGGGGGGATTTTTTTAAATAAAATATTTGAAAGACTGTTTCATACGAAGCCCTACTTAAATAATAAAGAAGCTTATTTTAACGATATTGTTATAGTATTTTTCCGTCACGTTTTGACGGGTTCCATCTAGTATGTTTTTAAAATCTTAAATATGTGTTCGCTAAGCCTATGTATAAACATAAAATCAAAACAATTAACAAATTTTTATTAGTTTGATTGGTACAGGTTGCCCTAAAAATAAGACAATGGTACAATCTGCTACCATTTGTTGTTAGTTAGGTGGAATGGGAGAAAGCATCTTCGGCTTAGTCCTAAGTTACATTTTTTACAGATAGTTGTTGGTTTTACTGCGCAGGATTTTATCGTGCATCTTCTTTGTCCGTTTTCGGGATTTTTACAATAACATGTTCATTCTTAAGCTTCAGAAAATCTTCATCAAACTGTTAAACAACAAATTTTCTGCAAGATGGTTTCCTTAAATAGAAAGTCCCAATAGACAACTGTTAGATGTTTTGGAAAATGAAGCAGGTTCAGGCTGTCGTCACTAAATAGCTGATTGAGCTTCCATGAAACAACTAATTCTGTTTCAAACGCTGTAACGAATAAAGGCCAGTACTATTATTTTCCTTCAATTGAAGTAAAATAAGCTGCTACATGATTATCAAACACGTCAACTCCGTTTTCATACATACTGGCGCAATCTTGAGGTAAAATATGATAACCACTTTAGAAGAGAATTCCTAAAAAATGCTTCATTTCATTTATGCTTATTTCAGAAACGTGGTTATTCTTTTCCTTGAAAGATTGCATTGATTCTTCAACCATCAGCTCAATCAACTTCAAACAGATAGATTAAAATTGCTCAATAGGAAATTTTCCAGCAACAAAATCTTTTACAGTTTGAACTGTCTCTTGAGGAAGTACCTTCGAAACACATCCGAACTTGGATTAGAATTTTTCCCATTTGGGATTTACATCATGTTCTTCTTTGCTAATAGAAACTAAAATTTCAGTAATGCCCACAAAGTCTATGGACATACCTCCTCACACATTGTTTTTTTTCTATTTTCCTTGTAGATGAATCATCAATCCCCTCAGTGTCACGCACTGCATAGGGATCTAGATGTAAAATCACTAATTCATTGTCTATGTCGACTACATCACTGTCATCATTCATATAAAGTCAACAAAATAATCCAAGGCTTCCTGCGCAGTTAAAAAATTACGTTACATTTTAAAACACCAGCATCAAAATAATAAAAAAAAATAATAAAGGTGCAACTCTACTTCGATGAATTTCAAAGTACAAACAGACTTTATAAGTTGTTGTTTGAAAACAAGTTACTCCCTCCTTCACACACTTGTCTGGCCCGTGATGTGCACCTGTCAAACAGACTGTTAAGCGCCTGTATTAGGTATAGAGTAGGAATGTTTGGAATGTAACAGAGAATGTAACTAACTCCCTTATCCACTGATTGGAGTTAGGTAGTAGTAGATTGTACTATCGTCCTATTTTCAGGACAGTCGAAAATGACAGAAAAGTTTATCTCCAAGATATTTTTTAACTTTTTTTTACTGGTGTAAAAGTATGGAATAGTACCACAATAAATTTATATGTTTGTATTGTTTGGATCTCAAAACCTTAAAAAACTTGTATGTAGAAAACAAAAAATCCTGCAAAAATCGTCCTTTAATAAATTTAATTAAAAGTATCCCATATTAATTAAAACTTGCGATAAAGACAAATGTACCATTAAATGACTCTTGAATAATAAATCGTCTTTAATTTGAATTAAAATGATCAAAATAATTTATATAGCCGCCGCTTATGTGTGAGGACATATTTTCAGGACCATGAGTAAATATAGTTTTGAAAAGATTTGCTGGTGAAATTCGATGCCCAAAATGTACATGGAGATATTTCTTTTTACTTGGTTCAAGTATTTGGTCTAAGAAATGCGGCATATTGACAATTTTGGACATTTGTTTCAATGCAAAAATATTCCACTATATGTTTTACTAAGATTTTAAATTGTTGTGCTATGTATCCTGTCTGGTTTAACATGTCCATCTTTGGAGTTGTTTTCCAGTAAAAAACATGTTAACTAACTAACAAACTACAAAAATATGCTCCTATGAACTTAACTATCATAAACTACAAAAATATGCTCCTATGAAATTAACTATGACAAACCCATCTTCCTTTCCTTTTTTCCTGTTGTCAGATGTTTAAGGACTTTTTTACTATTTTAAATCCTTATTGTTTTCATGTATAAACAACATTCCGCTTCCTGCAATGTTAAATATAACATCGACGATATCCAGATTGCCTTTATTATGTATAGTAATGCGCTATTAGCTATTATCTTTTTGTACATAAAATGGAATGTAAGTACTATTATATAAGTTATGAAGTCATATTTTGTTCTTTATTTCGTATACCTCGTCCATAAACAAAATATTTCCATAAAATGAAAAACTAATTCAGTTTGTGATTCAAAATATTTTTTTAATATTAAAAGGTAATTATATTTAATTATAAATGTTTTAAGAAATAGAAACGAACTGAGCCGTTGTAATTTTTGCGAAATTTAAATTAAAAAAAAAAAAGAAAAAGAAACCAAGCTGTATTTCAAAATCGTTTTTTGGTGAACTTTCACATTTTTGGGAAAAATGCGGTAAAAGCACAGTTAAATATACGACTAATTATTTTAAGTAATTAAATAATTATGCAATTGATAAATGACTTAGATAAGGTTTTAGCAAGGTGTATCAAATATATTCATGCATTTAAATTACGCAAAGTTTTATGGTATTTAACATAACTCTCTTTTTAAAAATTATTTCTTTTTTCCAACCTAGATATTTTTTTTTTACTTATTACACAACTAACAATAGAAGCGCTGGTCATTTGCATTACTTTGGTGCAATTTTTAACACTTTTCAACCTAGTTGAAAATTGTTTATGACTTCGGTTTTGTCTGGCCGTCTGCCGTCTGATCATGCTCTAACTCGCGTATATCTACTCGGATCGTCCTGAAATTTTTGTATGTTATTGTCGTTTACAATAGCATGTTACCTATTTCAACTGAAGTGTGTAGCACTAATAGTTTTTTTACAGGGCCAGTCAAAAGTATTCCGTTACATTACAGTAAATGGGAAATAATCGTTGCAAGTGAATTTTGATGATGCTACGTCATTTGCAACATGATGAAATTAATATATAATTATGAAGCGCATTAAAAAATTTTTTTTGTAGAATATGGGGCACAAAGCATTTTTTATTCATTTACAGTGTCAAAGAAAATAATTATGTTACACATTGTTCTATAGGGAAAAATAGTTTGCAGCATATTTAATGATATTTCACTATTTCAAACATAATGAAAATTATATGCATTACTGAGGTGCACTATAAATTGCTCTCTTGAAGTGTGGTATGCATTGCGCTTATTTACAGGGACATACAAAAGATACCGTTTATAGTACATGTGCGATATTTACAGTCTATGTGAGATAGGTGCGTTTCAACTTTGGTTTGCCTTTCTAGGTTTAACTAAATTTTTTCATAGTACGTGTGCGTTTATAAACTCGGTTGTTCATATACAGGGTGGCACATGAGAATCTGTAAGTATTACAGACTGCAGGAGTGTATTGCTTAAGGGTAGTTATATTTGTGTTTCGCATTTTCCTACAGTAGTATATTTAGTAGACTAATAAAAGTATGTGGAATATAAATAAATTCATATACAGGGCTACGCAAAGAAAAGGATACACTGTCGTTTGCGGTTGGTAATTGCTGTGAGTACAATTTACAAAAGTCTTCAGATAAGATACAGGGCTGTACAAAAGCTTTCGAGTGTATTTCCATCTTTTGGCGAAAATCACAAAATGTGAATATTCTAACTGAACTAAATTTTATCATGCTATATATCCCCATCTATTGATCATATACAGGGCTGCACGAAATAATTCGACTACATTTTTGACACTAGAAGGTAATTTCGAAAACTGTATTTTTCAATTTCATATATGTTTACGAAACTGTTTACTTACATATATTCTTTCACCTTATTTGAGGGTGTAGTTTCGTTACAGTTTTCTGGCTGTGTTGGAAAGTTTTTCATAATCTATGATTGGTCCATGTTTTTTCGTTCTTCTTTGTATTAACACTGGATTACTATCGTTAAAAATCTTGATGTTTTTGTATATGTGAGATCAAATGCGTAATTCCAATATTTCTACATTTCATACAGCGATATTTCGGGGAAAGATGGCAATTAACTAGAAATGTATATTTATTTACCTTTAATCACAAAAAATAAAAATATATACCCCAAACAGGTTTGTCCAAGGACGCATTTGCAGTCGTAAAACAATTATCAGCATCTTACAGTTACAATGATAGTAGCTTTATGATATAATGATAGTAGCGATCTTGTAGCGTTAAAGTTTTTAACGCTACAAGATAATACGGTTAAACATTATATGCGTCATTATAATATTGCAGTGCGGTATTTATAAATATATTACAATACTCATGCAAATGTAGCAAATATCAACAAAATCTAATTACTAAAGCCTAAAAATTAAAGGCATTATTATTGTTGCAGAACTTTTGATAAAGGAATTTTAAAGAATTCATTATTTTATACTTAAAAATGCACGGGTTCTGATATTCTTTGACAAAATGCATTTAGCTTAGGAGATAATTTAAAATGGAATGAATTGTATTCTTTGTTTCCGATAACGACATCGTCAAAAGAAAAATATTGTTGTCAGCCTACCAGATTATAAAAGCTCATCTATATTAGCTATGTCTGCTATCAGGATGAATATGTTCACGTAAGTTAATTAATCATATGCACTCCCTATCATTTAAGAAAAATTAGTTATTGATTTTCCAATAAACATTTTGCACGTTTATTGGAAAATAATTGATTTGGGCTGCTAATTAAAACTGACAAAACACATAGTAAATATTTCTTTTTCATTTGCTTGGTGCTAAAATATAATTACTTTTAGTTGTAAGAAGAAAATGATTTTCAAATATTTCATATTAAAAACTTTTGAATTTTTTTTTTCTGAATAACTAGGAAAGAAAAATAATTGTAGCAAAATAATGCTTACAAATTTCAAAAGAATTCTTTATGTAATATTTTATTCGTTGTCTGGAGACAAATTCAATATGTGTATGTTAATAAAATTCTAAACAGCATTTATTTCACTAACATATCACAGAAACACGCTCCTAATATTTTCTCTATAAAATATATCGAATATTTTTTTAAATATTAAAAGGTTGTAAAATATATTAGATTAACTGTTATTATTTGTTAAATTACCTGTCTAAATTAACCGCAAATTTGTATTAAAATTACATTCACTTGCAAAGAAGGCAATTCAAATTTGAGAATTTATTTCTTTGTAGGCAATTTTGATGGATTTCAGTCGATATATTATTATTAAGTGACTTTTAAAGAAAAACCTTCTGTTCTGTTCGTTAGGTGTGAGTATTTGTGAATGTGTGCGCGTGCGTATTCCTCAATTTATAAACAACTGTCGGAAGAATTTGGATTTAACTTTTGAATTACAATTCTTGTACGCCGGTAAAGATTATAAACTAAAAAAATTCATCATACAAGGTATATATTTTTACAGGGGCTCGTAAAATATTGTTATATATGATTGTTTACTTCGCTTTTAATCTGACACCTGAGCAACATATTGCCTTTATAATGGTATTAAAAAATAACGTTTGATTGGTAAAGAAATTGGATTAGTAGTATGTTGAAAAATCTTGAGCGATGAGCAAGTAGAGTGTCTTTATAAAAAATAAATTGGCGACATCGACCAATAAAATTTAATTAGTCGAAGGGATTTTCGACGAAATCATCAGCGATGAGCACCTATACCTTTATGTATAAGATTGTGGCGATATACGAACAAAATTTTTTTATTGTAATTTGGACAAAATCTTGTCGATCCTGCCATTGTCGCCAATCTAATGTTTGTTGACTTCTTTCTGTCGTTTAATAAAACTTGTCCAGGAGAATAGTGCTAAGTTCTTGGATGAGTTTTGACAAAAAATTCTGATCTGAGCATGCGCCATGTGCGTATGCCGTCACTATTTTAATAAAAATACCTACAACATAATAATGGCAACAACATAGATTAAACTGAATGTTATTATCACAAAAAGTGCTTACTATCTCGTTACTACTCTCGTTAATATACCAGTACTCAATAAGTAAATAAAAAAATTGCTATGTTAATAACATGAGTTTTATGCAAAATGAGAAGTAAGTATTTTATTAAGAAACAGTAAATTGATGTCACGTTGACATTTTTGCTTCAAAATTTCTTGGTTGTAAATGCAGTTTTTTTTGTATTAGTACATACTTTACAGGGATACATAATCCACATATTTTGTTTAAGTACCCACAGTAATCGAAATCCTGCAGCTTAGTGATTAGCGCGTCGCATGGCCATGCTGCAGGTATAGAATTCTACTCTGGAAATAGGCATGGTTCATTTAACCTTCCATACCTTCAGGGTCACTATAAAGATTAACAGACTTGTTGGGAACTGCTTAAGGACACATGCTTGTGTGAAAACATGACCCCGACATATGCATATTAGTGCCCATGGTCGAGAAAAAGATTTGGGCACCGTAGGAAAATATCCTTAATGAATTGTAGCGCCTCAGAATGTAATTCTCTTAGCCACAATACTCAAATAAATGCTTCATTTATTATCTTTAAAATTACTTGCATTTGATATAAATTTCAAAATCAGATTTATATTTCTTAATAAGTTAAATTCTTATAATACCTGTGTAAATATTTCAATAAAAAAATTCAGATCTGACACAAAATGTTAATTTTCTACCAGTTTAAAATAGCTAACTGACATCAACTATTGACTCTGTGCTGCGTATTTTCAATAAGTATAAACCGTTTTCAACGAACACAACTTTCATCAAAAATTGTTACTTTAATCTCAAGTCTTGTACTCATTGTTTATGCTTTTAATTGTGCATCCATTAGAAATGTTAAAAATAATTATGCTCTATGTCAAATATTTATAAAAATATTATACGTTATTATTTATAGTTCATTTTCAAAGGAATCATTTTATGTGTTCATAAAGTAAGTAACGTAATATCGAGAGTTTAAAATATTACTTTCATAACGGTCTGAAAATTGGAAATTGAAATCGTTATTTTTCCTGATTAGTATATGAATACATAAAATGATTTATATATAAAAATGGACTAATGATACCATTTTTTAATATACCGGGTATTCGAAAAAGCTTGGACTGATTTGAAAGAATCATAACTCTAAAAATAATTGAGTAAATGCAATTATTTTATTTTCAAAGTACTCGTCAAATATCCAAGATTTTGACGGTTAGATGTTGCTGTTTTAGAGTAGACGATGCGCAGAATCGATGATATGTAAACATAAATCGCACCACACATTCGCAATTTCTTCGATGATTCCGGAGTGGAAAGCGTATAAGTCTAAAACTATTGGAGTTATGGGGAAAATGTCAATTAGAAAGTTCTTCAGCATCTTCGATTTAGTAGGAAAGGATCAACTATGTACACAAATAACATAAGCAAACAGTTAAAATTACGAATGTGTGGTGCGATTTGCATTTTCCGATCATCGATTCTGCGCATCGTTTGAATGTCACGATTTTAAAATAGCTACATCTAAAAAATCTTGGATATCTGACAAGTACTTTGAAGAAAATAATTGCATTTACTCAATTATTTTTAGAGTTATGATTCTTTCAAACCAGTCCAACTTTTTTCGGACACCCGGTATTGCAAATTTTTATTTAGAACTGAAACTATACTGAATACATCTATTCTGCCACGAAATGTAAGTTTATTTAATGTACAATATGTACTATGTACATGTTAAAATATAAACAAAATAGAATGAATTGATTTAACATAAGAATCCATAAAATGAAGAAATAGTTACAATGATCGGGTTGTACTAATTTTGAAGTAGATAGATTGGTCGTTTATATTTTTGGAAAAACAACTGAATGGATAAATTAATATACAACATTTCTACACTCAAAAACTGCAAATGTTCACAAATATTTAAAAAACACTGAACATTCCACGTTCAGATTGCTCATGATTTTATAACTTATTTAATACATTCGTAAAAATCGTTTCAATTCAGAATTCCATTCGTAAATATATTTCGCTTTATTTTTTTTCTTAAAGAAGATATCATTCTGGTAAAACTTTGTCACCAACTCATGTTTATCAAGTATGGAAAAATAAATACAAAGGATTGGCTTTATCAATCATTTAACATATGGTGAAGAAAGTATCATTCTTTAATACTACTTTTAAAATTTACTGAATAGTGTCATCTCTACGACACATTTAAAATAACTTTTCACGATAAAGGCTATTGTTTTAAAACTTATTATATGGTGTCATCTGCAGATGCGTTTGAAACCGCTTTTTAAATTGTGTAATGTTTTTAAAAATATATACTATCACATTTATAAAAGATAGGTATGTAAGTGTAAAATCTATGTTTCTTGTAGGTTGAAAAATATTGTAGCTTATAGATATCAGTAAAATGTTAATTAATAAAATAAATAAAACTAATAAATTCGTTTAACTCTTTCAATAGTTCAATTTCAACACAATTCGTCATTTTTACGTACAGTTAGCCAAAAGAGAAAAAAACGAGAGAGAGCAGCTTTCATAATTTAATAGCCAAATAGATCAGAAATTTACGAAAATACATTGGGTTGCAAGTTATGTATTCTTTCAATTTATATTAAAAAAAATAAACATTTGTATTTTGAAATAGTAATAAACTTTGGTATTTTCCATACGCACACATAAATTGGACACCTGAATATGTTCTCTATTACTAAAATTACCATAGATAAGATTTTGTATAGAGTTTCTATAATTAGTTCTAGATATATTCAACATTAAACAGTATAATTTATGTATAATTTATCAGAAAATTTCTTTAAAATATTTTAATAATAAATATTTCTTTAAAATATAAGAATTCTTTAAAATATTTTGAAAAATGATTTAGCTCGTTGTACCACAAATTTATGTTATGAAATTGTAATTTTTTGAATGACTATATGTTTCTCCAAACTGTTGTGCTGATCTTTTATTAAATATAACTCAAAAGCTACTTATCGAGTTCAACTGTGAGCAGGGAGAGTTGCAAAGACTAGAAAAAACCCCGGTTTAAACCTGGGAATAAACCAGGTCTTTTGGGAATTAACCTGGAAATAAAACGGGTCTATTGGAAATAAACTTGGGAATAAACCAATTTTTTGCCACTCTATGAGCTGTGAGTTTTATATGCACGTTAAAAATTTTTTTTAATCCATATGTGACAATTCGCAATTTTTTCAAATATTAATTTCAAAATCGTATTTCACACACAAACTTTTGTGCATGAGAATCACATAATTATGTTTGCGATTCGCGGGAGGATCACCGGAAGCTTGTCAGAGTACGCCGTAGCGGTCGGTTTGGCTTTCAGATTTCGCTAAAGCGGGTCTGCGACGGAAGCCGGTTTGACTTAGCACCACTTCCGGGTCAATGGGTGTAGTCGACTTTCGTCGGCTCGATTAGGCACGTCTAGCCGATCTAAGGACTTATCGGTATAGTCAGACCTAGGTGCGGCATTGTGCGTACTGTGTCTCACCAGTTTTACTCCAAACACTCCAGAAGCTAGCCGAGATGAGTGTTTCTCTCGGCCGGTCTCAGGGCCCGGGCGAGGGCGCTGGAGGCAGACAGTTGCAGGACGGGGCCGGTTGAGGGCTGGTTTTCGGTCACTTTCCTAGTTTTTCATAACAAGTCATTGCTCCTCGTTTCAGACCGGGGATAAAGTAAATCTCGGGAGAATGTCCTTGATTAGTTACTGAGCCTCTGACTGCTCCAATGGGCTTTCAGAGGATATTGGAAGCGATGATGTCATGGTCATCCCCTTAGGAATCGGACCTGACTTGACCCTTTTAGTACATGTGAGAGGGAGCCTCTGTCGCAGCGTTCAGATGCCATTAGTAGATATTGCGCGGATATGCAAGAATTGACGGGTGCCTTTTCGGTGTGATGCCTCCGCTGTGTCAGCAATATGGCCCAAAAGACGGTCTGCGTGCATGGTGGAGGTGTTTAACTAACCGCTCATGAGTCTACCATAATAAAGCCGCGTGAAAAACTAAATATTACAGAAGATATGAATGAAAATTGTATTATATTACTTTTACATTTATTATATTATTACGTTTATTACTTTAACATTGGGGGGGGGGGGGTTAAAATTTTACATTTCTATGAACTTCTTAATCAAGTGGCGTCCTATTTGTCCTTTTTTCTGCGGCATATTGATGATTGCAATGTATGAAGTGTTCAATTGTTTCACCAATCACACATGTGCTTTAGTTGAAATACATCCAAATCCATACACAAGTAATTTCATTTAAAACCCGTTATGTAAATTGGCATAAAAAGACATCGCAAAGTTTAAAAATTCAGAAATGTTGACAAATTAAATCTATTAAAAACATTTGTAATAATTTCTGTTACAATTAATTATCAATATTCTCTTAGTAAATATTAATATTCATCTTAATATTTGTTTATGTATCATGTTATATATTTGGAAATTTAAAAAAAGTAGTTGATTATCGATTTATCTAAAGATATTCAAATTTGATAATTTGCTTTAAAATTTTGGAAAACAATCCCATGCAGTCATCTTACACAAATAAATCTTATTCTAAAAGCCTCTGCTATGGGTGAAAGAATAAAATATATTATGCTATTTTCATTAAAATAATATCCCTGAGCAAATGAATAGAGTCCGTATTAAAAATAAAATAAAAAGTGAAGTGTCAAGGAATAAACGATAATGATCCAATTATATAAAGTTTGAGTTGTCAATGACATCTGATATCTTGTTAGTTCGCTTGTTTGAGAAAAGAGTAAAGGATGTGCTTTAAAAAATACAGATGAAAATACATCTGTAGAGGAAAAAAAATATAAGAATAACTTAATTGCGACAAAGTTTTTCCTCTTCGTTATTTAGTTATTTTAAATTGTTCATAAATTCATGCATATTTAAAAAACATTGGACAACGAGTAAATTAATAAACCCTTAGGTAATCAAAATATCGAGGATTGCCTCCTCACCAATCAATGACTTTCGTAATGTTACTTGTTACATCGTATAGAACAGGATTTTTCCACAAAATGACATTATATTTTCAAGTAATTAACTTTACCATTAATTTTCAAATAAATATTTTCAATTATATCATTAACACGGTACATGAAATGAAAATAATTGCTTTATTCTACAGTCCCTGGCCAAATTATTAGACGCAGTTGTTTTTATTATAATTTGTTAAATATCTGGAAAGATACATGAGGAATTATCTTGAAATTTTAGGAGTGTAAACAACATGATAAACGTCATATATTTCCGAGAAGATTTTTTCTTGAAACCCCATAAGGGGCCGTCAACAAATTGAAGAAAAACGAATATATTTTGGATAACCCTGTAAAAACTAATATCACAAAAGCGTTGAAACGATATCACACGCTTAGGAGGCTTATTGTAATAATTTGGGTTCATTTTTAGGAAGATAGCATGTATACTCGAAGAGAAATTCAGGTTTTTATAAAAACGGTCCCAAATTTTACGAAGTTTTTTGCTTATAATTTGCAGAGTTTTTAATATAAAAACAAGTTATTTTCAGAAAATATGACAAACAAAATTGTACACAATACCCTGTAATCAGAATTAAAAAAATAATAATAATTGCATGAAAAATGAGCAGGTTTACTAAATATTTTTTTCACTTCGCATGCGCGAATTCAATCAAAATATACTGTGCATAATATATTAGCTAAATATATACACCAACTTTTATGAATGTCTCAAAAACA
Organism: Maratus michaelseni; assembly: GCA_963931845.1. NCBI lineage: Eukaryota > Metazoa > Arthropoda > Arachnida > Araneae > Salticidae > Maratus > Maratus michaelseni. Next base: position 324,474,751 of record OZ007587.1, read on the forward strand.
TAGCTTGAAAATTCTGATAGTGATCGTCGATAGAATAAGCTCGAAATTCGCTGTTTCCAAAAGGAAGCAAAAAGATGAGGGGTGTATCAAATATAGAATGAGAGACGCTTCATTCTTATTATGTCAACTTTCAAAAGCTAGTACATTTGGATACAACCCCTCATCTTTTTGCTTCCTTTTGGAAACAGCGAATTTCGAGCTTATTCTATCGACGATAACTATCAGAATTTTCAAGCTATGTTTTTGAGACTTTCATAAAAGTTGGTCTTTATATTTAGCTAATATATTATGCACAGTATATTTTGATTGAATTCGCGCATGCGCAGTGAAAAAATATTTAGTAAACCTGCTCATTTTTCATGCAATTTTTATTATTTTTTAATTCTGATTGCAGGGTATTGTGTATAATTTTGTTTGTCATATTGTCTGATAATAACTTGTTTTTATATTAAAAACTCTGCAAATTATAAGCAAAAAACTTAGTAAAATTTGGGACTGTTTTTATAAAAACCTGAATTTCTCTTCGAGTATACATGCTATCTTCATAAAAATGAACCCAAATTATTACAATAAGACTCCTAAGCGTGTGATACCGTTTCAACGCTTTTGTGATATTGGTTTTTACAGGGTTATCAAAAACGTATTCGTTTTTCTTCAATTTGTTGACGGCCCCTTATGGGGTTTCAAGAAAAAATCTTCTCGGAAATATATGACGTTGATCATGTTGTTTACACTCCTAAAGTTTCAAGATAATTCCTCATGTATCTTTCCAGATATTTAATAAATTATAATAAAAACAACTGCGTCTAATAATTTGGCCAGGGACTGTATATATCCGCTACTGCATTTCGTAAGAACTGATGTATCTCATATATTTTCATGTGGAAGGTGAAAAAATATGTTATGTCAATAATAAATATTTGGAAAATGGTTCCATAGAAAAATTAAATCTGTTTTTACTTAGTTATATGTTCTAGCGTAAGTCAAATTGGAAAATGTAGTACCTCTATAATCGTAAATGCTTAACGGTGCCTGAAAAACTGTGATTAGATTTTTTTTAAATAACCGATTTTGTTTGATTAGGCTCTTAATTTGTATGAAATTATATATGAGATCAAAATAATTTTGTGTTTACAGGCAGTTTTTAAAACAAGCGAACCATGTAAAAATATAAAATATTTTTACATTAAAATTAAATGCTTAAAAAAACTCACAGGGAAAAAAAAGTATACTGGAGACATTTTAAAGTGACGATACACATTTCTTTAAAGACACTGATATAAAATCTGAAAAAAAAAACTGAAGTAAAATTCGAAAATTTTAAATGAAATTGTTGCTTAAAAATGCAAAAAAAAAATTCGATGTTTATTTCTTCAATTACGTTACTTCATGAAATATACATAAGGGAAAAGTATCAGACTAAAGCTTAAAAACAGCGAATGTAAATGCAAATTATCTTGCAGCTCACTTTGTTTTCTTGTGTCAAAAAATGTAACAAAAGATTCATGCGATAACATGACAAAAAATTACATAACATGGCAAAATTAACAAAATTGTTCTTTTTTTTTTAAAAAAAAAAAAAGCTATTTACTTAAAAGTACAATCTGGTGATATGGTGTCTTTCATTTTTTGCAATGGAAATGTGTCAAATGTATACGATAGTTTAATTTATTTTTTCTTAGTAAAGTTACAACAATAACAAAAATTAATCATATTATTTTAAACGTATATAAAACAAAGTGTTATATAAAAAACAAAAACGAAAAAAAATAATTATGTGTAATGAATAGTTTATGAAAAATCTTAATTTTAACTTAAGAAAATATTGTTATGACATTTTTAATTTTTATAATTATCAAAATAAAGATTATCGGTCTAATCACAATTTGTACAATACGGTTTACGAAATCAACGTAATACAATAACAGAACAAAAATATTCTAAAAGACTCAACCCTCAGATAATGCACCATCATGAAATTAGCTATCTGAAACGTTAAACATTTAAAATAATGAAAAATATACTTAATTAAATAAATCGAGGACAACGGTTTGCCAGTTAGCCTGCTACACTTAGTCCCGAGTTCTCAAACATATTTTTGAGATTTCCTTCTTTCGGTGAGAAAAACATATCATGATATACCATTCATCACAGCGTCATTTCAAAATTTTTGAAAGCTCAATGCATAAATAATTTATTTAGTTTAACAAATTTAACCAGAAATTTTCAAAATACGAGAAGAATGTAAAATTCGTTAATATTAATTATTACATGATGAATACAGGCCTAATCTTTATCTTCATAGAAAAAGATAATTTTATATTTGGTTTCTAGTAAATATTGAAATAATATAATGACTTTGTTTATTTTCAGTAGACAGAAGAAAAATGGTTTTAATCTACAATCAATAAATAACATGCTAATTTGTATCAGTTACTTACATTATTCAGAATATCTTTTTTTGCCGCAAAATCAATTAATCTTCAGTATTACTAAGTTTATACAGAAGTATAAATTATTAAATATTTCGATATCAATTTTAAGTTGTTCGTTTTATTTAGTGTATAATGGTAATGCTTAGAAATTTTTACTAAGAAGCATTGAGTAAATTTAAATGTTGTTCAGCCGTTATTCGTCAGGACTAAATAAATTGTCGAGTGAGATAACGTATAATTTATGACATTAAATAAAATTTAATTTCAATGTCTGTTTATCTGTAACTGTAAAATCCATGTGAAACAATATTATGTATTAAAATTAATCATTTAAATATTTAATTAATAAATCATTATCAATATTAAAAATAAGTTCCAAATTAGTAATTTGGTAAATTCCGTTAAAAATAATAAATTTCAGTTTCTTTCTAATAAAATATGAAAAAAGAAAGATATAAAGTTTTTCTTTCTATTAATAATAGCTATTCGTCCTCTATTAACTGTGAAATGAGAAGCTAATTTTGCAAATTTCACATATTGAAATAATTTTGAGCTTTAATTTCATTGTAATTGAACTTTTTAAAAATATACACAATTATATATGCGAAAAATATTGAAATAATGTCATTTCTACCTCTAGCTCAGAGAATCGCATTTTAACATGCTCGTTTGACCTCATTTTATTCAGAAAAAGATTTTAAAATCACAACGGACTTTTGTCGTTCAATAAAAAATATACCTCGCTAAATAATAGTTATGTAATTCAAAATATTAGAGAATTTTTTTCATTAATGAAATTTTTTTTTCTTTTTTTTAAGTAACAAGTTATGATTGTCATATGCAATTCAAAGTAAAATAGTGAAATATCATAAATTAAAAAAAAAATAACGATATCTCTGTATTTTTTAGAAAATGCGACTTTACTGGAATAAACATTTTCTTATATCAAACCATTTATCAAGATTAATACCAAGATAACTTTGTGATTTCAGTCTGTAATTCAAAATGTACTGATCCAAATCAATGTAACAGCTTCCTTCTCTTCTTATATCTGTTAAATCCACAAATCAGTGAGAGAACATTCGGTTAAAACATTTAGAGTCTTTTAGGTTTGAAAAGATTTACGGATGAGATTTAATCTGTCATTGATGTAGGGTTAATACTTTGTTTTTAATAATTGTATGATCATTTATACCTAATGTAAGAAATTTAAAGAAGATATTTTAAAAACATTCCGATTTACATATCTTTCAATCAATGGATTACATTTAAAATATGGAAATTTATTTATTTGATGTTACATTTACAAATTGGAATATATTTTATTAGTATTTATAAAAGAAGAAATTTTTATCATATCCAATTTTATTATTATTATTATTATTATTATTATTATTATTATTATTATTATTATCATCATCATTTTAGTTGTTATTAGAAACAAGAAGATTTATTATTGAAAATGGGCGTATTCATTCCTTATTTTATTTGCTATTTATATATTTTATTAATTAATAGCATGTACCGGGTGTCCCAAAAATGACTGATGGATTTTAAAATTCAATAACTTGCAAACGGTGACAGATATTAAAAAAATTCTTGCAGGAGGGTTATGTATGATGTCAGGAGTTTTTTTACTGTGATTCTTGATTTTAGTTTGAATTTAAAACAACAGATGGCGCTGACAGTGATAGGCGCTCAGTCGATGCCGAAACTGACGTCACAAAGCATCGATGCGAAGGAAGGAGATTAAGGCTATGGAGTGGGTCTCATTCGTCAATACAATCTTGCTCTTAGGACCCGATTCTGAACTCATTCGATATAATTTCAATCGAATGCGTTGTTGCCATGGAAACACCAAATTCTTCCATAGTGGAATACAGCGTTCAGAATTGGAGGCATGAATTTAACAAGCAGTATTTGAGTTTGCCAGCGATGTTACATTTATGCAGTTTTATTTTCCTGGAATTAAATTACTTTTTGTGGTCTGATTTAAAGACTAGTAAATCTACAGATCAGGAGCCTCAACGTCAGCTCTAAAAGTCATTGTTTTTTAATATCACTTTAGTTATTATTTAGCATCTTAGAATCCGCAATTTAATTTCTTTTATATTACATACATATTTATAGGCATATAAAATACTTCGGAGGTTTCAGAAATTAGAAGGGTTAAATTAAACACGGTTTATGCAATGATATTCGGAAATTCTTATGAACTTATTCATGTAACTTTTTAAATAAAAAAAATAATAAACTTGTATCAAAATAAATTCTTATTTATGTCAATAGAATTCAAAAATCTCCCGAAAATAATTTATTTTACTAATAAAATATTGCAGCAAAATAGTGAGAGTTACTAGAATTTTATTATTTTGATATTCTTTGAAATATGGCTGCTAAGCAACTAATAAATTAAAAAGCAAGTAAAAAACAAAGTAAAAAGAAATTCATTTTAAAATTTGTAAAAATATGAAAATAAATTGTTTTATATTTCCCGAACAGATGCAAAAAATGTGTTTTCATGACAACAACGCATTCGATTGAAATTATATAAAATGAGTTCAGAATCGGATTCTAAGAGCAAGAATGTACTGACGAATGAGACCCACTCCATAGCCTTAATCTCCTACCTTCACATCGATGGTTTGTGACGTAAGTTTCAGCATCGACTGAGCGCCAATCGCTGTCAGCGCCATCTGTTGTTTTAAATTCAAACTAAAATCAAGAATCATAGTAAAAGAACTCCTGTCATCATACCCCCTCCTGCAACAATTTTTTAAATAGCTGTCACCGTTTGCAAGTTATTGAATTTTAAAATCCATCAGTCATTTTTGGGACACCCGGTACCAACAATAAGTCAAACATTTAAGCCGACACCATTTTATAGAATAAGCCTCAGGACTGGCAACGCTGGAATGGTTGACATAGTTGTGGATCTACAGGCGGGCGATGTTCCAATATGTACGTACATACTTTCTTACTGTTTATGCAACATTAGCTTTGTAAATTTATTAAGGGGAATTTTACTTATGTTTATGAGATTTTAAAATGGTGCGCAAATGTGCTGTACCCTTTGGTAAGGATAATTATAAAACATATTTTAATACCCAAAAGGACTTGAATTCAAAATGCAATGGACTGCAGTTAGTCATCGGAAGTGTTATGTTCCAATTAAACAATCTCAGATTTTTTTATTGTTAATTTACGAGTTTTAAATTACGTGTTTTTTTTTTTATTAAGAAAAAGCAAAAGTGAAAAAATTACAATAAGCGAAATAAATTAAGCATGTATCCCAGCAAACATAGAACAGTTGGGTACTTTTGAGACCAGTATTGGCATATATGGCCAGTGATGGCACATCTGTTGAACAGTATTTACTAACTATTAGCTGTTTGAAGTATAGCATTACATGGATTCAGGAGTATTGGTCCAGTATTTGATCTATCAAGTATTTTAGAGCTACGAACATGGACAATCTTCATTGGTCCGTTACTGCCAAACTGCTTAAAATTCTAGTAATGCTGGATTGTAATTGGACCATTTTTGTTCAGCCAGCAGTTGAGATTTTAAAACTTATTGAAATAAATTTTTACTTGTCAAATTATTAAAAGTTAATGGATGAGGTAGAATTAATTAAATATTTCTTAAATTTTTTAAATATAGTTAAAATTTACTTGCATTCAAACTTTACTGTGATTTTACTGTGAAAAAATTAAACACACATATATGTATAAATTGAAATAAAACAAGCTTTTGATTTTAAACTTATTATTTAATAATTAAATCCTGGGGATATGGTTTGTTTTATGTTTAACCGAAAGCCAAAATATCATGAAAAATGAAAGGTTTATTTTAATTAATGTTTGGCGTTTGGCAACAGTTAGGCTTCGTGTTTCGCAGCGCAGAGATCCGGCTGCCGTCTTTTCTTGGATTTCTGAAATCTGAAGGTAAGTTTATTTACTGTTAATTAGTATTTTATATTTATTTCTAAAGTTTTCGATTTTAATACACTTCTTAGCTTGTAAAAGTGCCTTAGAGTCGTTGTTGTTCGACGATTAGAACGAAACTAGAAGCGCCATTACACTTTGGCCATTGCTTTTGTTTTTTAAAGAAGGATAAATAAGAATGAATATTTTGAAATTAAATGTATATTTAAATGTAAATATTATGTATAGCATGCTCGTGTAAATATTTTTTCATCTATTTTTCAATTGATCGAAATAAATTTAAAACGATACTGTTATAAAAAGTTGAATCAGGACGCAGATAGACTTGTTTATTGGAAACACATTAGGCTTACCAACAACGACTGATGTTTACTTCTCAAACATGCTGTAAAAATCTGTATTCCAGCAGGATCATATGCGAATAATTACTTTCATTTATTTTATATTCTATTTCAGTGTGTTTTGTAGTATTTGTAAGCTTTATTCTAAACATTTTTACCATAATTAATTTTCAATAAATGAACTCAAAATGTATGTTTTTTTCCCTTTACTGATTGACTAATCATGCATGGCTTCTCGTAGGAAGTTTTAAAATTTTTAGAAAAATAATTTTATATATATATATATATATATATATATATATATAAAACATTACAAATATTTTGAATTTTTTTATTCGTCCCCTTCCCCCAATTTTATCTAATGCGAATACTTCACAAACATACAAATTTTGGAGTCGACAGTATTTCGTAAAATTCATAATTATCAATAAAACTTCCAACTGATCAATGAAAACATCAGTTTCTCTTCAATAAAAGAAAATCGTGACAACAAATGAGACCCTATGAAAATAAATATTAAGTAAAAAACTATTCCCAAAACGGAATATTTTTCAGTGTTCTGCAACGAACTTTCAGCTGATACAAAATGTTCTTCCATCTTTTATAAAAATTCAAAAAACGTTTCGTAAAGCACTGACAAACACGCAACAAAAGAAATATTATTTTATGGTAAGATTTATTTTTAAAACCATGGCATTAACAAAGAATTTACAGTTCTAACAATAATTTTAGAAGTGACATATTTTGAGATAATCAAATTTTTGGAGCAAATGTGTTTAGAAATTTTATCCATGCATAGTTAGTTACAAGTCCAGCTTTTAGCAATTTTCTAAAAGATTTATGTCCATGTGGAGGTCCATGAGCTCTTCTTTCGTACTGAATCCCTGTTAAATTTAACAGGTTATGAGTAACATTTGTTGGAGGCAACTTCATTGCACCATACGACTTTAAATTTTTGATTTGATCGCCAAGATCTACAAGTAAATAATGAATATAGTGTCAACTCTAAAACAAAGGGCCACTGAGCGACACACTGTTTTCAAAAGGGACGCTCTTGCATCCTATTCAAAAGACATATTTTGTTGAACTGGTGTGTTTTGAGTCCACATTAATCAGTAGAATTTTACGCTATTTTTTTGCGACCGACAGACTAATTTTGTGACATTTTTCCCCCGACTGATGATTTTTGCGATCTTTTCTTGAGAACAATTAACAAATTTTGTAATAATTTTGAGATTTTTCGTTCTTTTGATCGACTGACGACTTTTGCTATTTTTCTCGGGACCTATAGACGAATTTCTCTTTTTTGGACGTATTTTTCCCTTGTGACTGATTGAAGAATTTCACAATTTCACGATCTACAGACATATTTCACAACATTTATGAGATTTAATGATATTTTCCTGTGACCGATCGACAAATTTAAACTTTTTTTTCCTGCGACTGTTTGAAGAATTTCGAGAATATTACCGAGGATCCACTGTCAAATTTCACATGTATTTACCTGCTACCCGAATTTCGAGATATTTTTCTTTTACCAATTGGCATATTTTGCGGCTTTTTCTCACGACCAATTAGCAAAAATCATGGGGTTTTTTCCGCGACTAATCGTAATCGACAAGTTTTGCATTTTTTCTGCAACCGACTAAAGAATTTCGCGATTTCCCGCCCACCCCAATCAACTGATAAATTTTTCAGCTTTTTTTCTCGCTTTTGATTAACGATTTTCGCGTTTTTTCATCGCGACTTATGGAAGAATTTAGCAACCTTCTCCACAATCTACAGATGAATTTTACAATTTTTCCTTGCATCAAGTGGACGAATTTCGCAACATTAGGATTTTTCCATCAATTAACTGGAAAATTTTGCTAAATTTTCTCGTGACTTATCGTTTAATTTTGAAAAATTTCGCTTTGATCCCCTGCAACCAATTAGTGAATTTTAAGATATTTTCTGTCTACCGATTAGCAAACTTAATGGCTTTTTCTTGACCGATTAACAAAAATCACAGTTTATTTTCCCCAACTGATCGACGAATTTCACATTTTTTTTCTACAACCGGCTGAAGTATTTCACGATCAACTGATTTCGAAATTTTTTCCAGCTACTGATTGACAGAGTTGTATAATATAGATGCATGGGCGCACGCTGAACGCAGAAACTTTTCTGAAAAATTCGGAACTTTGTGGAAAAAATTTTAGAAAAGAAAAAAGTAATTAAAAAAATAAAAATTATTGTATCTTTACAAGAAAGTATTGGATTCTTGAAAATTTTTGGTTTTTGAGGGATTTATACGTTTGGAAAGTCCTGAACAGGATTTGACTTTTTAGAAAATGTCCGAGTCTGTCTGTATGTTAAAAAAATTGTAAGCACTCTATCTCAAGAACTAATTCAAGGAATTTAATAAAACTGCAGATTAAGTTAGACTTTGATATATATTGGTGTTGATTTGTTTTTTGTGTAAATCGCCTAACATGTGGCGCTGCTACGCGACATTTTTTCACGATCTATATCTCAAGAATTAATGCACAGAATTTCATCAAACTTGAGATTCGATTAGACATTGACATAAATTGTTTTTGATTAGGCTTTGGTGTAAATCTCCCAACAGATGGTACTGCTATGCTGCGTTTTTCAGGATTTACACTATTTTAGCGATAGTCATATCTCAAGAACTAATGCACGGAGTGCATAACAAAACATATACAAAATGCTGCCGTGATCGCAAAAAGTTCTTGATTTGTCTATTAGAATCTTTCAGAGGATTATGCAATTGACGAAGGATTATGCAATTAACTTAAATTATGAATAAAAGGAGCATGTTGCAATGCTCGAAAACATTTAAGGGAGAAAAAACTAGTGGCCAGCGGAAACTTGTTAATTCAATGATATCCCATGATATGTAATGATATGTATCCCATGATATGTAATTCTAGGTTGCCAAGGTGATTACGTCATATTTAAGATGAATTCATATTATTTCCGTATTACTGAATTTAAAACTCGAATTTGTATACAGAAATTGTTTAATTATAGCAATCATATAATCTACCTACAGTGTTTTGAATAGATGTTTTCGGAGAAATAGATATTGTTTCCTCCGTCTAGAATATTTTGTTAGCCAGAGGGCGCTGCTGAGTGCTCAAGACTGGAGGATGCGCGGAGCGGATTCCCGCCAGTTGAGATGTGTACTTAGACTTAAGCGCAGTGCATCAACCGCTGCCAGTCACTTAATCTTTAATTTGTAAATAAATTGTTGTGATTTAACGTGAACACTTTAATTAACTAAATTCACTAATATCAACGTACAGTCGGCTATACAATCGCCAGAACAGATATTAAATGGAAAGATAGTCTAAATATAGATTTCAAGTTCTGAAATTTTCAAAGCTAGGCTTAAGTTTCCCATTGGAATTTTCAGTAAATGTCAGCAACCGATAAAATGTTGCCAACTTAAAATGTACTTAATTTATTACGGAAATTAATCATATCATAATAATTGACAATATAATTCATTTCACTGAAACAGTAACAGTATTTATAAATCTAGTTATATTTATAGTTGTACCTGTAGTATAGTTGGTCTGATAGAAATCTTCCTAAAATTACAGTCTTGCGAGCCGTAAACGTTGACCAGCACCCACTGGCAATACCCACAAAATTATCGCGAATAAGAAAGCTTCGCATGGAAAGGTATATCAATTATGGTTGTCTGCGAAAGTATCCCAATTATAATTTAATAATAAAAAAACAGTTTTTCAGCGGTTTGGCAACGATTTCATTTGAAAAAGTTAACAAATTTAAGTTTTTCTTCCTTTTAAATAAAAAAAATAAAATTTTCTACAAACTATACTTGAAAAACAAACAAAAATAGTAGTCTTTGTTTTCAAGCTTCAGCAAAATTATATGATTTCTTTTGTATTTTTTATTTTTGTAATTTTTTTCACTTAGCAATCAGCAACGTAATAAACAGTATAATGAAATACGAACTACTAAAAATATAGAAAGTGGACTTAGTAAAAAATTGCAAAAATAGTTTTGCAAGATATTAACAGATTTTGCGTAAGATATTAACACTTTTTTTTTTTTTTTTTTTTTTTTTTTTACAATTTAACAAATATTTTTTGCATAAGTCACACCATTTTATTTATCTTTTAAATTGACTCTTTGATATTTCATATCATTCAAAAATTTAAAATTTGTAATAGAAATGTGGCTTAAACATTTTCTTAAACTTAAAAAAAAAAAACTCATTGTTTTCAACTTTTATCTCAATAATTATTTTCTTTCATAATTAAGTAATTTTATTTTGAAAATTTGTTCAATTATAGGATAAGAAATTATATAGTACTCATTCAAATTTTTTCAAAGGGTACCGAGTCCTTAAATTATATATGTTCACAATATTTCATATAAAAGTAAATTAATAGAAAATAAACTAAGAAATATTTAGAAAAAAACCTATACGCGAATATAATTGAAATTTTGAAATTTTATGCATTTATTTTCTTCGGTAGAATGATCTTTTTTTTTATTTAGGGCATCCGATAACCTGACTAGATTGTTTATACGTTGCTCTTGTTATTGACATGAGATGAAAGAAAAATTACATCGTTGTATTCTCAATTAATAAGTCGCCCTTCTTTTTCAGTCTAGTACATTATTTGGAGGGTCCATTTTGTCGCAAATCTAATTCATCATGCATATCCCTTTCTTAAGTTTAGGTTTATTTTAGAGAAAATATATACTTGAATATTGCATCGCTATTTCTAGAAAAGATTGGGCATATGTTAAAAAAATCGAATAGTAATAATAATAAAATAATAATAAATATATAATATTTAATATTTTTTTCAGCCACGTATGAGAGGTTAAATCATATTTTCTTGATACTAAGTAATTGAATTTTGCATATTTATGAATATCTTTTATTTGAATATTTACCAACTAATTACAAAGATATATTATAGACTATTTGAATTTGAAAATAATAATTATATATATATATATTAGGGTGGGTCGAAAAAACCGAAATTTATATAATCGAAACGTAATAGTGCAGGAAAGTTGTCATTGGTAATAATAAATAAATTGGCAAAATATTACACCAAAAGGTTAATATCTTTTACCGCCGCAAGGGGGCCAAAATTTCGAAAAATCACAAAAAAAAATGTTTTTTATCAAAAAAAAAATAATTATCTAACCATACCAATACAATTTCAAATAGAATGCAACAGCTACATCAAGATGATAGTAATGTTCCAATAAAATATCATTATGTTGAAATCATTTCTATTACCGCCGCAGTGGCGGTCAAAATTTTGATAAAAACGGCAAAAATTGCAATTTTCCGGAATTTTTATTTTTTTATTATATGTTTACAATTAAATAAATTTACATTATAGCTAGTAATAACTTATAAATGTCTAGTAATTTTGATCATGGGGATTGCCAACCAAGGGCGAGAGGGGCCCGCCCCTCCTAAATTTGAGAAAAAGGGGCTTTTTGAAGAAATTTCGGGGATTTTTCGGTAAATTTTGGTGATTTTTTTGGTAGGGGGGGCCTTTTACATAAATTCCCCCTAATTTTTCACTTTTGCCCCCCCCCCCCCCCCGTACGAAAAACCCTAAAAATTTCTGGAAAATCTTCAAGAGCCCTTCAAAAAGCCCCGTTATCTCAATTTTAGGGGGGAGAGGGAGCGGGCCCCTCTCGCCCTTGGTTGGCAATGCCCATGATCAAAATTACTAGACATTTATAAGTTATTACTAGCTATAATGTAAATTTATTTAATTGTAGACATACAATAAAAAATGAAAATTTTAGAAAAAACAGAAAATTGAAATTTTTGCCGTTTTTATCAAAATTTTGACCGCCCCTGCGGCGATAATAGAAATGATTTCACCATAATGAAATGTTACTGGAAAATTACTAACATCTTGGTGTAGCTGTTGCATTCTATATTAGAAATTGTATTGGTATGGTTGGATAATTTAATTTTTTTTTTTTTTTTACAATTTTTTTGCGATTTTTCGAAACTTTGCCCCCCCTGCGGCGGTAAAATATATTAACCATTTGGTGTAATATTTTGCGAATTTATTCCTTATTACCAATGGCAACTTTTCCGCACTATTAAGTTTCGATTATATAAATTTAGGTTTTTTCGACCCACCCTAATATATATATATGTAACAATTATACTCAATTTTGAAAAACAATTTTAATGAACTGAAAACTCTTTATCTGTAAAATTGCTTTTGCGAATTGAAAATCAGAAAATTAAACAATTAAAAATGTTTTAATTTATATTTAAAATGAAAAAAAGCTTCCTTCCCAAAATTAACTTTTTACTCTAGCAATATATTATTTTATATAATTTTTATAACATTTTCATGGTATTTCGCTTTTAAAACAATATTGCGTGTGCCTTTTAAAACGAAGAACATTGATAGGATATTTTATTACTGTAAAAATATTTAAAAGCCAGGAACGCAAACTTATAATTAATTGGAATGTAATATAAAATATTTACGATTGTACATTCAGTATAAAACAAGCGATACACCTGTCATTATTCACAGAATGTTTACGATAAAATTACAAGAAATGCGTCTTTAGACTCGGAATAATATCTTATAAATATAAATAGCATTTTTGAAAAAAAAAAGCCTGTTCTACATACTACAAATGGAATCAATTTCCATTTTTAAATGATAGCGCCCACTTTTGACACTATACTTTAGTTCATTACATCAAAGAATCCCGAAAAAAACGTTCATACGCTTTTATTATATCGTCATAGAGTTATGAAAGAAAATATATTACGAATACGTATCTACACATTAACAAAAAAAACTTAAGATATCAAAGGTTAAACGTTTAGAATCAAACCGGTAAAACTGTAGAATCAATCTATACTAATAAAATAAAGTTTCACTCAGTGTGTGTGTGTCTGTCTGAGTGTGTGTCTCTGTGTGTGTGTTTTGGCGATGGATAGCAAAATCTAGCCCACCTAGAAGCCTGAAGATATAGATTTAGGTAGTCCAAACCCTCCCCTGGTGCACCTGAGCCTCGGATTTTTAATAGTTTGAAAATTAGAGTAGTTATTAATTAAAAACTGATCAAAGATCGCAAATAAAAAATCACTCTTCCGAAAATAGCTCGCGCATGCCCAGAAGCCATTTACTCGTTCCTCAGTTAAAAGAAGAAACAGAGCGTGAGTCATTCCACTTCTTTTTAAGTTTTTCTAAATTCCCCTTGGGCGACCGACTAGAAATACGGGAAAACCGTCTACATATTATCAAAGAACATACTTTTACGTCTCAAGCGTTCCGGTTGGTTTGAAAAAATTCACACTTAACCCTTTCAAAAAAAATATTCAATAAACATCGAATTTATGTTTGTTATCTTCTCCCGTTTTCCGAGCCTTGCATCCACCGGAATACAAAAGATACGGGAAAACGATGGTCATCAAATTAACGAAATAACTTTGCCCTTTTTAAAGCCTCGTTTAGTTTTAAAATATACGAAAATTAACCCTTCGAAAAAGTATATTTTCTGTATGCCGTTTCGCAATTTTTGCGATTTTGGCAACTTTTAAAAATTCGCATCGGTGGTTCAGGAAAAGGTACGAAAAATTAAAAATACCAGACAATATTTACTTTTATTCCTTTTTCGATATGTTTTAGTAAAATACGAATATTATTCCTTCTAAAAAAATTCGCGCGCTAGACTCATTTTTGCGAATTCCAATTTTTTGCGAAATAGAAAATCTGGCATCGGCTCTCTAAAATAACCAAATAAAAAACAAACACACCTAAAGACATTACGTTTTATTGGGTTCAGGCAGAAACCTTTAATTTAAAAATTTTCACGTTAACCCTTTCGAAAACTTTTTTACGTAAGTCAATTTGGCTTTTTAACTATTTCGCCTATCTTTAAAAATTCGAATCGGCGTTTATAAACAAGATGCGAAAATCAAAAAACACCGCGGCTAATCTATATCCCTTTGCTTTTTACAATCTGTTATCCGTTTTGAAAAAAAAAATAATTTTAACCCTCCGAATAAAATCCTTCCCAAAACTCACTCACGCGATTTTTGTTTTTCGGTCCACGTTTGAAAATAGGAATTGACTCGTTTAAAAATGTGAATATGGACACACTTTATTTTAACACTGACTGTACTTAAGATTTATTGCTTTTATTCATAGTAAAATCCACAAGCAACATTTTAAACATTAAAAAAAAAGTAAGCATAAATTAAAATGCTTAAACTATGGAAATTTTTTCACATGAAAATTAATATTATAATCCTTAATTTTCTTTAAAATAAGAATATTAGTTGTGAGATTAAAATCGTAAATAAAATCATTAGGACTCACACATAAACATCCTACATTTCCGGGTCAAATATGAGCTACATTTCTGATACATTTTCAAATATTTATGGAGAATCAATAAAAAAGTGTAATTCATTTTTAGAGGTAAAGTGGCCTATTACTTGGAAACTTCGGCTTAGATGCCGTCTGATGCTTTTTAGCGTGAGTGTAAAACTCACGCTAAAAAAAAATAAAAAATAATCGGTTAAAAAAAAGAAAAAAGTCGCCAAATTTAGGGGATTTTTTTCCTTTAATGGCAACCTAGCCATTGTATTAAGTTATTCGTTTGGCGCAGTCTTGGAAATCGCGCCAACCAAACAGTCGCCAATCTTTTGTTTACATTTTAGCGTGAGTGTAACACATCTGTTCCGAAACTTCATATTTTAATGCATATGTTTTATTTTACGCCCAATCAGTGGCTGACAGATTCTACTCTCAAGGGATTGTAGACAAGAGGTACAGGATTTGAACCTATGTCGCACTCAACGGCCTAACCGTTCGGAGATTTTGGCGTTAATTTTTTTAACCTTTCTTTGATTGCGTAAATATGTGTTAAGTTCCCTTTCAAAGACCCTCTCGGGAGCATTCTACCCTCCTCCACCTATAATCTCTCGAATATATAATCAGCCGTAAAAATATATCCATCATCACTATCTTTTATTTTACAATAATTTAAATTGAACTATTTAAAAGCAATAAATGAGGGTGAAATGTGTTTTGAAATTTAAAATAACGAGTGACTGGAAATACATTTTAGATTTAAGAGTTTGAAGTGCACATCAAAACAACCATTTTTCGTTATATCAGGAAAAATACTGTCTTCGGGACAAAAGGTGCCAGTTTTAAATCACAACACAGGCATGGATGTTTGTAGTATGTCAGGGCCCGATTTAGAATGTCTAGGACAACGGGGCAAGCATAATTCTGGATAGGAAGAACTTCTGTCTATTCATAGAAATTGTTTGGGAATTATGCTGAAGTGAGTAGCACTAAACTTCAAAGCTATTGTATATATACATAAATTTTGTACCAAGCACTATATGCGTCTGTATACAGGGTATCACAAAAGAGATGGTTACAACTTTAAGAAAAAATAATTGTAGGAAAATAGATGATGATAATGATAGATTAAATGATAGATTCAATGATAGATTGGTTGATGGGAGTATTTTTTTGCACACTTTCCATTTGATTATTTACGTATGTCATAAGAAATGCCATCAATTTGGCATCGTTAATGTTGTAACTTGTCTCGTTACGAGAAAAAATTCAATACAGAATTTTGTCACGAAAACAATAGAATACTAAGCTTTTATGATAAAATTTTAATCTTTTTATTTCTAACATATAGTTCGTTTTTTTGTGGAGGGTGAAGGGAGGGGCATACGGGAAAAGAGAGTAGAATAGGAAGATCGCATTCTCTTCCTAAATTTTTGCAAATTTAAGAATTTTAGTCCATTATGATCAGTTTTAACCATTTTGAACCCGCTTAACGAAAATCGTTATTACTCTAGTGGGGTCTCTCTTCAAATGAGGAGCTCGGGACAACTGTCCCGCATTCCCCTGCATTTATGAGGCCCGGAGTGTGTCGGACACCCCTTTAAATGGAAGTCCAGGACTTTGTAGTCCTCATTTGCAAAACTATGTCCGTAGATTCCCCAAACAACTAGCCAATATCTGAAATTACACATTCAAACGGTAGAGAAAAGATTGAGGTTCAAAAGAAATGCTCTTAACGTAAAAAAAAAACAAAAAACATAAGTAGTTGTGAATGTTACTTAATAAATCACCTACGAAAGAAACAAATCATAAACAGACAAAAAATACACGAAAAAATAAATAAACAGAAAAATAAAGTATGTTTAATCTGAAATGTAAAACCAGATAAAAATAATCAGTAAAATCATAGATATTATTTTAAAAACTGAATTATAAAGGGAGCACTTTGATTCACCTCATTCAGTAATTTGAAAATTGTTTGGTAACTATTTATTTTCAATTATCTCAATCTGTATTTTATGCTTCTTCCATACTATTTTTTTTTTGTTAGGGAACATACAGAAAAATAGATTCAGACGTTGTTTTAAAAATAGTTTTATAGAAACACGCTTTTTTATTCTAACAGAAACTGTCCTTTTAGATTAAAAGTGGCTGAGAGGTTGTGCTCTCGAAGCTGGTAGACGGGAGGTGCTGGGTTCGATCCCAATCGCGCCCGTCGGCCTAATCGTTCGGAGTTTTCGTGGTTTTCTTCGAGCCGTGGATTTATCCATGCGTAAATACGGATTAGGTTCCCTTAGAAAGACCCCCACGAAGGGCACTCCCCCCGGGCCTATATCCCTAGTGTAGATAATTGGCCGTCAATAATCAACCCAACCCAACCCTTTTAGATTAAATGCCTTAACTCAAAACTGCATCCTGTTGTGAAAAACACTTTGAATGTAACACAATGTGTTAAAATTTCTCCCATCTTACTTTATTCCACTTGAACATTTTAATTGTTATATAACTGACCCGAATGCAAAATTCAAGTTGCCCAAAATTGGAGATCACAATAAAACTTACTAAACATTTACTTTTAAGTAGTACAAAGCACATCCCAAAAGTAAAAAATATGTCATAATTTTATACAGCCGTGTAAATTACACTGATATCTAAAACAAAAATTGCAATTACAAAACATGTGATTATTCAAAAAATGTTTTCCCAACGATATTTTCTACACATGACTCATACCTTGGAGAATGTTTTTAATTATGCAAATTAATTATATGAAATATATGGTATAAGTAGATCATGGAAAAAGACTCTCAATAGAAAATTATCGCACATGTGTTTTCATGCTTCGTACTCGTTGACGTTGTATCCAATAATATGGCAGATCATAGAACGGTAAGTTGTAAGCGCACCTTACCCTGTTATACCACTATCATCGGCCTATCGAGTTCCCGCCCTGCATGAGAATTCCATGTCTTCGTGAGGTGTCGGTCACACTCGCATTATTCGGTCACCATGATAAAGATGGAACATTGATCCACATGATCAGATAACACGTTACCGGTCATAAATATATTTGGTATAATGTTACATCAACATTGTACTCCTTCTTGTCGAAAAATGGGTGATATACGGTCGTCCTCTGTTATATTGATCTTTACCTCATTCTTCAGCAAATATCATTTGTGCATATACTTGAAGTGACAAATGTAATTTAATTTGCAGATATATATTTACAATCACCTTTCTCCTCTGAGGGAGTATGTGAATGAGTCTCTGTAGATATAGATTTTTATTGCTGGTCTAACAGTCTTTCTGATCTATAATGTTTTGAAGAAGACTTAACTAAGTAAATATACATATTTAATGAGTTGAATGAAATGAATTACTTTTACACAATTTTAATTAACATCACAACAGCAAATACTTACACATGACACATAACATAACTGAACTTAATCTACATTCCTTAAATATTGCAGTGAAACAAAAACGTCTGAACGATAGGTGTCAGTACTGACTGGAGAGACATTCCTGTGGTGCTGCTATCTAGAGTTTATTCTTAAAAGTAAAACACCATATGATCAAAACTGATTTTACTGTATTTCATTTATTTTCGATGCACCTTTGCTGCGATATTTTGAGGGACACCTCAAAATTTGGGAGTTGCTGAGAAACACCACCCGACTTTGCGAGCGTAGGTATATGTCCGCAACTAAATTCAGTTTAAATGTTTCATTTACCCGTGGCATTTTGTGACTGCTTTCTTAATCATACGGACTAAAAGTCTTTGAAAATACTACTTACTCTTTCCGTCACATTTCCATTAATATTTGGGAACTACTTTTTTCGGAATTTGCATATTTGCATTGCAAAACAAATAGTTCACTCAGTGTATTGTCCACTCAGTAAGACTTTTAGTATCATTAAGAAATCAGTCACGGATACAGTCAACAATTTCAGTGAATTTCAGTTGCGGAACTTAAACAAAACTAAACTAACCCTAAATTTGCAAACCCTATTTGCAACCCTATTTTCAAATAAAAATAAACCCTAAATAATACTAACCTACGCAGTTAGTTTTCAGAGCATTTCATTTTTAAGATACATTATACATGGTTTTGTATGACTATTTATAAAAAGTGCAACATTATAATTTGAACGAGCAACTTTAACTTAAAAAAGGCAGGAATAATTTTCCATACATTTAAACGTATTAAAAATTGGTACATATTAAATCATCGTTTTTTCTGGAAATTAATTAAATTTAAAAGATAGCATCCAAGATTCAATTAATTATAATTTTTTATTGCAACCTTCATATTATACTTTTTTGTAAAATTCGTGTACAGGCTATAGTGTCATTTAAATTCTTTCCAATGGAGTGAAAAATTAATTGCACTGAAACTTTTTTAGGCTAAAATTAATGTTTATGAAAACACATTTTGTTAAAGAGGGCAGTAAATGTATATTTTTAATAGAGAATCTGAAAGTGACACTTTTAAAAATTATTAGTAGTATTTTAAATGATTGATAAAAATTAGCCTTCCTATAGTTACACACATTATTTTAGAAAATGAGCCAA